>OZ014536.1:0-2634000 GCA_963966105.1 Volucella zonaria | reverse complement strand
TGAGGTTTTTTCATTTATACTAGGCTTTCTATATAAACTACGATTAGTGGGTCCTTGATCGCAGCAAATAGTTCTTACATTTAATTTCAGATCTGCGCATATATCAAGGCAGTTATATACCTCAACTTCACGTTCTTTGGTGGGTATATTGCTCGGATAAACGGCGTGATATAAAACTTGCTTAAAATTTCCACATATGCTCCGAATCATAAAGACGCATGCAGACTTAGCTTATGAATTATAGCTTTGATTTCTTCCGTAATCAGCAAAACCTTCAATTTCATCTTTAAATTTATTATAGGTTAGATGAAGGCTCATCTCGTCAAATATAGTATTATTTTTTTCTATAATCGTTCAAATTTCCGAGTAAAAATAGTGAAGAAAAACAAATTTTCACTTGAAATGGCGGCATTGTGGCAACTGCTACAAAATTAAATAAACAATACAAACATCTAGCTTATAAATAATATGTTATTTACTTGCTAGAATATAATAATTGAATCAACGGGCTAAGGAGTGAAGCGGCAATGTATAAGTTTCGTTATTGCCAAATAATTTCAAATGTTATAATAATTTATACATAAAGGTTGTGTACCGCTTAAATAATAAAAATATATAGAATTATGTTTTCGCTTCAGTTAAACACTGAATCCGAAGAATCTGATTCCGCTAAATGATGGAAGGGGTTATTTGTTCCTTCTTTAAGAAAAGTTTTAGAAGAAGTTCATCCGCGTTTGCCAGCTAAAGAGGATGCTCTACTGTATGTTGAGAAACTGTGCTTGCAAATTTTATTGACGCTATGTGGGAAGCCAACTCCTCATACAATTCAGGAATGAAGCCAAAGAAAGCATAAAAAAAGAGAAAATGTGTTTTGCCTGTAGACCGAGTGCATGCATACTTCAAATGGATATTTTGCAATATAAGCTTGATAACTCACTAACTCTATTTTTGGTTGCGGTGTTGGAATATATTTCTACTGATATTTTAAAAGTAGCCCAAAAAATCGAACATGTCGAGATATCTTTTGAAGATATTGAAGTGGTCATGTATGCAGATAAGGTTTTGACGGATATGTTCTTTCAACCTGATATCAATAAAAAAATCATCCCTAATCCTTTACCACCAGCTCCACGAGCTAGCCTAACATATGAGGAGGTAGTGAAAGAGCTTATACATGATGAAAAACAGTACCAGCGTGATTTGCATATGATTATTCGCATGTTTCGTGAAGAGTTGACTAAAGTTGTCGTGGATACTAAAGAAATAGAAAAAAATTTTTCCAATATAACAGACATACGAGTATATGAAGTAACTGTGACGTTGTTAAGCTCTTTGGAAGATGTGATTGAAATGTCTCAAGAGCAGAGCCTTCCTTGTGTGGGGAGTTGTTTCGAAGAGTTGGCGGAAGCTGAAGAGTTCGATGTATATACAAAGTATGCCCAGGAAGTGACCTCAAAAGAAGCTAGGGATTCACTTTCGATTTTGTTGTCAAAACCGGACGCTACGTCGTTAATATCTGCTAGACATGGATTTCGTGAAGCTGTAAAATACCATTTACCAAAGTTGCTGCTCATTCCTATTTGGCATACTTTTTTGTACATGGACTATATAAAATCGTTAATGCAGCTCAGCCCATCCCAAGAGGATAGAGAAAGTTTTGAACAGGTCCAGGGCCTGTTAAGACCTTTGCGTTGTGATCTTGAAAATGCAGTCGCAAATTTGCCAAAGGAATCCGCAGCTCCAGTTCACAACCGTGCTTGTCGGCATTTAGCTATAGAAACAACTAGAGATTTGCAAAACTCTGTTGAACATTGGGATAAAGATGTTGGGCAAAGTTGTAATGAATTTATAAGAGAGGATACGTTAGTTAAACTTGGTTCTGGTAAAAGAATAACTGAGAGAAAAGTGTACTTGTTTGATGGGCTAATGGTTCTTTGTAAATCGATCGTTAAAAAGCAAGCAGTATCAGCGGGGGCTCCAAATTATGATTTTCGATTGAAGGAGAAATTTTTCATGCGACGGGTTGAAATAATTGATCGATGCGATACAGATGATTTGGAACATGCTTTTGAAATATCCCCAAGAGTGCAACCAGCAGTTATTTTAATTGCTAAAAACTCTCAGCACAAAAGTGATTGGATGGCGGACTTAATTATGGTAAATACGAAGTCTATGTTTTCATCTAATGGGTTAATTATATTGTTAGTATTCATGTTATTTTCAAAACAGTTTTCATTCTGAAGAATATTCTCTTTAAGCACAGTTTGCTCCTCTGTATCATTCTGCAAAACGGCATTCCAATCCACGTGCAAGTATTCCGAATCGTCTTCCTCACAATTGGAACATTTCGATTTAAATAGAAATTTAATCGATATAACTTTGGCATATTTTGCTAGTATTATTTTTTCTGTATTATAAATGTATTCAATTACCTTCCAACTAACAATTCCATCAAAAGTGGTCAAATTGTATTTTACTAAGTTGTTTCGAATACTTTTCAATAGATGCGGGATATCATGCATTCCATATATGGATTTGTTTTTCTAAATAAAGCTTGAGGTTTTTTCATTTATACTAGGCTTTCTATATAAACTACGATTAGTGGGTCCTTGATCGCAGCAAATAGTTCTTACATTTAATTTCAGATCTGCGCATATATCAAGGCAGTTATATACCTCAACTTCACGTTCTTTGGTGGGTATATTGCTCGGACAAACGGCGTGATATAAAACTTGCTTAAAATTTCCACATATGCTCCGAATCATAAAGACGCATGCAGACTTAGCATATGAATTATAGCTTTGATTTCTTCCGTAATCAGCAAAACCTTCAATTTCATCTTTAAATTTATTATAGGTTAGATGAAGGCTCATCTCGTCAAATATAGTATTATTTTTTTCTATAATCGTTCAAATTTCCGAGTAAAAATAGTGAAGAAAAACAAATTTTCACTTGAAATGGCGGCATTATGGCAACTGCTACAAAATTAAATAAACAATACAAACATCTAGCTTATAAATAATATGTTATTTACTTGCTAGAATATAATAATTGAATCAACGGGCTAAGGAGTGAAGCGGCATTGCCAAATAATTTCAAATGTTATAATAATTTATACATAAAGGTTGTGTACCGCTTAAAAAATAAAAATATATAGAATTATGTTTTCGCTTCAGTTAAACACTGAATCCGAAGAATCTGATTCCGCTAAATGATGGAAGGGGTTATTTGTTCCTTCTTTAAGAAAAGTTTTAGAAGAAGTTCATCCGCGTTTGCCAGCTAAAGAGGATGCTCTACTGTATGTTGAGAAACTGTGCTTGCAAATTTTATTGACGCTATGTGGGAAGCCAACTCCTCATACGATTCAGGACGTGGAAGAAAAAGTAAAGGAGACTTTTCCTGCACCAATCGACTGCTGGACATTGAATGAAGCCAAAGAAAGCATAAAAAAAGAGAAAATGTGTTTTGCCTGTAGACCGAGTGCATGCATACTTCAAAAGGATATTTTGCAATATAAGCTTGATAACTCACTAACTCTATTTTTGGTTGCGGTGTTGGAATATATTTCTGCTGATATTTTAAAACTAGCCCAAAAAATCGAACATGTCGAGATATCTTTTGAAGATATTGAAGTGGTCATGTATGCAGATAAGGTTTTGACGGATATGTTCTTTCAACCTGATATCAATAAAAAAATCATCCCTAATCCTTTACCACCAGCTCCACGAGCTAGCCTAACATATGAGGAGGTACTGAAAGAGCTTATACATGATGAAAAACAGTACCAGCGTGATTTGCATATGATTATTCGCATGTTTCGTGAAGAGTTGACTAAAGTTGTCGTGGATACTAAAGAAATAGAAAAAAATTTTTCCAATATAACAGACATACGAGTATATGAAGTAACTGTGACGTTGTTAAGCTCTTTGGAAGATGTGATTGAAATGTCTCAAGAGCAGAGTCTTCCTTGTGTGGGAAGTTGTTTCGAAGAGTTGGCGGAAGCTGAAGAGTTCGATGTATATACAAAGTATGCCCAGGAAGTGACCTCAAAAGAAGCTAGGGATTCACTTTCGATTTTGTTGTCAAAACCGGACGCTACGTCGTTAATATCTGCTAGACATGGATTTCGTGAAGCTGTAAAATACCATTTACCAAAGTTGCTGCTCATTCCTATTTGGCATACTTTTTTGTACATGGACTATATAAAATCGTTAATGCAGCTCAGCCCATCCCAAGAGGATAGAGAAAGTTTTGAACAGGTCCAGGGCCTGTTAAGACCTTTGCGTTGTGATCTTGAAAATGCAGTCGCAAATTTGCCAAAGGAATCCGCAGCTCCAATTCACAACCGTGCTTGTCGGCATTTAGCTATAGAAACAACTAGAGATTTGCAAAACTCTGTTGAACATTGGGATAAAGATGTTGGGCAAAGTTGTAATGAATTTATAAGAGAGGATACGTTAGTTAAACTTGGTTCTGGTAAAAGAATAACTGAGAGAAAAGTGTACTTGTTTGATGGGCTAATGGTTCTTTGTAAATCGATCGTTAAAAAGCAAGCAGTATCAGCGGGGGCTCCAAATTATGATTTTCGATTGAAGGAGAAATTTTTCATGCGACGGGTTGAAATAATTGATCGATGCGATACAGATGATTTGGAACATGCTTTTGAAATATCCCCAGTTATTTTAATTGCTAAAAACTCTCAGCACAAAAGTGATTGGATGGCGGACTTAATTATGGTAAATACGAAGTCTATGTTAGATAGGATTTTGGATAGCATACTGTTAGATATGCAGAAAAAGCACCCACTTCGTTTACCAAGTTCTAATATATACAAATTCGCAATTCCTGATAACGCCGACAACATTGTTTTAGAAGATGGTGAAAGCGCTGGTGTTCCTCTCATAAAGGGAGCTACAGCTTCTTCAGCTTTTAATAGAAAGATTTAAGATACCAGATCCGAGTATAGTTTATCAAGAGAACCACTCAAATGAAAGAGATGGAAACTCAGACACTGAAAAATTACATAAAAACTCACAAAGGGAAGATTGGAAACGATATCGAAAGGAATATGTCTAACCTGTACAGTTTCGAGTTCTCAACGTACTGCGACAATGGGTTGATCATCACTTTCATGACTTTGAGAAAGATCCTGTTCTACTGGAAACACTGTTACAGTTTTTGGAGAACGTGAGTGGGAAATCTATGAAGAAATGGGTCGATTCAGTGATGAAAATTGTACAAATAAAGAAAAACGAACAAGAAAAAAGTCAAAAGCAAATTACTTTTGCTTATGGACATAGCCCCCCACCTATTGAACATCACCTACATGTACCAGATGCAGAAATAAATTTGTTGACCTTGCATCCATTAGAACTAGTAAGGCAACTAACTATTCTTGAATTTGAGTTATATAAAAATGTGAAACCATCTGAAATTGTGGGATCGCCGTGGACCAAAAAGGATAAGGAGATAAAAAGTCCAAATTTGTTGAAAATAATGAAGTATACTACAAATGTAACAAGATGGTTTGAGAAATCTATTATAGGAGCTGAAAACTACGATGAAAGAGTAGCAATGGTTGCTCGTGCAATCGAAGTGATGATGGTCATGTTAGAATTAAACAATTTTAATGGAATTCTGTCAATAATTGCAGCAATGGGAAGCGCTTCGGTTTACCGACTTAAACTAACTTTCCAAAGTCTACCTGCGAGATATGAAAAATTTCTCGAAGAATGTCGAGAACTAATTGACGACGGACATTTAAAAAAATATCAGGAAAAATTGCGTTCAATAAATCGTCCTTGTATACTTGTGAGCGAAAGAAATAAATAGAAAAAAACAATTCGCCCATCTCAACTTGATTGCGATTTGCAAAGGCATCATACGTTGACGTTGCGCAGTATAGCCGGTTTGCTTGGGTTTATGTACGTGTGCTTGTAATTTTGTTTGTAACATGTTATGCAATGTAAATTAAATAGAATTTTTTAAGATCATGATATACAGGTCGTCTCTACAAATGCTGTCATAGGCAGCCTTAAAATCGATAAGCAGGTGGTGGGTATCGATCTGGACTTCTTGGGTTTTCTCCAGGATCTGCCTGAGTGTGGAAATCTGATCGATTGTGGACTTTCCTGACGTGAAACCGCACTGAGAGGGTCCAATCAGGTTGTTTACGACGGGTTCAATCAAATCAATCCCAGAAGAAACATGTTTTTATCAGTGGTTTTGTCAAATGAGTCCGGGCTTGGCCCCGTGCGATTTTTTTTATTGCTAAAACTCAAAACATACCTTAAGAGTAAGGGTTCGGCACGGTAGAAAATTTTGGGACATACCACGTATATATTTTAATATATGTACATAGTATTATGTATAATAATTGTTCACTGCTCTCGGCCTACTTAGGTAAAGGCGGCTTAAGTACAAAATTGGAAACCTAATTCTAAGAAATCACATGTTTTGACAAATTATAGTTAAAGCACATTTACTTAAGTAGTTTACAGGGGACACGAGCGAGGACGTGGCAGGACATCGACCCCCATTCTCCCAAGCCTCCAATAATCGCTGTCAATTTATCATGTCGGCTTACTTACATTTTTAAGCGTTCATTCCATTTTGAAATTTTT
This sequence comes from Volucella zonaria, assembly GCA_963966105.1. Lineage (NCBI taxonomy): Eukaryota > Metazoa > Arthropoda > Insecta > Diptera > Syrphidae > Volucella > Volucella zonaria. The sequence goes on along the minus strand of OZ014536.1, from coordinate 2,627,377 downwards.
TTATTTTATTTCTGGGAATCGTGTTTTTATTTCTGTTCTTATCAAGGAGCCATTTACAATTTTTCTAGAGCGATACAATTATTAGGAAATTTATTAAATTAATCTTGTGCTCGTAACATACACTAGAGGTATCAAACCATTTCGGAAAATTCATATTTGTTGCCTTTATACATTCTTTGATTATGTTTTCTCTTAAATTAGATGCAAAAGGCAGTTTTTCAAAGTATGCGGAGAATATTTGTGTATGAACACGGCATACCTGAAAATATTTTTCGGACGGCCACAAGAGAACTGTATTTTCTTTCGAATTCTCATATTCTTTTAATTTTATCAGTAGTTCTGTTAGATTGAAATCGTGCTTGTCTTTTAACATTTCTCCCGCACAATTTTCACAGATTTTATTCATTTTTTTTTTATTGTTTTGAAATAGCAGTATCCTGCAAAATATATAATAGCAAGATTGTTGACTTGCGGTACCTTAACTGATACTGCGTTTTCATCTAATGGGTTAATTATATTGTTAGTATTCATGTTATTTTCAAAACAGTTTTCATTCTGAAGAATATTCTCTTTAAGCACAGTTTGCTCCTCTGTATCATTCTGCAAAACGGCATTCCAATCCACCTGCAAGTATTCCGAATCGTCTTCCTCACAATTGGAACATTTCGATTTAAATAGAAATTTAATCGATATAACTTTGGCATATTTTGCTAGTATTATTTTTTCTGTATTATAAATGTATTCAATTACCTTCCAACTAAAAATTCCATCAAAAGTGGTCAAATTGTATTTTACTAAGTTGTTTCGAATACTTTTCAATAGATGCGGGATATCATGCATTCCATATATGGATTTGTTTTTCTAAATAAAGCTTGAGGTTTTTTCATTTATACTAGGCTTTCTATATAAACTACGATTAGTGGGTCCTTGATCGCAGCAAATAGTTCTTACATTTAATTTCAGATCTGCGCATATATCAAGGCAGTTATATACCTCAACTTCACGTTCTTTGGTGGGTATATTGCTCGGACAAACGGCGTGATATAAAACTTGCTTAAAATTTCCACATATGCTCCGAATCATAAAGACGCATGCAGACTTAGCATATGAATTATAGCTTTGATTTCTTCCTTAATCAGCAAAACCTTCAATTTCATCTTTAAATTTATTATAGGTTAGATGAAGGCTCATCTCGTCAAATATAGTATTATTTTTTTCTATAATCGTTCAAATTTCCGAGTAAAAATAGTGAAGAAAAATAAATTTTTACTTGAAATGGCGGCATTGTGGCAACTGCTAGAAAATTAAATAAACAATACAAACATCTAGCTTATAAATAATATGTTATTTACTTGCTAGAATATAATAATTGAATCAACGGGCTAAGGAGTGAAGCGGCAATGTATAAGTTTCGTTATTGCCAAATAATTTCAAATGTTATAATAATTTACACATAAAGGTTGTGTACCGCTTAAATAATAAAAATATATAGAATTATGTTTTCGCTTCAGTTAAACACTGAATCCGAAGAATCTGATTCCTCTAAATGATGGAAGGGGTTATTTGTTCCTTCTTTAAGAAAAGTTTTAGAAGAAGTTCATCCGCGTTTGCCAGCTAAAGAGGATGCTCTACTGTATGTTGAGAAACTGTGCTTGCAAATTTTATTGACGCTATGTGGGAAGCCAACTCCTCATACAATTCAGGACGTGGAAGAAAAAGTAAAGGAGACTTTTCCTGCACCAATCGACTGCTGGGCATTGAATGAAGCCAAAGAAAGCATAAAAAAAGAGAAAATGTGTTTTGCCTGTAGACCGAGTGCATGCATACTTCAAAAGGATATTTTGCAATATAAGCTTGATAACTCACTAACTCTATTTTTGGTTGCGGTGTTGGAATATATTTCTGCTGATATTTTAAAACTAGCCCAAAAAATCGAACATGTCGAGATATCTTTTGAAGATATTGAAGTGGTCATGTATGCAGATAAGGTTTTGACGGATATGTTCTTTCAACCTGATATCAATAAAAAAATCATCCCTAATCCTTTACCACCAGCTCCACGAGCTAGCCTAACATATGAGGAGGTAGTGAAAGAGCTTATACATGATGAAAAACAGTACCAGCGTGATTTGCATATGATTATTCGCATGTTTCGTGAAGAGTTGACTAAAGTTGTCGTGGATACTAAAGAAATAGAAAAAATTTTTTCCAATATAACAGACATACGAGTATATGAAGTAACTGTGACGTTGTTAAGCTCTTTGGAAGATGTGATTGAAATGTCTCAAGAGCAGAGCCTTCCTTGTGTGGGGAGTTGTTTCGAAGAGTTGGCGGAAGCTGAAGAGTTCGATGTATATACAAAGTATGCCCAGGAAGTGACCTCAAAAGAAGCTAGGGATTCACTTTCGATTTTGCTGTCAAAACCGGACGCTACGTCGTTAATATCTGCTAGACATGGATTTCGTGAAGCTGTAAAATACTATTTACCAAAGTTGCTGCTCATTCCCATTTGGCATACCTTTTTGTACATGGACTACATAAAATCGTTAATGCAGCTCAGCCCATCCCAAGAGGATAGAGAAAGTTTTGAACAGGTCCAGGGCCTGTTAAGACCTTTGCGTTGTGATCTTGAAAATGCAGTCGCAAATTTGCCGAAGGAATCCGCAGCTCCAGTTCACAACCGTGCTTGTCGGCATTTAGCTATAGAAAAAACTAGAGATTTGCAAAACTCTGTTGAACATTGGGATAAAGATGTTGGGCAAAGTTGTAATGAATTTATAAGAGAGGATACGTTAGTCAAACTTGGTTCTGGTAAAAGAATAACTGAGAGAAAAGTGTACTTGTTTGATGGACTAATGGTTCTTTGTAAATCGATCGTTAAAAAGCAAGCAGTATCAGCGGGGGCTCCAAATTATGATTTTCGATTGAAGGAGAAATTTTTCATGCGACGGGTTGAAATAATTGATCGATGCGATACAGATGATTTGGAACATGCTTTTGAAATATCCCCAGTTATTTTAATTGCTAAAAACTCTCAGCACAAAAGTGATTGGATGGCGGACTTAATTATGGTAAATACGAAGTCTATGTTAGATAGGATTTTGGATAGCATACTGTTAGATATGGAGAAAAAGCACCCACTTCGTTTACCAAGTTCTAATATATACAAATTCGCAATTCCTGATAACGCAGACAACATTGTTTTAGAAGATGGTGAAAGCGCTGGTGTTCCTCTCATAAAGGGAGCTACAGCTTCTTCAGCTTTTAATAGAAAGATTTAAGATACCAGATCCGAGTATAGTTTATCAAGAGAACCACTCAAATGAAAGAGATGGAAACTCAGACACTGAAAAATTACATAAAAACTCACAAAGGGAAGATTGGAAACGATATCGAAAGGAATATGTCTAACCTGTACAGTTTCGAGTTCTCAACGTACTGCGACACTGGGTTGATCATCACTTTTATGACTTTGAGAAAGATCCTGTTCTACTGGAAACACTGTTACAGTTTTTGGAGAACGTGAATGGGAAATCTATGAAGAAATGGGTCGATTCAGTGATGAAAATTGTACAAATAAAGAAAAACGAACAAGAAAAAAGTCAAAAGCAAATTACTTTTGCTTATGGACATAGCCCCCCACCTATTGAACATCACCTACATGTACCAGATGCAGAAATAAATTTGTTGACCTTGCATCCATTAGAACTAGTAAGGCAACTAACTATTCTTGAATTTGAGTTATATAAAAATGTGAAACCATCTGAAATTGTGGGATCGCCGTGGACCAAAAAGGATAAGGAGATAAAAAGTCCAAATTTGTTGAAAATAATGAAGTATACTACAAATGTAACAAGATGGTTTGAGAAATCTATTATAGGAGCTGAAAACTACGATGAAAGAGTAGCAATGGTTGCTCGTGCAATCGAAGTGATGATGGTCATGTTAGAATTAAACAATTTTAATGGAATTCTGTCAATAATTGCAGCAATGGGAAGCGCTTCGGTTTACCGACTTAAACTAACTTTCCAAGGTCTACCTGCGAGATATGAAAAATTTCTCGAAGAATGTCGAGAACTAATTGACGACGGACATTTAAAAAAATATCAGGAAAAATTGCGTTCAATAAATCGTCCTTGTATACTTGTGAGCGAAAGAAATAAATAGAAAAAAACAATTCGCCCATCTCAACTTGATTGCGATTTGCAAAGGCATCATACGTTGACGTTGCGCAGTATAGCCGGTTTGCTTGGGTTTATGTACGTGTGCTTGTAATTTTGTTTGTAACATGTTATGCAATGTAAATTAAATAGAATTTTTTAAGATCATGATATACAGGTCGTCTCTATAAATGCTGTCATAGGCAGCCTTAAAATCGATAAGCAGGTGGTGGGTATCGATCTGGACTTCTTGGGTTTTCTCCAGGATCTGCCTGAGTGTGGAAATCTGATCGATTGTGGACTTTCCTGACGTGAAACCGCACTGAGAGGGTCCAATCAGGTTGTTTACGACGGGTTCAATCAAATCAATCCCAGAAGAAACATGTTTTTATCAGTGGTTTTGTCAAATGAGTCCGGGCTTGGCCCCGTGCGATTTTTTTTATTGCTAAAACTCAAAACATACCTTAAGAGTAAGGGTTCGGCACGGTAGAAAATTTTGGGACATACCACGTATATATTCTAATATATGTACATAGTATTATGTATAATAATTGTTCACTGCTCTCGGCCTACTTAGGTAAAGGCGGCTTAAGTACAAAATTGAAAACCTAATTCTAAGAAATCACATGTTTTGACAAATTATAGTTAAAGCACATTTACTTAAGTAGTTTACAGGGGACACGAGCGAGGACGTGGCAGGACATCGACCCCCATTCTCCCAAGCCTCCAATAATCGCTGTCAATTTATCATGTCGGCTTACTTACATTTTTAAGCGTTCATTCCATTTTGAAATTTTTTTATTTTATTTCTGGGAATCGTGTTTTTATTTCTGTTCTTATCAAGGAGCCGTTTACAATTTTTCTAGAGCGATACAATTATTAGGAAATTTATTAAATTAATCTTGTGCTCGTAACATACACTAGAGGTATCAAACCATTTCGGAAAATTCATATTTGTTGCCTTTATACATTCTTTGATTGTGTTTTCTCTTAAATTAGATGCAAAAGGCAGTTTTTCAAAGTATGCGGAGAATATTTGTGTATGAACACGGCATACCTGAAAATATTTTTCGGACGGCCACAAGAGAACTGTATTTTCTTTCGAATTCTCATATTCTTTTAATTTTATCAGTAGTTCTGTTAGATTGAAATCGTGCTTGTCTTTTAACATTTCTCCCGCACAATTTTCACAGATTTTATTAATTTTTTTTTATTGTTTTGAAATAGCAGTATCCTGCAAAATATATAATAGCAAGATTGTTGACTTGCGGTACCTTAACTGATACTGCGTTTTCATCTAATGGGTTAATTATATTGTTAGTATTCATGTTATTTTCAAAACAGTTTTCATTCTGAAGAATATTCTCTTTAAGCACAGTTTGCTCCTCTGTATCATTCTGCAAAACGGCATTCCAATCCACCTGCAAGTATTCCGAATCGTCTTCCTCACAATTGGAACATTTCGATTTAAATAGAAATTTAATCGATATAACTTTGGCATATTTTGCTAGTATTATTTTTTCTGTATTATAAATGTATTCAATTACCTTCCAACTAACAATTCCATCAAAAGTGGTCAAATTGTATTTTACTAAGTTGTTTCGAATACTTTTCAATAGATGTGGGATATCATGCATTCCATATATGGATTTGTTTTTCTAAATAAAGCTTGAGGTTTTTTCATTTATACTAGGCTTTCTATATAAACTACGATTAGTGGGTCCTTGATCGCAGCAAATAGTTCTTACATTTAATTTCAGATCTGCGCATATATCAAGGCAGTTATATACCTCAACTTCACGTTCTTTGGTGGGTATATTGCTCGGACAAACGGCGTGATATAAAACTTGCTTAAAATTTCCACATATGCTCCGAATCATAAAGACGCATGCAGACTTAGCATATGAATTATAGCTTTGATTTCTTCCGTAATCAGCAAAACCTTCAATTTCATCTTTAAATTTATTATAGGTTAGATGAAGGCTCATCTCGTCAAATATAGTATTATTTTTTTCTATAATCGTTCAAATTTCCGAGTAAAAATAGTGAAGAAAAATAAATTTTTACTTGAAATGGCGGCATTGTGGCAACTGCTAGAAAATTAAATAAACAATACAAACATCTAGCTTATAAATAATATGTTATTTACTTGCTAGAATATAATAATTGAATCAACGGGCTAAGGAGTGAAGCGGCAATGTATAAGTTTCGTTATTGCCAAATAATTTCAAATGTTATAATAATTTATACATAAAGGTTGTGTACCGCTTAAATAATAAAAATATATAGAATTATGTTTTCGCTTCAGTTAAACACTGAATCCGAAGAATCTGATTCCTCTAAATGATGGAAGGGGTTATTTGTTCCTTCTTTAAGAAAAGTTTTAGAAGAAGTTCATCCGCGTTTGCCAGCTAAAGAGGATGCTCTACTGTATGTTGAGAAACTGTGCTTGCAAATTTTATTGACGCTATGTGGGAAGCCAACTCCTCATACAATTCAGGACGTGGAAGAAAAAGTAAAGGAGACTTTTCCTGCACCAATCGACTGCTGGGCATTGAATGAAGCCAAAGAAAGCATAAAAAAAGAGAAAATGTGTTTTGCCTGTAGACCGAGTGCATGCATACTTCAAAAGGATATTTTGCAATATAAGCTTGATAACTCACTAACTCTATTTTTGGTTGCGGTGTTGGAATATATTTCTGCTGATATTTTAAAACTAGCCCAAAAAATCGAACATGTCGAGATATCTTTTGAAGATATTGAAGTGGTCATGTATGCAGATAAGGTTTTGACGGATATGTTCTTTCAACCTGATATCAATAAAAAAATCATCCCTAATCCTTTACCACCAGCTCCACGAGCTAGCCTAACATATGAGGAGGTAGTGAAAGAGCTTATACATGATGAAAAACAGTACCAGCGTGATTTGCATATGATTATTCGCATGTTTCGTGAAGAGTTGACTAAAGTTGTCGTGGATACTAAAGAAATAGAAAAAAATTTTTCCAATATAACAGACATACGAGTATATGAAGTAACTGTGACGTTGTTAAGCTCTTTGGAAGATGTGATTGAAATGTCTCAAGAGCAGAGCCTTCCTTGTGTGGGGAGTTGTTTCGAAGAGTTGGCGGAAGCTGAAGAGTTCGATGTATATACAAAGTATGCCCAGGAAGTGACCTCAAAAGAAGCTAGGGATTCACTTTCGATTTTGCTGTCAAAACCGGACGCTACGTCGTTAATATCTGCTAGACATGGATTTCGTGAAGCTGTAAAATACTATTTACCAAAGTTGCTGCTCATTCCCATTTGGCATACCTTTTTGTACATGGACTACATAAAATCGTTAATGCAGCTCAGCCCATCCCAAGAGGATAGAGAAAGTTTTGAACAGGTCCAGGGCCTGTTAAGACCTTTGCGTTGTGATCTTGAAAATGCAGTCGCAAATTTGCCGAAGGAATCCGCAGCTCCAGTTCACAACCGTGCTTGTCGGCATTTAGCTATAGAAAAAACTAGAGATTTGCAAAACTCTGTTGAACATTGGGATAAAGATGTTGGGCAAAGTTGTAATGAATTTATAAGAGAGGATACGTTAGTCAAACTTGGTTCTGGTAAAAGAATAACTGAGAGAAAAGTGTACTTGTTTGATGGACTAATGGTTCTTTGTAAATCGATCGTTAAAAAGCAAGCAGTATCAGCGGGGGCTCCAAATTATGATTTTCGATTGAAGGAGAAATTTTTCATGCGACGGGTTGAAATAATTGATCGATGCGATACAGATGATTTGGAACATGCTTTTGAAATATCCCCAGTTATTTTAATTGCTAAAAACTCTCAGCACAAAAGTGATTGGATGGCGGACTTAATTATGGTAAATACGAAGTCTATGTTAGATAGGATTTTGGATAGCATACTGTTAGATATGGAGAAAAAGCACCCACTTCGTTTACCAAGTTCTAATATATACAAATTCGCAATTCCTGATAACGCCGACAACATTGTTTTAGAAGATGGTGAAAGCGCTGGTGTTCCTCTCATAAAGGGAGCTACAGCTTCTTCAGCTTTTAATAGAAAGATTTAAGATACCAGATCCGAGTATAGTTTATCAAGAGAACCACTCAAATGAAAGAGATGGAAACTCAGACACTGAAAAATTACATAAAAACTCACAAAGGGAAGATTGGAAACGATATCGAAAGGAATATGTCTAACCTGTACAGTTTCGAGTTCTCAACGTACTGCGACACTGGGTTGATCATCACTTTTATGACTTTGAGAAAGATCCTGTTCTACTGGAAACACTGTTACAGTTTTTGGAGAACGTGAGTGGGAAATCTATGATGAAATGGGTCGATTCAGTGATGAAAATTGTACAAATAAAGAAAAACGAACAAGAAAAAAGTCAAAAGCAAATTACTTTTGCTTATGGACATAGCCCCCCACCTATTGAACATCACCTACATGTACCAGATGCAGAAATAAATTTGTTGACCTTGCATCCATTAGAACTAGTAAGGCAACTAACTATTCTTGAATTTGAGTTATATAAAAATGTGAAACCATCTGAACTTGTGGGATCGCCGTGGACCAAAAAGGATAAGGAGATAAAAAGTCCAAATTTGTTGAAAATAATGAAGTATACTACAAATGTAACAAGATGGTTTGAGAAATCTATTATAGGAGCTGAAAACTACGATGAAAGAGTAGCAATGGTTGCTCGTGCAATCGAAGTGATGATGGTCATGTTAGAATTAAACAATTTTAATGGAATTATGTCAATAATTGCAGCAATGGGAAGCGCTTCGGTTTACCGACTTAAACTAACTTTCCAAGGTCTACCTGCGAGATATGAAAAATTTCTCGAAGAATGTCGAGAACTAATTGACGACGGACATTTAAAAAAATATCAGGAAAAATTGCGTTCAATAAATCGTCCTTGTATACTTGTGAGCGAAAGAAATAAATAGAAAAAAACAATTCGCCCATCTCAACTTGATTGCGATTTGCAAAGGCATCATACGTTGACGTTGCGCAGTATAGCCGGTTTGCTTGGGTTTATGTACGTGTGCTTGTAATTTTGTTTGTAACATGTTATGCAATGTAAATTAAATAGAATTTTTTAAGATCATGATATACAGGTCGTCTCTATAAATGCTGTCATAGGCAGCCTTAAAATCGATAAGCAGGTGGTGGGTATCGATCTGGACTTCTTGGGTTTTCTCCAGGATCTGCCTGAGTGTGGAAATCTGATCGATTGTGGACTTTCCTGACGTGAAACCGCACTGAGAGGGTCCAATCAGGTTGTTTACGACGGGTTCAATCAAATCAATCCCAGAAGAAACATGTTTTTATCAGTGGTTTTGTCAAATGAGTCCGGGCTTGGCCCCGTGCGATTTTTTTTATTGCTAAAACTCAAAACATACCTTAAGAGTAAGGGTTCGGCACGGTAGAAAATTTTGGGACATACCACGTATATATTCTAATATATGTACATAGTATTATGTATAATAATTGTTCACTGCTCTCGGCCTACTTAGGTAAAGGCGGCTTAAGTACAAAATTGAAAACCTAATTCTAAGAAATCACATGTTTTGACAAATTATAGTTAAAGCACATTTACTTAAGTAGTTTACAGGGGACACGAGCGAGGACGTGGCAGGACATCGACCCCCATTCTCCCAAGCCTCCAATAATCGCTGTCAATTTATCATGTCGGCTTACTTACATTTTTAAGCGTTCATTCCATTTTGAAATTTTTTTATTTTATTTCTGGGAATCGTGTTTTTATTTCTGTTCTTATCAAGGAGCCATTTACAATTTTTCTAGAGCGATACAATTATTAGGAAATTTATTAAATTAATCTTGTGCTCGTAACATACACTAGAGGTATCAAACCATTTCGGAAAATTCATATTTGTTGCCTTTATACATTCTTTGATTGTGTTTTCTCTTAAATTAGATGCAAAAGGCAGTTTTTCAAAGTATGCGGAGAATATTTGTGTATGAACACGGCATACCTGAAAATATTTTTCGGACGGCCACAAGAGAACTGTATTTTCTTTCGAATTCTCATATTCTTTTAATTTTATCAGTAGTTCTGTTAGATTGAAATCGTGCTTGTCTTTTAACATTTCTCCCGCACAATTTTCACAGATTTTATTCATTTTTTTTTTATTGTTTTGAAATAGCAGTATCCTGCAAAATATATAATAGCAAGATTGTTGACTTGCGGTACCTTAACTGATACTGCGTTTTCATCTAATGGGTTAATTATATTGTTAGTATTCATGTTATTTTCAAAACAGTTTTCATTCTGAAGAATATTCTCTTTAAGCACAGTTTGCTCCTCTGTATCATTCTGCAAAACGGCATTCCAATCCACCTGCAAGTATTCCGAATCGTCTTCCTCACAATTGGAACATTTCGATTTAAATAGAAATTTAATCGATATAACTTTGGCATATTTTGCTAGTATTATTTTTTCTGTATTATAAATGTATTCAATTACCTTCCAACTAAAAATTCCATCAAAAGTGGTCAAATTGTATTTTACTAAGTTGTTTCGAATACTTTTCAATAGATGCGGGATATCATGCATTCCATATATGGATTTGTTTTTCTAAATAAAGCTTGAGGTTTTTTCATTTATACTAGGCTTTCTATATAAACTACGATTAGTGGGTCCTTGATCGCAGCAAATAGTTCTTACATTTAATTTCAGATCTGCGCATATATCAAGGCAGTTATATACCTCAACTTCACGTTCTTTGGTGGGTATATTGCTCGGACAAACGGCGTGATATAAAACTTGCTTAAAATTTCCACATATGCTCCGAATCATAAAGACGCATGCAGACTTAGCATATGAATTATAGCTTTGATTTCTTCCTTAATCAGCAAAACCTTCAATTTCATCTTTAAATTTATTATAGGTTAGATGAAGGCTCATCTCGTCAAATATAGTATTATTTTTTTCTATAATCGTTCAAATTTCCGAGTAAAAATAGTGAAGAAAAATAAATTTTTACTTGAAATGGCGGCATTGTGGCAACTGCTAGAAAATTAAATAAACAATACAAACATCTAGCTTATAAATAATATGTTATTTACTTGCTAGAATATAATAATTGAATCAACGGGCTAAGGAGTGAAGCGGCAATGTATAAGTTTCGTTATTGCCAAATAATTTCAAATGTTATAATAATTTACACATAAAGGTTGTGTACCGCTTAAATAATAAAAATATATAGAATTATGTTTTCGCTTCAGTTAAACACTGAATCCGAAGAATCTGATTCCTCTAAATGATGGAAGGGGTTATTTGTTCCTTCTTTAAGAAAAGTTTTAGAAGAAGTTCATCCGCGTTTGCCAGCTAAAGAGGATGCTCTACTGTATGTTGAGAAACTGTGCTTGCAAATTTTATTGACGCTATGTGGGAAGCCAACTCCTCATACAATTCAGGACGTGGAAGAAAAAGTAAAGGAGACTTTTCCTGCACCAATCGACTGCTGGGCATTGAATGAAGCCAAAGAAAGCATAAAAAAAGAGAAAATGTGTTTTGCCTGTAGACCGAGTGCATGCATACTTCAAAAGGATATTTTGCAATATAAGCTTGATAACTCACTAACTCTATTTTTGGTTGCGGTGTTGGAATATATTTCTGCTGATATTTTAAAACTAGCCCAAAAAATCGAACATGTCGAGATATCTTTTGAAGATATTGAAGTGGTCATGTATGCAGATAAGGTTTTGACGGATATGTTCTTTCAACCTGATATCAATAAAAAAATCATCCCTAATCCTTTACCACCAGCTCCACGAGCTAGCCTAACATATGAGGAGGTAGTGAAAGAGCTTATACATGATGAAAAACAGTACCAGCGTGATTTGCATATGATTATTCGCATGTTTCGTGAAGAGTTGACTAAAGTTGTCGTGGATACTAAAGAAATAGAAAAAAATTTTTCCAATATAACAGACATACGAGTATATGAAGTAACTGTGACGTTGTTAAGCTCTTTGGAAGATGTGATTGAAATGTCTCAAGAGCAGAGCCTTCCTTGTGTGGGGAGTTGTTTCGAAGAGTTGGCGGAAGCTGAAGAGTTCGATGTATATACAAAGTATGCCCAGGAAGTGACCTCAAAAGAAGCTAGGGATTCACTTTCGATTTTGCTGTCAAAACCGGACGCTACGTCGTTAATATCTGCTAGACATGGATTTCGTGAAGCTGTAAAATACTATTTACCAAAGTTGCTGCTCATTCCCATTTGGCATACCTTTTTGTACATGGACTACATAAAATCGTTAATGCAGCTCAGCCCATCCCAAGAGGATAGAGAAAGTTTTGAACAGGTCCAGGGCCTGTTAAGACCTTTGCGTTGTGATCTTGAAAATGCAGTCGCAAATTTGCCGAAGGAATCCGCAGCTCCAGTTCACAACCGTGCTTGTCGGCATTTAGCTATAGAAAAAACTAGAGATTTGCAAAACTCTGTTGAACATTGGGATAAAGATGTTGGGCAAAGTTGTAATGAATTTATAAGAGAGGATACGTTAGTCAAACTTGGTTCTGGTAAAAGAATAACTGAGAGAAAAGTGTACTTGTTTGATGGACTAATGGTTCTTTGTAAATCGATCGTTAAAAAGCAAGCAGTATCAGCGGGGGCTCCAAATTATGATTTTCGATTGAAGGAGAAATTTTTCATGCGACGGGTTGAAATAATTGATCGATGCGATACAGATGATTTGGAACATGCTTTTGAAATATCCCCAGTTATTTTAATTGCTAAAAACTCTCAGCACAAAAGTGATTGGATGGCGGACTTAATTATGGTAAATACGAAGTCTATGTTAGATAGGATTTTGGATAGCATACTGTTAGATATGGAGAAAAAGCACCCACTTCGTTTACCAAGTTCTAATATATACAAATTCGCAATTCCTGATAACGCAGACAACATTGTTTTAGAAGATGGTGAAAGCGCTGGTGTTCCTCTCATAAAGGGAGCTACAGCTTCTTCAGCTTTTAATAGAAAGATTTAAGATACCAGATCCGAGTATAGTTTATCAAGAGAACCACTCAAATGAAAGAGATGGAAACTCAGACACTGAAAAATTACATAAAAACTCACAAAGGGAAGATTGGAAACGATATCGAAAGGAATATGTCTAACCTGTACAGTTTCGAGTTCTCAACGTACTGCGACACTGGGTTGATCATCACTTTTATGACTTTGAGAAAGATCCTGTTCTACTGGAAACACTGTTACAGTTTTTGGAGAACGTGAGTGGGAAATCTATGATGAAATGGGTCGATTCAGTGATGAAAATTGTACAAATAAAGAAAAACGAACAAGAAAAAAGTCAAAAGCAAATTACTTTTGCTTATGGACATAGCCCCCCACCTATTGAACATCACCTACATGTACCAGATGCAGAAATAAATTTGTTGACCTTGCATCCATTAGAACTAGTAAGGCAACTAACTATTCTTGAATTTGAGTTATATAAAAATGTGAAACCATCTGAACTTGTGGGATCGCCGTGGACCAAAAAGGATAAGGAGATAAAAAGTCCAAATTTGTTGAAAATAATGAAGTATACTACAAATGTAACAAGATGGTTTGAGAAATCTATTATAGGAGCTGAAAACTACGATGAAAGAGTAGCAATGGTTGCTCGTGCAATCGAAGTGATGATGGTCATGTTAGAATTAAACAATTTTAATGGAATTATGTCAATAATTGCAGCAATGGGAAGCGCTTCGGTTTACCGACTTAAACTAACTTTCCAAGATCTACCTGCGAGATATGAAAAATTTCTCGAAGAATGTCGAGAACTAATTGACGACGGACATTTAAAAAAATATCAGGAAAAATTGCGTTCAATAAATCGTCCTTGTATACTTGTGAGCGAAAGAAATAAATAGAAAAAAACAATTCGCCCATCTCAACTTGATTGCGATTTGCAAAGGCATCATACGTTGACGTTGCGCAGTATAGCCGGTTTGCTTGGGTTTATGTACGTGTGCTTGTAATTTTGTTTGTAACATGTTATGCAATGTAAATTAAATAGAATTTTTTAAGATCATGATATACAGGTCATCTCTACAAATGCTGTCATAGGCAGCCTTAAAATCGATAAGCAGGTGGTGGGTATCGATCTGGACTTCTTGGGTTTTCTCCAGGATCTGCCTGAGTGTGGAAATCTGATCGATTGTGGACTTTCCTGACGTGAAACCGCACTGAGAGGGTCCAATCAGGTTGTTTACGACGGGTTCAATCAAATCAATCCCAGAAGAAACATGTTTTTATCAGTGGTTTTGTCAAATGAGTCCGGGCTTGGCCCCGTGCGATTTTTTTTATTGCTAAAACTCAAAACATACCTTAAGAGTAAGGGTTCGGCACGGTAGAAAATTTTGGGACATACCACGTATATATTCTAATATATGTACATAGTATTATGTATAATAATTGTTCACTGCTCTCGGCCTACTTAGGTAAAGGCGGCTTAAGTACAAAATTGAAAACCTAATTCTAAGAAATCACATGTTTTGACAAATTATAGTTAAAGCACATTTACTTAAGTAGTTTACAGGGGACACGAGCGAGGACGTGGCAGGACATCGACCCCCATTCTCCCAAGCCTCCAATAATCGCTGTCAATTTATCATGTCGGCTTACTTACATTTTTAAGCGTTCATTCCATTTTGAAATTTTTTTATTTTATTTCTGGGAATCGTGTTTTTATTTCTGTTCTTATCAAGGAGCCATTTACAATTTTTCTAGAGCGATACAATTATTAGGAAATTTATTAAATTAATCTTGTGCTCCTAACATACACTAGAGGTATCAAACCATTTCGGAAAATTCATATTTGTTGCCTTTATACATTCTTTGATTATGTTTTCTCTTAAATTAGATGCAAAAGGCAGTTTTTCAAAGTATGCGGAGAATATTTGTGTATGAACACGACATACCTGAAAATATTTTTCGGACGGCCACAAGAGAACTGTATTTTCTTTCGAATTCTCATATTCTTTTAATTTTATCAGTAGTTCTGTTAGATTGAAATCGTGCTTGTCTTTTAACATTTCTCCCGCACAATTTTCACAGATTTTATTCATTTTTTTTTATTGTTTTGAAATAGCAGTATCCTGCAAAATATATAATAGCAAGATTGTTGACTTGCGGTACCTTAACTGATACTGCGTTTTCATCTAATGGGTTAATTATATTGTTAGTATTCATGTTATTTTCAAAACAGTTTTCATTCTGAAGAATATTCTCTTTAAGCACAGTTTGCTCCTCTGTATCATTCTGCAAAACGGCATTCCAATCCACCTGCAAGTATTCCGAATCGTCTTCCTCACAATTGGAACATTTCGATTTAAATAGAAATTTAATCGATATAACTTTGGCATATTTTGCTAGTATTATTTTTTCTGTATTATAAATGTATTCAATTACCTTCCAACTAACAATTCCATCAAAAGTGGTCAAATTGTATTTTACTAAGTTGTTTCGAATACTTTTCAATAGATGCGGGATATCATGCATTCCATATATGGATTTGTTTTTCTAAATAAAGCTTGAGGTTTTTTCATTTATACTAGGCTTTCTATATAAACTACGATTAGTGGGTCCTTGATCGCAGCAAATAGTTCTTACATTTAATTTCAGATCTGCGCATATATCAAGGCAGTTATATACCTCAACTTCACGTTCTTTGGTGGGTATATTGCTCGGACAAACGGCGTGATATAAAACTTGCTTAAAATTTCCACATATGCTCCGAATCATAAAGACGCATGCAGACTTAGCATATGAATTATAGCTTTGATTTCTTCCGTAATCAGCAAAACCTTCAATTTCATCTTTAAATTTATTATAGGTTAGATGAAGGCTCATCTCGTCAAATATAGTATTATTTTTTTCTATAATCGTTCAAATTTCCGAGTAAAAATAGTGAAGAAAAATAAATTTTTACTTGAAATGGCGGCATTGTGGCAACTGCTAGAAAATTAAATAAACAATACAAACATCTAGCTTATAAATAATATGTTATTTACTTGCTAGAATATAATAATTGAATCAACGGGCTAAGGAGTGAAGCGGCAATGTATAAGTTTCGTTATTGCCAAATAATTTCAAATGTTATAATAATTTATACATAAAGGTTGTGTACCGCTTAAATAATAAAAATATATAGAATTATGTTTTCGCTTCAGTTAAACACTGAATCCGAAGAATCTGATTCCTCTAAATGATGGAAGGGGTTATTTGTTCCTTCTTTAAGAAAAGTTTTAGAAGAAGTTCATCCGCGTTTGCCAGCTAAAGAGGATGCTCTACTGTATGTTGAGAAACTGTGCTTGCAAATTTTATTGACGCTATGTGGGAAGCCAACTCCTCATACAATTCAGGACGTGGAAGAAAAAGTAAAGGAGACTTTTCCTGCACCAATCGACTGCTGGGCATTGAATGAAGCCAAAGAAAGCATAAAAAAAGAGAAAATGTGTTTTGCCTGTAGACCGAGTGCATGCATACTTCAAAAGGATATTTTGCAATATAAGCTTGATAACTCACTAACTCTATTTTTGGTTGCGGTGTTGGAATATATTTCTGCTGATATTTTAAAACTAGCCCAAAAAATCGAACATGTCGAGATATCTTTTGAAGATATTGAAGTGGTCATGTATGCAGATAAGGTTTTGACGGATATGTTCTTTCAACCTGATATCAATAAAAAAATCATCCCTAATCCTTTACCACCAGCTCCACGAGCTAGCCTAACATATGAGGAGGTAGTGAAAGAGCTTATACATGATGAAAAACAGTACCAGCGTGATTTGCATATGATTATTCGCATGTTTCGTGAAGAGTTGACTAAAGTTGTCGTGGATACTAAAGAAATAGAAAAAAATTTTTCCAATATAACAGACATACGAGTATATGAAGTAACTGTGACGTTGTTAAGCTCTTTGGAAGATGTGATTGAAATGTCTCAAGAGCAGAGCCTTCCTTGTGTGGGGAGTTGTTTCGAAGAGTTGGCGGAAGCTGAAGAGTTCGATGTATATACAAAGTATGCCCAGGAAGTGACCTCAAAAGAAGCTAGGGATTCACTTTCGATTTTGCTGTCAAAACCGGACGCTACGTCGTTAATATCTGCTAGACATGGATTTCGTGAAGCTGTAAAATACTATTTACCAAAGTTGCTGCTCATTCCCATTTGGCATACCTTTTTGTACATGGACTACATAAAATCGTTAATGCAGCTCAGCCCATCCCAAGAGGATAGAGAAAGTTTTGAACAGGTCCAGGGCCTGTTAAGACCTTTGCGTTGTGATCTTGAAAATGCAGTCGCAAATTTGCCGAAGGAATCCGCAGCTCCAATTCACAACCGTGCTTGTCGGCATTTAGCTATAGAAAAAACTAGAGATTTGCAAAACTCTGTTGAACATTGGGATAAAGATGTTGGGCAAAGTTGTAATGAATTTATAAGAGAGGATACGTTAGTCAAACTTGGTTCTGGTAAAAGAATAACTGAGAGAAAAGTGTACTTGTTTGATGGACTAATGGTTCTTTGTAAATCGATCGTTAAAAAGCAAGCAGTATCAGCGGGGGCTCCAAATTATGATTTTCGATTGAAGGAGAAATTTTTCATGCGACGGGTTGAAATAATTGATCGATGCGATACAGATGATTTGGAACATGCTTTTGAAATATCCCCAGTTATTTTAATTGCTAAAAACTCTCAGCACAAAAGTGATTGGATGGCGGACTTAATTATGGTAAATACGAAGTCTATGTTAGATAGGATTTTGGATAGCATACTGTTAGATATGGAGAAAAAGCACCCACTTCGTTTACCAAGTTCTAATATATACAAATTCGCAATTCCTGATAACGCAGACAACATTGTTTTAGAAGATGGTGAAAGCGCTGGTGTTCCTCTCATAAAGGGAGCTACAGCTTCTTCAGCTTTTAATAGAAAGATTTAAGATACCAGATCCGAGTATAGTTTATCAAGAGAACCACTCAAATGAAAGAGATGGAAACTCAGACACTGAAAAATTACATAAAAACTCACAAAGGGAAGATTGGAAACGATATCGAAAGGAATATGTCTAACCTGTACAGTTTCGAGTTCTCAACGTACTGCGACACTGGGTTGATCATCACTTTTATGACTTTGAGAAAGATCCTGTTCTACTGGAAACACTGTTACAGTTTTTGGAGAACGTGAGTGGGAAATCTATGATGAAATGGGTCGATTCAGTGATGAAAATTGTACAAATAAAGAAAAACGAACAAGAAAAAAGTCAAAAGCAAATTACTTTTGCTTATGGACATAGCCCCCCACCTATTGAACATCACCTACATGTACCAGATGCAGAAATAAATTTGTTGACCTTGCATCCATTAGAACTAGTAAGGCAACTAACTATTCTTGAATTTGAGTTATATAAAAATGTGAAACCATCTGAACTTGTGGGATCGCCGTGGACCAAAAAGGATAAGGAGATAAAAAGTCCAAATTTGTTGAAAATAATGAAGTATACTACAAATGTAACAAGATGGTTTGAGAAATCTATTATAGGAGCTGAAAACTACGATGAAAGAGTAGCAATGGTTGCTCGTGCAATCGAAGTGATGATGGTCATGTTAGAATTAAACAATTTTAATGGAATTATGTCAATAATTGCAGCAATGGGAAGCGCTTCGGTTTACCGACTTAAACTAACTTTCCAAGATCTACCTGCGAGATATGAAAAATTTCTCGAAGAATGTCGAGAACTAATTGACGACGGACATTTAAAAAAATATCAGGAAAAATTGCGTTCAATAAATCGTCCTTGTATACTTGTGAGCGAAAGAAATAAATAGAAAAAAACAATTCGCCCATCTCAACTTGATTGCGATTTGCAAAGGCATCATACGTTGACGTTGCGCAGTATAGCCGGTTTGCTTGGGTTTATGTACGTGTGCTTGTAATTTTGTTTGTAACATGTTATGCAATGTAAATTAAATAGAATTTTTTAAGATCATGATATACAGGTCGTCTCTACAAATGCTGTCATAGGCAGCCTTAAAATCGATAAGCAGGTGGTGGGTATCGATCTGGACTTCTTGGGTTTTCTCCAGGATCTGCCTGAGTGTGGAAATCTGATCGATTGTGGACTTTCCTGACGTGAAACCGCACTGAGAGGGTCCAATCAGGTTGTTTACGACGGGTTCAATCAAATCAATCCCAGAAGAAACATGTTTTTATCAGTGGTTTTGTCAAATGAGTCCGGGCTTGGCCCCGTGCGATTTTTTTTATTGCTAAAACTCAAAACATACCTTAAGAGTAAGGGTTCGGCACGGTAGAAAATTTTGGGACATACCACGTATATATTCTAATATATGTACATAGTATTATGTATAATAATTGTTCACTGCTCTCGGCCTACTTAGGTAAAGGCGGCTTAAGTACAAAATTGAAAACCTAATTCTAAGAAATCACATGTTTTGACAAATTATAGTTAAAGCACATTTACTTAAGTAGTTTACAGGGGACACGAGCGAGGACGTGGCAGGACATCGACCCCCATTCTCCCAAGCCTCCAATAATCGCTGTCAATTTATCATGTCGGCTTACTTACATTTTTAAGCGTTCATTCCATTTTGAAATTTTTTTATTTTATTTCTGGGAATCGTGTTTTTATTTCTGTTCTTATCAAGGAGCCATTTACAATTTTTCTAGAGCGATACAATTATTAGGAAATTTATTAAATTAATCTTGTGCTCCTAACATACACTAGAGGTATCAAACCATTTCGGAAAATTCATATTTGTTGCCTTTATACATTCTTTGATTATGTTTTCTCTTAAATTAGATGCAAAAGGCAGTTTTTCAAAGTATGCGGAGAATATTTGTGTATGAACACGACATACCTGAAAATATTTTTCGGACGGCCACAAGAGAACTGTATTTTCTTTCGAATTCTCATATTCTTTTAATTTTATCAGTAGTTCTGTTAGATTGAAATCGTGCTTGTCTTTTAACATTTCTCCCGCACAATTTTCACAGATTTTATTCATTTTTTTTTATTGTTTTGAAATAGCAGTATCCTGCAAAATATATAATAGCAAGATTGTTGACTTGCGGTACCTTAACTGATACTGCGTTTTCATCTAATGGGTTAATTATATTGTTAGTATTCATGTTATTTTCAAAACAGTTTTCATTCTGAAGAATATTCTCTTTAAGCACAGTTTGCTCCTCTGTATCATTCTGCAAAACGGCATTCCAATCCACCTGCAAGTATTCCGAATCGTCTTCCTCACAATTGGAACATTTCGATTTAAATAGAAATTTAATCGATATAACTTTGGCATATTTTGCTAGTATTATTTTTTCTGTATTATAAATGTATTCAATTACCTTCCAACTAACAATTCCATCAAAAGTGGTCAAATTGTATTTTACTAAGTTGTTTCGAATACTTTTCAATAGATGCGGGATATCATGCATTCCATATATGGATTTGTTTTTCTAAATAAAGCTTGAGGTTTTTTCATTTATACTAGGCTTTCTATATAAACTACGATTAGTGGGTCCTTGATCGCAGCAAATAGTTCTTACATTTAATTTCAGATCTGCGCATATATCAAGGCAGTTATATACCTCAACTTCACGTTCTTTGGTGGGTATATTGCTCGGACAAACGGCGTGATATAAAACTTGCTTAAAATTTCCACATATGCTCCGAATCATAAAGACGCATGCAGACTTAGCATATGAATTATAGCTTTGATTTCTTCCGTAATCAGCAAAACCTTCAATTTCATCTTTAAATTTATTATAGGTTAGATGAAGGCTCATCTCGTCAAATATAGTATTATTTTTTTCTATAATCGTTCAAATTTCCGAGTAAAAATAGTGAAGAAAAATAAATTTTTACTTGAAATGGCGGCATTGTGGCAACTGCTAGAAAATTAAATAAACAATACAAACATCTAGCTTATAAATAATATGTTATTTACTTGCTAGAATATAATAATTGAATCAACGGGCTAAGGAGTGAAGCGGCAATGTATAAGTTTCGTTATTGCCAAATAATTTCAAATGTTATAATAATTTATACATAAAGGTTGTGTACCGCTTAAATAATAAAAATATATAGAATTATGTTTTCGCTTCAGTTAAACACTGAATCCGAAGAATCTGATTCCTCTAAATGATGGAAGGGGTTATTTGTTCCTTCTTTAAGAAAAGTTTTAGAAGAAGTTCATCCGCTTTTGCCAGCTAAAGAGGATGCTCTACTGTATGTTGAGAAACTGTGCTTGCAAATTTTATTGACGCTATGTGGGAAGCCAACTCCTCATACAATTCAGGACGTGGAAGAAAAAGTAAAGGAGACTTTTCCTGCACCAATCGACTGCTGGGCATTGAATGAAGCCAAAGAAAGCATAAAAAAAGAGAAAATGTGTTTTGCCTGTAGACCGAGTGCATGCATACTTCAAAAGGATATTTTGCAATATAAGCTTGATAACTCACTAACTCTATTTTTGGTTGCGGTGTTGGAATATATTTCTGCTGATATTTTAAAACTAGCCCAAAAAATCGAACATGTCGAGATATCTTTTGAAGATATTGAAGTGGTCATGTATGCAGATAAGGTTTTGACGGATATGTTCTTTCAACCTGATATCAATAAAAAAATCATCCCTAATCCTTTACCACCAGCTCCACGAGCTAGCCTAACATATGAGGAGGTAGTGAAAGAGCTTATACATGATGAAAAACAGTACCAGCGTGATTTGCATATGATTATTCGCATGTTTCGTGAAGAGTTGACTAAAGTTGTCGTGGATACTAAAGAAATAGAAAAAATTTTTTCCAATATAACAGACATACGAGTATATGAAGTAACTGTGACGTTGTTAAGCTCTTTGGAAGATGTGATTGAAATGTCTCAAGAGCAGAGCCTTCCTTGTGAGGGGAGTTGTTTCGAAGAGTTGGCGGAAGCTGAAGAGTTCGATGTATATACAAAGTATGCCCAGGAAGTGACCTCAAAAGAAGCTAGGGATTCACTTTCGATTTTGCTGTCAAAACCGGACGCTACGTCGTTAATATCTGCTAGACATGGATTTCGTGAAGCTGTAAAATACTATTTACCAAAGTTGCTGCTCATTCCCATTTGGCATACCTTTTTGTACATGGACTACATAAAATCGTTAATGCAGCTCAGCCCATCCCAAGAGGATAGAGAAAGTTTTGAACAGGTCCAGGGCCTGTTAAGACCTTTGCGTTGTGATCTTGAAAATGCAGTCGCAAATTTGCCGAAGGAATCCGCAGCTCCAGTTCACAACCGTGCTTGTCGGCATTTAGCTATAGAAAAAACTAGAGATTTGCAAAACTCTGTTGAACATTGGGATAAAGATGTTGGGCAAAGTTGTAATGAATTTATAAGAGAGGATACGTTAGTCAAACTTGGTTCTGGTAAAAGAATAACTGAGAGAAAAGTGTACTTGTTTGATGGACTAATGGTTCTTTGTAAATCGATCGTTAAAAAGCAAGCAGTATCAGCGGGGGCTCCAAATTATGATTTTCGATTGAAGGAGAAATTTTTCATGCGACGGGTTGAAATAATTGATCGATGCGATACAGATGATTTGGAACATGCTTTTGAAATATCCCCAGTTATTTTAATTGCTAAAAACTCTCAGCACAAAAGTGATTGGATGGCGGACTTAATTATGGTAAATACGAAGTCTATGTTAGATAGGATTTTGGATAGCATACTGTTAGATATGGAGAAAAAGCACCCACTTCGTTTACCAAGTTCTAATATATACAAATTCGCAATTCCTGATAACGCAGACAACATTGTTTTAGAAGATGGTGAAAGCGCTGGTGTTCCTCTCATAAAGGGAGCTACAGCTTCTTCAGCTTTTAATAGAAAGATTTAAGATACCAGATCCGAGTATAGTTTATCAAGAGAACCACTCAAATGAAAGAGATGGAAACTCAGACACTGAAAAATTACATAAAAACTCACAAAGGGAAGACTGGAAACGATATCGAAAGGAATATGTCTAACCTGTACAGTTTCGAGTTCTCAACGTACTGCGACACTGGGTTGATCATCACTTTTATGACTTTGAGAAAGATCCTGTTCTACTGGAAACACTGTTACAGTTTTTGGAGAATGTGAGTGGGAAATCTTTGAAGAAATGGGTCGATTCAGTGATGAAAATTGTACAAAGAAAGAAAAACGAACAAGAAAAAAGTCAAAAGCAAATTACTTTTGCTTATGGACATAGCCCCCCACCTATTGAACATCACCTACATGTACCAGATGCAGAAATAAATTTGTTGACCTTGCATCCATTAGAACTAGCAAGGCAACTAACTATTCTTGAATTTGAGTTATATAAAAATGTGAAACCATCTGAACTTGTGGGATCGCCGTGGACCAAAAAGGGTAAGGAAATAAAAAGTCCAAATTTGTTGAAAATAATGAAGTATACTACAAATGTAACAAGATGGTTTGAGAAATCTATTATAGGAGCTGAAAACTACGATGAAAGAGTAGCAATGGTTGCTCGTGCAATCAAAGTGATGATGGTCATGTTAGAATTAAACAATTTTAATGGAATTCTGTCAATAATTGCAGCAATGGGAAGCGCTTCGGTTTACCGACTTAAACTAACTTTCCAAGGTCTACCTGCGAGATATGAAAAATTTCTCAAAGAATGTCGAGAACTAAATGACGACGGAGATTTAAAAAAATATCAGGAAAAATTGCGTTCAATAAATCCTCCTTGTGTACTTGTGAGCGAAAGAAATAAATAAAAAAAAAACAATTCGCCCATCTCAACTTGATTGGACTGCGATTTGCAAAGGCATCATACGTTGACGTTGCGCAATATAGCCGGTTTGCTTGGGTTTATGTACGTGTGCTTGTAATTTTGTTTGTAACATGTTATGCAATGTAAATTAAATATAATTTTTCAAGATCATGATATACAGGTCGTCTCTATAAATGCTGTCATAGGCAGCTTTAAAATCGATAAGCAGGTGGTGGGTATCGATCTGGACTTCTTGGGTTTTCTCCAGGATCTGCCTGAGTGTGGAAATCTGATCGATTGTGGACTTTCCTGACGTGAAACCGCACTGAGAGGGTCCAATCAGGTTGTTTACGACGGGTTCAATCAAATCAATCCCAGAAGAAACATGTTTTTATCAGTGGTTTTGTCAAATGAGTCCGGGCTTGGCCCCGTGCGATTTTTTTTATTGCTAAAACTCAAAACATACCTTAAGAGTAAGGGTTCGGCACGGTAGAAAATTTTGGGACATACCACGTATATATTCTAATATATGTACATAGTATTATGTATAATAATTGTTCACTGCTCTCGGCCTACTTAGGTAAAGGCGGCTTAAGTACAAAATTGAAAAACTAATTCTAAGAAATCAGATGTTTTGACAAATTATAGTTAAAGCACCCTTACTTAAGTAGTTTCCAGGGGACACGAGCGAGGACGTGGCAGGACATCGACCCCCATTCTCCCAAGCCTCCAATAATCGTTGTCAATTTATCATGTCGGTTTACTTACATTTTTAAGCGTTCATTCCATTTTGAAATTTTTTTATTTTATTTCTGGGAATTGTGTTTTTATTTCTGTTCTTATCAAGGAGCCATTTACAATTTTTCTAGAGCAATACAATTATTAGGAAATTTATTAAATTAATCTTGTGCTCGTAACATACACTAGAGGTATCAAACCATTTCGGAAAATTCATATTTGTTGCCTTTATACAGTCTTTGATTATGTTTTCTTTTAAATTAAATGCAAAAGGCAGTTTTTCAAAGTATGCGGAGAATATTTGTGTATGAACACGACATACCTGAAAATATTTTTCGGACGACCACAAGAGAACTGTATTTTCTTTCGAATTCTCATATTCTTTTAATTTTATCAGTACTTCTGTTAGATTGAAATCGTGCTTGTCTTTTAACATTTCTCCCGCACAATTTTCACAGATTTTATTAATTTTTTTTTATTGTTTTGAAATAGCAGTATCCTGCAAAATATATAATAGCAAGATTGTTGACTTGCGGTACCTTAACTAATACTGCGTTTTCATCTAATGGGTTAATTATATTGTTAGTATTCATGTTATTTTCAAAACAGTTTTCATTCTGAAGAATATTCTCTTTAAGCACAGTTTGCTCCTGTGTATCATTCTGCAAAACGGCATTCCAATCCACCTGCAAGTATTCCGAATCGTCTTCCTCACAATTGGAACATTTCGATTTAAATAGAAATTTAATCGATATAACTTTGGCATATTTTGCTAGTATTATTTTTTCTGTATTATAAATGTATTCAATTACCTTCCAACTATCAATTCCATCAAAAGTGGTCAAATTGTATTTTACTAAGTTGTTTCGAATACTTTTCAATAGATGCGGGATATCATGCATTCCATATATGGATTTGTTTTTCTAAATAAAGCTTGAGGTTTTTTCATTTATACTAGGCTTTCTATATAAACTACGATTAGTGGGTCCTTGATCGCAGCAAATAGTTCTTACATTTAATTTCAGATCTGCGCATATATCAAGGCAGTTATATACCTCAACTTCACGTTCTTTGGTGGGTATATTGCTCGGACAAACGGCGTGATATAAAACTTGCTTAAAATTTCCACATATGCTCCGAATCATAAAGACGCATGCAGACTTAGCATATGAATTATAGCTTTGATTTCTTCCGTAATCAGCAAAACCTTCAATTTCATCTTTAAATTTATTATAGGTTAGATGAAGGCTCATCTCGTCAAATATAGTATTATTTTTTTCTATAATCGTTCAAATTTCCGAGTAAAAATAGTGAAGAAAAATAAATTTTTACTTGAAATGGCGGCATTGTGGCAACTGCTAGAAAATTAAATAAACAATACAAACATCTAGCTTATAAATAATATGTTATTTACTTGCTAGAATATAATAATTGAATCAACGGGCTAAGGAGTGAAGCGGCAATGTATAAGTTTCGTTATTGCCAAATAATTTCAAATGTTATAATAATTTATACATAAAGGTTGTGTACCGCTTAAATAATAAAAATATATAGAATTATGTTTTCGCTTCAGTTAAACACTGAATCCGAAGAATCTGATTCCTCTAAATGATGGAAGAGGTTATTTGTTCCTTCCTTAAGAAAAGTTTTAGAAGAAGTTCATCCGCGTTTGCCAGCTAAAGAGGATGCTCTACTGTATGTTGAGAAACTGTGCTTGCAAATTTTATTGACGCTATGTGGGAAGCCAACTCCTCATACGATTCAGGACGTGGAAGAAAAAGTAAAGGAGACTTTTCCTGCACCAATCGACTGCTGGACATTGAATGAAGCCAAAGAAAGCATAAAAAAAGAGAAAATGTGTTTTGCCTGTAGACCGAGTGCATGCATACTTCAAAAGGATATTTTGCAATATAAGCTTGATAACTCACTAACTCTATTTTTGGTTGCGGTGTTGGAATATATTTCTGCTGATATTTTAAAAGTAGCCCAAAAAATCGAACATGTCGAGATATCTTTTGAAGATATTGAAGTGGTCATGTATGCAGATAAGGTTTTGACGGATATGTTCTTTCAACCTGATATCAATAAAAAAATCATCCCTAATCCTTTACCACCAGCTCCACGAGCTAGCCTAACATATGAGGAGGTAGTGAAAGAGCTTATACATGATGAAAAACAGTACCAGCGTGATTTGCATATGATTATTCGCATGTTTCGTGAAGAGTTGATTAAAGTTGTCGTGGATACTAAAGAAATAGAAAAAAATTTTTCCAATATAACAGACATACGAGTATATGAAGTAACTGTGACGTTGTTAAGCTCTTTGGAAGATGTGATTGAAATGTCTCAAGAGCAGAGCCTTCCTTGTGTGGGGAGTTGTTTCGAAGAGTTGGCGGAAGCTGAAGAGTTCGACGTATATACAAAGTATGCCCAGGAAGTGACCTCAAAAGAAGCTAGGGATTCACTTTCGATTTTGTTGTCAAAACCGGACGCTACGTCGTTAATATCTGCTGGGCATGGATTTCGTGAAGCTGTAAAATACTATTTACCAAAGTTGCTGCTCATTCCTATTTGGCATGCTTTTTTGTACATGGACTACATAAAATCGTTAATGCAGCTCAGCCCATCCCAAGAGGATAGAGAAAGTTTTGAACAGGTCCAGGGCCTGTTAAGACCTTTGCGTTGTGATCTTGAAAATGCAGTCGGAAATTTGCCGAAGGAATCCGCAGCTCCAGTTCACAACCGTGCTTGTCGGCATTTAGCTATAGAAAAAACTAGAGATTTGCAAAACTCTGTTGAACATTGGGATAAAGATGTTGGGCAAAGTTGTAATGAATTTATAAGAGAGGATACGTTAGTCAAACTTGGTTCTGGTAAAAGAATAACTGAGAGAAAAGTGTACTTGTTTGATGGACTAATGGTTCTTTGTAAATCGATCGCTAAAAAGCAAGCAGTATCAGCGGGGGCTCCAAATTATGATTTTCGATTGAAGGAGAAATTTTTCATGCGACGGGTTGAAATAATTGATCGATGCGATACAGATGATTTGGAACATGCTTTTGAAATATCCCCAAGAGTGCAACCAGCAGTTATTTTAATTGCTAAAAACTCTCAGCACAAAAGTGATTGGATGGCGGACTTAATTATGGTAAATACGAAGTCTATGTTAGATAGGATTGTGGATAGCATACTGTTAGATATGGAGAAAAAGCACCCACTTCGTTTACCAAGTTCTAATATATACAAATTCGCAATTCCTGATAACGCAGACAACATTGTTTTAGAAGATCGTGAAAGCGCTGGTGTTCCTCTTGTAAAGGAAGCTACAGCTTCTTCAGCTTTTAATAGAAAGATTTAAGATACCAGATCCGAGTATAGTTTACCAAGAGAACCACTCAAATGAAAGAGATGGAAACTCAGACACTGAAAAATTACATAAAAACTCACAAAGGGAAGATTGGAAACGATATCGAAAGGAATATGTCCAACCTGTACAGTTTCGAGTTCTCAACGTACTGCGACACTGGGTTGATCATCACTTTTATGACTTTGAGAAAGATCCTGTTCTACTGGAAACACTGTTACAGTTTTTGGAGAACGTGAATGGGAAATCTGGAAGAAATGGGTCGATTCAGTGATGAAAATTGTACAAAGAAAGAAAAACGAACAAGAAAAAAGTCAAAAGCAAATTACTTTTGCTTATGGACATAGCCTCCCACCTATTGAACATCACCTACATGTACCAGATGCAGAAATAAATTTGTTGACCTTGCATCCATTAGAACTAGCAAGGCAACTAACTATTCTTGAATTTGAGTTATATAAAAATGTGAAACCATCTGAACTTGTGGGATCGCCGTGGACCAAAAAGGATAAGGAGATAAAAAGACCAAATTTGTTGAAAATAATGAAGTATACTACAAATGTAACAAGATGGTTTGAAAAATCTATTATAGGAGCTGAAAACTACGATGAAAGAGTAGCAATGGTTGCTCGTGCAATCGAAGTGATGATGGTCATGTTAGAATTAAACAATTTTAATGGAATTCTGTCAATAATTGCAGCAATGGGAAGCGCTTCGGTTTACCGACTTAAACTAACTTTCCAAGGTCTACCTGCGAGATATGAAAAATTTCTCGAAGAATGTCGAGAACATTTAGTTCTCTAACTTTCCAAGGTCTACCTGCGAGATATGAAAAATTTCTCGAAGAATGTCGAGAACTAATTGACGACGGACATTTAAAAAAATATCAGGAAATATTGCGTTCAATAAATCGTCCTTGTATACTTGTGAGCGAAAGAAATAAATAGAAAAAAACAATTCGCCCATCTCAACTTGATTGCGATTTGCAAAGGCATCATACGTTGACGTTGCGCAGTATAGCCGGTTTGCTTGGGTTTATGTACGTGTGCTTGTAATTTTGTTTGTAACATGTTATGCAATGTAAATTAAATAGAATTTTTTAAGATCATGATATACAGGTCGTCTCTATAAATGCTGTCATAGGCAGCCTTAAAATCGATAAGCAGGTGGTGGGTATCGATCTGGACTTCTTGGGTTTTCTCCAGGATCTGCCTGAGTGTGGAAATCTGATCGATTGTGGACTTTCCTGACGTGAAACCGCACTGAGAGGGTCCAATCAGGTTGTTTACGACGGGTTCAATCAAATCAATCGCAGAAGAAACATGTTTTTATCAGTGGTTTTGTCAAATGAGTCCGGACTTGGCCCCGTGCGATATTTTTTATTGCCCAAACTCAAAACATACCTTAAGAGTAAGGGTTCGGCACGGTAGAAAATTTTGGGACATACCACGTATATATTCTAATATATGTACATAGTATTATGTATAATAATTGTTCACTGCTCTCGGCCTACTTAGGTAAAGGCGGCTTAAGTACAAAATTGAAAAACTAATTGTAAGAAATGACATGTTTTGACAAATTATAGTTAAAGCACCCTTACTTAAGTAGTTTCCAGGGGACACGAGCGAGGACGTGGCAGGACATCGACCCCCTTCTCCCAAGCCTCCAATAATCGTTGTCAATTTATCATGTCGGCTTACTTACATTTTTGAGCGTTCATTCCATTTTGAAATTTTTTTATTTTATTTCTGGGAATCGTGTTTTTATTTCTGTTCTTATCAAGGAGCCATTTAAAATTTTTCTAGAGCGATACAATTATTAGGAAATTTATTAAATTAATCTTGTGCTCCTAACATACACTAGAGGTATCAAACCATTTCGGAAAATTCATATTTGTTGCCTTTATACTCGTACATTCTTTGATTATGTTTTCTCTTAAATTAGATGCAAAAGGCAGTTTTTCAAAGTATGCGGAGAATATTTGTGTATGAACACGGCATTCCTGAAAATATTTTTCGGACGGCCACAAGAGAACTGTATTTTCTTTCGAATTCTCATATTCTTTTAATTTTATCAGTAGTTCTGTTAGATTGAAATCGTGCTTGTCTTTTAACATTTCTCCAGCACAATTTTCACAGATTTTATTAATTTTTTTTATTGTTTTGAAATAGCAGTATCCTGCAAAATATATAATAGCAAGATTGTTGACTTGCGGTACCTTAACTGATACTGCGTTTTCATCTAATGGGTTAATTATATTGTTAGTATTCATGTTCTTTTCAAAACAGTTTTCATTCTGAAGAATATTCTCTTTAAGCACAGTTTGCTCCTCTGTATCATTCTGCAAAACGGCATTCCAATCCACCTGCAAGTATTCCGAATCGTCTTCCTCACAATTGGAACATTTCGATTTAAATAGAAATTTAATCGATATAACTTTGGCATATTTTGCTAGTATTACTTTTTCTGTATTATAAATGTATTCAATTACCTTCCAACTAACAATTCCATCAAAAGTGGTCAAATTGTATTTTACTAAGTTGTTTCGAATACTTTTCAATAGATGCGGGATATCATGCATTCCATATATGGATTTGTTTTTCTAAATAAAGCTTGAGGTTTTTTCATTTATACTAGGCTTTCTATATAAACTACGATTAGTGGGTCCTTTATCGCAGCAAATAGCTCTTACATTTAATTTCAGATCTGCGCATATATCAAGGCAGTTATATACCTCAACTTCACGTTCTTTGGTGGGAATATTGCTCGGACAAACGGCGTGATATAAAACTTGCTTAAAATTTCCACATATGCTCCGAATCATAAAGACGCATGCAGACTTAGCATATGAATTATAGCTTTGATTTCTTCCGTAATCAGCAAAACCTTCAATTTCATCTTTAAATTTATTATAGGTTAGATGAAGGCTCATCTCGTCAAATATAGTATTATTTTTTTCTATAATCGTTCAAATTTCCGAGTAAAAATAGTGAAGAAAAATAAATTTTTACTTGAAATGGCGGCATTGTGGCAACTGCTAGAAAATTAAATAAACAATACAAACATCTAGCTTATAAATAATATGTTATTTACTTGCTAGAATATAATAATTGAATCAACGGGCTAAGGAGTGAAGCGGCAATGTATATGTTTCGTTATTGCCAAATAATTTCAAATGTTATAATAATTTATACATAAAGGTTGTGTACCGCTTAAATAATAAAAATATATAGAATTATGTTTTCGCTTCAGTTAAACACTGAATCCGAAGAATCTGATTCCGCTAAATGATGGAAGGGGTTATTTGTTCTTTAAGAAAAGTTTTAGAAGAAGTTCATCCGCATTTGCCAGCTAAAGAGGATGCTCTACTGTATGTTGAGAAACTGTGCTGGCAAATTTTATTGACGCTATGTGGGAAGCCAACTCCTCATACAATTCAGGACGTGGAAGAAAAAGTAAAGGAGACTTTTCCTGCACCAATCGACTGCTGGGCATTGAATGAAGCCAAAGAAAGCATAAAAAAAGAGAAAATGTGTTTTGCCTGTAGACCGAGTGCATGCATACTTCAAAAGGATATTTTGCAATATAAGCTTGATAACTCACTAACTCTATTTTTGGTTGCGGTGTTGGAATATATTTCTGCTGATATTTTAAAACTAGCCCAAAAAATCGAACATGTCGAGATACGATACGAAGAGTTGACTAAAGTTGTGCAATAGAAAAAAATTTTTCCAATATAACAGACATACGAGTATATGAAGTAACTGTGACGTTGTTAAGCTCTTTGGAAGATGTGATTGAAATGTCTCAAGAGCAGAGCCTTCCTTGTGAGGGGAGTTGTTTCGAAGAGTTGGCGGAAGCTGAAGAGTTCGATGTATGTACAAAGTATGCCCAGGAAGTGACCTCAAAAGAAGCTAGGGATTCACTTTCGATTTTGTTGTCAAAACCGGACGCTACGTCGTTAATATCTGCTGGGCATGGATTTCGTGAAGCTGTAAAATACTATTTACCAAAGTTGCTGCTCATTCCTATTTGGCATGCTTTTTTGTACATGGACTACATAAAATCGTTAATGCAGCTCAGCCCATCCCAAGAGGATAGAGAAAGTTTTGAACAGGTCCAGGGCCTGTTAAGACCTTTGCGTTGTGATCTTGAAAATGCAGTCGCAAATTTGCCGAAGGAATCCGCAGCTCCAGTTCACAACCGTGCTTGTCGGCATTTAGCTATAGAAAAAACTAGAGATTTGCAAAACTCTGTTGAACATTGGGATAAAGATGTTGGGCAAAGTTGTAATGAATTTATAAGAGAGGATACGTTAGTCAAACTTGGTTCTGGTAAAAGAATAACTGAGAGAAAAGTGTACTTGTTTGATGGACTAATGGTTCTTTGTAAATCGATCGCTAAAAAGCAAGCAGTATCAGCGGGGGCTCCAAATTATGATTTTCGATTGAAGGAGAAATTTTTCATGCGACGGGTTGAAATAATTGATCGATGCGATACAGATGATTTGGAACATGCTTTTGAAATATCCCCAAGAGTGCAACCAGCAGTTATTTTAATTGCTAAAAACTCTCAGCACAAAAGTGATTGGATGGCGGACTTAATTATGGTAAATACGAAGTCTATGTTAGATAGGATTTTGGATAGCATACTGTTAGATATGGAGAAAAAGCACCCACTTCGTTTACCAAGTTCTAATATATACAAATTCGAAATTCCTGATAACGCAGACAACATTGTTTTAGAAGATCGTGAAAGCGCTGGTGTTCCTCTTATAAAGGGAGCTACAGCTTCTTCAGCTTTTAATAGAAAGATTTAAGATACCAGATCCGAGTATAGTTTATCAAGAGAACCACTCAAATGAAAGAGATGGAAACTCAGACACTGAAAAATTACATAAAAACTCACAAAGGGAAGATTGGAAACGACATCGAAAGGAATATGTCTAACCTGTACAGTTTCGAGTTCTCAACGTACTGCGACACTGGGTTGATCATCACTTTTATGAATTTGAGAAAGATCCTGTTCTACTGGAAACACTGTTACAGTTTTTGGAGAACGTGAGTGGGAAATCTATGAAGAAATGGGTCGATTCAGTGATGAAAATTGTACAAAGAAAGAAAAACGAACAAGAAAAAAGTCAAAAGCAAATTACTTTTGCTTATGGACATAGCCCCCCACCTATTGAACATCACCTACATGTACCAGATGCAGAAATAAATTTGTTGACCTTGCATCCATTAGAACTAGCAAGGCAACTAACTATTCTTGGATTTGAGTTATATAAAAATGTGAAACCATCTGAACTTGTGGGATCGCCGTGGACCAAAAAGGATAAGGAGATAAAAAGTCCAAATTTGTTGGAAATGATGAAGTATACTACAAATGTAACAAGATGGTTTGAGAAATCTATTATAGGAGCTGAAAACTACGATGAAAGAGTAGCAATGGTTGCTCGTGCAATCGAAGTGATGATGGTCATGTTAGAATTAAACAATTTTAATGGAATTCTGTCAATAATTGCAGCAATGGGAAGCGCTTCGGTTTACCGACTTAAACTAACTTTCCAAGGTCTACCTGCGAGATATGAAAAATTTCTCGAAGAATGTCGAGAACATTTAGTTCTCTAACTTTCCAAGGTCTACCTGCGAGATATGAAAAATTTCTCGAAGAATGTTGAGGAAAAATTGCGTTCAATAAATCCTCCTTGTGTACTTGTGAGCGAAAGAAATAAATAGAAAAAAAACAATTCGCCCATCTCAACTTGATTGCGATTTGCAAAGGCATCATACGTTGACGTTGCGCAGTATAGCCGGTTTGCTTGGGTTTATGTACGTGTGCTTGTAATTTTGTTTGTAACATGTTATGCAATGTAAATTAAATATAATTTTTTAAGATCATCATGGGTATCGATCTGGACTTCTTGGGTTTTCTCCAGGATCTGCCTGAGTGTGGAAATCTGATCGATTGTGGACTTTCCTGACGTGAAACCGCACTGAGAGGGTCCAATCAGGTTGTTTATGACGGGTTCAATCAAATCAATCGCAGAAGAAACATGTTTTTATCAGTGGTTTTGTCAAATGAGTCCGGACTTGGCCCCGTGCGATATTTTTTATTGCCCAAACTCAAAACATACCTTAAGAGTAAGGGTTCGGCACGGTAGAAAATTTTGGGACATACCACGTATATATTCTAATATATGTACATAGTATTATGTATAATAATTGTTCACTGCTCTCGGCCTACTTAGGTAAAGGCGGCTTAAGTACAAAATTGAAAAACTAATTGTAAGAAATGACATGTTTTGACAAATTATAGTTAAAGGACCCTTACTTAAGTAGTTTCCAGGGGACACGAGCGAGGACGTGGCAGGACATCGACCCCCATTCTCCCAAGCCTCCAATAATCGTTGTCAATTTATCATGTCGGCTTACTTACATTTTTAAGCGTTCATTCCATTTTGAAATTTTTTTATTTTATTTCTGGGAATCGTGTTTTTATTTCTGTTCTTATCAAGGAGCCATTTACAATTTTTCTAGAGCGATACAATTATTAGGAAATTTATTAAATTAATCTTGTGCTCGTAACATACACTAGAGGTATCAAACCATTTCGGAAAATTCATATTTGTTGCCTTTATACATTCTTTGATTATGTTTTCTCTTAAATTAGATGCAAAAGGCAGTTTTTCAAAGTATGCGGAGAATATTTGTGTATGAACACGGCATACCTGAAAATATTTTTCGGACGGCCACAAGAGAACTGTATTTTCTTTCGAATTCTCATATTCTTTTAATTTTATCAGTACTTCTGTTAGATTGAAATCGGCTTGTCTTTTAACATTTCTCCCGCACAATTTTCACAGATTTTATTCATTTTTTTTATTGTTTTGAAATAGCAGTATCCTGCAAAATATATAATAGCAAGATTGTTGACTTGCGGTACCTTAACTGATACTGCGTTTTCATCTAATGGGTTAATTATATTGTTAGTATTCATGTTATTTTCAAAACATTTTTCATTCTGAAGAATATTCTCTTTAAGCACAGTTTGCTCCTCTGTATCATTCTGCAAAACGGCATTCCAATCCACCTGCAAGTATTCCGAATCGTCTTCCTCACAATTGGAACATTTCGATTTAAATAGAAATTTAATCGATATAACTTTGGCATATTTTGCTAGTATTACTTTTTCTGTATTATAAATGTATTCAATTACCTTCCAACTAACAATTCCATCAAAAGTGGTCAAATTGTATTTTACTAAGTTGTTTCGAATACTTTTCAATAGATGCGGGATATCATGCATTCCATATATGGATTTGTTTTTCTAAATAAAGCTTGAGGTTTTTTCATTTATACTAGGCTTTCTATATAAACTACGATTAGTGGGTCCTTGATCGCAGCAAATAGCTCTTACATTTATTTTCAGATCTGCGCATATATCAAGGCAGTTATATACCTCAACTTCACGTTCTTTGGTGGGTATATTGCTCGGACAAACGGCGTGATATAAAACTTGCTTAAAATTTGCATATGAATTATAGCTTTGATTTCTTCCGTAATCAGCAAAACCTTCAATTTCATCTTTAAATTTATTATAGGTTAGATGAAGGCTCATCTCGTCAAATATAGTATTATTTTTTTCTATAATCGTTCAAATTTCCGAGTAAAAATAGTGAAGAAAAACAAATTTTTACTTGAAATGGCGGCATTGTGGCAACTGCTAGAAAATTAAATAAACAATACAAACATCTAGCTTATAAATAATAAGTTATTTACTTGCTAGAATATAATAATTGAATCAACGGGCTAAGGAGTGAAGCGGCAATGTATAAGTTTCGTTATTGCCAAATAATTTCAAATGTTATAATAATTTATACATAAAGGTTGTGTACCGCTTAAATAATAAAAATATATAGAATTATGTTTTCGCTTCAGTTAAACACTGAATCCGAAGAATCTGATTCCTTTAAATGATGGAAGGGGTTATTTGTTCCTTCTTTAAGAAAAGTTTTAGAAGAAGTTCATCCGCGTTTGCCAGCTAAAGAGGATGCTCTACTGTATGTTGAGAAACTGTGTTGGCAAATTTTATTGACGCTATGTGGGAAGCCAACTCCTCATACAATTCAGGACGTGGAAGAAAAAGTAAAGGAGACTTTTCCTGCACCAATCGACTGCTGGGCATTGAATGAAGCCAAAGAAAGCATAAAAAAAGAGAAAATGTGTTTTGCCTGTAGACCGAGTGCATGCATATTTCAAAAGGATATTTTGCAATATAAGCTTGATAACTCACTAACTCTATTTTTGGTTGCGGTGTTGGAATATATTTCTGCTGATATTTTAAAACTAGCCCAAAAAATCGAACATGTCGAGATACGATACGAAGAGTTGACTAAAGTTGTGCAATAGAAAAAAATTTTTCCAATATAACAGACATACGAGTATATGAAGTAACTGTGACGTTGTTAAGCTCTTTGGAAGATGTGATTGAAATGTCTCAAGAGCAGAGCCTTCCTTGTGAGGGGAGTTGTTTCGAAGAGTTGGCGGAAGCTGAAGAGTTCGATGTATGTACAAAGTATGCCCAGGAAGTGACCTCAAAAGAAGCTAGGGATTCACTTTTGATTTTGTTGCCAAACCGGACGCTACGTCGTTAATATCTGCTGGGCATGGATTTCGTGAAGCTGTAAAATACTATTTACCAAAGTTGCTGCTCATTCCTATTTGGCATGCTTTTTTGTACATGGATTACATAAAATCGTTAATGCAGCTCAGCCCATCCCAAGAGGATAGAGAAAGTTTTGAACAGGTCCAGGGCCTGTTAAGACCTTTGCGTTGTGATCTTGAAAATGCAGTCGCAAATTTGCCGAAGGAATCCGCAGCTCCAGTTCACAACCGTGCTCGTCGGTATTTAGCTATAGAAAAAACTAGAGATTTGCAAAACTCTGTTGAACATTGGGATAAAGATGTAGGGCAAAGTTGTAATGAATTTATAAGAGAGGATACGTTAGTCAAACTTGGTTCTGGTAAAAGAATAACTGAGAGAAAAGTGTACTTGTTTGATGGATGAACAAGTAGTATCAGCGGGGGCTCCAAATTATGATTTTCGATTGAAGGAGAAATTTTTCATGCGACGGGTTGAAATAATTGATCGATGCGATACAGATGATTTGGAACATGCTTTTGAAATATCCCCAAGAGTGCAACCAGCAGTTATTTTAATTGCTAAAAACTCTCAGCACAAAAGTGATTGGATGGCGGACTTAATTATGGTAAATACGAAGTCTATGTTAGATAGGATTTTGGATAGCATACTGTTAGATATGGAGAAAAAGCACCCACTTCGTTTACCAAGTTCTAATATATACAAATTCGCAATTCCTGATAACGCAGACAACATTGTTTTAGAAGATGGTGAAAGCGCTGGTGTTTCTCTCATAAAGGGAGCTACAGCTTCTTCAGCTTTTAATAGAAAGATTTAAGATACCAGATCCGAGTATAGTTTATCAAGAGAACCACTCAAATGAAAGAGATGGAAACTCAGACACTGAAAAATTACATAAAAACTCACAAAGGGAAGACTGGAAACGATATCGAAAGGAATATGTCTAACCTGTACAGTTTCGAGTTCTCAACGTACTGCGACACTGGGTTGATCATCACTTTTATGACTTTGAGAAAGATCCTGTTCTACTGGAAACACTGTTACAGTTTTTGGAGAATGTGAGTGGGAAATCTTTGAAGAAATGGGTCGATTCAGTGATGAAAATTGTACAAAGAAAGAAAAACGAACAAGAAAAAAGTCAAAAGCAAATTACTTTTGCTTATGGACATAGCCCCCCACCTATTGAACATCACCTACATGTACCAGATGCAGAAATAAATTTGTTGACCTTGCATCCATTAGAACTAGCAAGGCAACTAACTATTCTTGAATTTGAGTTATATAAAAATGTGAAACCATCTGAACTTGTGGGATCGCCGTGGACCAAAAAGGGTAAGGAAATAAAAAGTCCAAATTTGTTGAAAATAATGAAGTATACTACAAATGTAACAAGATGGTTTGAGAAATCTATTATAGGAGCTGAAAACTACGATGAAAGAGTAGCAATGGTTGCTCGTGCAATCAAAGTGATGATGGTCATGTTAGAATTAAACAATTTTAATGGAATTCTGTCAATAATTGCAGCAATGGGAAGCGCTTCGGTTTACCGACTTAAACTAACTTTCCAAGGTCTACCTGCGAGATATGAAAAATTTCTCAAAGAATGTCGAGAACTAAATGACGACGGAGATTTAAAAAAATATCAGGAAAAATTGCGTTCAATAAATCCTCCTTGTGTACTTGTGAGCGAAAGAAATAAATAAAAAAAAAACAATTCGCCCATCTCAACTTGATTGGACTGCGATTTGCAAAGGCATCATACGTTGACGTTGCGCAGTATAGCCGGTTTGCTTGGGTTTATGTACGTGTGCTTGTAATTTTGTTTGTAACATGTTATGCAATGTAAATTAAATATAATTTTTCAAGATCATGATATACAGGTCGTCTCTATAAATGCTGTCATAGGCAGCCTTAAAATCGATAAGCAGGTGGTGGGTATCGATCTGGACTTCTTGGGTTTTCTCCAGGATCTGCCTGAGTGTGGAAATCTGATCGATTGTGGACTTTCCTGACGTGAAACCGCACTGAGAGGGTCCAATCAGGTTGTTTACGACGGGTTCAATCAAATCAATCGCAGAAGAAACATGTTTTTATCAGTGGTTTTGTCAAATGAGTCCGGACTTGGCCCCGTGCGATTTTTTTTATTCCCCAAACTCAAAACATACCTTAAGAGTAAGGGTTCGGCACGGTAGAAAATTTTGGGACATACCACGTATATATTCTAATATATGTACATAGTATTATGTATAATAATTGTTCACTGCTCTCGGCCTACTTAGGTAAAGGCGGCTTAAGTACAAAATTGAAAAACTAATTGTAAGAAATGACATGTTTTGACAAATTATAGTTAAAGCACCCTTACTTAAGTAGTTTCCAGGGGACACGAGCGAGGACGTGGCAGGACATCGACCCCCATTCTCCCAAGCCTCCAATAATCGTTGTCAATTTATCATGTCGGCTTACTTACATTTTTAAGCGTTCATTCCATTTTGAAATTTTTTTATTTTATTTCTGGGAATCGTGTTTTTATTTCTGTTCTTATCAAGGAGCCATTTACAATTTTTCTAGGGCGATACAATTATTAGGAAATTTATTAAATTAATCTTGTGCTCGTAACATACACTAGAGGTATCAAACCATTTCGGAAAATTCATATTTGTTGCCTTTATACATTCTTTGATTATGTTTTCTCTTAAATTAGATGCAAAAGGCAGTTTTTCAAAGTATGCGGAGAATATTTGTGTATGAACACGACATACCTGAAAATATTTTTCGGACGGCCACAAGAGAACTGTATTTTCTTTCGAATTCTCATATTCTTTTAATTTTATCAGTACTTCTGTTAGATTGAAATCGTGCTTGTCTTTTAACATTTCTCCCGCACAATTTTCACAGATTTTATTAATTTTTTTTATTGTTTTGAAATAGCAGTATACTGCAAAATATATAATAGCAAGATTGTTGACTTGCGGTACCTTAACTGATACTGCGTTTTCATCTAATGGGTTAATTATATTGTTAGTATTCATGTTATTTTCAAAACAGTTTTCATTCTGAAGAATATTCTCTTTAAGCACAGTTTGCTCCTCTGTATCATTCTGCAAAATGGCATTCCAATCCACCTGCAAGTATTCCGAATCGTCTTCCTCACAATTGGAACATTTCGATTTAAATAGAAATTTAATCGATATAACTTTGGCATATTTTGCTAGTATTATTTTTTCTGTATTATAAATGTATTCAATTACCTTCCAACTAACAATTCCATCAAAAGTGGTCAAATTGTATTTTACTAAGTTGTTTCGAATACTTTTCAATAGATGCGGGATATCATGCATTCCATATATGGATTTGTTTTTCTAAATAAAGCTTGAGGTTTTTTCATTTATACTAGGCTTTCTATATAAACTACGATTAGTGGGTCCTTGATCGCAGCAAATAGTTCTTACATTTAATTTCAGATCTGCGCATATATCAAGGCAGTTATATACCTCAACTTCACGTTCTTTGGTGGGTATATTGCTCGGACAAACGGCGTGATATAAAACTTGCTTAAAATTTGCATATGAATTATAGCTTTGATTTCTTCCGTAATCAGCAAAACCTTCAATTTCATCTTTAAATTTATTATAGGTTAGATGAAGGCTCATCTCGTCAAATATAGTATTATTTTTTTCTATAATCGTTCAAATTTCCGAGTAAAAATAGTGAAGAAAAATAAATTTTTACTTGAAATGGCGGCATTGTGGCAACTGCTAGAAAATTAAATAAACAATACAAAAATCTAGCTTATAAATAATATGTTATTTACTTGCTAGAATATAATAATTGAATCAACGGGCTAAGGAGTGAAGCGGCAATGTATAAGTTTCGTTATTGCCAAATAATTTCAAATGTTATAATAATTTATACATAAAGGTTGTGTACCGCTTAAATAATAAAAATATATAGAATTATGTTTTCGCTTCAGTTAAACACTGAATCCGAAGAATCTGATTCCGCTAAATGATAGAAGGGGTTATTTGTTCCTTCTTTAAGAAAAGTTTTAGAAGAAGTTCATCCGCGTTTGCCAGCTAAAGAGGATGCTCTACTGTATGTTGAGAAACTGTGCTTGCAAATTTTATTGACGCTATGTGGGAAGCCAACTCCTCATACGATTCAGGACGTGGAAGAAAAAGTAAAGGAGACTTTTCCTGCACCAATCGACTGCTGGACATTGAATGAAGCCAAAGAAAGCATAAAAAAAGAGAAAATGTGTTTTGCCTGTAGACCGAGTGCATGCATACTTCAAAAGGATATTTTGCAATATAAGCTTGATAACTCACTAACTCTATTTTTGGTTGCGGTGTTGGAATATATTTCTGCTGATATTTTAAAAGTAGCCCAAAAAATCGAACATGTCGAGATATCTTTTGAAGATATTGAAGTGGTCATGTATGCAGATAAGGTTTTGACGGATATGTTCTTTCAACCTGATATCAATAAAAAAATCATCCCTAATCCTTTACCACCAGCTCCACGAGCTAGCCTAACATATGAGGAGGTAGTGAAAGAGCTTATACATGATGAAAAACAGTACCAGCGTGATTTGCATATGATTATTCGCATGTTTCGTGAAGAGTTGATTAAAGTTGTCGTGGATACTAAAGAAATAGAAAAAAATTTTTCCAATATAACAGACATACGAGTATATGAAGTAACTGTGACGTTGTTAAGCTCTTTGGAAGATGTGATTGAAATGTCTCAAGAGCAGAGCCTTCCTTGTGTGGGGAGTTGTTTCGAAGAGTTGGCGGAAGCTGAAGAGTTCGACGTATATACAAAGTATGCCCAGGAAGTGACCTCAAAAGAAGCTAGGGATTCACTTTCGATTTTGTTGTCAAAACCGGACGCTACGTCGTTAATATCTGCTGGGCATGGATTTCGTGAAGCTGTAAAATACTATTTACCAAAGTTGCTGCTCATTCCTATTTGGCATGCTTTTTTGTACATGGACTACATAAAATCGTTAATGCAGCTCAGCCCATCCCAAGAGGATAGAGAAAGTTTTGAACAGGTCCAGGGCCTGTTAAGACCTTTGCGTTGTGATCTTGAAAATGCAGTCGGAAATTTGCCGAAGGAATCCGCAGCTCCAGTTCACAACCGTGCTTGTCGGCATTTAGCTATAGAAAAAACTAGAGATTTGCAAAACTCTGTTGAACATTGGGATAAAGATGTTGGGCAAAGTTGTAATGAATTTATAAGAGAGGATACGTTAGTCAAACTTGGTTCTGGTAAAAGAATAACTGAGAGAAAAGTGTACTTGTTTGATGGACTAATGGTTCTTTGTAAATCGATCGCTAAAAAGCAAGCAGTATCAGCGGGGGCTCCAAATTATGATTTTCGATTGAAGGAGAAATTTTTCATGCGACGGGTTGAAATAATTGATCGATGCGATACAGATGATTTGGAACATGCTTTTGAAATATCCCCAAGAGTGCAACCAGCAGTTATTTTAATTGCTAAAAACTCTCAGCACAAAAGTGATTGGATGGCGGACTTAATTATGGTAAATACGAAGTCTATGTTAGATAGGATTGTGGATAGCATACTGTTAGATATGGAGAAAAAGCACCCACTTCGTTTACCAAGTTCTAATATATACAAATTCGCAATTCCTGATAACGCAGACAACATTGTTTTAGAAGATCGTGAAAGCGCTGGTGTTCCTCTTGTAAAGGAAGCTACAGCTTCTTCAGCTTTTAATAGAAAGATTTAAGATACCAGATCCGAGTATAGTTTACCAAGAGAACCACTCAAATGAAAGAGATGGAAACTCAGACACTGAAAAATTACATAAAAACTCACAAAGGGAAGATTGGAAACGATATCGAAAGGAATATGTCCAACCTGTACAGTTTCGAGTTCTCAACGTACTGCGACACTGGGTTGATCATCACTTTTATGACTTTGAGAAAGATCCTGTTCTACTGGAAACACTGTTACAGTTTTTGGAGAACGTGAATGGGAAATCTGGAAGAAATGGGTCGATTCAGTGATGAAAATTGTACAAAGAAAGAAAAACGAACAAGAAAAAAGTCAAAAGCAAATTACTTTTGCTTATGGACATAGCCTCCCACCTATTGAACATCACCTACATGTACCAGATGCAGAAATAAATTTGTTGACCTTGCATCCATTAGAACTAGCAAGGCAACTAACTATTCTTGAATTTGAGTTATATAAAAATGTGAAACCATCTGAACTTGTGGGATCGCCGTGGACCAAAAAGGATAAGGAGATAAAAAGACCAAATTTGTTGAAAATAATGAAGTATACTACAAATGTAACAAGATGGTTTGAAAAATCTATTATAGGAGCTGAAAACTACGATGAAA
This sequence comes from Volucella zonaria, assembly GCA_963966105.1. Taxonomy (NCBI): domain Eukaryota; kingdom Metazoa; phylum Arthropoda; class Insecta; order Diptera; family Syrphidae; genus Volucella; species Volucella zonaria. The sequence continues at coordinate 2,584,245 of OZ014536.1, read as the reverse complement.
GAGTAGCAATGATTGCTCGTGCAATCGAAGTGATGATGGTCATGTTAGAATTAAACAATTTTAATGGAATTCTGTCAATAATTGCAGCAATGGGAAGCGCTTCGGTTTACCGACTTAAACTAACTTTCCAAGGTCTACCTGCGAGATATGAAAAATTTCTCGAAGAATGTCGAGAACATTTAGTTCTCTAACTTTCCAAGGTCTACCTGCGAGATATGAAAAATTTCTCGAAGAATGTCGAGAACTAATTGACGACGGACATTTAAAAAAATATCAGGAAAAATTGCGTTCAATAAATCCTCCTTGTGTACTTGTGAGCGAAAGAAATAAATAAAAAAAAAAACAATTCGCCCATCTCAACTTGATTGCGATTTGCAAAGGCATCATACGTTGACGTTGCGCAGTATAGCCGGTTTGCTTGGGTTTATGTACGTGTGCTTGTAATTTTGTTTGTAACATGTTATGCAATGTAAATTAAATAGAATTTTTTAAGATCATGATATACAGGTCGTCTCTATAAATGCTGTCATAGGCAGCCTTAAAATCGATAAGCAGGTGGTGGGTATCGATCTGGACTTCTTGGGTTTTCTCCAGGATCTGCCTGAGTGTGGAAATCTGATCGATTGTGGACTTTCCTGACGTGAAACCGCACTGAGAGGGTCCAATCAGGTTGTTTACGACGGGTTCAATCAAATCAATCGCAGAAGAAACATGTTTTTATCAGTGGTTTTGTCAAATGAGTCCGGACTTGGCCCCGTGCGATATTTTTTATTGCCCAAACTCAAAACATACCTTAAGAGTAAGGGTTCGGCACGGTAGAAAATTTTGGGACATACCACGTATATATTCTAATATATGTACATAGTATTATGTATAATAATTGTTCACTGCTCTCGGCCTACTTAGGTAAAGGCGGCTTAAGTACAAAATTGAAAAACTAATTGTAAGAAATGACATGTTTTGACAAATTATAGTTAAAGCACCCTTACTTAAGTAGTTTCCAGGGGACACGAGCGAGGACGTGGCAGGACATCGACCCCCTTCTCCCAAGCCTCCAATAATCGTTGTCAATTTATCATGTCGGCTTACTTACATTTTTGAGCGTTCATTCCATTTTGAAATTTTTTTATTTTATTTCTGGGAATCGTGTTTTTATTTCTGTTCTTATCAAGGAGCCATTTACAATTTTTCTAGAGCGATACAATTATTAGGAAATTTATTAAATTAATCTTGTGCTCCTAACATACACTAGAGGTATCAAACCATTTCGGAAAATTCATATTTGTTGCCTTTATACTCGTACATTCTTTGATTATGTTTTCTCTTAAATTAGATGCAAAAGGCAGTTTTTCAAAGTATGCGGAGAATATTTGTGTATGAACACGGCATTCCTGAAAATATTTTTCGGACGGCCACAAGAGAACTGTATTTTCTTTCGAATTCTCATATTCTTTTAATTTTATCAGTAGTTCTGTTAGATTGAAATCGTGCTTGTCTTTTAACATTTCTCCAGCACAATTTTCACAGATTTTATTAATTTTTTTTATTGTTTTGAAATAGCAGTATCCTGCAAAATATATAATAGCAAGATTGTTGACTTGCGGTACCTTAACTGATACTGCGTTTTCATCTAATGGGTTAATTATATTGTTAGTATTCATGTTCTTTTCAAAACAGTTTTCATTCTGAAGAATATTCTCTTTAAGCACAGTTTGCTCCTCTGTATCATTCTGCAAAACGGCATTCCAATCCACCTGCAAGTATTCCGAATCGTCTTCCTCACAATTGGAACATTTCGATTTAAATAGAAATTTAATCGATATAACTTTGGCATATTTTGCTAGTATTACTTTTTCTGTATTATAAATGTATTCAATTACCTTCCAACTAACAATTCCATCAAAAGTGGTCAAATTGTATTTTACTAAGTTGTTTCGAATACTTTTCAATAGATGCGGGATATCATGCATTCCATATATGGATTTGTTTTTCTAAATAAAGCTTGAGGTTTTTTCATTTATACTAGGCTTTCTATATAAACTACGATTAGTGGGTCCTTTATCGCAGCAAATAGCTCTTACATTTAATTTCAGATCTGCGCATATATCAAGGCAGTTATATACCTCAACTTCACGTTCTTTGGTGGGAATATTGCTCGGACAAACGGCGTGATATAAAACTTGCTTAAAATTTCCACATATGCTCCGAATCATAAAGACGCATGCAGACTTAGCATATGAATTATAGCTTTGATTTCTTCCGTAATCAGCAAAACCTTCAATTTCATCTTTAAATTTATTATAGGTTAGATGAAGGCTCATCTCGTCAAATATAGTATTATTTTTTTCTATAATCGTTCAAATTTCCGAGTAAAAATAGTGAAGAAAAATAAATTTTTACTTGAAATGGCGGCATTGTGGCAACTGCTAGAAAATTAAATAAACAATACAAACATCTAGCTTATAAATAATATGTTATTTACTTGCTAGAATATAATAATTGAATCAACGGGCTAAGGAGTGAAGCGGCAATGTATATGTTTCGTTATTGCCAAATAATTTCAAATGTTATAATAATTTATACATAAAGGTTGTGTACCGCTTAAATAATAAAAATATATAGAATTATGTTTTCGCTTCAGTTAAACACTGAATCCGAAGAATCTGATTCCGCTAAATGATGGAAGGGGTTATTTGTTCCTTCTTTAAGAAAAGTTTTAGAAGAAGTTCATCCGCATTTGCCAGCTAAAGAGGATGCTCTACTGTATGTTGAGAAACTGTGCTGGCAAATTTTATTGACGCTATGTGGGAAGCCAACTCCTCATACAATTCAGGACGTGGAAGAAAAAGTAAAGGAGACTTTTCCTGCACCAATCGACTGCTGGGCATTGAATGAAGCCAAAGAAAGCATAAAAAAAGAGAAAATGTGTTTTGCCTGTAGACCGAGTGCATGCATACTTCAAAAGGATATTTTGCAATATAAGCTTGATAACTCACTAACTCTATTTTTGGTTGCGGTGTTGGAATATATTTCTGCTGATATTTTAAAACTAGCCCAAAAAATCGAACATGTCGAGATACGATACGAAGAGTTGACTAAAGTTGTGCAATAGAAAAAAAATTTTCCAATATAACAGACATACGAGTATATGAAGTAACTGTGACGTTGTTAAGCTCTTTGGAAGATGTGATTGAAATGTCTCAAGAGCAGAGCCTTCCTTGTGAGGGGAGTTGTTTCGAAGAGTTGGCGGAAGCTGAAGAGTTCGATGTATGTACAAAGTATGCCCAGGAAGTGACCTCAAAAGAAGCTAGGGATTCACTTTCGATTTTGTTGTCAAAACCGGACGCTACGTCGTTAATATCTGCTGGGCATGGATTTCGTGAAGCTGTAAAATACTATTTACCAAAGTTGCTGCTCATTCCTATTTGGCATGCTTTTTTGTACATGGACTACATAAAATCGTTAATGCAGCTCAGCCCATCCCAAGAGGATAGAGAAAGTTTTGAACAGGTCCAGGGCCTGTTAAGACCTTTGCGTTGTGATCTTGAAAATGCAGTCGCAAATTTGCCGAAGGAATCCGCAGCTCCAGTTCACAACCGTGCTTGTCGGCATTTAGCTATAGAAAAAACTAGAGATTTGCAAAACTCTGTTGAACATTGGGATAAAGATGTTGGGCAAAGTTGTAATGAATTTATAAGAGAGGATACGTTAGTCAAACTTGGTTCTGGTAAAAGAATAACTGAGAGAAAAGTGTACTTGTTTGATGGACTAATGGTTCTTTGTAAATCGATCGCTAAAAAGCAAGCAGTATCAGCGGGGGCTCCAAATTATGATTTTCGATTGAAGGAGAAATTTTTCATGCGACGGGTTGAAATAATTGATCGATGCGATACAGATGATTTGGAACATGCTTTTGAAATATCCCCAAGAGTGCAACCAGCAGTTATTTTAATTGCTAAAAACTCTCAGCACAAAAGTGATTGGATGGCGGACTTAATTATGGTAAATACGAAGTCTATGTTAGATAGGATTTTGGATAGCATACTGTTAGATATGGAGAAAAAGCACCCACTTCGTTTACCAAGTTCTAATATATACAAATTCGAAATTCCTGATAACGCAGACAACATTGTTTTAGAAGATCGTGAAAGCGCTGGTGTTCCTCTTATAAAGGGAGCTACAGCTTCTTCAGCTTTTAATAGAAAGATTTAAGATACCAGATCCGAGTATAGTTTATCAAGAGAACCACTCAAATGAAAGAGATGGAAACTCAGACACTGAAAAATTACATAAAAACTCACAAAGGGAAGATTGGAAACGACATCGAAAGGAATATGTCTAACCTGTACAGTTTCGAGTTCTCAACGTACTGCGACACTGGGTTGATCATCACTTTTATGAATTTGAGAAAGATCCTGTTCTACTGGAAACACTGTTACAGTTTTTGGAGAACGTGAGTGGGAAATCTATGAAGAAATGGGTCGATTCAGTGATGAAAATTGTACAAAGAAAGAAAAACGAACAAGAAAAAAGTCAAAAGCAAATTACTTTTGCTTATGGACATAGCCCCCCACCTATTGAACATCACCTACATGTACCAGATGCAGAAATAAATTTGTTGACCTTGCATCCATTAGAACTAGCAAGGCAACTAACTATTCTTGAATTTGAGTTATATAAAAATGTGAAACCATCTGAACTTGTGGGATCGCCGTGGACCAAAAAGGGTAAGGAGATAAAAAGTCCAAATTTGTTGAAAATGATGAAGTATACTACAAATGTAACAAGATGGTTTGAGAAATCTATTATAGGAGCTGAAAACTACGATGAAAGAGTAGCAATGGTTGCTCGTGCAATCGAAGTGATGATGGTCATGTTAGAATTAAACAATTTTAATGGAATTCTGTCAATAATTGCAGCAATGGGAAGCGCTTCGGTTTACCGACTTAAACTAACTTTCCAAGGTCTACCTGCGAGATATGAAAAATTTCTCGAAGAATGTCGAGAACATTTAGTTCTCTAACTTTCCAAGGTCTACCTGCGAGATATGAAAAATTTCTCGAAGAATGTTGAGGAAAAATTGCGTTCAATAAATCCTCCTTGTGTACTTGTGAGCGAAAGAAATAAATAGAAAAAAAACAATTCGCCCATCTCAACTTGATTGCGATTTGCAAAGGCATCATACGTTGACGTTGCGCAGTATAGCCGGTTTGCTTGGGTTTATGTACGTGTGCTTGTAATTTTGTTTGTAACATGTTATGCAATGTAAATTAAATATAATTTTTTAAGATCATCATGGGTATCGATCTGGACTTCTTGGGTTTTCTCCAGGATCTGCCTGAGTGTGGAAATCTGATCGATTGTGGACTTTCCTGACGTGAAACCGCACTGAGAGGGTCCAATCAGGTTGTTTATGACGGGTTCAATCAAATCAATCGCAGAAGAAACATGTTTTTATCAGTGGTTTTGTCAAATGAGTCCGGACTTGGCCCCGTGCGATATTTTTTATTGCCCAAACTCAAAACATACCTTAAGAGTAAGGGTTCGGCACGGTAGAAAATTTTGGGACATACCACGTATATATTCTAATATATGTACATAGTATTATGTATAATAATTGTTCACTGCTCTCGGCCTACTTAGGTAAAGGCGGCTTAAGTACAAAATTGAAAAACTAATTGTAAGAAATGACATGTTTTGACAAATTATAGTTAAAGGACCCTTACTTAAGTAGTTTCCAGGGGACACGAGCGAGGACGTGGCAGGACATCGACCCCCATTCTCCCAAGCCTCCAATAATCGTTGTCAATTTATCATGTCGGCTTACTTACATTTTTAAGCGTTCATTCCATTTTGAAATTTTTTTATTTTATTTCTGGGAATCGTGTTTTTATTTCTGTTCTTATCAAGGAGCCATTTACAATTTTTCTAGAGCGATACAATTATTAGGAAATTTATTAAATTAATCTTGTGCTCGTAACATACACTAGAGGTATCAAACCATTTCGGAAAATTCATATTTGTTGCCTTTATACATTCTTTGATTATGTTTTCTCTTAAATTAGATGCAAAAGGCAGTTTTTCAAAGTATGCGGAGAATATTTGTGTATGAACACGGCATACCTGAAAATATTTTTCGGACGGCCACAAGAGAACTGTATTTTCTTTCGAATTCTCATATTCTTTTAATTTTATCAGTACTTCTGTTAGATTGAAATCGGCTTGTCTTTTAACATTTCTCCCGCACAATTTTCACAGATTTTATTCATTTTTTTTATTGTTTTGAAATAGCAGTATCCTGCAAAATATATAATAGCAAGATTGTTGACTTGCGGTACCTTAACTGATACTGCGTTTTCATCTAATGGGTTAATTATATTGTTAGTATTCATGTTATTTTCAAAACATTTTTCATTCTGAAGAATATTCTCTTTAAGCACAGTTTGCTCCTCTGTATCATTCTGCAAAACGGCATTCCAATCCACCTGCAAGTATTCCGAATCGTCTTCCTCACAATTGGAACATTTCGATTTAAATAGAAATTTAATCGATATAACTTTGGCATATTTTGCTAGTATTACTTTTTCTGTATTATAAATGTATTCAATTACCTTCCAACTAACAATTCCATCAAAAGTGGTCAAATTGTATTTTACTAAGTTGTTTCGAATACTTTTCAATAGATGCGGGATATCATGCATTCCATATATGGATTTGTTTTTCTAAATAAAGCTTGAGGTTTTTTCATTTATACTAGGCTTTCTATATAAACTACGATTAGTGGGTCCTTGATCGCAGCAAATAGCTCTTACATTTAATTTCAGATCTGCGCATATATCAAGGCAGTTATATACCTCAACTTCACGTTCTTTGGTGGGTATATTGCTCGGACAAACGGCGTGATATAAAACTTGCTTAAAATTTGCATATGAATTATAGCTTTGATTTCTTCCGTAATCAGCAAAACCTTCAATTTCATCTTTAAATTTATTATAGGTTAGATGAAGGCTCATCTCGTCAAATATAGTATTATTTTTTTCTATAATCGTTCAAATTTCCGAGTAAAAATAGTGAAGAAAAACAAATTTTTACTTGAAATGGCGGCATTGTGGCAACTGCTAGAAAATTAAATAAACAATACAAACATCTAGCTTATAAATAATATGTTATTTACTTGCTAGAATATAATAATTGAATCAACGGGCTAAGGAGTGAAGCGGCAATGTATAAGTTTCGTTATTGCCAAATAATTTCAAATGTTATAATAATTTATACATAAAGGTTGTGTACCGCTTAAATAATAAAAATATATAGAATTATGTTTTCGCTTCAGTTAAACACTGAATCCGAAGAATCTGATTCCTTTAAATGATGGAAGGGGTTATTTGTTCCTTCTTTAAGAAAAGTTTTAGAAGAAGTTCATCCGCGTTTGCCAGCTAAAGAGGATGCTCTACTGTATGTTGAGAAACTGTGTTGGCAAATTTTATTGACGCTATGTGGGAAGCCAACTCCTCATACAATTCAGGACGTGGAAGAAAAAGTAAAGGAGACTTTTCCTGCACCAATCGACTGCTGGGCATTGAATGAAGCCAAAGAAAGCATAAAAAAAGAGAAAATGTGTTTTGCCTGTAGACCGAGTGCATGCATATTTCAAAAGGATATTTTGCAATATAAGCTTGATAACTCACTAACTCTATTTTTGGTTGCGGTGTTGGAATATATTTCTGCTGATATTTTAAAACTAGCCCAAAAAATCGAACATGTCGAGATACGATACGAAGAGTTGACTAAAGTTGTGCAATAGAAAAAAATTTTTCCAATATAACAGACATACGAGTATATGAAGTAACTGTGACGTTGTTAAGCTCTTTGGAAGATGTGATTGAAATGTCTCAAGAGCAGAGCCTTCCTTGTGAGGGGAGTTGTTTCGAAGAGTTGGCGGAAGCTGAAGAGTTCGATGTATGTACAAAGTATGCCCAGGAAGTGACCTCAAAAGAAGCTAGGGATTCACTTTTGATTTTGTTGCCAAACCGGACGCTACGTCGTTAATATCTGCTGGGCATGGATTTCGTGAAGCTGTAAAATACTATTTACCAAAGTTGCTGCTCATTCCTATTTGGCATGCTTTTTTGTACATGGATTACATAAAATCGTTAATGCAGCTCAGCCCATCCCAAGAAGATAAAGAAAGTTTGGAACAGGTCCAGGGCCTGTTAAGACCTTTGCGTTGTGATGTTGAAAATGCAGTCGCAAATTTGCCGAAGGAATCCGCAGCTCCAGTTCACAACCGTGCTCGTCGGTATTTAGCTATAGAAAAAACTAGAGATTTGCAAAACTCTGTTGAACATTGGGATAAAGATGTAGGGCAAAGTTGTAATGAATTTATAAGAGAGGATACGTTAGTCAAACTTGGTTCTGGTAAAAGAATAACTGAGAGAAAAGTGTACTTGTTTGATGGATGAACAAGTAGTATCAGCGGGGGCTCCAAATTATGATTTTCGATTGAAGGAGAAATTTTTCATGCGACGGGTTGAAATAATTGATCGATGCGATACAGATGATTTGGAACATGCTTTTGAAATATCCCCAAGAGTGCAACCAGCAGTTATTTTAATTGCTAAAAACTCTCAGCACAAAAGTGATTGGATGGCGGACTTAATTATGGTAAATACGAAGTCTATGTTAGATAGGATTTTGGATAGCATACTGTTAGATATGGAGAAAAAGCACCCACTTCGTTTACCAAGTTCTAATATATACAAATTCGCAATTCCTGATAACGCAGACAACATTGTTTTAGAAGATGGTGAAAGCGCTGGTGTTCCTCTCATAAAGGGAGCTACAGCTTCTTCAGCTTTTAATAGAAAGATTTAAGATACCAGATCCGAGTATAGTTTATCAAGAGAACCACTCAAATGAAAGAGATGGAAACTCAGACACTGAAAAATTACATAAAAACTCACAAAGGGAAGACTGGAAACGATATCGAAAGGAATATGTCTAACCTGTACAGTTTCGAGTTCTCAACGTACTGCGACACTGGGTTGATCATCACTTTTATGACTTTGAGAAAGATCCTGTTCTACTGGAAACACTGTTACAGTTTTTGGAGAATGTGAGTGGGAAATCTTTGAAGAAATGGGTCGATTCAGTGATGAAAATTGTACAAAGAAAGAAAAACGAACAAGAAAAAAGTCAAAAGCAAATTACTTTTGCTTATGGACATAGCCCCCCACCTATTGAACATCACCTACATGTACCAGATGCAGAAATAAATTTGTTGACCTTGCATCCATTAGAACTAGCAAGGCAACTAACTATTCTTGAATTTGAGTTATATAAAAATGTGAAACCATCTGAACTTGTGGGATCGCCGTGGACCAAAAAGGGTAAGGAAATAAAAAGTCCAAATTTGTTGAAAATAATGAAGTATACTACAAATGTAACAAGATGGTTTGAGAAATCTATTATAGGAGCTGAAAACTACGATGAAAGAGTAGCAATGGTTGCTCGTGCAATCAAAGTGATGATGGTCATGTTAGAATTAAACAATTTTAATGGAATTCTGTCAATAATTGCAGCAATGGGAAGCGCTTCGGTTTACCGACTTAAACTAACTTTCCAAGGTCTACCTGCGAGATATGAAAAATTTCTCAAAGAATGTCGAGAACTAAATGACGACGGAGATTTAAAAAAATATCAGGAAAAATTGCGTTCAATAAATCCTCCTTGTGTACTTGTGAGCGAAAGAAATAAATAAAAAAAAAACAATTCGCCCATCTCAACTTGATTGGACTGCGATTTGCAAAGGCATCATACGTTGACGTTGCGCAGTATAGCCGGTTTGCTTGGGTTTATGTACGTGTGCTTGTAATTTTGTTTGTAACATGTTATGCAATGTAAATTAAATATAATTTTTCAAGATCATGATATACAGGTCGTCTCTATAAATGCTGTCATAGGCAGCCTTAAAATCGATAAGCAGGTGGTGGGTATCGATCTGGACTTCTTGGGTTTTCTCCAGGATCTGCCTGAGTGTGGAAATCTGATCGATTGTGGACTTTCCTGACGTGAAACCGCACTGAGAGGGTCCAATCAGGTTGTTTACGACGGGTTCAATCAAATCAATCCCAGAAGAAACATGTTTTTATCAGTGGTTTTGTCAAATGAGTCCGGGCTTGGCCCCGTGCGATTTTTTTTATTGCTAAAACTCAAAACATACCTTAAGAGTAAGGGTTCGGCACGGTAGAAAATTTTGGGACATACCACGTATATATTCTAATATATGTACATAGTATTATGTATAATAATTGTTCACTGCTCTCGGCCTACTTAGGTAAAGGCGGCTTAAGTACAAAATTGAAAAACTAATTCTAAGAAATCAGATGTTTTGACAAATTATAGTTAAAGCACCCTTACTTAAGTAGTTTCCAGGGGACACGAGCGAGGACGTGGCAGGACATCGACCCCCATTCTCCCAAGCCTCCAATAATCGTTGTCAATTTATCATGTCGGTTTACTTACATTTTTAAGCGTTCATTCCATTTTGAAATTTTTTTATTTTATTTCTGGGAATTGTGTTTTTATTTCTGTTCTTATCAAGGAGCCATTTACAATTTTTCTAGAGCAATACAATTATTAGGAAATTTATTAAATTAATCTTGTGCTCGTAACATACACTAGAGGTATCAAACCATTTCGGAAAATTCATATTTGTTGCCTTTATACAGTCTTTGATTATGTTTTCTCTTAAATTAAATGCAAAAGGCAGTTTTTCAAAGTATGCGGAGAATATTTGTGTATGAACACGACATACCTGAAAATATTTTTCGGACGACCACAAGAGAACTGTATTTTCTTTCGAATTCTCATATTCTTTTAATTTTATCAGTACTTCTGTTAGATTGAAATCGTGCTTGTCTTTTAACATTTCTCCCGCACAATTTTCACAGATTTTATTAATTTTTTTTTATTGTTTTGAAATAGCAGTATCCTGCAAAATATATAATAGCAAGATTGTTGACTTGCGGTACCTTAACTGATACTGCGTTTTCATCTAATGGGTTAATTATATTGTTAGTATTCATGTTATTTTCAAAACAGTTTTCATTCTGAAGAATATTCTCTTTAAGCACAGTTTGCTCCTGTGTATCATTCTGCAAAACGGCATTCCAATCCACCTGCAAGTATTCCGAATCGTCTTCCTCACAATTGGAACATTTCGATTTAAATAGAAATTTAATCGATATAACTTTGGCATATTTTGCTAGTATTATTTTTTCTGTATTATAAATGTATTCAATTACCTTCCAACTATCAATTCCATCAAAAGTGGTCAAATTGTATTTTACTAAGTTGTTTCGAATACTTTTCAATAGATGCGGGATATCATGCATTCCATATATGGATTTGTTTTTCTAAATAAAGCTTGAGGTTTTTTCATTTATACTAGGCTTTCTATATAAACTACGATTAGTGGGTCCTTGATCGCAGCAAATAGTTCTTACATTTAATTTCAGATCTGCGCATATATCAAGGCAGTTATATACCTCAACTTCACGTTCTTTGGTGGGTATATTGCTCGGACAAACGGCGTGATATAAAACTTGCTTAAAATTTCCACATATGCTCCGAATCATAAAGACGCATGCAGACTTAGCATATGAATTATAGCTTTGATTTCTTCCGTAATCACAAAACCTTCAATTTCATCTTTAAATTTATTATAGGTTAGATGAAGGCTCATCTCGTCAAATATAGTATTATTTTTTTCTATAATCGTTCAAATTTCCGAGTAAAAATAGTGAAGAAAAACAAATTTTCACTTGAAATGGCGGCATTGTGGCAACTGCTAGAAAATTAAATAAACAATACAAACATCTAGCTTATAAATAATATGTTATTTACTTGCTAGAATATAATAATTGAATCAACGGGCTAAGGAGTGAAGCGGCAATGTATAAGTTTCGTTATTGCCAAATAATTTCAAATGTTATAATAATTTATACATAAAGGTTGTGTACCGCTTAAATAATAAAAATATATAGAATTATGTTTTCGCTTCAGTTAAACACTGAATCCGAAGAATCTGATTCCTCTAAATGATGGAAGAGGTTATTTGTTCCTTCCTTAAGAAAAGTTTTAGAAGAAGTTCATCCGCGTTTGCCAGCTAAAGAGGATGCTCTACTGTATGTTGAGAAACTGTGCTTGCAAATTTTATTGACGCTATGTGGGAAGCCAACTCCTCATACGATTCAGGACGTGGAAGAAAAAGTAAAGGAGACTTTTCCTGCACCAATCGACTGCTGGACATTGAATGAAGCCAAAGAAAGCATAAAAAAAGAGAAAATGTGTTTTGCCTGTAGACCGAGTGCATGCATACTTCAAAAGGATATTTTGCAATATAAGCTTGATAACTCACTAACTCTATTTTTGGTTGCGGTGTTGGAATATATTTCTGCTGATATTTTAAAAGCAGCCCAAAAAAGCGAACATGTCGAGATATCTTTTGAAGATATTGAAGTGGTCATGTATGCAGATAAGGTTTTGACGGATATGTTCTTTCAACCTGATATCAATAAAAAAATCATCCCTAATCCTTTACCACCAGCTCCACGAGCTAGCCTAACATATGAGGAGGTAGTGAAAGAGCTTATACATGATGAAAAACAGTACCAGCGTGATTTGCATATGATTATTCGCATGTTTCGTGAAGAGTTGATTAAAGTTGTCGTGGATACTAAAGAAATAGAAAAAAAATTTTCCAATATAACAGACATACGAGTATATGAAGTAACTGTGACGTTGTTAAGCTCTTTGGAAGATGTGATTGAAATGTCTCAAGAGCAGAGCCTTCCTTGTGTGGGGAGTTGTTTCGAAGAGTTGGCGGAAGCTGAAGAGTTCGACGTATATACAAAGTATGTCCAGGAAGTGACCTCAAAAGAAGCTAGGGATTCACTTTCGATTTTGTTGTCAAAACCGGACGCTACGTCGTTAATATCTGCTGGGCATGGATTTCGTGAAGCTGTAAAATACTATTTACCAAAGTTGCTGCTCATTCCTATTTGGCATGCTTTTTTGTATATGGACTACATAAAATCGTTAATGCAGCTCAGCCCATCCCAAGAGGATAGAGAAAGTTTTGAACAGGTCCAGGGCCTGTTAAGACCTTTGCGTTGTGATCTTGAAAATGCAGTCGCAAATTTGCCGAAGGAATCCGCAGCTCCAGTTCACAACCGTGCTTGTCGGCATTTAGCTATAGAAAAAACTAGAGATTTGCAAAACTCTGTTGAACATTGGGATAAAGATGTTGGGCAAAGTTGTAATGAATTTATAAGAGAGGATACGTTAGTCAAACTTGGTTCTGGTAAAAGAATAACTGAGAGAAAAGTGTACTTGTTCGATGCACTAATGGTTCTTTGTAAATCGATCGCTAAAAAGCAAGCAGTATCAGCGGGGGCTCCAAATTATGATTTTCGATTGAAGGAGAAATTTTTCATGCGACGGGTTGAAATAATTGATCGATGCGATACAGATGATTTGGAACATGCTTTTGAAATATCCCCAAGAGTGCAACCAGCAGTTATTTTAATTGCTAAAAACTCTCAGCACAAAAGTGATTGGATGGCGGACTTAATTATGGTAAATACGAAGTCTATGTTAGATAGGATTTTGGATAGCATACTGTTAGATATGGAGAAAAAGCACCCACTTCGTTTAAATTCGCAATTCCTGATAACGCAGACAACATTGTTTTAGAAGATGGTGAAAGCGCTGGTGTTCCTCTTATAAAAGGAGCTACAGCTTCTTCAGCTTTTAATAGAAAGATTTAAGATACCAGATCCGAGTATAGTTTATCAAGAGAACCACTCAAATGAAAGAGATGGAAACTCAGACACTGAAAAATTACATAAAAACTCACAAAGGGAAGATTGGAAACGATATCGAAAGGAATATGTCTAACCTGTACAGTTTCGAGTTCTCAACGTACTGCGACACTGGGTTGATCATCACTTTTATGACTTTGAGAAAGATCCTGTTCTACTGGAAACACTGTTACAGTTTTTGGAGAACGTGAGTGGGAAATCTATGAAGAAATGGGTCGATTCAGTGATGAAAATTGTACAAATAAAGAAAAACGAACAAGAAAAAAGTCAAAAGCAAATTACTTTTGCTTATGGACATAGCCCCCCACCTATTGAACATCACCTACATGTACCAGATGCAGAAATAAATCTGTTGACCTTGCATCCATTAGAACTAGCAAGGCAACTAACTATTCTTGAATTTGAGTTATATAAAAATGTGAAACCATCTGAACTTGTGGGATCGCCGTGGACCAAAAAGGATAAGGAGATAAAAAGTCCAAATTTGTTGAAAATAATGAAGTATACTACAAATGTAACAAGATGGTTTAAAAAATTTATTGTAGGAGCTGAAAACTACGATGAAAGAGTAGCAATGGTTGCTCGTGCAATCGAAGTGATGATGGTCATGTTAGAATTAAACAATTTTAATGGAATTCTGTCAATAATTGCAGCAATGGGAAGTGCTTCGATTTACCGACTTAAACTAACTTTCCAAGGTCTACCTGCGAGATATGAAAAATTTCTCGAAGAATGTCGAGAACTAAATGACGACGGACATTTAAAAAAATATCAGGAAAAATTGCGTTCAATAAATCCTCCTTGTGTACTTGTGAGCGAAAGAAATAAATAAAAAAAAAAACAATTCGCCCATCTCAACTTGATTGCGATTTGCAAAGGCATCATACGTTGACGTTGCGCAGTATAGCCGGTTTGCTTGGGTTTATGTACGTGTGCTTGTAATTTTGTTTGTAACATGTTATGCAATGTAAATTAAATATAATTTTTTAAGATCATGATATACAGGTCGTCTCTATAAATGCTGTCATAGGCAGCCTTAAAATCGATAAGCAGGTGGTGGGTATCGATCTGGACTTCTTGGGTTTTCTCCAGGATCTGCCTGAGTGTGGAAATCTGATCGATTGTGGACTTTCCTGACGTGAAACCGCACTGAGAGGGTCCAATCAGGTTGTTTACGACGGGTTCAATCAAATCAATCGCAGAAGAAACATGTTTTTATCAGTGGTTTTGTCAAATGAGTCCGGACTTGGCCCCGTGCGATTTTTTTTATTGCCCAAACTCAAAACATACCTTAAGAGTAAGGGTTCGGCACGGTAGAAAATTTTGGGACATACCACGTATATATTCTAATATATGTACATAGTATTATGTATAATAATTGTTCACTGCTCTCGGCCTACTTAGGTAAAGGCGGCTTAAGTACAAAATTGAAAAACTAATTGTAAGAAATGACATGTTTTGACAAATTATAGTTAAAGCACCCTTACTTAAGTAGTTTCCAGGGGACACGAGCGAGGACGTGGCAGGACATCGACCCCCATTCTCCCAAGCCTCCAATAATCGTTGTCAATTTATCATGTCGGCTTACTTACATTTTTAAGCGTTCATTCCATTTTGAAATTTTTTTATTTTATTTCTGGGAATCGTGTTTTTATTTCTGTTCTTATCAAGGAGCCATTTACAATTTTTCTAGGGCGATACAATTATTAGGAAATTTATTAAATTAATCTTGTGCTCGTAACATACACTAGAGGTATCAAACCATTTCGGAAAATTCATATTTGTTGCCTTTATACATTCTTTGATTATGTTTTCTCTTAAATTAGATGCAAAAGGCAGTTTTTCAAAGTATGCGGAGAATATTTGTGTATGAACACGACATACCTGAAAATATTTTTCGGACGGCCACAAGAGAACTGTATTTTCTTTCGAATTCTCATATTCTTTTAATTTTATCAGTACTTCTGTTAGATTGAAATCGTGCTTGTCTTTTAACATTTCTCCCGCACAATTTTCACAGATTTTATTAATTTTTTTTATTGTTTTGAAATAGCAGTATACTGCAAAATATATAATAGCAAGATTGTTGACTTGCGGTACCTTAACTGATACTGCGTTTTCATCTAATGGGTTAATTATATTGTTAGTATTCATGTTATTTTCAAAACAGTTTTCATTCTGAAGAATATTCTCTTTAAGCACAGTTTGCTCCTCTGTATCATTCTGCAAAATGGCATTCCAATCCACCTGCAAGTATTCCGAATCGTCTTCCTCACAATTGGAACATTTCGATTTAAATAGAAATTTAATCGATATAACTTTGGCATATTTTGCTAGTATTATTTTTTCTGTATTATAAATGTATTCAATTACCTTCCAACTAACAATTCCATCAAAAGTGGTCAAATTGTATTTTACTAAGTTGTTTCGAATACTTTTCAATAGATGCGGGATATCATGCATTCCATATATGGATTTGTTTTTCTAAATAAAGCTTGAGGTTTTTTTCATTTATACTAGGCTTTCTATATAAACTACGATTAGTGGGTCCTTGATCGCAGCAAATAGCTCTTACATTTATTTTCAGATCTGCGCATATATCAAGGCAGTTATATACCTCAACTTCACGTTCTTTGGTGGGTATATTGCTCGGACAAACGGCGTGATATAAAACTTGCTTAAAATTTCCACATATGCTCCGAATCATAAAGACGCATGCAGACTTAGCATATGAATTATAGCTTTGATTTCTTCCGTAATCAGCAAAACCTTCAATTTCATCTTTAAATTTATTATAGGTTAGATGAAGGCTCATCTCGTCAAATATAGTATTATTTTTTTCTATAATCGTTCAAATTTCCGAGTAAAAATAGTGAAGAAAAATAAATTTTTACTTGAAATGGCGGCATTGTGGCAACTGCTAGAAAATTAAATAAACAATACAAACATCTAGCTTATAAATAATATGTTATTTACTTGCTAGAATATAATAATTGAATCAACGGGCTAAGGAGTGAAGCGGCAATGTATAAGTTTCGTTATTGCCAAATAATTTCAAATGTTATAATAATTTATACATAAAGGTTGTGTACCGCTTAAATAATAAAAATATATAGAATTATGTTTTCGCTTCAGTTAAACACTGAATCCGAAGAATCTGATTCCGCTAAATGATAGAAGGGGTTATTTGTTCCTTCTTTAAGAAAAGTTTTAGAAGAAGTTCATCCGCGTTTGCCAGCTAAAGAGGATGCTCTACTGTATGTTGAGAAACTGTGCTGGCAAATTTTATTGACGCTATGTCAACTCCTCATATAATTCAGGACGTGGAAGAAAAAGTAAAGGAGACTTTTCCTGCACCAATCGACTGCTGGACATTGAATGAAGCCAAAGAAAGCATAAAAAAAGAGAAAATGTGTTTTGCCTGTAGACCGAGTGCATGCATACTTCAAAAGGATATTTTGCAATATAAGCTTGATAACTCACTAACTCTATTTTTGGTTGCGGTGTTGGAATATATTTCTGCTGATATTTTAAAAGTAGCCCAAAAAATCGAACATGTCGAGATATCTTTTGAAGATATTGAAGTGGTCATGTATGCAGATAAGGTTTTGACGGATATGTTCTTTCAACCTGATATCAATAAAAAAATCATCCCTAATCCTTTACCACCAGCTCCACGAGCTAGCCTAACATATGAGGAGGTAGTGAAAGAGCTTATACATGATGAAAAACAGTACCAGCGTGATTTGCATATGATTATTCGCATGTTTCGTGAAGAGTTGACTAAAGTTGTCGTGGATACTAAAGAAATAGAAAAAAATTTTTCCAATATAACAGACATACGAGTATATGAAGTAACTGTGACGTTGTTAAGCTCTTTGGAAGATGTGATTGAAATGTCTCAAGAGCAGAGCCTTCCTTGTGTGGGGAGTTGTTTCGAAGAGTTGGCGGAAGCTGAAGAGTTCGATGTATATACAAAGTATGCCCAGGAAGTGACCTCAAAAGAAGCTAGGGATTCACTTTCGATTTTGTTGTCAAAACCGGACGCTACGTCGTTAATATCTGCTGGGCATGGATTTCGTGAAGCTGTAAAATGCTATTTACCAAAGTTGCTGCTCATTCCTATTTGGCATGCTTTTTTGTACATGGACTACATAAAATCGTTAATGCAGCTCAGCCCATCCCAAGAGGATAGAGAAAGTTTTGAACAGGTCCAGGGCCTGTTAAGACCTTTGCGTTGTGATCTTGAAAATGCAGTCGCAAATTTGCCGAAGGAATCCGCAGCTCCAGTTCACAACCGTGCTTGTCGGCATTTAGCTATAGAAAAAACTAGAGATTTGCAAAACTCTGTTGAACATTGGGATAAAGATGTTGGGCAAAGTTGTAATGAATTTATAAGAGAGGATACGTTAGTCAAACTTGGTTCTGGTAAAAGAATAACTGAGAGAAAAGTGTACTTGTTTGATGGACTAATGGTTCTTTGTAAATCGATCGCTAAAAAGCAAGCAGTATCAGCGGGGGCTCCAAATTATAATTTTCGATTGAAGGAGAAATTTTTCATGCGACGGGTTGAAATAATTGATCGATGCGATACAGATGATTTGGAACATGCTTTTGAAATATCCCCAAGAGTGCAACCAGCAGTTATTTTAATTGCTAAAAACTCTCAGCACAAAAGTGATTGGATGGCGGACTTAATTATGGTAAATACGAAGTCTATGTTAGATAGGATTGTGGATAGCATACTGTTAGATATGGAGAAAAAGCACCCACTTCGTTTACCAAGTTCTAATATATACAAATTCGCAATTCCTGATAACGCAGACAACATTGTTTTAGAAGATCGTGAAAGCGCTGGTGTTCCTCTTGTAAAGGAAGCTACAGCTTCTTCAGCTTTTAATAGAAAGATTTAAGATACCAGATCCGAGTATAGTTTACCAAGAGAACCACTCAAATGAAAGAGATGGAAACTCAGACACTGAAAAATTACATAAAAACTCACAAAGGGAAGATTGGAAACGATATCGAAAGGAATATGTCCAACCTGTACAGTTTCGAGTTCTCAACGTACTGCGACACTGGGTTGATCATCACTTTTATGACTTTGAGAAAGATCCTGTTCTACTGGAACACTGTTACAGTTTTTGGAGAACGTGAATGGGAAATCTGGAAGAAATGGGTCGATTCAGTGATGAAAATTGTACAAAGAAAGAAAAACGAACAAGAAAAAAGTCAAAAGCAAATTACTTTTGCTTATGGACATAGCCTCCCACCTATTGAACATCACCTACATGTACCAGATGCAGAAATAAATTTGTTGACCTTGCATCCATTAGAACTAGCAAGGCAACTAACTATTCTTGAATTTGAGTTATATAAAAATGTGAAACCATCTGAACTTGTGGGATCGCCGTGGACCAAAAAGGATAAGGAGATAAAAAGACCAAATTTGTTGAAAATAATGAAGTATACTACAAATGTAACAAGATGGTTTGAAAAATCTATTATAGGAGCTGAAAACTACGATGAAAGAGTAGCAATGGTTGCTCGTGCAATCGAAGTGATGATGGTCATGTTAGAATTAAACAATTTTAATGGAATTCTGTCAATAATTGCAGCAATGGGAAGCGCTTCGGTTTACCGACTTAAACTAACTTTCCAAGGTCTACCTGCGAGATATGAAAAATTTCTCGAAGAATGTCGAGAACATTTAGTTCTCTAACTTTCCAAGGTCTACCTGCGAGATATGAAAAATTTCTCGAAGAATGTCGAGAACTAAATGACGACGGACATTTAAAAAAATATCAGGAAAAATTGCGTTCAATAAATCCTCCTTGTGTACTTGTGAGCGAAAGAAATAAATAAAAAAAAAAACAATTCGCCCATCTCAACTTGATTGCGATTTGCAAAGGCATCATACGTTGACGTTGCGCAGTATAGCCGGTTTGCTTGGGTTTATGTACGTGTGCTTGTAATTTTGTTTGTAACATGTTATGCAATGTAAATTAAATATAATTTTTTAAGATCATGATATACAGGTCGTCTCTATAAATGCTGTCATAGGCAGCCTTAAAATCGATAAGCAGGTGGTGGGTATCGATCTGGACTTCTTGGGTTTTCTCCAGGATCTGCCTGAGTGTGGAAATCTGATCGATTGTGGACTTTCCTGACGTGAAACCGCACTGAGAGGGTCCAATCAGGTTGTTTACGACGGGTTCAATCAAATCAATCGCAGAAGAAACATGTTTTTATCAGTGGTTTTGTCAAATGAGTCCGGACTTGGCCCCGTGCGATATTTTTTATTGCCCAAACTCAAAACGTACCTTAAGAGTAAGGGTTCGGCACGGTAGAAAATTTTGGGACATACCACGTATATATTCTAATATATGTACATAGTATTATGTATAATAATTGTTCACTGCTCTCGGCCTACTTAGGTAAAGGCGGCTTAAGTACAAAATTGAAAAACTAATTCTAAGAAATGACATGTTTTGACAAATTATAGTTAAAGCACCCTTACTTAAGTAGTTTCCAGGGGACACGAGCGAGGACGTGGCAGGACATCGACCCCCTTCTCCCAAGCCTCCAATAATCGTTGTCAATTTATCATGTCGGCTTACTTACATTTTTGAGCGTTCATTCCATTTTGAAATTTTTTTATTTTATTTCTGGGAATCGTGTTTTTATTTCTGTTCTTATCAAGGAGCCATTTACAATTTTTCTAGAGCGATACAATTATTAGGAAATTTATTAAATTAATCTTGTGCTCCTAACATACACTAGAGGTATCAAACCATTTCGGAAAATTCATATTTGTTGCCTTTATACTCGTACATTCTTTGATTATGTTTTCTCTTAAATTAGATGCAAAAGGCAGTTTTTCAAAGTATGCGGAGAATATTTGTGTATGAACACGGCATTCCTGAAAATATTTTTCGGACGGCCACAAGAGAACTGTATTTTCTTTCGAATTCTCATATTCTTTTAATTTTATCAGTAGTTCTGTTAGATTGAAATCGTGCTTGTCTTTTAACATTTCTCCAGCACAATTTTCACAGATTTTATTAATTTTTTTTATTGTTTTGAAATAGCAGTATCCTACAAAATATATAATAGCAAGATTGTTGACTTGCGGTACCTTAACTGATACTGCGTTTTCATCTAATGGGTTAATTATATTGTTAGTATTCATGTTCTTTTCAAAACAGTTTTCATTCTGAAGAATATTCTCTTTAAGCACAGTTTGCTCCTCTGTATCATTCTGCAAAACGGCATTCCAATCCACCTGCAAGTATTCCGAATCGTCTTCCTCACAATTGGAACATTTCGATTTAAATAGAAATTTAATCGATATAACTTTGGCATATTTTGCTAGTATTACTTTTTCTGTATTATAAATGTATTCAATTACCTTCCAACTAACAATTCCATCAAAAGTGGTCAAATTGTATTTTACTAAGTTGTTTCGAATACTTTTCAATAGATGCGGGATATCATGCATTCCATATATGGATTTGTTTTTCTAAATAAAGCTTGAGGTTTTTTCATTTATACTAGGCTTTCTATATAAACTACGATTAGTGGGTCCTTTATCGCAGCAAATAGCTCTTACATTTAATTTCAGATCTGCGCATATATCAAGGCAGTTATATACCTCAACTTCACGTTCTTTGGTGGGAATATTGCTCGGACAAACGGCGTGATATAAAACTTGCTTAAAATTTCCACATATGCTCCGAATCATAAAGACGCATGCAGACTTAGCATATGAATTATAGCTTTGATTTCTTCCGTAATCAGCAAAACCTTCAATTTCATCTTTAAATTTATTATAGGTTAGATGAAGGCTCATCTCGTCAAATATAGTATTATTTTTTTCTATAATCGTTCAAATTTCCGAGTAAAAATAGTGAAGAAAAATAAATTTTTACTTGAAATGGCGGCATTGTGGCAACTGCTAGAAAATTAAATAAACAATACAAACATCTAGCTTATAAATAATATGTTATTTACTTGCTAGAATATAATAATTGAATCAACGGGCTAAGGAGTGAAGCGGCAATGTATATGTTTCGTTATTGCCAAATAATTTCAAATGTTATAATAATTTATACATAAAGGTTGTGTACCGCTTAAATAATAAAAATATATAGAATTATGTTTTCGCTTCAGTTAAACACTGAATCCGAAGAATCTGATTCCGCTAAATGATGGAAGGGGTTATTTGTTCCTTCTTTAAGAAAAGTTTTAGAAGAAGTTCATCCGCATTTGCCAGCTAAAGAGGATGCTCTACTGTATGTTGAGAAACTGTGCTGGCAAATTTTATTGACGCTATGTGGGAAGCCAACTCCTCATACAATTCAGGACGTGGAAGAAAAAGTAAAGGAGACTTTTCCTGCACCAATCGACTGCTGGGCATTGAATGAAGCCAAAGAAAGCATAAAAAAAGAGAAAATGTGTTTTGCCTGTAGACCGAGTGCATGCATACTTCAAAAGGATATTTTGCAATATAAGCTTGATAACTCACTAACTCTATTTTTGGTTGCGGTGTTGGAATATATTTCTGCTGATATTTTAAAACTAGCCCAAAAAATCGAACATGTCGAGATACGATACGAAGAGTTGACTAAAGTTGTGCAATAGAAAAAAATTTTTCCAATATAACAGACATACGAGTATATGAAGTAACTGTGACGTTGTTAAGCTCTTTGGAAGATGTGATTGAAATGTCTCAAGAGCAGAGCCTTCCTTGTGTGGGGAGTTGTTTCGAAGAGTTGGCGGAAGCTGAAGAGTTCGATGTATATACAAAGTATGCCCAGGAAGTGACCTCAAAAGAAGCTAGGGATTCACTTTCGATTTTGTTGTCAAAACCGGACGCTACGTCGTTAATATCTGCTGGGCATGGATTTCGTGAAGCTGTAAAATGCTATTTACCAAAGTTGCTGCTCATTCCTATTTGGCATGCTTTTTTGTACATGGACTACATAAAATCGTTAATGCAGCTCAGCCCATCCCAAGAGGATAGAGAAAGTTTTGAACAGGTCCAGGGCCTGTTAAGACCTTTGCGTTGTGATCTTGAAAATGCAGTCGCAAATTTGCCGAAGGAATCCGCAGCTCCAGTTCACAACCGTGCTTGTCGGCATTTAGCTATAGAAAAAACTAGAGATTTGCAAAACTCTGTTGAACATTGGGATAAAGATGTTGGGCAAAGTTGTAATGAATTTATAAGAGAGGATACGTTAGTCAAACTTGGTTCTGGTAAAAGAATAACTGAGAGAAAAGTGTACTTGTTTGATGGACTAATGGTTCTTTGTAAATCGATCGCTAAAAAGCAAGCAGTATCAGCGGGGGCTCCAAATTATGATTTTCGATTGAAGGAGAAATTTTTCATGCGACGGGTTGAAATAATTGATCGATGCGATACAGATGATTTGGAACATGCTTTTGAAATATCCCCAAGAGTGCAACCAGCAGTTATTTTAATTGCTAAAAACTCTCAGCACAAAAGTGATTGGATGGCGGACTTAATTATGGTAAATACGAAGTCTATGTTAGATAGGATTGTGGATAGCATACTGTTAGATATGGAGAAAAAGCACCCACTTCGTTTACCAAGTTCTAATATATACAAATTCGCAATTCCTGATAACGCAGACAACATTGTTTTAGAAGATCGTGAAAGCGCTGGTGTTCCTCTTGTAAAGGAAGCTACAGCTTCTTCAGCTTTTAATAGAAAGATTTAAGATACCAGATCCGAGTATAGTTTACCAAGAGAACCACTCAAATGAAAGAGATGGAAACTCAGACACTGAAAAATTACATAAAAACTCACAAAGGGAAGATTGGAAACGATATCGAAAGGAATATGTCCAACCTGTACAGTTTCGAGTTCTCAACGTACTGCGACACTGGGTTGATCATCACTTTTATGACTTTGAGAAAGATCCTGTTCTACTGGAACACTGTTACAGTTTTTGGAGAACGTGAATGGGAAATCTGGAAGAAATGGGTCGATTCAGTGATGAAAATTGTACAAAGAAAGAAAAACGAACAAGAAAAAAGTCAAAAGCAAATTACTTTTGCTTATGGACATAGCCTCCCACCTATTGAACATCACCTACATGTACCAGATGCAGAAATAAATTTGTTGACCTTGCATCCATTAGAACTAGCAAGGCAACTAACTATTCTTGAATTTGAGTTATATAAAAATGTGAAACCATCTGAACTTGTGGGATCGCCGTGGACCAAAAAGGATAAGGAGATAAAAAGACCAAATTTGTTGAAAATAATGAAGTATACTACAAATGTAACAAGATGGTTTGAAAAATCTATTATAGGAGCTGAAAACTACGATGAAAGAGTAGCAATGGTTGCTCGTGCAATCGAAGTGATGATGGTCATGTTAGAATTAAACAATTTTAATGGAATTCTGTCAATAATTGCAGCAATGGGAAGCGCTTCGGTTTACCGACTTAAACTAACTTTCCAAGGTCTACCTGCGAGATATGAAAAATTTCTCGAAGAATGTCGAGAACATTTAGTTCTCTAACTTTCCAAGGTCTACCTGCGAGATATGAAAAATTTCTCGAAGAATGTCGAGAACTAATTGACGACGGACATTTAAAAAAATATCAGGAAAAATTGCGTTCAATAAATCCTCCTTGTGTACTTGTGAGCGAAAGAAATAAATAAAAAAAAAAACAATTCGCCCATCTCAACTTGATTGCGATTTGCAAAGGCATCATACGTTGACGTTGCGCAGTATAGCCGGTTTGCTTGGGTTTATGTACGTGTGCTTGTAATTTTGTTTGTAACATGTTATGCAATGTAAATTAAATAGAATTTTTTAAGATCATGATATACAGGTCGTCTCTATAAATGCTGTCATAGGCAGCCTTAAAATCGATAAGCAGGTGGTGGGTATCGATCTGGACTTCTTGGGTTTTCTCCAGGATCTGCCTGAGTGTGGAAATCTGATCGATTGTGGACTTTCCTGACGTGAAACCGCACTGAGAGGGTCCAATCAGGTTGTTTACGACGGGTTCAATCAAATCAATCGCAGAAGAAACATGTTTTTATCAGTGGTTTTGTCAAATGAGTCCGGACTTGGCCCCGTGCGATATTTTTTATTGCCCAAACTCAAAACGTACCTTAAGAGTAAGGGTTCGGCACGGTAGAAAATTTTGGGACATACCACGTATATATTCTAATATATGTACATAGTATTATGTATAATAATTGTTCACTGCTCTCGGCCTACTTAGGTAAAGGCGGCTTAAGTACAAAATTGAAAAACTAATTCTAAGAAATGACATGTTTTGACAAATTATAGTTAAAGCACCCTTACTTAAGTAGTTTCCAGGGGACACGAGCGAGGACGTGGCAGGACATCGACCCCCTTCTCCCAAGCCTCCAATAATCGTTGTCAATTTATCATGTCGGCTTACTTACATTTTTGAGCGTTCATTCCATTTTGAAATTTTTTTATTTTATTTCTGGGAATCGTGTTTTTATTTCTGTTCTTATCAAGGAGCCATTTACAATTTTTCTAGAGCGATACAATTATTAGGAAATTTATTAAATTAATCTTGTGCTCCTAACATACACTAGAGGTATCAAACCATTTCGGAAAATTCATATTTGTTGCCTTTATACTCGTACATTCTTTGATTATGTTTTCTCTTAAATTAGATGCAAAAGGCAGTTTTTCAAAGTATGCGGAGAATATTTGTGTATGAACACGGCATTCCTGAAAATATTTTTCGGACGGCCACAAGAGAACTGTATTTTCTTTCGAATTCTCATATTCTTTTAATTTTATCAGTAGTTCTGTTAGATTGAAATCGTGCTTGTCTTTTAACATTTCTCCAGCACAATTTTCACAGATTTTATTAATTTTTTTTATTGTTTTGAAATAGCAGTATCCTACAAAATATATAATAGCAAGATTGTTGACTTGCGGTACCTTAACTGATACTGCGTTTTCATCTAATGGGTTAATTATATTGTTAGTATTCATGTTCTTTTCAAAACAGTTTTCATTCTGAAGAATATTCTCTTTAAGCACAGTTTGCTCCTCTGTATCATTCTGCAAAACGGCATTCCAATCCACCTGCAAGTATTCCGAATCGTCTTCCTCACAATTGGAACATTTCGATTTAAATAGAAATTTAATCGATATAACTTTGGCATATTTTGCTAGTATTACTTTTTCTGTATTATAAATGTATTCAATTACCTTCCAACTAACAATTCCATCAAAAGTGGTCAAATTGTATTTTACTAAGTTGTTTCGAATACTTTTCAATAGATGCGGGATATCATGCATTCCATATATGGATTTGTTTTTCTAAATAAAGCTTGAGGTTTTTTCATTTATACTAGGCTTTCTATATAAACTACGATTAGTGGGTCCTTTATCGCAGCAAATAGCTCTTACATTTAATTTCAGATCTGCGCATATATCAAGGCAGTTATATACCTCAACTTCACGTTCTTTGGTGGGAATATTGCTCGGACAAACGGCGTGATATAAAACTTGCTTAAAATTTCCACATATGCTCCGAATCATAAAGACGCATGCAGACTTAGCATATGAATTATAGCTTTGATTTCTTCCGTAATCAGCAAAACCTTCAATTTCATCTTTAAATTTATTATAGGTTAGATGAAGGCTCATCTCGTCAAATATAGTATTATTTTTTTCTATAATCGTTCAAATTTCCGAGTAAAAATAGTGAAGAAAAATAAATTTTTACTTGAAATGGCGGCATTGTGGCAACTGCTAGAAAATTAAATAAACAATACAAACATCTAGCTTATAAATAATATGTTATTTACTTGCTAGAATATAATAATTGAATCAACGGGCTAAGGAGTGAAGCGGCAATGTATATGTTTCGTTATTGCCAAATAATTTCAAATGTTATAATAATTTATACATAAAGGTTGTGTACCGCTTAAATAATAAAAATATATAGAATTATGTTTTCGCTTCAGTTAAACACTGAATCCGAAGAATCTGATTCCGCTAAATGATGGAAGGGGTTATTTGTTCCTTCTTTAAGAAAAGTTTTAGAAGAAGTTCATCCGCATTTGCCAGCTAAAGAGGATGCTCTACTGTATGTTGAGAAACTGTGCTGGCAAATTTTATTGACGCTATGTGGGAAGCCAACTCCTCATACAATTCAGGACGTGGAAGAAAAAGTAAAGGAGACTTTTCCTGCACCAATCGACTGCTGGGCATTGAATGAAGCCAAAGAAAGCATAAAAAAAGAGAAAATGTGTTTTGCCTGTAGACCGAGTGCATGCATACTTCAAAAGGATATTTTGCAATATAAGCTTGATAACTCACTAACTCTATTTTTGGTTGCGGTGTTGGAATATATTTCTGCTGATATTTTAAAACTAGCCCAAAAAATCGAACATGTCGAGATACGATACGAAGAGTTGACTAAAGTTGTGCAATAGAAAAAAATTTTTCCAATATAACAGACATACGAGTATATGAAGTAACTGTGACGTTGTTAAGCTCTTTGGAAGATGTGATTTAAATGTCTCAAGAGCAGAGCCTTCCTTGTGAGGGGAGTTGTTTCGAAGAGTTGGCGGAAGCTGAAGAGTTCGATGTATGTACAAAGTATGCCCAGGAAGTGACCTCAAAAGAAGCTAGGGATTCACTTTCGATTTTGTTGTCAAAACCGGACGCTACGTCGTTAATATCTGCTGGGCATGGATTTCGTGAAGCTGTAAAATACTATTTACCAAAGTTGCTGCTCATTCCTATTTGGCATGCTTTTTTGTACATGGACTACATAAAATCGTTAATGCAGCTCAGCCCATCCCAAGAGGATAGAGAAAGTTTTGAACAGGTCCAGGGCCTGTTAAGACCTTTGCGTTGTGATCTTGAAAATGCAGTCGCAAATTTGCCGAAGGAATCCGCAGCTCCAGTTCACAACCGTGCTTGTCGGCATTTAGCTATAGAAAAAACTAGAGATTTGCAAAACTCTGTTGAACATTGGGATAAAGATGTTGGGCAAAGTTGTAATGAATTTATAAGAGAGGATACGTTAGTCAAACTTGGTTCTGGTAAAAGAATAACTGAGAGAAAAGTGTACTTGTTTGATGGACTAATGGTTCTTTGTAAATCGATCGCTAAAAAGCAAGCAGTATCAGCGGGGGCTCCAAATTATGATTTTCGATTGAAGGAGAAATTTTTCATGCGACGGGTTGAAATAATTGATCGATGCGATACAGATGATTTGGAACATGCTTTTGAAATATCCCCAAGAGTGCAACCAGCAGTTATTTTAATTGCTAAAAACTCTCAGCACAAAAGTGATTGGATGGCGGACTTAATTATGGTAAATACGAAGTCTATGTTAGATAGGATTTTGGATAGCATACTGTTAGATATGGAGAAAAAGCACCCACTTCGTTTACCAAGTTCTAATATATACAAATTCGAAATTCCTGATAACGCAGACAACATTGTTTTAGAAGATCGTGAAAGCGCTGGTGTTCCTCTTATAAAGGGAGCTACAGCTTCTTCAGCTTTTAATAGAAAGATTTAAGATACCAGATCCGAGTATAGTTTATCAAGAGAACCACTCAAATGAAAGAGATGGAAACTCAGACACTGAAAAATTACATAAAAACTCACAAAGGGAAGATTGGAAACGATATCGAAAGGAATATGTCCAATCTGTACAGTTTCGAGTTCTCAACGTACTGCGACACTGGGTTGATCATCACTTTTATGACTTTGAGAAAGATCCTGTTCTACTGGAACACTGTTACAGTTTTTGGAGAACGTGAATGGGAAATCTGGAAGAAATGGGTCGATTCAGTGATGAAAATTGTACAAAGAAAGAAAAACGAACAAGAAAAAAGTCAAAAGCAAATTACTTTTGCTTATGGACATAGCCTCCCACCTATTGAACATCACCTACATGTACCAGATGCAGAAATAAATTTGTTGACCTTGCATCCATTAGAACTAGCAAGGCAACTAACTATTCTTGAATTTGAGTTATATAAAAATGTGAAACCATCTGAACTTGTGGGATCGCCGTGGACCAAAAAGGATAAGGAGATAAAAAGACCAAATTTGTTGAAAATAATGAAGTATACTACAAATGTAACAAGATGGTTTGAAAAATCTATTATAGGAGCTGAAAACTACGATGAAAGAGTAGCAATGGTTGCTCGTGCAATCGAAGTGATGATGGTCATGTTAGAATTAAACAATTTTAATGGAATTCTGTCAATAATTGCAGCAATGGGAAGCGCTTCGGTTTACCGACTTAAACTAACTTTCCAAGGTCTACCTGCGAGATATGAAAAATTTCTCGAAGAATGTCGAGAACATTTAGTTCTCTAACTTTCCAAGGTCTACCTGCGAGATATGAAAAATTTCTCGAAGAATGTCGAGAACTAATTGACGACGGACATTTAAAAAAATATCAGGAAAAATTGCGTTCAATAAATCCTCCTTGTGTACTTGTGAGCGAAAGAAATAAATAGAAAAAAAACAATTCGCCCATCTCAACTTGATTGCGATTTGCAAAGGCATCATACGTTGACGTTGCGCAGTATAGCCGGTTTGCTTGGGTTTATGTACGTGTGCTTGTAATTTTGTTTGTAACATGTTATGCAATGTAAATTAAATAGAATTTTTTAAGATCATGATATACAGGTCGTCTCTATAAATGCTGTCATAGGCAGCCTTAAAATCGATAAGCAGGTGGTGGGTATCGATCTGGACTTCTTGGGTTTTCTCCAGGATCTGCCTGAGTGTGGAAATCTGATCGATTGTGGACTTTCCTGACGTGAAACCGCACTGAGAGGGTCCAATCAGGTTGTTTACGACGGGTTCAATCAAATCAATCGCAGAAGAAACATGTTTTTATCAGTGGTTTTGTCAAATGAGTCCGGACTTGGCCCCGTGCGATATTTTTTATTGCCCAAACTCAAAACGTACCTTAAGAGTAAGGGTTCGGCACGGTAGAAAATTTTGGGACATACCACGTATATATTCTAATATATGTACATAGTATTATGTATAATAATTGTTCACTGCTCTCGGCCTACTTAGGTAAAGGCGGCTTAAGTACAAAATTGAAAAACTAATTGTAAGAAATGACATGTTTTGACAAATTATAGTTAAAGCACCCTTACTTAAGTAGTTTCCAGGGGACACGAGCGAGGACGTGGCAGGACATCGACCCCCTTCTCCCAAGCCTCCAATAATCGTTGTCAATTTATCATGTCGGCTTACTTACATTTTTGAGCGTTCATTCCATTTTGAAATTTTTTTATTTTATTTCTGGGAATCGTGTTTTTATTTCTGTTCTTATCAAGGAGCCATTTACAATTTTTCTAGAGCGATACAATTATTAGGAAATTTATTAAATTAATCTTGTGCTCCTAACATACACTAGAGGTATCAAACCATTTCGGAAAATTCATATTTGTTGCCTTTATACATTCTTTGATTATGTTTTCTCTTAAATTAGATGCAAAAGGCAGTTTTTCAAAGTATGCGGAGAATATTTGTGTATGAACACGGCATACCTGAAAATATTTTTCGGACGGCCACAAGAGAACTGTATTTTCTTTCGAATTCTCATATTCTTTTAATTTTATCAGTACTTCTGTTAGATTGAAATCGGCTTGTCTTTTAACATTTCTCCCGCACAATTTTCACAGATTTTATTCATTTTTTTTATTGTTTTGAAATAGCAGTATCCTGCAAAATATATAATAGCAAGATTGTTGACTTGCGGTACCTTAACTGATACTGCGTTTTCATCTAATGGGTTAATTATATTGTTAGTATTCATGTTATTTTCAAAACATTTTTCATTCTGAAGAATATTCTCTTTAAGCACAGTTTGCTCCTCTGTATCATTCTGCAAAACGGCATTCCAATCCACCTGCAAGTATTCCGAATCGTCTTCCTCACAATTGGAACATTTCGATTTAAATAGAAATTTAATCGATATAACTTTGGCATATTTTGCTAGTATTACTTTTTCTGTATTATAAATGTATTCAATTACCTTCCAACTAACAATTCCATCAAAAGTGGTCAAATTGTATTTTACTAAGTTGTTTCGAATACTTTTCAATAGATGCGGGATATCATGCATTCCATATATGGATTTGTTTTTCTAAATAAAGCTTGAGGTTTTTTCATTTATACTAGGCTTTCTATATAAACTACGATTAGTGGGTCCTTGATCGCAGCAAATAGCTCTTACATTTATTTTCAGATCTGCGCATATATCAAGGCAGTTATATACCTCAACTTCACGTTCTTTGGTGGGTATATTGCTCGGACAAACGGCGTGATATAAAACTTGCTTAAAATTTGCATATGAATTATAGCTTTGATTTCTTCCGTAATCAGCAAAACCTTCAATTTCATCTTTAAATTTATTATAGGTTAGATGAAGGCTCATCTCGTCAAATATAGTATTATTTTTTTCTATAATCGTTCAAATTTCCGAGTAAAAATAGTGAAGAAAAACAAATTTTTACTTGAAATGGCGGCATTGTGGCAACTGCTAGAAAATTAAATAAACAATACAAACATCTAGCTTATAAATAATATGTTATTTACTTGCTAGAATATAATAATTGAATCAACGGGCTAAGGAGTGAAGCGGCAATGTATAAGTTTCGTTATTGCCAAATAATTTCAAATGTTATAATAATTTATACATAAAGGTTGTGTACCGCTTAAATAATAAAAATATATAGAATTATGTTTTCGCTTCAGTTAAACACTGAATCCGAAGAATCTGATTCCTTTAAATGATGGAAGGGGTTATTTGTTCCTTCTTTAAGAAAAGTTTTAGAAGAAGTTCATCCGCGTTTGCCAGCTAAAGAGGATGCTCTACTGTATGTTGAGAAACTGTTTTGGCAAATTTTATTGACGCTATGTGGGAAGCCAACTCCTCATACAATTCAGGACGTGGAAGAAAAAGTAAAGGAGACTTTTCCTGCACCAATCGACTGCTGGGCATTGAATGAAGCCAAAGAAAGCATAAAAAAAGAGAAAATGTGTTTTGCCTGTAGACCGAGTGCATGCATATTTCAAAAGGATATTTTGCAATATAAGCTTGATAACTCACTAACTCTATTTTTGGTTGCGGTGTTGGAATATATTTCTGCTGATATTTTAAAACTAGCCCAAAAAATCGAACATGTCGAGATACGATACGAAGAGTTGACTAAAGTTGTGCAATAGAAAAAAATTTTTCCAATATAACAGACATACGAGTATATGAAGTAACTGTGACGTTGTTAAGCTCTTTGGAAGATGTGATTGAAATGTCTCAAGAGCAGAGCCTTCCTTGTGAGGGGAGTTGTTTCGAAGAGTTGGCGGAAGCTGAAGAGTTCGATGTATGTACAAAGTATGCCCTGGAAGTGACCTCAAAAGAAGCTAG
Source organism: Volucella zonaria (assembly GCA_963966105.1). NCBI lineage: Eukaryota > Metazoa > Arthropoda > Insecta > Diptera > Syrphidae > Volucella > Volucella zonaria. The sequence continues at coordinate 2,551,904 of OZ014536.1, read as the reverse complement.
GGATTCACTTTTGATTTTGTTGCCAAACCGGACGCTACGTCGTTAATATCTGCTGGGCATGGATTTCGTGAAGCTGTAAAATACTATTTACCAAAGTTGCTGCTCATTCCTATTTGGCATGCTTTTTTGTACATGGATTACATAAAATCGTTAATCCCAAGAAGATAAAGAAAGTTTGGAACAGGTCCAGGGCCTGTTAAGACCTTTGCGTTGTGATGTTGAAAATGCAGTCGCAAATTTGCCGAAGGAATCCGCAGCTCCAGTTCACAACCGTGCTCGTCGGTATTTAGCTATAGAAAAAACTAGAGATTTGCAAAACTCTGTTGAACATTGGGATAAAGATGTAGGGCAAAGTTGTAATGAATTTATAAGAGAGGATACGTTAGTCAAACTTGGTTCTGGTAAAAGAATAACTGAGAGAAAAGTGTACTTGTTTGATGGATGAACAAGTAGTATCAGCGGGGGCTCCAAATTATGATTTTCGATTGAAGGAGAAATTTTTCATGCGACGGGTTGAAATAATTGATCGATGCGATACAGATGATTTGGAACATGCTTTTGAAATATCCCCAAGAGTGCAACCAGCAGTTATTTTAATTGCTAAAAACTCTCAGCACAAAAGTGATTGGATGGCGGACTTAATTATGGTAAATACGAAGTCTATGTTAGATAGGATTGTGGATAGCATACTGTTAGATATGGAGAAAAAGCACCCACTTCGTTTACCAAGTTCTAATATATACAAATTCGCAATTCCTTATAACGCAGACAACATTGTTTTAGAAGATCGTGAAAGCGCTGGTGTTCCTCTTATAAAGGGAGCTACAGCTTCTTCAGCTTTTAATAGAAAGATTTAAGATACCAGATCCGAGTATAGTTTATCAAGAGAACCACTCAAATGAAAGAGATGGAAACTCAGACACTGAAAAATTACATAAAAACTCACAAAGGGAAGACTGGAAACGATATCGAAAGGAATATGTCTAACCTGTACAGTTTCGAGTTCTCAACGTACTGCGACACTGGGTTGATCATCACTTTTATGACTTTGAGAAAGATCCTGTTCTACTGGAAACACTGTTACAGTTTTTGGAGAACGTGAGTGGGAAATCTTTGAAGAAATGGGTCGATTCAGTGATGAAAATTGTACAAAGAAAGAAAAACGAACAAGAAAAAAGTCAAAAGCAAATTACTTTTGCTTATGGACATAGCCCCCCACCTATTGAACATCACCTACATGTACCAGATGCAGAAATAAATTTGTTGACCTTGCATCCATTAGAACTAGCAAGGCAACTAACTATTCTTGAATTTGAGTTATATAAAAATGTGAAACCATCTGAACTTGTGGGATCGCCGTGGACCAAAAAGGATAAGGAGATAAAAAGTCCAAATTTGTTGAAAATAATGAAGTATACTACCAATGTAACAAGATGGTTTAAAAAATTTATTATAGGAGCTGAAAACTACGATGAAAGAGTAGCAATGGTTGCTCGTGCAATCGAAGTGATGATGGTCATGTTAGAATTAAACAATTTTAATGGAATTCTGTCAATAATTGCAGCAATGGGAAGCGCTTCGGTTTACCGACTTAAACTAACTTTCCAAGGTCTACCTGCGAGATATGAAAAATTTCTCGAAGAATGTCGAGAACTAATTGACGACGGACATTTAAAAAAATATCAGGAAAAATTGCGTTCAATAAATCCTCCTTGTGTACTTGTGAGCGAAAGAAATAAATAGAAAAAAAACAATTCGCCCATCTCAACTTGATTGCGATTTGCAAAGGCATCATACGTTGACGTTGCGCAGTATAGCCGGTTTGCTTGGGTTTATGTACGTGTGCTTGTAATTTTGTTTGTAACATGTTATGCAAAGTAAATTAAATATAATTTTTTAAGATCATGATATACAGGTCGTCTCTATAAATGCTGTCATAGGCAGCCTTAAAATCGATAAGCAGGTGGTGGGTATCGATCTGGACTTCTTGGGTTTTCTCCAGGATCTGCCTGAGTGTGGAAATCTGATCGATTGTGGACTTTCCTAACGTGAAACCGCACGGAGAGGGTCCAATCAGGTTGTTTACGACGGGTTCAATCAAATCAATCCCAGAAGAAACATGTTTTTATCAGTGGTTTTGTCAAATGAGTCCGGACTTGGCCCCGTGCGATTTTTTTTTATTGCCCAAACTCAAAACATACCTTAAGAGTAAGGGTTCGGCACGGTAGAAAATTTTGGGACGTACCACGTATATATTCTAATATATATACATAGTATTATCTATATATATACCTGTATAATAATTGTTCACTGCTCTCGGCCTACTTAGGTAAAGGCGGCTTAAGTACAAAATTGAAAAACTAATTCTAAGAAACAACATGTTTTGACAAATTATAGTTAAAGCGCCCTTACTTAAGTAGTTTCCAGGGAACACGAGCGAGGACGTGGCAGGACATCGACCCCCATTCTCCCAAGCCTCCAATAATCGTTGTCAATTTATCATGTCGGCTTACTTATCATTTTTAAGCGTTCATTCCATTTTGAAATTTTTTTATTTTATTTCTGGGAATCGTGTTTTTATTTCTGTTCTTATCAAGGAGCCATTTACAATTTTTCTAGCGCAATACAATTATTAGGAAATTTATTAAATCAATCTTGTGCTCGTAACATACACTAGAGGTATCAAACCATTCCGGAAAATTCATATTTGTTGCCTTTATACATTCTTTGATTATGTTTTCTCTTAAATTAGATGCAAAAGGCAGTTTTTCAAAGTATGCGGAGAATATTTGTGTATGAACACGACATACCTGAAAATATTTTTCGGACGACCACAAGAGAACTGTATTTTCTTTCGAATTCTCATATTCTTTTAATTTTATCAGTACTTCTGTTAGATTGAAATCGTGCTTGTCTTTTAACATTTCTCCCGCACAATTTTCACAGATTTTATTCATTTTTTTTATTGTTTTGAAATAGCAGTATCCTGCAAAATATATAATAGCAAGATTGTTGACTTGCGGTACCTTAACTGATACTGCGTTTTCATCTAATGGGTTAATTATATTTTTAGTATTCATGTTATTTTCAAAACAGTTTTCATTCTGAAGAATATTCTCTTTAAGCACAGTTTGCTCCTCTGTATCATTCTGCAAAACGGCATTCCAATCCACCTGCAAGTATTCCGAATCGTCTTCCTCACAATTGGAACATTTCGATTTAAATAGAAATTTAATCGATATAACTTTGGCATATTTTGCTAGTATTATTTTTTCTGTATTATAAATGTATTCAATTACCTTCCAACTATCAATTCCATCAAAAGTGGTCAAATTGTATTTTACTAAGTTGTTTCGAATACTGTTCAATAGATGCGGGATATCATGCATTCCATATATGGATTTGTTTTTCTAAATAAAGCTTGAGGTTTTTTCATTTATACTAGGCTTTCTATATAAACTACGATTAGTGGGTCCTTGATCGCAGCAAATAGCTCTTACATTTAATTTCAGATCTGCGCATATATCAAGGCAGTTATATACCTCAACTTCACGTTCTTTGGTGGGTCTATTGCTCGGATAAACGGCGTGGTATAAAACTTGCTTAAAATTTCCACATATGCTCCGAATCATAAAGACGCATGCAGACTTAGCATATGAATTATAGCTTTGATTTCTTCCGTAATCAGCAAAACCTTCAATTTCATCTTTAAATTTATTATAGGTTAGATGAAGGCTCATCTCGTCAAATATAGTATTATTTTTTTCTATAATCGTTCAAATTTCCGAGTAAAAATAGTGAAGAAAAACAAAGTGTGGCAACTGCTAGAAAATTAAATAAACAATACAAACATCTAGCTTATAAATAACATGTTATTTACTTGCTAGAATATAATAATTGAATCAACGGGCTAAGGAGTGAAGCGGCAATGTATAAGTTTCGTTATTGCCAAATAATTTCAAAGGTTATAATAATTTATACATAAAGGTTGTGTACCGCTTAAATAATAAAAATATATAGAATTATGTTTTCGCTTCAGTTAAACACTGAATCCGAAGAATCTGATTCCTCTAAATGATGGAAGGGGTTATTTGTTCCTTCTTTAAGAAAAGTTTTAGAAGAAGTTCATCCGCGTTTGCCAGCTAAAGAGGATGCTCTACTGTATGTTGAGAAACTGTGCTCGCAAATTTTATTGACGCTATGTGGGAAGCCAACTCCTCATACGATTCAGGACGTGGAAGAAAAAGTAAAGGAGACTTTTCCTGCACCAATCGACTGCTGGGCATTGAGTGAAGCCAAAGAAAGCATAAAAAAAGAGAAAATGTGTTTTGCCTGTAGACCGAGTGCATGCACACTTCAAAAGGATATTTTGCAATATAAGCTTGATAACTCACTAACTCTATTTTTGGTTGCGGTGTTGGAATATATTTCTGCTGATATTTTAAAAGTAGCCCAAAAAATCGAACATGTCGAGATATCTTTTGAAGATATTGAAGTGGTCATGTATGCAGATAAGGTTTTGACGGATATGTTCTTTCAACCTGATATCAATAAAAAAATCATCCCTAATCCTTTACCACCAGCTCCACGAGCTAGCCTAACATATGAGGAGGTAGTGAAAGAGCTTATACATGATGAAAAACAGTACCAGCGTGATTTGCATATGATTATTCGCATGTTTCGTGAAGAGTTGATTAAAGTTGTCGTGGATACTAAAGAAATAGAAAAAATTTTTCCAATATAACAGACATACGAGTATATGAAGTAACTGTGACGTTGTTAAGCTCTTTGGAAGATGTGATTGAAATGTCTCAAGAGCAGAGCCTTCCTTGTGTGGGGAGTTGTTTCGAAGAGTTGGCGGAAGCTGAAGAGTTCGATGTATATGCAAAGTATGCCCAGGAAGTGACCTCAAAAGAAGCTAGGGATTCACTTTCGATTTTGTTGTCAAAATCGGACGCTACGTCGTTAATATCTGCTGGGCATGGATTTCGTGAAGCTGTAAAATACTATTTACCAAAGTTGCTGCTCATTCCTATTTGGCATGCTTTTTTGTACATGGACTACATAAAATCGTTAATGCAGCTCAGCCCATCCCAAGAGGATAGAGAAAGTTTTGAACAGGTCCAGGGCCTGTTAAGACCTTTGCGTTGTGATCTTGAAAATGCAGTCGCAAATTTGCCGAAGGAATCCGCAGCTCCAGTTCACAACCGTGCTTGTCGGCATTTAGCTATAGAAAAAACTAGAGATTTGCAAAACTCTGTTGAACATTGGGATAAAGATGTAGGGCAAAGTTGTAATGAATTTATAAGAGAGGATACGTTAGTCAAACTTGGTTCTGGTAAAAGAATAACTGAGAGAAAAGTGTACTTGTTTGATGGACTAATGGTTCTTTGTAAATCGGTCGCTAAAAAGCAAGCAGTATCAGCGGGGGCTCCAAATTATGATTTTCGGTTGAAGGAGAAATTTTTCATGCGACGGGTTGAAATAATTGATCGATGCGATACAGATGATTTGGAACATGCTTTTGAAATATCCCCAAGAGTGCAACCTGCAGTTATTTTAATTGCTAAAAACTCTCAGCACAAAAGTGATGGCGGACTTAATTATGGTAAATACGAAGTCTATGTTAGATAGGATTTTTGATAGCATACTGTTAGATATGGAGAAAAAGCACCCACTTCGTTTACCAAGTTCTAATATATACAAATTCGCAATTCCTGATAACGCAGACAACATTGTTTTAGAAGATCGTGAAAGCGCTGGTGTTCCTCTTATAAAGGGAGCTACAGCTTCTTCAGCTTTTAATAGAAAGATTTAAGATACCAGATCCGAGTATAGTTTATCAAGAGAACCACTCAAATGAAAGAGATGGAAACTCAGACACTGAAAAATTACATAAAAACTCACAAAGGGAAGACTGGAAACGATATCGAAAGGAATATGTCTAACCTGTACAGTTTCGAGTTCTCAACGTACTGCGACACTGGGTTGATCATCACTTTTATGACTTTGAGAAAGATCCTGTTCTACTGGAAACACTGTTACAGTTTTTGGAGAACGTGAGTGGGAAATCTTTGAAGAAATGGGTCGATTCAGTGATGAAAATTGTACAAAGAAAGAAAAACGAACAAGAAAAAAGTCAAAAGCAAATTACTTTTGCTTATGGACATAGCCCCCCACCTATTGAACATCACCTACATGTACCAGATGCAGAAATAAATTTGTTGACCTTGCATCCATTAGAACTAGCAAGGCAACTAACTATTCTTGAATTTGAGTTATATAAAAATGTGAAACCATCTGAACTTGTGGGATCGCCGTGGACCAAAAAGGATAAGGAGATAAAAAGTCCAAATTTGTTGAAAATAATGAAGTATACTACAAATGTAACAAGATGGTTTAAAAAATTTATTATAGGAGCTGAAAACTACGATGAAAGAGTAGCAATGGTTGCTCGTGCAATCGAAGTGATGATGGTCATGTTAGAATTAAACAATTTTAATGGAATTCTGTCAATAATTGCAGCAATGGGAAGCGCTTCGGTTTACCGACTTAAACTAACTTTCCAAGGTCTACCTGCGAGATATGAAAAATTTCTCGAAGAATGTCGAGAACTAATTGACGACGGACATTTAAAAAAATATCAGGAAAAATTGCGTTCAATAAATCCTCCTTGTGTACTTGTGAGCGAAAGAAATAAATAGAAAAAAAACAATTCGCCCATCTCAACTTGATTGCGATTTGCAAAGGCATCATACGTTGACGTTGCGCAGTATAGCCGGTTTGCTTGGGTTTATGTACGTGTGCTTGTAATTTTGTTTGTAACATGTTATGCAATGTAAATTAAATATAATTTTTTAAGATCATGATATACAGGTCGTCTCTATAAATGCTGTCATAGGCAGCCTTAAAATCGATAAGCAGGTGGTGGGTATCGATCTGGACTTCTTGGGTTTTCTCCAGGATCTGCCTGAGTGTGGAAATCTAATCGATTGTGGACTTTCCTGACGTGAAACCGCACTGAGAGGGTCCAATCAGGTTGTTTACGACGGGTTCAATCAAATCAATTCCAGAAGAAACATGTTTTTATCAGTGGTTTTGTCAAATGAGTCCGGGCTTGGCCCCGTGCGATTTTTTTTATTGCCCAAACTCAAAACATACCTTAAGAGTAAGGGTTCGGCACGGTAGAAAATTTTGGGACATACCACGTATATATTCTAATATATGTACATAGTATTAATTGTTCACTGCTCTCGGCCTACTTAGGTAAAGGCGGCTTAAGTACAAAATTGAAAAACTACTCGTAATTATAAGAAATCACATGTTTTGACAAATTATAGTTAATTTTAATTTAATTTTGATTCGGTGGGGGCTGAGGCCCCCATTTATTGGCTTAATACAAGCTTAATCTAACTTAAAAACTAACAGAAAGACTTAAGAGCTAGTGACCAAGGAAGTGATGGAGGAGATCTTGTTTGAGACGAGGAGTGCTCAGGTGGAAATGAAAAAGGGAGAGGTTCGAGTTGACCTTTCGGAGCATTCGGGAGATAGGTTCGTTGGAGCCATAAGAGGTGCGGTGGACCGGTAGATAGAAGAGACGAGGACAACGTAGATTGCGGGGGTTGGTATTGAAGGAAATGGAGTTCAAAATGGATGCACAGTCGATGGAACCTGAGAGAAGACGATGAATGAAAAGAACGTCAGCAATATTCCTACGTTCTTCTAACGAATTCATATTTAGAAGTTTGAGGCGGTCTTGATAGGGAGGTAAGATTAAAGGGTCGTTCCATGGCAGGCCACGGAGGGCAAATCGGAGGAATCGACGTTGAATACCCTCGATTCGGGAAACATGAACCCGGTGAAAGGGGGACCAAGCTTGACTGACATACTCAAGCAGGGGGCGAACAAAGGTAATATAGAGAGATCTGGTTACATACGGGTTGGAAAATTCCTTGGACCACCGTTTAATAAAGCCAAGTGATGAGTTGGCTTTGAGGATCATCTTATCGATATGTGAACGGATATTAAGCTCACAGTCGAATAATATGCCAAGGTCTTGAAAAGACTGAACCAGGGGAATTGGTTGACCATTGAGAAAATAAAGTCGGGGGGGAGACGGGTTGTATTTACGTGAGAAGGTTATAAATTGACATTTGGCTATATTAAGTTCTAGGCAGTTTTTGAGGCACCAGATTGAAAACCGATCAAGGTCTTCTTGAAGAAGGGCAGAGTCCTGGGGAAAGGAAATAGATTTAAAAAATTTTGTGTCGTCAGCGTAAAGGGAGAGGGAGGAGTGCTTAATGACACTCTCAACATCGTTGATAGTAAGAATGAAGAGAAGAGGGCCAAGATGACTGCCTTGTGGAACTCCAGATGAGGCCAGGAATGGAACAGAAAGGGCGGATCTAAACCGAACACTATAATATCGGTTTACCAGGTAAGAAGAAATCCATTTTAAAAAGAGCGGCTCAAAGCCGAGAGCAGACAATTTGAAAAGGATCAATTTGTGAGATATCTTATCAAATGCTTTAGTGAAATCTGTTGCGATAACATCGATTTCTTTGCCATTTTCTAAGGCTGAGAGTGCAAAAGACACGAATTCAACTAGATTTGTGGTAGTTGATCTACCTTTTAGAAAACCATGTTGTCGGGGTGAAATAAAAGGCTTGCATTTGAAGCTTAACGCTTCGTATAAAATGCTTTCAAAGAGTTTGGGTATATGAGAGAGTTTAGCAATGGGACGATAATTGGTAACTTCATGCTTAGATCCCGTTTTGTGTATTGGGATTATAAAAGAGGTCTTCCAAATCTGGGGAAATTCACCCTGTGTGAGCGATAGACGAAAAAGGTGTGAAAGGGGTAGAGACAAGTTGGAAGAGCATTTCTTAAGAAACATGGCGGGGAGTCCGTCTGGGCCAGGTATAAATTCATCCTTAAGATTTTGTAACTTTTCTTCAATAACTGCAGGATCGAAATTTTGAGTGAGAAAGTGACCAATAGAGAAATTTGGTAGATCATTGAAGTAAGAGGGATCTGGTACGAAGGAGTTGTTGGCAAATGATTGCTTGAAAAATGTAGCAAAAAAGTTGGCGATGGTAGGAGGATCACATGAAGTTTTGGTTTCGAAAGCGAGGGAGGAAGGATAACCATCGGTCTTACTTTTGCAATTGACAAATTGAAAAAAGGACTTGGGGTCATTTATGAGATTGGTTTGCGCACTATTCAGGTAGCGCTGATAGAGAGAGTTATAGAGTTCAATGAAATGAAGATATGTACCTAGATAATTTGAATAGTCAGAAGAAGAGTGGGTGCGAAGGAATACCGCCCATAACTTGTTTCTTTTGTTTCGTAGAGAGCGAAGTCTACGATTATACCAAGGAGGGGATGTAGAAGAAGTTTTATGGCGGGAGTAAGGCACATAAAGGGAGATGGATTTGAATATTTCTCTGTAAAAAATGCAGAGGGCATCAACCAGAGATAGATTGGTAAATTCAAAAGAAGCACTGCTTAGATAGGTATTAATTTTACGGAAATTAGCTTTGTGAAAATTGTAAGAAATCAGTTGGAAACGCCACTGACTTGGCATAGACTAGAGTCTGTTAGCCGATCTAAGAATAGGCATTCCTTAGTAGAAATGGGATTCGAAGCGATGAAAAAAGATAGGTCTTCAGATGGAGTCCACTTCAGCTGAGGCAGATTAAAATCGCCGAAGATAATGATATCATCAAGCGATTCTGGTAAGTCGATCAAATTGTCAATTGCTGCAATAGCAAGTTGGTAGGATTCGATAGGTTGCGCCGGAAGAGTGTAACAACACATAACGTACAAGCATCTGCGAGTGAGGGTTATTTTAACCGACACAAAGTCGAGCTTAGGAGAGGATGATGTTGCAACGAGAGAGGAGTCCAAGCTGTTGTGAATAGCCAGTAGGACACCTCGACAAGGGGATTCAATCAAGGGGGGTGCGCGATCATCATCCCGAAAAACATTAAAAGAAGGAGGGAATAACTCCTGGTTTTTTATGTTGGGGATAAGATTAGTTTCGGTCAGAGCATAGATATCAAATGGGAGAGCATGAGATTGGCGGAAAACAGCGTGGGTTTTAGAACGGAGTCCTCTTACGTTCTGGTAATAGAAGGTGAGAGGGAGGTTTTTGCATGACTTTTTAGGGTCGAAAAAATTTATCATGGTCAAGGCGACTGCGTTGGAGGTGTGAGACTCTTTTAGGGTGTACATATTGGCGAAGAGCGGCAAGATCGTCTGCAACTTTTTGGGGGGGCGTATTGAAAATCTCGTGATACTTTATATAAAGTTTCCTGAGACTGGTAACGTCTGTAGGGAGGCCTTCCTGCTGGATAGAAACCATGACGCTTGTTTTTGTTTTACCCTCGTAGCACACCGAGTCGGATTTATCGTGCAGATAGGCGAGATATAGACGTATATTCTCATATATCTTTTTATCTCTAAGCCTAGAGAGCGCATAGCGACATTCGGTGGTATCGCTAGTTTGCTGCGTTAATTTAACAGTGGGTGGCGAAAGGGGGTCAATAGAAGAGGGAGTGGTTAATGAGTTCGGTGTCGCAACGGCTGGTTTTTCTGAAATAGGGTTTAAAATGTGAGAACTGATGAAATTGGGATACTTAGCTCCAGATCTTAGGTCGAAATTAGGGAAAGGCGTGTGTGTTAGGGGTAGAATGGTGGGAGTTTGAGTGGCAGGAGTTTGAGTTGTAGGGGTTAAGTCGAAAGAGACACGTTGACGTTGGGGCTTGACTTGAGGTGGAATAGGGGGAGTTGGAGTTTGGGTGGGCGGCTTAAAATTAGGAAAAATTGTTGTTTTAAAACTCCAATTGGAGCTGGGTTTGTTGTGGGAAGAGGAGGTGGGTTTTGGCAAATTGGATTTATTTACTAACTTATTTCTTGGTTTAGGTATAACGGACTGCTTGGCTTTATCCTTCTTCTTGGGCGTATTTTCCAACCATTTGCAGACACGCATCTTTCCAAGATTGAAATTGTTGCTGGCAGGATTATGGAATAACCATTCGTACTTGGTTGGAAGATTGAGCTTGAAGCTGCGCTTGCTTCTGTGGTGAGATGTAGGAAGCAAATTGCAGTGGCTAATGGTAATGCCATATTTCTTTTCGAAGAAATTTGAGATCCAATCAACATCAGCGTTTGGGGGGGCGCCTTTGATAAGAAGCGTAGTGACCAATTGATTCTTCGAAGCAAGCTTATCAAGTCTACGTTGCCATTCGGAAGGTGTCCAAGTTGAATTAAAATGCCTGATAAGCTTCCGTGGGGCAGCGATTGGAGGAGCTGATATAGAAATATTTTCTGCTGTTAAGTTGGAAGAAACTTCGCAGGAATCAGTGGGTTGAACCGTCCGCAGATGACTTATGTGTGGGGGTGAGCGTGAATCCACTTCAGGTTCCATTAATTCAGCCATGAGTGATGTATTGTAGGGAACATTCTGGTAAGGCTGCGGCAAGTTTTGTGTATCAACGATTTTGCTGTTTATTGTTGCGATGTGATGTTCAATATCGCACACGAGGGATCGAGTCGCAGTAAGTTCGTCACCGACATCGTTCACTTTATCGAAGATAACTTCGAGCATGGGATCACAGTGTTTGGGAGAGAGTTGGTTGTGTGACGAGGACTGAAAATGAATGTCTATATCGTCACGCAGGAAGTTTATCATCTCGCAGGTTTTTTGGTTGGAGATAACCTGCGCAGAACACATAGCTTTAATGTCAATCAACACTTTATCGAGGTGACGTAAGGGAGTTTCTTCATTCCTGGATCTCCCGGAGTCTAACTCGATAAGACCAGCAATTTGTTTGTCCATGTGCTTTACTTTGGATTTTATTACATCGGCTGAGTTCTGCACTGAGTTACGTAACTCTTCAACACTTTTAACACTGTTTTCTATTACCGAAATTTTATCCGTAATCTTTTTGGCGAGTGCGTCCTGGTAGGAGTCATTTGAATCACTTAGGCATTTTATTGCCAAAAGTACGTGTGAAAGTGAGATACTCTTACACTCATCACAGAAGAAAAGTAGGTTATCGGAAAATTCTTTAATAAACACCGTGTTTCTTTTATTTAACCCGACACAAACGGCATGAAAGGCGTTCCCACAAATGCCCTTGCAAGCTACCCAGTCAGCATTGCTGTCATCGATTACACAATTGGCAATTCCGCAAGACATATTCAAATTGGTTGTGTAGGTCAGTGAGGGTATAGATATAGGTCGAGTTATGTTTTTTTTTTATTTATTTTTTATTTTTTTTTGTAGATAGGGGCTTTTATTTGCACTGAAATCTGCCAGTAGACAAAAAAAAATAATGAATTCGAGCACTGGGGGTTATTAACCGGAAAATGCAATTTAACGAGATTTATAACTGAAAATTGAACAGGGGAATAGGGAGAACAAGAAAAACACGTCTAACTGGTTTGAGTCGCAATAAAGCACCCTTATTTAAGTAGTTTCCAGGGAACACGAGCGAGGACGTGGCAGGACATCGACCCCCATTCTCCCAAGCCTCCAATAATCGTTGTCAATTTATCATGTCGGCTTACTTACATTTTTAAGCGTTCATTCCATTTTGAAATTTTTTTATTTTATTTCTGGGAATCGTGTTTTTATTTCTGTTCTTATCAAGGAGCCATTTACAATTTTTCTAGAGCAATACAATTATTAGGAAATTTATTAAATTAATCTTGTGCTCGTAACATACACTAGAGGTATCAAACCATTTGTTGCCTTTATACATTCTTTGATTTTGTTTTCTCTTAAATTAGATGCAAAAGGCAGTTTTTCAAAGTATGTGGAGAATATTTGTGTATGAACACGGCATACCTGAAAATATTTTTCAGACGGCCACAAGAGAACTGTATTTTCTTTCGAATTCTCATATTCTTTTAATTTTATCAGTACTTCTGTTAGATTGAAATCGTGCTTGTCTTTTAACATTTCTCCCGCACAATTTTCACAGATTTTCTTCATTTTTTTTTATTGTTTTGAAATAGCAGTATCCTGCAAAAAATATATAATAGCAAGATTGTTGACTTGCGGTACCTTAACTGATACTGCGTTTTCATCTAATGGGTTAATTATATTGTTAGTATTCATGTTATTTTCAAAACAGTTTTCATTCTGAAGAATATTCTCTTTAAGCACAGTTTGCTCCTCTGTATCATTCTGCAAAACGGCATTCCAATCCACCTGCAAGTATTCCGAGTCGTCTTCCTCACAATTGGAACATTTCGATTTAAATAGAAATTTAATCGATATAACTTTGTCATATTTTGCTAGTATTATTTTTTCTGTATTATAAGTGTATTCAATTACCTTCCAACTAACAATTCCATCAAAAGTGGTCAAATTGTATTTTACTAAGTTGTTTCGAATACTTTTCAATAGATGCGGGATATCATGCATTCCATATATGGATTTGTTTTTCTAAATAAAGCTTGAGGTTTTTTCATTTGTACTAGGCTTTCTATATAAACTACGATTAGTGGGTCCTTGATCGCAGCAAATAGCTCTTACATTTAATTTCAGATCTGCGCATATATCAAGGTAGTTATATACCTCAACTTCACGTTCTTTGGTGGGTATATTACTCGGACAAACGGCGTGATATAAAACTTGCTTAAAATTTCCACATATGCTCCGAATCATAAAGACGTAATCAGCAAAACCTTCAATTTCATCTTTAAATTTATTATAGGTTAGATGAAGGCTCATCTCGTCAAATATAGTATTATTTTTTTCTATAATCGTTCAAATTTCCGAGTAAAAATAGTGAAGAAAAACAAATTTTCACTTGAAATGGCGGCATTGTGGCAACTGCTAGAAAATTAAATAAACAATACAAACATCTAGCTTATAAATAACATGTTATTTACTTGCTAGAATATAATAATTGAATCAACGGGCTAAGGAGTGAAGCGGCAATGTATAAGTTTCGTTATTGCCAAATAATTTCAAATGTTATAATAATTTATACATAAAGGTTGTGTACTGCTTAAATAATAAAAATATATAGAATTATGTTTTCGCTTCAGTTAAACACTGAATCCGAAGAATCTGATTCCGCTAAATGATGGAAGGGGTTATTTGTTCCTTCTTTAAGAAAAGTTTTAGAAGAAGTTCATCCGCGTTTGCCAGCTAAAGAGGATGCTCTACTGTATGTTGAGAAACTGTGCTGGCAAATTTTGTTGACGCTATGTGGGAAGCCAACTCCTCATACAATTCAGGACGTGGAAGAAAAAGTAAAGGAAACTTTTCCTGCACCAATCGACTGCTGGGCAGGAAAAGGCATGAAGCCAAAGAAAGCATAAAAAAAGAGAAAATGTGTTTTGCCTGTAGACCGAGTGCATGCATTACTTCAAAAGGATATTTTGCAATATAAGCTTGATAACTCAGTAACTCTATTTTTGGTTGCGGGGTTGGAATATATTTCTGCTGATATTTTAAAACTAGCCCAAAAAATCGAACATGTCGAGATACGATACGAAGAGTTGACTAAAGTTGTGCAATAGAAAAAAAATTTTCCAATATAACAGACATACGAGTATATGAAGTAACTGTGACATTGTTAAGCTCTTTGGAAGATGTGATTGAAATGTCTCAAGAGCAGAGCCTTCCTTGTGTGGGGAGTTGTTTCGAAGAGTTAGCGGAAGCTGAAGAGTTCGATGTATGTACAAAGTATGCCCAGGAAGTGACCTCAAAAGAAGCTAGGGATTCACTTTCGATTTTGTTGTCAAAACCGGACGCTACGTCGTTAATATCTGCTGGGCATGGATTTCGTGAAGCTGTTAAATACTATTTACCAAAGTTGCTGCTCATTCCTATTTGGCATGCTTTTTTGTACATGGACTACATAAAATCGTTAATGCAGCTCAGCCCATCCCAAGAGGATAAAGAAAGTTTGGAACAGGTCCAGGGCCTGTTAAGACCTTTGCGTTGTGATCTTGAAAATGCAGTCGCAAATTTGCCGAAGGAATCCGCAGCTCCAGTTCACAACCGTGCTCGTCGGTATTTAGCTATAGAAAAAACTAGAGATTTGCAAAACTCTGTTGAACATTGGGATAAAGATGTTGGGCAAAGTTGTAATGAATTTATAAGAGAGGATACGTTAGTCAAACTTGGTTCTGGTAAAAGAATAACTGAGAGAAAAGTGTACTTGTTTGATGGACTAATGGTTCTTTGTAAATCGATCGCTAAAAAACAAGCAGTATCAGCGGGGGCTCCAAATTATGATTTTCGATTGAAGGAGAAATTTTTCATGCGCCGGGTTGAAATAATTGATCGATGCGATACAGATGATTTGGAACATGCTTTTGAAATATCCCCAAGAGTGCAACCAGCAGTTATTTTAATTGCTAAAAACTCTCAGCACAAAAGTGATTGGATGGCGGACTTAATTATGGTAAATACGAAGTCTATGTTAGATAGGATTTTGGATAGCATACTGTTAGATATGGAGAAAAAGCACCCACTTCGTTTACCAAGTTCTAATATATACAAATTCGCAATTCCTGATAACGCAGACAACATTGTTTTAGAAGATCGTGAAAGCGCTGGTGTTCCTCTTATAAAGGGAGCTACAGCTTCTTCAGCTTTTAATAGAAAGATTTAAGATACCAGATCCGAGTATAGTTTATCAAGAGAACCACTCAAATGAAAGAGATGGAAACTCAGACACTGAAAAATTACATAAAAACTCACAAAGGGAAGACTGGAAACGATATCGAAAGGAATATGTCTAACCTGTACAGTTTCGAGTTCTCCACGTACTGCGACACTGGGTTGATCATCACTTTTATGACTTTGAGAGAGATGTACATAGTATTAATTGTTCACTGCTCTCGGCCTACTTAGGTAAAGGCGGCTTAAGTACAAAATTGAAAAACTAATTATAAGAAATCACATGTTTTGACAAATTATAGTTAATTTTAATTTAATTTTGATTCGGTGGGGGCTGAGGCCCCCATTTATTGGCTTAATACAAGCTTAATCTAACTTAAAAACTAACAGAAAGACTTAAGAGCTAGTGACCAAGGAAGTGATGGAGGAGATCTTGTTTGAGACGAGGAGTGCTCAGGTGGAAATGAAAAAGGGAGAGGTTCGAGTTGACCTTTCGGAGCATTCGGGAGATAGGTTCGTTGGAGCCATAAGAGGTGCGGTGGACCGGTAGATAGAAGAGAAGAGGACAACGTAGATTGCGGGGGTTGGTATTGAAGGAAATGGAGTTCAAAATGGATGCACAGTCGATGGAACCTGAGAGAAGACGATGAATGAAAAGAACGTCAGCAATATTCCTACGTTCTTCTAACGAATTCATATTTAGAAGTTTGAGGCGGTCTTGATAGGGAGGTAAGATTAAAGGGTCGTTCCATGGCAGGCCACGGAGGGCAAATCGGAGGAATCGACGTTGAATACCCTCGATTCGGGAAACATGAACCCGGTGAAAGGGGGACCAAGCTTGACTGGCATACTCAAGCAGGGGGCGAACAAAGGTAATATAGAGAGATCTGGTTACATACGCGTTGGAAAATTCCTTGGACCACCGTTTAATAAAGCCAAGTGATGAATTGGCTTTGAGGATCATCTTATCGATATGTGAACGGAAATTAAGCTCACAGTCGAATAATATGCCAAGGTCTTGAAAAGACTGAACCAGGGGAATTGGTTGACCATGGAGAAAATAAAGTCGGGGGGGAGACGGGTTGTATTTACGTGAGAAGGTTATAAATTGACATTTGGCTATATTAAGTTCTAGGCAGTTTTTGAGGCACCAGATTGAAAACCGATCAAGGTCTTCTTGAAGAAGGGCAGAGTCCTGGGGAGAGGAAATAGATTTAAAAAATTTTGTGTCGTCAGCGTAAAGGGAGAGGGAGGAGTGCTTAATGACACTCTCAACATCGTTGATAGTAAGAATGAAGAGAAGAGGGCCAAGATGACTGCCTTGTGGAACTCCAGATGAGGCCAGGAATGGAACAGAAAGGGCGGATCTAAACCGAACACTATAATATCGGTTTACCAGGTAAGAAGAAATCCATTTTAAAAAGAGCGGCTCAAAGCCGAGAGCAGACAATTTCAAAAGGATCAATTTGTGAGATATCTTATCAAATGCTTTAGTGAAATCTGTTGCGATAACATCGATTTCTTTGCCATTTTCTAAGGCTGAGAGTGCAAAAGACACGAATTCAACTAGATTTGTGGTAGTTGATCTACCTTTTAGAAAACCATGTTGTCGGGGTGAAATAAAAGGCTTGCATTTGAAGCTTAACGCTTCGTATAAAATGCTTTCAAAGAGTTTGGGTATATGAGAGAGTTTAGCAATGGGACGATAATTGGTAACTTCATGCTTAGATCCCGTTTTGTGTATTGGGATTATAAAAGAGGTCTTCCAAATCTGGGGAAATTCACCCTGTGTGAGCGATAGACGAAAAAGGTGTGAAAGGGGTAGAGACAAGTTGGAAGAGCATTTCTTAAGAAACATGGCGGGGAGTCCGTCTGGGCCAGGTATAAATTCATCCTTAAGATTTTGTAACTTTTCTTCAATAACTGCAGGATCGAAATTTTGAGTGAGAAAGGGACCAATAGAGAAATTTGGTAGATCATTGAAGTAAGAGGGATCTGGTACGAAGGAGTTGTTGGCAAATGATTGCTTGAAAAATGTAGCAAAAAAGTTGGCGATGGTAGGAGGATCACATGAAGTTTTGGTTTCGAATGCGAGGGAGGAAGGATAACCATCGGTCTTACTTTTGCAATTAACAAATTGAAAAAAGGACTTGAGGTCATTTATGAGATTAGTTTGCGCACTATTCAGGTAGCGCTGATAGAGAGAGTTATAGAGTTCAATGAAATGAAGATATGTACCTAGATAATTTGAATAGTCAGAAGAAGAGTGGGTGCGAAGGAATACCGCCCATAACTTGTTTCTTTTGTTTCGTAGAGAGCGAAGTCTACGATTATACCAAGGAGGGGATGTAGAAGAAGTTTTATGGCGGGAGTAAGGCACATAAAGGGAGATGGATTTGAATATTTCTCTGTAAAAAATGCAGAGGGCATCAACCAGAGATAGATTGGTAAACCCAAAAGAAGCACTGCTTAGATAGGTATTAATTTTACGGAAATTAGCTTTGTGAAAATTGTAAGAAATCAGTTGGAAACGCCACTGACTTGGCATAGACTAGAGTCTGTTAGCCGATCTAAGAATAGGCATTCCTTAGTAGAAATGGGATTGGAAGCGATGAAAAAAGATAGGTCTTCAGATGGAGTCCACTTCAGCTGAGGCAGATTAAAATCGCCGAAGATAATGATATCATCAAGCGATTCTGATAAGTCGATCAAATTGTCAATTGCTGCAATAGCAAGTTGGTAGGATTCGATAGGTTGCGCCGGAAGAGTGTAACAACACATAACGTACAAGCATCTGCGAGTGAGGGTTATTTTAACCGACACAAAGTCGAGCTTAGGAGAGGATGATGTTGCAACGAGAGAGGAGTCCAAGCTGTTGTGAATAGCCAGTAGGACACCTCGACAAGGGGATTCAATCAAGGGGGGTGCGCGATCATCATCCCGAAAAACATTAAAAGAAGGAGGGAATAACTCCTGGTTTTTTATGTTGGGGATAAGATTAGTTTCGGTCAGAGCATAGATATCAAATGGGAGAGCATGAGATTGGCGGAAAACAGCGTGGGTTTTAGAACGGAGTCCTCTTACGTTCTGGTAATAGAAGGTGAGAGGGAGGTTTTTGCATGACTTTTTAGGGTCGAAAAAATTTATCATGGTCAAGGCGACTGCGTTGGAGGTGTGAGACTCTTTTAGGGTGTACATATTGGCGAAGAGCGGCAAGATCGTCTGCAACTTTTTGGGGGGGCGTATTGAAAATCTCGTGATACTTTATATAAAGTTTCCTGAGACTGGTAACGTCTGTAGGGAGGCCTTCATGCTGGATAGAAACCATGACGCTTGTTTTTGTTTTACCCTCGTAGCACACCGAGTCGGATTTATCGTGCAGATAGGCGAGATATAGACGTATATTCTCATATATCTTTTTATCTCTAAGCCTAGAGAGCGTATAGCGACATTCGGTGGTATCGCTAGTTTGCTGCGTTAATTTAACAGTGGGTGGCGAAAGGGAGTGTAACAACACATAACGTACAAGCATCTGCGAGTGAGGGTTATTTTAACCGACACAAAGTCGAGCTTAGGAGAGGATGATGTTGCAACGAGAGAGGAGTCCAAGCTGTTGTGAATAGCCAGTAGGACACCTCGACAAGGGGATTCAATCAAGGGGGGTGCGCGATCATCATCCCGAAAAACATTAAAAGAAGGAGGGAATAACTCCTGGTTTTTTATGTTGGGGATAAGATTAGTTTCGGTCAGAGCATAGATATCAAATGGGAGAGCATGAGATTGGCGGAAAACAGCGTGGGTTTTAGAACGGAGTCCTCTTACGTTCTGGTAATAGAAGGTGAGAGGGAGGTTTTTGCATGACTTTTTAGGGTCGAAAAAATTTATCATGGTCAAGGCGACTGCGTTGGAGGTGTGAGACTCTTTTAGAGTGTACATATTGGCGAAGAGCGGCAAGATCGTCTGCAACTTTTTGGGGGGGCGTATTGAAAATCTCGTGATACTTTATATAAAGTTTCCTGAGACTGGTAACGTCTGTAGGGAGGCCTTCCTGCTGGATAGAAACCATGACGCTTGTTTTTGTTTTACCCTCGTAGCACACCGAGTCGGATTTATCGTGCAGATAGGCGAGATATAGACGTATATTCTCATATATCTTTTTATCTCTAAGCCTAGAGAGCGCATAGCGACATTCGGTGGTATCGCTAGTTTGCTGCGTTAATTTAACAGTGGGTGGCGAAAGGGGGTCAATAGAAGAGGGAGTGGTTAATGAGTTCGGTGTCGCAACGGCTGGTTTTTCTGAAATAGGGTTTAAAATGTGAGAACTGATGAAATTGGGATACTTAGCTCCAGATCTGAGGTCGAAATTAGGGAAAGGCGTGTGTGTTAGGGGTATAATGGTGGGAGTTTGAGTGGCAGGAGTTTGAGTTGTAGGGGTTAAGTCGAAAGAGACACGTTGACGTTGGGGCTTGACTTGAGGTGGAATAGGGGGAGTTGGAGTTTGGGTGGGCGGCTTAAAATTAGGAAAAATTGTTGTTTTAAAACTCCAATTGGAGCTGGGTTTGTTGTGGGAAGAGGAGGTGGGTTTTGGCAAATTGGATTTATTTACTAACTTATTTCTTGGTTTAGGTATAACGGACTGCTTGGCTTTATCCTTCTTCTTGGGCGTATTTTCCAACCATTTGCAGACACGCATCTTTCCAAGATTGAAATTGTTGCTGGCAGGATTATGGAATAACCATTCGTACTTGGTTGGAAGATTGAGCTTGAAGCTGCGCTTGCTTCTGTGGTGAGATGTAGGAAGCAAATTGCAGTGGTTAATGGTAATGCCATATTTCTTTTCGAAGAAATTTGAGATCCAATCAACATCAGCGTTTGGGGGGGCGCCTTTGATAAGAAGCGTAGTGACCAATTGATTCTTCGAAGCAAGCTTATCAAGTCTACGTTGCCATTCGGAAGGTGTCCAAGTTGAATTAAAATGCCTGATAAGCTTCCGTGGGGCAGCGATTGGAGGAGCTGATATAGAA
The DNA here is from genome assembly GCA_963966105.1 of Volucella zonaria. NCBI lineage: Eukaryota > Metazoa > Arthropoda > Insecta > Diptera > Syrphidae > Volucella > Volucella zonaria. The sequence continues at coordinate 2,531,228 of OZ014536.1, read as the reverse complement.
ATATTTTCTGCTGTTAAGTTGGAAGAAACTTCGCAGGAATCAGTGGGTTGAACCGTCCGCAGATGACTTATGTGTGGGGGTGAGCGTGAATCCACTTCAGGTTCCATTAATTCAGCCATGAGTGATGTATTGTAGGGAACATTCTGGTAAGGCTGCGGCAAGTTTTGTGTATCAACGATTTTGCTGTTTATTGTTGCGATGTGATGTTCAATATCGCATACGAGGGATCGAGTCGCAGTAAGTTCGTCACCGACATCGTTCACTTTATCGAAGATAACTTCGAGCATGGGATCACAGTGTTTGGGAGAGAGTTGGTTGTGTGACGAGGACTGAAAATGAATGTCTATATCGTCACGCAGGAAGTTTATCATCTCGCAGGTTTTTTGGTTGGAGATAACCTGCGCAGAACACATAGCTTTAATGTCAATCAACACTTTATCGAGGTGACGTAAGGGAGTTTCTTCATTCCTGGATCTCCCGGAGTCTAACTCGATAAGACCAGCATATTGTTTGTCCATGTGCTTTACTTTGGATTTTATTACATCGGCTGAGTTCTGCACTGAGTTACGTAACTCTTCAACACTTTTAACACTGTTTTCTATTACCGAAATTTTATCCGTAATCTTTTTGGCGAGTGCGTCCTGGTAGGAGTCATTTGAATCACTTAGGCATTTTATTGCCAAAAGTACGTGTGAAAGTGAGATACTCTTACACTCATCACAGAAGAAAAGTAGGTTATCGGAAAATTCTTTAATAAACACCGTGTTTCTTTTATTTAACCCGACACAAACGGCATGAAAGGCGTTCCCACAAATGCCCTTGCAAGCTACCCAGTCAGCATTGCTGTCATCGATTACACAATTGGCAATTCCGCAAGACATATTCAAATTGGTTGTGTAGGTCAGTGAGGGTATAGATATAGGTCGAGTTATGTTTTTTTTTTTATTTATTTTTTTTTTTTTTTGTAGATAGGGGCTTTTATTTGCACTGAAATCTGCCAGTAGACAAAAAAAAATAATGAATTCGAGCACTGGGGGTTATTAACCGGAAAATGCAATTTAACGAGATTTATAACTGAAAATTGAACAGGGGAATAGGGAGAACAAGAAAAACACGTCTAACTGGTTTGAGTCGCAATAAAGCACCCTTATTTAAGTAGTTTCCAGGGAACACGAGCGAGGACGTGGCAGGACATCGACCCCCATTCTCCCAAGCCTCCAATAATCGTTGTCAATTTATCATGTCGGCTTACTTACATTTTTAAGCGTTCATTCCATTTTGAAATTTTTTTATTTTATTTCTGGGAATCGTGTTTTTATTTCTGTTCTTATCAAGGAGCCATTTACAATTTTTCTAGAGCAATACAATTATTAGGAAATTTATTAAATTAATCTTGTGCTCGTAACATACACTAGAGGTATCAAACCATTTGTTGCCTTTATACATTCTTTGATTATGTTTTCTCTTAAATTAGATGCAAAAGGCAGTTTTTCAAAGTATGTGGAGAATATTTGTGTATGAACACGGCATACCTGAAAATATTTTTCAGACGGCCACAAGAGAACTGTATTTTCTTTCGAATTCTCATATTCTTTTAATTTTATCAGTACTTCTGTTAGATTGAAATCGTGCTTGTCTTTTAACATTTCTCCCGCACAATTTTCACAGATTTTCTTCATTTTTTTTTATTGTTTTGAAATAGCAGTATCCTGCAAAAAATATATAATAGCAAGATTGTTGACTTGCGGTACCTTAACTGATACTGCGTTTTCATCTAATGGGTTAATTATATTGTTAGTATTCATGTTATTTTCAAAACAGTTTTCATTCTGAAGAATATTCTCTTTAAGCACAGTTTGCTCCTCTGTATCATTCTGCAAAACGGCATTCCAATCCACCTGCAAGTATTCCGAGTCGTCTTCCTCACAATTGGAACATTTCGATTTAAATAGAAATTTAATCGATATAACTTTGTCATATTTTGCTAGTATTATTTTTTCTGTATTATAAATGTATTCAATTACCTTCCAACTAACAATTCCATCAAAAGTGGTCAAATTGTATTTTACTAAGTTGTTTCGAATACTTTTCAATAGATGCGGGATATCATGCATTCCATATATGGATTTGTTTTTCTAAATAAAGCTTGAGGTTTTTTCATTTGTACTAGGCTTTCTATATAAACTACGATTAGTGGGTCCTTGATCGCAGCAAATAGCTCTTACATTTAATTTCAGATCTGCGCATATATCAAGGTAGTTATATACCTCAACTTCACGTTCTTTGGTGGGTATATTGCTCGGACAAACGGCGTGATATAAAACTTGCTTAAAATTTCCACATATGCTCCGAATCATAAAGACGTAATCAGCAAAACCTTCAATTTCATCTTTAAATTTATTATAGGTTAGATGAAGGCTCATCTCGTCAAATATAGTATTATTTTTTTCTATAATCGTTCAAATTTCCGAGTAAAAATAGTGAAGAAAAACAAATTTTCACTTGAAATGGCGGCATTGTGGCAACTGCTAGAAAATTAAATAAACAATACAAACATCTAGCTTATAAATAACATGTTATTTACTTGCTAGAATATAATAATTGAATCAACGGGCTAAGGAGTGAAGCGGCAATGTATAAGTTTCGTTATTGCCAAATAATTTCAAATGTTATAATAATTTATACATAAATGTTGTGTACTGCTTAAATAATAAAAATATATAGAATTATGTTTTCGCTTCAGTTAAACACTGAATCCGAAGAATCTGATTCCGCTAAATGATGGAAGGGGTTATTTGTTCCTTCTTTAAGAAAAGTTTTAGAAGAAGTTCATCCGCGTTTGCCAGCTAAAGAGGATGCTCTACTGTATGTTGAGAAACAGTGCTGGCAAATTTTGTTGACGCTATGTGGGAAGCCAACTCCTCATACAATTCAGGACGTGGAAGAAAGAGTAAAGGAAACTTTTCCTGTACCAATCGACTGCTGGGCATTGAATGAAGCCAAAGAAAGCATAAAAAAAGAGAAAATGTGTTTTGCCTGTAGACCGAGTGCATGCATTACTTCAAAAGGATATTTTGCAATATAAGCTTGATAACTCAGTAACTCTATTTTTGGTTGCGGGGTTGGAATATATTTCTGCTGATATTTTAAAACTAGCCCAAAAAATCGAACATGTCGAGATACGATACGAAGAGTTGACTAAAGTTGTGCAATAGAAAAAAAATTTTCCAATATAACAGACATACGAGTATATGAAGTAACTGTGACATTGTTAAGCTCTTTGGAAGATGTGATTGAAATGTCTCAAGAGCAGAGCCTTCCTTGTGTGGGGAGTTGTTTCGAAGAGTTAGCGGAAGCTGAAGAGTTCGATGTATGTACAAAGTATGCCCAGGAAGTGACCTCAAAAGAAGCTAGGGATTCACTTTCGATTTTGTTGTCAAAACCGGACGCTACGTCGTTAATATCTGCTGGGCATGGATTTCGTGAAGCTGTTAAATACTATTTACCAAAGTTGCTGCTCATTCCTATTTGGCATGCTTTTTTGTACATGGACTACATAAAATCGTTAATGCAGCTCAGCCCATCCCAAGAGGATAAAGAAAGTTTGGAACAGGTCCAGGGCCTGTTAAGACCTTTGCGTTGTGATCTTGAAAATGCAGTCGCAAATTTGCCGAAGGAATCCGCAGCTCCAGTTCACAACCGTGCTCGTCGGTATTTAGCTATAGAAAAAACTAGAGATTTGCAAAACTCTGTTGAACATTGGGATAAAGATGTTGGGCAAAGTTGTAATGAATTTATAAGAGAGGATACGTTAGTCAAACTTGGTTCTGGTAAAAGAATAACTGAGAGAAAAGTGTACTTGTTTGATGGACTAATGGTTCTTTGTAAATCGATCGCTAAAAAACAAGCAGTATCAGCGGGGGCTCCAAATTATGATTTTCGATTGAAGGAGAAATTTTTCATGCGACGGGTTGAAATAATTGATTGATGCGATACAGATGATTTGGAACATGCTTTTGAAATATCCCCAAGAGTGCAACCAGCAGTTATTTTAATTGCTAAAAACTCTCAGCACAAAAGTGATTGGATGGCGGACTTAATTATGGTAAATACGAAGTCTATGTTAGATAGGATTTTGGATAGCATACTGTTAGATATGGAGAAAAAGCACCCACTTCGTTTACCAAGTTCTAATATATACAAATTCGCAATTCCTGATAACGCAGACAACATTGTTTTAGAAGATCGTGAAAGCGCTGGTGTTCCTCTTATAAAGGGAGCTACAGCTTCTTCAGCTTTTAATAGAAAGATTTAAGATACCAGATCCGAGTATAGTTTATCAAGAGAACCACTCAAATGAAAGAGATGGAAACTCAGACACTGAAAAATTACATAAAAACTCACAAAGGGAAGACTGGAAACGATATCGAAAGGAATATGTCTAACCTGTACAGTTTCGAGTTCTCCACGTACTGCGACACTGGGTTGATCATCACTTTTATGACTTTGAGAAAGATCCTGTTCTACTGGAAACACTGTTACAGTTTTTGGAGAACGTGAGTGGGAAATCTTTGAAGAAATGGGTCGATTCAGTGATGAAAATTGTACAAAGAAAGAAAAACGAACAAGAAAAAAGTCAAAAGCAAATTACTTTTGCTTATGGACATAGCCCCCCACCTATTGAACATCACCTACATGTACCAGATGCAGAAATAAATTTGTTGACCTTGCATCCATTAGAACTAGCAAGGCAACTAACTATTCTTGAATTTGAGTTATATAAAAATGTGAAACCATCTGAACTTGTGGGATCGCCGTGGACCAAAAAGGATAAGGAGATAAAAAGTCCAAATTTGTTGAAAATAATGAAGTATACTACAAATGTAACAAGATGGTTTAAAAAATTTATTATAGGAGCTGAAAACTACGATGAAAGAGTAGCAATGGTTGCTCGTGCAATCGAAGTGATGATGGTCATGGAATTAAATGGAATTAAACAATTTTAATGGAATTCTGTCAATAATTGCAGCAATGGGAAGCGCTTCGGTTTACCGACTTAAACTAACTTTCCAAGGTCTACCTGGGAGATATGAAAAATTTCTCGAACAATGTCGAGAACTAAATGACGACGGACATTTAAAAAAATATCAGGAAAAATTGCGTTGAATAAATCCTCCTTGTGTACTTGTGAGCGAAAGAAATGAATAGAAAAAAAAACAATTCGCCCATCTCAACTTGAATGGACTGCGATTTGCAAAGGCATCATACGTTGACGTTGCCCAGTATAGCCGGTTTGCTTGGGTTTATGTACGTGTGCTTGTAATATTGTTTGTAACTGTTATGCAATGTAAATTAAATATAATTTTTTAAGATCATGATATATAGGTCGTCTCTATAAATGCTGTCATAGGCAGCCTTAAAATCGATAAGCAGGTGGTGGGTATCGATCTGGATTTCTTGGATTTTCTCCAGGATCTGCCTGGATCTGGTCCAATCAGGTTGTTTACGACGGGTTCAATCAAATCAATCCCAGAAGAAACATGTTTTTATCAGTGGTTTTGTCAAATGAGTCCGGGCTTGGCCCCGTGCGATTTTTTTTTATTGCCCAAACTCAAAACATACCTTAAGAGTAAGGGTTCGGCACGGTAGAAAATTTTGGGACATACCACGTATATACTCTAATATATGTACATAGTATTATGTATAATAATTGTTCACTGCTCTCGGCCTACTTAGGTAAAGGCGGCTTAAGTACAAAATTGAAAAACTACTCGTAATTATAAGAAATCACATGTTTTGACAAATTATAGTTAATTTTAATTTAATTTTGATTCGGTGGGGGCTGAGGCCCCCATTTATTGGCTTAATACAAGCTTAATCTAACTTAAAAACTAACAGAAAGACTTAAGAGCTAGTGACCAAGGAAGTGATGGAGGAGATCTTGTTTGAGACGAGGAGTGCTCAGGTGGAAATGAAAAAGGGAGAGGTTCGAGTTGACCTTTCGGAGCATTCGGGAGATAGGTTCGTTGGAGCCATAAGAGGTGCGGTGGACCGGTAGATAGAAGAGAAGAGGACAACGTAGATTGCGGGGGTTGGTATTGAAGGAAATGGAGTTCAAAATGGATGCACAGTCGATGGAACCTGAGAGAAGACGATGAATGAAAAGAACGTCAGCAATATTCCTACGTTCTTCTAACGAATTCATATTTAGAAGTTTGAGGCGGTCTTGATAGGGAGGTAAGATTAAAGGGTCGTTCCATGGCAGGCCACGGAGGGCAAATCGGAGGAATCGACGTTGAATACCCTCGATTCGGGAAACATGAACCCGGTGAAAGGGGGACCAAGCTTGACTGACATACTCAAGCAGGGGGCGAACAAAGGTAATATAGAGAGATCTGGTTACATACGGGTTGGAAAATTCCTTGGACCACCGTTTAATAAAGCCAAGTGATGAGTTGGCTTTGAGGATCATCTTATCGATATGTGAACGGATATTAAGCTCACAGTCGAATAATATGCCAAGGTCTTGAAAAGACTGAACCAGGGGAATTGGTTGACCATTGAGAAAATAAAGTCGGGGGGGAGACGGGTTGTATTTACGTGAGAAGGTTATAAATTGACATTTGGCTATATTAAGTTCTAGGCAGTTTTTGAGGCACCAGATTGAAAACCGATCAAGGTCCTTAGTAGAAATGGGATTCGAAGCGATGAAAAAAGATAGGTCTTCAGATGGAGTCCACTTCAGCTGAGGCAGATTAAAATCGCCGAAGATAATGATATCATCAAGCGATTCTGGTAAGTCGATCAAATTGTCAATTGCTGCAATAGCAAGTTGGTAGGATTCGATAGGTTGCGCCGGAAGAGTGTAACAACACATAACGTACAAGCATCTGTGAGTGAGGGTTATTTTAACCGACACAAAGTCGAGCTTAGGAGAGGATGATGTTGCAACGAGAGAGGAGTCCAAGCTGTTGTGAATAGCCAGTAGGACACCTCGACAAGGGGATTCAATCAAGGGGGGTGCGCGATCATCATCCCGAAAAACATTAAAAGAAGGAGGGAATAACTCCTGGTTTTTTATGTTGGGGATAAGATTAGTTTCGGTCAGAGCATAGATATCAAATGGGAGAGCATGAGATTGGCGGAAAACAGCGTGGGTTTTAGAACGGAGTCCTCTTACGTTCTGGTAATAGAAGGTGAGAGGGAGGTTTTTGCATGACTTTTTAGGGTCGAAAAAATTTATCATGGTCAAGGCGACTGCGTTGGAGGTGTGAGACTCTTTTAGAGTGTACATATTGGCGAAGAGCGGCAAGATCGTCTGCAACTTTTTGGGGGGGCGTATTGAAAATCTCGTGATACTTTATATAAAGTTTCCTGAGACTGGTAACGTCTGTAGGGAGGCCTTCCTGCTGGATAGAAACCATGACGCTTGTTTTTGTTTTACCCTCGTAGCACACCGAGTCGGATTTATCGTGCAGATAGGCGAGATATAGACGTATATTCTCATATATCTTTTTATCTCTAAGCCTAGAGAGCGCATAGCGACATTCGGTGGTATCGCTAGTTTGCTGCGTTAATTTAACAGTGGGTGGCGAAAGGGGGTCAATAGAAGAGGGAGTGGTTAATGAGTTCGGTGTCGCAACGGCTGGTTTTTCTGAAATAGGGTTTAAAATGTGAGAACTGATGAAATTGGGATACTTAGCTCCAGATCTGAGGTCGAAATTAGGGAAAGGCGTGTGTGTTAGGGGTATAATGGTGGGAGTTTGAGTGGCAGGAGTTTGAGTTGTAGGGGTTAAGTCGAAAGAGACACGTTGACGTTGGGGCTTGACTTGAGGTGGAATAGGGGGAGTTGGAGTTTGGGTGGGCGGCTTAAAATTAGGAAAAATTGTTGTTTTAAAACTCCAATTGGAGCTGGGTTTGTTGTGGGAAGAGGAGGTGGGTTTTGGCAAATTGGATTTATTTACTAACTTATTTCTTGGTTTAGGTATAACGGACTGCTTGGCTTTATCCTTCTTCTTGGGCGTATTTTCCAACCATTTGCAGACACGCATCTTTCCAAGATTGAAATTGTTGCTGGCAGGATTATGGAATAACCATTCGTACTTGGTTGGAAGATTGAGCTTGAAGCTGCGCTTGCTTCTGTGGTGAGATGTAGGAAGCAAATTGCAGTGGCTAATGGTAATGCCATATTTCTTTTCGAAGAAATTTGAGATCCAATCAACATCAGCGTTTGGGGGGGCGCCTTTGATAAGAAGCGTAGTGACCAATTGATTCTTCGAAGCAAGCTTATCAAGTCTACGTTGCCATTCGGAAGGTGTCCAAGTTGAATTAAAATGACTGATAAGCTTCCGTGGGGCAGCGATTGGAGGAGCTGATATAGAAATATTTTCTGCTGTTAAGTTGGAAGAAACTTCGCAGGAATCAGTGGGTTGAACCGTCCGCAGATGACTTATGTGTGGGGGTGAGCGTGAATCCACTTCAGGTTCCATTAATTCAGCCATGAGTGATGTATTGTAGGGAACATTCTGGTAAGGCTGCGGCAAGTTTTGTGTATCAACGATTTTGCTGTTTATTGTTGCGATGTGATGTTCAATATCGCATACGAGGGATCGAGTCGCAGTAAGTTCGTCACCGACATCGTTCACTTTATCGAAGATAACTTCGAGCATGGGATCACAGTGTTTGGGAGAGAGTTGGTTGTGTGACGAAGACTGAAAATGAATGTCTATATCGTCACGCAGGAAGTTTATCATCTCGCAGGTTTTTTGGTTGGAGATAACCTGCGCAGAACACATAGCTTTAATGTCAATCAACACTTTATCGAGGTGACGTAAGGGAGTTTCTTCATTCCTGGATCTCCCGGAGTCTAACTCGATAAGACCAGCATATTGTTTGTCCATGTGCTTTACTTTGGATTTTATTACATCGGCTGAGTTCTGCACTGAGTTACGTAACTCTTCAACACTTTTAACACTGTTTTCTATTACCGAAATTTTATCCGTAATCTTTTTGGCGAGTGCGTCCTGGTAGGAGTCATTTGAATCACTTAGGCATTTTATTGCCAAAAGTACGTGTGAAAGTGAGATACTCTTACACTCATCACAGAAGAAAAGTAGGTTATCGGAAAATTCTTTAATAAACACCGTGTTTCTTTTATTTAACCCGACACAAACGGCATGAAAGGCGTTCCCACAAATGCCCTTGCAAGCTACCCAGTCAGCATTGCTGTCATCGATTACACAATTGGCAATTCCGCAAGACATATTCAAATTGGTTGTGTAGGTCAGTGAGGGTATAGATATAGGTCGAGTTATGTTTTTTTTTTTATTTATTTTTTATTTTTTTTTGTAGATAGGGGCTTTTATTTGCACTGAAATCTGCCAGTAGACAAAAAAAAATAATGAATTCGAGCACTGGGGGTTATTAACCGGAAAATGCAATTTAACGAGATTTATAACTGAAAATTGAACAGGGGAATAGGGAGAACAAGAAAAACACGTCTAACTGGTTTGAGTCGCAATAAAGCACCCTTATTTAAGTAGTTTCCAGGGAACACGAGCGAGGACGTGGCAGGACATCGACCCCCATTCTCCCAAGCCTCCAATAATCGTTGTCAATTTATCATGTCGGCTTACTTACATTTTTAAGCGTTCATTCCATTTTGAAATTTTTTTATTTTATTTCTGGGAATCGTGTTTTTATTTCTGTTCTTATCAAGGAGCCATTTACAATTTTTCTAGAGCAATACAATTATTAGGAAATTTATTAAATTAATCTTGTGCTCGTAACATACACTAGAGGTATCAAACCATTTGTTGCCTTTATACATTCTTTGATTATGTTTTCTCTTAAATTAGATGCAAAAGGCAGTTTTTCAAAGTATGTGGAGAATATTTGTGTATGAACACGGCATACCTGAAAATATTTTTCAGACGGCCACAAGAGAACTGTATTTTCTTTCGAATTCTCATATTCTTTTAATTTTATCAGTACTTCTGTTAGATTGAAATCGTGCTTGTCTTTTAACATTTCTCCCGCACAATTTTCACAGATTTTCTTCATTTTTTTTTATTGTTTTGAAATAGCAGTATCCTGCAAAAAATATATAATAGGAAGATTGTTGACTTGCGGTACCTTAACTGATACTGCGTTTTCATCTAATGGGTTAATTATATTGTTAGTATTCATGTTATTTTCAAAACAGTTTTCATTCTGAAGAATATTCTCTTTAAGCACAGTTTGCTCCTCTGTATCATTCTGCAAAACGGCATTCCAATCCACCTGCAAGTATTCCGAGTCGTCTTCCTCACAATTGGAACATTTCGATTTAAATAGAAATTTAATCGATATAACTTTGTCATATTTTGCTAGTATTATTTTTTCTGTATTATAAATGTATTCAATTACCTTCCAACTAACAATTCCATCAAAAGTGGTCAAATTGTATTTTACTAAGTTGTTTCGAATACTTTTCAATAGATGCGGGATATCATGCATTCCATATATGGATTTGTTTTTCTAAATAAAGCTTGAGGTTTTTTCATTTGTACTAGGCTTTCTATATAAACTACGATTAGTGGGTCCTTGATCGCAGCAAATAGCTCTTACATTTAATTTCAGATCTGCGCATATATCAAGGTAGTTATATACCTCAACTTCACGTTCTTTGGTGGGTATATTGCTCGGACAAACGGCGTGATATAAAACTTGCTTAAAATTTCCACATATGCTCCGAATCATAAAGACGTAATCAGCAAAACCTTCAATTTCATCTTTAAATTTATTATAGGTTAGATGAAGGCTCATCTCGTCAAATATAGTATTATTTTTTTCTATAATCGTTCAAATTTCCGAGTAAAAATAGTGAAGAAAAACAAATTTTCATTTGAAATGGCGGCATTGTGGCAACTGCTACAAAATTAAATAAACAATACAAACATCTAGCTTATAAATAACATGTTATTTACTTGCTAGAATATAATAATTGAATCAACGGGCTAAGGAGTGAAGCGGCAATGTATAAGTTTCGTTATTGCCAAATAATTTCAAATGTTATAATAATTTATACATAAATGTTGTGTACTGCTTAAATAATAAAAATATATAGAATTATGTTTTCGCTTCAGTTAAACACTGAATCCGAAGAATCTGATTCCGCTAAATGATGGAAGGGGTTATTTGTTCCTTCTTTAAGAAAAGTTTTAGAAGAAGTTCATCCGCGTTTGCCAGCTAAAGAGGATGCTCTACTGTATGTTGAGAAACAGTGCTGGCAAATTTTGTTGACGCTATGTGGGAAGCCAACTCCTCATACAATTCAGGACGTGGAAGAAAGAGTAAAGGAAACTTTTCCTGTACCAATCGACTGCTGGGCATTGAATGAAGCCAAAGAAAGCATAAAAAAAGAGAAAATGTGTTTTGCCTGTAGACCGAGTGCATGCATTACTTCAAAAGGATATTTTGCAATATAAGCTTGATAACTCAGTAACTCTATTTTTGGTTGCGGGGTTGGAATATATTTCTGCTGATATTTTAAAACTAGCCCAAAAAATCGAACATGTCGAGATACGATACGAAGAGTTGACTAAAGTTGTGCAATAGAAAAAAAATTTTCCAATATAACAGACATACGAGTATATGAAGTAACTGTGACATTGTTAAGCTCTTTGGAAGATGTGATTGAAATGTCTCAAGAGCAGAGCCTTCCTTGTGTGGGGAGTTGTTTCGAAGAGTTAGCGGAAGCTGAAGAGTTCGATGTATGTACAAAGTATGCCCAGGAAGTGACCTCAAAAGAAGCTAGGGATTCACTTTCGATTTTGTTGTCAAAACCGGACGCTACGTCGTTAATATCTGCTGGGCATGGATTTCGTGAAGCTGTTAAATACTATTTACCAAAGTTGCTGCTCATTCCTATTTGGCATGCTTTTTTGTACATGGACTACATAAAATCGTTAATGCAGCTCAGCCCATCCCAAGAGGATAAAGAAAGTTTGGAACAGGTCCAGGGCCTGTTAAGACCTTTGCGTTGTGATCTTGAAAATGCAGTCGCAAATTTGCCGAAGGAATCCGCAGCTCCAGTTCACAACCGTGCTCGTCGGTATTTAGCTATAGAAAAAACTAGAGATTTGCAAAACTCTGTTGAACATTGGGATAAAGATGTTGGGCAAAGTTGTAATGAATTTATAAGAGAGGATACGTTAGTCAAACTTGGTTCTGGTAAAAGAATAACTGAGAGAAAAGTGTACTTGTTTGATGGACTAATGGTTCTTTGTAAATCGATCGCTAAAAAACAAGCAGTATCAGCGGGGGCTCCAAATTATGATTTTCGATTGAAGGAGAAATTTTTCATGCGACGGGTTGAAATAATTGATTGATGCGATACAGATGATTTGGAACATGCTTTTGAAATATCCCCAAGAGTGCAACCAGCAGTTATTTTAATTGCTAAAAACTCTCAGCACAAAAGTGATTGGATGGCGGACTTAATTATGGTAAATACGAAGTCTATGTTAGATAGGATTTTGGATAGCATACTGTTAGATATGGAGAAAAAGCACCCACTTCGTTTACCAAGTTCTAATATATACAAATTCGCAATTCCTGATAACGCAGACAACATTGTTTTAGAAGATCGTGAAAGCGCTGGTGTTCCTCTTATAAAGGGAGCTACAGCTTCTTCAGCTTTTAATAGAAAGATTTAAGATACCAGATCCGAGTATAGTTTATCAAGAGAACCACTCAAATGAAAGAGATGGAAACTCAGACACTGAAAAATTACATAAAAACTCACAAAGGGAAGACTGGAAACGATATCGAAAGGAATATGTCTAACCTGTACAGTTTCGAGTTCTCCACGTACTGCGACACTGGGTTGATCATCACTTTTATGACTTTGAGAAAGATCCTGTTCTACTGGAAACACTGTTACAGTTTTTGGAGAACGTGAGTGGGAAATCTTTGAAGAAATGGGTCGATTCAGTGATGAAAATTGTACAAAGAAAGAAAAACGAACAAGAAAAAAGTCAAAAGCAAATTACTTTTGCTTATGGACATAGCCCCCCACCTATTGAACATCACCTACATGTACCAGATGCAGAAATAAATTTGTTGACCTTGCATCCATTAGAACTAGCAAGGCAACTAACTATTCTTGAATTTGAGTTATATAAAAATGTGAAACCATCTGAACTTGTGGGATCGCCGTGGACCAAAAAGGATAAGGAGATAAAAAGTCCAAATTTGTTGAAAATAATGAAGTATACTACAAATGTAACAAGATGGTTTAAAAAATTTATTATAGGAGCTGAAAACTACGATGAAAGAGTAGCAATGGTTGCTCGTGCAATCGAAGTGATGATGGTCATGGAATTAAATGGAATTAAACAATTTTAATGGAATTCTGTCAATAATTGCAGCAATGGGAAGCGCTTCGGTTTACCGACTTAAACTAACTTTCCAAGGTCTACCTGGGAGATATGAAAAATTTCTCGAACAATGTCGAGAACTAAATGACGACGGACATTTAAAAAAATATCAGGAAAAATTGCGTTGAATAAATCCTCCTTGTGTACTTGTGAGCGAAAGAAATGAATAGAAAAAAAAACAATTCGCCCATCTCAACTTGAATGGACTGCGATTTGCAAAGGCATCATACGTTGACGTTGCCCAGTATAGCCGGTTTGCTTGGGTTTATGTACGTGTGCTTGTAATATTGTTTGTAACTGTTATGCAATGTAAATTAAATATAATTTTTTAAGATCATGATATATAGGTCGTCTCTATAAATGCTGTCATAGGCAGCCTTAAAATCGATAAGCAGGTGGTGGGTATCGATCTGGATTTCTTGGATTTTCTCCAGGATCTGCCTGGATCTGGTCCAATCAGGTTGTTTACGACGGGTTCAATCAAATCAATCCCAGAAGAAACATGTTTTTATCAGTGGTTTTGTCAAATGGGTCCGGGCTTGGCCCCGTGCGATTTTTTTTTATTGCCCAAACTCAAAACATACCTTAAGAGTAAGGGTTCGGCACGGTAGAAAATTTTGGGACATACCACGTATATACTCTAATATATGTACATAGTATTATGTATAATAATTGTTCACTGCTCTCGGCCTACTTAGGTAAAGGCGGCTTAAGTACGAAATTGAAAAACTAATTCTAAGAAATCACATGTTTTGACAAATTATAGTTAATTTTAATTTAATTTTGATTCGGTGGGGGCTGAGGCCCCCATTTATTGGCTTAATACAAGCTTAATCTAACTTAAAAACTAACAGAAAGACTTAAGAGCTAGTGACCAAGGAAGTGATGGAGGAGATCTTGTTTGAGACGAGGAGTGCTCAGGTGGAAATGAAAAAGGGAGAGGTTCGAGTTGACCTTTCGGAGCATTCGGGAGATAGGTTCGTTGGAGCCATAAGAGGTGCGGTGGACCGGTAGATAGAAGAGAAGAGGACAACGTAGATTGCGGGGGTTGGTATTGAAGGAAATGGAGTTCAAAATGGATGCACAGTCGATGGAACCTGAGAGAAGACGATGAATGAAAAGAACGTCAGCAATATTCCTACGTTCTTCTAACGAATTCATATTTAGAAGTTTGAGACGGTCTTGATAGGGAGGTAAGATTAAAGGGTCGTTCCATGGCAGGCCACGGAGGGCAAATCGGAGGAATCGACGTTGAATACCCTCGATTCGGGAAACATGAACCCGGTGAAAGGGGGACCAAGCTTGACTGACATACTCAAGCAGGGGGCGAACAAAGGTAATATAGAGAGATCTGGTTACATACGGGTTGGAAAATTCCTTGGACCACCGTTTAATAAAGCCAAGTGATGAGTTGGCTTTGAGGATCATCTTATCGATATGTGAACGGATATTAAGCTCACAGTCGAATAATATGCCAAGGTCTTGAAAAGACTGAACCAGGGGAATTGGTTGACCATTGAGAAAATAAAGTCGGGGGGGAGACGGGTTGTATTTACGTGGGAAGGTTATAAATTGACATTTGGCTATATTAAGTTCTAGGCAGTTTTTGAGGCACCAGATTGAAAACCGATCAAGGTCTTCTTGAAGAAGGGCAGAGTCCTGGGGAGAGGAAATAGATTTAAAAAATTTTGTGTCGTCAGCGTAAAGGGAAAGGGAGGAGTGCTTAATGACACTCTCAACATCGTTGATAGTAAGAATGAAGAGAAGAGGGCCAGGATGACTGCCTTGTGGAACTCCAGATGAGGCCAGGAATGGAACAGAAAGGGCGGATCTAAACCGAACACTATAATATCGGTTTACCAGGTAAGAAGAAATCCATTTTAAAAAGAGCGGCTCAAAGCCGAGAGCAGACAATTTGAAAAGGATCAATTTGTGAGATATCTTATCAAATGCTTTAGTGAAATCTGTTGCGATAACATCGATTTCTTTGCCATTTTCTAAGGCTGAGAGTGCAAAAGACACGAATTCAACTAGATTTGTGGTAGTTGATCTACCTTTTAGAAAACCATGTTGTCGGGGTGAAATAAAAGGCTTGCATTTGAAGCTTAACGCTTCGTATAAAATGCTTTCAAAGAGTTTGGGTATATGAGAGAGTTTAGCAATGGGACGATAATTGGTAACTTCAAGCTTAGATCCCGTTTTGTGTATTGGGATTATAAAAGAGGTCTTCCAAATCTGGGGAAATTCACCCTGTGTGAGCGATAGACGAAAAAGGTAGGAAAGGGGTTCATTTCTTAAGAAACATGGCGGGGAGTCCGTCTGGGCCAGGTATAAATTCATCCTTAAGATTTTGTAACTTTTCTTCAATAACTGCAGGATCGAAATTTTGAGTGAGAAAGGGACCAATAGAGAAATTTGGTAGATCATTGAAGTAAGAGGGATCTGGTACGAAGGAGTTGTTGGCAAATGATTGCTTGAAAAATGTAGCAAAAAAGTTGGCGATGGTAGGAGGATCACATGAAGTTTTGGTTTCGAAAGCGAGGGAGGAAGGATAACCATCGGTCTTACTTTTGCAATTGACAAATTGAAAAAAGGACTTGGGGTCATTTATGAGATTGGTTTGCGCACTATTCAGGTAGCGCTGATAGAGAGAGTTATAGAGTTCAATGAAATGAAGATATGTACCTAGATAATTTGAATAGTCAGAAGAAGAGTGGGTGCGAAGGAATACCGCCCATAACTTGTTTCTTTTGTTTCGTAGAGAGCGAAGTCTACGATTATACCAAGGAGGGGATGTAGAAGAAGTTTTATGGCGGGAGTAAGGCACATAAAGGGAGATGGATTTGAATATTTCTCTGTAAAAAATGCAGAGGGCATCAACCAGAGATAGATTGGTAAACTCAAAAGAAGCACTGCTTAGATAGGTATTAATTTTACGGAAATTAGCTTTGTGAAAATTGTAAGAAATCAGTTGGAAACGCCACTGACTTGGCATAGACTAGAGTCTGTTAGCCGATCTAAGAATAGGCATTCCTTAGTAGAAATGGGATTCGAAGCGATGAAAAAAGATAGGTCTTCAGATGGAGTCCACTTCAGCTGAGGCAGATTAAAATCGCCGAAGATAATGATATCATCAAGCGATTCTGGTAAGTCGATCAAATTGTCAATTGCTGCAATAGCAAGTTGGTAGGATTCGATAGGTTGCGCCGGAAGAGTGTAACAACACATAACGTACAAGCATCTGTGAGTGAGGGTTATTTTAACCGACACAAAGTCGAGCTTAGGAGAGGATGATGTTGCAACGAGAGAGGAGTCCAAGCTGTTGTGAATAGCCAGTAGGACACCTCGACAAGGGGATTCAATCAAGGGGGGTGCGCGATCATCATCCCGAAAAACATTAAAAGAAGGAGGGAATAACTCCTGGTTTTTTATGTTGGGGATAAGATTAGTTTCGGTCAGAGCATAGATATCAAATGGGAGAGCATGAGATTGGCGGAAAACAGCGTGGGTTTTAGAACGGAGTCCTCTTACGTTCTGGTAATAGAAGGTGAGAGGGAGGTTTTTGCATGACTTTTTAGGGTCGAAAAAATTTATCATGGTCAAGGCGACTGCGTTGGAGGTGTGAGACTCTTTTAGAGTGTACATATTGGCGAAGAGCGGCAAGATCGTCTGCAACTTTTTGGGGGGGCGTATTGAAAATCTCGTGATACTTTATATAAAGTTTCCTGAGACTGGTAACGTCTGTAGGGAGGCCTTCCTGCTGGATAGAAACCATGACGCTTGTTTTTGTTTTACCCTCGTAGCACACCGAGTCGGATTTATCGTGCAGATAGGCGAGATATAGACGTATATTCTCATATATCTTTTTATCTCTAAGCCTAGAGAGCGCATAGCGACATTCGGTGGTATCGCTAGTTTGCTGCGTTAATTTAACAGTGGGTGGCGAAAGGGGGTCAATAGAAGAGGGAGTGGTTAATGAGTTCGGTGTCGCAACGGCTGGTTTTTCTGAAATAGGGTTTAAAATGTGAGAACTGATGAAATTGGGATACTTAGCTCCAGTTCTGAGGTCGAAATTAGGGAAAGGCGTGTGTGTTAGGGGTAGAATGGTGGGAGTTTGAGTGGCAGGAGTTTGAGTTGTAGGGGTTAAGTCGAAAGAGACACGTTGACGTTGGGGCTTGACTTGAGGTGGAATAGGGGGAGTTGGAATTTTGGTATGCGGCTTAAAATTAGGAAAAATTGTTGTTTTAAAACTCCAATTGGAGCTGGGTTTGTTGTGGGAAGAGGAGGTGGGTTTTGGCAAATTGGATTTATTTACTAACTTATTTCTTGGTTTAGGTATAACGGACTGCTTGGCTTTATCCTGCTTCTTGGGCGTATTTTCCAATCATTTGCAGACACGCATCTTTCCAAGATTGAAATTGTTGCTGGCAGGATTATGGAATAACCATTCGTACTTGGTTGGAAGATTGAGCTTGAAGCTGCGCTTGCTTCTGTGGTGAGATGTAGGAAGCAAATTGCAGTGGCTAATGGTAATGCCATATTTCTTTTCGAAGAAATTTGAGATCCAATCAACATCAGCGTTTGGGGGGGGGCGCCTTTGATAAGAAGCGTAGTGACCAATTGATTCTTCGAAGCAAGCTTATCAAGTCTACGTTGCCATTCGGAAGGTGTCCAAGTTGAATTAAAATGACTGATAAGCTTCCGTGGGGCAGCGATTGGAGGAGCTGATATAGAAATATTTTCTGCTGTTAAGTTGGAAGAAACTTCGCAGGAATCAGTGGGTTGAACCGTCCGCAGATGACTTATGTGTGGGGGTGAGCGTGAATCCACTTCAGGTTCCATTAATTCAGCCATGAGTGATGTATTGTAGGGAACATTCTGGTAAGGCTGCGGCAAGTTTTGTGTATCAACGATTTTGCTGTTTATTGTTGCGATGTGATGTTCAATATCGCATACGAGGGATCGAGTCGCAGTAAGTTCGTCACCGACATCGTTCACTTTATCGAAGATAACTTCGAGCATGGGATCACAGTGTTTGGGAGAGAGTTGGTTGTGTGACGAGGACTGAAAATGAATGTCTATATCGTCACGCAGGAAGTTTATCATCTCGCAAGTTTTTTGGTTGGAGATAACCTGCGCAGAACACATAGCTTTAATGTCAATCAACACTTTATCGAGGTGACGTAAGGGAGTTTCTTCATTCCTGGATCTCCCGGAGTCTAACTCGATAAGACCAGCATATTGTTTGTCCATGTGCTTTACTTTGGATTTTATTACATCGGCTGAGTTCTGCACTGAGTTACGTAACTCTTCAACACTTTTAACACTGTTTTCTATTACCGAAATTTTATCCGTAATCTTTTTGGCGAGTGCGTCCTGGTAGGAGTCATTTGAATCACTTAGGCATTTTATTGCCAAAAGTACGTGTGAAAGTGAGATACTCTTACACTCATCACAGAAGAAAAGTAGGTTATCGGAAAATTCTTTAATAAACACCGTGTTTCTTTTATTTAACCCGACACAAACGGCATGAAAGGCGTTCCCATAAATGCCCTTGCAAGCTACCTAGTCAGCATTGCTGTCATCGATTACACAATTGGCAATTCCGCAAGACATATTCAAATTGGTTGTGTAGGTCAGTGAGGGTATAGATATAGGTCGAGTTATGGTTTTTTTTTTTTATTTATTTTATTTTTTTTTTTTGTAGATAGGGGCTTTTATTTGCACTGAAATCTGCCAGTAGACAAAAAAAAATAATGAATTCGAGCACTGGGGGTTATTAACCGGAAAATGCAATTTAACGAGATTTATAACTGAAAATTGAACAGGGGAATAGGGAGAACAAGAAAAACACGTCTCGCTGGTTTGAGTCACAATAAAGCACCCTTACTTAAGTAGTTTCCAGGGAACACGAGCGAGGACGTGGCAGGACATCGACCCCCATTCTCCCAAGCCTCCAATAATCGTTGTCAATTTATCATGTCGGCTTACTTACATTTTTAAGCGTTCATTCCATTTTGAAATTTTTTTATTTTATTTCTGGGAATCGTGTTTTTATTTCTGTTCTTATCAAGGAGCCATTTACAATTTTTCTAGAGCAATACAATTATTAGGAAATTTATTAAATTAATCTTGTGCTCGTAACATACACTAGAGGTATCAAACCCTTTCGGAAAATTCATATTTGTTGCCTTTATACATTCTTTGATTATGTTTTCTCTTAAATTAGATGCAAAAGGCAGTTTTTCAAAGTATGCGGAGAATATTTGTGTATGAACACGGCATACCTGAAAATATTTTTCGGACGGCCACAAGAGAACTGTATTTTCTTTCGAATTCTCATATTCTTTTAATTTTATCAGTAGTTCTGTTAGATTGAAATCGTGCTTGTCTTTTAACATTTCTCCCGCACAATTTTCACAGATTTTCTTAATTTTTTTTTATTGTTTTGAAATAGCAGTATCCTGCAAAATATATAATAGCAAGATTGTTGACTTGCGGTACCTTAACTGATACTGCGTTTTCATCTAATGGGTTAATTATATTGTTAGTATTCATGTTATTTTCAAAACAGTTTTCATTCTGAAGAATATTCTCTTTAAGCACAGTTTGCTCCTCTGTATCATTCTGCAAAACGGCATTCCAATCCACCTGCAAGTATTCCGAGTCGTCTTCCTCACAATTGGAACATTTCGATTTAAATAGAAATTTAATCGATATAACTTTGTCATATTTTGCTAGTATTATTTTTTCTGTATTATAAATGTATTCAATTACCTTCCAACTAACAATTCCATCAAAAGTGGTCAAATTGTATTTTACTAAGTTGTTTCGAATACTTTTCAATAGATGCGGGATATCATGCATTCCATATATGGATTTGTTTTTCTAAATAAAGCTTGAGGTTTTTTCATTTATACTAGGCTTTCTATATAAACTACGATTAGTGGGTCCTTGATCGCAGCAAATAGCTCTTACATTTAATTTCAGATCTGCGCATATATCAAGGTAGTTATATACCTCAACTTCACGTTCTTTGGTGGGTATATTACTCGGACAAACGGCGTGATATAAAACTTGCTTAAAATTTCCACATATGCTCCGAATCATAAAGACGTAATCAGCAAAACCTTCAATTTCATCTTTAAATTTATTATAGGTTAGATGAAGGCTCATCTCGACAAATATAGTATTATTTTTTTCAATAATCGTTCAAATTTCCGAGTAAAAATAGTGAAGAAAAACAAATTTTCACTTGAAATGGCGGCATTGTGGCAACTGCTAGAAAATTAAATAAACAATACAAACATCTAGCTTATAAATAACATGTTATTTACTTGCTAGAATATAATAATTGAATCAACGGGCTAAGGAGTGAAGCGGCAATGTATAAGTTTCGTTATTGCCAAATAATTTCAAATGTTATAATAATTTATACATAAAGGTTGTGTACCGCTTAAATAATAAAAATATATAGAATTATGTTTTCGCTTCAGTTAAACACTGAATCCGAAGAATCTGATTCCGCTAAATGATGGAAGGGGTTATTTGTTCCTTCTTTAAGAAAAGTTTTAGAAGAAGTTCATCCGCGTTTGCCAGCTAAAGAGGATGCTCTACTGTATGTTGAGAAACTGTGCTGGCAAATTTTATTGACGCTATGTGGGAAGCCAACTCCTCATACAATTCAGGACGTGGAAGAAAAAGTAAAGGAGACTTTTCCTGCACCAATCGACTGCTGGGCATTGAATGAAGCCAAAGAAAGCATAAAAAAAGAGAAAATGTGTTTTGCCTGTAGACCGAGTGCATGCATTACTTCAAAAGGATATTTTGCAATATAAGCTTGATAACTCAGTAACTCTATTTTTGGTTGCGGGGTTGGAATATATTTCTGCTGATATTTTAAAACTAGCCCAAAAAATCGAACATGTCGAGATACGATACGAAGAGTTGACTAAAGTTGTGCAATAGAAAAAAATTTTTCCAATATAACAGACATACGAGTATATGAAGTAACTGTGACGTTGTTAAGCTCTTTGGAAGATGTGATTGAAATGTCTCAAGAGCAGAGCCTTCCTTGTGAGGGGAGTTGTTTCGAAGAGTTGGCGGAAGCTGAAGAGTTCGATGTATGTATAAAGTATGCCCAGGAAGTGACCTCAAAAGAAGCTAGGGATTCACTTTCGATTTTGTTGTCAAAACCGGACGCTACGTCGTTAATATCTGCTGGGCATGGATTTCGTGAAGCTGTAAAATACTATTTACCAAAGTTGCTGCTCATTCCTATTTGGCATGCTTTTTTGTACATGGACTACATAAAATCGTTAATGCAGCTCAGCCCATCCCAAGAGGATAGAGAAAGTTTTGAACAGGTCCAGGGCCTGTTAAGACCTTTGCGTTGTGTACTTGTTTGATGGACTAATGGTTCTTTGTAAATCGATCGCTAAAAAACAAGCAGTATCAGCGGGGGCTCCAAATTATGATTTTCGATTGGAGGAGAAATTTTTCATGCGACGGGTTGAAATAATTGATCGATGCGATACAGATGATTTGGAACATGCTTTTGAAATATCCCCAAGAGTGCAACCAGCAGTTATTTTAATTGCTAAAAACTCTCAGCACAAAAGTGATTGGATGGCGGACTTAATTATGGTAAATACGAAGTCTATGTTAGATAGGATTTTGGATAGCATACTGTTAGATATGGAGAAAAAGCACCCACTTCGTTTACCAAGTTCTAATATATACAAATTCGCAATTCCTGATAACGCAGACAACATTGTTTTAGAAGATCGTGAAAGCGCTGGTGTTCCTCTTATAAAGGGAGCTACAGCTTCTTCAGCTTTTAATAGAAAGATTTAAGATACCAGATCCGAGTATAGTTTATCAAGAGAACCACTCAAATGAAAGAGATGGAAACTCAGACACTGAAAAATTACATAAAAACTCACAAAGGGAAGACTGGAAACGATATCGAAAGGAATATGTCTAACCTGTACAGTTTCGAGTTCTCAACGTACTGCGACACTGGGTTGATCATCACTTTTATGACTTTGAGAAAGATCCTGTTCTACTGGAAACACTGTTACAGTTTTTGGAGAACGTGAGTGGGAAATCTTTGAAGAAATGGGTCGATTCAGTGATGAAAATTGTACAAAGAAAGAAAAACGAACAAGAAAAAAGTCAAAAGCAAATTACTATTGAACATCACCTACATGTACCAGATGCAGAAATAAATTTGTTGACCTTGCATCCATTAGAACTAGCAAGGCAACTAACTATTCTTGAATTTGAGTTATATAAAAATGTGAAACCATCTGAACTTGTGGGATCGCCGTGGACCAAAAAGGATAAGGAGATAAAAAGTCCAAATTTGTTGAAAATAATGAAGTATACTACAAATGTAACAAGATGGTTTAAAAAATTTATTATAGGAGCTGAAAACTACGATGAAAGAGTAGCAATGGTTGCTCGTGCAATCGAAGTGATGATGGTCATGTTAGAATTAAACAATTTTAATGGAATTCTGTCAATAATTGCAGCAATGGGAAGCGCTTCGGTTTACCGACTTAAACTAACTTTCCAAGGTCTACCTGCGAGATATGAAAAATTTCTCGAAGAATGTCGAGAACTAATTGACGACGGACATTTAAAAAAATATCAGGAAAAATTGCGTTCAATAAATCCTCCTTGTGTACTAGTGAACGAAAGAAATAAATAGAAAAAAAACAATTCGCCCATCTCAACTTGATTGCGATTTGCAAAGGCATCATACGTTGACGTTGCGCAGTATAGCCGGTTTGCTTGGGTTTATGTACGTGTGCTTGTAATTTTGTTTGTAACATGTTATGCAATGTAAATTAAATATAATTTTTTAAGATCATGATATACAGGTCGTCTCTATAAATGCTGTCATAGGCAGCCTTAAAATCGATAAGCAGGTGGTGGGTATCGATCTGGACTTCTTGGGTTTTCTCCAGGATCTGCCTGAGTGTGGAAATCTGATCGATTGTGGACTTTCCTGACGTGAAACCGCACTGAGAGGGTCCAATCAGGTTGTTTACGACGGGTTCAATCAAATCAATCCCAGAAGAAACATGTTTTTATCAGTGGTTTTGTCAAATGAGTCCGGGCTTGGCCCCGTGCGATTTTTTTTTATTGCCCAAACTCAAAACATACCTTAAGAGTAAGGGTTCGGCAAGGTAGAAAATTTTGGGACATACCACGTATATATTCTAATATATGTACATAGTATTATGTATAATAATTGTTCACTGCTCTCGGCCTACTTAGGTAAAGGCGGCTTAAGTACAAAATTGAAAAACTAATTCTAAGAAATCACATGTTTTGACAAATTATAGTTAATTTTAATTTAATTTTGATTCGGTGGGGGCTGAGGCCCCCATTTATTGGCTTAATACAAGCTTAATCTAACTTAAAAACTAACAGAAAGACTTAAGAGTTAGTGACCAAGGAAGTGATGGAGGAGATCTTGTTTGAGACGAGGAGTGCTCAGGTGGAAATGAAAAAGGGAGAGGTTCGAGTTGACCTTTCGGAGCATTCGGGAGATAGGTTCGTTGGAGCCATAAGAGGTGCGGTGGACCGGTAGATAGAAGAGACGAGGACAACGTAGATTGCGGGGGTTGGTATTGAAGGAAATGGAGTTCAAAATGGATGCACAGTCGATGGAACCTGAGAGAAGACGATGAATGAAAAGAACGTCAGCAATATTCCTACGTTCTTCTAACGAATTCATATTTAGAAGTTTGAGGCGGTCTTGATAGGGAGGTAAGATTAAAGGGTCGTTCCATGGCAGGCCACGGGGGCGAACAAAGGTAATATAGAGAGATCTGGTTACATACGGGTTGGAAAATTCCTTGGACCACCGTTTAATAAAGCCAAGTGATGAGTTGGCTTTGAGGATCATCTTATCGATATGTGAACGGAAATTAAGCTCACAGTCGAATAATATGCCAAGGTCTTGAAAAGACTGAACCAGGGGAACTTGTTGACCATGGAGAAAATAAAGTCGGGGGGGAGACGGGTTGTATTTACGTGAGAAGGTTATAAATTGACATTTGGCTATATTAAGTTCTTGAGGCACCAGATTGAAAACCGATCAAGGTCTTCTTGAAGAAGGGCAGAGTCCTGGGGAGAGGAAATAGATTTAAAAAATTTTGTGTCGTCAGCGTAAAGGGAAAGGGAGGAGTGCTTAATGACACTCTCAACATCGTTGATAGTAAGAATGAAGAGAAGAGGGCCAAGATGACTGCCTTGTGGAACTCCAGATGAGGCCAGGAATGGAACAGAAAGGGCGGATCTAAACCGAACACTATAATATCGGTTTACCAGGTAAGAAGAAATCCATTTTAAAAAGAGCGGCTCAAAGCCGAGAGCAGACAATTTGAAAAGGATCAATTTGTGAGATATCTTATCAAATGCTTTAGTGAAATCTGTTGCGATAACATCGATTTCTTTGCCATTTTCTAAGGCTGAGAGTGCAAAAGACACGAATTCAACTAGATTTGTGGTAGTTGATCTACCTTTTAGAAAACCATGTTGTCGGGGTGAAATAAAAGGCTTGCATTTGAAGCTTAACGCTTCGTATAAAATGCTTTCAAAGAGTTTGGGTATATGAGAGAGTTTAGCAATGGGACGATAATTGGTAACTTCAAGCTTAGATCCCGTTTTGTGTATTGGGATTATAAAAGAGGTCTTCCAAATCTGGGGAAATTCACCCTGTGTGAGCGATAGACGAAAAATGTAGGAAAGGGGTTCATTTCTTAAGAAACATGGCGGGGAGTCCGTCTGGGCCAGGTATAAATTCATCCTTAAGATTTTGTAACTTTTCTTCAATAACTGCAGGATCGAAATTTTGAGTGAGAAAGGGACCAATAGAGAAATTTGGTAGATCATTGAAGTAAGAGGGATCTGGTACGAAGGAGTTGTTGGCAAATGATTGCTTGAAAAATGTAGCAAAAAAGTTGGCGATGGTAGGAGGATCACATGAAGTTTTGGTTTCGAAAGCGAGGGAGGAAGGATAACCATCGGTCTTACTTTTGCAATTGACAAATTGAAAAAAGGACTTGGGGTCATTTATGAGATTGGTTTGCGCACTATTCAGGTAGCGCTGATAGAGAGAGTTATAGAGTTCAATGAAATGAAGATATGTACCTAGATAATTTGAATAGTCAGAAGAAGAGTGGGTGCGAAGGAATACCGCCCATAACTTGTTTCTTTTGTTTCGTAGAGAGCGAAGTCTACGATTATACCAAGGAGGGGATGTAGAAGAAGTTTTATGGCGGGAGTAAGGTACATAAACTGAGATGGATTTGAATATTTCTCTGTAAAAAATGCAGAGGGCATCAACCAGAGATAGATTGGTAAACTCAAAAGAAGCACTGCTTAGATAGGTATTAATTTTACGGAAATTAGCTTTGTGAAAATTGTAAGAAATCAGTTGGAAACGCCACTGACTTGGCATAGACTAGAGTCTGTTAGCCGATCTAAGAATAGGCATTCCTTAGTAGAAATGGGATTGGAAGCGATGAAAAAAGATAGGTCTTCAGATGGAGTCCACTTCAGCTGAGGCAGATTAAAATCGCCGAAGATAATGATATCATCAAGCGATTCTGGTAAGTCGATCAAATTGTCAATTGCTGCAATAGCAAGTTGGTAGGATTCGATAGGTTGCGCCGGAAGAGTGTAACAACACATAACGTACAAGCATCTGCGAGTGAGGGTTATTTTAACCGACACAAATTCGAGCTTAGGAGAGGATGATGTTGCAACGAGAGAGGAGTCCAAGCTGTTGTGAATAGCCAGTAGGACACCTCGACAAGGGGATTCAATCAAGGGGGGTGCGCGATCATCATCCCGAAAAACATTAAAAGAAGGAGGGAATAACTCCTGGTTTTTTATGTTGGGGATAAGATTAGCTTCGGTCAGAGCATAGATATCAAATGGGAGAGCATGAGATTGGCGGAAAACAGCGTTTGTTTTAGAACGGAGTCCTCTTACGTTCTGGTAATAGAAGGTGAGAGGGAGGTTTTTGCATGACTTTTTAGGGTCGAAAAAATTTATCATGGTCAAGGCGGCTGCGTTGGAGGTGTGAGACTCTTTTAGAGTGTACATATTGGCGAAGAGCGGCAAGATCGTCTGCAACTTTTTGGGGGGGCGTATTGAAAATCTCGTGATACTTTATATAAAGTTTCCTGAGACTGGTAACGTCTGTAGGGAGGCCTTCCTGCTGGATAGAAACCATGACGCTTGTTTTTGTTTTACCCTCGTAGCACACCGAGTCGGATTTATCGTGCAGATAGGCGAGATATAGACGTATATTCTCATATATCTTTTTATCTCTAAGCCTAGAGAGCGCATAGCGACATTCGGTGGTATCGCTAGTTTGCTGCGTTAATTTAACAGTGGGTGGCGAAAGGGGGTCAATAGAAGAGGGAGTGGTTAATGAGTTCGGTGTCGCAACGGCTGGTTTTTCTGAAATAGGGTTTAAAATGTGAGAACTGATGAAATTGGGATACTTAGCTCCAGTTCTGAGGTCGAAATTAGGGAAAGGCGTGTGTGTTAGGGGTAGAATGGTGGGAGTTTGAGTGGCAGGAGTTTGAGTTGTAGGGGTTAAGTCGAAAGAGACACGTTGACGTTGGGGCTTGACTTGAGGTGGAATAGGGGGAGTTGGAGTTTGGGTGGGCGGCTTAAAATTAGGAAAAATTGTTGTTTTAAAACTCCAATTGGAGCTGGGTTTGTTGTGGGAAGAGGAGGTGGGTTTTGGCAAATTGGATTTATTTACTAACTTATTTCTTGGTTTAGGTATAACGGACTGCTTGGCTTTATCCTGCTTCTTGGGCGTATTTTCCAATCATTTGCAGACACGCATCTTTCCAAGATTGAAATTGTTGCTGGCAGGATTATGGAATAACCATTCGTACTTGGTTGGAAGATTGAGCTTGAAGCTGCGCTTGCTTCTGTGGTGAGATGTAGGAAGCAAATTGCAGTGGCTAATGGTAATGCCATATTTCTTTTCGAAGAAATTTGAGATCCAATCAACATCAGCGTTTGGGGGGGGGCGCCTTTGATAAGAAGCGTAGTGACCAATTGATTCTTCGAAGCAAGCTTATCAAGTCTACGTTGCCATTCGGAAGGTGTCCAAGTTGAATTAAAATGACTGATAAGCTTCCGTGGGGCAGCGATTGGAGGAGCTGATATAGAAATATTTTCTGCTGTTAAGTTGGAAGAAACTTCGCAGGAATCAGTGGGTTGAACCGTCCGCAGATGACTTATGTGTGGGGGTGAGCGTGAATCCACTTCAGGTTCCATTAATTCAGCCATGAGTGATGTATTGTAGGGAACATTCTGGTAAGGCTGCGGCAAGTTTTGTGTATCAACGATTTTGCTGTTTATTGTTGCGATGTGATGTTCAATATCGCATACGAGGGATCGAGTCGCAGTAAGTTCGTCACCGACATCGTTCACTTTATCGAAGATAACTTCGAGCATGGGATCACAGTGTTTGGGAGAGAGTTGGTTGTGTGACGAGGACTGAAAATGAATGTCTATATCGTCACGCAGGAAGTTTATCATCTCGCAAGTTTTTTGGTTGGAGATAACCTGCGCAGAACACATAGCTTTAATGTCAATCAACACTTTATCGAGGTGACGTAAGGGAGTTTCTTCATTCCTGGATCTCCCGGAGTCTAACTCGATAAGACCAGCATATTGTTTGTCCATGTGCTTTACTTTGGATTTTATTACATCGGCTGAGTTCTGCACTGAGTTACGTAACTCTTCAACACTTTTAACACTGTTTTCTATTACCGAAATTTTATCCGTAATCTTTTTGGCGAGTGCGTCCTGGTAGGAGTGATTTGAATCACTTAGGCATTTTATTGCCAAAAGTACGTGTGAAAGTGAGATACTCTTACACTCATCACAGAAGAAAAGTAGGTTATCGGAAAATTCTTTAATAAACACCGTGTTTCTTTTATTTAACCCGACACAAACGGCATGAAAGGCGTTCCCATAAATGCCCTTGCAAGCTACCTAGTCAGCATTGCTGTCATCGATTACACAATTGGCAATTCCGCAAGACATATTCAAATTGGTTGTGTAGGTCAGTGAGGGTATAGATATAGGTCGAGTTATGTTTTTTTTTTTTCATTTATTTTTTTTTTTTTTTTTGTAGATAGGGGCTTTTATTTGCACTGAAATCTGCCAGTAGACAAAAAAAAATAATGAATTCGAGCACTGGGGGTTATTAACCGGAAAATGCAATTTAACGAGATTTATAACTGAAAATTGAACAGGGGAATAGGGAGAACAAGAAAAACACGTCTAGCTGGTTTGAGTCACAATAAAGCACCCTTACTTAAGTGGTTTCCAGGGAACACGAGCGAGGACGTGGCAGGACATCGACCCCCATTCTCCCAAGCCTCCAATAATCGTTGTCAATTTATCATGTCGGCTTACTTACATTTTTAAGCGTTCATTCCATTTTGAAATTTTTTTATTTTATTTCTGGGAATCGTGTTTTTATTTCTGTTCTTATCAAGGAGCCATTTACAATTTTTCTAGAGCAATACAATTATTAGGAAATTTATTAAATTAATCTTGTGCTCGTAACATACACTAGAGGTATCAAACCATTTCGGAAAATTCATATTTGTTGCCTTTATACATTCTTTGATTATGTTTTCTCTTAAATTAGATGCAAAAGGCAGTTTTTCAAAGTATGTGGAGAATATTTGTGTATGAACACGGCATACCTGAAAATATTTTTCAGACGGCCACAAGAGAACTGTATTTTCTTTCGAATTCTCATATTCTTTTAATTTTATCAGTACTTCTGTTAGATTGAAATCGTGCTTGTCTTTTAACATTTCTCCCGCACAATTTTCACAGATTTTCTTAATTTTTTTTTATTGTTTTGAAATAGCAGTATCCTGCAAAATATATAATAGCAAGATTGTTGACTTGCGGTACCTTAACTGATACTGCGTTTTCATCTAATGGGTTAATTATATTGTTAGTATTCATGTTATTTTCAAAACAGTTTTCATTCTGAAGAATATTCTCTTTAAGCACAGTTTGCTCCTCTGTATCATTCTGCAAAACGGCATTCCAATCCACCTGCAAGTATTCCGAGTCGTCTTCCTCACAATTGGAACATTTCGATTTAAATAGAAATTTAATCGATATAACTTTGTCATATTTTGCTAGTATTATTTTTTCTGTATTATAAATGTATTCAATTACCTTCCAACTAACAATTCCATCAAAAGTGGTCAAATTGTATTTTACTAAGTTGTTTCGAATACTTTTCAATAGATGCGGGATATCATGCATTCCATATATGGATTTGTTTTTCTAAATAAAGCTTGAGGTTTTTTCATTTATACTAGGCTTTCTATATAAACTACGATTAGTGGGTCCTTGATCGCAGCAAATAGCTCTTACATTTAATTTCAGATCTGCGCATATATCAAGGTAGTTATATACCTCAACTTCACGTTCTTTGGTGGGTATATTGCTCGGACAAACGGCGTGATATAAAACTTGCTTAAAATTTCCACATATGCTCCGAATCATAAAGACGTAATCAGCAAAACCTTCAATTTCATCTTTAAATTTATTATAGGTTAGATGAAGGCTCATCTCGACAAATATAGTATTATTTTTTTCAATAATCGTTCAAATTTCCGAGTAAAAATAGTGAAGAAAAACAAATTTTCACTTGAAATGGCGGCATTGTGGCAACTGCTAGAAAATTAAATAAACAATACAAACATCTAGCTTATAAATAACATGTTATTTACTTGCTAGAATATAATAATTGAATCAACGGGCTAAGGAGTGAAGCGGCAATGTATAAGTTTCGTTATTGCCAAATAATTTCAAATGTTATAATAATTTATACATAAAGGTTGTGTACCGCTTAAATAATAAAAATATATAGAATTATGTTTTCGCTTCAGTTAAACACTGAATCCGAAGAATCTGATTCCGCTAAATGATGGAAGGGGTTATTTGTTCCTTCTTTAAGAAAAGTTTTAGAAGAAGTTCATCCGCGTTTGCCAGCTAAAGAGGATGCTCTACTGTATGTTGAGAAACTGTGCTGGCAAATTTTATTGACGCTATGTGGGAAGCCAACTCCTCATACAATTCAGGACGTGGAAGAAAAAGTAAAGGAGACTTTTTCTGCACCAATCGACTGCTGGGCATTGAATGAAGCCAAAGAAAGCATAAAAAAAGAGAAAATGTGTTTTGCCTGTAGACCGAGTGCATGCATTACTTCAAAAGGATATTTTGCAATATAAGCTTGATAACTCAGTAACTCTATTTTTGGTTGCGGGGTTGGAATATATTTCTGCTGATATTTTAAAACTAGCCCAAAAAATCGAACATGTCGATATACGATACGAAGAGTTGACTAAAGTTGTGCAATAGAAAAAAATTTTTCCAATATAACAGACATACGAGTATATGAAGTAACTGTGACGTTGTTAAGCTCTTTGGAAGATGTGATTGAAATGTCTCAAGAGCAGAGCCTTCCTTGTGAGGGGAGTTGTTTCGAAGAGTTGGCGGAAGCTGAAGAGTTCGATGTATGTATAAAGTATGCCCAGGAAGTGACCTCAAAAGAAGCTAGGGATTCACTTTCGATTTTGTTGTCAAAACCGGACGCTACGTCGTTAATATCTGCTGGGCATGGATTTCGTGAAGCTGTAAAATACTATTTACCAAAGTTGCTGCTCATTCCTATTTGGCATGCTTTTTTGTACATGGACTACATAAAATCGTTAATGCAGCTCAGCCCATCCCAAGAGGATAGAGAAAGTTTTGAACAGGTCCAGGGCCTGTTAAGACCTTTGCGTTGTGTACTTGTTTGATGGACTAATGGTTCTTTGTAAATCGATCGCTAAAAAACAAGCAGTATCAGCGGGGGCTCCAAATTATGATTTTCGATTGAAGGAGAAATTTTTCATGCGACGGGTTGAAATAATTGATCGATGCGATACAGATGATTTGGAACATGCTTTTGAAATATCCCCAAGAGTGCAACCAGCAGTTATTTTAATTGCTAAAAACTCTCAGCACAAAAGTGATTGGATGGCGGACTTAATTATGGTAAATACGAAGTCTATGTTAGATAGGATTTTGGATAGCATACTGTTAGATATGGAGAAAAAGCACCCACTTCGTTTACCAAGTTCTAATATATACAAATTCGCAATTCCTGATAACGCAGACAACATTGTTTTAGAAGATCGTGAAAGCGCTGGTGTTCCTCTTATAAAGGGAGCTACAGCTTCTTCAGCTTTTAATAGAAAGATTTAAGATACCAGATCCGAGTATAGTTTATCAAGAGAACCACTCAAATGAAAGAGATGGAAACTCAGACACTGAAAAATTACATAAAAACTCACAAAGGGAAGACTGGAAACGATATCGAAAGGAATATGTCTAACCTGTACAGTTTCGAGTTCTCCACGTACTGCGACACTGGGTTGATCATCACTTTTATGACTTTGAGAAAGATCCTGTTCTACTGGAAACACTGTTACAGTTTTTGGAGAACGTGAGTGGGAAATCTTTGAAGAAATGGGTCGATTCAGTGATGAAAATTGTACAAAGAAAGAAAAACGAACAAGAAAAAAGTCAAAAGCAAATTACTTTTGCTTATGGACATAGCCCCCCACCTATTGAACATCACCTACATGTACCAGATGCAGAAATAAATTTGTTGACCTTGCATCCATTAGAACTAGCAAGGCAACTAACTATTCTTGAATTTGAGTTATATAAAAATGTGAAACCATCTGAACTTGTGGGATCGCCGTGGACCAAAAAGGATAAGGAGATAAAAAGTCCAAATTTGTTGAAAATAATGAAGTATACTACAAATGTAACAAGATGGTTTAAAAAATTTATTATAGGAGCTGAAAACTACGATGAAAGAGTAGCAATGGTTGCTCGTGCAATCGAAGTGATGATGGTCATGTTAGAATTAAACAATTTTAATGGAATTCTGTCAATAATTGCAGCAATGGGAAGCGCTTCGGTTTACCGACTTAAACTAACTTTCCAAGGTCTACCTGCGAGATATGAAAAATTTCTCGAAGAATGTCGAGAACTAATTGACGACGGACATTTAAAAAAATATCAGGAAAAATTGCGTTCAATAAATCCTCCTTGTGTACTTGTGAGCGAAAGAAATAAATAGAAAAAAAACAATTCGCCCATCTCAACTTGATTGCGATTTGCAAAGGCATCATATTGCCCAAACTCAAAACATACCTTAAGAGTAAGGGTTCGGCACGGTAGAAAATTTTGGGACGTACCACGTATATATTCTAATATATATACATAGTATTATCTATATATATACCTGTATAATAATTGTTCACTGCTCTCGGCCTACTTAGGTAAAGGCGGCTTAAGTACAAAATTGAAAAACTAATTCTGAGAAATCACATGTTTTGACAAATTATAGTTAAAGCACCCTTACTTAAGTAGTTTCCAGGGAACACGACGTGGCAGGACATCGACCCCCATTCTCCCAAGCCTCCAATAATCGTTGTCAATTTATCATGTCGGCTTACTTATCATTTTTAAGCGTTCATTCCATTTTGAAACTTTTTTATTTTATTTCTGGGAATCGTGTTTTTATTTCTGTTCTTATCAAGGAGCCATTTACAATTTTTCTAGCGCAATACAATTATTAGGAAATTTATTAAATCAATCTTGTGCTCGTAACATACACTAGAGGTATCAAACCATTTCGGAAAATTCATATTTGTTGCCTTTATACATTCTTTGATTATGTTTTCTCTTAAATTAGATGCAAAAGGCAGTTTTTCAAAGTATGCGGAGAATATTTGTGTATGAACACGACATACCTGAAAATATTTTTCGGACGACCACAAGAGAACTGTATTTTCTTTCGAATTCTCATATTCTTTTAATTTTATCAGTACTTCTGTTAGATTGAAATCGTGCTTGTCTTTTAACATTTCTCCCGCACAATTTTCACAGATTTTATTAATTTTTTTTATTGTTTTGAAATGGCAGTATCCTGCAAAATATATAATAGCAAGATTGTTGACTTGCGGTACCTTAACTGATACTGCGTTTTCATCTAATGGGTTAATTATATTGTTAGTATTCATGTTATTTTCAAAACAGTTTTCATTCTGAAGAATATTCTCTTTAAGCACAGTTTGCTCCTCTGTATCATTCTGCAAAACGGCATTCCAATCCACCTGCAAGTATTCCGAATCGTCTTCCTCACAATTGGAACATTTCGATTTAAATAGAAATTTAATCGATATAACTTTGGCATATTTTGCTAGTATTATTTTTTCTGTATTATAAATGTATTCAATTACCTTCCAACTATCAATTCCATCAAAAGTGGTCAAATTGTATTTTACTAAGTTGTTTCGAATACTTTTCAATAGATGCGGGATATCATGCATTCCATATATGGATTTGTTTTTCTAAATAAAGCTTGAGGTTTTTTCATTTATACTAGGCTTTCTATATAAACTACGATTAGTGGGTCCTTGATCGCAGCAAATAGCTCTTACATTTAATTTCAGATCTGCGCATATATCAAGGCAGTTATATACCTCAACTTCATGTTCTTTGGTGGGTATATTGCTAGGATAAACGGCGTGGTATAAAACTTGCTTAAAATTTCCACATATGCTCCGAATCATAAAGACGCATGCAGACTTAGCATATGAATTATAGCTTTGATTTCTTCCGTAATCAGCAAAACCTTCAATTTCATCTTTAAATTTATTATAGGTTAGATGAAGGCTCATCTCGTCAAATATAGTATTATTTTTTTCTATAATCGTTCAAATTTCCGAGTAAAAATAGTGAAGAAAAACAAATTTTTACTTGAAATGGCGGCGTTGTGGCAACTGCTAGAAAATTAAATAAACAATACAAACATCTAGCTTATAAATAATATGTTATTCACTTGCTAGAATATAATAATTGAATCAACGGGCTAAGGAGTGAAGCGGCAATGTATAAGTTTCGTTATTGCCAAATAATTTCAAAGGTTATAATAATTTATACATAAAGGTTGTGTACCGCTTAAATAATAAAAATATATAGAATTATGTTTTCGCTTCAGTTAAACACTGAATCCGAAGAATCTGATTCCGCTAAATCATGGAAGGGGTTATTTGTTCCTTCTTTAAGAAAAGTTTTAGAAGAAGTTCATCCGCGTTTGCCAGCTAAAGAGGATGCTCTACTGTATGTTGAGAAACTGTGCTCGCAAATTTTATTGACGCTATGTGGGAAGCCAACTCCTCGTACGATTCAGGACGTGGAAGAAAAAGTAAAGGAGACTTTTCCTGCACCAATCGACTGCTGGGCATTGAATGAAGCCAAAGAAAGCATAAAAAAAGAGAAAATGTGTTTTGCCTGTAGACTGAGTGCATGCATACTTCAAAAGGATATTTTGCAATATAAGCTTGATAACTCACTAACTCTATTTTTGGTTGCGGTGTTGGAATATATTTCTGCTGATATTTTAAAAGTAGCCCAAAAAATCGAACATGTCGATATACGATACGAAGAGTTGACTAAAGTTGTGCAATAGAAAAAAATTTTTCCAATATAACAGACATACGAGTATATGAAGTAACTGTGACGTTGTTAAGCTCTTTGGAAGATGTGATTGAAATGTCTCAAGAGCAGAGCCTTCCTTGTGAGGGGAGTTGTTTCGAAGAGTTGGCGAAAGCTGAAGAGTTCGATGTATGTATAAAGTATGCCCAGGAAGTGACCTCAAAAGAAGCTAGGGATTCACTTTCGATTTTGTTGTCAAAACCGGACGCTACGTCGTTAATATCTGCTGGGCATGGATTTCGTGAAGCTGTAAAATACTATTTACCAAAGTTGCTGCTCATTCCTATTTGGCATGCTTTTTTGTACATGGACTACATAAAATCGTTAATGCAGCTCAGCCCATCCCAAGAGGATAGAGAAAGTTTTGAACAGGTCCAGGGCCTGTTAAGACCTTTGCGTTGTGTACTTGTTTGATGGACTAATGGTTCTTTGTAAATCGATCGCTAAAAAACAAGCAGTATCAGCGGGGGCTCCAAATTATGATTTTCGATTGAAGGAGAAATTTTTCATGCGACGGGTTGAAATAATTGATCGATGCGATACAGATGATTTGGAACATGCTTTTGAAATATCCCCAAGAGTGCAACCAGCAGTTATTTTAATTGCTAAAAACTCTCAGCACAAAAGTGATTGGATGGCGGACTTAATTATGGTAAATACGAAGTCTATGTTAGATAGGATTTTGGATAGCATACTGTTAGATATGGAGAAAAAGCACCCACTTCGTTTACCAAGTTCTAATATATACAAATTCGCAATTCCTGATAACGCAGACAACATTGTTTTAGAAGATCGTGAAAGCGCTGGTGTTCCTCTTATAAAGGGAGCTACAGCTTCTTCAGCTTTTAATAGAAAGATTTAAGATACCAGATCCGAGTATAGTTTATCAAGAGAACCACTCAAATGAAAGAGATGGAAACTCAGACACTGAAAAATTACATAAAAACTCACAAAGGGAAGACTGGAAACGATATCGAAAGGAATATGTCTAACCTGTACAGTTTCGAGTTCTCCACGTACTGCGACACTGGGTTGATCATCACTTTTATGACTTTGAGAAAGATCCTGTTCTACTGGAAACACTGTTACAGTTTTTGGAGAACGTGAGTGGGAAATCTTTGAAGAAATGGGTCGATTCAGTGATGAAAATTGTACAAAGAAAGAAAAACGAACAAGAAAAAAGTCAAAAGCAAATTACTTTTGCTTATGGACATAGCCCCCCACCTATTGAACATCACCTACATGTACCAGATGCAGAAATAAATTTGTTGACCTTGCATCCATTAGAACTAGCAAGGCAACTAACTATTCTTGAATTTGAGTTATATAAAAATGTGAAACCATCTGAACTTGTGGGATCGCCGTGGACCAAAAAGGATAAGGAGATAAAAAGTCCAAATTTGTTGAAAATAATGAAGTATACTACAAATGTAACAAGATGGTTTAAAAAATTTATTATAGGAGCTGAAAACTACGATGAAAGAGTAGCAATGGTTGCTCGTGCAATCGAAGTGATGATGGTCATGTTAGAATTAAACAATTTTAATGGAATTCTGTCAATAATTGCAGCAATGGGAAGCGCTTCGGTTTACCGACTTAAACTAACTTTCCAAGGTCTACCTGCGAGATATGAAAAATTTCTCGAAGAATGTCGAGAACTAATTGACGACGGACATTTAAAAAAATATCAGGAAAAATTGCGTTCAATAAATCCTCCTTGTGTACTTGTGAGCGAAAGAAATAAATAGAAAAAAAACAATTCGCCCATCTCAACTTGATTGCGATTTGCAAAGGCATCATATTGCCCAAACTCAAAACATACCTTAAGAGTAAGGGTTCGGCACGGTAGAAAATTTTGGGACGTACCACGTATATATTCTAATATATATACATAGTATTATCTATATATATACCTGTATAATAATTGTTCACTGCTCTCGGCCTACTTAGGTAAAGGCGGCTTAAGTACAAAATTGAAAAACTAATTCTGAGAAATCACATGTTTTGACAAATTATAGTTAAAGCACCCTTACTTAAGTAGTTTCCAGGGAACACGACGTGGCAGGACATCGACCCCCATTCTCCCAAGCCTCCAATAATCGTTGTCAATTTATCATGTCGGCTTACTTATCATTTTTAAGCGTTCATTCCATTTTGAAACTTTTTTATTTTATTTCTGGGAATCGTGTTTTTATTTCTGTTCTTATCAAGGAGCCATTTACAATTTTTCTAGCGCAATACAATTATTAGGAAATTTATTAAATCAATCTTGTGCTCGTAACATACACTAGAGGTATCAAACCATTTCGGAAAATTCATATTTGTTGCCTTTATACATTCTTTGATTATGTTTTCTCTTAAATTAGATGCAAAAGGCAGTTTTTCAAAGTATGCGGAGAATATTTGTGTATGAACACGACATACCTGAAAATATTTTTCGGACGACCACAAGAGAACTGTATTTTCTTTCGAATTCTCATATTCTTTTAATTTTATCAGTACTTCTGTTAGATTGAAATCGTGCTTGTCTTTTAACATTTCTCCCGCACAATTTTCACAGATTTTATTAATTTTTTTTATTGTTTTGAAATGGCAGTATCCTGCAAAATATATAATAGCAAGATTGTTGACTTGCGGTACCTTAACTGATACTGCGTTTTCATCTAATGGGTTAATTATATTGTTAGTATTCATGTTATTTTCAAAACAGTTTTCATTCTGAAGAATATTCTCTTTAAGCACAGTTTGCTCCTCTGTATCATTCTGCAAAACGGCATTCCAATCCACCTGCAAGTATTCCGAATCGTCTTCCTCACAATTGGAACATTTCGATTTAAATAGAAATTTAATCGATATAACTTTGGCATATTTTGCTAGTATTATTTTTTCTGTATTATAAATGTATTCAATTACCTTCCAACTATCAATTCCATCAAAAGTGGTCAAATTGTATTTTACTAAGTTGTTTCGAATACTTTTCAATAGATGCGGGATATCATGCATTCCATATATGGATTTGTTTTTCTAAATAAAGCTTGAGGTTTTTTCATTTATACTAGGCTTTCTATATAAACTACGATTAGTGGGTCCTTGATCGCAGCAAATAGCTCTTACATTTAATTTCAGATCTGCGCATATATCAAGGCAGTTATATACCTCAACTTCATGTTCTTTGGTGGGTATATTGCTAGGATAAACGGCGTGGTATAAAACTTGCTTAAAATTTCCACATATGCTCCGAATCATAAAGACGCATGCAGACTTAGCATATGAATTATAGCTTTGATTTCTTCCGTAATCAGCAAAACCTTCAATTTCATCTTTAAATTTATTATAGGTTAGATGAAGGCTCATCTCGTCAAATATAGTATTATTTTTTTCTATAATCGTTCAAATTTCCGAGTAAAAATAGTGAAGAAAAACAAATTTTTACTTGAAATGGCGGCGTTGTGGCAACTGCTAGAAAATTAAATAAACAATACAAACATCTAGCTTATAAATAATATGTTATTCACTTGCTAGAATATAATAATTGAATCAACGGGCTAAGGAGTGAAGCGGCAATGTATAAGTTTCGTTATTGCCAAGTAATTTCAAAGGTTATAATAATTTATACATAAAGGTTGTGTACCGCTTAAATAATAAAAATATATAGAATTATGTTTTCGCTTCAGTTAAACACTGAATCCGAAGAATCTGATTCCGCTAAATCATGGAAGGGGTTATTTGTTCCTTCTTTAAGAAAAGTTTTAGAAGAAGTTCATCCGCGTTTGCCAGCTAAAGAGGATGCTCTACTGTATGTTGAGAAACTGTGCTCGCAAATTTTATTGACGCTATGTGGGAAGCCAACTCCTCGTACGATTCAGGACGTGGAAGAAAAAGTAAAGGAGACTTTTCCTGCACCAATCGACTGCTGGGCATTGAATGAAGCCAAAGAAAGCATAAAAAAAGAGAAAATGTGTTTTGCCTGTAGACTGAGTGCATGCATACTTCAAAAGGATATTTTGCAATATAAGCTTGATAACTCACTAACTCTATTTTTGGTTGCGGTGTTGGAATATATTTCTGCTGATATTTTAAAAGTAGCCCAAAAAATCGAACATGTCGATATACGATACGAAGAGTTGACTAAAGTTGTGCAATAGAAAAAAATTTTTCCAATATAACAGACATACGAGTATATGAAGTAACTGTGACGTTGTTAAGCTCTTTGGAAGATGTGATTGAAATGTCTCAAGAGCAGAGCCTTCCTTGTGAGGGGAGTTGTTTCGAAGAGTTGGCGAAAGCTGAAGAGTTCGATGTATGTATAAAGTATGCCCAGGAAGTGACCTCAAAAGAAGCTAGGGATTCACTTTCGATTTTGTTGTCAAAACCGGACGCTACGTCGTTAATATCTGCTGGGCATGGATTTCGTGAAGCTGTAAAATACTATTTACCAAAGTTGCTGCTCATTCCTATTTGGCATGCTTTTTTGTACATGGACTACATAAAATCGTTAATGCAGCTCAGCCCATCCCAAGAGGATAGAGAAAGTTTTGAACAGGTCCAGGGCCTGTTAAGACCTTTGCGTTGTGTACTTGTTTGATGGACTAATGGTTCTTTGTAAATCGATCGCTAAAAAACAAGCAGTATCAGCGGGGGCTCCAAATTATGATTTTCGATTGAAGGAGAAATTTTTCATGCGACGGGTTGAAATAATTGATCGATGCGATACAGATGATTTGGAACATGCTTTTGAAATATCCCCAAGAGTGCAACCAGCAGTTATTTTAATTGCTAAAAACTCTCAGCACAAAAGTGATTGGATGGCGGACTTAATTATGGTAAATACGAAGTCTATGTTAGATAGGATTTTGGATAGCATACTGTTAGATATGGAGAAAAAGCACCCACTTCGTTTACCAAGTTCTAATATATACAAATTCGCAATTCCTGATAACGCAGACAACATTGTTTTAGAAGATCGTGAAAGCGCTGGTGTTCCTCTTATAAAGGGAGCTACAGCTTCTTCAGCTTTTAATAGAAAGATTTAAGATACCAGATCCGAGTATAGTTTATCAAGAGAACCACTCAAATGAAAGAGATGGAAACTCAGACACTGAAAAATTACATAAAAACTCACAAAGGGAAGACTGGAAACGATATCGAAAGGAATATCTCTAACCTGTACAGTTTCGAGTTCTCAACGTACTGCGACACTGGGTTGATCATCACTTTTATGACTTTGAGAAAGAAAGTTTTTGGAGAACGTGAGTGGGAAATCTTTGAAGAAATGGGTCGATTCAGTGATGAAAATTGTACAAAGAAAGAAAAACGAACAAGAAAAAAGTCAAAAGCAAATTACTTTTGCTTATGGACATAGCCCCCCACCTATTGAACATCACCTACATGTACCAGATGCAGAAATAAATTTGTTGACCTTGCATCCATTAGAACTAGCAAGGCAACTAACTATTCTTGAATTTGAGTTATATAAAAATGTGAAACCATCTGAACTTGTGGGATCGCCGTGGACCAAAAAGGATAAGGAGATAAAAAGTCCAAATTTGTTGAAAATAATGAAGTATACTACAAATGTAACAAGATGGTTTAAAAAATTTATTATAGGAGCTGAAAACTACGATGAAAGAGTAGCAATGGTTGCTCGTGCAATCGAAGTGATGATGGTCATGTTAGAATTAAACAATTTTAATGGAATTCTGTCAATAATTGCAGCAATGGGAAGCGCTTCGGTTTACCGACTTAAACTAACTTTCCAAGGTCTACCTGCGAGATATGAAAAATTTCTCGAAGAATGTCGAGAACTAATTGACGACGGACATTTAAAAAAATATCAGGAAAAATTGCGTTCAATAAATCCTCCTTGTGTACTTGTGAGCGAAAGAAATAAATAGAAGAAAAACAATTCGCCCATCTCAACTTGATTGCGATTTGCAAAGGCATCATATTGCCCAAACTCAAAACATACCTTAAGAGTAAGGGTTCGGCACGGTAGAAAATTTTGGGACGTACCACGTATATATTCTAATATATATACATAGTATTATCTATATATATACCTGTATAATAATTGTTCACTGCTCTCGGCCTACTTAGGTAAAGGCGGCTTAAGTACAAAATTGAAAAACTAATTCTGAGAAATCACATGTTTTGACAAATTATAGTTAAAGCACCCTTACTTAAGTAGTTTCCAGGGAACACGACGTGGCAGGACATCGACCCCCATTCTCCCAAGCCTCCAATAATCGTTGTCAATTTATCATGTCGGCTTACTTATCATTTTTAAGCGTTCATTCCATTTTGAAACTTTTTTATTTTATTTCTGGGAA
Organism: Volucella zonaria; assembly: GCA_963966105.1. Taxonomy (NCBI): domain Eukaryota; kingdom Metazoa; phylum Arthropoda; class Insecta; order Diptera; family Syrphidae; genus Volucella; species Volucella zonaria. The sequence goes on along the minus strand of OZ014536.1, from coordinate 2,489,830 downwards.
TCGTGTTTTTATTTCTGTTCTTATCAAGGAGCCATTTACAATTTTTCTAGCGCAATACAATTATTAGGAAATTTATTAAATCAATCTTGTGCTCGTAACATACACTAGAGGTATCAAACCATTTCGGAAAATTCATATTTGTTGCCTTTATACATTCTTTGATTATGTTTTCTCTTAAATTAGATGCAAAAGGCAGTTTTTCAAAGTATGCGGAGAATATTTGTGTATGAACACGACATACCTGAAAATATTTTTCGGACGACCACAAGAGAACTGTATTTTCTTTCGAATTCTCATATTCTTTTAATTTTATCAGTACTTCTGTTAGATTGAAATCGTGCTTGTCTTTTAACATTTCTCCCGCACAATTTTCACAGATTTTCTTAATTTTTTTTTATTGTTTTGAAATAGCAGTATCCTGCAAAATATATAATAGCAAGATTGTTGACTTGCGGTACCTTAACTGATACTGCGTTTTCATCTAATGGGTTAATTATATTGTTAGTATTCATGTTATTTTCAAAACAGTTTTCATTCTGAAGAATATTCTCTTTAAGCACAGTTTGCTCCTCTGTATCATTCTGCAAAACGGCATTCCAATCCACCTGCAAGTATTCCGAGTCGTCTTCCTCACAATTGGAACATTTCGATTTAAATAGAAATTTAATCGATATAACTTTGTCATATTTTGCTAGTATTATTTTTTCTGTATTATAAATATATTCAATTACCTTCCAACTAACAATTCCATCAAAAGTGGTCAAATTGTATTTTACTAAGTTGTTTCGAATACTTTTCAATAGATGCGGGATATCATGCATTCCATATATGGATTTGTTTTTCTAAATAAAGCTTGAGGTTTTTTCATTTATACTAGGCTTTCTATATAAACTACGATTAGTGGGTCCTTGATCGCAGCAAATAGCTCTTACATTTAATTTCAGATCTGCGCATATATCAAGGTAGTTATATACCTCAACTTCACGTTCTTTGGTGGGTATATTGCTCGGACAAACGGCGTGATATAAAACTTGCTTAAAATTTCCACATATGCTCCGAATCATAAAGACGTAATCAGCAAAACCTTCAATTTCATCTTTAAATTTATTATAGGTTAGATGAAGGCTCATCTCGACAAATATAGTATTATTTTTTTCAATAATCGTTCAAATTTCCGAGTAAAAATAGTGAAGAAAAACAAATTTTCACTTGAAATGGCGGCATTGTGGCAACTGCTAGAAAATTAAATAAACAATACAAACATCTAGCTTATAAATAACATGTTATTTACTTGCTAGAATATAATAATTGAATCAACGGGCTAAGGAGTGAAGCGGCAATGTATAAGTTTCGTTATTGCCAAATAATTTCAAATGTTATAATAATTTATACATAAAGGTTGTGTACCGCTTAAATAATAAAAATATATAGAATTATGTTTTCGCTTCAGTTAAACACTGAATCCGAAGAATCTGATTCCGCTAAATGATGGAAGGGGTTATTTGTTCCTTCTTTAAGAAAAGTTTTAGAAGAAGTTCATCCGCGTTTGCCAGCTAAAGAGGATGCTCTACTGTATGTTGAGAAACTGTGCTGGCAAATTTTATTGACGCTATGTGGGAAGCCAACTCCTCATACAATTCAGGACGTGGAAGAAAAAGTAAAGGAGACTTTTTCTGCACCAATCGACTGCTGGGCATTGAATGAAGCCAAAGAAAGCATAAAAAAAGAGAAAATGTGTTTTGCCTGTAGACCGAGTGCATGCATTACTTCAAAAGGATATTTTGCAATATAAGCTTGATAACTCAGTAACTCTATTTTTGGTTGCGGGGTTGGAATATATTTCTGCTGATATTTTAAAACTAGCCCAAAAAATCGAACATGTCGATATACGATACGAAGAGTTGACTAAAGTTGTGCAATAGAAAAAAATTTTTCCAATATAACAGACATACGAGTATATGAAGTAACTGTGACGTTGTTAAGCTCTTTGGAAGATGTGATTGAAATGTCTCAAGAGCAGAGCCTTCCTTGTGAGGGGAGTTGTTTCGAAGAGTTGGCGGAAGCTGAAGAGTTCGATGTATGTATAAAGTATGCCCAGGAAGTGACCTCAAAAGAAGCTAGGGATTCACTTTCGATTTTGTTGTCAAAACCGGACGCTACGTCGTTAATATCTGCTGGGCATGGATTTCGTGAAGCTGTAAAATACTATTTACCAAAGTTGCTGCTCATTCCTATTTGGCATGCTTTTTTGTACATGGACTACATAAAATCGTTAATGCAGCTCAGCCCATCCCAAGAGGATAGAGAAAGTTTTGAACAGGTCCAGGGCCTGTTAAGACCTTTGCGTTGTGTACTTGTTTGATGGACTAATGGTTCTTTGTAAATCGATCGCTAAAAAACAAGCAGTATCAGCGGGGGCTCCAAATTATGATTTTCGATTGAAGGAGAAATTTTTCATGCGACGGGTTGAAATAATTGATCGATGCGATACAGATGATTTGGAACATGCTTTTGAAATATCCCCAAGAGTGCAACCAGCAGTTATTTTAATTGCTAAAAACTCTCAGCACAAAAGTGATTGGATGGCGGACTTAATTATGGTAAATACGAAGTCTATGTTAGATAGGATTTTGGATAGCATACTGTTAGATATGGAGAAAAAGCACCCACTTCGTTTACCAAGTTCTAATATATACAAATTCGCAATTCCTGATAACGCAGACAACATTGTTTTAGAAGATCGTGAAAGCGCTGGTGTTCCTCTTATAAAGGGAGCTACAGCTTCTTCAGCTTTTAATAGAAAGATTTAAGATACCAGATCCGAGTATAGTTTATCAAGAGAACCACTCAAATGAAAGAGATGGAAACTCAGACACTGAAAAATTACATAAAAACTCACAAAGGGAAGACTGGAAACGATATCGAAAGGAATATGTCTAACCTGTACAGTTTCGAGTTCTCCACGTACTGCGACACTGGGTTGATCATCACTTTTATGACTTTGAGAAAGATCCTGTTCTACTGGAAACACTGTTACAGTTTTTGGAGAACGTGAGTGGGAAATCTTTGAAGAAATGGGTCGATTCAGTGATGAAAATTGTACAAAGAAAGAAAAACGAACAAGAAAAAAGTCAAAAGCAAATTACTTTTGCTTATGGACATAGCCCCCCACCTATTGAACATCACCTACATGTACCAGATGCAGAAATAAATTTGTTGACCTTGCATCCATTAGAACTAGCAAGGCAACTAACTATTCTTGAATTTGAGTTATATAAAAATGTGAAACCATCTGAACTTGTGGGATCGCCGTGGACCAAAAAGGATAAGGAGATAAAAAGTCCAAATTTGTTGAAAATAATGAAGTATACTACAAATGTAACAAGATGGTTTAAAAAATTTATTATAGGAGCTGAAAACTACGATGAAAGAGTAGCAATGGTTGCTCGTGCAATCGAAGTGATGATGGTCATGTTAGAATTAAACAATTTTAATGGAATTCTGTCAATAATTGCAGCAATGGGAAGCGCTTCGGTTTACCGACTTAAACTAACTTTCCAAGGTCTACCTGCGAGATATGAAAAATTTCTCGAAGAATGTCGAGAACTAATTGACGACGGACATTTAAAAAAATATCAGGAAAAATTGCGTTCAATAAATCCTCCTTGTGTACTTGTGAGCGAAAGAAATAAATAGAAAAAAAACAATTCGCCCATCTCAACTTGATTGCGATTTGCAAAGGCATCATATTGCCCAAACTCAAAACATACCTTAAGAGTAAGGGTTCGGCACGGTAGAAAATTTTGGGACGTACCACGTATATATTCTAATATATATACATAGTATTATCTATATATATACCTGTATAATAATTGTTCACTGCTCTCGGCCTACTTAGGTAAAGGCGGCTTAAGTACAAAATTGAAAAACTAATTCTGAGAAATCACATGTTTTGACAAATTATAGTTAAAGCACCCTTACTTAAGTAGTTTCCAGGGAACACGACGTGGCAGGACATCGACCCCCATTCTCCCAAGCCTCCAATAATCGTTGTCAATTTATCATGTCGGCTTACTTATCATTTTTAAGCGTTCATTCCATTTTGAAACTTTTTTATTTTATTTCTGGGAATCGTGTTTTTATTTCTGTTCTTATCAAGGAGCCATTTACAATTTTTCTAGCGCAATACAATTATTAGGAAATTTATTAAATCAATCTTGTGCTCGTAACATACACTAGAGGTATCAAACCATTTCGGAAAATTCATATTTGTTGCCTTTATACATTCTTTGATTATGTTTTCTCTTAAATTAGATGCAAAAGGCAGTTTTTCAAAGTATGCGGAGAATATTTGTGTATGAACACGACATACCTGAAAATATTTTTCGGACGACCACAAGAGAACTGTATTTTCTTTCGAATTCTCATATTCTTTTAATTTTATCAGTACTTCTGTTAGATTGAAATCGTGCTTGTCTTTTAACATTTCTCCCGCACAATTTTCACAGATTTTATTAATTTTTTTTATTGTTTTGAAATGGCAGTATCCTGCAAAATATATAATAGCAAGATTGTTGACTTGCGGTACCTTAACTGATACTGCGTTTTCATCTAATGGGTTAATTATATTGTTAGTATTCATGTTATTTTCAAAACAGTTTTCATTCTGAAGAATATTCTCTTTAAGCACAGTTTGCTCCTCTGTATCATTCTGCAAAACGGCATTCCAATCCACCTGCAAGTATTCCGAATCGTCTTCCTCACAATTGGAACATTTCGATTTAAATAGAAATTTAATCGATATAACTTTGGCATATTTTGCTAGTATTATTTTTTCTGTATTATAAATGTATTCAATTACCTTCCAACTATCAATTCCATCAAAAGTGGTCAAATTGTATTTTACTAAGTTGTTTCGAATACTTTTCAATAGATGCGGGATATCATGCATTCCATATATGGATTTGTTTTTCTAAATAAAGCTTGAGGTTTTTTCATTTATACTAGGCTTTCTATATAAACTACGATTAGTGGGTCCTTGATCGCAGCAAATAGCTCTTACATTTAATTTCAGATCTGCGCATATATCAAGGCAGTTATATACCTCAACTTCATGTTCTTTGGTGGGTATATTGCTAGGATAAACGGCGTGGTATAAAACTTGCTTAAAATTTCCACATATGCTCCGAATCATAAAGACGCATGCAGACTTAGCATATGAATTATAGCTTTGATTTCTTCCGTAATCAGCAAAACCTTCAATTTCATCTTTAAATTTATTATAGGTTAGATGAAGGCTCATCTCGTCAAATATAGTATTATTTTTTTCTATAATCGTTCAAATTTCCGAGTAAAAATAGTGAAGAAAAACAAATTTTTACTTGAAATGGCGGCGTTGTGGCAACTGCTAGAAAATTAAATAAACAATACAAACATCTAGCTTATAAATAATATGTTATTCACTTGCTAGAATATAATAATTGAATCAACGGGCTAAGGAGTGAAGCGGCAATGTATAAGTTTCGTTATTGCCAAATAATTTCAAAGGTTATAATAATTTATACATAAAGGTTGTGTACCGCTTAAATAATAAAAATATATAGAATTATGTTTTCGCTTCAGTTAAACACTGAATCCGAAGAATCTGATTCCGCTAAATCATGGAAGGGGTTATTTGTTCCTTCTTTAAGAAAAGTTTTAGAAGAAGTTCATCCGCGTTTGCCAGCTAAAGAGGATGCTCTACTGTATGTTGAGAAACTGTGCTCGCAAATTTTATTGACGCTATGTGGGAAGCCAACTCCTCGTACGATTCAGGACGTGGAAGAAAAAGTAAAGGAGACTTTTCCTGCACCAATCGACTGCTGGGCATTGAATGAAGCCAAAGAAAGCATAAAAAAAGAGAAAATGTGTTTTGCCTGTAGACTGAGTGCATGCATACTTCAAAAGGATATTTTGCAATATAAGCTTGATAACTCACTAACTCTATTTTTGGTTGCGGTGTTGGAATATATTTCTGCTGATATTTTAAAAGTAGCCCAAAAAATCGAACATGTCGATATACGATACGAAGAGTTGACTAAAGTTGTGCAATAGAAAAAAATTTTTCCAATATAACAGACATACGAGTATATGAAGTAACTGTGACGTTGTTAAGCTCTTTGGAAGATGTGATTGAAATGTCTCAAGAGCAGAGCCTTCCTTGTGAGGGGAGTTGTTTCGAAGAGTTGGCGAAAGCTGAAGAGTTCGATGTATGTATAAAGTATGCCCAGGAAGTGACCTCAAAAGAAGCTAGGGATTCACTTTCGATTTTGTTGTCAAAACCGGACGCTACGTCGTTAATATCTGCTGGGCATGGATTTCGTGAAGCTGTAAAATACTATTTACCAAAGTTGCTGCTCATTCCTATTTGGCATGCTTTTTTGTACATGGACTACATAAAATCGTTAATGCAGCTCAGCCCATCCCAAGAGGATAGAGAAAGTTTTGAACAGGTCCAGGGCCTGTTAAGACCTTTGCGTTGTGTACTTGGTTGATGGACTAATGGTTCTTTGTAAATCGATCGCTAAAAAACAAGCAGTATCAGCGGGGGCTCCAAATTATGATTTTCGATTGAAGGAGAAATTTTTCATGCGACGGGTTGAAATAATTGATCGATGCGATACAGATGATTTGGAACATGCTTTTGAAATATCCCCAAGAGTGCAACCAGCAGTTATTTTAATTGCTAAAAACTCTCAGCACAAAAGTGATTGGATGGCGGACTTAATTATGGTAAATACGAAGTCTATGTTAGATAGGATTTTGGATAGCATACTGTTAGATATGGAGAAAAAGCACCCACTTCGTTTACCAAGTTCTAATATATACAAATTCGCAATTCCTGATAACGCAGACAACATTGTTTTAGAAGATCGTGAAAGCGCTGGTGTTCCTCTTATAAAGGGAGCTACAGCTTCTTCAGCTTTTAATAGAAAGATTTAAGATACCAGATCCGAGTATAGTTTATCAAGAGAACCACTCAAATGAAAGAGATGGAAACTCAGACACTGAAAAATTACATAAAAACTCACAAAGGGAAGACTGGAAACGATATCGAAAGGAATATCTCTAACCTGTACAGTTTCGAGTTCTCAACGTACTGCGACACTGGGTTGATCATCACTTTTATGACTTTGAGAAAGATCCTGTTCTACTGGAAACACTGTTACAGTTTTTGGAGAACGTGAGTGGGAAATCTTTAAAGAAATGGGTCGATTCAGTGATGAAAATTGTACAAAGAAAGAAAAACGAACAAGAAAAAAGTCAAAAGCAAATTACTTTTGCTTATGGACATAGCCCCCCACCTATTGAACATCACCTACATGTACCAGATGCAGAAATAAATTTGTTGACCTTGCATTCATTAGAACTAGCAAGGCAACTAACTATTCTTGAATTTGAGTTATATAAAAATGTGAAACCATCTGAACTTGTGGGATCGCCGTGGACCAAAAAGGATAAGGAGATAAAAAGTCCAAATTTGTTGAAAATAATGAAGTATACTACAAATGTAACAAGATGGTTTAAAAAATTTATTATAGGAGCTGAAAACTACGATGAAAGAGTAGCAATGGTTGCTCGTGCAATCGAAGTGATGATGGTCATGTTAGAATTAAACAATTTTAATGGAATTCTGTCAATAATTGCAGCAATGGGAAGCGCTTCGGTTTACCGACTTAAACTAACTTTCCAAGGTCTACCTGCGAGATATGAAAAATTTCTCGAAGAATGTCGAGAACTAATTGACGACGGACATTTAAAAAAATATCAGGAAAAATTGCGTTCAATAAATCCTCCTTGTGTACTTGTGAGCGAAAGAAATAAATAAAAAAAAAACAATTCGCCCATCTCAACTTGATTGCGATTTGCAAAGGCATCATATTGCCCAAACTCAAAACATACCTTAAGAGTAAGGGTTCGGCACGGTAGAAAATTTTGGGACGTACCACGTATATATTCTAATATATATACATAGTATTATCTATATATATACCTGTATAATAATTGTTCACTGCTCTCGGTCTACTTAGGTAAAGGCGGCTTAAGTACAAAATTGAAAAACTAATTCTGAGAAATCACATGTTTTGACAAATTATAGTTAAAGCACCCTTACTTAAGTAGTTTCCAGGGAACACGACGTGGCAGGACATCGACCCCCATTCTCCCAAGCCTCCAATAATCGTTGTCAATTTATCATGTCGGCTTACTTATCATTTTTAAGCGTTCATTCCATTTTGAAACTTTTTTATTTTATTTCTGGGAATCGTGTTTTTATTTCTGTTCTTATCAAGGAGCCATTTACAATTTTTCTAGCGCAATACAATTATTAGGAAATTTATTAAATCAATCTTGTGCTCGTAACATACACTAGAGGTATCAAACCATTTCGGAAAATTCATATTTGTTGCCTTTATACATTCTTTGATTATGTTTTCTCTTAAATTAGATGCAAAAGGCAGTTTTTCAAAGTATGCGGAGAATATTTGTGTATGAACACGACATACCTGAAAATATTTTTCGGACGACCACAAGAGAACTGTATTTTCTTTCGAATTCTCATATTCTTTTAATTTTATCAGTACTTCTGTTAGATTGAAATCGTGCTTGTCTTTTAACATTTCTCCCGCACAATTTTCACAGATTTTATTAATTTTTTTTATTGTTTTGAAATGGCAGTATCCTGCAAAATATATAATAGCAAGATTGTTGACTTGCGGTACCTTAACTGATACTGCGTTTTCATCTAATGGGTTAATTATATTGTTAGTATTCATGTTATTTTCAAAACAGTTTTCATTCTGAAGAATATTCTCTTTAAGCACAGTTTGCTCCTCTGTATCATTCTGCAAAACGGCATTCCAATCCACCTGCAAGTATTCCGAATCGTCTTCCTCACAATTGGAACATTTCGATTTAAATAGAAATTTAATCGATATAACTTTGGCATATTTTGCTAGTATTATTTTTTCTGTATTATAAATGTATTCAATTACCTTCCAACTATCAATTCCATCAAAAGTGGTCAAATTGTATTTTACTAAGTTGTTTCGAATACTTTTCAATAGATGCGGGATATCATGCATTCCATATATGGATTTGTTTTTCTAAATAAAGCTTGAGGTTTTTTCATTTATACTAGGCTTTCTATATAAACTACGATTAGTGGGTCCTTGATCGCAGCAAATAGCTCTTACATTTAATTTCAGATCTGCGCATATATCAAGGCAGTTATATACCTCAACTTCATGTTCTTTGGTGGGTATATTGCTAGGATAAACGGCGTGGTATAAAACTTGCTTAAAATTTCCACATATGCTCCGAATCATAAAGACGCATGCAGACTTAGCATATGAATTATAGCTTTGATTTCTTCCGTAATCAGCAAAACCTTCAATTTCATCTTTAAATTTATTATAGGTTAGATGAAGGCTCATCTCGTCAAATATAGTATTATTTTTTTCTATAATCGTTCAAATTTCCGAGTAAAAATAGTGAAGAAAAACAAATTTTTACTTGAAATGGCGGCGTTGTGGCTACTGCTAGAAAATTAAATAAACAATACAAACATCTAGCTTATAAATAATATGTTATTCACTTGCTAGAATATAATAATTGAATCAACGGGCTAAGGAGTGAAGCGGCAATGTATAAGTTTCGTTATTGCCAAATAATTTCAAAGGTTATAATAATTTATACATAAAGGTTGTGTACCGCTTAAATAATAAAAATATATAGAATTATGTTTTCGCTTCAGTTAAACACTGAATCCGAAGAATCTGATTCCGCTAAATCATGGAAGGGGTTATTTGTTCCTTCTTTAAGAAAAGTTTTAGAAGAAGTTCATCCGCGTTTGCCAGCTAAAGAGGATGCTCTACTGTATGTTGAGAAACTGTGCTCGCAAATTTTATTGACGCTATGTGGGAAGCCAACTCCTCGTACGATTCAGGACGTGGAAGAAAAAGTAAAGGAGACTTTTCCTGCACCAATCGACTGCTGGGCATTGAATGAAGCCAAAGAAAGCATAAAAAAAGAGAAAATGTGTTTTGCCTGTAGACTGAGTGCATGCATACTTCAAAAGGATATTTTGCAATATAAGCTTGATAACTCACTAACTCTATTTTTGGTTGCGGTGTTGGAATATATTTCTGCTGATATTTTAAAAGTAGCCCAAAAAATCGAACATGTCGAGATATCTTTTGAAGATATTGAAGTGGTCATGTATGCAGATAAGGTTTTGACGGATATGTTCTTTCAACCTGAGATCAATAAAAAATTCATCCCTAATCCTTTACCACCAGCTCCACGAGCTAGCCTAACATATGAGGAGGTAGTGAAAGAGCTTATACATGATGAAAAACAGTACCAGCGTGATTTGCATATGATTATTCGCATGTTTCGTGAAGAGTTGACTAAAGTTGTCGTGGATACTAAAGAAATAGAAAAAAATTTTTCCAATATAACAGACATACGAGTATATGAAGTAACTGTGACGTTGTTAAGCTCTTTGGAAGATGTGATTGAAATGTCTCAAGAGCAGAGCCTTCCTTGTGTGGGGAGTTGTTTCGAAGAGTTGGCGGAAGCTGAAGAGTTCGATGTATATACAAAGTATGCCCAGGAAGTGACCTCAAAAGAAGCTAGGGATTCACTTTCGATTTTGTTGTCAAAACCGGACGCTACGTCGTTAATATCTGCTGGGCATGGATTTCGTGAAGCTGTAAAATACTATTTACCAAATTTGCTGCTCATTCCTATTTGGCATGCTTTTTTGTACATGGACTACATAAAATCGTTAACGCAGCTCAGCCCATCCCAAGAGGATAGAGAAAGTTTGCCTTGTGATCTTGAAAATGGAGTCGCAAATTTGCCGAAGGAATCCGCAGCTCCAGTTCACAACCGTGCTTGTCGGCATTTAGCTATAGAAAAAACTAGAGATTTGCAAAACTCTGTTGAACATTGGGATAAAGATGTTGGGCAAAGTTGTAATGAATTTATAAGAGAGGATACGTTAGTCAAACTTGGTTCTGGTAAAAGAATAACTGAGAGAAAAGTGTACTTGTTTGATGGACTAATGGTTCTTTATAAATCGATCGTTAAAAAGCAAGCAGTATCAGCGGGGGCTCCAAATTATGATTTTCGATTGAAGGAGAAATTTTTCATGCGACGGGTTGAAATAATTGATCGATGCGATACAGATGATTTGGAACATGCTTTTGAAATATCCCCAGTTATTTTAATTGCTAAAAACTCTCAGCACAAAAGTGATTGGATGGCGGACTTAATTATGGTAAATACGAAGTCTATGTTAGATAGGATTTTGGATAGCATACTGTTAGATATGGAGAAAAAGCACCCACTTCGTTTACCAAGTTCTAATATATACAAATTCGCAATTCCTGATAACGCAGACAACATTGTTTTAGAAGAGCGTGAAAGCGCTGGTGTTCCTCTTATAAAGGGAGCTACAGCTTCTTCAGCTTTTAATAGAAAGATTTAAGATACCAGATCCGAGTATAGTTTATCAAGAGAACCACTCAAATGAAAGAGATGGAAACTCAGACACTGAAAAATTACATAAAAACTCACAAAGGGAAGACTGGAAACGATATCGAAAGGAATATCTCTAACCTGTACAGTTTCGAGTTCTCAACGTACTGCGACACTGGGTTGATCATCACTTTTATGACTTTGAGAAAGATCCTGTTCTACTGGAAACACTGTTACAGTTTTTGGAGAACGTGAGTGGGAAATCTATGAAGAAATGGGTCGATTCAGTGATGAAAATTGTACAAAGAAAGAAAAACGAACAAGAAAAAAGTCAAAAGCAAATTACTTTTGCTTATGGACATAGCCCCCCACCTATTGAACATCACCTACATGTACCAGATGCAGAAATAAATTTGTTGACCTTGCATCCATTAGAACTAGCAAGGCAACTAACTATTCTTGAATTTGAGTTATATAAAAATGTGAAACCATCTGAACTTGTGGGATCGCCGTGGACCAAAAAGGATAAGGAGATAAAAAGTCCAAATTTGTTGAAAATAATGAAGTATACTACAAATGTAACAAGATGGTTTAAAAAATTTATTATAGGAGCTGAAAACTACGATGAAAGAGTAGCAATGGTTGCTCGTGCAATCGAAGTGATGTGGTCATGTTAGAATTAAACAATTTTAATGGAATTCTGTCAATAATTGCAGCAATGAGAAGCGCTTCGGTTTACCGACTTAAACTAACTTTCCAAGGTCTACCTGCGAGATATGAAAAATTTCTCGAAGAATGTCGAGAACTAATTGACGACGGACATTTAAAAAAATATCAGGAAAAATTGCGTTTAATAAATCCTCCTTGTGTACTTGTGAGCGAAAGAAATAAATAGAAAAAAAAAAACAATTCGCCCATCTCAACTTGATTGCGATTTGCAAAGGCATCATACGTTGACGTTGCGCAGTATAGCCGGTTTGCTTGGGTTTATGTACGTGTGCTTGTAATTTTGTTTGTAACATGTTATGCAATGTAAATTAAATATAATTTTTTAAGATCATGATATACAGGTCGTCTCTATAAATGCTGTCATAGGCAGCCTTAAAATCGATAAGCAGGTGGTGGGTATCGATCTGGACTTCTTGGGTTTTCTCCAGGATCTGCCTGAGTGTGGAAATCTGATCGATTGTGGACTTTCCTGACGTGAAACCGCACTGAGAGGGTCCAATCAGGTTGTTTACGACGGGTTCAATCAAATCAATCCCAGAAGAAACATGTTTTTATCAGTGGTTTTCTCAAATGAGTCCGGGCTTGGCCCCGTGCGATTTTTTTTTATTGCCCAAACTCAAAACATACCTTAAGAGTAAGGGTTCGGTACGGTAGAAAATTTTGGGACATACCACGTATATATTCTAATATATGTACATAGTATTATGTATAATAATTGTTCACTGCTCTCGGCCTACTTAGGTAAAGGCGGCTTAAGTACAAAATTGAAAAACTAATTCTAAGAAATCACATGTTTTGACAAATTATAGTTAATTTTAATTTAATTTTGATTCGGTGGGGGCTGAGGCCCCCATTTATTGGCTTAATACAAGCTTAATCTAACTTAAAAACTAACAGAAAGACTTAAGAGCTAGTGACCAAGGAAGTGATGGAGGAGATCTTGTTTGAGACGAGGAGTGCTCAGGTGGAAATGAAAAAGGGAGAGGTTCGAGTTGACCTTTCGGAGCATTCGGGAGATAGGTTCGTTGGAGCCATAAGAGGTGCGGTGGACCGGTAGATAGAAGAGACGAGGACAACGTAGATTGCGGGGGTTGGTATTGAAGGAAATGGAGTTCAAAATGGATGCACAGTCGATGGAACCTGAGAGAAGACGATGAATGAAAAGAACGTCAGCAATATTCCTACGTTCTTCTAACGAATTCATATTTAGAAGTTTGAGGCGGTCTTGATAGGGAGGTAAGATTAAAGGGTCGTTCCATGGCAGGCCACGGAGGGCAAATCGGAGGAATCGACGTTGAATACCCTCGATTCGGGAAACATGAACCCGGTGAAAGGGGGACCAAGCTTGACTGGCATACTCAAGCAGGGGGCGAAGAAAGGTAATATAGAGAGATCTGGTTACATACGGGTTGGAAAATTCCTTGGACCACCGTTTAATAAAGCCAAGTGATGAGTTGGCTTTGAGGATCATCTTATCGATATGTGAACGGATATTAAGCTCACAGTCGAATAATATGCCAAGGTCTTGAAAAGACTGAACCAGGGGAATTGGTTGACCATGGAGAAAATAAAGTCGGGGGGGAGACGGGTTGTATTTACGTGAGAAGGTTATAAATTGACATTTGGCTATATTAAGTTCTAGGCAGTTTTTGAGGCACCAGATTGAAAACCGATCAAGGTCTTCTTGAAGAAGGGCAGAGTCCTGGGGAGAGGAAATAGATTTAAAAAATTTTGTGTCGTCAGCGTAAAGGGAAAGGGAGGAGTGCTTAATGACACTCTCAACATCGTTGATAGTAAGAATGAAGAGAAGAGGGCCAAGATGACTGCCTTGTGGAACTCCAGATGAGGCCAGGAATGGAACAGAAAGGGCGGATCTAAACCGAACACTATAATATCGGTTTACCAGGTAAGAAGAAATCCATTTTAAAAAGAGCGGCTCAAAGCCGAGAGCAGACAATTTGAAAAGGATCAATTTGTGAGATATCTTATCAAATGCTTTAGTGAAATCTGTTGCGATAACATCGATTTCTTTGCCATTTTCTAAGGCTGAGAGTGCAAAAGACACGAATTCAACTAGATTTGTGGTAGTTGATCTACCTTTTAGAAAACCATGTTGTCGGGGTGAAATAAAAGGCTTGCATTTGAAGCTTAACGCTTCGTATAAAATGCTTTCAAAGAGTTTGGGTATATGAGAGAGTTTAGCAATGGGACGATAATTGGTAACTTCATGCTTAGATCCCGTTTTGTGTATTGGGATTGTACTGGAAACACTGTTACAGTTTTTGGAGAACGTGAGTGGGAAATCTATGAAGAAATGGGTCGATCAGTGATGAAAATTGTACAAAGAAAGAAAAACGAACAAGAAAAAAGTCAAAAGCAAATTACTTTTGCTTATGGACATAGCCCCCCACCTATTGAACATCACCTACATGTACCAGATGCAGAAATAAATTTGTTGACCTTGCATCCATTAGAACTAGCAAGGCAACTAACTATTCTTGAATTTGAGTTATATAAAAATGTGAAACCATCTGAACTTGTGGGATCGCCGTGGACCAAAAAGGATAAGGAGATAAAAAGTCCAAATTTGTTGAAAATAATGAAGTATACTACAAATGTAACAAGATGGTTTAAAAAATTTATTATAGGAGCTGAAAACTACGATGAAAGAGTAGCAATGGTTGCTCGTGCAATCGAAGTGATGTGGTCATGTTAGAATTAAACAATTTTAATGGAATTCTGTCAATAATTGCAGCAATGGGAAGCGCTTCGGTTTACCGACTTAAACTAACTTTCCAAGGTCTACCTGCGAGATATGAAAAATTTCTCGAAGAATGTCGAGAACTAATTGACGACGGACATTTAAAAAAATATCAGGAAAAATTGCGTTTAATAAATCCTCCTTGTGTACTTGTGAGCGAAAGAAATAAATAGAAAAAAAAAACAATTCGCCCATCTCAACTTGATTGCGATTTGCAAAGGCATCATACGTTGACGTTGCGCAGTATAGCCGGTTTGCTTGGGTTTATGTACGTGTGCTTGTAATTTTGTTTGTAACATGTTATGCAATGTAAATTAAATATAATTTTTTAAGATCATGATATACAGGTCGTCTCTATAAATGCTGTCATAGGCAGCCTTAAAATCGATAAGCAGGTGGTGGGTATCGATCTGGACTTCTTGGGTTTTCTCCAGGATCTGCCTGAGTGTGGAAATCTGATCGATTGTGGACTTTCCTGACGTGAAACCGCACTGAGAGGGTCCAATCAGGTTGTTTACGACGGGTTCAATCAAATCAATCCCAGAAGAAACATGTTTTTATCAGTGGTTTTCTCAAATGAGTCCGGGCTTGGCCCCGTGCGATTTTTTTTTATTGCCCAAACTCAAAACATACCTTAAGAGTAAGGGTTCGGCACGGTAGAAAATTTTGGGACATACCACGTATATATTCTAATATATGTACATAGTATTATGTATAATAATTGTTCACTGCTCTCGGCCTACTTAGGTAAAGGCGGCTTAAGTACAAAATTGAAAAACTAATTCTAAGAAATCACATGTTTTGACAAATTATAGTTAATTTTAATTTAATTTTGATTCGGTGGGGGCTGAGGCCCCCATTTATTGGCTTAATACAAGCTTAATCTAACTTAAAAACTAACAGAAAGACTTAAGAGCTAGTGACCAAGGAAGTGATGGAGGAGATCTTGTTTGAGACGAGGAGTGCTCAGGTGGAAATGAAAAAGGGAGAGGTTCGAGTTGACCTTTCGGAGCATTCGGGAGATAGGTTCGTTGGAGCCATAAGAGGTGCGGTGGACCGGTAGATAGAAGAGAAGAGGACAACGTAGATTGCGGGGGTTGGTATTGAAGGAAATGGAGTTCAAAATGGATGCACAGTCGATGGAACCTGAGAGAAGACGATGAATGAAAAGAACGTCAGCAATATTCCTACGTTCTTCTAACGAATTCATATTTAGAAGTTTGAGGCGGTCTTGATAGGGAGGTAAGATTAAAGGGTCGTTCCATGGCAGGCCACGGAGGGCAAATCGGAGGAATCGACGTTGAATACCCTCGATTCGGGAAACATGAACCCGGTGAAAGGGGGACCAAGCTTGACTGGCATACTCAAGCAGGGGGCGAAGAAAGGTAATATAGAGAGATCTGGTTACATACGGGTTGGAAAATTCCTTGGACCACCGTTTAATAAAGCCAAGTGATGAGTTGGCTTTGAGGATCATCTTATCGATATGTGAACGGATATTAAGCTCACAGTCGAATAATATGCCAAGGTCTTGAAAAGACTGAACCAGGGGAATTGGTTGACCATGGAGAAAATAAAGTCGGGGGGGAGACGGGTTGTATTTACGTGAGAAGGTTATAAATTGACATTTGGCTATATTAAGTTCTAGGCAGTTTTTGAGGCACCAGATTGAAAACCGATCAAGGTCTTCTTGAAGAAGGGCAGAGTCCTGGGGAGAGGAAATAGATTTAAAAAATTTTGTGTCGTCAGCGTAAAGGGAAAGGGAGGAGTGCTTAATGACACTCTCAACATCGTTGATAGTAAGAATGAAGAGAAGAGGGCCAAGATGACTGCCTTGTGGAACTCCAGATGAGGCCAGGAATGGAACAGAAAGGGCGGATCTAAACCGAACACTATAATATCGGTTTACCAGGTAAGAAGAAATCCATTTTAAAAAGAGCGGCTCAAAGCCGAGAGCAGACAATTTGAAAAGGATCAATTTGTGAGATATCTTATCAAATGCTTTAGTGAAATCTGTTGCGATAACATCGATTTCTTTGCCATTTTCTAAGGCTGAGAGTGCAAAAGACACGAATTCAACTAGATTTGTGGTAGTTGATCTACCTTTTAGAAAACCATGTTGTCGGGGTGAAATAAAAGGCTTGCATTTGAAGCTTAACGCTTCGTATAAAATGCTTTCAAAGAGTTTGGGTATATGAGAGAGTTTAGCAATGGGACGATAATTGGTAACTTCATGCTTAGATCCCGTTTTGTGTATTGGGATTGTACTGGAAACACTGTTACAGTTTTTGGAGAACGTGAGTGGGAAATCTATGAAGAAATGGGTCGATCAGTGATGAAAATTGTACAAAGAAAGAAAAACGAACAAGAAAAAAGTCAAAAGCAAATTACTTTTGCTTATGGACATAGCCCCCCACCTATTGAACATCACCTACATGTACCAGATGCAGAAATAAATTTGTTGACCTTGCATCCATTAGAACTAGCAAGGCAACTAACTATTCTTGAATTTGAGTTATATAAAAATGTGAAACCATCTGAACTTGTGGGATCGCCGTGGACCAAAAAGGATAAGGAGATAAAAAGTCCAAATTTGTTGAAAATAATGAAGTATACTACAAATGTAACAAGATGGTTTAAAAAATTTATTATAGGAGCTGAAAACTACGATGAAAGAGTAGCAATGGTTGCTCGTGCAATCGAAGTGATGTGGTCATGTTAGAATTAAACAATTTTAATGGAATTCTGTCAATAATTGCAGCAATGGGAAGCGCTTCGGTTTACCGACTTAAACTAACTTTCCAAGGTCTACCTGCGAGATATGAAAAATTTCTCGAAGAATGTCGAGAACTAATTGACGACGGACATTTAAAAAAATATCAGGAAAAATTGCGTTCAATAAATCCTCCTTGTGTACTTGTGAGCGAAAGAAATAAATAGAAAAAAAAAACAATTCGCCCATCTCAACTTGATTGCGATTTGCAAAGGCATCATACGTTGACGTTGCGCAGTATAGCCGGTTTGCTTGGGTTTATGTACGTGTGCTTGTAATTTTGTTTGTAACATGTTATGCAATGTAAATTAAATATAATTTTTTAAGATCATGATATACAGGTCGTCTCTATAAATGCTGTCATAGGCAGCCTTAAAATCGATAAGCAGGTGGTGGGTATCGATCTGGACTTCTTGGGTTTTCTCCAGGATCTGCCTGAGTGTGGAAATCTGATCGATTGTGGACTTTCCTGACGTGAAACCGCACTGAGAGGGTCCAATCAGGTTGTTTACGACGGGTTCAATCAAATCAATCCCAGAAGAAACATGTTTTTATCAGTGGTTTTCTCAAATGAGTCCGGGCTTGGCCCCGTGCGATTTTTTTTTATTGCCCAAACTCAAAACATACCTTAAGAGTAAGGGTTCGGCACGGTAGAAAATTTTGGGACATACCACGTATATATTCTAATATATGTACATAGTATTATGTATAATAATTGTTCACTGCTCTCGGCCTACTTAGGTAAAGGCGGCTTAAGTACAAAATTGAAAAACTAATTCTAAGAAATCACATGTTTTGACAAATTATAGTTAATTTTAATTTAATTTTGATTCGGTGGGGGCTGAGGCCCCCATTTATTGGCTTAATACAAGCTTAATCTAACTTAAAAACTAACAGAAAGACTTAAGAGCTAGTGACCAAGGAAGTGATGGAGGAGATCTTGTTTGAGACGAGGAGTGCTCAGGTGGAAATGAAAAAGGGAGAGGTTCGAGTTGACCTTTCGGAGCATTCGGGAGATAGGTTCGTTGGAGCCATAAGAGGTGCGGTGGACCGGTAGATAGAAGAGACGAGGACAACGTAGATTGCGGGGGTTGGTATTGAAGGAAATGGAGTTCAAAATGGATGCACAGTCGATGGAACCTGAGAGAAGACGATGAATGAAAAGAACGTCAGCAATATTCCTACGTTCTTCTAACGAATTCATATTTAGAAGTTTGAGGCGGTCTTGATAGGGAGGTAAGATTAAAGGGTCGTTCCATGGCAGGCCACGGAGGGCAAATCGGAGGAATCGACGTTGAATACCCTCGATTCGGGAAACATGAACCCGGTGAAAGGGGGACCAAGCTTGACTGGCATACTCAAGCAGGGGGCGAAGAAAGGTAATATAGAGAGATCTGGTTACATACGGGTTGGAAAATTCCTTGGACCACCGTTTAATAAAGCCAAGTGATGAGTTGGCTTTGAGGATCATCTTATCGATATGTGAACGGATATTAAGCTCACAGTCGAATAATATGCCAAGGTCTTGAAAAGACTGAACCAGGGGAATTGGTTGACCATGGAGAAAATAAAGTCGGGGGGGAGACGGGTTGTATTTACGTGAGAAGGTTATAAATTGACATTTGGCTATATTAAGTTCTAGGCAGTTTTTGAGGCACCAGATTGAAAACCGATCAAGGTCTTCTTGAAGAAGGGCAGAGTCCTGGGGAGAGGAAATAGATTTAAAAAATTTTGTGTCGTCAGCGTAAAGGGAAAGGGAGGAGTGCTTAATGACACTCTCAACATCGTTGATAGTAAGAATGAAGAGAAGAGGGCCAAGATGACTGCCTTGTGGAACTCCAGATGAGGCCAGGAATGGAACAGAAAGGGCGGATCTAAACCGAACACTATAATATCGGTTTACCAGGTAAGAAGAAATCCATTTTAAAAAGAGCGGCTCAAAGCCGAGAGCAGACAATTTGAAAAGGATCAATTTGTGAGATATCTTATCAAATGCTTTAGTGAAATCTGTTGCGATAACATCGATTTCTTTGCCATTTTCTAAGGCTGAGAGTGCAAAAGACACGAATTCAACTAGATTTGTGGTAGTTGATCTACCTTTTAGAAAACCATGTTGTCGGGGTGAAATAAAAGGCTTGCATTTGAAGCTTAACGCTTCGTATAAAATGCTTTCAAAGAGTTTGGGTATATGAGAGAGTTTAGCAATGGGACGATAATTGGTAACTTCATGCTTAGATCCCGTTTTGTGTATTGGGATTGTACTGGAAACACTGTTACAGTTTTTGGAGAACGTGAGTGGGAAATCTATGAAGAAATGGGTCGATCAGTGATGAAAATTGTACAAAGAAAGAAAAACGAACAAGAAAAAAGTCAAAAGCAAATTACTTTTGCTTATGGACATAGCCCCCCACCTATTGAACATCACCTACATGTACCAGATGCAGAAATAAATTTGTTGACCTTGCATCCATTAGAACTAGCAAGGCAACTAACTATTCTTGAATTTGAGTTATATAAAAATGTGAAACCATCTGAACTTGTGGGATCGCCGTGGACCAAAAAGGATAAGGAGATAAAAAGTCCAAATTTGTTGAAAATAATGAAGTATACTACAAATGTAACAAGATGGTTTAAAAAATTTATTATAGGAGCTGAAAACTACGATGAAAGAGTAGCAATGGTTGCTCGTGCAATCGAAGTGATGTGGTCATGTTAGAATTAAACAATTTTAATGGAATTCTGTCAATAATTGCAGCAATGGGAAGCGCTTCGGTTTACCGACTTAAACTAACTTTCCAAGGTCTACCTGCGAGATATGAAAAATTTCTCGAAGAATGTCGAGAACTAATTGACGACGGACATTTAAAAAAATATCAGGAAAAATTGCGTTTAATAAATCCTCCTTGTGTACTTGTGAGCGAAAGAAATAAATAGAAAAAAAAAACAATTCGCCCATCTCAACTTGATTGCGATTTGCAAAGGCATCATACGTTGACGTTGCGCAGTATAGCCGGTTTGCTTGGGTTTATGTACGTGTGCTTGTAATTTTGTTTGTAACATGTTATGCAATGTAAATTAAATATAATTTTTTAAGATCATGATATACAGGTCGTCTCTATAAATGCTGTCATAGGCAGCCTTAAAATCGATAAGCAGGTGGTGGGTATCGATCTGGACTTCTTGGGTTTTCTCCAGGATCTGCCTGAGTGTGGAAATCTGATCGATTGTGGACTTTCCTGACGTGAAACCGCACTGAGAGGGTCCAATCAGGTTGTTTACGACGGGTTCAATCAAATCAATCCCAGAAGAAACATGTTTTTATCAGTGGTTTTCTCAAATGAGTCCGGGCTTGGCCCCGTGCGATTTTTTTTTATTGCCCAAACTCAAAACATACCTTAAGAGTAAGGGTTCGGCACGGTAGAAAATTTTGGGACATACCACGTATATATTCTAATATATGTACATAGTATTATGTATAATAATTGTTCACTGCTCTCGGCCTACTTAGGTAAAGGCGGCTTAAGTACAAAATTGAAAAACTAATTCTAAGAAATCACATGTTTTGACAAATTATAGTTAATTTTAATTTAATTTTGATTCGGTGGGGGCTGAGGCCCCCATTTATTGGCTTAATACAAGCTTAATCTAACTTAAAAACTAACAGAAAGACTTAAGAGCTAGTGACCAAGGAAGTGATGGAGGAGATCTTGTTTGAGACGAGGAGTGCTCAGGTGGAAATGAAAAAGGGAGAGGTTCGAGTTGACCTTTCGGAGCATTCGGGAGATAGGTTCGTTGGAGCCATAAGAGGTGCGGTGGACCGGTAGATAGAAGAGACGAGGACAACGTAGATTGCGGGGGTTGGTATTGAAGGAAATGGAGTTCAAAATGGATGCACAGTCGATGGAACCTGAGAGAAGACGATGAATGAAAAGAACGTCAGCAATATTCCTACGTTCTTCTAACGAATTCATATTTAGAAGTTTGAGGCGGTCTTGATAGGGAGGTAAGATTAAAGGGTCGTTCCATGGCAGGCCACGGAGGGCAAATCGGAGGAATCGACGTTGAATACCCTCGATTCGGGAAACATGAACCCGGTGAAAGGGGGACCAAGCTTGACTGGCATACTCAAGCAGGGGGCGAAGAAAGGTAATATAGAGAGATCTGGTTACATACGGGTTGGAAAATTCCTTGGACCACCGTTTAATAAAGCCAAGTGATGAGTTGGCTTTGAGGATCATCTTATCGATATGTGAACGGATATTAAGCTCACAGTCGAATAATATGCCAAGGTCTTGAAAAGACTGAACCAGGGGAATTGGTTGACCATGGAGAAAATAAAGTCGGGGGGGAGACGGGTTGTATTTACGTGAGAAGGTTATAAATTGACATTTGGCTATATTAAGTTCTAGGCAGTTTTTGAGGCACCAGATTGAAAACCGATCAAGGTCTTCTTGAAGAAGGGCAGAGTCCTGGGGAGAGGAAATAGATTTAAAAAATTTTGTGTCGTCAGCGTAAAGGGAAAGGGAGGAGTGCTTAATGACACTCTCAACATCGTTGATAGTAAGAATGAAGAGAAGAGGGCCAAGATGACTGCCTTGTGGAACTCCAGATGAGGCCAGGAATGGAACAGAAAGGGCGGATCTAAACCGAACACTATAATATCGGTTTACCAGGTAAGAAGAAATCCATTTTAAAAAGAGCGGCTCAAAGCCGAGAGCAGACAATTTGAAAAGGATCAATTTGTGAGATATCTTATCAAATGCTTTAGTGAAATCTGTTGCGATAACATCGATTTCTTTGCCATTTTCTAAGGCTGAGAGTGCAAAAGACACGAATTCAACTAGATTTGTGGTAGTTGATCTACCTTTTAGAAAACCATGTTGTCGGGGTGAAATAAAAGGCTTGCATTTGAAGCTTAACGCTTCGTATAAAATGCTTTCAAAGAGTTTGGGTATATGAGAGAGTTTAGCAATGGGACGATAATTGGTAACTTCATGCTTAGATCCCGTTTTGTGTATTGGGATTGTACTGGAAACACTGTTACAGTTTTTGGAGAACGTGAGTGGGAAATCTATGAAGAAATGGGTCGATCAGTGATGAAAATTGTACAAAGAAAGAAAAACGAACAAGAAAAAAGTCAAAAGCAAATTACTTTTGCTTATGGACATAGCCCCCCACCTATTGAACATCACCTACATGTACCAGATGCAGAAATAAATTTGTTGACCTTGCATCCATTAGAACTAGCAAGGCAACTAACTATTCTTGAATTTGAGTTATATAAAAATGTGAAACCATCTGAACTTGTGGGATCGCCGTGGACCAAAAAGGATAAGGAGATAAAAAGTCCAAATTTGTTGAAAATAATGAAGTATACTACAAATGTAACAAGATGGTTTAAAAAATTTATTATAGGAGCTGAAAACTACGATGAAAGAGTAGCAATGGTTGCTCGTGCAATCGAAGTGATGTGGTCATGTTAGAATTAAACAATTTTAATGGAATTCTGTCAATAATTGCAGCAATGGGAAGCGCTTCGGTTTACCGACTTAAACTAACTTTCCAAGGTCTACCTGCGAGATATGAAAAATTTCTCGAAGAATGTCGAGAACTAATTGACGACGGACATTTAAAAAAATATCAGGAAAAATTGCGTTCAATAAATCCTCCTTGTGTACTTGTGAGCGAAAGAAATAAATAGAAAAAAAACAATTCGCCCATCTCAACTTGATTGCGATTTGCAAAGGCATCATACGTTGACGTTGCGCAGTATAGCCGGTTTGCTTGGGTTTATGTACGTGTGCTTGTAATTTTGTTTGTAACATGTTATGCAATGTAAATTAAATATAATTTTTTAAGATCATGATATACAGGTCGTCTCTATAAATGCTGTCATAGGCAGCCTTAAAATCGATAAGCAGGTGGTGGGTATCGATCTGGACTTCTTGGGTTTTCTCCAGGATCTGCCTGAGTGTGGAAATCTGATCGATTGTGGACTTTCCTGACGTGAAACCGCACTGAGAGGGTCCAATCAGGTTGTTTACGACGGGTTCAATCAAATCAATCCCAGAAGAAACATGTTTTTATCAGTGGTTTTCTCAAATGAGTCCGGGCTTGGCCCCGTGCGATTTTTTTTTATTGCCCAAACTCAAAACATACCTTAAGAGTAAGGGTTCGGCACGGTAGAAAATTTTGGGACATACCACGTATATATTCTAATATATGTACATAGTATTATGTATAATAATTGTTCACTGCTCTCGGCCTACTTAGGTAAAGGCGGCTTAAGTACAAAATTGAAAAACTAATTCTAAGAAATCACATGTTTTGACAAATTATAGTTAATTTTAATTTAATTTTGATTCGGTGGGGGCTGAGGCCCCCATTTATTGGCTTAATACAAGCTTAATCTAACTTAAAAACTAACAGAAAGACTTAAGAGCTAGTGACCAAGGAAGTGATGGAGGAGATCTTGTTTGAGACGAGGAGTGCTCAGGTGGAAATGAAAAAGGGAGAGGTTCGAGTTGACCTTTCGGAGCATTCGGGAGATAGGTTCGTTGGAGCCATAAGAGGTGCGGTGGACCGGTAGATAGAAGAGACGAGGACAACGTAGATTGCGGGGGTTGGTATTGAAGGAAATGGAGTTCAAAATGGATGCACAGTCGATGGAACCTGAGAGAAGACGATGAATGAAAAGAACGTCAGCAATATTCCTACGTTCTTCTAACGAATTCATATTTAGAAGTTTGAGGCGGTCTTGATAGGGAGGTAAGATTAAAGGGTCGTTCCATGGCAGGCCACGGAGGGCAAATCGGAGGAATCGACGTTGAATACCCTCGATTCGGGAAACATGAACCCGGTGAAAGGGGGACCAAGCTTGACTGGCATACTCAAGCAGGGGGCGAAGAAAGGTAATATAGAGAGATCTGGTTACATACGGGTTGGAAAATTCCTTGGACCACCGTTTAATAAAGCCAAGTGATGAGTTGGCTTTGAGGATCATCTTATCGATATGTGAACGGATATTAAGCTCACAGTCGAATAATATGCCAAGGTCTTGAAAAGACTGAACCAGGGGAATTGGTTGACCATGGAGAAAATAAAGTCGGGGGGGGAGACGGGTTGTATTTACGTGAGAAGGTTATAAATTGACATTTGGCTATATTAAGTTCTAGGCAGTTTTTGAGGCACCAGATTGAAAACCGATCAAGGTCTTCTTGAAGAAGGGCAGAGTCCTGGGGAGAGGAAATAGATTTAAAAAATTTTGTGTCGTCAGCGTAAAGGGAAAGGGAGGAGTGCTTAATGACACTCTCAACATCGTTGATAGTAAGAATGAAGAGAAGAGGGCCAAGATGACTGCCTTGTGGAACTCCAGATGAGGCCAGGAATGGAACAGAAAGGGCGGATCTAAACCGAACACTATAATATCGGTTTACCAGGTAAGAAGAAATCCATTTTAAAAAGAGCGGCTCAAAGCCGAGAGCAGACAATTTGAAAAGGATCAATTTGTGAGATATCTTATCAAATGCTTTAGTGAAATCTGTTGCGATAACATCGATTTCTTTGCCATTTTCTAAGGCTGAGAGTGCAAAAGACACGAATTCAACTAGATTTGTGGTAGTTGATCTACCTTTTAGAAAACCATGTTGTCGGGGTGAAATAAAAGGCTTGCATTTGAAGCTTAACGCTTCGTATAAAATGCTTTCAAAGAGTTTGGGTATATGAGAGAGTTTAGCAATGGGACGATAATTGGTAACTTCATGCTTAGATCCCGTTTTGTGTATTGGGATTGTACTGGAAACACTGTTACAGTTTTTGGAGAACGTGAGTGGGAAATCTATGAAGAAATGGGTCGATCAGTGATGAAAATTGTACAAAGAAAGAAAAACGAACAAGAAAAAAGTCAAAAGCAAATTACTTTTGCTTATGGACATAGCCCCCCACCTATTGAACATCACCTACATGTACCAGATGCAGAAATAAATTTGTTGACCTTGCATCCATTAGAACTAGCAAGGCAACTAACTATTCTTGAATTTGAGTTATATAAAAATGTGAAACCATCTGAACTTGTGGGATCGCCGTGGACCAAAAAGGATAAGGAGATAAAAAGTCCAAATTTGTTGAAAATAATGAAGTATACTACAAATGTAACAAGATGGTTTAAAAAATTTATTATAGGAGCTGAAAACTACGATGAAAGAGTAGCAATGGTTGCTCGTGCAATCGAAGTGATGTGGTCATGTTAGAATTAAACAATTTTAATGGAATTCTGTCAATAATTGCAGCAATGGGAAGCGCTTCGGTTTACCGACTTAAACTAACTTTCCAAGGTCTACCTGCGAGATATGAAAAATTTCTCGAAGAATGTCGAGAACTAATTGACGACGGACATTTAAAAAAATATCAGGAAAAATTGCGTTCAATAAATCCTCCTTGTGTACTTGTGAGCGAAAGAAATAAATAGAAAAAAAACAATTCGCCCATCTCAACTTGATTGCGATTTGCAAAGGCATCATACGTTGACGTTGCGCAGTATAGCCGGTTTGCTTGGGTTTATGTACGTGTGCTTGTAATTTTGTTTGTAACATGTTATGCAATGTAAATTAAATATAATTTTTTAAGATCATGATATACAGGTCGTCTCTATAAATGCTGTCATAGGCAGCCTTAAAATCGATAAGCAGGTGGTGGGTATCGATCTGGACTTCTTGGGTTTTCTCCAGGATCTGCCTGAGTGTGGAAATCTGATCGATTGTGGACTTTCCTGACGTGAAACCGCACTGAGAGGGTCCAATCAGGTTGTTTACGACGGGTTCAATCAAATCAATCCCAGAAGAAACATGTTTTTATCAGTGGTTTTCTCAAATGAGTCCGGGCTTGGCCCCGTGCGATTTTTTTTTATTGCCCAAACTCAAAACATACCTTAAGAGTAAGGGTTCGGCACGGTAGAAAATTTTGGGACATACCACGTATATATTCTGATATATGTACATAGTATTATGTATAATAATTGTTCACTGCTCTCGGCCTACTTAGGTAAAGGCGGCTTAAGTACAAAATTGAAAAACTAATTCTAAGAAATCACATGTTTTGACAAATTATAGTTAATTTTAATTTAATTTTGATTCGGTGGGGGCTGAGGCCCCCATTTATTGGCTTAATACAAGCTTAATCTAACTTAAAAACTAACAGAAAGACTTAAGAGCTAGTGACCAAGGAAGTGATGGAGGAGATCTTGTTTGAGACGAGGAGTGCTCAGGTGGAAATGAAAAAGGGAGAGGTTCGAGTTGACCTTTCGGAGCATTCGGGAGATAGGTTCGTTGGAGCCATAAGAGGTGCGGTGGACCGGTAGATAGAAGAGACGAGGACAACGTAGATTGCGGGGGTTGGTATTGAAGGAAATGGAGTTCAAAATGGATGCACAGTCGATGGAACCTGAGAGAAGACGATGAATGAAAAGAACGTCAGCAATATTCCTACGTTCTTCTAACGAATTCATATTTAGAAGTTTGAGGCGGTCTTGATAGGGAGGTAAGATTAAAGGGTCGTTCCATGGCAGGCCACGGAGGGCAAATCGGAGGAATCGACGTTGAATACCCTCGATTCGGGAAACATGAACCCGGTGAAAGGGGGACCAAGCTTGACTGGCATACTCAAGCAGGGGGCGAAGAAAGGTAATATAGAGAGATCTGGTTACATACGGGTTGGAAAATTCCTTGGACCACCGTTTAATAAAGCCAAGTGATGAGTTGGCTTTGAGGATCATCTTATCGATATGTGAACGGATATTAAGCTCACAGTCGAATAATATGCCAAGGTCTTGAAAAGACTGAACCAGGGGAATTGGTTGACCATGGAGAAAATAAAGTCGGGGGGGGAGACGGGTTGTATTTACGTGAGAAGGTTATAAATTGACATTTGGCTATATTAAGTTCTAGGCAGTTTTTGAGGCACCAGATTGAAAACCGATCAAGGTCTTCTTGAAGAAGGGCAGAGTCCTGGGGAGAGGAAATAGATTTAAAAAATTTTGTGTCGTCAGCGTAAAGGGAAAGGGAGGAGTGCTTAATGACACTCTCAACATCGTTGATAGTAAGAATGAAGAGAAGAGGGCCAAGATGACTGCCTTGTGGAACTCCAGATGAGGCCAGGAATGGAACAGAAAGGGCGGATCTAAACCGAACACTATAATATCGGTTTACCAGGTAAGAAGAAATCCATTTTAAAAAGAGCGGCTCAAAGCCGAGAGCAGACAATTTGAAAAGGATCAATTTGTGAGATATCTTATCAAATGCTTTAGTGAAATCTGTTGCGATAACATCGATTTCTTTGCCATTTTCTAAGGCTGAGAGTGCAAAAGACACGAATTCAACTAGATTTGTGGTAGTTGATCTACCTTTTAGAAAACCATGTTGTCGGGGTGAAATAAAAGGCTTGCATTTGAAGCTTAACGCTTCGTATAAAATGCTTTCAAAGAGTTTGGGTATATGAGAGAGTTTAGCAATGGGACGATAATTGGTAACTTCATGCTTAGATCCCGTTTTGTGTATTGGGATTGTACTGGAAACACTGTTACAGTTTTTGGAGAACGTGAGTGGGAAATCTATGAAGAAATGGGTCGATCAGTGATGAAAATTGTACAAAGAAAGAAAAACGAACAAGAAAAAAGTCAAAAGCAAATTACTTTTGCTTATGGACATAGCCCCCCACCTATTGAACATCACCTACATGTACCAGATGTAGAAATAAATTTGTTGACCTTGCATCCATTAGAACTAGCAAGGCAACTAACTATTCTTGAATTTGAGTTATATAAAAATGTGAAACCATCTGAACTTGTGGGATCGCCGTGGACCAAAAAGGATAAGGAGATAAAAAGTCCAAATTTGTTGAAAATAATGAAGTATACTACAAATGTAACAAGATGGTTTAAAAAATTTATTATAGGAGCTGAAAACTACGATGAAAGAGTAGCAATGGTTGCTCGTGCAATCGAAGTGATGTGGTCATGTTAGAATTAAACAATTTTAATGGAATTCTGTCAATAATTGCAGCAATGGGAAGCGCTTCGGTTTACCGACTTAAACTAACTTTCCAAGGTCTACCTGCGAGATATGAAAAATTTCTCGAAGAATGTCGAGAACTAATTGACGACGGACATTTAAAAAAATATCAGGAAAAATTGCGTTCAATAAATCCTCCTTGTGTACTTGTGAGCGAAAGAAATAAATAGAAAAAAAACAATTCGCCCATCTCAACTTGATTGCGATTTGCAAAGGCATCATACGTTGACGTTGCGCAGTATAGCCGGTTTGCTTGGGTTTATGTACGTGTGCTTGTAATTTTGTTTGTAACATGTTATGCAATGTAAATTAAATATAATTTTTTAAGATCATGATATACAGGTCGTCTCTATAAATGCTGTCATAGGCAGCCTTAAAATCGATAAGCAGGTGGTGGGTATCGATCTGGACTTCTTGGGTTTTCTCCAGGATCTGCCTGAGTGTGGAAATCTGATCGATTGTGGACTTTCCTGACGTGAAACCGCACTGAGAGGGTCCAATCAGGTTGTTTACGACGGGTTCAATCAAATCAATCCCAGAAGAAACATGTTTTTATCAGTGGTTTTCTCAAATGAGTCCGGGCTTGGCCCCGTGCGATTTTTTTTTATTGCCCAAACTCAAAACATACCTTAAGAGTAAGGGTTCGGCACGGTAGAAAATTTTGGGACATACCACGTATATATTCTAATATATGTACATAGTATTATGTATAATAATTGTTCACTGCTCTCGGCCTACTTAGGTAAAGGCGGCTTAAGTACAAAATTGAAAAACTAATTCTAAGAAATCACATGTTTTGACAAATTATAGTTAATTTTAATTTAATTTTGATTCGGTGGGGGCTGAGGCCCCCATTTATTGGCTTAATACAAGCTTAATCTAACTTAAAAACTAACAGAAAGACTTAAGAGCTAGTGACCAAGGAAGTGATGGAGGAGATCTTGTTTGAGACGAGGAGTGCTCAGGTGGAAATGAAAAAGGGAGAGGTTCGAGTTGACCTTTCGGAGCATTCGGGAGATAGGTTCGTTGGAGCCATAAGAGGTGCGGTGGACCGGTAGATAGAAGAGACGAGGACAACGTAGATTGCGGGGGTTGGTATTTAAGGAAATGGAGTTCAAAATGGATGCACAGTCGATGGAACCTGAGAGAAGACGATGAATGAAAAGAACGTCAGCAATATTCCTACGTTCTTCTAACGAATTCATATTTAGAAGTTTGAGGCGGTCTTGATAGGGAGGTAAGATTAAAGGGTCGTTCCATGGCAGGCCACGGAGGGCAAATCAGAGGAATCGACGTTGAATACCCTCGATTCGGGAAACATGAACCCGGTGAAAGGGGGACCAAGCTTGACTGGCATACTCAAGCAGGGGGCGAAGAAAGGTAATATAGAGAGATCTGGTTACATACGGGTTGGAAAATTCCTTGGACCACCGTTTAATAAAGCCAAGTGATGAGTTGGCTTTGAGGATCATCTTATCGATATGTGAACGGAAATTAAGCTCACAGTCGAATAATATGCCAAGGTCTTGAAAAGACTGAACCAGGGGAATTGGTTGACCATGGAGAAAATAAAGTCGGGGGGGAGACGGGTTGTATTTACGTGAGAAGGTTATAAATTGACATTTGGCTATATTAAGTTCTAAGCAGTTTTTGAGGCACCAGATTGAAAACCGATCAAGGTCTTCTTGAAGAAGGGCAGAGTCCTGGGGAGAGGAAATAGATTTAAAAAATTTTGTGTCGTCAGCGTAAAGGGAGAGGGAGGTGTGCTTAATGACACTCTCAACATCGTTGATAGTAAGAATGAAGAGAAGAGGGCCAAGATGACTGCCTTGTGGAACTCCAGATGAGGCCAGGAATGGAACAGAAAGGGCGGATCTAAACCGAACACTATAATATCGGTTTACCAGGTAAGAAGAAATCCATTTTAAAAAGAGCGGCTCAAAGCCGAGAGCAGACAATTTGAAAAGGATAAATTTGTGAGATATCTTATCAAATGCTTTAGTGAAATCTGTTGCGATAACATCGATTTCTTTGCCATTTTCTAAGGCTGAGAGTGCAAAAGACACGAATTCAACTAGATTTGTGGTAGTTGATCTACCTTTTAGAAAACCATGTTGTCGGGGTGAAATAAAAGGCTTGCATTTGAAGCTTGACGCTTCGTATAAAATGCTTTCAAAGAGTTTGGGTATATGAGAGAGTTTAGCAATGGGACGATAATTGGTAACTTCATGCTTAGATCCCGTTTTGTGTATTGGGATTATAAAAGAGGTCTTCCAAATCTGGGGAAATTCACCCTGTGTGAGCGATAGACGAAAAAGGTAGGAAAGGGGTAGAGACAGGTTGGAAGAGCATTTCTTAAGAAACATGGCGGGGAGTCCGTCTGGGCCAGGTATAAATTCATCCTTAAGATTTTGTAACTTTTCTTCAATAACTGCAGGATCGAAATTTTGAGTGAGAAAGGGACCAATAGAGAAATTTGGTAGATCATTGAAGTAAGAGGGATCTGGTACGAAGGAGTTGTTGGCAAATGATTGCTTGAAAAATGTAGCAAAAAAGTTGGCGATGGTAGGAGGATCACATGAAGTTTTGGTTTCGAAAGCGAGGGAGGAAGGATAACCATCGGTCTTACTTTTGCAATTGACAAATTGAAAAAAGGACTTGGGGTCATTTATGAGATTGGTTTGCGCACTATTCAGGTAGCGCTGATAGAGAGAGTTATAGAGTTCAATGAAATGAAGATATGTACCTAGATAATTTGAATAGTCAGAAGAAGAGTGGGTGCGAAGGAATACCGCCCATAACTTGTTTCTTTTGTTTCGTAGAGAGCGAAGTCTACGATTATACCAAGGAGGGGATGTAGAAGAAGTTTTATGGCGGGAGTAAGGTACATAAACTGAGATGGATTTGAATATTTCTCTGTAAAAAATGCAGAGGGCATCAACCAGAGATAGATTGGTAAACTCAAAAGAAGCACTGCTTAGATAGGTATTAATTTTACGGAAATTAGCTTTGTGAAAATTGTAAGAAATCAGTTGGAAACGCCACTGACTTGGCATAGACTAGAGTCTGTTAGCCGATCTAAGAATAGGCATTCCTTAGTAGAAATGGGATTGGAAGCGATGAAAAAAGATAGGTCTTCAGATGGAGTCCACTTCAGCTGAGGCAGATTAAAATCTCCGAAGATAATGATATCATCAAGCGATTCTGATAAGTCGATCAAATTGTCAATTGCTGCAATAGCAAGTTGGTAGGATTCGATAGGTTGCGCCGGAAGAGTGTAACAACACATAACGTACAAGCATCTGCGAGTGAGGGTTATTTTAACCGACACAAAGTCGAGCTTAGGAGAGGATGATGTTGCAACGAGAGAGGAGTCCAAGCTGTTGTGAATAGCCAGTAGGACACCTCGACAAGGGGATTCAATCAAGGGGGGTGCGCGATCATCATCCCGAAAAACATTAAAAGAAGGAGGGAATAACTCCTGGTTTTTTATGTTGGGGATAAGATTAGTTTCGGTCAGAGCATAGATATCAAATGGGAGAGCATGAGATTGGCGGAAAACAGCGTGGGTTTTAGAACGGAGTCCTCTTACGTTCTGGTAATAGAAGGTGAGAGGGAGGTTTTTGCATGACTTTTTAGGGTCGAAAAAATTTATCATGGTCAAGGCGACTGCGTTGGAGGTGTGAGACTCTTTTAGAGTGTACATATTGGCGAAGAGCGGCAAGATCGTCTGCAACTTTTTGGGGGGGCGTATTGAAAATCTCGTGATACTTTATATAAAGTTTCCTGAGACTGGTAACGTCTGTAGGGAGGCCTTTCTGCTGGATAGAAACCATGACGCTTGTTTTTGTTTTACCCTCGTAGCACACCGAGTCGGATTTATCGTACAGATAGGCGAGATATAGACGTATATTCTCATATATCTTTTTATCTCTAAGCCTAGAGAGCGCATAGCGACATTCGGTGGTATCGCTAGTTTGCTGCGTTAATTTAACAGTGGGTGGCGAAAGGGGGTCAATAGAAGAGGGAGTGGTTAATGAGTTCGGTGTCGCAACGGCTGGTTTTTCTGAAATAGGGTTTAAAATGTGAGAACTGATGAAATTGGGATACTTAGCTCCAGTTCTGAGGTCGAAATTAGGGAAAGGCGTGTGTGTTAGGGGTAGAATGGTGGGAGTTTGAGTGGCAGGAGTTTGAGTTGTAGGGGTTAAGTCGAAAGAGAGACGTTGACGTTGGGGCTTGACTTGAGGTGGAATAGGGGGAGTTGGAGTTTGGGTGGGCGGCTTAAAATTAGGAAAAATTGTTGTTTTAAAACTCCAATTGGAGCTGGGTTTGTTGTGGGAAGAGGAGGTGGGTTTTGGCAAATTGGATTTATTTGCTAACGTATTTCTTGGTTTAGGTATAACGGACTGCTTGGCTTTATCCTGCTTCTTGGGCGTATTTTCCAACCATTTGCAGACACGCATCTTTCCAAGATTGAAATTGTTGCTGGCAGGATTATGGAATAACCATTCGTACTTGGTTGGAAGATTGAGCTTGAAGCTGCGCTTGCTTCTGTGGTGAGATGTAGGAAGCAAATTGCAGTGGCTAATGGTAATGCCATATTTCTTTTCGAAGAAATTTGAGATCCAATCAACATCAGCGTTTGGGGGGCGCCTTTGATAAGAAGCATAGTGACCAATTGATTCTTCGAAGCAAGTTTATCAAGTCTACGTTGCCATTCGGAAGGTGTCCAAATTGAATTAAGATGACTGATAAGCTACCGTGGGGCAGCGATTGGAGGAGCTGATATAGAAATATTTTCTGCTGTTAAGTTGGAAGAAACTTCGCAGGAATCAGTGGGTTGAACCGTCCGCAGATGACTTATGTGTGGGGGTGAGCGTGAATCCACTTCAGGTTCCATTAATTCAGCCATGAGTGATGTATTGTAGGGAACATTCTGGTAAGGCTGCGGCAAGTTTTGTGTATCAACGATTTTGCTGTTTATTGTTGCGATGTGATGTTCAATATCCCATACGAGGGATCGAGTCGCAGTAAGTTCGTCACCGACATCGTTCACTTTATCGAAGATAACTTCGAGCATGGGATCACAGTGTTTGGGAGAGAGTTGGTTGTGTGACGAGGACTGAAAATGAATGTCTATATCGTCACGCAGGAAGTTTATCATCTCGCAAGTTTTTTGGTTGGAGATAACCTGCGCAGAACACATAGCTTTAATGTCAATCAACACTTTATCGAGGTGACGTAAGGGAGTTTCTTCATTCCTGGATCTCCCGGAGTCTAACTCGATAAGACCAGCATATTGTTTGTCCATGTGCTTTACTTTGGATTTTATTACATCGGCTGAGTTCTGCACTGAGTTACGTAACTCTTCAACACTTTTAACACTGTTTTCTATTACCGAAATTTTATCCGTAATCTTTTTGGCGAGTGCGTCCTGGTAGGAGTCATTTGAATCACTTAGGCATTTTATTGCCAAAAGTACGTGTGAAAGTGAGATACTCTTACACTCATCACAGAAGAAAAGTAGGTTATCGGAAAATTCTTTAATAAACACCGTGTTTCTTTTATTTAACCCGACACAAACGGCATGAAAGGCGTTCCCACAAATGCCCTTGCAAGCTACCCAGTCAGCATTGCTGTCATCGATTACACAATTGGCAATTCCGCAAGACATATTCAAATTGGTTGTGTAGGTCAGTGAGGGTATAGATATAGGTCGAGTTATGTTTTTTTTTTTATTTTTTATTTTTTTTTTTTTTTGTAGATAGGGGCTTTTATTTGCACTGAAATCTGCCAGTAGACAAAAAAAAATAATGAATTCGAGCACTGGGGGTTATTAACCGGAAAATGCAATTTAACGAGATTTATAACTGAAAATTGAACAGGGGAATAGGGAGAACAAGAAAAACACGTCTAACTGGTTTGAGTCGCAATAAAGCACCCTTATTTAAGTAGTTTCCAGGGAACACGAGCGAGGACGTGGCAGGACATCGACCCCCATTCTCCCAAGCCTCCAATAATCGTTGTCAATTTATCATGTCGGCTTACTTACATTTTTAAGCGTTCATTCCATTTTGAAATTTTTTTATTTTATTTCTGGGAATCGTGTTTTTATTTCTGTTCTTATCAAGGAGCCATTTACAATTTTTCTAGAGCAATACAATTATTAGGAAATTTATTAAATTAATCTTGTGCTCGTAACATACACTAGAGGTATCAAACCATTTGTTGCCTTTATACATTCTTTGATTATGTTTTCTCTTAAATTAGATGCAAAAGGCAGTTTTTCAAAGTATGTGGAGAATATTTGTGTATGAACACGGCATACCTGAAAATATTTTTCAGACGGCCACAAGAGAACTGTATTTTCTTTCGAATTCTCATATTATTTTAATTTTATCAGTAGTTCTGTTAGATTGAAATCGTGCTTGTCTTTTAACATTTCTCCCGCACAATTTTCACAGATTTTCTTAATTTTTTTTTATTGTTTTGAAATAGCAGTATCCTGCAAAAAATATATAATAGCAAGATTGTTGACTTGCGGTACCTTAACTGATACTGCGTTTTCATCTAATGGGTTAATTATATTGTTAGTATTCATGTTATTTTCAAAACAGTTTTCATTCTGAAGAATATTCTCTTTAAGCACAGTTTGCTCCTCTGTATCATTCTGCAAAACGGCATTCCAATCCACCTGCAAGTATTCCGAGTCGTCTTCCTCACAATTGGAACATTTCGATTTAAATAGAAATTTAATCGATATAACTTTGTCATATTTTGCTAGTATTATTTTTTCTGTATTATAAATGTATTCAATTACCTTCCAACTAACAATTCCATCAAAAGTGATCAAATTGTATTTTACTAAGTTGTTTCGAATACTTTTCAATAGATGCGGGATATCATGCATTCCATATATGGATTTGTTTTTCTAAATAAAGCTTGAGGTTTTTTCATTTATACTAGGCTTTCTATATAAGCTACGATTAGTGGGTCCTTGATCGCAGCAAATAGCTCTTACATTTAATTTCAGATCTGCGCATATATCAAGGTAGTTATATACCTCAACTTCACGTTCTTTGGTGGGTATATTGCTCGGACAAACGGAGTGATATAAAACTTGCTTAAAATTTCCACATATGCTCCGAATCATAAAGACGTAATCAGCAAAACCTTCAATTCCATCTTTAAATTTATTATAGGTTAGATGAAGGCTCATCTCGTCAAATATAGTATTATTTTTTTCTATAATCGTTCAAATTTCCGAGTAAAAATAGTGAAGAAAAACAAATTTTCACTTGAAATGGCGGCATTGTGGCAACTGCTAGAAAATTAAATAAACAATACAAACATCTAGCTTATAAATAACATGTTATTTACTTGCTAGAATATAATAATTGAATCAACGGGCTAAGGAGTGAAGCGGCAATGTATAAGTTTCGTTATTGCCAAATAATTTCAAATGTTATAATAATTTATACATAAAGGTTGTGTACCGCTTAAATAATAAAAATATATAGAATTATGTTTTCGCTTCAGTTAAACACTGAATCCGAAGAATCTGATTCCGCTAAATGATGGAAGGGGTTATTTGTTCCTTCTTTAAGAAAAGTTTTAGAAGAAGTTCATCCGCGTTTGCCAGCTAAAGAGGATGCTCTACTGTATGTTGAGAAACTGTGCTGGCAAATTTTATTGACGCTATGTGGGAAGCCAACTCCTCATACAATTCAGGACGTGGAAGAAAAAGTAAAGGAGACTTTTCCTGCACCAATCGACTGCTGGGCATTGAATGAAGCCAAAGAAAGCATAAAAAAAGAGAAAATGTGTTTTGCCTGTAGACCGAGTGCACGCATTACTTCAAAAGGAGATTTTGCAATATAAGCTTGATGACTAAGTAACTCTTTTTTGGTTGCGGGGTTGGAATATATTTCTGCTGATATTTTAAAACTAGCCCAAAAAATCGAACATGTCGAGATATCTTTTGAAGATATTGAAGTGGTCATGTATGCAGATAAGGTTTTGACGGATATGTTCTTTCAACCTGATATCAATAAAAAAATCATCCCTAATCCTTTACCACCAGCTCCACGAGCTAGCCTAACATATGAGGAGGTAGTGAAAGAGCTTATACATGATGAAAAACAGTATCAGCGTGATTTGCATATGATTATTCGCGTGTTTCGTGAAGAGTTGACTAAAGTTGTCGTGGATACTAAAGCAATAGAAAAAAATTTTTCCAATATAACAGACATACGAGTATATGAAGTAACTGTGACGTTGTTAAGCTCTTTGGAAGATGTGGTTGAAATGTCTCAAGAGCAGAGCCTTCCTTGTGTGGGGAGTTGTTTCGAAGAGTTGGCGGAAGCTGAAGAGTTCGATGTATATACAAAGTATGCCCAGGAAGTGACCTCAAAAGAAGCTGTTTTTCTAAATAAAGCTTGAGGTTTTTTCATTTATACTAGGCCTTCTATATAAACTACGATTAGTGGGTCCTTGATCGCAGCAAATAGCTCTTACATTTAATTTCAGATCTGCGCATATATCAACGCAGTTATATACCTCAACTTCACGTTCTTTGGTGGGTATATTGCTCGGATAAACGACGTGATATAAAACTTGCTTAAAATTTCCACATATGCTCCGAATCATAAAGACGCATGCAGACTTAGCATATGAATTATATCTTTGATTTCTTCCGTAATCAGCAAAACCTTCAATTTCATCTTTAAATTTATTATAGGTTAGATGAAGGCTCATCTCATCAAATATATATAGTATTATTTTTTTCAATAATCGTTCAAATTTCCGAGTAAAAATAGTGAAGAAAAACAAATTTTCACTTGAAATGGCGGCATTGTTGCAACTGCTAGAAAATTAAATAAACAGTACAAACATCTAGCTTACAAGTAATATGTTATTTACTTACTAGAGAATATAATAATTGAATCAACGGGGTAAGGAGTGAAGCGGCAATGAATGTATATGTTTCGTTATTGCCAAATAATTTCAAATGTTATAATAATTTATACATAAAGGTTGTGTACCGCTTAAATAATAAAAATATATAGAATTATGTTTTCGCTTCAGTTAAACACTGAATCCGAAGAATCTGAATCCTCTAAATGATGGAAGGGGTTATTTATTCCTTCTTTAAGAAAAGTTTTAGAAGAAGTTCATCCGCGTTTGCCAGCTAAAGAGGATGCTCTACTGTATGTTGAGAAACTGTGCTGGCAAATTTTATTGACGCTATGTGGGAAGCCAACTCCTCGTACAATTCAGGACGTGGAAGAAAAAGTAAAGGAGACTTTTCCTGCACCAATCGACTGCTGGGCATTGAATGAAGCCAAAGAAAGCATAAAAAAAGAGAAAATGTGTTTTGCCTGTAGACCGAGTGCATGCATTACTTCAAAAGGATATTTTGCAATATAAGCTTGATAACTCAG
Source organism: Volucella zonaria (assembly GCA_963966105.1). Classification (NCBI taxonomy): domain Eukaryota; kingdom Metazoa; phylum Arthropoda; class Insecta; order Diptera; family Syrphidae; genus Volucella; species Volucella zonaria. The sequence continues at coordinate 2,451,538 of OZ014536.1, read as the reverse complement.
TAACTCTATTTTTGGTTGCGGGGTTGGAATATATTTCTGCTGATATTTTAAAACTAGCCCAAAAAATCGAACATGTCGATATACGATACGAAGAGTTGACTAAAGTTGTGCAATAGAAAAAAATTTTTCCAATATAACAGACATACGAGTATATGAAGTAACTGTGACGTTGTTAAGCTCTTTGGAAGATGTGATTGAAATGTCTCAAGAGCAGAGCCTTCCTTGTGAGGGGAGTTGTTTCGAAGAGTTGGCGGAAGCTGAAGAGTTCGATGTATGTATAAAGTATGCCCAGGAAGTGACCTCAAAAGAAGCTAGGGATTCACTTTCGATTTTGTTGTCAAAACCGGACGCTACGTCGTTAATATCTGCTGGGCATGGATTTCGTGAAGCTGTAAAATACTATTTACCAAAGTTGCTGCTCATTCCTATTTGGCATGCTTTTTTGTACATGGACTACATAAAATCGTTAATGCAGCTCAGCCCATCCCAAGAGGATAGAGAAAGTTTTGAACAGGTCCAGGGCCTGTTAAGACCTTTGCGTTGTGATGTTGAAAATGCAGTCGCAAATTTGCCGAAGGAATCCGCAGCTTCAGTTCACAACCGTGCTCGTCGGTATTTAGCTATAGAAAAAACTAGAGATTTGCAAAACTCTGTTGAACATTGGGATAAAGATGTTGGACAGAGTTGTAATGAATTTATAAGAGAGGATACGTTAGGTTCGAATTCTCATATTCTTTTAATTTTATCAGTACTTCTGTTAGATCGAAATCGTGCTTGTCTTTTAACATTTCTCCCACACAATTTTTACAGATTTTATTCATTATTTTTATTGTTTTGAAATAGCAGTATCCTGCAAAATATATAATAGCAAGATTGTTGACTTGCGGTACCTTAACTGATACTGCGTTTTCATCTAATGGGTTAATTATATTGTTAGTATTCATGTTATTTTCAAAAGAGTTTTCATTCTGAAGAATATTCTCTTTAAGCACAGTTTGCTCCTCTGTATCATTCTGCAAAACGGCATTCCAATCCACCTGCAAGTATTCCGAGTCGTCTTCCTCACAATTGGAACATTTCGATTTAAATAGAAATTTAATCGATATAACTTTGTCATATTTTGCTAGTATTATTTTTTCTGTATTATAAATGTATTCAATTACCTTCCAACTAACAATTCCATCAAAAGTGGTCAAATTGTATTTTACTAAGTTGTTTCGAATACTTTTCAATAGATGCGGGATATCATGCATTCCATACATGGATTTGTTTTTTTAAATAAAGCTTGAGGTTTTTTCATTTATACTAGGCTTTCTATATAAACTACGATTAGTGGGCCCTTGATCGCAACAAATAGCTCTTACATTTAATTTCAGATCTGCGCATATATCAAGGCAGTTATATTACCTCAACTTCAAGTTCTTTGGTGGGTATATTGCTCGGCCAACGACGTGATATAAAACTTGCTTAAAATTTCCACATATGCTCCGAATCATAAAGACGCATGCAGACTTAGCATATGAACTATATCTTTGATTTCTTCCGTAATCAGCAAAACCTTCAATTTCATCTTTAAATTTATTATAGGTTAGATGAAGGCTCATCTCGACAAATATAGTATTATTTTTTTCAATAATCGTTCAAATTTCCGAGTAAAAATAGTGAAGAAAAACAAATTTTCACTTGAAATGGCGGCATTGTGGCAACTGCTAGAAAATTAAATAAACAGTACAAACATATAGCTTACAAATAATATGTTATTTACTTGCTAGAATATAATAATTGAATCAACGGGCTAAGGAGTGAAGCGGCAATGAATGTATAAGTTTCGTTATTGCTAAATAATTTCAAATGTTATAATAATTTATACATAAAGGTTGTGTACCGCTTAAATAATAAAAATATATAGAATTATGTTTTCGCTTCAGTTAAACACTGAATCCGAATAATCTGATTCCTCTAAAAATGAAAGTGTTAATCGATGAAAGGGGTTATTTGTTCCTTTTTAAGAAAAGTTTTAGAAGAAGTTCATCCGCGTTTGCCAGCTAAAGAGGATGCTCTACTGTATGTTGAGAAACTGTGCTTGCAAATTTTATTGACGCTATGTGGGAAGCCAACTCCTAATACAATTCAGGACGTGGAAGAAAAAGTAAAGGAGACTTTTCCTGCACCAATCGACTGCTGGGCATTGAATGAAGCCAAAGAAAGCATAAAAAAAGAGAAAATGTGTTTTGCCTGCAGACCGAGTGCATGCATTACTTCAAAAGGATATTTTGCAATATAAGCTTGATAACTCAGTAACTCTATTTTTGGTTGCGGTGTTGGAATATATTTCTGCTGATATTTTAAAACTAGCCGGAAATTATGTCTAAAAAATCGAACATGTCGAGATGTCTTTTGAAGATATTGAAGTGGTCGTGTATGCAGATAAGGTTTTGACGGATATGTTCTTTCAACTTGATATCAATAAAAAGATCATCCCTAATCCTTTACCACCAGCTCCACGAGCTAGCCTAACATATGAGGAGGTAGTGAAAGAGTTTATAAATGATGAAAAACAGTATCAGCGTGATTTGCATATGATTATTCGCGTGTTTCGTGAAGAGTTGATTAAAGTTGTCGTGGATACTAAAGAAATAGAAAAAATTTATTCCAATATAACAGACATACGAGTATATGAAGTAACTGTGACGTTGTTAAGCTCTTTGGAAGATGTGATTGAAATGTCTCAAGAGCAGAGCCTTCCTTGTGAGGGGAGTTGTTTCGAAGAGTTGGCGGAAGCTGAAGAGTTCGTTGTATATACAAAGTATGCCCAGGAATTGACCTCAAAAGAAGCTAGGGATTCACTTTCGATTTTGTTGTCAAAACCGGACGCTACGTCGTTAATATCTGCTGGGCATGGATTTCGTGAAGCTGTAAAATACTATTTACCAAAGTTGCTGCTCATTCCTATTTGGCATGCTTTTTTGTACATGGACTACATAAAATCGTTAATGCAGCTCAGTCCATCCCAAGAGGATAGAGAAAGTTTTGAACAGGTCCAGGGCCTGTTAAGACCTTTGCGTTGTGATGTTGAAAATGCAGTCACAATTTTGCCGAAGGAATCCGCAGCTCCAGTTCACAACCGTGCTCGTCGGTATTTAGCTATAGAAAAAACTAGAGATTTGCAAAACTCTGTTGAACATTGGGATAAAGATGTTGGACAAAGTTGTAATGAATTTATAAGAGAGGATACGTTAGGTTCGAATTCTCATATTCTTTTAATTTTATCAGTACTTCTGTTAGATCGCAATCGTACTTGTCTTTTAACATTTCTCCCGCACAATTTTCACAGATTTTATTCATTTTTGTTTTATTGTATTTTATCCTACAAAATATATAATAGCAAGATTGTTGACTTGCGGTACCTTAACTGAAACTGCGTTTTCATCTAATGGGTTAATTATATTGTTAGTATTCATGTTATTTTCAAAACAGTTTTCATTCTGAAGAATATTCTCTTTAAGCACAGTTTACTCCTCTGTATCATTCTGCAAAACGGCATTCCAATCCACCTGCAAGTATTCCGAATCGCCTTCCTCACAATTGGAACATTTCGATTTAAATAGAAATTTAATCGATATAACTTTGGCATATTTTGCTAGTATTATTTTTTCTGTATTATAAATGTATTCAATTACCTTCCAACTAACAATTCCATCAAAAGTGGTCAAATTGTATTTTACTAAGTTGTTTCGAATACTTTTCAATAGATGCGGGATATCATGCATTCCATATATGGATTTGTTTTTCTAAATAAAGCTTGAGGTTTTTTCATTTATACTAGGCTTTCTATATAAACTACGATTAGTGGGTCCTTGATCGCAGCAAATAGCTCTTACATTTAATTTCAGATCTGCGCATATATCAAGGCAGTTATATACCTCAACTTCACGTTCTTTGGTGGGTATATTGCTCGGACAAACGGCGTGATATAAAACTTGCTTAAAATTTCCACATATGCTCCGAATCATAAAGACGCATGCAGACTTAGCATATGAATTATAGCTTTGATTTCTTCGGTAATCAGCAAAACCTTCAATTTCATCTTTAAATTTATTATAGGTTAGATGAAGGCTCATCTCGTCAAATATAGTATTATTTTTTTCTATAATCGTTCAAATTTCCGAGTAAAAATAGTGAAGAAAAACAAATTTTCACTTGAAATGGCGGCATTGTGGCAACTGCTAGAAAATTAAATAAACAGTACAAACATATAGCTTACAAATAATATGTTATTTACTTGCTAGAATATAATAATTGAATCAACGGGCTAAGGAGTGAAGCGGCAATGAATGTATAAGTTTCGTTATTGCTAAATAATTTCAAATGTTATAATAATTTATACATAAAGGTTGTGTACCGCTTAAATAATAAAAATATATAGAATTATGTTTTCGCTTCAGTTAAACACTGAATCCGAATAATCTGATTCCTCTAAAAATGAAAGTGTTAATCGATGAAAGGGGTTATTTGTTCCTTTTTAAGAAAAGTTTTAGAAGAAGTTCATCCGCGTTTGCCAGCTAAAGAGGATGCTCTACTGTATGTTGAGAAACTGTGCTTGCAAATTTTATTGACGCTATGTGGGAAGCCAACTCCTAATACAATTCAGGACGTGGAAGAAAAAGTAAAGGAGACTTTTCCTGCACCAATCGACTGCTGGGCATTGAATGAAGCCAAAGAAAGCATAAAAAAAGAGAAAATGTGTTTTGCCTGCAGACCGAGTGCATGCATTACTTCAAAAGGATATTTTGCAATATAAGCTTGATAACTCAGTAACTCTATTTTTGGTTGCGGTGTTGGAATATATTTCTGCTGATATTTTAAAACTAGCCGGAAATTATGTCTAAAAAATCGAACATGTCGAGATGTCTTTTGAAGATATTGAAGTGGTCGTGTATGCAGATAAGGTTTTGACGGATATGTTCTTTCAACTTGATATCAATAAAAAGATCATCCCTAATCCTTTACCACCAGCTCCACGAGCTAGCCTAACATATGAGGAGGTAGTGAAAGAGTTTATAAATGATGAAAAACAGTATCAGCGTGATTTGCATATGATTATTCGCGTGTTTCGTGAAGAGTTGATTAAAGTTGTCGTGGATACTAAAGAAATAGAAAAAATTTATTCCAATATAACAGACATACGAGTATATGAAGTAACTGTGACGTTGTTAAGCTCTTTGGAAGATGTGATTGAAATGTCTCAAGAGCAGAGCCTTCCTTGTGAGGGGAGTTGTTTCGAAGAGTTGGCGGAAGCTGAAGAGTTCGTTGTATATACAAAGTATGCCCAGGAATTGACCTCAAAAGAAGCTAGGGATTCACTTTCGATTTTGTTGTCAAAACCGGACGCTACGTCGTTAATATCTGCTGGGCATGGATTTCGTGAAGCTGTAAAATACTATTTACCAAAGTTGCTGCTCATTCCTATTTGGCATGCTTTTTTGTACATGGACTACATAAAATCGTTAATGCAGCTCAGTCCATCCCAAGAGGATAGAGAAAGTTTTGAACAGGTCCAGGGCCTGTTAAGACCTTTGCGTTGTGATGTTGAAAATGCAGTCACAATTTTGCCGAAGGAATCCGCAGCTCCAGTTCACAACCGTGCTCGTCGGTATTTAGCTATAGAAAAAACTAGAGATTTGCAAAACTCTGTTGAACATTGGGATAAAGATGTTGGACAAAGTTGTAATGAATTTATAAGAGAGGATACGTTAGGTTCGAATTCTCATATTCTTTTAATTTTATCAGTACTTCTGTTAGATCGCAATCGTACTTGTCTTTTAACATTTCTCCCGCACAATTTTCACAGATTTTATTCATTTTTGTTTTATTGTATTTTATCCTACAAAATATATAATAGCAAGATTGTTGACTTGCGGTACCTTAACTGATACTGCGTTTTCATCTAATGGGTTAATTATATTGTTAGTATTCATGTTATTTTCAAAACAGTTTTCATTCTGAAGAATATTCTCTTTAAGCACAGTTTACTCCTCTGTATCATTCTGCAAAACGGCATTCCAATCCACCTGCAAGTATTCCGAATCGCCTTCCTCACAATTGGAACATTTCGATTTAAATAGAAATTTAATCGATATAACTTTGGCATATTTTGCTAGTATTATTTTTTCTGTATTATAAATGTATTCAATTACCTTCCAACTAACAATTCCATCAAAAGTGGTCAAATTGTATTTTACTAAGTTGTTTCGAATACTTTTCAATAGATGCGGGATATCATGCATTCCATATATGGATTTGTTTTTCTAAATAAAGCTTGAGGTTTTTTCATTTATACTAGGCTTTCTATATAAACTACGATTAGTGGGTCCTTGATCGCAGCAAATAGCTCTTACATTTAATTTCAGATCTGCGCATATATCAAGGCAGTTATATACCTCAACTTCACGTTCTTTGGTGGATATATTGCTCGGACAAACGGCGTGATATAAAACTTGCTTAAAATTTCCACATATGCTCCGAATCATAAAGACGCATGCAGACTTAGCATATGAATTATAGCTTTGATTTCTTCGGTAATCAGCAAAACCTTCAATTTCATCTTTAAATTTATTATAGGTTAGATGAAGGCTCATCTCGTCAAATATAGTATTATTTTTTTCTATAATCGTTCAAATTTCCGAGTAAAAATAGTGAAGAAAAACAAATTTTCACTTGAAATGGCGGCATTGTGGCAACTGCTAGAAAATTAAATAAACAGTACAAACATATAGGTTACAAATAATATGTTATTTACTTGCTAGAATATAATAATTGAATCAACGGGCTAAGGAGTGAAGCGGCAATGAATGTATAAGTTTCGTTATTGCTAAATAATTTCAAATGTTATAATAATTTATACATAAAGGTTGTGTACCGCTTAAATAATAAAAATATATAGAATTATGTTTTCGCTTCAGTTAAACACTGAATCCGAATAATCTGATTCCTCTAAAAATGAAAGTGTTAATCGATGAAAGGGGTTATTTGTTCCTTTTTAAGAAAAGTTTTAGAAGAAGTTCATCCGCGTTTGCCAGCTAAAGAGGATGCTCTACTGTATGTTGAGAAACTGTGCTTGCAAATTTTATTGACGCTATGTGGGAAGCCAACTCCTAATACAATTCACGACGTGGAAGAAAAAGTAAAGGAGACTTTTCCTGCACCAATCGACTGCTGGGCATTGAATGAAGCCAAAGAAAGCATAAAAAAAGAGAAAATATGTTTTGCCTGCAGACCGAGTGCATGCATTACTTCAAAAGGATATTTTGCAATATAAGCTTGATAACTCAGTAACTCTATTTTTGGTTGCGGTGTTGGAATATATTTCTGCTGATATTTTAAAACTAGCCGGAAATTATGTCTAAAAAATCGAACATGTCGAGATGTCTTTTGAAGATATTGAAGTGGTCGTGTATGCAGATAAGGTTTTGACGGATATGTTCTTTCAACTTGATATCAATAAAAAGATCATCCCTAATCCTTTACCACCAGCTCCACGAGCTAGCCTAACATATGAGGAGGTAGTGAAAGAGTTTATAAATGATGAAAAACAGTATCAGCGTGATTTGCATATGATTATTCGCGTGTTTCGTGAAGAGTTGATTAAAGTTGTCGTGGATACTAAAGAAATAGAAAAAATTTATTCCAATATAATAGACATACGAGTATATGAAGTAACTGTGACGTTGTTAAGCTCTTTGGAAGATGTGATTGAAATGTCTCAAGAGCAGAGCCTTCCTTGTGAGGGGAGTTGTTTCGAAGAGTTGGCGGAAGCTGAAGAGTTCGTTGTATATACAAAGTATGCCCAGGAATTGACCTCAAAAGAAGCTAGGGATTCACTTTCGATTTTGTTGTCAAAACCGGACGCTACGTCGTTAATATCTGCTGGGCATGGATTTCGTGAAGCTGTAAAATACTATTTACCAAAGTTGCTGCTCATTCCTATTTGGCATGCTTTTTTGTACATGGACTACATAAAATCGTTAATGCAGCTCAGTCCATCCCAAGAGGATAGAGAAAGTTTTGAACAGGTCCAGGGCCTGTTAAGACCTTTGCGTTGTGATGTTGAAAATGCAGTCACAATTTTGCCGAAGGAATCCGCAGCTCCAGTTCACAACCGTGCTCGTCGGTATTTAGCTATAGAAAAAACTAGAGATTTGCAAAACTCTGTTGAACATTGGGATAAAGATGTTGGACAAAGTTGTAATGAATTTATAAGAGAGGATACGTTAGGTTCGAATTCTCATATTCTTTTAATTTTATCAGTACTTCTGTTAGATCGCAATCGTACTTGTCTTTTAACATTTCTCCCGCACAATTTTCACAGATTTTATTCATTTTTGTTTTATTGTATTTTATCCTACAAAATATATAATAGCAAGATTGTTGACTTGCGGTACCTTAACTGATACTGCGTTTTCATCTAATGGGTTAATTATATTGTTAGTATTCGTGTTATTTTCAAAACAGTTTTCATTCTGAAGAATATTCTCTTTAAGCACAGTTTACTCCTCTGTATCATTCTGCAAAACGGCATTCCAATCCACCTGCAAGTATTCCGAATCGCCTTCCTCACAATTGGAACATTTCGATTTAAATAGAAATTTAATCGATATAACTTTGGCATATTTTGCTAGTATTATTTTTTCTGTATTATAAATGTATTCAATTACCTTCCAACTAACAATTCCATCAAAAGTGGTCAAATTGTATTTTACTAAGTTGTTTCGAATACTTTTCAATAGATGCGGGATATCATGCATTCCATATATGGATTTGTTTTTCTAAATAAAGCTTGAGGTTTTTTCATTTATACTAGGCTTTCTATATAAACTACGATTAGTGGGTCCTTGATCGCAGCAAATAGCTCTTACATTTAATTTCAGATCTGCGCATATATCAAGGCAGTTATATACCTCAACTTCACGTTCTTTGGTGGGTATATTGCTCGGACAAACGGCGTGATATAAAACTTGCTTAAAATTTCCACATATGCTCCGAATCATAAAGACGCATGCAGACTTAGTGCAGACTTAGCATATGAATTATAGCTTTGATTTCTTCCGTAATCAGCAAAACCTTCAATTTCATCTTTAAATTTATTATAGGTTAGATGAAGGCTCATCTCGTCAAATATAGTATTATTTTTTTTCTATAATCGTTCAAATTTCCGAGTAAAAATAGTGAAGAAAAACAAATTTTCACTTGAAATGGCGGCATTGTGGCAACTGCTACAAAATTAAATAAACAATACAAACATCTAGCTTATAAATACGAGGGCGGGTCAATAATTCCGTGCATTTTTGAATTTCTGACCTCTTTACTGAAACAGCAACACTGCTCCTGTCAACAGGCATCTGTCAGTTGACTCCTGTCAAAATTTAAACTTGCTGCGTCAGTTAGTTTGTGTTTGACAGCTATTTTTATCAGACTACTCACTAATTTGAGGAGAAAATGGAAAAAAGTGAATTTCGTGTGCTTATTAAGCATTATTTCTTGCGAAAAAAAACCATTACCGAGACCAAGGCTAAGCTTGATAAATACTATGGGGACTCTGCACCATCGATTTCAATGGTAAAAAAGTGGTTTACTGAATTTCGTTGTGGCCGTAAAAGCACTGAAGATGCCGAACGTCTTGGACGCCCAGTTGAGGTCTCTACACCCGAAACAATCGAAAAAATTCACGATATGGTGTTGGCCGACCGAAGATTGAAAGTGCGAGAGATTGTGGAAGCCGTAGGGATCTCGCATGGCTCAGTGGTTTCAATTTTGAATGATCACTTGGGCATGAGAAAGCTTTCCGCAAGATGGGTGCCGCGTTTGCTCACAGTCGACCACAAACGCAATCGTGTAACAACTTCACAGGAAGGTTTGGCGTTGTTTAATCGCAATATGGAGCAGTTTTTGCGCCGTTTTGTAACCGTGGACGAAACATGGATCCATCACAACACACCAGAGAACAAACAACAGTTTCTAAGGGTGAATCGGCGCCAAAGAAGGCCAAGGTGGGTTTGTCAGCCAATAAAGTTATGGCGACTGTTTTTTGGGATGCACGCGGGATAATCCACATTGACTACCTTCAAAAGGGAAGAACAATCAATGGGGAATATTATGCCAACTTATTGGACAGATTCAATGACGATTTGAAAAAAAAACGACCTCATTTGGCCAAGAAAAAAGTTCTTTTCCACCAAGACAATGCAAGGGTGCACACATGTGCAGTTGCCATGGCAAAAATCCATGAATTGGGCTATGAATTGCTCCCTCATCCACCCTATTCTCCAGATTTGGCTCCGAGCGACTACTTCTTGTTCCCAAACCTGAAGAAATGGCTTGGTGGAAAAAGATTTGACTCCAATGATGAAGTCATCTCGTCATTTTGAGGACCTCGACAAATCATTTTTTTTGGAAGGGATGAAAAAATTGGAGAAGCGTTGGACAAAGTGTATAGAGCTCAAGGGAGACTACGTTGAAAAATAAAATTATTTTTTTATCAAAAAATCTGTGTTTTAATCAAAGTCACGGACTTATTGACCCGCCCTCGTAATATGTTATTTACTTGCTAGAATATAATAATTGAATCAACGGGCTAAGGAGTGAAGCGGCAATGTATAAGTTTCGTTATTGCCAAATAATTTCAAATGTTATAGTAATTTATACATAAAGGTTGTGTACCGCTTAAATAATAAAAATATATAGAATTATGTTTTCGCTTCAGTTAAACACTGAATCGGAAGAATCTGATTCCGCTAAATGATGGAAGGGGTTATTTGTTCCTTCTTTAAGAAAAGTTTTAGAAGAAGTTCATCCGCGTTTGCCAGCTAAAGAGGATGCTCTACTGTATGTTGAGAAACTGTGCTTGCAAATTTTATTGACGCTATGTGGGAAGCCAACTCCTAATACAATTCAGGACGTGGAAGAAAAATTAAAGGAGACTTTTCCTGCACCAATCGACTGCTGGGCATTGAATGAAGCCAAAGAAAGCATAAAAAAAGAGAAAATGTGTTTTGCCTGCAGACTGAGTGCATGCATTACTTCAAAAGGATATTTTGCAATATAAGCTTGATAACTCAGTAACTCTATTTTTGGTTGCGGTGTTGGAATATATTTCTGCTGATATTTTAAAACTAGCCGGAAATTATGTCTACAAAATCGAACATGTCGAGATGTCTTTTGAAGATATTGAAGTGGTCGTGTATGCAGATAAGGTTTTGACGGATATGTTCTTTCAACTTGATATCAATAAAAAGATCATCCCTAATCCTTTACCACCAGCTCCACGAGCTAGCCTAACATATGAGGAGGTAGTGAAAGAGTTTATACATGATGAAAAACAGTATCAGCGTGATTTGCATATGATTATTCGCGTGTTTCGTGAAGAGTTGACTAAAGTTGTCGTGGATACTAAAGAAATAGAAAAAATTTTTTCCAATATAACAGACATACGAGTATATGAAGTAACTGTGACGTTGTTAAGCTCTTTGGGAGATGTGATTGAAATGTCTCAAGAGCAGAGCCTTCCTTGTGAGGGGAGTTGTTTCGAAGAGTTGGCGGAAGCTGAAGAGTTCGATGTATATACAAAGTATGCCCAGGAATTGACCTCAAAAGAAGCTAGGGATTCACTTTCGATTTTGTTGTCAAAACCGGACGCTACGTCGTTAATATCTGCTGGGCATGGATTTCGTGAAGCTGTAAAATACTATTTACCAAAGTTGCTGCTCATTCCTATTTGGCATGCTTTTTTGCACATGGACTACATAAAATCGTTAATGCAGCTCAGCCCATCCCAAGAGGATAGAGAAAGTTTTGAACAGGTCCAGGGCCTGTTAAGACCTTTACGTTGTGATGTTGAAAATGCAGTCGCAAATTTGCCGAAGGAATCCGCAGCTCCAGTTCACAACCGTGCTCGTCGGTATTTAGCTATAGAAAAAACTAGAGATTTGCAAAACTCTGTTGAATATTGGGATAAAGATGTTGGACAAAGTTGTAATGAATTTAAAAGAGAGGATACGTTAGGTTCGAATTCTCATATTCTTTTAATTTTATCAGTACTTCTGTTAGATCGAAATCGTACTTGTCTTTTAACATTTCTCCCGCACAATTTTCACAGATTTTATTCATTTTTGTTTTATTGTATTTTATCCTGAAAAATATATAATAGCAAGATTGTTGACTTGCGGTACCTTAACTGATACTGCGTTTTCATCTGATGGGTTAATTATATTGTTAGTATTCATGTTATTTTCAAAACAGTTTTCATTCTGAAGAATATTCTCTTTAAGCACAGTTTACTCCTCTGTATCATTCTGCAAAACGGCATTCCAATCCACCTGCAAGTATTCCGAATCGCCTTCCTCACAATTGGAACATTTCGATTTAAATAGAAATTTAATCGATATAACTTTGGCATATTTTGCTAGTATTATTTTCTCTGTATTATAAATGTATTCAATTACCTTCCAACTAACAATTCCATCAAAAGTGGTCAAATTGTATTTTACTAAATTGTTTCGAATACTTTTCAATAGATGCGGGATATCATGCATTCCATATATGGATTTGTTTTTCTAAATAAAGCTTGAGGTTTTTTCATTTATACTAGCCTTTCTATATAAACTACGATTAGTGGGTCCTTGATCGCAGCAAATAGCTCTTACATTTAATTTCAGATCTGCGCATATATCAAGGCAGTTATATACCTCAACTTCAAGTTCTTTGGTGGGTATATTGCTCGGACAAACGGCGTGATATAAAACTTGCTTAAAATTTCAACATATGCTCCGAATCATAAAGACGCATGCAGACTTAGCATATGAATTATAGCTTTGATTTCTTCGGTAATCAGCAAAACCTTCAATTTCATCTTTAAATTTATTATAGGTTAGATGAAGGCTCATCTCGTCAAATATAGTATTATTTTTTTCAATAATCGGTCAAATTTCCGAAAAAAATAGTGAAGAAAAACAAATTTTCACTTGAAATGGCGGCATTGTGGCAACTGCTAGAAAATTAAATAAACAGTACAAACATCTAGCTTACAAATAATATGTTATTTACTTGCTAGAATATAATAATTGAATCAACGGGCTAAGGAGTGAAGCGGCAATGAATATATAAGTTTCGTTATTGCTAAATAATTTCAAATGTTATAATAATTTATACATAAAGGTTGTGTACCGCTTAAATAATAAAAATATATAGAATTATGTTTTCGCTTCAGTTAAACACTGAATCCGAAGAATCTGATTCCGCTAAATGATGGAAGGGGGTATTTGTTCCTTCTTTAAGAAAAGTTTTAGAAGAAGTTCATCCGCGTTTGCCAGCTAAAGAGGATGCTCTACTGTATGTTGAGAAACTGTGCTTGCAAATTTTATTGACGCTATGTGGGAAGCCAACTCCTAATACAATTCAGGACGTGGAAGAAAAAGTAAAGGAGACTTTTCCTGCACCAATCGACTGCTGGGCATTGAATGAAGCCAAAGAAAGCATAAAAAAAGAGAAAATGTGTTTTGCCTGTAGACCGAATGCATGCATTACTTCAAAAGGATATTTTGCAATATAAGCTTGATAACTCACTAACTCTATTTTTGGTTGCGGTGTTGGAATATATTTCTGCTGATATTTTAAAACTAGCCGGAAATTATGTCTAAAAAATCGAACATGTCGAGATGTCTTTTGAAGATATTGAAGTGGTCATGTATGCAGATAAGGTTTTGACGGATATGTTCTTTCAACCTGATATCAATAAAAAGATCATCCCTAATCCTTTACCACCAGCTCCACGAGCTAGCCTAACATATGAGGAGGTAGTGAAAGAGTTTATAAATGATGAAAAACAGTATCAGCGTGATTTGCATATGATTATTCGCGTGTTTCGTGAAGAGTTGATTAAAGTTGTCGTGGATACTAAAGAAATAGAAAAAATTTATTCCAATATAACAGACATACGAGTATATGAAGTAACTGTGACGTTGTTAAGCTCTTTGGAAGATGTGATTGAAATGTCTCAAGAGCAGAGCCGTCCTTGTGAGGGGAGTTGTTTCGAAGAGTTGGCGGAAGCTGAAGAGTTCGTTTTATATACAAAGTATGCCCAGGAATTGACCTCAAAAGAAGCTAGGGATTCACTTTCGATTTTGTTGTCAAAACCGGACGCTACGTCGTTAATATCTGCTGGGCATGGATTTCGTGAAGCTGTAAAATACTATTTACCAAAGTTGCTGCTCATTCCTATTTGGCATGCTTTTTTGTACATGGACTACATAAAATCGTTAATGCAGCTCAGTCCATCCCAAGAGGATAGAGAAAGTTTTGAACAGGTCCAGGGCCTGTTAAGACCTTTGCGTTGTGATGTTGAAAATGCAGTCACAATTTTGCCGAAGGAATCCGCAGCTCCAGTTCACAACCGTGCTCATCGGTATTTAGCTATAGAAAAAACTAGAGATTTGCAAAACTCTGTTGAACATTGGGATAAAGATGTTGGACAAAGTTGTAATGAATTTATAAGAGAGGATACGTTAGGTTCGAATTCTCATATTCTTTTAATTTTATCAGTACTTCTGTTAGATCGCAATCGTACTTGTCTTTTAACATTTCTCCCGCACAATTTTCACAGATTTTATTCATTTTTGTTTTATTGTATTTTATCCTACAAAATATATAATAGCAAGATTGTTGACTTGCGGTACCTTAACTGATACTGCGTTTTCATCTAATGGGTTAATTATATTGTTAGTATTCATGTTATTTTCAAAACAGTTTTCATTCTGAAGAATATTCTCTTTAAGCACAGTTTACTCCTCTGTATCATTCTGCAAAACGGCATTCCAATCCACCTGCAAGTATTCCGAATCGCCTTCCTCACAATTGGAACATTTCGATTTAAATAGAAATGTAATCGATATAACTTTGGCATATTTTGCTAGTATTATTTTTTCTGTATTATAAATGTATTCAATTACCTTCCAACTAACAATTCCATCAAAAGTGGTCAAATTGTATTTTACTAAGTTGTTTCGAATACTTTTCAATAGATGCGGGATATCATGCATTCCATATATGGATTTGTTTTTCTAAATAAAGCTTGAGGTTTTTTCATTTATACTAGGCTTTCTATATAAACTACGATTAGTGGGTCCTTGATCGCAGCAAATAGCTCTTACATTTAATTTCAGATCTGCGCATATATCAAGGCAGTTATATACCTCAACTTCACGTTCTTTGGTGGGTATATTGCTCGGACAAACGGCGTGATATAAAACTTGCTTAAAATTTCCACATATGCTCCGAATCATAAAGACGCATGCAGACTTAGCATATGAATTATAGCTTTGATTTCTTCGGTAATCAGCAAAACCTTCAATTTCATCTTTAAATTTATTATAGGTTAGATGAAGGCTCATCTCGTCAAATATAGTATTATTTTTTTCTATAATCGTTCAAATTTCCGAGTAAAAATAGTGAAGAAAAACAAATTTTCACTTGAAATGGCGGCATTGTGGCAACTGCTACAAAATTAAATAAACAATACAAACATCTAGCTTATAAATAATATGTTATTTACTTGCTAGAATATAATAATTGAATCAACGGGCTAAGGAGTGAAGCGGCAATGTATAAGTTTCGTTATTGCCAAATAATTTCAAATGTTATAGTAATTTATACATAAAGGTTGTGTACCGCTTAAATAATAAAAATATATAGAATTATGTTTTCGCTTCAGTTAAACACTGAATCGGAAGAATCTAATTCCGCTAAATGATGGAAGGGGTTATTTGTTCCTTCTTTAAGAAAAGTTTTAGAAGAAGTTCATCCGCGTTTGCCAGCTAAAGAGGATGCTCTACTGTATGTTGAGAAACTGTGCTTTTAAATTTTATTGACGCTATGTGGGAAGCCAACTCCTAATACAATTCAGGACGTGGAAGAAAAATTAAAGGAGACTTTTCCTGCACCAATCGACTGCTGGGCATTGAATGAAGCCAAAGAAAGCATAAAAAAAGAGAAAATGTGTTTTGCCTGCAGACCGAGTGCATGCATTACTTCAAAAGGATATTTTGCAATATAAGCTTGATAACTCAGTAACTCTATTTTTGGTTGCGGTGTTGGAATATATTTCTGCTGATATTTTAAAACTAGCCGGAAATTATGTCTACAAAATCGAACATGTCGAGATGTCTTTTGAAGATATTGAAGTGGTCGTGTATGCAGATAAGGTTTTGACGGATATGTTCTTTCAACTTGATATCAATAAAAAGATCATCCCTAATCCTTTACCACCAGCTCCACGAGCTAGCCTAACATATGAGGAGGTAGTGAAAGAGTTTATACATGATGAAAAACAGTATCAGCGTGATTTGCATATGATTATTCGCGTGTTTCGTGAAGAGTTGACTAAAGTTGTCGTGGATACTAAAGAAATAGAAAAAATTTTTTCCAATATAACAGACATACGAGTATATGAAGTAACTGTGACGTTGTTAAGCTCTTTGGGAGATGTGATTGAAATGTCTCAAGAGCAGAGCCTTCCTTGTGAGGGGAGTTGTTTCGAAGAGTTGGCGGAAGCTGAAGAGTTCGATGTATATACAAAGTATGCCCAGGAATTGACCTCAAAAGAAGCTAGGGATTCACTTTCGATTTTGTTGTCAAAACCGGACGCTACGTCGTTAATATCTGCTGGGCATGGATTTCGTGAAGCTGTAAAATACTATTTACCAAAGTTGCTGCTCATTCTTATTTGGCATGCTTTTTTGTACATGGACTACATAAAATCGTTAATGCAGCTCAGCCCATCCCAAGAGGATAGAGAAAGTTTTGAACAGGTCCAGGGCCTGTTAAGACCTTTACGTTGTGATGTTGAAAATGCAGTCGCAAATTTGCCGAAGGAATCCGCAGCTCCAGTTCACAACCGTGCTCGTCGGTATTTAGCTATAGAAAAAACTAGAGATTTGCAAAACTCTGTTGAACATTGGGATAAAGATGTTGGACAAAGTTGTAATGAATTTATAAGAGAGGATACGTTAGGTTCGAATTCTCATATTCTTTTAATTTTATCAGTACTTCTGTTAGATCGCAATCGTACTTGTCTTTTAACATTTCTCCCGCACAATTTTCACAGATTTTATTCATTTTTGTTTTATTGTATTTTATCCTACAAAATATATAATAGCAAGATTGTTGACTTGCGGTACCTTAACTGATACTGCGTTTTCATCTAATGGGTTAATTATATTGTTAGTATTCATGTTATTTTCAAAACAGTTTTCATTCTGAAGAATATTCTCTTTAAGCACAGTTTACTCCTCTGTATCATTCTGCAAAACGGCATTCCAATCCACCTGCAAGTATTCCGAATCGCCTTCCTCACAATTGGAACATTTCGATTTAAATAGAAATGTAATCGATATAACTTTGGCATATTTTGCTAGTATTATTTTTTCTGTATTATAAATGTATTCAATTACCTTCCAACTAACAATTCCATCAAAAGTGGTCAAATTGTATTTTACTAAGTTGTTTCGAATACTTTTCAATAGATGCGGGATATCATGCATTCCATATATGGATTTGTTTTTCTAAATAAAGCTTGAGGTTTTTTCATTTATACTAGGCTTTCTATATAAACTACGATTAGTGGGTCCTTGATCGCAGCAAATAGCTCTTACATTTAATTTCAGATCTGCGCATATATCAAGGCAGTTATATACCTCAACTTCACGTTCTTTGGTGGGTATATTGCTCGGACAAACGGCGTGATATAAAACTTGCTTAAAATTTCCACATATGCTCCAAATCATAAAGACGCATGCAGACTTAGCATATGAATTATAGCTTTGATTTCTTCGGTAATCAGCAAAACCTTCAATTTCATCTTTAAATTTATTATAGGTTAGATGAAGGCTCATCTCGTCAAATATAGTATTATTTTTTTCTATAATCGTTCAAATTTCCGAGTAAAAATAGTGAAGAAAAACAAATTTTCACTTGAAATGGCGGCATTGTGGCAACTGCTACAAAATTAAATAAACAATACAAACATCTAGCTTATAAATAATATGTTATTTACTTGCTAGAATATAATAATTGAATCAACGGGCTAAGGAGTGAAGCGGCAATGTATAAGTTTCGTTATTGCCAAATAATTTCAAATGTTATAGTAATTTATACATAAAGGTTGTGTATCGCTTAAATAATAAAAATATATAGAATTATGTTTTCGCTTCAGTTAAACACTGAATCGGAAGAATCTGATTCCGCTAAATGATGGAAGGGGTTATTTGTTCCTTCTTTAAGAAAAGTTTTAGAAGAAGTTCATCCGCGTTTGCCAGCTAAAGAGGATGCTCTACTGTATGTTGAGAAACTGTGCTTGCAAATTTTATTGACGCTATGTGGGAAGCCAACTCCTAATACAATTCAGGACGTGGAAGAAAAATTAAAGGAGACTTTTCCTGCACCAATCGACTGCTGGGCATTGAATGAAGCCAAAGAAAGCATAAAAAAAGAGAAAATGTGTTTTGCCTGCAGACCGAGTGCATGCATTACTTCAAAAGGATATTTTGCAATATAAGCTTGATAACTCAGTAACTCTATTTTTGGTTGCGGTGTTGGAATATATTTCTGCTGATATTTTAAAACTAGCCGGAAATTATGTCTACAAAATCGAACATGTCGAGATGTCTTTTGAAGATATTGAAGTGGTCGTGTATGCAGATAAGGTTTTGATGGATATGTTCTTTCAACTTGATATCAATAAAAAGATCATCCCTAATCCTTTACCACCAGCTCCACGAGCTAGCCTAACATATGAGGAGGTAGTGAAAGAGTTTATACATGATGAAAAACAGTATCAGCGTGATTTGCATATGATTATTCGCGTGTTTCGTGAAGAGTTGACTAAAGTTGTCGTGGATACTAAAGAAATAGAAAAAAATTTTTCCAATATAACAGACATACGAGTATATGAAGTAACTGTGACGTTGTTAAGCTCTTTGGGAGATGTGATTGAAATGTCTCAAGAGCAGAGCCTTCCTTGTGAGGGGAGTTGTTTCGAAGAGTTGGCGGAAGCTGAAGAGTTCGATGTATATACAAAGTATGCCCAGGAATTGACCTCAAAAGAAGCTAGGGATTCACTTTCGATTTTGTTGTCAAAACCGGACGCTACGTCGTTAATATCTGCTGGGCATGGATTTCGTGAAGCTGTAAAATACTATTTACCAAAGTTGCTGCTCATTCCTATTTGGCATGCTTTTTTGTACATGGACTACATAAAATCGTTAATGCAGCTCAGCCCATCCCAAGAGGATAGAGAAAGTTTTGAACAGGTCCAGGGCCTGTTAAGACCTTTACGTTGTGATGTTGAAAATGCAGTCGCAAATTTGCCGAAGGAATCCGCAGCTCCAGTTCACAACCGTGCTCGTCGGTATTTAGCTATAGAAAAAACTAGAGATTTGCAAAACTCTGTTGAACATTGGGATAAAGATGTTGGACAAAGTTGTAATGAATTTAAAAGAGAGGATACGTTAGGTTCGAATTCTCATATTCTTTTAATTTTATCAGTACTTCTGTTAGATCGAAATCGTACTTGTCTTTTAACATTTCTCCCGCACAATTTTCACAGATTTTATTCATTTTTGTTTTATTGTATTTTATCCTGAAAAATATATAATAGCAAGATTGTTGACTTGCGGTACCTTAACTGATACTGCGTTTTCATCTGATGGGTTAATTATATTGTTAGTATTCATGTTATTTTCAAAACAGTTTTCATTCTGAAGAATATTCTCTTTAAGCACAGTTTACTCCTCTGTATCATTCTGCAAAACGGCATTCCAATCCACCTGCAAGTATTCCGAATCGCCTTCCTCACAATTGGAACATTTCGATTTAAATAGAAATTTAATCGATATAACTTTGGCATATTTTGCTAGTATTATTTTTTCTGTATTATAAATGTATTCAATTACCTTCCAACTAACAATTCCATCAAAAGTGGTCAAATTGTATTTTACTAAGTTGTTTCGAATACTTTTCAATAGATGCGGGATATCATGCATTCCATATATGGATTTGTTTTTCTAAATAAAGCTTGAGGTTTTTTCATTTATACTAGGCTTTCTATATAAACTACGATTAGTGGGTCCTTGATCGCATCAAATAGCTCTTACATTTAATTTCAGATCTGCGCATATATCAAGGCAGTTATATACCTCAACTTCACGTTCTTTGGTGGGTATATTGCTCGGACAAACGGCGTGATATAAAACTTGCTTAAAATTTCCACATATCCTCCGAATCATAAAGACGCATGCAGACTTAGCATATGAATTATAGCTTTGATTTCTTCGGTAATCAGCAAAACCTTCAATTTCATCTTTAAATTTATTATAGGTTAGATGAAGGCTCATCTCGTCAAATATAGTATTATTTTTTTCTATAATCGTTCAAATTTCCGAGTAAAAATAGTGAAGAAAAACAAATTTTCACTTGAAATGGCGGCATTGTGGCAACTGCTACAAAATTAAATAAACAATACAAACATCTAGCTTATAAATAATATGTTATTTACTTGCTAGAATATAATAATTGAATCAACGGGCTAAGGAGTGAAGCGGCAATGTATAAGTTTCGTTATTGCCAAATAATTTCAAATGTTATAGTAATTTATACATAAAGGTTGTGTACCGCTTAAATAATAAAAATATATAGAATTATGTTTTCGCTTCAGTTAAACACTGAATCGGAAGAATCTGATTCCGCTAAATGATGGAAGGGGTTATTTGTTCCTTCTTTAAGAAAAGTTTTAGAAGAAGTTCATCCGCGTTTGCCAGCTAAAGAGGATGCTCTACTGTATGTTGAGAAACTGTGCTTGCAAATTTTATTGACGCTATGTGGGAAGCCAACTCCTAATACAATTCAGGACGTGGAAGAAAAATTAAAGGAGACTTTTCCTGCACCAATCGACTGCTGGGCATTAAATGAAGCCAAAGAAAGCATAAAAAAAGAGAAAATGTGTTTTGCCTGCAGACCGAGTGCATGCATTACTTCAAAAGGATATTTTGCAATATAAGCTTGATAACTCAGTAACTCTATTTTTGGTTGCGGTGTTGGAATATATTTCTGCTGATATTTTAAAACTAGCCGGAAATTATGTCTAAAAAATCGAACATGTCGAGATGTCTTTTGAAGATATTGAAGTGGTCGTGTATGCAGATAAGGTTTTGACGGATATGTTCTTTCAACTTGATATCAATAAAAAGATCATCCCTAATCCTTTACCACCAGCTCCACGAGCTAGCCTAACATATGAGGAGGTAGTGAAAGAGTTTATACATGATGAAAAACAGTATCAGCGTGATTTGCATATGATTATTCGCGTGTTTCGTGAAGAGTTGACTAAAGTTGTCGTGGATACTAAAGAAATAGAAAAAAATTTTTCCAATATAACAGACATACGAGTATATGAAGTAACTGTGACGTTGTTAAGCTCTTTGGGAGATGTGATTGAAATGTCTCAAGAGCAGAGCCTTCCTTGTGAGGGGAGTTGTTTCGAAGAGTTGGCGGAAGCTGAAGAGTTCGATGTATATACAAAGTATGCCCAGGAATTGACCTCAAAAGAAGCTAGGGATTCACTTTCGATTTTGTTGTCAAAACCGGACGCTACGTCGTTAATATCTGCTGGGCATGGATTTCGTGAAGCTGTAAAATACTATTTACCAAAGTTGCTGCTCATTCCTATTTGGCATGCTTTTTTGTACATGGACTACATAAAATCGTTAATGCAGCTCAGCCCATCCCAAGAGGATAGAGAAAGTTTTGAACAGGTCCAGGGCCTGTTAAGACCTTTACGTTGTGATGTTGAAAATGCAGTCGCAAATTTGCCGAAGGAATCCGCAGCTCCAGTTCACAACCGTGCTCGTCGGTATTTAGCTATAGAAAAAACTAGAGATTTGCAAAACTCTGTTGAATATTGGGATAAAGATGTTGGACAAAGTTGTAATGAATTTAAAAGAGAGGATACGTTAGGTTCGAATTCTCATATTCTTTTAATTTTATCAGTACTTCTGTTAGATCGAAATCGTACTTGTCTTTTAACATTTCTCCCGCACAATTTTCACAGATTTTATTCATTTTTGTTTTATTGTATTTTATCCTGAAAAATATATAATAGCAAGATTGTTGACTTGCGGTACCTTAACTGATACTGCGTTTTCATCTGATGGGTTAATTATATTGTTAGTATTCATGTTATTTTCAAAACAGTTTTCATTCTGAAGAATATTCTCTTTAAGCACAGTTTACTCCTCTGTATCATTCTGCAAAACGGCATTCCAATCCACCTGCAAGTATTCCGAATCGCCTTCCTCACAATTGGAACATTTCGATTTAAATAGAAATTTAATCGATATAACTTTGGCATATTTTGCTAGTATTATTTTTTCTGTATTATAAATGTATTCAAT
Source organism: Volucella zonaria (assembly GCA_963966105.1). Taxonomy (NCBI): domain Eukaryota; kingdom Metazoa; phylum Arthropoda; class Insecta; order Diptera; family Syrphidae; genus Volucella; species Volucella zonaria. The sequence continues at coordinate 2,429,045 of OZ014536.1, read as the reverse complement.
TACCTTCCAACTAACAATTCCATCAAAAGTGGTCAAATTGTATTTTACTAAGTTGTTTCGAATACTTTTCAATAGATGCGGGATATCATGCATTCCATATATGGATTTGTTTTTCTAAATAAAGCTTGAGGTTTTTTCATTTATACTAGGCTTTCTATATAAACTACGATTAGTGGGTCCTTGATCGCAGCAAATAGCTCTTACATTTAATTTCAGATCTGCGCATATATCAAGGCAGTTATATACCTCAACTTCACGTTCTTTGGTGGGTATATTGCTCGGACAAACGGCGTGATATAAAACTTGCTTAAAATTTCCACATATGCTCCGAATCATAAAGACGCATGCAGACTTAGCATATGAATTATAGCTTTGATTTCTTCGGTAATCAGCAAAACCTTCAATTTCATCTTTAAATTTATTATAGGTTAGATGAAGGCTCATCTCGTCAAATATAGTATTATTTTTTTCTATAATCGTTCAAATTTGCGAGTAAAAATAGTGAAGAAAAACAAATTTTCACTTGAAATGGCGGCATTGTGGCAACTGCTACAAAATTAAATAAACAATACAAACATCTAGCTTATAAATAATATGTTATTTACTTGCTAGAATATAATAATTGAATCAACGGGCTAAGGAGTGAAGCGGCAATGTATAAGTTTCGTTATTGCCAAATAATTTCAAATGTTATAGTAATTTATACATAAAGGTTGTGTACCGCTTAAATAATAAAAATATATAGAATTATGTTTTCGCTTCAGTTAAACACTGAATCGGAAGAATCTGATTCCGCTAAATGATGGAAGGGGTTATTTGTTCCTTCTTTAAGAAAAGTTTTAGAAGAAGTTCATCCGCGTTTGCCAGCTAAAGAGGATGCTCTACTGTATGTTGAGAAACTGTGCTTGCAAATTTTATTGACGCTATGTGGGAAGCCAACTCCTAATACAATTCAGGACGTGGAAGAAAAATTAAAGGAGACTTTTCCTGCACCAATCGACTGCTGGGCATTGAATGAAGCCAAAGAAAGCATAAAAAAAGAGAAAATGTGTTTTGCCTGCAGACCGAGTGCATGCATTACTTCAAAAGGATATTTTGCAATATAAGCTTGATAACTCAGTAACTCTATTTTTGGTTGCGGTGTTGGAATATATTTCTGCTGATATTTTAAAACTAGCCGGAAATTATGTCTACAAAATCGAACATGTCGAGATGTCTTTTGAAGATATTGAAGTGGTCGTGTATGCAGATAAGGTTTTGACGGATATGTTCTTTCAACTTGATATCAATAAAAAGATCATCCCTAATCCTTTACCACCAGCTCCACGAGCTAGCCTAACATATGAGGAGGTAGTGAAAGAGTTTATACATGATGAAAAACAGTATCAGCGTGATTTGCATATGATTATTCGCGTGTTTCGTGAAGAGTTGACTAAAGTTGTCGTGGATACTAAAGAAATAGAAAATTTTTTTTCCAATATAACAGACATACGAGTATATGAAGTAACTGTGACGTTGTTAAGCTCTTTGGGAGATGTGATTGAAATGTCTCAAGAGCAGAGCCTTCCTTGTGAGGGGAGTTGTTTCGAAGAGTTGGCGGAAGCTGAAGAGTTCGATGTATATACAAAGTATGCCCAGGAATTGACCTCAAAAGAAGCTAGGGATTCACTTTCGATTTTGTTGTCAAAACCGGACGCTACGTCGTTAATATCTGCTGGGCATGGATTTCGTGAAGCTGTAAAATACTATTTACCAAAGTTGCTGCTCATTCCTATTTGGCATGCTTTTTTGTACATGGACTACATAAAATCGTTAATGCAGCTCAGCCCATCCCAAGAGGATAGAGAAAGTTTTGAACAGGTCCAGGTCCTGTTAAGACCTTTACGTTGTGATGTTGAAAATGCAGTCGCAAATTTGCCGAAGGAATCCGCAGCTCCAGTTCACAACCGTGCTCGTCGGTATTTAGCTATAGAAAAAACTAGAGATTTGCAAAACTCTGTTGAACATTGGGATAAAGATGTTGGACAAAGTTGTAATGAATTTAAAAGAGAGGATACGTTAGGTTCGAATTCTCATATTCTTTTAATTTTATCAGTACTTCTGTTAGATCGAAATCGTACTTGTCTTTTAACATTTCTCCCGCACAATTTTCACAGATTTTATTCATTTTTGTTTTATTGTATTTTATCCTGAAAAATATATAATAGCAAGATTGTTGACTTGCGGTACCTTAACTGATACTGCGTTTTCATCTGATGGGTTAATTATATTGTTAGTATTCATGTTATTTTCAAAACAGTTTTCATTCTGAAGAATATTCTCTTTAAGCACAGTTTACTCCTCTGTATCATTCTGCAAAACGGCATTCCAATCCACCTGCAAGTATTCCGAATCGCCTTCCTCACAATTGGAACATTTCGATTTAAATAGAAATTTAATCGATATAACTTTGGCATATTTTGCTAGTATTATTTTCTCTGTATTATAAATGTATTCAATTACCTTCCAACTAACAATTCCATCAAAAGTGGTCAAATTGTATTTTACTAAGTTGTTTCGAATACTTTTCAATAGATGCGGGATATCATGCATTCCATATATGGATTTGTTTTTCTAAATAAAGCTTGAGGTTTTTTCATTTATACTAGCCTTTCTATATAAACTACGATTAGTGGGTCCTTGATCGCAGCAAATAGCTCTTACATTTAATTTCAGATCTGCGCATATATCAAGGCAGTTATATACCTCAACTTCAAGTTCTTTGGTGGGTATATTGCTCGGACAAACGGCGTGATATAAAACTTGCTTAAAATTTCCACATATGCTCCGAATCATAAAGACGCATGCAGACTTAGCATATGAATTATAGCTTTGATTTCTTCGGTAATCAGCAAAACCTTCAATTTCATCTTGAAATTTATTATAGGTTAGATGAAGGCTCATCTCGTCAAATATAGTATCATTTTTTTCAATAATCGGTCAAATTTCCGAAAAAAATAGTGAAGAAAAACAAATTTTCACTTGAAATGGCGGCATTGTGGCAACTGCTAGAAAATTAAATAAACAGTACAAACATCTAGCTTACAAATAATATGTTATTTACTTGCTAGAATATAATAATTGAATCAACGGGCTAAGGAGTGAAGCGGCAATGTATAAGTTTCGTTATTGCCAAATAATTTCAAATGTTATAGTAATTTATACATAAAGGTTGTGTACCGCTTAAATAATAAAAATATATAGAATTATGTTTTCGCTTCAGTTAAACACTGAATCGGAAGAATCTGATTCCGCTAAATGATGGAAGGGGTTATTTGTTCCTTCTTTAAGAAAAGTTTTAGAAGAAGTTCATCCGCGTTTGCCAGCTAAAGAGGATGCTCTACTGTATGTTGAGAAACTGTGCTTGCAAATTTTATTGACGCTATGTGGGAAGCCAACTCCTAATACAATTCAGGACGTGGAAGAAAAATTAAAGGAGACTTTTCCTGCACCAATCGACTGCTGGGCATTGAATGAAGCCAAAGAAAGCATAAAAAAAGAGAAAATGTGTTTTGCCTGCAGACCGAGTGCATGCATTACTTCAAAAGGATATTTTGCAATATAAGCTTGATAACTCAGTAACTCTATTTTTGGTTGCGGTGTTGGAATATATTTCTGCTGATATTTTAAAACTAGCCGGAAATTATGTCTACAAAATCGAACATGTCGAGATGTCTTTTGAAGATATTGAAGTGGTCGTGTATGCAGATAAGGTTTTGACGGATATGTTCTTTCAACTTGATATCAATAAAAAGATCATCCCTAATCCTTTACCACCAGCTCCACGAGCTAGCCTAACATATGAGGAGGTAGTGAAAGAGTTTATACATGATGAAAAACAGTATCAGCGTGATTTGCATATGATTATTCGCGTGTTTCGTGAAGAGTTGACTAAAGTTGTCGTGGATACTAAAGAAATAGAAAATTTTTTTTCCAATATAACAGACATACGAGTATATGAAGTAACTGTGACGTTGTTAAGCTCTTTGGGAGATGTGATTGAAATGTCTCAAGAGCAGAGCCTTCCTTGTGAGGGGAGTTGTTTCGAAGAGTTGGCGGAAGCTGAAGAGTTCGATGTATATACAAAGTATGCCCAGGAATTGACCTCAAAAGAAGCTAGGGATTCACTTTCGATTTTGTTGTCAAAACCGGACGCTACGTCGTTAATATCTGCTGGGCATGGATTTCGTGAAGCTGTAAAATACTATTTACCAAAGTTGCTGCTCATTCCTATTTGGCATGCTTTTTTGTACATGGACTACATAAAATCGTTAATGCAGCTCAGCCCATCCCAAGAGGATAGAGAAAGTTTTGAACAGGTCCAGGTCCTGTTAAGACCTTTACGTTGTGATGTTGAAAATGCAGTCGCAAATTTGCCGAAGGAATCCGCAGCTCCAGTTCACAACCGTGCTCGTCGGTATTTAGCTATAGAAAAAACTAGAGATTTGCAAAACTCTGTTGAACATTGGGATAAAGATGTTGGACAAAGTTGTAATGAATTTAAAAGAGAGGATACGTTAGGTTCGAATTCTCATATTCTTTTAATTTTATCAGTACTTCTGTTAGATCGAAATCGTACTTGTCTTTTAACATTTCTCCCGCACAATTTTCACAGATTTTATTCATTTTTGTTTTATTGTATTTTATCCTGAAAAATATATAATAGCAAGATTGTTGACTTGCGGTACCTTAACTGATACTGCGTTTTCATCTGATGGGTTAATTATATTGTTAGTATTCATGTTATTTTCAAAACAGTTTTCATTCTGAAGAATATTCTCTTTAAGCACAGTTTACTCCTCTGTATCATTCTGCAAAACGGCATTCCAATCCACCTGCAAGTATTCCGAATCGCCTTCCTCACAATTGGAACATTTCGATTTAAATAGAAATTTAATCGATATAACTTTGGCATATTTTGCTAGTATTATTTTCTCTGTATTATAAATGTATTCAATTACCTTCCAACTAACAATTCCATCAAAAGTGGTCAAATTGTATTTTACTAAGTTGTTTCGAATACTTTTCAATAGATGCGGGATATCATGCATTCCATATATGGATTTGTTTTTCTAAATAAAGCTTGAGGTTTTTTCATTTATACTAGCCTTTCTATATAAACTACGATTAGTGGGTCCTTGATCGCAGCAAATAGCTCTTACATTTAATTTCAGATCTGCGCATATATCAAGGCAGTTATATACCTCAACTTCAAGTTCTTTGGTGGGTATATTGCTCGGACAAACGGCGTGATATAAAACTTGCTTAAAATTTCCACATATGCTCCGAATCATAAAGACGCATGCAGACTTAGCATATGAATTATAGCTTTGATTTCTTCGGTAATCAGCAAAACCTTCAATTTCATCTTGAAATTTATTATAGGTTAGATGAAGGCTCATCTCGTCAAATATAGTATCATTTTTTTCAATAATCGGTCAAATTTCCGAAAAAAATAGTGAAGAAAAACAAATTTTCACTTGAAATGGCGGCATTGTGGCAACTGCTAGAAAATTAAATAAACAGTACAAACATCTAGCTTACAAATAATATGTTATTTACTTGCTAGAATATAATAATTGAATCAACGGGCTAAGGAGTGAAGCGGCAATGAATATATAAGTTTCGTTATTGCTAAATAATTTCAAATGTTATAATAATTTATACATAAAGGTTGTGTACCGCTTAAATAATAAAAAATATATAGAATTATGTTTTCGCTTCAGTTAAACACTGAATCCGAAGAATCTGATTCCGCTAAATGATGGAAGGGGGTATTTGTTCCTTCTTTAAGAAAAGTTTTAGAAGAAGTTCATCCGCGTTTGCCAGCTAAAGAGGATGCTCTACTGTATGTTGAGAAACTGTGCTTGCAAATTTTATTGACGCTATGTGGGAAGCCAACTCCTAATACAATTCAGGACGTGGAAGAAAAAGTAAAGGAGACTTTTCCTGCACCAATCGACTGCTGGGCATTCAATGAAGCCAAAGAAAGCATAAAAAAAGAGAAAATGTGTTTTGCCTGTAGACCGAATGCATGCATTACTTCAAAAGGATATTTTGCAATATAAGCTTGATAACTCACTAACTCTATTTTTGGTTGCGGTGTTGGAATATATTTCTGTTGATATTTTAAAACTAGCCGGAAATTATGTCTAAAAAATCGAACATGTCGAGATGTCTTTTGAAGATATTGAAGTGGTCATGTATGCAGATAAGGTTTTGACGGATATGTTCTTTCAACCTGATATCAATAAAAAGATCATCCCTAATCCTTTACCACCAGCTCCACGAGCTAGCCTAACATATGAGGAGGTAGTGAAAGAGCTTATACATGATGAAAAACAGTATCAGCGTAATTTGCATATGATTATTCGCGTGTTTCGTGAAGAGTTGACTAAAGTTGTCGTGGATACTAAAGTAATAGAAAAAATTTTTTTCCAATATAACAAACATACGAGTATATGAAGTAACTGTGACGTTGTTAAGCTCTTTGGAAGATGTGATTGAAATGTCTCAAGAGCAGAGCCTTCCTTGTGAGGGGAGTTGTTTCGAAGAGTTGGCGGAAGCTGAAGAGTTCGATGTATATACAAAGTATGCCCAGGAAGTGACCTCAAAAGAAGCTAGGGATTCACTTTCGATTTTGTTGTCAAAACCGGACGCTACGTCGTTAATATCTGCTGGGCATGGATTTCGTGAAGCTGTAAAATACTATTTACCAAAGTTGCTGCTCATTCCTATTTGGCATGCTTTTTGGTACATGTACTACATAAAATCGTTAATGCAGCTCAGCCCATCCCAAGAGGATAGAGAAAGTTTTGAACAGGTCCAGGTCCTGTTAAGACCTTTGCGTTGTGATGTTGAAAATGGAGTCGCAAATTTGCCGAAGGAATCCGCAGCTCCAGTTCACAACCGTGCTCGTCGGTATTTAGCTATAGAAAAAACTAGAGATTTGCAGAACTCTGTTGAACATTGGGATAAAGATATTGGACAGAGTTGTAATGAATTTATAAGAGAGGATACGTTAGGTTCGAATTCTCATATTCTTTTAATTTTATCAGTACTTCTGTTAGATCAAAATCGTGCTTGTCTTTTAACATTTCTTCCACACAATTTTCACAGATTTTATTCATTTTTTTTATTGTTTTGAAATAGCAGTATCCTGCAAAATATATAATAGCAAGATTGTTGACTTGCGGTACCTTAACTGATACTGCGTTTTCATCTAACGAGTTAATTATATTGTTAGTATTCACGTTATTTTCAAAACAGTTTTCATTCTGAAGAATATTCTCTTTAAGCACAGTTTGCTCCTCTGTATCATTCTGCAAAACGGCATTCCAATCCACCTGCAAGTATTCCGAATCGTCTTCCTCACAATTGGAACATTTCGATTTATATAGAAATTTAATCGATATAACTTTGGCTATCAATGAGCTAAATTCAGCAACACTGGCGTTACTTTTATTTATGTTTCGCGTTCTTATTTTCCTAAATAAGTTTTCTAATGGATCTTGATTAAATTTATTTACATAAATGATATATAAATCATCATGATTCATGAATAACGTTTCCCTTATTCTTAAGACGTTAGAGCCAAACCTTTGGATCAGAATGATCTATTTGTTGTGTTAATCGGTTTAATATATAATCCTTCATTTCTATTATAAAATGGATATTTTTATCGTTCCGTACAAGAGCTGGTTTTCCATTTAAAAGATCGAAAAGGCGATCTATTTTTTTTAATAAATTCAGCTGTCGATTTCGCAAATTGGGCTATATGGCCTGGGAATTTGTTCGGTTTTATTAAAGCTTCAATTCCACAGGATACAGATCTGCTTAGAACCTGTGCAGCCAGCTTCACGTTCATCTTTTGAAATTCAGTAGGGTCAATATGTGCCGCTGTCAGTTTTGGGCATATTTTGGTAGTATTATTTTTTTCTGTATTATAAACGTATTCAATTGCCTTCCAACTAACAATTCCATCAAAAGTGGTCAAATTGTATTTTACTAAGTTGTTTCGAATACTTTTCAATAGATGCGGGATATCATGCATTCCATACATGGATTTGTTTTTTTAAATAAAGCTTGAGGTTTTTTCATTTATACTAGCCTTTCTATATAAACTACGATTAGTGGGTCCTTGATCGCAGCAAATAGCTCTTACATTTAATTTCAGATCTGCGCATATATCAAGGCAGTTATATACCTCAACTTCAAGTTCTTTGGTGGGTATATTGCTCGGACAAACGGCGTGATATAAAACTTGCTTAAAATTTCCACATATGCTCCGAATCATAAAGACGCATGCAGACTTAGCATATGAATTATAGCTTTGATATCTTCGGTAATCAGCAAAACCTTCAATTTCATCTTTAAATTTATTATAGGTTAGATGAAGGCTCATCTCGTCAAATATAGTATTATTTTTTTCTATAATCGTTCAAATTTCCGAGTAAAAATAGTGAAGAAAAACAAATTTTCACTTGAAATGGCGGCATTGTGGCAACTGCTAGAAAATTAAATAAACAGTACAAACATCTAGCTTGCAAATAATATGTTATTTACTTGCTAGAATATAATAATTGAATCAGCGGGCTAAGGAGTGAAGCGGCAATGAATGTATAAGTTTCGTTATTACTAAATAATTTCAAATGTTATAATAATTTATACATAAAGGTTGTGTACCGCTTAAATAATAAAAATATATAGAATTATGTTTTCAGCTTCAGTTAAACACTGAATCCGAAGAATCTGATTCCTCTAAAAATGAAAGTGTTAATCGATGAAAGGGGTTATTTGTTCCTTTTTAAGAAAAGTTTTAGAAGAAGTTCATCCGCGTTTGCCAGCTAAAGAGGATGCTCTACTGTATGTTGAGAAACTGCTTGCAAATTTTATTGACGCTATGTGGGAAGCCAACTCCTAATACAATTCAGGACGTGGAAGAAAAAGTAAAGGAGACTTTTCCTGCACCAATCGACTGCTGGGCATTGAATGAAGCCAAAGAAAGCATAAAAAAAGAGAAAATGTGTTTTGCCTGCAGACCGAGTGCATGCATTACTTCAAAAGGATATTTTGCAATATAAGCTTGATAACTCACTAACTCTATTTTTGGTTGCGGTGTTGGAATATATTTCTACTGATATTTTAAAACTAGCCGGAAATTATGTCTAAAAAATCGCACATGTCGAGATGTCTTTTGAAGATATTGAAGTGGTCATGTATGCAGATAAGGTTTTGACGGAAATGTTCTTTCAACTTGATATCAATAAAAAGATCATCCCTAATCCTTTACCACCAGCTCCACGAGCTAGCCTAACATATGAGGAGGTAGTGAAAGAAGAGAAAAACAGTATCAGCGTGATTTGCATATGAAGAGTTGACTAAAGTTGTCGTGGATACTAAAGAAATAGAAAAAATTTTTTCCAATATAACAGACATACGAGTATATGAACTAACTGTGACGTTGTTAAGCTCTTTGGGAGATGTGATTGAAATGTCTCAAGAGCAGAGCCTTCCTTGTGAGGGGAGTTGTTTCGAAGAGTTGGCGGAAGCTGAAGAGTTCGATGTATATACAAAGTATGCTCAGGAATTGACCTCAAAAGAAGCTAGGGATTCACTTTCGATTTTGTTGTCAAAACCGGACGCTACGTCGTTAATATCTGCTGGGCATGGATTTCGTGAAGCTGTAAAATACTATTTACCAAAGTTGCTGCTCATTCCTATTTGGCATGCTTTTTTGTACATGGACTACATAAAATCGTTAATGCAGCTCAGCCCATCCCAAGAGGATAGAGAAAGTTTTGAACAGGTCCAGGGCCTGTTAAGACCTTTGCGTAGTGATGTTGAAAATGCAGACGCAAATTTGCCGAAGGAATCCGCAGCTCCAGTTCACAACCGTGCTCGTCGGTATTTAGCTATAGAAAAAACTAGAGATTTGCAAAACTCTGTTGAACATTGGGATAAAGATGTTGGACAAAGTTGTAATGAATTTATAAGAGAGGATACGTTAGGTTCGAATTCTCATATTCTTTTAATTTTATCAGTACTTCTGTTAGATCGAAATCGTACTTGTCTTTTAACATTTCTTCCGCACAATTTTCACAGATTTTATTCATTTTTGCTTTATTGTATTTTATCCTGAAAAATATATAATAGCAAGATTGTTGACTTACGGTACCTTAACTGATACTGCGTTTTCATCTAATGGGTTAATTATATTGTTAGTATTCATGTTATTTTCAAAACAGTTTTCATTCTGAAGAATATTCTCTTTAAGCACAGTTTACTCCTCTGTATCATTCTGCAAAACGGCATTCCAATCCACCTGCAAGTATTCCGAATCGCCTTCCTCACAATTGGAACATTTCGATTTAAATAGAAATTTAATCGATATAACTTTGGCATATTTTGCTAGTATTATTTTTTCTGTATTATAAATGTATTCAATTACCTTCCAACTAACAATTCCATCAAAAGTGGTCAAATTGTATTTTACTAAGTTGTTTCGAATACTTTTCAATAGATGCGGGATATCATGCATTCCATATATGGATTTGTTTTTCTAAATAAAGCTTGAGGTTTTTTCATTTATACTAGGCTTTCTATATAAACTACGATTAGTGGGTCCTTGATCGCAGCAAATAGCTCTTACATTTAATTTCAGATCTGCGCATATATCAAGGCAGTTATATACCTCAACTTCACGTTCTTTGGTGGGTATATTGCTCGGACAAACGGCGTGATATAAAACTTGCTTAAAATTTCCACATATGCTCCGAATCATAAAGACGCATGCAGACTTAGCATATGAATTATAGCTTTGATTTCTTCGGTAATCAGCAAAACCTTCAATTTCATCTTTAAATTTATTATAGGTTAGATGAAGGCTCATCTCGTCAAATATAGTATTATTTTTTTCTATAATCGTTCAAATTTCCGAGTAAAAATAGTGAAGAAAAACAAATTTTCACTTGAAATGGCGGCATTGTGGCAACTGCTAGAAAATTAAATAAACAATACAAACATCTAGCTTATAAATAATATGTTATTTACTTGCTAGAATATAATAATTGAATCAACGGGCTAAGGAGTGAAGCGGCAATGTATAAGTTTCGTTATTGCCAAATAATTTCAAATGTTATAGTAATTTATACATAAAGGTTGTGTACCGCTTAAATAATAAAAATATATAGAATTATGTTTTCGCTTCAGTTAAACACTGAATCCGAAGAATCTGATTCCGCTAAATGATGGAAGGGGTTATTTGTTCCTTCTTTAAGAAAAGTTTTAGAAGAAGTTCATCCGCGTTTGCCAGCTAAAGAGGATGCTCTACTGTATGTTGAGAAACTGTGCTCGCAAATTTTATTGACGCTATGTGGGAAGCCAACTCCTCATACAATTCAGGACGTGGAAGAAAAAGTAAAGGAGACTTTTCCTGCACCATGAATGAAGCCAAAGAAAGCATAAAAAAAGAGAAAATGTGTTGTGCCTGTAGACCGAGTGCATGCATACTTCAAAAGGATATTTTGCAATATAAGCTTGATAACTCAGTAACTCTATTTTTGGTTGCGGTGTTGGAATATATTTCTGCTGATATTTTAAAACTAGCCGGAAATTATGTCTAAAAAATCGAACATGTCGAGATGTCTTTTGAAGATATTGAAGTGGTCGTGTATGCAGATAAGGTTTTGACGGATATGTTCTTTCAACTTGATATCAATAAAAAGATCATCCCTAATCCTTTACCACCAGCTCCACGAGCTAGCCTAACATATGAGGAGGTAGTGAAAGAGTTTATACATGATGAAAAACAGTATCAGCGTGATTTGCATATGATTATTCGCGTGTTTCGTGAAGAGTTGACTAAAGTTGTCGTGGATACTAAAGAAATAGAAAATTTTTTTTCCAATATAACAGACATACGAGTATATGAAGTAACTGTGACGTTGTTAAGCTCTTTGGGAGATGTGATTGAAATGTCTCAAGAGCAGAGCCTTCCTTGTGAGGGGAGTTGTTTCGAAGAGTTGGCGGAAGCTGAAGAGTTCGATGTATATACAAAGTATGCCCAGGAATTGACCTCAAAAGAAGCTAGGGATTCACTTTCGATTTTGTTGTCAAAACCGGACGCTACGTCGTTAATATCTGCTGGGCATGGATTTCGTGAAGCTGTAAAATACTATTTACCAAAGTTGCTGCTCATTCCTATTTGGCATGCTTTTTTGTACATGGACTACATAAAATCGTTAATGCAGCTCAGCCCATCCCAAGAGGATAGAGAAAGTTTTGAACAGGTCCAGGGCCTGTTAAGACCTTTGCGTTGTGGTGTTGAAAATGCAGTCGCAAATTTGCCGAAGGAATCCGCAGCTCCAGTTCACAACCGTGCTCGTCGGTATTTAGCTATAGAAAAAACTAGAGATTTGCAAAACTCTGTTGAACATTGGGATAAAGATGTTGGACAGAGTTGTAATGAATTTAAAAGAGAGGATACGTTAGGTTCGAATTCTCATATTCTTTTAATTTTATCAGTACTTCTGTTAGATCGAAATCGTACTTGTCTTTTAACATTTCTCCCGCACAATTTTCACAGATTTTATTCATTTTTGTTTTATTGTATTTTATCCTGAAAAATATATAATAGCAAGATTGTTGACTTGCGGTACCTTAACTGATACTGCGTTTTCATCTAATGGGTTAATTATATTGTTAGTATTCATGTTATTTTCAAAACAGTTTTCATTCTGAAGAATATTCTCTTTAAGCACAGTTTACTCCTCTGTATCATTCTGCAAAACGGCATTCCAATCCACCTGCAAGTATTCCGAATCGCCTTCCTCACAATTGGAACATTTCGATTTAAATAGAAATTTAATCGATATAACTTTGGCATATTTTGCTAGTATTATTTTGTCTGTATTATAAATGTATTCAATTACCTTCCAACTAACAATTCCATCAAAAGTGGTCAAATTGTATTTTACTAAGTTGTTTCGAATACTTTTCAATAGATGCGGGATATCATGCATTCCATACATGGATTTGTTTTTTTAAATAAAGCTTGAGGTTTTTTCATTTATACTAGGCTTTCTATATAAACTACGATCAGTGGGCCCTTGATCGCAGCAAATAGCTCTTACATTTAATTTCAGATCTGCGCATATATCAAGGCAGTTATATTACCTCAACTTCAAGTTCTTTGGTGGGTATATTGCTCGGACAAACGACGTGATATAAAACTTGCTTAAAATTTCCACATATGCTCCGAATCATAAAGACGCATGCAGACTTAGCATATGAACTATATCTTTGATTTCTTCCGTAATCAGCAAAAGCTTCAATTTCATCTTTAAATTTATTATAGGTTAGATGAAGGCTCATCTCGTCAAATATAGTATTATTTTTTTCAATAATCGTTCAAATTTCCGAGTAAAAATAGTGAAGAAAAACAAATTTTCACTTGAAATGGCGGCATTGTGGCAACTGCTAGAAAATTAAATAAACAGTACAAACATCTAGCTTACAAATAATATGTTATTTACTTGCTAGAATATAATAATTGAATCAACGGGCTAAGGAGTGAAGCGGCAATGAATGTATAAGTTTCGTTATTGCTAAATAATTTCAAATGTTATAATAATTTATACATAAATGTTGTGTACCGCTTAAATAATAAAAATATATAGAATTATGTTTTCGCTTCAGTTAAACACTGAATCCGAAGAATCTGATTCCGCTAAATGATGGAAGGGGTTATTTGTTCCTTCTTTAAGAAAAGTTTTAGAAGAAGTTCATCCGCGTTTGCCAGCTAAAGAGGATGCTCTACTGTATGTTGAGAAACTGTGCTTGCAAATTTTATTGACGCTATGTGGGAAGCCAACTCCTAATACAATTCAGGACGTGGAAGAAAAAGTAAAGGAGACTTTTCCTGCACCAATCGACTGCTGGGCATTGAATGAAGCCAAAGAAAGCATAAAAAAAGAGAAAATGTGTTTTGCCTGTAGACCGAGTGCATGCATTACTTCAAAAGGATATTTTGCAATATAAGCTTGATAACTCAGTAACTCTATTTTTGGTTGCGGTGTTGGAATATATTTCTGCTGATATTTTAAAACTAGCCGGAAATTATGTCTAAAAAATCGAACATGTCGAGATGTCTTTTGAAGATGTTGAAGTGGTCGTGTATGCAGATAAGGTTTTGACGGATATGTTCTTTCAACCTGATATCAATGAAAAGATCATCCCTAATCCTTTACCACCAGCTCCACGAGCTAGCCTAACATATGAGGAGGTAGTGAAAGAGCTTATACATGATGAAAAACAGTATCAGCGTGATTTGCATATGATTATATGAAGAGTTGACTAAAGTTGTAGTGGATACTAAAGAAGTAGAAAAAATTTATTCCAATATAACAGACATACGAGTATATGAAGTAACTGTGACGTTGTTAAGCTCTTTGGAAGATTTGATTGAAATGTCTCAAGAGCAGAGCCTTCCTTGTGAGGGGAGTTGTTTCGAAGAGTTGGCGGAAGCTGAAGAGTTCGATGTATATACAAAGTATGCCCAGGAAGTGACCTCAAAAGAAGCTAGGGATTCACTTTCGATTTTGTTGTCAAAACCGGACGCTACGTCGTTAATATCTGCTGGGCATGGATTTCGTGAAGCTGTAAAATACTATTTACCAAAGTTGCTGCTCATTCCTATTTGGCATGCTTTTTTGTGCATGGACTACATAAAATCGTTAATGCAGCTCAGCCCATCCCAAGAGGATAGAGAAAGTTTTGAACAGGTCCAGGGCCTGTTAAGACCTTTACGTTGTGATGTTGAAAATGCAGTCGCAAATTTGCCGAAGGAATCCGCAGCTCCAGTTCACAACCGTGCTCGTCGGTATTTAGCTATAGAAAAAACTAGAGATTTGCAAAACTCTGTTGAACATTGGGATAAAGATGTTGGACAGAGTTGTAATGAATTTATAAGAGAGGATACGTTAGGTTCGAATTCTCATATTCTTTTAATTTTATCAGTACTTCTGTTAGATCGAAATCGTACTTGTCTTTTAACATTTCTCCCGCACAATTTTCACAGATTTTATTCATTTTTGTTTTATTGTATTTTATCCTGAAAAATATATAATAGCAAGATTGTTGACTTGCGGTACCTTAACTGATACTGCGTTTTCATCTAATGGGTTAATTATATTGTTAGTATTCATGTTATTTTCAAAACAGTTTTCATTCTGAAGAATATTCTCTTTAAGCACAGTTTACTCCTCTGTATCATTCTGCAAAACGGCATTCCAATCCACCTGCAAGTATTCCGAATCGCCTTCCTCACAATTGGAACATTTCGATTTAAATAGAAATTTAATCGATATAACTTTGGCATATTTTGCTAGTATTATTTTTTCTGTATTATAAATGTATTCAATTACCTTCCAACTAACAATTCCATCAAAAGTGGTGAAATTGTATTTTACTAAGTTGTTTCGAATACTTTTCAATAGATGCGGGATATCATGCATTCCATACATGGATTTGTTTTTTTAAATAAAGCTTGAGGTTTTTTCATTTATACTAGGCTTTCTATATAAACTACGATTAGTGGGTCCTTGATCGCAACAAATAGCTCTTACATTTAATTTCAGATCTGCGCATATATCAAGGCAGTTATATACCTCAACTTCATGTTCTTTGGTGGGTATATTGCTCGGACAAACGGCGTGATATAAAACTTGCTTAAAATTTCCACATATGCTCCGAATCATAAAGACGCATGCAGACTTAGCATATGAATTATAGCTTTGATTTCTTCCGTAATCAGCAAAACCTTCAATTTCATCTTTAAATTTATTATAGGTTAGATGAAGGCTCATCTCGTCAAATATAGTATTATTTTTTTCTATAATCGTTCAAATTTCCGAGTAAAAATAGTGAAGAAAAATAAATTTTTACTTGAAATGGCGGCATTGTGGCAACTGCTAGAAAATTAAATAAACAATACAAACATCTAGCTTATAAATAATATGCTATTTACTTGCTAGAATATAATAATTGAATCAACGGGCTAAGGAGTGAAGCGGCAATGTATAAGTTTCGTTATTGCCAAATAATTTCAAATGTTATAATAATTTATACATAAAGGTTGTGTACCGCTTAAATAATAAAAATATATAGAATTATGTTTTCGCTTCAGTTAAACACTGAATCCGAAGAATCTGATTCCTCTAAATGATGGAAGGGGTTATTTGTTCCTTCTTTAAGAAAAGTTTTAGAAGAAGTTCATCCGCGTTTGCCAGCTAAAGAGGATGCTCTACTGTATGTTGAGAAACTGTGCTTGCAAATTTTATTGACGCTATGTGGGAAGCCAACTCCTAATACAATTCAGGACGTGGAAGAAAAAGTAAAGGAGACTTTTCCTGCACCAGTCGACTGCTGGGCATTGAATGAAGCCAAAGAAAGCATAAAAACAGAGAAAATGTGTTTTGCCTGCAGACCGAGTGCATGCATTACTTCAAAAGGATATTTTGCAATATAAGCTTGATAACTCAGTAACTCTATTTTTGGTTGCGGTGTTGGAATATATTTCTGCTGATATTTTAAAACTAGCCGGAAATTATGTTTAAAAAATCGAACATGTCGAGATGTCTTTTGAAGATATTGAAGTGGTCATGTATGCAGATAAGGTTTTGACGGAAATGTCCTTTCAACTTGATATCAATAAAAAGATCATCCCTAATCCTTTACCACCAGCTCCACGAGCTAGCCTAACATATGAGGAGGTAGTGAAAGAGTTTATACATGATGAAAAACAGTATCAGCGTGATTTGCATATGAAGAGTTGACTAAAGTTGTCGTGGATACTAAAGAAATAGAAAAAATTTTTTCCAATATAAAAGACATACGAGTATATGAAGTAACTGTGACGTTGTTAAGCTCTTTGGGAGATGTGATTGAAATGTCTCAAGAGCAGAGCCTTCCTTGTGAACGGAGTTGTTTCGAAGAGTTGGCGGAAGCTGAAGAGTTCGATACAAAGTATGCCCAGGAAGTGACCTCAAAAGAAGCTAGGGATACACTTTCGATTTTGTTGTCAAAACCGGACGCTACGTCGTTAATATCTGCTGGGCATGGATTTCGTGAAGCTGTAAAATACTATTTACCAAAGTTGCTGCTCATTCCTATTTGGCGTGCTTTTTTGTACATGGACTACATAAAATCGTTAATGCAGCTCAGCCCATCCCAAGAGGATAGAGAAAGTTTTGAACAGGTCCAGGGCCTGTTAAGACCTTTGCGTTGTGATGTTGAAAATGCAGTCGCAAATTTGCCGAAGGAATCCGCAGCTCCAGTTCACAACCGTGCTCGTCGGTATTTAGCTATAGAAAAAACTAGAGATTTGCAAAACTCTGTTGAACATTGGGATAAAGATGTTGGACAGAGTTGTAATGAATTTATAAGAGAGGATACGTTAGGTTCGAATTCTCATATTCTTTTAATTTTATCAGTACTTCTGTTAGATCGAAATCGTGCTTGTCTTTTAACATTTCTCCCACACAATTTTTACAGATTTTATTCATTATTTTTATTGTTTTGAAATAGCAGTATCCTGCAAAATATATAATAGCAAGATTGTTGACTTGCGGTACCTTAACTGATACTGCGTTTTCATCTAATGGGTTAATTATATTGTTAGTATACATGTTATTTTCAAAACAGTTTTCATTCTGAAGAATATTCTCTTTAAGCACAGTTTGCTCCTCTGTATCATTCTGCAAAACGGCATTCCAATCCACCTGCAAGTATTCCGAGTCGTCTTCCTCACAATTGGAACATTTCGATTTAAATAGAAATTTAATCGATATAACTTTGGCATATTTTGCTAGTATTATTTTTTCTGTGTTATAAATGTATTCAATTACCTTCCAACTAACAATTCCATCAAAAGTGGTCAAATTGTATTTTACTAAGTTGTTTCGAATACTTTTCAATAGATGCGGGATATCATGCATTCCATATATGGATTTGTTTTTCTAAATAAAGCTTGAGGTTTTTTCATTTATACTAGGCTTTCTATATAAACTACGATTAGTGGGCCCTTGATCGCAACAAATAGCTCTTACATTTAATTTCAGATCTGCGCATATATCAAGGCAGTTATATTACCTCAACTTCAAGTTCTTTGGTGGGTATATTGCTCGGACAAACGACGTGATATAAAACTTGCTTAAAATTTCCACATATGCTCCGAATCATAAAGACGCATGCAGACTTAGCATATGAACTATATCTTTGATTTCTTCCGTAATCAGCAAAACCTTCAATTTCATCTTTAAATTTATTATAGGTTAGATGAAGGCTCATCTCGTCAAATATAGTATTATTTTTTTCAATAATCGTTCAAATTTCCGAGTAAAAATAGTGAAGAAAAACAAATTTTCACTTGAAATGGCGGCATTGTGGCAACTGCTAGAAAATTAAATAAACAGTACAAACATATAGCTTACAAATAATATGTTATTTACTTGCTAGAATATAATAATTGAATCAACGGGGTAAGGAGTGAAGCGGCAATGAATGTATAAGTTTCGTTATTGCTAAATAATTTCAAATGTTATAATAATTTATACATAAAGGTTGTGTACCGCTTAAATAATAAAAATATATAGAATTATGTTTTCGTTTCAGTTAAACACTGAATCCGAATAATCTGATTCCTCTAAAAATGAAAGTGTTAATCGATGAAAGGGGTTATTTGTTCCTTTTTAAGAAAAGTTTTAGAGAAGTTCATCCGCGTTTGCCAGCTAAAGAGGATGCTCTACTGTATGTTGAGAAACTGTGCTTGCAAATTTTATTGACGCTATGTGGGAAGCCAACTCCTAATACAATTCAGGACGTGGAAGAAAAAGTAAAGGAGACTTTCCCTGCACCAATCGACTGCTGGGCATTGAATGAAGCCAAAGAAAGCATAAAAAAAGAGAAAATGTGTTTTGCCTGCAGACCGAGTGCATGCATTACTTCAAAAGGATATTTTGCAATATAAGGTTGATAACTCAGTAACTCTATTTTTGGTTGCGGTGTTGGAATATATTTCTGCTGATATTTTAAAACTAGCCGGAAATTATGTCTACAAAATCGAACATGTCGAGATGTCTTTTGAAGATATTGAAGTGGTCGTGTATGCAGATAAGGTTTTGACGGATATGTTCTTTCAACTTGATATCAATAAAAAGATCATCCCTAATCCTTTACCACCAGCTCCACGAGCTAGCCTAACATATGAGGAGGTAGTGAAAGAGCTTATACATGATGAAAAACAGTATCAGCGTGATTTGCATATGATTATTCGCGTGTTTCGTGAAGAGTTGACTAAAGTTGTCGTGGATACTAAAGAAATAGAAAAAATTTTTTCCAATATAACAGACATACGAGTATATGAAGTAACTGTGACGTTGTTAAGCTCTTTGGGAGATGTGATTGAAATGTCTCAAGAGCAGAGCCTTCCTTGTGAGGGGAGTTGTTTCGAAGAGTTGGCGGAAGCTGAAGAGTTCGATGTATATACAAAGTATGCCCAGGAAGTGACCTCAAAAGAAGCTAGGGATTCACTTTCGATTTTGTTGTCAAAACCGGACGCTACGTCGTTAATATCTGCTGGGCATGGATTTCGTGAAGCTGTAAAATAGTATTTACCAAAGTTGCTGCTCATTCCTATTTGGCATGCTTTTTTGTACATGGACTACATAAAATCGTTAATGCAGCTCAGCCCATCCCAAGAGGATAGAGAAAGTTTTGAACAGGTCCAGGGCCTGTTAAGACCTTTACGTTGTGATGTTGAAAATGCAGTCGCAAATTTGCCGAAGGAATCCGCAGCTCCAGTTCACAACCGTGCTCGTCGGTATTTAGCTATAGAAAAAACTAGAGATTTGCAAAACTCTGTTGAACATTGGGATAAAGATGTTGGACAAAGTTGTAATGAATTTAAAAGAGAGGATACGTTAGGTTCGAATTCTCATATTCTTTTAATTTTATCAGTACTTCTGATAGATCGAAATCGTACTTGTCTTTTAACATTTCTCCCGCACAATTTTCACAGATTTTATTCATTTTTGTTTTGTTGTATTTTATCCTAAAAAATATATAATAGCAAGATTGTTGACTTGCGGTACCTTAACTGATACTGCGTTTTCATCTAATGGGTTAATTATATTGTTAGTATTCATGTTATTTTCAAAACAGTTTTCATTCTGAAGAATATTCTCTTTAAGCACAGTTTACTCCTCTGTATCATTCTGCAAAACGGCATTCCAATCCACCTG
Source organism: Volucella zonaria (assembly GCA_963966105.1). NCBI lineage: Eukaryota > Metazoa > Arthropoda > Insecta > Diptera > Syrphidae > Volucella > Volucella zonaria. The sequence goes on along the minus strand of OZ014536.1, from coordinate 2,408,706 downwards.
CAAGTATTCCGAATCGCCTTCCTCACAATTGGAACATTTCGATTTAAATAGAAATTTAATCGATATAACTTTGGCATATTTTGCTAGTATTATTTTTTCTGTATTATAAATGTATTCAATTACCTTCCAACTAACAATTCCATCAAAAGTGGTCAAATTGTATTTTACTAAGTTGTTTCGAATACTTTTCAATAGATGCGGGATATCATGCATTCCATATATGGATTTGTTTTTCTAAATAAAGCTTGAGGTTTTTTCATTTATACTAGGCTTTCTATATAAACTACGATTAGTGGGTCCTTGATCGCAGCAAATAGCTCTTACATTTAATTTCAGATCAAGGCAGTTATATACCTCAACTTCACGTTCTTTGGTGGGTATATTGCTCGGACAAACGGCGTGATATAAAACTTGCTTAAAATTTCCACATATGCTCCGAATCATAAAGACGCATGCAGACTTAGCATATGAATTATAGCCTTGATTTCTTCCGTAATCAGCAAAACCTTCAATTTCACCTTTAAATTTATTATAGGTTAGATGAAGGCTCATCTCGTCAAATATAGTATTATTTTTTTCAATAATCGTTCAAATTTCCGAAAAAAATAGTGAAGAAAAACAAATTTTCACTTGAAATGGCGGCATTGTGGCAACTGCTACAAAATTAAATAAACAGTACAAACATATAGCTTACAAATAATATGTTATTTTCTTGCTAGAATATAATAATTGAATCAACGGGCTAAGGAGTGAAGCGGCAATGAATATATAAGTTTCGTTATTGCTAAATAATTTCAAATGTTATAATAATTTATACATAAAGGTTGTGTACCGCTTAAATAATAAAAATATATAGAATTATGTTTTCGCTTCAGTTAAACACTGAATCCGAAGAATCTGATTCCGCTAAATGATGGAAGGGGGTATTTGTTCCTTCTTTAAGAAAAGTTTTAGAAGAAGTTCATCCGCGTTTGCCAGCTAAAGAGGATGCTCTACTGTATGTTGAGAAACTGTGCTTGCAAATTTTATTGACGCTATGTGGGAAGCCAACTTCTGATACAATTCAGGACGTGGAAGAAAAGGTAAAGGAGACTTTTCCTGCACCAATCGACTGCTGGGCATTCAATGAAGCCAAAGAAAGCATAAAAAAAGAGAAAATGTGTTTTGCCTGTAGACCGAATGCATGCATTACTTCAAAAGGATATTTTGCAATATAAGCTTGATAACTCACTAACTCTATTTTTGGTTGCGGTGTTGGAATATATTTCTGCTGATATTTTAAAACTAGCCGGAAATTATGTCTAAAAAATCGAACATGTCGAGATGTCTTTTGAAAATATTGAAGTGGTTATGTATGCAGATAAGGTTTTGACGGATATGTTCTTTCAACCTGATATCAATAAAAAGATCATCCCTAATCCTTTACCACCAGCTCCACGAGCTAGCCTAACATATGAGGAGGTAGTGAAAGAGCTTATACATGATGAAAAACAGTATCAGCGTGATTTGCATATGATTATTCGCGTGTTCCGTGAAGAGTTGATTAAAGTTGTCGTGGATACTAAAGAAATAGAAAAAATTTATTCCAATATAATAGACATACGAGTATATGAAGTAACTGTGACGTTGTTAAGCTCTTTGGAAGATGTGATTGAAATGTCTCAAGAGCAGAGCCTTCCTTGTGAGGGTAGTTGTTTCGAAGAGTTGGCGGAAGCTGAAGAGTTCGATGTATATACAAAGTATGCCCAGGAAGTGACCTCAAAAGAAGCTAGGGATTCACTTTCGATTTTGTTGTCAAAACCGGACGCTACGTCGTTAATATCTGCTGGGCATGGATTTCGTGAAGCTGTAAAATACTATTTACCAAAGTTGCTGCTCATTCCTATTTGGCGTGCTTTTTTGTACATGGACTACATAAAATCGTTAATGCAGCTCAGCCCATCCCAAGAGGATAGAGAAAGTTTTGAACAGGTCCAGGGCCTGTTAAGACCTTTGCGTTGTGATGTTGAAAATGCAGTCGCAAATTTGCCGAAGGAATCCGCAGCTCCAGTTCACAACCGTGCTCGTCGGTATTTAGCTATAGAAAAAACTAGAGATTTGCAAAACTCTGTTGAACATTGGGATAAAGATGTTGGACAGAGTTGTAATGAATTTATAAGAGAGGATACGTTAGGTTCGAATTCTCATATTCTTTTAATTTTATCAGTACTTCTGTTAGATCGAAATCGTGCTTGTCTTTTAACATTTCTCCCACACAATTTTTACAGATTTTATTCATTATTTTTATTGTTTTGAAATAGCAGTATCCTGCAAAATATATAATAGCAAGATTGTTGACTTGCGGTACCTTAACTGATACTGCGTTTTCATCTAATGGGTTAATTATATTGTTAGTATACATGTTATTTTCAAAACAGTTTTCATTCTGAAGAATATTCTCTTTAAGCACAGTTTGCTCCTCTGTATCATTCTGCAAAACGGCATTCCAATCCACCTGCAAGTATTCCGAATCGCCTTCCTCACAATTGGAACATTTCGATTTAAATAGAAATTTAATCGATATAACTTTGTCATATTTTGCTAGTATTATTTTTTCTGTGTTATAAATGTATTCAATTACCTTCCAACTAACAATTCCATCAAAAGTGGTCAAATTGTATTTTACTAAGTTGTTTCGAATACTTTTCAATAGATGCGGGATATCATGCATTCCATATATGGATTTGTTTTTCTAAATAAAGCTTGAGGTTTTTTCATTTATACTAGGCTTTCTATATAAACTACGATTAGTGGGCCCTTGATCGCAACAAATAGCTCTTACATTTAATTTCAGATCTGCGCATATATCAAGGCAGTTATATTACCTCAACTTCAAGTTCTTTGGTGGGTATATTGCTCGGACAAACGACGTGATATAAAACTTGCTTAAAATTTCCACATATGCTCCGAATCATAAAGACGCATGCAGACTTAGCATATGAACTATATCTTTGATTTCTTCCGTAATCAGCAAAACCTTCAATTTCATCTTTAAATTTATTATAGGTTAGATGAAGGCTCATCTCGTCAAATATAGTATTATTTTTTTCAATAATCGTTCAAATTTCCGAGTAAAAATAGTGAAGAAAAACAAATTTTCACTTGAAATGGCGGCATTGTGGCAACTGCTAGAAAATTAAATAAACAGTACAAACATATAGCTTACAAATAATATGTTATTTACTTGCTAGAATATAATAATTGAATCAACGGGGTAAGGAGTGAAGCGGCAATGAATGTATAAGTTTCGTTATTGCTAAATAATTTCAAATGTTATAATAATTTATACATAAAGGTTGTGTACCGCTTAAATAATAAAAATATATAGAATTATGTTTTCGTTTCAGTTAAACACTGAATCCGAATAATCTGATTCCTCTAAAAATGAAAGTGTTAATCGATGAAAGGGGTTATTTGTTCCTTTTTAAGAAAAGTTTTAGAGAAGTTCATCCGCGTTTGCCAGCTAAAGAGGATGCTCTACTGTATGTTGAGAAACTGTGCTTGCAAATTTTATTGACGCTATGTGGGAAGCCAACTCCTAATACAATTCAGGACGTGGAAGAAAAAGTAAAGGAGACTTTTCCTGCACCAATCGACTGCTGGGCATTGAATGAAGCCAAAGAAAGCATAAAAAAAGAGAAAATGTGTTTTGCCTGCAGACCGAGTGCATGCATTACTTCAAAAGGATATTTTGCAATATAAGGTTGATAACTCAGTAACCCTATTTTTGGTTGCGGTGTTGGAATATATTTCTGCTGATATTTTAAAACTAGCCGGAAATTATGTCTACAAAATCGAACATGTCGAGATGTCTTTTGATGATATTGAAGTGGTCGTGTATGCAGATAAGGTTTTGACGGATATGTTCTTTCAACTTGATATCAATAAAAAGATCATCCCTAATCCTTTACCACCAGCTCCACGAGCTAGCCTAACATATGAGGAGGTAGTGAAAGAGCTTATACATGATGAAAAACAGTATCAGCGTGATTTGCATATGATTATTCGCGTGTTTCGTGAAGAGTTGACTAAAGTTGTCGTGGATACTAAAGAAATAGAAAAAATTTTTTCCAATATAACAGACATACGAGTATATGAAGTAACTGTGACGTTGTTAAGCTCTTTGGGAGATGTGATTGAAATGTCTCAAGAGCAGAGCCTTCCTTGTGAGGGGAGTTGTTTCGAAGAGTTGGCGGAAGCTGAAGAGTTCGATGTATATACAAAGTATGCCCAGGAAGTGACCTCAAAAGAAGCTAGGGATTCACTTTCGATTTTGTTGTCAAAACCGGACGCTACGTCGTTAATATCTGCTGGGCATGGATTTCGTGAAGCTGTAAAATAGTATTTACCAAAGTTGCTGCTCATTCCTATTTGGCATGCTTTTTTGTACATGGACTACATAAAATCGTTAATGCAGCTCAGCCCATCCCAAGAGGATAGAGAAAGTTTTGAACAGGTCCAGGGCCTGTTAAGACCTTTACGTTGTGATGTTGAAAATGCAGTCGCAAATTTGCCGAAGGAATCCGCAGCTCCAGTTCACAACCGTGCTCGTCGGTATTTAGCTATAGAAAAAACTAGAGATTTGCAAAACTCTGTTGAACATTGGGATAAAGATGTTGGACAAAGTTGTAATGAATTTAAAAGAGAGGATACGTTAGGTTCGAATTCTCATATTCTTTTAATTTTATCAGTACTTCTGATAGATCGAAATCGTACTTGTCTTTTAACATTTCTCCCGCACAATTTTCACAGATTTTATTCATTTTTGTTTTGTTGTATTTTATCCTAAAAAATATATAATAGCAAGATTGTTGACTTGCGGTACCTTAACTGATACTGCGTTTTCATCTAATGGGTTAATTATATTGTTAGTATTCATGTTATTTTCAAAACAGTTTTCATTCTGAAGAATATTCTCTTTAAGCACAGTTTACTCCTCTGTATCATTCTGCAAAACGGCATTCCAATCCACCTGCAAGTATTCCGAATCGCCTTCCTCACAATTGGAACATTTCGATTTAAATAGAAATTTAATCGATATAACTTTAGCATATTTTGCTAGTATTATTTTTTCTGTATTATAAATGTATTCAATTACCTTCCAACTAACAATTCCATCAAAAGTGGTCAAATTGTATTTTACTAAGTTGTTTCGAATACTTTTCAATAGATGCGGGATATCATGCATTCCATATATGGATTTGTTTTTCTAAATAAAGCTTGAGGTTTTTTCATTTATACTAGGCTTTCTATATAAACTACGATTAGTGGGTCCTTGATCGCAGCAAATAGCTCTTACATTTAATTTCAGATCAAGGCAGTTATATACCTCAACTTCACGTTCTTTGGTGGGTATATTGCTCGGACAAACGGCGTGATATAAAACTTGCTTAAAATTTCCACATATGCTCCGAATCATAAAGACGCATGCAGACTTAGCATATGAATTATAGCCTTGATTTCTTCCGTAATCAGCAAAACCTTCAATTTCACCTTTAAATTTATTATAGGTTAGATGAAGACTCGAGATGAGTCAAATATATGCGCATATATCAAGGCAGTTATATACCTCAACTTCAAGTTCTTTGGTGGGTATATTGCTCGGACAAACGGCGTGATATAAAACTTGCTTAAAATTTCCACATATGCTCCGAATCATAAAGACGCATGCAGACTTAGCATATGAATTATAGCTTTGATTTCTTCGGTAATCAGCAAAACCTTCAATTTCATCTTTAAATTTATTATAGGTTAGATGAAGGCTCATCTCGTCAAATATAGTATTATTTTTTTCAATAATCGTTGAAATTTCCGAAAAAATTAGTGAAGAAAAACAAATTTTCACTTGAAATGGCGGCATTGTGGCAACTGCTACAAAATTAAATAAACAGTACAAACATATAGCTTACAAATAATATGTTATTTACTTGCTAGAATATAATAATTGAATCAACGGGCTAAGGAGTGAAGCGGCAATGAATATATAAGTTTCGTTATTGCTAAATAATTTCAAATGTTATAATAATTTATACATAAAGGTTGTGTACCGCTTAAATAATAAAAATATATAGAATTATGTTTTCGCTTCAGTTAAACACTGAATCCGAAGAATCTGATTCCGCTAAATGATGGAAGGGGGTATTTGTTCCTTCTTTAAGAAAAGTTTTAGAAGAAGTTCATCCGCGTTTGCCAGCTAAAGAGGATGCTCTACTGTATGTTGAGAAACTGTGCTTGCAAATTTTATTGACGCTATGTGGGAAGCCAACTCCTAATACAATTCAGGACGTGGAAGAAAAGGTAAAGGAGACTTTTCCTGCACCAATCGACTGCTGGGCATTCAATGAAGCCAAAGAAAGCATAAAAAAAAGAGAAAATGTGTTTTGCCTGTAGACCGAATGCATGCATTACTTCAAAAGGATATTTTGCAATATAAGCTTGATAACTCACTAACTCTATTTTTGGTTGCGGTGTTGGAATATATTTCTGCTGATATTTTAAAACTAGCCGGAAATTATGTCTAAAAAATCGAACATGTCGAGATGTCTTTTGAAAATATTGAAGTGGTTATGTATGCAGATAAGGTTTTGACGGATATGTTCTTTCAACCTGATATCAATAAAAAGATCATCCCTAATCCTTTACCACCAGCTCCACGAGCTAGCCTAACATATGAGGAGGTAGTGAAAGAGCTTATACATGATGAAAAACAGTATCAGCGTAATTTGCATATGATTATTCGCGTGTTTCGTGAAGAGTTGACTAAAGTTGTCGTGGATACTAAAGTAATAGAAAAAATTTTTATTCAATATAACAGACATACGAGTATATGAAGTAACTGTGACGTTGTTAAGCTCTTTGGAAGATGTGATTGAAATGTCTCAAGAGCAGAGCCTTCCTTGTGAGGGGAGTTGTTTCGAAGAGTTGGCGGAAGCTGAAGAGTTCGATGTATATACAAAGTATGCCCAGGAATTGACCTCAAAAAAAGCTAGGGATTCACTTTCGATTTTGTTGTCAAAACCGGACGCTACGTCGTTAATATCTGCTGGGCATGGATTTCGTGAAGCTGTAAAATACTATTTACCAAAGTTGCTGCTCATTCCTATTTGGCATGCTTTTTTGTACATGGACTACATAAAATCGTTAATGCAGCTCAGCCCATCCCAAGAGGATAGAGAAAGTTTTGAACAGGTCCAGGGCCTGTTAAGACCTTTGCGTAGTGATGTTGAAAATGCAGTCGCAAAATTGCCGAAGGAATCCGCAGCTCCAGTTCACAACCGTGCTCGTCGGTATTTAGCTATAGAAAAAACTAGAGATTTGCAAAACTCTGTTGAACATTGGGATAAAGATGTTGGACAGAGTTGTAATGAATTTATAAGAGAGGATACGTTAGGTTCAAATTCTCATATTCTTTTAATTTTATCAGTACTTCTGTTAGATCGAAATCGTGCTTGTCTTTTAACATTTCTCCCACACAATTTTTACAGATTTTATTCATTATTTTTATTGTTTTGAAATAGCAGTATCCTGCAAAATATATAATAGCAAGATTGTTGACTTGCGGTACCTTAACTGATACTGCGTTTTCATCTAATGGGTTAATTATATTGTTAGTATTCATGTTATTTTCAAAACAGTTTTCATTCTGAAGAATATTCTCTTTAAGCACAGTTTGCTCCTCTGTATCATTCTGCAAAACGGCATTCCAATCCACCTGCAAGTATTCCGAATCGTCTTCCTCACAATTGGAACATTTCGAGTTAAATAGAAACTTAATCGATATAACTTTGGCATATTTTGCTAGTATTATTTTTTCTGTATTATAAATGTATTCAATTACCTTCCAACTAACAATTCCATCAAAAGTGGTCAAATTGTATTTTACTAAGTTGTTTCGAATACTTTTCAATAGATGCGGGATATCATGCATTCCATACATGGATTTGTTTTTTTAAATAAAGCTTGAGGTTTTTTCATTTATACTAGGCTTTCTATATAAACTACGATTAGTGGGTCCTTGATCGCAACAAATAGCTCTTACATTTAATTTCAGATCTGCGCATATATCAAGGCAGTTATATTACCTCAACTTCAAGTTCTTTGGTGGGTATATTGCTCGGACAAACGACGTGATATAAAACTTGCTTAAAATTTCCACATATGCTCCGAATCATAAAGACGCATGCAGACTTAGCATATGAACTATATCTTTGATTTCTTCCGTAATCAGCAAAACCTTCAATTTCATCTTTAAATTTATTATAGGTTAGATGAAGGCTCATCTCGTCAAATATAGTATTATTTTTTTCAATACTCGTTCAAATTTCCGAGTAAAAATAGTGAAGAAAAACAAATTTTCACTTGAAATGGCGGCATTGTGGCAACTGCTAGAAAATTAAATAAACAGTACAAACATATAGCTTACAAATAATATGTTATTTACTTGCTAGAATATAATAATTGAATCAACGGGCTAAGGAGTGAAGCGGCAATGAATGTATAAGTTTCGTTATTGCTAAATAATTTCAAATGTTATAATAATTTATACATAAAGGTTGTGTACCGCTTAAATAATAAAAATATATAGAATTATGTTTTCGCTTCAGTTAAACACTGAATCCGAATAATCTGATTCCTCTAAAAATGAAAGTGTTAATCGATGAAAGGGGTTATTTGTTCCTTTTTAAGAAAAGTTTTAGAAGAAGTTCATCCGCGTTTGCCAGCTAAAGAGGATGCTCTACTGTATGTTGAGAAACTGTGCTTGCAAATTTTATTGACGCTATGTGGGAAGCCAACTCCTAATACAATTCAGGACGTGGAAGAAAAAGTAAAGGAGACTTTTCCTGCACCAATCGACTGCTGGGCATTGAATGAACCCAAAGAAAGCATAAAAAAAAATGTGAAAAATGAGAAAATGTGTTTTGCCTGCAGACCGAGTGCATGCATTACTTCAAAAGGATATTTTGCAATATAAGCTTGATAACTCAGTAACTCTATTTTTGGTTGCGGTGTTGGAATATATTTCTGCTGATATTTTAAAACTAGCCGGAAATTATGTCTAAAAAATCGAACATGTCGAGATGTCTTTTGAAGATATTGAAGTGGTCGTGTATGCAGATAAGGTTTTGACGGATATGTTCTTTCAACTTGATATCAATAAAAAGATCATCCCTAATCCTTAACGACCAGCTCCACGAGCTAGCCTAACATATGAGGAGGTAGTGAAAGAGTTTATAAATGATGAAAAACAGTATCAGCGTGATTTGCATATGATTATTCGCGTGTTTCGTGAAGAATTGATTAAAGTTGTCGTGGATACTAAAGAAATAGAAAAAATTTATTCCAATATAACAGACATACGAGTATATGAAGTAACTGTGACGTTGTTAAGCTCTTTGGAAGATGTGATTGAAATGTCTCAAGAGCAGAGCCTTCCTTTTGAGGGGAGTTGTTTCGAAAAGTTGGCGGAAGCTGAAGAGTTCGATGTATATACAAAGTATGCCCAGGAATTGACCTCAAAAGAAGCTAGGGATTCACTTTCGATTTTGTTGTCAAAACCGGACGCTACGTCGTTAATATCTGCTGGGCATGGATTTCGTGAAGCTGTAAAATACTATTTACCAAAGTTGCTGCTCATTCCTATTTGGCATGCTTTTTTGTACATGGACTACATAAAATCGTTAATGCAGCTCAGCCCATCCCAAGAGGATAGAGAAAGTTTTGAACAGGTCCAGGGCCTGTTAAGACCTTTACGTTGTGATGTTGAAAATGCAGTCGCAAATTTGCCGAAGGAATCCGCAGCTCCAGTTCACAACCGTGCTCGTCGGTATTTAGCTATAGAAAAAACTAGAGATTTGCAAAACTCTGTTGAACATTGGGATAAAGATGTTGGACAAGGTTAGGTTAGGTTAGGTAAGAGTGGCTGTTGGAAATACCAACCCACTTAGGCCTATTGGCCCATTGTGATGCCACGTGGATCTATGATCTTCTTACTACTGGAACCAGTTTGAGCTTTTAATAAAGCGTAGGAGACTGTTAACGTCTATTTTTTCTAGATCGTTTAGGTCGTTGTAGAAGAAAGCTCCTAGGTGAAGCTTCCTTCTCTGAGAGAGAGCTGGGCATGTGCAGAGTAGGTGGGGGATTGTCTCCTCCTCTTCCTCGTCCATGCAGCTTCTACAAAAATCGTTAGTAAAAGCGCCAAGCCTTCTTGCGTGCTTGCCTATGAGGCAGTGTCCGGTAATGACACCTATTATGGCGCTGAGATGTTTCCTTTCTAAGAGGATCAGACACTTAGATCGACTCAGATCCAGCTTTGGCCAGATCTGTTTTGTCGCTAGACATGTTTGTCCAGCAGTCCACCTAAGGTCCGTTCTTTTATTGGCATCTAGCTTTAGTGTTAGTTTGCACGTAGCGATTGGTATACCTATACTACCTTTGTCTGGTAGGATAGGTAGAGTGGTTCCAATTTTGGCGAGTTCATCGGCTCTGCAGTTCCCTGGAATGTCTCTGTGGCCCGGCACCCAACAGAGGTGAATGTTGAACTGCTCTGCCATCTCCATGAGAGATGATCGGCATTCAAGGGCAGTTTTAGAACACAATGAGACCGAGTCCAGGGACTTGATGGCGGCCTGACTATCCGAAAATATGCGGATATCCTTTGCAGATATCACGTTTTTCTTCAGCCAGGACAGAGCTTCTTTAATCGCCAAAATTTCCGCCTGGAACACGCTACAGTGATTTGGAAGGCGGAAAGAGAGGCTTAGGTTAAGCTTATCTGAGAAAACACCGTCGCCAACTCCGCTGTCGGTTTTAGATCCATCTGTGTAGAGATGGATTGACTTGTCCTCCATGAAAGCATCCTCCTCCCAGAATGATCTAGAGGGGAAGCTTACATGGAAGTTTTTGTCAAACCAAAGTTCAGGTATGGTGTAATCGGTGTTCTCTGTGATGATTCCTAATGTATTAAGAATGTTGGCGTGGCCAAATGAATTATTTGTCCACTGTTTAGTCGCTTTAAGGCGAATAGCTGCAGTCGCAGCTACTTGCTTGCTAAAAATGTCGAGGGGTGTCAAGTGAAGCAGAATATCTAATGCCGCAGAGGGGGTAGACCGCAAGGCTCCGCTTGTGCATAGACATGCTGTTCTTTGGACTCTGCTTAATTTAATGCAGTTGACTGCATTTTGCAAGGCCGTCCACCAGACAACCACCCCGTAAGTGAGTATCGGTCTTATGACCGAGATGTATAGCCAGTGGGTTATGCGAGGTTGAAGGCCCCATTTGTTCCCAATGGCTTTCTTGCAGGAGAATAAAGCTATTGTAGCTTTATTGACTCTTTCTTGAATGTTAGGTTTCCAGTTTAGTTTCCTGTCAAAAATGAGACCCAGATATTTTGCTGTATCGGAGAAAGCTAAACTGGTACCGTTTATTGAAGGAGGGTCTATGATTGGAATTTTATATTTCCTAGAAAAGAGGACAAGATCAGTTTTATGGGGGTTTATTCCCAATCCACAGCGATCTGCCCAGCAGGTTAATCTGTTAAGATTTACTTGGAGGAGTTCTTTAATGGTATTTAAATGTTTTCCTGAGACGGCTATGGCAACGTCATCCGCATAGGCAATCACTCTGCTACCACCCGCTTCCAGGTATATCAGTAGTTCGTTAACCACTAAGTTCCAAAGAAGGGGGGAGAGGACACCGCCTTGCGGCGTACCCCTACTGACATATCTTTTAGCAGAAGTCTCACCCAGTTTGGAGTTGATTATCCTGCTTGTTAGCATTAGATTAATCAGCTCCCCAAGTGAGTCGTCTACCTGCAGAGTTGACAACGCAGTCGTGATTGCGGATGTGTTGACGTTGTTAAAGGCGCCCTCTATGTCCAGGAAAGCAACCATTGTGTACTCCTTATATTGTAGGGATCGTTCGATGTGGCTAGTCAGAGAGTGCAAAGCCGTTTCCACCGACTTTCCTTTACAGTAGGCATGTTGAGCCGTAGACAGAAGTCTTGGATCAACTTTAGCTCGAATATGGATATCAATCAGTCGTTCTAAAGTTTTCAGAAGGAATGACGATAGACTTATGGGTCTGAGGTCCTTTGGGACCACATGAGAACATTTTCCAGCTTTGGGAATGAATACTACATTGACTTCTCTCCATAACAGTGGAATGTGGATAAGTTCTACACAGCTCCTCATAATATTTTCCAACACTGGTAGAATAATATCTGAGGATCTCTGTAGCTCGGCAGGTATAATACCGTCCGGACCAGCAGACTTGTATGGTTTGAAGCTATGTAGCGCCCAGAGCAGTTTGTCTCTCGTAATCAGACTATGAATTTTGGTCACGGTTGCAGTAGGCTTGTTTGGGCTGCTACTGGCCGCGAGTTGGGAGCTACCTGGAAAGTGGGTGTCCAGAAGCAGGTTGAGTGATTCATCACTTGAGGTTGTCCAAGAGCCATCGGTTTTTTTCAAACAGCTGGGCATCATAGGATTTGTGGAGAGGATTTTTCTTAGCCGCGAAGCCTCAGAGGTTTCTGTAATTTTGTCACAGAATGACCTCCAGGATTGTCGCTTTGCCTTCCTCAGTTCTTTTTTGTATAATTTGAGGGATTCTTTATATGAGTCCCAGTCGGTCACTTTTCTTGTGCTTTTTGCTGCGTTGAAAAGTTTTCTGCATGTGTTTCTGAGCAGTCCTAGTGCCGATGTCCACCAGTGTGGCTTTTTCTTGCCTCTTGGTTGAATAAGAGGGCAGGAAGCGGCCATAGCCTTATTGAGAGTCAGAGTAAATTCCCTGACTTTCATGTCGAGCTCATTGGTGTCACTCGGGGGACTTGATAGTTTGGAGGATATCGTTTCCGATAGGATTCCTCTATATTTTGTCCAATCAGTTTTCCGGTAGTTCCGGAAAGTTGGTTGGCGAGGGGGAGCATCACTCAGACTGAATTGGATGTACCTATGGTCCGAAAAGGAGTGTTCAGACGATACCATCCAGTTTGTTAGCCTTTGGGTGATGCTGTCGGAGACAAGAGTAATATCTAAAACTTCTTGTCGGTTTTTTGTTATGAAAGTGGGCTCATTGCCAATATTGCAAATTAAGAGGTTAGTACTTAAAATATAGTCTAAAAGTGACTTACCTCTATCATTGATGTCGGTACTGCCCCATACCGTATGATGTGCGTTGGCGTCGCATCCGATTATGAGGCCAGTTTTTTTGCCTTCCCGCTTCCAGTACCACCCTTTCTAGGTTATCACCAGGGAGAGGGCCCACTTGGTCGTGGCCAAGGTAAGCCGATGCCAGCCAGTATGAGCCTTTGGCAGTTTCTAATCTGGCAACGGTTAGGTCGGGGTCACTTAGGTTGGGAAGTAGAAATACATTAAGGCTACGTTTCACTAATATACAAGTTCTAATCTTACCTTTGTCTCTTGTATAGAGCGGAACGTATGAGGGTGTCCTAAGTCCACGAACCACGCCTTCTGCAATCCATGGTTCCTGGATTAGAATAATGTCTTCTGCGCTTTTGGAAAGACGCAGAATGAGTGTGGCCGAAGCCTTTTTTGAGTGGTGGAGATTAATCTGGAGAAACCGTATCATTGCTACAGTCTTCCAGAGTCGCCTCCACCACGGTGTTGTTGAGGTCCTCCGATTCTGAAGATGTGCCCAAGAGCTCATCTTCAATCTCTGATCGTGTAGAACCTCTATTTGCTTCGCCATCGGTTTCCATTTCCGACAATGTGTCAGAATCGGAGACCGACGGCTTTGTAGTCACCTCGGACAGATTGGAGTCATCGCTATCCAATTCTGGAAAGGATATCGATGCTCCAAGATCCACGGTTGTGATGTCAGGTGTTAAAGGAGGAGGAGGTTGCTTATCAGCATCCAACTCATCCTTTTTGTACACCCTTAAATGAATGGACTCGAATCCAAACCGAATCATGCCTTTCGTCTGCGCCAGAGGATTAAGGGATTCCTTATTGATCACAATTAACGCGCATCTATAAGAACCCCTTAGTTCCTCCAGTTTCGCGACTTTCCAGTCATGAGTCGGAAGAGTCGGGTTGCTGAGCCGGATGATTTCCAGGATATTTTCTGGAGAGGAGGGTTCGGCTGGAATCCAGGTACGAGTTCGAGGTCTACTAGGAATGTCTTCCTTAGATACGACCTCGAGTTTTGCACCTGGCCAAACCTCTCCTAAACCATCGATGGCCTTGGTGAAGAGATCGAGAGATCTCTGGTCGGAGCAAGCGATGAGCTTGACATGGCCTTGGTGCCAGCCAGCGTCGCTTGTGATAGGAGGTGGTCCTGGGTTCTCCCGCATGATGGCCAAGAAGTTGCTGGAGAGCTTCAACTTGACCAATTGCCACCGTTCCGGTGTAATGGAACCGTCGGTATCGCTTCTATCGATCACCGCGATCACCAATGCGTCCTTTAGGACTTCGTTATAAGACTTCAGAGATCTGCTGTTGGATGGCACAGGGGTTGTGGAACTGAACTGAATTTTGGGCCTCTTGGAAACCGATACGGTTTCCTCCAACGATCTCTGACGCTTAGAGGAGTCTTTTGACATTTTGTGAGCAATGGAAGCAGTGGGAAATCCATCTTTTAGGATGTTTTTAGCCCACTCAACCTTGCTCTTTATTTCCGCACTTCTCTCCACCTCCGGAATGGATCCGAAGGTTTTGATAATGCGTGAAGCATTTCGGCGTCTTATGTATAGCGCCTTAGATGGAGCTTGCCGATGCGGCTGAGCTCCAGATTCCTCTTTGGAGGGAGGAGTTTTGGTAGCAGCAACAAGTCCGTGGCCTGCCACAAACTTGCTGCTGCTAGGGGCGGACGAAGTGATAGGACCGTGGCTTGCCACAGTCCTAACACTCCCTGAAGGAGTTTTGGTAGCCGCGACAAGTCCGTGGCCTGCCACAAACTTGCTGCTGCTAGGGGTGGAGGAGGTGATAGGACCATGGCCTGCCACAGTCTTAACACTCCCCAAAGGAGTTTTGGTAGCAGCAACAAGTCCGTGGCCTGCCACAAACTTGCTGCTGCTAGGGGCGGACGAAGTGATAGGACCGTGGCTTGCCACAGTCCTAACACTCCCTGAAGGAGTTTTGGTAGCCGCGACAAGTCCGTGGCCTGCCACAAACTTGCTGCTGCTGGGGGCGGGGGAAGTGATAGGACCATGGCTTGCCACAGTCTTAACACTCCCCAAAGGAGTTTTGGTAGCAGCGACAAGTCCGTGGCCTGCCACAAACTTGCTGCTGCTAGGGGCGGACGAAGTGATAGGACCGTGGCTTGCCACAGTCCTAACACTCCCTGAAGGAGTTTTGGTAGCCGCGACAAGTCCGTGGCCTGCCACAAACTTGCTGCTGCTAGGGGTGGAGGAGGTGATAGGACCATGGCCTGCCACAGTCTTAACACTTCCTGAATTCTTTTTATTTGGCTTGTTCCTTTTGCCTTTAGAGGATGGCGCACCATGGCCTGCCATGTAGTCGGTGTAGTCACCGTTCCACCGCCCGGTAATTGAGGAGTACCGGCCTCGGTTTTTGTTGTCAGGTTGTTGTCCATAATAGTCCCACGAGTAGCGGAGAAAGGGATGTCCATCTGTACAGAGATCCGCCATATACAGATAAGGCTAGCTAATCCGGAGGTCGCCAGGTATCCGGATACTCCGTTTGCGACTGAGCTATTTTTGGAGATACTGGGCCCTCAGCCAGGTTGATCTTCGGCACGGGTCGTATAACACCTTGATCCAGCCCAGGGGAATGATGGAGTGCTTTGGGAGTTGGGGAGGGGGGGGGGGAGCATCCTTTGGTTTCAGGACTCGTCTGGAGAATTTCTTCTCGAGAGTCATTGACCCTACTCAGCCTCTACAACTCGACAAGTTCGATGCTCACGGTAGAAGAAGATGTTGGACAAAGTTGTATTGAATTTAAAAGAGAGGATACGTTAGGTTCGAATTCTCATATTCTTTTAATTTTATCAGTACTTCTGATAGATCGAAATCGTACTTGTCTTTCAACATTTCTCCCGCACAATTTTCACAGATTTTATTCATTTTTGTTTTGTTGTATTTTATCCTAAAAAATATATAATAGCAAGATTGTTGACTTGCGGTACCTTAACTGATACTGCGTTTTCATCTAATGGGTTAATTATATTGTTAGTATTCATGTTATTTTCAAAACAGTTTTCATTCTGAAGAATATTCTCTTTAAGCACAGTTTACTCCTCTGTATCATTCTGCAAAACGGCATTCCAATCCACCTGCAAGTATTCCGAATCGCCTTCCTCACAATTGGAACATTTCGATTTAAATAGAAATTTAATCGATATAACTTTGGCATATTTTGCTAGTATTATTTTTTCTGTATTATAAATGTATTCAATTACCTTCCAACTAACAATTCCATCAAAAGTGGTCAAATTGTATTTTACTAAGTTGTTTCGAATACTTTTCAATAGATGCGGGATATCATGCATTCCATATATGGATTTGTTTTTCTAAATAAAGCTTGAGGTTTTTTCATTTATACTAGGCTTTCTATATAAACTACGATTAGTGGGTCCTTGATCGCAGCAAATAGCTCTTACATTTAATTTCAGATCTGCGCATATATCAAGGCAGTTATATACCTCAACTTCACGTTCTTTGGTGGGTATATTGCTCGGACAAACGACGTGATATAAAACTTGCTTAAAATTTCCACATATGCTCCGAATCATAAAGACGCATGCAGACTTAGCATATGAATTATAGCTTTGATTTCTTCGGTAATCAGCAAAACCTTCAATTTCATCTTTAAATTTATTATAGGTTAGATGAAGGCTCATCTCGTCAAATATAGTATTATTTTTTTCTATAATCGTTCAAATTTCCGAGTAAAAATAGTGAAGAAAAACAAATTTCACTTGAAATGGCGGCATTGTGGCAACTGCTACAAAATTAAATAAACAATACAAACATCTAGCTTATAAATAATATGTTATTTACTTGCTAGAATATAATAATTGAATCAACGGGCTAAGGAGTGAAGCGGCAATGTATAAGTTTCGTTATTGCCAAATAATTTCAAATGTTATAGTATTTATACATAAAGGTTGTGTACCGCTTAAATAATAAAAATATATAGAATTATGTTTTCGCTTCAGTTAAACACTGAATCCGAAGAATCTGATTCCGCTAAATCATGGAAGGGGTTATTTGTTCCTTCTTTAAGAAAAGTTTTAGAAGAAGTTCATCCGCGTTTGCCAGCTAAAGAGGATGCTCTACTGTATGTTGAGAAACTGTGCTCGCAAATTTTATTGACGCTATGTGGGAAGCCAACTCCTCATACAATTCAGGACGTGGAAGAAAAAGTAAAGGAGACTTTTCCTGCACCATGAATGAAGCCAAAGAAAGCATAAAAAAAGAGAAAATGTGTTGTGCCTGTAGACCGAGTGCATGTATACTTCAAAAGGATATTTTGCAATATAAGCTTGATAACTCAGTAACTCTATTTTTGGTTGCGGTGTTGGAATATATTTCTGCTGATATTTTAAAACTAGCCGGAAATTATGTTCAAAAAATCGAACATGTCGAGATATCTTTTGAAGATATTGAAGTGGTCATGTATGCAGATAAGGTTTTGACGGATATGTTCTTTCAACCTGATATCAATGAAAAGATCATCCCTAATCCTTTACCACCAGCTCCACGAGCTAGCCTAACATATGAGGAGGTAGTGAAAAAGCTTATACATGATGAAAAACAGTATCAGCGTGATTTGCATATGATTATATGAAGAGTTGACTAAAGTTGTCGTGGATACTAAAGAAATAGAAAAAATTTATTCCAATATAACAGACATACGAGTATATGAAGTAACTGTGACGTTGTTAAGCTCTTTGGAAAATGTGATTGAAATGTCTCAAGAGCAGAGCCTTCCTTGTGAGGGGAGTTGTTTCGAAGAGTTGGCGGAAGCTGAAGAGTTCGATGTATATACAAAGTATGCCCAGGAACTGACCTCAAAAGAAGCTAGGGATTCACTTTCGATTTTGTTGTCAAAACCGGACGCTACGTCGTTAATATCTGCTGGGCATGGATTTCGTGAAGCTGTAAAATACTATTTACCAAAGTTGCTCATTCCTATTTGGCATTTTTTTTTGTACATGGACTACATAAAATCGTTAATGCAGCTCAGCCCATCCCAAGAGGATAGAGAAAGTTTTGAACAGGTCCAGGGCCTGTTAAGACCTTTGCGTTGTGATGTTGAAAATGCAGTCGCAAATTTGCCGAAGGAATCCGCAGCTCCAGTTCACAACCGTGCTCGTCGGTATTTAGCTATAGAAAAAACTAGAGATTTGCAAAACTCTGTTGAACATTGGGATAAAGATGTTGGACAGAGTTGTAATGAATTTATAAGAGAGGATACGTTAGGTTCGAATTCTCATATTCTTTTAATTTTATCAGTACTTCTGTTAGATCGAAATCGTGCTTGTCTTTTAACATTTCTCCCACACAATTTTCACAGATTTTATTAATTTTTTTATTGTTTTGAAGTAGCAGTATCCTGCAAAATATATAATAGCAAGATTGTTGACTTGCGGTACCTTAACTGATACTGCGTTTTCATCTAATGGGTTAATTATATTGTTAGTATTCATGTTATTTTCAAAACAGTTTTCATTCTGAAGAATATTCTCTTTAAGCACAGTTTGCTCCTCTGTATCATTCTGCAAAACGGCATTCCAATCCACCTGCAAGTATTCCGAATCGTCTTCCTCACAATTGGAACATTTCGATTTAAATAGAAACTTAATCGATATAACTTTGGCATATTTTGCTAGTATTATTTTTTCTGTATTATAAATGTATTCAATTACCTTCCAACTAACAATTCCATCAAAAGTGGTCAAATTGTATTTTACTAAGTTGTTTCGAATACTTTTCAATAGATGCGGGATATCATGCATTCCATACATGGATTTGTTTTTTTAAATAAAGCTTGAGGTTTTTTCATTTATACTAGGCTTTCTATATAAACTACGATTAGTGGGTCCTTGATCGCAACAAATAGCTCTGACATTTAATTTCAGATCTGCGCATATATCAAGGCAGTTATATTACCTCAACTTCAAGTTCTTTGGTGGGTATATTGCTCGGACAAACGACGTGATATAAAACTTGCTTAAAATTTCCACATATGCTCCGAATCATAAAGACGCATGCAGACTTAGCATATGAACTATATCTTTGATTTCTTCCGTAATCAGCAAAACCTTCAATTTCATCTTTAAATTTATTATAGGTTAGATGAAGGCTCATCTCGTCAAATATAGTATTATTTTTTTCAATAATCGTTCAAATTTCCGAGTAAAAATAGTGAAGAAAAACAAATTTTCACTTGAAATGGCGGCATTGTGGCAACTGCTAGAAAATTAAATAAACAGTACAAACATATAGCTTACAAATAATATGTTATTTACTTGCTAGAATATAATAATTGAATCAACGGGCTAAGGAGTGAAGCGGCAATGAATGTATAAGTTTCGTTATTGCTAAATAATTTCAAATGTTATAATAATTTATACATAAAGGTTGTGTACCGCTTAAATAATAAAAATATATAGAATTATGTTTTCGCTTCAGTTAAACACTGAATCCGAATAATCTGATTCCTCTAAAAATGAAAGTGTTAATCGATGAAAGGGGTTATTTGTTCCTTTTTAAGAAAAGTTTTAGAAGAAGTTCATCCGCGTTTGCCAGCTAAAGAGGATGCTCTACTGTATGTTGAGAAACTGTGCTTGCAAATTTTATTGACGCTATGTGGGAAGCCAACTCCTAATACAATTCAGGACGTGGAAGAAAAAGTAAAGGAGACTTTTCCTGCACCAATCGACTGCTGGGCATTGAATGAAGCCAAAGAAAGCATAAAAAAAGAGAAAATGTGTTTTGCCTGCAGACCGAGTGCATGCATTCCTTCAAAAGGATATTTTGCAATATAAGCTTGATAACTCAGTAACTCTATTTTTGGTTGCGGTGTTGGAATATATTTCTGCTGATATTTTAAAACTAGCCGGAAATTATGTCTAAAAAATCGAACATGTCGAGATGTTTTTTGAAGATATTGAAGTGGTCGTGTATGCAGATAAGGTTTTGACGGATATGTTCTTTCAACTTGATATCAATAAAAAGATCATCCCTAATCCTTTACCACCAGCTCCACGAGCTAGCCTAACATATGAGGAGGTAGTGAAAGAGTTTATAAATGATGAAAAACAGTATCAGCGTGATTTGCATATGATTATTCGCGTGTTTCGTGAAGAGTTGACTAAAGTTGTCGTGGATACTAAAGAAATAGAAAAAATTTTTTCCAATATAACAGACATACGAGTATATGAAGTAACTGTGACGTTGTTAAGCTCTTTGGGAGATGTGATTGAAATGTCTCAAGAGCAGAGCCTTCCTTGTGAGGGGAGTTGTTTCGAAGAGTTGGCGGAAGCTGAAGAGTTCGATGTATATACAAAGTGTGCCCAGGAATTGACCTCAAAAGAAGCTAGGGATTCACTTTCGATTTTGTTGTCAAAACCGGACGCTACGTCGTTAATATCTGCTGGGCATGGATTTCGTGAAGCTGTAAAATACTATTTACCAAAGTTGCTGCTCATTCCTATTTGGCATGCTTTTTTGTACATGGACTACATAAAATCGTTAATGCAGCTCAGCCCATCCCAAGAGGATAGAGAAAGTTTTGAACAGGTCCAGGGCCTGTTAAGACCTTTGCGTTGTGATGTTGAAAATGCAGTCGCAAATTTGCCGAAGGAATCCACAGCTCCAGTTCACAACCGTGCTCGTCGGTATTTAGCTATAGACAAAACTAGAGATTTGCAAAACTCTGTTGAACATTGGGATAAAGATGTTGGACAGAGTTGTAATGAATTTAAAAGACAGGATACGTTAGGTTCGAATTCTCATATTCTTTTAATTTTATCAGTACTTCTGTTAGATCGAAATCGTACTTGTCTTTTAACATTTCTCCCGCACAATTTTCACAGATTTTATTCATTTTTGTTTTGTTGTATTTTATCCTGAAAAATATATAATAGCAAGATTGTTGACTTGCGGTACCTTAACTGATACTGCGTTTTCATCTAATGGGTTAATTATATTGTTAGTATTCATGTTATTTTCAAAACAGTTTTCATTCTGAAGAATATTCTCTTTAAGCACAGTTTGCTCCTCTGTATCATTCTGCAAAACGGCATTCCAATCCACCTGCAAGTATTCCGAATCGTCTTCCTCACAATTGGAACATTAGTATTATTTTTTCTGTATTATAAATGTATTCAATTACCTTCCAACTAACAATTCCATCAAAAGTGGTCAAATTGTATTTTACTAAGTTGTTTCGAATACTTTTCAATAGATGCGGGATATCATGCATTCCATACATGGATTTGTTTTTTTAAATAAAGCTTGAGGTTTTTTCATTTATACTAGCCTTTCTATATAAACTACGATTAGTGGGTCCTTGATCGCAGCAAATAGCTCTTACATTTAATTTCAGATCTGCGCATATATCAAGGCAGTTATATACCTCAACTTCAAGTTCTTTGGTGGGTATATTGCTCGGACAAACGGCGTGATATAAAACTTGCTTAAAATTTCCACATATGCTCCGAATCATAAAGACGCATGCAGACTTAGCATATGAATTATAGCTTTGATTTCTTCGGTAATCAGCAAAACCTTCAATTTCATCTTTAAATTTATTATAGGTTAGATGAAGGCTCATCTCGTCAAATATAGTATTATTTTTTTCTATAATCGTTCAAATTTCCGAGTAAAAATAGTGAAGAAAAACAAATTTTCACTTGAAATGGCGGCATTGTGGCAACTGCTACAAAATTAAATAAACAATACAAACATCTAGCTTATAAATAATATGTTATTTACTTGCTAGAATATAATAATTGAATCAACGGGCTAAGGAGTGAAGCGGCAATGTATAAGTTTCGTTATTGCCAAATAATTTCAAATGTTATAGTAATTTATACATAAAGGTTGTGTACCGCTTAAATAATAAAAATATATAGAATTATGTTTTCGCTTCAGTTAAACACTGAATCCGAATAATCTGATTCCTCTAAAAATGAAAGTGTTAATCGATGAAAGGGGTTATTTGTTCCTTTTTAAGAAAAGTTTTAGAAGAAGTTCATCCGCGTTTGCCAGCTAAAGAGGATGCTCTACTGTATGTTGAGAAACTGTGCTTGCAAATTTTATTGACGCTATGTGGGAAGCCAACTCCTAATACAATTCAGGACGTGGAAGAAAAAGTAAAGGAGACTTTTCCTGCACCAATCGACTGCTGGGCATTGAATGAAGCCAAAGAAAGCATAAAAAAAGAGAAAATGTGTTTTGCCTGCAGACCGAGTGCATGCATTCCTTCAAAAGGATATTTTGCAATATAAGCTTGATAACTCAGTAACTCTATTTTTGGTTGCGGTGTTGGAATATATTTCTGCTGATATTTTAAAACTAGCCGGAAATTATGTCTAAAAAATCGAACATGTCGAGATGTTTTTTGAAGATATTGAAGTGGTCGTGTATGCAGATAAGGTTTTGACGGATATGTTCTTTCAACTTGATATCAATAAAAAGATCATCCCTAATCCTTTACCACCAGCTCCACGAGCTAGCCTAACATATGAGGAGGTAGTGAAAGAGTTTATAAATGATGAAAAACAGTATCAGCGTGATTTGCATATGATTATTCGCGTGTTTCGTGAAGAGTTGATTAAAGTTGTCGTGGATACTAAAGAAATAGAAAAAATTTATTCCAATATAACAGACATACGAGTATATGAAGTAACTGTGACGTTGTTAAGCTCTTTGGAAGATGTGATTGAAATGTCTCAAGAGCAGAGCCTTCCTTGTGAGGGGAGTTGTTTCGAAGAGTTGGCGGAAGCTGAAGAGTTCGATGTATATACAAAGTATGCCCAGGAATTGACCTCAAAAGAAGCTAGGGATTCACTTTCGATTTTGTTGTCAAAACCGGACGCTACGTCGTTAATATCTGCTGGGCATGGATTTCGTGAAGCTGTAAAATAGTATTTACCAAAGTTGCTGCTCATTCCTATTTGGCATGCTTTTTTGTACATGGACTACATAAAATCGTTAATGCAGCTCAGCCCATCCCAAGAGGATAGAGAAAGTTTTGAACAGGTCCAGGACCTGTTAAGACCTTTGCGTTGTGATGTTGAAAATGCAGTCACAATTTTGCCGAAGGAATCCGTAGCTCCAGTTCACAACCATGCTCGTCGGTATTTAGCTATAGAAAAAACTAGAGATTTGCAAAACTCTGTTGAACATTGGGATAAAGATGTTGGACAAAGTTGTAATGAATTTATAAGAGAGGATACGTTAGGTTCGAATTCTCATATTCTCTTAATTTTATCAGTACTTCTGTTAGATCGAAATCGTACTTGTCTTTTAACATTTCCTCCGCACAATTTTCACAGATTTTATTCATTTTTGTTTTATTGTATTTTATCCTGAAAAATATATAATAGCAAGACTGTTGACTTACGGTACCTTAACTGATACTGCGTTTTCATCTAATGGGTTAATTATATTGTTAGTATTCATGTTATTTTCAAAACAGTTTTCATTCTGAAGAATATTCTCTTTAAGCACAGTTTACTCCTCTGTATCATTCTGCAAAACGGCATTCCAATCCACCTGCAAGTATTCCGAATCGCCTTCCTCACAATTGGAACATTTCGATTTAAATAGAAATTTAATCGATATAACTTTGGCATATTTTGCTAGTATTATTTTTTCTGTATTATAAATGTATTCAATTACCTTCCAACTAACAATTCCATCAAAAGTGGTCAAATTGTATTTTACTAAGTTGTTTCGAATACTTTTCAATAGATGCGGGATATCATGCATTCCATATATGGATTTGTTTTTCTAAATAAAGCTTGAGGTTTTTTCATTTATACTAGGCTTTCTATATAAACTACGATTAGTGGGTCCTTGATCGCAGCAAATAGCTCTTACATTTAATTTCAGATCTGCGCATATATCAAGGCAGTTATATACCTCAACTTCACGTTCTTTGGTGGGTATATTGCTCGGACAAACGACGTGATATAAAACTTGCTTAAAATTTCCACATATGCTCCGAATCATAAAGACGCATGCAGACTTAGTGCAGACTTAGCATATGAATTATAGCTTTGATTTCTTCCGTAATCAGCAAAACCTTCAATTTCATCTTTAAATTTATTATAGGTTAGATGAAGGCTCATCTCGTCAAATATAGTATTATTTTTTTTCTATAATCGTTCAAATTTCCGAGTAAAAATAGTGAAGAAAAACAAATTTTCATTTGAAATGGCGGCATTGTGGCAACTGCTACAAAATTAAATAAACAATACAAACATCTAGCTTATAAATAATATGTTATTTACTTGCTAGAATATAATAATTGAATCAACGGGCTAAGGAGTGAAGCGGCAATGTATAAGTTTCGTTATTGCCAAATAATTTCAAATGTTATAGTAATTTGTACATAAAGGTTGTGTACCGCTTAAATAATAAAAATATATAGAATTATGTTTTCGCTTCAGTTAAACACTGAATCGGAAGAATCTGATTCCGCTAAATGATGGAAGGGGTTATTTGTTCCTTCTTTAAGAAAAGTTTTAGAAGAAGTTCATCCGCGTTTGCCAGCTAAAGAGGATGCTCTACTGTATGTTGAGAAACTGTGCTCGCAAATTTTATTGACGCTATGTGGGAAGCCAACTCCTCATACAATTCAGGACGTGGAAGAAAAAGTAAAGGAGACTTTTCCTGCACCATGAATGAAGCCAAAGAAAGCATAAAAAAAGAGAAAATGTGTTGTGCCTGTAGACCGAGTGCATGCATACTTCAAAAGGATATTTTGCAATATAAGCTTGATAACTCAGTAACTCTATTTTTGGTTGCGGTGTTGGAATACGAGTATATTTCTGCTGATATTCTAAAACTAGCCGGAAATTATGTCTAAAAAATCGAACATGTCGAGATGTCTTTTGAAGATATTGAAGTGGTCGTGTATGCAGATAAGGTTTTGACGGATGTGTTCTTTCAACTTGATATCAATAAAAAGATCATCCCTAATCCTTTACCACCAGCTCCACGAGCTAGCCTAACATATGAGGAGGTAGTGAAAGAGTTTATACATGATGAAAAACAGTATCAGCGTGATTTGCATATGATTATTCGCGTGTTTCGTGAAGAGTTGACTAAAGTTGTCGTGGATACTAAAGAAATAGAAAAAATTTTTTCCAATATAACAGACATACGAGTATATGAAGTAACTGTGACGTTGTTAAGCTCTTTGGGAGATGTGATTGAAATGTCTCAAGAGCAGAGCCTTCCTTGTGAGGGGAGTTGTTTCGAAGAGTTGGCGGAAGCTGAAGAGTTCGATGTATATACAAAGTATGCCCAGGAATTGACCTCAAAAGAAGCTAGGGATTCACTTTCGATTTTGTTGTCAAAACCGGACGCTACGTCGTTAATATCTGCTGGGCATGGATTTCGTGAAGCTGTAAAATACTATTTACCAAAGTTGCTGCTCATTCCTATTTGGCATGCTTTTTTGTACATGGACTACATAAAATCGTTAATGCAGCTCAGCCCATCCCAAGAGGATAGAGAAAGTTTTGAACAGGTCCAGGGCCTGTTAAGACCTTTGCGTTGTGATGTTGAAAATGCAGTCGCAAATTTGCCGAAGGAATCCACAGCTCCAGTTCACAACCGTGCTCGTCGGTATTTAGCTATAGACAAAACTAGAGATTTGCAAAACTCTGTTGAACATTGGGATAAAGATGTTGGACAAAGTTGTAATGAATTTAAAAGACAGGATACGTTAGGTTCGAATTCTCATATTCTTTTAATTTTATCAGTACTTCTGTTAGATCGAAATCGTACTTGTCTTTTAACATTTCTCCCGCACAATTTTCACAGATTTTATTCATTTTTGTTTTATTGTATTTTATCCTGAAAAATATATAATAGCAAGATTGTTGACTTGCGGTACCTTAACTGATACTGCGTTTTCATCTGATGGGTTAATTATATTGTTAGTATTCATGTTATTTTCAAAACAGTTTTCATTCTGAAGAATATTCTCTTTAAGCACAGTTTACTCCTCTGTATCATTCTGCAAAACGGCATTCCAATCCACCTGCAAGTATTCCGAATCGTCTTCCTCACAATTGGAACATTTCGATTTAAATAGAAATTTAATCGATATAACTTTGGCATATTTTACTAGTATTATTTTTTCTATATTATAAATGTATTCAATTACCTTCCAACTAACAATTCCATCAAAAGTGGTCAAATTGTATTTTACTAAGTTGTTTCGAATACTTTTCAATAGATGCGGGATATCATGCATTCCATACATGGATTTGTTTTTTTAAATAAAGCTTGAGGTTTTTTCATTTATACTAGCCTTTCTATATAAACTACGATTAGTGGGTCCTTGATCGCAGCAAAAAGCTCTTACATTTAATTTCAGATCTGCGCATATATCAAGGCAGTTATATACCTCAACTTCAAGTTCTTTGGTGGGTATATTGCTCGGACAAACGGCGTGATATAAAACTTGCTTAAAATTTCCACATATGCTCCGAATCATAAAGACGCATGCAGACTTAGCATATGAATTATAGCTTTGATTTCTTCGGTAATCAGCAAAACCTTCAATTTCATCTTTAAATTTATTATAGGTTAGATGAAGGCTCATCTCGTCAAATATAGTATTATTTTTTTCTATAATCGTTCAAATTTCCGAGTAAAAATAGTGAAGAAAAACAAATTTTCACTTGAAATGGCGGCATTGTGGCAACTGCTACAAAATTAAATAAACAATACAAACATCTAGCTTATAAATAATATGTTATTTACTTGCTAGAATATAATAATTGAATCAACGGGCTAAGGAGTGAAGCGGCAATGTATAAGTTTCGTTATTGCCAAATAATTTCAAATGTTATAGTAATTTATACATAAAGGTTGTGTACCGCTTAAATAATAAAAATATATAGAATTATGTTTTCGCTTCAGTTAAACACTGAATCCGAATAATCTGATTCCTCTAAAAATGAAAGTGTTAATCGATGAAAGGGGTTATTTGTTCCTTCTTTAAGAAAAGTTTTAGAAGAAGTTCATCCGCGTTTGCCAGCTAAAGAGGATGCTCTACTGTATGTTGAGAAACTGTGCTTGCAAATTTTATTGACGCTATGTGGGAAGCCAACTCCTAATACAATTCAGGACGTGGAAGAAAAAGTAAAGGAGACTTTTCCTGCACCAATCGACTGCTGGGCATTGAATGAAGCCAAAGAAAGCATAAAAAAAGAGAAAATGTGTTTTGCCTGCAGACCGAGTGCATGCATTACTTCAAAAGGATATTTTGCAATATAAGCTTGATAACTCAGTAACTCTATTTTTGGTTGCGGTGTTGGAATATATTTCTGCTGATATTTTAAAACTAGCCGGAAATTATGTCTAAAAAATCGAACATGTCGAGATGTTTTTTGAAGATATTGAAGTGGTCGTGTATGCAGATAAGGTTTTGACGGATATGTTCTTTCAACTTGATATCAATAAAAAGATCATCCCTAATCCTTTACCACCAGCTCCACGAGCTAGCCTAACATATGAGGAGGTAGTGAAAGAGTTTATAAATGATGAAAAACAGTATCAGCGTGATTTGCATATGATTATTCGCGTGTTTCGTGAAGAGTTGATTAAAGTTGTCGTGGATACTAAAGAAATAGAAAAAATTTATTCCAATATAACAGACATACGAGTATATGAAGTAACTGTGACGTTGTTAAGCTCTTTGGAAGATGTGATTGAAATGTCTCAAGAGCAGAGCCTTCCTTGTGAGGGGAGTTGTTTCGAAGAGTTGGCGGAAGCTGAAGAGTTCGATGTATATACAAAGTATGCCCAGGAATTGACCTCAAAAGAAGCTAGGGATTCACTTTCGATTTTGTTGTCAAAACCGGACGCTACGTCGTTAATATCTGCTGGGCATGGATTTCGTGAAGCTGTAAAATAGTATTTACCAAAGTTGCTGCTCATTCCTATTTGGCATGCTTTTTTGTACATGGACTACATAAAATCGTTAATGCAGCTCAGCCCATCCCAAGAGGATAGAGAAAGTTTTGAACAGGTCCAGGGCCTGTTAAGACCTTTGCGTTGTGATGTTGAAAATGCAGTCACAATTTTGCCGAAGGAATCCGCAGCTCCAGTTCACAACCATGCTCGTCGGTATTTAGCTATAGAAAAAACTAGAGATTTGCAAAACTCTGTTGAACATTGGGATAAAGATGTTGGACAAAGTTGTAATGAATTTATAAGAGAGGATACGTTAGGTTCGAATTCTCATATTCTTTTAATTTTATCAGTACTTCTGTTAGATCGAAATCGTACTTGTCTTTTAACATTTCCTCCGCACAATTTTCACAGATTTTATTCATTTTTGTTTTATTGTATTTTATCCTGAAAAATATATAATAGCAAGACTGTTGACTTACGGTACCTTAACTGATACTGCGTTTTCATCTAATGGGTTAATTATATTGTTAGTATTCATGTTATTTTCAAAACAGTTTTCATTCTGAAGAATATTCTCTTTAAGCACAGTTTACTCCTCTGTATCATTCTGCAAAACGGCATTCCAATCCACCTGCAAGTATTCCGAATCGCCTTCCTCACAATTGGAACATTTCGATTTAAATAGAAATTTAATCGATATAACTTTGGCATATTTTGCTAGTATTATTTTTTCTGTATTATAAATGTATTCAATTACCTTCCAACTAACAATTCCATCAAAAGTGGTCAAATTGTATTTTACTAAGTTGTTTCGAATACTTTTCAATAGATGCGGGATATCATGCATTCCATATATGGATTTGTTTTTCTAAATAAAGCTTGAGGTTTTTTCATTTATACT
The DNA here is from genome assembly GCA_963966105.1 of Volucella zonaria. Lineage (NCBI taxonomy): Eukaryota > Metazoa > Arthropoda > Insecta > Diptera > Syrphidae > Volucella > Volucella zonaria. The sequence continues at coordinate 2,379,679 of OZ014536.1, read as the reverse complement.
AGGCTTTCTATATAAACTACGATTAGTGGGTCCTTGATCGCAGCAAATAGCTCTTACATTTAATTTCAGATCTGCGCATATATCAAGGCAGTTATATACCTCAACTTCACGTTCTTTGGTGGGTATATTGCTCGGACAAACGACGTGATATAAAACTTGCTTAAAATTTCCACATATGCTCCGAATCATAAAGACGCATGCAGACTTAGTGCAGACTTAGCATATGAATTATAGCTTTGATTTCTTCCGTAATCAGCAAAACCTTCAATTTCATCTTTAAATTTATTATAGGTTAGATGAAGGCTCATCTCGTCAAATATAGTATTATTTTTTTTCTATAATCGTTCAAATTTCCGAGTAAAAATAGTGAAGAAAAACAAATTTTCATTTGAAATGGCGGCATTGTGGCAACTGCTACAAAATTAAATAAACAATACAAACATCTAGCTTATAAATAATATGTTATTTACTTGCTAGAATATAATAATTGAATCAACGGGCTAAGGAGTGAAGCGGCAATGTATAAGTTTCGTTATTGCCAAATAATTTCAAATGTTATAGTAATTTGTACATAAAGGTTGTGTACCGCTTAAATAATAAAAATATATAGAATTATGTTTTCGCTTCAGTTAAACACTGAATCGGAAGAATCTGATTCCGCTAAATGATGGAAGGGGTTATTTGTTCCTTCTTTAAGAAAAGTTTTAGAAGAAGTTCATCCGCGTTTGCCAGCTAAAGAGGATGCTCTACTGTATGTTGAGAAACTGTGCTCGCAAATTTTATTGACGCTATGTGGGAAGCCAACTCCTCATACAATTCAGGACGTGGAAGAAAAAGTAAAGGAGACTTTTCCTGCACCATGAATGAAGCCAAAGAAAGCATAAAAAAAGAGAAAATGTGTTGTGCCTGTAGACCGAGTGCATGCATACTTCAAAAGGATATTTTGCAATATAAGCTTGATAACTCAGTAACTCTATTTTTGGTTGCGGTGTTGGAATACGAGTATATTTCTGCTGATATTCTAAAACTAGCCGGAAATTATGTCTAAAAAATCGAACATGTCGAGATGTCTTTTGAAGATATTGAAGTGGTCGTGTATGCAGATAAGGTTTTGACGGATATGTTCTTTCAACTTGATATCAATAAAAAGATCATCCCTAATCCTTTACCACCAGCTCCACGAGCTAGCCTAACATATGAGGAGGTAGTGAAAGAGTTTATACATGATGAAAAACAGTATCAGCGTGATTTGCATATGATTATTCGCGTGTTTCGTGAAGAGTTGACTAAAGTTGTCGTGGATACTAAAGAAATAGAAAAAATTTTTTCCAATATAACAGACATACGAGTATATGAAGTAACTGTGACGTTGTTAAGCTCTTTGGGAGATGTGATTGAAATGTCTCAAGAGCAGAGCCTTCCTTGTGAGGGGAGTTGTTTCGAAGAGTTGGCGGAAGCTGAAGAGTTCGATGTATATACAAAGTATGCCCAGGAATTGACCTCAAAAGAAGCTAGGGATTCACTTTCGATTTTGTTGTCAAAACCGGACGCTACGTCGTTAATATCTGCTGGGCATGGATTTCGTGAAGCTATAAAATACTATTTACCAAAGTTGCTGCTCATTCCTATTTGGCATGCTTTTTTGTACATGGACTACATAAAATCGTTAATGCAGCTCAGCCCATCCCAAGAGGATAGAGAAAGTTTTGAACAGGTCCAGGGCCTGTTAAGACCTTTGCGTTGTGATGTTGAAAATGCAGTCGCAAATTTGCCGAAGGAATCCACAGCTCCAGTTCACAACCGTGCTCGTCGGTATTTAGCTATAGACAAAACTAGAGATTTGCAAAACTCTGTTGAACATTGGGATAAAGATGTTGGACAAAGTTGTAATGAATTTAAAAGACAGGATACGTTAGGTTCGAATTCTCATATTCTTTTAATTTTATCAGTACTTCTGTTAGATCGAAATCGTACTTGTCTTTTAACATTTCTCCCGCACAATTTTCACAGATTTTATTCATTTTTGTTTTATTGTATTTTATCCTGAAAAATATATAATAGCAAGATTGTTGACTTGCGGTACCTTAACTGATACTGCGTTTTCATCTAATGGGTTAATTATATTGTTAGTATTCATGTTATTTTCAAAACAGTTTTCATTCTGAAGAATATTCTCTTTAAGCACAGTTTGCTCCTCTGTATCATTCTGCAAAACGGCATTCCAATCCACCTGCAAGTATTCCGAATCGTCTTCCTCACAATTGGAACATTTCGATTTAAATAGAAATTTAATCGATATAACTTTGGCATATTTTACTAGTATTATTTTTTCTGTATTATAAATGTATTCAATTACCTTCCAACTAACAATTCCATCAAAAGTGGTCAAATTGTATTTTACTAAGTTGTTTCGAATACTTTTCAATAGATGCGGGATATCATGCATTCCATACATGGATTTGTTTTTTTAAATAAAGCTTGAGGTTTTTTCATTTATACTAGCCTTTCTATATAAACTACGATTAGTGGGTCCTTGATCGCAGCAAATAGCTCTTACATTTAATTTCAGATCTGCGCATATATCAAGGCAGTTATATACCTCAACTTCAAGTTCTTTGGTGGGTATATTGCTCGGACAAACGGCGTGATATAAAACTTGCTTAAAATTTCCACATATGCTCCGAATCATAAAGACGCATGCAGACTTAGCATATGAATTATAGCTTTGATTTCTTCGGTAATCAGCAAAACCTTCAATTTCATCTTTAAATTTATTATAGGTTAGATGAAGGCTCATCTCGTCAAATATAGTATTATTTTTTTCTATAATCGTTCAAATTTCCGAGTAAAAATAGTGAAGAAAAACAAATTTTCACTTGAAATGGCGGCATTGTGGCAACTGCTACAAAATTAAATAAACAATACAAACATCTAGCTTATAAATAATATGTTATTTACTTGCTAGAATATAATAATTGAATCAACGGGCTAAGGAGTGAAGCGGCAATGTATAAGTTTCGTTATTGCCAAATAATTTCAAATGTTATAGTAATTTATACATAAAGGTTGTGTACCGCTTAAATAATAAAAATATATAGAATTATGTTTTCGCTTCAGTTAAACACTGAATCCGAATAATCTGATTCCTCTAAAAATGAAAGTGTTAATCGATGAAAGGGGTTATTTGTTCCTTCTTTAAGAAAAGTTTTAGAAGAAGTTCATCCGCGTTTGCCAGCTAAAGAGGATGCTCTACTGTATGTTGAGAAACTGTGCTTGCAAATTTTATTGACGCTATGTGGGAAGCCAACTCCTAATACAATTCAGGACGTGGAAGAAAAAGTAAAGGAGACTTTTCCTGCACCAATCGACTGCTGGGCATTGAATGAAGCCAAAGAAAGCATAAAAAAAGAGAAAATGTGTTTTGCCTGCAGACCGAGTGCATGCATTACTTCAAAAGGATATTTTGCAATATAAGCTTGATAACTCAGTAACTCTATTTTTGGTTGCGGTGTTGGAATATATTTCTGCTGATATTTTAAAACTAGCCGGAAATTATGTCTAAAAAATCGAACATGTCGAGATGTTTTTTCAAGATATTGAAGTGGTCGTGTATGCAGATAAGGTTTTGACGGATATGTTCTTTCAACTTGATATCAATAAAAAGATCATCCCTAATCCTTTACCACCAGCTCCACGAGCTAGCCTAACATATGAGGAGGTAGTGAAAGAGTTTATAAATGATGAAAAACAGTATCAGCGTGATTTGCATATGATTATTCGCGTGTTTCGTGAAGAGTTGATTAAAGTTGTCGTGGATACTAAAGAAATAGAAAAAATTTATTCCAATATAACAGACATACGAGTATATGAAGTAACTGTGACGTTGTTAAGCTCTTTGGAAGATGTGATTGAAATGTCTCAAGAGCAGAGCCTTCCTTGTGAGGGGAGTTGTTTCGAAGAGTTGGCGGAAGCTGAAGAGTTCGATGTATATACAAAGTATGCCCAGGAATTGACCTCAAAAGAAGCTAGGGATTCACTTTCGATTTTGTTGTCAAAACCGGACGCTACGTCGTTAATATCTGCTGGGCATGGATTTCGTGAAGCTGTAAAATAGTATTTACCAAAGTTGCTGCTCATTCCTATTTGGCATGCTTTTTTGTACATGGACTACATAAAATCGTTAATGCAGCTCAGCCCATCCCAAGAGGATAGAGAAAGTTTTGAACAGGTCCAGGGCCTGTTAAGACCTTTGCGTTGTGATGTTGAAAATGCAGTCGCAAATTTGCCGAAGGAATCCACAGCTCCAGTTCACAACCGTGCTCGTCGGTATTTAGCTATAGACAAAACTAGAGATTTGCAAAACTCTGTTGAACATTGGGATAAAGATGTTGGACAGAGTTGTAATGAATTTAAAAGACAGGATACGTTAGGTTCGAATTCTCATATTCTTTTAATTTTATCAGTACTTCTGTTAGATCGAAATCGTACTTGTCTTTTAACATTTCTCCCGCACAATTTTCACAGATTTTATTCATTTTTGTTTTATTGTATTTTATCCTGAAAAATATATAATAGCAAGATTGTTGACTTGCGGTACCTTAACTGATACTGCGTTTTCATCTAATGGGTTAATTATATTGTTAGTATTCATGTTATTTTCAAAACAGTTTTCATTCTGAAGAATATTCTCTTTAAGCACAGTTTGCTCCTCTGTATCATTCTGCAAAACGGCATTCCAATCCACCTGCAAGTATTCCGAATCGTCTTCCTCACAATTGGAACATTTCGATTTAAATAGAAATTTAATCGATATAACTTTGGCATATTTTGCTAGTATTATTTTTTCTATATTATAAATGTATTCAATTACCTTCCAACTAACAATTCCATCAAAAGTGGTCAAATTGTATTTTACTATGTTGTTTCGAATACTTTTCAATAGATGCGGGATATCATGCATTCCATATATGGATTTGTTTTTTTAAATAAAGCTTGAGGTTTTTTCATTTATACTAGCCTTTCTATATAAACTACGATTAGTGGGTCCTTGATCGCAGCAAATAGCTCTTACATTTAATTTCAGATCTGCGCATATATCAAGGCAGTTATATACCTCAACTTCAATTTCTTTGGTGGGTATATTGCTCGGACAAACGGCGTGATATAAAACTTGCTTAAAATTTCCACATATGCTCCGAATCATAAAGACGCATGCAGACTTAGCATATGAATTATAGCTTTGATTTCTTCGGTAATCAGCAAAACCTTCAATTTCATCTTTAAATTTATTATAGGTTAGATGAAGGCTCATCTCGTCAAATATAGTATTATTTTTTTCTATAATCGTTCAAATTTCCGAGTAAAAATAGTGAAGAAAAACAAATTTTCACTTGAAATGGCGGCATTGTGGCAACTGCTACAAAATTAAATAAACAATACAAACATCTAGCTTATAAATAATATGTTATTTACTTGCTAGAATATAATAATTGAATCAACGGGCTAAGGAGTGAAGCGGCAATGTATAAGTTTCGTTATTGCCAAATAATTTCAAATGTTATAGTAATTTATACATAAAGGTTGTGTACCGCTTAAATAATAAAAATATATAGAATTATGTTTTCGCTTCAGTTAAACACTGAATCCGAATAATCTGATTCCTCTAAAAATGAAAGTGTTAATCGATGAAAGGGGTTATTTGTTCCTTTTTAAGAAAAGTTTTAGAAGAAGTTCATCCGCGTTTGCCAGCTAAAGAGGATGCTCTACTGTATGTTGAGAAACTGTGCTTGCAAATTTTATTGACGCTATGTGGGAAGCCAACTCCTAATACAATTCAGGACGTGGAAGAAAAAGTAAAGGAGACTTTTCCTGCACCAATCGACTGCTGGGCATTGAATGAAGCCAAAGAAAGCATAAAAACAGAGAAAATGTGTTTTGCCTGCAGACCGAGTGCATGCATTACTTCAAAAGGATATTTTGCAATATAAGCTTGATAACTCAGTAACTCTATTTTTGGTTGCGGTGTTGGAATATATTTCTGCTGATATTTTAAAACTAGCCGGAAATTATGTCTAAAAAATCGAACATGTCGAGATGTTTTTTGAAGATATTGAAGTGGTCGTGTATGCAGATAAGGTTTTGACGGATATGTTCTTTCAACTTGATATCAATAAAAAGATCATCCCTAATCCTTTACCACCAGCTCCACGAGCTAGCCTAACATATGAGGAGGTAGTGAAAGAGTTTATAAATGATGAAAAACAGTATCAGCGTGATTTGCATATGATTATTCGCGTGTTTCGTGAAGAGTTGATTAAAGTTGTCGTGGATACTAAAGAAATAGAAAAAATTTATTCCAATATAACAGACATACGAGTATATGAAGTAACTGTGACGTTGTTAAGCTCTTTGGAAGATGTGATTGAAATGTCTCAAGAGCAGAGCCTTCCTTGTGAGGGGAGTTGTTTCGAAGAGTTGGCGGAAGCTGAAGAGTTCGATGTATATACAAAGTATGCCCAGGAATTGACCTCAAAAGAAGCTAGGGATTCACTTTCGATTTTGTTGTCAAAACCGGACGCTACGTCGTTAATATCTGCTGGGCATGGATTTCGTGAAGCTGTAAAATAGTATTTACCAAAGTTGCTGCTCATTCCTATTTGGCATGCTTTTTTGTACATGGACTACATAAAATCGTTAATGCAGCTCAGCCCATCCCAAGAGGATAGAGAAAGTTTTGAACAGGTCCAGGGCCTGTTAAGACCTTTGCGTTGTGATGTTGAAAATGCAGTCACAATTTTGCCGAAGGAATCCGCAGCTCCAGTTCACAACCATGCTCGTCGGTATTTAGCTATAGAAAAAACTAGAGATTTGCAAAACTCTGTTGAACATTGGGATAAAGATGTTGGACAAAGTTGTAATGAATTTATAAGAGAGGATACGTTAGGTTCGAATTCTCATATTCTTTTAATTTTATCAGTACTTCTGTTAGATCGAAATCGTACTTGTCTTTTAACATTTCTTCCGCACAATTTTCACAGATTTTATTCATTTTTGTTTTATTGTATTTTATCCTGAAAAATATATAATAGCAAGACTGTTGACTTACGGTACCTTAACTGATACTGCGTTTTCATCTAATGGGTTAATTATATTGTTAGTATTCATGTTATTTTCAAAACAGTTTTCATTCTGAAGAATATTCTCTTTAAGCACAGTTTACTCCTCTGTATCATTCTGCAAAACGGCATTCCAATCCACCTGCAAGTATTCCGAATCGCCTTCCTCACAATTGGAACATTTTGATTTAAATAGAAATTTAATCGATATAACTTTGGCATATTTTGCTAGTATTATTTTTTCTGTATTATAAATGTATTCAATTACCTTCCAACTAACAATTCCATCAAAAGTGGTCAAATTGTATTTTACTAAGTTGTTTCGAATACTTTTCAATAGATGCGGGATATCACGCATTCCATATATGGATTTGTTTTTCTAAATAAAGCTTGAGGTTTTTTCATTTATACTAGGCTTTCTATATAAACTACGATTAGTGGGTCCTTGATCGCAGCAAATAGCTCTTACATTTAATTTCAGATCTGCGCATATATCAAGGCAGTTATATACCTCAACTTCACGTTCTTTGGTGGGTATATTGCTCGGACAAACGACGTGATATAAAACTTGCTTAAAATTTCCACATATGCTCCGAATCATAAAGACGCATGCAGACTTAGTGCAGACTTAGCATATGAATTATAGCTTTGATTTCTTCCGTAATCAGCAAAACCTTCAATTTCATCTTTAAATTTATTATAGGTTAGATGAAGGCTCATCTCGTCAAATATAGTATTATTTTTTTTCTATAATCGTTCAAATTTCCGAGTAAAAATAGTGAAGAAAAACAAATTTTCATTTGAAATGGCGGCATTGTGGCAACTGCTACAAAATTAAATAAACAATACAAACATCTAGCTTATAAATAATATGTTATTTACTTGCTAGGATATAATAATTGAATCAACGGGCTAAGGAGTGAAGCGGCAATGTATAAGTTTCGTTATTGCCAAATAATTTCAAATGTTATAGTAATTTGTACATAAAGGTTGTGTACCGCTTAAATAATAAAAATATATAGAATTATGTTTTCGCTTCAGTTAAACACTGAATCGGAAGAATCTGATTCCGCTAAATGATGGAAGGGGTTATTTGTTCCTTCTTTAAGAAAAGTTTTAGAAGAAGTTCATCCGCGTTTGCCAGCTAAAGAGGATGCTCTACTGTATGTTGAGAAACTGTGCTCGCAAATTTTATTGACGCTATGTGGGAAGCCAACTCCTCATACAATTCAGGACGTGGAAGAAAAAGTAAAGGAGACTTTTCCTGCACCATGAATGAAGCCAAAGAAAGCATAAAAAAAGAGAAAATGTGTTGTGCCTGTAGACCGAGTGCATGCATACTTCAAAAGGATATTTTGCAATATAAGCTTGATAACTCAGTAACTCTATTTTTGGTTGCGGTGTTGGAATATATTTCTGCTGATATTTTAAAACTAGCCGGAAATTATGTCTAAAAAATCGAACATGTCGAGATGTCTTTTGAAGATATTGAAGTGGTCGTGTATGCAGATAAGGTTTTGACGGATATGTTCTTTCAACTTGATATCAATAAAAAGATCATCCCTAATCCTTTACCACCAGCTCCACGAGCTAGCCTAACATATGAGGAGGTAGTGAAAGAGTTTATACATGATGAAAAACAGTATCAGCGTGATTTGCATATGATTATTCGCGTGTTTCGTGAAGAGTTGACTAAAGTTGTCGTGGATACTAAAGAAATAGAAAAAATTTTTTCCAATATAACAGACATACGAGTATATGAAGTAACTGTGACGTTGTTAAGCTCTTTGGGAGATGTGATTGAAATGTCTCAAGAGCAGAGCCTTCCTTGTGAGGGGAGTTGTTTCGAAGAGTTGGCGGAAGCTGAAGAGTTCGATGTATATACAAAGTATGCCCAGGAATTGACCTCAAAAGAAGCTAGGGATTCACTTTCGATTTTGTTGTCAAAACCGGACGCTACGTCGTTAATATCTGCTGGGCATGGATTTCGTGAAGCTGTAAAATAGTATTTACCAAAGTTGCTGCTCATTCCTATTTGGCATGCTTTTTTGTACATGGACTACATAAAATCGTTAATGCAGCTCATCCCATCCCAAGAGGATAGAGAAAGTTTTGAACAGGTCCAGGGCCTGTTAAGACCTTTGCGTTGTGATGTTGAAAATGCAGTCGCAAATTTGCCGAAGGAATCCACAGCTCCAGTTCACAACCGTGCTCGTCGGTATTTAGCTATAGACAAAACTAGAGATTTGCAAAACTCTGTTGAACATTGGGATAAAGATGTTGGACAGAGTTGTAATGAATTTAAAAGACAGGATACGTTAGGTTCGAATTCTCATATTCTTTTAATTTTATCAGTACTTCTGTTAGATCGAAATCGTACTTGTCTTTTAACATTTCTCCCGCACAATTTTCACAGATTTTATTCATTTTTGTTTTATTGTATTTTATCCTGAAAAATATATAATAGCAAGATTGTTGACTTGCGGTACCTTAACTGATACTGCGTTTTCATCTAATGGGTTAATTATATTGTTAGTATTCATGTTATTTTCAAAACAGTTTTCATTCTGAAGAATATTCTCTTTAAGCACAGTTTGCTCCTCTGTATCATTCTGCAAAACGGCATTCCAATCCACCTGCAAGTATTCCGAATCGTCTTCCTCACAATTGGAACATTTCGATTTAAATAGAAATTTAATCGATATAACTTTGGCATATTTTACTAGTATTATTTTTTCTGTATTATAAATGTATTCAATTACCTTCCAACTAACAATTCCATCAAAAGTGGTCAAATTGTATTTTACTAAGTTGTTTCGAATACTTTTCAATAGATGCGGGATATCATGCATTCCATACATGGATTTGTTTTTTTAAATAAAGCTTGAGGTTTTTTCATTTATACTAGCCTTTCTATATAAACTACGATTAGTGGGTCCTTGATCGCAGCAAATAGCTCTTACATTTAATTTCAGATCTGCGCATATATCAAGGCAGTTATATACCTCAACTTCAAGTTCTTTGGTGGGTATATTGCTCGGACAAACGGCGTGATATAAAACTTGCTTAAAATTTCCACATATGCTCCGAATCATAAAGACGCATGCAGACTTAGCATATGAATTATAGCTTTGATTTCTTCGGTAATCAGCAAAACCTTCAATTTCATCTTTAAATTTATTATAGGTTAGATGAAGGCTCATCTCGTCAAATATAGTATTATTTTTTTCTATAATCGTTCAAATTTCCGAGTAAAAATAGTGAAGAAAAACAAATTTTCACTTGAAATGGCGGCATTGTGGCAACTGCTACAAAATTAAATAAACAATACAAACATCTAGCTTATAAATAATATGTTATTTACTTGCTAGAATATAATAATTGAATCAACGGGCTAAGGAGTGAAGCGGCAATGTATAAGTTTCGTTATTGCCAAATAATTTCAAATGTTATAGTAATTTATACATAAAGGTTGTGTACCACTTAAATAATAAAAATATATAGAATTATGTTTTCGCTTCAGTTAAACACTGAATCCGAATAATCTGATTCCTCTAAAAATGAAAGTGTTAATCGATGAAAGGGGTTATTTGTTCCTTTTTAAGAAAAGTTTTAGAAGAAGTTCATCCGCGTTTGCCAGCTAAAGAGGATGCTCTACTGTATGTTGAGAAACTGTGCTTGCAAATTTTATTGACGCTATGTGGGAAGCCAACTCCTAATACAATTCAGGACGTGGAAGAAAAAGTAAAGGAGACTTTTCCTGCACCAATCGACTGCTGGGCATTGAATGAAGCCAAAGAAAGCATAAAAAAAGAGAAAATGTGTTTTGCCTGCAGACCGAGTGCATGCATTACTTCAAAAGGATATTTTGCAATATAAGCTTGATAACTCAGTAACTCTATTTTTGGTTGCGGTGTTGGAATATATTTCTGCTGATATTTTAAAACTAGCCGGAAATTATGTCTAAAAAATCGAACATGTCGAGATGTTTTTTGAAGATATTGAAGTGGTCGTGTATGCAGATAAGGTTTTGACGGATATGTTCTTTCAACTTGATATCAATAAAAAGATCATCCCTAATCCTTTACCACCAGCTCCACGAGCTAGCCTAACATATGAGGAGGTAGTGAAAGAGTTTATAAATGATGAAAAACAGTATCAGCGTGATTTGCATATGATTATTCGCGTGTTTCGTGAAGAGTTGATTAAAGTTGTCGTGGATACTAAAGAAATAGAAAAAATTTATTCCAATATAACAGACATACGAGTATATGAAGTAACTGTGACGTTGTTAAGCTCTTTGGAAGATGTGATTGAAATGTCTCAAGAGCAGAGCCTTCCTTGTGAGGGGAGTTGTTTCGAAGAGTTGGCGGAAGCTGAAGAGTTCGATGTATATACAAAGTATGCCCAGGAATTGACCTCAAAAGAAGCTAGGGATTCACTTTCGATTTTGTTGTCAAAACCGGACGCTACGTCGTTAATATCTGCTGGGCATGGATTTCGTGAAGCTGTAAAATAGTATTTACCAAAGTTGCTGCTCATTCCTATTTGGCATGCTTTTTTGTACATGGACTACATAAAATCGTTAATGCAGCTCAGCCCATCCCAAGAGGATAGAGAAAGTTTTGAACAGGTCCAGGGCCTGTTGAGACCTTTGCGTTGTGATCTTGAAAATGCAGTCACAATTTTGCCGAAGGAATCCGCAGCTCCAGTTCACAACCATGCTCGTCGGTATTTAGCTATAGAAAAAACTAGAGATTTGCAAAACTCTGTTGAACATTGGGATAAAGATGTTGGACAAAGTTGTAATGAATTTATAAGAGAGGATACGTTAGGTTCGAATTCTCATATTCTTTTAATTTTATCAGTACTTCTGTTAGATCGAAATCGTACTTGTCTTTTAACATTTCTTCCGCACAATTTTCACAGATTTTATTCATTTTTGTTTTATTATATTTTATCCTGAAAAATATATAATAGCAAGACTGTTGACTTACGGTACCTTAACTGATACTGCGTTTTCATCTAATGGGTTAATTATATTGTTAGTATTCATGTTATTTTCAAAACAGTTTTCATTCTGAAGAATATTCTCTTTAAGCACAGTTTACTCCTCTGTATCATTCTGCAAAACGGCATTCCAATCCACCTGCAAGTATTCCGAATCGCCTTCCTCACAATTGGAACATTTCGATTTAAATAGAAATTTAATCGATATAACTTTGGCATATTTTGCTAGTATTATTTTTTCTGTATTATAAATGTATTCAATTACCTTCCAACTAACAATTCCATCAAAAGTGGTCAAATTGTATTTTACTAAGTTGTTTCGAATACTTTTCAATAGATGCGGGATATCATGCATTCCATATATGGATTTGTTTTTCTAAATAAAGCTTGAGGTTTTTTCATTTATACTAGGCTTTCTATATAAACTACGATTAGTGGGTCCTTGATCGCAGCAAATAGCTCTTACATTTAATTTCAGATCTGCGCATATATCAAGGCAGTTATATACCTCAACTTCACGTTCTTTGGTGGGTATATTGCTCGGACAAACGACGTGATATAAAACTTGCTTAAAATTTCCACATATGCTCCGAATCATAAAGACGCATGCAGACTTAGTGCAGACTTAGCATATGAATTATAGCTTTGATTTCTTCCGTAATCAGCAAAACCTTCAATTTCATCTTTAAATTTATTATAGGTTAGATGAAGGCTCATCTCGTCAAATATAGTATTATTTTTTTTCTATAATCGTTCAAATTTCCGAGTAAAAATAGTGAAGAAAAACAAATTTTCATTTGAAATGGCGGCATTGTGGCAACTGCTACAAAATTAAATAAACAATACAAACATCTAGCTTATAAATAATATGTTATTTACTTGCTAGAATATAATAATTGAATCAACGGGCTAAGGAGTGAAGCGGCAATGTATAAGTTTCGTTATTGCCAAATAATTTCAAATGTTATAGTAATTTGTACATAAAGGTTGTGTACCGCTTAAATAATAAAAATATATAGAATTATGTTTTCGCTTCAGTTAAACACTGAATCGGAAGAATCTGATTCCGCTAAATGATGGAAGGGGTTATTTGTTCCTTCTTTAAGAAAAGTTTTAGAAGAAGTTCATCCGCGTTTGCCAGCTAAAGAGGATGCTCTACTGTATGTTGAGAAACTGTGCTCGCAAATTTTATTGACGCTATGTGGGAAGCCAACTCCTCATACAATTCAGGACGTGGAAGAAAAAGTAAAGGAGACTTTTCCTGCACCATGAATGAAGCCAAAGAAAGCATAAAAAAAGAGAAAATGTGTTGTGCCTGTAGACCGAGTGCATGCATTACTTCAAAAGGATATTTTGCAATATAAGCTTGATAACGCAGTAACTCTATTTTTGGTTGCGGTGTTGGAATATATTTCTGCTGATATTTTAAAACTAGCCGGAAATTATGTCTAAAAAATCGAACATGTCGAGATGTCTTTTGAAGATATTGAAGTGGTCATGTATGCAGATAAAGTTTTGACGGATGTGTTCTTTCAACCTGTTATCAATGAAAAGATCATCCCTAATCCTTTACCACCAGCTCCACGAGCTAGCCTAACATATGAGGAGGTAGTGAAAGAGCTTATACATGATGAAAAATAGTACGAGTATCAGCGTGATTTGCATATGATTATTCGCGTGTTTCGTGAAGAGTTGACTAAAGTTGTCGTGGATACTAAAGAAATAGAAAAAATTGTTTCCAATATAACAGACATACGAGTATATGAAGTAACTGTGGCGTTGTTAAGCTCTTTGGAAGATGTGATTGAAATGTCTCAAGGGCAGAGCCTTCCTTGTGAGGGGAGTTGTTTCGAAGAGTTGGCGGAAGCTGAAGAGTTCGATGTATATACAAAGTATGCCCAGGAAGTGACCTCAAAAGAAGCTAGGGATTCACTTTCGATTTTGTTGTCAAAACCGGACGCTAAGTCGTTAATATCTGCTGGGCATGGATTTCGTGAAGCTGTAAAATACTATTTACCAAAGTTGCTGCTCATTCCTATTTGGCATGCTTTTTTGTACATGGACTACATAAAATCGTTAATGCAGCTCAGCCCATCCCAAGAGGATAGAGAAAGTTTTGAACAGGTCCAGGGCCTGTTAAGACCTTTGCGTTGTGATGTTGAAAATGCAGTCGCAAATTTGCCGAAGGAATCCGCAGCTCCAGTTCACAACCGTGCTCGTCGGTATTTAGCTATAGAAAAAACTAGAGATTTGCAAAACTCTGTTGAACATTGGGATAAAGATGTTGGACAAAGTTGTAATGAATTTATAAGAGAGGATACGTTAGGTTCGAATTCTCATATTCTTTTAATTTTATCAGTACTTCTGTTAGATCGAAATCGTGCTTGTCTTTTAACATTTCTCCCACACAATTTTCACAGATTTTATTAATTTTTTTTATTGTTTTGAAGTAGCAGTATCCTGCAAAATATATAATAGCAAGATTGTTGACTTGCGGTACCTTAACTGATACTGCGTTTTCATCTAATGAGTTAATTATATTGTTAGTATTCACGTTATTTTCAAAACAGTTTTCATTCTGAAGAATATTCTCTTTAAGCACAGTTTGCTCCTCTATCATTCTGCAAAACGGCATTCCAATCCACCTGCAAGTATTCCGAATCGTCTTCCTCACAATTGGAATATTTCGATTTATATAGAAATTTAATCGATATAACTTTGGCTATCAATGAGCTAAATTCAGCAACACTGGGGTTACTTTTATTTATGTTTCGTGTTCTTATTTTCCTAAATAAGTTTTCTAATGGATCTTGATTAAATTTATTTACATAAATGATATATAAATCATCATGATTCATGAATAACGTTTCCCTTATTCTTAAGACGTTAGAGCCAAACCTTTGAAACAGTATGATCTATTTGTTGTGTTAATCGGTTTAATATATAATCCTTCATTTCTATTATAAAATGGATATTTTTATCGTTCCGTACAAGAGCTGGTTTTCCATTTAAAAGATCGAAAAGGCGATCTATTTTTTTAATAAATTCAGCTGTCGATTTCGCAAATTGGGCTATATGGCCTGGGAATTTGTTCAGTTTTATTAAAGCTTCAATTCCACAGGATACAGATCTGCTTAGAACCTGTGCAGCTAGCTTCACGTTCATCTTTTGAAATTCAGTAGGGTCAATATGTGCCGCTGTCAGTTTTGGGCATATTTTGGTAGTATTATTTTTTTCTGTATTATAAACGTATTCCCCCCCTTCGGGTAGGGGTTAGAATATACCCGAGGTATGCATGCCTGTCGTAAGAGGCGACTAAAATGCACCCTCCGTATACCGAGCGCGAAGTGTATACTAATTATGCAATGAGTAAAACAAATGGAATTATTACCCCAGGTGGCAGACCAGCTATGCTGGAAAATCCACCCTCTACGGAGGTCGGCTCGATGGATTCTGGGGCGAGCCAATTATTGCATCTTATCAACCCGTTCGGAAAAAGTTCACGGGTTTCGAGATCTCCACCACCTAGATCTCCAAAACAAGAAGATAACAAAAGA
Organism: Volucella zonaria; assembly: GCA_963966105.1. NCBI lineage: Eukaryota > Metazoa > Arthropoda > Insecta > Diptera > Syrphidae > Volucella > Volucella zonaria. The sequence continues at coordinate 2,363,997 of OZ014536.1, read as the reverse complement.
AGTCCAACGACATCAAAAACGTCGTCTTGCGAAGAATGGACCTCAGCGAAAATAAATAGCCTGAAAGACGAAAATACCGAACTTCGTACTAGGCTAACCAAAATGGAAGCGACTTGCGAAGATCTTAAAAAAGAACTGGAAAAACTGAAAACCAAGGAAAAGTCAAACAGCGACATTATGTCTATTGAATCTGTTAAAAATATCTACGAAACAGATGAAGAAGAGCTAGGTCGAGAAACCGACTGGATCTTGCAAAAACGTCCCGGAAAAAAGCGTAAAGCTGCGTCTTCTCCCAAAATCGTCTCTCAACGTGAAGCAAAGGGAGATGAATCGAAGAAAAATGTCAACAATAACATGAGTCCTGAAAAAATCAAAGCGGAAAAACAACGAACACCCCCGCCAGTCAATGTCACTGGAGTTTCAGATTACAAGAAACTCCAAAACATATTGATGACCCTGCCGAGATCGGACTATATAGTAACATCGCGCAATAATAATGTATGGAAAGTCAACGTCAAGGACGCTGACAACTATCGCATTCTTTCTCGCAAGTTAAGCGTCGAAAACATCCAATGGTTCACATACGAGAACAAGTGCGAAAGACCTATTCGTGTCGTCGCCAGAGGACTGCATCCGTCTTGCCCAAAAGAAGATATCGTAAGTGATTTAAAAAACAAGGGTTTTAAAATCATTGATGTCGTCAACATCGAAAAGCGAGAGAAACAAAAAATTGAAGGAAAGGATATGACAGTTAAACGTAGCCTTCCCCTCTTTATGCTAACCTTTGAGAACACTGAACATACCCAAAAAATATACGATATTAAGTCAATCCTCAACATTATTGTTAAAATTGAGCCTCGACGCAAAAACTCGAAACTGATCCCGCAGTGTAAGCGATGCCAGGAATTTAACCATACGCAAGCTTACTGCCAAAAAGAGTCTCGGTGCGTAAAATGCGCAGGTAAACACCTGTCCAAAGAATGCAACGTAAGCAAACAAACCCCTCCGACTTGTGTCATCTGCAGGGGTAAACACGTAGCAAATTTCCGTGGCTGTGAAGTAGCAAAGGAGTTGCAAAACAGACGTGACAAGTTGTTTAAGCCACAAAAAGAGAATCCCAAAACTAAAGAAAAAACATCGGGATCTGCTCAAAATATCGTTAAAAACGCCAAGGCGAAAGTAATTGATTCCAGTGTTGAAAAGAAAGCATCGGAAAAACTTACATACGCTGAAGCTACCAAGCTAAAGGCAAAAGATTCCGGAGATCCTGCTTCCCAAGTATTTTCCGTTATTCTCGTGCAGCTTGAGCAGCAAAACAAAATCAATGAACTTATTTTAGATAAGCTAAAGAAGTTTGAAAATAGGTTCAATAAAAAACGTCCTTCGCCTAAAAAATGAAAAGGGAAAAATTAAACGTACTCACCTGGAATGCAAACGGAATCTTAGAAAAACTTTATGAACTTGAGTTATTCCTAAGGAAAAAAGACATTGACGTTGGTTTGGTTTCCGAAACCCACTTGAAAAATGGGTCATCTGCAAAAATTAGAGGTTTTAAAGATTACTACGCGTATCACCCTTCGGGAAACGCGAGAGGCGGATCCTCTGTATACATTAAAGAGTCTCTTGAGCACAACGAAGATATAAAAGTAGAGCTCGAGTCTGTACAACTAATTGCGGTGCGCGTAAAATTGGTACGGAACTCCTTTACTATTTCAGCCATCTACTGTCCTCCACGATTTACGCCTTCAAAACATATATTTAAAAATATATTCAATTCTCTTGGATCGGCTTTTATGATTGGCGGTGATTTCAATGCCAAACACACTTTTTGGGGATCAAGATGTGTCTCCCAAAAGGGTAAAATACTCTATAAAGCATGTATGGAACACAATTGTGACTTCTATTCAACGGGCAAGCCGACTTATTGGCCAACAGACACAACGAAAATACCCGATCTTGTCGATTTCTTCGTTGTTAAAGGAATTCGTAACTCGGATATAAACGTTGATGAAAGCTTCGATCTTTCCTCCGATCATTCTCCAGTCATACTGACAATGAACGACACGTTTATTAAAAAACAAGGACCATTAAGACTAACTGGACGAAATACTAATTGGGAAGGATTCAGAAATGAGATTAATAATAACCTAGAACTAGACGTTTCACTTAAAGCAGCACTTGAACTCGAAATCGAAGTGGATTCTTTCGTTGAAATAGTCCAATGTGCTGCGTGGAACAATACACCTTGTCAACGAAAAAACACGGCTAAACGTAACTTAAACTACCCGCCTGAGGTAAAAGATATGATAAGAGAAAAAAGAAAAGCTCGCACAAGATGGTAAACAACTCGAGCGCCGCAGGATAAAACACGCTTAAACAGGCTCTGTAATCTGCTCAAGGAGACTCTTAAAAGTTACAGAAATTCCGAAGTAAATACATATGTTCAAAACCTGACGGCAGGAAAAGAAACAAATTACTCGCTTTGGAAAGCTTTAAAATGCTTAAAAAGGCCCAAAATCCCCGCGCCACCAATCAAGGTCGGCAATAACGAATGGGCTAAGGGGGATAAGGAAAAAGCGGAGGTTTTTGCCGACTATCTTGAAGAAATTTTCAAGCCCTCCGACGGCCCGACACTGGCACCCGGCACCAGTTCTTTAGAAATAGCATATAGTAATTTTGTAATGACAAATGCAACTCTTGCTGAAATCAAAACTGTAATAAGGAAATTAAAACCAAAGAAGGCTCCGGGGTATGACCTTATTACCGGAGAAGTTCTGAAAATGCTACCTCAAAAAGCACTTATAAAGCTCTTACACATTATTAACGCGGCTCTGAGGCTTGAATACGTGCCAAGCCAGTGGAAAGTTGCAGAAGTCATTATGGTACTAAAACCAGGAAAACCTCCAAACGATAAAAAATCATACAGACCCATTTCTCTTCTACCGATCCTGTCGAAAATCTTTGAGAGGATTTTGCTAAAACGTCTTCTCCCAATTATCGAAAACCAAAATCTTATTCCCAGCCATCAATTTGGATTTCGGACTAAGCATTCAACAATTGATCAGGTGCATAGAATTACTGATGTAATTGAAAGATCCCTGGAAGAAAAAAAGATTTGTTCGAGCGTATTTCTTGACGTCTCACAAGCTTTTGACAAAGTATGGCATGAAGGTTTGAAGTTCAAACTGCGACGAATTTTGCCATTAAAGCTTTATAATATATTGACAAGCTATTTTGAAAATAGAATTTTTCGCGTTCGATACGGAAATGATGTTTCGAAATTTAAAGATATCCTAGCCGGAGTACCGCAGGGAAGCGTACTGGGCCCACTTTTGTACCTTTTATATACAAGAGATATACCACACGTCGAGGATACTTTTCTCGCTACTTTTGCTGACGACACCGCTATCTTAGCGGTTGGAGAATCAATAGAAGACTCAACGGCGAAACTTCAGACTGCTTTAAATAAAGTCTACGAGTGGACAAAGATCTGGCGAATTACCCTTAATGAGACAAAATCTGTACATGTTGACTTCACCTACAGAAAGATAAATCACTTGCCCATTTCTATAAACTCGGTGTGTATCCCCTTTGCAAACGAGGCTAAGTATTTGGGAATGACACTTGACGCGAAGCTTAAATGGAAAACGCATGTTAGAAAGAAACGAAAAGAACTAGAGGCCAAATACAGAGAAATGTACTGGCTACTTGGTAAATATTCCAAGCTAAGCTTAGAAAACAAGCTGCTTCTTTATAAGCAAGTGCTAAAGCCGGTGTGGACCTATGGTATACAACTCTGGGGTTGTACTAAGAAATCAAATGTAAATATAATACAAACTTTTGAAAATAAAGTGCTACGACAATTTGTGCGTGCCCCATGTTTTATAAGAAATAATGACCTGCATCGAGACCTCGGAGTTCCTTTCGTGGAAGATGAAGTCAGGAACTGCGCACGAAAACATAAAGTCCGGTTAAGCGGCCATATCAACAATACAGTCCTAGAAGTCTTGGACGAACGAAACATACTACGCCGTCTTCAACGAACTAAACCGTTGGACCTTGCGCGATAAATTGAAACCGCATTAAGAAAGCGGAATATGTAGGGTCTTCCACTGGAAAGTGTCCTACCAATCGTGACTAACTTATGAAATAAAAACTGCTTGATAAGTTCTACTTAGTTGCGGTATTAAAATCAACAATGAAGGGAGGTGTTTTTAGTGAGTAAGAATCTCACACTACTATGAGCACGCGCTTCTGATCCTCATAGTGTCTGATGGAAGATTTTCACCTGCCCTCGCCGGAAAAAAAAAAATAAACGTATTCAATTGCCTTCCAACTAACAATTCCATCAAAAGTGGTCAAATTGTATTTTACTAAGTTGTTTCGAATACTTTTCAATAGATGCGGGATATCATGCATTCCATACATGGATTTGTTTTTTTAAATAAAGCTTGAGGTTTTTTCATTTATACTAGGCTTTCTGTATAAACTACGATTAGTGGGTCCTTGATCGCAGCAAATAGCTATTACATTTAATTTCAGATCTGCGCATATATCAAGGCAGTTATATTACCTCAACTTCAAGTTCTTTGGTGGGTATATTGCTCGGACAAACGACGTGATATGAAACTTGCTTAAAATTTCCACATATGCTCCGAATCATAAAGACGCATGCAGACTTAGCATATGAATTATATCTTTGATTTCTTCCGTAATCAGCAAAACCTTCAATTTCATCTTTAAATTTATTATAGGTTAGATGAAGGCTCATCTCGTCAAATATACGAGTAGTATTATTTTTTTCAATAATCGTTCAAATTTCCGAGTAAAAATAGTGAAGAAAAACAAATTTTCACTTGAAATGGCGGCATTGTGGCAACTGCTAGAAAATTAAATAAACAGTACAAACATCTAGCTTACAAATAATATGTTATTTACTTGCTAGAATATAATAATTGAATCAACGGGCTAAGGAGTGAAGCGGCAATGAATGTATAAGTTTCGTTATTGCTAAATAATTTCAAATGTTATAATAATTTATACATAAAAGTTGTGTACCGCTTAAATAATAAAAATATATAGAATTATGTTTTCGCTTCAGTTGAACACTGAATCCGAAGAATCTGATTCCTCTAAAAATGAAAGTGTTAATCGATGAAAGGGGTTATTTGTTCCTTCTTTAAGAAAAGTTTTAGAAGAAGTTCATCCGCGTTTGCCAGCTAAAGAGGATGCTCTACTGTATGTTGAGAAACTGTGCTTGCAAATTTTATTGACGCTATGTGGGAAGCCAACTCCTAATACAATTCAGGACGTGGAAGAAAAAGTAAAGGAGACTTTTCCTGCACCAATCGACTGCTGGGCATTGAATGAAGCCAAAGAAAGCATAAAAAAAGAGAAAATGTGTTTTGCCTGTAGACCGAGTGCATGCATTACTTCAAAAGGATATTTTGCAATATAAGCTTGATAACTCAGTAACTCTATTTTTGGTTGCGGTGTTGGAATATATTTCTGCTGATATTTTAAAACTAGCCGGAAATTATGTCTAAAAAATCGAACATGTCGAGATGTCTTTTGAAGATATTGAAGTGGTCATGTATGCAGATAAGGTTTTGACGGATGTGTTCTTTCAACCTGATATCAATGAAAAGATCATCCCTAATCCCTTACCACCAGCTCCACGAGCTAGCCTAACATATGAGGAGGTAGTGAAAGAGCTTATACATGATGAAAAACAGTATCAGCGTGATTTGCATATGATTATTCGCATGTTTCGTGAAGAGTTGACTAAAGTTGTCGTGGATACTAAAGAAATAGAAAAAATTTTTTCCAATATAACAGACATACGAGTATATGAAATAACTGTGACGTTGTTAAGCTCTTTGGAAGATGTGATTGAAATGTCTCAAGAGCAGAGCCTTCCTTGTGAGGGGAGTTGTTTCGAAGAGTTGGCAGAAACTGAACAGTTCGATGTATATACAAAGTATGCCCAGGAAGTGACCTCAAAAGAAGCTAGGGATTCACTTTCGATTTTGTTGTCAAAACCGGACGCTAAGTCGTTAATATCTGCTGGGCATGGATTTCGTGAAGCTGTAAAATACTATTTACCAAAGTTGCTGCTCATTCCTATTTGGCATGCTTTTTTGTACATGGACTACATAAAATCGTTAATGCAGCTCAGCCCATCCCAAGAGGATAGAGAAAGTTTTGAACAGGTCCAGGGCCTGTTAAGACCTTTGCGTTGTGATGTTGAAAATGCAGTCGCAAATTTGCCGAAGGAATCCGCAGCTCCAGTTCACAACCGTGCTCGTCGGTATTTAGCTATAGAAAAAACTAGAGATTTGCAAAACTCTGTTGAACATTGGGATAAAGATGTTGGACAAAGTTGTAATGAATTTATAAGAGAGGATACGTTAGGTTCGAATTCTCATATTCTTTTAATTTTATCAGTACTTCTGTTAGATCGAAATCGTGCTTGTCTTTTAACATTTCTCCCACACAATTTTCACAGATTTTATTAATTTTTTTATTGTTTTGAAGTAGCAGTATCCTGCAAAATATATAATAGCAAGATTGTTGACTTGCGGTACCTTAACTGATACTGCGTTTTCATCTAATGAGTTAATTATATTGTTAGTATTCACGTTATTTTCAAAACAGTTTTCATTCTGAAGAATATTCTCTTTAAGCACAGTTTGCTCCTCTATCATTCTGCAAAACGGCATTCCAATCCACCTGCAAGTATTCCGAATCGTCTTCCTCACAATTGGAACATTTCGATTTATATAGAAATTTAATCGATATAACTTTGGCTATCAATGAGCTAAATTCAGCAACACTGGGGTTACTTTTATTTATGTTTCGCGTTCTTATTTTCCTAAATAAGTTTTCTAATGGATCTTGATTAAATTTATTTACATAAATGATATATAAATCATCATGATTCATGAATAACGTTTCCCTTATTCTTAAGACGTTAGAGCCAAACCTTTGAAACAGAATGATCTATTTGTTGTGTTAATCGGTTTAATATATAATCCTTCATTTCTATTATAAAATGGATATTTTTATCGTTCCGTACAAGAGCTGGTTTTCCATTTAAAAGATCGAAAAGGCGATCTATTTTTTTAATAAATTCAGCTGTCGATTTCGCAAATTGGGCTATATGGCCTGGGAATTTGTTCAGTTTTATTAAAGCTTCAATTCCACAGGATACAGATCTGCTTAGAACCTGTGCAGCTAGCTTCACGTTCATCTTTTGAAATTCAGTAGGGTCAATATGTGCCGCTGTCAGTTTTGGGCATATTTTGGTAGTATTATTTTTTTCTGTATTATAAACGTATTCAATTGCCTTCCAACTAACAATTCCATCAAAAGTGGTCAAATTGTATTTTACTAAGTTGTTTCGAATACTTTTCAATAGATGCGGGATATCATGCATTCCATACATGGATTTGTTTTTTTAAATAAAGCTTGAGGTTTTTTCATTTATACTAGGCTTTCTATATAAACTACGATTAGTGGGTCCTTGATCGCAGCAAATAGCTCTTACATTTAATTTCAGATCTGCGCATATATCAAGGCAGTTATATTACCTCAACTTCAAATTCTTTGGTGGGTATATTGCTCGGACAAACGACGTGATATAAAACTTGCTTAAAATTTCCACATATGCTCCGAATCATAAAGACGCATGCAGACTTAGCATATGAATTATATCTTTGATTTCTTCCGTAATCAGCAAAACCTTCACTTTCATCTTTAAATTTATTATAGGTTAGATGAAGGCTCATCTCGTCAAATATAGTATTATTTTTTTCAATAATCGTTCAAATTTCCGAGTAAAAATAGTGAAGAAAAACAAATTTTCACTTGAAATGGCGGCATTGTGGCAACTGCTAGAAAATTAAATAAACAGTACAAACATCTAGCTTACAAATAATATGTTATTTACTTGCTAGAATATAATAATTGAATCAACGGGCTAAGGAGTGAAGCGGCAATGAATGTATAAGTTTCGCTATTGCTAAATAATTTCAAATGTTATAATAATTTATACATAAAGGTTGTATACCGCTTAAATAATAAAAATATATAGAATTATGTTTTCGCTTCAGTTAAACACTGAATCCGAAGAATCTGATTCCTCTAAAAATGAAAGTGTTAATCGATGAAAGGGGTTATTTGTTCCTTCTTTAAGAAAAGTTTTAGAAGAAGTTCATCCGCGTTTGCCAGCTAAAGAGGATGCTCTACTGTATGTTGAGAAACTGTGCTTGCAAATTTTATTGACGCTATGTGGGAAGCCAACTCCTAATACAATTCAGGACGTGGAAGAAAAAGTAAAGGAGACTTTTCCTGCACCAATCGACTGCTGGGCATTGAATGAAGCCAAAGAAAGCATAAAAAAAGAGAAAATGTGTTTTGCCTGTAGACCGAGTGCATGCATTACTTCAAAAGGATATTTTGCAATATAAGCTTGATAACGCAGTGACTCTATTTTTGGTTGCGGTGTTGGAATATATTTCTGCTGATATTTTAAAACTAGCCGGAAATTATGTCTAAAAAATCGAACATGTCGAGATGTCTTTTGAAGATATTGAAGTGGTCATGTATGCAGATAAAGTTTTGACGGATATGTTCTTTCAACCTGATATCAATAAAAAGATCATCCCTAGTCCTTTACCACCAGCTCCACGAGCTAGCCTAACATATGAGGAGGTAGTGAAAGAGCTTATACATGATGAAAAACAGTATCAGCGTGATTTGCATATGATTATTCGCATGTTTCGTGAAGAGTTGACTAAAGTTGTCGTGGATACTAAAGAAATAGAAAAAATTGTTGCCAATATAACAGACACACGAGTATATGAAGTAACTGTGACGTTGTTAAGCTCTTTGGAAGATGTGATTGAAATGTCTCAAGAGCAGAGCCTTCCTTGTGAGGGGAGTTGTTTCGAAGAGTTGGCGGAAGCTGAAGAGTTCGATGTATATACAAAGTATGCCCAGGAAGTGACCTCAAAAGAAGCTAGGGATTCACTTTCGATTTTGTTGTCAAAACCGGACGCTACGTCGTTAATATCTGCTGGGCATGGATTTCGTGAAGCTGTAAAATACTATTTACCAAAGTTGCTGCTCATTCCTATTTGGCATGCTTTTTTGTACATGGACTACATAAAATCGTTAATGCAGCTCAGTCCATCCCAAGAGGATAGAGAAAGTTTTGAACAGGTCCAGGGCCTGTTAAGACCATTGCGTTGTGATGTTGAAAATGCAGTCGCAAATTTGCCGAAGGAATCCGCAGCTCCAGTTCACAACCGTGCTCGTCGGTATTTAGCTATAGAAAAAACTAGAGATTTGCAAAACTCTGTTGAACATTGGGATAAAGATGTTGGACAAAGTTGTAATGAATTTATAAGAGAGGATACGTTAGGTTCGAATTCTCATATTCTTTTAATTTTATCAGTACTTCTGTTAGATCGAAATCGTGCTTGTCTTTTAACATTTCTCCCACACAATTTTCACAGATTTTATTCATTTTTTTATTGTTTTGAAGTAGCAGTATCCTGCAAAATATATAATAGCAAGATTGTTGACTTGCGGTACCTTAACTGATACTGCGTTTTCATCTAATGAGTTAATTATATTGTTAGTATTCACGTTATTTTCAAAACAGTTTTCATTCTGAAGAATATTCTCTTTAAGCACAGTTTGCTCCTCTATCATTCTGCAAAACGGCATTCCAATCCACCTGCAAGTATTCCGAATCGTCTTCCTCACAATTGGAACATTTCGATTTATATAGAAATTTAATCGATATAACTTTGGCTATCAATGAGCTAAATTCAGCAACACTGGGGTTACTTTTATTTATGTTTCGCGTTCTTATTTTCCTAAATAAGTTTTCTAATGGATCTTGATTAAATTTATTTACATAAATGATATATAAATCATCATGATTCATGAATAACGTTTCCCTTATTCTTAAGACGTTAGAGCCAAACCTTTGAAACAGAATGATCTATTTGTTGTGTTAATCGGTTTAATATATAATCCTTCATTTCTATTATAAAATGGATATTTTTATCGTTCCGTACAAGAGCTGGTTTTCCATTTAAAAGATCGAAAAGGCGATCTATTTTTTTAATAAATTCAGCTGTCGATTTCGCAAATTGGGCTATATGGCCTGGGAATTTGTTCAGTTTTATTAAAGCTTCAATTCCACAGGATACAGATCTGCTTAGAACCTGTGCAGCTAGCTTCACGTTCATCTTTTGAAATTCAGTAGGGTCAATATGTGCCGCTGTCAGTTTTGGGCATATTTTGGTAGTATTATTTTTTTCTGTATTATAAACGTATTCAATTGCCTTCCAACTAACAATTCCATCAAAAGTGGTCAAATTGTATTTTACTAAGTTGTTTCGAATACTTTTCAATAGATGCGGGATATCATGCATTCCATACATGGATTTGTTTTTTTAAATAAAGCTTGAGGTTTTTTCATTTATACTAGGCTTTCTATATAAACTACGATTAGTGGGTCCTTGATCGCAGCAAATAGCTCTTACATTTAATTTCAGATCTGCGCATATATCAAGGCAGTTATATTACCTCAACTTCAAATTCTTTGGTGGGTATATTGCTCGGACAAACGACGTGATATAAAACTTGCTTAAAATTTCCACATATGCTCCGAATCATAAAGACGCATGCAGACTTAGCATATGAATTATATCTTTGATTTCTTCCGTAATCAGCAAAACCTTCACTTTCATCTTTAAATTTATTATAGGTTAGATGAAGGCTCATCTCGTCAAATATAGTATTATTTTTTTCAATAATCGTTCAAATTTCCGAGTAAAAATAGTGAAGAAAAACAAATTTTCACTTGAAATGGCGGCATTGTGGCAACTGCTAGAAAATTAAATAAACAGTACAAACATCTAGCTTACAAATAATATGTTATTTACTTGCTAGAATATAATAATTGAATCAACGGGCTAAGGAGTGAAGCGGCAATGAATGTATAAGTTTCGCTATTGCTAAATAATTTCAAATGTTATAATAATTTATACATAAAGGTTGTATACCGCTTAAATAATAAAAATATATAGAATTATGTTTTCGCTTCAGTTAAACACTGAATCCGAAGAATCTGATTCCTCTAAAAATGAAAGTGTTAATCGATGAAAGGGGTTATTTGTTCCTTCTTTAAGAAAAGTTTTAGAAGAAGTTCATCCGCGTTTGCCAGCTAAAGAGGATGCTCTACTGTATGTTGAGAAACTGTGCTTGCAAATTTTATTGACGCTATGTGGGAAGCCAACTCCTAATACAATTCAGGACGTGGAAGAAAAAGTAAAGGAGACTTTTCCTGCACCAATCGACTGCTGGGCATTGAATGAAGCCAAAGAAAGCATAAAAAAAGAGAAAATGTGTTTTGCCTGTAGACCGAGTGCATGCATTACTTCAAAAGGATATTTTGCAATATAAGCTTGATAACGCAGTAACTCTATTTTTGGTTGCGGTGTTGGAATATATTTCTGCTGATATTTTAAAACTAGCCGGAAATTATGTCTAAAAAATCGAACATGTCGAGATGTCTTTTGAAGATATTGAAGTGGTCATGTATGCAGATAAAGTTTTGACGGATATGTTCTTTCAACCTGATATCAATAAAAAGATCATCCCTAGTCCTTTACCACCAGCTCCACGAGCTAGCCTAACATATGAGGAGGTAGTGAAAGAGCTTATACATGATGAAAAACAGTATCAGCGTGATTTGCATATGATTATTCGCATGTTTCGTGAAGAGTTGACTAAAGTTGTCGTGGATACTAAAGAAATAGAAAAAATTGTTGCCAATATAACAGACACACGAGTATATGAAGTAACTGTGACGTTGTTAAGCTCTTTGGAAGATGTGATTGAAATGTCTCAAGAGCAGAGCCTTCCTTGTGAGGGGAGTTGTTTCGAAGAGTTGGCGGAAGCTGAAGAGTTCGATGTATATACAAAGTATGCCCAGGAAGTGACCTCAAAAGAAGCTAGGGATTCACTTTCGATTTTGTTGTCAAAACCGGACGCTACGTCGTTAATATCTGCTGGGCATGGATTTCGTGAAGCTGTAAAATACTATTTACCAAAGTTGCTGCTCATTCCTATTTGGCATGCTTTTTTGTACATGGACTACATAAAATCGTTAATGCAGCTCAGTCCATCCCAAGAGGATAGAGAAAGTTTTGAACAGGTCCAGGGCCTGTTAAGACCATTGCGTTGTGATGTTGAAAATGCAGTCGCAAATTTGCCGAAGGAATCCGCAGCTCCAGTTCACAACCGTGCTCGTCGGTATTTAGCTATAGAAAAAACTAGAGATTTGCAAAACTCTGTTGAACATTGGGATAAAGATGTTGGACAAAGTTGTAATGAATTTATAAGAGAGGATACGTTAGGTTCGAATTCTCATATTCTTTTAATTTTATCAGTACTTCTGTTAGATCGAAATCGTGCTTGTCTTTTAACATTTCTCCCACACAATTTTCACAGATTTTATTCATTTTTTTATTGTTTTGAAGTAGCAGTATCCTGCAAAATATATAATAGCAAGATTGTTGACTTGCGGTACCTTAACTGATACTGCGTTTTCATCTAATGAGTTAATTATATTGTTAGTATTCACGTTATTTTCAAAACAGTTTTCATTCTGAAGAATATTCTCTTTAAGCACAGTTTGCTCCTCTATCATTCTGCAAAACGGCATTCCAATCCACCTGCAAGTATTCCGAATCGTCTTCCTCACAATTGGAACATTTCGATTTATATAGAAATTTAATCGATATAACTTTGGCTATCAATGAGCTAAATTCAGCAACACTGGGGTTACTTTTATTTATGTTTCGCGTTCTTATTTTCCTAAATAAGTTTTCTAATGGATCTTGATTAAATTTATTTACATAAATGATATATAAATCATCATGATTCATGAATAACGTTTCCCTTATTCTTAAGACGTTAGAGCCAAACCTTTGAAACAGAATGATCTATTTGTTGTGTTAATCGGTTTAATATATAATCCTTCATTTCTATTATAAAATGGATATTTTTATCGTTCCGTACAAGAGCTGGTTTTCCATTTAAAAGATCGAAAAGGCGATCTATTTTTTTAATAAATTCAGCTGTCGATTTCGCAAATTGGGCTATATGGCCTGGGAATTTGTTCAGTTTTATTAAAGCTTCAATTCCACAGGATACAGATCTGCTTAGAACCTGTGCAGCTAGCTTCACGTTCATCTTTTGAAATTCAGTAGGGTCAATATGTGCCGCTGTCAGTTTTGGGCATATTTTGGTAGTATTATTTTTTTCTGTATTATAAACGTATTCAATTGCCTTCCAACTAACAATTCCATCAAAAGTGGTCAAATTGTATTTTACTAAGTTGTTTCGAATACTTTTCAATAGATGCGGGATATCATGCATTCCATACATGGATTTGTTTTTTTAAATAAAGCTTGAGGTTTTTTCATTTATACTAGGCTTTCTATATAAACTACGATTAGTGGGTCCTTGATCGCAGCAAATAGCTCTTACATTTAATTTCAGATCTGCGCATATATCAAGGCAGTTATATTACCTCAACTTCAAATTCTTTGGTGGGTATATTGCTCGGACAAACGACGTGATATAAAACTTGCTTAAAATTTCCACATATGCTCCGAATCATAAAGACGCATGCAGACTTAGCATATGAATTATATCTTTGATTTCTTCCGTAATCAGCAAAACCTTCACTTTCATCTTTAAATTTATTATAGGTTAGATGAAGGCTCATCTCGTCAAATATAGTATTATTTTTTTCAATAATCGTTCAAATTTCCGAGTAAAAATAGTGAAGAAAAACAAATTTTCACTTGAAATGGCGGCATTGTGGCAACTGCTAGAAAATTAAATAAACAGTACAAACATCTAGCTTACAAATAATATGTTATTTACTTGCTAGAATATAATAATTGAATCAACGGGCTAAGGAGTGAAGCGGCAATGAATGTATAAGTTTCGCTATTGCTAAATAATTTCAAATGTTATAATAATTTATACATAAAGGTTGTATACCGCTTAAATAATAAAAATATATAGAATTATGTTTTCGCTTCAGTTAAACACTGAATCCGAAGAATCTGATTCCTCTAAAAATGAAAGTGTTAATCGATGAAAGGGGTTATTTGTTCCTTCTTTAAGAAAAGTTTTAGAAGAAGTTCATCCGCGTTTGCCAGCTAAAGAGGATGCTCTACTGTATGTTGAGAAACTGTGCTTGCAAATTTTATTGACGCTATGTGGGAAGCCAACTCCTAATACAATTCAGGACGTGGAAGAAAAAGTAAAGGAGACTTTTCCTGCACCAATCGACTGCTGGGCATTGAATGAAGCCAAAGAAAGCATAAAAAAAGAGAAAATGTGTTTTGCCTGTAGACCGAGTGCATGCATTACTTCAAAAGGATATTTTGCAATATAAGCTTGATAACGCAGTAACTCTATTTTTGGTTGCGGTGTTGGAATATATTTCTGCTGATATTTTAAAACTAGCCGGAAATTATGTCTAAAAAATCGAACATGTCGAGATGTCTTTTGAAGATATTGAAGTGGTCATGTATGCAGATAAAGTTTTGACGGATATGTTCTTTCAACCTGATATCAATACAAAGATCATCCCTAGTCCTTTACCACCAGCTCCACGAGCTAGCCTAACATATGAGGAGGTAGTGAAAGAGCTTATACATGATGAAAAACAGTATCAGCGTGATTTGCATATGATTATTCGCATGTTTCGTGAAGAGTTGACTAAAGTTGTCGTGGATACTAAAGAAATAGAAAAAATTGTTGCCAATATAACAGACACACGAGTATATGAAGTAACTGTGACGTTGTTAAGCTCTTTGGAAGATGTGATTGAAATGTCTCAAGAGCAGAGCCTTCCTTGTGAGGGGAGTTGTTTCGAAGAGTTGGCGGAAGCTGAAGAGTTCGATGTATATACAAAGTATGCCCAGGAAGTGACCTCAAAAGAAGCTAGGGATTCACTTTCGATTTTGTTGTCAAAACCGGACGCTACGTCGTTAATATCTGCTGGGCATGGATTTCGTGAAGCTGTAAAATACTATTTACCAAAGTTGCTGCTCATTCCTATTTGGCATGCTTTTTTGTACATGGACTACATAAAATCGTTAATGCAGCTCAGTCCATCCCAAGAGGATAGAGAAAGTTTTGAACAGGTCCAGGGCCTGTTAAGACCATTGCGTTGTGATGTTGAAAATGCAGTCGCAAATTTGCCGAAGGAATCCGCAGCTCCAGTTCACAACCGTGCTCGTCGGTATTTAGCTATAGAAAAAACTAGAGATTTGCAAAACTCTGTTGAACATTGGGATAAAGATGTTGGACAAAGTTGTAATGAATTTATAAGAGAGGATACGTTAGGTTCGAATTCTCATATTCTTTTAATTTTATCAGTACTTCTGTTAGATCGAAATCGTGCTTGTCTTTTAACATTTCTCCCACACAATTTTCACAGATTTTATTCATTTTTTTATTGTTTTGAAGTAGCAGTATCCTGCAAAATATATAATAGCAAGATTGTTGACTTGCGGTACCTTAACTGATACTGCGTTTTCATCTAATGAGTTAATTATATTGTTAGTATTCACGTTATTTTCAAAACAGTTTTCATTCTGAAGAATATTCTCTTTAAGCACAGTTTGCTCCTCTATCATTCTGCAAAACGGCATTCCAATCCACCTGCAAGTATTCCGAATCGTCTTCCTCACAATTGGAACATTTCGATTTATATAGAAATTTAATCGATATAACTTTGGCTATCAATGAGCTAAATTCAGCAACACTGGGGTTACTTTTATTTATGTTTCGCGTTCTTATTTTCCTAAATAAGTTTTCTAATGGATCTTGATTAAATTTATTTACATAAATGATATATAAATCATCATGATTCATGAATAACGTTTCCCTTATTCTTAAGACGTTAGAGCCAAACCTTTGAAACAGAATGATCTATTTGTTGTGTTAATCGGTTTAATATATAATCCTTCATTTCTATTATAAAATGGATATTTTTATCGTTCCGTACAAGAGCTGGTTTTCCATTTAAAAGATCGAAAAGGCGATCTATTTTTTTAATAAATTCAGCTGTCGATTTCGCAAATTGGGCTATATGGCCTGGGAATTTGTTCAGTTTTATTAAAGCTTCAATTCCACAGGATACAGATCTGCTTAGAACCTGTGCAGCTAGCTTCACGTTCATCTTTTGAAATTCAGTAGGGTCAATATGTGCCGCTGTCAGTTTTGGGCATATTTTGGTAGTATTATTTTTTTCTGTATTATAAACGTATTCAATTGCCTTCCAACTAACAATTCCATCAAAAGTGGTCAAATTGTATTTTACTAAGTTGTTTCGAATACTTTTCAATAGATGCGGGATATCATGCATTCCATACATGGATTTGTTTTTTTAAATAAAGCTTGAGGTTTTTTCATTTATACTAGGCTTTCTATATAAACTACGATTAGTGGGTCCTTGATCGCAGCAAATAGCTCTTACATTTAATTTCAGATCTGCGCATATATCAAGGCAGTTATATTACCTCAACTTCAAATTCTTTGGTGGGTATATTGCTCGGACAAACGACGTGATATAAAACTTGCTTAAAATTTCCACATATGCTCCGAATCATAAAGACGCATGCAGACTTAGCATATGAATTATATCTTTGATTTCTTCCGTAATCAGCAAAACCTTCACTTTCATCTTTAAATTTATTATAGGTTAGATGAAGGCTCATCTCGTCAAATATAGTATTATTTTTTTCAATAATCGTTCAAATTTCCGAGTAAAAATAGTGAAGAAAAACAAATTTTCACTTGAAATGGCGGCATTGTGGCAACTGCTAGAAAATTAAATAAACAGTACAAACATCTAGCTTACAAATAATATGTTATTTACTTGCTAGAATATAATAATTGAATCAACGGGCTAAGGAGTGAAGCGGCAATGAATGTATAAGTTTCGCTATTGCTAAATAATTTCAAATGTTATAATAATTTATACATAAAGGTTGTATACCGCTTAAATAATAAAAATATATAGAATTATGTTTTCGCTTCAGTTAAACACTGAATCCGAAGAATCTGATTCCTCTAAAAATGAAAGTGTTAATCGATGAAAGGGGTTATTTGTTCCTTCTTTAAGAAAAGTTTTAGAAGAAGTTCATCCGCGTTTGCCAGCTAAAGAGGATGCTCTACTGTATGTTGAGAAACTGTGCTTGCAAATTTTATTGACGCTATGTGGGAAGCCAACTCCTAATACAATTCAGGACGTGGAAGAAAAAGTAAAGGAGACTTTTCCTGCACCAATCGACTGCTGGGCATTGAATGAAGCCAAAGAAAGCATAAAAAAAGAGAAAATGTGTTTTGCCTGTAGACCGAGTGCATGCATTACTTCAAAAGGATATTTTGCAATATAAGCTTGATAACGCAGTAACTCTATTTTTGGTTGCGGTGTTGGAATATATTTCTGCTGATATTTTAAAACTAGCCGGAAATTATGTCTAAAAAATCGAACATGTCGAGATGTCTTTTGAAGATATTGAAGTGGTCATGTATGCAGATAAAGTTTTGACGGATATGTTCTTTCAACCTGATATCAATAAAAAGATCATCCCTAGTCCTTTACCACCAGCTCCACGAGCTAGCCTAACATATGAGGAGGTAGTGAAAGAGCTTATACATGATGAAAAACAGTATCAGCGTGATTTGCATATGATTATTCGCATGTTTCGTGAAGAGTTGACTAAAGTTGTCGTGGATACTAAAGAAATAGAAAAAATTGTTGCCAATATAACAGACACACGAGTATATGAAGTAACTGTGACGTTGTTAAGCTCTTTGGAAGATGTGATTGAAATGTCTCAAGAGCAGAGCCTTCCTTGTGAGGGGAGTTGTTTCGAAGAGTTGGCGGAAGCTGAAGAGTTCGATGTATATACAAAGTATGCCCAGGAAGTGACCTCAAAAGAAGCTAGGGATTCACTTTCGATTTTGTTGTCAAAACCGGACGCTACGTCGTTAATATCTGCTGGGCATGGATTTCGTGAAGCTGTAAAATACTATTTACCAAAGTTGCTGCTCATTCCTATTTGGCATGCTTTTTTGTACATGGACTACATAAAATCGTTAATGCAGCTCAGTCCATCCCAAGAGGATAGAGAAAGTTTTGAACAGGTCCAGGGCCTGTTAAGACCATTGCGTTGTGATGTTGAAAATGCAGTCGCAAATTTGCCGAAGGAATCCGCAGCTCCAGTTCACAACCGTGCTCGTCGGTATTTAGCTATAGAAAAAACTAGAGATTTGCAAAACTCTGTTGAACATTGGGATAAAGATGTTGGACAAAGTTGTAATGAATTTATAAGAGAGGATACGTTAGGTTCGAATTCTCATATTCATTTAATTTTATCAGTACTTCTGTTAGATCGAAATCGTGCTTGTCTTTTAACATTTCTCCCACACAATTTTCACAGATTTTATTCATTTTTTTATTGTTTTGAAGTAGCAGTATCCTGCAAAATATATAATAGCAAGATTGTTGACTTGCGGTACCTTAACTGATACTGCGTTTTCATCTAATGAGTTAATTATATTGTTAGTATTCACGTTATTTTCAAAACAGTTTTCATTCTGAAGAATATTCTCTTTAAGCACAGTTTGCTCCTCTATCATTCTGCAAAACGGCATTCCAATCCACCTGCAAGTATTCCGAATCGTCTTCCTCACAATTGGAACATTTCGATTTATATAGAAATTTAATCGATATAACTTTGGCTATCAATGAGCTAAATTCAGCAACACTGGGGTTACTTTTATTTATGTTTCGCGTTCTTATTTTCCTAAATAAGTTTTCTAATGGATCTTGATTAAATTTATTTACATAAATGATATATAAATCATCATGATTCATGAATAACGTTTCCCTTATTCTTAAGACGTTAGAGCCAAACCTTTGAAACAGAATGATCTATTTGTTGTGTTAATCGGTTTAATATATAATCCTTCATTTCTATTATAAAATGGATATTTTTATCGTTCCGTACAAGAGCTGGTTTTCCATTTAAAAGATCGAAAAGGCGATCTATTTTTTTAATAAATTCAGCTGTCGATTTCGCAAATTGGGCTATATGGCCTGGGAATTTGTTCAGTTTTATTAAAGCTTCAATTCCACAGGATACAGATCTGCTTAGAACCTGTGCAGCTAGCTTCACGTTCATCTTTTGAAATTCAGTAGGGTCAATATGTGCCGCTGTCAGTTTTGGGCATATTTTGGTAGTATTATTTTTTTCTGTATTATAAACGTATTCAATTGCCTTCCAACTAACAATTCCATCAAAAGTGGTCAAATTGTATTTTACTAAGTTGTTTCGAATACTTTTCAATAGATGCGGGATATCATGCATTCCATACATGGATTTGTTTTTTTAAATAAAGCTTGAGGTTTTTTCATTTATACTAGGCTTTCTATATAAACTACGATTAGTGGGTCCTTGATCGCAGCAAATAGCTCTTACATTTAATTTCAGATCTGCGCATATATCAAGGCAGTTATATTACCTCAACTTCAAATTCTTTGGTGGGTATATTGCTCGGACAAACGACGTGATATAAAACTTGCTTAAAATTTCCACATATGCTCCGAATCATAAAGACGCATGCAGACTTAGCATATGAATTATATCTTTGATTTCTTCCGTAATCAGCAAAACCTTCACTTTCATCTTTAAATTTATTATAGGTTAGATGAAGGCTCATCTCGTCAAATATAGTATTATTTTTTTCAATAATCGTTCAAATTTCCGAGTAAAAATAGTGAAGAAAAACAAATTTTCACTTGAAATGGCGGCATTGTGGCAACTGCTAGAAAATTAAATAAACAGTACAAACATCTAGCTTACAAATAATATGTTATTTACTTGCTAGAATATAATAATTGAATCAACGGGCTAAGGAGTGAAGCGGCAATGAATGTATAAGTTTCGCTATTGCTAAATAATTTCAAATGTTATAATAATTTATACATAAAGGTTGTATACCGCTTAAATAATAAAAATATATAGAATTATGTTTTCGCTTCAGTTAAACACTGAATCCGAAGAATCTGATTCCTCTAAAAATGAAAGTGTTAATCGATGAAAGGGGTTATTTGTTCCTTCTTTAAGAAAAGTTTTAGAAGAAGTTCATCCGCGTTTGCCAGCTAAAGAGGATGCTCTACTGTATGTTGAGAAACTGTGCTTGCAAATTTTATTGACGCTATGTGGGAAGCCAACTCCTAATACAATTCAGGACGTGGAAGAAAAAGTAAAGGAGACTTTTCCTGCACCAATCGACTGCTGGGCATTGAATGAAGCCAAAGAAAGCATAAAAAAAGAGAAAATGTGTTTTGCCTGTAGACCGAGTGCATGCATTACTTCAAAAGGATATTTTGCAATATAAGCTTGATAACGCAGTAACTCTATTTTTGGTTGCGGTGTTGGAATATATTTCTGCTGATATTTTAAAACTAGCCGGAAATTATGTCTAAAAAATCGAACATGTCGAGATGTCTTTTGAAGATATTGAAGTGGTCATGTATGCAGATAAAGTTTTGACGGATATGTTCTTTCAACCTGATATCAATAAAAAGATCATCCCTAGTCCTTTACCACCAGCTCCACGAGCTAGCCTAACATATGAGGAGGTAGTGAAAGAGCTTATACATGATGAAAAACAGTATCAGCGTGATTTGCATATGATTATTCGCATGTTTCGTGAAGAGTTGACTAAAGTTGTCGTGGATACTAAAGAAATAGAAAAAATTGTTGCCAATATAACAGACACACGAGTATATGAAGTAACTGTGACGTTGTTAAGCTCTTTGGAAGATGTGATTGAAATGTCTCAAGAGCAGAGCCTTCCTTGTGAGGGGAGTTGTTTCGAAGAGTTGGCGGAAGCTGAAGAGTTCGATGTATATACAAAGTATGCCCAGGAAGTGACCTCAAAAGAAGCTAGGGATTCACTTTCGATTTTGTTGTCAAAACCGGACGCTACGTCGTTAATATCTGCTGGGCATGGATTTCGTGAAGCTGTAAAATACTATTTACCAAAGTTGCTGCTCATTCCTATTTGGCATGCTTTTTTGTACATGGATTACATAAAATCGTTAATGCAGCTCAGCCCATCCCAAGGGGATAGAGAAAGTTTTGAACAGGTCCAGGGCCTGTTAAGACCTTTGCGTTGTGATGTTGAAAATGCAGTCGCAAATTTGCCGAAGGAATCCGCAGCTCCAGTTCACAACCGTGCTCGTCGGTATTCAGCTATAGAAAAAACTAGAGATTTGCAAAACTCTGTTGAACATTGGGATAAAGATGTTGGACAAAGTTGTAATGAATTTATAAGAGAGGATACGTTAGGTTCGAATTCTCATATTCTTTTAATTTTATCAGTACTTCTGTTAGATCGAAATCGTGCTTGTCTTTTAACATTTCTCCCACACAATTTTCACAGATTTTATTCATTTTTTTTATTGTTTTGAAATAGCAGTATCCTGCAAAATATATAATAGCAAGATTGTTGACTTGCGGTGCCTTAACTGATACTGCGTTTTCATCTAATGGGTTAATTATATTGTTAGTATTCACGTTATTTTCAAAACAGTTTTCATTCTGAAGAATATTCTCTTTAAGCACAGTTTGCTCCTCTGTATCATTCTGCAAAACGGCATTCCAATCCACCTGCAAGTATTCCGAATCGTCTTCCTCACAATTGGAACATTTCGATTTATATAGAAATTTAATCGATATAACTTTGGCTATCAATGAGCTAAATTCAGCAACACTGGGGTTACTGTTATTTATGTTTCGCGTTCTTATTTTCCTAAATAAGTTTTCTAATGGATCTTGATTAAATTTATTTACATAAATGATATATAAATCATCATGATTCATGAATAACGTTTCCCTTATTCTTAAGACGTTAGAGCCAAACCTTTGAAACAGAATGATCTATTTGTTGTGTTAATCGGTTTAATATATAATCCTTCATTTCTATTATAAAATGGATATTTTTATAGTTCCGTACAAGAGCTGGTTTTCCATTTAAAAGATCGAAAAGGCGATCTATTTTTTTAATAAATTCAGCTGTCGATTTCGCAAATTGGGCTATATGGCCTGGGAATTTGTTCAGGTTTATTAAAGCTTCAATTCCACAGGATACAGATCTGCTTAGAACCTGTGCAGCTAGCTTCACGTTCATCTTTTGAAATTCAGTAGGGTCAATATGTGCCGCTGTCAGTTTTGGGCATATTTTGGTAGTATTATTTTTTTCTGTATTATAAACGTATTCAATTGCCTTCCAACTAACAATTCCATCAAAAGTGGTCAAATTGTATTTTACTAAGTTGTTTCGAATACTTTTCAATAGATGCGGGATATCATGCATTCCATACATGGATTTGTTTTTTTAAATAAAGCTTGAGGTTTTTTCATTTATACTAGGCTTTCTATATAAACTACGATTAGTGGGTCCTTGATCGCAGCAAATAGCTCTTACATTTAATTTCAGATCTGCGCATACGAGGGGCGTTCAATATATTCTCGGTATCGATATGAAGGAAAATGCGAATTCAATTTAAATTGTTTTTATTTTTCAATATGATCTCCCCTAACATCAATGCATTTGTTACATCTTGAGATAAGCTTTTTTAAACCCTCAAAATAATAAATTTCCTCTTTCTCTGCAAAATACCGACTT
Organism: Volucella zonaria; assembly: GCA_963966105.1. Taxonomy (NCBI): domain Eukaryota; kingdom Metazoa; phylum Arthropoda; class Insecta; order Diptera; family Syrphidae; genus Volucella; species Volucella zonaria. The sequence goes on along the minus strand of OZ014536.1, from coordinate 2,341,179 downwards.
GAGTTCTTCATCATCCGAAAATCTTTTTCCACGAAGACATTTTTTCAAATCCGGAAACAGGAAATAATCACTAGGGGCAAGGTCTGGACTATAGGGTGGGTGTTGGATTTCTTCGAAACCACAATCTCGCGCAGCAGCCTTGGAAACTCGCGCCGTGTGAACAGGAGCGTTGTCATGAAGAAGCAACACACCCGCTGCGAGTTTACCCCGTCCTTTCTTTTTAATTTCCTCCCGCAAATAATGCAAAGTGGAAGCGTAGGATGTGGCGTTGATGGTTTCACCTTTTTTTTGTACTCAATGAGCAAGATTCCCTTTGAGTCCCAAAAAACTGTGGCCATGAGCTTTCGGGCAGACGGAGTGACTTTGAGCTTCTTCGGGGGGTCTGTTCCTTTTTTATGCTACTACATGGACTCTTGTTTGCTTTCAGGGTCATAGTGGTGGACCCATGTTTCGTCCCCAGTAACAATTCGATCCATAACACCGTCCGCGTTCTCACTACACATCTCCAAAAGCTCTCTACAGCATACGATTCTCACTTTTTATCTGAGGCGCTGTGAGCATTCGTGGCACCCACCTTGCACTGACCTTTGAAAGGTTAAGATGGTCATGAAGAATGGTGTGAATGGTACCAATTGAAAGCTTGGTGATCTCTGCCATCATTTTCACCTTTATTCGGGCATCCTCAAGAACAAGTTTTTCGACTTCTTTGATGCTTTCTCCCGTACAAGCAGTAGCCGGGGCGCCGGAGCGGGGGTCGTCCTCAATGCTCTCTCTGCCTCTCTTGAACTCACTTGACCACTTTTGCACAGTTGATAATGAAGGTGCGGAACCCTGGTAAACAGCCACCATCTCTTCATGAATAGTTTTTTGACTTCTTCCTTGCTTAGTGAGAAATTTAATTACAGCGCGATGCTCAATTTTCACCATCATCGCCTCAGTTGCCATTATGATTCTGTTTAACTAGAGATAAAACGCGAATTAATAATCACATTTATATGAAATTTTACATGAATGCACTAAAATAATAGTATTACTTGATAAATAAGTCAATTTATATATGCAACCACAGCTTCACCCCGATACCGAGAATATCTTGAACGCCCCTCGTATATCAAGGCAGTTATATTACCTCAACTTCAAGTTCTTTGGTGGGTATATTGCTCGGACAAACGACGTGATATAAAACTTGCTTAAAATTTCCACATATGCTCCGAATCATAAAGACGCATGCAGACTTAGCATATGAATTATATCTTTGATTTCTTCCGTAATCAGCAAAACCTTCAATTTCATCTTTAAATTTATTATAGGTTAGATGAAGGCTCATCTCGTCAAATATATATATAGTATTATTTTTTTCAATAATCGTTCAAATTTCCGAGTAAAAATAGTGAAGAAAAACAAATTTTCACTTGAAATGGCGGCATTGTGGCAACTGCTAGAAAATTAAATAAACAGTACAAACATCTAGCTTACAAATAATATGTTATTTACTTGCTAGAATATAATAATTGAATCAACGGGCTAAGGAGTGAAGCGGCAATGAATGTATAAGTTTCGTTATTGCTAAATAATTTCAAATGTTATAATAATTTATACATAAAAGTTGTGTACCGCTTAAATAATAAAAATATATAGAATTATGTTTTCGCTTCAGTTGAACACTGAATCCGAAGAATCTGATTCCTCTAAAAATGAAAGTGTTAATCGATGAAAGGGGTTATTTGTTCCTTCTTTAAGAAAAGTTTTAGAAGAAGTTCATCCGCGTTTGCCAGCTAAAGGGGATGCTCTACTGTATGTTGAGAAACTGTGCTTGCAAATTTTATTGACGCTATGTGGGAAGCAACTCCTAATACAATTCGGGACGTGGAAGAAAAAGTAAAGGAGACTTTTCCTGCACCAATCGACTGCTGGGCATTGAATGAAGCCAAAGAAAGCATAAAAAAAGAGAAAATGTGTTTTGCCTGTAGACCGAGTGCATGCATTACTTCAAAAGGATATTTTGCAATATAAGCTTGATAACGCAGTAACTCTATTTTTGGTTGCGGTGTTGGAATATATTTCTGCTGATATTTTAAAACTAGCCGGAAATTATGTCTAAAAAATCGAACATGTCGAGATGTCTTTTGAAGATATTGAAGTGGTCATGTATGCAGATAAGGTTTTGACGGATGTGTTCTTTCAACCTGATATCAATGAAATGATCATCCCTAATCCTTTACCACCCCACGAGCTAGCCTAACATATGAGGAGGTAGTGAAAGAGCTTATACATGATGAAAAACAGTATCAGCGTGATTTGCATATGATTATTCGCATGTTTCGTGAAGAGTTGACTAAAGTTGTCGTGGATACTAAAGAAATAGAAAAAATTTTTTCCAATATAACAGACATACGAGTATATGAAGTAACTGTGACGTTGTTAAGCTCTTTGGAAGATGTGATTGAAATGTCTCAAGAGCAAAGCCTTCCTTGTGAGGGGAGTTGTTTCGAAGAGTTGGCGGAAGCTGAAGAGTTCGATGTATATACAAAGTATGCCCAGGAAGTGACCTCAAAAGAAGCTAGGGATTCACTTTCGATTTTGTTGTCAAAACCGGACGCTACGTCGTTAATATCTGCTGGGCATGGATTTCGTGAAGCTGTAAAATACTATTTACCAAAGTTGCTGCTCATTCCTATTTGGCATGCTTTTTTGTACATGGATTACATAAAATCGTTAATGCAGCTCAGCCCATCCCAAGAGGATAGAGAAAGTTTTGAACAGGTCCAGGGCCTGTTAAGACCATTGCGTTGTGATGTTGAAAATGCAGTCGCAAATTTGCCGAAGGAATCCGCAGCTCCAGTTCACAACCGTGCTCGTCGGTATTCAGCTATAGAAAAAACTAGAGATTTGCAAAACTCTGTTGAACATTGGGATAAAGATGTTGGACAAAGTTGTAATGAATTTATAAGAGAGGATACGTTAGGTTCGAATTCTCATATTCTTTTAATTTTATCAGTACTTCTGTTAGATCGAAATCGTGCTTGTCTTTTAACATTTCTCCCACACAATTTTCACAGATTTTATTCATTTTTTTTATTGTTTTGAAGTAGCAGTATCCTGCAAAATATATAATAGCAAGATTGTTGACTTGCGGTACCTTAACTGATACTGCGTTTTCATCTAATGAGTTAATTATATTGTTAGTATTCACATTATTTTCAAAACAGTTTTCATTCTGAAGAATATTCTCTTTAAGCACAGTTTGCTCCTCTATCATTCTGCAAAACGGCATTCCAATCCACCTGCAAGTATTCCGAATCGTCTTCCTCACAATTGGAATATTTCGATTTATATAGAAATTTAATCGATATAACTTTGGCTATCAATGAGCTAAATTCAGCAACACTGGGGTTACTTTTATTTATGTTTCGCGTTCTTATTTTCCTAAATAAGTTTTCTAATGGATCTTGATTAAATTTATTTACATAAATGATATATAAATCATCATGATTCATGAATAACGTTTCCCTTATTCTTAAGACGTTAGAGCCAAACCTTTGAAACAGAATGATCTATTTGTTGTGTTAATCGGTTTAATATATAATCCTTCATTTCTATTATAAAATGGATATTTTTATCGTTCCGTACAAGAGCTGGTTTTCCATTTAAAAGATCGAAAAGGCGATCTATTTTTTTAATAAATTCAGCTGTCGATTTCGCAAATTGGGCTATATGGCCTGGGAATTTGTTCAGTTTTATTAAAGCTTCAATTCCACAGGATACAGATCTGCTTAGAACCTGTGCAGCTAGCTTCACGTTCATCTTTTGAAATTCAGTAGGGTCAATATGTGCCGCTGTCAGTTTTGGGCATATTTTGGTAGTATTATTTTTTTCTGTATTATAAACGTATTCAATTGCCTTCCAACTAACAATTCCATCAAAAGTGGTCAAATTGTATTTTACTAAGTTGTTTCGAATACTTTTCAATAGATGCGGGATATCATGCATTCCATATATGGATTTGTTTTTCTAAATAAAGCTTGAGGTTTTTTCATTTATACTAGGCTTTCTATATAAACTACGATTAGTGGGTCCTTGATCGCAGCAAATAGCTCTTACATTTAATTTCAGATCTGCGCATATATCAAGGCAGTTATATTACCTCAACTTCAAGTTCTTTGGTGGGTATATTGCTCGGACAAACGACGTGATATAAAACTTGCTTAAAATTTCCACATATGCTCCGAATCATAAAGACGCATGCAGACTTAGCATATGAATTATATCTTTGATTTCTTCCGTAATCAACAAAACCTTCAATTTTATCTTTAAATTTATTATAGGTTATATGAAGGCTCATCTAGTCAAATATAGTATTATTTTTTTCAATAATCGTTCAAATTTCCGAGTAAAAATAGTGAAGAAAAACAAATTTTCACTTGAAATGGCGGCATTGTGGCAACTGCTAGAAAATTAATTTAATTACAAATAATATTCTATTTACTTGCTAGAATATAATAATTGAATCAACGGGCTAAGGAGTGAAGCGGCAATGAATGTATAAGTTTCGTTATTGCTAAATAATTTCAAATGTTATAATAATTTATACATAAAGGTTGTGTACCGCTTAAATAATAAAAATATATAGAATTATGTTTTCGCTTCAGTTAAACACTGAATCCGAAGAATCTGATTCTTCTAAAAATGAAAGTGTTAATCGATGAAAGGGGTTGTTTGTTCCTTTTTAAGAAAAGTTTTAGAAGAAGTTCATCCGCGTTTGCCAGCTAAAGAGGATGCTCTACTGTATGTTGAGAAACTGTGCTTGCAAATTTTATTGACGCTATGTGGGAAGCCAACTCCTAATACAATTCAGGACGTGGAAGAAAAAGTAAATTAGACTTTTCCTGCACCAATCGACTGCTGGGCATTGAATGAAGCCAAAGAAAGCATAAAAAAAGAGAAAATGTGTTTTGCCTGTAGACCGAGTGCATGCATTACTTCAAAAGGATATTTTGCTATATAAGCTTGATAACTCAGTAACTCTATTTTTGGTTGCGGTGTTGGAATATATTTCTGCTGATATTTTAAAACTAGCCGGAAATTATGTCTAAAAAATCGAACATGTCGAGATGTCGTTTGAAGATATTGAAGTGGTCATGTATGCAGATAAGGTTTTGACGGATATGTTCTTTCAACCTGATATCAATAAAAAGATCATCCCTAATCCTTTACCACCAGCTCCACGAACTAGCCTAACATATGAGGAGGTAGTGAAAGAGTTTATAAATGATGAAAAACAGTATCAGCGTGATTTGCATATGATTATTCGCGTGTTTCGTGAAGAGTTGATTAAAGTTGTCGTGGATACTAAAGAAATAGAAAAAATTTTTTCCAATATAACAGTCATACGAGTATATGAAGTAACTGTGACATTGTTAAGCTCTTTGGAAGATGTGATTGAAATGTCTCAAGAGCAGAGCCTTCCTTGTGAGGGGAGTTGTTTCGAAGAGTTGGCGTAAGCTGAAGAGTTCGATGTATATACAAAGTATGCCCAGGAAGTGACTTCAAAAGAAGCTAGGGATTCACTTTCGATTTTGTTGTCAAAACCGGACGCTACGTCGTTAATATCTGCTGGGCATGGATTTCGTGAAGCTGTAAAATACTATTTACCAAAGTTGCTGCTCATTCCTATTTGGCATGCTTTTTTGTACATGGACTACATAAAATCGTTAATGCAGCTCAGCCCATCCCAAGAGGATAGAGAAAGTTTTGAACAGGTCCAAGGCCTGTTAAGACCTTTGCGTTGTGATGTTGAAAATGCAGTCGCAAATTTGCCGAAGGAATCCGCAGCTCCAGTTCACAACCGTGCTCGTCGGTATTTAGCTATAGAAAAAACTAGAGATTTGCAAAACTCTGTTATACATTGGGATAAAGATGTTGGACAAAGTTGTAATGAATTTATAAGAGAGGATACGTTAGATTCGAATTCTCATATTCTTTTAATTTTATCAGTACTTCTGTTAGATCGAAATCGTGCTTGTCTTTTAACATTTCTCCCACACAATTTTCACAGATTTTATTAATTTTTTTTATTGTTTTGAAGTAGCAGTATCCTGCAAAATATATAATAGCAAGATTGTTGACTTGCGGTACCTTAACTGATACTGCGTTTTCATCTAATGAGTTAATTATATTGTTAGTATTCACGTTATTTTCAAAACAGTTTTCATTCTGAAGAATATTCTCTTTAAGCACAGTCTGCTCCTCTGTATCATTCTGCAAAACGGCATTCCAATCCACCTGCAAGTATTCCGAATCGTCTTCCTCGCAATTGGAACATTTCGATTTATATAGAAATTTAATCGATATAACTTTGGCTATCAATGAGCTAAATTCAGCAACACTGGGGTTACTTTTATTTATGTTTCGCGTTCTTATTTTCCTAAATAAGTTTTCTAATGGATCTTGATTAAATTTATTTACATAAATGATATATAAATCATCATGATTCATGAATAACGTTTCCCTTATTCTTAAGACGTTAGAACCAAACCTTTGAAACAGAATGATCTATTTGTTGTGTTAATGGGTTTAATATATAATCCTTCATTTCTATTATAAAATGGATATTTTTATCGTTCCGTACAAGAGCTGGTTTTCCATTTAAAAGATCGAAAAGGCGATCCATTTTTTTAATAAATTCAGCTGTCGATTTCGCAAATTGGGCTATATGGCCTGGGAATTTGTTCAGTTTTATTAAAGCTTCAATTCCACAGGATACAGATCTGCTTAGAACCTGTGCAGCCAGCTTCACGTTCATCTTTTGAAATTCAGTAGGGTCAATATGTGCCGCTGTTAGTTTTGGGCATATTTTGGTAGTATTATTTTTTTCTGTGTTATAAACGTATTCAATTGTCTTCCAACTAACAATTCCATCAAAAGTGGTCAAATTGTATTTTACTAAGTTGTTTCGAATACTTTTCAATAGATGCGGGATATCATGCATTCCATACATGGATTTGTTTTTTTAAATAAAGCTTGAGGTTTTTTCATTTATACTAGGCTTTCTATATAAACTACGATTAGTGGGTCCTTGATCGCAGCAAATAGCTGCATTTAATTTCAGATCTGCGCATATATCGAGTCAGTTATATTACCTCAACTTCAAGTTCTTTGGTGGGTATATTGCTCGGACAAACGACGTGATATAAAACTTGCTTAAAATTTCCACATATGCTCCGAATCATAAAGACGCATGCAGACTTAGCATATGAATTATATCTTTGATTTCTTCCGTAATCAGCAAAACCTTCAATTTCATCTTTAAATTTATTATAGGTTAGATGAAGGCTCATCTCGTCAAATATAGTATTATTTTTTTCTATAATCGTTCAAATTTCCGAGTAAAAATAGTGAAGAAAAATAAATTTTTACTTGAAATGGCGGCATTGTGGCAACTGCTAGAAAATTAAATAAACAATACAAACATCTAGCTTATAAATAATATGTTATTTACTTGCTAGAATATAATAATTGAATCAACGGGCTAAGGAGTGAAGCGGCAATGTATAAGTTTCGTTATTGCCAAATAATTTCAAATGTTATAATAATTTATACATAAAGGTTGTGTACCGCTTAAATAATAAAAATATATAGAATTATGTTTTCGCTTCAGTTAAACACTGAATCCGAAGAATCTGATTCCGCTAAATGATGGAAGGGGTTATTTGTTCCTTCTTTAAGAAAAGTTTTAGAAGAAGTTCATCCGCGTTTGCCAGCTAAAGAGGATGCTCTACTGTATGTTGAGAAACTGTGCTTGCAAATTTTATTGACGCTATGTGGGAAGCCAACTCCTCATACAATTCAGGACGTGGAAGAAAAAGTAAAGGAGACTTTTCCTGCACCAATCGACTGCTGGGCATTGAATGAAGCCAAAGAAAGCATAAAAAGAGAGAAAATGTGTTTTGCCTGTAGACCGAGTGCATGCATACTTCAAAAGGATATTTTGCAATATAAGCTTGATAACTCACTAACTCTATTTTTGGTTGCGGTGTTGGAATATATTTCTGCTGATATTTTAAAAGTAGCCCAAAAAATCGAACATGTCGAGATATCTTTTGAAGATATTGAAGTGGTCATGTATGCAGATAAGGTTTTGACGGATATGTTCTTTCAACCTGATATCAATAAAAAGATCATCCCTAATCCTTTACCACCAGCTCCACGAGCTAGCCTAACATATGAGGAGGTAGTGAAAGAGCTTATACATGATGAAAAACAGTATCAGCGTGATTTGCATATGATTATTCGCGTGTTTCGTGAAGAGTTGACTAAAGTTGTCGTGGATACTAAAGAAATAGAAAAAATTTTTTCCAATATAACAGACATACGAGTATATGAAGTAACTGTGACATTGTTAAGCTCTTTGGAAGATGTGATTGAAATGTCTCAAGAGCAGAGCCTTCCTTGTGAGGGGAGTTGTTTCGAAGAGTTGGCGTAAGCTGAAGAGTTCGATGTATATACAAAGTATGCCCAGGAAGTGACTTCAAAAGAAGCTAGGGATTCACTTTCGATTTTGTTGTCAAAACCGGACGCTACGTCGTTAATATCTGCTGGGCATGGATTTCGTGAAGCTGTAAAATACTATTTACCAAAGTTGCTGCTCATTCCTATTTGGCATGCTTTTTTGTACATGGACTACATAAAATCGTTAATGCAGCTCAGCCCATCCCAAGAGGATAGAGAAAGTTTTGAACAGGTCCAGGGCCTGTTAAGACCTTTGCGTTGTGATGTTGAAAATGCAGTCGCAAATTTGCCGAAGGAATCCGCAGCTCCAGTTCACAACCGTGCTCGTCGGTATTTAGCTATAGAAAAAACTAGAGATTTGCAAAACTCTGTTATACATTGGGATAAAGATGTTGGACAAAGTTGTAATGAATTTATAAGAGAGGATACGTTAGATTCGAATTCTCATATTCTTTTAATTTTATCAGTACTTCTGTTAGATCGAAATCGTGCTTGTCTTTTAACATTTCTCCCACACAATTTTCACAGATTTTATTCATTTTTTTTATTGTTTTGAAGTAGCAGTATCCTGCAAAATATATAATAGCAAGATTGTTGACTTGCGGTACCTTAACTGATACTGCGTTTTCATCTAATGAGTTAATTATATTGTTAGTATTCACGTTATTTTCAAAACAGTTTTCATTCTGAAGAATATTCTCTTTAAGCACAGTCTGCTCCTCTGTATCATTCTGCAAAACGGCATTCCAATCCACCTGCAAGTATTCCGAATCGTCTTCCTCACAATTGGAACATTTCGATTTATATAGAAATTTAATCGATATAACTTTGGCTATCAATGAGCTAAATTCAGCAACACTGGGGTTACTTTTATTTATGTTTCGCGTTCTTATTTTCCTAAATAAGTTTTCTAATGGATCTTGATTAAATTTATTTACATAAATGATATATAAATCATCATGATTCATGAATAACGTTTCCCTTATTCTTAAGACGTTAGAGCCAAACCTTTGAAACAGAATGATCTATTTGTTGTGTTAATGGGTTTAATATATAATCCTTCATTTCTATTATAAAATGGATATTTTTATCGTTCCGTACAAGAGCTGGTTTTCCATTTAAAAGATCGAAAAGGCGATCCATTTTTTTAATAAATTCAGCTGTCGATTTCGCAAATTGGGCTATATGGCCTGGGAATTTGTTCAGTTTTATTAAAGCTTCAATTCCACAGGATACAGATCTGCTTAGAACCTGTGCAGCCAGCTTCACGTTCATCTTTTGAAATTCAGTAGGGTCAATATGTGCCGCTGTTAGTTTTGGGCATATTTTGGTAGTATTATTTTTTTCTGTGTTATAAACGTATTCAATTGTCTTCCAACTAACAATTCCATCAAAAGTGGTCAAATTGTATTTTACTAAGTTGTTTCGAATACTTTTCAATAGATGCGGGATATCATGCATTCCATACATGGATTTGTTTTTTTAAATAAAGCTTGAGGTTTTTTCATTTATACTAGGCTTTCTATATAAACTACGATTAGTGGGTCCTTGATCGCAGCAAATAGCTGCATTTAATTTCAGATCTGCGCATATATCAAGTCAGTTATATTACCTCAACTTCAAGTTCTTTGGTGGGTATATTGCTCGGACAAACTACGTGATATAAAACTTGCTTAAAATTTCCACATATGCTCCGAATCATAAAGACGCATGCAGACTTAGCATATGAATTATATCTTTGATTTCTTCCGTAATCAGCAAAACCTTCAATTTCATCTTTAAATTTATTATAGGTTAGATGAAGGCTCATCTCGTCAAATATAGTATTATTTTTTTCAATAATCGTTCAAATTTCCGAGTAAAAATAGTGAAGAAAAACAAATTTTCACTTGAAATGGCGGCATTGTGGCAACTGCTAGAAAATTAAATAAACAGTACAAACATCTAGCTTACAAATAATATGTTATTTACTTGCTAGAATATAATAATTGAATCAACGGGCTAAGGAGTGAAGCGGCAATGCATGTATAAGTTTCGTTATTGCTAAATAATTTCAAATGTTATAATAATTTATACATAAATGTTGTATACCGCTTAAATAATAAAAATATATAGAATTATGTTTTCGCTTCAGTTAAACACTGAATCCGAAGAATCTGATTCCTCTAAAAATGAAAGTGTTAATCGATGAAAGGGGTTATTTGTTCCTTTTTAAGAAAAGTTTTAGAAGAAGTTCATCCGCGTTTGCCAGCTAAAGAGGATGCTCTACTGTATGTTGAGAAACTGTGCTTGCAAATTTTATTGACGCTATGTGGGAAGCCAACTCCTAATACAATTCAGGACGTGGAAGAAAAAGTAAATTAGACTTTTCCTGCACCAATCGACTGCTGGGCATTGAATGAAGCCAAAGAAAGCATAAAAAAAGAGAAAATGTGTTTTGCCTGTAGACCGAGTGCATGCATTACTTCAAAAGGATATTTTGCTATATAAGCTTGATAACTAAGTAACTCTATTTTTGGTTGCGGTGTTGGAATATATTTCTGCTGATATTTTAAAACTAGCCGGAAATTATGTCTAAAAAATCGAACATGTCGAGATGTCGTTTGAAGATATTGAAGTGGTCATGTATGCAGATAAGGTTTTGACGGATATGTTCTTTCAACCTGATATCAATAAAAAGATCATCCCTAATCCTTTACCACCAGCTCCACGAGCTAGCCTAACATATGAGGAGGTAGTGAAAGAGATAATACATGATGAAAAACAGTATCAGCGTGATTTGCATATGATTATTCGCGTGTTTCGTGAAGAGTTGACTAAAGTTGTCGTGGATACTAAAGAAATAGAAAAAATTTATTCCAATATAACAGACATACGAGTATATGAAGTAACTGTGACGTTGTTAAGCTCTTTGGAAGATGTGATTGAAATGTCTCAAGAGCAGAGCCTTCCTTGTGAGGGGAGTTGTTTCGAAGAGTTGGCGGAAGCTGAAGAGTTCGATGTATATACAAAGTATGCCCAGGAAGTGACCTCAAAAGAAGCTAGGGATTCACTTTCGATTTTGTTGTCAAAACCGGACGCTACGTCGTTAATATCTGCTGGGCATGGATTTCGTGAAGCTGTAAAATACTATTTACCAAAGTTGCTGCTCATTCCTATTTGGCATGCTTTTTTGTACATGGACTACATAAAATCGTTAATGCAGCTCAGCCCATCCCAAGAGGATAGAGAAAGTTTTGAACAGGTCCAAGGCCTGTTAAGACCTTTGCGTTGTGATGTTGAAAATGCAGTCGCAAATTTGCCGAAGGAATCCGCAGCTCCAGTTCACAACCGTGCTCGTCGGTATTTAGCTATAGAAAAAACTAGAGATTTGCAAAACTCTGTTATACATTGGGATAAAGATGTTGGACAAAGTTGTAATGAATTTATAAGAGAGGATACGTTAGGCAAACTTGGTTCTGGTAAAAGAATAACTGAGAGAAAAGTGTACTTGTTTGATAGACTAATGATTCTTTTAAATCGATCGCTAAAAAGCAAGCAGTATCAGCGGGGGCTCCAAATTATGATTTTCGATTGAAGGAGAAATTTTTCATGCGACGGGTTGAAATAATTGATCGATGCGATACAGATAATTTGAAACATGCTTTTGAAATATCCCCAAGAGTGCAACCAGTAGTTATTTTAATTGCTAAAAACTCTCAGCACAAAAGTGATTGGATGGCGGACTTAATTATGGTAAATACGAAGTCTATGTTAGAAAGGATTTTGGACAGCATACTGTTAGATATGGAGAAAAAGCATCCACTTCGTTTACCAAGTTCTATTATATAGAAATTCGCAATTCCTGATAACGCAGACAACATTGTTTTAGAAGATCGTGAAAGCGCTGGTGTTCCTCTTGTAAAGGAAGCTACAGCTTCTTCAGCTTTTAATAGAAAGATTTAAGATACCAGATCCGAGTATAGTTTACCAAGAGAACCACTTAAATGAAAGAGTTGGCGACAATGTAAAATATAATTCACTTCATTTTGACGAATAATAACTCATTGAACTAACTTTTTTATTGGTTTGGACACCTAAAATGAAAGTCAATAAATTTTTCTTTTAAAATGTAAATATTCAAAAATTGAAAAAATTATTGAAAATCACCAAAAATATAATTACTTCCCGATATCCATCCTCTCAACGACTAAGCAAAAGTGGATACTGTAATGCGTCGTAGCAACGATGCGTTTCACAAACTCTCTGCAATTGATTATTTCGACGATGCAAAACAATATCGCGTGAATTGAATTCATCACCTACAAGAACTATTGCGACTTCATCGATGGTTGGTGCATTGAACCGTCCGGCATGTTGTCCTGGCGCTATTTTATCTGCACTTATAACAATTGCATAATCGTCAGATTGCATGCGATCCAAAGCAGTTTGAAATAAATGCAGCAATTGATTTTCATCTCTCAACATTGCTTGCAATCGCTCAACAATATGCCCTTTTAAATTTGTCGAAATGTCACAACGTCGATTAGTTTCAACAGATGGATTGATAACTTTGATTGGGAAAAGGCAATAAAGAACCAAGTCGATGGTATACTTGGCCTTGAATCTGTTGAATATCAAAATTTTCACAATCGAACGTGTTACAATCATCAAGATTGTTTCATGTTTAAATTTGAATGATTTGCAATGACTGCACACAACAGTCATTAATCCAATTGAAACCACATCAAGAGAAGCATAATTCAGATTTGAATCATACGTAAATGCACCACGCACCAAATTTATTCGGTCATTACGGTGCCGATTAACCGCATTAACATCAGCTCGTTCATGATCTGTTTGAGCAGCTATGGCTACTCATCTAGCTGCAACTTTCCGAGTTGATCGGCCCAAATTACTACGTGGACGTACCATATTATTGTATTCAAAACATATTATTTAGAAATCGTTTTAATTTTTTACGCAACACAAAAACTAATTTTCACTCAGTGGTCAAACGATGTGTATTGAACAAACGCAAAATAGTTTATGTCAAAGAAATGCACCCGCTGAACTAACAAAAGCGAAATCAGGAATTGGCGCGCAACCAATTGGAATGAAATAAAATGATCACATGACCGAAACATGCAAACAAACATAACACATAGCTTAAAACCTTCTTCTCGACCATATCTTTCATAAAAAAAAAGTATATTGAAAATGGTCGAATGCCAACTGAGATCATTAGCGTCATACGTTTTTGACAATATTTTTTTTATATACAAAGATATTTACTTTGCTCGTATTAAAATTTTTAAGTTAAAAAAGGTTTTCTTCTAAGGTGTGATTGTATTATTGTACTTATCACTATGAAAAAAAAAAAATATGCGCATTGTGAAACGAGTCAAACGAAACTATTGATACACATGAGCTCCAGCCATTTTTTAATTCAGTGAATTGTGCCACGAATATGCGACGTGGACAAGACAATTAACTTCAGCGAGCTTGGAACAAGATACCACTAGAGCGTCCCACAAAATATTACCGATTCTCTTTTATGTTAAATATATTATCTTAGCTGTTATTAAGACTTTTTTTTATGAATTTTAGTAATATTAATATTGTTAATATTTTTATTGTATTTATTTCATTGCAAAGAATTCAGATGTAAGTGCAAGTTTTTCTTATTTTTTCTCATCAAGTTCTCAATTTCCCCACTTTGTTTTATCTTATTTCCTAAGAACACACTTGTGTAAAAGATTTTTAAAATTTAAGGCGTTCTGGTATCACTGAGTTCTAGAAAATTCAGAAATCAAATAATAAATACACACATATGCTATTTATTTTGTAGCAAGACTTTGGAAAAATTATTAAAATTAATAAGGCGTAATACTTATATAAAAAATTATTTTATCTATACATACCTAAAGAGAAAATTTATATTTTCTTTGTTAATTAGTGTCTTTGGGTTTTATTTCCTTAAAATATGTTCACTTTAAAATTTCTTTTATTTTGGCTATTTTATTTTAATTATACTTTGGTGCCAATTTAATTTTTTTTTAATAAAATTTAAACATATCTTCAACTACACACGTTACACTTTGAATGGGTGCTCGTTAAATGGTCTCAGGCTAATTAATAGCCAACTGCGATTTGATTTTGCACACACTCCACCTTTCTTTAACAAGCAAAACTTTTTCCTGAATTCACATGGGGAGGATGCTTTTTGGCGCTAAAGTTGCATATGAACTTCCAATTCTCTTCCAAAAAGGGGATGATTTCCATAAGAACACCAACACTCACGTTTGGTGCATGTTAAATGCATCCCTCCAATTCGTTTAATTGTGAAAGTTTTTATGTACAGGTTTATGCATAAACAAAAGGAAATGTGTTTCTCTCTCACATATACTCGTACAAAAGTGTAAATTTTTTTTTCTTTCCTAATGTAAATTTCTGTAAAGATGAAACTGCAAAGTGTATGCGTATTCTCCAAAAGCATAACAACTTGTATATAAGAAAATCACAACAACTACTGTAGTATATGTAGTGTATGGCAGTGTGGAAAACTGAAGCAACAATTATTTGATTTCCCAAAAACAACTGGACAGAGTTAGCGGTACTTTTTGTGTCCTATTATATTCTTATACTGTACACTGCCGTGTTTCTGGTTCGTCATTACATAAACGCCTAAAATTCATTAGGAAGACAAATACTTCCATTTATACGAGTAGATATGTTCGAACTAAATTTGTTGGTTTTGTTGCTTTTCCACAACACAGTATGTTGGTTAGAGACGTAATGATTTTGTATACCATATTACGAGTATTTTATGCGGCTTTGAAACTATGAAATATTCGTAATTTATTTATTGGAAATATTAGGATATATACACTCAACGAAATTCGATTAAAGGCAATCAAGGTAAAGAAAAAACAGAAGAAGTTTCAGTATAACAAATAACGTAAAAGCCTAAATTAGTAGTGAGTCCAACCACCAGACTTTGTTATAAGTTCGAAAATCCGACTTGGCATCAAATTAATCACGTTTTTGAACTCCTGAGCTGGAATTAGAGCCCATTCCGTTGTATCGGCCTTGCTTAAATCCTCCACCGAAGCAAATTTGCGCCCGCCAGCATAAACACGACGAGACAGATGTCGATCGGGTTTACATAGATCCGGTGAACGTGCTGGCCACTCTAAACGTTGAATTTTTTTTGTCTGAAACCCGAATTTGAGGTTAAAGCTGAGCCATCTGACCCTGAATGGAGAGCAAGATAGCCAGCATCTCACTTACAGTTTCCGGTGCTCTAGGTTCTGGAGCCTGAGAAACAACCTTCTTGATTTCTACGAATTTGAGCTCATCGCACCCTTCCTCCTCAAGCAGCGTAAGGAGCTCTTACGGATCCTTAGACAGTGCTTTTGTTGTTGATGGTTTTCTTGTAGCTGCTGTTTAGTCATTTTTTTTTTTATTTGCTTTACTTGTTACTGTTGTGGATGTTTTTGAGTTTGAGAGGGGGGTGTTGCTGTTAAGAGCTCTACAGCTCTTGCTGTTCTCTCTCCCCTTTCGCTATTTGCTCAGGTTTAATGTATATACATAACTAGCGGAACCCTGCACACTTCGTAGTGTATAAGATAGAAATAAAATAAAACAATTTACAATTTATAATTCAATCAAAAATAACACTTATTTATTGTAATGCTCTGTGGTAAACAACGTTTTTCGTTTTGCTATTCGCATTCTCGGTGTAGATATACAAAACCGAAGGTTTTCATACAAGCGAACAGCCAACATACAATTGCCCATGTGAAAAAACTGGATACTCTAAATTCACACTGCAAACTCCCAACGATTGACCTTGAGCTTTATTGATGGTAATAGTAAAGGCCAAACGAATGGGAAATTGAAGACGTTTAAATTCAAATGGCATATCAGAAGGTATCATTGGAATGCGTGGAATGGAAACTTCTTCGCCTTTGAATTTGCCAGTGAAGATAGTTGCCTCGATAACAGTTGGCATCAGCTTTTTAACAGCAAGTCTCGTACTATTGCACAAACGTGGTTGATTTAAATTCCGTAGCATAATGACCGTGACTCCAACTTTCAATCGAAGGTTATGCGGTGGTATTCCTGGCAAATCCAATGAATTCAAAAATTCAGTAGGATAATTCACTACTTCATCTTCGTTGGTAACGGTATCAACAGATTTATACGAAACCAAATCACCAGGAATTTTCGATTGAATAGCAAAATTCAATTCATTGACATCTTTGTTCTTAGCAGCTAAAATTGCTCTATCCCTCAACCAAGCATGACTCTTATAATTTTGCTCAATATGCGGAAAAACACTTTCAATCAACTCTTCTTTGGACTGCATAAATTGACAAAAATCACCTGACAATGTGATCAATCCAAATTCATCAACGGGCATTGCTCCATTTCCGATTTTTAACAATTATTCAGTAAACGTAGCTGCAGATGGATCATTTTGTAATTGTACACGTACATTAGTGGTTAATTTCAAAGTTGCTATAGATCTCCATAGATATGAAGATTTCAAGCAAGCATTGATTTCGTCAGTTGGAGTTGATCTAGGTATAACAGGCAATGTTTGTCTGAAATCACCAGCTAATAATATCAATGCACCACCAAATAATGCACCATTATTTCGAATGTCTCTCAAACTTCGTTCTAACGCTTCGACAGATTTTTTGTGTGTCATGGTACATTCGTCCCAAATAATTATGTCACAACGCTGCAATAATTTTGCCGTTCCAGATGTTTTTGAAATATTGCAAGTTGGCATTTCAATAACTTGAATATTCAATGGCAATTTAAGCGCCGAATGTGCAGTTCGACCACTATCCAATAAAGTAGCTGCTACGCCTGACGATGCCAATGCTAACGCAACTTTATTTGTAGAACGCAACGTGGCCAAAATTAATGAAATCAAAAATGTTTTGCCAGTACCACCTGGTGCATCCAAAATATAAAAACCACCTGTTCCACTATCAACAGCTCGAATGATTGTATCATATGCCACCTTTTGTTCAACATTCAATTTCGGATGATTCTCCACAACATATGCATTCAATTCGACGCAATCGTATCGCAATTCACTTTGCAACTCCAGCTCGAAAATATCATGCATAGAACGATTAGGTGATGTCAATCCCAACTATGCTAATGCTTTATTACAAATGGCCAAACACAAATCTTCAATCATAATCAATGCATCATTGTAAATTTCTGTTGTATAGTTCAACATTGGATCAAAAGTCAATCGAGGAACTCGATGCAATATATCAACTGCACACAATTTAAAAAAAGCAGTCAACGTCGTGAATTGTATTGTAAAGTACACACGTTGGCCATTTTCAAGATGTACAGCAAGATGGAGAACTGTTGGATGTCTTTCATGTATATGAAATGAAAATATACGCCAAATTGCTTCGTTACTACTGATATATCGTCCCATTTGATATTGAAACACTTCATCATTTCTATTCGGATCAGTAGCTCCGAACACTGCCATATCACTGCCTTTGTTGACATATTTGCAAATATACTTAATCAATTTAACAGAATTACAGTATTCAACGTTGATATGCGCTTTGAATACCTTCGATAGCAACGGACTGTACGATACAATCCAACGATTATCGACTTCAACATCTTGACCTCGTACTTTGATGGTAATACATCGACCATTGTCTTCAACAGATTGCCGACGATATAACGGATAGCCATCAATTCCAGTGACTGTCTCCGACACTAAAGCTCTTGGATACGAGTATCGTTTAGTACACTTTCCATTAACCACATATGGAGAATGAATGTTATTTTCGCCACAGGGGCCATGGATCATATTCTGCACAACAACATTATACAATTTCGGATCAACAGCTGGATCAGGGATTTCTGCAGAAATCACAGCATCCACTTGATCTGATGTGATTTGCCAACCAACCAAATAATGATATGTGCATGCGGCAAACCACGCTTTTGCCATTCAACGGAGTACATCCAACATTTGACTTTACCAAAAATTTCGTTTTTCACAATGAAATTCATCAGCAGCTTTAACTTTTGGTTAAACACACGGGCAGTAATATCATGGCGATTGGTTGAATTTTGTCCAGTAAACAAATTATCATTCAATTCCGTCCATTTTGGATTGCAAGTGAAAGTAATAAACAAATCCGGACGGCCATAGTGACGAACATACGTCATGGCATCTTGTGCATATTCATGCAAGTGTCTCGGACTGCCTTGATATGACGATGGCAATATTATCATTTTGTCCTAATCATTGACGTTTCCATCACTGTTTACTGCATCTCGCAAATGGATGTATTCTTCAGAACGAAGTTTCTTCTGATTGAACCTGATAAAATTCAACCTCTCCGTTTCAATTTTGACATACAATACATGTCAACAACGAACTGATGAAAGAGTTGGCGACAATGTAAAATGTAATTCACTTCATTTTGACGCTCCATAAGTCGATATGAATAATAATTCATTGAACTATCTTTTTTATTAGTTTCGACACCTAAAATGAAAGTCAATAAATTTTTCTTTTAAAATCGAAATATTCAAAAATTGAAAAAATTATTGAAAATCACCAAAAATATAATTACTTACCGATATCCATCCTCTCTATGACTAAACAAAAGTGGATACTGTAATGCGTCGTAGCAACGATGCGTTTCACAAACTCTCTGCAATTGATTATTTCGACGATGCAAAACAATATCGCGTGAATAGAATTCATCACCTACAAGAACTATTGCGACTTCATCGATGGTTGGTGCATTGAACCGTCCGGCATGTTGTCCTGGCGCTGTTTTATCTGCACTTATAATAATTGCATAATCGTCAGATGGCATGCGATCCAAAGCAGTTTGAAATAAATGCACCTATTGATTTTCATCTCTCAACATTGTTTGCAATCGCTCAACAATATGCCCTTTTAAATTTGTCGAAATGTCACAACGTCGATTAGTTTCAACAGATGGATTGCCAACAGAAGTTATCTGCAGAAATTGATAACTTTGATTGGGAAAAGGCAACAAAGAACCAAGTCGATGGTATACTTGGCCTTGAATCTGTTGAATATCAAAATTTTCACAATCGAACGTGTTACAATCATCAAGATTGTTTCATGTTTAAATTTGAATGATTTGCAATGACTGCACACAACAGTCATTAATCCAATTGAAACCACATCAAGAGAAGCATAATTCAGATTTGAATCATACGTAAATGCACCACGCACCAAATTTATTCGGTCATTACGGTGCCGATTAACCGCATTAACATCAGCTCGTTCATGATCTGTTTGAGCAGCTATGGCTACTCATCTAGCTGCAACTTTCCGAGTTGATCGGCCCAAATTACTACGTGGACGTACCATATTATTGTATTCAAAACGTATTATTTAGAAATCGTTTTAATTTTTTACGCAACACAAAAACGAATTTTCACTCAGTGGTCAAACGATGTGTATTGAACAAACGCAAAATAGAAATGCACGGGCTGAACTAACAAAAGCGAAATCAGGAATTGGCGCGCAACCAATTGGAATGAAATAAAATGATCACATGACCGAAACACGCAAACAAATATAGCACATAGCTTAAAACCTTCTTCTCGACCATATCTTTCAGCTCCAGCCATTTTTTAATTCAGTGAATTGTGCCACGAATATGCGACGTGGACAAGACAATTAACTTCAGCGAGCTTGGAACAAGATACCACTAGAGCGTCCCACAAAATATTACCGATTCTCTTTTATGTTAAATATATTATCTTAGCTGTTATTAAGACTTTTTTCTATGAATTTTAGTAATATTAATATTATTAATATTTTTATTGTATTTATTTCATTGCAAAGAATTCAGATGTAAGTGCAAGTTTTTCTTATTTTTTCTCATCAAGTCCTCAATTTCCCCATTTTGTTTTATCTTATTTCCTAAGAACACACTTGTGTAAAAGATTTTTAAAATTTAAGGCGTTCTGGTATCACTGAGTTCTAGAATATTTAGAAATCAAATAATAAATACACACATATGCTATTTACTTTGTAGCAAGACTTTGGAAAAATTATTAAAATTAATAAGGCGTAATACTTATATAAAAAATTATTTTATCTACGAAGAGAAAATTTATATTGTCTTTGTTAATTAGTGTCTTTGGGTTTTATTTCCTTAAAATATGTTCACTTTAAAATTTCTTTTATTTTTAATTATACTTTGGTGCCAATTTAATTTTTTTTTATTAAAATTGACACATATCTTCAACTACACACGTTACACTTTGAATGGGTGCTCGTTAAATGGTCTCAGGCTAATTAATAGCCAACTGCGATTTGATTTTGCACATACTCCACCTTTCTTTAACAAGCAAAACTTTTTCCTGAATTCACATGGGGAGGATGCGAGTCTGGTGCTTTTTGGCGCATAAAGTTGCATATGAGCTTCCAATTTTCTTCTAAAAAGGGGATGATTTCCATAAGAACACCAACACTCACGTTTGTTGCATGTTAAATGCATCCCTCCAATTCGTTTAGTTGTGAAAGTTTTTATGTACAGTTTTATGCATAAACAAAAGGAAATGTGTTTCTCTCTCACATATACTCGTACAAAAGTGTAAATTTTTTTTTCTTTCCTAATGTAAATTTCTGTAAAGATGAAATTGCAAAGTGTATGCGTATTCTCCAAAAGCATAACAACTTGTATATAAGAAAATCACAACAACTACTGTAGTATATTTAGTGTATGGCAGTGTGGAAAACTGAAGCAACAATTATTTGATTTCCCAAAAACAACTGGACAGAGTTAGCGGTGCTTTTTGTGTCCTATTATATTCTTATGCTGTACACTGCCATGTTTCTGGTTCGTCATTACATAAACGCCTAAAATTCATTAGGAAGACAAAGACTTCCATTTATTCGAGTAGATATGTTCGAACTAAATTTGTTGGTTTTGTTACTTTTCCACAACACAGTATGTTGGTTAGAGACGTAATGATTTTGTATACCATATTACGAGTATTTTATGCGGCTTTGAAACTATGAAATATTCGTAATTTATTTATTGGAAATATTAGGATATATACACTCAACGAAATTCGATTAAAGGCAATCAAGGTAAAGAAAAAACAGAAGAAGTTTCAGTATAACAAATAACGTAAAAGCCTAAATTAATAGTGAGTCCAACCACCAGACTTTGTTATAAGTTCGAAAATCCGACTTGGCATCAAATTAATCACGTTTTTGAACTCCTGAGCTGGAATTAGAGCCCATTCCGTTGTATCGGCCTTGCTTAAATCCTCCACCGAAGCAAATTTGCGCCCGCCAGCATAAACACGACGAGACAGATGTCGATCGGGTTTACATAGATCCGGTGAACGTGCTGGCCACTCTAAACGTTGAATTTTTTTTGTCTGAAACCCGAATTTGAGGTTAAAGCTGAGCCATCTGACCCTGAAAGATAGCCAGCATCTCACTTACAGTTTCCGGTGCTCTAGGTTCTGGAGCCTGAGAAACAACCTTCTTGATTTCTACGAATTTGAGCTCATCGCACCCTTCCTCCTCAAGCAGCGTAAGGAGCTCTTACGGATCCTTAGACAGTGCTTTTGTTGTTGATGGTTTTCTTGTAGCTGCTGTTTAGTCATTTTTTTTTTATTTGCTTTACTTGTTACTGTTGTGGATGTTTTTGAGTTTGAGAGGGGGGTGTTGCTGTTAAGAGCTCTACAGCTCTTGCTGTTCTCTCTCCCCTTTCGCTATTTGCTCAGGTTTAATGTATATACATAACTAGCGGAACCCTGCACACTTCGTAGTGTATAAGATAGAAATAAAATAAAACAATTTACAATTTATAATTCAATCAAAAATAACACTTATTTATTGTAATGCTCTGTGGTAAACAACGTTTTTCGTTTTGCTATTCGCATTCTCGGTGTAGATATACAAAACCGAAGGTTTTCATACAAGCGAACAGCCAACATACAATTGCCCATGTGAAAAAACTGGATACTCTAAATTCACACTGCAAACTCCCAACGATTGACCTTGAGCTTTATTGATGGTAATAGTAAAGGCCAAACGAATGGGAAATTGAAGACGTTTAAATTCAAATGGCATATCAGAAGGTATCATTGGAATGCGTGGAATGGAAACTTCTTCGCCTTTGAATTTGCCAGTGAAGATAGTTGCCTCGATAACATTTGGCATCAGCTTTTTAACAGCAAGCCTCGTACTATTGCACAAACGTGGTTGATTTAAATTCCGTAGCATAATGACCGTGACTCCAACTTTCAATCGAAGGTTATGCGGTGGTATTCCTGGCAAATCCAATGAATTCAAAAATTCAGTAGGATAATTCACTACTTCATCTTCGTTGGTAACGGTATCAACAGATTTATACGAAACCAAATCACCAGGAATTTTCGATTGAATAGCAAAATTCAATTCATTGACATCTTTGTTCTTAGCAGCTAAAATTGCTCTATCCCTCAACCAAGCATGACTCTTATAATTTTGCTCAATATGCGGAAAAACACTTTCAATCAACTCTTCTTTGGACTGCATAAATTGACAAAAATCACCTGACAATGTGATCAATCCAAATTCATCAACGGGCATTGCTCCATTTCCGATTTTTAACAATTATTCAGTAAACGTAGCTGCAGATGGATCATTTTGTAATTGTACACGTACATTAGTGGTTAATTTCAAAGTTGCTATAGATCTCCATAGATATGAAGATTTCAAGCAAGCATTGATTTCGTCAGTTGGAGTTGATCTAGGTATAACAGGCAATGTTTGTCTGAAATCACCAGCTAATAATATCAATGCACCACCAAATAATGCACCATTATTTCGAATGTCTCTCAAACTTCGTTCTAACGCTTCGACAGATTTTTTGTGTGTCATGGTACATTCGTCCCAAATAATTATGTCACAACGCTGCAATAATTTTGCCGTTCCAGATGTTTTTGAAATATTGCAAGTTGGCATTTCAATAACTTGAATATTCAATGGCAATTTAAGCGCCGAATGTGCAGTTCGACCACTATCCAATAAAGTAGCTGCTACGCCTGACGATGCCAATGCTAACGCAACTTTATTTGTAGAACGCAACGTGGCCAAAATTAATGAAATCAAAAATGTTTTGCCAGTACCACCTGGTGCATCCAAAATATAAAAACCACCTGTTCCACTATCAACAGCTCGAATGATTGTATCATATGCCACCTTTTGTTCAACATTCAATTTCGGATGATTCTCCACAACATATGCATTCAATTCGACGCAATCGTATCGCAATTCACTTTGCAACTCCAGCTCGAAAATATCATGCATAGAACGATTAGGTGATGTCAATCCCAACTATGCTAATGCTTTATTACAAATGGCCAAACACAAATCTTCAATCATAATCAATGCATCATTGTAAATTTCTGTTGTATAGTTCAACATTGGATCAAAAGTCAATCGAGGAACTCGATGCAATATATCAACTGCACACAATTTAAAAAAAGCAGTCAACGTCGTATTTGGTGGAGAAAGTGCTCTATCAGCAGCATTTGCAATTGTAAAGTACACACGTTGGCCATTTTCAAGATGTACAGCAAGATGGAGAACTGTTGGATGTCTTTCATGTATATGAAATGAAAATATACGCCAAATTGCTTCGTTACTACTGATATATCGTCCCATTTGATATTGAAACACTTCATCATTTCTATTCGGATCAGTAGCTCCGAACACTGCCATATCACTGCCTTTGTTGACATATTTGCAAATATACTTAATCAATTTAACAGAATTACAGTATTCAACGTTGATATGCGCTTTGAATACCTTCGATAGCAACGGACTGTACGATACAATCCAACGATTATCGACTTCAACATCTTGACCTCGTACTTTGATGGTAATACATCGACCATTGTCTTCAACAGATTGCCGACGATATAACGGATAGCCATCAATTCCAGTGACTGTCTCCGACACTAAAGCTCTTGGATACGAGTATCGTTTAGTACACTTTCCATTAACCACATATGGAGAATGAATGTTATTTTCGCCACAGGGGCCATGGATCATATTCTGCACAACAACATTATACAATTTCGGATCAACAGCTGGATCAGGGATTTCTGCAGAAATCACAGCATCCACTTGATCTGATGTGATTTGCCAACCAACCAAATAATGATATGTGCATGCGGCAAACCACGCTTTTGCCATTCAACGGAGTACATCCAACATTTGACTTTACCAAAAATTTCGTTTTTCACAATGAAATTCATCAGCAGCTTTAACTTTTGGTTAAACACACGGGCAGTAATATCATGGCGATTGGTTGAATTTTGTCCAGTAAACAAATTATCATTCAATTCCGTCCATTTTGGATTGCAAGTGAAAGTAATAAACAAATCCGGACGGCCATAGTGACGAACATACGTCATGGCATCTTGTGCATATTCATGCAAGTGTCTCGGACTGCCTTGATATGACGATGGCAATATTATCATTTTGTCCTAATCATTGACGTTTCCATCACTGTTTACTGCATCTCGCAAATGGATGTATTCTTCAGAACGAAGTTTCTTCTGATTGAACCTGATAAAATTCAACCTCTCCGTTTCAATTTTGACATACAATACATGTCAACAACGAACTGATGAAAGAGTTGGCGACAATGTAAAATGTAATTCACTTCATTTTGACGCTCCATAAGTCGATATGAATAATAATGAAAGTCAATAAATTTTTCTTTTAAAATCGAAATATTCAAAAATTGAAAAAATTATTGAAAATCACCAAAAATATAATTACTTACCGATATCCATCCTCTCTATGACTAAACAAAAGTGGATACTGTAATGCGTCGTAGCAACGATGCGTTTCACAAACTCTCTGCAATTGATTATTTCGACGATGCAAAACAATATCGCGTGAATTGAATTCATCACCTACAAGAACTATTGCGACTTCATCGATGGTTGGTGCATTGAACCGTCCGGCATGTTGTCCTGGCGCTGTTTTATCTGCACTTATAATAATTGCATAATCGTCAGATGGCATGCGATCCAAAGCAGTTTGAAATAAATGCACCTATTGATTTTCATCTCTCAACATTGTTTGCAATCGCTCAACAATATGCCCTTTTAAATTTGTCGAAATGTCACAACGTCGATTAGTTTCAACAGATGGATTGCCAACAGAAGTTATCTGCAGAAATTGATAACTTTGATTGGGAAAAGGCAACAAAGAACCAAGTCGATGGTATACTTGGCCTTGAATCTGTTGAATATCAAAATTTTCACAATCGAACGTGTTACAATCATCAAGATTGTTTCATGTTTAAATTTGAATGATTTGCAATGACTGCACACAACAGTCATTAATCCAATTGAAACCACATCAAGAGAAGCATAATTCAGATTTGAATCATACGTAAATGCACCACGCACCAAATTTATTCGGTCATTACGGTGCCGATTAACCGCATTAACATCAGCTCGTTCATGATCTGTTTGAGCAGCTATGGCTACTCATCTAGCTGCAACTTTCCGAGTTGATCGGCCCAAATTACTACGTGGACGTACCATATTATTGTATTCAAAACGTATTATTTAGAAATCGTTTTAATTTTTTACGCAACACAAAAACGAATTTTCACTCAGTGGTCAAACGATGTGTATTGAACAAACGCAAAATAGAAATGCACCGGCTGAACTAACAAAAGCGAAATCAGGAATTGGCGCGCAACCAATTGGAATGAAATAAAATGATCACATGACCGAAACACGCAAACAAATATAGCACATAGCTTAAAACCTTCTTCTCGACCATATCTTTCAGCTCCAGCCATTTTTTAATTCAGTGAATTGTGCCACGAATATGCGACGTGGACAAGACAATTAACTTCAGCGAGCTTGGAACAAGATACCACTAGAGCGTCCCACAAAATATTACCGATTCTCTTTTATGTTAAATATATTATCTTAGCTGTTATTAAGACTTTTTTCTATGAATTTTAGTAATATTAATATTATTAATATTTTTATTGTATTTATTTCATTGCAAAGAATTCAGATGTAAGTGCAAGTTTTTCTTATTTTTTCTCATCAAGTCCTCAATTTCCCCATTTTGTTTTATCTTATTTCCTAAGAACACACTTGTGTAAAAGATTTTTAAAATTTAAGGCGTTCTGGTATCACTGAGTTCTAGAATATTTAGAAATCAAATAATAAATACACACATATGCTATTTACTTTGTAGCAAGACTTTGGAAAAATTATTAAAATTAATAAGGCGTAATACTTATATAAAAAATTATTTTATCTACGAAGAGAAAATTTATATTGTCTTTGTTAATTAGTGTCTTTGGGTTTTATTTCCTTAAAATATGTTCACTTTAAAATTTCTTTTATTTTTAATTATACTTTGGTGCCAATTTAATTTTTTTTTATTAAAATTGACACATATCTTCAACTACACACGTTACACTTTGAATGGGTGCTCGTTAAATGGTCTCAGGCTAATTAATAGCCAACTGCGATTTGATTTTGCACACACTCCACCTTTCTTTAACAAGCAAAACTTTTTCCTGAATTCACATGGGGAGGATGCGAGTCTGGTGCTTTTTGGCGCATAAAGTTGCATATGAGCTTCCAATTTTCTTCTAAAAAGGGGATGATTTCCATAAGAACACCAACACTCACGTTTGTTGCATGTTAAATGCATCCCTCCAATTCGTTTAGTTGTGAAAGTTTTTATGTACAGTTTTATGCATAAACAAAAGGAAATGTGTTTCTCTCTCACATATACTCGTACAAAAGTGTAAATTTTTTTTTCTTTCCTAATGTAAATTTCTGTAAAGATGAAATTGCAAAGTGTATGCGTATTCTCCAAAAGCATAACAACTTGTATATAAGAAAATCACAACAACTACTGTAGTATATGTAGTGTATGGCAGTGTGGAAAACTGAAGCAACAATTATTTGATTTCCCAAAAACAACTGGACAGAGTTAGCGGTGCTTTTTGTGTCCTATTATATTCTTATGCTGTACACTGCCATGTTTCTGGTTCGTCATTACATAAACGCCTAAAATTCATTAGGAAGACAAAGACTTCCATTTATTCGAGTAGATATGTTCGAACTAAATTTGTTGGTTTTGTTACTTTTCCACAACACAGTATGTTGGTTAGAGACGTAATGATTTTGTATACCATATTACGAGTATTTTATGCGGCTTTGAAACTATGAAATATTCGTAATTTATTTATTGGAAATATTAGGATATATACACTCAACGAAATTCGATTAAAGGCAATCAAGGTAAAGAAAAAACAGAAGAAGTTTCAGTATAACAAATAACGTAAAAGCCTAAATTAATAGTGAGTCCAACCACCAGACTTTGTTATAAGTTCGAAAATCCGACTTGGCATCAAATTAATCACGTTTTTGAACTCCTGAGCTGGAATTAGAGCCCATTCCGTTGTATCGGCCTTGCTTAAATCCTCCACCGAAGCAAATTTGCGCCCGCCAGCATAAACACGACGAGACAGATGTCGATCGGGTTTACATAGATCCGGTGAACGTGCTGGCCACTCTAAACGTTGAATTTTTTTTGTCTGAAACCCGAATTTGAGGTTAAAGCTGAGCCATCTGACCCTGAAAGATAGCCAGCATCTCACTTACAGTTTCCGGTGCTCTAGGTTCTGGAGCCTGAGAAACAACCTTCTTGATTTCTACGAATTTGAGCTCATCGCACCCTTCCTCCTCAAGCAGCGTAAGGAGCTCTTACGGATCCTTAGACAGTGCTTTTGTTGTTGATGGTTTTCTTGTAGCTGCTGTTTAGTCATTTTTTTTTTATTTGCTTTACTTGTTACTGTTGTGGATGTTTTTGAGTTTGAGAGGGGGGTGTTGCTGTTAAGAGCTCTACAGCTCTTGCTGTTCTCTCTCCCCTTTCGCTATTTGCTCAGGTTTAATGTATATACATAACTAGCGGAACCCTGCACACTTCGTAGTGCATAATATAGAAATAAAATAAAACAATTTACAATTTATAATTCAAGCAAAAATAACACTTATTTATTGTAATGCTCTGTGGTAAACAACGTTTTTCGTTTTGCTATTCGCATTCTCGGTGTAGATATACAAAACCGAAGGTTTTCCTACACGCGAACTGGATACTTTAAATTCACACTGCAAACTCCTAAGGATTGACCTTGAGCTTTATTGATGGTAATAGTAAAGGCCAAACGAATGGAAAATGGAAGACGTTTAAATTCAAATGGCATATCAGAAGGTATCATTGGAATGCGTGGAATGGAAACTTCTTCGCCTTTGAATTTGCCAGTGAAGATAGTTGCCTCGATAACATTTGGCATCAGCTTTTTAACAGCAAGCCTCGTACTATTGCACAAACGTGGTTGATTTAAATTCCGTAGCATAATGACCGTGACTCCAACTTTCAATCGAAGGTTATGCGGTGGTATTCCTGGCAAATCCAATGAATTCAAAAATTCAGTAGGATAATTCACTACTTCATCTTCGTTGGTAACGGTATCAACAGATTTATACGAAACCAAATCACCAGGAATTTTCGATTGAATAGCAAAATTCAATTCATTGACATCTTTGTTCTTAGCAGCTAAAATTGCTCTATCCCTCAACCAAGCATGACTCTTATAATTTTGCTCAATATGCGGAAAAACACTTTCAATCAACTCTTCTTTGGACTGCATAAATTGACAAAAATCACCTGACAATGTGATCAATCCAAATTCATCAACGGGCATTGCTCCATTTCCGATTTTTAACAATTATTCAGTAAACGTAGCTGCAGATGGATCATTTTGTAATTGTACACGTACATTAGTGGTTAATTTCAAAGTTGCTATAGATCTCCATAGATATGAAGATTTCAAGCAAGCATTGATTTCGTCAGTTGGAGTTGATCTAGGTATAACAGGCAATGTTTGTCTGAAATCACCAGCTAATAATATCAATGCACCACCAAATAATGCACCATTATTTCGAATGTCTCTCAAACTTCGTTCTAACGCTTCGACAGATTTTTTGTGTGTCATGGTACATTCGTCCCAAATAATTATGTCACAACGCTGCAATAATTTTGCCGTTCCAGATGTTTTTGAAATATTGCAAGTTGGCATTTCAATAACTTGAATATTCAATGGCAATTTAAGCGCCGAATGTGCAGTTCGACCACTATCCAATAAAGTAGCTGCTACGCCTGACGATGCCAATGCTAACGCAACTTTATTTGTAGAACGCAACGTGGCCAAAATTAATGAAATCAAAAATGTTTTGCCAGTACCACCTGGTGCATCCAAAATATAAAAACCACCTGTTCCACTATCAACAGCTCGAATGATTGTATCATATGCCACCTTTTGTTCAACATTCAATTTCGGATGATTCTCCACAACATATGCATTCAATTCGACGCAATCGTATCGCAATTCACTTTGCAACTCCAGCTCGAAAATATCATGCATAGAACGATTAGGTGATGTCAATCCCAACTATGCTAATGCTTTATTACAAATGGCCAAACACAAATCTTCAATCATAATCAATGCATCATTGTAAATTTCTGTTGTATAGTTCAACATTGGATCAAAAGTCAATCGAGGAACTCGATGCAATATATCAACTGCACACAATTTAAAAAAAGCAGTCAACGTCGTGAATTGTATTGTAAAGTACACACGTTGGCCATTTTCAAGATGTACAGCAAGATGGAGAACTGTTGGATGTCTTTCATGTATATGAAATGAAAATATACGCCAAATTGCTTCGTTACTACTGATATATCGTCCCATTTGATATTGAAACACTTCATCATTTCTATTCGGATCAGTAGCTCCGAACACTGCCATATCACTGCCTTTGTTGACATATTTGCAAATATACTTAATCAATTTAACAGAATTACAGTATTCAACGTTGATATGCGCTTTGAATACCTTCGATAGCAACGGACTGTACGATACAATCCAACGATTATCGACTTCAACATCTTGACCTCGTACTTTGATGGTAATACATCGACCATTGTCTTCAACAGATTGCCGACGATATAACGGATAGCCATCAATTCCAGTGACTGTCTCCGACACTAAAGCTCTTGGATACGAGTATCGTTTAGTACACTTTCCATTAACCACATATGGAGAATGAATGTTATTTTCGCCACAGGGGCCATGGATCATATTCTGCACAACAACATTATACAATTTCGGATCAACAGCTGGATCAGGGATTTCTGCAGAAATCACAGCATCCACTTGATCTGATGTGATTTGCCAACCAACCAAATAATGATATGTGCATGCGGCAAACCACGCTTTTGCCATTCAACGGAGTACATCCAACATTTGACTTTACCAAAAATTTCGTTTTTCACAATGAAATTCATCAGCAGCTTTAACTTTTGGTTAAACACACGGGCAGTAATATCATGGCGATTGGTTGAATTTTGTCCAGTAAACAAATTATCATTCAATTCCGTCCATTTTGGATTGCAAGTGAAAGTAATAAACAAATCCGGACGGCCATAGTGACGAACATACGTCATGGCATCTTGTGCATATTCATGCAAGTGTCTCGGACTGCCTTGATATGACGATGGCAATATTATCATTTTGTCCTAATCATTGACGTTTCCATCACTGTTTACTGCATCTCGCAAATGGATGTATTCTTCAGAACGAAGTTTCTTCTGATTGAACCTGATAAAATTCAACCTCTCCGTTTCAATTTTGACATACAATACATGTCAACAACGAACTGATGAAAGAGTTGGCGACAATGTAAAATGTAATTCACTTCATTTTGACGCTCCATAAGTCGATATGAATAATAATTCATTGAACTATCTTTTTTATTAGTTTCGACACCTAAAATGAAAGTCAATAAATTTTTCTTTTAAAATCGAAATATTCAAAAATTGAAAAAATTATTGAAAATCACCAAAAATATAATTACTTACCGATATCCATCCTCTCTATGACTAAACAAAAGTGGATACTGTAATGCGTCGTAGCAACGATGCGTTTCACAAACTCTCTGCAATTGATTATTTCGACGATGCAAAACAATATCGCGTGAATAGAATTCATCACCTACAAGAACTATTGCGACTTCATCGATGGTTGGTGCATTGAACCGTCCGGCATGTTGTCCTGGCGCTGTTTTATCTGCACTTATAATAATTGCATAATCGTCAGATGGCATGCGATCCAAAGCAGTTTGAAATAAATGCACCTATTGATTTTCATCTCTCAACATTGTTTGCAATCGCTCAACAATATGCCCTTTTAAATTTGTCGAAATGTCACAACGTCGATTAGTTTCAACAGATGGATTGCCAACAGAAGTTATCTGCAGAAATTGATAACTTTGATTGGGAAAAGGCAACAAAGAACCAAGTCGATGGTATACTTGGCCTTGAATCTGTTGAATATCAAAATTTTCACAATCGAACGTGTTACAATCATCAAGATTGTTTCATGTTTAAATTTGAATGATTTGCAATGACTGCACACAACAGTCATTAATCCAATTGAAACCACATCAAGAGAAGCATAATTCAGATTTGAATCATACGTAAATGCACCACGCACCAAATTTATTCGGTCATTACGGTGCCGATTAACCGCATTAACATCAGCTCGTTCATGATCTGTTTGAGCAGCTATGGCTACTCATCTAGCTGCAACTTTCCGAGTTGATCGGCCCAAATTACTACGTGGACGTACCATATTATTGTATTCAAAACGTATTATTTAGAAATCGTTTTAATTTTTTACGCAACACAAAAACGAATTTTCACTCAGTGGTCAAACGATGTGTATTGAACAAACGCAAAATAGAAATGCACGGGCTGAACTAACAAAAGCGAAATCAGGAATTGGCGCGCAACCAATTGGAATGAAATAAAATGATCACATGACCGAAACACGCAAACAAATATAGCACATAGCTTAAAACCTTCTTCTCGACCATATCTTTCAGCTCCAGCCATTTTTTAATTCAGTGAATTGTGCCACGAATATGCGACGTGGACAAGACAATTAACTTCAGCGAGCTTGGAACAAGATACCACTAGAGCGTCCCACAAAATATTACCGATTCTCTTTTATGTTAAATATATTATCTTAGCTGTTATTAAGACTTTTTTCTATGAATTTTAGTAATATTAATATTATTAATATTTTTATTGTATTTATTTCATTGCAAAGAATTCAGATGTAAGTGCAAGTTTTTCTTATTTTTTCTCATCAAGTCCTCAATTTCCCCATTTTGTTTTATCTTATTTCCTAAGAACACACTTGTGTAAAAGATTTTTAAAATTTAAGGCGTTCTGGTATCACTGAGTTCTAGAATATTTAGAAATCAAATAATAAATACACACATATGCTATTTACTTTGTAGCAAGACTTTGGAAAAATTATTAAAATTAATAAGGCGTAATACTTATATAAAAAATTATTTTATCTACGAAGAGAAAATTTATATTGTCTTTGTTAATTAGTGTCTTTGGGTTTTATTTCCTTAAAATATGTTCACTTTAAAATTTCTTTTATTTTTAATTATACTTTGGTGCCAATTTAATTTTTTTTTATTAAAATTGACACATATCTTCAACTACACACGTTACACTTTGAATGGGTGCTCGTTAAATGGTCTCAGGCTAATTAATAGCCAACTGCGATTTGATTTTGCACATACTCCACCTTTCTTTAACAAGCAAAACTTTTTCCTGAATTCACATGGGGAGGATGCGAGTCTGGTGCTTTTTGGCGCATAAAGTTGCATATGAGCTTCCAATTTTCTTCTAAAAAGGGGATGATTTCCATAAGAACACCAACACTCACGTTTGTTGCATGTTAAATGCATCCCTCCAATTCGTTTAGTTGTGAAAGTTTTTATGTACAGTTTTATGCATAAACAAAAGGAAATGTGTTTCTCTCTCACATATACTCGTACAAAAGTGTAAATTTTTTTTTCTTTCCTAATGTAAATTTCTGTAAAGATGAAATTGCAAAGTGTATGCGTATTCTCCAAAAGCATAACAACTTGTATATAAGAAAATCACAACAACTACTGTAGTATATTTAGTGTATGGCAGTGTGGAAAACTGAAGCAACAATTATTTGATTTCCCAAAAACAACTGGACAGAGTTAGCGGTGCTTTTTGTGTCCTATTATATTCTTATGCTGTACACTGCCATGTTTCTGGTTCGTCATTACATAAACGCCTAAAATTCATTAGGAAGACAAAGACTTCCATTTATTCGAGTAGATATGTTCGAACTAAATTTGTTGGTTTTGTTACTTTTCCACAACACAGTATGTTGGTTAGAGACGTAATGATTTTGTATACCATATTACGAGTATTTTATGCGGCTTTGAAACTATGAAATATTCGTAATTTATTTATTGGAAATATTAGGATATATACACTCAACGAAATTCGATTAAAGGCAATCAAGGTAAAGAAAAAACAGAAGAAGTTTCAGTATAACAAATAACGTAAAAGCCTAAATTAATAGTGAGTCCAACCACCAGACTTTGTTATAAGTTCGAAAATCCGACTTGGCATCAAATTAATCACGTTTTTGAACTCCTGAGCTGGAATTAGAGCCCATTCCGTTGTATCGGCCTTGCTTAAATCCTCCACCGAAGCAAATTTGCGCCCGCCAGCATAAACACGACGAGACAGATGTCGATCGGGTTTACATAGATCCGGTGAACGTGCTGGCCACTCTAAACGTTGAATTTTTTTTGTCTGAAACCCGAATTTGAGGTTAAAGCTGAGCCATCTGACCCTGAAAGATAGCCAGCATCTCACTTACAGTTTCCGGTGCTCTAGGTTCTGGAGCCTGAGAAACAACCTTCTTGATTTCTACGAATTTGAGCTCATCGCACCTTCCTCCTCAAGCAGCGTAAGGAGCTCTTACGGATCCTTAGACAGTGCTTTTGTTGTTGATGGTTTTCTTGTAGCTGCTGTTTAGTCATTTTTTTTTTATTTGCTTTACTTGTTACTGTTGTGGATGTTTTTGAGTTTGAGAGGGGGGTGTTGCTGTTAAGAGCTCTACAGCTCTTGCTGTTCTCTCTCCCCTTTCGCTATTTGCTCAGGTTTAATGTATATACATAACTAGCGGAACCCTGCACACTTCGTAGTGTATAAGATAGAAATAAAATAAAACAATTTACAATTTATAATTCAATCAAAAATAACACTTATTTATTGTAATGCTCTGTGGTAAACAACGTTTTTCGTTTTGCTATTCGCATTCTCGGTGTAGATATACAAAACCGAAGGTTTTCATACAAGCGAACAGCCAACATACAATTGCCCATGTGAAAAAACTGGATACTCTAAATTCACACTGCAAACTCCCAACGATTGACCTTGAGCTTTATTGATGGTAATAGTAAAGGCCAAACGAATGGGAAATTGAAGACGTTTAAATTCAAATGGCATATCAGAAGGTATCATTGGAATGCGTGGAATGGAAACTTCTTCGCCTTTGAATTTGCCAGTGAAGATAGTTGCCTCGATAACATTTGGCATCAGCTTTTTAACAGCAAGCCTCGTACTATTGCACAAACGTGGTTGATTTAAATTCCGTAGCATAATGACCGTGACTCCAACTTTCAATCGAAGGTTATGCGGTGGTATTCCTGGCAAATCCAATGAATTCAAAAATTCAGTAGGATAATTCACTACTTCATCTTCGTTGGTAACGGTATCAACAGATTTATACGAAACCAAATCACCAGGAATTTTCGATTGAATAGCAAAATTCAATTCATTGACATCTTTGTTCTTAGCAGCTAAAATTGCTCTATCCCTCAACCAAGCATGACTCTTATAATTTTGCTCAATATGCGGAAAAACACTTTCAATCAACTCTTCTTTGGACTGCATAAATTGACAAAAATCACCTGACAATGTGATCAATCCAAATTCATCAACGGGCATTGCTCCATTTCCGATTTTTAACAATTATTCAGTAAACGTAGCTGCAGATGGATCATTTTGTAATTGTACACGTACATTAGTGGTTAATTTCAAAGTTGCTATAGATCTCCATAGATATGAAGATTTCAAGCAAGCATTGATTTCGTCAGTTGGAGTTGATCTAGGTATAACAGGCAATGTTTGTCTGAAATCACCAGCTAATAATATCAATGCACCACCAAATAATGCACCATTATTTCGAATGTCTCTCAAACTTCGTTCTAACGCTTCGACAGATTTTTTGTGTGTCATGGTACATTCGTCCCAAATAATTATGTCACAACGCTGCAATAATTTTGCCGTTCCAGATGTTTTTGAAATATTGCAAGTTGGCATTTCAATAACTTGAATATTCAATGGCAATTTAAGCGCCGAATGTGCAGTTCGACCACTATCCAATAAAGTAGCTGCTACGCCTGACGATGCCAATGCTAACGCAACTTTATTTGTAGAACGCAACGTGGCCAAAATTAATGAAATCAAAAATGTTTTGCCAGTACCACCTGGTGCATCCAAAATATAAAAACCACCTGTTCCACTATCAACAGCTCGAATGATTGTATCATATGCCACCTTTTGTTCAACATTCAATTTCGGATGATTCTCCACAACATATGCATTCAATTCGACGCAATCGTATCGCAATTCACTTTGCAACTCCAGCTCGAAAATATCATGCATAGAACGATTAGGTGATGTCAATCCCAACTATGCTAATGCTTTATTACAAATGGCCAAACACAAATCTTCAATCATAATCAATGCATCATTGTAAATTTCTGTTGTATAGTTCAACATTGGATCAAAAGTCAATCGAGGAACTCGATGCAATATATCAACTGCACACAATTTAAAAAAAGCAGTCAACGTCGTATTTGGTGGAGAAAGTGCTCTATCAGCAGCATTTGCAATTGTAAAGTACACACGTTGGCCATTTTCAAGATGTACAGCAAGATGGAGAACTGTTGGATGTCTTTCATGTATATGAAATGAAAATATACGCCAAATTGCTTCGTTACTACTGATATATCGTCCCATTTGATATTGAAACACTTCATCATTTCTATTCGGATCAGTAGCTCCGAACACTGCCATATCACTGCCTTTGTTGACATATTTGCAAATATACTTAATCAATTTAACAGAATTACAGTATTCAACGTTGATATGCGCTTTGAATACCTTCGATAGCAACGGACTGTACGATACAATCCAACGATTATCGACTTCAACATCTTGACCTCGTACTTTGATGGTAATACATCGACCATTGTCTTCAACAGATTGCCGACGATATAACGGATAGCCATCAATTCCAGTGACTGTCTCCGACACTAAAGCTCTTGGATACGAGTATCGTTTAGTACACTTTCCATTAACCACATATGGAGAATGAATGTTATTTTCGCCACAGGGGCCATGGATCATATTCTGCACAACAACATTATACAATTTCGGATCAACAGCTGGATCAGGGATTTCTGCAGAAATCACAGCATCCACTTGATCTGATGTGATTTGCCAACCAACCAAATAATGATATGTGCATGCGGCAAACCACGCTTTTGCCATTCAACGGAGTACATCCAACATTTGACTTTACCAAAAATTTCGTTTTTCACAATGAAATTCATCAGCAGCTTTAACTTTTGGTTAAACACACGGGCAGTAATATCATGGCGATTGGTTGAATTTTGTCCAGTAAACAAATTATCATTCAATTCCGTCCATTTTGGATTGCAAGTGAAAGTAATAAACAAATCCGGACGGCCATAGTGACGAACATACGTCATGGCATCTTGTGCATATTCATGCAAGTGTCTCGGACTGCCTTGATATGACGATGGCAATATTATCATTTTGTCCTAATCATTGACGTTTCCATCACTGTTTACTGCATCTCGCAAATGGATGTATTCTTCAGAACGAAGTTTCTTCTGATTGAACCTGATAAAATTCAACCTCTCCGTTTCAATTTTGACATACAATACATGTCAACAACGAACTGATGAAAGAGTTGGCGACAATGTAAAATGTAATTCACTTCATTTTGACGCTCCATAAGTCGATATGAATAATAATGAAAGTCAATAAATTTTTCTTTTAAAATGTAAATATTCAAAAATTGAAAAAATTATTGAAAATCACCAAAAATATAATTACTTACCGATATCCATCCTCTCTATGACTAAACAAAAGTGGATACTGTAATGCGTCGTAGCAACGATGCGTTTCACAAACTCTCTGCAATTGATTATTTCGACGATGCAAAACAATATCGCGTGAATTGAATTCATCACCTACAATAACTATTGCGACTTCATCGATGGTTGGTGCATTGAACCGTCCGGCATGTTGTCCTGGCGCTGTTTTATCTGCACTTATAATAATTGCATAATCGTCAGATGGCATGCGATCCAAAGCAGTTTGAAATAAATGCAGCAATTGATTTGCATCTCTCAACATTGTTTGCAATCGCTCAACAATATGCCTTTTTAAATTTGTCGAAATGTCACAACGTCGATTAGTTTCAACAGATGGATTGCCAACAAAGTATCTGCAGAAATTGATAACTTTGATCGGGAAAAGGCAATAAAGAACCAAGTCGATGGTATACTTGGCCTTGAATCTGTTGAATATCAAAATTTTCACAATCGAACATGTTATAATCATCAAGATTGTTTCATGTTTAAATTTGAATGATTTGTAATAACTGCACACAACAGTCATTAATCCAATTGAAACCACATCGAGAGAAGCATAATTCAGATTTGAATCATACGTAAATGCACCACGCACCAAATTTATTCGTTGTGCAGCTCTCACACGGGCATTACGGTGCCGATTAACCGCATTAACATCAGCTCGTTCATGATCTGTTTGAGCAGCTATGGCTACTCATCTAGCTGCAACTTTCCGAGTTGATCGGCCCAAATTACTACGTGGACGTACCATATTATTGTATTCAAAACATATTATTTAGAAATCGTTTTAATTTTTTACGCAACACAAAAACTAATTTTCACTCAGTGGTCAAACGATGTGTATTGAACAAACGCAAAATAGAAATGCACCGGCTGAACTAACAAAAGCGAAATCAGGAATTGGCGCGCAACCAATTGGAATGAAATAAAATGATCACATGACCGAAACACGCAAACAAATATAGCACATAGCTTAAAACCTTCTTCTCGACCATATCTTTCATAAAAAAAAAGTATATTGAAAATGGTCGAATGCCAACGGAGATCATTAGCGTCATACGTTTTTGATAATATTTTTTTTATATACAAAGATATTTACTTTGCTCGTATTAAAATTTTTAAGTTAAAAAAGGTTTTCTTCTAAGGTGTGATTGTATTATTGTACTTATCACTATGAAAAAAAAAAAATATGCGCATTGTGAAACGAGTCAAACGAAACTATTGATACACATGAGCTCCAGCCATTTTTTAATTCAGTGAATTGTGCCACGAATATGCGACGTGGACAAGACAATTAACTTCAGCGAGCTTGGAACAAGATACCACTAGAGCGTCCCACAAAATATTACCGATTCTCTTTTATGTTAAATATATTATCTTAGCTGTTATTAAGACTTTTTTCTATGAATTTTAGTAATATTAATATTGTTAATATTTTTATTGTATTTATTTCATTGCAAAGAATTCAGATGTAAGTGCAAGTTTTTCTTATTTTTTCTCATCAAGTTCTCAATTTCCCCACTTTGTTTTATCTTATTTCCTAAGAACACACTTGTGTAAAAGATTTTTAAAATTTAAGGCGTTCTGGTATCACTGAGTTCTAGAAAATTCAGAAATCAAATAATAAATACACACATATGCTATTTATTTTGTAGCAAGGCTTTGGAAAAATTATTAAAATTAATAAGGCGTAATACTTATATAAAAAATTATTTTATCTATACATACCTACGAAGAGAAAATTTATATTTTCTTTGTTAATTAGTGTCTTTGGGTTTTATTTCCTTAAAATATGTTCACTTTAAAATTTCTTTTATTTTGGCTATTTTATTTTAATTATACTTTGGTGCCAATTTAATTTTTTTTTAATAAAATTTAAACATATCTTCAACTACACACGTTACACTTTGAATGGGTGCTCGTTAAATGGTCTCAGGCTAATTAATAGCCAACTGCGATTTGATTTTGCACACACTCCACCTTTCTTTAACAAGCAAAACTTTTTCCTGAATTCACATGGGGAGGATGCGAGTCTGGTGCTTTTTGGCGCCTAAAGTTGCATATGAGCTTCCAATTTTCTTCCAAAAAGGGGATGATTTCCATAAGAACACCAACACTCACGTTTGGTGCATGTTGCATTGTTGTCATTCATTAAGTTCAGATGTGCTTAATTTCGCTCCGATTATTTATTTTCATTTAATTTGTTCCTGCCTAATTTGCAATAATTCGCAAAAGCTATTTCTCGGTCATCGCCTTTGTTGTTTATTGTGTAAAAGTGCTTAATAACCCAATTCTCATTCACCGCCGTACATTTTCCACTATTTTGCTGACTTGATCTGTTTGCCTAATAATATTAAAGTTAACCCAGTTTTCATTCACCGCCTTTTGCGTAAATTTTCAACTGACCTACCCTAACTTCATCGTCATCATGTCCGAATTATGTGGAAGTGCAAATTGCTCTTTAACAAGTGATCCAAATGCTGTTATGGTAATCTGCAGTGGTCTTTGCTGCAAGTCGTTCCACGCCCTATGCATTGGGTTGAGTAAGAGATCCGTCGCGCATTTAAGGGACTTTAAAAACAACTTTTTGTTCTATTGTGATGAGTGCAAGGACATCACTCCGTCCCACATCTTGCTTGCTATCAAGTGTCTCAGTGATTCGGTCAACAATTTTGCGGCGGAAAACAACCATGCATTGAAATCGATTCAAAATCAATTCACCAAATATGATGACATTTTAAAAACAGTTGAAGACTTATCAATTTCCCTCGAACAATCTGCAAGCTATAATAAGAGTCAATTTAGAAACTTATCTATGCAGTTGGCTCAAAATAGTGATTTAATTAAACGAAACGATAAACACGAAATTAGTGAAGATTTAAAAAATTGTATATCCCACAGTGTTAAATCCATAATTAAATCGTACATCCCTACAATAACAGACTCTTTAAGTTCTCTACGGCCTTCCCTCGAAGTAGCGTTCCCTCTCCGCCAAATAATGATCAGTTGCTCATAAATATCATGTGCCAAATGAGTGATTTGAGCAACGAGATAACCGAATCACGCGCGCTTTTAAACGAAATTACTGATCACATCCGGATAGCTTCCAGTAAAATCGACGATATACAGGTGCAATCCCAAGCTCTACCGACTGCACCATACAACACCTCGATTCTGACTGAGATGCTTGAATCTGCAATGATGGAACCACCAATAACTCCTGGGTCATCATCTCCTCCACCACAACCCGTTCCGGAAATTCATCCAAATACACCAACTCCTGAACCCACAATCTCACGACTTGGCACCTTATGGACACTTTCGGACTGGAACAATAGAATCAAAAAGTTGAACAATTCCAACAAAGCCGAATCGGTTGCGTTTTTAATAAGAGGTACACATCTCGATCGAGCCAGGCTAACTAGTCTCTTCAAATCTAAATTTAAAATTGATGTCATCAACTGCCGTAAGATCTCCACCAACACTCTCAAGGTAAGCATCCCATTAAAATATGAATGGATGTTCATCAACCCTGCTTCCGACGTCATCAATCTGG
Source organism: Volucella zonaria (assembly GCA_963966105.1). Taxonomy (NCBI): domain Eukaryota; kingdom Metazoa; phylum Arthropoda; class Insecta; order Diptera; family Syrphidae; genus Volucella; species Volucella zonaria. The sequence continues at coordinate 2,299,850 of OZ014536.1, read as the reverse complement.
GTGGAATAACCATGGAAAGAGTAAAACTAAAGAGAGGAAACAACAAACATCGCAAGGATACTACCTTTAATTCAAATACCACTAAACCTAGAAAACAGCAGTCTAACCCTTTACCAAAGCCCAACTCTCACAAAAAAAATCCAAAGCCTAACAAACAAGCTCCTGATCCAAACTGGAGTTTTAAAGTTGGGACATTCCCTTTCTTCACTCCTTCTTCACTTCATACTGCTAATCGCGTATACACAAAACGTTCTTCCACACCGTCTAACCCAATTCCCAAACGTGTATCTTTTAATCTTGATCCTCCTCTCAATCATTTAAAAAACCCAACAACTTCTCCTCATCCCACTCAAACTAAAACGACATACCCTAACTTTATTCGCTCCCATATTTTAAATCCCTCCCCATCTTCTAAGCTAGAGTCCCACTCTAATACCACACCACCTTCTTTTTTAGACCCCATACTTCCTCCAAAGGCAAAGTTAACCAAGCACCTTATATATTCAAGGGAAGATGGCCGGTATGTACTCTCTCGACTACGAGTTCGTTTATACGAGTATCTCGCATATCTACATGATAAGCCAGATTCTGTCTGTATAGACGGTATAACGAAAACCAATGCAATGGTTTCCATTCTGCAAGAAGGCCTTCCCACTAATCACAATGATCTGCGGCAACTTCTTATACGTTTTCATGAGCAATTAGATATGACTCCTGATGATGTGGCTAATGATCTCTCTTCTTTTGCGTCTCACGTAAGTTCCAAACGCATACTACACCTCCAGCGAACACGGTCTAGTTTCAAAAACTACCATCGCTCCTAACCCACCACTCAATTCTTTGCCGAAGCCTCCCAAATATCTGTCCCTGTATTATCAAAATGTAAGAGGATTACGAACTAAGATTTCTGCTATATATCTTAATTCGCAGATTCTGCCCTACGACATTTTTGCACTCACAGAAACCAATCTCACCCCTAATATTAAGAATAATGAATTATTTTCCCAAGACTTTGATTTACACCGTGACGACGGTCTAGATAAAGAGGAAAATTTATATGGCCGTGGGGTACTTCTAGCTATACACTCTCGTCTTGAGTCTAAACCCTTTAAAAAATCGTCCACTGCATTCTTTGAACTTGTATGCGATAGAATACCTATTTGCAAGCGCAACCTATATATTTGCTGCTGCTATATTCGCCCCTCTCAACCAATTCAAGGTTACCAGCTAGCTGTTGATGCAATCGACAGCATTTTTAATGCTGCTGATTCCAACGACGTAGTTATTTTTTTAGGTGATTTCAATCTACCTAAGCTTGTATGGGCTCAGACTGACCAGTCCTACTTTACTGCAACAAATCCCACCTCTAATAAAGAAAACCTTTTCATCGATTGCCTTACTGACTCTGGTCTGTATCAATTAAGTGGTGTCACCAATAACATTGGCAGACAACTCGACCTAGTCTTCGCCACTGATACAGATAACTGCATCATTTTAGAAAGCAGACATCTTCTTTCTAAGTTGGATAGTTACCACCCTCCCCTTTCTCTTACGTTAGCGTATGACAATGGTCTTAATCGCGTTTCTTATGAGTATTCTTACAGTTTTAATTTTCATAGGGCTAACTACGCCAAACTGAATAACCTCCTCAGTATGGCCAATTTTGAATTTCTTTACGATAATCCCAACCTCACGGTTAACGATGCTCTTGCATCCTTTTATACCGAAATTTTCAAATGTCTCTCCCAATCTGTACCTTTTTTACCCAAAAAGAATCCGTCACCATCACCTCCCTGGTATAATAAAGAGCTGCGATCTCTTCGTAATAAGAGAAATAAGCTCTGGCGTACTTACTTAATATCGCGTTCCGACATCGATTTCTTTTACTATCAGTCTGCCCTAATAAATTTCTCTGTACTTTGTCAAACTCTATATGACAACTATTTAAACCAAATGGACCGCACACTCATTTCCGACCCCAAGCGATTCTTTCAGTTCATCAAAACTAAAAGTAAATCGGATAACTATCCATCATCTCTGAATTTTCTAGATAACTCCTCGGAGGATCCCCAAATTATAGCAAATCTCTTCGCAACTTTTTTTAGCCAAGCGTTTGCCATCCATTCCCAAGAGCCAGACCACTCTTACTTTTCCTACTTAAATAGCTGCCCACAAACAACTTTAGAATATGTGTCTATAACTTTAGAGCAAGTCAAAGATAAAATAATAAACCTCAAAGATGATTATTCCGCCGGCCCTGATGATCTTCCCCCTATATTTTTAAAGAAATGTGAAATGCACCTAGCCCAACCTCTTACAACTCTCTTTCAGCTTTCTATCACCCAGGGCTTATTTCCCTCGACCTGGAAAACGTCATTTATTATTCCCCTACATAAAAAAGGCCGAAAAGATGATATTTCCAACTATCGACCAATTGCTAAGCTGTCCTGCATACCTAAGCTTTTCGAGAGCATTATTTATGATATAATGCTTTTCCATTGTAAACCTATTGTTTCCCAAAACCAGCACGGATTTCTCAAAGGTAGATCTACGACCACCAACTTAACGGAATTCGTATCAAGCACTTTATGTGCACTGGAATCTGGAAATGAAGTTGATGTGATTGCCACCGATTTCAGCAAAGCCTTTGATAGGATTTCACATGATATAATCCTTCTGAAATTAAAAGCTCTTGGTTTCCAAATAAACTTTATAACATGGGTTCAATCATATTTAAATGAAAGACAATACTATGTATTATTTAGGTCCATGATTTCTGACCCAATTAAAGCCTCCTCTGGTGTCCCTCAAGGCAGCCACCTTGGCCCCTTACTATTTATTCTGGCCATTAATGATGTTCATTGCATCATTAAAAATTCATACATACTCGTATCTATTTACGCAGACGATATGAAAATCTTTAGATATATAACCTCTTCCTCAGACACCCTACCACTACAGGAAGATCTTGACAGATTTTGTACTTGGTGTCAGAAGAATTTTCTTGAGCTTAACGTCAATAAGTGTCAGGCTATAACGTATTCCCGTAAGCGGCCCCCAACTTTACCACGCTGCTATCTAATCTTTAATCTGCCTGTTCCCTTAGTGAATGAGTTGCGTGATTTAGGTGTTATCTGTTATAAGGAACTCAATTTCCGTTCTCACATTGATAATATAATAAAGAAAGCCAACTCTGCCCTTGGCTTCATCAAGCGCTGGTCTAAGGAGTTTTCCAATCCTTATGTTACCAAATCTCTTTACACAACCTTTGTTAGGCCTCTTCTTGAATATGCAAGCCAAGTTTGGTCACACTACTACAGAACACACATCCTCCGGAAAGAAGCTGTTCAACGCAGGTTTTTACGATTCGCTTTACGTGGTCTTCCCTGGGATGATAGCCAAAACTTACCACCTTATACCGACCGGCTGAAACTTATAAATTTACAACCCCTTTCTATACGTCGAAAAGTTGCCGACATTCTCTTTATTCATCAAATTTTAGTTGGGAATATCGATTGTCCTTCTTTACTTCGATTTATTTCTTTTAATACCAACCCACGCAATCTTAGGTCTGTGCCACTTTTCCGGCTCAATCTTCACCGAACGAATTACGGACACTTGGAGCCAATGTCTAGAATGCTTCGTGAAGTTAACGATATTCTGCCTCTCTTCGACTACCATCTCACCAAACTCTCTCTTAAAAACACTCTTATTTCCACCTATGCCTCACATCCTAACTTTTTTTAACCGCTCCCACCCTTTAGTTTTTATCTTTAGTTTTAAGTGAAAATTGTTAGTTCTAAGAATAAGCTTGCAATAAGCAATAATAAATCTGTCCGGGGTTGACCCGGGCCGCAAATCAAATCAAAACTAAATTTGTTGGTTTTGTTGCTTTTCCACAACACAGTATGTTGGTTAGAGACGTAATGATTTTGTATACCATATTACGAGTATTCTATGCGGCTTTGAAACTATGATATATTCGTAATTTATTTATTGGAAATATTAGGATATATACACTCAACGAAATTCGATTAAAGGCAGTCAAGGTAAAGAAAAAACAGAAGAAGTTTCACTATAACAAATAACGTAAAAGCCTAAATTAATAGTGAGTCCAACACCAGACTTTGTTATAAGTTCGAAAATCCGACTTGGCATCAAATTAATCACGGTTTTGAACTCCTGAGCTGGAATTAGAGCACATTCCGTTGTAATGGCCTTGCTTAAATCCTCCAGCATAAACACGACGAGACAGATGTCGATCGGGTTTACATAGATCCGGTGAACGTGCTGGCCGCTCTAAACGTTGAATTTTTTTGTCTGAAACCCGAATTTGAGGTTAAAGCTGAGCCATCTGACCCTGAATGGAGAGCAAGATAGCCAGCATCTCACTTACAGTTTCCGGTGCTCTAGGTTCTGGAGCCTGAGAAACAACCTTTTTGACTTCTACGAATTTGAGCTCATCGCACCATTCCTCCTCAAGCAACGTAAGGAGCTTTTACGGATCCGTAGACAGTGTTTTTGCTGTAGTAGCTTTTGTTGTTGATGGTTTTCTTGTAGCTGCTGTTTAGTCATTTTTTTTTTTGTTTGCTTTACTTGTTGTTACTGTTGTGGATGTTTTTGAGTTTGAGAGGGGTGTGTTGCTGTTAAGAGCTCTACAGCTCTTGCTGTTCTCTCTCCCTTTTCGCTATTTGCTCAGGTTTAATGTATATACATAATATATAGTATTTAATAACCCCATATTTATGGTGGATCTCATCAAATGCACTATCAATGTCAATACATCTGTGTACAGACAAGGGTACATACTTGTAAAAAAAGGCAGTTCCTTGTAATATATTGAATAAACGATGGTTTCTAAATCAAAACTGATTAATTATGCTGTTAAATATATGTATCATAAATAGCTGTTGTCTTTTTTTTCGCCATTCTGTTTAAAAACATGTTCAAAAAATGAGTAAATTTAAAGAAAACTTGGTACTTCGTGGGCGTTTTTTGTCCAGCACTTCATGATAATGATTTTCGATAACACCCGGTATTTCTAATATGGCTAATGTTTGTAATTTAACATTACCGACCTGGCAGATAATTAGTTCGTATCGATGTCCGCTATATGGGAATTCTCTTGATTACTGCTTCTTAAGGATTTTTACAGCAACAATCCCATGCCGTCGAGCATAGTATACAGGTCAAAAGCACTCGTCCCAACTTTATTTACAAACTTCAATCCGTCATAAGGTAAAAAGACTGAGTTGGTCCCGTATTACTTTCAGAGTTGCGTTCTTCCAAAATTTGGTAGGGGGTTGTGATGGATGATGCAGAAAACTGTCGCCAATGTTGTTTCTTCTATAAACTTCAACCAACATAATAAATTGAGAATTTATCTGCTTAAAAGAAATTCATTGCTGGAAAAACTATGCCAACTTAAGATGGTATTTTCCGCCGCTTTTACGTTTGGCATTCCCAAATGTTTCTTTAGGGCTTTCTGACATATTTCGTCTTTTAATGGAATGCGTATCGAAACTTGTTGCACAGTCCTCAATATTTGTTAAAATACAATAACAAAATAAAAAATAAAAGAATTGTTTTTGTTTTATTTTAATTACCCTTCTAGAGATGGCAAATCGCTATGTTGATGGTTACTGGGACTTCGATTTGCCAAGCAATTGCTGCTTCTTGTTGAAGTATAACCGTAGCTTAGGCAATGTTCTGATAGTAGGTGGCTGTGAATCTTAACGGTGTGGAAACGATGTCGACAAATTTCTCGTTCTGGGATGTGGTGATACAGAATATGACCAACCAATATTAGGTGGTAGTTCATAATCGTTAAGGGTCTTTCAGCCCCTACTATGGTTGTTATAACCGACATATCGTTTTGCTTTTGATGAAATCTTTGTTTGTGATTGTAAACTTTTGTGGCCTCTCTAAATCTAGGAGATTCCGCATTTTATTTTTTTTATTTGCTCTAGGATAACACTCACGATTTTTCAGTGATTTTTTTCTTCGATCAATATTTGAAGCATCACAATAACCACAAGGGCTGGGGTGTGTTTCCTGATTACTACTATGTTCACCACTTCTACTTCTAAGTGTTAAGATCTCAAGAAAGCACTTGTTGCAAGATCTAATATTATTAATACTTATCTTGTAAAAAGTGTAGTGTTCACATTAATTACCTGTACAATATTACAAAATCAATTATTTTAAGTTAAAAAGACTACGGCATCATCATATATAGCAAAGCTGCAAAATCATCTATCCAAATGTGTAAAGCAAAGTGCAGGGTCGATGCTTTCCACACAGGGCCAATAAAAAACATTTTGCTCGAGGCGGGTCTACCAACTTTCGAGGAGCGAAGAGAAGCAGTTACCACGATACTATACTCGAAAGTCGCTTTTTCACAGAACTCCATAATCGATAACGAAGCAAACCTTACGCTGGAACGTACACAAGTAAAGAAGTTTCCATCAGCCATTTTTAACATCATTAAATACAATTTAATCAATTCATATACCCTAGACCCACAATGGCTTATACACCCAGACTCTTTTATAATGGATCTAACATATACATAACTAGAGAAAACATCTATTATTTTTCGGCCACGCAATTATGGCCAAGAGATTTCTCACTAATAGAAAAAAGACTTGACCAATTTGCCAAAGAATATTATTTTACTCCTCGCGGTAAAACGAAAAATCCTGGTGGTAAGCCTTGGGATAAATATGTAAACCAAAGAGCACACGGTCAGTTAAATTAAGTGACATATCCCATTGTTGAAATTTCAATTACGGATATTTATGAACCAATATTACTTGCTTTAAAAGTTCCTCTCTCGCGGGATTTAACTTAAAATAATTGATTTTGTAATATTGTACAGGTAATTAATGTGAACACTACACTTTTTACAAGATAAGTATTAATAATATTAGATCTTGCAACAAGTGCTTTCTTGAGATCTTAACACTTAGAAGTAGAAGTGGTGAACATACTAGTAATCAGGAAACACACCCCAGCCCTTGTGGTTATTGTGATGCTTCAAATATTGATCGAAGAAAAAAATCACTGAAAAATCGTGAGTGTTATCCAAGAGCAAATAAAAAAAATAAAATGCGGAATCTCCTAGATTTATAGAGGCCACAAAAGCTTACAATCACAAACAAAGATTTTATCAAAAGCAAAACGATATGTCGGTTATAACAACCATAGTAGGGGCTGAAAGACCTTTAACGATTATGAACTACCACCTAATATTGGTTGGTCATATTCTGTATCACTACATCCCAGAACGAGAAACTTGTCGACATCGTTCCACACCGTTAAGATTCACAGCCACCTACTATCAGAACATTGCCTAAGCTACGGTTATACTTCAACAAGAAGCAGCAATTGCTTGGCAAATCGAAGTCCCAGTAACCATCAACATAGCGATTTGCCATCTCTAGAAGGGTAATTAAAATAAAACAAAAACAATTCTTTTATTTTTTATTTTGTTATTGTATTTTAACAAATATTGAGGACTGTGCAACAAGTTTCGATACGCATTCCAATAAAAGACGAAATATGTCAGAAAGCCCTAAAGAAACATTTGGGAATACCAAACGTAAAAGCGGCGGAAAATACCATCTTAAGTTGGCATAGTTTTTCCAGCAATGAATTTCTTTTAAGCAGATAAATTCTCAATTTATTATGTTGGTTGAAGTTTATAGAAGAAACAACATTGGCGACAGTTTTCTGCATCATCCATCACAACCCCCTACCAAATTTTGGAAGAACGCAGCTCTGAAAGTAATACGGGACCAACTCAGTCTTTTTACCTTATGACGGATTGAAGTTTGTAAATAAAGTTGGGACGAGTGCTTTTGACCTGTATACTATGCTCGACGGCATGGGATTGTTGCTGTAAAAATCCTTAAGAAGCAGTAATCAAGAGAATTCCCATATAGCGAACATCGATACGAACTAATTATCTGCCAGGTCGGTAATGTTAAATTACAAACATTAGCCATATTAGAAATACCGGGTGTTATCGAAAATCATTATCATGAAGTGCTGGACAAAAAACGCCCACGAAGTACCAAGTTTTCTTTAAATTTACTCCTTTTTTGAACATGTTTTTAAACAGAATGGCGAAAAAAAAGACAACAGCTATTTATGATACATATATTTAACAGCATAATTAATCAGTTTTGATTTAGAAATAGCTGTTGTCTTTTTTTTCGCCATTCTGTTTAAAAACATGTTCAAAAAATGAGTAAATTTAAAGAAAACTTGGTACTTCGTGGGCGTTTTTTGTCCAGCACTTCATGATAATGATTTTCGATAACACCCGGTATTTCTAATATGGCTAATGTTTGTATTTTAACATTACCGACCTGGCAGATAATTAGTTCGTATCGATGTCCGCTATATGGGAACTCTCCTCATTACTGCTTCTTAAGGATTTTTACAGCAACAATGCCATGCCGTCGAGCATAGTATACAGGTCAAAAGCACTCGTCCCAACTTTATTTACAAACTTCAATCCGTCATAAGGTAAAAAGACTGAGTTGGTCCCGTATTACTTTCAGAGCTGCGTTCATCCAAAATTTGGTAGGGGGTTGTGATGGATGATGCAGAAAACTGTCGTCAATGTTGTTTCTTCTATAAACTTCAACCAACATATTAAATTGAGAATTTATCTGCTTAAAAGAAATTCATTGCTGGAAAAACTATGCCAACTTAAGATGGTATTTTCCGCCGCTTTTACGTTTGGCATTCCCAAATGTTTCTTTAGGGCTTTCTGACATATTTCGTCTTTTATTGGAATGCGTATCGAAACTTGTTGCACAGTCCTCAATATTTGTTAAAATACAATAACAAAATAAAAAATAAAAGAATTGTTTTTGTTTTATTTTAATTACCCTTCTAGAGATGGCAAATCGCTATGTTGATGGTTACTGGGACTTCGATTTGCCAAGCAATTGCTGCTTCTTGTTGAAGTATAACCGTAGTTTAGGCAATGTTCTGATAGTAGGTGGCTGTGAATCTTAACGGTGTGGAAACGATGTCGACAAGTTTCTCGTTCTGGGATGTGGTGATACAGAATATGACCAACCAATATTAGGTGGTAGTTCATAATCGTTAAGGGTCTTTCAGCCCCTACTATGGTTGTTATAACCGACATATCGTTTTGCTTTTGATGAAATCTTTGTTTGTGATTGTAAACTTTTGTGGCCTCTCTAAATCTAGGAGATTCCGCATTTTATTTTTTTTATTTGCTCTTGAATAACACTCACGATTTTTCAGTGATTTTTTTCTTCGATCAATATTTGAAGCATCACAATAACCACAAGGGCTGGGGTGTGTTTCCTGATTACTAGTATGTTCACCACTTCTACTTCTAAGTGTTAAGATCTCAAGAAAGCACTTGTTGCAAGATCTAATATTATTAATACTTATCTTGTAAAAAGTGTAGTGTTCACATTAATTACCTGTACAATATTACAAAATCAATTATTTTAAGTTAAAAAGATTACGGCATCATCATATATAGCAAAGCTGCAAAATCATCTATCCAAATGTGTAAAGCAAAGTGCAGGGTCGATGCTTTCCACACAGGGCCAATAAAAAACATTTTGTTCGAAGCGGGTCTACCAACTTTCGAAGAGCGAAGAGAAGCAGTTACCACGATACTATACTCGAAAGTCGCTTTTTCACAGAACTCCATAATCGATAAGGAAGCAAACCTTACGCTGGAACGTACACAAGTAAAGAAGTTTCCATCAGCCATTTTTAACATCATTAAATACAATTTAATCAATTCATATACCCTAGACCCACAATGGCTTATACACCCAGACTCTTTTATAATGGATCTAACATATACATAACTAGGGAAAACATCTATTCTTTTTCGGCCACGCAATTATGGCCAAGAGATTTCTCACTAATAGAAAAAAGACTTGACCAATTTGCCAAAGAATATTATTTTACTCCTCGCGGTAAAACGAAAAATCCTGGTGGTAAGCCTTGGGATAAATATGTAAACCAAAGAGCACACGGTCAGTTAAATTAAGTGACATATCCCATTGTTGAAATTTCAATTACGGATATTTATGAACCAATATTACTTGCTTTAAAAGTTCCTCTCTCGCGGGATTTAACTTAAAATAATTGATTTTGTAATATTGTACAGGTAATTAATGTGAACACTACACTTTTTACAAGATAAGTATTAATAATATTAGATCTTGCAACAAGTGCTTTCTTGAGATCTTAACACTTAGAAGTAGAAGTGGTGAACATACTAGTAATAAGGAAACACCCCAGCCCTTGTGGTTATTGTGATGCTTCAAATATTGATCGAAGAAAAAAATCACTGAAAAATCGTGAGTGTTATCCAAGAGCAAATAAAAAAAATAAAATGCGGAATCTCCTAGATTTATAGAGGCCACAAAAGCTTACAATCACAAGCAAAGATTTTATCAAAAGCAAAACGATATATCGGTTATAACAACCATAGTAGGGGCTGAAAGACCTTTAACGATTATGAACTACCACCTAATATTGGTTGGTCATATTCTGTATCACTACATCCCAGAACGAGAAACTTGTCGACATCGTTTCCACACCGTTAAGATTCACAGCCACCTACTATCAGAACATTGCCTAAGCTCCGGTTATACTTCAACAAGAAGCAGCAATTGCTTGGCAAATCGAAGTCCCAGTAACCATCAACATAGCGATTTGCCATCTCTAGAAGGGTAATTAAAATAAAACAAAAACAATTCTTTTATTTTTTATTTTGTTATTGTATTTTAACAAATATTGAGGACTGTGCAACAAGTTTCGATACGCATTCCAATAAAAGACGAAATATGTCAGAAAGCCCTAAAGAAACATTTGGGAATGCCAAACGTAAAAGCGGCGGAAAATACCATCTTAAGTTGGCATAGTTTTTCCAGCAATGAATTTCTTTTAAGCAGATAAATTCTCAATTTAATATGTTGGTTGAAGTTTATAGAAGAAACAACATTGGCGACAGTTTTCTGCATCATCCATCACAACCCCCTACCAAATTTTGGAAGAACGCAGCTCTGAAAGTAATACGGGACCAACTCAGTCTTTTTACCTTATGACGGCTTGAAGTTTGTAAATAAAGTTGGGACGAGTGCTTTTGACCTGTATACTATGCTCGACGGCATGGGATTGTTGCTGTAAAAATCCTTAAGAAGCAGTAATCAAGAGAATTCCCATATAGCGGACATCGATACGAACTAATTATCTGCCAGGTCGGTAATGTTAAATTACAAACATTAGCCATATTAGAAATACCGGGTGTTATCGAAAATCATTATCATGAAGTGCTGGGCAAAAAACGCCCACGAAGTACCAAGTTTTCTTTAAATTTACTCCTTTTTTGAACATGTTTTTAAACAGAATGGCGAAAAAAAAGACAACAGCTATTTATGATACATATATTTAACAGTATAATTAATCAGTTTTGATTTAGAAACCATCGTTTATTCAATATATTACAAGGAACTGCCTTTTTTTACAAGTATGTACCCTTGTCTGTACACAGATGTATTGACATTGATAGTGCATTTGATGAGATCCACCATAAATATGGGGTTATTAAATACGAGTACTATATATTATGTATATACATTAAACCTGAGCAAATAGCGAAAAGGGAGAGAGAACAGCAAGAGCTATAGAGCTCTTAACAGCAACACGCCCCTCTCAAACTCAAAAACATCCACAACAGTAACAACAAGTAAAGCAAACAAAAAAAAAATGACTAAACAGCAGCTACAAGAAAACCATCAACAACAAAAGCTACTACAGCAAAAAACACTGCCTACGGATCCGTAAGAGCTCCTTACGCTGCTTGAGGAGGAAGGTTGCGATGAGCTCAAATTCGTAGAAGTCAAAAAGGTTGTTCCTCAGGCTCCAGAACCTAGAGCACCGGAAACTGTAAGTGAGATGGTGGCTATCTTGCTCTCCATTCAGGGTCAGATGGCTCAGCTTTAACCTCAAATTCGGGTTTCAGACAAAAAAATTCAACGTTTAGAGTGGCCAGCACGTTCACCGGATCTATGTAAACCCGATCGACATTTGTCTCGAGGTGTTTATTCTTTTTCGGCCACGCAATTATGGCCAAGAGGTTTCTCACTAATAGAAAAAAGGCTTGACCAATTTGCCAAAGAATATTATTTTTACTCCTCGCGGTAAAACGAAAAATCCTGGTGGTAAGCCTTGGGATAAATATGTAAACCAAAGAGCACGCTGTCAGTTAAATTAAGTGACATATCCCATTGTTAAAATTTCAATTACGGATATTTATGAACCAATATTACTTCCTTTAAAAGTTCCTCTCTCGCGGGATTTGAAGAAAGTTTTACTTTTTTTTTTTTAAGTTTTAAAAAAATTTTAATTTTTATATGTACTCACGTTTCTATGCGTATGTATTCAAATAAATTGGAACGGAAAGCTGTTTGTTATACACAATCTGATGCGCGGATAAATTATTTTTCATACAAAAATTAGAATAGAATTATTTTCTGTATAAATTTACTTAAATGTTTTTATATTGTTATTTAATTATGATTTTATTCAAATAAAAATCAGTCTCACAAAAACTTCACCAGTATTATTATTATTATTATTTTTATTTTTTAAATACCAGCGCACGTGCAGGATACTAACATTCTTTATTTTTCCTGTGTAAGTATTTGGTACAGCCACAGAATAGTTGTTTTCTGTTTTTCCAGTTAATAAAAAAAAAATCATAAGAGAGAATAAGTATAATTAAATTTTCTATTCGTGGCAGTGAAATAGAATATGATGAATCTCCACACTTTGCGTACTTTGCTCTTTACTCTTTATGTTGTACTTTATCAAAAAATAATGTCCTTATTTCGTTTATTATAATTAAAAAAAAAATTTTGGGAAAAAATGTCTTGTATCATTGTTCGTAAAATACACAAGTATGCATATCTCCCTTTCTTTTTAAGAATTATTCTTCCACGCTGGCAACAGCATTTTCATCAATCATACTCTTTGAGACTCCTTCCGAACAGGTGGAAAACAGCATTTGTCCAGGCCGTCCAATATGCAAATGCTGATAAACCGTCACCTCATGAAAAATCTCGAAACAGGAATATTTCTCAATGACGGTTTTTATAGCAGCAGGTCGCCTTGTGATTTTATGGCGTGTCTTATTGAAAACTGCAGCCAAAGCGAAAGCAATATAGCTGCACTTGATATTTTATAGAGTTTGCCATCAGGCGCTTTCGTCGAAAATGCGAGCATTTGGGATCGGCGAGTTTGTTCTTGAAAGAATGAGAAATCACCTTTTGGAACAATCTATTCAAGTTGTCTGGGAAGGTTTCAAGTCTGATATTCGTAAAATAAATGCTGGTGTTCAACAGGGCTCCATTCTGTGCCCAACACTATTTTTAGTTTTCATCAATTCTCCAAAATATTTATCATCAATAAATATGTAAATTCCAGAAAATATATAGTAAATACTTTTATTTTATTTGTATTTTACATTAATAAACATGTATACTACGTCTATAAACATTTAAACAATTATTATCTTTAGATTTACTGCCAAAATAAATTGGTTCACAACACCGTCAACATAGTAGGTGATATGGTAGAATTCACCTCCCCATTGTCCCTGATACAGGAGGGTATGCCTCCTCCCGTATAGGGTCATCCAAAATCAAAAATCAGCGCTGGACTCCATAGAATGGGTGGATTCTGAAATGGTGAAACAAAATTAAATCAAGTCAAACTTAAAACTTTGTGTATACCCTGATCTGTAGTGGGAGACCCCTTCTTATGGACGCCAGACGATGTAAATTCATTTTCTAAAAAGAAACCAAAATTACTCGTATTAGAGGAGGGGAAACACAATTTTTTATCATATCATTAAAAAGTGCAATCAAAAAACTTAGCTCTCTCGGTTAGTACATAAATATGTGTAGGTTTTATTGTACCCAGTTAATTGATGATTTCGTAGAACGAGCGTATCTCCCACTTTCGAATGTAAGGTTCCGACCCATAGGACCCGTCGATCGAGCCGGAATTAAATGTCTAGCAATGAATGGACTTATTCTGGATTTGTGGGTGAGTGGATGAAGGTTCCTGAGTTTTATAGAAAATCTTACGCAAAACGTTTGTATGAAAGTGTGTAAAGTGCTCTCTGTGCACATGGAGGTGGCATTACCTAGGTTTGTGGCCATAACACAGACACCCCAAATTCTCATGGCGCGATTTTTTGAAATTCGAATACCTTATTCATATTTTCATCATCTAAGTACTCCTTCCATCTTATGCAGTTTCACAGCAACTGGACCATGCCATAGAGCACAGTATACAGTTCCAAAGTGTCCCGTGCCAACTTTATTTACAATATTCAATTCGTCATAAGGTATTTCTCAGTAGTATGATGAGTGTCTGGTCCCATATCACTTTCGGATTTGCATTCATTAATAATTTGGTCGATTGTTGTGACGGACGATGCAGAAAAACTGCCGCCCATATTGTTTCTTCTATAAACTTCAGCCAACGTAATAAATGGAGAGTTTATCGGGTTAACATTGAGTCATGTTCTGCAAAACTTTAGAACTATGTCAACTTAAGATGGTATTGTCGATCGCTTTTCGTTCGCCATTCCCGAATATGATAGTAATGTTTCCATCCATCCATATCCTCCTCACATAAGAGTCTAATGGAGCTTTCCACTCACATTTTATGTGACGTCGCTAACAGCAATCCTCACATTTTATTCTAACCTCCTTGTATTTAGTTGGGTCGATTTCTTCGTATTATTTTATATCTTATCTCATTTTGTGTCCTTTGGTAAGCTTTAGTTTTGCTAAGCAAGAGCACATCTGGGGCTTGGTCTTTAAGCAACCTAATCAGTGCGGATGCTCTATCATCTGTGTACAGACAAAGGTGCATACTTTTAAAAAAAACGACATTTCCTTGTGATATATTGAACAAATGGTGGTTTCTGAAACGAAACTGTTTAATTGTGCTCTTCTAATATATCATAGGTAACTGTTGTACTTTTTTTCGCCGTTCTGTATAAAAACGAGTTCAGAAATGAATTAGCTTTAAGAAAACTTGGTATTTCGTGGGCGTTGTTTGCCCAGCACTTAATGTTTTTTGATAACACGCGCTATGTCTTATATGGCTAATGTTTGCAATTTAACATTACGGCCTTGCCAGATAATTGATTCGGATCGATGTCCACTGAAAGGAAATTCTCCTAAGTACTCCTTCTTAAAGATTTTAACATCAACAAGGCCATGCCGTCGAGCAAAGTATACAGGTCCAAAGCCTTCGTTCCAACTTTATTTACAAAATTCAATTCGTCATAAGGTAAAGAGACTGATTCTGGTCCCATATTACTTTTAGGGCTGTTATCTTAAATTTGGTCGGGGGTTTTGATGGATGATGCAGAAAAATGTCGCCAATATTGTTTCTTCTATGAACTTAAGCCAATGTAATAAATGGAGAATTTTTTATGGTTAAAAAGAGATTCAGTGCTGGAAAAACTGTGTCGACTTAAGATGGTATTGTCCACCGATTTTACGTTTGTCCTTCCCAAATACGATGATAATATTTCTTTAGCGCTTTCTGACATATTTCGTATTTTATTGCAATGCGTATTGAAATATATTGCATTGTGCTCAAAATGTGATGCCTGAGATGTTTGAAACACGCACACCCATATCCTCCTCACATAACTGTGCTTTCGGCTCAAATTTTATGTGACATTGGTAACCGCAATTCTTACATTTTTGCCCAATGTCCATTTTTTTATTGCCAAAATCATAGGATTTTTGTAATTGAAATTTTTTTATGAAACGATGTGGAGTGAATTTTTGTGGCAACGACCTTTAACCTCTATCAACATTCTAACAATCAGGTTTTTTTTCTATAACCGGTATATATTGCACGTAGTTGTTTGGAATATAGAACTGTGCCTCTTAGAATGTTTAAATTTAATGTTATTTATTAAAAAAAAAATATTTTTTCCCCTTGATATGCATTACAATTACAATTAAAAAACAATATTTTCTTACACTGCCTTAAATACTAATCCACTTACTCCAAACGTTCATCCAGCGATGAAGTGTTCCCACAGGTGTCATCAGGTTACGTGATGGAATGTGCATGTTTGCATAGGTTTCGCATGATCCGGATGCTCGTGTCGATGGTCGGCTCTTGAAGGACAGTGGAATTGGTCATTTGAGGAGAATGAGAACTTCTGATGTTGGAAGTTGAATTTTTTGTATACCCTTAATTTCGAGGCCCTCGTCCGAGTTAGGAATACATGTGGAATTACTTATGTCTATAATATTATTCCTATTACAAATTATATTTCTATTTACGGTCTTACAATTATCATTTATTCCTCACAATCTAAATTTTTTGCAAAATGTATATTATTCATTTTGTTGCCAAATTTGACGGCTTTTAAAAAATAGACATTACAAGTTTCAAAACTAACAGTAGGTAAGCATATAATATAGACAATGTTTTTGCCGTCTGCTGCTATTTTAACATCGGCGAATTTTAAAGCTTCGTCTATATTGATAAAAGGAACATTTAGTGTTACACACAATTTACAATTTTTACTTTCGCCCAATGGATCGAATACGCAATATTTATAATTTCTTCTTTTATTAATTTATGCTTATACATTACTTTTAGTACAATATCGTTCCTATTTATATCTGTTTTTTTAACAATTTTTATTATTTTGTTAGTCATTTCAGTGATTTCGCTTATTTTTTCTATTGTAAGTTGATTTATAATAGTTTGCCTGTTGTTATCTCGAAGTACGTTATTCATTTCCAGACGGTTCCTAGAAAGTCCAATGATCTTTCACTTCGCTTGTGCAGTTTAAGACGCGCCAAGTGATTTTTGATCTACTGGATTTCGTGGGATAGAAGTTATCAGAGGTTGGCTGTAACTGGAATTTAAATTTAGAACTTCTTCCAACTTGTTTACTAAATTCTGGTGGGCTTCTAAATCAATAAGGTGTATAACTTTGAATTGACCATTCTGTATTCTCGCGGTTCCGTTTTCAATCTTAATTAACTGCGAATTCGAATAATCCAGGATTTTGGTGGTGGCAGCACAGGCTGCAACCCCTCCGGAAATAGGGGTTTAATTTTTTTTAAGTGACTTGTGGACAGTTGTGCCTGACTGTGTTAAGATTGTGGTAGACCTATTTTCAGCTACTATAGGGTCCGCCATCTAAGGTTTTTTTTTTCAACTAGTGCTTATTTCGTGAATGGTAACACTTAGCTCATGTCTGATTTGACAGATAATTAGTTTTATCCTTCCGCTGAACGAATATGGTTGTGTATAAGTGGGCCTGCGATCGACTTAGAGAAGATGCCGATTTTGCCAAAAAAATCATCTTTTCAGATGAAGCTCATTCTGATCTTGACGGGTACAAGCAAAATTGTCGCATTTGGGGCACAGAAAACCCGCACGCATACAATGAAAAGCCGATACACCCAAAACGAGTCACTGTTTGATGCGGATTTTGGTCCAGAGGCATAATTGGGCCATTTTTCTTCGAAAATGAGCAACGAATGGCCGTTACAGTCAATGGCGATGGTTATCGGGCCATGTTGAACGAATTTTTGTTCATAAAAATTGAAGAGGAGGATATTGGCAACATTTGGTTTCAACAGGACGGCGCTACGTGCCACACAGCCGAAGCTACACTAGATGTTTTGCGAACTGTTTTTGAAGATCGCATTATCAGCCGCTGAGCTGATGTCGTTTGGCCACCCGGAACTGCGATCTGACACCGTTGGACTATTATTTGTGGGGTGCCGTAAAAGATAAGTGTTATGCCGACAAGCCAGAGACAATTGACGCTTTAAAGGACAATATTCGTGAAGCCATTGGTGAAATACAGCTGCACACAATCGATAATGTGCTTAAAAATTGGACCGATCGTGTAGGCTACTGCATGGCCAGCCGATGCAGCCATTTGAATGAAAATATTTTCCATTATTAACCGGAAGGATTGTACTTTCAAATAAAGAAAGAAATTTGAGAAAATATTCAGTAGTTTTTTTTATAGCATTTTCAAAAAAAAAATGTTTGGCGGAACCTGTAACGACGTGTTAATTTTGAAACTTTTCGCCTATTTTGCTTAACATAAATGACTTGACCGGGGGTGTAGTCTTTTATCGGTTACTCTTCGTGAGAAAAATGCTTCTATGGGCTTCATTTCTGTAGTGGAGTGAATGGTGTGGGGTGGTTCATTGAAATATGGTTTTCCGGTTCTTTTTCGAAGAAATAAAATTTTTTCTTTTATCCCAAGTCAAAACCACTCAAAAACAATTCAAGGGAAATGTGTCAATTTACGAGCAACATGTTGCCCATAATAGATAGAATAGTCGATCTGCGAAGACAGTCTTCAATTATACCAATTGACAAAAATTTAGTACACGACATAGAGTACTTAAGCTCATGCGCAAGTTTCCCGCTCGCCTCTTCTTTTATATCATCTCGAACTTCTTTATTGCCAACTTTGAGCGGGTGGCTAGTTTTTATTAAGTTAAAAAAAAAAGACACAAACAAAAAAAAAATAAACGTGAAAAAGTACGAATCTATATTGAGATATAAAAAAGGAAAAAAAAACACAAAATAAAGGTGAAATCGTAATAATTTAGTTGGATCTAACCAAATTTTAATCGTGAGTCTTCTAAACAGAATACTACGGATGGCATTTGGAAGAAAGCATGAGTTACGTCTTGATCGCCATTACAAAACATGCGGGGCCAGATACAGTAACGTAGCTCCTTGTGATAACAGCCACTAATCTTTCCCGGTAACTTTATGCTACCTAAATAAAAACAAGAAAGAAAAAAACCAAACTTCAGTGAATTTACCTACTCATACATGACATCAACAATTTGCCAAGGAACAACAATTCAATTAAAATAATAAACATATTTAAGTGTTAAAAAAAACTTTAGGGTTAAAGTTTACAAATAGAAAAAAGATTAAAATAACAAAAAATAAATAAATTACTTAAAGTAACATACAATTTTTTTTTATATATGTACCTAAGCAAATATTTTAATGAGACAGAGGGATTTGTGCACAAACAACACTGCAGAAAGCAACATTAGAACCATTAGTACCATTTTAATCCACTCTTTGGCTTTTGAGACTTTACGTTACAACTAATTACACAATAATTTGCTTTCACATACATACATATAATATATATTTTTTACATTTAATACTATATTTGACATATAACCCAATTAACTTACAACCTAAATTCGGATATCAATATAATATAATGTACCTAAATGAAGTGTCTATAAATCGAAACCTTTTACTCGTAAATCATGTGATGTCACTTATACCTAAATACGTTTGATACATACATCTATACATATATAATGGTTTAAATACTAAGTTTTGTTGAGATGTGTTACTGATCAGTGTTCAAGGGAATTTTGTAGGGGTTATCTTAGTAAAATTTGAGAACAGGATAGCCATGGTATAGACTAAGTGCTGTGGGAGGGATTCTCCTGGTGTTAAGTCATCGATGACACCGCCCTGACGTTTTAAGTTCATACCATTCTCTTATAATTTTAACCTTCGCAACTTCATTCATTTACAATAGACCTACTACATACATATGTATGTGTGTACATACGAGTATTTTTATGCTTCAGGTATGCGGGGAAAATTACCTTATATTCTCTCATTTCTACTTAGTTTCAAACCTATACCACTTTTGGCATGAAATTATTTTTTTTGTAATAAAGAAAAGTTAGCAGCAAGTACCTCCCCACGGTAGAGCTGATGGCCGCGCAACCGCAAGCATGCCAACCCGCTGCTTTCAGGTAAACGAGTTTAACGACTTACCAATTTAACTCACCTTAAATTGCGAAGTTAAATTGGCACGTTCTAGAAGTTCCGTAAAGGGTCGATGGAGACCTTCCATTTTCAGACATCTCATAATTTCAATGAGTGTCGAGTGGAAACGCCAAATTATGCCGTTAACCGTACTTGAATAAGGGGTGTTTTGAAAACTTTAATTTTGAGTTAGTCTTCCAGCATGAAATTTATTGAAACGGAGCTAAATGATTTCTCATTATCAATTACTAGCATTTCTGGTAGGCCGAAGGAAAACAGGATTTCCCTGAAGGGCCGGCGAACATCTCCTATCGCCTTCGTTTTGAAAATACGCACTTGCGCATACTTTGTTAGCTTATCTATGGAAGTAAGAACCAACTGGTTTTCCGTAGAGAAAATACTCGTATCTAAATGCGCGATTTGTCCTGGATACTGAGGTATTGGGTAGTTTTAATTGCTAGTTTACTCGGGTGACAGTCGTACTTATTTTCATTACAGACTGAGCATTTCTTACTTACCTTTCTGATTTTAGTGGTCCTTGCCGGGAAGTTAGAGTGTTTCAAAATGTGTGCTTTGTTTTCGCGGTCGTTACGGTGGGCGCGTTTATGTGTATTGGCGATTATTTCCTCCTGTTCCGATTCATTGGTTATGTCGCGTACCTGAAGCTGGATGAATCTTACCTTGTAACTACCGAAGTTGGTGGGATAAATTTCCTGTATCATTCCCATGGCATGTTCATCGGTTTTTATCGCGTTGATGAGGGAGGGATTAAGAATTTTTTTTTAAGATTATTTTAAGTTTTTCCTTGTTATACTCGGGTTCAATAATTCTATGACGATGGTAAGTGAGAAAGATTATGACGAACTCGTGGTTAGGGGTTGGACCGATTTGGAAAATTATTTGATTTTTAAAAACGTTAATATGCACTACAACGCTGATAATTTCCTTTTCATTGGCTGCGTAATTCTCTTCAGTTGGACTAAGTGTTCGAGAGATAAACGTTATCGGCTTCTCCTCCTGTGATAAAACTGTCCCAATGGCGTAGTTGGACGCGTCCGTTGTCAGTTCGAAAGGTTTCATAAAGTTCGGATACGTAAAGATGAGATCTTTGGCAACAAGAGAATTTTTTATTTTGTTGAAGGAATTTATTGCGGAAGGGTCAAGAAAAATTGGTGTTTTGCAGGAATGGGTTTTGGACGCACGTCCATCCTCCCCTCTTAAAAGGCCTGTCAGGGTTTCGGGAGCTTTGCTTAGTCTGTGACAGAGCAACGATAATAGCCAGATAGACCAAGAAAGGATCGCAAGTCTTTCAGTGTTTGAGGTATGGGAAAGTTTAGTATTGTTTAGATCATTGCAGGGTTGGTTTTAGTTCCATCTGATGAAATAATAAAGCCTAAAAATTCTACTGCCTGCTCGAAAAAGTGACATTTATCAAGCTGAACCTTCATGTTAGCGTCATTGAGTGTTCTAAAAACTACCTCTATGCGCTGGGAGTGTTCAGTTCTTAAGACTATCATTGAACTGGATGGCATGGCTGGTATGCTGAATTGGTAACAGGAAGAATTTAAAGCTTTCGTCGTTAAGCCCGAAAAGATTGATCAAAGCATGCTGAGATATTTTGATATATCCAGCTATGGATTTAGCGGAAAAGGATTGTTCGTTATTAAGAGGTTTTGGGACAAGAGAAGACTGTACATAATTTTTTGATGAACTGGTATCAACTAGAAATTTAAGAATATCGCCACTCTTCGTTTTGCACTCAAAATAAGGCAAATAAGGTTTAGCCTAAAAAATTTATATCGCAGTTTTCCAATTCCGAGGTTGTTTGTTCGTTCGAGTAAGATTTCTCGTCCGCATCTCTAGGGTATTCATCTGGAACTTGTTTAGTTTTCCATAGTTTACACAAGGTTGTTCTTGACTTTCGACAATATGGTACTCGTAGTTTGGTTGTTGTCTTCCTGTTTGATTGCCTTGCGGTATTTGTGCTCCTTCTCTACTTGCATTATTATGGTATTTCTGACGATTTTGGCAATGAACATCTTTAGCCTGGGCACTGCGTCCTTGTGTTAAAGGTTCTTGTTTTACTGCAACAGGTTAATATTGTCTTGACGACTGGGGATTTTGATTGTATGTAGGGTTATGTTGATTTTGCGAATAATTAGGGTGACTGTTCTGCTGAGGTTAGTTTGCACGACAGGTTGTTGGCCGAATGTTTGTCGATTAAAATGGGGATGCGATGGTGCAACGTTTTATCTCTGAAAGTTGTTGGTCGAATTCTGGGACTAAGGTTTTCTGGCTGCCGAGTGGTTACCGTGAAAGTGGTTGGCTCTGAAATTCTGATTCTCTAATTTGAGGCCGTGATGTAATGCCTGTGGCAAGTCAATGGGCTCTCGGATGCCCAGAAGCCTGGGCAAATATCCTTTAAGACCCCTTATGAAGGTGTCCAAAGCTTTACCCCTGTATGTTTGGATGGGCAGATACATGAATCCGTTGCTAATATCCATGCATGCTAATTTGTTTAAAATAAGCGAATGGTGAGAGTAGACTTCATGATAGAAATGTTGAATTGTTTTGGGTCCTTGATGAAGAGATGTCAGTTGGTACTCTAAGGTGCCTATATCGCGCTTATCTGCGAAGTAGAGAGCAAGACATCTCGAAATGCTCGCCCAGTTGAGCGGCGTATTGTAAAACTCTAAAGCAGTGTCTGCTTGTCCAACTATTTTATTTCTTATGACATTTAAAATGCCATAAACGTCATTTCAGTATATGTCATTCATTTGAATAATTTGTTTTCACTCAAATGTGTCGAACTTTGTGCCTGAAAAAGTGTTTTTGCGGGGAGTTCTTCTTCATTACTTTAATATGAAGAAAACTGCTGCCGAAAGTCATCGTATCTTGTTTGCACGATTTAAAAGTGGTGATTTTGGCTTGGAAGACGATGAACGTCCTGGGCAGCCAAAAAAGTTTGAAGATGAAGAACTGGAAGATTGTTGCCAAACACAAGAAGAGCTTGTAGAATCTTTGCGTGTCACTCAAGCAGCCATTTCAAAACGTTTAAAAGCAGCTGGATATATTCAAAAGCAAGGAAATTGGGTTCCACATGAACTCAAGCCGAGAGACCTCGAAAGGCTCTTTTGCATGTCCGAAATGCTGCTGGAACGCTACAAAAGGAAGTCATTTTTGCATCGAATTGTTACTGGTGATGAAAAATGGATCCATTACGACAACCTCAAGCACAGAAAATCATATGTGAAACCCGGCCAACCAGCCAACCGGCAAAGCCGAATATCCATGGCGCGATTGTAATGCTCTGTATTTGGTGGGATTAGATGGGTGTGCTGTATTATGAGCTGCTAAAACTGGCTGAAACCATCAATGGACAACGCTACCGAACACAATTAATCCGTTTGAAGAGAGCAGTGGCCGAAAGACGCCCGGAATATGCGACCAGACACGAGGCAATAATTTTCCATCATGACAACGCTCGGCCCCACGTTGCTATTCCGGTTAAGAACTATTTCGAAAACAGTGGATGGGAAGTCTTACCCCACCCGCCTTATAGCCCAGACCTTGCCTCTTCTGATTACCATTTGCTGCCAAGCCGGCGCAGTTCTTTTGGGATGGGATCCAGAAATTGCCAGAAAGATGGGAAAAAGTCATAGCTTCAGATGGGCAATACTTTGAATAATACTATTGTATTTTGAAATTAAAACCGCGCGAATTAAGTTATATACCCAATAACAATAAAAAAAAAAATAATAATAAAATAAATATGCAAAATTCCTGATAACAGAAATCAGTTTCAGTAAAATTAAAGAAGTATAAGGAAACTAGATATATATATTTTTCGATGTATTTATAAAGAACTATTTTTATTTCCTTTTAATTTTATAAAGAATATAAAATATTCTCTTTTTCTTTAAAAAAAATCATTTTGATCTTGAATTTAATCACACAAGTTACTGTATTTTTATCTATTCAAAAATACTTTTTGGAACTGTTAAAGAATGTAATATATTCTCTTTTTCTTTTAAAAAATATTATTTTGTTTTTGAATTTAACCACACGAGTTACTGTATTTTTATCAATTCAAAAATACTGTTTTGTAGCTGTTCCATTTTGTAAATTTTTTCTTAAACAATAAAGTGCAATAATACCAACAAAAAAAATTATTATAATAGTCAACTCCTTATAAAAAATATATCGCTATCTTATTCAGCGACTCCATTGCAGCTCGGGTTGCTAAACTGCGTTGGTCGGGTAGTCCGGATAGCTCGTAACGACCTTATATTTTGCTCAAAGGTTTTTCACATTGCACTCGCGAATGTTCAGCTATGGGCTATTCCGGCGCCTTTAAATCGTTCACTACTACGCGATCGCGATGGTACAAAGTAGGCGGGAGGTACGACGATATTTACAATATTCAATTCGTCGTAAGGTATGTCTCAGTAGTATGAAGAGAGCAAGTCTGGTCCTATATCACTTTCAGAGCTACGTTAAATTAAAATTTATTTGACTGTTGTGATGGACGGTGCAGGAAAACTGTTGCCAATGTTTTTTCTTCTTTAAACTTCGGCCAACGTAATAAAAGGAGGGTTTGTAAGGTTAACAGAGAATCCAGCTCTTTAAAACTGTGGAACCATATCAACTTAAGATGGTTCCGCTTTTACGTTCGGTGTTCCTGGATAGGATAATAATGTTTCGCTAGCGCTTTCTGGCATATTTAGCCCTTTATTGGAATGCGTATCGGAATATGTTGCACTGTCCTAAATATTTGATGAAACGAATCCATCCATATACTCCTCACATAAGAGTCTAATGGAGTTTTCGGCTCACATTTTATGTGACATCGCTAACAGCAATCCTTACATTTTATTCCAATGACCATTTTCTTAATGCAAAAGCCACAGGAGAAGAGTAATTCAATCTTTTTTGTATAACGATGCGGAGTATCTTCATAAGACGATGGCTTTGAATCTCTATCAACATAAGTATATCATGTTTTTTTCTATAGCCGGTATGTAATTGTCTGCAAAATAAAATTGTTCACCTAAGCCACCTTTCGGTACTATCAGAAGAGCCGCTGGTATCACCCGTATTTCTAACAGAGTAGTGTCGTTCAAAAGTTGGTGATGCTTTGCATGGCTCTCGGGTAAGATGACAATTTGTTGAACTCGACGGGGTTAATTTGTCTGGGTTTGCAAACAGAAGCCGCTGTTGAAACTATATCATGCTAGGACGTTCTTTCATGCTAGTTGAAAATCGATCTAATACCCTCTCTTTCTTGTGTGTAAAAGAGATGAACTTTACGAAGAATAAAGTATAAAGACAAATTTCGACCCGAATAGTTCGGTTTTCTCTACTTATTGTACCCAATTAACATTAAACCAATAAATAATTTGTAAGATAATTAATAAGTGGCGTTTTCGTATTCAACGTAAGGACAGACATTCGCCATCATCTTTTTTTTTGTGGTGGGTATCTTTATAAAGTATTATTTATTTCTCAAAGCTGCCCCAACTTTAGAAAACCTCTATTCTTTTTCCGTGTAGGACTTAATTCAACAGGTTCCGAGATGAATAAGGTAATGTAAGTAGCCTCATTTGCTTAGACATACACCATGTATAACCGCTTTCCACTTCTTATAATTCTTCGCGCCCCTGTAACCTAAGTTCTACACGACTGTATAGTCGACGCGCAGTCTTTTCCTGTATTTGCCTCAAAAGCTGAGCCATCTGACCCTGAATCGAGACCAAGGTACACAGCATTTCACCTACCTGCCGCCATTTGGGCGTAGTTAACTTTGGGAGCAATGGCTCATGTTTGCACATATATTCACGGGTGGACATTTAGCTTCCACTTTCTGCTCCCGAGCGAGAATTACTCTTTTTATGTGTCGGTATTTAGGACAACCCCGATAGGGTTCGGTCATCCCGAGTTCTTACATAAGGCCCAAGAGAGTTGGCTTTTTTTTGACGCTCAGCTCTTACCGAGAGCGCGTTTCTCGGACTCGTGGTTCTTTCTGCACTTCAGGTATCGATGCTGCATTTCGCAGTTCGACGAACCTCCCTTTTGTCTTTGGTTGTGGTGAAAGCCTTGACTCCTTCTAATTTGAGCTCATCATTTCTCGTGTTATTTGCTTAAGAATAAGGCTGTCGAGTTTTATGCAAAATCTTAGGCGAAACGTATGTATGTATGTGTGCAAGGTGCTAAAAAAAACGAAGCATCTGTTAAAATAGGTGGTCTGGATGTGGCTTCCAAATATAAAAATGTCACCGACAATTTCCCTGTTTACACTTTTTATTAAAATAAAATCATCAGAACATTTCAAGCAAATACTGGCCTTTTTTTCAAATTTTAAAACAGGCGGTCTAATCGGGACACCCTCTATTATATAATGTTTATATTTTCCACATTTCTGATTGCATTTGGCTATGTGCATATGGAATTGGTATCTTAAAACATGCCGTATTAACAGTTTGTAGTTTAGACATTGAATGTAAATTTATATTCAATGTTATTACATTTCACTTATATATATGTACATTTCTGCTTTACCAAATAAAAACCAAGCAAATACCTCCTTAGTTTGTTATTTCTGCCAGTCAAAAAACAAAAAAAGGAGATATATTGCGATTCAAACTAATCTAAAGCTTTGGGTACTGGTTGAACCAAAAATATATAAAAAATAGATTGTAACAATAGATTATAAAAATAGATTAAAACAAAATAGATTATAACAAATTTAATTTCTAATTTTAGATAATCGTTAAACTAAGATTTTCAAGCGTTTGCTTAAAGCGCTTGTAGACTCCATCCAAACGCTTTAGCCAATACGAACTTCGTGCGAAATTTGGTAAATTACAAAAGAATGGGTTTCATTTCAGAGCAAAATCTGTAATGAGAATGATCTGATTCTTCAGATTTAGGATTTAAAAAGTATTGAAATATGCTCAAAGTGTACTTATCTGTAACGTTTTATTCGCTGAATCTTAAACTAAAAATATATCCTAAGCTTTCTGTATAATAAGTTTTAGTTTCGCTATGAAACTTCATCCACTTACATTCAACTTTCTAAATAAATCGATAAGTAAGGAGGAGTTTGTGTAGATTGTGGCGTGCATCCATTTAAATGTGTTTTTATTGCCTCTTACCAACAACGAACTCAGTACGTCACTTTTCTAGCAACATTTTTTTTGCTTAGAATAAGTAAAGGCTAAAACCTGTGTGTTAGCGCTCTTTTCAAATTCAGTGCAAGTCTTACCACCACAGATCGAGCAAAGATCGTAAGTGTTGAATTGAGAGTGCTTCGCAATTTTGTTTTCTAAAACGTGTTTTTTTTTAGAAGTATATTCCATACTTCGAGATTTGTATCGCATATAGAAAGTTCTAAGAAAAAAAAATTAAAATATGTGGTGAAGAACCCAATCAGGTAAAAATGTGAGTCCCCTTCATTGATCACAAAACTAATAACATTTCTTTAATGCTATAGAAAACTGCGGATAGCCATTGGTAAAGATATTCATTCGGTACATTTGTGTCACATCATGATACAGTTACCTAGACGCCGTAAATAATAGAACAGATAGTCTAAATTTTACCACGGTATCTTCAGATTTTCCGTGGCCTACTGGATTTTTTTTAGAAGAAACGTACCTAACCTAAATCATTACATCGAAATCATCAGACATCTAAACTGAGTTACACACATCGTTACTGAAGCATAACGTTGCACAATATTCAAACGGCTTATCACTAAAAAGAAGAACCAAGTCCAGCTGTAAAAAAAATACTCAAGTTAAGTCAATACATACATACTCGTATGTGTTCCACCCAGCATGTGCTAACGTAACAATCACCTGGATCAAGTGATCGAATTGAAAAGCAATTCAGTGAACCCATAGTGCTAAGTATCTCCTATATTGTTTTCTTTTATCAATGATTGCGATTCAATCGATTCATAATCTGTCAGCTACATAAATTTAATTTTTCAATTTGTACAACCTTTTTATGTCACCTATCTATTCACGTGTCATGTTTAAAGCTTAACCTAAACTAACCTAACCTAACTTGACTTAAAAACCTACTATAATACTCGTATATACATTATTCAACTTACTACTACTACTACTTACTTTGAATTAAGTAGAATTAAGCCAGAAATAAAACATTCACAAAAAAAAAACTTAAGAAAGACCTATAACATTGTTTAAGGTAATGTGTGCTTAACCTTAAGGCCCAAGAATAGATTTCAATTTTAAGTAACTAATTATTCAATCAACCAATGAAAGCAGAAGTCAGGGTTTATACATACCTTTCAAATTAAGCGAATCGTATGTATTTTTACCAAGCTGATATGAAGTCTCATAATTACATCATTTTAAATACAGCGCTTGTAGTTTTCGGGATGCATGCATTACCGTTTCTTTTTTGTTGAAACGTGCAATATGATTTGTGCTCAAGAAGAAGTAGAATCTCTTGGGGTTATCTTCCGAGACTCCAAGCTGAAAATGACAGCTCATTCTTACAGACCTAGCCTGCAGGCCAATTTCTCCTCATGTCAATACACCGTCAGCATAAATAAGACAAGATACTCGTAGTCTACATACCTCTTTAGTATTTTCACTCTACCCAAGTTTTAAACCATAATTGACATTAGCCTTATTACACACATCCAAAACGTGCGATATCCTTTGGTATGCAAGGAATTAAGTCCTCTTACTAACTTTCGCTTCACCTTTCAAAGGTGAGAATATCTACATACACCTCTTGACATGATTTCTTTTGTAGGCCAGCAAATAAGTAGCAAGAGAGAGATTACTCTGCTATAGTCATAGAGAAACAACCAATTTTTTAAGCGCTTTAGAAATGTTTTGGACGTGTGTACTTTTTTGATTTCTACTGGGAGTAAATTAAATAAACGATTGCATATAACGGAATAAAAATTACTATAAGCAGTGGTACGAAAGCTAACATAGGTATATGTAAAATATTTAGGGAGTTTTCACGAAGGTTATATTTTGAAATGATTCGAAAATTTCGGTTGCCGGACTTCATAAAGAAAGCCTTTTGAACCTTGAAACAGTATAAGTGATCAACAGGAAGAATTCTTAATTCACAAAACAAAGGATAACTAGGATGTCTACCAGGTTTACGACAAATTCTCCCGACCACATTCTTTTGCAAGACTAACAATGGTTGAACTTTATTCTGATAGCCACTTCCCCAGCAGCTTATACCCTATTGAAGCTTAGAATGAAAGAGTCCATAACAAATTGCGGTTAAAAGCTTAGTAGGTAATAGAAATGCCTTAGCGTAGAGATAGAATACTTTTTTAATCCATTGACATGAGATGAGAATTTCATATTTAAATCCATTAAGAGTCCCAAGTACATAAATTCGTCCACATTCTCTACCAAAAAACAAATCATCACCACAACTTTCACTAGTACAAAATAAATGGCCAAGTACACCGGTTGCACATTTACGGTGACATAGTTTAAATTTCTGGCAATTCGGTGCGCGAAAATATACATTCGGTTTTGGGTTAATAGGGCAAGATAAATTAAAAAAAAACATTAGCTTAGTCTTAGACTTTATTACTAGCTTGTGTTCCGCGAACCACGTGAGAAGTAAGATCTAAGGGACTATCTGTGCCATACGTTAACCCAACATCGTCAGCATGAACAGTAGGTTAGGTTAAGGTGGAAAAGTGAGTTGATGCAAACTAAAAAAAGAATGGGAGCCAAGACTCAGCCTTCAGGTACCCCAAGCCTGATCAATAGCACATCACTTCTCGTCTCATCTAATCTTAATCTCTGCGATCTATTTTTCAGATATGATTCAAACCATTTAAGTATGAAACCACGTACACCTGTATTTTCCAGTTTTTTTTAACATGGTCAACCATGTGGAAGGTTTTGATGATATCCATAATAACGCAGCTATAAATATTTTTTTGTCAAGATTGCACATTATCTGAGAGCAGATAAGTGTATCCTCGGTTGATTTGCCCTTTTGAAATCCAAATTGCGAGGGATGAAAGAACATTACCTTGTCTAAAAATTTCACTAACCTCATTTTAATAAGTTTTTCAGAAACTCTACGAATACCTGGCAGAAGAGAAATCGGCCTATAGTTTCCAATTTCAGTTGAAGAGCCTTTTTTAAACAAGGGAATAACATCTGCACATTTTTGGCCGTCGGAAAAAATTTCAGAAAAAACACTACGATTAAATACTCCAGCTAACATATCCACAATGAAACATTCAATATTTTTGCGGACATTAGAAATACCTTCGATACAACATGAATTTGAGTTATTTAAACAGCCAATTGTTCTTAAAATCTCCAAAGGAGTTATAAGGCCAAAAACAAAACTACCACTGTAGACAGAATTTATGTCACCACCAACAGGAAACCAAATCTTATTCAAAAGTTTGAAGACAGGCTTCACATTTTGCCTCGGTTCTTGAATGTTGGTCGCAAATTGGCCGGGAACAATTGCAGCAAATTTTCCTTGTTTTTCTTAGCTTCTTATTTATGCTTCGAGACATAGAACAACTTCCAAGTACAGAAATGCGTCCACTTGCACCACGTTTATGCGAAGTTGAAGTGTGGGTAATAAGGCGAGGTGTATGTTGTGTCCAAGAATGTCTTGAACTGTTGACCGAATGTGCGGTTTTAACATCACATATTCACATATGGATTTTTAGCTCTCACTTTTATATTTTCCTGACAAAGTTAAAGGCTTACCTCCTTAAAAAAGGTCCTTCTTTTATCAGTAGTTGTAAATATTAGGTTGTGGTTCATGTAAATTATATACGAGGCCAGAGCTGCAATATCGATCATACCTATTATAAAAGAATGCCAGAGGCCATTTATTTGTCTTTCGTTTTGTAGTGTATTCTCCCAGCAACTCATCCATATTATCAACACCGCCTTTGGTTCCGTTATAATATATTATTACATCGGGCTTTGCATTTTGGTTTTCCTGAACATAAGGTGAAGAATGCATTGTTGAAAGTATTACCACGCCTTTCTTATTGTTTGGAACATATGAACAAGCCATCGCTTCTTTGTGGAATGCAAAGTTGGTAGAAAATACTGGTCTATCTTTATACGGCATCATAGTTGTTGAAAGAAAGATGCTGTTCCCACAACCATCATACCATATTCCATTCATTCAATTTATGAGCCAGTTGAAAGGACGTAACAAAGTTGTCAGTTGTAACATTTCGTCCTGAGTTACAAGGTCCAAAACAATTTTCTCTCCAACATTTGTCTGACGTTCTTCTCCAGTTAGTTTTCCGGTATAAATTTGGCCATTCAGTGGATAAGAGGTTTTTGAATCGCAAGCCCAAAATATTTGTATGCCGTATTTTTCTGGCTTTGACGGCATATATTGCGTAAAACGCGTACGACCGCGATAGCGGTAAAGTTGTTCGTCTACAGTAATGCACTCATGTGGTTTATAGTTTTTGTCCATTCCGTCTTTTGCAACTAAGTTCAACGAAGATTCCTTGATGCTCTCTTCGGAATCAATACAAGCCTCTTGCTCCACGTCAAAAACTTCATCTTCTCCAGTTAGAGAATATGCTATATGCCTCAAACCCATCTCCATCACTTGAATTTTCGCGGAGAAATTCCTGTATTTCTTGTGAATTGAATCTTTGAATTCGCACTCGTACACTTGTACTTGAACTTGATTCCATTTATTTATTTAAATAAGCTTACTTTTTGTTTTGTATCACCTTACACAGTTTTCACGATATTTTTAACTTATAAGTTTTTATTTTGTCATAAGACTGACTGCAAAAATTACTGCAACACCAATAAACGAATACCGAAATGCATTTATTTGTATTGCAAAGCCTTCTTATCATAATAAATTATATCCGAAGTACAAAAAATTTAGATATTTTGAATATTTATTTTCAATTAGAAATAGAAAGAATTCCTAAGAACTAATGAAAAACTGTTTTTGATACAAAAAACATAAAAAATAGTAAAAAAATGCGTTATTTTCACCTTAATTCATACGAAGGTGCCAAGGTACCTTAACGCACTGATGAAGGTGTTTTTTTCTTCACTCACATAAGGGTTAAAAGCTTCAGCAATTTCATATTCATTTGTTAATAGGTATTTTAATAGGTAGAACAATAAGTTTTGGACTAAATGATTTTTTGTTAAGAATGGTATTTACAACTATCCACTCTTTCTTAAGATTACTTCTAGCTGTATAAAATTGAGCGCGGTAATAAAAATCACGGCAAATTGATATTCTCTTTTTCAACTCAGTACATATCTTTTTATATTTTATTTTATTTCACGTAACTTCAAGTTTATTTTTGTTGTTACTTTATTAAATAAATAATTAGATAACCAAGGTTTAAGTTTTTTAAGAGATTTTCTTGTGGTCAGTGAACTGTAATGTGCAATATGGCTTTTCAGAGTGGTTATGAAATTAGCATAGGCATTTGATAAGTCACTATAGTTATAAACATTGTTCCAAGACTCAAAACACAACTTATTTCGAAGCCTAGAAAAGTTTATTTTTAGTTTTCTTTGGATACAATTCTGAATTGGGCTGTTATTTTTACGTGTTTTGTTGAATAAAACGCCTGTCATGGAATGGTCAGTAAAAATAAAATCAAAAACACAATATTCGCAATCTTTAGATGAAACATTACAAAAACGCCCAATAATGGTATATGGTCTAAGCAAATACCTGATACAGACCTAGTAGGCATATTAATGAAGTTTCTCAGACCATTTGAAGCTAACACAGAAAGATAATTTGATACCGTGGGACTAACATCTAGACTATCTACATTAAAATCACATACAACGATTAAGTTTTTGGATTTCTCCGTATCTAACACAACATCGTCACATTAAACAGTTGCAATCTATAGACACATAAAAAGACAAACATTTCATTATTTATTTCAATGGACACCTTTAAGACGTCAGAACTAAGGCAATCTACCTGGTAAATATCAATGATCTTAAAAACGTTCTTTATAAAGCATCCAATGCCAGCTGCTGCGTAATTTTCATTTGTTTTAGCATAAAAACTGACAATTCATTTCAGATAGGAACTTATTTTTTGCGATGTAGACCCCACCAATAACAATTCAACATTTACAACCCTCAATAAAATAATACATACCATATTATATGGAAACCTGTAAATTTTTTATTCATGTTTTTGTAAATATGAGTATATTATTTAATCTACTTATCTTTTCACAAAAAAGTCTTTAGTAATAGTGATGGATAAGGGTATTGGTGAGCAATATCTTTTGATATATAATATAATCTTATCTTTATGGGCTGTTATTATGCGTAATTTTTGCTTATCGAATTCTTTAACTGAAACGGATTCCGTTTCGAGCGCAAAGACGTATATATATTTCTTACATAATTTTTTAAGCTTTGCTTTTACACAAAGTTTAGAACATTTTTGGAGAGTTTTTAAAATTTAATATTAATTTTTCCTTTTTTATCGACTTTATTAAATTGTAGTCATTCTGACTTTTGTTTTGACCTCAAGATCTGGCATAACAACATTTTCATTAGGCGTGTTGATTATCCATACATTTACTTATGCCCACCTGGTGTGTTATCATCAGTACTTTTTTTTCATCTGAATTTACTGTTACATATTTAACTACTTAACATAACTTTTCACTACTGCGTGTTTTTAGCATATTTTCTTTCGTGCAATGAATTTTTTTTCGTCATTACAATATAGCACTTAGCGTTAATGCAATTATAGTGCTAAAAAAAAATCAATAATGTGCGGATTAATTCACCATTAATATCCAATCGTGAACCCGCTGTTTTTCCATCGCCGCTGTCTTTTGTGGCCGATGATATTTTTCAATCGTTATTGACTTGGACCCATCTGCCGCTATTGTTTGTCGTACTACGACTCATTTGGATTATGCCAATATACATATTGCCGTCTATTTCCTTTTCGTTGTACTTTTTTACAATTTTCAAAAACATCAGATCGAAATTATTCAAATTTTTTTTAATTTCTTTTGAGGGTTAGGTTTCATATGAAAGCGGTAATGGCAAGACTTAAACTTTAACGCAAAAACCATTTTCTTAAGCCACCAGTCACGAAGTGAGAACAACTGAAATTGCTTTATAAGGCGATGTAGAGTTAAATCTTCATATCGCGATGACATAGAAAAGGTGTTTAAGTTTAGTGGGATATCTGGGTCAACATCTGTACATTCAAGGTTTTTTTTTTTCTATTCTTGGCTATTATTTAAACGGAAAAGTCTGTCTCGAACCCACTTTCTGGTATTACCAAAACAGTGAAGGTTACTGGTAGGACTACTGGTATCAGTAGTATTTCTAGATGGTAAATGCGTAGAGTCTTGCCAAAATACATACCATATTAATGTTTTGCTTCGAGCTCATCCCGTCACAATTTACTTATTGTTGTTGTATTGGGTTGCTAAACTTAAACATTTATTTAGAAAATTGATTTAAAGAAGTAAAGTAATTAGAGCTGTTTAAGATATTTCCGGATAGTTTTTCACGCTATCACTTTAGAAGACAGGATCATCGTATGGTGAATACACATATTTACTGGATTAATGTCTCTTTATTAGTAATTGTAATAATTCTTGTGCGGCTTTGACAGGTAATGCTACCACTAAGTGTATATAATATCAAGATATGTTTTTCTCATCTGTCTACACAAACACATCCGATCCCGGGAATCGTTGAACAGCATATTGTTGATAATGAATATATTTAGAATTAGTTGAGCTTATGTAGGCATATCGCACTACACAATGTCAAAAATAATGCACTTGTCTGGTAAGAAACAGACTCACTGCTAGAAGAACTAATTCAACTTGAAATTTTATCGTCCGCTGCTTTTATTTGTGCGAATACCCAGCGTGCTGATTACGTTTAATTATAGGGCCAGTTCGCCGTACCAATAGCGAGTTGCGACACGTTTACTATTATATTTTTTGATCTGATTTTTTGGTACATGTTATAAAAACTATCGAATAGTCAACATCAAAATTTCAACACCCACTGAGTTACAGGGTAACACCCCGTCCCTGTCCTTTCCTTCAAGTAAATAGGTATGAACAATTATTTAGTTATAACGTCTAGTGTGTTAAGCCAAGAGCAACCAGGCTGAACTCGTCTAACAGACAATTACCTAGAGGTTAGTTAATATTTAAACACTATTACCTTACATGCTTTTGTTTTCGAGATATTGGTTGCTGATTCCAATATTATAAAGTTTCTTTTGAAATGTAATTTCTTACATTAAATTGTATGGAGCCAATGGCTGATACACTTCACACTGATATAAATGCTATGTATATATTAAATTGGCAGCTGAAAAATATACAGGTAAAAATGTGCAACCTCAATTGTCAGCAATAAACAATAATTCGAAACAATTGTAAACTCAAAATAAAGTAGTGAAAAATACAAATAGAAACGAAATTAAATCCAGCAAACTGCGCACAACAATAAAAACAATAAAAAGAGAAGGGTCATGTGTAAGAAGTCAGCATTCCCATTAATTTTTCGTTTTAACCGAATTTAAAATTCTAATAGCGGATCTTATAAAAGGGTCAACCATATCTGTGAGGTAGTATATCACTCATTTTATGCCATATAATGTTAAACAAATTTTGTACATGTGCTACCTAGAGAAATAATGTAAATGTATACGAATAAAAAACTTTTGTAATTTGTAAATGTACTTGATCTGAAGTATGAAAGTGTATAGTGCATTATACGGCCATTACCGATGTTTCTTGCTCCAAGTTGTGTAAACCGATGACAGAATGCCCCCCCCCCCCAACACATGCAACAGAAGGATTTAAAAGTTCATAAAGTTGTAAAGCTACCTTTGTTTTTCAATTAGGAACAGCGTTATGTTTTTAAAGTTATAAACCATTTTTTATAAGATAAGAGGTTCACCAAATCGCAGATGAAAAAAGCGTTTGTCGATGGAATTTCATTACTTAATGGAAGTCACCGTAAATATATTGTGCTTTCATCGACGGAATTTCAACAATCCAGAACAACTTAACAAAAATCTTGGAGCTGGCAATAAAACTAAAAAATACACCGCTAAAACCGTGCTGCTGTCATCGTTCATCAACTCCTTGACCGTTTCGTAACAGAAGTAAAACGGACTCAAAGCTGTACTTTCAAGCAAACGGAGCAAATAGAGTAGGAATTTGAACTCGGTTGTTTAACCCGCTTTGATGGATCGCTCCATGTGCAATCAAAACAAAACTTATACTGCAACTTTGATTCAACAAACTTTCTTGTGATTCATCGGTTCTTCCAGACATCGAATAACAATGCTTAGAGTTAAGAAATGGATTACCGAAGTTACAAAATATTCAAATTCCATGATGGATTGTTTTCAACGAAACTTCGCAAATGCTATGTCATGGTTTCACCGACGCAGTGGAAAAGCTCGAGTTCTAAACAATCGCAAGAGCGTATCCACTTGTAAGCATATCCAAAACAAGAGGCGCACCTACCCGGTCAAAGCCGTTTCATTGCCCCGCTTGGAGCTCTGTGAAGCAGGGCTATTAGCAAAACTACTTCATCGGATATGCACGGCAATGAACTTCGAAACAACTGAAGTTTTTGCTTGATCTGACTTCATGATAGTATTGTAGGAAGATTAAAGGAAGTCCAGCAACTCGATTTACATTTGAGACCTATCGAATAACTGAGATATAAACACTTACTGGCGGAGACCGGCGGTACCTCTCTTTTGAAGACTTTTAAATTACAATATTTTCAAGCTACAATTCCCTTTGAACCCAACCTATAATCCAAATAAGAACTCTAGAACCACATCTTCCTTTTATAAAGATAACCTGACCACTATACTGACAACCTTTACACATATAATTTGTAATTATGAACTAATCAGCAATGGCTTTTTTTCAAAAATGCTCCACCCCCTAACGTCTTATCCGAAATTTGGCAGTATGGCGACGCTATATATACAACTTAAGATATACTGCCAAAATGAACTCTTTGGAGAACCATTGAGTAACAGCCGACCAATAATGTTAATGATGTTATCCCTCAAAAAAGTCATTCAAATCGTGCAAAACGAAATAAGTTGAGTCATGTTGATGAGTCATGAGATAAAGCTATCCAGCAGGACGATGCAGAAAATCTGCAAAAGGGCTACAGTGCTGTTTTGATCTGGCTTGACATAAAGGCTTTATATGTGCCTTAGCACACTGGCTTCCTTAGCAACCTCCAACAGATTTGTAGCGAGACTAAGAATAGCGACTGCAGATAAACTTTGGACAAATAAGTAACGAGTGAAGGAAGAACGAAAAATTCATCACACAGGAATGGTCTATCAAAATTTCTGAAAGGCTAGCCTCTCAAAATGTTACATGTAATTGCAACCCTCCCCCATAACCACATCTTGGAGGTCTATGTGAGGTAGGCGTAGAACCACCTTAAAAGAATAATCAGCCCTTCCCGACTAACTTTCTAAGAATATGGAACCCTTCTCACACAAATTGAGGCATGCCCTTGTGTCCAGTGACATCTGATCCCGATGATCTAAGCCTTGTGAACCCGGGAAACTTTTTACAATAATTGGACCCCGCTTTGCTAATCGCCTGACCTGAAACGCGAAAGAAAAGCACATCAGTTGTCTTGATAGATGTAGATACACACAACGCTTACATCAAACATTTGGAATCATTTTGGAAAAGTGGAACAGAACATATCTCAACTTCTTCAACAGTGCACGAAATGGCTCCAGCGACTCTAGGAGATATTGTCCTAAAAAAACGGATTTTCTTACACCATGGTCGAGGTTACTCGCTCCGGTCCGGATGATCTTGCTCGCATGCTTCCCGTAAAGACAGAAAAATCGTTACTGAAGCGCACGATCGCAAAAATCTCTCGTTTGCCGGTATGTAATTATTCGAACGATGCGAAAAAGATGAATAATTTTTGCACTGGCTAACAATAAGTCCAACGTAAATTGTTTTTTATTTCTCCTATAGAAGCAGTACATCCCAGAAGCGTTGGAAAAACAACGAACATTAAAACACAATGCATACAAAGTTAAATCAAAGGCCGCGAACATGTTGATCCTAACAATATAATATATACTGGACACTAATGGAAATGTGCTGCATGCATTAAAATTGCAATTGATTGATATATTGATAAAAATATGCACTATTAATTGACAACAACAATAAACACTTTAAACTTAAGATAAAGTAATTGAAAACATAAACAAAAACGAAATTAGATATAGCAAACTCCGCACAACGATCTAGACTTCCGCGATTACATCAAAACAATAAAAAGGCAAGTGTCATGTGTCAAGTTCCATCAATCCTATTACTTTCTAGCTTTAACCAAATTTAAAATAATTAAGGCCGATTTATAAAAGGGACAAACATACTTGTGAGTTAGTCTATCTCTCTTTTTATACATATAGGGCATTAATTTTAAATAAATTATGTATGTATGCTAGATAGAGAAATAATGTAAAGGTGCATGATTAAAAATCTTTTGCAAATTGTAAAGGTCGTTGATCTTAAGAATGTAAGTGCATAGTGCATAATTCGGTCATTACATTTAAGATAATGTAAACTACGATTAGTAGTACATTTTTTTATTTATTTATAATAATTTATTATAACGTTAAAAGAAAGTGCATGTATTTTTTAGTAATAATAAAAACAATAGTCATATTGGGAATTAAAATTTTTTAACGTTGTAACTAACATTTTGTGAGCCCCAAGTAATAAATTTGTATTGTGAATTTGTAGATAAAAAAATATTGTCACGCTTTTCCGAGATAATTGCGATTTTTTCAAAAATTTATTAAAAAAAATAAAAAATTTGTGTTTAAAAACCAATAACTGTAAAATGAAATTATGTGTAATATAAATTAGCCACTAATCAATTGGCTACAAAACGAGCCTAGATTGGTGGCTCTAGGTTGAATACGCTAGAAATTATAACTAAATAATTGCTACCACCTACTTCTCTGAAGCAACTCTTTTAAACACCCTATAACTCAGTCTTGATTATTGAATTAAATTTTTTTTCATAACATGAACTAGGGAATCATATCTCAATCTAATATCATATCTGTTTCCCAGAGCGGACTACGCTGTATATTAAAATATGTTACACAATTCTCAATCGGGCTCCAGGTGAGATATATCTTGTATGTGATATTCAAGCTGTTTCTAACGGGCCAGCAATATCCTTTCCATAAAACAATTAAAGCTTGTGAATCACATTCCATATGTCAAAAAAACTGAAATTCTTTGTGGGCCTAAGCCTTCACATGGCGATGATGTTGAAGAGGTGTTTGAGTTGAGTGGAGTGTCTGGGCCCACATCCGTTCACTCAATTTTTTTCCAAAACTCTGCTTCGAATCGATCTTTTGGTATTACAAAAACGGTTATACGAGTAGTTACTGGTGGTACTACTAGTATTTCTTGGCGGATAGTGTCATGCCACTATTGTACACTCTTCGAGCATATCTGGTCACAACTTACTAATCAACTTTTTAAATTTTTGTTGTTTTGTAGGTTAATTTTCCGCTTATGGGAAGTTGCTTTTTATACTTATGCATCCGACTGTTAAACTTCAATGATTTTTTTTAAACAATTGTTTTAAAGGAATCCAAACACAGAAAATTGGAGCACGTTTTAGATATTTTCGAATAGAATAGTTTCAATTCAATTCAATTGAATTAATTTTTAATTTCAATAAAATCTACATTGGTTATGCGTTTCCGCGAAGCCTTAGGGGCTTTTCTGCAGAATGTTGTGTTTCTAACATTAGTAATTGAAATTAAGTAAGCTTAGTTTAATAAACATTCAATACAAGATTTACGCGAAACAATTATTCGACTTAAGTAATTTTGATCGCTTTGGATTTAGATTTACTTTAAGATTAAAATATTTTAACAATTTAACTTTTTTAACATTGCATTCAGATTAAAAACATTCAATTGTTGGAATTTTGATTTAATATAAAGTTTTTTTATGTCTTTTTTTCTAGTTTTAAAATTTCTAATGCTTTTTAGCTCTGCGGAATTGTGTTGAGAATTTCAGGCACATTGCATTTCAACTGTCTTCTTCCATAGTTGTTGTAGAATCTGGGTTCTTGAAGCATACCTTGTGCACGTCTTCTTGTGTTTCTCCCATGGTTAATTGGAGTGATGAATCTCGTGTCGTCATAATACTCTAATATAATCGTCATGTTGAAGATGTCTTCCACACTAAGGACATTGAACCTTCCTCTCTCAGTTACATTTCGATGAGTAAATATATTTATCTTTTTCAGTGCTGCAGTTTGTAGTTTCTGAAGTTTTTTTAAATGAGTTAACGATGCATTATCCCAGGCAAGTATTCCATATCTTAGTTTGGATTCCACTAGCGCAAAGTACTCTTGTCTTAGCACAGATGTTGTAGTTTGGTACTGCAGGTCAGTTAGTGCGTATAATGCTCTTTTAAGACTAGAACGTAACTCATCAATGTGCTTATCCCACAGAAAGTTATTGTCGATTATCACTCCTAGATATTTGTAATTTTGAACTATATCTATTGGACAGCTGGTCGAGGTATGGCAGTCATCATTCCTACAGTACTCGTATATTTGTTGTTCGGTAGCCTTGGACTGCGGATTTCTTATATGCATCATTTTTGTTTTGGATGAGTTGATCATTAAACCATGATCGTGACACCATTTTACTGCATTATCAAACTCTTCCTGAATTATTGTTGTTGCCGTCTGCAAAGATCTGTGACATACCACTATCGCTGTGTCGTCGGCGTAAGCATAGAGTTTGGCTCGCTTGAAAATGCAGAGAAGCTCATTAGCGTACAGTATAAACAGAATCGGACCCAGTTTCGATCAATGCGGGACTCCGTATTCTGCATGTTCTTTTTGGCTATGGGTCTCGCTGATCTTGACACAAAAAAGCCTGTTATGTAGATATTCCTTTAGCCAATCGGCCAGTAATCCTCGTATTCCTATACGTTCGAGAGCATCTATTAGCTTAGCGTGATTGAGCGTGTCAAAAGCTTTACTAAAGTCCATAAATATGACCAAGACGTGGTAACTTTTGTTAAGATTTTCATTGACATGGTTTACGAATTCTCCTAATAGTTTACCAGGGCTTTTCTTTTTCTGGAAACCGTATTGGTTTTCGTGGATGATGGAGTCTTTTTCAGTAAAATTCTGCAGCCTGTTTGTTATGACTTCTTCGAGGCACTTTTCTACTACTGGCAATATGGATATTGGCCTGTAATTGTTGAGCTGACTTTTTGTACCACCTTTGTATATTGGCCTGACCACAGCAGTTTTTAAGGCTTCTGGAATTTTTGCTTGTGTAAGACTCAAATTAATAAATTTGCACAAAATCGGCGCAAAAATTACAGCGTGAGTTTTGATATCCAACGGTCGAATTCCATCAATACCAGGCGACTTATTTTCGTCAAGCAAACCAATTATTGTTGACATATCAAATACATTTGTTTCTTGAATAAAAATTGATTTTTCTAGCGTTTTATTTAGGTGAATCGATGTAATCGAGTCGCATTGGTGCACAATGTTTTCAATTTGTTCTTTAAAGTTTTTTGCACATTCGCTAGCGAGATTGCTCACACACATTTGACCAGTGAAATTCTTAATTATAGTTTCATCTAGGCTAGGCTTTTTCCTTCCCATTATCTCGTTTATTAGGCTCCATGTTTTTCGGGGGTTTGATTTGATCTGGTTGAACTTGGTTTTGTAAAAAAGAGATTTTTGCGTTGTTATTTCTTTGTTTAGTTTGTTCGAAAGTCCTGCTCAATCTGTTATTTTTCCATTTTTTGTATAACTCATCCCTTTTTTTACACTTAGCTATTAAGTCATGTGACATCCATGGGTTATGCTTTCTTTCCTTTTTTATTGTTCTTACAGCTGTAGAATTTTCGTATATGTTTTTCATTTTTTTTTGGTAAAGAGAAATTGCATCATTTTAATTAATCACTTCTTCCCAATTTGTTTCGGCGATTAATTCGTTTACCTTCGCGTTGCATATAAGTGACATGCTGCCCAGTTTTTCTTTTACGACTGATTGTTGCGAATTCGCAAAATATAGGGTTGGGTAATGATCTGTTATACAGCTTTCAATCACCGCTGAGTTTATTTGGTAATCCGTTGCATTAATTAAAATATGATCAATTTTCGATTTTGTTCCCGTCTTCGGATCTATTCTAGTATAATCTGTTATTACATTCAATAACCCCAGTGACGACAGCATCTCTAAATATTTTTTTACGCCGTATAAATCTAGATCTTTAACATTAATACTCATATCTCCCATTACTACAATATCTCTTTTTCCCAATTGTTCAATATCGTTTCTGAATTCTTCTATAAACGCTTTTTTGCTATGACCTGGTGGTCTGTATATTCCAAATACATATTTGTTTTTATTGTTTTCCACAATTCGAATTCGGATGCTTTCGTATGACACGCTTTCAGATGTAAGTGGTGTGTATTCTAAGCCATCTCGAATTAACATTAAAATCCCACCACCTCTGCGATTTTTTCTATTCAGAAATTTAGTTTGAAAGCCGTCTAGCCTATAAAACGTTTGTTTTTCTTCCTCTATATTTGTTTCAACCAATACTATAATTTTTAATGCATTAATAAGGCGGTTTGTATTCAAACAGAAGTCGTTCCAATTCTTACGCAAGGATCTTATGTTAAAATTCAAGTAGCAACACTTATTTTTTGCTAATTCATTTAAGTTGATGTCGCTAAAACCATTCATTACCCTACAATTCAAATCAACATGTAAGCCATTGTTTCTATTTGCGTTTTCCATTTTGACATTAAAAGTTTTTGTGTTTCTTTTTGTTTACAAACACTGTAATTATTATGTGCGTGCAATTTTTATAATATCGTCAACGGAACTTATTGATATGGGCTGCGTACTCTCATTTTTTCTGGCCAATATTCTTCCTGCACTTTCCCACACAAATCTCCAGTTTTCTTGTCTCGCTTTCTCCTTTGCCATCCACATCAAGTGTTTGTTATATTTAGTCAGCTGATTGTTGATATACACCGTAGCATCAGGCAGAGCTGTGTTCGCGTTTGTGCAGCTGTTGATTTTTTACATTACAGCTCTTAGTTTGATGGAGCGAGTGGAGCGAATTTGTTTGATAAATAGCATTTTCGTTATTCTGGATGCAAATGTTGCAACAATTGTGGATTTCTCAGGATTTTTTGTTTTCGTTCGATATATATCCGTGATATCATTGTCGTTTATCTCACAATTAATCCTATGCCCTTTACAATTTCTGTTAAGTTTTCTTGTTGTGTAGGGGGAATATTTTTAATATCAATATTGTTTATAATTGCTTGCTGTTCGAGTGTGTTGATCTGTGATTGCATGTTTTCTATTATTTCATCCTTTTTTTTATTGCTTTCTCTGAGGTCTTTCAATTCTTTGTTTATGTTTTCTATCAAGTCGTTATTTTTCTTCATGTATGTGTTGAGTTCATCGTACTTTGCCGCTAGGAAATCGCAGCTTGCCGTAATTTCTTTGATTTCCCCTCTCAGTAGACGTATTTCCGCTAGAATAGTCGAGTTACTGTGACTTGAGATGTTGTTAGCTAGGTT
Source organism: Volucella zonaria (assembly GCA_963966105.1). Taxonomy (NCBI): domain Eukaryota; kingdom Metazoa; phylum Arthropoda; class Insecta; order Diptera; family Syrphidae; genus Volucella; species Volucella zonaria. The sequence continues at coordinate 2,256,237 of OZ014536.1, read as the reverse complement.
GCCGGGTGTGCTGGGCTCTCTCATGCTTTTTGATGGTTGTTCCTGTTGGGGTGAGGGGGCGTTGCTAACTGCAGCCGTACTTTGGACATCTCCACTATTTCTGCATAATTGACATTTCCACACTTCTCTTCTCGATCCCATGGTTCTCCATGATTTTTCTGTGACCGTAGTGCACACGAAATGAAGCTTTCGCTTACAAAGCGAACACACAGCAAAGTCACTTTCGGCGGGGATATTATCATTGCAATGTCCGCACACATACATGTTAAGGGGTGGAGAATTCAAACTGTGGGAATGACCGTTAAATATTATTTTAAAAACGATAGGAAGTTGTATGATTTTGATACACTATTTCCTTGTTTTAAAAAAATAAAAAAAAGAAAAAAAAATCATTGTCTTAGGATTGTTTGTTTGCTATCCCGCCGAATTAATACTTTTAAACTTTGCTTTAAGAATCGAAATCACGAAGCGGTTAAAATAAAAACACGTCCTCATACACTAAGCTCACGAACTAGGAGTTCGTTTGCTATCACTTCAAAAAGCTATCACTTCAAAAAGCTATCACTTCAATTAGCTATCGCTACCACTTTTTGCATTTCTATACAGATATATTTTATTTCTACATGAGCACAGGCGCATTATGTCGGATGTGTACCAATTTGCGTATTTGCAGCTTTCTTGGCTGTGGGAATCGTTAATCTTACTGGATCTAGGTATCCCCTGATTATATTCTGATTTTCACGTTTTATAAAAATAAACTAAACTATTAATTTACTGAGGACTAGGTCTACTATCTATAAAATATAGAGTCGATATGCGCCGCCTAAACCTTAATTAAATTACAACCTTTCGATAAAATAATACAAATTATTTACTCATATATTTATAATATTTAATCTACATTTCTATTCACAAGAAGCTTCTGGAATAATAGTGATCGATGAGGGTATGCCTGTTTCCCGTTTTGGTGAAATTTTCTATCATTCGCCATTCGTGAGGCTCGTAATACCTACATATGCACGAATATTGATGTGTAAGTGGGTATTGTAGGATTTGTGTTCTTGAGAGTATGCGGGGTTTACTCATTGGTGTCATCCACATTATCCATCGGCAACCAGGCAACTCGTGGGGTTTGTGTGTAAACGCTGAAATTCATTAAAATTCGCTGGCGGAATCTTCACTTCTTGCAATTCTGGCCGCTTCATTTCCTATGCGGAATTGGTGCATCATCGTCGTTATAACGCTACTTGCAGTCTTTCACGCTTTGATATGCACGAAATACGCCACCAATTACTGTTTCCAGATAGCTACTACTTACTGCGTCGGTTTTAAATTCCATCAATACATGGCCTGTGTTCTGTTATTTGCCTGACAACACTGATAGTATGGATCACTCCACATGCTTCGATTTAAAAGTAAGTTTCGGAATCATCCATGCCAATGCAGAAAGTGAGTGAAGATAAACGCCTACCCTTCCGAGTTTTATGCTGGTTAATTCTTGGATGTTTGGCAGAATTTATTTGCCCAATGCCTTTTCGCTATCGCGATTCATTTAGAACTCTACCTGCTATTACCTCGTTAAATTAAACAAAGTTTATCTTTCTCATATCTCTAGTCCTATTGCTGGTACCCATATAGGAGTTGCGCAAATTAGTATCGTGTGTCTTCCAATACATAGACTTAAACATTTGATAAGCGTTTTTGCTTGTGCATTTTAAGGTATCTTTAAAATTTAGCACACGGTTGTATAGTGGTTGCGCGATGCTGTGTCCTTCAATCCGTTGAGTTTGGTGCTTAACTTTCTTTAGGCTACTTGTGAGCACGGCTTCTTTTGTGGTCTATCAAGAGCAAAGTCATATCTTTAAATGTTTGATAGTGTTCTTTTCGTATATTTGTGCCACTATTCTCTATACTTTTGACAAAGTCTAATTAAAGCGATACCATCTACATATTTAATGACACTCATTCCATCTAGTACTCCATCGTACATTATATTATACACGACTGGACCTAAGCTAACCCTTGTGGAACCACTCTTATTACTTTATATTTCTGTCTGTGATGTAGAGGAAGATTGTGTCTTCGAAATAATGTGTTATTCTCCGCAAGAGGTAGTCTAGTACTTACTCATTTTTCCATAAGTAGGGTTAGTTTTTGTGCGCTTGTGTATAAGTGTTGGTATTTTTTCGTCTTCTTAGGGAATATCTAAGGACCTAGTTTGCCTCTCAAGCTGTACTACCTTTGTCCTTTCGACGCAAATCATTAATTAGCTTACTTCGCTTATTTCACCCCTCATGGCATCATGTTTCCAACTTTTTCACTTGCACATGGTAGGTTGCTATCCATTTTTCAGAAGCGTAAGCAAGGGCAAATTATATAGTCATCGTCTTCTTCCTGTTTGGAGCAGTAGGAATGATATAGAAATGTGTTGTATAAGTTTACGTTTTTAGATTCTTTTGTTTTATAATCAGCGCGCGCTCAAGGGCTTTTTGTATTCTTAACATATTCGTACACAGCGCGGGCGAAGGAAATTTCGGGAAGTAGAAAAGACAGGTACCGATATACATTGTGCTTAAATGTTTGTAAATTATAACCACCAGGTAACACAGAGATCGGCAGGGCATTCCATAAATGGGTTTGGGGGTATATTGATGAGCATTCATAGCGAGACGGGTGTTACGGTTGAAAGTTTGAATGGGAAAATGCTACTGGTGATTTCAATGGGGCACCGGTGGTGGAAATAGCGATAAAACAAAGGGAGACAGGAGACATTACGTCGATGTTCGAGGGTGACAATTGATTGACTGATATTAGCATCACCAATGAGTTTTATCGCACGGTTTTGAATCCTATCTAGCAGGTGCAGAGATTGTTTAGGAGCACCATACCAGATGTGGGTATTGTACGTAAGTTGTCACTGACACACATATCGAGAATGGAAAGTTTTTTCGGTTTCGACGATGCAAGTGCCATTCATTGATAAAGCTGGGTATGTGAATTTCGCTTTAATCACAGTAGACAGCATTGAGTTTTGGAAGCATTAAATTCCACTCGGTTGATAGTTCCCCAATTGGTTATGCTGTAAATATCGGAATGTGTGAGTCCGGGAACGAATATGAGAAGCAGAGAGTGCTGTCATCAGCAAAGGAATATATTGGATTAGAAGTAGCAGACAAGTGATCATCAATGAAAATTAAAAACAGTGTCGGAGACAGATCGGAGCCCTGGGGCACACCGGCATTTATTTTGTGAATATCAGACTTGAAACCGTCCAAGACAACTTGAATTGAACGTTCAGAAAGGTAATTTATAATCCATTGACGAAGAGAGTCATCGATCCCAAAAGCACGCATTTTCGACAAAAGAACCTGATGTCAAACTTTGTCAAATGCCTTAGAAATATCAAGTGCAACTATCTTGCTTCCGCTATATTGAAGTACGGTTTAGTTCCACTTTTCGGTGAGACATGCCATCAAATCACCAGTGGACCTGTTGTTACGAAAACCATATTGCCGGTCATTGAGAAGTTTTCGTGTTTCGAGATATTTCATGAGCTGACGGTTTATCAGCATTTCCATGACCTTGGAGAGAAGGAACGTAAGTGCGGTGTTTCTATAGGAGGAGAGAGAAGAAGATTCATCTTTTTTAGGGATGGGCTGACAAATGCTGTTTTCCATCTGCTCGGAAAGAGTCCTAAAGAGTAGGATTGATGAAATGAAGAGTGGAAGAACACCTCTTCAGAAGAAGGGGAGATGTACCATCTAGACCAGCGGATTTATGTATGTTGAGATCTTTAAATACTCTTGCTACTACACGAGCGCGAAAGTGGATTCGTCCCATTGATGATGCGACGCTCTCAAGTGTAAGCGGGGACAAAGCACAATCTGGGAGTGTTGATCTAGCCGCAAAGTGTGCACCAAGCAGATTGGCCTTGTCCAAAGAGCTGACAATTGGAATGCCATTGTAAATGAGCGTTGGGATGGAGGATGAGGCAGAATTTCTAATGTTTTTGACGAATGACAAAAAATTATTACTGCTTTTGGGACATTGCCTCAGTTGTTGGTCTTTATTTACAATATAGACAGATTATATGGTTTGTAATATTTCATAAGGGTTTCGCTTTTCACTCATTGACTTTTTTTGATACAAAAGCCGTATGTTCATTGAGCTTTTAAAATTAATATACTGAGTATTATACAATACATATTTTTATCATAAGTTTAATTAGCAAATAAGTTATCTTATACATCTATACGTTGTTATATACACAAATGTGTTTCTTAAATTAATTTGAGTCAGGCCTTTCGGGTTTGCTTTAGGCTTGGAACACGTTTGGGTTTTTGATGTTTTGGATATTCGAGTACTTCTTTCTAGTTGGTGATAGTGGGCTCTAATGTTCTATGCGATACGTTCTTAGTGGTACTTCTTCCTTATAAATAATAAATAAATTAATAAAGCCTCCTTGTCGTATGCAGTTCTAACGAGTTCCATCTGTCTTTGGTTATAACCTTCTACATTTTCCTCGCTCCAAAGTAACCGTTGTTATGTACGCTCACTATTAATTTCGTGTTGCATTTGACTTGGCACGCAAGGCAACTTTCGTTCGCCTTAATAGCATTAGATGATGTTTTCGAAGCTTTCTTCCGTCGATGATATCGATTTGATTGGTCTTATATTCGTCCCGGTTTTGTGCTTCTTCAATTCTTGCTAGAAACTCTGTAGCAATAGATCAGATTACCGCATATTGGCGAAATCGTTTCAAAGCAGCTACAATAGCTAGCACCTCCCGTTCATAGCTGCTATAGTTGAGTTGCGCATGTGACGTCTGTCTACTGTTTTAGTATACGAGGGGAAATTGGCTTTTATGGGTCTGTAACAAATCTTGTCAGTAGAGTCGTAGAACTGGCTTTCTTGCAAGAATATTTTCTACTTCGTGGAAAGCTCCGCTTTGCTTCGCACTCCATTATAAAATAGCATCATTTTGAAGAAGGTCAGGTAACCTTCCTAATTAATATCCTAAAGTAACTGCATAGATGAGTAGTTGACTAGAAATCAATAATAAGCGAAACTCCATTAAGAATTTAGTCCCCCCATTAAAAATTAGATGCCTCCCATGCATCAAAATAACCACTGAACCCATCCTTTACCCCATTTTCCAAAAAAATTAACACATGATGAGGCATTAAAAGGACCTTTTTCCACTTAAGTGGGTATGAACTTGAGTGTAAGGTTCTTTTCAGAAAAAAATACATATATACAAAAAAAAATTTTTATTTTTGAACCCCACTAATAAGGTTCTGATGATTTGCCAGCTTTGTAGTCCGGACCTCAACCAACCCTTTGGATTGAAAGTTATGGTCTGGGAGAATGGCCTGCTTTACTCAACACCGAAATATTGAGTATTTGAAGCAAGCCCTTGTCGAGACTTTTCGGGTGAATAACTTTGAATGAAGTCCTTCATAACGTGTAGCTAGGGATTCGACAAATAAAACGTATAAATTTGTTTTTAAAAATATCAGCGCATTTTTTTTTGGCGTAAGTTTTTCTTTGTATCAGTATTTAAGACTAGACTAGTTCTGTAGGTGTATGGATATTGAAATTAGTGTACGTATGTATTGTTGGATTCGTTTTCTTGAGAGTGTGCGGGGTTTAATCATTGATGTCATCCACATTATCGCTCGACAACCAGGCCACTCGTGGTTGAAATTTAACTATCAGCGCTTGCGGAATCTTCACATCTTGCAATTCTGGCCACTTCATTTTCTGTGCGGAATTGGTGTATCATCGTCGTTTGATATGCCATCAATTTCTGTTTCCAGAAGCTTCTACCTACTATGTCATTTTCGAATTCCATCAGTACATGCTGTGCGTTCTGTGATTTACCTGACAACACTAACAATACGAATCATTCACATACTTCTTTTCATACACGTCGATACAGGCACTGCGTGAGGTAAACCGTTTACCCTTCTGAGTTTTATGTTGTTTAATACTCTTATTTGGCAGAATTTGTATGTATTTAAAATTCTATCTGCGATTGACCCCGATGGGCATCCTCTGATACTGTTTGGTATACGCATCATGATGCTCTACTATGCACAAAGTTTATCTCTCTCATATCTCTATTCCTATTGCTAGTTCCCATATAGGAGTTGCGTACATTAGTATAGATTTGATCTTTCTGTGTCTTCCAATATTTGGGATTAGCTTGGGCAATTGATAGGTCTTTTTGCTTGTGCATTTTAAGGTATCTTTAAAATTCAGCATACGGTTAAATAGTACTTCTGCTGTGCCATTCAATCTGTTGAGTTTGTTGCTGAACTTTCTTTATGCTACTCGAGAGCATGTTTCTTTTTTTGTAGTCTGTAAAATGGAAAGTCTTATCTTTGATGGTGCCCTTATAGTGGAGTTGTGCCACTTTATTTCGAGCACCTTTTTTTTTTGTGGTCTGTAAAATGGAAAGTCATACCTTTGATGGTGCCCTTATAGTAGAGTTGTGCCACTTTCTTGTGAGCATGGTTTCTTTTTGTTATGGTCTGTCAAGGGCAAAGCCGTATCTATATAATTTAGATGGTATCCTTATAGTGGAATTGTGCCACTTTCGCTATACTTTTGGCAACGTCTATTAATGCAATACCATCTACATATTTCATGACACTCATTCCATCTAGTACTCCATCGTACATTATATTTTACACGACTGGACCTAAGACTGGTTCTTGTGGAACCCCTCTTGTTATTTTGTATGTCTCTCCGTTTTGCAGAAGAAGATTCTGTCTTCGAAATAATATGCTATTATCCGCAATAGATAGTCTGGTACTTGTATATTTTTGTGCGCTTGTGCATATTTGTTGGTATTTTTCCCACTTGTTAGCATGTATCTGAGGGCCTGGTTTACCTCTCATGCTGCACTAGTCTTTTCCTCGTTTCAACGCAAATTATTAATTAGCTTACTTCGCTTATTTCACTCCTCATGCATCGTATTTCCAATTTTTTCACTTGCTGGTAGATTGCTATCCATTTTTCAGGAGCGTAAGCAATAGAAAATTATATTGTCAGCTTATTGGCGTAGATGCAAGCCTGGATTAAGGCAAATATTTTCAGAATGACATAGAAGTGTGTTGTATAAGTTTTCAGCTCTTCTGTTCACATAGAGTACTAACATATATTGGAAATAAGTCACCAACTTCCCTTGGTGACGTTGTTCTGTAGATTTTGCCATTTAAATTCAACAGGGCTCATGTTGGACCATAGCTTCCCTTCTTGTTACACAAATATTACAACCTGATGCTCACTATTTGTTACTTCTTCACGCAAAACACATCATTGGTCCTTATTTATTCAAAAACGAGGCTGTAGCTAGTTTAAAGCCGTAACGGGTGTTACGGTTGAAAATCTGAAGGGGCGGAATGCTACTGGCAATTTCTATGAAGCACTGATGGTACAAATAGAATGAAACAGAGTGAGATGCAAAATATTACGTGAATTTACCTGTATAATCTAAAAAAAATTTACTAATATTTTCTATTACTTTAAAATTTTCTAAATGGAATATGCGTGAACCTACACAATTTTAAATATTTTGATGACAGAAATGGAAAAGCAAGATACACAAAAGCACAAAGAAATATCATAGAAAAATGAAATTGTATATGTATGTACAAAATGCATGAAATAGCTTTACTACTTGCCTTATGCCAGGTATTTCCGCTTAAATTTAACTAATATTAAATTATGGAATAAGCTATAAATTCCTTATTACACATGATTTTTGTGTAACCTTGTTCAATGTTTTTCAATATATCGTTTTTTATCGAATTAATTGTGCACTAACCTATATGGTATATCTATCGTATTTATCTAAATTGTCTGATTTTTATTTACAAAGTGGTCAGATAATTTTCATGAACACATGGAAGTAGCGCTGAGTTGTATAGGTATACATATTTACATTTTTCAATAAGAATTTGTATCTTACACCTTTAAAGTATATGTCTTTTTATTTACAACTGCTGACAGATTATTTACAATTTTTTGTCTCGTTTGTTTGATCCAAAAGTATATAATTTAATTTTTGGTATAATTAGTTTAGAATATTAGAAATGTGTTTGCTAAGTAAACTTCTGTTGTTAAAAGTAAAAGTTCGTCTTATTTGAAGACCTTACATGCGTACGAAAAGGCTTAGTTCTGAGACTACATATAACAGCGGTACTAAATTTTTGAGCCTACAGTATAATTTCTATGTAAATGTAAATGTTCTCTATGTTATTCTTATGAGGCTAAATTTAGAATCAAACGCTTTCGAGATAACTTAGAAAGTTATATATGTACATTCTTATATTTATATATGCATTATTATATTCAATTATGTATATTTATCGTAACTATCTGTCTCTTTATTTACAATATAGACAGATTATATGGATTGTAATATTTCATAAGGGTTTCGCTTTTCACTCATTGACTTTTTTTGATACAAAAGCCGTATGTTCATTGAGCTTTTAAAATTAATATACTGAGTATTATACAATACATATTTTTATCATAAGTTTAATTAGCAAATAAGTTATCTTATACATCTATACGTTGTTATATACACAAATGTGTTTCTTAAATTAATTTGAGTCAGGCCTTTCGGGTTTGCTTTAGGCTTGGAACACGTTTGGGTTTTTGATGTTTTGGATATTCGAGTACTTCTTTCTAGTTGGTGATAGTGGGCTCTAATGTTCTATGCGATACGTTCTTAGTGGTACTTCTTCCTTATAGACCAGATTAATAAAGCCTCCTTGTCGTATGCAGTTCTAACGAGTTCTATCTGTCTTTGGTTATAACCTTCTACATTTTCCTCGCTCCAAAGTAACCGTTGTTATGTACGCTCACTATTAATTTCGTGTTGCATTTGACTTGGCACGCAAGGCAACTTTCGTTCGCCTTAATAGCATTAGATGATGTTTTCGAAGCTTTCTTCCGTCGATGATATCGATTTGATTGGTCTTATATTCGTCCCGGTTTTGTGCTTCTTCAATTCTTGCTAGAAACTCTGTAGCAATAGATCAGATTACCGCATATTGGCGAAATCGTTTCAAAGCAGCTACAATAGCTAGCACCTCCAGTTCATAGCTGCTATAGTTGAGTTGCGCATGTGACGTCTGTCTACTGTTTTAGTATACGAGGGGAAATTGGCTTTTATGGGTCTGTAACAAATCTTGTCAGTAGAGTCGTAGAACTGGCTTTCTTGCAAGAATATTTTCTACTTCGTGGAAAGCTCCGCTTTGCTTCGCACTCCATTATAAAATAGCATCATTTTGAAGAAGGTCAGGTAACCTTCCTAGTCAATATCCTAAAGTAACTGCATAGATGAGTAGTTGACTAGAAATCAATAATAAGCGAAACTCCATTAAGAATTTAGTCCCCCCATTAAAAATTAGATGCCTCCCATGCATCAAAATAACCACTGAACCCATCCTTTACCCCATTTTCCAAAAAAATTAACACATGATGAGGCATTAAAAGGACCTTTTTCCACTTAAGTGGGTATGAACTTGAGTGTAAGGTTCTTTTCAGAAAAAAAATACATATATACAAAAAAAAAATTTTATTTTTGAACCCCACTAATAAGGTTCTGATGATTTGCCAGCTTTGTAGTCCGGACCTCAACCAACCCTTTGGATTGAAAGTTATGGTCTGGGAGAATGGCCTGCTTTACTCAACACCGAAATATTGAGTATTTGAAGCAAGCCCTTGTCGAGACTTTTCGGGTGAATAACTTTGAATGAAGTCCTCCATAACGTGTAGCTAGGGATTCGACAAATAAAACGTATAAATTTGTTTTTAAAAATATCAGCGCATTTTTTTTTGGCGTAAGTTTTTCTTTGTATCAGTATTTAAGACTAGACTAGTTCTGTAGGTGTATGGATATTGAAATTAGTGTACGTATGTATTGTTGGATTCGTTTTCTTGAGAGTGTGCGGGGTTTAATCATTGGTGTCATCCACATTATCGCTCGACAACCAGGCCACTCGTGGTTGAAATTTAACTATCAGCGCTTGCGGAATCCTCACATCTTGCAATTCTGGCCACTTCATTTTCTGTGCGGAATTGGTGTATCATCGTCGTTTGATATGCCATCAATTTCTGTTTCCAGAAAGCTTCTACCTACTATGTCATTTTCGAATTCCATCAGTACATGCTGTGCGTTCTGTGATTTACCTGACAACACTAACAATACGAATCATTCACATACTTCTTTTTAAAAAAGAAGTCTCGGAATCATACACGTCGATACAGGCACTGCGTGAGGTAAACCGTTTACCCTTCTGAGTTTTATGTTGGTTAATACTCTTATTTGTCAGAATTTGTATGTATTTAAAATTCTATCTGCGATTGACCCCGATGGGCATCCTCTGATACTGTTTGGTATACGTATCATGATGCTCTACTATGCACAATGTTTATCTCTCTCATATCTCTATTCCTATTGCTAGTTCCCATATAGGAGTTGCGTACATTAGTATAGATTTGATCTTTCTGTGTCTTCCAATATTTGGGATTAGCTTGGGCAATTGATAGGTCTTTTTGCTTGTGCATTTTAAGGTATCTTTAAAATTCATCATACGGTTAAATAGTACTTCTGCTGTGCCATTCAATCTGTTGAGTTTGTTGCTGAACTTTCTTTATGCTACTCGAGAGCATGTTTCTTTTTTTGTAGTCTGTAAAATGGAAAGTCTTATCTTTGATGGTGCCCTTATAGTGGAGTTGTGCCACTTTATTTCGAGCACCTTTTTTTTTTTGTGGTCTGTAAAATGGAAAGTCATACCTTTGATGGTGCCCTTATAGTAGAGTTGTGCCACTTTCTTGTGAGCATGGTTTCTTTTTGTTATGGTCTGTCAAGGGCAAAGCCGTATATATATAATTTGGATGGTATCCTTATAGTGGAATTGTGCCACTTTCGCTATACTTTTGGCAACGTCTATTAATGCAATACCATCTACATATTTCATGACACTCATTCCATCTAGTACTCCATTGTACATTATATTTTACACGACTGGACCTAAGACTGATCCTTGTGGAACCCCTCTTGTTATTTTGTATATCTCTCCGTTTTGCAGAAGAAGATTCTGTCTTCGAAATAATATGCTATTATCCGCAATAGATAGTCTGGTACTTGTATATTTTTGTGCGCTTGTGCATATTTGTTGGTATTTTTCCCACTTGTTAGCATGTATCTGAGGGCCTGGTTTACCTCTCATGCTGCACTAGTCTTTTCCTCGTTTCAACGCAAATTATTAATTAGCTTACTTCGCTTATTTCACTCCTCATGGCATCGTATTTCCAATTTTTTCACTTGCTGGTAGATTGCTATCCATTTTTCAGGAGCGTAAGCAATAGAAAATTATATTGTCAGCTTATTGGCGTAGATGCAAGCCTGGATTAAAGCAAATATTTTCAGAATGACATAGAAGTGTGTTGTATAAGTTTACGTTTTCAGCTCTTCTGTTCACATAGAGTTCTAACATATATTGGAAATAAGTCACCAACTTCCCTTGGTGACGTTGTTCTGTAGATTTTACCATTTAAATTCAACAGGGCTCATGTTGGACCATAGCTTCCCTTCTTGTTACACAAATATTACAACCTGATGCTCACTATTTGTTACTTCTTCACGCAAAACACATCATTGGTCCTTATTTATTCAAAAACGAGGCTGTAGCTAGTTTAAAGCCGTAACGGGTGTTACGGTTGAAAATCTGAAGGGGCGGAATGCTACTGGCAATTTCTATGAAGCACTGATGGTACAAATAGCAATGAAACAGAGTGAGATGCAAAATATTACGTGAATTTACCTGTATAATCTAAAAAAATTTACTAATATTTTCTATTACTTTAAAATTTTCTAAATGGAATATGCGTGAACCTACACAATTTTAAATATTTTGATGACAGAAATGGAAAAGCAAGATACACAAAAGCACAAAGAAATATCATAGAAAAATGAAATTGTATATGTATGTACAAAATGCATGAAATAGCATTACTACTTGCCTTATGCCAGGTATTTCCGCTTAAATTTAACTAATATTAAATTATGGAATAAGCTATAAATTCCTTATTACACATGATTTTTGTGTAACCTTGTTCAATGTTTTTCAATATATCGTTTTTTATCGAATTAATTGTGCACTAACCTATATGGTATATCTATCGTATTTATCTAAATTGTCTGATTTTTATTTACAAAGTGGTCAGATAATTTTCATGAACACATGGAAGTAGCGCTGAGTTGTATAGGCATACATATTTACATTTTTCAATAAGAATTTGTATCTTACACCTTTAAAGTATATGTCTTTTTATTTACAACTGCTGACAGATTATTTACAATTTTTTGTCTCGTTTGTTTGATCCAAAAGTATATAATTTAATTTTTGGTATAATTAGTTTAGAATATTAGAAATGTGTTTGCTAAGTAAACTTCTGTTGTTAAAAGTAAAAGTTCGTCTTATTTGAAGACCTTACATGCGTACGAAAAGGCTTAGTTCTGAGACTACATATAACAGCGGTACTAAATTTTTGAGCCTACAGTATAATTTCTATGTAAATGTAAATGTTCTCTATGTTATTCTTATGAGGCTAAATTTAGAATCAAACGCTTTCGAGATAACTTAGAAAGTTATATATGTACATTCTTATATTTATATATGCATTATTATATTCAATTATGTATATTTATCTTAACTATCTGTCTCTTTATTTACAATATAGACAGATTGTAATATTTCATAAGGGTTTCGCTTTTCACTCATTGACTTTTTTTGATACAAAAGCCGTATGTTCATTGAGCTTTTAAAATTAATATACTGAGTATTATACAATACATATTTTTATCATAAGTTTAATTAGCAAATAAGTTATCTTATACATCTATACGTTGTTATATACACAAATGTGTTTCTTAAATTAATTTGAGTCAGGCCTTTCGGGTTTGCTTTAGGCTTGGAACACGTTTGGGTTTTTGATGTTTTGGATATTCGAGTACTTCTTTCTAGTTGGTGATAGTGGGCTCTAATGTTCTATGCGATACGTTCTTAGTGGTACTTCTTCCTTATAGACCAGATTAATAAAGCCTCCTTGTCGTATGCAGTTCTAACGAGTTCTATCTGTCTTTGGTTATAACCTTCTACATTTTCCTCGCTCCAAAGTAACCGTTGTTATGTACGCTTACTATTAATTTCATGTTGCATTTGACTTGGCACGCAAGGCAACTTTCGTACGCCTTAATAGCATTAGATGATGTTTTCGAAGCTTTCTTCCGTCGATGATATCGATTTGATTGGTCTTATATTCGTCCCGGTTTTGTGCTTCTTCAATTCTTGCTAGAAACTCTGTAGCAACAGATCAGATTACCGCATATTGGCGAAATCGTTTCAAAGCAGCTACAATAGCTAGCACCTCCAGTTCATAGCTGCTATAGTTGAGTTGCGCATGTGACGTCTGTCTACTGTTTTAGTATACGAGGGGAAATTGGCTTTTATGGGTCTGTAACAAATCTTGTCAGTAGAGTCGTAGAACTGGCTTTCTTGCAAGAATATTTTCTACTTCGTGGAAAGCTCCGCTTTGCTTCGCACTCCATTATAAAATAGCATCATTTTGAAGAAGGTCAGGTAACCTTCCTAGTTAATATCCTAAAGTAACTGCATAGATGAGTAGTTGACTAGAAATCATTAATAAGCGAAACTCCATTAAGAATTTAGTCCCCCCATTAAAAATTAGATGCCTCCCATGCATCAAAATAACCACTGAACCCATCCTTTACCCCATTTTCCAAAAAAATTAACACATGATGAGGCATTAAAAGGACCTTTTTCCAGTTAAGTGGGTATGAACTTGAGTGTAAGGTTCTTTTCAGAAAAAAAATACATATATACAAAAAAAAATTTTTATTTTTGAACCCCACTAATAAGGTTCTGATGATTTGCCAGCTTTGTAGTCCGGACCACAACCAACCCTTTGGATTGAAAGTTATGGTCTGGGAGAATGGCCTGCTTTACTCAACACCGAAATATTGAGTATTTGAAGCAAGCCCTTGTCGAGACTTTTCGGGTGAATAACTTTGAATGAAGTCCTCCATAACGTGTAGCTAGGGATTCGACAAATAAAACGTATAAATTTGTTTTTAAAAATATCAGCGCATTTTTTTTTTGGCGTAAGTTTTTCTTTGTATCAGTATTTAAGACTAGACTAGTTCTGTAGGTGTATGGATATTGAAATTAGTGTACGTATGTATTGTTGGATTCGTTTTCTTGAGAGTGTGCGGGGTTTAATCATTGATGTCATCCACATTATCGCTCGACAACCAGGCCACTCGTGGTTGAAATTTAACTATCAGCGCTTGCGGAATCTTCACATCTTGCAATTCTGGCCACTTCATTTTCTGTGCGGAATTGGTGTATCATCGTCGTTTGATATGCCATCAATTTCTGTTTCCAGAAAGCTTCTACCTACTATGTCATTTTCGAATTCCATCAGTACATGCTGTGCGTTCTGTGATTTACCTGACAACACTAACAATACGAATCATTCACATACTTCTTTTTAAAAAAGAAGTCTCGGAATCATACACGTCGATACAGGCACTGCGTGAGGTAAACCGTTTACCCTTCTGAGTTTTATGTTGGTTAATACTCTTATTTGGCAGAATTTGTATGTATTTAAAATTCTATCTGCGATTGACCCCGATGGGCATCCTCTGATACTGTTTGGTATACGCATCATGATGCTCTACTATGCACAAAGTTTATCTCTCTCATATCTCTATTCCTATTGCTAGTTCCCATATAGGAGTTGCGTACATTAGTATAGATTTGATCTTTCTGTGTCTTCCAATATTTGGGATTAGCTTGGGCAATTGATAGGTCTTTTTGCTTGTGCATTTTAAGGTATCTTCAAAATTCAGCATACGGTTAAATAGTACTTCTGCTGTGCCATTCAATCTGTTGAGTTTGTTGCTGAACTTTCTTTATGCTACTCGAGAGCATGTTTCTTTTTTTGTAGTCTGTAAAATGGAAAGTCTTATCTTCGATGGTGCCCTTATAGTGGAGTTGTGCCACTTTATTTCGAGCACCTTTTTTTTTTGTGGTCTGTAAAATGGAAAGTCATACCTTTGATGGTGCCCTTATAGTAGAGTTGTGCCACTTTCTTGTGAGCATGGTTTCTTTTTGTTATGGTCTGTCAAGGGCAAAGCCGTATCTATATAATTTGGATGGTATCCTTATAGTGGAATTGTGCCACTTTCGCTATACTTTTGGCAACGTCTATTAATGCAATACCATCTACATATTTCATGACACTCATTCCATCTAGTACTCCATTGTACATTATATTTTACACGACTGGACCTAAGACTGATCCTTGTGGAACCCCTCTTGTTATTTTGTATATCTCTCCGTTTTGCAGAAGAAGATTCTGTCTTCGAAATAATATGCTATTATCCGCAATAGATAGTCTGGTACTTGTATATTTTTGTGCGCTTGTGCATATTTGTTGGTATTTTTCCCTCTTGTTAGCATGTATCTGAGGGCCTGGTTTACCTCTCATGCTGCATTAGTCTTTTCCTCGTTTCAACCCAAATTATTAATTAGCTTACTTCGCTTATTTCACTCCTCATGCATCGTATTTCCAATTTTTTCACTTGCTGGTAGATTGCTATCCATTTTTCAGGAGCGTAAGCAATAGAAAATTATATTGTCAGCTTATTGGCGTAGATGCAAGCCTGGATTAAGGCAAATATTTTCAGAATGACATAGAAGTGTGTTGTATAAGTTTACGTTTTCAGCTCTTCTGTTCACATAGAGTTCTAACATTATTGGAAATAAGTCACCAACTTCCCTTGGTGACGTTGTTCTGTAGATTTTGCCATTTAAATTCAACAGGGCTCATGTTGGACCATAGCTTCCCTTCTTGTTACACAAATATTACAACCTGATGCTCACTATTTGTTACTTCTTCACGCAAAACACATCATTGGTCCTTATTTATTCAAAAACGAGGCTGTAGTTAGTTTAAAGCCGTAACGGGTGTTACGGTTGAAAATCTGAAGGGGCGGAATGCTACTGGCAATTTCTATGAAGCACTGATGGTACAAATAGCAATGAAACAGAGTGAGATGCAAAATATTACGTGAATTTACCTGTATAATCTAAAAAAAATTTACTAATATTTTCTATTACTTTAAAATTTTCTAAATGGAATATGCGTGAACCTACACAATTTTAAATATTTTGATGACAGAAATGGAAAAGCAAGATACACAAAAGCACAAAGAAATATCATAGAAAAATGAAATTGTATATGTATGTACAAAATGCATGAAATAGCTTTACTACTTGCCTTATGCCAGGTATTTCCGCTTAAATTTAACTAATATTAAATTATGGAATAAGCTATAAATTCCTTATTACATATGATTTTTGTGTAACCTTGTTCAATGTTTTTCAATATATCGTTTTTTATCGAATTAATTGTGCACTAACCTATATGGTATATCTATCGTATTTATCTAAATTGTCTGATTTTTATTTACAAAATGGTCAGATAATTTTCATGAACACATGGAAGTAGCGCTGAGTTGTATAGGTATACATATTTACATTTTTCAATAAGAATTTGTATCTTACACCTTTAAAGTATATGTCTTTTTATTTACAACTGCTGACAGATTATTTACAATTTTTTGCTCGTTTGTTTGATCCAAAAGTATATAATTTAATTTTTGGTATAATTAGTTTAGAATATTAGAAATGTGTTTGCTAAGTAAACTTCTGTTGTTAAAAGTAAAAGTTCGTCTTATTTGAAGACCTTACATGCGTACGAAAAGGCTTAGTTCTGAGACTACATATAACAGCGGTACTAAATTTTTGAGCCTACAGTATAATTTCTATGTAAATGTAAATGTTCTCTATGTTATTCTTATGAGGCTAAATTTAGAATCAAACGCTTTCGAGATAACTTAGAAAGTTATATATGTACATTCTTATATTTATATATGCATTATTATATTCAATTATGTATATTTATCTTAACTATCTGTCTCTGTATTTACAATATAGACAGATTATATGGATTGTAATATTTCATAAGGGTTTCGCTTTTCACTCATTGACTTTTTTTGATACAAAAGCCGTATGTTCATTGAGCTTTTAAAATTAATATACTGAGTATTATACAATACATATTTTTGTCATAAGTTTAATTAGCAAATAAGTTATCTTATACATCTATACGTTGTTATATACACAAATGTGTTTCTTAAATTAATTTGAGTCAGGCCTTTCGGGTTTGCTTTAGGCTTGGAACACGTTTGGGTTTTTGATGTTTTGGATATTCGAGTACTTCTTTCTAGTTGGTGATAGTGGGCTCTAATGTTCTATGCGATACGTTCTTAGTGGTGCTTCTTCCTTATAGACCAGATTAATAAAGCCTCCTTGTCGTATGCAGTTCTAACGAGTTCTATCTGTCTTTGGTTATAACCTTCTACATTTTCCTCGCTCCAAAGTAACCGTTGTTATGTACGCTTACTATTAATTTCATATTGAATTTGGTGATGTTTACGAAGCTTTCTTCCGTCGATGATATCGACTTGATTGGTCTTATATGCGTCCCGGTTTTGTGCTTCTTCAATTCTTGCTAGAAACTCTGTAGCAACAGATCAGATTACCGCATATTGGCGAAATCGTTTCAAAGCAGCTACAATAGCTAGCACCTCCAGTTCATAGCTGCTATAGTTGAGTTGCGCATGTGACGTCTGTCTACTGTTTTAGTATACGAGGGGAAATTGGCTTTTATGGGTCTGTAACAAATCTTGTCAGTAGAGTCGTAGAACTGGCTTTCTTGCAAGAATATTTTCTACTTCGTGGAAAGCTCCGCTTTGCTTCGCACTCCATTATAAAATAGCATCATTTTGAAGAAGGTCAGGTAACCTTCCTAGTTAATATCCTAAAGTAACTGCATAGATGAGTAGTTGACTAGAAATCAATAATAAGCGAAACTCCATTAAGAATTTAGTCCCCCCATTAAAAATTAGATGCCTCCCATGCATCAAAATAACCACTGAACCCATCCTTTACCCCATTTTCCAAAAAAATTAACACATGATGAGGCATTAAAAGGACCTTTTTCCACTTAAGTGGGTATGAACTTGAGTGTAAGGTTCTTTTCAGAAAAAAAATACATATATACAAAAAAAATTTTTATTTTTGAACCCCACTAATAAGGTTCTGATGATTTGCCAGCTTTGTAGTCCGGACCTCAACCAACCCTTTGGATTGAAAGTTATGGTCTGGGAGAATGGCCTGCTTTACTCAACACCGAAATATTGAGTATTTGAAGCAAGCCCTTGTCGAGACTTTTCGGGTGAATAACTTTGAATAAAGTCCTCCATAACGTGTAGCTAGGGATTCGACAAATAAAACGTATAAATTTGTTTTTAAAAATATCAGCGCATTTTTTTTTGGCGTAAGTTTTTCTTTGTATCAGTATTTAAGACTAGACTAGTTCTGTAGGTGTATGGATATTGAAATTAGTGTACGTATGTATTGTTGGATTCGTTTTCTTGAGAGTGTGCGGGGTTTAATCATTGATGTCATCCACATTATCGCCCGACAACCAGGCCACTCGTGGTTGAAATTTAACTATCAGCGCTTGCGGAATCTTCACATCTTGCAATTCTGGCCACTTCATTTTCTGTGCGGAATTGGTGTATCATCGTCGTTTGATATGCCATCAATTTCTGTTTCCAGAAAGCTTCTACCTACTATGTCATTTTCGAATTCCATCAGTACATGCTGTGCGTTCTGTGATTTACCTGACAACACTAACAATACGAATCATTCACATACTTCTTTTTAAAAAAGAAGTCTCGGAATCATACACGTCGATACAGGCACTGCGTGAGGTAAACCGTTTACCCTTCTGAGTTTTATGTTGGTTAATACTCTTATTTGGCAGAATTTGTATGTATTTAAAATTCTATCTGCGATTGACCCCGATGGGCATCCTCTGATACTGTTTGGTATACGCATCATGATGCTCTACTATGCACAAAGTTTATCTCTCTCATATCTCTATTCCTATTGCTAGTTCCCATATAGGAGTTGCGTACATTAGTATAGATTTGATCTTTCTGTGTCTTCCAATATTTGGGATTAGCTTGGGCAATTGATAGGTCTTTTTGCTTGTGCATTTTAAGGTATCTTCAAAATTCAGCATACGGTTAAATAGTACTTCTGCTGTGCCATTCAATCTGTTGAGTTTGTTGCTGAACTTTCTTTATGCTACTCGAGAGCATGTTTCTTTTTTTGTAGTCTGTAAAATGGAAAGTCTTATCTTTGATGGTGCCCTTATAGTGGAGTTGTGCCACTTTATTTCGAGCACCTTTTTTTTTGTGGTCTGTAAAATGGAAAGTCATACCTTTGATGGTGCCCTTATAGTAGAGTTGTGCCACTTTCTTGTGAGCATGGTTTCTTTTTGTTATGGTCTGTCAAGGGCAAAGCCGTATCTATATAATTTGGATGGTATCCTTATAGTGGAATTGTGCCACTTTCGCTATACTTTTGGCAACGTCTATTAATGCAATACCATCTACATATTTCATGACACTCATTCCATCTAGTACTCCATTGTACATTATATTTTACACGACTGGACCTAAGACTGATCCTTGTGGAACCCCTCTTGTTATTTTGTATATCTCTCCGTTTTGCAGAAGAAGATTCTGTCTTCGAAATAATATGCTATTATCCGCAATAGATAGTCTGGTACTTGTATATTTTTGTGCGCTTGTGCATATTTGTTGGTATTTTTCCCTCTTGTTAGCATGTATCTGAGGGCCTGGTTTACCTCTCATGCTCCTCGTTTCAACGCAAATTATTAATTAGCTTACTTCGCTTATTTCACTCCTCATGCATCGTATTTCCAATTTTTTCACTTGCTGGTAGATTGCTATCCATTTTTCAGGAGCGTAAGCAATAGAAAATTATATTGTCAGCTTATTGGCGTAGATTCAAGCCTGGATTAAGGCAAATATTTTCAGAATGACATAGAAGTGTGTTGTATAAGTTTTCAGCTCTTCTGTTCACATAGAGTTCTAACATATATTGGAAATAAGTCACCAACTTCCCTTGGTGACGTTGTTCTGTAGATTTTGCCATTTAAATTCAACAGGGCTCATGTTGGACCATAGCTTCCCCTCTTGTTACACAAATATTACAACCTGATGCTCACTATTTGTTACTTCTTCACGCAAAACACATCATTGGTCCTTATTTATTCAAAAACGAGGCTGTAGCTAGTTTAAAGCCGTAACGGGTGTTACGGTTGAAAATCTGAAGGGGCGGAATGCTACTGGCAATTTCTATGAAGCACTGATGGTACAAATAGCAATGAAACAGAGTGAGATGCAAAATATTACGTGAATTTACCTGTATAATCTAAAAAAAATTTACTAATATTTTCTATTACTTTAAAATTTTCTAAATGGAATATGCGTGAACCTACACAATTTTAAATATTTTGATGACAGAAATGGAAAAGCAAGATACACAAAAGCACAAAGAAATATCATAAAAAAATGAAATTGTATATGTATGTACAAAATGCATGAAATAGCTTTACTACTTGCCTTATGCCAGGTATTTCCGCTTAAATTTAACTAATATTAAATTATGGAATAAGCTATAAATTCCTTATTACACATGATTTTTGTGTAACCTTGTTCAATGTTTTTCAATATATCGTTTTTTATCGAATTAATTGTGCACTAACCTATATGGTATATCTATCGTATTTATCTAAATTGTCTGATTTTTATTTACAAAGTGGTCAGATAATTTTCATGAACACATGAAAGTAGCGCTGAGTTGTATAGGTATACATATTTACATTTTTCAATAAGAATTTGTATCTTACACCTTTAAAGTATATGTCTTTTTATTTACAACTGCTGACAGATTATTTACAATTTTTTGTCTCGTTTGTTTGATCCAAAAGTATATAATTTAATTTTTGGTATAATTAGTTTAGAATATTAGAAATGTGTTTGCTAAGTAAACTTCTGTTGTTAAAAGTAAAAGTTCGTCTTATTTGAAGACCTTACATGCGTACGACAAGGCTTAGTTCTGAGACTACATATAACAGCGGTACTAAATTTTTGAGCCTACAGTATAATTTCTATGTAAATGTAAATGTTCTCTATGTTATTCTTATGAGGCTAAATTTAGAATCAAACGCTTTCGAGATAACTTAGAAAGTTATATATGTACATTCTTATATTTATATATGCATTATTATATTCAATTATGTATATTTATCTTAACTATCTGTCTCTGTATTTACAATATAGACAGATTATATGGATTGTAATATTTCATAAGGGTTTCGCTTTTCACTCATTGACTTTTTTTGATACAAAAGCCGTATGTTCATTGAGCTTTTAAAATTAATATACTGAGTATTATACAATACATATTTTTATCATAAGTTTAATTAGCAAATAAGTTATCTTATACATCTATACGTTGTTATATACACAAATGTGTTTCTTAAATTAATTTGAGTCAGGCCTTTCGGGTTTGCTTTAGGCTTGGAACACGTTTGGGTTTTTGATGTTTTGGATATTCGAGTACTTCTTTCTAGTTGGTGATAGTGGGCTCTAATGTTCTATGCGATACGTTCTTAGTGGTGCTTCTTCCTTATAGACCAGATTAATAAAGCCTCCTTGTCGTATGCAGTTCTAACGAGTTCTATCTGTCTTTGGTTATAACCTTCTACATTTTCCTCGCTCCAAAGTAACCGTTGTTATGTACGCTTACTATTAATTTCATGTTGAATTTGGTGATGTTTACGAAGCTTTCTTCCGTCGATGATATCGACTTGATTGGTCTTATATGCGTCCCGGTTTTGTGCTTCTTCAATTCTTGCTAGAAACTCTGTAGCAACAGATCAGATTACCGCATATTGGCGAAATCGTTTCAAAGCAGCTACAATAGCTAGCACCTCCAGTTCATAGCTGCTATAGTTGAGTTGCGCATGTGACGTCTGGCTACTGTTTTAGTATACGAGGGGAAATTGGCTTTTATGGGTCTGTAACAAATCTTGTCAGTAGAGTCGTAGAACTGGCTTTCTTGCAAGAATATTTTCTACTTCGTGGAAAGCTCCGCTTTGCTTCGCACTCCATTATAAAATAGCATCATTTTGAAGAAGGTCAGGTAACCTTCCTAGGTCAGGTAACTGCATAGATGAGTAGTTGACTAGAAATCAATAATAAGCGAAACTCCATTAAGAATTTAGTCCCCCCATTAAAAATTAGATGCCTCCCATGCATCAAAATAACCACTGAACCCATCCTTTACCCCATTTTCCAAAAAAATTAACACATGATGAGGCATTAAAAGGACCTTTTTCCACTTAAGTGGGTATGAACTTGAGTGTAAGGTTCTTTTCAGAAAAAAAATACATATATACAAAAAAAAATTTTTATTTTTGAACCCCACTAATAAGGTTCTGATGATTTGCCAGCTTTGTAGTCCGGACCTCAACCAACCCTTTGGATTGAAAGTTATGGTCTGGGAGAATGGCCTGCTTTACTCAACACCGACTTTGAATAAAGTCCTCCATAACGTGTAGCTAGGGATTCGACAAATAAAACGTATAAATTTGTTTTTAAAAATATCAGCGCATTTTTTTTTGGCGTAAGTTTTTCTTTGTATCAGTATTTAAGACTAGACTAGTTCTGTAGGTGTATGGATATTGAAATTAGTGTACGTATGTATTGTTGGATTCGTTTTCTTGAGAGTGTGCGGGGTTTAATCATTGATGTCATCCACATTATCGCCCGACAACCAGGCCACTCGTGGTTGAAATTTAACTATCAGCGCTTGCGGAATCTTCACATCTTGCAATTCTGGCCACTTCATTTTCTGTGCGGAATTGGTGTATCATCGTCGTTTGATATGCCATCAATTTCTGTTTCCAGAAAGCTTCTACCTACTATGTCATTTTCGAATTCCATCAGTACATGCTGTGCGTTCTGTGATTTACCTGACAACACTAACAATACGAATCATTCACATACTTCTTTTTAAAAAAGAAGTCTCGGAATCATACACGTCGATACAGGCACTGCGTGAGGTAAACCGTTTACCCTTCTGAGTTTTATGTTGGTTAATACTCTTATTTGGCAGAATTTGTATGTATTTAAAATTCTATCTGCGATTGACCCCGATGGGCATCCTCTGATACTGTTTGGTATACGCATCATGATGCTCTACTATGCACAAAGTTTATCTCTCTCATATCTCTATTCCTATTGCTAGTTCCCATATAGGAGTTGCGTACATTAGTATAGATTTGATCTTTCTGTGTCTTCCAATATTTGGGATTAGCTTGGGCAATTGATAGGTCTTTTTGCTTGTGCATTTTAAGGTATCTTCAAAATTCAGCATACGGTTAAATAGTACTTCTGCTGTGCCATTCAATCTGTTGAGTTTGTTGCTGAACTTTCTTTATGCTACTCGAGAGCATGTTTCTTTTTTTGTAGTCTGTAAAATGGAAAGTCTTATCTTTGATGGTGCCCTTATAGTGGAGTTGTGCCACTTTATTTCGAGCACCTTTTTTTTTTGTGGTCTGTAAAATGGAAAGTCATACCTTTGATGGTGCCCTTATAGTAGAGTTGTGCCACTTTCTTGTGAGCATGGTTTCTTTTTGTTATGGTCTGTCAAGGGCAAAGCCGTATCTATATAATTTGGATGGTATCCTTATAGTGGAATTGTGCCACTTTCGCTATACTTTTGGCAACGTCTATTAATGCAATACCATCTACATATTTCATGACACTCATTCCATCTAGTACTCCATTGTACATTATATTTTACACGACTGGACCTAAGACTGATCCTTGTGGAACCCCTCTTGTTATTTTGTATATCTCTCCGTTTTGCAGAAGAAGATTCTGTCTTCGAAATAATATGCTATTATCCGCAATAGATAGTCTGGTACTTGTATATTTTTGTGCGCTTGTGCATATTTGTTGGTATTTTTCCCTCTTGTTAGCATGTATCTGAGGGCCTGGTTTACCTCTCATGCTGCACTAGTCTTTTCCTCGTTTCAACGCAAATTATTAATTAGCTTACTTCGCTTATTTCACTCCTCATGCATCGTATTTCCAATTTTTTCACTTGCTGGTAGATTGCTATCCATTTTTCAGGAGCGTAAGCAATAGAAAATTATATTGTCAGCTTATTGGCGTAGATTCAAGCCTGGATTAAGGCAAATATTTTCAGAATGACATAGAAGTGTGTTGTATAAGTTTACGTTTTCAGCTCTTCTGTTCACATAGAGTTCTAACATATATTGGAAATAAGTCACCAACTTCCCTTGGTGACGTTGTTCTGTAGATTTTGCCATTTAAATTCAACAGGGCTCATGTTGGACCATAGCTTCCCCTCTTGTTACACAAATATTACAACCTGATGCTCACTATTTGTTACTTCTTCACGCAAAACACATCATTGGTCCTTATTTATTCAAAAACGAGGCTGTAGCTAGTTTAAAGCCGTAACGGGTGTTACGGTTGAAAATCTGAAGGGGCGGAATGCTACTGGCAATTTCTATGAAGCACTGATGGTACAAATAGCAATGAAACAGAGTGAGATGCAAAATATTACGTGAATTTACCTGTATAATCTAAAAAAAATTTACTAATATTTTCTATTACTTTAAAATTTTCTAAATGGAATATGCGTGAACCTACACAATTTTAAATATTTTGATGACAGAAATGGAAAAGCAAGATACACAAAAGCACAAAGAAATATCATAGAAAAATGAAATTGTATATGTATGTACAAAATGCATGAAATAGCTTTACTACTTGCCTTATGCCAGGTATTTCCGCTTAAATTTAACTAATATTAAATTATGGAATAAGCTATAAATTCCTTATTACACATGATTTTTGTGTAACCTTGTTCAATGTTTTTCAATATATCGTTTTTTATCGAATTAATTGTGCACTAACCTATATGGTATATCTATCGTATTTATCTAAATTGTCTGATTTTTATTTACAAAGTGGTCAGATAATTTTCATGAACACATGGAAGTAGCGCTGAGTTGTATAGGCATACATATTTACATTTTTCAATAAGAATTTGTATCTTACACCTTTAAAGTATATGTCTTTTTATTTACAACTGCTGACAGATTATTTACAATTTTTTGTCTCGTTTGTTTGATCCAAAAGTATATAATTTAATTTTTGGTATAATTAGTTTAGAATATTAGAAATGTGTTTGCTAAGTAAACTTCTGTTGTTAAAAGTAAAAGTTCGTCTTATTTGAAGACCTTACATGCGTACGAAAAGGCCTAGTTCTGAGACTACATATAACAGCGGTACTAAATTTTTGAGCCTACAGTATAATTTCTATGTAAATGTAAATGTTCTCTATGTTATTCTTATGAGGCTAAATTTAGAATCAAACGCTTTCGAAATAACTTAGAAAGTTATATATGTACATTCTTATATTTATATATGCATTATTATATTCAATTATGTATATTTATCTTAACTATCTGTCTCTTTATTTACAATATAGACAGATTATATGGATTGTAATATTTTATAAGGGTTTCGCTTTTCACTCATTGACTTTTTTTGATACAAAAGCCGTATGTTCATTGAGCTTTTAAAATTAATATACTGAGTATTATACAATACATATTTTTATCATAAGTTTAATTAGCAAATAAGTTATCTTATACATCTATACGTTGTTATATACACAAATGTGTTTCTTAAATTAATTTGAGTCAGGCCTTTCGGGTTTGCTTTAGGCTTCGAACACGTTTGGGTTTTTGATGTTTTGGATATTCGAGTACTTCTTTCTAGTTGGTGATAGTGGGCTCTAATGTTCTATGCGATACGTTCTTAGTGGTACTTCTTCCTTATAGACCAGATTAATAAAGCCTCCTTGTCGTATGCAGTTCTAACGAGTTCCATCTGTCTTTGGTTATAACCTTCTACATTTTCCTCGCTCCAAAGTAACCGTTGTTATGTACGCTCACTATTAATTTCGTGTTGCATTTGACTTGGCACGCAAGGCAACTTTCGTTCGCCTTAATAGCATTAGATGATGTTTTCGAAGCTTTCTTCCGTCGATGATATCGATTTGATTGGTCTTATATTCGTCCCGGTTTTGTGCTTCTTCAATTCTTGCTAGAAACTCTGTAGCAATAGATCAGATTACCGCATATTGGCGAAATCGTTTCAAAGCAGCTACAATAGCTAGCACCTCCAGTTCATAGCTGCTATAGTTGAGTTGCGCATGTGACGTCTGTCTACTGTTTTAGTATACGAGGGGAAATTGGCTTTTATGGGTCTGTAACAAATCTTGTCAGTAGAGTCGTAGAACTGGCTTTCTTGCAAGAATATTTTCTACTTCGTGGAAAGCTCCGCTTTGCTTCGCACTCCATTATAAAATAGCATCATTTTGAAGAAGGTCAGGTAACCTTCCTAGTTAATATCCTAAAGTAACTGCATAGATGAGTAGTTGACTAGAAATCAATAATAAGCGAAACTCCATTAAGAATTTAGTCCCCCCATTAAAAATTAGATGCCTCCCATGCATCAAAATAACCACTGAACCCATCCTTTACCCCATTTTCCAAAAAAATTAACACATGATGAGGCATTAAAAGGACCTTTTTCCACTTAAGTGGGTATGAACTTGAGTGTAAGGTTCTTTTCAGAAAAAAAATACATATATACAAAAAAAAATTTTTATTTTTGAACCCCACTAATAAGGTTCTGATGATTTGCCAGCTTTGTAGTCCGGACCTCAACCAACCCTTTGGATTGAAAGTTATGGTCTGGGAGAATGGCCTGCTTTACTCAACACCGAAATATTGAGTATTTGAAGCAAGCCCTTGTCGAGACTTTTCGGGTGAATAACTTTGAATGAAGTCCTCCATAACGTGTAGCTAGGGATTCGACAAATAAAACGTATAAATTTGTTTTTAAAAATATCAGCGCATTTTTTTTTGGCGTAAGTTTTTCTTTGTATCAGTATTTAAGACTAGACTAGTTCTGTAGGTGTATGGATATTGAAATTAGTGTACGTATGTATTGTTGGATTCGTTTTCTTGAGAGTGTGCGGGGTTTAATCATTGGTGTCATCCACATTATCGCTCGACAACCAGGCCACTCGTGGTTGAAATTTAACTATCAGCGCTTGCGGAATCTTCACATCTTGCAATTCTGGCCACTTCATTTTCTGTGCGGAATTGGTGTATCATCGTCGTTTGATATGCCATCAATTTCTGTTTCCAGAAAGCTTCTACCTACTATGTCATTTTCGAATTCCATCAGTACATGCTGTGCGTTCTGTGATTTACCTGACAACACTAACAATACGAATCATTCACATACTTCTTTCTAAAAAAGAAGTCTCGGAATCATACACGTCGATACAGGCACTGCGTGAGGTAAACCGTTTACCCTTCTGAGTTTTATGTTGGTTAATACTCTTATTTGGCAGAATTTGTATGTATTTAAAATTCTATCTGCGATTGACCCCGATGGGCATCCTCTGATACTGTTTGGTATACGCATCATGATGCTCTACTATGCACAAAGTTTATCTCTCTCATATCTCTATTCCTATTGCTAGTTCCCATATAGGAGTTGCGTACATTAGTATAGATTTGATCTTTCTGTGTCTTCCAATATTTGGGATTAGCTTGGGCAATTGATAGGTCTTTTTGCTTGTGCATTTTAAGGTATCTTTAAAATTCATCATACGGTTAAATAGTACTTCTGCTGTGCCATTCAATCTGTTGAGTTTGTTGCTGAACTTTCTTTATGCTACTCGAGAGCATGTTTCTTTTTTTGTAGTCTGTAAAATGGAAAGTCTTATCTTTGATGGTGCCCTTATAGTGGAGTTGTGCCACTTTATTTCGAGCACCTTTTTTTTTTTGTGGTCTGTAAAATGGAAAGTCATACCTTTGATGGTGCCCTTATAGTAGAGTTGTGCCACTTCCTTGTGAGCATGGTTTCTTTTTGTTATGGTCTGTCAAGGGCAAAGCCGTATCTATATAATTTGGATGGTATCCTTATAGTGGAATTGTGCCACTTTCGCTATACTTTTGGCAACGTCTATTAATGCAATACCATCTACATATTTCATGACACTCATTCCATCTAGTACTCCATTGTACATTATATTTTACACGACTGGACCTAAGACTGATCCTTGTGGAACCCCTCTTGTTATTTTGTATATCTCTCCGTTTTGCAGAAGAAGATTCTGTCTTCGCAATAATATGCTATTATCCGCAATAGATAGTCTGGTACTTGTATATTTTTGTGCGCTTGTGCATATTTGTTGGTATTTTTCCCACTTGTTAGCATGTATCTGAGGGCCTGGTTTACCTCTCATGCTGCACTAGTCTTTTCCTCGTTTCAACGCAAATTATTAATTAGCTTACTTCGCTTATCTCACTCCTCATGCATCGTATTTCCAATTTTTTCACTTGCTGGTAGATTGCTATCCATTTTTCAGGAGCGTAAGCAATAGAAAATTATATTGTCAGCTTATTGGCGTAGATGCAAGCCTGGATTAAGGCAAATATTTTCTAATCTAAAAAAAATTTACTAATATTTTCTATTACTTTAAAATTTTCTAAATGGAATATGCGTGAACCTACACAATTTTAAATATTTTGATGACAGAAATGGAAAAGCAAGATACACAAAAGCACAAAGAAATATCATAGAAAAATGAAATTGTATATGTATGTACAAAATGCATGAAATAGCATTACTACTTGCCTTATGCCAGGTATTTCCGCTTAAATTTAACTAATATTAAATTATGGAATAAGCTATAAATTCCTTATTACACATGATTTTTGTGTAACCTTGTTCAATGTTTTTCAATATATCGTTTTTTATCGAATTAATTGTGCACTAACCTATATGGTATATCTATCGTATTTATCTAAATTGTCTGTTGTATAGGTATACATATTTACATTTTTCAATAAGAATTTGTATCTTACACCTTTAAAGTATATGTCTTTTTATTTACAACTGCTGACAGATTATTTACAATTTTTTGTCTCGTTTGTTTGATCCAAAAGTATATAATTTAATTTTTGGTATAATTAGTTTAGAATATTAGAAATGTGTTTGCTAAGTAAACTTCTGTTGTTAAAAGTAAAAGTTCGTCTTATTTGAAGACCTTACATGCGTACGAAAAGGCTTAGTTCTGAGACTACATATAACAGCGGTACTAAATTTTTGAGCCTACAGTATAATTTCTATGTAAATGTAAATGTTCTCTATGTTATTCTTATGAGGCTAAATTTAGAATCAAACGCTTTCGAGATAACTTAGAAAGTTATATATGTACATTCTTATATTTATATATGCATTATTATATTCAATTATGTATATTTATCTTAACTATCTGTCTCTGTATTTACAATATAGACAGATTATATGGATTGTAATATTTCATAAGGGTTTCGCTTTTCACTCATTGACTTTTTTTGATACAAAAGCCGTATGATCATTGAGCTTTTAAAATTAATATACTGAGTATTATACAATACATATTTTTGTCATAAGTTTAATTAGCAAATAAGTTATCTTATACATCTATACGTTGTTATATACACAAATGTGTTTCTTAAATTAATTTGAGTCAGGCCTTTCGGGTTTGCTTTAGGCTTGGAACACGTTTGGGTTTTTGATGTTTTGGATATTCGAGTACTTCTTTCTAGTTGGTGATAGTGGGCTCTAATGTTCTATGCGATACGTTCTTAGTGGTGCTTCTTCCTTATAGACCAGATTAATAAAGCCTCCTTGTCGTATGCAGTTCTAACGAGTTCTATCTGTCTTTGGTTATAACCTTCTACATTTTCCTCGCTCCAAAGTAACCGTTGTTATGTACGCTTACTATTAATTTCATGTTGAATTTGATGATGTTTACGAAGCTTTCTTCCGTCGATGATATCGATTTGATTGGTCTTATATTCGTCCCGGTTTTGTGCTTCTTCAATTCTTGCTAGAAACTCTGTAGCAACAGATCAGATTACCGCATATTGGCGAAATCGTTTCAAAGCAGCTACAATAGCTAGCACCTCCAGTTCATAGCTGCTATAGTTGAGTTGCGCATGTGACGTCTTTCTACTGTTTTAGTATACGAGGGGAAATTGGCTTTTATGGGTCTGTAACAAATCTTGTCAGTAGAGTCGTAGAACTGGCTTTCTTGCAAGAATATTTTCTACTTCGTGGAAAGCTCCGCTTTGCTTCGCACTCCATTATAAAATAGCATCATTTTGAAGAAGGTCAGGTAACCTTCCTAGTTAATATCCTAAAGTAACTGCATAGATGAGTAGTTGACTAGAAATCAATAATAAGCGAAACTCCATTAAGAATTTAGTCCCCCCATTAAAAATTAGATGCCTCCCATGCATCAAAATAACCACTGAACCCATCCTTTACCCCATTTTCCAAAAAAATTAACACATGATGAGGCATTAAAAGGACCTTTTTCCACTTAAGTGGGTATGAACTTGAGTGTGAGGTTCTTTTCAGAAAAAAAATACATATATACAAAAAAAAATTTTTATTTTTGAACCCCACTAATAAGGTTCTGATGATTTGCCAGCTTTGTAGTCCGGACCTCAACCAACCCTTTGGATTGAAAGTTATGGTCTGGGAGAATGGCCTGCTTTACTCAACACCGAAATATTGAGTATTTGAAGCAAGCCCTTGTCGAGACTTTTCGGGTGAATAACTTTGAATAAAGTCCTCCATAACGTGTAGCTAGGGATTCGACAAATAAAACGTATAAATTTGTTTTTAAAAATATCAGCGCATTTTTTTTTGGCGTAAGTTTTTCTTTGTATCAGTATTTAAGACTAGACTAGTTCTGTAGGTGTATGGATATTAGTGTACGTATGTATTGTTGGATTCGTTTTCTTGAGAGTGTGCGGGGTTTAATCATTGATGTCATCCACATTATCGCTCGACAACCAGGCCACTCGTGGTTGAAATTTAACTATCAGCGCTTGCGGAATCTTCACATCTTGCAATTCTGGCCACTTCATTTTCTGTGCGGAATTGGTGTATCATCGTCGTTTGATATGCCATCAATTTCTGTTTCCAGAAAACTTCTACCTACTATGTCATTTTCGAATTCCATCAGTACATGCTGTGCGTTCTGTGATTTACCTGACAACACTAACAATACGAATCATTCACATACTTCTTTCTAAAAAAGAAGTCTCGGAATCATACACGTCGATACAGGCACTGCGTGAGGTAAACCGTTTACCCTTCTGAGTTTTATGTTGGTTAATACTCTTATTTGGCAGAATTTGTATGTATTTAAAATTCTATCTGCGATTGACCCCGATGGGCATCCTCTGATACTGTTTGGTATACGCATCATGATGCTCTACTATGCACAAAGTTTATCTCTCTCATATCTCTATTCCTATTGCTAGTTCCCATATAGGAGTTGCGTACATTAGTATAGATTTGATCTTTCTGTGTCTTCCAATATTTGGGATTAGCTTGGGCAATTGATAGGTCTTTTTGCTTGTGCATTTTAAGGTATCTTTAAAATTCATCATACGGTTAAATAGTACTTCTGCTGTGCCATTCAATCTGTTGAGTTTGTTGCTGAACTTTCTTTATGCTACTCGAGAGCATGTTTCTTTTTTTGTAGTCTGTAAAATGGAAAGTCTTATCTTTGATGGTGCCCTTATAGTGGAGTTGTGCCACTTTATTTCGAGCACCTTTTTTTTTTGTGGTCTGTAAAATGGAAAGTCATACCTTTGATGGTGCCCTTATAGTAGAGTTGTGCCACTTTCTTATGAGCATGGTTTCTTTTTGTTATGGTCTGTCAAGGGCAAAGCCGTATCTATATAATTTGGATGGTATCCTTATAGTGGAATTGTGCCACTTTCGCTATACTTTTGGCAACGTCTATTAATGCAATACCATCTACATATTTCATGACACTCATTCCATCTAGTACTCCATTGTACATTATATTTTACACGACTGGACCTAAGACTGATCCTTGTGGAACCCCTCTTGTTATTTTGTATATCTCTCCGTTTTGCAGAAGAAGATTCTGTCTTCGAAATAATATGCTATTATCCGCAATAGATAGTCTGGTACTTGTATATTTTTGTGCGCTTGTGCATATTTGTTGGTATTTTTCCCTCTTGTTAGCATGTATCTGAGGGCCTGGTTTACCTCTCATGCTGCACTAGTCTTTTCCTCGTTTCAACGCAAATTATTAATTAGCTTACTTCGCTTATTTCACTCCTCATGCATCGTATTTCCAATTTTTTCACTTGCTGGTAGATTGCTATCCATTTTTCAGGAGCGTAAGCAATAGAAAATTATATTGTCAGCTTATTGGCGTAGATGCAAGCCTGGATTAAGGCAAATATTTTCAGAATGACATAGAAGTGTGTTGTATAAGTTTACGTTTTCAGCTCTTCTGTTCACATAGAGTTCTAACATATATTGGAAATAAGTCACCAACTTCCCTTGGTGACGTTGTTCTGTAGATTTTGCCATTTAAATTCAACAGGGCTCATGTTGGACCATAGCTTCCCCTCTTGTTACACAAATATTACAACCTGATGCTCACTATTTGTTACTTCTTCACGCAAAACACATCATTGGTCCTTATTTATTCAAAAACGAGGCTGTAGCTAGTTTAAAGCCGTAACGGGTGTTACGGTTGAAAATCTGAAGGGGCGGAATGCTACTGGCAATTTCTATGAAGCACTGATGGTACAAATAGCAATGAAACAGAGTGAGATGCAAAATATTACGTGAATTTACCTGTATAATCTAAAAAAAATTTACTAATATTTTCTATTACTTTAAAATTTTCTAAATGGAATATGCGTGAACCTACACAATTTTAAATATTTTGATGACAGAAATGGAAAAGCAAGATACACAAAAGCACAAAGAAATATCATAGAAAAATGAAATTGTATATGTATGTACAAAATGCATGAAATAGCTTTACTACTTGCCTTATGCCAGGTATTTCCGCTTAAATTTAACTAATATTAAATTATGGAATAAGCTATAAATTCCTTATTACACATGATTTTTGTGTAACCTTGTTCAATGTTTTTCAATATATCGTTTTTTATCGAATTAATTGTGCACTAACCTATATGGTATATCTATCGTATTTATCTAAATTGTCTGATTTTTATTTACAAAGTGGTCAGATAATTTTCATGAACACATGAAAGTAGCGCTGAGTTGTATAGGTATACATATTTACATTTTTCAATAAGAATTTGTATCTTACACCTTTAAAGTATATGTCTTTTTATTTACAACTGCTGACAGATTATTTACAATTTTTTGTCTCGTTTGTTTGATCCAAAAGTATATAATTTAATTTTTGGTATAATTAGTTTAGAATATTAGAAATGTGTTTGCTAAGTAAACTTCTGTTGTTAAAAGTAAAAGTTCGTCTTATTTGAAGACCTTACATGCGTACGACAAGGCTTAGTTCTGAGACTACATATAACAGCGGTACTAAATTTTTGAGCCTACAGTATAATTTCTATGTAAATGTAAATGTTCTCTATGTTATTCTTATGAGGCTAAATTTAGAATCAAACGCTTTCGAGATAACTTAGAAAGTTATATATGTACATTCTTATATTTATATATGCATTATTATATTCAATTATGTATATTTATCTTAACTATCTGTCTCTGTATTTACAATATAGACAGATTATATGGATTGTAATATTTCATAAGGGTTTCGCTTTTCACTCATTGACTTTTTTTGATACAAAAGCCGTATGTTCATTGAGCTTTTAAAATTAATATACTGAGTATTATACTCGTACAATACATATTTTTGTCATAAGTTTAATTAGCAAATAAGTTATCTTATACATCTATACGTTGTTATATACACAAATGTGTTTCTTAAACTAATTTGAGTCAGGCCTTTCGGGTTTGCTTTAGGCTTGGAACACGTTTGGGTTTTTGATGTTTTGGATATTCGAGTACTTCTTTCTAGTTGGTGATAGTGGGCTCTAATGTTCTATGCGATACGTTCTTAGTGGTGCTTCTTCCTTATAGACCAGATTAATAAAGCCTCCTTGTCGTATGCAGTTCTAACGAGTTCTATCTGTCTTTGGTTATAACCTTCTACATTTTCCTCGCTCCAAAGTAACCGTTGTTATGTACGCTTACTATTAATTTCATGTTGAATTTGATGATGTTTACGAAGCTTTCTTCCGTCGATGATATCGATTTGATTGGTCTTATATTCGTCCCGGTTTTGTGCTTCTTCAATTCTTGCTAGAAACTCTGTAGCAACAGATCAGATTACCGCATATTGGCGAAATCGTTTCAAAGCAGCTACAATAGCTAGCACCTCCAGTTCATAGCTGCTATAGTTGAGTTGCGCATGTGACGTCTGTCTACTGTTTTAGTATACGAGGGGAAATTGGCTTTTATGGGTCTGTAACAAATCTTGTCAGTAGAGTCGTAGAACTGGCTTTCTTGCAAGAATATTTTCTACTTCGTGGAAAGCTCCGCTTTGCTTCGCACTCCATTATAAAATAGCATCATTTTGAAGAAGGTCAGGTAACCTTCCTAGTTAATATCCTAAAGTAACTGCATAGATGAGTAGTTGACTAGAAATCAATAATAAGCGAAACTCCATTAAGAATTTAGTCCCCCCATTAAAAATTAGATGCCTCCCATGCATCAAAATAACCACTGAACCCATCCTTTACCCCATTTTCCAAAAAAATTAACACATGATGAGGCATTAAAAGGACCTTTTTCCACTTAAGTGGGTATGAACTTGAGTGTGAGGTTCTTTTCAGAAAAAAAATACATATATACAAAAAAAAATTTTTATTTTTGAACCCCACTAATAAGGTTCTGATGATTTGCCAGCTTTGTAATCCGGACCTCAACCAACCCTTTGGATTGAAAGTTATGGTCTGGGAGAATGGCCTGCTTTACTCAACACCGAAATATTGAGTATTTGAAGCAAGCCCTTGTCGAGACTTTTCGGGTGAATAACTTTGAATAAAGTCCTCCATAACGTGTAGCTAGGGATTCGACAAATAAAACGTATAAATTTGTTTTTAAAAATATCAGCGCATTTTTTTTTGGCGTAAGTTTTTCTTTGTATCAGTATTTAAGACTAGACTAGTTCTGTAGGTGTATGGATATTGAAATTAGTGTACGTATGTATTGTTGGATTCGTTTTCTTGAGAGTGTGCGGGGTTTAATCATTGATGTCATCCACATTATCGCTCGACAACCAGGCCACTCGTGGTTGAAATTTAACTATCAGCGCTTGCGGAATCTTCACATCTTGCAATTCTGGCCACTTCATTTTCTGTGCGGAATTGGTGTATCATCGTCGTTTGATATGCCATCAATTTCTGTTTCCAGAAAACTTCTACCTACTATGTCATTTTCGAATTCCATCAGTACATGCTGTGCGTTCTGTGATTTACCTGACAACACTAACAATACGAATCATTCACATACTTCTTTCTAAAAAAGAAGTCTCGGAATCATACACGTCGATACAGGCACTGCGTGAGGTAAACCGTTTACCCTTCTGAGTTTTATGTTGGTTAATACTCTTATTTGGCAGAATTTGTATGTATTTAAAATTCTATCTGCGATTGACCCCGATGGGCATCCTCTGATACTGTTTGGTATACGCATCATGATGCTCTACTATGCACAAAGTTTATCTCTCTCATATCTCTATTCCTATTGCTAGTTCCCATATAGGAGTTGCGTACATTAGTATAGATTTGATCTTTCTGTGTCTTCCAATATTTGGGATTAGCTTGGGCAATTGATAGGTCTTTTTGCTTGTGCATTTTAAGGTATCTTTAAAATTCATCATACGGTTAAATAGTACTTCTGCTGTGCCATTCAATCTGTTGAGTTTGTTGCTGAACTTTCTTTATGCTACTCGAGAGCATGTTTCTTTTTTTGTAGTCTGTAAAATGGAAAGTCTTATCTTTGATGGTGCCCTTATAGTGGAGTTGTGCCACTTTATTTCGAGCACCTTTTTTTTTTGTGGTCTGTAAAATGGAAAGTCATACCTTTGATGGTGCCCTTATAGTAGAGTTGTGCCACTTTCTTATGAGCATGGTTTCTTTTTGTTATGGTCTGTCAAGGGCAAAGCCGTATCTATATAATTTGGATGGTATCCTTATAGTGGAATTGTGCCACTTTCGCTATACTTTTGGCAACGTCTATTAATGCAATACCATCTACATATTTAATGACACTCATTCCATCTAGTACTCCATCATACATTATATTTTACACGACTGGACCTAAGACTGATCCTTGTGGAACCCCTCTTGTTATTTTGTATATCTCTCCGTTTTGCAGAAGAAGATTCTGTCTTCGAAATAATATGCTATTATCCGCAATAGATAGTCTGGTACTTGTATATTTTTGTGCGCTTGTGCATATTTGTTGGTATTTTTCCCTCTTGTTAGCATGTATCTGAGGGCCTGGTTTACCTCTCATGCTGCACTAGTCTTTTCCTCGTTTCAACGCAAATTATTAATTAGCTTACTTCGCTTATTTCACTCCTCATGCATCGTATTTCCAATTTTTTCACTTGCTGGTAGATTGCTATCCATTTTTCAGGAGCGTAAGCAATAGAAAATTATATTGTCAGCTTATTGGCGTAGATTCAAGCCTGGATTAAGGCAAATATTTTCAGAATGACATAGAAGTGTGTTGTATAAGTTTACGTTTTCAGCTCTTCTGTTCACATAGAGTTCTAACATATATTGGAAATAAGTCACCAACTTCCCTTGGTGACGTTGTTCTGTAGATTTTGCCATTTAAATTCAACAGGGCTCATGTTGGACCATAGCTTCCCCTCTTGTTACACAAATATTACAACCTGATGCTCACTATTTGTTACTTCTTCACGCAAAACACATCATTGGTCCTTATTTATTCAAAAACGAGGCTGTAGCTAGTTTAAAGCCGTAACGGGTGTTACGGTTGAAAATCTGAAGGGGCGGAATGCTACTGGCAATTTCTATGAAGCACTGATGGTACAAATAGCAATGAAACAGAGTGAGATGCAAAATATTACGTGAATTTACCTGTATAATCTAAAAAAAATTTACTAATATTTTCTATTACTTTAAAATTTTCTAAATGGAATATGCGTGAACCTACACAATTTTAAATATTTTGATGACAGAAATGGAAAAGCAAGATACACAAAAGCACAAAGAAATATCATAGAAAAATGAAATTGTATATGTATGTACAAAATGCATGAAATAGCTTTACTACTTGCCTTATGCCAGGTATTTCCGCTTAAATTTAACTAATATTAAATTATGGAATAAGCTATAAATTCCTTATTACACATGATTTTTGTGTAACCTTGTTCAATGTTTTTCAATATATCGTTTTTTATCGAATTAATTGTGCACTAACCTATATGGTATATCTATCGTATTTATCTAAATTGTCTGATTTTTATTTACAAAGTGGTCAGATAATTTTCATGAACACATGAAAGTAGCGCTGAGTTGTATAGGTATGCATATTTACATTTTTCAATAAGAATTTGTATCTTACACCTTTAAAGTATATGTCTTTTTATTTACAACTGCTGACAGATTATTTACAATTTTTTGTCTCGTTTGTTTGATCCAAAAGTATATAATTTAATTTTTGGTATAATTAGTTTAGAATATTAGAAATGTGTTTGCTAAGTAAACTTCTGTTGTTAAAAGTAAAAGTTCGTCTTATTTGAAGACCTTACATGCGTACGACAAGGCTTAGTTCTGAGACTACATATAACAGCGGTACTAAATTTTTGAGCCTACAGTATAATTTCTATGTAAATGTAAATGTTCTCTATGTTATTCTTATGAGGCTAAATTTAGAATCAAACGCTTTCGAGATAACTTAGAAAGTTATATATGTACATTCTTATATTTATATATGCATTATTATATTCAATTATGTATATTTATCTTAACTATCTGTCTCTGTATTTACAATATAGACAGATTATATGGATTGTAATATTTCATAAGGGTTTCGCTTTTCACTCATTGACTTTTTTTGATACAAAAGCCGTATGTTCATTGAGCTTTTAAAATTAATATACTGAGTATTATACAATACATATTTTTGTCATAAGTTTAATTAGCAAATAAGTTATCTTATACATCTATACGTTGTTATATACACAAATGTGTTTCTTAAATTAATTTGAGTCAGGCCTTTCGGGTTTGCTTTAGGCTTGGAACACGTTTGGGGTTTTGATGTTTTGGATATTCGAGTACTTCTTTCTAGTTGGTGATAGTGGGCTCTAATGTTCTATGCGATACGTTCTTAGTGGTGCTTCTTCCTTATAGACCAGATTAATAAAGCCTCCTTGTCGTATGCAGTTCTAACGAGTTCTATCTGTCTTTGGTTATAACCTTCTACATTTTCCTCGCTCCAAAGTAACCGTTGTTATGTACGCTTACTATTAATTTCATGTTGAATTTGATGATGTTTACGAAGCTTTCTTCCGTCGATGATATCGATTTGATTGGTCTTATATTCGTCCCGGTTTTGTGCTTCTTCAATTCTTGCTAGAAACTCTGTAGCAACAGATCAGATTACCGCATATTGGCGAAATCGTTTCAAAGCAGCTACAATAGCTAGCACCTCCAGTTCATAGCTGCTATAGTTGAGTTGCGCATGTGACGTCTGTCTACTGTTTTAGTATACGAGGGGAAATTGGCTTTCATGGGTCTGTAACAAATCTTGTCAGTAGAGTCGTAGAACTGGCTTTCTTGCAAGAATATTTTCTACTTCGTGGAAAGCTCCGCTTTGCTTCGCACTCCATTATAAAATAGCATCATTTTGAAGAAGGTCAGGTAACCTTCCTAGTTAATATCCTAAAGTAACTGCATAGATGAGTAGTTGACTAGAAATCAATAATAAGCGAAACTCCATTAAGAATTTAGTCCCCCCATTAAAAATTAGATGCCTCCCATGCATCAAAATAACCACTGAACCCATCCTTTACCCCATTTTCCAAAAAAATTAACACATGATGAGGCATTAAAAGGACCTTTTTCCACTTAAGTGGGTATGAACTTGAGTGTGAGGTTCTTTTCAGAAAAAAAATACATATATACAAAAAAAAATTTTTATTTTTGAACCCCACTAATAAGGTTCTGATGATTTGCCAGCTTTGTAGTCCGGACCTCAACCAACCCTTTGGATTGAAAGTTATGGTCTGGGAGAATGGCCTGCTTTACTCAACACCGAAATATTGAGTATTTGAAGCAAGCCCTTGTCGAGACTTTTCGGGTGAATAACTTTGAATAAAGTCCTCCATAACGTGTAGCTAGGGATTCGACAAATAAAACGTATAAATTTGTTTTTAAAAATATCAGCGCATTTTTTTTTGGCGTAAGTTTTTCTTTGTATCAGTATTTAAGACTAGACTAGTTCTGTAGGTGTATGGATATTGAAATTAG
This sequence comes from Volucella zonaria, assembly GCA_963966105.1. Classification (NCBI taxonomy): domain Eukaryota; kingdom Metazoa; phylum Arthropoda; class Insecta; order Diptera; family Syrphidae; genus Volucella; species Volucella zonaria. Next base: position 2,216,598 of record OZ014536.1, on the reverse strand, counting down.
TGTACGTATGTATTGTTGGATTCGTTTTCTTGAGAGTGTGCGGGGTTTAATCATTGATGTCATCCACATTATCGCTCGACAACCAGGCCACTCGTGGTTGAAATTTAACTATCAGCGCTTGCGGAATCTTCACATCTTGCAATTCTGGCCACTTCATTTTCTGTGCGGAATTGGTGTATCATCGTCGTTTGATATGCCATCAATTTCTGTTTCCAGAAAACTTCTACCTACTATGTCATTTTCGAATTCCATCAGTACATGCTGTGCGTTCTGTGTTTTACCTGACAACACTAACAATACGAATCATTCACATACTTCTTTCTAAAAAAGAAGTCTCGGAATCATACACGTCGATACAGGCACTGCGTGAGGTAAACCGTTTACCCTTCTGAGTTTTATGTTGGTTAATACTCTTATTTGGCAGAATTTGTATGTATTTAAAATTCTATCTGCGATTGACCCCGATGGGCATCCTCTGATACTGTTTGGTATACGCATCATGATGCTCTACTATGCACAAAGTTTATCTCTCTCATATCTCTATTCCTATTGCTAGTTCCCATATAGGAGTTGCGTACATTAGTATAGATTTGATCTTTCTGTGTCTTCCAATATTTGGGATTAGCTTGGGCAATTGATAGGTCTTTTTGCTTGTGCATTTTAAGGTATCTTTAAAATTCATCATACGGTTAAATAGTACTTCTGCTATGCCATTCAATCTGTTGAGTTTGTTGCTGAACTTTCTTTATGCTACTCGAGAGCATGTTTCTTTTTTTGTAGTCTGTAAAATGGAAAGTCTTATCTTTGATGGTGCCCTTATAGTGGAGTTGTGCCACTTTATTTCGAGCACCTTTTTTTTTTGTGGTCTGTAAAATGGAAAGTCATACCTTTGATGGTGCCCTTATAGTAGAGTTGTGCCACTTTCTTATGAGCATGGTTTCTTTTTGTTATGGTCTGTCAAGGGCAAAGCCGTATCTATATAATTTGGATGGTATCCTTATAGTGGAATTGTGCCACTTTCGCTATACTTTTGGCAACGTCTATTAATGCAATACCATCTACATATTTCATGACACTCATTCCATCTAGTACTCCATTGTACATTATATTTTACACGACTGGACCTAAGACTGATCCTTGTGGAACCCCTCTTGTTATTTTGTATATCTCTCCGTTTTGCAGAAGAAGATTCTGTCTTCGAAATAATATGCTATTATCCGCAATAGATAGTCTGGTACTTGTATATTTTTGTGCGCTTGTGCATATTTGTTGGTATTTTTCCCTCTTGTTAGCATGTATCTGAGGGCCTGGTTTACCTCTCATGCTGCACTAGTCTTTTCCTCGTTTCAACGCAAATTATTAATTAGCTTACTTCGCTTATTTCACTCCTCATGCATCGTATTTCCAATTTTTTCACTTGCTGGTAGATTGCTATCCATTTTTCAGGAGCGTAAGCAATAGAAAATTATATTGTCAGCTTATTGGCGTAGATTCAAGCCTGGATTAAGGCAAATATTTTCAGAATGACATAGAAGTGTGTTGTATAAGTTTACGTTTTCAGCTCTTCTGTTCACATAGAGTTCTAACATATATTGGAAATAAGTCACCAACTTCCCTTGGTGACGTTGTTCTGTAGATTTTGCCATTTAAATTCAACAGGGCTCATGTTGGACCATAGCTTCCCCTCTTGTTACACAAATATTACAACCTGATGCTCACTATTTGTTACTTCTTCACGCAAAACACATCATTGGTCCTTATTTATTCAAAAACGAGGCTGTAGCTAGTTTAAAGCCGTAACGGGTGTTACGGTTGAAAATCTGAAGGGGCGGAATGCTACTGGCAATTTCTATGAAGCACTGATGGTACAAATAGCAATGAAACAGAGTGAGATGCAAAATATTACGTGAATTTACCTGTATAATCTAAAAAAAATTTACTAATATTTTCTATTACTTTAAAATTTTCTAAATGGAATATGCGTGAACCTACACAATTTTAAATATTTTGATGACAGAAATGGAAAAGCAAGATACACAAAAGCACAAAGAAATATCATAGAAAAATGAAATTGTATATGTATGTACAAAATGCATGAAATAGCTTTACTACTTGCCTTATGCCAGGTATTTCCGCTTAAATTTAACTAATATTAAATTATGGAATAAGCTATAAATTCCTTATTACACATGATTTTTGTGTAACCTTGTTCAATGTTTTTCAATATATCGTTTTTTATCGAATTAATTGTGCACTAACCTATATGGTATATCTATCGTATTTATCTAAATTGTCTGATTTTTATTTACAAAGTGGTCAGATAATTTTCATGAACACATGAAAGTAGCGCTGAGTTGTATAGGTATGCATATTTACATTTTTCAATAAGAATTTGTATCTTACACCTTTAAAGTATATGTCTTTTTATTTACAACTGCTGACAGATTATTTACAATTTTTTGTCTCGTTTGTTTGATCCAAAAGTATATAATTTAATTTTTGGTATAATTAGTTTAGAATATTAGAAATGTGTTTGCTAAGTAAACTTCTGTTGTTAAAAGTAAAAGTTCGTCTTATTTGAAGACCTTACATGCGTACGACAAGGCTTAGTTCTGAGACTACATATAACAGCGGTACTAAATTTTTGAGCCTACAGTATAATTTCTATGTAAATGTAAATGTTCTCTATGTTATTCTTATGAGGCTAAATTTAGAATCAAACGCTTTCGAGATAACTTAGAAAGTTATATATGTACATTCTTATATTTATATATGCATTATTATATTCAATTATGTATATTTATCTTAACTATCTGTCTCTGTATTTACAATATAGACAGATTATATGGATTGTAATATTTCATAAGGGTTTCGCTTTTCACTCATTGACTTTTTTTGATACAAAAGCCGTATGTTCATTGAGCTTTTAAAATTAATATACTGAGTATTATACAATACATATTTTTGTCATAAGTTTAATTAGCAAATAAGTTATCTTATACATCTATACGTTGTTATATACACAAATGTGTTTCTTAAATTAATTTGAGTCAGGCCTTTCGGGTTTGCTTTAGGCTTGGAACACGTTTGGGGTTTTGATGTTTTGGATATTCGAGTACTTCTTTCTAGTTGGTGATAGTGGGCTCTAATGTTCTATGCGATACGTTCTTAGTGGTGCTTCTTCCTTATAGACCAGATTAATAAAGCCTCCTTGTCGTATGCAGTTCTAACGAGTTCTATCTGTCTTTGGTTATAACCTTCTACATTTTCCTCGCTCCAAAGTAACCGTTGTTATGTACGCTTACTATTAATTTCATGTTGAATTTGATGATGTTTACGAAGCTTTCTTCCGTCGATGATATCGATTTGATTGGTCTTATATTCGTCCCGGTTTTGTGCTTCTTCAATTCTTGCTAGAAACTCTGTAGCAACAGATCAGATTACCGCATATTGGCGAAATCGTTTCAAAGCAGCTACAATAGCTAGCACCTCCAGTTCATAGCTGCTATAGTTGAGTTGCGCATGTGACGTCTGTCTACTGTTTTAGTATACGAGGGGAAATTGGCTTTTATGGGTCTGTAACAAATCTTGTCAGTAGAGTCGTAGAACTGGCTTTCTTGCAAGAATATTTTCTACTTCGTGGAAAGCTCCGCTTTGCTTCGCACTCCATTATAAAATAGCATCATTTTGAAGAAGGTCAGGTAACCTTCCTAGTTAATATCCTAAAGTAACTGCATAGATGAGTAGTTGACTAGAAATCAATAATAAGCGAAACTCCATTAAGAATTTAGTCCCCCCATTAAAAATTAGATGCCTCCCATGCATCAAAATAACCACTGAACCCATCCTTTACCCCATTTTCCAAAAAAATTAACACATGATGAGGCATTAAAAGGACCTTTTTCCACTTAAGTGGGTATGAACTTGAGTGTGAGGTTCTTTTCAGAAAAAAAATACATATATACAAAAAAAAATTTTTATTTTTGAACCCCACTAATAAGGTTCTGATGATTTGCCAGCTTTGTAGTCCGGACCTCAACCAACCCTTTGGATTGAAAGTTATGGTCTGGGAGAATGGCCTGCTTTACTCAACACCGAAATATTGAGTATTTGAAGCAAGCCCTTGTCGAGACTTTTCGGGTGAATAACTTTGAATAAAGTCCTCCATAACGTGTAGCTAGGGATTCGACAAATAAAACGTATAAATTTGTTTTTAAAAATATCAGCGCATTTTTTTTTGGCGTAAGTTTTTCTTTGTATCAGTATTTAAGACTAGACTAGTTCTGTAGGTGTATGGATATTGAAATTAGTGTACGTATGTATTGTTGGATTCGTTTTCTTGAGAGTGTGCGGGGTTTAATCATTGATGTCATCCACATTATCGCTCGACAACCAGGCCACTCGTGGTTGAAATTTAACTATCAGCGCTTGCGGAATCTTCACATCTTGCAATTCTGGCCACTTCATTTTCTGTGCGGAATTGGTGTATCATCGTCGTTTGATATGCCATCAATTTCTGTTTCCAGAAAACTTCTACCTACTATGTCATTTTCGAATTCCATCAGTACATGCTGTGCGTTCTGTGTTTTACCTGACAACACTAACAATACGAATCATTCACATACTTCTTTCTAAAAAAGAAGTCTCGGAATCATACACGTCGATACAGGCACTGCGTGAGGTAAACCGTTTACCCTTCTGAGTTTTATGTTGGTTAATACTCTTATTTGGCAGAATTTGTATGTATTTAAAATTCTATCTGCGATTGACCCCGATGGGCATCCTCTGATACTGTTTGGTATACGCATCATGATGCTCTACTATGCACAAAGTTTATCTCTCTCATATCTCTATTCCTATTGCTAGTTCCCATATAGGAGTTGCGTACATTAGTATAGATTTGATCTTTCTGTGTCTTCCAATATTTGGGATTAGCTTGGGCAATTGATAGGTCTTTTTGCTTGTGCATTTTAAGGTATCTTTAAAATTCATCATACGGTTAAATAGTACTTCTGCTGTGCCATTCAATCTGTTGAGTTTGTTGCTGAACTTTCTTTATGCTACTCGAGAGCATGTTTCTTTTTTTGTAGTCTGTAAAATGGAAAGTCTTATCTTTGATGGTGCCCTTATAGTGGAGTTGTGCCACTTTATTTCGAGCACCTTTTTTTTTTGTGGTCTGTAAAATGGAAAGTCATACCTTTGATGGTGCCCTTATAGTAGAGTTGTGCCACTTTCTTATGAGCATGGTTTCTTTTTGTTATGGTCTGTCAAGGGCAAAGCCGTATCTATATAATTTGGATGGTATCCTTATAGTGGAATTGTGCCACTTTCGCTATACTTTTGGCAACGTCTATTAATGCAATACCATCTACATATTTCATGACACTCATTCCATCTAGTACTCCATTGTACATTATATTTTACACGACTGGACCTAAGACTGATCCTTGTGGAACCCCTCTTGTTATTTTGTATATCTCTCCGTTTTGCAGAAGAAGATTCTGTCTTCGAAATAATATGCTATTATCCGCAATAGATAGTCTGGTACTTGTATATTTTTGTGCGCTTGTGCATATTTGTTGGTATTTTTCCCTCTTGTTAGCATGTATCTGAGGGCCTGGTTTACCTCTCATGCTGCACTAGTCTTTTCCTCGTTTCAACGCAAATTATTAATTAGCTTACTTCGCTTATTTCACTCCTCATGCATCGTATTTCCAATTTTTTCACTTGCTGGTAGATTGCTATCCATTTTTCAGGAGCGTAAGCAATAGAAAATTATATTGTCAGCTTATTGGCGTAGATTCAAGCCTGGATTAAGGCAAATATTTTCAGAATGACATAGAAGTGTGTTGTATAAGTTTACGTTTTCAGCTCTTCTGTTCACATAGAGTTCTAACATATATTGGAAATAAGTCACCAACTTCCCTTGGTGACGTTGTTCTGTAGATTTTGCCATTTAAATTCAACAGGGCTCATGTTGGACCATAGCTTCCCCTCTTGTTACACAAATATTACAACCTGATGCTCACTATTTGTTACTTCTTCACGCAAAACACATCATTGGTCCTTATTTATTCAAAAACGAGGCTGTAGCTAGTTTAAAGCCGTAACGGGTGTTACGGTTGAAAATCTGAAGGGGCGGAATGCTACTGGCAATTTCTATGAAGCACTGATGGTACAAATAGCAATGAAACAGAGTGAGATGCAAAATATTACGTGAATTTACCTGTATAATCTAAAAAAAATTTACTAATATTTTCTATTACTTTAAAATTTTCTAAATGGAATATGCGTGAACCTACACAATTTTAAATATTTTGATGACAGAAATGGAAAAGCAAGATACACAAAAGCACAAAGAAATATCATAGAAAAATGAAATTGTATATGTATGTACAAAATGCATGAAATAGCTTTACTACTTGCCTTATGCCAGGTATTTCCGCTTAAATTTAACTAATATTAAATTATGGAATAAGCTATAAATTCCTTATTACACATGATTTTTGTGTAACCTTGTTCAATGTTTTTCAATATATCGTTTTTTATCGAATTAATTGTGCACTAACCTATATGGTATATCTATCGTATTTATCTAAATTGTCTGATTTTTATTTACAAAGTGGTCAGATAATTTTCATGAACACATGAAAGTAGCGCTGAGTTGTATAGGTATACATATTTACATTTTTCAATAAGAATTTGTATCTTACACCTTTAAAGTATATGTCTTTTTATTTACAACTGCTGACAGATTATTTACAATTTTTTGTCTCGTTTGTTTGATCCAAAAGTATATAATTTAATTTTTGGTATAATTAGTTTAGAATATTAGAAATGTGTTTGCTAAGTAAACTTCTGTTGTTAAAAGTAAAAGTTCGTCTTATTTGAAGACCTTACATGCGTACGACAAGGCTTAGTTCTGAGACTACATATAACAGCGGTACTAAATTTTTGAGCCTACAGTATAATTTCTATGTAAATGTAAATGTTCTCTATGTTATTCTTATGAGGCTAAATTTAGAATCAAACGCTTTCGAGATAACTTAGAAAGTTATATATGTACATTCTTATATTTATATATGCATTATTATATTCAATTATGTATATTTATCTTAACTATCTGTCTCTGTATTTACAATATAGACAGATTATATGGATTGTAATATTTCATAAGGGTTTCGCTTTTCACTCATTGACTTTTTTTGATACAAAAGCCGTATGTTCATTGAGCTTTTAAAATTAATATACTGAGTATTATACAATACATATTTTTGTCATAAGTTTAATTAGCAAATAAGTTATCTTATACATCTATACGTTGTTATATACACAAATGTGTTTCTTAAATTAATTTGAGTCAGGCCTTTCGGGTTTGCTTTAGGCTTGGAACACGTTTGGGGTTTTGATGTTTTGGATATTCGAGTACTTCTTTCTAGTTGGTGATAGTGGGCTCTAATGTTCTATGCGATACGTTCTTAGTGGTGCTTCTTCCTTATAGACCAGATTAATAAAGCCTCCTTGTCGTATGCAGTTCTAACGAGTTCTATCTGTCTTTGGTTATAACCTTCTACATTTTCCTCGCTCCAAAGTAACCGTTGTTATGTACGCTTACTATTAATTTCATGTTGAATTTGATGATGTTTACGAAGCTTTCTTCCGTCGATGATATCGATTTGATTGGTCTTATATTCGTCCCGGTTTTGTGCTTCTTCAATTCTTGCTAGAAACTCTGTAGCAACAGATCAGATTACCGCATATTGGCGAAATCGTTTCAAAGCAGCTACAATAGCTAGCACCTCCAGTTCATAGCTGCTATAGTTGAGTTGCGCATGTGACGTCTGTCTACTGTTTTAGTATACGAGGGGAAATTGGCTTTTATGGGTCTGTAACAAATCTTGTCAGTAGAGTCGTAGAACTGGCTTTCTTGCAAGAATATTTTCTACTTCGTGGAAAGCTCCGCTTTGCTTCGCACTCCATTATAAAATAGCATCATTTTGAAGAAGGTCAGGTAACCTTCCTAGTTAATATCCTAAAGTAACTGCATAGATGAGTAGTTGACTAGAAATCAATAATAAGCGAAACTCCATTAAGAATTTAGTCCCCCCATTAAAAATTAGATGCCTCCCATGCATCAAAATAACCACTGAACCCATCCTTTACCCCATTTTCCAAAAAAATTAACACATGATGAGGCATTAAAAGGACCTTTTTCCACTTAAGTGGGTATGAACTTGAGTGTGAGGTTCTTTTCAGAAAAAAAATACATATATACAAAAAAAAATTTTTATTTTTGAACCCCACTAATAAGGTTCTGATGATTTGCCAGCTTTGTAGTCCGGACCTCAACCAACCCTTTGGATTGAAAGTTATGGTCTGGGAGAATGGCCTGCTTTACTCAACACCGAAATATTGAGTATTTGAAGCAAGCCCTTGTCGAGACTTTTCGGGTGAATAACTTTGAATAAAGTCCTCCATAACGTGTAGCTAGGGATTCGACAAATAAAACGTATAAATTTGTTTTTAAAAATATCAGCGCATTTTTTTTTGGCGTAAGTTTTTCTTTGTATCAGTATTTAAGACTAGACTAGTTCTGTAGGTGTATGGATATTGAAATTAGTGTACGTATGTATTGTTGGATTCGTTTTCTTGAGAGTGTGCGGGGTTTAATCATTGATGTCATCCACATTATCGCTCGACAACCAGGCCACTCGTGGTTGAAATTTAACTATCAGCGCTTGCGGAATCTTCACATCTTGCAATTCTGGCCACTTCATTTTCTGTGCGGAATTGGTGTATCATCGTCGTTTGATATGCCATCAATTTCTGTTTCCAGAAAACTTCTACCTACTATGTCATTTTCGAATTCCATCAGTACATGCTGTGCGTTCTGTGTTTTACCTGACAACACTAACAATACGAATCATTCACATACTTCTTTCTAAAAAAGAAGTCTCGGAATCATACACGTCGATACAGGCACTGCGTGAGGTAAACCGTTTACCCTTCTGAGTTTTATGTTGGTTAATACTCTTATTTGGCAGAATTTGTATGTATTTAAAATTCTATCTGCGATTGACCCCGATGGGCATCCTCTGATACTGTTTGGTATACGCATCATGATGCTCTACTATGCACAAAGTTTATCTCTCTCATATCTCTATTCCTATTGCTAGTTCCCATATAGGAGTTGCGTACATTAGTATAGATTTGATCTTTCTGTGTCTTCCAATATTTGGGATTAGCTTGGGCAATTGATAGGTCTTTTTGCTTGTGCATTTTAAGGTATCTTTAAAATTCATCATACGGTTAAATAGTACTTCTGCTGTGCCATTCAATCTGTTGAGTTTGTTGCTGAACTTTCTTTATGCTACTCGAGAGCATGTTTCTTTTTTTGTAGTCTGTAAAATGGAAAGTCTTATCTTTGATGGTGCCCTTATAGTGGAGTTGTGCCACTTTATTTCGAGCACCTTTTTTTTTTGTGGTCTGTAAAATGGAAAGTCATACCTTTGATGGTGCCCTTATAGTAGAGTTGTGCCACTTTCTTATGAGCATGGTTTCTTTTTGTTATGGTCTGTCAAGGGCAAAGCCGTATCTATATAATTTGGATGGTATCCTTATAGTGGAATTGTGCCACTTTCGCTATACTTTTGGCAACGTCTATTAATGCAATACCATCTACATATTTCATGACACTCATTCCATCTAGTACTCCATTGTACATTATATTTTACACGACTGGACCTAAGACTGATCCTTGTGGAACCCCTCTTGTTATTTTGTATATCTCTCCGTTTTGCAGAAGAAGATTCTGTCTTCGAAATAATATGCTATTATCCGCAATAGATAGTCTGGTACTTGTATATTTTTGTGCGCTTGTGCATATTTGTTGGTATTTTTCCCTCTTGTTAGCATGTATCTGAGGGCCTGGTTTACCTCTCATGCTGCACTAGTCTTTTCCTCGTTTCAACGCAAATTATTAATTAGCTTACTTCGCTTATTTCACTCCTCATGCATCGTATTTCCAATTTTTTCACTTGCTGGTAGATTGCTATCCATTTTTCAGGAGCGTAAGCAATAGAAAATTATATTGTCAGCTTATTGGCGTAGATTCAAGCCTGGATTAAGGCAAATATTTTCAGAATGACATAGAAGTGTGTTGTATAAGTTTACGTTTTCAGCTCTTCTGTTCACATAGAGTTCTAACATATATTGGAAATAAGTCACCAACTTCCCTTGGTGACGTTGTTCTGTAGATTTTGCCATTTAAATTCAACAGGGCTCATGTTGGACCATAGCTTCCCCTCTTGTTACACAAATATTACAACCTGATGCTCACTATTTGTTACTTCTTCACGCAAAACACATCATTGGTCCTTATTTATTCAAAAACGAGGCTGTAGCTAGTTTAAAGCCGTAACGGGTGTTACGGTTGAAAATCTGAAGGGGCGGAATGCTACTGGCAATTTCTATGAAGCACTGATGGTACAAATAGCAATGAAACAGAGTGAGATGCAAAATATTACGTGAATTTACCTGTATAATCTAAAAAAAATTTACTAATATTTTCTATTACTTTAAAATTTTCTAAATGGAATATGCGTGAACCTACACAATTTTAAATATTTTGATGACAGAAATGGAAAAGCAAGATACACAAAAGCACAAAGAAATATCATAGAAAAATGAAATTGTATATGTATGTACAAAATGCATGAAATAGCTTTACTACTTGCCTTATGCCAGGTATTTCCGCTTAAATTTAACTAATATTAAATTATGGAATAAGCTATAAATTCCTTATTACATATGATTTTTGTGTAACCTTGTTCAATGTTTTTCAATATATCGTTTTTTATCGAATTAATTGTGCACTAACCTATATGGTATATCTATCGTATTTATCTAAATTGTCTGATTTTTATTTACAAAGTGGTCAGATAATTTTCATGAACACATGAAAGTAGCGCTGAGTTGTATAGGTATACATATTTACATTTTTCAATAAGAATTTGTATCTTACACCTTTAAAGTATATGTCTTTTTATTTACAACTGCTGACAGATTATTTACAATTTTTTGTCTCGTTTGTTTGATCCAAAAGTATATAATTTAATTTTTGGTATAATTAGTTTAGAATATTAGAAATGTGTTTGCTAAGTAAACTTCTGTTGTTAAAAGTAAAAGTTCGTCTTATTTGAAGACCTTACATGCGTACGACAAGGCTTAGTTCTGAGACTACATATAACAGCGGTACTAAATTTTTGAGCCTACAGTATAATTTCTATGTAAATGTAAATGTTCTCTATGTTATTCTTATGAGGCTAAATTTAGAATCAAACGCTTTCGAGATAACTTAGAAAGTTATATATGTACATTCTTATATTTATATATGCATTATTATATTCAATTATGTATATTTATCTTAACTATCTGTCTCTGTATTTACAATATAGACAGATTATATGGATTGTAATATTTCATAAGGGTTTCGCTTTTCACTCATTGACTTTTTTTGATACAAAAGCCGTATGTTCATTGAGCTTTTAAAATTAATATACTGAGTATTATACAATACATATTTTTGTCATAAGTTTAATTAGCAAATAAGTTATCTTATACATCTATACGTTGTTATATACACAAATGTGTTTCTTAAATTAATTTGAGTCAGGCCTTTCGGGTTTGCTTTAGGCTTGGAACACGTTTGGGTTTTTGATGTTTTGGATATTCGAGTACTTCTTTCTAGTTGGTGATAGTGGGCTCTAATGTTCTATGCGATACGTTCTTAGTGGTGCTTCTTCCTTATAGACCAGATTAATAAAGCCTCCTTGTCGTATGCAGTTCTAACGAGTTCTATCTGTCTTTGGTTATAACCTTCTACATTTTCCTCGCTCCAAAGTAACCGTTGTTATGTACGCTTACTATTAATTTCATGTTGAATTTGATGATGTTTACGAAGCTTTCTTCCGTCGATGATATCGATTTGATTGGTCTTATATTCGTCCCGGTTTTGTGCTTCTTCAATTCTTGCTAGAAACTCTGTAGCAACAGATCAGATTACCGCATATTGGCGAAATCGTTTCAAAGCAGCTACAATAGCTAGCACCTCCAGTTCATAGCTGCTATAGTTGAGTTGCGCATGTGACGTCTGTCTACTGTTTTAGTATACGAGGGGAAATTGGCTTTTATGGGTCTGTAACAAATCTTGTCAGTAGAGTCGTAGAACTGGCTTTCTTGCAAGAATATTTTCTACTTCGTGGAAAGCTCCGCTTTGCTTCGCACTCCATTATAAAATAGCATCATTTTGAAGAAGGTCAGGTAACCTTCCTAGTTAATATCCTAAAGTAACTGCATAGATGAGTAGTTGACTAGAAATCAATAATAAGCGAAACTCCATTAAGAATTTAGTCCCCCCATTAAAAATTAGATGCCTCCCATGCATCAAAATAACCACTGAACCCATCCTTTACCCCATTTTCCAAAAAAATTAACACATGATGAGGCATTAAAAGGACCTTTTTCCACTTAAGTGGGTATGAACTTGAGTGTGAGGTTCTTTTCAGAAAAAAAATACATATATACAAAAAAAAATTTTTATTTTTGAACCCCACTAATAAGGTTCTGATGATTTGCCAGCTTTGTAGTCCGGACCTCAACCAACCCTTTGGATTGAAAGTTATGGTCTGGGAGAATGGCCTGCTTTACTCAACACCGAAATATTGAGTATTTGAAGCAAGCCCTTGTCGAGACTTTTCGGGTGAATAACTTTGAATAAAGTCCTCCATAACGTGTAGCTAGGGATTCGACAAATAAAACGTATAAATTTGTTTTTAAAAATATCAGCGCATTTTTTTTTGGCGTAAGTTTTTCTTTGTATCAGTATTTAAGACTAGACTAGTTCTGTAGGTGTATGGATATTGAAATTAGTGTACGTATGTATTGTTGGATTCGTTTTCTTGAGAGTGTGCGGGGTTTAATCATTGATGTCATCCACATTATCGCTCGACAACCAGGCCACTCGTGGTTGAAATTTAACTATCAGCGCTTGCGGAATCTTCACATCTTGCAATTCTGGCCACTTCATTTTCTGTGCGGAATTGGTGTATCATCGTCGTTTGATATGCCATCAATTTCTGTTTCCAGAAAACTTCTACCTACTATGTCATTTTCGAATTCCATCAGTACATGCTGTGCGTTCTGTGATTTACCTGACAACACTAACAATACGAATCATTCACATACTTCTTTCTAAAAAAGAAGTCTCGGAATCATACACGTCGATACAGGCACTGCGTGAGGTAAACCGTTTACCCTTCTGAGTTTTATGTTGGTTAATACTCTTATTTGGCAGAATTTGTATGTATTTAAAATTCTATCTGCGATTGACCCCGATGGGCATCCTCTGATACTGTTTGGTATACGCATCATGATGCTCTACTATGCACAAAGTTTATCTCTCTCATATCTCTATTCCTATTGCTAGTTCCCATATAGGAGTTGCGTACATTAGTATAGATTTGATCTTTCTGTGTCTTCCAATATTTGGGATTAGCTTGGGCAATTGATAGGTCTTTTTGCTTGTGCATTTTAAGGTATCTTTAAAATTCATCATACGGTTAAATAGTACTTCTGCTGTGCCATTCAATCTGTTGAGTTTGTTGCTGAACTTTCTTTATGCTACTCGAGAGCATGTTTCTTTTTTTGTAGTCTGTAAAATGGAAAGTCTTATCTTTGATGGTGCCCTTATAGCGGAGTTGTGCCACTTTATTTCGAGCACCTTTTTTTTTTGTGGTCTGTAAAATGGAAAGTCATACCTTTGATGGTGCCCTTATAGTAGAGTTGTGCCACTTTCTTATGAGCATGGTTTCTTTTTGTTATGGTCTGTCAAGGGCAAAGCCGTATCTATATAATTTGGATGGTATCCTTATAGTGGAATTGTGCCACTTTCGCTATACTTTTGGCAACGTCTATTAATGCAATACCATCTACATATTTCATGACACTCATTCCATCTAGTACTCCATTGTACATTATATTTTACACGACTGGACCTAAGACTGATCCTTGTGGAACCCCTCTTGTTATTTTGTATATCTCTCCGTTTTGCAGAAGAAGATTCTGTCTTCGAAATAATATGCTATTATCCGCAATAGATAGTCTGGTACTTGTATATTTTTGTGCGCTTGTGCATATTTGTTGGTATTTTTCCCTCTTGTTAGCATGTATCTGAGGGCCTGGTTTACCTCTCATACTGCACTAGTCTTTTCCTCGTTTCAACGCAAATTATTAATTAGCTTACTTCGCTTATTTCACTCCTCATGCATCGTATTTCCAATTTTTTCACTTGCTGGTAGATTGCTATCCATTTTTCAGGAGCGTAAGCAATAGAAAATTATATTGTCAGCTTATTGGCATAGATTCAAGCCTGGATTAAGGCAAATATTTTCAGAATGACATAGAAGTGTGTTGTATAAGTTTACGTTTTCAGCTCTTCTGTTCACATAGAGTTCTAACATATATTGGAAATAAGTCACCAACTTCCCTTGGTGACGTTGTTCTGTAGATTTTGCCATTTAAATTCAACAGGGCTCATGTTGGACCATAGCTTCCCCTCTTGTTACACAAATATTACAACCTGATGCTCACTATTTGTTACTTCTTCACGCAAAACACATCATTGGTCCTTATTTATTCAAAAACGAGGCTGTAGCTAGTTTAAAGCCGTAACGGGTGTTACGGTTGAAAATCTGAAGGGGCGGAATGCTACTGGCAATTTCTATGAAGCACTGATGGTACAAATAGCAATGAAACAGAGTGAGATGCAAAATATTACGTGAATTTACCTGTATAATCTAAAAAAAATTTACTAATATTTTCTATTACTTTAAAATTTTCTAAATGGAATATGCGTGAACCTACACAATTTTAAATATTTTGATGACAGAAATGGAAAAGCAAGATACACAAAAGCACAAAGAAATATCATAGAAAAATGAAATTGTATATGTATGTACAAAATGCATGAAATAGCTTTACTACTTGCCTTATGCCAGGTATTTCCGCTTAAATTTAACTAATATTAAATTATGGAATAAGCTATAAATTCCTTATTACACATGATTTTTGTGTAACCTTGTTCAATGTTTTTCAATATATCGTTTTTTATCGAATTAATTGTGCACTAACCTATATGGTATATCTATCGTATTTATCTAAATTGTCTGATTTTTATTTACAAAGTGGTCAGATAATTTTCATGAACACATGAAAGTAGCGCTGAGTTGTATAGGTATACATATTTACATTTTTCAATAAGAATTTGTATCTTACACCTTTAAAGTATATGTCTTTTTATTTACAACTGCTGACAGATTATTTACAATTTTTTGTCTCGTTTGTTTGATCCAAAAGTATATAATTTAATTTTTGGTATAATTAGTTTAGAATATTAGAAATGTGTTTGCTAAGTAAACTTCTGTTGTTAAAAGTAAAAGTTCGTCTTATTTGAAGACCTTACATGCGTACGACAAGGCTTAGTTCTGAGACTACATATAACAGCGGTACTAAATTTTTGAGCCTACAGTATAATTTCTATGTAAATGTAAATGTTCTCTATGTTATTCTTATGAGGCTAAATTTAGAATCAAACGCTTTCGAGATAACTTAGAAAGTTATATATGTACATTCTTATATTTATATATGCATTATTATATTCAATTATGTATATTTATCTTAACTATCTGTCTCTGTATTTACAATATAGACAGATTATATGGATTGTAATATTTCATAAGGGTTTCGCTTTTCACTCATTGACTTTTTTTGATACAAAAGCCGTATGTTCATTGAGCTTTTAAAATTAATATACTGAGTATTATACAATACATATTTTTGTCATAAGTTTAATTAGCAAATAAGTTATCTTATACATCTATACGTTGTTATATACACAAATGTGTTTCTTAAATTAATTTGAGTCAGGCCTTTCGGGTTTGCTTTAGGCTTGGAACACGTTTGGGTTTTTGATGTTTTGGATATTCGAGTACTTCTTTCTAGTTGGTGATAGTGGGCTCTAATGTTCTATGCGATACGTTCTTAGTGGTGCTTCTTCCTTATAGACCAGATTAATAAAGCCTCCTTGTCGTATGCAGTTCTAACGAGTTCTATCTGTCTTTGGTTATAACCTTCTACATTTTCCTCGCTCCAAAGTAACCGTTGTTATGTACGCTTACTATTAATTTCATGTTGAATTTGATGATGTTTACGAAGCTTTCTTCCGTCGATGATATCGATTTGATTGGTCTTATATTCGTCCCGGTTTTGTGCTTCTTCAATTCTTGCTAGAAACTCTGTAGCAACAGATCAGATTACCGCATATTGGCGAAATCGTTTCAAAGCAGCTACAATAGCTAGCACCTCCAGTTCATAGCTGCTATAGTTGAGTTGCGCATGTGACGTCTGTCTACTGTTTTAGTATACGAGGGGAAATTGGCTTTTATGGGTCTGTAACAAATCTTGTCAGTAGAGTCGTAGAACTGGCTTTCTTGCAAGAATATTTTCTACTTCGTGGAAAGCTCCGCTTTGCTTCGCACTCCATTATAAAATAGCATCATTTTGAAGAAGGTCAGGTAACCTTCCTAGTTAATATCCTAAAGTAACTGCATAGATGAGTAGTTGACTAGAAATCAATAATAAGCGAAACTCCATTAAGAATTTAGTCCCCCCATTAAAAATTAGATGCCTCCCATGCATCAAAATAACCACTGAACCCATCCTTTACCCCATTTTCCAAAAAAATTAACACATGATGAGGCATTAAAAGGACCTTTTTCCACTTAAGTGGGTATGAACTTGAGTGTGAGGTTCTTTTCAGAAAAAAAATACATATATACAAAAAAAAATTTTTATTTTTGAACCCCACTAATAAGGTTCTGATGATTTGCCAGCTTTGTAGTCCGGACCTCAACCAACCCTTTGGATTGAAAGTTATGGTCTGGGAGAATGGCCTGCTTTACTCAACACCGAAATATTGAGTATTTGAAGCAAGCCCTTGTCGAGACTTTTCGGGTGAATAACTTTGAATAAAGTCCTCCATAACGTGTAGCTAGGGATTCGACAAATAAAACGTATAAATTTGTTTTTAAAAATATCAGCGCATTTTTTTTTGGCGTAAGTTTTTCTTTGTATCAGTATTTAAGACTAGACTAGTTCTGTAGGTGTATGGATATTGAAATTAGTGTACGTATGTATTGTTGGATTCGTTTTCTTGAGAGTGTGCGGGGTTTAATCATTGATGTCATCCACATTATCGCTCGACAACCAGGCCACTCGTGGTTGAAATTTAACTATCAGCGCTTGCGGAATCTTCACATCTTGCAATTCTGGCCACTTCATTTTCTGTGCGGAATTGGTGTATCATCGTCGTTTGATATGCCATCAATTTCTGTTTCCAGAAAACTTCTACCTACTATGTCATTTTCGAATTCCATCAGTACATGCTGTGCGTTCTGTGATTTACCTGACAACACTAACAATACGAATCATTCACATACTTCTTTCTAAAAAAGAAGTCTCGGAATCATACACGTCGATACAGGCACTGCGTGAGGTAAACCGTTTACCCCTCTGAGTTTTATGTTGGTTAATACTCTTATTTGGCAGAATTTGTATGTATTTAAAATTCTATCTGCGATTGACCCCGATGGGCATCCTCTGATACTGTTTGGTATACGCATCATGATGCTCTACTATGCACAAAGTTTATCTCTCTCATATCTCTATTCCTATTGCTAGTTCCCATATAGGAGTTGCGTACATTAGTATAGATTTGATCTTTCTGTGTCTTCCAATATTTGGGATTAGCTTGGGCAATTGATAGGTCTTTTTGCTTGTGCATTTTAAGGTATCTTTAAAATTCATCATACGGTTAAATAGTACTTCTGCTGTGCCATTCAATCTGTTGAGTTTGTTGCTGAACTTTCTTTATGCTACTCGAGAGCATGTTTCTTTTTTTGTAGTCTGTAAAATGGAAAGTCTTATCTTTGATGGTGCCCTTATAGCGGAGTTGTGCCACTTTATTTCGAGCACCTTTTTTTTTTGTGGTCTGTAAAATGGAAAGTCATACCTTTGATGGTGCCCTTATAGTAGAGTTGTGCCACTTTCTTATGAGCATGGTTTCTTTTTGTTATGGTCTGTCAAGGGCAAAGCCGTATCTATATAATTTGGATGGTATCCTTATAGTGGAATTGTGCCACTTTCGCTATACTTTTGGCAACGTCTATTAATGCAATACCATCTACATATTTCATGACACTCATTCCATCTAGTACTCCATTGTACATTATATTTTACACGACTGGACCTAAGACTGATCCTTGTGGAACCCCTCTTGTTATTTTGTATATCTCTCCGTTTTGCAGAAGAAGATTCTGTCTTCGAAATAATATGCTATTATCCGCAATAGATAGTCTGGTACTTGTATATTTTTGTGCGCTTGTGCATATTTGTTGGTATTTTTCCCTCTTGTTAGCATGTATCTGAGGGCCTGGTTTACCTCTCATGCTGCACTAGTCTTTTCCTCGTTTCAACGCAAATTATTAATTAGCTTACTTCGCTTATTTCACTCCTCATGCATCGTATTTCCAATTTTTTCACTTGCTGGTAGATTGCTATCCATTTTTCAGGAGCGTAAGCAATAGAAAATTATATTGTCAGCTTATTGGCGTAGATTCAAGCCTGGATTAAGGCAAATATTTTCAGAATGACATAGAAGTGTGTTGTATAAGTTTACGTTTTCAGCTCTTCTGTTCACATAGAGTTCTAACATATATTGGAAATAAGTCACCAACTTCCCTTGGTGACGTTGTTCTGTAGATTTTGCCATTTAAATTCAACAGGGCTCATGTTGGACCATAGCTTCCCCTCTTGTTACACAAATATTACAACCTGATGCTCACTATTTGTTACTTCTTCACGCAAAACACATCATTGGTCCTTATTTATTCAAAAACGAGGCTGTAGCTAGTTTAAAGCCGTAACGGGTGTTACGGTTGAAAATCTGAAGGGGCGGAATGCTACTGGCAATTTCTATGAAGCACTGATGGTACAAATAGCAATGAAACAGAGTGAGATGCAAAATATTACGTGAATTTACCTGTATAATCTAAAAAAAATTTACTAATATTTTCTATTACTTTAAAATTTTCTAAATGGAATATGCGTGAACCTACACAATTTTAAATATTTTGATGACAGAAATGGAAAAGCAAGATACACAAAAGCACAAAGAAATATCATAGAAAAATGAAATTGTATATGTATGTACAAAATGCATGAAATAGCTTTACTACTTGCCTTATGCCAGGTATTTCCGCTTAAATTTAACTAATATTAAATTATGGAATAAGCTATAAATTCCTTATTACACATGATTTTTGTGTAACCTTGTTCAATGTTTTTCAATATATCGTTTTTTATCGAATTAATTGTGCACTAACCTATATGGTATATCTATCGTATTTATCTAAATTGTCTGATTTTTATTTACAAAGTGGTCAGATAATTTTCATGAACACATGAAAGTAGCGCTGAGTTGTATAGGTATACATATTTACATTTTTCAATAAGAATTTGTATCTTACACCTTTAAAGTATATGTCTTTTTATTTACAACTGCTGACAGATTATTTACAATTTTTTGTCTCGTTTGTTTGATCCAAAAGTATATAATTTAATTTTTGGTATAATTAGTTTAGAATATTAGAAATGTGTTTGCTAAGTAAACTTCTGTTGTTAAAAGTAAAAGTTCGTCTTATTTGAAGACCTTACATGCGTACGACAAGGCTTAGTTCTGAGACTACATATAACAGCGGTACTAAATTTTTGAGCCTACAGTATAATTTCTATGTAAATGTAAATGTTCTCTATGTTATTCTTATGAGGCTAAATTTAGAATCAAACGCTTTCGAGATAACTTAGAAAGTTATATATGTACATTCTTATATTTATATATGCATTATTATATTCAATTATGTATATTTATCTTAACTATCTGTCTCTGTATTTACAATATAGACAGATTATATGGATTGTAATATTTCATAAGGGTTTCGCTTTTCACTCATTGACTTTTTTTGATACAAAAGCCGTATGTTCATTGAGCTTTTAAAATTAATATACTGAGTATTATACAATACATATTTTTGTCATAAGTTTAATTAGCAAATAAGTTATCTTATACATCTATACGTTGTTATATACACAAATGTGTTTCTTAAATTAATTTGAGTCAGGCCTTTCGGGTTTGCTTTAGGCTTGGAACACGTTTGGGTTTTTGATGTTTTGGATATTCGAGTACTTCTTTCTAGTTGGTGATAGTGGGCTCTAATGTTCTATGCGATACGTTCTTAGTGGTGCTTCTTCCTTATAGACCAGATTAATAAAGCCTCCTTGTCGTATGCAGTTCTAACGAGTTCTATCTGTCTTTGGTTATAACCTTCTACATTTTCCTCGCTCCAAAGTAACCGTTGTTATGTACGCTTACTATTAATTTCATGTTGAATTTGATGATGTTTACGAAGCTTTCTTCCGTCGATGATATCGATTTGATTGGTCTTATATTCGTCCCGGTTTTGTGCTTCTTCAATTCTTGCTAGAAACTCTGTAGCAACAGATCAGATTACCGCATATTGGCGAAATCGTTTCAAAGCAGCTACAATAGCTAGCACCTCCAGTTCATAGCTGCTATAGTTGAGTTGCGCATGTGACGTCTGTCTACTGTTTTAGTATACGAGGGGAAATTGGCTTTTATGGGTCTGTAACAAATCTTGTCAGTAGAGTCGTAGAACTGGCTTTCTTGCAAGAATATTTTCTACTTCGTGGAAAGCTCCGCTTTGCTTCGCACTCCATTATAAAATAGCATCATTTTGAAGAAGGTCAGGTAACCTTCCTAGTTAATATCCTAAAGTAACTGCATAGATGAGTAGTTGACTAGAAATCAATAATAAGCGAAACTCCATTAAGAATTTAGTCCCCCCATTAAAAATTAGATGCCTCCCATGCATCAAAATAACCACTGAACCCATCCTTTACCCCATTTTCCAAAAAAATTAACACATGATGAGGCATTAAAAGGACCTTTTTCCACTTAAGTGGGTATGAACTTGAGTGTGAGGTTCTTTTCAGAAAAAAAATACATATATACAAAAAAAAATTTTTATTTTTGAACCCCACTAATAAGGTTCTGATGATTTGCCAGCTTTGTAGTCCGGACCTCAACCAACCCTTTGGATTGAAAGTTATGGTCTGGGAGAATGGCCTGCTTTACTCAACACCGAAATATTGAGTATTTGAAGCAAGCCCTTGTCGAGACTTTTCGGGTGAATAACTTTGAATAAAGTCCTCCATAACGTGTAGCTAGGGATTCGACAAATAAAACGTATAAATTTGTTTTTAAAAATATCAGCGCATTTTTTTTTGGCGTAAGTTTTTCTTTGTATCAGTATTTAAGACTAGACTAGTTCTGTAGGTGTATGGATATTGAAATTAGTGTACGTATGTATTGTTGGATTCGTTTTCTTGAGAGTGTGCGGGGTTTAATCATTGATGTCATCCACATTATCGCTCGACAACCAGGCCACTCGTGGTTGAAATTTAACTATCAGCGCTTGCGGAATCTTCACATCTTGCAATTCTGGCCACTTCATTTTCTGTGCGGAATTGGTGTATCATCGTCGTTTGATATGCCATCAATTTCTGTTTCCAGAAAACTTCTACCTACTATGTCATTTTCGAATTCCATCAGTACATGCTGTGCGTTCTGTGATTTACCTGACAACACTAACAATACGAATCATTCACATACTTCTTTCTAAAAAAGAAGTCTCGGAATCATACACGTCGATACAGGCACTGCGTGAGGTAAACCGTTTACCCCTCTGAGTTTTATGTTGGTTAATACTCTTATTTGGCAGAATTTGTATGTATTTAAAATTCTATCTGCGATTGACCCCGATGGGCATCCTCTGATACTGTTTGGTATACGCATCATGATGCTCTACTATGCACAAAGTTTATCTCTCTCATATCTCTATTCCTATTGCTAGTTCCCATATAGGAGTTGCGTACATTAGTATAGATTTGATCTTTCTGTGTCTTCCAATATTTGGGATTAGCTTGGGCAATTGATAGGTCTTTTTGCTTGTGCATTTTAAGGTATCTTTAAAATTCATCATACGGTTAAATAGTACTTCTGCTGTGCCATTCAATCTGTTGAGTTTGTTGCTGAACTTTCTTTATGCTACTCGAGAGCATGTTTCTTTTTTTGTAGTCTGTAAAATGGAAAGTCTTATCTTTGATGGTGCCCTTATAGCGGAGTTGTGCCACTTTATTTCGAGCACCTTTTTTTTTTGTGGTCTGTAAAATGGAAAGTCATACCTTTGATGGTGCCCTTATAGTAGAGTTGTGCCACTTTCTTATGAGCATGGTTTCTTTTTGTTATGGTCTGTCAAGGGCAAAGCCGTATCTATATAATTTGGATGGTATCCTTATAGTGGAATTGTGCCACTTTCGCTATACTTTTGGCAACGTCTATTAATGCAATACCATCTACATATTTCATGACACTCATTCCATCTAGTACTCCATTGTACATTATATTTTACACGACTGGACCTAAGACTGATCCTTGTGGAACCCCTCTTGTTATTTTGTATATCTCTCCGTTTTGCAGAAGAAGATTCTGTCTTCGAAATAATATGCTATTATCCGCAATAGATAGTCTGGTACTTGTATATTTTTGTGCGCTTGTGCATATTTGTTGGTATTTTTCCCTCTTGTTAGCATGTATCTGAGGGCCTGGTTTACCTCTCATGCTGCACTAGTCTTTTCCTCGTTTCAACGCAAATTATTAATTAGCTTACTTCGCTTATTTCACTCCTCATGCATCGTATTTCCAATTTTTTCACTTGCTGGTAGATTGCTATCCATTTTTCAGGAGCGTAAGCAATAGAAAATTATATTGTCAGCTTATTGGCGTAGATTCAAGCCTGGATTAAGGCAAATATTTTCAGAATGACATAGAAGTGTGTTGTATAAGTTTACGTTTTCAGCTCTTCTGTTCACATAGAGTTCTAACATATATTGGAAATAAGTCACCAACTTCCCTTGGTGACGTTGTTCTGTAGATTTTGCCATTTAAATTCAACAGGGCTCATGTTGGACCATAGCTTCCCCTCTTGTTACACAAATATTACAACCTGATGCTCACTATTTGTTACTTCTTCACGCAAAACACATCATTGGTCCTTATTTATTCAAAAACGAGGCTGTAGCTAGTTTAAAGCCGTAACGGGTGTTACGGTTGAAAATCTGAAGGGGCGGAATGCTACTGGCAATTTCTATGAAGCACTGATGGTACAAATAGCAATGAAACAGAGTGAGATGCAAAATATTACGTGAATTTACCTGTATAATCTAAAAAAAATTTACTAATATTTTCTATTACTTTAAAATTTTCTAAATGGAATATGCGTGAACCTACACAATTTTAAATATTTTGATGACAGAAATGGAAAAGCAAGATACACAAAAGCACAAAGAAATATCATAGAAAAATGAAATTGTATATGTATGTACAAAATGCATGAAATAGCTTTACTACTTGCCTTATGCCAGGTATTTCCGCTTAAATTTAACTAATATTAAATTATGGAATAAGCTATAAATTCCTTATTACACATGATTTTTGTGTAACCTTGTTCAATGTTTTTCAATATATCGTTTTTTATCGAATTAATTGTGCACTAACCTATATGGTATATCTATCGTATTTATCTAAATTGTCTGATTTTTATTTACAAAGTGGTCAGATAATTTTCATGAACACATGAAAGTAGCGCTGAGTTGTATAGGTATACATATTTACATTTTTCAATAAGAATTTGTATCTTACACCTTTAAAGTATATGTCTTTTTATTTACAACTGCTGACAGATTATTTACAATTTTTTGTCTCGTTTGTTTGATCCAAAAGTATATAATTTAATTTTTGGTATAATTAGTTTAGAATATTAGAAATGTGTTTGCTAAGTAAACTTCTGTTGTTAAAAGTAAAAGTTCGTCTTATTTGAAGACCTTACATGCGTACGAAAAGGCTTAGTTCTGAGACTACATATAACAGCGGTACTAAATTTTTGAGCCTACAGTATAATTTCTATGTAAATGTAAATGTTCTCTATGTTATTCTTATGAGGCTAAATTTAGAATCAAACGCTTTCGAGATAACTTAGAAAGTTATATATGTACATTCTTATATTTATATATGCATTATTATATTCAATTATGTATATTTATCTTAACTATCTGTCTCTGTATTTACAATATAGACAGATTATATGGATTGTAATATTTCATAAGGGTTTCGCTTTTCACTCATTGACTTTTTTTGATACAAAAGCCGTATGTTCATTGAGCTTTTAAAATTAATATACTGAGTATTATACAATACATATTTTTATCATAAGTTTAATTAGCAAATAAGTTATCTTATACATCTATACGTTGTTATATACACAAATGTGTTTCTTAAATTAATTTGAGTCAGGCCTTTCGGGTTTGCTTTAGGCTTGGAACACGTTTGGGTTTTTCATGTTTTGGATATTCGAGTACTTCTTTCTAGTTGGTGATAGTGGGCTCTAATGTTCTATGCGATACGTTCTTAGTGGTGCTTCTTCCTTATAGACCAGATTAATAAAGCCTCCTTGTCGTATGCAGTTCTAACGAGTTCTATCTGTCTTTGGTTATAACCTTCTACATTTTCCTCGCTCCAAAGTAACCGTTGTTATGTACGCTTACTATTAATTTCATGTTGAATTTGATGATGTTTTCGAAGCTTTCTTCCGTCGATGATATCGATTTGATTGGTCTTATATTCGTCCCGGTTTTGTGCTTCTTCAATTCTTGCTAGAAACTCTGTAGCAACAGATCAGATTACCGCATATTGGCGAAATCGTTTCAAAGCAGCTACAATAGCTAGCACCTAAAGTTCATAGCTGCTATAGTTGAGTTGCGCATGTGACGTCTGTCTACTGTTTTAGTATACGAGGGGAAATTGGCTTTTATGGGTCTGTAACAAATCTTGTCAGTAGAGTCGTAGAACTGGCTTTCTTGCAAGAATATTTTCTGCTTCGTGGAAAGCTCCGCTTTGCTTCGCACTCCATTATAAAATAGCATCATTTTGAAGAAGGTCAGGTAACCTTCCTAGTTAATATCCTAAAGTAACTGCATAGATGAGTAGTTGACTAGAAATCAATAATAAGCGAAACTCCATTAAGAATTTTGTCCCCCATTAAAAATTAGATGCCTCCCATGCATCAAAATAACCACTGAACCCATCCTTTACCCCATTTTCCAAAAAAATTAACACATGATGAGGCATCAAAAGGACCTTTTTCCACTTAAGTGGGTATGAACTTGAGTGTAAGGTTCTTTTCAGAAAAAAAATACATATATACAAAAAAAAATTTTTATTTTTGAACCCCACTAATAAGGTTCTGATGATTTGCCAGCTTTGTAGTCCGGACCTCAACCAACCCTTTGGATTGAAGGTTATGGTCTGCTTTACTCAACACCGAAATATTGAGTATTTGAAGCAAGCCCTTGTCGAGACTTTTCGGGTGAATAACTTTGAATGAAGTCCTCCATAACGTGTAGCTAGGGATTCGACAAATAAAACGTATAAATTTGTTTTTAAAAATATCAGCGCATTTTTTTTGGCGTAAGTTTTTCTTTGTATCAGTATTTAAGACTAGACTAGTTCTGTAGGTGTATGGATATTGAAATTAGTGTACGTATGTATTGTTGGATTCGTTTTCTTGAGAGTGTGCGGGGTTTAATCATTGATGTCATCCACATTATCGCTCGACAACCAGGCCACTCGTGGTTGAAATTTAACTATCAGCGCTTGCGGAATCTTCACATCTTGCAATTCTGGCCACTTCATTTTCTGTGCGGAATTGGTGTATCATCGTCGTTTGATATGCCATCAATTTCTGTTTCCAGAAAGCTTCTACCTACTATGTCATTTTCGAATTCCATCAGTACATGCTGTGCGTTCTGTGATTTACCTGACAACACTAACAATACGAATCATTCACATACTTCTTTTTAAAAAAGAAGTCTCGGAATCATACACGTCGATACAGGCACTGCGTGAGGTAAACCGTTTACCCTTCTGAGTTTTATGTTGGTTAATACTCTTATTTGGCAGAATTTGTATGTATTTAAAATTCTATATGCGATTGACCCCGATGGGCATCCTCTGATACTGTTTGGTATACGCATCATGATGCTCTACTATGCACAAAGTTTATCTCTCTCATATCTCTATTCCTATTGCTAGTTCCCATATAGGAGTTGCGTACATTAGTATAGATTTGATCTTTCTGTGTCTTCCAATATTTGGGATTAGCTTGGGCAATTGATAGGTCTTTTTGCTTGTGCATTTTAAGGTATCTTTAAAATTCAGCATACGGTTAAATAGTACTTCTGCTGTGCCATTCAATCTGTTGAGTTTGTTGCTGAACTTTCTTTATGCTACTCGAGAGCATGTTTCTTTTTTTGTAGTCTGTAAAATGGAAAGTCTTATCTTTGATGGTGCCCTTATAGTGGAGTTGTGCCACTTTATTTCGAGCACCTTTTTTTTTTGTGGTCTGTAAAATGGAAAGTCATACCTTTGATGGTGCCCTTATAGTAGAGTTGTGCCACTTTCTTGTGAGCATGGTTTCTTTTTGTTATGGTCTGTCAAGGGCAAAGCCGTATCTATATAATTTGGATGGTATCCTTATAGTGGAATTGTGCCACTTTCGCTATACTTTTGGCAACGTCTATTAATGCAATACCATCTACATATTTCAGGACACTCATTCCATCTAGTACTCCATTGTACATTATATTTTACACGACTGGACCTAAGACTGATCCTTGTGGAACCCCTCTTGTTATTTTGTATATCTCTCCGTTTTGCAGAAGAAGATTCTGTCTTCGAAATAATATGCTATTATCCGCAATAGATAGTCTGGTACTTGTATATTTTTGTGCGCTTGTGCATATTTGTTGGTATTTTTCCCTCTTGTTAGCATGTATCTGAGGGCCTGGTTTACCTCTCATGCTGCACTAGTCTTTTCCTCGTTTCAACGCAAATTATTAATTAGCTTACTTCGCTTATTTCACTCCTCATGCATCGTATTTCCAATTTTTTCACTTGCTGGTAGATTGCTATCCATTTTTCAGGAGCGTAAGCAATAGAAAATTATATTGTCAGCTTATTGGCGTAGATTCAAGCCTGGATTAAGGCAAATATTTTCAGAATGACATAGAAGTGTGTTGTATAAGTTTACGTTTTCAGCTCTTCTGTTCACATAGAGTTCTAACATATATTGGAAATAAGTCACCAACTTCCCTTGGTGACGTTGTTCTGTAGATTTTGCCATTTAAATTCAACAGGGCTCATGTTGGACCATAGCTTCCCCTCTTGTTACACAAATATTACAACCTGATGCTCACTATTTGTTACTTCTTCACGCAAAACACATCATTGGTCCTTATTTATTCAAAAACGAGGCTGTAGCTAGTTTAAAGCCGTAACGGGTGTTACGGTTGAAAATCTGAAGGGGCGGAATGCTACTGGCAATTTCTATGAAGCACTGATGGTACAAATAGCAATGAAACAGAGTGAGATGCAAAATATTACGTGAATTTACCTGTATAATCTAAAAAAAATTTACTAATATTTTCTATTACTTTAAAATTTTCTAAATGGAATATGCGTGAACCTACACAATTTTAAATATTTTGATGACAGAAATGGAAAAGCAAGATACACAAAAGCACAAAGAAATATCATAGAAAAATGAAATTGTATATGTATGTACAAAATGCATGAAATAGCTTTACTACTTGCCTTATGCCAGGTATTTCCGCTTAAATTTAACTAATATTAAATTATGGAATAAGCTATAAATTCCTTATTACACATGATTTTTGTGTAACCTTGTTCAATGTTTTTCAATATATCGTTTTTTATCGAATTAATTGTGCACTAACCTATATGGTATATCTATCGTATTTATCTAAATTGTCTGATTTTTATTTACAAAGTGGTCAGATAATTTTCATGAACACATGAAAGTAGCGCTGAGTTGTATAGGTATACATATTTACATTTTTCAATAAGAATTTGTATCTTACACCTTTAAAGTATATGTCTTTTTATTTACAACTGCTGACAGATTATTTACAATTTTTTGTCTCGTTTGTTTGATCCAAAAGTATATAATTTAATTTTTGGTATAATTAGTTTAGAATATTAGAAATGTGTTTGCTAAGTAAACTTCTGTTGTTAAAAGTAAAAGTTCGTCTTATTTGAAGACCTTACATGCGTACGACAAGGCTTAGTTCTGAGACTACATATAACAGCGGTACTAAATTTTTGAGCCTACAGTATAATTTCTATGTAAATGTAAATGTTCTCTATGTTATTCTTATGAGGCTAAATTTAGAATCAAACGCTTTCGAGATAACTTAGAAAGTTATATATGTACATTCTTATATTTATATATGCATTATTATATTCAATTATGTATATTTATCTTAACTATCTGTCTCTGTATTTACAATATAGACAGATTATATGGATTGTAATATTTCATAAGGGTTTCGCTTTTCACTCATTGACTTTTTTTGATACAAAAGCCGTATGTTCATTGAGCTTTTAAAATTAATATACTGAGTATTATACAATACATATTTTTATCATAAGTTTAATTAGCAAATAAGTTATCTTATACATCTATACGTTGTTATATACACAAATGTGTTTCTTAAATTAATTTGAGTCAGGCCTTTCGGGTTTGCTTTAGGCTTGGAACACGTTTGGGTTTTTCATGTTTTGGATATTCGAGTACTTCTTTCTAGTTGGTGATAGTGGGCTCTAATGTTCTATGCGATACGTTCTTAGTGGTGCTTCTTCCTTATAGACCAGATTAATAAAGCCTCCTTGTCGTATGCAGTTCTAACGAGTTCTATCTGTCTTTGGTTATAACCTTCTACATTTTCCTCGCTCCAAAGTAACCGTTGTTATGTACGCTTACTATTAATTTCATGTTGAATTTGATGATGTTTTCGAAGCTTTCTTCCGTCGATGATATCGATTTGATTGGTCTTATATTCGTCCCGGTTTTGTGCTTCTTCAATTCTTGCTAGAAACTCTGTAGCAACAGATCAGATTACCGCATATTGGCGAAATCGTTTCAAAGCAGCTACAATAGCTAGCACCTAAAGTTCATAGCTGCTATAGTTGAGTTGCGCATGTGACGTCTGTCTACTGTTTTAGTATACGAGGGGAAATTGGCTTTTATGGGTCTGTAACAAATCTTGTCAGTAGAGTCGTAGAACTGGCTTTCTTGCAAGAATATTTTCTGCTTCGTGGAAAGCTCCGCTTTGCTTCGCACTCCATTATAAAATAGCATCATTTTGAAGAAGGTCAGGTAACCTTCCTAGTTAATATCCTAAAGTAACTGCATAGATGAGTAGTTGACTAGAAATCAATAATAAGCGAAACTCCATTAAGAATTTTGTCCCCCATTAAAAATTAGATGCCTCCCATGCATCAAAATAACCACTGAACCCATCCTTTACCCCATTTTCCAAAAAAATTAACACATGATGAGGCATCAAAAGGACCTTTTTCCACTTAAGTGGGTATGAACTTGAGTGTAAGGTTCTTTTCAGAAAAAAAATACATATATACAAAAAAAAATTTTTATTTTTGAACCCCACTAATAAGGTTCTGATGATTTGCCAGCTTTGTAGTCCGGACCTCAACCAACCCTTTGGATTGAAGGTTATGGTCTGCTTTACTCAACACCGAAATATTGAGTATTTGAAGCAAGCCCTTGTCGAGACTTTTCGGGTGAATAACTTTGAATGAAGTCCTCCATAACGTGTAGCTAGGGATTCGACAAATAAAACGTATAAATTTGTTTTTAAAAATATCAGCGCATTTTTTTTGGCGTAAGTTTTTCTTTGTATCAGTATTTAAGACTAGACTAGTTCTGTAGGTGTATGGATATTGAAATTAGTGTACGTATGTATTGTTGGATTCGTTTTCTTGAGAGTGTGCGGGGTTTAATCATTGATGTCATCCACATTATCGCTCGACAACCAGGCCACTCGTGGTTGAAATTTAACTATCAGCGCTTGCGGAATCTTCACATCTTGCAATTCTGGCCACTTCATTTTCTGTGCGGAATTGGTGTATCATCGTCGTTTGATATGCCATCAATTTCTGTTTCCAGAAAGCTTCTACCTACTATGTCATTTTCGAATTCCATCAGTACATGCTGTGCGTTCTGTGATTTACCTGACAACACTAACAATACGAATCATTCACATACTTCTTTTTAAAAAAGAAGTCTCGGAATCATACACGTCGATACAGGCACTGCGTGAGGTAAACCGTTTACCCTTCTGAGTTTTATGTTGGTTAATACTCTTATTTGGCAGAATTTGTATGTATTTAAAATTCTATATGCGATTGACCCCGATGGGCATCCTCTGATACTGTTTGGTATACGCATCATGATGCTCTACTATGCACAAAGTTTATCTCTCTCATATCTCTATTCCTAGTTCCCATATAGGAGTTGCGTACATTAGTATAGATTTGATCTTTCTGTGTCTTCCAATATTTGGGATTAGCTTGGGCAATTGATAGGTCTTTTTGCTTGTGCATTTTAAGGTATCTTTAAAATTCAGCATACGGTTAAATAGTACTTCTGCTGTGCCATTCAATCTGTTGAGTTTGTTGCTGAACTTTCTTTATGCTACTCGAGAGCATGTTTCTTTTTTTGTAGTCTGTAAAATGGAAAGTCTTATCTTTGATGGTGCCCTTATAGTGGAGTTGTGCCACTTTATTTCGAGCACCTTTTTTTTTTGTGGTCTGTAAAATGGAAAGTCATACCTTTGATGGTGCCCTTATAGTAGAGTTGTGCCACTTTCTTGTGAGCATGGTTTCTTTTTGTTATGGTCTGTCAAGGGCAAAGCCGTATCTATATAATTTGGATGGTATCCTTATAGTGGAATTGTGCCACTTTCGCTATACTTTTGGCAACGTCTATTAATGCAATACCATCTACATATTTCAGGACACTCATTCCATCTAGTACTCCATTGTACATTATATTTTACACGACTGGACCTAAGACTGATCCTTGTGGAACCCCTCTTGTTATTTTGTATATCTCTCCGTTTTGCAGAAGAAGATTCTGTCTTCGAAATAATATGCTATTATCCGCAATAGATAGTCTGGTACTTGTATATTTTTGTGCGCTTGTGCATATTTGTTGGTATTTTTCCCTCTTGTTAGCATGTATCTGAGGGCCTGGTTTACCTCTCATGCTGCACTAGTCTTTTCCTCGTTTCAACGCAAATTATTAATTAGCTTACTTCGCTTATTTCACTCCTCATGCATCGTATTTCCAATTTTTTCACTTGCTGGTAGATTGCTATCCATTTTTCAGGAGCGTAAGCAATAGAAAATTATATTGTCAGCTTATTGGCGTAGATTCAAGCCTGGATTAAGGCAAATATTTTCAGAATGACATAGAAGTGTGTTGTATAAGTTTACGTTTTCAGCTCTTCTGTTCACATAGAGTTCTAACATATATTGGAAATAAGTCACCAACTTCCCTTGGTGACGTTGTTCTGTAGATTTTGCCATTTAAATTCAACAGGGCTCATGTTGGACCATAGCTTCCCCTCTTGTTACACAAATATTACAACCTGATGCTCACTATTTGTTACTTCTTCACGCAAAACACATCATTGGTCCTTATTTATTCAAAAACGAGGCTGTAGCTAGTTTAAAGCCGTAACGGGTGTTACGGTTGAAAATCTGAAGGGGCGGAATGCTACTGGCAATTTCTATGAAGCACTGATGGTACAAATAGCAATGAAACAGAGTGAGATGCAAAATATTACGTGAATTTACCTGTATAATCTAAAAAAAATTTACTAATATTTTCTATTACTTTAAAATTTTCTAAATGGAATATGCGTGAACCTACACAATTTTAAATATTTTGATGACAGAAATGGAAAAGCAAGATACACAAAAGCACAAAGAAATATCATAGAAAAATGAAATTGTATATGTATGTACAAAATGCATGAAATAGCTTTACTACTTGCCTTATGCCAGGTATTTCCGCTTAAATTTAACTAATATTAAATTATGGAATAAGCTATAAATTCCTTATTACACATGATTTTTGTGTAACCTTGTTCAATGTTTTTCAATATATCGTTTTTTATCGAATTAATTGTGCACTAACCTATATGGTATATCTATCGTATTTATCTAAATTGTCTGATTTTTATTTACAAAGTGGTCAGATAATTTTCATGAACACATGAAAGTAGCGCTGAGTTGTATAGGTATACATATTTACATTTTTCAATAAGAATTTGTATCTTACACCTTTAAAGTATATGTCTTTTTATTTACAACTGCTGACAGATTATTTACAATTTTTTGTCTCGTTTGTTTGATCCAAAAGTATATAATTTAATTTTTGGTATAATTAGTTTAGAATATTAGAAATGTGTTTGCTAAGTAAACTTCTGTTGTTAAAAGTAAAAGTTCCTCTTATTTGAAGACCTTACATGCGTACGACAAGGCTTAGTTCTGAGACTACATATAACAGCGGTACTAAATTTTTGAGCCTACAGTATAATTTCTATGTAAATGTAAATGTTCTCTATGTTATTCTTATGAGGCTAAATTTAGAATCAAACGCTTTCGAGATAACTTAGAAAGTTATATATGTACATTCTTATATTTATATATGCATTATTATATTCAATTATGTATATTTATCTTAACTATCTGTCTCTGTATTTACAATATAGACAGATTATATGGATTGTAATATTTCATAAGGGTTTCGCTTTTCACTCATTGACTTTTTTTGATACAAAAGCCGTATGTTCATTGAGCTTTTAAAATTAATATACTGAGTATTATACTCGTACAATACATATTTTTGTCATAAGTTTAATTAGCAAATAAGTTATCTTATACATCTATACGTTGTTATATACACAAATGTGTTTCTTAAATTAATTTGAGTCAGGCCTTTCGGGTTTGCTTTAGGCTTGGAACACGTTTGGGTTTTTGATGTTTTGGATATTCGAGTACTTCTTTCTAGTTGGTGATAGTGGGCTCTAATGTTCTATGCGATACGTTCTTAGTGGTACTTCTTCCTTATAGACCAGATTAATAAAGCCTCCTTGTCGTATGCAGTTCTAACGAGTTCTATCTGTCTTTGGTTATAACCTTCTACATTTTCCTCGCTCCAAAGTAACCGTTGTTATGTACGCTCACTATTAATTTCGTCTTGAATTTGGTGATGCTTTCGAAGCTTTCTTCCGTCGATGATATCGATTTGATTGGTCTTATATTCGTCCCGGTTTTGTGCTTCTTCAATTCTTGCTAGAAACTCTGTAGCAACAGATCAGATTACCGCATATTGGCGAAAGCGTTTCAAAGCAGCTACAATAGCTAGCACCTCCAGTTCATAGCTGCTATAGTTGAGTTGCGCATGTGACGTCTGTCTACTGTTTTAGTATACGAGGGGAAATTGGCTTTTATGGGTCTGTAACAAATCTTGTCAGTAGAGTCGTAGAACTGGCTTTCTTGCAAGAATATTTTCTACTTCGTGGAAAGCTCCGCTTTGCTTCGCACTCCATTATAAAATAGCATCATTTTGAAGAAGGTCAGGTAACCTTCCTAGTTAATATCCTAAAGTAACTGCATAGATGAGTAGTTGACTAGAAATCAATAATAAGCGAAACTCCATTAAGAATTTAGTCCCCCCATTAAAAATTAGATGCCTCCCATGCATCAAAATAACCACTGAACCCATCCTTTACCCCATTTTCCAAAAAAATTAACACATGATGAGGCATTAAAAGGACCTTTTTCCACTTAAGTGGGTATGAACTTGAGTGTGAGGTTCTTTTCAGAAAAAAAATACATATATACAAAAAAAAATTTTTATTTTTGAACCCCACTAATAAGGTTCTGATGATTTGCCAGCTTTGTAGTCCGGACCTCAACCAACCCTTTGGATTGAAAGTTATGGTCTGGGAGAATGGCCTGCTTTACTCAACACCGAAATATTGAGTATTTGAAGCAAGCCCTTGTCGAGACTTTTCGGGTGAATAACTTTGAATGAAGTCCTCCATAACGTGTAGCTAGGGATTCGACAAATAAAACGTATAAATTTGTTTTTAAAAATATCAGCGCATTTTTTTTTGGCGTAAGTTTTTCTTTGTATCAGTATTTAAGACTAGACTAGTTCTGTAGGTGTATGGATATTGAAATTAGTGTACGTATGTATTGTTGGATTCGTTTTCTTGAGAGTGTGCGGGGTTTAATCATTGATGTCATCCACATTATCGCTCGACAACCAGGCCACTCGTGGTTGAAATTTAACTATCAGCGCTTGCGGAATCTTCACATCTTGCAATTCTGGCCACTTCATTTTCTGTGCGGAATTGGTGTATCATCGTCGTTTGATATGCCATCAATTTCTGTTTCCAGAAAACTTCTACCTACTATGTCATTTTCGAATTCCATCAGTACATGCTGTGCGTTCTGTGATTTACCTGACAACACTAACAATACGAATCATTCACATACTTCTTTCTAAAAAAGAAGTCTCGGAATCATACACGTCGATACAGGCACTGCGTGAGGTAAACCGTTTACCCCTCTGAGTTTTATGTTGGTTAATACTCTTATTTGGCAGAATTTGTATGTATTTAAAATTCTATCTGCGATTGACCCCGATGGGCATCCTCTGATACTGTTTGGTATACGCATCATGATGCTCTACTATGCACAAAGTTTATCTCTCTCATATCTCTATTCCTATTGCTAGTTCCCATATAGGAGTTGCGTACATTAGTATAGATTTGATCTTTCTGTGTCTTCCAATATTTGGGATTAGCTTGGGCAATTGATAGGTCTTTTTGCTTGTGCATTTTAAGGTATCTTTAAAATTCATCATACGGTTAAATAGTACTTCTGCTGTGCCATTCAATCTGTTGAGTTTGTTGCTGAACTTTCTTTATGCTACTCGAGAGCATGTTTCTTTTTTTGTAGTCTGTAAAATGGAAAGTCTTATCTTTGATGGTGCCCTTATAGTGGAGTTGTGCCACTTTATTTCGAGCACCTTTTTTTTTTGTGGTCTGTAAAATGGAAAGTCATACCTTTGATGGTGCCCTTATAGTAGAGTTGTGCCACTTTCTTGTGAGCATGGTTTCTTTTTGTTATGGTCTGTCAAGGGCAAAGCCGTATCTATATAATTTGGATGGTATCCTTATAGTGGAATTGTGCCACTTTCGCTATACTTTTGGCAACGTCTATTAATGCAATACCATCTACATATTTCATGACACTCATTCCATCTAGTACTCCATTGTACATTATATTTTACACGACTGGACCTAAGACTGATCCTTGTGGAACCCCTCTTGTTATTTTGTATATCTCTCCGTTTTGCAGAAGAAGATTCTGTCTTCGAAATAATATGCTATTATCCGCAATAGATAGTCTGGTACTTGTATATTTTTGTGCGCTTGTGCATATTTGTTGGTATTTTTCCCTCTTGTTAGCATGTATCTGAGGGCCTGGTTTACCTCTCATGCTGCACTAGTCTTTTCCTCGTTTCAACGCAAATTATTAATTAGCTTACTTCGCTTATTTCACTCCTCATGCATCGTATTTCCAATTTTTTCACTTGCTGGTAGATTGCTATCCATTTTTCAGGAGCGTAAGCAATAGAAAATTATATTGTCAGCTTATTGGCGTAGATTCAAGCCTGGATTAAGGCAAATATTTTCAGAATGACATAGAAGTGTGTTGTATAAGTTTACGTTTTCAGCTCTTCTGTTCACATAGAGTTCTAACATATATTGGAAATAAGTCACCAACTTCCCTTGGTGACGTTGTTCTGTAGATTTTGCCATTTAAATTCAACAGGGCTCATGTTGGACCATAGCTTCCCCTCTTGTTACACAAATATTACAACCTGATGCTCACTATTTGTTACTTCTTCACGCAAAACACATCATTGGTCCTTATTTATTCAAAAACGAGGCTGTAGCTAGTTTAAAGCCGTAACGGGTGTTACGGTTGAAAATCTGAAGGGGCGGAATGCTACTGGCAATTTCTATGAAGCACTGATGGTACAAATAGCAATGAAACAGAGTGAGATGCAAAATATTACGTGAATTTACCTGTATAATCTAAAAAAAATTTACTAATATTTTCTATTACTTTAAAATTTTCTAAATGGAATATGCGTGAACCTACACAATTTTAAATATTTTGATGACAGAAATGGAAAAGCAAGATACACAAAAGCACAAAGAAATATCATAGAAAAATGAAATTGTATATGTATGTACAAAATGCATGAAATAGCTTTACTACTTGCCTTATGCCAGGTATTTCCGCTTAAATTTAACTAATATTAAATTATGGAATAAGCTATAAATTCCTTATTACACATGATTTTTGTGTAACCTTGTTCAATGTTTTTCAATATATCGTTTTTTATCGAATTAATTGTGCACTAACCTATATGGTATATCTATCGTATTTATCTAAATTGTCTGATTTTTATTTACAAAGTGGTCAGATAATTTTCATGAACACATGGAAGTAGCGCTGAGTTGTATAGGTATACATATTTACATTTTTCAATAAGAATTTGTATCTTACACCTTTAAAGTATATGTCTTTTTATTTACAACTGCTGACAGATTATTTACAATTTTTTGTCGCGTTTGTTTGATCCAAAAGTATATAATTTAATTTTTGGTATAATTAGTTTAGAATATTAGAAATGTGTTTGCTAAGTAAACTTCTGTTGTTAAAAGTAAAAGTTCGTCTTATTTGAAGACCTTACATGCGTACGAAAAGGCTTAGTTCTGAGACTACATATAACAGCGGTACTAAATTTTTGAGCCTACAGTATAATTTCTATGTAAATGTAAATGTTCTCTATGTTATTCTTATGAGGCTAAATTTAGAATCAAACGCTTTCGAGATAACTTAGAAAGTTATATATGTACATTCTTATATTTATATATGCATTATTATATTCAATTATGTATATTTATCTTAACTATCTGTCTCTGTATTTACAATATAGACAGATTATATGGATTGTAATATTTCATAAGGGTTTCGCTTTTCACTCATTGACTTTTTTTGATACAAAAGCCGTATGTTCATTGAGCTTTTAAAATTAATATACTGAGTATTATACTCGTACAATACATATTTTTGTCATAAGTTTAATTAGCAAATAAGTTATCTTATACATCTATACGTTGTTATATACACAAATGTGTTTCTTAAATTAATTTGAGTCAGGCCTTTCGGGTTTGCTTTAGGCTTGGAACACGTTTGGGTTTTTGATGTTTTGGATATTCGAGTACTTCTTTCTAGTTGGTGATAGTGGGCTCTAATGTTCTATGCGATACGTTCTTAGTGGTGCTTCTTCCTTATAGACCAGATTAATAAAGCCTCCTTGTCGTATGCAGTTCTAACGAGTTCTATCTGTCTTTGGTTATAACCTTCTACATTTTCCTCGCTCCAAAGTAACCGTTGTTATGTACGCTTACTATTAATTTCATGTTGAATTTGATGATGTTTACGAAGCTTTCTTCCGTCGATGATATCGATTTGATTGGTCTTATATTCATCCCGGTTTTGTGCTTCTTCAATTCTTGCTAGAAACTCTGTAGCAACAGATCAGATTACCGCATATTGGCGAAATCGTTTCAAAGCAGCTACAATAGCTAGCACCTCCAGTTCATAGCTGCTATAGTTGAGTTGCGCATGTGACGTCTGTCTACTGTTTTAGTATACGAGGGGAAATTGGCTTTTATGGGTCTGTAACAAATCTTGTCAGTAGAGTCGTAGAACTGGCTTTCTTGCAAGAATATTTTCTACTTCGTGGAAAGCTCCGCTTTGCTTCGCACTCCATTATAAAATAGCATCATTTTGAAGAAGGTCAGGTAACCTTCCTAGTTAATATCCTAAAGTAACTGCATAGATGAGTAGTTGACTAGAAATCAATAATAAGCGAAACTCCATTAAGAATTTAGTCCCCCCATTAAAAATTAGATGCCTCCCATGCATCAAAATAACCACTGAACCCATCCTTTACCCCATTTTCCAAAAAAATTAACACATGATGAGGCATTAAAAGGACCTTTTTCCACTTAAGTGGGTATGAACTTGAGTGTGAGGTTCTTTTCAGAAAAAAAATACATATATACAAAAAAAAATTTTTATTTTTGAACCCCACTAATAAGGTTCTGATGATTTGCCAGCTTTGTAGTCCGGACCTCAACCAACCCTTTGGATTGAAAGTTATGGTCTGGGAGAATGGCCTGCTTTACTCAACACCGAAATATTGAGTATTTGAAGCAAGCCCTTGTCGAGACTTTTCGGGTGAATAACTTTGAATGAAGTCCTCCATAACGTGTAGCTAGGGATTCGACAAATAAAACGTATAAATTTGTTTTTAAAAATATCAGCGCATTTTTTTTTGGCGTAAGTTTTTCTTTGTATCAGTATTTAAGACTAGACTAGTTCTGTAGGTGTATGGATATTGAAATTAGTGTACGTATGTATTGTTGGATTCGTTTTCTTGAGAGTGTGCGGGGTTTAATCATTGATGTCATCCACATTATCGCTCGACAACCAGGCCACTCGTGGTTGAAATTTAACTATCAGCGCTTGCGGAATCTTCACATCTTGCAATTCTGGCCACTTCATTTTCTGTGCGGAATTGGTGTATCATCGTCGTTTGATATGCCATCAATTTCTGTTTCCAGAAAGCTTCTACCTACTATGTCATTTTCGAATTCCATCAGTACATGCTGTGCGTTCTGTGATTTACCTGACAACACTAACAATACGAATCATTCACATACTTCTTTTTAAAAAAGAAGTCTCGGAATCATACACGTCGATACAGGCACTGCGTGAGGTAAACCGTTTACCCTTCTGAGTTTTATGTTGGTTAATACTCTTATTTGGCAGAATTTGTATGTATTTAAAATTCTATCTGCGATTGACCCCGATGGGCATCCTCTGATACTGTTTGGTATACGCATCATGATGCTCTACTATGCACAAAGTTTATCTCTCTCATATCTCTATTCCTATTGCTAGTTCCCATATAGGAGTTGCGTACATTAGTATAGATTTGATCTTTCTGTGTCTTCCAATATTTGGGATTAGCTTGGGCAATTGATAGGTCTTTTTGCTTGTGCATTTTAAGGTATCTTTAAAATTCAGCATACGGTTAAATAGTACTTCTGCTGTGCCATTCAATCTGTTGAGTTTGTTGCTGAACTTTCTTTATGCTACTCGAGAGCATGTTTCTTTTTTTGTAGTCTGTAAAATGGAAAGTCTTATCTTTGATGGTGCCCTTATAGTGGAGTTGTGCCACTTTATTTCGAGCACCTTTTTTTTTTGTGGTCTGTAAAATGGAAAGTCATACCTTTGATGGTGCCCTTATAGTAGAGTTGTGCCACTTTCTTGTGAGCATGGTTTCTTTTTGTTATGGTCTGTCAAGGGCAAAGCCGTATCTATATAATTTGGATGGTATCCTTATAGTGGAATTGTGCCACTTTCGCTATACTTTTGGCAACGTCTATTAATGCAATACCATCTACATATTTCATGACACTCATTCCATCTAGTACTCCATTGTACATTATATTTTACACGACTGGACCTAAGACTGATCCTTGTGGAACCCCTCTTGTTATTTTGTATAT
Organism: Volucella zonaria; assembly: GCA_963966105.1. NCBI lineage: Eukaryota > Metazoa > Arthropoda > Insecta > Diptera > Syrphidae > Volucella > Volucella zonaria. Next base: position 2,176,665 of record OZ014536.1, on the reverse strand, counting down.
CTCTCCGTTTTGCAGAAGAAGATTCTGTCTTCGAAATAATATGCTATTATCCGCAATAGATAGTCTGGTACTTGTATATTTTTGTGTGCTTGTGCATATTTGTTGGTATTTTTCCCTCTTGTTAGCATGTATCTGAGGGCCTGGTTTACCTCTCATGCTGCACTAGTCTTTTCCTCGTTTCAACGCAAATTATTAATTAGCTTACTTCGCTTATTTCACTCCTCATGCATCGTATTTCCAATTTTTTCACTTGCTGGTAGATTGCTATCCATTTTTCAGGAGCGTAAGCAATAGAAAATTATATTGTCAGCTTATTGGCGTAGATTCAAGCCTGGATTAAGGCAAATATTTTCAGAATGACATAGAAGTGTGTTGTATAAGTTTACGTTTTCAGCTCTTCTGTTCACATAGAGTTCTAACATATATTGGAAATAAGTCACCAACTTCCCTTGGTGACGTTGTTCTGTAGATTTTGCCATTTAAATTCAACAGGGCTCATGTTGGACCATAGCTTCCCCTCTTGTTACACAAATATTACAACTTGATGCTCACTATTTGTTACTTCTTCACGCAAAACACATCATTGGTCCTTATTTATTCAAAAACGAGGCTGTAGCTAGTTTAAAGCCGTAACGGGTGTTACGGTTGAAAATCTGAAGGGGCGGAATGCTACTGGCAATTTCTATGAAGCACTGATGGTACAAATAGCAATGAAACAGAGTGAGATGCAAAATATTACGTGAATTTACCTGTATAATCTAAAAAAAATTTACTAATATTTTCTATTACTTTAAAATTTTCTAAATGGAATATGCGTGAACCTACACAATTTTAAATATTTTGATGACAGAAATGGAAAAGCAAGATACACAAAAGCACAAAGAAATATCATAGAAAAATGAAATTGTATATGTATGTACAAAATGCATGAAATAGCTTTACTACTTGCCTTATGCCAGGTATTTCCGCTTAAATTTAACTAATATTAAATTATGGAATAAGCTATAAATTCCTTATTACACATGATTTTTGTGTAACCTTGTTCAATGTTTTTCAATATATCGTTTTTTATCGAATTAATTGTGCACTAACCTATATGGTATATCTATCGTATTTATCTAAATTGTCTGATTTTTATTTACAAAGTGGTCAGATAATTTTCATGAACACATGAAAGTAGCGCTGAGTTGTATAGGTATACATATTTACATTTTTCAATAAGAATTTGTATCTTACACCTTTAAAGTATATGTCTTTTTATTTACAACTGCTGACAGATTATTTACAATTTTTTGTCTCGTTTGTTTGATCCAAAAGTATATAATTTAATTTTTGGTATAATTAGTTTAGAATATTAGAAATGTGTTTGCTAAGTAAACTTCTGTTGTTAAAAGTAAAAGTTCGTCTTATTTGAAGACCTTACATGCGTACGAAAAGGCTTAGTTCTGAGACTACATATAACAGCGGTACTAAATTTTTGAGCCTACAGTATAATTTCTATGTAAATGTAAATGTTCTCTATGTTATTCTTATGAGGCTAAATTTAGAATCAAACGCTTTCGAGATAACTTAGAAAGTTATATATGTACATTCTTATATTTATATATGCATTATTATATTCAATTATGTATATTTATCGTAACTATCTGTCTCTTTATTTACAATATAGACAGATTATATGGATTGTAATATTTCATAAGGGTTTCGCTTTTCACTCATTGACTTTTTTTGATACAAAAGCCGTATGTTCATTGAGCTTTTAAAATTAATATACTGAGTATTATACAATACATATTTTTATCATAAGTTTAATTAGCAAATAAGTTATCTTATACATCTATACGTTGTTATATACACAAATGTGTTTCTTAAATTAATTTGAGTCAGGCCTTTCGGGTTTGCTTTAGGCTTGGAACACGTTTGGGTTTTTGATGTTTTGGATATTCGAGTACTTCTTTCTAGTTGGTGATAGTGGGCTCTAATGTTCTATGCGATACGTTCTTAGTGGTACTTCTTCCTTATAGACCAGATTAATAAAGCCTCCTTGTCGTATGCAGTTCTAACGAGTTCTATCTGTCTTTGGTTATAACCTTCTACATTTTCCTCGCTCCAAAGTAACCGTTGTTATGTACGCTCACTATTAATTTCGTGTTGAATTTGGTGATGCTTTCGAAGCTTTCTTCCGTCGATGATATCGATTTGATTGGTCTTATATTCGTCCCGGTTTTGTGCTTCTTCAATTCTTGCTAGAAACTCTGTAGCAACAGATCAGATTACCGCATATTGGCGAAAGCGTTTCAAAGCAGCTACAATAGCTAGCACCTCCAGTTCATAGCTGCTATAGTTGAGTTGCGCATGTGACGTCTGTCTACTGTTTTAGTATACGAGGGGAAATTGGCTTTTATGGGTCTGTAACAAATCTTGTCAGTAGAGTCGTAGAACTGGCTTTCTTGCAAGAATATTTTCTACTTCGTGGAAAGCTCCGCTTTGCTTCGCACTCCATTATAAAATAGCATCATTTTGAAGAAGGTCAGGTAACCTTCCTAGTTAATATCCTAAAGTAACTGCATAGATGAGTAGTTGACTAGAAATCAATAATAAGCGAAACTCCATTAAGAATTTAGTCCCCCCATTAAAAATTAGATGCCTCCCATGCATCAAAATAACCACTGAACCCATCCTTTACCCCATTTTCCAAAAAAATTAACACATGATGAGGCATTAAAAGGACCTTTTTCCACTTAAGTGGGTATGAACTTGAGTGTGAGGTTCTTTTCAGAAAAAAAATACATATATACAAAAAAAAATTTTTATTTTTGAACCCCACTAATAAGGTTCTGATGATTTGCCAGCTTTGTAGTCCGGACCTCAACCAACCCTTTGGATTGAAAGTTATGGTCTGGGAGAATGGCCTGCTTTACTCAACACCGAAATATTGAGTATTTGAAGCAAGCCCTTGTCGAGACTTTTCGGGTGAATAACTTTGAATGAAGTCCTCCATAACGTGTAGCTAGGGATTCGACAAATAAAACGTATAAATTTGTTTTTAAAAATATCAGCGCATTTTTTTTTGGCGTAAGTTTTTCTTTGTATCAGTATTTAAGACTAGACTAGTTCTGTAGGTGTATGGATATTGAAATTAGTGTACGTATGTATTGTTGGATTCGTTTTCTTGAGAGTGTGCGGGGTTTAATCATTGATGTCATCCACATTATCGCTCGACAACCAGGCCACTCGTGGTTGAAATTTAACTATCAGCGCTTGCGGAATCTTCACATCTTGCAATTCTGGCCACTTCATTTTCTGTGCGGAATTGGTGTATCATCGTCGTTTGATATGCCATCAATTTCTGTTTCCAGAAAACTTCTACCTACTATGTCATTTTCGAATTCCATCAGTACATGCTGTGCGTTCTGTGATTTACCTGACAACACTAACAATACGAATCATTCACATACTTCTTTCTAAAAAAGAAGTCTCGGAATCATACACGTCGATACAGGCACTGCGTGAGGTAAACCGTTTACCCTTCTGAGTTTTATGTTGGTTAATACTCTTATTTGGCAGAATTTGTATGTATTTAAAATTCTATCTGCGATTGACCCCGATGGGCATCCTCTGATACTGTTTGGTATACGCATCATGATGCTCTACTATGCACAAAGTTTATCTCTCTCATATCTCTATTCCTATTGCTAGTTCCCATATAGGAGTTGCGTACATTAGTATAGATTTGATCTTTCTGTGTCTTCCAATATTTGGGATTAGCTTGGGCAATTGATAGGTCTTCTTGCTTGTGCATTTTAAGGTATCTTTAAAATTCATCATACGGTTAAATAGTACTTCTGCTGTGCCATTCAATCTGTTGAGTTTGTTGCTGAACTTTTTTTATGCTACTCGAGAGCATGTTTCTTTTTTTGTAGTCTGTAAAATGGAAAGTCTTATCTTTGATGGTGCCCTTATAGTGGAGTTGTGCCACTTTATTTCGAGCACCTTTTTTTTTTGTGGTCTGTAAAATGGAAAGTCATACCTTTGATGGTGCCCTTTTAGTAGAGTTGTGCCACTTTCTTGTGAGCATGGTTTCTTTTTGTTATGGTCTGTCAAGGGCAAAGCCGTATCTATATAATTTGGATGGTATCCTTATAGTGGAATTGTGCCACTTTCGCTATACTTTTGGCAACGTCTATTAATGCAATACCATCTACATATTTCATGACACTCATTCCATCTAGTACTCCATTGTACATTATATTTTACACGACTGGACCTAAGACTGATCCTTGTGGAACCCCTCTTGTTATTTTGTATATCTCTCCGTTTTGCAGAAGAAGATTCTGTCTTCGAAATAATATGCTATTATCCGCAATAGATAGTCTGGTACTTGTATATTTTTGTGCGCTTGTGCATATTTGTTGGTATTTTTCCCTCTTGTTAGCATGTATCTGAGGGCCTGGTTTACCTCTCATGCTGCACTAGTCTTTTCCTCGTTTCAACGCAAATTATTAATTAGCTTACTTCGCTTATTTCACTCCTCATGCATCGTATTTCCAATTTTTTCACTTGCTGGTAGATTGCTATCCATTTTTCAGGAGCGTAAGCAATAGAAAATTATATTGTCAGCTTATTGGCGTAGATTCAAGTCTGGATTAAGGCAAATATTTTCAGAATGACATAGAAGTGTGTTGTATAAGTTTACGTTTTCAGCTCTTCTGTTCACATAGAGTTCTAACATATATTGGAAATAAGTCACCAACTTCCCTTGGTGACGTTGTTCTGTAGATTTTGCCATTTAAATTCAACAGGGCTCATGTTGGACCATAGCTTCCCCTCTTGTTACACAAATATTACAACCTGATGCTCACTATTTGTTACTTCTTCACGCAAAACACATCATTGGTCCTTATTTATTCAAAAACGAGGCTGTAGCTAGTTTAAAGCCGTAACGGGTGTTACGGTTGTAAATCTGAAGGGGCGGAATGCTACTGGCAATTTCTATGAAGCACTGATGGTACAAATAGCAATGAAACAGAGTGAGCTGCAAAATATTACGTGAATTTACCTGTATAATCTAAAAAAAATTTACTAATATTTTCTATTACTTTAAAATTTTCTAAATGGAATATGCGTGAACCTACACAATTTTAAATATTTTGATGACAGAAATGGAAAAGCAAGATACACAAAAGCACAAAGAAATATCATAGAAAAATGAAATTGTATATGTATGTACAAAATGCATGAAATAGCTTTACTACTTGCCTTATGCCAGGTATTTCCGCTTAAATTTAACTAATATTAAATTATGGAATAAGCTATAAATTCCTTATTACACATGATTTTTGTGTAACCTTGTTCAATGTTTTTCAATATATCGTTTTTTATCGAATTAATTGTGCACTAACCTATATGGTATATCTATCGTATTTATCTAAATTGTCTGTTGTATAGGTATACATATTTACATTTTTCAATAAGAATTTGTATCTTACACCTTTAAAGTATATGTCTTTTTATTTACAACTGCTGACAGATTATTTACAATTTTTTGTCTCGTTTGTTTGATCCAAAAGTATATAATTTAATTTTTGGTATAATTAGTTTAGAATATTAGAAATGTGTTTGCTAAGTAAACTTCTGTTGTTAAAAGTGAAAGTTCGTCTTATTTGAAGACCTTACATGCGTACGAAAAGGCTTAGTTCTGAGACTACATATAACAGCGGTACTAAATTTTTGAGCCTACAGTATAATTTCTATGTAAATGTAAATGTTCTCTATGTTATTCTTATGAGGCTAAATTTAGAATCAAACGCTTTCGAGATAACTTAGAAAGTTATATATGTACATTCTTATATTTATATATGCATTATTATATTCAATTATGTATATTTATCGTAACTATCTGTCTCTTTATTTACAATATAGACAGATTATATGGATTGTAATATTTCATAAGGGTTTCGCTTTTCACTCATTGACTTTTTTTGATACAAAAGCCGTATGTTCATTGAGCTTTTAAAATTAATATACTGAGTATTATACAATACATATTTTTATCATAAGTTTAATTAGCAAATAAGTTATCTTATACATCTATACGTTGTTATATACACAAATGTGTTTCTTAAATTAATTTGAGTCAGGCCTTTCGGGTTTGCTTTAGGCTTGGAACACGTTTGGGTTTTTGATGTTTTGGATATTCGAGTACTTCTTTCTAGTTGGTGATAGTGGGCTCTAATGTTCTATGCGATACGTTCTTAGTGGTACTTCTTCCTTATAGACCAGATTAATAAAGCCTCCTTGTCGTATGCAGTTCTAACGAGTTCTATCTGTCTTTGGTTATAACCTTCTACATTTTCCTCGCTCCAAAGTAACCGTTGTTATGTACGCTCACTATTAATTTCGTCTTGAATTTGGTGATGCTTTCGAAGCTTTCTTCCGTCGATGATATCGATTTGATTGGTCTTATATTCGTCCCGGTTTTGTGCTTCTTCAATTCTTGCTAGAAACTCTGTAGCAACAGATCAGATTACCGCATATTGGCGAAAGCGTTTCAAAGCAGCTACAATAGCTAGCACCTCCAGTTCATAGCTGCTATAGTTGAGTTGCGCATGTGACGTCTGTCTACTGTTTTAGTATACGAGGGGAAATTGGCTTTTATGGGTCTGTAACAAATCTTGTCAGTAGAGTCGTAGAACTGGCTTTCTTGCAAGAATATTTTCTACTTCGTGGAAAGCTCCGCTTTGCTTCGCACTCCATTATAAAATAGCATCATTTTGAAGAAGGTCAGGTAACCTTCCTAGTTAATATCCTAAAGTAACTGCATAGATGAGTAGTTGACTAGAAATCAATAATAAGCGAAACTCCATTAAGAATTTAGTCCCCCCATTAAAAATTAGATGCCTCCCATGCATCAAAATAACCACTGAACCCATCCTTTACCCCATTTTCCAAAAAAATTAACACATGATGAGGCATTAAAAGGACCTTTTTCCACTTAAGTGGGTATGAACTTGAGTGTGAGGTTCTTTTCAGAAAAAAAATACATATATACAAAAAAAAATTTTTATTTTTGAACCCCACTAATAAGGTTCTGATGATTTGCCAGCTTTGTAGTCCGGACCTCAACCAACCCTTTGGATTGAAAGTTATGGTCTGGGAGAATGGCCTGCTTTACTCAACACCGAAATATTGAGTATTTGAAGCAAGCCCTTGTCGAGACTTTTCGGGTGAATAACTTTGAATGAAGTCCTCCATAACGTGTAGCTAGGGATTCGACAAATAAAACGTATAAATTTGTTTTTAAAAATATCAGCGCATTTTTTTTTGGCGTAAGTTTTTCTTTGTATCAGTATTTAAGACTAGACTAGTTCTGTAGGTGTATGGATATTGAAATTAGTGTACGTATGTATTGTTGGATTCGTTTTCTTGAGAGTGTGCGGGGTTTAATCATTGATGTCATCCACATTATCGCTCGACAACCAGGCCACTCGTGGTTGAAATTTAACTATCAGCGCTTGCGGAATCTTCACATCTTGCAATTCTGGCCACTTCATTTTCTGTGCGGAATTGGTGTATCATCGTCGTTTGATATGCCATCAATTTCTGTTTCCAGAAAACTTCTACCTACTATGTCATTTTCGAATTCCATCAGTACATGCTGTGCGTTCTGTGATTTACCTGACAACACTAACAATACGAATCATTCACATACTTCTTTCTAAAAAAGAAGTCTCGGAATCATACACGTCGATACAGGCACTGCGTGAGGTAAACCGTTTACCCTTCTGAGTTTTATGTTGGTTAATACTCTTATTTGGCAGAATTTGTATGTATTTAAAATTCTATCTGCGATTGACCCCGATGGGCATCCTCTGATACTGTTTGGTATACGCATCATGATGCTCTACTATGCACAAAGTTTATCTCTCTCATATCTCTATTCCTATTGCTAGTTCCCATATAGGAGTTGCGTACATTAGTATAGATTTGATCTTTCTGTGTCTTCCAATATTTGGGATTAGCTTGGGCAATTGATAGGTCTTCTTGCTTGTGCATTTTAAGGTATCTTTAAAATTCATCATACGGTTAAATAGTACTTCTGCTGTGCCATTCAATCTGTTGAGTTTGTTGCTGAACTTTCTTTATGCTACTCGAGAGCATGTTTCTTTTTTTGTAGTCTGTAAAATGGAAAGTCTTATCTTTGATGGTGCCCTTATAGTGGAGTTGTGCCACTTTATTTCGAGCACCTTTTTTTTTTGTGGTCTGTAAAATGGAAAGTCATACCTTTGATGGTGCCCTTTTAGTAGAGTTGTGCCACTTTCTTGTGAGCATGGTTTCTTTTTGTTATGGTCTGTCAAGGGCAAAGCCGTATCTATATAATTTGGATGGTATCCTTACAGTGGAATTGTGCCACTTTCGCTATACTTTTGGCAACGTCTATTAATGCAATACCATCTACATATTTCATGACACTCATTCCATCTAGTACTCCATTGTACATTATATTTTACACGACTGGACCTAAGACTGATCCTTGTGGAACCCCTCTTGTTATTTTGTATATCTCTCCGTTTTGCAGAAGAAGATTCTGTCTTCGAAATAATATGCTATTATCCGCAATAGATAGTCTGGTACTTGTATATTTTTGTGCGCTTGTGCATATTTGTTGGTATTTTTCCCTCTTGTTAGCATGTATCTGAGGGCCTGGTTTACCTCTCATGCTGCACTAGTCTTTTCCTCGTTTCAACGCAAATTATTAATTAGCTTACTTCGCTTATTTCACTCCTCATGCATCGTATTTCCAATTTTTTCACTTGCTGGTAGATTGCTATCCATTTTTCAGGAGCGTAAGCAATAGAAAATTATATTGTCAGCTTATTGGCGTAGATTCAAGTCTGGATTAAGGCAAATATTTTCAGAATGACATAGAAGTGTGTTGTATAAGTTTACGTTTTCAGCTCTTCTGTTCACATAGAGTTCTAACATATATTGGAAATAAGTCACCAACTTCCCTTGGTGACGTTGTTCTGTAGATTTTGCCATTTAAATTCAACAGGGCTCATGTTGGACCATAGCTTCCCCTCTTGTTACACAAATATTACAACCTGATGCTCACTATTTGTTACTTCTTCACGCAAAACACATCATTGGTCCTTATTTATTCAAAAACGAGGCTGTAGCTAGTTTAAAGCCGTAACGGGTGTTACGGTTGTAAATCTGAAGGGGCGGAATGCTACTGGCAATTTCTATGAAGCACTGATGGTACAAATAGCAATGAAACAGAGTGAGATGCAAAATATTACGTGAATTTACCTGTATAATCTAAAAAAAATTTACTAATATTTTCTATTACTTTAAAATTTTCTAAATGGAATATGCGTGAACCTACACAATTTTAAATATTTTGATGACAGAAATGGAAAAGCAAGATACACAAAAGCACAAAGAAATATCATAGAAAAATGAAATTGTATATGTATGTACAAAATGCATGAAATAGCTTTACTACTTGCCTTATGCCAGGTATTTCCGCTTAAATTTAACTAATATTAAATTATGGAATAAGCTATAAATTCCTTATTACACATGATTTTTGTGTAACCTTGTTCAATGTTTTTCAATATATCGTTTTTTATCGAATTAATTGTGCACTAACCTATATGGTATATCTATCGTATTTATCTAAATTGTCTGTTGTATAGGTATACATATTTACATTTTTCAATAAGAATTTGTATCTTACACCTTTAAAGTATATGTCTTTTTATTTACAACTGCTGACAGATTATTTACAATTTTTTGTCTCGTTTGTTTGATCCAAAAGTATATAATTTAATTTTTGGTATAATTAGTTTAGAATATTAGAAATGTGTTTGCTAAGTAAACTTCTGTTGTTAAAAGTAAAAGTTCGTCTTATTTGAAGACCTTACATGCGTACGAAAAGGCTTAGTTCTGAGACTACATATAACAGCGGTACTAAATTTTTGAGCCTACAGTATAATTTCTATGTAAATGTAAATGTTCTCTATGTTATTCTTATGAGGCTAAATTTAGAATCAAACGCTTTCGAGATAACTTAGAAAGTTATATATGTACATTCTTATATTTATATATGCATTATTATATTCAATTATGTATATTTATCGTAACTATCTGTCTCTTTATTTACAATATAGACAGATTATATGGATTGTAATATTTCATAAGGGTTTCGCTTTTCACTCATTGACTTTTTTTGATACAAAAGCCGTATGTTCATTGAGCTTTTAAAATTAATATACTGAGTATTATACAATACATATTTTTATCATAAGTTTAATTAGCAAATAAGTTATCTTATACATCTATACGTTGTTATATACACAAATGTGTTTCTTAAATTAATTTGAGTCAGGCCTTTCGGGTTTGCTTTAGGCTTGGAACACGTTTGGGTTTTTGATGTTTTGGATATTCGAGTACTTCTTTCTAGTTGGTGATAGTGGGCTCTAATGTTCTATGCGATACGTTCTTAGTGGTACTTCTTCCTTATAGACCAGATTAATAAAGCCTCCTTGTCGTATGCAGTTCTAACGAGTTCTATCTGTCTTTGGTTATAACCTTCTACATTTTCCTCGCTCCAAAGTAACCGTTGTTATGTACGCTCACTATTAATTTCGTGTTGAATTTGGTGATGCTTTCGAAGCTTTCTTCCGTCGATGATATCGATTTGATTGGTCTTATATTCGTCCCGGTTTTGTGCTTCTTCAATTCTTGCTAGAAACTCTGTAGCAACAGATCAGATTACCGCATATTGGCGAAAGCGTTTCAAAGCAGCTACAATAGCTAGCACCTCCAGTTCATAGCTGCTATAGTTGAGTTGCGCATGTGACGTCTGTCTACTGTTTTAGTATACGAGGGGAAATTGGCTTTTATGGGTCTGTAACAAATCTTGTCAGTAGAGTCGTAGAACTGGCTTTCTTGCAAGAATATTTTCTACTTCGTGGAAAGCTCCGCTTTGCTTCGCACTCCATTATAAAATAGCATCATTTTGAAGAAGGTCAGGTAACCTTCCTAGTTAATATCCTAAAGTAACTGCATAGATGAGTAGTTGACTAGAAATCAATAATAAGCGAAACTCCATTAAGAATTTAGTCCCCCCATTAAAAATTAGATGCCTCCCATGCATCAAAATAACCACTGAACCCATCCTTTACCCCATTTTCCAAAAAAATTAACACATGATGAGGCATTAAAAGGACCTTTTTCCACTTAAGTGGGTATGAACTTGAGTGTGAGGTTCTTTTCAGAAAAAAAATACATATATACAAAAAAAAATTTTTATTTTTGAACCCCACTAATAAGGTTCTGATGATTTGCCAGCTTTGTAGTCCGGACCTCAACCAACCCTGTGGATTGAAAGTTATGGTCTGGGAGAATGGCCTGCTTTACTCAACACCGAAATATTGAGTATTTGAAGCAAGCCCTTGTCGAGACTTTTCGGGTGAATAACTTTGAATGAAGTCCTCCATAACGTGTAGCTAGGGATTCGACAAATAAAACGTATAAATTTGTTTTTAAAAATATCAGCGCATTTTTTTTTGGCGTAAGTTTTTCTTTGTATCAGTATTTAAGACTAGACTAGTTCTGTAGGTGTATGGATATTGAAATTAGTGTACGTATGTATTGTTGGATTCGTTTTCTTGAGAGTGTGCGGGGTTTAATCATTGATGTCATCCACATTATCGCTCGACAACCAGGCCACTCGTGGTTGAAATTTAACTATCAGCGCTTGCGGAATCTTCACATCTTGCAATTCTGGCCACTTCATTTTCTGTGCGGAATTGGTGTATCATCGTCGTTTGATATGCCATCAATTTCTGTTTCCAGAAAACTTCTACCTACTATGTCATTTTCGAATTCCATCAGTACATGCTGTGCGTTCTGTGATTTACCTGACAACACTAACAATACGAATCATTCACATACTTCTTTCTAAAAAAGAAGTCTCGGAATCATACACGTCGATACAGGCACTGCGTGAGGTAAACCGTTTACCCTTCTAAGTTTTATGTTGGTTAATACTCTTATTTGGCAGAATTTGTATGTATTTAAAATTCTATCTGCGATTGACCCCGATGGGCATCCTCTGATACTGTTTGGTATACGCATCATGATGCTCTACTATGCACAAAGTTTATCTCTCTCATATCTCTATTCCTATTGCTAGTTCCCATATAGGAGTTGCGTACATTAGTATAGATTTGATCTTTCTGTGTCTTCCAATATTTGGGATTAGCTTGGGCAATTGATAGGTCTTCTTGCTTGTGCATTTTAAGGTATCTTTAAAATTCATCATACGGTTAAATAGTACTTCTGCTGTGCCATTCAATCTGTTGAGTTTGTTGCTGAACTTTCTTTATGCTACTCGAGAGCATGTTTCTTTTTTTGTAGTCTGTAAAATGGAAAGTCTTATCTTTGATGGTGCCCTTATAGTGGAGTTGTGCCACTTTATTTCGAGCACCTTTTTTTTTTGTGGTCTGTAAAATGGAAAGTCATACCTTTGATGGTGCCCTTTTAGTAGAGTTGTGCCACTTTCTTGTGAGCATGGTTTCTTTTTGTTATGGTCTGTCAAGGGCAAAGCCGTATCTATATAATTTGGATGGTATCCTTATAGTGGAATTGTGCCACTTTCGCTATACTTTTGGCAACGTCTATTAATGCAATACCATCTACATATTTCATGACACTCATTCCATCTAGTACTCCATTGTACATTATATTTTACACGACTGGACCTAAGACTGATCCTTGTGGAACCCCTCTTGTTATTTTGTATATCTCTCCGTTTTGCAGAAGAAGATTCTGTCTTCGAAATAATATGCTATTATCCGCAATAGATAGTCTGGTACTTGTATATTTTTGTGCGCTTGTGCATATTTGTTGGTATTTTTCCCTCTTGTTAGCATGTATCTGAGGGCCTGGTTTACCTCTCATGCTGCACTAGTCTTTTCCTCGTTTCAACGCAAATTATTAATTAGCTTACTTCGCTTATTTCACTCCTCATGCATCGTATTTCCAATTTTTTCACTTGCTGGTAGATTGCTATCCATTTTTCAGGAGCGTAAGCAATAGAAAATTATATTGTCAGCTTATTGGCGTAGATTCAAGTCTGGATTAAGGCAAATATTTTCAGAATGACATAGAAGTGTGTTGTATAAGTTTACGTTTTCAGCTCTTCTGTTCACATAGAGTTCTAACATATATTGGAAATAAGTCACCAACTTCCCTTGGTGACGTTGTTCTGTAGATTTTGCCATTTAAATTCAACAGGGCTCATGTTGGACCATAGCTTCCCCTCTTGTTACACAAATATTACAACCTGATGCTCACTATTTGTTACTTCTTCACGCAAAACACATCATTGGTCCTTATTTATTCAAAAACGAGGCTGTAGCTAGTTTAAAGCCGTAACGGGTGTTACGGTTGTAAATCTGAAGGGGCGGAATGCTACTGGCAATTTCTATGAAGCACTGATGGTACAAATAGCAATGAAACAGAGTGAGATGCAAAATATTACGTGAATTTACCTGTATAATCTAAAAAAAATTTACTAATATTTTCTATTACTTTAAAATTTTCTAAATGGAATATGCGTGAACCTACACAATTTTAAATATTTTGATGACAGAAATGGAAAAGCAAGATACACAAAAGCACAAAGAAATATCATAGAAAAATGAAATTGTATATGTATGTACAAAATGCATGAAATAGCTTTACTACTTGCCTTATGCCAGGTATTTCCGCTTAAATTTAACTAATATTAAATTATGGAATAAGCTATAAATTCCTTATTACACATGATTTTTGTGTAACCTTGTTCAATGTTTTTCAATATATCGTTTTTTATCGAATTAATTGTGCACTAACCTATATGGTATATCTATCGTATTTATCTAAATTGTCTGTTGTATAGGTATACATATTTACATTTTTCAATAAGAATTTGTATCTTACACCTTTAAAGTATATGTCTTTTTATTTACAACTGCTGACAGATTATTTACAATTTTTTGTCTCGTTTGTTTGATCCAAAAGTATATAATTTAATTTTTGGTATAATTAGTTTAGAATATTAGAAATGTGTTTGCTAAGTAAACTTCTGTTGTTAAAAGTAAAAGTTCGTCTTATTTGAAGACCTTACATGCGTACGAAAAGGCTTAGTTCTGAGACTACATATAACAGCGGTACTAAATTTTTGAGCCTACAGTATAATTTCTATGTAAATGTAAATGTTCTCTATGTTATTCTTATGAGGCTAAATTTAGAATCAAACGCTTTCGAGATAACTTAGAAAGTTATATATGTACATTCTTATATTTATATATGCATTATTATATTCAATTATGTATATTTATCTTAACTATCTGTCTCTGTATTTACAATATAGACAGATTATATGGATTGTAATATTTCATAAGGGTTTCGCTTTTCACTCATTGACTTTTTTTGATACAAAAGCCGTATGTTCATTGAGCTTTTAAAATTAATATACTGAGTATTATACTCGTACAATACATATTTTTGTCATAAGTTTAATTAGCAAATAAGTTATCTTATACATCTATACGTTGTTATATACACAAATGTGTTTCTTAAATTAATTTGAGTCAGGCCTTTCGGGTTTGCTTTAGGCTTGGAACACGTTTGGGTTTTTGATGTTTTGGATATTCGAGTACTTCTTTCTAGTTGGTGATAGTGGGCTCTAATGTTCTATGCGATACGTTCTTAGTGGTGCTTCTTCCTTATAGACCAGATTAATAAAGCCTCCTTGTCGTATGCAGTTCTAACGAGTTCTATCTGTCTTTGGTTATAACCTTCTACATTTTCCTCGCTCCAAAGTAACCGTTGTTATGTACGCTTACTATTAATTTCATGTTGAATTTGGTGATGCTTTCGAAGCTTTCTTCCGTCGATGATATCGATTTGATTGGTCTTATATTCGTCCCGGTTTTGTGCTTCTTCAATTCTTGCTAGAAACTCTGTAGCAACAGATCAGATTACCGCATATTGGCGAAAGCGTTTCAAAGCAGCTACAATAGCTAGCACCTCCAGTTCATAGCTGCTATAGTTGAGTTGCGCATGTGACGTCTGTCTACTGTTTTAGTATACGAGGGGAAATTGGCTTTTATGGGTCTGTAACAAATCTTGTCAGTAGAGTCGTAGAACTGGCTTTCTTGCAAGAATATTTTCTACTTCGTGGAAAGCTCCGCTTTGCTTCGCACTCCATTATAAAATAGCATCATTTTGAAGAAGGTCAGGTAACCTTCCTAGTTAATATCCTAAAGTAACTGCATAGATGAGTAGTTGACTAGAAATCAATAATAAGCGAAACTCCATTAAGAATTTAGTCCCCCCATTAAAAATTAGATGCCTCCCATGCATCAAAATAACCACTGAACCCATCCTTTACCCCATTTTCCAAAAAAATTAACACATGATGAGGCATTAAAAGGACCTTTTTCCACTTAAGTGGGTATGAACTTGAGTGTGAGGTTCTTTTCAGAAAAAAAATACATATATACAAAAAAAAATTTTTATTTTTGAACCCCACTAATAAGGTTCTGATGATTTGCCAGCTTTGTAGTCCGGACCTCAACCAACCCTTTGGATTGAAAGTTATGGTCTGGGAGAATGGCCTGCTTTACTCAACACCGAAATATTGAGTATTTGAAGCAAGCCCTTGTCGAGACTTTTCGGGTGAATAACTTTGAATGAAGTCCTCCATAACGTGTAGCTAGGGATTCGACAAATAAAACGTATAAATTTGTTTTTAAAAATATCAGCGCATTTTTTTTTGGCGTAAGTTTTTCTTTGTATCAGTATTTAAGACTAGACTAGTTCTGTAGGTGTATGGATATTGAAATTAGTGTACGTATGTATTGTTGGATTCGTTTTCTTGAGAGTGTGCGGGGTTTAATCATTGGTGTCATCCACATTATCGCTCGACAACCAGGCCACTCGTGGTTGAAATTTAACTATCAGCGCTTGCGGAATCTTCACATCTTGCAATTCTGGCCACTTCATTTTCTGTGCGGAATTGGTGTATCATCGTCGTTTGATATGCCATCAATTTCTGTTTCCAGAAAGCTTCTACCTACTATGTCATTTTCGAATTCCATCAGTACATGCTGTGCGTTCTGTGATTTACCTGACAACACTAACAATACGAATCATTCACATACTTCTTTTTAAAAAAGAAGTCTCGGAATCATACACGTCGATACAGGCACTGCGTGAGGTAAACCGTTTACCCTTCTGAGTTTTATGTTGGTTAATACTCTTATTTGGCAGAATTTGTATGTATTTAAAATTCTATCTGCGATTGACCCCGATGGGCATCCTCTGATACTGTTTGGTATACGCATCATGATGCTCTACTATGCACAAAGTTTATCTCTCTCATATCTCTATTCCTATTGCTAGTTCCCATATAGGAGTTGCGTACATTAGTATAGATTTGATCTTTCTGTGTCTTCCAATATTTGGGATTAGCTTGGGCAATTGATAGGTCTTTTTGCTTGTGCATTTTAAGGTATCTTTAAAATTCAGCATACGGTTAAATAGTACTTCTGCTGTGCCATTCAATCTGTTGAGTTTGTTGCTGAACTTTCTTTATGCTACTCGAGAGCATGTTTCTTTTTTTGTAGTCTGTAAAATGGAAAGTCTTATCTTTGATGGTGCCCTTATAGTGGAGTTGTGCCACTTTATTTCGAGCACCTTTTTTTTTTGTGGTCTGTAAAATGGAAAGTCATACCTTTGATGGTGCCCTTTTAGTAGAGTTGTGCCACTTTCTTGTGAGCATGGTTTCTTTTTGTTATGGTCTGTCAAGGGCAAAGCCGTATCTATATAATTTGGATGGTATCCTTATAGTGGAATTGTGCCACTTTCGCTATACTTTTGGCAACGTCTATTAATGCAATACCATCTACATATTTCATGACACTCATTCCATCTAGTACTCCATTGTACATTATATTTTACACGACTGGACCTAAGACTGATCCTTGTGGAACCCCTCTTGTTATTTTGTATATCTCTCCGTTTTGCAGAAGAAGATTCTGTCTTCGAAATAATATGCTATTATCCGCAATAGATAGTCTGGTACTTGTATATTTTTGTGCGCTTGTGCATATTTGTTGGTATTTTTCCCTCTTGTTAGCATGTATCTGAGGGCCTGGTTTACCTCTCATGCTGCACTAGTCTTTTCCTCGTTTCAACGCAAATTATTAATTAGCTTACTTCGCTTATTTCACTCCTCATGCATCGTATTTCCAATTTTTTCACTTGCTGGTAGATTGCTATCCATTTTTCAGGAGCGTAAGCAATAGAAAATTATATTGTCAGCTTATTGGCGTAGATTCAAGTCTGGATTAAGGCAAATATTTTCAGAATGACATAGAAGTGTGTTGTATAAGTTTACGTTTTCAGCTCTTCTGTTCACATAGAGTTCTAACATATATTGGAAATAAGTCACCAACTTCCCTTGGTGACGTTGTTCTGTAGATTTTGCCATTTAAATTCAACAGGGCTCATGTTGGACCATAGCTTCCCCTCTTGTTACACAAATATTACAACCTGATGCTCACTATTTGTTACTTCTTCACGCAAAACACATCATTGGTCCTTATTTATTCAAAAACGAGGCTGTAGCTAGTTTAAAGCCGTAACACATGATGAGGCATTAAAAGGACCTTTTTCCACTTAAGTGGGTATGAACTTGAGTGTGAGGTTCTTTTCAGAAAAAAAATACATATATACAAAAAAAAATTTTTATTTTTGAACCCCACTAATAAGGTTCTGATGATTTGCCAGCTGTGTAGTCCGGACCTCAACCAACCCTTTGGATTGAAAGTTATGGTCTGGGAGAATGGCCTGCTTTACTCAACACCGAAATATTGAGTATTTGAAGCAAGCCCTTGTCGAGACTTTTCGGGTGAATAACTTTGAATGAAGTCCTCCATAACGTGTAGCTAGGGATTCGACAAATAAAACGTATAAATTTGTTTTTAAAAATATCAGCGCATTTTTTTTTGGCGTAAGTTTTTCTTTGTATCAGTATTTAAGACTAGACTAGTTCTGTAGGTGTATGGATATTGAAATTAGTGTACGTATGTATTGTTGGATTCGTTTTCTTGAGAGTGTGCGGGGTTTAATCATTGATGTCATCCACATTATCGCTCGACAACCAGGCCACTCGTGGTTGAAATTTAACTATCAGCGCTTGCGGAATCTTCACATCTTGCAATTCTGGCCACTTCATTTTCTGTGCGGAATTGGTGTATCATCGTCGTTTGATATGCCATCAATTTCTGTTTCCAGAAAGCTTCTACCTACTATGTCATTTTCGAATTCCATCAGTACATGCTGTGCGTTCTGTGATTTACCTGACAACACTAACAATACGAATCATTCACATACTTCTTTTTAAAAAAGAAGTCTCGGAATCATACACGTCGATACAGGCACTGCGTGAGGTAAACCGTTTACCCTTCTGAGTTTTATGTTGGTTAATACTCTTATTTGGCAGAATTTGTATGTATTTAAAATTCTATCTGCGATTGACCCCGATGGGCATCCTCTGATACTGTTTGGTATACGCATCATGATGCTCTACTATGCACAAAGTTTATCTCTCTCATATCTCTATTCCTATTGCTAGTTCCCATATAGGAGTTGCGTACATTAGTATAGATTTGATCTTTCTGTGTCTTCCAATATTTGGGATTAGCTTGGGCAATTGATAGGTCTTTTTGCTTGTGCATTTTAAGGTATCTTTAAAATTCAGCATACGGTTAAATAGTACTTCTGCTGTGCCATTCAATCTGTTGAGTTTGTTGCTGAACTTTCTTTATGCTACTCGAGAGCATGTTTCTTTTTTTGTAGTCTGTAAAATGGAAAGTCTTATCTTTGATGGTGCCCTTATAGTGGAGTTGTGCCACTTTATTTCGAGCACCTTTTTTTTTTGTGGTCTGTAAAATGGAAAGTCATACCTTTGATGGTGCCCTTTTAGTAGAGTTGTGCCACTTTCTTGTGAGCATGGTTTCTTTTTGTTATGGTCTGTCAAGGGCAAAGCCGTATCTATATAATTTGGATGGTATCCTTATAGTGGAATTGTGCCACTTTCGCTATACTTTTGGCAACGTCTATTAATGCAATACCATCTACATATTTCATGACACTCATTCCATCTAGTACTCCATTGTACATTATATTTTACACGACTGGACCTAAGACTGATCCTTGTGGAACCCCTCTTGTTATTTTGTATATCTCTCCGTTTTGCAGAAGAAGATTCTGTCTTCGAAATAATATGCTATTATCCGCAATAGATAGTCTGGTACTTGTATATTTTTGTGCGCTTGTGCATATTTGTTGGTATTTTTCCCTCTTGTTAGCATGTATCTGAGGGCCTGGTTTACCTCTCATGCTGCACTAGTCTTTTCCTCGTTTCAACGCAAATTATTAATTAGCTTACTTCGCTTATTTCACTCCTCATGCATCGTATTTCCAATTTTTTCACTTGCTGGTAGATTGCTATCCATTTTTCAGGAGCGTAAGCAATAGAAAATTATATTGTCAGCTTATTGGCGTAGATGCAAGCCTGGATTAAGGCAAATATTTTCAGAATGACATAGAAGTGTGTTGTATAAGTTTACGTTTTCAGCTCTTCTGTTCACATAGAGTTCTAACATATATTGGAAATAAGTCACCAACTTCCCTTGGTGACGTTGTTCTGTAGATTTTGCCATTTAAATTCAACAGGGCTCATGTTGGACCATAGCTTCCCCTCTTGTTACACAAATATTACAACCTGATGCTCACTATTTGTTACTTCTTCACGCAAAACACATCATTGGTCCTTATTTATTCAAAAACGAGGCTGTAGCTAGTTTAAAGCCGTAACGGGTGTTACGGTTGAAAATCTGAAGGGGCGGAATGCTACTGGCAATTTCTATGAAGCACTGATGGTACAAATAGCAATGAAACAGAGTGAGATGCAAAATATTACGTGAATTTACCTGTATAATCTAAAAAAAATTTACTAATATTTTCTATTACTTTAAAATTTTCTAAATGGAATATTGATGACAGAAATGGAAAAGCAAGATACACAAAAGCACAAAGAAATATCATAGAAAAATGAAATTGTATATGTATGTACAAAATGCATGAAATAGCTTTACTACTTGCCTTATGCCAGGTATTTCCGCTTAAATTTAACTAATATTAAATTATGGAATAAGCTATAAATTCCTTATTACACATGATTTTTGTGTAACCTTGTTCAATGTTTTTCAATATATCGTTTTTTATCGAATTAATTGTGCACTAACCTATATGGTATATCTATCGTATTTATCTAAATTGTCTGTTGTATAGGTATACATATTTACATTTTTCAATAAGAATTTGTATCTTACACCTTTAAAGTATATGTCTTTTTATTTACAACTGCTGACAGATTATTTACAATTTTTTGTCTCGTTTGTTTGATCCAAAAGTATATAATTTAATTTTTGGTATAATTAGTTTAGAATATTAGAAATGTGTTTGCTAAGTAAACTTCTGTTGTTAAAAGTAAAAGTTCGTCTTATTTGAAGACCTTACATGCGTACGAAAAGGCTTAGTTCTGAGACTACATATAACAGCGGTACTAAATTTTTGAGCCTACAGTATAATTTCTATGTAAATGTAAATGTTCTCTATGTTATTCTTATGAGGCTAAATTTAGAATCAAACGCTTTCGAGATAACTTAGAAAGTTATATATGTACATTCTTATATTTATATATGCATTATTATATTCAATTATGTATATTTATCTTAACTATCTGTCTCTGTATTTACAATATAGACAGATTATATGGATTGTAATATTTCATAAGGGTTTCGCTTTTCACTCATTGACTTTTTTTGATACAAAAGCCGTATGTTCATTGAGCTTTTAAAATTAATATACTGAGTATTATACTCGTACAATACATATTTTTGTCATAAGTTTAATTAGCAAATAAGTTATCTTATACATCTATACGTTGTTATATACACAAATGTGTTTCTTAAATTAATTTGAGTCAGGCCTTTCGGGTTTGCTTTAGGCTTGGAACACGTTTGGGTTTTTGATGTTTTGGATATTCGAGTACTTCTTTCTAGTTGGTGATAGTGGGCTCTAATGTTCTATGCGATACGTTCTTAGTGGTGCTTCTTCCTTATAGACCAGATTAATAAAGCCTCCTTGTCGTATGCAGTTCTAACGAGTTCTATCTGTCTTTGGTTATAACCTTCTACATTTTCCTCGCTCCAAAGTAACCGTTGTTATGTACGCTTACTATTAATTTCATGTTGAATTTGGTGATGCTTTCGAAGCTTTCTTCCGTCGATGATATCGATTTGATTGGTCTTATATTCGTCCCGGTTTTGTGCTTCTTCAATTCTTGCTAGAAACTCTGTAGCAACAGATCAGATTACCGCATATTGGCGAAAGCGTTTCAAAGCAGCTACAATAGCTAGCACCTCCAGTTCATAGCTGCTATAGTTGAGTTGCGCATGTGACGTCTGTCTACTGTTTTAGTATACGAGGGGAAATTGGCTTTTATGGGTCTGTAACAAATCTTGTCAGTAGAGTCGTAGAACTGGCTTTCTTGCAAGAATATTTTCTACTTCGTGGAAAGCTCCGCTTTGCTTCGCACTCCATTATAAAATAGCATCATTTTGAAGAAGGTCAGGTAACCTTCCTAGTTAATATCCTAAAGTAACTGCATAGATGAGTAGTTGACTAGAAATCAATAATAAGCGAAACTCCATTAAGAATTTAGTCCCCCCATTAAAAATTAGATGCCTCCCATGCATCAAAATAACCACTGAACCCATCCTTTACCCCATTTTCCAAAAAAATTAACACATGATGAGGCATTAAAAGGACCTTTTTCCACTTAAGTGGGTATGAACTTGAGTGTGAGGTTCTTTTCAGAAAAAAAATACATATATACAAAAAAAAATTTTTATTTTTGAACCCCACTAATAAGGTTCTGATGATTTGCCAGCTTTGTAGTCCGGACCTCAACCAACCCTTTGGATTGAAAGTTATGGTCTGGGAGAATGGCCTGCTTTACTCAACACCGAAATATTGAGTATTTGAAGCAAGCCCTTGTCGAGACTTTTCGGGTGAATAACTTTGAATGAAGTCCTCCATAACGTGTAGCTAGGGATTCGACAAATAAAACGTATAAATTTGTTTTTAAAAATATCAGCGCATTTTTTTTTGGCGTAAGTTTTTCTTTGTATCAGTATTTAAGACTAGACTAGTTCTGTAGGTGTATGGATATTGAAATTAGTGTACGTATGTATTGTTGGATTCGTTTTCTTGAGAGTGTGCGGGGTTTAATCATTGATGTCATCCACATTATCGCTCGACAACCAGGCCACTCGTGGTTGAAATTTAACTATCAGCGCTTGCGGAATCTTCACATCTTGCAATTCTGGCCACTTCATTTTCTGTGCGGAATTGGTGTATCATCGTCGTTTGATATGCCATCAATTTCTGTTTCCAGAAAGCTTCTACCTACTATGTCATTTTCGAATTCCATCAGTACATGCTGTGCGTTCTGTGATTTACCTGACAACACTAACAATACGAATCATTCACATACTTCTTTTTAAAAAAGAAGTCTCGGAATCATACACGTCGATACAGGCACTGCGTGAGGTAAACCGTTTACCCTTCTGAGTTTTATGTTGGTTAATACTCTTATTTGGCAGAATTTGTATGTATTTAAAATTCTATCTGCGATTGACCCCGATGGGCATCCTCTGATACTGTTTGGTATACGCATCATGATGCTCTACTATGCACAAAGTTTATCTCTCTCATATCTCTATTCCTATTGCTAGTTCCCATATAGGAGTTGCGTACATTAGTATAGATTTGATCTTTCTGTGTCTTCCAATATTTGGGATTAGCTTGGGCAATTGATAGGTCTTTTTGCTTGTGCATTTTAAGGTATCTTTAAAATTCAGCATACGGTTAAATAGTACTTCTGCTGTGCCATTCAATCTGTTGAGTTTGTTGCTGAACTTTCTTTATGCTACTCGAGAGCATGTTTCTTTTTTTGTAGTCTGTAAAATGGAAAGTCTTATCTTTGATGGTGCCCTTATAGTGGAGTTGTGCCACTTTATTTCGAGCACCTTTTTTTTTGTGGTCTGTAAAATGGAAAGTCATACCTTTGATGGTGCCCTTTTAGTAGAGTTGTGCCACTTTCTTGTGAGCATGGTTTCTTTTTGTTATGGTCTGTCAAGGGCAAAGCCGTATCTATATAATTTGGATGGTATCCTTATAGTGGAATTGTGCCACTTTCGCTATACTTTTGGCAACGTCTATTAATGCAATACCATCTACATATTTCATGACACTCATTCCATCTAGTACTCCATTGTACATTATATTTTACACGACTGGACCTAAGACTGATCCTTGTGGAACCCCTCTTGTTATTTTGTATATCTCTCCGTTTTGCAGAAGAAGATTCTGTCTTCGAAATAATATGCTATTATCCGCAATAGATAGTCTGGTACTTGTATATTTTTGTGCGCTTGTGCATATTTGTTGGTATTTTTCCCTCTTGTTAGCATGTATCTGAGGGCCTGGTTTACCTCTCATGCTGCACTAGTCTTTTCCTCGTTTCAACGCAAATTATTAATTAGCTTACTTCGCTTATTTCACTCCTCATGCATCGTATTTCCAATTTTTTCACTTGCTGGTAGATTGCTATCCATTTTTCAGGAGCGTAAGCAATAGAAAATTATATTGTCAGCTTATTGGCGTAGATTCAAGTCTGGATTAAGGCAAATATTTTCAGAATGACATAGAAGTGTGTTGTATAAGTTTACGTTTTCAGCTCTTCTGTTCACATAGAGTTCTAACATATATTGGAAATAAGTCACCAACTTCCCTTGGTGACGTTGTTCTGTAGATTTTGCCATTTAAATTCAACAGGGCTCATGTTGGACCATAGCTTCCCCTCTTGTTACACAAATATTACAACCTGATGCTCACTATTTGTTACTTCTTCACGCAAAACACATCATTGGTCCTTATTTATTCAAAAACGAGGCTGTAGCTAGTTTAAAGCCGTAACGGGTGTTACGGTTGAAAATCTGAAGGGGCGGAATGCTACTGGCAATTTCTATGAAGCACTGATGGTACAAATAGCAATGAAACAGAGTGAGATGCAAAATATTACGTGAATTTACCTGTATAATCTAAAAAAAATTTACTAATATTTTCTATTACTTTAAAATTTTCTAAATGGAATATGCGTGAACCTACACAATTTTAAATATTTTGATGACAGAAATGGAAAAGCAAGATACACAAAAGCACAAAGAAATATCATAGAAAAATGAAATTGTATATGTATGTACAAAATGCATGAAATAGCTTTACTACTTGCCTTATGCCAGGTATTTCCGCTTAAATTTAACTAATATTAAATTATGGAATAAGCTATAAATTCCTTATTACACATGATTTTTGTGTAACCTTGTTCAATGTTTTTCAATATATCGTTTTTTATCGAATTAATTGTGCACTAACCTATATGGTATATCTATCGTATTTATCTAAATTGTCTGTTGTATAGGTATACATATTTACATTTTTCAATAAGAATTTGTATCTTACACCTTTAAAGTATATGTCTTTTTATTTACAACTGCTGACAGATTATTTACAATTTTTTGTCTCGTTTGTTTGATCCAAAAGTATATAATTTAATTTTTGGTATAATTAGTTTAGAATATTAGAAATGTGTTTGCTAAGTAAACTTCTGTTGTTAAAAGTAAAAGTTCGTCTTATTTGAAGACCTTACATGTGTACGAAAATCTTAGTTCTGAGACTACATATAACAGCGGTACTAAATTTTTGAGCCTACAGTATAATTTCTATGTAAATGTAAATGTTCTCTATGTTATTCTTATGAGGCTAAATTTAGAATCAAACGCTTTCGAGATAACTTAGAAAGTTATATATGTACATTCTTATATTTATATATGCATTATTATATTCAATTATGTATATTTATCTTAACTATCTGTCTCTGTATTTACAATATAGACAGATTATATGGATTGTAATATTTCATAAGGGTTTCGCTTTTCACTCATTGACTTTTTTTGATACAAAAGCCGTATGTTCATTGAGCTTTTAAAATTAATATACTGAGTATTATACTCGTACAATACATATTTTTGTCATAAGTTTAATTAGCAAATAAGTTATCTTATACATCTATACGTTGTTATATACACAAATGTGTTTCTTAAATTAATTTGAGTCAGGCCTTTCGGGTTTGCTTTAGGCTTGGAACACGTTTGGGTTTTTGATGTTTTGGATATTCGAGTACTTCTTTCTAGTTGGTGATAGTGGGCTCTAATGTTCTATGCGATACGTTCTTAGTGGTGCTTCTTCCTTATAGACCAGATTAATAAAGCCTCCTTGTCGTATGCAGTTCTAACGAGTTCTATCTGTCTTTGGTTATAACCTTCTACATTTTCCTCGCTCCAAAGTAACCGTTGTTATGTACGCTTACTATTAATTTCATGTTGAATTTGATGATGTTTACGAAGCTTTCTTCCGTCGATGATATCGATTTGATTGGTCTTATATTCATCCCGGTTTTGTGCTTCTTCAATTCTTGCTAGAAACTCTGTAGCAACAGATCAGATTACCGCATATTGGCGAAATCGTTTCAAAGCAGCTACAATAGCTAGCACCTCCAGTTCATAGCTGCTATAGTTGAGTTGCGCATGTGACGTCTGTCTACTGTTTTAGTATACGAGGGGAAATTGGCTTTTATGGGTCTGTAACAAATCTTGTCAGTAGAGTCGTAGAACTGGCTTTCTTGCAAGAATATTTTCTACTTCGTGGAAAGCTCCGCTTTGCTTCGCACTCCATTATAAAATAGCATCATTTTGAAGAAGGTCAGGTAACCTTCCTAGTTAATATCCTAAAGTAACTGCATAGATGAGTAGTTGACTAGAAATCAATAATAAGCGAAACTCCATTAAGAATTTAGTCCCCCCATTAAAAATTAGATGCCTCCCATGCATCAAAATAACCACTGAACCCATCCTTTACCCCATTTTCCAAAAAAATTAACACATGATGAGGCATTAAAAGGACCTTTTTCCACTTAAGTGGGTATGAACTTGAGTGTGAGGTTCTTTTCAGAAAAAAAATACATATATACAAAAAAAAATTTTTATTTTTGAACCCCACTAATAAGGTTCTGATGATTTGCCAGCTTTGTAGTCCGGACCTCAACCAACCCTTTGGATTGAAAGTTATGGTCTGGGAGAATGGCCTGCTTTACTCAACACCGAAATATTGAGTATTTGAAGCAAGCCCTTGTCGAGACTTTTCGGGTGAATAACTTTGAATGAAGTCCTCCATAACGTGTAGCTAGGGATTCGACAAATAAAACGTATAAATTTGTTTTTAAAAATATCAGCGCATTTTTTTTTGGCGTAAGTTTTTCTTTGTATCAGTATTTAAGACTAGACTAGTTCTGTAGGTGTATGGATATTGAAATTAGTGTACGTATGTATTGTTGGATTCGTTTTCTTGAGAGTGTGCGGGGTTTAATCATTGATGTCATCCACATTATCGCTCGACAACCAGGCCACTCGTGGTTGAAATTTAACTATCAGCGCTTGCGGAATCTTCACATCTTGCAATTCTGGCCACTTCATTTTCTGTGCGGAATTGGTGTATCATCGTCGTTTGATATGCCATCAATTTCTGTTTCCAGAAAGCTTCTACCTACTATGTCATTTTCGAATTCCATCAGTACATGCTGTGCGTTCTGTGATTTACCTGACAACACTAACAATACGAATCATTCACATACTTCTTTTTAAAAAAGAAGTCTCGGAATCATACACGTCGATACAGGCACTGCGTGAGGTAAACCGTTTACCCTTCTGAGTTTTATGGTGGTTAATACTCTTATTTGGCAGAATTTGTATGTATTTAAAATTCTATCTGCGATTGACCCCGATGGGCATCCTCTGATACTGTTTGGTATACGCATCATGATGCTCTACTATGCACAAAGTTTATCTCTCTCATATCTCTATTCCTATCGCTAGTTCCCATATAGGAGTTGCGTACATTAGTATAGATTTGATCTTTCTGTGTCTTCCAATATTTGGGATTAGCTTGGGCAATTGATAGGTCTTTTTGCTTGTGCATTTTAAGGTATCTTTAAAATTCAGCATACGGTTAAATAGTACTTCTGCTGTGCCATTCAATCTGTTGAGTTTGTTGCTGAACTTTCTTTATGCTACTCGAGAGCATGTTTCTTTTTTTGTAGTCTGTAAAATGGAAAGTCTTATCTTTGATGGTGCCCTTATAGTGGAGTTGTGCCACTTTATTTCGAGCACCTTTTTTTTTTGTGGTCTGTAAAATGGAAAGTCATACCTTTGATGGTGCCCTTATAGTAGAGTTGTGCCACTTTCTTGTGAGCATGGTTTCTTTTTGCTATGGTCTGTCAAGGGCAAAGCCGTATCTATATAATTTGGATGGTATCCTTATAGTGGAATTGTGCCACTTTCGCTATACTTTTGGCAACGTCTATTAATGCAATACCATCTACATATTTCATGACACTCATTCCATCTAGTACTCCATTGTACATTATATTTTACACGACTGGACCTAAGACTGATCCTTGTGGAACCCCTCTTGTTATTTTGTATATCTCTCCGTTTTGCAGAAGAAGATTCTGTCTTCGAAATAATATGCTATTATCCGCAATAGATAGTCTGGTACTTGTATATTTTTGTGCGCTTGTGCATATTAGTTGGTATTTTTCCCTCTTGTTAGCATGTATCTGAGGGCCTGGTTTACCTCTCATGCTGCACTAGTCTTTTCCTCGTTTCAACGCAAATTATTAATTAGCTTACTTCGCTTATTTCACTCCTCATGCATCGTATTTCCAATTTTTTCACTTGCTGGTAGATTGCTATCCATTTTTCAGGAGCGTAAGCAATAGAAAATTATATTGTCAGCTTATTGGCGTAGATGCAAGCCTGGATTAAGGCAAATATTTTCAGAATGACATAGAAGTGTGTTGTATAAGTTTACGTTTTCAGCTCTTCTGTTCACATAGAGTTCTAACATATATTGGAAATAAGTCACCAACTTCCCTTGGTGACGTTGTTCTGTAGATTTTGCCATTTAAATTCAACAGGGCTCATGTTGGACCATAGCTTCCCCTCTTGTTACACAAATATTACAACCTGATGCTCACTATTTGTTACTTCTTCACGCAAAACACATCATTGGTCCTTATTTATTCAAAAACGAGGCTGTAGCTAGTTTAAAGCGGTAACGGGTGTTACGGTTGAAAATCTGAAGGGGCGGAATGCTACTGGCAATTTCTATGAAGCACTGATGGTACAAATAGCAATGAAACAGAGTGAGATGCAAAATATTACGTGAACTTACCTGTATAATCTAAAAAAAATTTACTAATATTTTCTATTACTTTAAAATTTTCTAAATGGAATATGCGTGAACCTACACAATTTTAAATATTTTGATGACAGAAATGGAAAAGCAAGATACACAAAAGCACAAAGAAATATCATAGAAAAATGAAATTGTATATGTATGTACAAAATGCATGAAATAGCTTTACTACTTGCCTTATGCCAGGTATTTCCGCTTAAATTTAACTAATATTAAATTATGGAATAAGCTATAAATTCCTTATTACACATGATTTTTGTGTAACCTTGTTCAATGTTTTTCAATATATCGTTTTTTATCGAATTAATTGTGCACTAACCTATATGGTATATCCATCGTATTTATCTAAATTGTCTGATTTTTATTTACAAAGTGGTCAGATAATTTTCATGAACACATGGAAGTAGCGCTGAGTTGTATAGGTATACATATTTACATTTTTCAATAAGAATTTGTATCTTACACCTTTAAAGTATATGTCTTTTTATTTACAACTGCTGACAGATTATTTACAATTTTTTGTCTCGTTTGTTTGATCCAAAAGTATATAATTTAATTTTTGGTATAATTAGTTTAGAATATTAGAAATGTGTTTGCTAAGTAAACTTCTGTTGTTAAAAGTAAAAGTTCGTCTTATTTGAAGACCTTACATGCGTACGAAAAGGCTTAGTTCTGAGACTACATATAACAGCGGTACTAAATTTTTGAGCCTACAGTATAATTTCTATGTAAATGTAAATGTTCTCTATGTTATTCTTATGAGGCTAAATTTAGAATCAAACGCTTTCGAGATAACTTAGAAAGTTATATATGTACATTCTTATATTTATATATGCATTATTATATTCAATTATGTATATTTATCTTAACTATCTGTCTCTATATTTACAATATAGACAGATTATATGGATTGTAATATTTCATAAGGGTTTCGCTTTTCACTCATTGACTTTTTTTGATACAAAAGCCGTACGTTCATTGAGCTTTTAAAATTAATATACTGAGTATTATACAATACATATTTTTGTCATAAGTTTAATTAGCAAATAAGTTATCTTATACATCTATACGTTGTTATATACACAAATGTGTTTCTTAAATTAATTTGAGTCAGGCCTTTCGGGTTTGCTTTAGGCTTGGAACACGTTTGGGTTTTTGATGTTTTGGATATTCGAGTACTTCTTTCTAGTTGGTGATAGTGGGCTCTAATGTTCTATGCGATACGTTCTTAGTGGTGCTTCTTCCTTATAGACCAGATTAATAAAGCCTCCTTGTCGTATGCAGTTCTAACGAGTTCTATCTGTCTTTGGTTATAACCTTCTACATTTTCCTCGCTCCAAAGTAACCGTTGTTATGTACGCTTACTATTAATTTCATGTTGAATTTGGTGATGCTTTCGAAGCTTTCTTCCGTCGATGATATCGATTTGATTGGTCTTATATTCGTCCCGGTTTTGTGCTTCTTCAATTCTTGCTAGAAACTCTGTAGCAACAGATCAGATTACCGCATATTGGCGAAAGCGTTTCAAAGCAGCTACAATAGCTAGCACCTCCAGTTCATAGCTGCTATAGTTGAGTTGCGCATGTGACGTCTGTCTACTGTTTTAGTATACGAGGGGAAATTGGCTTTTATGGGTCTGTAACAAATCTTGTCAGTAGAGTCGTAGAACTGGCTTTCTTGCAAGAATATTTTCTACTTCGTGGAAAGCTCCGCTTTGCTTCGCACTCCATTATAAAATAGCATCATTTTGAAGAAGGTCAGGTAACCTTCCTAGTTAATATCCTAAAGTAACTGCATAGATGAGTAGTTGACTAGAAATCAATAATAAGCGAAACTCCATTAAGAATTTAGTCCCCCCATTAAAAATTAGATGCCTCCCATGCATCAAAATAACCACTGAACCCATCCTTTACCCCATTTTCCAAAAAAATTAACACATGATGAGGCATTAAAAGGACCTTTTTCCACTTAAGTGGGTATGAACTTGAGTGTAAGGTTCTTTTCAGAAAAAAAATACATATATACAAAAAAAAATTTTTATTTTTGAACCCCACTAATAAGGTTCTGATGATTTGCCAGCTTTGTAGTCCGGACCTCAACCAACCCTTTGGATTGAAAGTTATGGTCTGGGAGAATGGCCTGCTTTACTCAACACCGAAATATTGAGTATTTGAAGCAAGCCCTTGTCGAGACTTTTCGGGTGAATAACTTTGAATGAAGTCCTCCATAACGTGTAGCTAGGGATTCGACAAATAAAACGTATAAATTTGTTTTTAAAAATATCAGCGCATTTTTTTTTGGCGTAAGTTTTTCTTTGTATCAGTATTTAAGACTAGACTAGTTCTGTAGGTGTATGGATATTGAAATTAGTGTAAGTATGTATTGTTGGATTCGTTTTCTTGAGAGTGTGCGGGGTTTAATCATTGATGTCATCCACATTATCGCTCGACAACCAGGCCACTCGTGGTTGAAATTTAACTATCAGCGCTTGCGGAATCTTCACATCTTGCAATTCTGGCCACTTCATTTTCTGTGCGGAATTGGTGTATCATCGTCGTTTGATATGCCATCAATTTCTGTTTCCAGAAAGCTTCTACCTACTATGTCATTTTCGAATTCCATCAGTACATGCTGTGCGTTCTGTGATTTACCTGACAACACTAACAATACGAATCATTCACATACTTCTTTTTAAAAAAGAAGTCTCGGAATCATACACGTCGATACAGGCACTGCGTGAGGTAAACCGTTTACCCTTCTGAGTTTTATGGTGGTTAATACTCTTATTTGGCAGAATTTGTATGTATTTAAAATTCTATCTGCGATTGACCCCGATGGGCATCCTCTGATACTGTTTGGTATACGCATCATGATGCTCTACTATGCACAAAGTTTATCTCTCTCATATCTCTATTCCTATTGCTAGTTCCCATATAGGAGTTGCGTACATTAGTATAGATTTGATCTTTCTGTGTCTTCCAATATTTGGGATTAGCTTGGGCAATTGATAGGTCTTTTTGCTTGTGCATTTTAAGGTATCTTTAAAATTCAGCATACGGTTAAATAGTACTTCTGCTGTGCCATTCAATCTGTTGAGTTTGTTGCTGAACTTTCTTTATGCTACTCGAGAGCATGTTTCTTTTTTTGTAGTCTGTAAAATGGAAAGTCTTATCTTTGATGGTGCCCTTATAGTGCAGTTGTGCCACTTTATTTCGAGCACCTTTTTTTTTGGTGGTCTGTAAAATGGAAAGTCATACCTTTGATGGTGCCCTTATAGTAGAGTTGTGCCACTTTCTTGTGAGCATGGTTTCTTTTTGTTATGGTCTGTCAAGGGCAAAGCCGTATCTATATAATTTGGATGGTATCCTTATAGTGGAATTGTGCCACTTTCGCTATACTTTTGGCAACGTCTATTAATGCAATACCATCTACATATTTCATGACACTCATTCCATCTAGTACTCCATTGTACATTATATTTTACACGACTGGACCTAAGACTGATCCTTGTGGAACCCCTCTTGTTATTTTGTATATCTCTCCGTTTTGCAGAAGAAGATTCTGTCTTCGAAATAATATGC
Source organism: Volucella zonaria (assembly GCA_963966105.1). Taxonomy (NCBI): domain Eukaryota; kingdom Metazoa; phylum Arthropoda; class Insecta; order Diptera; family Syrphidae; genus Volucella; species Volucella zonaria. Next base: position 2,144,512 of record OZ014536.1, on the reverse strand, counting down.
TATTATCCGCAATAGATAGTCTGGTACTTGTATATTTTTGTGCGCTTGTGCATATTTGTTGGTATTTTTCCCTCTTGTTAGCATGTATCTGAGGGCCTGGTTTACCTCTCATGCTGCACTAGTCTTTTCCTCGTTTCAACGCAAACTATTAATTAGCTTACTTCGCTTATTTCACTCCTCATGCATCGTATTTCCAATTTTTTCACTTGCTGGTAGATTGCTATCCATTTTTCAGGAGCGTAAGCAATAGAAAATTATATTGTCAGCTTATTGGCGTAGATGCAAGCCTGGATTAAGGCAAATATTTTCAGAATGACATAGAAGTGTGTTGTATAAGTTTACGTTTTCAGCTCTTCTGTTCACATAGAGTTCTAACATATATTGGAAATAAGTCACCAACTTCCCTTGGTGACGTTGTTCTGTAGATTTTGCCATTTAAATTCAACAGGGCTCATGTTGGACCATAGCTTCCCCTCTTGTTACACAAATATTACAACCTGATGCTCACTATTTGTTACTTCTTCACGCAAAACACATCATTGGTCCTTATTTATTCAAAAACGAGGCTGTAGCTAGTTTAAAGCCGTAACGGGTGTTACGGTTGAAAATCTGAAGGGGCGGAATGCTACTGGCAATTTCTATGAAGCACTGATGGTACAAATAGCAATGAAACAGAGTGAGATGCAAAATATTACGTGAATTTACCTGTATAATCTAAAAAAAATTTACTAATATTTTCTATTACTTTAAAATTTTCTAAATGGAATATTGATGACAGAAATGGAAAAGCAAGATACACAAAAGCACAAAGAAATATCATAGAAAAATGAAATTGTATATGTATGTACAAAATGCATGAAATAGCTTTACTACTTGCCTTATGCCAGGTATTTCCGCTTAAATTTAACTAATATTAAATTATGGAATAAGCTATAAATTCCTTATTACACATGATTTTTGTGTAACCTTGTTCAATGTTTTTCAATATATCGTTTTTTATCGAATTAATTGTGCACTAACCTATATGGTATATCTATCGTATTTATCTAAATTGTCTGTTGTATAGGTATACATATTTACATTTTTCAATAAGAATTTGTATCTTACACCTTTAAAGTATATGTCTTTTTATTTACAACTGCTGACAGATTATTTACAATTTTTTGTCTCGTTTGTTTGATCCAAAAGTATATAATTTAATTTTTGGTATAATTAGTTTAGAATATTAGAAATGTGTTTGCTAAGTAAACTTCTGTTGTTAAAAGTAAAAGTTCGTCTTATTTGAAGACCTTACATGCGTACGAAAAGGCTTAGTTCTGAGACTACATATAACAGCGGTACTAAATTTTTGAGCCTACAGTATAATTTCTATGTAAATGTAAATGTTCTCTATGTTATTCTTATGAGGCTAAATTTAGAATCAAACGCTTTCGAGGTAACTTAGAAAGTTATATATGTACATTCTTATATTTATATATGCATTATTATATTCAATTATGTATATTTATCTTAACTATCTGTCTCTATATTTACAATATAGACAGATTATATGGATTGTAATATTTCATAAGGGTTTCGCTTTTCACTCATTGACTTTTTTTGATACAAAAGCCGTATGTTCATTGAGCTTTTAAAATTAATATACTGAGTATTATACAATACATATTTTTGTCATAAGTTTAATTAGCAAATAAGTTATCTTATACATCTATACGTTGTTATATACACAAATGTGTTTCTTAAATTAATTTGAGTCAGGCCTTTCGGGTTTGCTTTAGGCTTGGAACACGTTTGGGTTTTTGATGTTTTGGATATTCGAGTACTTCTTTCTAGTTGGTGATAGTGGGCTCTAATGTTCTATGCGATACGTTCTTAGTGGTGCTTCTTCCTTATAGACCAGATTAATAAAGCCTCCTTGTCGTATGCAGTTCTAACGAGTTCTATCTGTCTTTGGTTATAACCTTCTACATTTTCCTCGCTCCAAAGTAACCGTTGTTATGTACGCTTACTATTAATTTCATGTTGAATTTGGTGATGCTTTCGAAGCTTTCTTCCGTCGATGATATCGATTTGATTGGTCTTATATTCGTCCCGGTTTTGTGCTTCTTCAATTCTTGCTAGAAACTCTGTAGCAACAGATCAGATTACCGCATATTGGCGAAAGCGTTTCAAAGCAGCTACAATAGCTAGCACCTCCAGTTCATAGCTGCTATAGTTGAGTTGCGCATGTGACGTCTGTCTACTGTTTTAGTATACGAGGGGAAATTGGCTTTTATGGGTCTGTAACAAATCTTGTCAGTAGAGTCGTAGTACTGGCTTTCTTGCAAGAATATTTTCTACTTCGTGGAAAGCTCCGCTTTGCTTCGCACTCCATTATAAAATAGCATCATTTTGAAGAAGGTCAGGTAACCTTCCTAGTTAATATCCTAAAGTAACTGCATAGATGAGTAGTTGACTAGAAATCAATAATAAGCGAAACTCCATTAAGAATTTAGTCCCCCCATTAAAAATTAGATGCCTCCCATGCATCAAAATAACCACTGAACCCATCCTTTACCCCATTTTCCAAAAAAATTAACACATGATGAGGCATTAAAAGGACCTTTTTCCACTTAAGTGGGTATGAACTTGAGTGTAAGGTTCTTTTCAGAAAAAAAATACATATATACAAAAAAAAATTTTTATTTTTGAACCCCACTAATAAGGTTCTGATGATTTGCCAGCTTTGTAGTCCGGACCTCAACCAACCCTTTGGATTGAAAGTTATGGTCTGGGAGAATGGCCTGCTTTACTCAACACCGAAATATTGAGTATTTGAAGCAAGCCCTTGTCGAGACTTTTCGGGTGAATAACTTTGAATGAAGTCCTCCATAACGTGTAGCTAGGGATTCGACAAATAAAACGTATAAATTTGTTTTTAAAAATATCAGCGCATTTTTTTTTGGCGTAAGTTTTTCTTTGTATCAGTATTTAAGACTAGACTAGTTCTGTAGGTGTATGGATATTGAAATTAGTGTACGTATGTATTGTTGGATTCGTTTTCTTGAGAGTGTGCGGGGTTTAATCATTGATGTCATCCACATTATCGCTCGACAACCAGGCCACTCGTGGTTGAAATTTAACTATCAGCGCTTGCGGAATCTTCACATCTTGCAATTCTGGCCACTTCATTTTCTGTGCGGAATTGGTGTATCATCGTCGTTTGATATGCCATCAATTTCTGTTTCCAGAAAGCTTCTACCTACTATGTCATTTTCGAATTCCATCAGTACATGCTGTGCGTTCTGTGATTTACCTGACAACACTAACAATACGAATCATTCACATACTTCTTTTTAAAAAAGAAGTCTCGGAATCATACACGTCGATACAGGCACTGCGTGAGGTAAACCGTTTACCCTTCTGAGTTTTATGGTGGTTAATACTCTTATTTGGCAGAATTTGTATGTATTTAAAAATCTATCTGCGATTGACCCCGATGGGCATCCTCTGATACTGTTTGGTATACGCATCATGATGCTCTACTATGCACAAAGTTTATCTCTCTCATATCTCTATTCCTATCGCTAGTTCCCATATAGGAGTTGCGTACATTAGTATAGATTTGATCTTTCTGTGTCTTCCAATATTTGGGATTAGCTTGGGCAATTGATAGGTCTTTTTGCTTGTGCATTTTAAGGTATCTTTAAAATTCAGCATACGGTTAAATAGTACTTCTGCTGTGCCATTCAATCTGTTGAGTTTGTTGCTGAACTTTCTTTATGCTACTCGAGAGCATGTTTCTTTTTTTGTAGTCTGTAAAATGGAAAGTCTTATCTTTGATGGTGCCCTTATAGTGGAGTTGTGCCACTTTATTTCGAGCACCTTTTTTTTTTGTGGTCTGTAAAATGGAAAGTCATACCTTTGATGGTGCCCTTATAGTAGAGTTGTGCCACTTTCTTGTGAGCATGGTTTCTTTTTGCTATGGTCTGTCAAGGGCAAAGCCGTATCTATATAATTTGGATGGTATCCTTATAGTGGAATTGTGCCACTTTCGCTATACTTTTGGCAACGTCTATTAATGCAATACCATCTACATATTTCATGACACTCATTCCATCTAGTACTCCATTGTACATTATATTTTACACGACTGGACCTAAGACTGATCCTTGTGGAACCCCTCTTGTTATTTTGTATATCTCTCCGTTTTGCAGAAGAAGATTCTGTCTTCGAAATAATATGCTATTATCCGCAATAGATAGTCTGGTACTTGTATATTTTTGTGCGCTTGTGCATATTTGTTGGTATTTTTCCCTCTTGTTAGCATGTATCTGAGGGCCTGGTTTACCTCTCATGCTGCACTAGTCTTTTCCTCGTTTCAACGCAAATTATTAATTAGCTTACTTCGCTTATTTCACTCCTCATGCATCGTATTTCCAATTTTTTCACTTGCTGGTAGATTGCTATCCATTTTTCAGGAGCGTAAGCAATAGAAAATTATATTGTCAGCTTATTGGCGTAGATTCAAGCCTGGATTAAGGCAAATATTTTCAGAATGACATAGAAGTGTGTTGTATAAGTTTACGTTTTCAGCTCTTCTGTTCACATAGAGTTCTAACATATATTGGAAATAAGTCACCAACTTCCCTTGGTGACGTTGTTCTGTAGATTTTGCCATTTAAATTCAACAGGGCTCATGTTGGACCATAGCTTCCCCTCTTGTTACACAAATATTACAACCTGATGCTCACTATTTGTTACTTCTTCACGCAAAACACATCATTGGTCCTTATTTATTCAAAAACGAGGCTGTAGCTAGTTTAAAGCCGTAACGGGTGTTACGGTTGAAAATCTGAAGGGGCGGAATGCTACTGGCAATTTCTATGAAGCACTGATGGTACAAATAGCAATGAAACAGAGTGAGATGCAAAATATTACGTGAATTTACCTGTATAATCTAAAAAAAATTTACTAATATTTTCTATTACTTTAAAATTTTCTAAATGGAATATGCGTGAACCTACACAATTTTAAATATTTTGATGACAGAAATGGAAAAGCAAGATACACAAAAGCACAAAGAAATATCATAGAAAAATGAAATTGTATATGTATGTACAAAATGCATGAAATAGCTTTACTACTTGCCTTATGCCAGGTATTTCCGCTTAAATTTAACTAATATTAAATTATGGAATAAGCTATAAATTCCTTATTACACATGATTTTTGTGTAACCTTGTTCAATGTTTTTCAATATATCGTTTTTTATCGAATTAATTGTGCACTAACCTATATGGTATATCTATCGTATTTATCTAAATTGTCTGATTTTTATTTACAAAGTGGTCAGATAATTTTCATGAACACATGGAAGTAGCGCTGAGTTGTATAGGTATACATATTTACATTTTTCAATAAGAATTTGTATCTTACACCTTTAAAGTATATGTCTTTTTATTTACAACTGCTGACAGATTATTTACAATTTTTTGTCTCGTTTGTTTGATCCAAAAGTATATAATTTAATTTTTGGTATAATTAGTTTAGAATATTAGAAATGTGTTTGCTAAGTAAACTTCTGTTGTTAAAAGTAAAAGTTCGTCTTATTTGAAGACCTTACATGCGTACGAAAAGGCTTAGTTCTGAGACTACATATAACAGCGGTACTAAATTTTTGAGCCTACAGTATAATTTCTATGTAAATGTAAATGTTCTCTATGTTATTCTTATGAGGCTAAATTTAGAATCAAACGCTTTCGAGATAACTTAGAAAGTTATATATGTACATTCTTATATTTATATATGCATTATTATATTCAATTATGTATATTTATCTTAACTATCTGTCTCTATATTTACAATATAGACAGATTATATGGATTGTAATATTTCATAAGGGTTTCGCTTTTCACTCATTGACTTTTTTTGATACAAAAGCCGTATGTTCATTGAGCTTTTAAAATTAATATACTGAGTATTATACAATACATATTTTTGTCATAAGTTTAATTAGCAAATAAGTTATCTTATACATCTATACGTTGTTATATACACAAATGTGTTTCTTAAATTAATTTGAGTCAGGCCTTTCGGGTTTGCTTTAGGCTTGGAACACGTTTGGGTTTTTGATGTTTTGGATATTCGAGTACTTCTTTCTAGTTGGTGATAGTGGGCTCTAATGTTCTATGCGATACGTTCTTAGTGGTGCTTCTTCCTTATAGACCAGATTAATAAAGCCTCCTTGTCGTATGCAGTTCTAACGAGTTCTATCTGTCTTTGGTTATAACCTTCTACATTTTCCTCGCTCCAAAGTAACCGTTGTTATGTACGCTTACTATTAATTTCATGTTGAATTTGGTGATGCTTTCGAAGCTTTCTTCCGTCGATGATATCGATTTGATTGGTCTTATATTCGTCCCGGTTTTGTGCTTCTTCAATTCTTGCTAGAAACTCTGTAGCAACAGATCAGATTACCGCATATTGGCGAAAGCGTTTCAAAGCAGCTACAATAGCTAGCACCTCCAGTTCATAGCTGCTATAGTTGAGTTGCGCATGTGACGTCTGTCTACTGTTTTAGTATACGAGGGGAAATTGGCTTTTATGGGTCTGTAACAAATCTTGTCAGTAGAGTCGTAGTACTGGCTTTCTTGCAAGAATATTTTCTACTTCGTGGAAAGCTCCGCTTTGCTTCGCACTCCATTATAAAATAGCATCATTTTGAAGAAGGTCAGGTAACCTTCCTAGTTAATATCCTAAAGTAACTGCATAGATGAGTAGTTGACTAGAAATCAATAATAAGCGAAACTCCATTAAGAATTTAGTCCCCCCATTAAAAATTAGATGCCTCCCATGCATCAAAATAACCACTGAACCCATCCTTTACCCCATTTTCCAAAAAAATTAACACATGATGAGGCATTAAAAGGACCTTTTTCCACTTAAGTGGGTATGAACTTGAGTGTAAGGTTCTTTTCAGAAAAAAAATACATATATACAAAAAAAAATTTTTATTTTTGAACCCCACTAATAAGGTTCTGATGATTTGCCAGCTTTGTAGTCCGGACCTCAACCAACCCTTTGGATTGAAAGTTATGGTCTGGGAGAATGGCCTGCTTTACTCAACACCGAAATATTGAGTATTTGAAGCAAGCCCTTGTCGAGACTTTTCGGGTGAATAACTTTGAATGAAGTCCTCCATAACGTGTAGCTAGGGATTCGACAAATAAAACGTATAAATTTGTTTTTAAAAATATCAGCGCATTTTTTTTTGGCGTAAGTTTTTCTTTGTATCAGTATTTAAGACTAGACTAGTTCTGTAGGTGTATGGATATTGAAATTAGTGTACGTATGTATTGTTGGATTCGTTTTCTTGAGAGTGTGCGGGGTTTAATCATTGATGTCATCCACATTATCGCTCGACAACCAGGCCACTCGTGGTTGAAATTTAACTATCAGCGCTTGCGGAATCTTCACATCTTGCAATTCTGGCCACTTCATTTTCTGTGCGGAATTGGTGTATCATCGTCGTTTGATATGCCATCAATTTCTGTTTCCAGAAAGCTTCTACCTACTATGTCATTTTCGAATTCCATCAGTACATGCTGTGCGTTCTGTGATTTACCTGACAACACTAACAATACGAATCATTCACATACTTCTTTTTAAAAAAGAAGTCTCGGAATCATACACGTCGATACAGGCACTGCGTGAGGTAAACCGTTTACCCTTCTGAGTTTTATGGTGGTTAATACTCTTATTTGGCAGAATTTGTATGTATTTAAAATTCTATCTGCGATTGACCCCGATGGGCATCCTCTGATACTGTTTGGTATACGCATCATGATGCTCTACTATGCACAAAGTTTATCTCTCTCATATCTCTATTCCTATCGCTAGTTCCCATATAGGAGTTGCGTACATTAGTATAGATTTGATCTTTCTGTGTCTTCCAATATTTGGGATTAGCTTGGGCAATTGATAGGTCTTTTTGCTTGTGCATTTTAAGGTATCTTTAAAATTCAGCATACGGTTAAATAGTACTTCTGCTGTGCCATTCAATCTGTTGAGTTTGTTGCTGAACTTTCTTTATGCTACTCGAGAGCATGTTTCTTTTTTTGTAGTCTGTAAAATGGAAAGTCTTATCTTTGATGGTGCCCTTATAGTGCAGTTGTGCCACTTTATTTCGAGCACCTTTTTTTTTGGTGGTCTGTAAAATGGAAAGTCATACCTTTGATGGTGCCCTTATAGTAGAGTTGTGCCACTTTCTTGTGAGCATGGTTTCTTTTTGTTATGGTCTGTCAAGGGCAAAGCCGTATCTATATAATTTGGATGGTATCCTTATAGTGGAATTGTGCCACTTTCGCTATACTTTTGGCAACGTCTATTAATGCAATACCATCTACATATTTCATGACACTCATTCCATCTAGTACTCCATTGTACATTATATTTTACACGACTGGACCTAAGACTGATCCTTGTGGAACCCCTCTTGTTATTTTGTATATCTCTCCGTTTTGCAGAAGAAGATTCTGTCTTCGAAATAATATGCTATTATCCGCAATAGATAGTCTGGTACTTGTATATTTTTGTGCGCTTGTGCATATTTGTTGGTATTTTTCCCTCTTGTTAGCATGTATCTGAGGGCCTGGTTTACCTCTCATGCTGCACTAGTCTTTTCCTCGTTTCAACGCAAATTATTAATTAGCTTACTTCGCTTATTTCACTCCTCATGCATCGTATTTCCAATTTTTTCACTTGCTGGTAGATTGCTATCCATTTTTCAGGAGCGTAAGCAATAGAAAATTATATTGTCAGCTTATTGGCGTAGATGCAAGCCTGGATTAAGGCAAATATTTTCAGAATGACATAGAAGTGTGTTGTATAAGTTTACGTTTTCAGCTCTTCTGTTCACATAGAGTTCTAACATATATTGGAAATAAGTCACCAACTTCCCTTGGTGACGTTGTTCTGTAGATTTTGCCATTTAAATTCAACAGGGCTCATGTTGGACCATAGCTTCCCCTCTTGTTACACAAATATTACAACCTGATGCTCACTATTTGTTACTTCTTCACGCAAAACACATCATTGGTCCTTATTTATTCAAAAACGAGGCTGTAGCTAGTTTAAAGCCGTAACGGGTGTTACGGTTGAAAATCTGAAGGGGCGGAATGCTACTGGCAATTTCTATGAAGCACTGATGGTACAAATAGCAATGAAACAGAGTGAGATGCAAAATATTACGTGAATTTACCTGTATAATCTAAAAAAAATTTACTAATATTTTCTATTACTTTAAAATTTTCTAAATGGAATATGCGTGAACCTACACAATTTTAAATATTTTGATGACAGAAATGGAAAAGCAAGATACACAAAAGCACAAAGAAATATCATAGAAAAATGAAATTGTATATGTATGTACAAAATGCATGAAATAGCTTTACTACTTGCCTTATGCCAGGTATTTCCGCTTAAATTTAACTAATATTAAATTATGGAATAAGCTATAAATTCCTTATTACACATGATTTTTGTGTAACCTTGTTCAATGTTTTTCAATATATCGTTTTTTATCGAATTAATTGTGCACTAACCTATATGGTATATCTATCGTATTTATCTAAATTGTCTGATTTTTATTTACAAAGTGGTCAGATAATTTTCATGAACACATGGAAGTAGCGCTGAGTTGTATAGGTATACATATTTACATTTTTCAATAAGAATTTGTATCTTACACCTTTAAAGTATATGTCTTTTTATTTACAACTGCTGACAGATTATTTACAATTTTTTGTCTCGTTTGTTTGATCCAAAAGTATATAATTTAATTTTTGGTATAATTAGTTTAGAATATTAGAAATGTGTTTGCTAAGTAAACTTCTGTTGTTAAAAGTAAAAGTTCGTCTTATTTGAAGACCTTACATGCGTACGAAAAGGCTTAGTTCTGAGACTACATATAACAGCGGTACTAAATTTTTGAGCCTACAGTATAATTTCTATGTAAATGTAAATGTTCTCTATGTTATTCTTATGAGGCTAAATTTAGAATCAAACGCTTTCGAGATAACTTAGAAAGTTATATATGTACATTCTTATATTTATATATGCATTATTATATTCAATTATGTATATTTATCTTAACTATCTGTCTCTATATTTACAATATAGACAGATTATATGGATTGTAATATTTCATAAGGGTTTCGCTTTTCACTCATTGACTTTTTTTGATACAAAAGCCGTATGTTCATTGAGCTTTTAAAATTAATATACTGAGTATTATACAATACATATTTTTGTCATAAGTTTAATTAGCAAATAAGTTATCTTATACATCTATACGTTGTTATATACACAAATGTGTTTCTTAAATTAATTTGAGTCAGGCCTTTCGGGTTTGCTTTAGGCTTGGAACACGTTTGGGTTTTTGATGTTTTGGATATTCGAGTACTTCTTTCTAGTTGGTGATAGTGGGCTCTAATGTTCTATGCGATACGTTCTTAGTGGTGCTTCTTCCTTATAGACCAGATTAATAAAGCCTCCTTGTCGTATGCAGTTCTAACGAGTTCTATCTGTCTTTGGTTATAACCTTCTACATTTTCCTCGCTCCAAAGTAACCGTTGTTATGTACGCTTACTATTAATTTCATGTTGAATTTGGTGATGCTTTCGAAGCTTTCTTCCGTCGATGATATCGATTTGATTGGTCTTATATTCGTCCCGGTTTTGTGCTTCTTCAATTATTGCTAGAAACTCTGTAGCAACAGATCAGATTACCGCATATTGGCGAAAGCGTTTCAAAGCAGCTACAATAGCTAGCACCTCCAGTTCATAGCTGCTATAGTTGAGTTGCGCATGTGACGTCTGTCTACTGTTTTAGTATACGAGGGGAAATTGGCTTTTATGGGTCTGTAACAAATCTTGTCAGTAGAGTCGTAGTACTGGCTTTCTTGCAAGAATATTTTCTACTTCGTGGAAAGCTCCGCTTTGCTTCGCACTCCATTATAAAATAGCATCATTTTGAAGAAGGTCAGGTAACCTTCCTAGTTAATATCCTAAAGTAACTGCATAGATGAGTAGTTGACTAGAAATCAATAATAAGCGAAACTCCATTAAGAATTTAGTCCCCCCATTAAAAATTAGATGCCTCCCATGCATCAAAATAACCACTGAACCCATCCTTTACCCCATTTTCCAAAAAAATTAACACATGATGAGGCATTAAAAGGACCTTTTTCCACTTAAGTGGGTATGAACTTGAGTGTAAGGTTCTTTTCAGAAAAAAAATACATATATACAAAAAAAAATTTTTATTTTTGAACCCCACTAATAAGGTTCTGATGATTTGCCAGCTTTGTAGTCCGGACCTCAACCAACCCTTTGGATTGAAAGTTATGGTCTGGGAGAATGGCCTGCTTTACTCAACACCGAAATATTGAGTATTTGAAGCAAGCCCTTGTCGAGACTTTTCGGGTGAATAACTTTGAATGAAGTCCTCCATAACGTGTAGCTAGGGATTCGACAAATAAAACGTATAAATTTGTTTTTAAAAATATCAGCGCATTTTTTTTTGGCGTAAGTTTTTCTTTGTATCAGTATTTAAGACTAGACTAGTTCTGTAGGTGTATGGATATTGAAATTAGTGTACGTATGTATTGTTGGATTCGTTTTCTTGAGAGTGTGCGGGGTTTAATCATTGATGTCATCCACATTATCGCTCGACAACCAGGCCACTCGTGGTTGAAATTTAACTATCAGCGCTTGCGGAATCTTCACATCTTGCAATTCTGGCCACTTCATTTTCTGTGCGGAATTGGTGTATCATCGTCGTTTGATATGCCATCAATTTCTGTTTCCAGAAAGCTTCTACCTACTATGTCATTTTCGAATTCCATCAGTACATGCTGTGCGTTCTGTGATTTACCTGACAACACTAACAATACGAATCATTCACATACTTCTTTTTAAAAAAGAAGTCTCGGAATCATACACGTCGATACAGGCACTGCGTGAGGTAAACCGTTTACCCTTCTGAGTTTTATGGTGGTTAATACTCTTATTTGGCAGAATTTGTATGTATTTAAAATTCTATCTGCGATTGACCCCGATGGGCATCCTCTGATACTGTTTGGTATACGCATCATGATGCTCTACTATGCACAAAGTTTATCTCTCTCATATCTCTATTCCTATTGCTAGTTCCCATATAGGAGTTGCGTACATTAGTATAGATTTGATCTTTCTGTGTCTTCCAATATTTGGGATTAGCTTGGGCAATTGATAGGTCTTTTTGCTTGTGCATTTTAAGGTATCTTTAAAATTCAGCATACGGTTAAATAGTACTTCTGCTGTGCCATTCAATCTGTTGAGTTTGTTGCTGAACTTTCTTTATGCTACTCGAGAGCATGTTTCTTTTTTTGTAGTCTGTAAAATGGAAAGTCTTATCTTTGATGGTGCCCTTATAGTGGAGTTGTGCCACTTTATTTCGAGCACCTTTTTTTTTTGTGGTCTGTAAAATGGAAAGTCATACCTTTGATGGTGCCCTTATAGTAGAGTTGTGCCACTTTCTTGTGAGCATGGTTTCTTTTTGCTATGGTCTGTCAAGGGCAAAGCCGTATCTATATAATTTGGATGGTATCCTTATAGTGGAATTGTGCCACTTTCGCTATACTTTTGGCAACGTCTATTAATGCAATACCATCTACATATTTCATGACACTCATTCCATCTAGTACTCCATTGTACATTATATTTTACACGACTGGACCTAAGACTGATCCTTGTGGAACCCCTCTTGTTATTTTGTATATCTCTCCGTTTTGCAGAAGAAGATTCTGTCTTCGAAATAATATGCTATTATCCGCAATAGATAGTCTGGTACTTGTATATTTTTGTGCGCTTGTGCATATTTGTTGGTATTTTTCCCTCTTGTTAGCATGTATCTGAGGGCCTGGTTTACCTCTCATGCTGCACTAGTCTTTTCCTCGTTTCAACGCAAATTATTAATTAGCTTACTTCGCTTATTTCACTCCTCATGCATCGTATTTCCAATTTTTTCACTTGCTGGTAGATTGCTATCCATTTTTCAGGAGCGTAAGCAATAGAAAATTATATTGTCAGCTTATTGGCGTAGATTCAAGCCTGGATTAAGGCAAATATTTTCAGAATGACATAGAAGTGTGTTGTATAAGTTTACGTTTTCAGCTCTTCTGTTCACATAGAGTTCTAACATATATTGGAAATAAGTCACCAACTTCCCTTGGTGACGTTGTTCTGTAGATTTTGCCATTTAAATTCAACAGGGCTCATGTTGGACCATAGCTTCCCCTCTTGTTACACAAATATTACAACCTGATGCTCACTATTTGTTACTTCTTCACGCAAAACACATCATTGGTCCTTATTTATTCAAAAACGAGGCTGTAGCTAGTTTAAAGCCGTAACGGGTGTTACGGTTGAAAATCTGAAGGGGCGGAATGCTACTGGCAATTTCTATGAAGCACTGATGGTACAAATAGCAATGAAACAGAGTGAGATGCAAAATATTACGTGAATTTACCTGTATAATCTAAAAAAAATTTACTAATATTTTCTATTACTTTAAAATTTTCTAAATGGAATATGCGTGAACCTACACAATTTTAAATATTTTGATGACAGAAATGGAAAAGCAAGATACACAAAAGCACAAAGAAATATCATAGAAAAATGAAATTGTATATGTATGTACAAAATGCATGAAATAGCTTTACTACTTGCCTTATGCCAGGTATTTCCGCTTAAATTTAACTAATATTAAATTATGGAATAAGCTATAAATTCCTTATTACACATGATTTTTGTGTAACCTTGTTCAATGTTTTTCAATATATCGTTTTTTATCGAATTAATTGTGCACTAACCTATATGGTATATCTATCGTATTTATCTAAATTGTCTGATTTTTATTTACAAAGTGGTCAGATAATTTTCATGAACACATGGAAGTAGCGCTGAGTTGTATAGGTATACATATTTACATTTTTCAATAAGAATTTGTATCTTACACCTTTAAAGTATATGTCTTTTTATTTACAACTGCTGACAGATTATTTACAATTTTTTGTCTCGTTTGTTTGATCCAAAAGTATATAATTTAATTTTTGGTATAATTAGTTTAGAATATTAGAAATGTGTTTGCTAAGTAAACTTCTGTTGTTAAAAGTAAAAGTTCGTCTTATTTGAAGACCTTACATGCGTACGAAAAGGCTTAGTTCTGAGACTACATATAACAGCGGTACTAAATTTTTGAGCCTACAGTATAATTTCTATGTAAATGTAAATGTTCTCTATGTTATTCTTATGAGGCTAAATTTAGAATCAAACGCTTTCGAGATAACTTAGAAAGTTATATATGTACATTCTTATATTTATATATGCATTATTATATTCAATTATGTATATTTATCTTAACTATCTGTCTCTATATTTACAATATAGACAGATTATATGGATTGTAATATTTCATAAGGGTTTCGCTTTTCACTCATTGACTTTTTTTGATACAAAAGCCGTATGTTCATTGAGCTTTTAAAATTAATATACTGAGTATTATACAATACATATTTTTGTCATAAGTTTAATTAGCAAATAAGTTATCTTATACATCTATACGTTGTTATATACACAAATGTGTTTCTTAAATTAATTTGAGTCAGGCCTTTCGGGTTTGCTTTAGGCTTGGAACACGTTTGGGTTTTTGATGTTTTGGATATTCGAGTACTTCTTTCTAGTTGGTGATAGTGGGCTCTAATGTTCTATGCGATACGTTCTTAGTGGTGCTTCTTCCTTATAGACCAGATTAATAAAGCCTCCTTGTCGTATGCAGTTCTAACGAGTTCTATCTGTCTTTGGTTATAACCTTCTACATTTTCCTCGCTCCAAAGTAACCGTTGTTATGTACGCTTACTATTAATTTCATGTTGAATTTGGTGATGCTTTCGAAGCTTTCTTCCGTCGATGATATCGATTTGATTGGTCTTATATTCGTCCCGGTTTTGTGCTTCTTCAATTCTTGCTAGAAACTCTGTAGCAACAGATCAGATTACCGCATATTGGCGAAAGCGTTTCAAAGCAGCTACAATAGCTAGCACCTCCAGTTCATAGCTGCTATAGTTGAGTTGCGCATGTGACGTCTGTCTACTGTTTTAGTATACGAGGGGAAATTGGCTTTTATGGGTCTGTAACAAATCTTGTCAGTAGAGTCGTAGTACTGGCTTTCTTGCAAGAATATTTTCTACTTCGTGGAAAGCTCCGCTTTGCTTCGCACTCCATTATAAAATAGCATCATTTTGAAGAAGGTCAGGTAACCTTCCTAGTTAATATCCTAAAGTAACTGCATAGATGAGTAGTTGACTAGAAATCAATAATAAGCGAAACTCCATTAAGAATTTAGTCCCCCCATTAAAAATTAGATGCCTCCCATGCATCAAAATAACCACTGAACCCATCCTTTACCCCATTTTCCAAAAAAATTAACACATGATGAGGCATTAAAAGGACCTTTTTCCACTTAAGTGGGTATGAACTTGAGTGTAAGGTTCTTTTCAGAAAAAAAATACATATATACAAAAAAAAATTTTTATTTTTGAACCCCACTAATAAGGTTCTGATGATTTGCCAGCTTTGTAGTCCGGACCTCAACCAACCCTTTGGATTGAAAGTTATGGTCTGGGAGAATGGCCTGCTTTACTCAACACCGAAATATTGAGTATTTGAAGCAAGCCCTTGTCGAGACTTTTCGGGTGAATAACTTTGAATGAAGTCCTCCATAACGTGTAGCTAGGGATTCGACAAATAAAACGTATAAATTTGTTTTTAAAAATATCAGCGCATTTTTTTTTGGCGTAAGTTTTTCTTTGTATCAGTATTTAAGACTAGACTAGTTCTGTAGGTGTATGGATATTGAAATTAGTGTACGTATGTATTGTTGGATTCGTTTTCTTGAGAGTGTGCGGGGTTTAATCATTGATGTCATCCACATTATCGCTCGACAACCAGGCCACTCGTGGTTGAAATTTAACTATCAGCGCTTGCGGAATCTTCACATCTTGCAATTCTGGCCACTTCATTTTCTGTGCGGAATTGGTGTATCATCGTCGTTTGATATGCCATCAATTTCTGTTTCCAGAAAGCTTCTACCTACTATGTCATTTTCGAATTCCATCAGTACATGCTGTGCGTTCTGTGATTTACCTGACAACACTAACAATACGAATCATTCACATACTTCTTTTTAAAAAAGAAGTCTCGGAATCATACACGTCGATACAGGCACTGCGTGAGGTAAACCGTTTACCCTTCTGAGTTTTATGGTGGTTAATACTCTTATTTGGCAGAATTTGTATGTATTTAAAATTCTATCTGCGATTGACCCCGATGGGCATCCTCTGATACTGTTTGGTATACGCATCATGATGCTCTACTATGCACAAAGTTTATCTCTCTCATATCTCTATTCCTATCGCTAGTTCCCATATAGGAGTTGCGTACATTAGTATAGATTTGATCTTTCTGTGTCTTCCAATATTTGGGATTAGCTTGGGCAATTGATAGGTCTTTTTGCTTGTGCATTTTAAGGTATCTTTAAAATTCAGCATACGGTTAAATAGTACTTCTGCTGTGCCATTCAATCTGTTGAGTTTGTTGCTGAACTTTCTTTATGCTACTCGAGAGCATGTTTCTTTTTTTGTAGTCTGTAAAATGGAAAGTCTTATCTTTGATGGTGCCCTTATAGTGCAGTTGTGCCACTTTATTTCGAGCACCTTTTTTTTTGGTGGTCTGTAAAATGGAAAGTCATACCTTTGATGGTGCCCTTATAGTAGAGTTGTGCCACTTTCTTGTGAGCATGGTTTCTTTTTGTTATGGTCTGTCAAGGGCAAAGCCGTATCTATATAATTTGGATGGTATCCTTATAGTGGAATTGTGCCACTTTCGCTATACTTTTGGCAACGTCTATTAATGCAATACCATCTACATATTTCATGACACTCATTCCATCTAGTACTCCATTGTACATTATATTTTACACGACTGGACCTAAGACTGATCCTTGTGGAACCCCTCTTGTTATTTTGTATATCTCTCCGTTTTGCAGAAGAAGATTCTGTCTTCGAAATAATATGCTATTATCCGCAATAGATAGTCTGGTACTTGTATATTTTTGTGCGCTTGTGCATATTTGTTGGTATTTTTCCCTCTTGTTAGCATGTATCTGAGGGCCTGGTTTACCTCTCATGCTGCACTAGTCTTTTCCTCGTTTCAACGCAAATTATTAATTAGCTTACTTCGCTTATTTCACTCCTCATGCATCGTATTTCCAATTTTTTCACTTGCTGGTAGATTGCTATCCATTTTTCAGGAGCGTAAGCAATAGAAAATTATATTGTCAGCTTATTGGCGTAGATGCAAGCCTGGATTAAGGCAAATATTTTCAGAATGACATAGAAGTGTGTTGTATAAGTTTACGTTTTCAGCTCTTCTGTTCACATAGAGTTCTAACATATATTGGAAATAAGTCACCAACTTCCCTTGGTGACGTTGTTCTGTAGATTTTGCCATTTAAATTCAACAGGGCTCATGTTGGACCATAGCTTCCCCTCTTGTTACACAAATATTACAACCTGATGCTCACTATTTGTTACTTCTTCACGCAAAACACATCATTGGTCCTTATTTATTCAAAAACGAGGCTGTAGCTAGTTTAAAGCCGTAACGGGTGTTACGGTTGAAAATCTGAAGGGGCGGAATGCTACTGGCAATTTCTATGAAGCACTGATGGTACAAATAGCAATGAAACAGAGTGAGATGCAAAATATTACGTGAATTTACCTGTATAATCTAAAAAAAATTTACTAATATTTTCTATTACTTTAAAATTTTCTAAATGGAATATGCGTGAACCTACACAATTTTAAATATTTTGATGACAGAAATGGAAAAGCAAGATACACAAAAGCACAAAGAAATATCATAGAAAAATGAAATTGTATATGTATGTACAAAATGCATGAAATAGCTTTACTACTTGCCTTATGCCAGGTATTTCCGCTTAAATTTAACTAATATTAAATTATGGAATAAGCTATAAATTCCTTATTACACATGATTTTTGTGTAACCTTGTTCAATGTTTTTCAATATATCGTTTTTTATCGAATTAATTGTGCACTAACCTATATGGTATATCTATCGTATTTATCTAAATTGTCTGATTTTTATTTACAAAGTGGTCAGATAATTTTCATGAACACATGGAAGTAGCGCTGAGTTGTATAGGTATACATATTTACATTTTTCAATAAGAATTTGTATCTTACACCTTTAAAGTATATGTCTTTTTATTTACAACTGCTGACAGATTATTTACAATTTTTTGTCTCGTTTGTTTGATCCAAAAGTATATAATTTAATTTTTGGTATAATTAGTTTAGAATATTAGAAATGTGTTTGCTAAGTAAACTTCTGTTGTTAAAAGTAAAAGTTCGTCTTATTTGAAGACCTTACATGCGTACGAAAAGGCTTAGTTCTGAGACTACATATAACAGCGGTACTAAATTTTTGAGCCTACAGTATAATTTCTATGTAAATGTAAATGTTCTCTATGTTATTCTTATGAGGCTAAATTTAGAATCAAACGCTTTCGAGATAACTTAGAAAGTTATATATGTACATTCTTATATTTATATATGCATTATTATATTCAATTATGTATATTTATCTTAACTATCTGTCTCTATATTTACAATATAGACAGATTATATGGATTGTAATATTTCATAAGGGTTTCGCTTTTCACTCATTGACTTTTTTTGATACAAAAGCCGTATGTTCATTGAGCTTTTAAAATTAATATACTGAGTATTATACAATACATATTTTTGTCATAAGTTTAATTAGCAAATAAGTTATCTTATACATCTATACGTTGTTATATACACAAATGTGTTTCTTAAATTAATTTGAGTCAGGCCTTTCGGGTTTGCTTTAGGCTTGGAACACGTTTGGGTTTTTGATGTTTTGGATATTCGAGTACTTCTTTCTAGTTGGTGATAGTGGGCTCTAATGTTCTATGCGATACGTTCTTAGTGGTGCTTCTTCCTTATAGACCAGATTAATAAAGCCTCCTTGTCGTATGCAGTTCTAACGAGTTCTATCTGTCTTTGGTTATAACCTTCTACATTTTCCTCGCTCCAAAGTAACCGTTGTTATGTACGCTTACTATTAATTTCATGTTGAATTTGGTGATGCTTTCGAAGCTTTCTTCCGTCGATGATATCGATTTGATTGGTCTTATATTCGTCCCGGTTTTGTGCTTCTTCAATTATTGCTAGAAACTCTGTAGCAACAGATCAGATTACCGCATATTGGCGAAAGCGTTTCAAAGCAGCTACAATAGCTAGCACCTCCAGTTCATAGCTGCTATAGTTGAGTTGCGCATGTGACGTCTGTCTACTGTTTTAGTATACGAGGGGAAATTGGCTTTTATGGGTCTGTAACAAATCTTGTCAGTAGAGTCGTAGTACTGGCTTTCTTGCAAGAATATTTTCTACTTCGTGGAAAGCTCCGCTTTGCTTCGCACTCCATTATAAAATAGCATCATTTTGAAGAAGGTCAGGTAACCTTCCTAGTTAATATCCTAAAGTAACTGCATAGATGAGTAGTTGACTAGAAATCAATAATAAGCGAAACTCCATTAAGAATTTAGTCCCCCCATTAAAAATTAGATGCCTCCCATGCATCAAAATAACCACTGAACCCATCCTTTACCCCATTTTCCAAAAAAATTAACACATGATGAGGCATTAAAAGGACCTTTTTCCACTTAAGTGGGTATGAACTTGAGTGTAAGGTTCTTTTCAGAAAAAAAATACAAATATATACAAAAAAAAATTTTTATTTTTGAACCCCACTAATAAGGTTCTGATGATTTGCCAGCTTTGTAGTCCGGACCTCAACCAACCCTTTGGATTGAAAGTTATGGTCTGGGAGAATGGCCTGCTTTACTCAACACCGAAATATTGAGTATTTGAAGCAAGCCCTTGTCGAGACTTTTCGGGTGAATAACTTTGAATGAAGTCCTCCATAACGTGTAGCTAGGGATTCGACAAATAAAACGTATAAATTTGTTTTTAAAAATATCAGCGCATTTTTTTTTGGCGTAAGTTTTTCTTTGTATCAGTATTTAAGACTAGACTAGTTCTGTAGGTGTATGGATATTGAAATTAGTGTACGTATGTATTGTTGGATTCGTTTTCTTGAGAGTGTGCGGGGTTTAATCATTGATGTCATCCACATTATCGCTCGACAACCAGGCCACTCGTGGTTGAAATTTAACTATCAGCGCTTGCGGAATCTTCACATCTTGCAATTCTGGCCACTTCATTTTCTGTGCGGAATTGGTGTATCATCGTCGTTTGATATGCCATCAATTTCTGTTTCCAGAAAGCTTCTACCTACTATGTCATTTTCGAATTCCATCAGTACATGCTGTGCGTTTTGTGATTTACCTGACAACACTAACAATACGAATCATTCACATACTTCTTTTTAAAAAAGAAGTCTCGGAATCATACACGTCGATACAGGCACTGCGTGAGGTAAACCGTTTACCCTTCTGAGTTTTATGTTGGTTAATACTCTTATTTGGCAGAATTTATATGTATTTAAAATTCTATCTGCGATTGACCCCGATGGGCATCCTCTGATACTGTTTGGTATACGCATCATGATGCTCTACTATGCACAAAGTTTATCTCTCTCATATCTCTATTCCTATTGCTAGTTCCCATATAGGAGTTGCGTACATTAGTATAGATTTGATCTTTCTGTGTCTTCCAATATTTGGGATTAGCTTGGGCAATTGATAGGTCTTTTTGCTTGTGCATTTTAAGGTATCTTTAAAATTCAGCATACGGTTAAATAGTACTTCTGCTGTGCCATTCAATCTGTTGAGTTTGTTGCTGAACTTTCTTTATGCTACTCGAGAGCATGTTTCTTTTTTTGTAGTCTGTAAAATGGAAAGTCTTATCTTTGATGGTGCCCTTATAGTGCAGTTGTGCCACTTTATTTCGAGCACCTTTTTTTTTGGTGGTCTGTAAAATGGAAAGTCATACCTTTGATGGTGCCCTTATAGTAGAGTTGTGCCACTTTCTTGTGAGCATGGTTTCTTTTTGTTATGGTCTGTCAAGGGCAAAGCCGTATCTATATAATTTGGATGGTATCCTTATAGTGGAATTGTGCCACTTTCGCTATACTTTTGGCAACGTCTATTAATGCAATACCATCTACATATTTCATGACACTCATTCCATCTAGTACTCCATTGTACATTATATTTTACACGACTGGACCTAAGACTGATCCTTGTGGAACCCCTCTTGTTATTTTGTATATCTCTCCGTTTTGCAGAAGAAGATTCTGTCTTCGAAATAATATGCTATTATCCGCAATAGATAGTCTGGTACTTGTATATTTTTGTGCGCTTGTGCATATTTGTTGGTATTTTTCCCTCTTGTTAGCATGTATCTGAGGGCCTGGTTTACCTCTCATGCTGCACTAGTCTTTTCCTCGTTTCAACGCAAATTATTAATTAGCTTACTTCGCTTATTTCACTCCTCATGCATCGTATTTCCAATTTTTTCACTTGCTGGTAGATTGCTATCCATTTTTCAGGAGCGTAAGCAATAGAAAATTATATTGTCAGCTTATTGGCGTAGATGCAAGCCTGGATTAAGGCAAATATTTTCAGAATGACATAGAAGTGTGTTGTATAAGTTTACGTTTTCAGCTCTTCTGTTCACATAGAGTTCTAACATATGTTGGAAATAAGTCACCAACTTCCCTTGGTGACGTTGTTCTGTAGATTTTGCCATTTAAATTCAACAGGGCTCATGTTGGACCATAGCTTCCCCTCTTGTTACACAAATATTACAACCTGATGCTCACTATTTGTTACTTCTTCACGCAAAACACATCATTGGTCCTTATTTATTCAAAAACGAGGCTGTAGCTAGTTTAAAGCCGTAACGGGTGTTACGGTTGAAAATCTGAAGGGGCGGAATGCTACTGGCAATTTCTATGAAGCACTGATGGTACAAATAGCAATGAAACAGAGTGAGATGCAAAATATTACGTGAATTTACCTGTATAATCTAAAAAAAATTTACTAATATTTTCTATTACTTTAAAATTTTCTAAATGGAATATGCGTGAACCTACACAATTTTAAATATTTTCATGACAGAAATGGAAAAGCAAGATACACAAAAGCACAAAGAAATATCATAGAAAAATGAAATTGTATATGTATGTACAAAATGCATGAAATAGCTTTACTACTTGCCTTATGCCAGGTATTTCCGCTTAAATTTAACTAATATTAAATTATGGAATAAGCTATAAATTCCTTATTACACATGATTTTTGTGTAACCTTGTTCAATGTTTTTCAATATATCGTTTTTTATCGAATTAATTGTGCACTAACCTATATGGTATATCTATCGTATTTATCTAAATTGTCTGATTTTTATTTACAAAGTGGTCAGATAATTTTCATGAACACATGAAAGTAGCGCTGAGTTGTATAGGTATACATATTTACATTTTTCAATAAGAATTTGTATCTTACACCTTTAAAGTATATGTCTTTCTATTTACAACTGCTGACAGATTATTTACAATTTTTTGTCTCGTTTGTTTGATCCAAAAGTATATAATTTAATTTTTGGTATAATTAGTTTAGAATATTAGAAATGTGTTTGCTAAGTAAACTTCTGTTGTTAAAAGTAAAAGTTCGTCTTATTTGAAGACCTTACATGCGTACGAAAAGGCTTAGTTCTGAGACTACATATAACAGCGGTACTAAATTTTTGAGCCTACAGTATAATTTCTATGTAAATGTAAATGTTCTCTATGTTATTCTTATGAGGCTAAATTTAGAATCAAACGCTTTCGAGATACGAGTAACTTAGAAAGTTATATATGTACATTCTTATATTTATATATGCATTATTATATTCAATTATGTATATTTATCTTAACTATCTGTCTCTGTATTTACAATATAGACAGATTATATGGATTGTAATATTTCATAAGGGTTTCGCTTTTCACTCATTGACTTTTTTTGATACAAAAGCCGTATGTTCATTGAGCTTTTAAAATTAATATACTGAGTATTATACAATACATATTTTTATCATAAGTTTAATTAGCAAATAAGTTATCTTATACATCTATACGTTGTTATATACACAAATGTGTTTCTTAAATTAATTTGAGTCAGGCCTTTCGGGTTTGCTTTAGGCTTGGAACACGTTTGGGTTTTTGATGTTTTGGATATTCGAGTACTTCTTTCTAGTTGGTGATAGTGGGCTCTAATGTTCTATGCGATACGTTCTTAGTGGTGCTTCTTCCTTATAGACCAGATTAATAAAGCCTCCTTGTCGTATGCAGTTCTAACGAGTTCTATCTGTCTTTGGTTATAACCTTCTACATTTTCCTCGCTCCAAAGTAACCGTTGTTATGTACGCTTACTATAAATTTCATGTTGAATTTGATGATGTTTACGAAGCTTTCTTCCGTCGATGATATCGATTTGATTGGTCTTATATTCGTCCCGGTTTTGTGCTTCTTCAATTCTTGCTAGAAACTCTGTAGCAACAGATCAGATTACCGCATATTGGCGAAATCGTTTCAAAGCAGCTACAATAGCTAGCACCTCCAGTTCATAGCTGCTATAGTTGAGTTGCGCATGTGACGTCTGTCTACTGTTTTAGTATACGAGGGGAAATTGGCTTTTATGGGTCTGTAACAAATCTTGTCAGTAGAGTCGTAGAACTGGCTTTCTTGCAAGAATATTTTCTACTTCGTGGAAAGCTCCGCTTTGCTTCGCACTCCATTATAAAATAGCATCATTTTGAAGAAGGTCAGGTAACCTTCCTAGTTAATATCCTAAAGTAACTGCATAGATGAGTAGTTGACTAGAAATCAATAATAAGCGAAACTCCATTAAGAATTTAGTCCCCCCATTAAAAATTAGATGCCTCCCATGCATCAAAATAACCACTGAACCCATCCTTTACCCCATTTTCCAAAAAAATTAACACATGATGAGGCATTAAAAGGACCTTTTTCCACTTAAGTGGGTATGAACTTGAGTGTAAGGTTCTTTTCAGAAAAAAAATACATATATACAAAAAAAAATTTTTATTTTTGAACCCCACTAATAAGGTTCTGATGATTTGCCAGCTTTGTAGTCCGGACCTCAACCAACCCTTCGGATTGAAAGTTATGGTCTGGGAGAATGGCCTGCTTTACTCAACACCGAAATATTGAGTATTTGAAGCAAGCCCTTGTCGAGACTTTTCGGGTGAATAACTTTGAATGAAGTCCTCCATAACGTGTAGCTAGGGATTCGACAAATAAAACGTATAAATTTGTTTTTAAAAATATCAGTGCATTTTTTTTTGGCGTAAGTTTTTCTTTGTATCAGTATTTAAGACTAGACTAGTTCTGTAGGTGTATGGATATTGAAATTAGTGTACGTATGTATTGTTGGATTCGTTTTCTTGAGAGTGTGCGGGGTTTAATCATTGATGTCATCCACATTATCGCTCGACAACCAGGCCACTCGTGGTTGAAATTTAACTATCAGCGCTTGCGGAATCTTCACATCTTGCAATTCTGGCCACTTCATTTTCTGTGCGGAATTGGTGTATCATCGTCGTTTGATATGCCATCAATTTCTGTTTCCAGAAGCTTCTACCTACTATGTCATTTTCGAATTCCATCAGTACATGCTGTGCGTTCTGTGATTTACCTGACAACACTAACAATACGAATCATTCACATACTTCTTTTTAAAAAAGAAGTCTCGGAATCATACACGTCGATACAGGCACTGCGTGAGGTAAACCGTTTACCCTTCTGAGTTTTATGGTGGTTAATACTCTTATTTGGCAGAATTTGTATGTATTTAAAATTCTATCTGCGATTGACCCCGATGGGCATCCTCTGATACTGTTTGGTATACGCATCATGATGCTCTACTATGCACAAAGTTTATCTCTCTCATATCTCTATTCCTATTGCTAGTTCCCATATAGGAGTTGCGTACATTAGTATAGATTTGATCTTTCTGTGTCTTCCAATATTTGGGATTAGCTTGGGCAATTGATAGGTCTTTTTGCTTGTGCATTTTAAGGTATCTTTAAAATTCAGCATACGGTTAAATAGTACTTCTGCTGTGCCATTCAATCTGTTGAGTTTGTTGCTGAACTTTCTTTATGCTACTCGAGAGCATGTTTCTTTTTTTGTAGTCTGTAAAATGGAAAGTCTTATCTTTGATGGTGCCCTTATAGTGGAGTTGTGCCACTTTATTTCGAGCACCTTTTTTTTTGGTGGTCTGTAAAATGGAAAGTCATACCTTTGATGGTGCCCTTATAGTAGAGTTGTGCCACTTTCTTGTGAGCATGGTTTCTTTTTGTTATGGTCTGTCAAGGGCAAAGCCGTATCTATATAATTTGGATGGTATCCTTATAGTGGAATTGTGCCACTTTCGCTATACTTTTGGCAACGTCTATTAATGCAATACCATCTACATATTTCATGACACTCATTCCATCTAGTACTCCATTGTACATTATATTTTACACGACTGGACCTAAGACTGATCCTTGTGGAACCCCTCTTGTTATTTTGTATATCTCTCCGTTTTGCAGAAGAAGATTCTGTCTTCGAAATAATATGCTATTATCCGCAATAGATAGTCTGGTACTTGTATATTTTTGTGCGCTTGTGCATATTTGTTGGTATTTTTCCCTCTTGTTAGCATGTATCTGAGGGCCTGGTTTACCTCTCATGCTGCACTAGTCTTTTCCTCGTTTCAACGCAAATTATTAATTAGCTTACTTCGCTTATTTCACTCCTCATGCATCGTATTTCCAATTTTTTCACTTGCTGGTAGATTGCTATCCATTTTTCAGGAGCGTAAGCAATAGAAAATTATATTGTCAGCTTATTGGCGTAGATGCAAGCCTGGATTAAGGCAAATATTTTCAGAATGACATAGAAGTGTGTTGTATAAGTTTACGTTTTCAGCTCTTCTGTTCACATAGAGTTCTAACATATATTGGAAATAAGTCACCAACTTCCCTTGGTGACGTTGTTCTGTAGATTTTGCCATTTAAATTCAACAGGGCTCATGTTGGACCATAGCTTCCCCTCTTGTTACACAAATATTACAACCTGATGCTCACTATTTGTTACTTCTTCACGCAAAACACATCATTGGTCCTTATTTATTCAAAAACGAGGCTGTAGCTAGTTTAAAGCCGTAACGTGTGTTACGGTTGAAAATCTGAAGGGGCGGAATGCTACTGGCAATTTCTATGAAGCACTGATGGTACAAATAGCAATGAAACAGAGAGAGATGCAAAATATTACGTGAATTTACCTGTATAATCTAAAAAAAATTTACTAATATTTTCTATTACTTTAAAATTTTCTAAATGGAATATGCGTGAACCTACACAATTTTAAATATTTTGATGACAGAAATGGAAAAGCAAGATACACAAAAGCACAAAGAAATATCATAGAAAAATGAAATTGTATATGTATGCACAAAATGCATGAAATAGCTTTACTACTTGCCTTATGCCAGGTATTTCCGCTTAAATTTAACTAATATTAAATTATGGAATAAGCTATAAATTCCTTATTACACATGATTTTTGTGTAACCTTGTTCAATGTTTTTCAATATATCGTTTTTTATCGAATTAATTGTGCACTAACCTATATGGTATATCTATCGTATTTATCTAAATTGTCTGATTTTTATTTACAAAGTGGTCAGATAATTTTCATGAACACATGAAAGTAGCGCTGAGTTGTATAGGTATACATATTTACATTTTTCAATAAGAATTTGTATCTTACACCTTTAAAGTATATGTCTTTTTATTTACAACTGCTGACAGATTATTTACAATTTTTTGTCTCGTTTGTTTGATCCAAAAGTATATAATTTAATTTTTGGTATAATTAGTTTAGAATATTAGAAATGTGTTTGCTAAGTAAACTTCTGTTGTTAAAAGTAAAAGTTCGTCTTATTTGAAGACCTTACATGCGTACGAAAAGGCTTAGTTCTGAGACTACATATAACAGCGGTACTAAATTTTTGAGCCTACAGTATAATTTCTATGTAAATGTAAATGTTCTCTATGTTATTCTTATGAGGCTAAATTTAGAATCAAACGCTTTCGAGATACGAGTAACTTAGAAAGTTATATATGTACATTCTTATATTTATATATGCATTATTATATTCAATTATGTATATTTATCTTAACTATCTGTCTCTGTATTTACAATATAGACAGATTATATGGATTGTAATATTTCATAAGGGTTTCGCTTTTCACTCATTGACTTTTTTTTGATACAAAAGCCGTATGTTCATTGAGCTTTTAAAATTAATATACTGAGTATTATACAATACATATTTTTATCATAAGTTTAATTAGCAAATAAGTTATCTTATACATCTATACGTTGTTATATACACAAATGTGTTTCTTAAATTAATTTGAGTCAGACCTTTCGGGTTTGCTTTAGGCTTGGAACACGTTTGGGTTTTTGATGTTTTGGATATTCGAGTACTTCTTTCTAGTTGGTGATAGTGGGCTCTAATGCTCTATGCGATACGTTCTTAGTGGTGCTTCTTCCTTATAGACCAGATTAATAAAGCCTCCTTGTCGTATGCAGTTCTAACGAGTTCTATCTGTCTTTGGTTATAACCTTCTACATTTTCCTCGCTCCAAAGTAA
This sequence comes from Volucella zonaria, assembly GCA_963966105.1. Lineage (NCBI taxonomy): Eukaryota > Metazoa > Arthropoda > Insecta > Diptera > Syrphidae > Volucella > Volucella zonaria. The sequence continues at coordinate 2,116,649 of OZ014536.1, read as the reverse complement.
CCGTTGTTATGTACGCTTACTATTAATTTCATGTTGAATTTGATGATGTTTTCGAAGCTTTCTTCCGTCGATGATATCGATTTGATTGGTCTTATATTCGTCCCGGTTTTGTGCTTCTTCAATTCTTGCTAGAAACTCTGTAGCAACAGATCAGATTACCGCATATTGGCGAAATCGTTTCAAAGCAGCTACAATAGCTAGCACCTCCAGTTCATAGCTGCTATAGTTGAGTTGCGCATGTGACGTCTGTCTACTGTTTTAGTATACGAGGGGAAATTGGCTTTTATGGGTCTGTAACAAATCTTGTCAGTAGAGTCGTAGAACTGGCTTTCTTGCAAAAATATTATCTACTTCGTGGAAAGCTCCGCTTTGCTTCGCACTCCATTATAAAATAGCATCATTTTGAAGAAGGTCAGGTAACCTTCCTAGTTAATATCCTAAAGTAACTGCATAGATGAGTAGTTGACTAGAAATCAATAATAAGCGAAACTCCATTAAGAATTTAGTCCCCCCATTAAAAATTAGATGCCTCCCATGCATCAAAATAACCACTGAACCCATCCTTTACCCCATTTTCCAAAAAAATTAACACATGATGAGGCATTAAAAGGACCTTTTTCCACTTAAGTGGGTATGAACTTGAGTGTAAGGTTCTTTTCAGAAAAAAAATACAAATATATACAAAAAAAAATTTTTATTTTTGAACCCCACTAATAAGGTTCTGATGATTTGCCAGCTTTGTAGTCCGGACCTCAACCAACCCTTTGGATTGAAAGTTATGGTCTGGGAGAATGGCCTGCTTTACTCAACACCGAAATATTGAGTATTTGAAGCAAGCCCTTGTCGAGACTTTTCGGGTGAATAACTTTGAATGAAGTCCTCCATAACGTGTAGCTAGGGATTCGACAAATAAAACGTATAAATTTGTTTTTAAAAATATCAGCGCATTTTTTTTTGGCGTAAGTTTTTCTTTGTATCAGTATTTAAGACTAGACTAGTTCTGTAGGTGTATGGATATTGAAATTAGTGTACGTATATATTGTTGGATTCGTTTTCTTGAGAGTGTGCGGGGTTTAATCATTGATGTCATCCACATTATCGCTCGACAACCAGGCCACTCGTGGTTGAAATTTAACTATCAGCGCTTGCGGAATCTTCACATCTTGCAATTCTGGCCACTTCATTTTCTGTGCGGAATTGGTGTATCATCGTCGTTTGATATGCCATCAATTTCTGTTTCCAGAAAGCTTCTACCTACTATGTCATTTTCGAATTCCATCAGTACATGCTGTGCGTTCTGTGATTTACCTGACAACACTAACAATACGAATCATTCACATACTTCTTTTTAAAAAAGAAGTCTCGGAATCATACACGTCGATACAGGCACTGCGTGAGGTAAACCGTTTACCCTTCTGAGTTTTATGTTGGTTAATACTCTTATTTGGCAGAATTTGTATGTATTTAAAATTCTATCTGCGATTGACCCCGATGGGCATCCTCTGATACTGTTTGGTATACGCATCATGATGCTCTACTATGCACAAAGTTTATCTCTCTCATATCTCTATTCCTATTGCTAGTTCCCATATAGGAGTTGCGTACATTAGTATAGATTTGATCTTTCTGTGTCTTCCAATATTTGGGATTAGCTTGGGCAATTGATAGGTCTTTTTGCTTGTGCATTTTAAGGTATCTTTAAAATTCAGCATACGGTTAAATAGTACTTCTGCTGTGCCATTCAATCTGTTGAGTTTGTTGCTGAACTTTCTTTATGCTACTCGAGAGCATGTTTCTTTTTTTGTAGTCTGTAAAATGGAAAGTCTTATCTTTGATGGTGCCCTTATAGTGGAGTTGTGCCACTTTATTTCGAGCACCTTTTTTTTTGGTGGTCTGTAAAATGGAAAGTCATACCTTTGATGGTGCCCTTATAGTAGAGTTGTGCCACTTTCTTGTGAGCATGGTTTCTTTTTGTTATGGTCTGTCAAGGGCAAAGCCGTATCTATATAATTTGGATGGTATCCTTATAGTGGAATTGTGCCACTTTCGCTATACTTTTGGCAACGTCTATTAATGCAATACCATCTACATATTTCATGACACTCATTCCATCTAGTACTCCATTGTACATTATATTTTACACGACTGGACCTAAGACTGATCCTTGTGGAACCCCTCTTGTTATTTTGTATATCTCTCCGTTTTGCAGAAGAAGATTCTGTCTTCGAAATAATATGCTATTATCCGCAATAGATAGTCTGGTACTTGTATATTTTTGTGCGCTTGTGCATATTTGTTGGTATTTTTCCCTCTTGTTAGCATGTATCTGAGGGCCTGGTTTACCTCTCATGCTGCACTAGTCTTTTCCTCGTTTCAACGCAAATTATTAATTAGCTTACTTCGCTTATTTCACTCCTCATGCATCGTATTTCCAATTTTTTCACTTGCTGGTAGATTGCTATCCATTTTTCAGGAGCGTAAGCAATAGAAAATTATATTGTCAGCTTATTGGCGTAGATGCAAGCCTGGATTAAGGCAAATATTTTCAGAATGACATAGAAGTGTGTTGTATAAGTTTACGTTTTCAGCTCTTCTGTTCACATAGAGTTCTAACATATATTGGAAATAAGTCACCAACTTCCCTTGGTGACGTTGTTCTGTAGATTTTGCCATTTAAATTCAACAGGGCTCATGTTGGACCATAGCTTCCCCTCTTGTTACACAAATATTACAACCTGATGCTCACTATTTGTTACTTCTTCACGCAAAACACATCATTGGTCCTTATTTATTCAAAAACGAGGCTGTAGCTAGTTTAAAGCCGTAACGGGTGTTACGGTTGAAAATCTGAAGGGGCGGAATGCTACTGGCAATTTCTATGAAGCACTGATGGTACAAATAGCAATGAAACAGAGTGAGATGCAAAATATTACGTGAATTTACCTGTATAATCTAAAAAAAATTTACTAATATTTTCTATTACTTTAAAATTTTCTAAATGGAATATGCGTGAACCTACACAATTTTAAATATTTTGATGACAGAAATGGAAAAGCAAGATACACAAAAGCACAAAGAAATATCATAGAAAAATGAAATTGTATATGTATGTACAAAATGCATGAAATAGCTTTACTACTTGCCTTATGCCAGGTATTTCCGCTTAAATTTAACTAATATTAAATTATGGAATAAGCTATAAATTCCTTATTACACATGATTTTTGTGTAACCTTGTTCAATGTTTTTCAATATATCGTTTTTTATCGAATTAATTGTGCACTAACCTATATGGTATATCTATCGTATTTATCTAAATTGTCTGATTTTTATTTACAAAGTGGTCAGATAATTTTCATGAACACATGGAAGTAGCGCTGAGTTGTATAGGTATACATATTTACATTTTTCAATAAGAATTTGTATCTTACACCTTTAAAGTATATGTCTTTTTATTTACAACTGCTGACAGATTATTTACAATTTTTTGTCTCGTTTGTTTGATCCAAAAGTATATAATTTAATTTTTGGTATAATTAGTTTAGAATATTAGAAATGTGTTTGCTAAGTAAACTTCTGTTGTTAAAAGTAAAAGTTCGTCTTATTTGAAGACCTTACATGCGTACGAAAAGGCTTAGTTCTGAGACTACATATAACAGCGGTACTAAATTTTTGAGCCTACAGTATAATTTCTATGTAAATGTAAATGTTCTCTATGTTATTCTTATGAGGCTAAATTTAGAATCAAACGCTTTCGAGACAACTCAGAAAGTTATATATGTACATTCTTATATTTATATATGCATTATTATATTCAATTATGTATATTTATCTTAACTATCTGTCTCTGTATTTACAATATAGACAGATTATATGGATTGTAATATTTCATAAGGGTTTCGCTTTTCACTCATTGACTTTTTTTGATACAAAAGCCGTATGTTCATTGAGCTTTTAAAATTAATATACTGAGTATTATACAATACATATTTTTATCATAAGTTTAATTAGCAAATAAGTTATCTTATACATCTATACGTTGTTATATACACAAATGTGTTTCTTAAATTAATTTGAGTCAGGCCTTTCGGGTTTACTTTAGGCTTGGAACACGTTTGGGTTTTTGATGTTTTGGATATTCGAGTACTTCTTTCTAGTTGGTGATAGCGGGCTCTAATGTTCTATGCGATACGTTCTTAGTGGTGCTTCTTCCTTATAGACCAGATTAATAAAGCCTCCTTGTCGTATGCAGTTCTAACGAGTTCTATCTGTCTTTGGTTATAACCTTCTACATTTTCCTCGCTCCAAAGTAACCGTTGTTATGTACGCTTACTATTAATTTCATGTTGAATTTGGTGATGCTTTCGAAGCTTTCTTCCGTCGATGATATCGATTTGATTGGTCTTATATTCGTCCCGGTTTTGTGCTTCTTCAATTCTTGCTAGAAACTCTGTAGCAACAGATCAGATTACCGCATATTGGCGAAATCGTTTCAAAGCAGCTACAATAGCTAGCACCTCCAGTTCATAGCTGCTATAGTTGAGTTGCGCATGTGACGTCTGTCTACTGTTTTAGTATACGAGGGGAAATTGGCTTTTATGGGTCTGTAACAAATCTTGTCAGTAGAGTCGTAGAACTGGCTTTCTTGCAAGAATATTTTCTACTTCGTGGAAAGCTCCGCTTTGCTTCGCACTCCATTATAAAATAGCATCATTTTGAAGAAGGTCAGGTAACCTTCCTAGTTAATATCCTAAAGTAACTGCATAGATGAGTAGTTGACTAGAAATCAATAATAAGCGAAACTCCATTAAGAATTTAGTCCCCCCATTAAAAATTAGATGCCTCCCATGCATCAAAATAACCACTGAACCCATCCTTTACCCCATTTTCCAAAAAAATTAACACATGATGAGGCATTAAAAGGACCTTTTTCCAGTTAAGTGGGTATGAACTTGAGTGTAAGGTTCTTTTCAGAAAAAAAATACAAATATATACAAAAAAAAATTTTTATTTTTGAACCCCACTAATAAGGTTCTGATGATTTGCCAGCTTTGTAGTCCGGACCTCAACCAACCCTTTGGACTGAAAGTTATGGTTTGGGAGAATGGCCTGCTTTACTCAACACCGAAATATTGAGTATTTGAAGCAAGCCCTTGTCGAGACTTTTCGGGTGAATAACTTTGAATGAAGTCCTCCATAACGTGTAGCTAGGGATTCGACAAATAAAACGTATAAATTTGTTTTTAAAAATATCAGCGCATTTTTTTTTGGCGTAAGTTTTTCTTTGTATCAGTATTTAAGACTAGACTAGTTCTGTAGGTGTATGGATATTGAAATTAGTGTACGTATATATTGTTGGATTCGTTTTCTTGAGAGTGTGCGGGGTTTAATCATTGATGTCATCCACATTATCGCTCGACAACCAGGCCACTCGTGGTTGAAATTTAACTATCAGCGCTTGCGGAATCTTCACATCTTGCAATTCTGGCCACTTCATTTTCTGTGCGGAATTGGTGTATCATCGTCGTTTGATATGCCATCAATTTCTGTTTCCAGAAAGCTTCTACCTACTATGTCATTTTCGAATTCCATCAGTACATGCTGTGCGTTCTGTGATTTACCTGACAACACTAACAATACGAATCATTCACATACTTCTTTTTAAAAAAGAAGTCTCGGAATCATACACGTCGATACAGGCACTGCGTGAGGTAAACCGTTTACCCTTCTGAGTTTTATGTTGGTTAATACTCTTATTTGGCAGAATTTGTATGTATTTAAAATTCTATCTGCGATTGACCCCGATGGGCATCCTCTGATACTGTTTGGTATACGCATCATGATGCTCTACTATGCACAAAGTTTATCTCTCTCATATCTCTATTCCTATTGCTAGTTCCCATATAGGAGTTGCGTACATTAGTATAGATTTGATCTTTCTGTGTCTTCCAATATTTGGGATTAGCTTGGGCAATTGATAGGTCTTTTTGCTTGTGCATTTTAAGGTATCTTTAAAATTCAGCATACGGTTAAATAGTACTTCTGCTGCGCCATTCAATCTGTTGAGTTTGTTGCTGAACTTTCTTTATGCTACTCGAGAGCATGTTTCTTTTTTTGTAGTCTGTAAAATGGAAAGTCTTATCTTTGATGGTGCCCTTATAGTGGAGTTGTGCCACTTTATTTCGAGCACCTTTTTTTTTTGTGGTCTGTAAAATGGAAAGTCATACCTTTGATGGTGCCCTTATAGTAGAGTTGTGCCACTTTCTTGTGAGCATGGTTTCTTTTTGTTATGGTCTGTCAAGGGCAAAGCCGTATCTATATAATTTGGATGGTATCCTTATAGTGGAATTGTGCCACTTTCGCTATACTTTTGGCAACGTCTATTAATGCAATACCATCTACATATTTCATGACACTCATTCCATCTAGTACTCCATTGTACATTATATTTTACACGACTGGACCTAAGACTGATCCTTGTGGAACCCCTCTTGTTATTTTGTATATCTCTCCGTTTTGCAGAAGAAGATTCTGTCTTCGAAATAATATGCTATTATCCGCAATAGATAGTCTGGTACTTGTATATTTTTGTGCGCTTGTGCATATTTGTTGGTATTTTTCCCTCTTGTTAGCATGTATCTGAGGGCCTGGTTTACCTCTCATGCTGCACTAGTCTTTTCCTCGTTTCAACGCAAACTATTAATTAGCTTACTTCGCTTATTTCACTCCTCATGCATCGTATTTCCAATTTTTTCACTTGCTGGTAGATTGCTATCCATTTTTCAGGAGCGTAAGCAATAGAAAATTATATTGTCAGCTTATTGGCGTAGATGCAAGCCTGGATTAAGGCAAATATTTTCAGAATGACATAGAAGTTGTATAAGTTTACGTTTTCAGCTCTTCTGTTCACATAGAGTTCTAACATATATTGGAAATAAGTCACCAACTTCCCTTGGTGACGTTGTTCTGTAGATTTTGCCATTTAAATTCAACAGGGCTCATGTTGGACCATAGCTTCCCCTCTTGTTACACAAATATTACAACCTGATGCTCACTATTTGTTACTTCTTCACGCAAAACACATCATTGGTCCTTATTTATTCAAAAACGAGGCTGTAGCTAGTTTAAAGCCGTAACGGGTGTTACGGTTGAAAATCTGAAGGGGCAGAATGCTGCTGGCAATTTCTATGAAGCACTGATGGTACAAATAGCAATGAAACAGAGTGAGATGCAAAATATTACGTGAATTTACCTGTATAATCTAAAAAAAATTTACTAATATTTTCTATTACTTTAAAATTTTCTAAATGGAATATGCGTGAACCTACACAATTTTAAATATTTTGATGACAGAAATGGAAAAGCAAGATACACAAAAGCACAAAGAAATATCATAGAAAAATGAAATTGTATATGTATGTACAAAATGCATGAAATAGCTTTACTACTTGCCTTATGCCAGGTATTTCCGCTTAAATTTAACTAATATTAAATTATGGAATAAGCTATAAATTCCTTATTACACATGATTTTTGTGTAACCTTGTTCAATGTTTTTCAATATATCGTTTTTTATCGAATTAATTGTGCACTAACCTATATGGTATATCTATCGTATTTATCTAAATTGTCTGATTTTTATTTACAAAGTGGTCAGATAATTTTCATGAACACATGGAAGTAGCGCTGAGTTGTATAGGTATACATATTTACATTTTTCAATAAGAATTTGTATCTTACACCTTTAAAGTATATGTCTTTTTATTTACAACTGCTGACAGATTATTTACAATTTTTTGTCTCGTTTGTTTGATCCAAAAGTATATAATTTAATTTTTGGTATAATTAGTTTAGAATATTAGAAATGTGTTTGCTAAGTAAACTTCTGTTGTTAAAAGTAAAAGTTCGTCTTATTTGAAGACCTTACATGCGTACGACAAGGCTTAGTTCTGAGACTACATATAACAGCGGTACTAAATTTTTGAGCCTACAGTATAATTTCTATGTAAATGTAAATGTTCTCTATGTTATTCTTATGAGGCTAAATTTAGAATCAAACGCTTTCGAGATAACTTAGAAAGTTATATATGTACATTCTTATATTTATATATGCATTATTATATTCAATTATGTATATTTATCTTAACTATCTGTCTCTGTATTTACAATATAGACAGATTATATGGATTGTAATATTTCATAAGGGTTTCGCTTTTCACTCATTGACTTTTTTTGATACAAAAGCCGTTTGTTCATTGAGCTTTTAAAATTAATATACTGAGTATTATACAATACATATTTTTATCATAAGTTTAATTAGCAAATAAGTTATCTTATACATCTATACGTTGTTATATACACAAATGTGTTTCTTAAATTAATTTGAGTCAGGCCTTTCGGGTTTGCTTTAGGCTTGGAACACGTTTGGGTTTTTGATGTTTTGGATATTCGAGTACTTCTTTCTAGTTGGTGATAGTGGGCTCTAATGTTCTATGCGATACGTTCTTAGTGGTGCTTCTTCCTTATAGACCAGATTAATAAAGCCTCCTTGTCGTATGCAGTTCTAACGAGTTCTATCTGTCTTTGGTTATAACCTTCTACATTTTCCTCGCTCCAAAGTAACCGTTGTTATGTACGCTTACTATTAATTTCATGTTGAATTTGATGATGTTTTCGAAGCTTTCTTCCGTCGATGATATCGATTTGATTGGTCTTATATTCGTCCCGGTTTTGTGCTTCTTCAATTCTTGCTAGAAACTCTGTAGCAACAGATCAGATTACCGCATATTGGCGAAATCGTTTCAAAGCAGCTACAATAGCTAGCACCTCCAGTTCATAGCTGCTATAGTTGAGTTGTGCATGTGACGTCTGTCTACTGTTTTAGTATACGAGGGGAAATTGGCTTTTATGGGTCTGTAACAAATCTTGTCAGTAGAGTCGTAGAACTGGCTTTCTTGCAAGAATATTTTCTACTTCGTGGAAAGCTCCGCTTTGCTTCGCACTCCATTATAAAATAGCATCATTTTGAAGAAGGTCAGGTAACCTTCCTAGTTAATATCCTAAAGTAACTGCATAGATGAGTAGTTGACTAGAAATCAATAATAAGCGAAACTCCATTAAGAATTTAGTCCCCCCATTAAAAATTAGATGCCTCCCATGCATCAAAATAACCACTGAACCCATCCTTTACCCCATTTTCCAAAAAAATTAACACATGATGAGGCATTAAAAGGACCTCTTTCCACTTAAGTGGGTATGAACTTGAGTGTAAGGTTCTTTTCAGAAAAAAAATACATATATACAAAAAAAAATTTTTATTTTTGAACCCCACTAATAAGGTTCTGATGATTTGCCAGCTTTGTAGTCCGGACCTCAACCAACCCTTTGGATTGAAAGTTATGGTCTGGGAGAATGGCCTGCTTTACTCAACACCGAAATATTGAGTATTTGAAGCAAGCCCTTGTCGAGACTTTTCGGGTGAATAACTTTGAATAAAGTCCTCCATAACGTGTAGCTAGGGATTCGACAAATAAAACGTATAAATTTGTTTTTAAAAATATCAGCGCATTTTTTTTTGGCGTAAGTTTTTCTTTGTATCAGTATTTAAGACTAGACTAGTTCTGTAGGTGTATGGATATTGAAATTAGTGTACGTATGTATTGTTGGATTCGTTTTCTTGAGAGTGTGCGGGGTTTAATCATTGATGTCATCCACATTATCGCTCGACAACCAGGCCACTCGTGGTTGAAATTTAACTATCAGCGCTTGCGGAATCTTCACATCTTGCAATTCTGGCCACTTCATTTTCTGTGCGGAATTGGTGTATCATCGTCGTTTGATATGCCATCAATTTCTGTTTCCAGAAAGCTTCTACCTACTATGTCATTTTCGAATTCCATCAGTACATGCTGTGCGTTCTGTGATTTACCTGACAACACTAACAATACGAATGATTCACATACTTCTTTTTAAAAAAGAAGTCTCGGAATCATACACGTCGATACAGGCACTGCGTGAGGTAAACCGTTTACCCTTCTGAGTTTTATGTTGGTTAATACTCTTATTTGGCAGAATTTGTATGTATTTAAAATTCTATCTGCGATTGACCCCGATGGGCATCCTCTGATACTGTTTGGTATACGCATCATGATGCTCTACTATGCACAAAGTTTATCTCTCTCATATCTCTATTCCTATTGCTAGTTCCCATATTTTTTTTTTTTTTTTTTATAATCGGCGCGCGCTCAAGGGATTTTGTACCCTTAAAATGTTCGTACACAGCGCGGGCGAAGGAAATTTAGGGAGGAAGAAAAGACAGGTACCGATGTACATTGTTTTTAAATGTTTGCAAGTTATAACGACCAGGAAACACAGAGGTCGGCAGGGCATTCCATAAGCGAGTTGTACGGCTTAGGAAAGAATCACGATATTTAAGAGTACGTCCGAAAATGGGCTTGAGGGTATACTGATGAGCATTCCTAGCGAGACGGGTGTTACGGTTGAAAGTTTGAATGGGCGGAATGCTACTGGCAATTTCAATGGAGCACTGGTGGTGGAAATAGCGATAAAACAAAGTGAGACAGGAGACTTTACGTCGGTGTTCGAGGGTGTCAATTGATTGACTGATATTAGTATCACCAATTAGTTTTATCGCACGGTTTTGAATCCTATCTAGCAGGTGCAGAGATGTTTTAGGAGCACCTGACCAGATGTGGGCATTGTACTCCAATTTTGGGCGGATAAATGCCTTATATATTGTGGCCAGATCAGAGGGGGTAAAATATTTCTTACATCGCTTGAGAAAACCTAGACATTTCGCAGCATTTTTGGCGACATCGAATATGTGGTCATTCCAACGTAAGTTGTTACTGATACACATACCGAGAATGGAAAGTTTATCGGTTTCGACGATGCAAGTGCCATTCATGGATAATGGCTGGGTATTTGAATTTCGCTTTAATGACAGCAGACAGCATTGAGTTTTGGAAGCATTAAATTCTACTCGGTTGATAGTTCCCCAGTTGGTTATGCTGTTAATATCGGAATTTAATGAGCTTAACATACGCTGCCGTTCCCGTTCTACAGCCGAAGAGCAGGGGCGTGAGTCCGGGAACGAATATGAGAAGCAGAGAGTGCTGTCATCAGCAAAGGAATAAATTGGATTAGAAGTAGCAGACAAGAGATCGTTAATGAAGATTAAAAAGAGTGTCGGAGACAGAACGGAGCCCTGGGGCACACCAGCATTTATTTTGTGAATATCAGACTTGAAACCGTCCAAGACGACTTGAATTGAACGTTCCGAAAGGTAATTTCTAATCCATTGAAGAAGAGAGTCATCGATCCCAAGAGCACGCATTTTCGACAAAAGAGCCTGATGCCAAACTCTGTCAAATGCTTTAGAAATATCAAGTGCAACTAACTTGCTTTCGCCAGATTGATGTACGCTTTGGTTCCACTTTTCGGTGAGACATGCCATCAAATCACCAGTGGACCTGTTGCTACGAAAACCATATTGCCGGTCATTGAGAAGTTTTCGTGTTTCGAGATATTTCATGAGCTGACGATTTATCAGCGTTTCCATGACCTTGGAAAGAAGGGACGTAAGTGCAATGGGTCTGTAGGAGGATAGAGAAGAAGATTCGCCTTTTTTAGGGACTGGCTGGACAAATGCTGTTTTCCATCTGCTCGGAAAGAGTCCTAAAGAGTAGGACTGATGAAAAAGCTTACGCAGTGGTTTTGCCAGCGTAGAAGAACACCTCTTCAGAAGAAGGGGAGATATACCATCTGGACCAGCGGATTTATGCATGTTGAGATCTTTGAGTACTCTTGCTACTACACGAGTGCGAAAGTGGATTCGTCCCATTGTAGATTCGACGCACTCGAGTGTAGGCGGGGACAAAGCACAGTCTGGGAGTGTTGAGCTAGCCGCAAAGTGTGCAGCAAGCAGATTGGCCTTGTCCAAAGAGCTGACAGCTGGAATGTCATTGTAAATGAGCGTTGGGATGGAGGATGAGGCAGAATTTCTAATGTTTTTGACGAATGACCAAAAATTTTTACTGCCTTTGGGACATTGTAGTATTTTTTGCCTCAGGTTTTGGTCATATTGGAATTTCACACGCTTAAGAAAGGCGTTGCAGTCATTTCTGGCTCGTTTAAACTTTTTTCGGTTTTCCTCTGTCGGGTTGGTCTTGTAGGACCGAAAAAACAGTTCTCTAACCCTGACAGCCTCTTTACAGCTCGAATCATACCATTCCTTTTCTTTTGGTTTGATACTCTTCATCCGATGTGGGATAAAGCATCTCATTCCAAAGAGAATAGTTTCTGTGATCATGTCAGCAGCGGCATCCACGTCGTTATCGAGGAAACATAACGACCAGTTAAAATTCCTAAAGAAGTTGTTAAGTCCGCTCCAATTGGCTTTCTCGTATTGCCATACGGTTCTTTTAGGAATCTTTTCTCTAACTGTGTGGTGGGTGTACGAGAATTTAGCTGATATGACACAATGGTCCGACGAGCCTAGAGGGGAGAGTACATCAACGCAGTACTTGTCAGGGTGAGAGGTTAAAAACAAGTCCAGGGTGTTGGCGGTATGACTATCAACGTCTGGTATGCGTGTGGGCTCATTTACAAGCTGGGTTAAGTTATTTTCCGCAGCGAAGATCTCAACACACCGTCCTTCGGGTGTTGTCTGTCCAGAATGTCGAAGCCAACCAGAATTGTGTATATTAAAATCGCCCGTAATCACGATTTCAGTATGAGGATACAGGGATACAATTCTTTGAATGGAATCAGACAGCGCATCAAACTCGTGGAAGGTCGAGTTGCTGTCCAGTTTGGGGCTTCTGTAAATAAAGCAGTAGTGGATAATTTGCTTACGGAGATGGAATTTTAACCACATGAAATTGAATTCCGGATTGGAACAGGGACTACATTGTGGTGGAATTTGGTAAGCTACATCACTACGCACATAAATGGCGAGACCGCGACGGGGAAAGAATAGTGGCACTAGTTCGTAGCCAGGTAGCTTCAGATCATTGTGGTCTGAGAGGTGTGGGCGGGGATCTACCTGTGTTTCGCTAAGTGCCAAAACAGCTGGTCGGTACTTACAGACGTGGACGTACGCAGAAAAGTGATTACTTTTTAGCCCGCGTATATTGGCTACGTCCACCCTGAATTCCCTAGACATAATCACAAACAAACATAGTAAACACAAACACCGACGATACTAAGCAGGGCTGCGAAGTGAAAATTCTGACGATGGTTTACTGAATCAAATTGCTGTAGGTGTTATGCCCTTACAACAATATGAAACAGTGCACCAACAAAATTTTCACACACAACCCGCTATCCATCAGTTGTTACATACACTCAGTCACTGCCCGTACTGTATGATAAATACCGTAACGGCAGCGACCGAGTGCAAGCAACAGTACTACGACCAGGAGCGGGAGAGGTGTAGGATTCCCACACTGTGTGATAATGTTTTTTTTTTTTTTTCTCTATTGCACTGCACTATTATTATTATTTTTTTTTTTTTCACGCGCGCGCGGTGGTTTTGGGTTTTTTTTTTTTTTTTTTTTTTTTTTTTTTTTTTTTTTGTTTACAGCACAGAGAAATACGAGTGCAAGATGACGTGTGCACTCGTCGGTGGTCGGCACGGTACTCGGTACTCCATATAGGAGTTGCGTACATTAGTATAGATTTGATCTTTCTGTGTCTTCCAATATTTGGGATTAGCTTGGGCAATTGATAGGTCTTTTTGCTTGTGCATTTTAAGGTATCTTTAAAATTCAGCATACGGTTAAATAGTACTTCTGCTGTGCCATTCAATCTGTTGAGTTTGTTGCTGAACTTTCTTTATGCTACTCGAGAGTATGTTTCTTTTTTTGTAGTCTGTAAAATGGAAAGTCTTATCTTTGATGGTGCCCTTATAGTGGAGTTGTGCCACTTTATTTCGAGCACCTTTTTTTTTTGTGGTCTGTAAAATGGAAAGTCATACCTTTGATGGTGCCCTTATAGTAGAGTTGTGCCACTTTCTTGTGAGCATGGTTTCTTTTTGTTATGGTCTGTCAAGGGCAAAGCCGTATCTATATAATTTGGATGGTATCCTTATAGTGGAATTGTGCCACTTTCGCTATACTTTTGGCAACGTCTATTAATGCAATACCATCTACATATTTCATGACACTCATTCCATCTAGTACTCCATTGTACATTATATTTTACACGACTGGACCTAAGACTGATCCTTGTGGAACCCCTCTTGTTATTTTGTATATCTCTCCGTTTTGCAGAAGAAGATTCTGTCTTCGAAATAATATGCTATTATCCGCAATAGATAGTCTGGTACTTGTATATTTTTGTGCGCTTGTGCATATTTGTTGGTATTTTCCCTCTTGTTAGCATGTATCTGAGGGCCTGGTTTACCTCTCATGCTGCACTAGTCTTTTCCTCGTTTCAACGCAAATTATTAATTAGCTTACTTCGCTTATTTCACTCCTCATGCATCGTATTTCCAATTTTTTCACTTGCTGGTAGATTGCTATCCATTTTTCAGGAGCGTAAGCAATAGAAAATTATATTGTCAGCTTATTGGCGTAGATGCAAGCCTGGATTAAGGCAAATATTTTCAGAATGACATAGAAGTGTGTTGTATAAGTTTACGTTTTCAGCTCTTCTGTTCACATAGAGTTCTAACATATATTGGAAATAAGTCACCAACTTCCCTTGGTGACGTTGTTCTGTAGATTTTGCCATTTAAATTCAACAGGGCTCATGTTGGACCATAGCTTCCCCTCTTGTTACACAAATATTACAACCTGATGCTCACTATTTGTTACTTCTTCACGCAAAACACATCATTGGTCCTTATTTATTCAAAAACGAGGCTGTAGCTAGTTTAAAGCCGTAACGGGTGTTACGGTTGAAAATCTGAAGGGGCGGAATGCTACTGGCAATTTCTATGAAGCACTGATGGTACAAATAGCAATGAAACAGAGTGAGATGCAAAATATTACGTGAATTTACCTGTATAATCTAAAAAAAATTTACTAATATTTTCTATTACTTTAAAATTTTCTAAATGGAATATGCGTGAACCTACACAATTTTAAATATTTTGATGACAGAAATGGAAAAGCAAGATACACAAAAGCACAAAGAAATATCATAGAAAAATGAAATTGTATATGTATGTACAAAATGCATGAAATAGCTTTACTACTTGCCTTATGCCAGGTATTTCCGCTTAAATTTAACTAATATTAAATTATGGAATAAGCTATAAATTCCTTATTACACATGATTTTTGTGTAACCTTGTTCAATGTTTTTCAATATATCGTTTTTTATCGAATTAATTGTGCACTAACCTATATGGTATATCTATCGTATTTATCTAAATTGTCTGATTTTTATTTACAAAGTGGTCAGATAATTTTCATGAACACATGAAAGTAGCGCTGAGTTGTATAGGTATACATATTTACATTTTTCAATAAGAATTTGTATCTTACACCTTTAAAGTATATGTCTTTTTATTTACAACTGCTGACAGATTATTTACAATTTTTTGTCTCGTTTGTTTGATCCAAAAGTATATAATTTAATTTTTGGTATAATTAGTTTAGAATATTAGAAATGTGTTTGCTAAGTAAACTTCTGTTGTTAAAAGTAAAAGTTCGTCTTATTTGAAGACCTTACATGCGTACGAAAAGGCTTAGTTCTGAGACTACATATAACAGCGGTACTAAATTTTTGAACCTACAGTATAATTTCTATGTAAATGTAAATGTTCTCTATGTTATTCTTATGAGGCTAAATTTAGAATCAAACGCTTTCGAGATAACTTAGAAAGTTATATATGTACATTCTTATATTTATATATGCATTATTATATTCAATTATGTATATTTATCTTAACTATCTGTCTCTGTATTTACAATATAGACAGATTATATGGATTGTAATATTTCATAAGGGTTTCGCTTTTCACTCATTGACTTTTTTTGATACAAAAGCCGTATGTTCATTGAGCTTTTAAAATTAATATACTGAGTATTATACAATACATATTTTTATCATAAGTTTAATTAGCAAATAAGTTATCTTATACATCTATACGTTGTTATATACACAAATGTGTTTCTTAAATTAATTTGAGTCAGGCCTTTCGGGTTTGCTTTAGGCCTGGAACACGTTTGGGTTTTTGATGTTTTGGATATTCGAGTACTTCTTTCTAGTTGGTGATAGTGGGCTCTAATGTTCTATGCGATACGTTCTTAGTGGTGCTTCTTCCTTATAGACCAGATTAATAAAGCCTCCTTGTCGTATGCAGTTCTAACGAGTTCTATCTGTCTTTGGTTATAACCTTCTACATTTTCCTCGCTCCAAAGTAACCGTTGTTATGTACGCTTACTATTAATTTCATGTTGAATTTGATGATGTTTTCGAAGCTTTCTTCCGTCGATGATATCGATTTGATTGGTCTTATATTCGTCCCGGTTTTGTGCTTCTTCAATTCTTGCTAGAAACTCTGTAGCAACAGATCAGATTACCGCATATTGGCGAAATCGTTTCAAAGCAGCTACAATAGCTAGCACCTCCAGTTCATAGCTGCTATAGTTGAGTTGCGCATGTGACGTCTGTCTACTGTTTTAGTATACGAGGGGAAATTGGCTTTTATGGGTCTGTAACAAATCTTGTCAGTAGAGTCGTAGAACTGGCTTTCTTGCAAGAATATTTTCTACTTCGTGGAAAGCTCCGCTTTGCTTCGCACTCCATTATAAAATAGCATCATTTTGAAGAAGGTCAGGTAACCTTCCTAGTTAATATCCTAAAGTAACTGCATAGATGAGTAGTTGACTAGAAATCAATAATAAGCGAAACTCCATTAAGAATTTAGTCCCCCCATTAAAAATTAGATGCCTCCCATGCATCAAAATAACCACTGAACCCATCCTTTACCCCATTTTCCAAAAAAATTAACACATGATGAGGCATTAAAAGGACCTTTTTCCACTTAAGTGGGTATGAACTTGAGTGTGAGGTTCTTTTCAGAAAAAAAATACATATATACAAAAAAAAATTTTTATTTTTGAACCCCACTAATAAGGTTCTGATGATTTGCCAGCTTTGTAGTCCGGACCTCAACCAACCCTTTGGATTGAAAGTTATGGTCTGGGAGAATGGCCTGCTTTACTCAACACCGAAATATTGAGTATTTGAAGCAAGCCCTTGTCGAGACTTTTCGGGTGAATAACTTTGAATGAAGTCCTCCATAACGTGTAGCTAGGGATTCGACAAATAAAACGTATAAATTTGTTTTTAAAAATATCAGCGCATTTTTTTTTGGCGTAAGTTTTTCTTTGTATCAGTATTTAAGACTAGACTAGTTCTGTAGGTGTATGGATATTGAAATTAGTGTACGTATGTATTGTTGGATTCGTTTTCTTGAGAGTGTGCGGGGTTTAATCATTAATGTCATCCACATTATCGCTCGACAACCAGGCCACTCGTGGTTGAAATTTAACTATCAGCGCTTGCGGAATCTTCACATCTTGCAATTCTGGCCACTTCATTTTCTGTGCGGAATTGGTGTATCATCGTCGTTTGATATGCCATCAATTTCTGTTTCCAGAAAGCTTCTACCTACTATGTCATTTTCGAATTCCATCAGTACATGCTGTGCGTTCTGTGATTTACCTGACAACACTAACAATACGAATCATTCACATACTTCTTTTTAAAAAAGAAGTCTCGGAATCATACACGTCGATACAGGCACTGCGTGAGGTAAACCGTTTACCCTTCTGAGTTTTATGTTGGTTAATACTCTTATTTGGCAGAATTTGTATGTATTTAAAATTCTATCTGCGATTGACCCCGATGGGCATCCTCTGATACTGTTTGGTATACGCATCATGATGCTCTACTATGCACAAAGTTTATCTCTCTCATATCTCTATTCCTATTGCTAGTTCCCATATAGGAGTTGCGTACATTATTATAGATTTGATCTTTCTGTGTCTTCCAATATTTGGAATTAGCTTGGGCAATTGATAGGTCTTTTTGCTTGTGCATTTTAAGGTATCTTTAAAATTCATCATACGGTTAAATAGTACTTCTGCTGTGCCATTCAATCTGTTGAGTTTGTTGCTGAACTTTCTTTATGCTACTCGAGAGCATGTTTCTTTTTTTGTAGTCTGTAAAATGGAAAGTCTTATCTTTGATGGTGCCCTTATAGTGGAGTTGTGCCACTTTATTTCGAGCACCTTTTTTTTTTGTGGTCTGTAAAATGGAAAGTCATACCTTTGATGGTGCCCTTATAGTAGAGTTGTGCCACTTTCTTGTGAGCATGGTTTCTTTTTGTTATGGTCTGTCAAGGGCAAAGCCGTATCTATATAATTTGGATGGTATCCTTATAGTGGAATTGTGCCACTTTCGCTATACTTTTGGCAACGTCTATTAATGCAATACCATCTACATATTTCATGACACTCATTCCATCTAGTACTACATTGTACATTATATTTTACACGACTGGACCTAAGACTGATCCTTGTGGAACCCCTCTTGTTATTTTGTATATCTCTCCGTTTTGCAGAAGAAGATTCTGTCTTCGAAATAATATGCTATTATCCGCAATAGATAGTCTGGTACTTGTATATTTTTGTGCGCTTGTGCATATTAGTTGGTATTTTTCCCTCTTGTTAGCATGTATCTGAGGGCCTGGTTTACCTCTCATGCTGCACTAGTCTTTTCCTCGTTTCAACGCAAATTATTAATTAGCTTACTTCGCTTATTTCACTCCTCATGCATCGTATTTCCAATTTTTTCACTTGCTGGTAGATTGCTATCCATTTTTCAGGAGCGTAAGCAATAGAAAATTATATTGTCAGCTTATTGGCGTAGATGCAAGCCTGGATTAAGGCAAATATTTTCAGAATGACATAGAAGTGTGTTGTATAAGTTTACGTTTTCAGCTCTTCTGTTCACATAGAGTTCTAACATATATTGGAAATAAGTCACCAACTTCCCTTGGTGACGTTGTTCTGTAGATTTTGCCATTTAAATTCAACAGGGCTCATGTTGGACCATAGCTTCCCCTCTTGTTACACAAATATTACAACCTGATGCTCACTATTTGTTACTTCTTCACGCAAAACACATCATTGGTCCTTATTTATTCAAAAACGAGGCTGTAGCTAGTTTAAAGCCATAACGGGTGTTACGGTTGAAAATCTGAAGGGGCGGAATGCTACTGGCAATTTCTATGAAGCACTGATGGTACAAATAGCAATGAAATAGAGTGAGATGCAAAATATTACGTGAATTTACCTGTATAATCTAAAAAAAATTTACTAATATTTTCTATTACTTTAAAATTTTCTAAATGGAATATGCGTGAACCTACACAATTTTAAATATTTTGATGACAGAAATGGAAAAGCAAGATACACAAAAGCACAAAGAAATATCATAGAAAAATGAAATTGTATATGTATGTACAAAATGCATGAAATAGCTTTACTACTCGCCTTATGCCAGGTATTTCCGCTTAAATTTAACTAATATTAAATTATGGAATAAGCTATAAATTCCTTATTACACATGATTTTTGTGTAACCTTGTTCAATGTTTTTCAATATATCGTTTTTTATCGAATTAATTGTGCACTAACCTATATGGTATATCTATCGTATTTATCTAAATTGTCTGATTTTTATTTACAAAGTGGTCAGATAATTTTCATGAACACATGGAAGTAGCGCTGAGTTGTATAGGTATACATATTTACATTTTTCAATAAGAATTTGTATCTTACACCTTTAAAGTATATGTCTTTTTATTTACAACTGCTGACAGATTATTTACAATTTTTTGTCTCGTTTGTTTGATCCGAAAGTATATAATTTAATTTTTGGTATAATTAGTTTAGAATATTAGAAATGTGTTTGCTAAGTAAACTTCTGTTGTTAAAAGTAAAAGTTCGTCTTATTTGAAGACCTTACATGCGTACGACAAGGCTTAGTTCTGAGACTACATATAACAGCGGTACTAAATTTTTGAGCCTACAGTATAGTTTCTATGTAAATGTAAATGTTCTCTATGTTATTCTTATGAGGCTAAATTTAGAATCAAACGCTTTCGAGATAACTTAGAAAGTTATATATGTACATTCTTATATTTATATATGCATTATTATATTCAATTATGTATATTTATCTTAACTATCTGTCTCTGTATTTACAATATAGACAGATTATATGGATTGTAATATTTCATAAGGGTTTCGCTTTTCACTCATTGACTTTTTTTGATACAAAAGCCGTATGTTCATTGAGCTTTTAAAATTAATATACTGAGTATTATACTCGTACAATACATATTTTTATCATAAGTTTAATTAGAAAATAAGTTATCTTATACATCTATACGTTGTTATATACACAAATGTGTTTCTTAAATTAATTTGAGTCAGGCCTTTCGGGTTTGCTTTAGGCTTGGAACACGTTTGGGTTTTTGATGTTTTGGATATTCGAGTACTTCTTTCTAGTTGGTGATAGTGGGCTCTAATGTTCTATGCGATACGTTCTTAGTGGTGCTTCTTCCTTATAGACCAGATTAATAAAGCCTCCTTGTCGTATGCAGTTCTAACGAGTTCTATCTGTCTTTGGTTATAACCTTCTACATTTTCCTCGCTCCAAAGTAACCGTTGTTATGTACGCTTACTATTAATTTCATGTTGAATTTGATGATGTTTTCGAAGCTTTCTTCCGTCGATGATATCGATTTGATTGGTCTTATATTCGTCCCGGTTTTGTGCTTCTTCAATCCTTGCTAGAAACTCTGTAGCAACAGATCAGATTACCGCATATTGGCGAAATCGTTTCAAAGCAGCTACAATAGCTAGCACCTCCAGTTCATAGCTGCTATAGTTGAGTTGCGCATGTGACGTCTGTCTACTGTTTTAGTATACGAGGGGAAATTGGCTTTTATGGGTCTGTAACAAATCTTGTCAGTAGAGTCGTAGAACTGGCTTTCTTGCAAGAATATTTTCTACTTCGTGGAAAGCTCCGCTTTGCTTCGCACTCCATTATAAAATAGCATCATTTTGAAGAAGGTCAGGTAACCTTCCTAGTTAATATCCTAAAGTAACTGCATAGATGAGTAGTTGACTAGAAATCAATAATAAGCGAAACTCCATTAAGAATTTAGTCCCCCATTAAAAATTAGATGCCTCCCATGCATCAAAATAACCACTGAACCCATCCTTTACCCCATTTTCCAAAAAAATTAACACATGATGAGGCATTAAAAGGACCTTTTTCCACTTAAGTGGGTATGAACTTGAGTGTAAGGTTCTTTTCAGAAAAAAAATACATATATACAAAAAAAAATTTTTATTTTTGAACCCCACTAATAAGGTTCTGATGATTTGCCAGCTTTGTAGTCCGGACCTCAACCAACCCTTTGGATTGAAAGTTATGGTCTGGGAGAATGGCCTGCTTTACTCAACACCGAAATATTGAGTATTTGAAGCAAGCCCTTGTCGAGACTTTTCGGGTGAATAACTTTGAATGAAGTCCTCCATAACGTGTAGCTAGGGATTCGACAAATAAAACGTATAAATTTGTTTTTAAAAATATCAGCGCATTTTTTTTTGGCGTAAGTTTTTCTTTGTATCAGTATTTAAGACTAGACTAGTTCTGTAGGTGTATGGATATTGAAATTAGTGTACGTATGTATTGTTGGATTCGTTTTCTTGAGAGTGTGCGGGGTTTAATCATTGATGTCATCCACATTATCGCTCGACAACCAGGCCACTCGTGGTTGAAATTTAACTATCAGCGCTTGCGGAATCTTCACATCTTGCAATTCTGGCCACTTCATTTTCTGTGCGGAATTGGTGTATCATCGTCGTTTGATATGCCATCAATTTCTGTTTCCAGAAAGCTTCTACCTACTATGTCATTTTCGAATTCCATCAGTACATGCTGTGCGTTCTGTGATTTACCTGACAACACTAACAATACGAATCATTCACATACTTCTTTTTAAAAAGAAGTCTCGGAATCATACACGTCGATACAGGCACTGCGTGAGGTAAACCGTTTACCCTTCTGAGTTTTATGTTGGTTAATACTCTTATTTGGCAGAATTTGTATGTATTTAAAATTCTATCTGCGATTGACCCCGATGGGCATCCTCTGATACTGTTTGGTATACGCATCATGATGCTCTACTATGCACAAAGTTTATCTCTCTCATATCTCTATTCCTATTGCTAGTTCCCATATAGGAGTTGCGTACATTAGTATAGATTTGATCTTTCTGTGTCTTCCAATATTTGGGATTAGCTTGGGCAATTGATAGGTCTTTTTGCTTGTGCATTTTAAGGTATCTTTAAAATTCAGCATACGGTTAAATAGTACTTCTGCTGTGCCATTCAATCTGTTGAGTTTGTTGCTGAACTTTCTTTATGCTACTCGAGAGCATGTTTCTTTTTTTGTAGTCTGTAAAATGGAAAGTCTTATCTTTGATGGTGCCCTTATAGTGGAGTTGTGCCACTTTATTTCGAGCACCTTTTTTTTTTGTGGTCTGTAAAATGGAAAGTCATACCTTTGATGGTGCCCTTATAGTAGAGTTGTGCCACTTTCTTGTGAGCATGGTTTCTTTTTGTTATGGTCTGTCAAGGGCAAAGCCGTATCTATATAATTTGGATGGTATCCTTATAGTGGAATTGTGCCACTTTCGCTATACTTTTGGCAACGTCTATTAATGCAATACCATCTACATATTTCATGACACTCATTCCATCTAGTACTACATTGTACATTATATTTTACACGACTGGACCTAAGACTGATCCTTGTGGAACCCCTCTTGTTATTTTGTATATCTCTCCGTTTTGCAGAAGAAGATTCTGTCTTCGAAATAATATGCTATTATCCGCAATAGATAGTCTGGTACTTGTATATTTTTGTGCGCTTGTGCATATTAGTTGGTATTTTTCCCTCTTGTTAGCATGTATCTGAGGGCCTGGTTTACCTCTCATGCTGCACTAGTCTTTTCCTCGTTTCAACGCAAATTATTAATTAGCTTACTTCGCTTATTTCACTCCTCATGCATCGTATTTCCAATTTTTTCACTTGCTGGTAGATTGCTATCCATTTTTCAGGAGCGTAAGCAATAGAAAATTATATTGTCAGCTTATTGGCGTAGATGCAAGCCTGGATTAAGGCAAATATTTTCAGAATGACATAGAAGTGTGTTGTATAAGTTTACGTTTTCAGCTCTTCTGTTCACATAGAGTTCTAACATATATTGGAAATAAGTCACCAACTTCCCTTGGTGACGTTGTTCTGTAGATTTTGCCATTTAAATTCAACAGGGCTCATGTTGGACCATAGCTTCCCCTCTTGTTACACAAATATTACAACCTGATGCTCACTATTTGTTACTTCTTCACGCAAAACACATCATTGGTCCTTATTTATTCAAAAACGAGGCTGTAGCTAGTTTAAAGCCGTAACGGGTGTTACGGTTGAAAATCTGAAGGGGCGGAATGCTACTGGCAATTTCTATGAAGCACTGATGGTACAAATAGCAATGAAACAGAGTGAGATGCAAAATATTACGTGAATTTACCTGTATAATCTAAAAAAAATTTACTAATATTTTCTATTACTTTAAAATTTTCTAAATGGAATATGCGTGAACCTACACAATTTTAAATATTTTGATGACAGAAATGGAAAAGCAAGATACACAAAAGCACAAAGAAATATCATAGAAAAATGAAATTGTATATGTATGTACAAAATGCATGAAATAGCTTTACTACTCGCCTTATGCCAGGTATTTCCGCTTAAATTTAACTAATATTAAATTATGGAATAAGCTATAAATTCCTTATTACACATGATTTTTGTGTAACCTTGTTCAATGTTTTTCAATATATCGTTTTTTATCGAATTAATTGTGCACTAACCTATATGGTATATCTATCGTATTTATCTAAATTGTCTGATTTTTATTTACAAAGTGGTCAGATAATTTTCATGAACACATGGAAGTAGCGCTGAGTTGTATAGGTATACATATTTACATTTTTCAATAAGAATTTGTATCTTACACCTTTAAAGTATATGTCTTTTTATTTACAACTGCTGACAGATTATTTACAATTTTTTGTCTCGTTTGTTTGATCCAAAAGTATATAATTTAATTTTTGGTATAATTAGTTTAGAATATTAGAAATGTGTTTGCTAAGTAAACTTCTGTTGTTAAAAGTAAAAGTTCGTCTTATTTGAAGACCTTACATGCGTACGACAAGGCTTAGTTCTGAGACTACATATAACAGCGGTACTAAATTTTTGAGCCTACAGTATAATTTCTATGTAAATGTAAATGTTCTCTATGTTATTCTTATGAGGCTAAATTTAGAATCAAACGCTTTCGAGATAACTTAGAAAGTTATATATGTACATTCTTATATTTATATATGCATTATTATATTCAATTATGTATATTTATCTTAACTATCTGTCTCTGTATTTACAATATAGACAGATTATATGGATTGTAATATTTCATAAGGGTTTCGCTTTTCACTCATTGACTTTTTTTGATACAAAAGCCGTATGTTCATTGAGCTTTTAAAATTAATATACTGAGTATTATACTCGTACAATACATATTTTTATCATAAGTTTAATTAGAAAATAAGTTATCTTATACATCTATACGTTGTTATATACACAAATGTGTTTCTTAAATTAATTTGAGTCAGGCCTTTCGGGTTTGCTTTAGGCTTGGAACACGTTTGGGTTTTTGATGTTTTGGATATTCGAGTACTTCTTTCTAGTTGGTGATAGTGGGCTCTAATGTTCTATGCGATACGTTCTTAGTGGTGCTTCTTCCTTATAGACCAGATTAATAAAGCCTCCTTGTCGTATGCAGTTCTAACGAGTTCTATCTGTCTTTGGTTATAACCTTCTACATTTTCCTCGCTCCAAAGTAACCGTTGTTATGTACGCTTACTATTAATTTCATGTTGAATTTGATGATGTTTTCGAAGCTTTCTTCCGTCGATGATATCGATTTGATTGGTCTTATATTCGTCCCGGTTTTGTGCTTCTTCAATCCTTGCTAGAAACTCTGTAGCAACAGATCAGATTACCGCATATTGGCGAAATCGTTTCAAAGCAGCTACAATAGCTAGCACCTCCAGTTCATAGCTGCTATAGTTGAGTTGCGCATGTGACGTCTGTCTACTGTTTTAGTATACGAGGGGAAATTGGCTTTTATGGGTCTGTAACAAATCTTGTCAGTAGAGTCGTAGAACTGGCTTTCTTGCAAGAATATTTTCTACTTCGTGGAAAGCTCCGCTTTGCTTCGCACTCCATTATAAAATAGCATCATTTTGAAGAAGGTCAGGTAACCTTCCTAGTTAATATCCTAAAGTAACTGCATAGATGAGTAGTTGACTAGAAATCAATAATAAGCGAAACTCCATTAAGAATTTAGTCCCCCATTAAAAATTAGATGCCTCCCATGCATCAAAATAACCACTGAACCCATCCTTTACCCCATTTTCCAAAAAAATTAACACATGATGAGGCATTAAAAGGACCTTTTTCCACTTAAGTGGGTATGAACTTGAGTGTAAGGTTCTTTTCAGAAAAAAAATACATATATACAAAAAAAAATTTTTATTTTTGAACCCCACTAATAAGGTTCTGATGATTTGCCAGCTTTGTAGTCCGGACCTCAACCAACCCTTTGGATTGAAAGTTATGGTCTGGGAGAATGGCCTGCTTTACTCAACACCGAAATATTGAGTATTTGAAGCAAGCCCTTGTCGAGACTTTTCGGGTGAATAACTTTGAATGAAGTCCTCCATAACGTGTAGCTAGGGATTCGACAAATAAAACGTATAAATTTGTTTTTAAAAATATCAGCGCATTTTTTTTGGCGTAAGTTTTTCTTTGTATCAGTATTTAAGACTAGACTAGTTCTGTAGGTGTATGGATATTGAAATTAGTGTACGTATGTATTGTTGGATTCGTTTTCTTGAGAGTGTGCGGGGTTTAATCATTGATGTCATCCACATTATCGCTCGACAACCAGGCCACTCGTGGTTGAAATTTAACTATCAGCGCTTGCGGAATCTTCACATCTTGCAATTCTGGCCACTTCATTTTCTGTGCGGAATTGGTGTATCATCGTCGTTTGATATGCCATCAATTTCTGTTTCCAGAAAGCTTCTACCTACTATGTCATTTTCGAATTCCATCAGTACATGCTGTGCGTTCTGTGATTTACCTGACAACACTAACAATACGAATCATTCACATACTTCTTTTTAAAAAAGAAGTCTCGGAATCATACACGTCGATACAGGCACTGCGTGAGGTAAACCGTTTACCCTTCTGAGTTTTATGTTGGTTAATACTCTTATTTGACAGAATTTGTATGTATTTAAAATTCTATCTGCGATTGACCCCGATGGGCATCCTCTGATACTGTTTGGTATACGCATCATGATGCTCTACTATGCACAAAGTTTATCTCTCTCATATCTCTATTCCTATTGCTAGTTCCCATATAGGAGTTGCGTACATTAGTATAGATTTGATCTTTCTGTGTCTTCCAATATTTGGGATTAGCTTGGGCAATTGATAGGTCTTTTTGCTTGTGCATTTTAAGGTATCTTTAAAATTCAGCATACGGTTAAATAGTACTTCTGCTGTGCCATTCAATCTGTTGAGTTTGTTGCTGAACTTTCTTTATGCTACTCGAGAGCATGTTTCTTTTTTTGTAGTCTGTAAAATGGAAAGTCTTATCTTTGATGGTGCCCTTATAGTGGAGTTGTGCCACTTTATTTCGAGCACCTTTTTTTTTTGTGGTCTGTAAAATGGAAAGTCATACCTTTGATGGTGCCCTTATAGTAGAGTTGTGCCACTTTCTTGTGAGCATGGTTTCTTTTTGTTATGGTCTGTCAAGGGCAAAGCCGTATCTATATAATTTGGATGGTATCCTTATAGTGGAATTGTGCCACTTTCGCTATACTTTTGGCAACGTCTATTAATGCAATACCATCTACATATTTCATGACACTCATTCCATCTAGTACTACATTGTACATTATATTTTACACGACTGGACCTAAGACTGATCCTTGTGGAACCCCTCTTGTTATTTTGTATATCTCTCCGTTTTGCAGAAGAAGATTCTGTCTTCGAAATAATATGCTATTATCCGCAATAGATAGTCTGGTACTTGTATATTTTTGTGCGCTTGTGCATATTAGTTGGTATTTTTCCCTCTTGTTAGCATGTATCTGAGGGCCTGGTTTACCTCTCATGCTGCACTAGTCTTTTCCTCGTTTCAACGCAAATTATTAATTAGCTTACTTCGCTTATTTCACTCCTCATGCATCGTATTTCCAATTTTTTCACTTGCTGGTAGATTGCTATCCATTTTTCAGGAGCGTAAGCAATAGAAAATTATATTGTCAGCTTATTGGCGTAGATGCAAGCCTGGATTAAGGCAAATATTTTCAGAATGACATAGAAGTGTGTTGTATAAGTTTACGTTTTCAGCTCTTCTGTTCACATAGAGTTCTAACATATATTGGAAATAAGTCACCAACTTCCCTTGGTGACGTTGTTCTGTAGATTTTGCCATTTAAATTCAACAGGGCTCATGTTGGACCATAGCTTCCCCTCTTGTTACACAAATATTACAACCTGATGCTCACTATTTGTTACTTCTTCACGCAAAACACATCATTGGTCCTTATTTATTCAAAAACGAGGCTGTAGCTAGTTTAAAGCCGTAACGGGTGTTACGGTTGAAAATCTGAAGGGGCGGAATGCTACTGGCAATTTCTATGAAGCACTGATGGTACAAATAGCAATGAAACAGAGTGAGATGCAAAATATTACGTGAATTTACCTGTATAATCTAAAAAAAATTTACTAATATTTTCTATTACTTTAAAATTTTCTAAATGGAATATGCGTGAACCTACACAATTTTAAATATTTTGATGACAGAAATGGAAAAGCAAGATACACAAAAGCACAAAGAAATATCATACAAAAATGAAATTGTATATGTATGTACAAAATGCATGAAATAGCTTTACTACTTGCCTTATGCCAGGTATTTCCGCTTAAATTTAACTAATATTAAATTATGGAATAAGCTATAAATTCCTTATTACACATGATTTTTGTGTAACCTTGTTCAATGTTTTTCAATATATCGTTTTTTATCGAATTAATTGTGCACTAACCTATATGGTATATCTATCGTATTTATCTAAATTGTCTGATTTTTATTTACAAAGTGGTCAGATAATTTTCATGAACACATGGAAGTAGCGCTGAGTTGTATAGGTATACATATTTACATTTTTCAATAAGAATTTGTATCTTATACCTTTAAAGTATATGTCTTTTTATTTACAACTGCTGACAGATTATTTACAATTTTTTGTCTCGTTTGTTTGATCCAAAAGTATATAATTTAATTTTTGGTATAATTAGTTTAGAATATTAGAAATGTGTTTGCTAAGTAAACTTCTGTTGTTAAAAGTAAAAGTTCGTCTTATTTGAAGACCTTACATGCGTACGAAAAGGCTTAGTTCTGAGACTACATATAACAGCGGTACTAAATTTTTGAGCCTACAGTATAATTTCTATGTAAATGTAAATGTTCTCTATGTTATTCTTATGAGGCTAAATTTAGAATCAAACGCTTTCGAAATAACTTAGAAAGTTATATATGTACATTCTTATATTTATATATGCATTATTATATTCAATTATGTATATTTATCTTAACTATCTGTCTCTTTATTTACAATATAGACAGATTATATGGATTGTAATATTTCATAAGGGTTTCGCTTTTCACTCATTGACTTTTTTTGATACAAAAGCCGTATGTTCATTGAGCTTTTAAAATTAATATACTGAGTATTATACAATACATATTTTTGTCATAAGTTTAATTAGCAAATAAGTTATCTTATACATCTATACGTTGTTATATACACAAATGTGTTTCTTAAATTAATTTGAGTCAGGCCTTTCGGGTTTGCTTTAGGCTTGGAACACGTTTGGGTTTTTGATGTTTTGGATATTCGAGTACTTCTTTCTAGTTGGTGATAGTGGGCTCTAATGTTCTATGCGATACGTTCTTAGTGGTGCTTCTTCCTTATAGACCAGATTAATAAAGCCTCCTTGTCGTATGCAGTTCTAACGAGTTCTATCTGTCTTTGGTTATAACCTTCTACATTTTCCTCGCTCCAAAGTAACCGTTGTTATGTACGCTTACTATTAATTTCATGTTGAATTTGATGATGTTTTCGAAGCTTTCTTCCGTCGATGATATCGATTTGATTGGTCTTATATTCGTCCCGGTTTTGTGCTTCTTCAATCCTTGCTAGAAACTCTGTAGCAACAGATCAGATTACCGCATATTGGCGAAATCGTTTCAAAGCAGCTACAATAGCTAGCACCTCCAGTTCATAGCTGCTATAGTTGAGTTGCGCATGTGACGTCTGGCTACTGTTTTAGTATACGAGGGGAAATTGGCTTTTATGGGTCTGTAACAAATCTTGTCAGTAGAGTCGTAGTACTGGCTTTCTTGCAAGAATATTTTCTACTTCGTGGAAAGCTCCGCTTTGCTTCGCACTCCATTATAAAATAGCATCATTTTGAAGAAGGTCAGGTAACCTTCCTAGTTAATATCCTAAAGTAACTGCATAGATGAGTAGTTGACTAGAAATCAATAATAAGCGAAACTCCATTAAGAATTTAGTCCCCCCATTAAAAATTAGATGCCTCCCATGCATCAAAATAACCACTGAACCCATCCTTTACCCCATTTTCCAAAAAAATTAACACATGATGAGGCATTAAAAGGACCTTTTTCCACTTAAGTGGGTATGAACTTGAGTGTAAGGTTCTTTTCAGAAAAAAAATACATATATACAAAAAAAAATTTTTATTTTTGAACCCCACTAATAAGGTTCTGATGATTTGCCAGCTTTGTAGTCCGGACCTCAACCAACCCTTTGGATTGAAAGTTATGGTCTGGGAGAATGGCCTGCTTTACTCAACACCGAAATATTGAGTATTTGAAGCAAGCCCTTGTCGAGACTTTTCGGGTGAATAACTTTGAATGAAGTCCTCCATAACGTGTAGCTAGGGATTCGACAAATAAAACGTATAAATTTGTTTTTAAAAATATCAGCGCATTTTTTTTTTGCGTAAGTTTTTCTTTGTATCAGTATTTAAGACTAGACTAGTTCTGTAGGTGTATGGATATTGAAATTAGTGTACGTATGTATTGTTGGATTCGTTTTCTTGAGAGTGTGCGGGGTTTAATCATTGATGTCATCCACATTATCGCTCGACAACCAGGCCACTCGTGGTTGAAATTTAACTATCAGCGCTTGCGGAATCTTCACATCTTGCAATTCTGGCCACTTCATTTTCTGTGCGGAATTGGTGTATCATCGTCGTTTGATATGCCATCAATTTCTGTTTCCAGAAAGCTTCTACCTACTATGTCATTTTCGAATTCCATCAGTACATGCTGTGCGTTCTGTGATTTACCTGACAACACTAACAATACGAATCATTCACATACTTCTTTTTAAAAAAGAAGTCTCGGAATCATACACGTCGATACAGGCACTGCGTGAGGTAAACCGTTTACCCTTCTGAGTTTTATGTTGGTTAATACTCTTATTTGGCAGAATTTGTATGTATTTAAAATTCTATCTGCGATTGACCCCGATGGGCATCCTCTGATACTGTTTGGTATACGCATCATGATGCTCTACTATGCACAAAGTTTATCTCTCTCATATCTCTATTCCTATTGCTAGTTCCCATATAGGAGTTGCGTACATTAGTATAGATTTGATCTTTCTGTGTCTTCCAATATTTGGGATTAGCTTGGGCAATTGATAGGTCTTTTTGCTTGTGCATTTTAAGGTATCTTTAAAATTCAGCATACGGTTAAATAGAACTTCTGCTGTGCCATTCAATCTGTTGAGTTTGTTGCTGAACTTTCTTTATGCTACTCGAGAGCATGTTTCTTTTTTTGTAGTCTGTAAAATGGAAAGTCTTATCTTTGATGGTGCCCTTATAGTGGAGTTGTGCCACTTTATTTCGAGCACCTTTTTTTTTTGTGGTCTGTAAAATGGAAAGTCATACCTTTGATGGTGCCCTTATAGTAGAGTTGTGCCACTTTCTTGTGAGCATGGTTTCTTTTTGTTATGGTCTGTCAAGGGCAAAGCCGTATCTATATAATTTGGATGGTATCCTTATAGTGGAATTGTGCCACTTTCGCTATACTTTTGGCAACGTCTATTAATGCAATACCATCTACATATTTCATGACACTCATTCCATCTAGTACTACATTGTACATTATATTTTACACGACTGGACCTAAGACTGATCCTTGTGGAACCCCTCTTGTTATTTTGTATATCTCTCCGTTTTGCAGAAGAAGATTCTGTCTTCGAAATAATATGCTATTATCCGCAATAGATAGTCTGGTACTTGTATATTTTTGTGCGCTTGTGCATATTAGTTGGTATTTTTCCCTCTTGTTAGCATGTATCTGAGGGCCTGGTTTACCTCTCATGCTGCACTAGTCTTTTCCTCGTTTCAACGCAAATTATTAATTAGCTTACTTCGCTTATTTCACTCCTCATGCATCGTATTTCCAATTTTTTCACTTGCTGGTAGATTGCTATCCATTTTTCAGGAGCGTAAGCAATAGAAAATTATATTGTCAGCTTATTGGCGTAGATGCAAGCCTGGATTAAGGCAAATATTTTCAGAATGACATAGAAGTGTGTTGTATAAGTTTACGTTTTCAGCTCTTCTGTTCACATAGAGTTCTAACATATATTGGAAATAAGTCACCAACTTCCCTTGGTGACGTTGTTCTGTAGATTTTGCCATTTAAATTCAACAGGGCTCATGTTGGA
Organism: Volucella zonaria; assembly: GCA_963966105.1. Lineage (NCBI taxonomy): Eukaryota > Metazoa > Arthropoda > Insecta > Diptera > Syrphidae > Volucella > Volucella zonaria. The sequence goes on along the minus strand of OZ014536.1, from coordinate 2,084,620 downwards.
CCATAGCTTCCCCTCTTGTTACACAAATATTACAACCTGATGCTCACTATTTGTTACTTCTTCACGCAAAACACATCATTGGTCCTTATTTATTCAAAAACGAGGCTGTAGCTAGTTTAAAGCCGTAACGGGTGTTACGGTTGAAAATCTGAAGGGGCGGAATGCTACTGGCAATTTCTATGAAGCACTGATGGTACAAATAGCAATGAAACAGAGTGAGATGCAAAATATTACGTGAATTTACCTGTATAATCTAAAAAAAATTTACTAATATTTTCTATTACTTTAAAATTTTCTAAATGGAATATGCGTGAACCTACACAATTTTAAATATTTTGATGACAGAAATGGAAAAGCAAGATACACAAAAGCACAAAGAAATATCATAGAAAAATGAAATTGTATATGTATGTACAAAATGCATGAAATAGCTTTACTACTCGCCTTATGCCAGGTATTTCCGCTTAAATTTAACTAATATTAAATTATGGAATAAGCTATAAATTCCTTATTACACATGATTTTTGTGTAACCTTGTTCAATGTTTTTCAATATATCGTTTTTTATCGAATTAATTGTGCACTAACCTATATGGTATATCTATCGTATTTATCTAAATTGTCTGATTTTTATTTACAAAGTGGTCAGATAATTTTCATGAACACATGGAAGTAGCGCTGAGTTGTATAGGTATACATATTTACATTTTTCAATAAGAATTTGTATCTTACACCTTTAAAGTATATGTCTTTTTATTTACAACTGCTGACAGATTATTTACAATTTTTTGTCTCGTTTGTTTGATCCAAAAGTATATAATTTAATTTTTGGTATAATTAGTTTAGAATATTAGAAATGTGTTTGCTAAGTAAACTTCTGTTGTTAAAAGTAAAAGTTCGTCTTATTTGAAGACCTTACATGCGTACGACAAGGCTTAGTTCTGAGACTACATATAACAGCGGTACTAAATTTTTGAGCCTACAGTATAATTTCTATGTAAATGTAAATGTTCTCTATGTTATTCTTATGAGGCTAAATTTAGAATCAAACGCTTTCGAGATAACTTAGAAAGTTATATATGTACATTCTTATATTTATATATGCATTATTATATTCAATTATGTATATTTATCTTAACTATCTGTCTCTGTATTTACAATATAGACAGATTATATGGATTGTAATATTTCATAAGGGTTTCGCTTTTCACTCATTGACTTTTTTTGATACAAAAGCCGTATGTTCATTGAGCTTTTAAAATTAATATACTGAGTATTATACAATACATATTTTTGTCATAAGTTTAATTAGCAAATAAGTTATCTTATACATCTATACGTTGTTATATACACAAATGTGTTTCTTAAATTAATTTGAGTCAGGCCTTTCGGGTTTGCTTTAGGCTTGGAACACGTTTGGGTTTTTGATGTTTTGGATATTCGAGTACTTCTTTCTAGTTGGTGATAGTGGGCTCTAATGTTCTATGCGATACGTTCTTAGTGGTGCTTCTTCCTTATAGACCAGATTAATAAAGCCTCCTTGTCGTATGCAGTTCTAACGAGTTCTATCTGTCTTTGGTTATAACCTTCTACATTTTCCTCGCTCCAAAGTAACCGTTGTTATGTACGCTTACTATTAATTTCATGTTGAATTTGATGATGTTTTCGAAGCTTTCTTCCGTCGATGATATCGATTTGATTGGTCTTATATTCGTCCCGGTTTTGTGCTTCTTCAATCCTTGCTAGAAACTCTGTAGCAACAGATCAGATTACCGCATATTGGCGAAATCGTTTCAAAGCAGCTACAATAGCTAGCACCTCCAGTTCATAGCTGCTATAGTTGAGTTGCGCATGTGACGTCTGTCTACTGTTTTAGTATACGAGGGGAAATTGGCTTTTATGGGTCTGTAACAAATCTTGTCAGTAGAGTCGTAGAACTGGCTTTCTTGCAAGAATATTTTCTACTTCGTGGAAAGCTCCGCTTTGCTTCGCACTCCATTATAAAATAGCATCATTTTGAAGAAGGTCAGGTAACCTTCCTAGTTAATATCCTAAAGTAACTGCATAGATGAGTAGTTGACTAGAAATCAATAATAAGCGAAACTCCATTAAGAATTTAGTCCCCCATTAAAAATTAGATGCCTCCCATGCATCAAAATAACCACTGAACCCATCCTTTACCCCATTTTCCAAAAAAATTAACACATGATGAGGCATTAAAAGGACCTTTTTCCACTTAAGTGGGTATGAACTTGAGTGTAAGGTTCTTTTCAGAAAAAAAATACATATATACAAAAAAAAATTTTTATTTTTGAACCCCACTAATAAGGTTCTGATGATTTGCCAGCTTTGTAGTCCGGACCTCAACCAACCCTTTGGATTGAAAGTTATGGTCTGGGAGAATGGCCTGCTTTACTCAACACCGAAATATTGAGTATTTGAAGCAAGCCCTTGTCGAGACTTTTCGGGTGAATAACTTTGAATGAAGTCCTCCATAACGTGTAGCTAGGGATTCGACAAATAAAACGTATAAATTTGTTTTTAAAAATATCAGCGCATTTTTTTTTGGCGTAAGTTTTTCTTTGTATCAGTATTTAAGACTAGACTAGTTCTGTAGGTGTATGGATATTGAAATTAGTGTACGTATGTATTGTTGGATTCGTTTTCTTGAGAGTGTGCGGGGTTTAATCATTGATGTCATCCACATTATCGCTCGACAACCAGGCCACTCGTGGTTGAAATTTAACTATCAGCGCTTGCGGAATCTTCACATCTTGCAATTCTGGCCACTTCATTTTCTGTGCGGAATTGGTGTATCATCGTCGTTTGATATGCCATCAATTTCTGTTTCCAGAAAGCTTCTACCTACTATGTCATTTTCGAATTCCATCAGTACATGCTGTGCGTTCTGTGATTTACCTGACAACACTAACAATACGAATCATTCACATACTTCTTTTTAAAAAAGAAGTCTCGGAATCATACACGTCGATACAGGCACTGCGTGAGGTAAACCGTTTACCCTTCTGAGTTTTATGTTGGTTAATACTCTTATTTGGCAGAATTTGTATGTATTTAAAATTCTATCTGCGATTGACCCCGATGGGCATCCTCTGATACTGTTTGGTATACGCATCATGATGCTCTACTATGCACAAAGTTTATCTCTCTCATATCTCTATTCCTATTGCTAGTTCCCATATAGGAGTTGCGTACATTAGTATAGATTTGATCTTTCTGTGTCTTCCAATATTTGGGATTAGCTTGGGCAATTGATAGGTCTTTTTGCTTGTGCATTTTAAGGTATCTTCAAAATTCAGCATACGGTTAAATAGTACTCTGCTGTGCCATTCAATCTGTTGAGTTTGTTGCTGAACTTTCTTTATGCTACTCGAGAGCATGTTTCTTTTTTTGTAGTCTTTAAAATGGAAAGTCTTATCTTTGATGGTGCCCTTATAGTGGAGTTGTGCCACTTTATTTCGAGCACCTTTTTTTTTTGTGGTCTGTAAAATGGAAAGTCATACCTTTGATGGTGCCCTTATAGTAGAGTTGTGCCACTTTCTTGTGAGCATGGTTTCTTTTTGTTATGGTCTGTCAAGGGCAAAGCCGTATCTATATAATTTGGATGGTATCCTTATAGTGGAATTGTGCCACTTTCGCTATACTTTTGGCAACGTCTATTAATGCAATACCATCTACATATTTCATGACACTCATTCCATCTAGTACTCCATTGTACATTATATTTTACACGACTGGACCTAAGACTGATCCTTGTGGAACCCCTCTTGTTATTTTGTATATCTCTCCGTTTTGCAGAAGAAGATTCTGTCTTCGAAATAATATGCTATTATCCGCAATAGATAGTCTGGTACTTGTATATTTTTGTGCGCTTGTGCATATTTGTTGGTATTTTTCCCTCTTGTTAGCATGTATCTGAGGGCCTGGTTTACCTCTCATGCTGCACTAGTCTTTTCCTCGTTTCAACGCAAATTATTAATTAGCTTACTTCGCTTATTTCACTCCTCATGCATCGTATTTCCAATTTTTTCACTTGCTGGTAGATTGCTATCCATTTTTCAGGAGCGTAAGCAATAGAAAATTATATTGTCAGCTTATTGGCGTAGATGCAAGCCTGGATTAAGGCAAATATTTTCAGAATGACATAGAAGTGTGTTGTATAAGTTTACGTTTTCAGCTCTTCTGTTCACATAGAGTTCTAACATATATTGGAAATAAGTCACCAACTTCCCTTGGTGACGTTGTTCTGTAGATTTTGCCATTTAAATTCAACAGGGCTCATGTTGGACCATAGCTTCCCCTCTTGTTACACAAATATTACAACCTGATGCTCACTATTTGTTACTTCTTCACGCAAAACACATCATTGGTCCTTATTTATTCAAAAACGAGGCTGTAGCTAGTTTAAAGCCGTAACGGGTGTTACGGTTGAAAATCTGAAGGGGCGGAATGCTACTGGCAATTTCTATGAAGCACTGATGGTACAAATAGCAATGAAACAGAGTGAGATGCAAAATATTACGTGAATTTACCTGTATAATCTAAAAAAAATTTACTAATATTTTCTATTACTTTAAAATTTTCTAAATGGAATATGCGTGAACCTACACAATTTTAAATATTTTGATGACAGAAATGGAAAAGCAAGATACACAAAAGCACAAAGAAATATCATAGAAAAATGAAATTGTATATGTATGTACAAAATGCATGAAATAGCTTTACTACTCGCCTTATGCCAGGTATTTCCGCTTAAATTTAACTAATATTAAATTATGGAATAAGCTATAAATTCCTTATTACACATGATTTTTGTGTAACCTTGTTCAATGTTTTTCAATATATCGTTTTTTATCGAATTAATTGTGCACTAACCTATATGGTATATCTATCGTATTTATCTAAATTGTCTGATTTTTATTTACAAAGTGGTCAGATAATTTTCATGAACACATGGAAGTAGCGCTGAGTTGTATAGGTATACATATTTACATTTTTCAATAAGAATTTGTATCTTACACCTTTAAAGTATATGTCTTTTTATTTACAACTGCTGACAGATTATTTACAATTTTTTGTCTCGTTTGTTTGATCCAAAAGTATATAATTTAATTTTTGGTATAATTAGTTTAGAATATTAGAAATGTGTTTGCTAAGTAAACTTCTGTTGTTAAAAGTAAAAGTTCGTCTTATTTGAAGACCTTACATGCGTACGACAAGGCTTAGTTCTGAGACTACATATAACAGCGGTACTAAATTTTTGAGCCTACAGTATAATTTCTATGTAAATGTAAATGTTCTCTATGTTATTCTTATGAGGCTAAATTTAGAATCAAACGCTTTCGAGATAACTTAGAAAGTTATATATGTACATTCTTATATTTATATATGCATTATTATATTCAATTATGTATATTTATCTTAACTATCTGTCTCTGTATTTACAATATAGACAGATTATATGGATTGTAATATTTCATAAGGGTTTCGCTTTTCACTCATTGACTTTTTTTGATACAAAAGCCGTATGTTCATTGAGCTTTTAAAATTAATATACTGAGTATTATACAATACATATTTTTGTCATAAGTTTAATTAGCAAATAAGTTATCTTATACATCTATACGTTGTTATATACACAAATGTGTTTCTTAAATTAATTTGAGTCAGGCCTTTCGGGTTTGCTTTAGGCTTGGAACACGTTTGGGTTTTTGATGTTTTGGATATTCGAGTACTTCTTTCTAGTTGGTGATAGTGGGCTCTAATGTTCTATGCGATACGTTCTTAGTGGTGCTTCTTCCTTATAGACCAGATTAATAAAGCCTCCTTGTCGTATGCAGTTCTAACGAGTTCTATCTGTCTTTGGTTATAACCTTCTACATTTTCCTCGCTCCAAAGTAACCGTTGTTATGTACGCTTACTATTAATTTCATGTTGAATTTGATGATGTTTTCGAAGCTTTCTTCCGTCGATGATATCGATTTGATTGGTCTTATATTCGTCCCGGTTTTGTGCTTCTTCAATCCTTGCTAGAAACTCTGTAGCAACAGATCAGATTACCGCATATTGGCGAAATCGTTTCAAAGCAGCTACAATAGCTAGCACCTCCAGTTCATAGCTGCTATAGTTGAGTTGCGCATGTGACGTCTGTCTACTGTTTTAGTATACGAGGGGAAATTGGCTTTTATGGGTCTGTAACAAATCTTGTCAGTAGAGTCGTAGAACTGGCTTTCTTGCAAGAATATTTTCTACTTCGTGGAAAGCTCCGCTTTGCTTCGCACTCCATTATAAAATAGCATCATTTTGAAGAAGGTCAGGTAACCTTCCTAGTTAATATCCTAAAGTAACTGCATAGATGAGTAGTTGACTAGAAATCAATAATAAGCGAAACTCCATTAAGAATTTAGTCCCCCATTAAAAATTAGATGCCTCCCATGCATCAAAATAACCACTGAACCCATCCTTTACCCCATTTTCCAAAAAAATTAACACATGATGAGGCATTAAAAGGACCTTTTTCCACTTAAGTGGGTATGAACTTGAGTGTAAGGTTCTTTTCAGAAAAAAAATACATATATACAAAAAAAAATTTTTATTTTTGAACCCCACTAATAAGGTTCTGATGATTTGCCAGCTTTGTAGTCCGGACCTCAACCAACCCTTTGGATTGAAAGTTATGGTCTGGGAGAATGGCCTGCTTTACTCAACACCGAAATATTGAGTATTTGAAGCAAGCCCTTGTCGAGACTTTTCGGGTGAATAACTTTGAATGAAGTCCTCCATAACGTGTAGCTAGGGATTCGACAAATAAAACGTATAAATTTGTTTTTAAAAATATCAGCGCATTTTTTTTTGGCGTAAGTTTTTCTTTGTATCAGTATTTAAGACTAGACTAGTTCTGTAGGTGTATGGATATTGAAATTAGTGTACGTATGTATTGTTGGATTCGTTTTCTTGAGAGTGTGCGGGGTTTAATCATTGATGTCATCCACATTATCGCTCGACAACCAGGCCACTCGTGGTTGAAATTTAACTATCAGCGCTTGCGGAATCTTCACATCTTGCAATTCTGGCCACTTCATTTTCTGTGCGGAATTGGTGTATCATCGTCGTTTGATATGCCATCAATTTCTGTTTCCAGAAAGCTTCTACCTACTATGTCATTTTCGAATTCCATCAGTACATGCTGTGCGTTCTGTGATTTACCTGACAACACTAACAATACGAATCATTCACATACTTCTTTTTAAAAAAGAAGTCTCGGAATCATACACGTCGATACAGGCACTGCGTGAGGTAAACCGTTTACCCTTCTGAGTTTTATGTTGGTTAATACTCTTATTTGGCAGAATTTGTATGTATTTAAAATTCTATCTGCGATTGACCCCGATGGGCATCCTCTGATACTGTTTGGTATACGCATCATGATGCTCTACTATGCACAAAGTTTATCTCTCTCATATCTCTATTCCTATTGCTAGTTCCCATATAGGAGTTGCGTACATTAGTATAGATTTGATCTTTCTGTGTCTTCCAATATTTGGGATTAGCTTGGGCAATTGATAGGTCTTTTTGCTTGTGCATTTTAAGGTATCTTCAAAATTCAGCATACGGTTAAATAGTACTCTGCTGTGCCATTCAATCTGTTGAGTTTGTTGCTGAACTTTCTTTATGCTACTCGAGAGCATGTTTCTTTTTTTGTAGTCTTTAAAATGGAAAGTCTTATCTTTGATGGTGCCCTTATAGTGGAGTTGTGCCACTTTATTTCGAGCACCTTTTTTTTTTGTGGTCTGTAAAATGGAAAGTCATACCTTTGATGGTGCCCTTATAGTAGAGTTGTGCCACTTTCTTGTGAGCATGGTTTCTTTTTGTTATGGTCTGTCAAGGGCAAAGCCGTATCTATATAATTTGGATGGTATCCTTATAGTGGAATTGTGCCACTTTCGCTATACTTTTGGCAACGTCTATTAATGCAATACCATCTACATATTTCATGACACTCATTCCATCTAGTACTCCATTGTACATTATATTTTACACGACTGGACCTAAGACTGATCCTTGTGGAACCCCTCTTGTTATTTTGTATATCTCTCCGTTTTGCAGAAGAAGATTCTGTCTTCGAAATAATATGCTATTATCCGCAATAGATAGTCTGGTACTTGTATATTTTTGTACGCTTGTGCATATTTGTTGGTATTTTTCCCTCTTGTTAGCATGTATCTGAGGGCCTGGTTTACCTCTCATGCTGCACTAGTCTTTTCCTCGTTTCAACGCAAATTATTAATTAGCTTACTTCGCTTATTTCACTCCTCATGCATCGTATTTCCAATTTTTTCACTTGCTGGTAGATTGCTATCCATTTTTCAGGAGCGTAAGCAATAGAAAATTATATTGTCAGCTTATTGGCGTAGATTCAAGCCTGGATTAAGGCAAATATTTTCAGAATGACATAGAAGTGTGTTGTATAAGTTTACGTTTTCAGCTCTTCTGTTCACATAGAGTTCTAACATATATTGGAAATAAGTCACCAACTTCCCTTGGTGACGTTGTTCTGTAGATTTTGCCATTTAAATTCAACAGGGCTCATGTTGGACCATAGCTTCCCCTCTTGTTACACAAATATTACAACCTGATGCTCACTATTTGTTACTTCTTCACGCAAAACACATCATTGGTCCTTATTTATTCAAAAACGAGGCTGTAGCTAGTTTAAAGCCGTAACGGGTGTTACGGTTGAAAATCTGAAGGGGCGGAATGCTACTGGCAATTTCTATGAAGCACTGATGGTACAAATAGCAATGAAACAGAGTGAGATGCAAAATATTACGTGAATTTACCTGTATAATCTAAAAAAAATTTACTAATATTTTCTATTACTTTAAAATTTTCTAAATGGAATATGCGTGAACCTACACAATTTTAAATATTTTGATGACAGAAATGGAAAAGCAAGATACACAAAAGCACAAAGAAATATCATAAAAAAATGAAATTGTATATGTATGTACAAAATGCATGAAATAGCTTTACTACTTGCCTTATGCCAGGTATTTCCGCTTAAATTTAACTAATATTAAATTATGGAATAAGCTATAAATTCCTTATTACACATGATTTTTGTGTAACCTTGTTCAATGTTTTTCAATATATCGTTTTTTATCGAATTAATTGTGCACTAACCTATATGGTATATCTATCGTATTTATCTAAATTGTCTGATTTTTATTTACAAAGTGGTCAGATAATTTTCATGAACACATGAAAGTAGCGCTGAGTTGTATAGGTATACATATTTACATTTTTCAATAAGAATTTGTATCTTACACCTTTAAAGTATATGTCTTTTTATTTACAACTGCTGACAGATTATTTACAATTTTTTGTCTCGTTTGTTTGATCCAAAAGTATATAATTTAATTTTTGGTATAATTAGTTTAGAATATTAGAAATGTGTTTGCTAAGTAAACTTCTGTTGTTAAAAGTAAAAGTTCGTCTTATTTGAAGACCTTACATGCGTACGAAAAGGTTTAGTTCTGAGACTACATATAACAGCGGTACTAAATTTTTGAGCCTACAGTATAATTTCTATGTAAATGTAAATGTTCTCTATGTTATTCTTATGAGGCTAAATTTAGAATCAAACGCTTTCGAGATAACTTAGAAAGTTATATATGTACATTCTTATATTTATATATGCATTATTATATTCAATTATGTATATTTATCTTAACTATCTGTCTCTGTATTTACAATATAGACAGATTATATGGATTGTAATATTTCATAAGGGTTTCGCTTTTCACTCATTGACTTTTTTTGATACAAAAGCCGTATGTTCATTGAGCTTTTAAAATTAATATACTGAGTATTATACTCGTACAATACATATTTTTGTCATAAGTTTAATTAGCAAATAAGTTATCTTATACATCTATACGTTGTTATATACACAAATGTGTTTCTTAAATTAATTTGAGTCAGGCCTTTCGGGTTTGCTTTAGGCTTGGAACACGTTTGGGTTTTTGATGTTTTGGATATTCGAGTACTTCTTTCTAGTTGGTGATAGTGGGCTCTAATGTTCTATGCGATACGTTCTTAGTGGTGCTTCTTCCTTATAGACCAGATTAATAAAGCCTCCTTGTCGTATGCAGTTCTAACGAGTTCTATCTGTCTTTGGTTATGACCTTCTACATTTTCCTCGCTCCAAAGTAACCGTTGTTATGTACGCTTACTATTAATTTCATATTGAATTTGGTGATGTTTACGAAGCTTTCTTCCGTCGATGATATCGACTTGATTGGTCTTATATGCGTCCCGGTTTTGTGCTTCTTCAATTCTTGCTAGAAACTCTGTAGCAACAGATCAGATTACCGCATATTGGCGAAATCGTTTCAAAGCAGCTACAATAGCTAGCACCTCCAGTTCATAGCTGCTATAGTTGAGTTGCGCATGTGACGTCTGTCTACTGTTTTAGTATACGAGGGGAAATTGGCTTTTATGGGTCTGTAACAAATCTTGTCAGTAGAGTCGTAGAACTGGCTTTCTTGCAAGAATATTTTCTACTTCGTGGAAAGCTCCGCTTTGCTTCGCACTCCATTATAAAATAGCATCATTTTGAAGAAGGTCAGGTAACCTTCCTAGTTAATATCCTAAAGTAACTGCATAGATGAGTAGTTGACTAGAAATCAATAATAAGCGAAACTCCATTAAGAATTTAGTCCCCCCATTAAAAATTAGATGCCTCCCATGCATCAAAATAACCACTGAACCCATCCTTTACCCCATTTTCCAAAAAAATTAACACATGATGAGGCATTAAAAGGACCTTTTTCCACTTAAGTGGGTATGAACTTGAGTGTAAGGTTCTTTTCAGAAAAAAAATACATATATACAAAAAAAATTTTTATTTTTGAACCCCACTAATAAGGTTCTGATGATTTGCCAGCTTTGTAGTCCGGACCTCAACCAACCCTTTGGATTGAAAGTTATGGTCTGGGAGAATGGCCTGCTTTACTCAACACCGAAATATTGAGTATTTGAAGCAAGCCCTTGTCGAGACTTTTCGGGTGAATAACTTTGAATAAAGTCCTCCATAACGTGTAGCTAGGGATTCGACAAATAAAACGTATAAATTTGTTTTTAAAAATATCAGCGCATTTTTTTTTGGCGTAAGTTTTTCTTTGTATCAGTATTTAAGACTAGACTAGTTCTGTAGGTGTATGGATATTGAAATTAGTGTACGTATGTATTGTTGGATTCGTTTTCTTGAGAGTGTGCGGGGTTTAATCATTGATGTCATCCACATTATCGCCCGACAACCAGGCCACTCGTGGTTGAAATTTAACTATCAGCGCTTGCGGAATCTTCACATCTTGCAATTCTGGCCACTTCATTTTCTGTGCGGAATTGGTGTATCATCGTCGTTTGATATGCCATCAATTTCTGTTTCCAGAAAGCTTCTACCTACTATGTCATTTTCGAATTCCATCAGTACATGCTGTGCGTTCTGTGATTTACCTGACAACACTAACAATACGAATCATTCACATACTTCTTTTTAAAAAAGAAGTCTCGGAATCATACACGTCGATACAGGCACTGCGTGAGGTAAACCGTTTACCCTTCTGAGTTTTATGTTGGTTAATACTCTTATTTGGCAGAATTTGTATGTATTTAAAATTCTATCTGCGATTGACCCCGATGGGCATCCTCTGATACTGTTTGGTATACGCATCATGATGCTCTACTATGCACAAAGTTTATCTCTCTCATATCTCTATTCCTATTGCTAGTTCCCATATAGGAGTTGCGTACATTAGTATAGATTTGATCTTTCTGTGTCTTCCAATATTTGGGATTAGCTTGGGCAATTGATAGGTCTTTTTGCTTGTGCATTTTAAGGTATCTTCAAAATTCAGCATACGGTTAAATAGTACTTCTGCTGTGCCATTCAATCTGTTGAGTTTGTTGCTGAACTTTCTTTATGCTACTCGAGAGCATGTTTCTTTTTTTGTAGTCTGTAAAATGGAAAGTCTTATCTTTGATGGTGCCCTTATAGTGGAGTTGTGCCACTTTATTTCGAGCACCTTTTTTTTTTGTGGTCTGTAAAATGGAAAGTCATACCTTTGATGGTGCCCTTATAGTAGAGTTGTGCCACTTTCTTGTGAGCATGGTTTCTTTTTGTTATGGTCTGTCAAGGGCAAAGCCGTATCTATATAATTTGGATGGTATCCTTATAGTGGAATTGTGCCACTTTCGCTATACTTTTGGCAACGTCTATTAATGCAATACCATCTACATATTTCATGACACTCATTCCATCTAGTACTCCATTGTACATTATATTTTACACGACTGGACCTAAGACTGATCCTTGTGGAACCCCTCTTGTTATTTTGTATATCTCTCCGTTTTGCAGAAGAAGATTCTGTCTTCGAAATAATATGCTATTATCCGCAATAGATAGTCTGGTACTTGTATATTTTTGTGCGCTTGTGCATATTTGTTGGTATTTTTCCCTCTTGTTAGCATGTATCTGAGGGCCTGGTTTACCTCTCATGCTGCACTAGTCTTTTCCTCGTTTCAACGCAAATTATTAATTAGCTTACTTCGCTTATTTCACTCCTCATGCATCGTATTTCCAATTTTTTCACTTGCTGGTAGATTGCTATCCATTTTTCAGGAGCGTAAGCAATAGAAAATTATATTGTCAGCTTATTGGCGTAGATTCAAGCCTGGATTAAGGCAAATATTTTCAGAATGACATAGAAGTGTGTTGTATAAGTTTACGTTTTCAGCTCTTCTGTTCACATAGAGTTCTAACATATATTGGAAATAAGTCACCAACTTCCCTTGGTGACGTTGTTCTGTAGATTTTGCCATTTAAATTCAACAGGGCTCATGTTGGACCATAGCTTCCCCTCTTGTTACACAAATATTACAACCTGATGCTCACTATTTGTTACTTCTTCACGCAAAACACATCATTGGTCCTTATTTATTCAAAAACGAGGCTGTAGCTAGTTTAAAGCCGTAACGGGTGTTACGGTTGAAAATCTGAAGGGGCGGAATGCTACTGGCAATTTCTATGAAGCACTGATGGTACAAATAGCAATGAAACAGAGTGAGATGCAAAATATTACGTGAATTTACCTGTATAATCTAAAAAAAATTTACTAATATTTTCTATTACTTTAAAATTTTCTAAATGGAATATGCGTGAACCTACACAATTTTAAATATTTTGATGACAGAAATGGAAAAGCAAGATACACAAAAGCACAAAGAAATATCATAAAAAAATGAAATTGTATATGTATGTACAAAATGCATGAAATAGCTTTACTACTTGCCTTATGCCAGGTATTTCCGCTTAAATTTAACTAATATTAAATTATGGAATAAGCTATAAATTCCTTATTACACATGATTTTTGTGTAACCTTGTTCAATGTTTTTCAATATATCGTTTTTTATCGAATTAATTGTGCACTAACCTATATGGTATATCTATCGTATTTATCTAAATTGTCTGATTTTTATTTACAAAGTGGTCAGATAATTTTCATGAACACATGAAAGTAGCGCTGAGTTGTATAGGTATACATATTTACATTTTTCAATAAGAATTTGTATCTTACACCTTTAAAGTATATGTCTTTTTATTTACAACTGCTGACAGATTATTTACAATTTTTTGTCTCGTTTGTTTGATCCAAAAGTATATAATTTAATTTTTGGTATAATTAGTTTAGAATATTAGAAATGTGTTTGCTAAGTAAACTTCTGTTGTTAAAAGTAAAAGTTCGTCTTATTTGAAGACCTTACATGCGTACGAAAAGGCTTAGTTCTGAGACTACATATAACAGCGGTACTAAATTTTTGAGCCTACAGTATAATTTCTATGTAAATGTAAATGTTCTCTATGTTATTCTTATGAGGCTAAATTTAGAATCAAACGCTTTCGAGATAACTTAGAAAGTTATATATGTACATTCTTATATTTATATATGCATTATTATATTCAATTATGTATATTTATCTTAACTATCTGTCTCTGTATTTACAATATAGACAGATTATATGGATTGTAATATTTCATAAGGGTTTCGCTTTTCACTCATTGACTTTTTTTGATACAAAAGCCGTATGTTCATTGAGCTTTTAAAATTAATATACTGAGTATTATACAATACATATTTTTATCATAAGTTTAATTAGCAAATAAGTTATCTTATACATCTATACGTTGTTATATACACAAATGTGTTTCTTAAATTAATTTGAGTCAGGCCTTTCGGGTTTGCTTTAGGCTTGGAACACGTTTGGGTTTTTGATGTTTTGGATATTCGAGTACTTCTTTCTAGTTGGTGATAGTGGGCTCTAATGTTCTATGCGATACGTTCTTAGTGGTGCTTCTTCCTTATAGACCAGATTAATAAAGCCTCCTTGTCGTATGCAGTTCTAACGAGTTCTATCTGTCTTTGGTTATAACCTTCTACATTTTCCTCGCTCCAAAGTAACCGTTGTTATGTACGCTTACTATTAATTTCATGTTGAATTTGGTGATGTTTACGAAGCTTTCTTCCGTCGATGATATCGACTTGATTGGTCTTATATGCGTCCCGGTTTTGTGCTTCTTCAATTCTTGCTAGAAACTCTGTAGCAACAGATCAGATTACCGCATATTGGCGAAATCGTTTCAAAGCAGCTACAATAGCTAGCACCTCCAGTTCATAGCTGCTATAGTTGAGTTGCGCATGTGACGTCTGGCTACTGTTTTAGTATACGAGGGGAAATTGGCTTTTATGGGTCTGTAACAAATCTTGTCAGTAGAGTCGTAGAACTGGCTTTCTTGCAAGAATATTTTCTACTTCGTGGAAAGCTCCGCTTTGCTTCGCACTCCATTATAAAATAGCATCATTTTGAAGAAGGTCAGGTAACCTTCCTAGGTCAGGTAACTGCATAGATGAGTAGTTGACTAGAAATCAATAATAAGCGAAACTCCATTAAGAATTTAGTCCCCCCATTAAAAATTAGATGCCTCCCATGCATCAAAATAACCACTGAACCCATCCTTTACCCCATTTTCCAAAAAAATTAACACATGATGAGGCATTAAAAGGACCTTTTTCCACTTAAGTGGGTATGAACTTGAGTGTAAGGTTCTTTTCAGAAAAAAAATACATATATACAAAAAAAAATTTTTATTTTTGAACCCCACTAATAAGGTTCTGATGATTTGCCAGCTTTGTAGTCCGGACCTCAACCAACCCTTTGGATTGAAAGTTATGGTCTGGGAGAATGGCCTGCTTTACTCAACACCGAAATATTGAGTATTTGAAGCAAGCCCTTGTCGAGACTTTTCGGGTGAATAACTTTGAATAAAGTCCTCCATAACGTGTAGCTAGGGATTCGACAAATAAAACGTATAAATTTGTTTTTAAAAATATCAGCGCATTTTTTTTTGGCGTAAGTTTTTCTTTGTATCAGTATTTAAGACTAGACTAGTTCTGTAGGTGTATGGATATTGAAATTAGTGTACGTATGTATTGTTGGATTCGTTTTCTTGAGAGTGTGCGGGGTTTAATCATTGATGTCATCCACATTATCGCCCGACAACCAGGCCACTCGTGGTTGAAATTTAACTATCAGCGCTTGCGGAATCTTCACATCTTGCAATTCTGGCCACTTCATTTTCTGTGCGGAATTGGTGTATCATCGTCGTTTGATATGCCATCAATTTCTGTTTCCAGAAAGCTTCTACCTACTATGTCATTTTCGAATTCCATCAGTACATGCTGTGCGTTCTGTGATTTACCTGACAACACTAACAATACGAATCATTCACATACTTCTTTTTAAAAAAGAAGTCTCGGAATCATACACGTCGATACAGGCACTGCGTGAGGTAAACCGTTTACCCTTCTGAGTTTTATGTTGGTTAATACTCTTATTTGGCAGAATTTGTATGTATTTAAAATTCTATCTGCGATTGACCCCGATGGGCATCCTCTGATACTGTTTGGTATACGCATCATGATGCTCTACTATGCACAAAGTTTATCTCTCTCATATCTCTATTCCTATTGCTAGTTCCCATATAGGAGTTGCGTACATTAGTATAGATTTGATCTTTCTGTGTCTTCCAATATTTGGGATTAGCTTGGGCAATTGATAGGTCTTTTTGCTTGTGCATTTTAAGGTATCTTCAAAATTCAGCATACGGTTAAATAGTACTTCTGCTGTGCCATTCAATCTGTTGAGTTTGTTGCTGAACTTTCTTTATGCTACTCGAGAGCATGTTTCTTTTTTTGTAGTCTGTAAAATGGAAAGTCTTATCTTTGATGGTGCCCTTATAGTGGAGTTGTGCCACTTTATTTCGAGCACCTTTTTTTTTTGTGGTCTGTAAAATGGAAAGTCATACCTTTGATGGTGCCCTTATAGTAGAGTTGTGCCACTTTCTTGTGAGCATGGTTTCTTTTTGTTATGGTCTGTCAAGGGCAAAGCCGTATCTATATAATTTGGATGGTATCCTTATAGTGGAATTGTGCCACTTTCGCTATACTTTTGGCAACGTCTATTAATGCAATACCATCTACATATTTCATGACACTCATTCCATCTAGTACTCCATTGTACATTATATTTTACACGACTGGACCTAAGACTGATCCTTGTGGAACCCCTCTTGTTATTTTGTATATCTCTCCGTTTTGCAGAAGAAGATTCTGTCTTCGAAATAATATGCTATTATCCGCAATAGATAGTCTGGTACTTGTATATTTTTGTGCGCTTGTGCATATTTGTTGGTATTTTTCCCTCTTGTTAGCATGTATCTGAGGGCCTGGTTTACCTCTCATGCTGCACTAGTCTTTTCCTCGTTTCAACGCAAATTATTAATTAGCTTACTTCGCTTATTTCACTCCTCATGCATCGTATTTCCAATTTTTTCACTTGCTGGTAGATTGCTATCCATTTTTCAGGAGCGTAAGCAATAGAAAATTATATTGTCAGCTTATTGGCGTAGATTCAAGCCTGGATTAAGGCAAATATTTTCAGAATGACATAGAAGTGTGTTGTATAAGTTTACGTTTTCAGCTCTTCTGTTCACATAGAGTTCTAACATATATTGGAAATAAGTCACCAACTTCTCTTGGTGACGTTGTTCTGTAGATTTTGCCATTTAAATTCAACAGGGCTCATGTTGGACCATAGCTTCCCCTCTTGTTACACAAATATTACAACCTGATGCTCACTATTTGTTACTTCTTCACGCAAAACACATCATTGGTCCTTATTTATTCAAAAACGAGGCTGTAGCTAGTTTAAAGCCGTAACGGGTGTTACGGTTGAAAATCTGAAGGGGCGGAATGCTACTGGCAATTTCTATGAAGCACTGATGGTACAAATAGCAATGAAACAGAGTGAGATGCAAAATATTACGTGAATTTACCTGTATAATCTAAAAAAAATTTACTAATATTTTCTATTACTTTAAAATTTTCTAAATGGAATATGCGTGAACCTACACAATTTTAAATATTTTGATGACAGAAATGGAAAAGCAAGATACACAAAAGCACAAAGAAATATCATAGAAAAATGAAATTGTATATGTATGTACAAAATGCATGAAATAGCTTTACTACTTGCCTTATGCCAGGTATTTCCGCTTAAATTTAACTAATATTAAATTATGGAATAAGCTATAAATTCCTTATTACACATGATTTTTGTGTAACCTTGTTCAATGTTTTTCAATATATCGTTTTTTATCGAATTAATTGTGCACTAACCTATATGGTATATCTATCGTATTTATCTAAATTGTCTGATTTTTATTTACAAAGTGGTCAGATAATTTTCATGAACACATGGAAGCAGCGCTGAGTTGTATAGGCATACATATTTACATTTTTCAATAAGAATTTGTATCTTACACCTTTAAAGTATATGTCTTTTTATTTACAACTGCTGACAGATTATTTACAATTTTTTGTCTCGTTTGTTTGATCCAAAAGTATATAATTTAATTTTTGGTATAATTAGTTTAGAATATTAGAAATGTGTTTGCTAAGTAAACTTCTGTTGTTAAAAGTAAAAGTTCGTCTTATTTGAAGACCTTACATGCGTACGAAAAGGCTTAGTTCTGAGACTACATATAACAGCGGTATTAAATTTTTGAGCCTACAGTATAATTTCTATGTAAATGTAAATGTTCTCTATGTTATTCTTATGAGGCTAAATTTAGAATCAAACGCTTTCGAAATAACTTAGAAAGTTATATATGTACATTCTTATATTTATATATGCATTATTATATTCAATTATGTATATTTATCTTAACTATCTGTCTCTTTATTTACAATATAGACAGATTATATGGATTGTAATATTTCATAAGGGTTTCGCTTTTCACTCATTGACTTTTTTTGATACAAAAGCCGTATGTTCATTGAGCTTTTAAAATTAATATACTGAGTATTATACAATACATATTTTTATCATAAGTTTAATTAGCAAATAAGTTATCTTATACATCTATACGTTGTTATATACACAAATGTGTTTCTTAAATTAATTTGAATCAGGCCTTTCGGGTTTGCTTTAGGCTTGGAACACGTTTGGGTTTTTGATGTTTTGGATATTCGAGTACTTCTTTCTAGTTGGTGATAGTGGGCTCTAATGTTCTATGCGATACGTTCTTAGTGGTACTTCTTCCTTATAGACCAGATTAATAAAGCCTCCTTGTCGTATGCAGTTCTAACGAGTTCCATCTGTCTTTGGTTATAACCTTCTACATTTTCCTCGCTCCAAAGTAACCGTTGTTATGTACGCTCACTATTAATTTCGTGTTGCATTTGACTTGGCACGCAAGGCAACTTTCGTTCGCCTTAATAGCATTAGATGATGTTTTCGAAGCTTTCTTCCGTCGATGATATCGATTTGATTGGTCTTATATTCGTCCCGGTTTTGTGCTTCTTCAATTCTTGCTAGAAACTCTGTAGCAATAGATCAGATTACCGCATATTGGCGAAATCGTTTCAAAGCAGCTACAATAGCTAGCACCTCCAGTTCATAGCTGCTATAGTTGAGTTGCGCATGTGACGTCTGTCTACTGTTTTAGTATACGAGGGGAAATTGGCTTTTATGGGTCTGTAACAAATCTTGTCAGTAGAGTCGTAGAACTGGCTTTCTTGCAAGAATATTTTCTACTTCGTGGAAAGCTCCGCTTTGCTTCGCACTCCATTATAAAATAGCATCATTTTTAAGAAGGTCAGGTAACCTTCCTAGTTAATATCCTAAAGTAACTGCATAGATGAGTAGTTGACTAGAAATCAATAATAAGCGAAACTCCATTAAGAATTTAGTCCCCCCATTAAAAATTAGATGCCTCCCATGCATCAAAATAACCACTGAACCCATCCTTTACCCCATTTTCCAAAAAAATTAACACATGATGAGGCATTAAAAGGACCTTTTTCCACTTAAGTGGGTATGAACTTGAGTGTAAGGTTCTTTTCAGAAAAAAAATACATATATACAAAAAAAAATTTTTATTTTTGAACCCCACTAATAAGGTTCTGATGATTTGTCAGCTTTGTAGTCCGGACCTCAACCAACCCTTTGGATTGAAAGTTATGGTCTGGGAGAATGGCCTGCTTTACTCAACACCGAAATATTGAGTATTTGAAGCAAGCCCTTGTCGAGACTTTTCGGGTGAATAACTTTGAATGAAGTCCTTCATAACGTGTAGCTAGGGATTCGACAAATAAAACGTATAAATTTGTTTTTAAAAATATCAGCGCATTTTTTTTTGGCGTAAGTTTTTCTTTGTATCAGTATTTAAGACTAGACTAGTTCTGTAGGTGTATGGATATTGAAATTAGTGTACGTATGTATTGTTGGATTCGTTTTCTTGAGAGTGTGCGGGGTTTAATCATTGATGTCATCCACATTATCGCTCGACAACCAGGCCACTCGTGGTTGAAATTTAACTATCAGCGCTTGCGGAATCTTCACATCTTGCAATTCTGGCCACTTCATTTTCTGTGCGGAATTGGTGTATCATCGTCGTTTGATATGCCATCAATTTCTGTTTCCAGAAGCTTCTACCTACTATGTCATTTTCGAATTCCATCAGTACATGCTGTGCGTTCTGTGATTTACCTGACAACACTAACAATACGAATCATTCACATACTTCTTTTTAAAAAAGAAGTCTCGGAATCATACACGTCGATACAGGCACTGCGTGAGGTAAACCGTTTACCCTTCTGAGTTTTATGTTGGTTAATACTCTTATTTGGCAGAATTTGTATGTATTTATAATTCTATCTACGATTGACCCCGATGGGCATCCTCTGATACTGTTTGGTATACGCATCATGATGCTCTACTATGCACAAAGTTTATCTCTCTCATATCTCTATTCCTATTGCTAGTTCCCATATAGGAGTTGCGTACATTAGTATAGATTTGATCTTTCTGTGTCTTCCAATATTTGGGATTAGCTTGGGCAATTGATAGGTCTTTTTGCTTGTGCATTTTAAGGTATCTTTAAAATTCATCATACGGTTAAATAGTACTTCTGCTGTGCCATTCAATCTGTTGAGTTTGTTGCTGAACTTTCTTTATGCTACTCGAGAGCATGTTTCTTTTTTTGTAGTCTGTAAAATGGAAAGTCTTATCTTTGATGGTGCCCTTATAGTGGAGTTGTGCCACTTTATTTCGAGCACCTTTTTTTTTTGTGGTCTGTAAAATGGAAAGTCATACCTTTGATGGTGCCCTTATAGTAGAGTTGTGCCACTTTCTTGTGAGCATGGTTCTTTTTGTTATGGTCTGTCAAGGGCAAAGCCGTATCTATATAATTTGGATGGTATCCTTATAGTGGAATTGTGCCACTTTCGCTATACTTTTGGCAACGTCTATTAATGCAATACCATCTACATATTTCATGACACTCATTCCATCTAGTACTCCATTGTACATTATATTTTACACGACTGGACCTAAGACTGATCCTTGTGGAACCCCTCTTGTTATTTTGTATATCTCTCCGTTTTGCAGAAGAAGATTCTGTCTTCGAAATAATATGCTATTATCCGCAATAGATAGTCTGGTACTTGTATATTTTTGTGCGCTTGTGCATATTTGTTGGTATTTTTCCCACTTGTTAGCATGTATCTGAGGGCCTGGTTTACCTCTCATGCTGCACTAGTCTTTTCCTCGTTTCAACGCAAATTATTAATTAGCTTACTTCGCTTATTTCACTCCTCATGCATCGTATTTCCAATTTTTTCACTTGCTGGTAGATTGCTATCCATTTTTCAGGAGCGTAAGCAATAGAAAATTATATTGTCAGCTTATTGGCGTAGATGCAAGCCTGGATTAAGGCAAATATTTTCAGAATGACATAGAAGTGTGTTGTATAAGTTTACGTTTTCAGCTCTTCTGTTCACATAGAGTTCTAACATATATTGGAAATAAGTCACCAACTTCCCTTGGTGACGTTGTTCTGTAGATTTTGCCATTTAAATTCAACAGGGCTCATGTTGGACCATAGCTTCCCTTCTTGTTACACAAATATTACAACCTGATGCTCACTATTTGTTACTTCTTCACGCAAAACACATCATTGGTCCTTATTTATTCAAAAACGAGGCTGTAGCTAGTTTAAAGCCGTAACGGGTGTTACGGTTGAAAATCTGAAGGGGCGGAATGCTACTGGCAATTTCTATGAAGCACTGATGGTACAAATAGTAATGAAACAGAGTGAGATGCAAAATATTACGTGAATTTACCTGTATAATCTAAAAAAAATTTACTAATATTTTCTATTACTTTAAAATTTTCTAAATGGAATATGCGTGAACCTACACAATTTTAAATATTTTGATGACAGAAATGGAAAAGCAAGATACACAAAAGCACAAAGAAATATCATAGAAAAATGAAATTGTATATGTATGTACAAAATGCATGAAATAGCTTTACTACTTGCCTTATGCCAGGTATTTCCGCTTAAATTTAACTAATATTAAATTATGGAATAAGCTATAAATTCCTTATTACACATGATTTTTGTGTAACCTTGTTCAATGTTTTTCAATATATCGCTTTTTATCGAATTAATTGTGCACTAACCTATATGGTATATCTATCGTATTTATCTAAATTGTCTGATTTTTATTTACAAAGTGGTCAGATAATTTTCATGAACACATGGAAGTAGCGCTGAGTTGTATAGGCATACATATTTACATTTTTCAATAAGAATTTGTATCTTACACCTTTAAAGTATATGTCTTTTTATTTACAACTGCTGACAGATTATTTACAATTTTTTGTCTCGTTTGTTTGATCCAAAAGTATATAATTTAATTTTTGGTATAATTAGTTTAGAATATTAGAAATGTGTTTGCTAAGTAAACTTCTGTTGTTAAAAGTAAAAGTTCGTCTTATTTGAAGACCTTACATGCGTACGAAAAGGCTTAGTTCTGAGACTACATATAACAGCGGTACTAAATTTTTGAGCCTACAGTATAATTTCTATGTAAATGTAAATGTTCTCTATGTTATTCTTATGAGGCTAAATTTAGAATCAAACGCTTTCGAGATAACTTAGAAAGTTATATATGTACATTCTTATATTTATATATGCATTATTATATTCAATTATGTATATTTATCTTAACTATCTGTCTCTGTATTTACAATATAGACAGATTATATGGATTGTAATATTTCATAAGGGTTTCGCTTTTCACTCATTGACTTTTTTTGATACAAAAGCCGTATGTTCATTGAGCTTTTAAAATTAATATACTGAGTATTATACTCGTACAATACATATTTTTATCATAAGTTTAATTAGCAAATAAGTTATCTTATACATCTATACGTTGTTATATACACAAATGTGTTTCTTAAATTAATTTGAGTCAGGCCTTTCGGGTTTGCTTTAGGCTTGGAACACGTTTGGGTTTTTGATGTTTTGGATATTCGAGTACTTCTTTCTAGTTGGTGATAGTGGGCTCTAATGTTCTATGCGATACGTTCTTAGTGGTGCTTCTTCCTTATAGACCAGATTAATAAAGCCTCCTTGTCGTATGCAGTTCTAACGAGTTCTATCTGTCTTTGGTTATAACCTTCTACATTTTCCTCGCTCCAAAGTAACCGTTGTTATGTACGCTTACTATTAATTTCATGTTGAATTTGATGATGTTTTCGAAGCTTTCTTCCGTCGATGATATCGATTTGATTGGTCTTATATTCGTCCCGGTTTTGTGCTTCTTCAATTCTTGCTAGAAACTCTGTAGCAACAGATCAGATTACCGCATATTGGCGAAATCGTTTCAAAGCAGCTACAATAGCTAGCACCTCCAGTTCATAGCTGCTATAGTTGAGTTGCGCATGTGACGTCTGTCTACTGTTTTAGTATACGAGGGGAAATTGGCTTTTATGGGTCTGTAACAAATCTTGTCAGTAGAGTCGTAGAACTGGCTTTCTTGCAAGAATATTTTCTACTTCGTGGAAAGCTCCGCTTTGCTTCGCACTCCATTATAAAATAGCATCATTTTGAAGAAGGTCAGGTAACCTTCCTAGTTAATATCCTAAAGTAACTGCATAGATGAGTAGTTGACTAGAAATCAATAATAAGCGAAACTCCATTAAGAATTTAGTCCCCCCATTAAAAATTAGATGCCTCCCATGCATCAAAATAACCACTGAACCCATCCTTTACCCCATTTTCCAAAAAAATTAACACATGATGAGGCATTAAAAGGACCTTTTTCCACTTAAGTGGGTATGAACTTGAGTGTAAGGTTCTTTTCAGAAAAAAAATACATATATACAAAAAAAAATTTTTATTTTTGAACCCCACTAATAAGGTTCTGATGATTTGCCAGCTTTGTAGTCCGGACCTCAACCAACCCTTTGGATTGAAAGTTATGGTCTGGGAGAATGGCCTGCTTTACTCAACACCGAAATATTGAGTATTTGAAGCAAGCCCTTGTCGAGACTTTTCGGGTGAATAACTTTGAATGAAGTCCTCCATAACGTGTAGCTAGGGATTCGACAAATAAAACGTATAAATTTGTTTTTAAAAATATCAGCGCATTTTTTTTTTGGCGTAAGTTTTTCTTTGTATCAGTATTTAAGACTAGACTAGTTCTGTAGGTGTATGGATATTGAAATTAGTGTACGTATGTATTGTTGGATTCGTTTTCTTGAGAGTGTGCGGGGTTTAATCATTGATGTCATCCACATTATCGCTCGACAACCAGGCCACTCGTGGTTGAAATTTAACTATCAGCGCTTGCGGAATCTTCACATCTTGCAATTCTGGCCACTTCATTTTCTGTGCGGAATTGGTGTATCATCGTCGTTTGATATGCCATCAATTTCTGTTTCCAGAAAGCTTCTACCTACTATGTCATTTTCGAATTCCATCAGTACATGCTGTGCGTTCTGTGATTTACCTGACAACACTAACAATACGAATCATTCACATACTTCTTTTTAAAAAAGAAGTCTCGGAATCATACACGTCGATACAGGCACTGCGTGAGGTAAACCGTTTACCCTTCTGAGTTTTATGTTGGTTAATACTCTTATTTGGCAGAATTTGTATGTATTTAAAATTCTATCTGCGATTGACCCCGATGGGCATCCTCTGATACTGTTTGGTATACGTATCATGATGCTCTACTATGCACAATGTTTATCTCTCTCATATCTCTATTCCTATTGCTAGTTCCCATATAGGAGTTGCGTACATTAGTATAGATTTGATCTTTCTGTGTCTTCCAATATTTGGGATTAGCTTGGGCAATTGATAGGTCTTTTTGCTTGTGCATTTTAAGGTATCTTTAAAATTCATCATACGGTTAAATAGTACTTCTGCTGTGCCATTCAATCTGTTGAGTTTGTTGCTGAACTTTCTTTATGCTACTCGAGAGCATGTTTCTTTTTTTGTAGTCTGTAAAATGGAAAGTCTTATCTTTGATGGTGCCCTTATAGTGGAGTTGTGCCACTTTATTTCGAGCACCTTTTTTTTTTTGTGGTCTGTAAAATGGAAAGTCATACCTTTGATGGTGCCCTTATAGTAGAGTTGTGCCACTTTCTTGTGAGCATGGTTTCTTTTTGTTATGGTCTGTCAAGGGCAAAGCCGTATATATATAATTTGGATGGTATCCTTATAGTGGAATTGTGCCACTTTCGCTATACTTTTGGCAACGTCTATTAATGCAATACCATCTACATATTTCATGACACTCATTCCATCTAGTACTCCATTGTACATTATATTTTACACGACTGGACCTAAGACTGATCCTTGTGGAACCCCTCTTGTTATTTTGTATATCTCTCCGTTTTGCAGAAGAAGATTCTGTCTTCGAAATAATATGCTATTATCCGCAATAGATAGTCTGGTACTTGTATATTTTTGTGCGCTTGTGCATATTTGTTGGTATTTTTCCCACTTGTTAGCATGTATCTGAGGGCCTGGTTTACCTCTCATGCTGCACTAGTCTTTTCCTCGTTTCAACGCAAATTATTAATTAGCTTACTTCGCTTATTTCACTCCTCATGGCATCGTATTTCCAATTTTTTCACTTGCTGGTAGATTGCTATCCATTTTTCAGGAGCGTAAGCAATAGAAAATTATATTGTCAGCTTATTGGCGTAGATGCAAGCCTGGATTAAGGCAAATATTTTCTAATCTAAAAAAAATTTACTAATATTTTCTATTACTTTAAAATTTTCTAAATGGAATATGCGTGAACCTACACAATTTTAAATATTTTGATGACAGAAATGGAAAAGCAAGATACACAAAAGCACAAAGAAATATCATAGAAAAATGAAATTGTATATGTATGTACAAAATGCATGAAATAGCATTACTACTTGCCTTATGCCAGGTATTTCCGCTTAAATTTAACTAATATTAAATTATGGAATAAGCTATAAATTCCTTATTACACATGATTTTTGTGTAACCTTGTTCAATGTTTTTCAATATATCGTTTTTTATCGAATTAATTGTGCACTAACCTATATGGTATATCTATCGTATTTATCTAAATTGTCTGATTTTTATTTACAAAGTGGTCAGATAATTTTCATGAACACATGGAAGTAGCGCTGAGTTGTATAGGCATACATATTTACATTTTTCAATAAGAATTTGTATCTTACACCTTTAAAGTATATGTCTTTTTATTTACAACTGCTGACAGATTATTTACAATTTTTTGTCTCGTTTGTTTGATCCAAAAGTATATAATTTAATTTTTGGTATAATTAGTTTAGAATATTAGAAATGTGTTTGCTAAGTAAACTTCTGTTGTTAAAAGTAACTTTTACGCTTACTATTAATTTCATGTTGCATTTGACTTGGCACGCAAGGCAACTTTCGTACGCCTTAATAGCATTAGATGATGTTTTCGAAGCTTTCTTCCGTCGATGATATCGATTTGATTGGTCTTATATTCGTCCCGGTTTTGTGCTTCTTCAATTCTTGCTAGAAACTCTGTAGCAACAGATCAGATTACCGCATATTGGCGAAATCGTTTCAAAGCAGCTACAATAGCTAGCACCTCCAGTTCATAGCTGCTATAGTTGAGTTGCGCATGTGACGTCTGTCTACTGTTTTAGTATACGAGGGGAAATTGGCTTTTATGGGTCTGTAACAAATCTTGTCAGTAGAGTCGTAGAACTGGCTTTCTTGCAAGAATATTTTCTACTTCGTGGAAAGCTCCGCTTTGCTTCGCACTCCATTATAAAATAGCATCATTTTGAAGAAGGTCAGGTAACCTTCCTAGTTAATATCCTAAAGTAACTGCATAGATGAGTAGTTGACTAGAAATCAATAATAAGCGAAACTCCATTAAGAATTTAGTCCCCCCATTAAAAATTAGATGCCTCCCATGCATCAAAATAACCACTGAACCCATCCTTTACCCCATTTTCCAAAAAAATTAACACATGATGATGCATTAAAAGGACCTTTTTCCACTTAAGTGGGTATGAACTTGAGTGTAAGGTTCTTTTCAGAAAAAAAATACATATATACAAAAAAAAATTTTTATTTTTGAACCCCACTAATAAGGTTCTGATGATTTGCCAGCTTTGTAGTCCGGACCTCAACCAACCCTTTGGATTGAAGGTTATGGTCTGCTTTACTCAACACCGAAATATTGAGTATTTGAAGCAAGCCCTTGTCGAGACTTTTCGGGTGAATAACTTTGAATGAAGTCCTCCATAACGTGTAGCTAGGGATTCGACAAATAAAACGTATAAATTTGTTTTTAAAAATATCAGCGCATTTTTTTTTTGGCGTAAGTTTTTCTTTGTATCAGTATTTAAGACTAGACTAGTTCTGTAGGTGTATGGATATTGAAATTAGTGTACGTATGTATTGTTGGATTCGTTTTCTTGAGAGTGTGCGGGGTTTAATCATTGATGTCATCCACATTATCGCTCGACAACCAGGCCACTCGTGGTTGAAATTTAACTATCAGCTCTTGCGGAATCTTCACATCTTGCAATTCTGGCCACTCCATTTTCTGTGCGGAATTGGTGTATCATCGTCGTTTGATATGCCATCAATTTCTGTTTCCAGAAAGCTTCTACCTACTATGTCATTTTCGAATTCCATCAGTACATGCTGTGCGTTCTGTGATTTACCTGACAACACTAACAATACGAATCATTCACATACTTCTTTTTAAAAAAGAAGTCTCGGAATCATACACGTCGATACAGGCACTGCGTGAGGTAAACCGTTTACCCTTCTGAGTTTTATGTTGGTTAATACTCTTATTTGGCAGAATTTGTATGTATTTAAAATTCTATCTGCGATTGACCCCGATGGGCATCCTCTGATACTGTTTGGTATACGCATCATGATGCTCTACTATGCACAAAGTTTATCTCTCTCATATCTCTATTCCTATTGCTAGTTCCCATATAGGAGTTGCGTACATTAGTATAGATTTGATCTTTCTGTGTCTTCCAATATTTGGGATTAGCTTGGGCAATTGATAGGTCTTTTTGCTTGTGCATTTTAAGGTATCTTTAAAATTCAGCATACGGTTAAATAGTACTTCTGCTGTGCCATTCAATCTGTTGAGTTTGTTGCTGAACTTTCTTTATGCTACTCGAGAGCATGTTTCTTTTTTTGTAGTCTGTAAAATGGAAAGTCTTATCTTTGATGGTGCCCTTATAGTGGAGTTGTGCCACTTTATTTCGAGCACCTTTTTTTTTTGTGGTCTGTAAAATGGAAAGTCATACCTTTGATGGTGCCCTTATAGTAGAGTTGTGCCACTTTCTTGTGAGCATAGTTTCTTTTTGTTATGGTCTGTCAAGGGCAAAGCCGTATCTATATAATTTGGATGGTATCCTTATAGTGGAATTGTGCCACTTTCGCTATACTTTTGGCAACGTCTATTAATGCAATACCATCTACATATTTCATGACACTCATTCCATCTAGTACTCCATTGTACATTATATTTTACACGACTGGACCTAAGACTGATCCTTGTGGAACCCCTCTTGTTATTTTGTATATCTCTCCGTTTTGCAGAAGAAGATTCTGTCTTCGAAATAATATGCTATTATCCGCAATAGATAGTCTGGTACTTGTATATTTTTGTGCGCTTGTGCATATTTGTTGGTATTTTTCCCACTTGTTAGCATGTATCTGAGGGCCTGGTTTACCTCTCATGCTGCACTAGTCTTTTCCTCGTTTCAACGCAAATTATTAATTAGCTTACTTCGCTTATTTCACTCCTCATGCATCGTATTTCCAATTTTTTCACTTGCTGGTAGATTGCTATCCATTTTTCAGGAGCGTAAGCAATAGAAAATTATATTGTCAGCTTATTGGCGTAGATGCAAGCCTGGATTAAGGCAAATATTTTCAGAATGACATAGAAGTGTGTTGTATAAGTTTACGTTTTCAGCTCTTCTGTTCACATAGAGTTCTAACATATATTGGAAATAAGTCACCAACTTCCCTTGGTGACGTTGTTCTGTAGATTTTGCCATTTAAATTCAACAGGGCTCATGTTGGACCATAGCTTCCCCTCTTGTTACACAAATATTACAACCTGATGCTCACTATTTGTTACTTCTTCACGCAAAACACATCATTGGTCCTTATTTATTCAAAAACGAGGCTGTAGCTAGTTTAAAGCCGTAACGGGTGTTACGGTTGAAAATCTGAAGGGGCGGAATGCTACTGGCAATTTCTATGAAGCACTGATGGTACAAATAGCAATGAAACAGAGTGAGATGCAAAATATTACGTGAATTTATCTGTATAATCTAAAAAAAATTTACTAATATTTTCTATTACTTTAAAATTTTCTAAATGGAATATGCGTGAACCTACACAATTTTAAA
Organism: Volucella zonaria; assembly: GCA_963966105.1. Taxonomy (NCBI): domain Eukaryota; kingdom Metazoa; phylum Arthropoda; class Insecta; order Diptera; family Syrphidae; genus Volucella; species Volucella zonaria. The sequence goes on along the minus strand of OZ014536.1, from coordinate 2,055,174 downwards.
TATTTTGATGACAGAAATGGAAAAGCAAGATACACAAAAGCACAAAGAAATATCATAGAAAAATGAAATTGTATATGTATGTACAAAATGCATGAAATAGCTTTACTACTTGCCTTATGCCAGGTATTTCCGCTTAAATTTAACTAATATTAAATTATGGAATAAGCTATAAATTCCTTATTACACATGATTTTTGTGTAACCTTGTTCAATGTTTTTCAATATATCGTTTTTTATCGAATTAATTGTGCACTAACCTATATGGTATATCTATCGTATTTACCTAAATTGTCTGATTTTTATTTACAAAGTGGTCAGATAATTTTCATGAAGACATGGAAGTAGCGCTGAGTTGTATAGGTATACATATTTACATTTTTCAATAAGAATTTGTATCTTACACCTTTAAAGTATATGTCTTTTTATTTACAACTGCTGACAGATTATTTACAATTTTTTGTCTCGTTTGTTTGATCCAAAAGTATATAATTTAATTTTTGGTATAATTAGTTTAGAATATTAGAAATGTGTTTGCTAAGTAAACTTCTGTTGTTAAAAGTAAAAGTTCGTCTTATTTGAAGACCTTACATGCGTACGAAAAGGCTTAGTTCTGAGACTACATATAACAGCGGTACTAAATTTTTGAGCCTACAGTATAATTTCTATGTAAATGTAAATGTTCTCTATGTTATTCTTATGAGGCTAAATTTAGAATCAAACGCTTTCGAGATAACTTAGAAAGTTATATATGTACATTCTTATATTTATATATGCATTATTATATTCAATTATGTATATTTATCTTAACTATCTGTCTCTGTATTTACAATATAGACAGATTATATGGATTGTAATATTTCATAAGGGTTTCGCTTTTCACTCATTGACTTTTTTTGATACAAAAGCCGTATGTTCATTGAGCTTTTAAAATTAATATACTGAGTATTATACAATACATATTTTTGTCATAAGTTTAATTAGCAAATAAGTTATCTTATACATCTATACGTTGTTATATACACAAATGTGTTTCTTAAATTAATTTGAGTCAGGCCTTTCGGGTTTGCTTTAGGCTTGGAACACGTTTGGGTTTTTGATGTTTTGGATATTCGAGTACTTCTTTCTAGTTGGTGATAGTGGGCTCTAATGTTCTATGCGATACGTTCTTAGTGGTGCTTCTTCCTTATAGACCAGATTAATAAAGCCTCCTTGTCGTATGCAGTTCTAACGAGTTCTATCTGTCTTTGGTTATAACCTTCTACATTTTCCTCGCTCCAAAGTAACCGTTGTTATGTACGCTTACTATTAATTTCATGTTGAATTTGGTGATGTTTTCGAAGCTTTCTTCCGTCGATGATACCGATTTGATTGGTCTTATATTCGTCCCGGTTTTGTGCTTCTTCAATTCTTGCTAGAAACTCTGTAGCAACAGATCAGATTACCGCATATTGGCGAAATCGTTTCAAAGCAGCTACAATAGCTAGCACCTCCAGTTCATAGCTGCTATAGTTGAGTTGCGCATGTGACGTCTGGCTACTGTTTTAGTATACGAGGGGAAATTGGCTTTTATGGGTCTGTAACAAATCTTGTCAGTAGAGTCGTAGAACTGACTTTCTTGCAAGAATATTTTCTACTTCGTGGAAAGCTCCGCTTTGCTTCGCACTCCATTATAAAATAGCATCATTTTGAAGAAGGTCAGGTAACCTTCCTAGTTAATATCCTAAAGTAACTGCATAGATGAGTAGTTGACTAGAAATCAATAATAAGCGAAACTCCATTAAGAATTTAGTCCCCCATTAAAAATTAGATGCCTCCCATGCATCAAAATAACCACTGAACCCATCCTTTACCCCATTTTCCAAAAAAATTAACACATGATGAGGCATTAAAAGGACCTTTTTCCAGTTAAGTGGGTATGAACTTGAGTGTAAGGTTCTTTTCAGAAAAAAAATACAAATATATACAAAAAAAAATTTTTATTTTTGAACCCCACTAATAAGGTTCTGATGATTTGCCAGCTTTGTAGTCCGGACCTCAACCAACCCTTTGGATTGAAAGTTATGGTCTGGGAGAATGGCCTGCTTTACTCAACACCGAAATATTGAGTATTTGAAGCAAGCCCTTGTTGAGACTTTTCGGGTGAATAACTTTGAATGAAGTCCTCCATAACGTGTAGCTAGGGATTCGACAAATAAAACGTATAAATTTGTTTTTAAAAATATCAGCGCATTTTTTTTTGGCGTAAGTTTTTCTTTGTATCAGTATTTAAGACTAGACTAGTTCTGTAGGTGTATGGATATTGAAATTAGTGTACGTATGTATTGTTGGATTCGTTTTCTTGAGAGTGTGCGGGGTTTAATCATTGATGTCATCCACATTATCGCTCGACAACCAGGCCACTCGTGGTTGAAATTTAACTATCAGCGCTTGCGGAATCTTCACATCTTGCAATTCTGGCCACTTCATTTTCTGTGCGGAATTGGTGTATCATCGTCGTTTGATATGCCATCAATTTCTGTTTCCAGAAAGCTTCTACCTACTATGTCATTTTCGAATTCCATCAGTACATGCTGTGCGTTCTGTGATTTACCTGACAACACTAACAATACGAATCATTCACATACTTCTTTTTAAAAAAGAAGTCTCGGAATCATACACGTCGATACAGGCACTGCGTGAGGTAAACCGTTTACCCTTCTGAGTTTTATGTTGGTTAATACTCTTATTTGGCAGAATTTGTATGTATTTAAAATTCTATCTGCGATTGACCCCGATGGGCATCCTCTGATACTGTTTGGTATACGCATCATGATGCTCTACTATGCACAAAGTTTATCTCTCTCATATCTCTATTCCTATTGCTAGTTCCCATATAGGAGTTGCGTACATTAGTATAGATTTGATCTTTCTGTGTCTTCCAATATTTGGGATTAGCTTGGGCAATTGATAGGTCTTTTTGCTTGTGCATTTTAAGGTATCTTTAAAATTCAGCATACGGTTAAATAGTACTTCTGCTGTGCCATTCAATCTGTTGAGTTTGTTGCTGAACTTTCTTTATGCTACTCGAGAGCATGTTTCTTTTTTTGTAGTCTGTAAAATGGAAAGTCTTATCTTTGATGGTGCCCTTATAGTGGAGTTGTGCCACTTTATTTCGAGCACCTTTTTTTTTTTGTGGTCTGTAAAATGGAAAGTCATACCTTTGATGGTGCCCTTATAGTAGAGTTGTGCCACTTTCTTGTGAGCATGGTTTCTTTTTGTTATGGTCTGTCAAGGGCAAAGCCGTATCTATATAATTTTGGTGGTATCCTTATAGTGGAATTGTGCCACTTTCGCTATACTTTTGGCAACGTCTATTAATGCAATACCATCTACATATTTCATGACACTCATTCCATCTAGTACTCCATTGTACATTATATTTTACACGACTGGACCTAAGACTGATCCTTGTGGAACCCCTCTTGTTATTTTGTATATCTCTCCGTTTTGCAGAAGAAGATTCTGTCTTCGAAATAATATGCTATTATCCGCAATAGATAGTCTGGTACTTGTATATTTTTGTGCGCTTGTGCATATTTGTTGGTATTTTTCCCTCTTGTTAGCATGTATCTGAGGGCCTGGTTTACCTCTCATGCTGCACTAGTCTTTTCCTCGTTTCAACGCAAATTATTAATTAGCTTACTTCGCTTATTTCACTCCTCATGCATCGTATTTCCAATTTTTTCACTTGCTGGTAGATTGCTATCCATTTTTCAGGAGCGTAAGCAATAGAAAATTATATTGTCAGCTTATTGGCGTAGATGCAAGCCTGGATTAAGGCAAATATTTTCAGAATGACATAGAAGTGTGTTGTATAAGTTTACGTTTTCAGCTCTTCTGTTCACATAGAGTTCTAACATTATTGGAAATAAGTCACCAACTTCCCTTGGTGACGTTGTTCTGTAGATTTTGCCATTTAAATTCAACAGGGCTCATGTTGGACCATAGCTTCCCTTCTTGTTACACAAATATTACAACCTGATGCTCACTATTTGTTACTTCTTCACGCAAAACACATCATTGGTCCTTATTTATTCAAAAACGAGGCTGTAGTTAGTTTAAAGCCGTAACGGGTGTTACGGTTGAAAATCTGAAGGGGCGGAATGCTACTGGCAATTTCTATGAAGCACTGATGGTACAAATAGCAATGAAACAGAGTGAGATGCAAAATATTACGTGAATTTACCTGTATAATCTAAAAAAAATTTACTAATATTTTCTATTACTTTAAAATTTTCTAAATGGAATATGCGTGAACCTACACAATTTTAAATATTTTGATGACAGAAATGGAAAAGCAAGATACACAAAAGCACAAAGAAATATCATACAAAAATGAAATTGTATATGTATGTACAAAATGCATGAAATAGCTTTACTACTTGCCTTATGCCAGGTATTTCCGCTTAAATTTAACTAATATTAAATTATGGAATAAGCTATAAATTCCTTATTACACATGATTTTTGTGTAACCTTGTTCAATGTTTTTCAATATATCGTTTTTTATCGAATTAATTGTGCACTAACCTATATGGTATATCTATCGTATTTATCTAAATTGTCTGATTTTTATTTACAAAGTGGTCAGATAATTTTCATGAACACATGGAAGTAGCGCTGAGTTGTATAGGTATACATATTTACATTTTTCAATAAGAATTTGTATCTTACACCTTTAAAGTATATGTCTTTTTATTTACAACTGCTGACAGATTATTTACAATTTTTTGTCTCGTTTGTTTGATCCAAAAGTATATAATTTAATTTTTGGTATAATTAGTTTAGAATATTAGAAATGTGTTTGCTAAGTAAACTTCTGTTGTTAAAAGTAAAAGTTCGTCTTATTTGAAGACCTTACATGCGTACGAAAAGGCTTAGTTCTGAGACTACATATAACAGCGGTACTAAATTTTTGAGCCTACAGTATAATTTCTATGTAAATGTAAATGTTCTCTATGTTATTCTTATGAGGCTAAATTTAGAATCAAACGCTTTCGAGATAACTTAGAAAGTTATATATGTACATTCTTATATTTATATATGCATTATTATATTCAATTATGTATATTTATCTTAACTATCTGTCTCTGTATTTACAATATAGACAGATTATATGGATTGTAATATTTCATAAGGGTTTCGCTTTTCACTTATTGACTTTTTTTGATACAAAAGCCGTATGTTCATTGAGCTTTTAAAATTAATATACTGAGTATTATACTCGTACAATACATATTTTTATCATAAGTTTAATTAGCAAATAAGTTATCTTATACATCTATACGTTGTTATATACACAAATGTGTTTCTTAAATTAATTTGAGTCAGGCCTTTCGGGTTTGCTTTAGGCTTGGAACACGTTTGGGTTTTTGATGTTTTGGATATTCGAGTACTTCTTTCTAGTTGGTGATAGTGGGCTCTAATGTTCTATGCGATACGTTCTTAGTGGTGCTTCTTCCTTATAGACCAGATTAATAAAGCCTCCTTGTCGTATGCAGTTCTAACGAGTTCTATCTGTCTTTGGTTATAACCTTCTACATTTTCCTCGCTCCAAAGTAACCGTTGTTATGTACGCTTACTATTAATTTCATGTTGAATTTGATGATGTTTACGAAGCTTTCTTCCGTCGATGATATCGATTTGATTGGTCTTATATTCGTCCCGGTTTTGTGCTTCTTCAATTCTTGCTAGAAACTCTGTAGCAACAGATCAGATTACCGCATATTGGCGATATCGTTTCAAAGCAGCTACAATAGCTAGCACCTCCAGTTCATAGCTGCTATAGTTGAGTTGCGCATGTGACGTCTGTCTACTGTTTTAGTATACGAGGGGAAATTGGCTTTTATGGGTCTGTAACAAATCTTGTCAGTAGAGTCGTAGAACTGGCTTTCTTGCAAGAATATTTTCTACTTCGTGGAAAGCTCCGCTTTGCTTCGCACTCCATTATAAAATAGCATCATTTTGAAGAAGGTCAGGTAACCTTGCTAGTTAATATCCTAAAGTAACTGCATAGATGAGTAGTTGACTAGAAATCAATAATAAGCGAAACTCCATTAAGAATTTAGTCCCCCATTAAAAATTAGATGCCTCCCATGCATCAAAATAACCACTGAACCCATCCTTTACCCCATTTTCCAAAAAAATTAACACATGATGAGGCATTAAAAGGACCTTTTTCCAGTTAAGTGGGTATGAACTTGAGTGTAAGGTTCTTTTCAGAAAAAAAATACAAATATATACAAAAAAAAATTTTTATTTTTGAACCCCACTAATAAGGTTCTGATGATTTGCCAGCTTTGTAGTCCGGACCTCAACCAACCCTTTGGATTGAAAGTTATGGTCTGGGAGAATGGCCTGCTTTACTCAACACCGAAATATTGAGTATTTGAAGCAAGCCCTTGTTGAGACTTTTCGGGTGAATAACTTTGAATGAAGTCCTCCATAACGTGTAGCTAGGGATTCGACAAATAAAACGTATAAATTTGTTTTTAAAAATATCAGCGCATTTTTTTTTGGCGTAAGTTTTTCTTTGTATCAGTATTTAAGACTAGACTAGTTCTGTAGGTGTATGGATATTGAAATTAGTGTACGTATGTATTGTTGGATTCGTTTTCTTGAGAGTGTGCGGGGTTTAATCATTGATGTCATCCACATTATCGCTCGACAACCAGGCCACTCGTGGTTGAAATTTAACTATCAGCGCTTGCGGAATCTTCACATCTTGCAATTCTGGCCACTTCATTTTCTGTGCGGAATTGGTGTATCATCGTCGTTTGATATGCCATCAATTTCTGTTTCCAGAAAGCTTCTACCTACTATGTCATTTTCGAATTCCATCAGTACATGCTGTGCGTTCTGTGATTTACCTGACAACACTAACAATACGAATCATTCACATACTTCTTTTTAAAAAAGAAGTCTCGGAATCATACACGTCGATACAGGCACTGCGTGAGGTAAACCGTTTACCCTTCTGAGTTTTATGTTGGTTAATACTCTTATTTGGCAGAATTTGTATGTATTTAAAATTCTATCTGCGATTGACCCCGATGGGCATCCTCTGATACTGTTTGGTATACGCATCATGATGCTCTACTATGCACAAAGTTTATCTCTCTCATATCTCTATTCCTATTGCTAGTTCCCATATAGGAGTTGCGTACATTAGTATAGATTTGATCTTTCTGTGTCTTCCAATATTTGGGATTAGCTTGGGCAATTGATAGGTCTTTTTGCTTGTGCATTTTAAGGTATCTTTAAAATTCAGCATACGGTTAAATAGTACTTCTGCTGTGCCATTCAATCTGTTGAGTTTGTTGCTGAACTTTCTTTATGCTACTCGAGAGCATGTTTCTTTTTTTGTAGTCTGTAAAATGGAAAGTCTTATCTTTGATGGTGCCCTTATAGTGGAGTTGTGCCACTTTATTTCGAGCACCTTTTTTTTTGGTGGCCTGTAAAATGGAAAGTCATACCTTTGATGGTGCCCTTATAGTAGAGTTGTGCCACTTTCTTGTGAGCATGGTTTCTTTTTGTTATGGTCTGTCAAGGGCAAAGCCGTATCTATATAATTTGGATGGTATCCTTATAGTGGAATTGTGCCACTTTCGCTATACTTTTGGCAACGTCTATTAATGCAATACCATCTACATATTTCATGACACTCATTCCATCTAGTACTCCATTGTACATTATATTTTACACGACTGGACCTAAGACTGATCCTTGTGGAACCCCTCTTGTTATTTTGTATATCTCTCCGTTTTGCAGAAGAAGATTCTGTCTTCGAAATAATATGCTATTATCCGCAATAGATAGTCTGGTACTTGTATATTTTTGTGCGCTTGTGCATATTTGTTGGTATTTTTCCCTCTTGTTAGCATGTATCTGAGGGCCTGGTTTACCTCTCATGCTGCACTAGTCTTTTCCTCGTTTCAACGCAAATTATTAATTAGCTTACTTCGCTTATTTCACTCCTCATGCATCGTATTTCCAATTTTTTCACTTGCTGGTAGATTGCTATCCATTTTTCAGGAGCGTAAGCAATAGAAAATTATATTGTCAGCTTATTGGCGTAGATTCAAGCCTGGATTAAGGCAAATATTTTCAGAATGACATAGAAGTGTGTTGTATAAGTTTACGTTTTCAGCTCTTCTGTTCACATAGAGTTCTAACATATATTGGAAATAAGTCACCAACTTCCCTTGGTGACGTTGTTCTGTAGATTTTGCCATTTAAATTCAACAGGGCTCATGTTGGACCATAGCTTCCCCTCTTGTTACACAAATATTACAACCTGATGCTCACTATTTGTTACTTCTTCACGCAAAACACATCATTGGTCCTTATTTATTCAAAAACGAGGCTGTAGCTAGTTTAAAGCCGTAACGGGTGTTACGGTTGAAAATCTGAAGGGGCGGAATGCTACTGGCAATTTCTATGAAGCACTGATGGTACAAATAGCAATGAAACAGAGTGAGATGCAAAATATTACGTGAATTTACCTGTATAATCTAAAAAAAATTTACTAATATTTTCTATTACTTTAAAATTTTCTAAATGGAATATGCGTGAACCTACACAATTTTAAATATTTTGATGACAGAAATGGAAAAGCAAGATACACAAAAGCACAAAGAAATATCATAGAAAAATGAAATTGTATATGTATGTACAAAATGCATGAAATAGCTTTACTACTTGCCTTATGCCAGGTATTTCCGCTTAAATTTAACTAATATTAAATTATGGAATAAGCTATAAATTCCTTATTACACATGATTTTTGTGTAACCTTGTTCAATGTTTTTCAATATATCGTTTTTTATCGAATTAATTGTGCACTAACCTATATGGTATATCTATCGTATTTATCTAAATTGTCTGATTTTTATTTACAAAGTGGTCAGATAATTTTCATGAACACATGAAAGTAGCGCTGAGTTGTATAGGTATACATATTTACATTTTTCAATAAGAATTTGTATCTAACACCTTTAAAGTATATGTCTTTTTATTTACAACTGCTGACAGATTATTTACAATTTTTTGTCTCGTTTGTTTGATCCAAAAGTATATAATTTAATTTTTGGTATAATTAGTTTAGAATATTAGAAATGTGTTTGCTAAGTAAACTTCTGTTGTTAAAAGTAAAAGTTCGTCTTATTTGAAGACCTTACATGCGTACGACAAGGCTTAGTTCTGAGACTACATATAACAGCGGTACTAAATTTTTGAGCCTACAGTATAATTTCTATGTAAATGTAAATGTTCTCTATGTTATTCTTATGAGGCTAAATTTAGAATCAAACGCTTTCGAGATAACTTAGAAAGTTATATATGTACATTCTTATATTTATATATGCATTATTATATTCAATTATGTATATTTATCTTAACTATCTGTCTCTGTATTTACAATATAGACAGATTATATGGATTGTAATATTTCATAAGGGTTTCGCTTTTCACTCATTGACTTTTTTTGATACAAAAGCCGTATGTTCATTGAGCTTTTAAAATTAATATACTGAGTATTATACAATACATATTTTTGTCATAAGTTTAATTAGCAAATAAGTTATCTTATACATCTATACGTTGTTATATACACAAATGTGTTTCTTAAATTAATTTGAGTCAGGCCTTTCGGGTTTGCTTTAGGCTTGGAACACGTTTGGGTTTTTGATGTTTTGGATATTCGAGTACTTCTTTCTAGTTGGTGATAGTGGGCTCTAATGTTCTATGCGATACGTTCTTAGTGGTGCTTCTTCCTTATAGACCAGATTAATAAAGCCTCCTTGTCGTATGCAGTTCTAACGAGTTCTATCTGTCTTTGGTTATAACCTTCTACATTTTCCTCGCTCCAAAGTAACCGTTGTTATGTACGCTTACTATTAATTTCATGTTGAATTTGATGATGTTTACGAAGCTTTCTTCCGTCGATGATATCGATTTGATTGGTCTTATATTCGTCCCGGTTTTGTGCTTCTTCAATTCTTGCTAGAAACTCTGTAGCAACAGATCAGATTACCGCATATTGGCGAAATCGTTTCAAAGCAGCTACAATAGCTAGCACCTCCAGTTCATAGCTGCTATAGTTGAGTTGCGCATGTGACGTCTGTCTACTGTTTTAGTATACGAGGGGAAATTGGCTTTTATGGGTCTGTAACAAATCTTGTCAGTAGAGTCGTAGAACTGGCTTTCTTGCAAGAATATTTTCTACTTCGTGGAAAGCTCCGCTTTGCTTCGCACTCCATTATAAAATAGCATCATTTTGAAGAAGGTCAGGTAACCTTCCTAGTTAATATCCTAAAGTAACTGCATAGATGAGTAGTTGACTAGAAATCAATAATAAGCGAAACTCCATTAAGAATTTAGTCCCCCCATTAAAAATTAGATGCCTCCCATGCATCAAAATAACCACTGAACCCATCCTTTACCCCATTTTCCAAAAAAATTAACACATGATGAGGCATTAAAAGGACCTTTTTCCATTTAAGTGGGTATGAACTTGAGTGTGAGGTTCTTTTCAGAAAAAAAATACATATATACAAAAAAAAATTTTTATTTTTGAACCCCACTAATAAGGTTCTGATGATTTGCCAGCTTTGTAGTCCGGACCTCAACCAACCCTTTGGATTGAAAGTTATGGTCTGGGAGAATGGCCTGCTTTACTCAACACCGAAATATTGAGTATTTGAAGCAAGCCCTTGTCGAGACTTTTCGGGTGAATAACTTTGAATAAAGTCCTCCATAACGTGTAGCTAGGGATTCGACAAATAAAACGTATAAATTTGTTTTTAAAAATATCAGCGCATTTTTTTTTGGCGTAAGTTTTTCTTTGTATCAGTATTTAAGACTAGACTAGTTCTGTAGGTGTATGGATATTGAAATTAGTGTACGTATGTATTGTTGGATTCGTTTTCTTGAGAGTGTGCGGGGTTTAATCATTGATGTCATCCACATTATCGCTCGACAACCAGGCCACTCGTGGTTGAAATTTAACTATCAGCGCTTGCGGAATCTTCACATCTTGCAATTCTGGCCACTTCATTTTCTGTGCGGAATTGGTGTATCATCGTCGTTTGATATGCCATCAATTTCTGTTTCCAGAAAACTTCTACCTACTATGTCATTTTCGAATTCCATCAGTACATGCTGTGCGTTCTGTGATTTACCTGACAACACTAACAATACGAATCATTCACATACTTCTTTCTAAAAAAGAAGTCTCGGAATCATACACGTCGATACAGGCACTGCGTGAGGTAAACCGTTTACCCTTCTGAGTTTTATGTTGGTTAATACTCTTATTTGGCAGAATTTGTATGTATTTAAAATTCTATCTGCGATTGACCCCGATGGGCATCCTCTGATACTGTTTGGTATACGCATCATGATGCTCTACTATGCACAAAGTTTATCTCTCTCATATCTCTATTCCTATTGCTAGTTCCCATATAGGAGTTGCGTACATTAGTATAGATTTGATCTTTCTGTGTCTTCCAATATTTGGGATTAGCTTGGGCAATTGATAGGTCTTTTTGCTTGTGCATTTTAAGGTATCTTTAAAATTCATCATACGGTTAAATAGTACTTCTGCTGTGCCATTCAATCTGTTGAGTTTGTTGCTGAACTTTCTTTATGCTACTCGAGAGCATGTTTCTTTTTTTGTAGTCTGTAAAATGGAAAGTCTTATCTTTGATGGTGCCCTTATAGTGGAGTTGTGCCACTTTATTTCGAGCACCTTTTTTTTTTGTGGTCTGTAAAATGGAAAGTCATACCTTTGATGGTGCCCTTATAGTAGAGTTGTGCCACTTTCTTATGAGCATGGTTTCTTTTTGTTATGGTCTGTCAAGGGCAAAGCCGTATCTATATAATTTGGATGGTATCCTTATAGTGGAATTGTGCCACTTTCGCTATACTTTTGGCAACGTCTATTAATGCAATACCATCTACATATTTCATGACACTCATTCCATCTAGTACTCCATTGTACATTATATTTTACACGACTGGACCTAAGACTGATCCTTGTGGAACCCCTCTTGTTATTTTGTATATCTCTCCGTTTTGCAGAAGAAGATTCTGTCTTCGAAATAATATGCTATTATCCGCAATAGATAGTCTGGTACTTGTATATTTTTGTGCGCTTGTGCATATTTGTTGGTATTTTTCCCTCTTGTTAGCATGTATCTGAGGGCCTGGTTTACCTCTCATGCTGCACTAGTCTTTTCCTCGTTTCAACGCAAATTATTAATTAGCTTACTTCGCTTATTTCACTCCTCATGCATCGTATTTCCAATTTTTTCACTTGCTGGTAGATTGCTATCCATTTTTCAGGAGCGTAAGCAATAGAAAATTATATTGTCAGCTTATTGGCGTAGATTCAAGCCTGGATTAAGGCAAATATTTTCAGAATGACATAGAAGTGTGTTGTATAAGTTTACGTTTTCAGCTCTTCTGTTCACATAGAGTTCTAACATATATTGGAAATAAGTCACCAACTTCCCTTGGTGACGTTGTTCTGTAGATTTTGCCATTTAAATTCAACAGGGCTCATGTTGGACCATAGCTTCCCCTCTTGTTACACAAATATTACAACCTGATGCTCACTATTTGTTACTTCTTCACGCAAAACACATCATTGGTCCTTATTTATTCAAAAACGAGGCTGTAGCTAGTTTAAAGCCGTAACGGGTGTTACGGTTGAAAATCTGAAGGGGCGGAATGCTACTGGCAATTTCTATGAAGCACTGATGGTACAAATAGCAATGAAACAGAGTGAGATGCAAAATATTACGTGAATTTACCTGTATAATCTAAAAAAAATTTACTAATATTTTCTATTACTTTAAAATTTTCTAAATGGAATATGCGTGAACCTACACAATTTTAAATATTTTGATGACAGAAATGGAAAAGCAAGATACACAAAAGCACAAAGAAATATCATAGAAAAATGAAATTGTATATGTATGTACAAAATGCATGAAATAGCTTTACTACTTGCCTTATGCCAGGTATTTCCGCTTAAATTTAACTAATATTAAATTATGGAATAAGCTATAAATTCCTTATTACACATGATTTTTGTGTAACCTTGTTCAATGTTTTTCAATATATCGTTTTTTATCGAATTAATTGTGCACTAACCTATATGGTATATCTATCGTATTTATCTAAATTGTCTGATTTTTATTTACAAAGTGGTCAGATAATTTTCATGAACACATGAAAGTAGCGCTGAGTTGTATAGGTATACATATTTACATTTTTCAATAAGAATTTGTATCTTACACCTTTAAAGTATATGTCTTTTTATTTACAACTGCTGACAGATTATTTACAATTTTTTGTCTCGTTTGTTTGATCCAAAAGTATATAATTTAATTTTTGGTATAATTAGTTTAGAATATTAGAAATGTGTTTGCTAAGTAAACTTCTGTTGTTAAAAGTAAAAGTTCGTCTTATTTGAAGACCTTACATGCGTACGACAAGGCTTAGTTCTGAGACTACATATAACAGCGGTACTAAATTTTTGAGCCTACAGTATAATTTCTATGTAAATGTAAATGTTCTCTATGTTATTCTTATGAGGCTAAATTTAGAATCAAACGCTTTCGAGATAACTTAGAAAGTTATATATGTACATTCTTATATTTATATATGCATTATTATATTCAATTATGTATATTTATCTTAACTATCTGTCTCTGTATTTACAATATAGACAGATTATATGGATTGTAATATTTCATAAGGGTTTCGCTTTTCACTCATTGACTTTTTTTGATACAAAAGCCGTATGTTCATTGAGCTTTTAAAATTAATATACTGAGTATTATACAATACATATTTTTGTCATAAGTTTAATTAGCAAATAAGTTATCTTATACATCTATACGTTGTTATATACACAAATGTGTTTCTTAAATTAATTTGAGTCAGGCCTTTCGGGTTTGCTTTAGGCTTGGAACACGTTTGGGTTTTTGATGTTTTGGATATTCGAGTACTTCTTTCTAGTTGGTGATAGTGGGCTCTAATGTTCTATGCGATACGTTCTTAGTGGTGCTTCTTCCTTATAGACCAGATTAATAAAGCCTCCTTGTCGTATGCAGTTCTAACGAGTTCTATCTGTCTTTGGTTATAACCTTCTACATTTTCCTCGCTCCAAAGTAACCGTTGTTATGTACGCTTACTATTAATTTCATGTTGAATTTGATGATGTTTACGAAGCTTTCTTCCGTCGATGATATCGATTTGATTGGTCTTATATTCGTCCCGGTTTTGTGCTTCTTCAATTCTTGCTAGAAACTCTGTAGCAACAGATCAGATTACCGCATATTGGCGAAATCGTTTCAAAGCAGCTACAATAGCTAGCACCTCCAGTTCATAGCTGCTATAGTTGAGTTGCGCATGTGACGTCTGTCTACTGTTTTAGTATACGAGGGGAAATTGGCTTTTATGGGTCTGTAACAAATCTTGTCAGTAGAGTCGTAGAACTGGCTTTCTTGCAAGAATATTTTCTACTTCGTGGAAAGCTCCGCTTTGCTTCGCACTCCATTATAAAATAGCATCATTTTGAAGAAGGTCAGGTAACCTTCCTAGTTAATATCCTAAAGTAACTGCATAGATGAGTAGTTGACTAGAAATCAATAATAAGCGAAACTCCATTAAGAATTTAGTCCCCCCATTAAAAATTAGATGCCTCCCATGCATCAAAATAACCACTGAACCCATCCTTTACCCCATTTTCCAAAAAAATTAACACATGATGAGGCATTAAAAGGACCTTTTTCCATTTAAGTGGGTATGAACTTGAGTGTGAGGTTGTTTTCAGAAAAAAAATACATATATACAAAAAAAAATTTTTATTTTTGAACCCCACTAATAAGGTTCTGATGATTTGCCAGCTTTGTAGTCCGGACCTCAACCAACCCTTTGGATTGAAAGTTATGGTCTGGGAGAATGGCCTGCTTTACTCAACACCGAAATATTGAGTATTTGAAGCAAGCCCTTGTCGAGACTTTTCGGGTGAATAACTTTGAATAAAGTCCTCCATAACGTGTAGCTAGGGATTCGACAAATAAAACGTATAAATTTGTTTTTAAAAATATCAGCGCATTTTTTTTTGGCGTAAGTTTTTCTTTGTATCAGTGTTTAAGACTAGACTAGTTCTGTAGGTGTATGGATATTGAAATTAGTGTACGTATGTATTGTTGGATTCGTTTTCTTGAGAGTGTGCGGGGTTTAATCATTGATGTCATCCACATTATCGCTCGACAACCAGGCCACTCGTGGTTGAAATTTAACTATCAGCGCTTGCGGAATCTTCACATCTTGCAATTCTGGCCACTTCATTTTCTGTGCGGAATTGGTGTATCATCGTCGTTTGATATGCCATCAATTTCTGTTTCCAGAAAACTTCTACCTACTATGTCATTTTCGAATTCCATCAGTACATGCTGTGCGTTCTGTGATTTACCTGACAACACTAACAATACGAATCATTCACATACTTCTTTCTAAAAAAGAAGTCTCGGAATCATACACGTCGATACAGGCACTGCGTGAGGTAAACCGTTTACCCTTCTGAGTTTTATGTTGGTTAATACTCTTATTTGGCAGAATTTGTATGTATTTAAAATTCTATCTGCGATTGACCCCGATGGGCATCCTCTGATACTGTTTGGTATACGCATCATGATGCTCTACTATGCACAAAGTTTATCTCTCTCATATCTCTATTCCTATTGCTAGTTCCCATATAGGAGTTGCGTACATTAGTATAGATTTGATCTTTCTGTGTCTTCCAATATTTGGGATTAGCTTGGGCAATTGATAGGTCTTTTTGCTTGTGCATTTTAAGGTATCTTTAAAATTCATCATACGGTTAAATAGTACTTCTGCTGTGCCATTCAATCTGTTGAGTTTGTTGCTGAACTTTCTTTATGCTACTCGAGAGCATGTTTCTTTTTTTGTAGTCTGTAAAATGGAAAGTCTTATCTTTGATGGTGCCCTTATAGTGGAGTTGTGCCACTTTATTTCGAGCACCTTTTTTTTTTGTGGTCTGTAAAATGGAAAGTCATACCTTTGATGGTGCCCTTATAGTAGAGTTGTGCCACTTTCTTATGAGCATGGTTTCTTTTTGTTATGGTCTGTCAAGGGCAAAGCCGTATCTATATAATTTGGATGGTATCCTTATAGTGGAATTGTGCCACTTTCGCTATACTTTTGGCAACGTCTATTAATGCAATACCATCTACATATTTCATGACACTCATTCCATCTAGTACTCCATTGTACATTATATTTTACACGACTGGACCTAAGACTGATCCTTGTGGAACCCCTCTTGTTATTTTGTATATCTCTCCGTTTTGCAGAAGAAGATTCTGTCTTCGAAATAATATGCTATTATCCGCAATAGATAGTCTGGTACTTGTATATTTTTGTGCGCTTGTGCATATTTGTTGGTATTTTTCCCTCTTGTTAGCATGTATCTGAGGGCCTGGTTTACCTCTCATGCTGCACTAGTCTTTTCCTCGTTTCAACGCAAATTATTAATTAGCTTACTTCGCTTATTTCACTCCTCATGCATCGTATTTCCAATTTTTTCACTTGCTGGTAGATTGCTATCCATTTTTCAGGAGCGTAAGCAATAGAAAATTATATTGTCAGCTTATTGGCGTAGATTCAAGCCTGGATTAAGGCAAATATTTTCAGAATGACATAGAAGTGTGTTGTATAAGTTTACGTTTTCAGCTCTTCTGTTCACATAGAGTTCTAACATATATTGGAAATAAGTCACCAACTTCCCTTGGTGACGTTGTTCTGTAGATTTTGCCATTTAAATTCAACAGGGCTCATGTTGGACCATAGCTTCCCCTCTTGTTACACAAATATTACAACCTGATGCTCACTATTTGTTACTTCTTCACGCAAAACACATCATTGGTCCTTATTTATTCAAAAACGAGGCTGTAGCTAGTTTAAAGCCGTAACGGGTGTTACGGTTGAAAATCTGAAGGGGCGGAATGCTACTGGCAATTTCTATGAAGCACTGATGGTACAAATAGCAATGAAACAGAGTGAGATGCAAAATATTACGTGAATTTACCTGTATAATCTAAAAAAAATTTACTAATATTTTCTATTACTTTAAAATTTTCTAAATGGAATATGCGTGAACCTACACAATTTTAAATATTTTGATGACAGAAATGGAAAAGCAAGATACACAAAAGCACAAAGAAATATCATAGAAAAATGAAATTGTATATGTATGTACAAAATGCATGAAATAGCTTTACTACTTGCCTTATGCCAGGTATTTCCGCTTAAATTTAACTAATATTAAATTATGGAATAAGCTATAAATTCCTTATTACACATGATTTTTGTGTAACCTTGTTCAATGTTTTTCAATATATCGTTTTTTATCGAATTAATTGTGCACTAACCTATATGGTATATCTATCGTATTTATCTAAATTGTCTGATTTTTATTTACAAAGTGGTCAGATAATTTTCATGAACACATGAAAGTAGCGCTGAGTTGTGTAGGTATACATATTTACATTTTTCAATAAGAATTTGTATCTTACACCTTTAAAGTATATGTCTTTTTATTTACAACTGCTGACAGATTATTTACAATTTTTTGTCTCGTTTGTTTGATCCAAAAGTATATAATTTAATTTTTGGTATAATTAGTTTAGAATATTAGAAATGTGTTTGCTAAGTAAACTTCTGTTGTTAAAAGTAAAAGTTCGTCTTATTTGAAGACCTTACATGCGTACGACAAGGCTTAGTTCTGAGACTACATATAACAGCGGTACTAAATTTTTGAGCCTACAGTATAATTTCTATGTAAATGTAAATGTTCTCTATGTTATTCTTATGAGGCTAAATTTAGAATCAAACGCTTTCGAGATAACTTAGAAAGTTATATATGTACATTCTTATATTTATATATGCATTATTATATTCAATTATGTATATTTATCTTAACTATCTGTCTCTGTATTTACAATATAGACAGATTATATGGATTGTAATATTTCATAAGGGTTTCGCTTTTCACTCATTGACTTTTTTTGATACAAAAGCCGTATGTTCATTGAGCTTTTAAAATTAATATACTGAGTATTATACAATACATATTTTTGTCATAAGTTTAATTAGCAAATAAGTTATCTTATACATCTATACGTTGTTATATACACAAATGTGTTTCTTAAATTAATTTGAGTCAGGCCTTTCGGGTTTGCTTTAGGCTTGGAACACGTTTGGGTTTTTGATGTTTTGGATATTCGAGTACTTCTTTCTAGTTGGTGATAGTGGGCTCTAATGTTCTATGCGATACGTTCTTAGTGGTGCTTCTTCCTTATAGACCAGATTAATAAAGCCTCCTTGTCGTATGCAGTTCTAACGAGTTCTATCTGTCTTTGGTTATAACCTTCTACATTTTCCTCGCTCCAAAGTAACCGTTGTTATGTACGCTTACTATTAATTTCATGTTGAATTTGATGATGTTTACGAAGCTTTCTTCCGTCGATGATATCGATTTGATTGGTCTTATATTCGTCCCGGTTTTGTGCTTCTTCAATTCTTGCTAGAAACTCTGTAGCAACAGATCAGATTACCGCATATTGGCGAAATCGTTTCAAAGCAGCTACAATAGCTAGCACCTCCAGTTCATAGCTGCTATAGTTGAGTTGCGCATGTGACGTCTGTCTACTGTTTTAGTATACGAGGGGAAATTGGCTTTTATGGGTCTGTAACAAATCTTGTCAGTAGAGTCGTAGAACTGGCTTTCTTGCAAGAATATTTTCTACTTCGTGGAAAGCTCCGCTTTGCTTCGCACTCCATTATAAAATAGCATCATTTTGAAGAAGGTCAGGTAACCTTCC
The DNA here is from genome assembly GCA_963966105.1 of Volucella zonaria. Taxonomy (NCBI): domain Eukaryota; kingdom Metazoa; phylum Arthropoda; class Insecta; order Diptera; family Syrphidae; genus Volucella; species Volucella zonaria. Next base: position 2,036,218 of record OZ014536.1, on the reverse strand, counting down.
TAGTTAATATCCTAAAGTAACTGCATAGATGAGTAGTTGACTAGAAATCAATAATAAGCGAAACTCCATTAAGAATTTAGTCCCCCCATTAAAAATTAGATGCCTCCCATGCATCAAAATAACCACTGAACCCATCCTTTACCCCATTTTCCAAAAAAATTAACACATGATGAGGCATTAAAAGGACCTTTTTCCACTTAAGTGGGTATGAACTTGAGTGTGAGGTTCTTTTCAGAAAAAAAATACATATATACAAAAAAAAATTTTTATTTTTGAACCCCACTAATAAGGTTCTGATGATTTGCCAGCTTTGTAGTCCGGACCTCAACCAACCCTTTGGATTGAAAGTTATGGTCTGGGAGAATGGCCTGCTTTACTCAACACCGAAATATTGAGTATTTGAAGCAAGCCCTTGTCGAGACTTTTCGGGTGAATAACTTTGAATAAAGTCCTCCATAACGTGTAGCTAGGGATTCGACAAATAAAACGTATAAATTTGTTTTTAAAAATATCAGCGCATTTTTTTTTGGCGTAAGTTTTTCTTTGTATCAGTATTTAAGACTAGACTAGTTCTGTAGGTGTATGGATATTGAAATTAGTGTACGTATGTATTGTTGGATTCGTTTTCTTGAGAGTGTGCGGGGTTTAATCATTGATGTCATCCACATTATCGCTCGACAACCAGGCCACTCGTGGTTGAAATTTAACTATCAGCGCTTGCGGAATCTTCACATCTTGCAATTCTGGCCACTTCATTTTCTGTGCGGAATTGGTGTATCATCGTCGTTTGATATGCCATCAATTTCTGTTTCCAGAAAACTTCTACCTACTATGTCATTTTCGAATTCCATCAGTACATGCTGTGCGTTCTGTGATTTACCTGACAACACTAACAATACGAATCATTCACATACTTCTTTCTAAAAAAGAAGTCTCGGAATCATACACGTCGATACAGGCACTGCGTGAGGTAAACCGTTTACCCTTCTGAGTTTTATGTTGGTTAATACTCTTATTTGGCAGAATTTGTATGTATTTAAAATTCTATCTGCGATTGACCCCGATGGGCATCCTCTGATACTGTTTGGTATACGCATCATGATGCTCTACTATGCACAAAGTTTATCTCTCTCATATCTCTATTCCTATTGCTAGTTCCCATATAGGAGTTGCGTACATTAGTATAGATTTGATCTTTCTGTGTCTTCCAATATTTGGGATTAGCTTGGGCAATTGATAGGTCTTTTTGCTTGTGCATTTTAAGGTATCTTTAAAATTCATCATACGGTTAAATAGTACTTCTGCTGTGCCATTCAATCTGTTGAGTTTGTTGCTGAACTTTCTTTATGCTACTCGAGAGCATGTTTCTTTTTTTGTAGTCTGTAAAATGGAAAGTCTTATCTTTGATGGTGCCCTTATAGTGGAGTTGTGCCACTTTATTTCGAGCACCTTTTTTTTTTGTGGTCTGTAAAATGGAAAGTCATACCTTTGATGGTGCCCTTATAGTAGAGTTGTGCCACTTTCTTATGAGCATGGTTTCTTTTTGTTATGGTCTGTCAAGGGCAAAGCCGTATCTATATAATTTGGATGGTATCCTTATAGTGGAATTGTGCCACTTTCGCTATACTTTTGGCAACGTCTATTAATGCAATACCATCTACATATTTCATGACACTCATTCCATCTAGTACTCCATTGTACATTATATTTTACACGACTGGACCTAAGACTGATCCTTGTGGAACCCCTCTTGTTATTTTGTATATCTCTCCGTTTTGCAGAAGAAGATTCTGTCTTCGAAATAATATGCTATTATCCGCAATAGATAGTCTGGTACTTGTATATTTTTGTGCGCTTGTGCATATTTGTTGGTATTTTTCCCTCTTGTTAGCATGTATCTGAGGGCCTGGTTTACCTCTCATGCTGCACTAGTCTTTTCCTCGTTTCAACGCAAATTATTAATTAGCTTACTTCGCTTATTTCACTCCTCATGCATCGTATTTCCAATTTTTTCACTTGCTGGTAGATTGCTATCCATTTTTCAGGAGCGTAAGCAATAGAAAATTATATTGTCAGCTTATTGGCGTAGATTCAAGCCTGGATTAAGGCAAATATTTTCAGAATGACATAGAAGTGTGTTGTATAAGTTTACGTTTTCAGCTCTTCTGTTCACATAGAGTTCTAACATATATTGGAAATAAGTCACCAACTTCCCTTGGTGACGTTGTTCTGTAGATTTTGCCATTTAAATTCAACAGGGCTCATGTTGGACCATAGCTTCCCCTCTTGTTACACAAATATTACAACCTGATGCTCACTATTTGTTACTTCTTCACGCAAAACACATCATTGGTCCTTATTTATTCAAAAACGAGGCTGTAGCTAGTTTAAAGCCGTAACGGGTGTTACGGTTGAAAATCTGAAGGGGCGGAATGCTACTGGCAATTTCTATGAAGCACTGATGGTACAAATAGCAATGAAACAGAGTGAGATGCAAAATATTACGTGAATTTACCTGTATAATCTAAAAAAAATTTACTAATATTTTCTATTACTTTAAAATTTTCTAAATGGAATATGCGTGAACCTACACAATTTTAAATATTTTGATGACAGAAATGGAAAAGCAAGATACACAAAAGCACAAAGAAATATCATAGAAAAATGAAATTGTATATGTATGTACAAAATGCATGAAATAGCTTTACTACTTGCCTTATGCCAGGTATTTCCGCTTAAATTTAACTAATATTAAATTATGGAATAAGCTATAAATTCCTTATTACACATGATTTTTGTGTAACCTTGTTCAATGTTTTTCAATATATCGTTTTTTATCGAATTAATTGTGCACTAACCTATATGGTATATCTATCGTATTTATCTAAATTGTCTGATTTTTATTTACAAAGTGGTCAGATAATTTTCATGAACACATGGAAGCAGCGCTGAGTTGTATAGGCATACATATTTACATTTTTCAATAAGAATTTGTATCTTACACCTTTAAAGTATATGTCTTTTTATTTACAACTGCTGACAGATTATTTACAATTTTTTGTCTCGTTTGTTTGATCCAAAAGTATATAATTTAATTTTTGGTATAATTAGTTTAGAATATTAGAAATGTGTTTGCTAAGTAAACTTCTGTTGTTAAAAGTAAAAGTTCGTCTTATTTGAAGACCTTACATGCGTACGACAAGGCTTAGTTCTGAGACTACATATAACAGCGGTACTAAATTTTTGAGCCTACAGTATAATTTCTATGTAAATGTAAATGTTCTCTATGTTATTCTTATGAGGCTAAATTTAGAATCAAACGCTTTCGAGATAACTTAGAAAGTTATATATGTACATTCTTATATTTATATATGCATTATTATATTCAATTATGTATATTTATCTTAACTATCTGTCTCTGTATTTACAATATAGACAGATTATATGGATTGTAATATTTCATAAGGGTTTCGCTTTTCACTCATTGACTTTTTTTGATACAAAAGCCGTATGTTCATTGAGCTTTTAAAATTAATATACTGAGTATTATACAATACATATTTTTGTCATAAGTTTAATTAGCAAATAAGTTATCTTATACATCTATACGTTGTTATATACACAAATGTGTTTCTTAAATTAATTTGAGTCAGGCCTTTCGGGTTTGCTTTAGGCTTGGAACACGTTTGGGTTTTTGATGTTTTGGATATTCGAGTACTTCTTTCTAGTTGGTGATAGTGGGCTCTAATGTTCTATGCGATACGTTCTTAGTGGTGCTTCTTCCTTATAGACCAGATTAATAAAGCCTCCTTGTCGTATGCAGTTCTAACGAGTTCTATCTGTCTTTGGTTATAACCTTCTACATTTTCCTCGCTCCAAAGTAACCGTTGTTATGTACGCTTACTATTAATTTCATGTTGAATTTGATGATGTTTACGAAGCTTTCTTCCGTCGATGATATCGATTTGATTGGTCTTATATTCGTCCCGGTTTTGTGCTTCTTCAATTCTTGCTAGAAACTCTGTAGCAACAGATCAGATTACCGCATATTGGCGAAATCGTTTCAAAGCAGCTACAATAGCTAGCACCTCCAGTTCATAGCTGCTATAGTTGAGTTGCGCATGTGACGTCTGTCTACTGTTTTAGTATACGAGGGGAAATTGGCTTTTATGGGTCTGTAACAAATCTTGTCAGTAGAGTCGTAGAATTGGCTTTCTTGCAAGAATATTTTCTACTTCGTGGAAAGCTCCGCTTTGCTTCGCACTCCATTATAAAATAGCATCATTTTGAAGAAGGTCAGGTAACCTTCCTAGTTAATATCCTAAAGTAACTGCATAGATGAGTAGTTGACTAGAAATCAATAATAAGCGAAACTCCATTAAGAATTTAGTCCCCCCATTAAAAATTAGATGCCTCCCATGCATCAAAATAACCACTGAACCCATCCTTTACCCCATTTTCCAAAAAAATTAACACGTGATGAGGCATTAAAAGGACCTTTTTCCACTTAAGTGGGTATGAACTTGAGTGTGAGGTTCTTTTCAGAAAAAAAATACATATATACAAAAAAAAATTTTTATTTTTGAACCCCCACTAATAAGGTTCTGATGATTTGCCAGCTTTGTAGTCCGGACCTCAACCAACCCTTTGGATTGAAAGTTATGGTCTGGGAGAATGGCCTGCTTTACTCAACACCGAAATATTGAGTATTTGAAGCAAGCCCTTGTCGAGACTTTTCGGGTGAATAACTTTGAATAAAGTCCTCCATAACGTGTAGCTAGGGATTCGACAAATAAAACGTATAAATTTGTTTTTAAAAATATCAGCGCATTTTTTTTTGGCGTAAGTTTTTCTTTGTATCAGTATTTAAGACTAGACTAGTTCTGTAGGTGTATGGATATTGAAATTAGTGTACGTATGTATTGTTGGATTCGTTTTCTTGAGAGTGTGCGGGGTTTAATCATTGATGTCATCCACATTATCGCTCGACAACCAGGCCACTCGTGGTTGAAATTTAACTATCAGCGCTTGCGGAATCTTCACATCTTGCAATTCTGGCCACTTCATTTTCTGTGCGGAATTGGTGTATCATCGTCGTTTGATATGCCATCAATTTCTGTTTCCAGAAAACTTCTACCTACTATGTCATTTTCGAATTCCATCAGTACATGCTGTGCGTTCTGTGATTTACCTGACAACACTAACAATACGAATCATTCACATACTTCTTTCTAAAAAAGAAGTCTCGGAATCATACACGTCGATACAGGCACTGCGTGAGGTAAACCGTTTACCCTTCTGAGTTTTATGTTGGTTAATACTCTTATTTGGCAGAATTTGTATGTATTTAAAATTCTATCTGCGATTGACCCCGATGGGCATCCTCTGATACTGTTTGGTATACGCATCATGATGCTCTACTATGCACAAAGTTTATCTCTCTCATATCTCTATTCCTATTGCTAGTTCCCATATAGGAGTTGCGTACATTAGTATAGATTTGATCTTTCTGTGTCTTCCAATATTTGGGATTAGCTTGGGCAATTGATAGGTCTTTTTGCTTGTGCATTTTAAGGTATCTTTAAAATTCATCATACGGTTAAATAGTACTTCTGCTGTGCCATTCAATCTGTTGAGTTTGTTGCTGAACTTTCTTTATGCTACTCGAGAGCATGTTTCTTTTTTTGTAGTCTGTAAAATGGAAAGTCTTATCTTTGATGGTGCCCTTATAGTGGAGTTGTGCCACTTTATTTCGAGCACCTTTTTTTTTTGTGGTCTGTAAAATGGAAAGTCATACCTTTGATGGTGCCCTTATAGTAGAGTTGTGCCACTTTCTTATGAGCATGGTTTCTTTTTGTTATGGTCTGTCAAGGGCAAAGCCGTATCTATATAATTTGGATGGTATCCTTATAGTGGAATTGTGCCACTTTCGCTATACTTTTGGCAACGTCTATTAATGCAATACCATCTACATATTTCATGACACTCATTCCATCTAGTACTCCATTGTACATTATATTTTACACGACTGGACCTAAGACTGATCCTTGTGGAACCCCTCTTGTTATTTTGTATATCTCTCCGTTTTGCAGAAGAAGATTCTGTCTTCGAAATAATATGCTATTATCCGCAATAGATAGTCTGGTACTTGTATATTTTTGTGCGCTTGTGCATATTTGTTGGTATTTTTCCCTCTTGTTAGCATGTATCTGAGGGCCTGGTTTACCTCTCATGCTGCACTAGTCTTTTCCTCGTTTCAACGCAAATTATTAATTAGCTTACTTCGCTTATTTCACTCCTCATGCATCGTATTTCCAATTTTTTTACTTGCTGGTAGATTGCTATCCATTTTTCAGGAGCGTAAGCAATAGAAAATTATATTGTCAGCTTATTGGCGTAGATTCAAGCCTGGATTAAGGCAAATATTTTCAGAATGACATAGAAGTGTGTTGTATAAGTTTACGTTTTCAGCTCTTCTGTTCACATAGAGTTCTAACATATATTGGAAATAAGTCACCAACTTCCCTTGGTGACGTTGTTCTGTAGATTTTGCCATTTAAATTCAACAGGGCTCATGTTGGACCATAGCTTCCCCTCTTGTTACACAAATATTACAACCTGATGCTCACTATTTGTTACTTCTTCACGCAAAACACATCATTGGTCCTTATTTATTCAAAAACGAGGCTGTAGCTAGTTTAAAGCCGTAACGGGTGTTACGGTTGAAAATCTGAAGGGGCGGAATGCTACTGGCAATTTCTATGAAGCACTGATGGTACAAATAGCAATGAAACAGAGTGAGATGCAAAATATTACGTGAATTTACCTGTATAATCTAAAAAAAATTTACTAATATTTTCTATTACTTTAAAATTTTCTAAATGGAATATGCGTGAACCTACACAATTTTAAATATTTTGATGACAGAAATGGAAAAGCAAGATACACAAAAGCACAAAGAAATATCATAGAAAAATGAAATTGTATATGTATGTACAAAATGCATGAAATAGCTTTACTACTTGCCTTATGCCAGGTATTTCCGCTTAAATTTAACTAATATTAAATTATGGAATAAGCTATAAATTCCTTATTACACATGATTTTTGTGTAACCTTGTTCAATGTTTTTCAATATATCGTTTTTTATCGAATTAATTGTGCACTAACCTATATGGTATATCTATCGTATTTATCTAAATTGTCTGATTTTTATTTACAAAGTGGTCAGATAATTTTCATGAACACATGGAAGTAGCGCTGAGTTGTATAGGCATACATATTTACATTTTTCAATAAGAATTTGTATCTTACACCTTTAAAGTATATGTCTTTTTATTTACAACTGCTGACAGATTATTTACAATTTTTTGTCTCGTTTGTTTGATCCAAAAGTATATAATTTAATTTTTGGTATAATTAGTTTAGAATATTAGAAATGTGTTTGCTAAGTAAACTTCTGTTGTTAAAAGTAAAAGTTCGTCTTATTTAAAGACCTTACATGCGTACGACAAGGCTTAGTTCTGAGACTACATATAACAGCGGTACTAAATTTTTGAGCCTACAGTATAATTCTATGTAAATGTAAATGTTCTCTATGTTATTCTTATGAGGCTAAATTTAGAATCAAACGCTTTCGAGATAACTTAGAAAGTTATATATGTACATTCTTATATTTATATATGCATTATTATATTCAATTATGTATATTTATCTTAACTATCTGTCTCTGTATTTACAATATAGACAGATTATATGGATTGTAATATTTCATAAGGGTTTCGCTTTTCACTCATTGACTTTTTTTGATACAAAAGCCGTATGTTCATTGAGCTTTTAAAATTAATATACTGAGTATTATACAATACATATTTTTGTCATAAGTTTAATTAGCAAATAAGTTATCTTATACATCTATACGTTGTTATATACACAAATGTGTTTCTTAAATTAATTTGAGTCAGGCCTTTCGGGTTTGCTTTAGGCTTGGAACACGTTTGGGTTTTTGATGTTTTGGATATTCGAGTACTTCTTTCTAGTTGGTGATAGTGGGCTCTAATGTTCTATGCGATACGTTCTTAGTGGTGCTTCTTCCTTATAGACCAGATTAATAAAGCCTCCTTGTCGTATGCAGTTCTAACGAGTTCTATCTGTCTTTGGTTATAACCTTCTACATTTTCCTCGCTCCAAAGTAACCGTTGTTATGTACGCTTACTATTAATTTCATGTTGAATTTGATGATGTTTACGAAGCTTTCTTCCGTCGATGATATCGATTTGATTGGTCTTATATTCGTCCCGGTTTTGTGCTTCTTCAATTCTTGCTAGAAACTCTGTAGCAACAGATCAGATTACCGCATATTGGCGAAATCGTTTCAAAGCAGCTACAATAGCTAGCACCTCCAGTTCATAGCTGCTATAGTTGAGTTGCGCATGTGACGTCTGTCTACTGTTTTAGTATACGAGGGGAAATTGGCTTTTATGGGTCTGTAACAAATCTTGTCAGTAGAGTCGTAGAACTGGCTTTCTTGCAAGAATATTTTCTACTTCGTGGAAAGCTCCGCTTTGCTTCGCACTCCATTATAAAATAGCATCATTTTGAAGAAGGTCAGGTAACCTTCCTAGTTAATATCCTAAAGTAACTGCATAGATGAGTAGTTGACTAGAAATCAATAATAAGCGAAACTCCATTAAGAATTTAGTCCCCCCATTAAAAATTAGATGCCTCCCATGCATCAAAATAACCACTGAACCCATCCTTTACCCCATTTTCCAAAAAAATTAACACATGATGAGGCATTAAAAGGACCTTTTTCCACTTAAGTGGGTATGAACTTGAGTGTGAGGTTCTTTTCAGAAAAAAAATACATATATACAAAAAAAAATTTTTATTTTTGAACCCCACTAATAAGGTTCTGATGATTTGCCAGCTTTGTAGTCCGGACCTCAACCAACCCTTTGGATTGAAAGTTATGGTCTGGGAGAATGGCCTGCTTTACTCAACACCGAAATATTGAGTATTTGAAGCAAGCCCTTGTCGAGACTTTTCGGGTGAATAACTTTGAATAAAGTCCTCCATAACGTGTAGCTAGGGATTCGACAAATAAAACGTATAAATTTGTTTTTAAAAATATCAGCGCATTTTTTTTTGGCGTAAGTTTTTCTTTGTATCAGTATTTAAGACTAGACTAGTTCTGTAGGTGTATGGATATTGAAATTAGTGTACGTATGTATTGTTGGATTCGTTTTCTTGAGAGTGTGCGGGGTTTAATCATTGATGTCATCCACATTATCGCTCGACAACCAGGCCACTTGTGGTTGAAATTTAACTATCAGCGCTTGCGGAATCTTCACATCTTGCAATTCTGGCCACTTCATTTTCTGTGCGGAATTGGTGTATCATCGTCGTTTGATATGCCATCAATTTCTGTTTCCAGAAAACTTCTACCTACTATGTCATTTTCGAATTCCATCAGTACATGCTGTGCGTTCTGTGATTTACCTGACAACACTAACAATACGAATCATTCACATACTTCTTTCTAAAAAAGAAGTCTCGGAATCATACACGTCGATACAGGCACTGCGTGAGGTAAACCGTTTACCCTTCTGAGTTTTATGTTGGTTAATACTCTTATTTGGCAGAATTTGTATGTATTTAAAATTCTATCTGCGATTGACCCCGATGGGCATCCTCTGATACTGTTTGGTATACGCATCATGATGCTCTACTATGCACAAAGTTTATCTCTCTCATATCTCTATTCCTATTGCTAGTTCCCATATAGGAGTTGCGTACATTAGTATAGATTTGATCTTTCTGTGTCTTCCAATATTTGGGATTAGCTTGGGCAATTGATAGGTCTTTTTGCTTGTGCATTTTAAGGTATCTTTAAAATTCATCATACGGTTAAATAGTACTTCTGCTGTGCCATTCAATCTGTTGAGTTTGTTGCTGAACTTTCTTTATGCTACTCGAGAGCATGTTTCTTTTTTTGTAGTCTGTAAAATGGAAAGTCTTATCTTTGATGGTGCCCTTATAGTGGAGTTGTGCCACTTTATTTCGAGCACCTTTTTTTTTTGTGGTCTGTAAAATGGAAAGTCATACCTTTGATGGTGCCCTTATAGTAGAGTTGTGCCACTTTCTTATGAGCATGGTTTCTTTTTGTTATGGTCTGTCAAGGGCAAAGCCGTATCTATATAATTTGGATGGTATCCTTATAGTGGAATTGTGCCACTTTCGCTATACTTTTGGCAACGTCTATTAATGCAATACCATCTACATATTTCATGACACTCATTCCATCTAGTACTCCATTGTACATTATATTTTACACGACTGGACCTAAGACTGATCCTTGTGGAACCCCTCTTGTTATTTTGTATATCTCTCCGTTTTGCAGAAGAAGATTCTGTCTTCGAAATAATATGCTATTATCCGCAATAGATAGTCTGGTACTTGTATATTTTTGTGCGCTTGTGCATATTTGTTGGTATTTTTCCCTCTTGTTAGCATGTATCTGAGGGCCTGGTTTACCTCTCATGCTGCACTAGTCTTTTCCTCGTTTCAACGCAAATTATTAATTAGCTTACTTCGCTTATTTCACTCCTCATGCATCGTATTTCCAATTTTTTCACTTGCTGGTAGATTGCTATCCATTTTTCAGGAGCGTAAGCAATAGAAAATTATATTGTCAGCTTATTGGCGTAGATTCAAGCCTGGATTAAGGCAAATATTTTCAGAATGACATAGAAGTGTGTTGTATAAGTTTACGTTTTCAGCTCTTCTGTTCACATAGAGTTCTAACATATATTGGAAATAAGTCACCAACTTCCCTTGGTGACGTTGTTCTGTAGATTTTGCCATTTAAATTCAACAGGGCTCATGTTGGACCATAGCTTCCCCTCTTGTTACACAAATATTACAACCTGATGCTCACTATTTGTTACTTCTTCACGCAAAACACATCATTGGTCCTTATTTATTCAAAAACGAGGCTGTAGCTAGTTTAAAGCCGTAACGGGTGTTACGGTTGAAAATCTGAAGGGGCGGAATGCTACTGGCAATTTCTATGAAGCACTGATGGTACAAATAGCAATGAAACAGAGTGAGATGCAAAATATTACGTGAATTTACCTGTATAATCTAAAAAAAATTTACTAATATTTTCTATTACTTTAAAATTTTCTAAATGGAATATGCGTGAACCTACACAATTTTAAATATTTTGATGACAGAAATGGAAAAGCAAGATACACAAAAGCACAAAGAAATATCATAGAAAAATGAAATTGTATATGTATGTACAAAATGCATGAAATAGCTTTACTACTTGCCTTATGCCAGGTATTTCCGCTTAAATTTAACTAATATTAAATTATGGAATAAGCTATAAATTCCTTATTACACATGATTTTTGTGTAACCTTGTTCAATGTTTTTCAATATATCGTTTTTTATCGAATTAATTGTGCACTAACCTATATGGTATATCTATCGTATTTATCTAAATTGTCTGATTTTTATTTACAAAGTGGTCAGATAATTTTCATGAACACATGAAAGTAGCGCTGAGTTGTATAGGTATACATATTTACATTTTTCAATAAGAATTTGTATCTTACACCTTTAAAGTATATGTCTTTTTATTTACAACTGCTGACAGATTATTTACAATTTTTTGTCTCGTTTGTTTGATCCAAAAGTATATAATTTAATTTTTGGTATAATTAGTTTAGAATATTAGAAATGCGTTTGCTAAGTAAACTTCTGTTGTTAAAAGTAAAAGTTCGTCTTATTTGAAGACCTTACATGCGTACGACAAGGCTTAGTTCTGAGACTACATATAACAGCGGTACTAAATTTTTGAGCCTACAGTATAATTTCTATGTAAATGTAAATGTTCTCTATGTTATTCTTATGAGGCTAAATTTAGAATCAAACGCTTTCGAGATAACTTAGAAAGTTATATATGTACATTCTTATATTTATATATGCATTATTATATTCAATTATGTATATTTATCTTAACTATCTGTCTCTGTATTTACAATATAGACAGATTATATGGATTGTAATATTTCATAAGGGTTTCGCTTTTCACTCATTGACTTTTTTTGATACAAAAGCCGTATGTTCATTGAGCTTTTAAAATTAATATACTGAGTATTATACAATACATATTTTTGTCATAAGTTTAATTAGCAAATAAGTTATCTTATACATCTATACGTTGTTATATACACAAATGTGTTTCTTAAATTAATTTGAGTCAGGCCTTTCGGGTTTGCTTTAGGCTTGGAACACGTTTGGGTTTTTGATGTTTTGGATATTCGAGTACTTCTTTCTAGTTGGTGATAGTGGGCTCTAATGTTCTATGCGATACGTTCTTAGTGGTGCTTCTTCCTTATAGACCAGATTAATAAAGCCTCCTTGTCGTATGCAGTTCTAACGAGTTCTATCTGTCTTTGGTTATAACCTTCTACATTTTCCTCGCTCCAAAGTAACCGTTGTTATGTACGCTTACTATTAATTTCATGTTGAATTTGATGATGTTTACGAAGCTTTCTTCCGTCGATGATATCGATTTGATTGGTCTTATATTCGTCCCGGTTTTGTGCTTCTTCAATTCTTGCTAGAAACTCTGTAGCAACAGATCAGATTACCGCATATTGGCGAAATCGTTTCAAAGCAGCTACAATAGCTAGCACCTCCAGTTCATAGCTGCTATAGTTGAGTTGCGCATGTGACGTCTGTCTACTGTTTTAGTATACGAGGGGAAATTGGCTTTTATGGGTCTGTAACAAATCTTGTCAGTAGAGTCGTAGAACTGGCTTTCTTGCAAGAATATTTTCTACTTCGTGGAAAGCTCCGCTTTGCTTCGCACTCCATTATAAAATAGCATCATTTTGAAGAAGGTCAGGTAACCTTCCTAGTTAATATCCTAAAGTAACTGCATAGATGAGTAGTTGACTAGAAATCAATAATAAGCGAAACTCCATTAAGAATTTAGTCCCCCCATTAAAAATTAGATGCCTCCCATGCATCAAAATAACCACTAAACCCATACTTTACCCCATTTTCCAAAAAAATTAACACATGATGAGGCATTAAAAGGACCTTTTTCCACTTAAGTGGGTATGAACTTGAGTGTGAGGTTCTTTTCAGAAAAAAAATACATATATACAAAAAAAAATTTTTATTTTTGAACCCCACTAATAAGGTTCTGATGATTTGCCAGCTTTGTAGTCCGGACCTCAACCAACCCTTTGGATTGAAAGTTATGGTCTGGGAGAATGGCCTGCTTTACTCAACACCGAAATATTGAGTATTTGAAGCAAGCCCTTGTCGAGACTTTTCGGGTGAATAACTTTGAATAAAGTCCTCCATAACGTGTAGCTAGGGATTCGACAAATAAAACGTATAAATTTGTTTTTAAAAATATCAGCGCATTTTTTTTTGGCGTAAGTTTTTCTTTGTATCAGTATTTAAGACTAGACTAGTTCTGTAGGTGTATGGATATTGAAATTAGTGTACGTATGTATTGTTGGATTCGTTTTCTTGAGAGTGTGCGGGGTTTAATCATTGATGTCATCCACATTATCGCTCGACAACCAGGCCACTCGTGGTTGAAATTTAACTATCAGCGCTTGCGGAATCTTCACATCTTGCAATTCTGGCCACTTCATTTTCTGTGCGGAATTGGTGTATCATCGTCGTTTGATATGCCATCAATTTCTGTTTCCAGAAAACTTCTACCTACTATGTCATTTTCGAATTCCATCAGTACATGCTGTGCGTTCTGTGATTTACCTGACAACACTAACAATACGAATCATTCACATACTTCTTTCTAAAAAAGAAGTCTCGGAATCATACACGTCGATACAGGCACTGCGTGAGGTAAACCGTTTACCCTTCTGAGTTTTATGTTGGTTAATACTCTTATTTGGCAGAATTTGTATGTATTTAAAATTCTATCTGCGATTGACCCCGATGGGCATCCTCTGATACTGTTTGGTATACGCATCATGATGCTCTACTATGCACAAAGTTTATCTCTCTCATATCTCTATTCCTATTGCTAGTTCCCATATAGGAGTTGCGTACATTAGTATAGATTTGATCTTTCTGTGTCTTCCAATATTTGGGATTAGCTTGGGCAATTGATAGGTCTTTTTGCTTGTGCATTTTAAGGTATCTTTAAAATTCATCATACGGTTAAATAGTACTTCTGCTGTGCCATTCAATTTGTTGAGTTTGTTGCTGAACTTTCTTTATGCTACTCGAGAGCATGTTTCTTTTTTTGTAGTCTGTAAAATGGAAAGTCTTATCTTTGATGGTGCCCTTATAGTGGAGTTGTGCCACTTTATTTCGAGCACCTTTTTTTTTTGTGGTCTGTAAAATGGAAAGTCATACCTTTGATGGTGCCCTTATAGTAGAGTTGTGCCACTTTCTTATGAGCATGGTTTCTTTTTGTTATGGTCTGTCAAGGGCAAAGCCGTATCTATATAATTTGGATGGTATCCTTATAGTGGAATTGTGCCACTTTCGCTATACTTTTGGCAACGTCTATTAATGCAATACCATCTACATATTTCATGACACTCATTCCATCTAGTACTCCATTGTACATTATATTTTACACGACTGGACCTAAGACTGATCCTTGTGGAACCCCTCTTGTTATTTTGTATATCTCTCCGTTTTGCAGAAGAAGATTCTGTCTTCGAAATAATATGCTATTATCCGCAATAGATAGTCTGGTACTTGTATATTTTTGTGCGCTTGTGCATATTTGTTGGTATTTTTCCCTCTTGTTAGCATGTATCTGAGGGCCTGGTTTACCTCTCATGCTGCACTAGTCTTTTCCTCGTTTCAACGCAAATTATTAATTAGCTTACTTCGCTTATTTCACTCCTCATGCATCGTATTTCCAATTTTTTCACTTGCTGGTAGATTGCTATCCATATTTCAGGAGCGTAAGCAATAGAAAATTATATTGTCAGCTTATTGGCGTAGATTCAAGCCTGGATTAAGGCAAATATTTTCAGAATGACATAGAAGTGTGTTGTATAAGTTTACGTTTTCAGCTCTTCTGTTCACATAGAGTTCTAACATATATTGGAAATAAGTCACCAACTTCCCTTGGTGACGTTGTTCTGTAGATTTTGCCATTTAAATTCAACAGGGCTCATGTTGGACCATAGCTTCCCCTCTTGTTACACAAATATTACAACCTGATGCTCACTATTTGTTACTTCTTCACGCAAAACACATCATTGGTCCTTATTTATTCAAAAACGAGGCTGTAGCTAGTTTAAAGCCGTAACGGGTGTTACGGTTGAAAATCTGAAGGGGCGGAATGCTACTGGCAATTTCTATGAAGCACTGATGGTACAAATAGCAATGAAACAGAGTGAGATGCAAAATATTACGTGAATTTACCTGTATAATCTAAAAAAAATTTACTAATACTTTCTATTACTTTAAAATTTTCTAACTGGAATATGCGTGAACCTACACAATTTTAAATATTTTGATGACAGAAATGGAAAAGCAAGATACACAAAAGCACAAAGAAATATCATAGAAAAATGAAATTGTATATGTATGTACAAAATGCATGAAATAGCTTTACTACTTGCCTTATGCCAGGTATTTCCGCTTAAATTTAACTAATATTAAATTATGGAATAAGCTATAAATTCCTTATTACACATGATTTTTGTGTAACCTTGTTCAATGTTTTTCAATATATCGTTTTTTATCGAATTAATTGTGCACTAACCTATATGGTATATCTATCGTATTTATCTAAATTGTCTGATTTTTATTTACAAAGTGGTCAGATAATTTTCATGAACACATGAAAGTAGCGCTGAGTTGTATAGGTATACATATTTACATTTTTCAATAAGAATTTGTATCTTACACCTTTAAAGTATATGTCTTTTTATTTACAACTGCTGACAGATTATTTACAATTTTTTGTCTCGTTTGTTTGATCCAAAAGTATATAATTTAATTTTTGGTATAATTAGTTTAGAATATTAGAAATGTGTTTGCTAAGTAAACTTCTGTTGTTAAAAGTAAAAGTTCGTCTTATTTGAAGACCTTACATGCGTACGACAAGGCTTAGTTCTGAGACTACATATAACAGCGGTACTAAATTTTTGAGCCTACAGTATAATTTCTATGTAAATGTAAATGTTCTCTATGTTATTCCTATGAGGCTAAATTTAGAATCAAACGCTTTCGAGATAACTTAGAAAGTTATATATGTACATTCTTATATTTATATATGCATTATTATATTCAATTATGTATATTTATCTTAACTATCTGTCTCTGTATTTACAATATAGACAGATTATATGGATTGTAATATTTCATAAGGGTTTCGCTTTTCACTCATTGACTTTTTTTGATACAAAAGCCGTATGTTCATTGAGCTTTTAAAATTAATATACTGAGTATTATACAATACATATTTTTGTCATAAGTTTAATTAGCAAATAAGTTATCTTATACATCTATACGTTGTTATATACACAAATGTGTTTCTTAAATTAATTTGAGTCAGGCCTTTCGGGTTTGCTTTAGGCTTGGAACACGTTTGGGTTTTTGATGTTTTGGATATTCGAGTACTTCTTTCTAGTTGGTGATAGTGGGCTCTAATGTTCTATGCGATACGTTCTTAGTGGTGCTTCTTCCTTATAGACCAGATTAATAAAGCCTCCTTGTCGTATGCAGTTCTAACGAGTTCTATCTGTCTTTGGTTATAACCTTCTACATTTTCCTCGCTCCAAAGTAACCGTTGTTATGTACGCTTACTATTAATTTCATGTTGAATTTGATGATGTTTACGAAGCTTTCTTCCGTCGATGATATCGATTTGATTGGTCTTATATTCGTCCCGGTTTTGTGCTTCTTCAATTCTTGCTAGAAACTCTGTAGCAACAGATCAGATTACCGCATATTGGCGAAATCGTTTCAAAGCAGCTACAATAGCTAGCACCTCCAGTTCATAGCTGCTATAGTTGAGTTGCGCATGTGACGTCTGTCTACTGTTTTAGTATACGAGGGGAAATTGGCTTTTATGGGTCTGTAACAAATCTTGTCAGTAGAGTCGTAGAACTGGCTTTCTTGCAAGAATATTTTCTACTTCGTGGAAAGCTCCGCTTTGCTTCGCACTCCATTATAAAATAGCATCATTTTGAAGAAGGTCAGGTAACCTTCCTAGTTAATATCCTAAAGTAACTGCATAGATGAGTAGTTGACTAGAAATCAATAATAAGCGAAACTCCATTAAGAATTTAGTCCCCCCATTAAAAATTAGATGCCTCCCATGCATCAAAATAACCACTGAACCCATCCTTTACCCCATTTTCCAAAAAAATTAACACATGATGAGGCATTAAAAGGACCTTTTTCCACTTAAGTGGGTATGAACTTGAGTGTGAGGTTCTTTTCAGAAAAAAAATACATATATACAAAAAAAAATTTTTATTTTTGAACCCCACTAATAAGGTTCTGATGATTTGCCAGCTTTGTAGTCCGGACCTCAACCAACCCTTTGGATTGAAAGTTATGGTCTGGGAGAATGGCCTGCTTTACTCAACACCGAAATATTGAGTATTTGAAGCAAGCCCTTGTCGAGACTTTTCGGGTGAATAACTTTGAATAAAGTCCTCCATAACGTGTAGCTAGGGATTCGACAAATAAAACGTATAAATTTGTTTTTAAAAATATCAGCGCATTTTTTTTTGGCGTAAGTTTTTCTTTGTATCAGTATTTAAGACTAGACTAGTTCTGTAGGTGTATGGATATTGAAATTAGTGTACGTATGTATTGTTGGATTCGTTTTCTTGAGAGTGTGCGGGGTTTAATCATTGATGTCATCCACATTATCGCTCGACAACCAGGCCACTCGTGGTTGAAATTTAACTATCAGCGCTTGCGGAATCTTCACATCTTGCAATTCTGGCCACTTCATTTTCTGTGCGGAATTGGTGTATCATCGTCGTTTGATATGCCATCAATTTCTGTTTCCAGAAAACTTCTACCTACTATGTCATTTTCGAATTCCATCAGTACATGCTGTGCGTTCTGTGATTTACCTGACAACACTAACAATACGAATCATTCACATACTTCTTTCTAAAAAAGAAGTCTCGGAATCATACACGTCGATACAGGCACTGCGTGAGGTAAACCGTTTACCCTTCTGAGTTTTATGTTGGTTAATACTCTTATTTGGCAGAATTTGTATGTATTTAAAATTCTATCTGCGATTGACCCCGATGGGCATCCTCTGATACTGTTTGGTATACGCATCATGATGCTCTACTATGCACAAAGTTTATCTCTCTCATATCTCTATTCCTATTGCTAGTTCCCATATAGGAGTTGCGTACATTAGTATAGATTTGATCTTTCTGTGTCTTCCAATATTTGGGATTAGCTTGGGCAATTGATAGGTCTTTTTGCTTGTGCATTTTAAGGTATCTTTAAAATTCATCATACGGTTAAATAGTACTTCTGCTGTGCCATTCAATCTGTTGAGTTTGTTGCTGAACTTTCTTTATGCTACTCGAGAGCATGTTTCTTTTTTTGTAGTCTGTAAAATGGAAAGTCTTATCTTTGATGGTGCCCTTATAGTGGAGTTGTGCCACTTTATTTCGAGCACCTTTTTTTTTTGTGGTCTGTAAAATGGAAAGTCATACCTTTGATGGTGCCCTTATAGTAGAGTTGTGCCACTTTCTTATGAGCATGGTTTCTTTTTGTTATGGTCTGTCAAGGGCAAAGCCGTATCTATATAATTTGGATGGTATCCTTATAGTGGAATTGTGCCACTTTCGCTATACTTTTGGCAACGTCTATTAATGCAATACCATCTACATATTTCATGACACTCATTCCATCTAGTACTCCATTGTACATTATATTTTACACGACTGGACCTAAGACTGATCCTTGTGGAACCCCTCTTGTTATTTTGTATATCTCTCCGTTTTGCAGAAGAAGATTCTGTCTTCGAAATAATATGCTATTATCCGCAATAGATAGTCTGGTACTTGTATATTTTTGTGCGCTTGTGCATATTTGTTGGTATTTTTCCCTCTTGTTAGCATGTATCTGAGGGCCTGGTTTACCTCTCATGCTGCACTAGTCTTTTCCTCGTTTCAACGCAAATTATTAATTAGCTTACTTCGCTTATTTCACTCCTCATGCATCGTATTTCCAATTTTTTCACTTGCTGGTAGATTGCTATCCATTTTTCAGGAGCGTAAGCAATAGAAAATTATATTGTCAGCTTATTGGCGTAGATTCAAGCCTGGATTAAGGCAAATATTTTCAGAATGACATAGAAGTGTGTTGTATAAGTTTACGTTTTCAGCTCTTCTGTTCACATAGAGTTCTAACATATATTGGAAATAAGTCACCAACTTCCCTTGGTGACGTTGTTCTGTAGATTTTGCCATTTAAATTCAACAGGGCTCATGTTGGACCATAGCTTCCCCTCTTGTTACACAAATATTACAACCTGATGCTCACTATTTGTTACTTCTTCACGCAAAACACATCATTGGTCCTTATTTATTCAAAAACGAGGCTGTAGCTAGTTTAAAGCCGTAACGGGTGTTACGGTTGAAAATCTGAAGGGGCGGAATGCTACTGGCAATTTCTATGAAGCACTGATGGTACAAATAGCAATGAAACAGAGTGAGATGCAAAATATTACGTGAATTTACCTGTATAATCTAAAAAAAATTTACTAATATTTTCTATTACTTTAAAATTTTCTAAATGGAATATGCGTGAACCTACACAATTTTAAATATTTTGATGACAGAAATGGAAAAGCAAGATACACAAAAGCACAAAGAAATATCATAGAAAAATGAAATTGTATATGTATGTACAAAATGCATGAAATAGCTTTACTACTTGCCTTATGCCAGGTATTTCCGCTTAAATTTAACTAATATTAAATTATGGAATAAGCTATAAATTCCTTATTACACATGATTTTTGTGTAACCTTGTTCAATGTTTTTCAATATATCGTTTTTTATCGAATTAATTGTGCACTAACCTATATGGTATATCTATCGTATTTATCTAAATTGTCTGATTTTTATTTACAAAGTGGTCAGATAATTTTCATGAACACATGAAAGTAGCGCTGAGTTGTATAGGTATACATATTTACATTTTTCAATAAGAATTTGTATCTTACACCTTTAAAGTATATGTCTTTTTATTTACAACTGCTGACAGATTATTTACAATTTTTTGTCTCGTTTGTTTGATCCAAAAGTATATAATTTAATTTTTGGTATAATTAGTTTAGAATATTAGAAATGTGTTTGCTAAGTAAACTTCTGTTGTTAAAAGTAAAAGTTCGTCTTATTTGAAGACCTTACATGCGTACGACAAGGCTTAGTTCTGAGACTACATATAACAGCGGTACTAAATTTTTGAGCCTACAGTATAATTTCTATGTAAATGTAAATGTTCTCTATGTTATTCTTATGAGGCTAAATTTAGAATCAAACGCTTTCGAGATAACTTAGAAAGTTATATATGTACATTCTTATATTTATATATGCATTATTATATTCAATTATGTATATTTATCTTAACTATCTGTCTCTGTATTTACAATATAGACAGATTATATGGATTGTAATATTTCATAAGGGTTTCGCTTTTCACTCATTGACTTTTTTTGATACAAAAGCCGTATGTTCATTGAGCTTTTAAAATTAATATACTGAGTATTATACAATACATATTTTTATCATAAGTTTAATTAGCAAATAAGTTATCTTATACATCTATACGTTGTTATATACACAAATGTGTTTCTTAAATTAATTTGAGTCAGGCCTTTCGGGTTTGCTTTAGGCTTGGAACACGTTTGGGTTTTTGATGTTTTGGATATTCGAGTACTTCTTTCTAGTTGGTGATAGTGGGCTCTAATGTTCTATGCGATACGTTCTTAGTGGTGCTTCTTCCTTATAGACCAGATTAATAAAGCCTCCTTGTCGTATGCAGTTCTAACGAGTTCTATCTGTCTTTGGTTATAACCTTCTACATTTTCCTCGCTCCAAAGTAACCGTTGTTATGTACGCTTACTATTAATTTCATGTTGAATTTGATGATGTTTACGAAGCTTTCTTCCGTCGATGATATCGATTTGATTGGTCTTATATTCGTCCCGGTTTTGTGCTTCTTCAATTCTTGCTAGAAACTCTGTAGCAACAGATCAGATTACCGCATATTGGCGAAATCGTTTCAAAGCAGCTACAATAGCTAGCACCTCCAGTTCATAGCTGCTATAGTTGAGTTGCGCATGTGACGTCTGTCTACTGTTTTAGTATACGAGGGGAAATTGGCTTTTATGGGTCTGTAACAAATCTTGTCAGTAGAGTCGTAGAACTGGCTTTCTTGCAAGAATATTTTCTACTTCGTGGAAAGCTCCGCTTTGCTTCGCACTCCATTATAAAATAGCATCATTTTGAAGAAGGTCAGGTAACCTTCCTAGTTAATATCCTAAAGTAACTGCATAGATGAGTAGTTGACTAGAAATCAATAATAAGCGAAACTCCATTAAGAATTTAGTCCCCCCATTAAAAATTAGATGCCTCCCGTGCATCAAAATAACCACTGAACCCATCCTTTACCCCATTTTCCAAAAAAATTAACACATGATGAGGCATTAAAAGGACCTTTTTCCACTTAAGTGGGTATGAACTTGAGTGTGAGGTTCTTTTCAGAAAAAAAATACATATATACAAAAAAAAATTTTTATTTTTGAACCCCACTAATAAGGTTCTGATGATTTGCCAGCTTTGTAGTCCGGACCTCAACCAACCCTTTGGATTGAAAGTTATGGTCTGGGAGAATGGCCTGCTTTACTCAACACCGAAATATTGAGTATTTGAAGCAAGCCCTTGTCGAGACTTTTCGGGTGAATAACTTTGAATAAAGTCCTCCATAACGTGTAGCTAGGGATTCGACAAATAAAACGTATAAATTTGTTTTTAAAAATATCAGCGCATTTTTTTTTGGCGTAAGTTTTTCTTTGTATCAGTATTTAAGACTAGACTAGTTCTGTAGGTGTATGGATATTGAAATTAGTGTACGTATGTATTGTTGGATTCGTTTTCTTGAGAGTGTGCGGGGTTTAATCATTGATGTCATCCACATTATCGCTCGACAACCAGGCCACTCGTGGTTGAAATTTAACTATCAGCGCTTGCGGAATCTTCACATCTTGCAATTCTGGCCACTTCATTTTCTGTGCGGAATTGGTGTATCATCGTCGTTTGATATGCCATCAAATTCTGTTTCCAGAAAACTTCTACCTACTATGTCATTTTCGAATTCCATCAGTACATGCTGTGCGTTCTGTGATTTACCTGACAACACTAACAATACGAATCATTCACATACTTCTTTCTAAAAAAGAAGTCTCGGAATCATACACGTCGATACAGGCACTGCGTGAGGTAAACCGTTTACCCTTCTGAGTTTTATGTTGGTTAATACTCTTATTTGGCAGAATTTGTATGTATTTAAAATTCTATCTGCGATTGACCCCGATGGGCATCCTCTGATACTGTTTGGTATACGCATCATGATGCTCTACTATGCACAAAGTTTATCTCTCTCATATCTCTATTCCTATTGCTAGTTCCCATATAGGAGTTGCGTACATTAGTATAGATTTGATCTTTCTGTGTCTTCCAATATTTGGGATTAGCTTGGGCAATTGATAGGTCTTTTTGCTTGTGCATTTTAAGGTATCTTTAAAATTCATCATACGGTTAAATAGTACTTCTGCTGTGCCATTCAATTTGTTGAGTTTGTTGCTGAACTTTCTTTATGCTACTCGAGAGCATGTTTCTTTTTTTGTAGTCTGTAAAATGGAAAGTCTTATCTTTGATGGTGCCCTTATAGTGGAGTTGTGCCACTTTATTTCGAGCACCTTTTTTTTTTGTGGTCTGTAAAATGGAAAGTCATACCTTTGATGGTGCCCTTATAGTAGAGTTGTGCCACTTTCTTATGAGCATGGTTTCTTTTTGTTATGGTCTGTCAAGGGCAAAGCCGTATCTATATAATTTGGATGGTATCCTTATAGTGGAATTGTGCCACTTTCGCTATACTTTTGGCAACGTCTATTAATGCAATACCATCTACATATTTCATGACACTCATTCCATCTAGTACTCCATTGTACATTATATTTTACACGACTGGACCTAAGACTGATCCTTGTGGAACCCCTCTTGTTATTTTGTATATCTCTCCGTTTTGCAGAAGAAGATTCTGTCTTCGAAATAATATGCTATTATCCGCAATAGATAGTCTGGTACTTGTATATTTTTGTGCGCTTGTGCATATTTGTTGGTATTTTTCCCTCTTGTTAGCATGTATCTGAGGGCCTGGTTTACCTCTCATGCTGCACTAGTCTTTTCCTCGTTTCAACGCAAATTATTAATTAGCTTACTTCGCTTATTTCACTCCTCATGCATCGTATTTCCAATTTTTTCACTTGCTGGTAGATTGCTATCCATTTTTCAGGAGCGTAAGCAATAGAAAATTATATTGTCAGCTTATTGGCGTAGATTCAAGCCTGGATTAAGGCAAATATTTTCAGAATGACATAGAAGTGTGTTGTATAAGTTTACGTTTTCAGCTCTTCTGTTCACATAGAGTTCTGACATATATTGGAAATAAGTCACCAACTTCCCTTGGTGACGTTGTTCTGTAGATTTTGCCATTTAAATTCAACAGGGCTCATGTTGGACCATAGCTTCCCCTCTTGTTACACAAATATTACAACCTGATGCTCACTATTTGTTACTTCTTCACGCAAAACACATCATTGGTCCTTATTTATTCAAAAACGAGGCTGTAGCTAGTTTAAAGCCGTAACGGGTGTTACGGTTGAAAATCTGAAGGGGCGGAATGCTACTGGCAATTTCTATGAAGCACTGATGGTACAAATAGCAATGAAACAGAGTGAGATGCAAAATATTACGTGAATTTACCTGTATAATCTAAAAAAAATTTACTAATATTTTCTATTACTTTAAAATTTTCTAAATGGAATATGCGTGAACCTACACAATTTTAAATATTTTGATGACAGAAATGGAAAAGCAAGATACACAAAAGCACAAAGAAATATCATAGAAAAATGAAATTGTATATGTATGTACAAAATGCATGAAATAGCTTTACTACTTGCCTTATGCCAGGTATTTCCGCTTAAATTTAACTAATATTAAATTATGGAATAAGCTATAAATTCCTTATTACACATGATTTTTGTGTAACCTTGTTCAATGTTTTTCAATATATCGTTTTTTATCGAATTAATTGTGCACTAACCTATATGGTATATCTATCGTATTTATCTAAATTGTCTGATTTTTATTTACAAAGTGGTCAGATAATTTTCATGAACACATGAAAGTAGCGCTGAGTTGTATAGGTATACATATTTACATTTTTCAATAAGAATTTGTATCTTACACCTTTAAAGTATATGTCTTTTTATTTACAACTGCTGACAGATTATTTACAATTTTTTGTCTCGTTTGTTTGATCCAAAAGTATATAATTTAATTTTTGGTATAATTAGTTTAGAATATTAGAAATGTGTTTGCTAAGTAAACTTCTGTTGTTAAAAGTAAAAGTTCGTCTTATTTGAAGACCTTACATGCGTACGACAAGGCTTAGTTCTGAGACTACATATAACAGCGGTACTAAATTTTTGAGCCTACAGTATAATTTCTATGTAAATGTAAATGTTCTCTATGTTATTCTTATGAGGCTAAATTTAGAATCAAACGCTTTCGAGATAACTTAGAAAGTTATATATGTACATTCTTATATTTATATATGCATTATTATATTCAATTATGTATATTTATCTTAACTATCTGTCTCTGTATTTACAATATAGACAGATTATATGGATTGTAATATTTCATAAGGGTTTCGCTTTTCACTCATTGACTTTTTTTGATACAAAAGCCGTATGTTCATTGAGCTTTTAAAATTAATATACTGAGTATTATACAATACATATTTTTGTCATAAGTTTAATTAGCAAATAAGTTATCTTATACATCTATACGTTGTTATATACACAAATGTGTTTCTTAAATTAATTTGAGTCAGGCCTTTCGGGTTTGCTTTAGGCTTGGAACACGTTTGGGTTTTTGATGTTTTGGATATTCGAGTACTTCTTTCTAGTTGGTGATAGTGGGCTCTAATGTTCTATGCGATACGTTCTTAGTGGTGCTTCTTCCTTATAGACCAGATTAATAAAGCCTCCTTGTCGTATGCAGTTCTAACGAGTTCTATCTGTCTTTGGTTATAACCTTCTACATTTTCCTCGCTCCAAAGTAACCGTTGTTATGTACGCTTACTATTAATTTCATGTTGAATTTGATGATGTTTACGAAGCTTTCTTCCGTCGATGATATCGATTTGATTGGTCTTATATTCGTCCCGGTTTTGTGCTTCTTCAATTCTTGCTAGAAACTCTGTAGCAACAGATCAGATTACCGCATATTGGCGAAATCGTTTCAAAGCAGCTACAATAGCTAGCACCTCCAGTTCATAGCTGCTATAGTTGAGTTGCGCATGTGACGTCTGTCTACTGTTTTAGTATACGAGGGGAAATTGGCTTTTATGGGTCTGTAACAAATCTTGTCAGTAGAGTCGTAGAACTGGCTTTCTTGCAAGAATATTTTCTACTTCGTGGAAAGCTCCGCTTTGCTTCGCACTCCATTATAAAATAGCATCATTTTGAAGAAGGTCAGGTAACCTTCCTAGTTAATATCCTAAAGTAACTGCATAGATGAGTAGTTGACTAGAAATCAATAATAAGCGAAACTCCATTAAGAATTTAGTCCCCCCATTAAAAATTAGATGCCTCCCATGCATCAAAATAACCACTGAACCCATCCTTTACCCCATTTTCCAAAAAAATTAACACATGATGAGGCATTAAAAGGACCTTTTTCCACTTAAGTGGGTATGAACTTGAGTGTGAGGTTCTTTTCAGAAAAAAAATACATATATACAAAAAAAAATTTTTATTTTTGAACCCCACTAATAAGGTTCTGATGATTTGCCAGCTTTGTAGTCCGGACCTCAACCAACCCTTTGGATTGAAAGTTATGGTCTGGGAGAATGGCCTGCTTTACTCAACACCGAAATATTGAGTATTTGAAGCAAGCCCTTGTCGAGACTTTTCGGGTGAATAACTTTGAATAAAGTCCTCCATAACGTGTAGCTAGGGATTCGACAAATAAAACGTATAAATTTGTTTTTAAAAATATCAGCGCATTTTTTTTTGGCGTAAGTTTTTCTTTGTATCAGTATTTAAGACTAGACTAGTTCTGTAGGTGTATGGATATTGAAATTAGTGTACGTATGTATTGTTGGATTCGTTTTCTTGAGAGTGTGCGGGGTTTAATCATTGATGTCATCCACATTATCGCTCGACAACCAGGCCACTCGTGGTTGAAATTTAACTATCAGCGCTTGCGGAATCTTCACATCTTGCAATTCTGGCCACTTCATTTTCTGTGCGGAATTGGTGTATCATCGTCGTTTGATATGCCATCAATTTCTGTTTCCAGAAAACTTCTACCTACTATGTCATTTTCGAATTCCATCAGTACATGCTGTGCGTTCTGTGATTTACCTGACAACACTAACAATACGAATCATTCACATACTTCTTTCTAAAAAAGAAGTCTCGGAATCATACACGTCGATACAGGCACTGCGTGAGGTAAACCGTTTACCCTTCTGAGTTTTATGTTGGTTAATACTCTTATTTGGCAGAATTTGTATGTATTTAAAATTCTATCTGCGATTGACCCCGATGGGCATCCTCTGATACTGTTTGGTATACGCATCATGATGCTCTACTATGCACAAAGTTTATCTCTCTCATATCTCTATTCCTATTGCTAGTTCCCATATAGGAGTTGCGTACATTAGTATAGATTTGATCTTTCTGTGTCTTCCAATATTTGGGATTAGCTTGGGCAATTGATAGGTCTTTTTGCTTGTGCATTTTAAGGTATCTTTAAAATTCATCATACGGTTAAATAGTACTTCTGCTGTGCCATTCAATCTGTTGAGTTTGTTGCTGAACTTTCTTTATGCTACTCGAGAGCATGTTTCTTTTTTTGTAGTCTGTAAAATGGAAAGTCTTATCTTTGATGGTGCCCTTATAGTGGAGTTGTGCCACTTTATTTCGAGCACCTTTTTTTTTTGTGGTCTGTAAAATGGAAAGTCATACCTTTGATGGTGCCCTTATAGTAGAGTTGTGCCACTTTCTTATGAGCATGGTTTCTTTTTGTTATGGTCTGTCAAGGGCAAAGCCGTATCTATATAATTTGGATGGTATCCTTATAGTGGAATTGTGCCACTTTCGCTATACTTTTGGCAACGTCTATTAATGCAATACCATCTACATATTTCATGACACTCATTCCATCTAGTACTCCATTGTACATTATATTTTACACGACTGGACCTAAGACTGATCCTTGTGGAACCCCTCTTGTTATTTTGTATATCTCTCCGTTTTGCAGAAGAAGATTCTGTCTTCGAAATAATATGCTATTATCCGCAATAGATAGTCTGGTACTTGTATATTTTTGTGCGCTTGTGCATATTTGTTGGTATTTTTCCCTCTTGTTAGCATGTATCTGAGGGCCTGGTTTACCTCTCATGCTGCACTAGTCTTTTCCTCGTTTCAACGCAAATTATTAATTAGCTTACTTCGCTTATTTCACTCCTCATGCATCGTATTTCCAATTTTTTCACTTGCTGGTAGATTGCTATCCATTTTTCAGGAGCGTAAGCAATAGAAAATTATATTGTCAGCTTATTGGCGTAGATTCAAGCCTGGATTAAGGCAAATATTTTCAGAATGACATAGAAGTGTGTTGTATAAGTTTACGTTTTCAGCTCTTCTGTTCACATAGAGTTCTAACATATATTGGAAATAAGTCACCAACTTCCCTTGGTGACGTTGTTCTGTAGATTTTGCCATTTAAATTCAACAGGGCTCATGTTGGACCATAGCTTCCCCTCTTGTTACACAAATATTACAACCTGATGCTCACTATTTGTTACTTCTTCACGCAAAACACATCATTGGTCCTTATTTATTCAAAAACGAGGCTGTAGCTAGTTTAAAGCCGTAACGGGTGTTACGGTTGAAAATCTGAAGGGGCGGAATGCTACTGGCAATTTCTATGAAGCACTGATGGTACAAATAGCAATGAAACAGAGTGAGATGCAAAATATTACGTGAATTTACCTGTATAATCTAAAAAAAATTTACTAATATTTTCTATTACTTTAAAATTTTCTAAATGGAATATGCGTGAACCTACACAATTTTAAATATTTTGATGACAGAAATGGAAAAGCAAGATACACAAAAGCACAAAGAAATATCATAGAAAAATGAAATTGTATATGTATGTACAAAATGCATGAAATAGCTTTACTACTTGCCTTATGCCAGGTATTTCCGCTTAAATTTAACTAATATTAAATTATGGAATAAGCTATAAATTCCTTATTACACATGATTTTTGTGTAACCTTGTTCAATGTTTTTCAATATATCGTTTTTTATCGAATTAATTGTGCACTAACCTATATGGTATATCTATCGTATTTATCTAAATTGTCTGATTTTTATTTACAAAGTGGTCAGATAATTTTCATGAACACATGAAAGTAGCGCTGAGTTGTATAGGTATACATATTTACATTTTTCAATAAGAATTTGTATCTTACACCTTTAAAGTATATGTCTTTTTATTTACAACTGCTGACAGATTATTTACAATTTTTTGTCTCGTTTGTTTGATCCAAAAGTATATAATTTAATTTTTGGTATAATTAGTTTAGAATATTAGAAATGTGTTTGCTAAGTAAACTTCTGTTGTTAAAAGTAAAAGTTCGTCTTATTTGAAGACCTTACATGCGTACGACAAGGCTTAGTTCTGAGACTACATATAACAGCGGTACTAAATTTTTGAGCCTACAGTATAATTTCTATGTAAATGTAAATGTTCTCTATGTTATTCTTATGAGGCTAAATTTAGAATCAAACGCTTTCGAGATAACTTAGAAAGTTATATATGTACATTCTTATATTTATATATGCATTATTATATTCAATTATGTATATTTATCTTAACTATCTGTCTCTGTATTTACAATATAGACAGATTATATGGATTGTAATATTTCATAAGGGTTTCGCTTTTCACTCATTGACTTTTTTTGATACAAAAGCCGTATGTTCATTGAGCTTTTAAAATTAATATACTGAGTATTATACAATACATATTTTTGTCATAAGTTTAATTAGCAAATAAGTTATCTTATACATCTATACGTTGTTATATACACAAATGTGTTTCTTAAATTAATTTGAGTCAGGCCTTTCGGGTTTGCTTTAGGCTTGGAACACGTTTGGGTTTTTGATGTTTTGGATATTCGAGTACTTCTTTCTAGTTCTTAGTGGTGCTTCTTCCTTATAGACCAGATTAATAAAGCCTCCTTGTCGTATGCAGTTCTAACGAGTTCTATCTGTCTTTGGTTATAACCTTCTACATTTTCCTCGCTCCAAAGTAACCGTTGTTATGTACGCTTACTATTAATTTCATGTTGAATTTGATGATGTTTACGAAGCTTTCTTCCGTCGATGATATCGATTTGATTGGTCTTATATTCGTTCCGGTTTTGTGCTTCTTCAATTCTTGCTAGAAACTCTGTAGCAACAGATCAGATTACCGCATATTGGCGAAATCGTTTCAAAGCAGCTACAATAGCTAGCACCTCCAGTTCATAGCTGCTATAGTTGAGTTGCGCATGTGACGTCTGTCTACTGTTTTAGTATACGAGGGGAAATTGGCTTTTATGGGTCTGTAACAAATCTTGTCAGTAGAGTCGTAGAACTGGCTTTCTTGCAAGAATATTTTCTACTTCGTGGAAAGCTCCGCTTTGCTTCGCACTCCATTATAAAATAGCATCATTTTGAAGAAGGTCAGGTAACCTTCCTAGTTAATATCCTAAAGTAACTGCATAGATGAGTAGTTGACTAGAAATCAATAATAAGCGAAACTCCATTAAGAATTTAGTCCCCCCATTAAAAATTAGATGCCTCCCATGCATCAAAATAACCACTGAACCCATCCTTTACCCCATTTTCCAAAAAAAATTAACACATGATGAGGCATTAAAAGGACCTTTTTCCACTTAAGTGGGTATGAACTTGAGTGTGAGGTTCTTTTCAGAAAAAAAATACATATATACAAAAAAAAATTTTTATTTTTGAACCCCACTAATAAGGTTCTGATGATTTGCCAGCTTTGTAGTCCGGACCTCAACCAACCCTTTGGATTGAAAGTTATGGTCTGGGAGAATGGCCTGCTTTACTCAACACCGAAATATTGAGTATTTGAAGCAAGCCCTTGTCGAGACTTTTCGGGTGAATAACTTTGAATAAAGTCCTCCATAACGTGTAGCTAGGGATTCGACAAATAAAACGTATAAATTTGTTTTTAAAAATATCAGCGCATTTTTTTTTGGCGTAAGTTTTTCTTTGTATCAGTATTTAAGACTAGACTAGTTCTGTAGGTGTATGGATATTGAAATTAGTGTACGTATGTATTGTTGGATTCGTTTTCTTGAGAGTGTGCGGGGTTTAATCATTGATGTCATCCACATTATCGCTCGACAACCAGGCCACTCGTGGTTGAAATTTAACTATCAGCGCTTGCGGAATCTTCACATCTTGCAATTCTGGCCACTTCATTTTCTGTGCGGAATTGGTGTATCATCGTCGTTTGATATGCCATCAATTTCTGTTTCCAGAAAACTTCTACCTACTATGTCATTTTCGAATTCCATCAGTACATGCTGTGCGTTCTGTGATTTACCTGACAACACTAACAATACGAATCATTCACATACTTCTTTCTAAAAAAGAAGTCTCGGAATCATACACGTCGATACAGGCACTGCGTGAGGTAAACCGTTTACCCTTCTGAGTTTTATGTTGGTTAATACTCTTATTTGGCAGAATTTGTATGTATTTAAAATTCTATCTGCGATTGACCCCGATGGGCATCCTCTGATACTGTTTGGTATACGCATCATGATGCTCTACTATGCACAAAGTTTATCTCTCTCATATCTCTATTCCTATTGCTAGTTCCCATATAGGAGTTGCGTACATTAGTATAGATTTGATCTTTCTGTGTCTTCCAATATTTGGGATTAGCTTGGGCAATTGATAGGTCTTTTTGCTTGTGCATTTTAAGGTATCTTTAAAATTCATCATACGGTTAAATAGTACTTCTGCTGTGCCATTCAATCTGTTGAGTTTGTTGCTGAACTTTCTTTATGCTACTCGAGAGCATGTTTCTTTTTTTGTAGTCTGTAAAATGGAAAGTCTTATCTTTGATGGTGCCCTTATAGTGGAGTTGTGCCACTTTATTTCGAGCACCTTTTTTTTTTGTGGTCTGTAAAATGGAAAGTCATACCTTTGATGGTGCCCTTATAGTAGAGTTGTGCCACTTTCTTATGAGCATGGTTTCTTTTTGTTATGGTCTGTCAAGGGCAAAGCCGTATCTACATAATTTGGATGGTATCCTTATAGTGGAATTGTGCCACTTTCGCTATACTTTTGGCAACGTCTATTAATGCAATACCATCTACATATTTCATGACACTCATTCCATCTAGTACTCCATTGTACATTATATTTTACACGACTGGACCTAAGACTGATCCTTGTGGAACCCCTCTTGTTATTTTGTATATCTCTCCGTTTTGCAGAAGAAGATTCTGTCTTCGAAATAATATGCTATTATCCGCAATAGATAGTCTGGTACTTGTATATTTTTGTGCGCTTGTGCATATTTGTTGGTATTTTTCCCTCTTGTTAGCATGTATCTGAGGGCCTGGTTTACCTCTCATGCTGCACTAGTCTTTTCCTCGTTTCAACGCAAATTATTAATTAGCTTACTTCGCTTATTTCACTCCTCATGCATCGTATTTCCAATTTTTTCACTTGCTGGTAGATTGCTATCCATTTTTCAGGAGCGTAAGCAATAGAAAATTATATTGTCAGCTTATTGGCGTAGATTCAAGCCTGGATTAAGGCAAATATTTTCAGAATGACATAGAAGTGTGTTGTATAAGTTTACGTTTTCAGCTCTTCTGTTCACATAGAGTTCTAACATATATTGGAAATAAGTCACCAACTTCCCTTGGTGACGTTGTTCTGTAGATTTTGCCATTTAAATTCAACAGGGCTCATGTTGGACCATAGCTTCCCCTCTTGTTACACAAATATTACAACCTGATGCTCACTATTTGTTACTTCTTCACGCAAAACACATCATTGGTCCTTATTTATTCAAAAACGAGGCTGTAGCTAGTTTAAAGCCGTAACGGGTGTTACGGTTGAAAATCTGAAGGGGCGGAATGCTACTGGCAATTTCTATGAAGCACTGATGGTACAAATAGCAATGAAACAGAGTGAGATGCAAAATATTACGTGAATTTACCTGTATAATCTAAAAAAAATTTACTAATATTTTCTATTACTTTAAAATTTTCTAAATGGAATATGCGTGAACCTACACAATTTTAAATATTTTGATGACAGAAATGGAAAAGCAAGATACACAAAAGCACAAAGAAATATCATAGAAAAATGAAATTGTATATGTATGTACAAAATGCATGAAATAGCTTTACTACTTGCCTTATGCCAGGTATTTCCGCTTAAATTTAACTAATATTAAATTATGGAATAAGCTATAAATTCCTTATTACACATGATTTTTGTGTAACCTTGTTCAATGTTTTTCAATATATCGTTTTTTATCGAATTAATTGTGCACTAACCTATATGGTATATCTATCGTATTTATCTAAATTGTCTGATTTTTATTTACAAAGTGGTCAGATAATTTTCATGAACACATGAAAGTAGCGCTGAGTTGTATAGGTATACATATTTACATTTTTCAATAAGAATTTGTATCTTACACCTTTAAAGTATATGTCTTTTTATTTACAACTGCTGACAGATTATTTACAATTTTTTGTCTCGTTTGTTTGATCCAAAAGTATATAATTTAATTTTTGGTATAATTAGTTTAGAATATTAGAAATGTGTTTGCTAAGTAAACTTCTGTTGTTAAAAGTAAAAGTTCGTCTTATTTGAAGACCTTACATGCGTACGACAAGGCTTAGTTCTGAGACTACATATAACAGCGGTACTAAATTTTTGAGCCTACAGTATAATTTCTATGTAAATGTAAATGTTCTCTATGTTATTCTTATGAGGCTAAATTTAGAATCAAACGCTTTCGAGATAACTTAGAAAGTTATATATGTACATTCTTATATTTATATATGCATTATTATATTCAATTATGTATATTTATCTTAACTATCTGTCTCTGTATTTACAATATAGACAGATTATATGGATTGTAATATTTCATAAGGGTTTCGCTTTTCACTCATTGACTTTTTTTGATACAAAAGCCGTATGTTCATTGAGCTTTTAAAATTAATATACTGAGTATTATACAATACATATTTTTGTCATAAGTTTAATTAGCAAATAAGTTATCTTATACATCTATACGTTGTTATATACACAAATGTGTTTCTTAAATTAATTTGAGTCAGGCCTTTCGGGTTTGCTTTAGGCTTGGAACACGTTTGGGTTTTTGATGTTTTGGATATTCGAGTACTTCTTTCTAGTTGGTGATAGTGGGCTCTAATGTTCTATGCGATACGTTCTTAGTGGTGCTTCTTCCTTATAGACCAGATTAATAAAGCCTCCTTGTCGTATGCAGTTCTAACGAGTTCTATCTGTCTTTGGTTATAACCTTCTACATTTTCCTCGCTCCAAAGTAACCGTTGTTATGTACGCTTACTATTAATTTCATGTTGAATTTGATGATGTTTACGAAGCTTTCTTCCGTCGATGATATCGATTTGATTGGTCTTATATTCGTTCCGGTTTTGTGCTTCTTCAATTCTTGCTAGAAACTCTGTAGCAACAGATCAGATTACCGCATATTGGCGAAATCGTTTCAAAGCAGCTACAATAGCTAGCACCTCCAGTTCATAGCTGCTATAGTTGAGTTGCGCATGTGACGTCTGTCTACTGTTTTAGTATACGAGGGGAAATTGGCTTTTATGGGTCTGTAACAAATCTTGTCAGTAGAGTCGTAGAACTGGCTTTCTTGCAAGAATATTTTCTACTTCGTGGAAAGCTCCGCTTTGCTTCGCACTCCATTATAAAATAGCATCATTTTGAAGAAGGTCAGGTAACCTTCCTAGTTAATATCCTAAAGTAACTGCATAGATGAGTAGTTGACTAGAAATCAATAATAAGCGAAACTCCATTAAGAATTTAGTCCCCCCATTAAAAATTAGATGCCTCCCATGCATCAAAATAACCACTGAACCCATCCTTTACCCCATTTTCCAAAAAAATTAACACATGATGAGGCATTAAAAGGACCTTTTTCCACTTAAGTGGGTATGAACTTGAGTGTGAGGTTCTTTTCAGAAAAAAAATACATATATACAAAAAAAAATTTTTATTTTTGAACCCCACTAATAAGGTTCTGATGATTTGCCAGCTTTGTAGTCCGGACCTCAACCAACCCTTTGGATTGAAAGTTATGGTCTGGGAGAATGGCCTGCTTTACTCAACACCGAAATATTGAGTATTTGAAGCAAGCCCTTGTCGAGACTTTTCGGGTGAATAACTTTGAATAAAGTCCTCCATAACGTGTAGCTAGGGATTCGACAAATAAAACGTATAAATTTGTTTTTAAAAATATCAGCGCATTTTTTTTTGGCGTAAGTTTTTCTTTGTATCAGTATTTAAGACTAGACTAGTTCTGTAGGTGTATGGATATTGAAATTAGTGTACGTATGTATTGTTGGATTCGTTTTCTTGAGAGTGTGCGGGGTTTAATCATTGATGTCATCCACATTATCGCTCGACAACCAGGCCACTCGTGGTTGAAATTTAACTATCAGCGCTTGCGGAATCTTCACATCTTGCAATTCTGGCCACTTCATTTTCTGTGCGGAATTGGTGTATCATCGTCGTTTGATATGCCATCAATTTCTGTTTCCAGAAAACTTCTACCTACTATGTCATTTTCGAATTCCATCAGTACATGCTGTGCGTTCTGTGATTTACCTGACAACACTAACAATACGAATCATTCACATACTTCTTTCTAAAAAAGAAGTCTCGGAATCATACACGTCGATACAGGCACTGCGTGAGGTAAACCGTTTACCCTTCTGAGTTTTATGTTGGTTAATACTCTTATTTGGCAGAATTTGTATGTATTTAAAATTCTATCTGCGATTGACCCCGATGGGCATCCTCTGATACTGTTTGGTATACGCATCATGATGCTCTACTATGCACAAAGTTTATCTCTCTCATATCTCTATTCCTATTGCTAGTTCCCATATAGGAGTTGCGTACATTAGTATAGATTTGATCTTTCTGTGTCTTCCAATATTTGGGATTAGCTTGGGCAATTGATAGGTCTTTTTGCTTGTGCATTTTAAGGTATCTTTAAAATTCATCATACGGTTAAATAGTACTTCTGCTGTGCCATTCAATCTGTTGAGTTTGTTGCTGAACTTTCTTTATGCTACTCGAGAGCATGTTTCTTTTTTTGTAGTCTGTAAAATGGAAAGTCTTATCTTTGATGGTGCCCTTATAGTGGAGTTGTGCCACTTTATTTCGAGCACCTTTTTTTTTTGTGGTCTGTAAAATGGAAAGTCATACCTTTGATGGTGCCCTTATAGTAGAGTTGTGCCACTTTCTTATGAGCATGGTTTCTTTTTGTTATGGTCTGTCAAGGGCAAAGCCTTATCTATATAATTTGGATGGTATCCTTATAGTGGAATTGTGCCACTTTCGCTATACTTTTGGCAACGTCTATTAATGCAATACCATCTACATATTTCATGACACTCATTCCATCTAGTACTCCATTGTACATTATATTTTACACGACTGGACCTAAGACTGATCCTTGTGGAACCCCTCTTGTTATTTTGTATATCTCTCCGTTTTGCAGAAGAAGATTCTGTCTTCGAAATAATATGCTATTATCCGCAATAGATAGTCTGGTACTTGTATATTTTTGTGCGCTTGTGCATATTTGTTGGTATTTTTCCCTCTTGTTAGCATGTATCTGAGGGCCTGGTTTACCTCTCATGCTGCACTAGTCTTTTCCTCGTTTCAACGCAAATTATTAATTAGCTTACTTCGCTTATTTCACTCCTCATGCATCGTATTTCCAATTTTTTCACTTGCTGGTAGATTGCTATCCATTTTTCAGGAGCGTAAGCAATAGAAAATTATATTGTCAGCTTATTGGCGTAGATTCAAGCCTGGATTAAGGCAAATATTTTCAGAATGACATAGAAGTGTGTTGTATAAGTTTACGTTTTCAGCTCTTCTGTTCACATAGAGTTCTAACATATATTGGAAATAAGTCACCAACTTCCCTTGGTGACGTTGTTCTGTAGATTTTGCCATTTAAATTCAACAGGGCTCATGTTGGACCATAGCTTCCCCTCTTGTTACACAAATATTACAACCTGATGCTCACTATTTGTTACTTCTTCACGCAAAACACATCATTGGTCCTTATTTATTCAAAAACGAGGCTGTAGCTAGTTTAAAGCCGTAACGGGTGTTACGGTTGAAAATCTGAAGGGGCGGAATGCTACTGGCAATTTCTATGAAGCACTGATGGTACAAATAGCAATGAAACAGAGTGAGATGCAAAATATTACGTGAATTTACCTGTATAATCTAAAAAAAATTTACTAATATTTTCTATTACTTTAAAATTTTCTAAATGGAATATGCGTGAACCTACACAATTTTAAATATTTTGATGACAGAAATGGAAAAGCAAGATACACAAAAGCACAAAGAAATATCATAGAAAAATGAAATTGTATATGTATGTACAAAATGCATGAAATAGCTTTACTACTTGCCTTATGCCAGGTATTTCCGCTTAAATTTAACTAATATTAAATTATGGAATAAGCTATAAATTCCTTATTACACATGATTTTTGTGTAACCTTGTTCAATGTTTTTCAATATATCGTTTTTTATCGAATTAATTGTGCACTAAGCTATATGGTATATCTATCGTATTTATCTAAATTGTCTGATTTTTATTTACAAAGTGGTCAGATAATTTTCATGAACACATGAAAGTAGCGCTGAGTTGTATAGGTATACATATTTACATTTTTCAATAAGAATTTGTATCTTACACCTTTAAAGTATATGTTTTTTTATTTACAACTGCTGACAGATTATTTACAATTTTTTGTCTCGTTTGTTTGATCCAAAAGTATATAATTTAATTTTTGGTATAATTAGTTTAGAATATTAGAAATGTGTTTGCTAAGTAAACTTCTGTTGTTAAAAGTAAAAGTTCGTCTTATTTGAAGACCTTACATGCGTACGAAAAGGCTTAGTTCTGAGACTACATATAACAGCGGTACTAAATTTTTGAGCCTACAGTATAATTTCTATGTAAATGTAAATGTTCTCTATGTTATTCTTATGAGGCTAAATTTAGAATCAAACGCTTTCGAGATAACTTAGAAAGTTATATATGTACATTCTTATATTTATATATGCATTATTATATTCAATTATGTATATTTATCTTAACTATCTGTCTCTGTATTTACAATATAGACAGATTATATGGATTGTAATATTTCATAAGGGTTTCGCTTTTCACTCATTGACTTTTTTTGATACAAAAGCCGTATGTTCATTGAGCTTTTAAAATTAATATACTGAGTATTATACAATACATATTTTTATCATAAGTTTAATTAGCAAATAAGTTATCTTATACATCTATACGTTGTTATATACACAAATGTGTTTCTTAAATTAATTTGAGTCAGGCCTTTCGGGTTTGCTTTAGGCTTGGAACACGTTTGGGTTTTTCATGTTTTGGATATTCGAGTACTTCTTTCTAGTTGGTGATAGTGGGCTCTAATGTTCTATGCGATACGTTCTTAGTGGTGCTTCTTCCTTATAGACCAGATTAATAAAGCCTCCTTGTCGTATGCAGTTCTAACGAGTTCTATCTGTCTTTGGTTATAACCTTCTACATTTTCCTCGCTCCAAAGTAACCGTTGTTATGTACGCTTACTATTAATTTCATGTTGAATTTGATGATGTTTACGAAGCTTTCTTCCGTCGATGATATCGATTTGATTGGTCTTATATTCGTCCCGGTTTTGTGCTTCTTCAATTCTTGCTAGAAACTCTGTAGCAACAGATCAGATTACCGCATATTGGCGAAATCGTTTCAAAGCAGCTACAAAAGCTAGCACCTCCAGTTCATAGCTGCTATAGTTGAGTTGCGCATGTGACGTCTGTCTACTGTTTTAGTATACGAGGGGAAATTGGCTTTTATGGGTCTGTAACAAATCTTGTCAGTAGAGTCGTAGAACTGGCTTTCTTGCAAGAATATTTTCTACTTCGTGGAAATCTCCGCTTTGCTTCGCACTCCATTATAAAATAGCATCATTTTGAAGAAGGTCAGGTAACCTTCCTAGTTAATATCCTAAAGTAACTGCATAGATGAGTAGTTGACTAGAAATCAATAATAAGCGAAACTCCATTAAGAATTTAGTCCCCCCATTAAAAATTAGATGCCTCCCATGCATCAAAATAACCACTGAACCCATCCTTTACCCCATTTTCCAAAAAAATTAACACATGATGAGGCATTAAAAGGACCTTTTTCCACTTAAGTGGGTATGAACTTGAGTGTGAGGTTCTTTTCAGAAAAAAAATACATATATACAAAAAAAAATTTTTATTTTTGAACCCCACTAATAAGGTTCTGATGATTTGCCAGCTTTGTAGTCCGGACCTCAACCAACCCTTTGGATTGAAAGTTATGGTCTGGGAGAATGGCCTGCTTTACTCAACACCGAAATATTGAGTATTTGAAGCAAGCCCTTGTCGAGACTTTTCGGGTGAATAACTTTGAATAAAGTCCTCCATAACGTGTAGCTAGGGATTCGACAAATAAAACGTATAAATTTGTTTTTAAAAATATCAGCGCATTTTTTTTTGGCGTAAGTTTTTCTTTGTATCAGTATTTAAGACTAGACTAGTTCTGTAGGTGTATGGATATTGAAATTAGTGTACGTATGTATTGTTGGATTCGTTTTCTTGAGAGTGTGCGGGGTTTAATCATTGATGTCATCCACATTATCGCTCGACAACCAGGCCACTCGTGGTTGAAATTTAACTATCAGCGCTTGCGGAATCTTCACATCTTGCAATTCTGGCCACTTCATTTTCTGTGCGGAATTGGTGTATCATCGTCGTTTGATATGCCATCAATTTCTGTTTCCAGAAAACTTCTACCTACTATGTCATTTTCGAATTCCATCAGTACATGCTGTGCGTTCTGTGATTTACCTGACAACACTAACAATACGAATCATTCACATACTTCTTTCTAAAAAAGAAGTCTCGGAATCATACACGTCGATACAGGCACTGCGTGAGGTAAACCGTTTACCCTTCTGAGTTTTATGTTGGTTAATACTCTTATTTGGCAGAATTTGTATGTATTTAAAATTCTATCTGCGATTGACCCCGATGGGCATCCTCTGATACTGTTTGGTATACGCATCATGATGCTCTACTATGCACAAAGTTTATCTCTCTCATATCTCTATTCCTATTGCTAGTTCCCATATAGGAGTTGCGTACATTAGTATAGATTTGATCTTTCTGTGTCTTCCAATATTTGGGATTAGCTTGGGCAATTGATAGGTCTTTTTGCTTGTGCATTTTAAGGTATCTTTAAAATTCATCATACGGTTAAATAGTACTTCTGCTGTGCCATTCAATCTGTTGAGTTTGTTGCTGAACTTTCTTTATGCTACTCGAGAGCATGTTTCTTTTTTTGTAGTCTGTAAAATGGAAAGTCTTATCTTTGATGGTGCCCTTATAGTGGAGTTGTGCCACTTTATTTCGAGCACCTTTTTTTTTTGTGGTCTGTAAAATGGAAAGTCATACCTTTGATGGTGCCCTTATAGTAGAGTTGTGCCACTTTCTTATGAGCATGGTTTCTTTTTGTTATGGTCTGTCAAGGGCAAAGCCTTATCTATATAATTTGGATGGTATCCTTATAGTGGAATTGTGCCACTTTCGCTATACTTTTGGCAACGTCTATTAATGCAATACCATCTACATATTTCATGACACTCATTCCATCTAGTACTCCATTGTACATTATATTTTACACGACTGGACCTAAGACTGATCCTTGTGGAACCCCTCTTGTTATTTTGTATATCTCTCCGTTTTGCAGAAGAAGATTCTGTCTTCGAAATAATATGCTATTATCCGCAATAGATAGTCTGGTACTTGTATATTTTTGTGCGCTTGTGCATATTTGTTGGTATTTTTCCCTCTTGTTAGCATGTATCTGAGGGCCTGGTTTACCTCTCATGCTGCACTAGTCTTTTCCTCGTTTCAACGCAAATTATTAATTAGCTTACTTCGCTTATTTCACTCCTCATGCATCGTATTTCCAATTTTTTCACTTGCTGGTAGATTGCTATCCATTTTTCAGGAGCGTAAGCAATAGAAAATTATATTGTCAGCTTATTGGCGTAGATTCAAGCCTGGATTAAGGCAAATATTTTCAGAATGACATAGAAGTGTGTTGTATAAGTTTACGTTTTCAGCTCTTCTGTTCACATAGAGTTCTAACATATATTGGAAATAAGTCACCAACTTCCCTTGGTGACGTTGTTCTGTAGATTTTGCCATTTAAATTCAACAGGGCTCATGTTGGACCATAGCTTCCCCTCTTGTTACACAAATATTACAACCTGATGCTCACTATTTGTTACTTCTTCACGCAAAACACATCATTGGTCCTTATTTATTCAAAAACGAGGCTGTAGCTAGTTTAAAGCCGTAACGGGTGTTACGGTTGAAAATCTGAAGGGGCGGAATGCTACTGGCAATTTCTATGAAGCACTGATGGTACAAATAGCAATGAAACAGAGTGAGATGCAAAATATTACGTGAATTTACCTGTATAATCTAAAAAAAATTTACTAATATTTTCTATTACTTTAAAATTTTCTAAATGGAATATGCGTGAACCTACACAATTTTAAATATTTTGATGACAGAAATGGAAAAGCAAGATACACAAAAGCACAAAGAAATATCATAGAAAAATGAAATTGTATATGTATGTACAAAATGCATGAAATAGCTTTACTACTTGCCTTATGCCAGGTATTTCCGCTTAAATTTAACTAATATTAAATTATGGAATAAGCTATAAATTCCTTATTACACATGATTTTTGTGTAACCTTGTTCAATGTTTTTCAATATATCGTTTTTTATCGAATTAATTGTGCACTAACCTATATGGTATATCTATCGTATTTATCTAAATTGTCTGATTTTTATTTACAAAGTGGTCAGATAATTTTCATGAACACATGAAAGTAGCGCTGAGTTGTATAGGTATACATATTTACATTTTTCAATAAGAATTTGTATCTTACACCTTTAAAGTATATGTTTTTTTATTTACAACTGCTGACAGATTATTTACAATTTTTTGTCTCGTTTGTTTGATCCAAAAGTATATAATTTAATTTTTGGTATAATTAGTTTAGAATATTAGAAATGTGTTTGCTAAGTAAACTTCTGTTGTTAAAAGTAAAAGTTCGTCTTATTTGAAGACCTTACATGCGTACGAAAAGGCTTAGTTCTGAGACTACATATAACAGCGGTACTAAATTTTTGAGCCTACAGTATAATTTCTATGTAAATGTAAATGTTCTCTATGTTATTCTTATGAGGCTAAATTTAGAATCAAACGCTTTCGAGATGACTTAGAAAGTTATATATGTACATTCTTATATTTATATATGCATTATTATATTCAATTATGTATATTTATCTTAACTATCTGTCTCTGTATTTACAATATAGACAGATTATATGGATTGTAATATTTCATAAGGGTTTCGCTTTTCACTCATTGACTTTTTTTGATACAAAAGCCGTATGTTCATTGAGCTTTTAAAATTAATATACTGAGTATTATACAATACATATTTTTATCATAAGTTTAATTAGCAAATAAGTTATCTTATACATCTATACGTTGTTATATACACAAATGTGTTTCTTAAATTAATTTGAGTCAGGCCTTTCGGGTTTGCTTTAGGCTTGGAACACGTTTGGGTTTTTCATGTTTTGGATATTCGAGTACTTCTTTCTAGTTGGTGATAGTGGGCTCTAATGTTCTATGCGATACGTTCTTAGTGGTGCTTCTTCCTTATAGACCAGATTAATAAAGCCTCCTTGTCGTATGCAGTTCTAACGAGTTCTATCTGTCTTTGGTTATAACCTTCTACATTTTCCTCGCTCCAAAGTAACCGTTGTTATGTACGCTTACTATTAATTTCATGTTGAATTTGATGATGTTTACGAAGCTTTCTTCCGTCGATGATATCGATTTGATTGGTCTTATATTCGTCCCGGTTTTGTGCTTCTTCAATTCTTGCTAGAAACTCTGTAGCAACAGATCAGATTACCGCATATTGGCGAAATCGTTTCAAAGCAGCTACAAAAGCTAGCACCTCCAGTTCATAGCTGCTATAGTTGAGTTGCGCATGTGACGTCTGTCTACTGTTTTAGTATACGAGGGGAAATTGGCTTTTATGGGTCTGTAACAAATCTTGTCAGTAGAGTCGTAGAACTGGCTTTCTTGCAAGAATATTTTCTACTTCGTGGAAAGCTCCGCTTTGCTTCGCACTCCATTATAAAATAGCATCATTTTGAAGAAGGTCAGGTAACCTTCCTAGTTAATATCCTAAAGTAACTGCATAGATGAGTAGTTGACTAGAAATCAATAATAAGCGAAACTCCATTAAGAATTTAGTCCCCCCATTAAAAATTAGATGCCTCCCATGCATCAAAATAACCACTGAACCCATCCTTTACCCCATTTTCCAAAAAAATTAACACATGATGAGGCATTAAAAGGACCTTTTTCCACTTAAGTGGGTATGAACTTGAGTGTGAGGTTCTTTTCAGAAAAAAAATACATATATACAAAAAAAAATTTTTATTTTTGAACCCCACTAATAAGGTTCTGATGATTTGCCAGCTTTGTAGTCCGGACCTCAACCAACCCTTTGGATTGAAAGTTATGGTCTGGGAGAATGGCCTGCTTTACTCAACACCGAAATATTGAGTATTTGAAGCAAGCCCTTGTCGAGACTTTTCGGGTGAATAACTTTGAATAAAGTCCTCCATAACGTGTAGCTAGGGATTCGACAAATAAAACGTATAAATTTGTTTTTAAAAATATCAGCGCATTTTTTTTTGGCGTAAGTTTTTCTTTGTATCAGTATTTAAGACTAGACTAGTTCTGTAGGTGTATGGATATTGAAATTAGTGTACGTATGTATTGTTGGATTCGTTTTCTTGAGAGTGTGCGGGGTTTAATCATTGATGTCATCCACATTATCGCTCGACAACCAGGCCACTCGTGGTTGAAATTTAACTATCAGCGCTTGCGGAATCTTCACATCTTGCAATTCTGGCCACTTCATTTTCTGTGCGGAATTGGTGTATCATCGTCGTTTGATATGCCATCAATTTCTGTTTCCAGAAAACTTCTACCTACTATGTCATTTTCGAATTCCATCAGTACATGCTGTGCGTTCTGTGATTTACCTGACAACACTAACAATACGAATCATTCACATACTTCTTTCTAAAAAAGAAGTCTCGGAATCATACACGTCGATACAGGCACTGCGTGAGGTAAACCGTTTACCCTTCTGAGTTTTATGTTGGTTAATACTCTTATTTGGCAGAATTTGTATGTATTTAAAATTCTATCTGCGATTGACCCCGATGGGCATCCTCTGATACTGTTTGGTATACGCATCATGATGCTCTACTATGCACAAAGTTTATCTCTCTCATATCTCTATTCCTATTGCTAGTTCCCATATAGGAGTTGCGTACATTAGTATAGATTTGATCTTTCTGTGTCTTCCAATATTTGGGATTAGCTTGGGCAATTGATAGGTCTTCTTGCTTGTGCATTTTAAGGTATCTTTAAAATTCATCATACGGTTAAATAGTACTTCTGCTGTGCCATTCAATCTGTTGAGTTTGTTGCTGAACTTTCTTTATGCTACTCGAGAGCATGTTTCTTTTTTTGTAGTCTGTAAAATGGAAAGTCTTATCTTTGATGGTGCCCTTATAGTGGAGTTGTGCCACTTTATTTCGAGCACCTTTTTTTTTTGTGGTCTGTAAAATGGAAAGTCATACCTTTGATGGTGCCCTTATAGTAGAGTTGTGCCACTTTCTTGTGAGCATGGTTTCTTTTTGTTATGGTCTGTCAAGGGCAAAGCCGTATCTATATAATTTGGATGGTATCCTTATAGTGGAATTGTGCCACTTTCGCTATACTTTTGGCAACGTCTATTAATGCAATACCATCTACATATTTCATGACA
Organism: Volucella zonaria; assembly: GCA_963966105.1. Lineage (NCBI taxonomy): Eukaryota > Metazoa > Arthropoda > Insecta > Diptera > Syrphidae > Volucella > Volucella zonaria. Next base: position 1,991,479 of record OZ014536.1, on the reverse strand, counting down.
CTCATTCCATCTAGTACTCCATTGTACATTATATTTTACACGACTGGACCTAAGACTGATCCTTGTGGAACCCCTCTTGTTATTTTGTATATCTCTCCGTTTTGCAGAAGAAGATTCTGTCTTCGAAATAATATGCTATTATCCGCAATAGATAGTCTGGTACTTGTATATTTTTGTGCGCTTGTGCATATTTGTTGGTATTTTTCCCTCTTGTTAGCATGTATCTGAGGGCCTGGTTTACCTCTCATGCTGCACTAGTCTTTTCCTCGTTTCAACGCAAATTATTAATTAGCTTACTTCGCTTATTTCACTCCTCATGCATCGTATTTCCAATTTTTTCACTTGCTGGTAGATTGCTATCCATTTTTCAGGAGCGTAAGCAATAGAAAATTATATTGTCAGCTTATTGGCGTAGATTCAAGCCTGGATTAAGGCAAATATTTTCAGAATGACATAGAAGTGTGTTGTATAAGTTTACGTTTTCAGCTCTTCTGTTCACATAGAGTTCTAACATATATTGGAAATAAGTCACCAACTTCCCTTGGTGACGTTGTTCTGTAGATTTTGCCATTTAAATTCAACAGGGCTCATGTTGGACCATAGCTTCCCCTCTTGTTACACAAATATTACAACCTGATGCTCACTATTTGTTACTTCTTCACGCAAAACACATCATTGGTCCTTATTTATTCAAAAACGAGGCTGTAGCTAGTTTAAAGCCGTAACGGGTGTTACGGTTGAAAATCTGAAGGGGCGGAATGCTACTGGCAATTTCTATGAAGCACTGATGGTACAAATAGCAATGAAACAGAGTGAGATGCAAAATATTACGTGAATTTACCTGTATAATCTAAAAAAAATTTACTAATATTTTCTATTACTTTAAAATTTTCTAAATGGAATATGCGTGAACCTACACAATTTTAAATATTTTGATGACAGAAATGGAAAAGCAAGATACACAAAAGCACAAAGAAATATCATAGAAAAATGAAATTGTATATGTATGTACAAAATGCATGAAATAGCTTTACTACTTGCCTTATGCCAGGTATTTCCGCTTAAATTTAACTAATATTAAATTATGGAATAAGCTATAAATTCCTTATTACACATGATTTTTGTGTAACCTTGTTCAATGTTTTTCAATATATCGTTTTTTATCGAATTAATTGTGCACTAACCTATATGGTATATCTATCGTATTTATCTAAATTGTCTGATTTTTATTTACAAAGTGGTCAGGTAATTTTCATGAACACATGAAAGTAGCGCTGAGTTGTATAGGTATACATATTTACATTTTTCAATAAGAATTTGTATCTTACACCTTTAAAGTATATGTCTTTTTATTTACAACTGCTGACAGATTATTTACAATTTTTTGTCTCGTTTGTTTGATCCAAAAGTATATAATTTAATTTTTGGTATAATTAGTTTAGAATATTAGAAATGTGTTTGCTAAGTAAACTTCTGTTGTTAAAAGTAAAAGTTCGTCTTATTTGAAGACCTTACATGCGTACGACAAGGCTTAGTTCTGAGACTACATATAACAGCGGTACTAAATTTTTGAGCCTACAGTATAATTTCTATGTAAATGTAAATGTTCTCTATGTTATTCTTATGAGGCTAAATTTAGAATCAAACGCTTTCGAGATAACTTAGAAAGTTATATATGTACATTCTTATATTTATATATGCATTATTATATTCAATTATGTATATTTATCTTAACTATCTGTCTCTGTATTTACAATATAGACAGATTATATGGATTGTAATATTTCATAAGGGTTTCGCTTTTCACTCATTGACTTTTTTTGATACAAAAGCCGTATGTTCATTGAGCTTTTAAAATTAATATACTGAGTATTATACTCGTACAATACATATTTTTGTCATAAGTTTAATTAGCAAATAAGTTATCTTATACATCTATACGTTGTTATATACACAAATGTGTTTCTTAAATTAATTTGAGTCAGGCCTTTCGGGTTTGCTTTAGGCTTGGAACACGTTTGGGTTTTTGATGTTTTGGATATTCGAGTACTTCTTTCTAGTTGGTGATAGTGGGCTCTAATGTTCTATGCGATACGTTCTTAGTGGTGCTTCTTCCTTATAGACCAGATTAATAAAGCCTCCTTGTCGTATGCAGTTCTAACGAGTTCTATCTGTCTTTGGTTATAACCTTCTACATTTTCCTCGCTCCAAAGTAACCGTTGTTATGTACGCTTACTATTAATTTCATGTTGAATTTGATGATGTTTACGAAGCTTTCTTCCGTCGATGATATCGATTTGATTGGTCTTATATTCGTCCCGGTTTTGTGCTTCTTCAATTCTTGCTAGAAACTCTGTAGCAACAGATCAGATTACCGCATATTGGCGAAATCGTTTCAAAGCAGCTACAATAGCTAGCACCTCCAGTTCATAGCTGCTATAGTTGAGTTGCGCATGTGACGTCTGTCTACTGTTTTAGTATACGAGGGGAAATTGGCTTTTATGGGTCTGTAACAAATCTTGTCAGTAGAGTCGTAGAACTGGCTTTCTTGCAAGAATATTTTCTACTTCGTGGAAAGCTCCGCTTTGCTTCGCACTCCATTATAAAATAGCATCATTTTGAAGAAGGTCAGGTAACCTTCCTAGTTAATATCCTAAAGTAACTGCATAGATGAGTAGTTGACTAGAAATCAATAATAAGCGAAACTCCATTAAGAATTTAGTCCCCCCATTAAAAATTAGATGCCTCCCATGCATCAAAATAACCACTGAACCCATCCTTTACCCCATTTTCCAAAAAAATTAACACATGATGAGGCATTAAAAGGACCTTTTTCCACTTAAGTGGGTATGAACTTGAGTGTGAGGTTCTTTTCAGAAAAAAAATACATATATACAAAAAAAAATTTTTATTTTTGAACCCCACTAATAAGGTTCTGATGATTTGCCAGCTTTGTAGTCCGGACCTCAACCAACCCTTTGGATTGAAAGTTATGGTCTGGGAGAATGGCCTGCTTTACTCAACACCGAAATATTGAGTATTTGAAGCAAGCCCTTGTCGAGACTTTTCGGGTGAATAACTTTGAATGAAGTCCTCCATAACGTGTAGCTAGGGATTCGACAAATAAATCGTATAAATTTGTTTTTAAAAATATCAGCGCATTTTTTTTTGGCGTAAGTTTTTCTTTGTATCAGTATTTAAGACTAGACTAGTTCTGTAGGTGTATGGATATTGAAATTAGTGTACGTATGTATTGTTGGATTCGTTTTCTTGAGAGTGTGCGGGGTTTAATCATTGATGTCATCCACATTATCGCTCGACAACCAGGCCACTCGTGGTTGAAATTTAACTATCAGCGCTTGCGGAATCTTCACATCTTGCAATTCTGGCCACTTCATTTTCTGTGCGGAATTGGTGTATCATCGTCGTTTGATATGCCATCAATTTCTGTTTCCAGAAAACTTCTACCTACTATGTCATTTTCGAATTCCATCAGTACATGCTGTGCGTTCTGTGATTTACCTGACAACACTAACAATACGAATCATTCACATACTTTTTTCTAAAAAAGAAGTCTCGGAATCATACACGTCGATACAGGCACTGCGTGAGGTAAACCGTTTACCCTTCTGAGTTTTATGTTGGTTAATACTCTTATTTGGCAGAATTTGTATGTATTTAAAATTCTATCTGCGATTGACCCCGATGGGCATCCTCTGATACTGTTTGGTATACGCATCATGATGCTCTACTATGCACAAAGTTTATCTCTCTCATATCTCTATTCCTATTGCTAGTTCCCATATAGGAGTTGCGTACATTAGTATAGATTTGATCTTTCTGTGTCTTCCAATATTTGGGATTAGCTTGGGCAATTGATAGGTCTTTTTGCTTGTGCATTTTAAGGTATCTTTAAAATTCATCATACGGTTAAATAGTACTTCTGCTGTGCCATTCAATCTGTTGAGTTTGTTGCTGAACTTTCTTTATGCTACTCGAGAGCATGTTTCTTTTTTTGTAGTCTGTAAAATGGAAAGTCTTATCTTTGATGGTGCCCTTATAGTGGAGTTGTGCCACTTTATTTCGAGCACCTTTTTTTTTTGTGGTCTGTAAAATGGAAAGTCATACCTTTGATGGTGCCCTTATAGTAGAGTTGTGCCACTTTCTTGTGAGCATGGTTTCTTTTTGTTATGGTCTGTCAAGGGCAAAGCCGTATCTATATAATTTGGATGGTATCCTTATAGTGGAATTGTGCCACTTTCGCTATACTTTTGGCAACGTCTATTAATGCAATACCATCTACATATTTCATGACACTCATTCCATCTAGTACTCCATTGTACATTATATTTTACACGACTGGACCTAAGACTGATCCTTGTGGAACCCCTCTTGTTATTTTGTATATCTCTCCGTTTTGCAGAAGAAGATTCTGTCTTCGAAATAATATGCTATTATCCGCAATAGATAGTCTGGTACTTGTATATTTTTGTGCGCTTGTGCATATTTGTTGGTATTTTTCCCTCTTGTTAGCATGTATCTGAGGGCCTGGTTTACCTCTCATGCTGCACTAGTCTTTTCCTCGTTTCAACGCAAATTATTAATTAGCTTACTTCGCTTATTTCACTCCTCATGCATCGTATTTCCAATTTTTTCACTTGCTGGTAGATTGCTATCCATTTTTCAGGAGCGTAAGCAATAGAAAATTATATTGTCAGCTTATTGGCGTAGATTCAAGCCTGGATTAAGGCAAATATTTTCAGAATGACATAGAAGTGTGTTGTATAAGTTTACGTTTTCAGCTCTTCTGTTCACATAGAGTTCTAACATATATTGGAAATAAGTCACCAACTTCCCTTGGTGACGTTGTTCTGTAGATTTTGCCATTTAAATTCAACAGGGCTCATGTTGGACCATAGCTTCCCCTCTTGTTACACAAATATTACAACCTGATGCTCACTATTTGTTACTTCTTCACGCAAAACACATCATTGGTCCTTATTTATTCAAAAACGAGGCTGTAGCTAGTTTAAAGCCGTAACGGGTGTTACGGTTGAAAATCTGAAGGGGCGGAATGCTACTGGCAATTTCTATGAAGCACTGATGGTACAAATAGCAATGAAACAGAGTGAGATGCAAAATATTACGTGAATTTACCTGTATAATCTAAAAAAAATTTACTAATATTTTCTATTACTTTAAAATTTTCTAAATGGAATATGCGTGAACCTACACAATTTTAAATATTTTGATGACAGAAATGGAAAAGCAAGATACACAAAAGCACAAAGAAATATCATAGAAAAATGAAATTGTATATGTATGTACAAAATGCATGAAATAGCTTTACTACTTGCCTTATGCCAGGTATTTCCGCTTAAATTTAACTAATATTAAATTATGGAATAAGCTATAAATTCCTTATTACACATGATTTTTGTGTAACCTTGTTCAATGTTTTTCAATATATCGTTTTTTATCGAATTAATTGTGCACTAACCTATATGGTATATCTATCGTATTTATCTAAATTGTCTGATTTTTATTTACAAAGTGGTCAGATAATTTTCATGAACACATGGAAGTAGCGCTGAGTTGTATAGGTATACATATTTACATTTTTCAATAAGAATTTGTATCTTACACCTTTAAAGTATATGTCTTTTTATTTACAACTGCTGACAGATTATTTACAATTTTTTGTCTCGTTTGTTTGATCCAAAAGTATATAATTTAATTTTTGGTATAATTAGTTTAGAATATTAGAAATGTGTTTGCTAAGTAAACTTCTGTTGTTAAAAGTAAAAGTTCGTCTTATTTGAAGACCTTACATGCGTACGAAAAGGCTTAGTTCTGAGACTACATATAACAGCGGTACTAAATTTTTGAGCCTACAGTATAATTTCTATGTAAATGTAAATGTTCTCTATGTTATTCTTATGAGGCTAAATTTAGAATCAAACGCTTTCGAGATAACTTAGAAAGTTATATATGTACATTCTTATATTTATATATGCATTATTATATTCAATTATGTATATTTATCTTAACTATCTGTCTCTGTATTTACAATATAGACAGATTATATGGATTGTAATATTTCATAAGGGTTTCGCTTTTCACTCATTGACTTTTTTTGATACAAAAGCCGTATGTTCATTGAGCTTTTAAAATTAATATACTGAGTATTATACTCGTACAATACATATTTTTGTCATAAGTTTAATTAGCAAATAAGTTATCTTATACATCTATACGTTGTTATATACACAAATGTGTTTCTTAAATTAATTTGAGTCAGGCCTTTCGGGTTTGCTTTAGGCTTGGAACACGTTTGGGTTTTTGATGTTTTGGATATTCGAGTACTTCTTTCTAGTTGGTGATAGTGGGCTCTAATGTTCTATGCGATACGTTCTTAGTGGTGCTTCTTCCTTATAGACCAGATTAAGAAAGCCTCCTTGTCGTATGCAGTTCTAACGAGTTCTATCTGTCTTTGGTTATAACCTTCTACATTTTCCTCGCTCCAAAGTAACCGTTGTTATGTACGCTTACTATTAATTTCATGTTGAATTTGATGATGTTTACGAAGCTTTCTTCCGTCGATGATATCGATTTGATTGGTCTTATATTCGTCCCGGTTTTGTGCTTCTTCAATCCTTGCTAGAAACTCTGTAGCAACAGATCAGATTACCGCATATTGGCGAAATCGTTTCAAAGCAGCTACAATAGCTAGCACCTCCAGTTCATAGCTGCTATAGTTGAGTTGCGCATGTGACGTCTGTCTACTGTTTTAGTATACGAGGGGAAATTGGCTTTTATGGGTCTGTAACAAATCTTGTCAGTAGAGTCGTAGAACTGGCTTTCTTGCAAGAATATTTTCTACTTCGTGGAAAGCTCCGCTTTGCTTCGCACTCCATTATAAAATAGCATCATTTTGAAGAAGGTCAGGTAACCTTCCTAGTTAATATCCTAAAGTAACTGCATAGATGAGTAGTTGACTAGAAATCAATAATAAGCGAAACTCCATTAAGAATTTAGTCCCCCCATTAAAAATTAGATGCCTCCCATGCATCAAAATAACCACTGAACACATCCTTTACCCCATTTTCCAAAAAAATTAACACATGATGAGGCATTAAAAGGACCTTTTTCCACTTAAGTGGGTATGAACTTGAGTGTGAGGTTCTTTTCAGAAAAAAAATACATATATACAAAAAAAAATTTTTATTTTTGAACCCCACTAATAAGGTTCTGATGATTTGCCAGCTTTGTAGTCCGGACCTCAACCAACCCTTTGGATTGAAAGTTATGGTCTGGGAGAATGGCCTGCTTTACTCAACACCGAAATATTGAGTATTTGAAGCAAGCCCTTGTCGAGACTTTTCGGGTGAATAACTTTGAATGAAGTCCTCCATAACGTGTAGCTAGGGATTCGACAAATAAAACGTATAAATTTGTTTTTAAAAATATCAGCGCATTTTTTTTTGGCGTAAGTTTTTCTTTGTATCAGTATTTAAGACTAGACTAGTTCTGTAGGTGTATGGATATTGAAATTAGTGTACGTATGTATTGTTGGATTCGTTTTCTTGAGAGTGTGCGGGGTTTAATCATTGATGTCATCCACATTATCGCTCGACAACCAGGCCACTCGTGGTTGAAATTTAACTATCAGCGCTTGCGGAATCTTCACATCTTGCAATTCTGGCCACTTCATTTTCTGTGCGGAATTGGTGTATCATCGTCGTTTGATATGCCATCAATTTCTGTTTCCAGAAAGCTTCTACCTACTATGTCATTTTCGAATTCCATCAGTACATGCTGTGCGTTCTGTGATTTACCTGACAACACTAACAATACGAATCATTCACATACTTCTTTTTAAAAAAGAAATCTCGGAATCATACACGTCGATACAGGCACTGCGTGAGGTAAACCGTTTACCCTTCTGAGTTTTATGTTGGTTAATACTCTTATTTGGCAGAATTTGTATGTATTTAAAATTCTATCTGCGATTGACCCCGATGGGCATCCTCTGATACTGTTTGGTATACGCATCATGATGCTCTACTATGCACAAAGTTTATCTCTCTCATATCTCTATTCCTATTGCTAGTTCCCATATAGGAGTTGCGTACATTAGTATAGATTTGATCTTTCTGTGTCTTCCAATATTTGGGATTAGCTTGGGCAATTGGTAGGTCTTTTTGCTTGTGCATTTTAAGGTATCTTTAAAATTCAGCATACGGTTAAATAGTACTTCTGCTGTGCCATTCAATCTGTTGAGTTTGTTGCTGAACTTTCTTTATGCTACTCGAGAGCATGTTTCTTTTTTTGTAGTCTGTAAAATGGAAAGTCTTATCTTTGATGGTGCCCTTATAGTGGAGTTGTGCCACTTTATTTCGAGCACCTTTTTTTTTGTGGTCTGTAAAATGGAAAGTCATACCTTTGATGGTGCCCTTATAGTAGAGTTGTGCCACTTTCTTGTGAGCATGGTTTCTTTTTGTTATGGTCTGTCAAGGGCAAAGCCGTATCTATATAATTTGGATGGTATCCTTATAGTGGAATTGTGCCACTTTCGCTATACTTTTGGCAACGTCTATTAATGCAATACCATCTACATATTTCATGACACTCATTCCATCTAGTACTCCATTGTACATTATATTTTACACGACTGGACCTAAGACTGATCCTTGTGGAACCCCTCTTGTTATTTTGTATATCTCTCCGTTTTGCAGAAGAAGATTCTGTCTTCGAAATAATATGCTATTATCCGCAATAGATAGTCTGGTACTTGTATATTTTTGTGCGCTTGTGCATATTTGTTGGTATTTTTCCCTCTTGTTAGCATGTATCTGAGGGCCTGGTTTACCTCTCATGCTGCACTAGTCTTTTCCTCGTTTCAACGCAAATTATTAATTAGCTTACTTCGCTTATTTCACTCCTCATGCATCGTATTTCCAATTTTTTCACTTGCTGGTAGATTGCTATCCATTTTTCAGGAGCGTAAGCAATAGAAAATTATATTGTCAGCTTATTGGCGTAGATTCAAGCCTGGATTAAGGCAAATATTTTCAGAATGACATAGAAGTGTGTTGTATAAGTTTACGTTTTCAGCTCTTCTGTTCACATAGAGTTCTAACATATATTGGAAATAAGTCACCAACTTCCCTTGGTGACGTTGTTCTGTAGATTTTGCCATTTAAATTCAACAGGGCTCATGTTGGACCATAGCTTCCCCTCTTGTTACACAAATATTACAACCTGATGCTCACTATTTGTTACTTCTTCACGCAAAACACATCATTGGTCCTTATTTATTCAAAAACGAGGCTGTAGCTAGTTTAAAGCCGTAACGGGTGTTACGGTTGAAAATCTGAAGGGGCGGAATGCTACTGGCAATTTCTATGAAGCACTGATGGTACAAATAGCAATGAAACAGAGTGAGATGCAAAATATTACGTGAATTTACCTGTATAATCTAAAAAAAATTTACTAATATTTTCTATTACTTTAAAATTTTCTAAATGGAATATGCGTGAACCTACACAATTTTAAATATTTTGATGACAGAAATGGAAAAGCAAGATACACAAAAGCACAAAGAAATATCATAGAAAAATGAAATTGTATATGTATGTACAAAATGCATGAAATAGCTTTACTACTTGCCTTATGCCAGGTATTTCCGCTTAAATTTAACTAATATTAAATTATGGAATAAGCTATAAATTCCTTATTACACATGATTTTTGTGTAACCTTGTTCAATGTTTTTCAATATATCGTTTTTTATCGAATTAATTGTGCACTAACCTATATGGTATATCTATCGTATTTATCTAAATTGTCTGATTTTTATTTACAAAGTGGTCAGATAATTTTCATGACCACATGAAAGTAGCGCTGAGTTGTATAGGTATACATATTTACATTTTTCAATAAGAATTTGTATCTTACACCTTTAAAGTATATGTCTTTTTATTTACAACTGCTGACAGATTATTTACAATTTTTTGTCTCGTTTGTTTGATCCAAAAGTATATAATTTAATTTTTGGTATAATTAGTTTAGAATATTAGAAATGTGTTTGCTAAGTAAACTTCTGTTGTTAAAAGTAAAAGTTCGTCTTATTTGAAGACCTTACATGCGTACGAAAAGGCTTAGTTCTGAGACTACATATAACAGCGGTACTAAATTTTTGAGCCTACAGTATAATTTCTATGTAAATGTAAATGTTCTCTATGTTATTCTTATGAGGCTAAATTTAGAATCAAACGCTTTCGAGATAACTTAGAAAGTTATATATGTACATTCTTATATTTATATATGCATTATTATATTCAATTATGTATATTTATCTTAACTATCTGTCTCTGTATTTACAATATAGACAGATTATATGGATTGTAATATTTCATAAGGGTTTCGCTTTTCACTCATTGACTTTTTTTGATACAAAAGCCGTATGTTCATTGAGCTTTTAAAATTAATATACTGAGTATTATACTCGTACAATACATATTTTTGTCATAAGTTTAATTAGCAAATAAGTTATCTTATACATCTATACGTTGTTATATACACAAATGTGTTTCTTAAATTAATTTAAGTCAGGCCTTTCGGGTTTGCTTTAGGCTTGGAACACGTTTGGGTTTTTGATGTTTTGGATATTCGAGTACTTCTTTCTAGTTGGTGATAGTGGGCTCTAATGTTCTATGCGATACGTTCTTAGTGGTGCTTCTTCCTTATAGACCAGATTAATAAAGCCTCCTTGTCGTATGCAGTTCTAACGAGTTCTATCTGTCTTTGGTTATAACCTTCTACATTTTCCTCGCTCCAAAGTAACCGTTGTTATGTACGCTTACTATTAATTTCATGTTGAATTTGGTGATGCTTTCGAAGCTTTCTTCCGTCGATGATATCGATTTGATTGGTCTTATATTCGTCCCGGTTTTGTGCTTCTTCAATTCTTGCTAGAAACTCTGTAGCAACAGATCAGATTACCGCATATTGGCGAAAGCGTTTCAAAGCAGCTACAATAGCTAGCACCTCCAGTTCATAGCTGCTATAGTTGAGTTGCGCATGTGACGTCTGTCTACTGTTTTAGTATACGAGGGGAAATTGGCTTTTATGGGTCTGTAACAAATCTTGTCAGTAGAGTCGTAGAACCGGCTTTCTTGCAAGAATATTTTCTACTTCGTGGAAAGCTCCGCTTTGCTTCGCACTCCATTATAAAATAGCATCATTTTGAAGAAGGTCAGGTAACCTTCCTAGTTAATATCCTAAAGTAACTGCATAGATGAGTAGTTGACTAGAAATCAATAATAAGCGAAACTCCATTAAGAATTTAGTCCCCCCATTAAAAATTAGATGCCTCCCATGCATCAAAATAACCACTGAACCCATCCTTTACCCCATTTTCCAAAAAAATTAACACATGATGAGGCATTAAAAGGACCTTTTTCCACTTAAGTGGGTATGAACTTGAGTGTGAGGTTCTTTTCAGAAAAAAAATACATATATACAAAAAAAAATTTTTATTTTTGAACCCCACTAATAAGGTTCTGATGATTTGCCAGCTTTGTAGTCCGGACCTCAACCAACCCTTTGGATTGAAAGTTATGGTCTGGGAGAATGGCCTGCTTTACTCAACACCGAAATATTGAGTATTTGAAGCAAGCCCTTGTCGAGACTTTTCGGGTGAATAACTTTGAATGAAGTCCTCCATAACGTGTAGCTAGGGATTCGACAAATAAAACGTATAAATTTGTTTTTAAAAATATCAGCGCATTTTTTTTTGGCGTAAGTTTTTCTTTGTATCAGTATTTAAGACTAGACTAGTTCTGTAGGTGTATGGATATTGAAATTAGTGTACGTATGTATTGTTGGATTCGTTTTCTTGAGAGTGTGCGGGGTTTAATCATTGATGTCATCCACATTATCGCTCGACAACCAGGCCACTCATGGTTGAAATTTAACTATCAGCGCTTGCGGAATCTTCACATCTTGCAATTCTGGCCACTTCATTTTCTGTGCGGAATTGGTGTATCATCGTCGTTTGATATGCCATCAATTTCTGTTTCCAGAAAGCTTCTACCTACTATGTCATTTTCGAATTCCATCAGTACATGCTGTGCGTTCTGTGATTTACCTGACAACACTAACAATACGAATCATTCACATACTTCTTTTTAAAAAAGAAGTCTCGGAATCATACACGTCGATACAGGCACTGCGTGAGGTAAACCGTTTACCCTTCTGAGTTTTATGTTGGTTAATACTCTTATTTGGCAGAATTTGTATGTATTTAAAATTCTATCTGCGATTGACCCCGATGGGCATCCTCTGATACTGTTTGGTATACGCATCATGATGCTCTACTATGCACAAAGTTTATCTCTCTCATATCTCTATTCCTATTGCTAGTTCCCATATAGGAGTTGCGTACATTAGTATAGATTTGATCTTTCTGTGTCTTCCAATATTTGGGATTAGCTTGGGCAATTGATAGGTCTTTTTGCTTGTGCATTTTAAGGTATCTTTAAAATTCAGCATACGGTTAAATAGTACTTCTGCTGTGCCATTCAATCTGTTGAGTTTGTTGCTGAACTTTCTTTATGCTACTCGAGAGCATGTTTCTTTTTTTGTAGTCTGTAAAATGGAAAGTCTTATCTTTGATGGTGCCCTTATAGTGGAGTTGTGCCACTTTATTTCGAGCACCTTTTTTTTTGTGGTCTGTAAAATGGAAAGTCATACCTTTGATGGTGCCCTTTTAGTAGAGTTGTGCCACTTTCTTGTGAGCATGGTTTCTTTTTGTTATGGTCTGTCAAGGGCAAAGCCGTATCTATATAATTTGGATGGTATCCTTATAGTGGAATTGTGCCACTTTCGCTATACTTTTGGCAACGTCTATTAATGCAATACCATCTACATATTTCATGACACTCATTCCATCTAGTACTCCATTGTACATTATATTTTACACGACTGGACCTAAGACTGATCCTTGTGGAACCCCTCTTGTTATTTTGTATATCTCTCCGTTTTGCAGAAGAAGATTCTGTCTTCGAAATAATATGCTATTATCCGCAATAGATAGTCTGGTACTTGTATATTTTTGTGCGCTTGTGCATATTTGTTGGTATTTTTCCCTCTTGTTAGCATGTATCTGAGGGCCTGGTTTACCTCTCATGCTGCACTAGTCTTTTCCTCGTTTCAACGCAAATTATTAATTAGCTTACTTCGCTTATTTCACTCCTCATGCATCGTATTTCCAATTTTTTCACTTGCTGGTAGATTGCTATCCATTTTTCAGGAGCGTAAGCAATAGAAAATTATATTGTCAGCTTATTGGCGTAGATTCAAGTCTGGATTAAGGCAAATATTTTCAGAATGACATAGAAGTGTGTTGTATAAGTTTACGTTTTCAGCTCTTCTGTTCACATAGAGTTCTAACATATATTGGAAATAAGTCACCAACTTCCCTTGGTGACGTTGTTCTGTAGATTTTGCCATTTAAATTCAACAGGGCTCATGTTGGACCATAGCTTCCCCTCTTGTTACACAAATATTACAACCTGATGCTCACTATTTGTTACTTCTTCACGCAAAACACATCATTGGTCCTTATTTATTCAAAAACGAGGCTGTAGCTAGTTTAAAGCCGTAACGGGTGTTACGGTTGAAAATCTGAAGGGGCGGAATGCTACTGGCAATTTCTATGAAGCACTGATGGTACAAATAGCAATGAAACAGAGTGAGATGCAAAATATTACGTGAATTTACCTGTATAATCTAAAAAAAATTTACTAATATTTTCTATTACTTTAAAATTTTCTAAATGGAATATGCGTGAACCTACACAATTTTAAATATTTTGATGACAGAAATGGAAAAGCAAGATACACAAAAGCACAAAGAAATATCATAGAAAAATGAAATTGTATATGTATGTACAAAATGCATGAAATAGCTTTACTACTTGCCTTATGCCAGGTATTTCCGCTTAAATTTAACTAATATTAAATTATGGAATAAGCTATAAATTCCTTATTACACATGATTTTTGTGTAACCTTGTTCAATGTTTTTCAATATATCGTTTTTTATCGAATTAATTGTGCACTAACCTATATGGTATATCTATCGTATTTATCCTAATTGTCTGTTGTATAGGTATACATATTTACATTTTTCAATAAGAATTTGTATCTTACACCTTTAAAGTATATGTCTTTTTATTTACAACTGCTGACAGATTATTTACAATTTTTTGTCTCGTTTGTTTGATCCAAAAGTATATAATTTAATTTTTGGTATAATTAGTTTAGAATATTAGAAATGTGTTTGCTAAGTAAACTTCTGTTGTTAAAAGTAAAAGTTCGTCTTATTTGAAGACCTTACATGCGTACGAAAAGGCTTAGTTCTGAGACTACATATAACAGCGGTACTAAATTTTTGAGCCTACAGTATAATTTCTATGTAAATGTAAATGTTCTCTATGTTATTCTTATGAGGCTAAATTTAGAATCAAACGCTTTCGAGATAACTTAGAAAGTTATATATGTACATTCTTATATTTATATATGCATTATTATATTCAATTATGTATATTTATCTTAACTATCTGTCTCTGTATTTACAATATAGACAGATTATATGGATTGTAATATTTCATAAGGGTTTCGCTTTTCACTCATTGACTTTTTTTGATACAAAAGCCGTATGTTCATTGAGCTTTTAAAATTAATATACTGAGTATTATACTCGTACAATACATATTTTTGTCATAAGTTTAATTAGCAAATAAGTTATCTTATACATCTATACGTTGTTATATACACAAATGTGTTTCTTAAATTAATTTGAGTCAGGCCTTTCGGGTTTGCTTTAGGCTTGGAACACGTTTGGGTTTTTGATGTTTTGGATATTCGAGTACTTCTTTCTAGTTGGTGATAGTGGGCTCTAATGTTCTATGCGATACGTTCTTAGTGGTGCTTCTTCCTTATAGACCAGATTAATAAAGCCTCCTTGTCGTATGCAGTTCTAACGAGTTCTATCTGTCTTTGGTTATAACCTTCTACATTTTCCTCGCTCCAAAGTAACCGTTGTTATGTACGCTTACTATTAATTTCATGTTGAATTTGATGATGTTTACGAAGCTTTCTTCCGTCGATGATATCGATTTGATTGGTCTTATATTCATCCCGGTTTTGTGCTTCTTCAATTCTTGCTAGAAACTCTGTAGCAACAGATCAGATTACCGCATATTGGCGAAAGCGT
Organism: Volucella zonaria; assembly: GCA_963966105.1. Taxonomy (NCBI): domain Eukaryota; kingdom Metazoa; phylum Arthropoda; class Insecta; order Diptera; family Syrphidae; genus Volucella; species Volucella zonaria. The sequence goes on along the minus strand of OZ014536.1, from coordinate 1,976,196 downwards.
TTCAAAGCAGCTACAATAGCTAGCACCTCCAGTTCATAGCTGCTATAGTTGAGTTGCGCATGTGACGTCTGTCTACTGTTTTAGTATACGAGGGGAAATTGGCTTTTATGGGTCTGTAACAAATCTTGTCAGTAGAGTCGTAGAACTGGCTTTCTTGCAAGAATATTTTCTACTTCGTGGAAAGCTCCGCTTTGCTTCGCACTCCATTATAAAATAGCATCATTTTGAAGAAGGTCAGGTAACCTTCCTAGTTAATATCCTAAAGTAACTGCATAGATGAGTAGTTGACTAGAAATCAATAATAAGCGAAACTCCATTAAGAATTTAGTCCCCCCATTAAAAATTAGATGCCTCCCATGCATCAAAATAACCACTGAACCCATCCTTTACCCCATTTTCCAAAAAAATTAACACATGATGAGGCATTAAAAGGACCTTTTTCCACTTAAGTGGGTATGAACTTGAGTGTGAGGTTCTTTTCAGAAAAAAAATACATATATACAAAAAAAATTTTTTATTTTTGAACCCCACTAATAAGGTTCTGATGATTTGCCAGCTTTGTAGTCCGGACCTCAACCAACCCTTTGGATTGAAAGTTATGGTCTGGGAGAATGGCCTGCTTTACTCAACACCGAAATATTGAGTATTTGAAGCAAGCCCTTGTCGAGACTTTTCGGGTGAATAACTTTGAATGAAGTCCTCCATAACGTGTAGCTAGGGATTCGACAAATAAAACGTATAAATTTGTTTTTAAAAATATCAGCGCATTTTTTTTTGGCGTAAGTTTTTCTTTGTATCAGTATTTAAGACTAGACTAGTTCTGTAGGTGTATGGATATTGAAATTAGTGTACGTATGTATTGTTGGATTCGTTTTCTTGAGAGTGTGCGGGGTTTAATCATTGATGTCATCCACATTATCGCTCGACAACCAGGCCACTCGTGGTTGAAATTTAACTATCAGCGCTTGCGGAATCTTCACATCTTGCAATTCTGGCCACTTCATTTTCTGTGCGGAATTGGTGTATCATCGTCGTTTGATATGCCATCAATTTCTGTTTCCAGAAAGCTTCTACCTACTATGTCATTTTCGAATTCCATCAGTACATGCTGTGCGTTCTGTGATTTACCTGACAACACTAACAATACGAATCATTCACATACTTCTTTTTAAAAAAGAAGTCTCGGAATCATACACGTCGATACAGGCACTGCGTGAGGTAAACCGTTTACCCTTCTGAGTTTTATGGTGGTTAATACTCTTATTTGGCAGAATTTGTATGTATTTAAAATTCTATCTGCGATTGACCCCGATGGGCATCCTCTGATACTGTTTGGTATACGCATCATGATGCTCTACTATGCACAAAGTTTATCTCTCTCATATCTCTATTCCTATCGCTAGTTCCCATATAGGAGTTGCGTACATTAGTATAGATTTGATCTTTCTGTGTCTTCCAATATTTGGGATTAGCTTGGGCAATTGATAGGTCTTTTTGCTTGTGCATTTTAAGGTATCTTTAAAATTCAGCATACGGTTAAATAGTACTTCTGCTGTGCCATTCAATCTGTTGAGTTTGTTGCTGAACTTTCTTTATGCTACTCGAGAGCATGTTTCTTTTTTTGTAGTCTGTAAAATGGAAAGTCTTATCTTTGATGGTGCCCTTATAGTGGAGTTGTGCCACTTTATTTCGAGCACCTTTTTTTTTTGTGGTCTGTAAAATGGAAAGTCATACCTTTGATGGTGCCCTTATAGTAGAGTTGTGCCACTTTCTTGTGAGCATGGTTTCTTTTTGCTATGGTCTGTCAAGGGCAAAGCCGTATCTATATAATTTGGATGGTATCCTTATAGTGGAATTGTGCCACTTTCGCTATACTTTTGGCAACGTCTATTAATGCAATACCATCTACATATTTCATGACACTCATTCCATCTAGTACTCCATTGTACATTATATTTTACACGACTGGACCTAAGACTGATCCTTGTGGAACCCCTCTTGTTATTTTGTATATCTCTCCGTTTTGCAGAAGAAGATTCTGTCTTCGAAATAATATGCTATTATCCGCAATAGATAGTCTGGTACTTGTATATTTTTGTGCGCTTGTGCATATTTGTTGGTATTTTTCCCTCTTGTTAGCATGTATCTGAGGGCCTGGTTTACCTCTCATGCTGCACTAGTCTTTTCCTCGTTTCAACGCAAATTATTAATTAGCTTACTTCGCTTATTTCACTCCTCATGCATCGTATTTCCAATTTTTTCACTTGCTGGTAGATTGCTATCCATTTTTCAGGAGCGTAAGCAATAGAAAATTATATTGTCAGCTTATTGGCGTAGATGCAAGCCTGGATTAAGGCAAATATTTTTAGAATGACATAGAAGTGTGTTGTATAAGTTTACGTTTTCAGCTCTTCTGTTCACATAGAGTTCTAACATATATTGGAAATAAGTCACCAACTTCCCTTGGTGACGTTGTTCTGTAGATTTTGCCATTTAAATTCAACAGGGCTCATGTTGGACCATAGCTTCCCTTCTTGTTACACAAATATTACAACCTGATGCTCACTATTTGTTACTTCTTCACGCAAAACACATCATTGGTCCTTATTTATTCAAAAACGAGGCTGTAGCTAGTTTAAAGCCGTAACGGGTGTTACGGTTGAAAATCTGAAGGGGCGGAATGCTACTGGCAATTTCTATGAAGCACTGATGGTACAAATAGCAATGAAACAGAGTGAGATGCAAAATATTACGTGAATTTACCTGTATAATCTAAAAAAAATTTACTAATATTTTCTATTACTTTAAAATTTTCTAAATGGAATATGCGTGAACCTACACAATTTTAAATATTTTGATGACAGAAATGGAAAAGCAAGATACACAAAAGCACAAAGAAATATCATAGAAAAATGAAATTGTATATGTATGTACAAAATGCATGAAATAGCTTTACTACTTGCCTTATGCCAGGTATTTCCGCTTAAATTTAACTAATATTAAATTATGGAATAAGCTATAAATTCCTTATTACACATGATTTTTGTGTAACCTTGTTCAATGTTTTTCAATATATCGTTTTTTATCGAATTAATTGTGCACTAACCTATATGGTATATCTATCGTATTTATCTAAATTGTCTGATTTTTATTTACAAAGTGGTCAGATAATTTTCATGAACACATGGAAGTAGCGCTGAGTTGTATAGGTATACATATTTACATTTTTCAATAAGAATTTGTATCTTACACCTTTAAAGTATATGTCTTTTTATTTACAACTGCTGACAGATTATTTACAATTTTTTGTCTCGTTTGTTTGATCGAAAAGTATATAATTTAATTTTTGGTATAATTAGTTTAGAATATTAGAAATGTGTTTGCTAAGTAAACTTCTGTTGTTAAAAGTAAAAGTTCGTCTTATTTGAAGACCTTACATGCGTACGAAAAGGCTTAGTTCTGAGACTACATATAACAGCGGTACTAAATTTTTGAGCCTACAGTATAATTTCTATGTAAATGTAAATGTTCTCTATGTTATTCTTATGAGGCTAAATTTAGAATCAAACGCTTTCGAGATAACTTAGAAAGTTATATATGTACATTCTTATATTTATATATGCATTATTATATTCAATTATGTATATTTATCTTAACTATCTGTCTCTATATTTACAATATAGACAAATTATATGGATTGTAATATTTCATAAGGGTTTCGCTTTTCACTCATTGACTTTTTTTGATACAAAAGCCGTACGTTCATTGAGCTTTTAAAATTAATATACTGAGTATTATACAATACATATTTTTGTCATAAGTTTAATTAGCAAATAAGTTATCTTATACATCTATACGTTGTTATATACACAAATGTGTTTCTTAAATTAATTTGAGTCAGGCCTTTCGGGTTTGCTTTAGGCTTGGAACACGTTTGGGTTTTTGATGTTTTGGATATTCGAGTACTTCTTTCTAGTTGGTGATAGTGGGCTCTAATGTTCTATGCGATACGTTCTTAGTGGTGCTTCTTCCTTATAGACCAGATTAATAAAGCCTCCTTGTCGTATGCAGTTCTAACGAGTTCTATCTGTCTTTGGTTATAACCTTCTACATTTTCCTCGCTCCAAAGTAACCGTTGTTATGTACGCTTACTATTAATTTCATGTTGAATTTGGTGATGCTTTCGAAGCTTTCTTCCGTCGATGATATCGATTTGATTGGTCTTATATTCGTCCCGGTTTTGTGCTTCTTCAATTCTTGCTAGAAACTCTGTAGCAACAGATCAGATTACCGCATATTGGCGAAAGCGTTTCAAAGCAGCTACAATAGCTAGCACCTCCAGTTCATAGCTGCTATAGTTGAGTTGCGCATGTGACGTCTGTCTACTGTTTTAGTATACGAGGGGAAATTGGCTTTTATGGGTCTGTAACAAATCTTGTCAGTAGAGTCGTAGAACTGGCTTTCTTGCAAGAATATTTTCTACTTCGTGGAAAGCTCCGCTTTGCTTTGCACTCCATTATAAAATAGCATCATTTTGAAGAAGGTCAGGTAACCTTCCTAGTTAATATCCTAAAGTAACTGCATAGATGAGTAGTTGACTAGAAATCAATAATAAGCGAAACTCCATTAAGAATTTAGTCCCCCCATTAAAAATTAGATGCCTCCCATGCATCAAAATAACCACTGAACCCATCCTTTACCCCATTTTCCAAAAAAATTAACACATGATGAGGCATTAAAAGGACCTTTTTCCACTTAAGTGGGTATGAACTTGAGTGTAAGGTTCTTTTCAGAAAAAAAATACATATATACAAAAAAAAATTTTTATTTTTGAACCCCACTAATAAGGTTCTGATGATTTGCCAGCTTTGTAGTCCGGACCTCAACCAACCCTTTGGATTGAAAGTTATGGTCTGGGAGAATGGCCTGCTTTACTCAACACCGAAATATTGAGTATTTGAAGCAAGCCCTTGTCGAGACTTTTCGGGTGAATAACTTTGAATGAAGTCCTCCATAACGTGTAGCTAGGGATTCGACAAATAAAACGTATAAATTTGTTTTTAAAAATATCAGCGCATTTTTTTTTGGCGTAAGTTTTTCTTTGTATCAGTATTTAAGACTAGACTAGTTCTGTAGGTGTATGGATATTGAAATTAGTGTACGTATGTATTGTTGGATTCGTTTTCTTGAGAGTGTGCGGGGTTTAATCATTGATGTCATCCACATTATCGCTCGACAACCAGGCCACTCGTGGTTGAAATTTAACTATCAGCGCTTGCGGAATCTTCACATCTTGCAATTCTGGCCACTTCATTTTCTGTGCGGAATTGGTGTATCATCGTCGTTTGATATGCCATCAATTTCTGTTTCCAGAAAGCTTCTACCTACTATGTCATTTTCGAATTCCATCAGTACATGCTGTGCGTTCTGTGATTTACCTGACAACACTAACAATACGAATCATTCACATACTTCTTTTTAAAAAAGAAGTCTCGGAATCATACACGTCGATACAGGCACTGCGTGAGGTAAACCGTTTACCCTTCTGAGTTTTATGGTGGTTAATACTCTTATTTGGCAGAATTTGTATGTATTTAAAATTCTATCTGCGATTGACCCCGATGGGCATCCTCTGATACTGTTTGGTATACGCATCATGATGCTCTACTATGCACAAAGTTTATCTCTCTCATATCTCTATTCCTATCGCTAGTTCCCATATAGGAGTTGCGTACATTAGTATAGATTTGATCTTTCTGTGTCTTCCAATATTTGGGATTAGCTTGGGCAATTGATAGGTCTTTTTGCTTGTGCATTTTAAGGTATCTTTAAAATTCAGCATACGGTTAAATAGTACTTCTGCTGTGCCATTCAATCTGTTGAGTTTGTTGCTGAACTTTCTTTATGCTACTCGAGAGCATGTTTCTTTTTTTGTAGTCTGTAAAATGGAAAGTCTTATCTTTGATGGTGCCCTTATAGTGGAGTTGTGCCACTTTATTTCGAGCACCTTTTTTTTTTGTGGTCTGTAAAATGGAAAGTCATACCTTTGATGGTGCCCTTATAGTAGAGTTGTGCCACTTTCTTGTGAGCATGGTTTCTTTTTGCTATGGTCTGTCAAGGGCAAAGCCGTATCTATATAATTTGGATGGTATCCTTATAGTGGAATTGTGCCACTTTCGCTATACTTTTGGCAACGTCTATTAATGCAATACCATCTACATATTTCATGACACTCATTCCATCTAGTACTCCATTGTACATTATATTTTACACGACTGGACCTAAGACTGATCCTTGTGGAACCCCTCTTGTTATTTTGTATATCTCTCCGTTTTGCAGAAGAAGATTCTGTCTTCGAAATAATATGCTATTATCCGCAATAGATAGTCTGGTACTTGTATATTTTTGTGCGCTTGTGCATATTTGTTGGTATTTTTCCCTCTTGTTAGCATGTATCTGAGGGCCTGGTTTACCTCTCATGCTGCACTAGTCTTTTCCTCGTTTCAACGCAAATTATTAATTAGCTTACTTCGCTTATTTCACTCCTCATGCATCGTATTTCCAATTTTTTCACTTGCTGGTAGATTGCTATCCATTTTTCAGGAGCGTAAGCAATAGAAAATTATATTGTCAGCTTATTGGCGTAGATGCAAGCCTGGATTAAGGCAAATATTTTCAGAATGACATAGAAGTGTGTTGTATAAGTTTACGTTTTCAGCTCTTCTGTTCACATAGAGTTCTAACATATATTGGAAATAAGTCACCAACTTCCCTTGGTGACGTTGTTCTGTAGATTTTGCCATTTAAATTCAACAGGGCTCATGTTGGACCATAGCTTCCCTTCTTGTTACACAAATATTACAACCTGATGCTCACTATTTGTTACTTCTTCACGCAAAACACATCATTGGTCCTTATTTATTCAAAAACGAGGCTGTAGCTAGTTTAAAGCCGTAACGGGTGTTACGGTTGAAAATCTGAAGGGGCGGAATGCTACTGGCAATTTCTATGAAGCACTGATGGTACAAATAGCAATGAAACAGAGTGAGATGCAAAATATTACGTGAATTTACCTGTATAATCTAAAAAAAATTTACTAATATTTTCTATTACTTTAAAATTTTCTAAATGGAATATGCGTGAACCTACACAATTTTAAATATTTTGATGACAGAAATGGAAAAGCAAGATACACAAAAGCACAAAGAAATATCATAGAAAAATGAAATTGTATATGTATGTACAAAATGCATGAAATAGCTTTACTACTTGCCTTATGCCAGGTATTTCCGCTTAAATTTAACTAATATTAAATTATGGAATAAGCTATAAATTCCTTATTACACATGATTTTTGTGTAACCTTGTTCAATGTTTTTCAATATATCGTTTTTTATCGAATTAATTGTGCACTAACCTATATGGTATATCTATCGTATTTATCTAAATTGTCTGATTTTTATTTACAAAGTGGTCAGATAATTTTCATGAACACATGGAAGTAGCGCTGAGTTGTATAGGTATACATATTTACATTTTTCAATAAGAATTTGTATCTTACACCTTTAAAGTATATGTCTTTTTATTTACAACTGCTGACAGATTATTTACAATTTTTTGTCTCGTTTGTTTGATCCAAAAGTATATAATTTAATTTTTGGTATTATTAGTTTAGAATATTAGAAATGTGTTTGCTAAGTAAACTTCTGTTGTTAAAAGTAAAAGTTCGTCTTATTTGAAGACCTTACATGCGTACGAAAAGGCTTAGTTCTGAGACTACATATAACAGCGGTACTAAATTTTTGAGCCTACAGTATAATTTCTATGTAAATGTAAATGTTCTCTATGTTATTCTTATGAGGCTAAATTTAGAATCAAACGCTTTCGAGATAACTTAGAAAGTTATATATGTACATTCTTATATTTATATATGCATTATTATATTCAATTATGTATATTTATCTTAACTATCTGTCTCTATATTTGCAATATAGACAGATTATATGGATTGTAATATTTCATAAGGGTTTCGCTTTTCACTCATTGACTTTTTTTGATACAAAAGCCGTATGTTCATTGAGCTTTTAAAATTAATATACTGAGTATTATACAATACATATTTTTGTCATAAGTTTAATTAGCAAATAAGTTATCTTATACATCTATACGTTGTTATATACACAAATGTGTTTCTTAAATTAATTTGAGTCAGGCCTTTCGGGTTTGCTTTAGGCTTGGAACACGTTTGGGTTTTTGATGTTTTGGATATTCGAGTACTTCTTTCTAGTTGGTGATAGTGGGCTCTAATGTTCTATGCGATACGTTCTTAGTGGTGCTTCTTCCTTATAGACCAGATTAATAAAGCCTCCTTGTCGTATGCAGTTCTAACGAGTTCTATCTGTCTTTGGTTATAACCTTCTACATTTTCCTCGCTCCAAAGTAACCGTTGTTATGTACGCTTACTATTAATTTCATGTTGAATTTGGTGATGCTTTCGAAGCTTTCTTCCGTCGATGATATCGATTTGATTGGTCTTATATTCGTCCCGGTTTTGTGCTTCTTCAATTCTTGCTAGAAACTCTGTAGCAACAGATCAGATTACCGCATATTGGCGAAAGCGTTTCAAAGCAGCTACAATAGCTAGCACCTCCAGTTCATAGCTGCTATAGTTGAGTTGCGCATGTGACGTCTGTCTACTGTTTTAGTATACGAGGGGAAATTGGCTTTTATGGGTCTGTAACAAATCTTGTCAGTAGAGTCGTAGTACTGGCTTTCTTGCAAGAATATTTTCTACTTCGTGGAAAGCTCCGCTTTGCTTCGCACTCCATTATAAAATAGCATCATTTTGAAGAAGGTCAGGTAACCTTCCTAGTTAATATCCTAAAGTAACTGCATAGATGAGTAGTTGACTAGAAATCAATAATAAGCGAAACTCCATTAAGAATTTAGTCCCCCCATTAAAAATTAGATGCCTCCCATGCATCAAAATAACCACTGAACCCATCCTTTACCCCATTTTCCAAAAAAATTAACACATGATGAGGCATTAAAAGGACCTTTTTCCACTTAAGTGGGTATGAACTTGAGTGTAAGGTTCTTTTCAGAAAAAAAATACATATATACAAAAAAAAATTTTTATTTTTGAACCCCACTAATAAGGTTCTGATGATTTGCCAGCTTTGTAGTCCGGACCTCAACCAACCCTTTGGATTGAAAGTTATGGTCTGGGAGAATGGCCTGCTTTACTCAACACCGAAATATTGAGTATTTGAAGCAAGCCCTTGTCGAGACTTTTCGGGTGAATAACTTTGAATGAAGTCCTCCATAACGTGTAGCTAGGGATTCGACAAATAAAACGTATAAATTTGTTTTTAAAAATATCAGCGCATTTTTTTTTGGCGTAAGTTTTTCTTTGTATCAGTATTTAAGACTAGACTAGTTCTGTAGGTGTATGGATATTGAAATTAGTGTACGTATGTATTGTTGGATTCGTTTTCTTGAGAGTGTGCGGGGTTTAATCATTGATGTCATCCACATTATCGCTCGACAACCAGGCCACTCGTGGTTGAAATTTAACTATCAGCGCTTGCGGAATCTTCACATCTTGCAATTCTGGCCACTTCATTTTCTGTGCGGAATTGGTGTATCATCGTCGTTTGATATGCCATCAATTTCTGTTTCCAGAAAGCTTCTACCTACTATGTCATTTTCGAATTCCATCAGTACATGCTGTGCGTTCTGTGATTTACCTGACAACACTAACAATACGAATCATTCACATACTTCTTTTTAAAAAAGAAGTCTCGGAATCATACACGTCGATACAGGCACTGCGTGAGGTAAACCGTTTACCCTTCTGAGTTTTATGGTGGTTAATACTCTTATTTGGCAGAATTTGTATGTATTTAAAATTCTATCTGCGATTGACCCCGATGGGCATCCTCTGATACTGTTTGGTATACGCATCATGATGCTCTACTATGCACAAAGTTTATCTCTCTCATATCTCTATTCCTATCGCTAGTTCCCATATAGGAGTTGCGTACATTAGTATAGATTTGATCTTTCTGTGTCTTCCAATATTTGGGATTAGCTTGGGCAATTGATAGGTCTTTTTGCTTGTGCATTTTAAGGTATCTTTAAAATTCAGCATACGGTTAAATAGTACTTCTGCTGTGCCATTCAATCTGTTGAGTTTGTTGCTGAACTTTCTTTATGCTACTCGAGAGCATGTTTCTTTTTTTGTAGTCTGTAAAATGGAAAGTCTTATCTTTGATGGTGCCCTTATAGTGGAGTTGTGCCACTTTATTTCGAGCACCTTTTTTTTTTGTGGTCTGTAAAATGGAAAGTCATACCTTTGATGGTGCCCTTATAGTAGAGTTGTGCCACTTTCTTGTGAGCATGGTTTCTTTTTGTTATGGTCTGTCAAGGGCAAAGCCGTATCTATATAATTTGGATGGTATCCTTATAGTGGAATTGTGCCACTTTCGCTATACTTTTGGCAACGTCTATTAATGCAATACCATCTACATATTTCATGACACTCATTCCATCTAGTACTCCATTGTACATTATATTTTACACGACTGGACCTAAGACTGATCCTTGTGGAACCCCTCTTGTTATTTTGTATATCTCTCCGTTTTGCAGAAGAAGATTCTGTCTTCGAAATAATATGCTATTATCCGCAATAGATAGTCTGGTACTTGTATATTTTTGTGCGCTTGTGCATATTTGTTGGTATTTTTCCCTCTTGTTAGCATGTATCTGAGGGCCTGGTTTACCTCTCATGCTGCACTAGTCTTTTCCTCGTTTCAACGCAAATTATTAATTAGCTTACTTCGCTTATTTCACTCCTCATGCATCGTATTTCCAATTTTTTCACTTGCTGGTAGATTGCTATCCATTTTTCAGGAGCGTAAGCAATAGAAAATTATATTGTCAGCTTATTGGCGTAGATGCAAGCCTGGATTAAGGCAAATATTTTCAGAATGACATAGAAGTGTGTTGTATAAGTTTACGTTTTCAGCTCTTCTGTTCACATAGAGTTCTAACATATATTGGAAATAAGTCACCAACTTCCCTTGGTGACGTTGTTCTGTAGATTTTGCCATTTAAATTCAACAGGGCTCATGTTGGACCATAGCTTCCCCTCTTGTTACACAAATATTACAACCTGATGCTCACTATTTGTTACTTCTTCACGCAAAACACATCATTGGTCCTTATTTATTCAAAAACGAGGCTGTAGCTAGTTTAAAGCCGTAACGGGTGTTACGGTTGAAAATCTGAAGGGGCGGAATGCTACTGGCAATTTCTATGAAGCACTGATGGTACAAATAGCAATGAAACAGAGTGAGATGCAAAATATTACGTGAATTTACCTGTATAATCTAAAAAAAATTTACTAATATTTTCTATTACTTTAAAATTTTCTAAATGGAATATGCGTGAACCTACACAATTTTAAATATTTTGATGACAGAAATGGAAAAGCAAGATACACAAAAGCACAAAGAAATATCATAGAAAAATGAAATTGTATATGTATGTACAAAATGCATGAAATAGCTTTACTACTTGCCTTATGCCAGGTATTTCCGCTTAAATTTAACTAATATTAAATTATGGAATAAGCTATAAATTCCTTATTACACATGATTTTTGTGTAACCTTGTTCAATGTTTTTCAATATATCGTTTTTTATCGAATTAATTGTGCACTAACCTATATGGTATATCTATCGTATTTATCTAAATTGTCTGATTTTTATTTACAAAGTGGTCAGATAATTTTCATGAACACATGGAAGTAGTGCTGAGTTGTATAGGTATACATATTTACATTTTTCAATAAGAATTTGTATCTTACACCTTTAAAGTATATGTCTTTTTATTTACAACTGCTGACAGATTATTTACAATTTTTTGTCTCGTTTGTTTGATCCAAAAGTATATAATTTAATTTTTGGTATAATTAGTTTAGAATATTAGAAATGTGTTTGCTAAGTAAACTTCTGTTGTTAAAAGTAAAAGTTCGTCTTATTTGAAGACCTTACATGCGTACGAAAAGGCTTAGTTCTGAGACTACATATAACAGCGGTACTAAATTTTTGAGCCTACAGTATAATTTCTATGTAAATGTAAATGTTCTCTATGTTATTCTTATGAGGCTAAATTTAGAATCAAACGCTTTCGAGATACGAGTAACTTAGAAAGTTATATATGTACATTCTTATATTTATATATGCATTATTATATTCAATTATGTATATTTATCTTAACTATCTGTCTCTATATTTACAATATAGACAGATTATATGGATTGTAATATTTCATAAGGGTTTCGCTTTTCACTCATTGACTTTTTTTGATACAAAAGCCGTATGTTCATTGAGCTTTTAAAATTAATATACTGAGTATTATACAATACATATTTTTGTCATAAGTTTAATTAGCAAATAAGTTATCTTATACATCTATACGTTGTTATATACACAAATGTGTTTCTTAAATTAATTTGAGTCAGGCCTTTCGGGTTTGCTTTAGGCTTGGAACACGTTTGGGTTTTTGATGTTTTGGATATTCGAGTACTTCTTTCTAGTTGGTGATAGTGGGCTCTAATGTTCTATGCGATACGTTCTTAGTGGTGCTTCTTCCTTATAGACCAGATTAATAAAGCCTCCTTGTCGTATGCAGTTCTAACGAGTTCTATCTGTCTTTGGTTATAACCTTCTACATTTTCCTCGCTCCAAAGTAACCGTTGTTATGTACGCTTACTATTAATTTCATGTTGAATTTGATGATGTTTACGAAGCTTTCTTCCGTCGATGATATCGATTTGATTGGTCTTATATTCGTCCCGGTTTTGTGCTTCTTCAATTCTTGCTAGAAACTCTGTAGCAACAGATCAGATTACCGCATATTGGCGAAAGCGTTTCAAAGCAGCTACAATAGCTAGCACCTCCAGTTCATAGCTGCTATAGTTGAGTTGCGCATGTGACGTCTGTCTACTGTTTTAGTATACGAGGGGAAATTGGCTTTTATGGGTCTGTAACAAATCTTGTCAGTAGAGTCGTAGTACTGGCTTTCTTGCAAGAATATTTTCTACTTCGTGGAAAGCTCCGCTTTGCTTCGCACTCCATTATAAAATAGCATCATTTTGAAGAAGGTCAGGTAACCTTCCTAGTTAATATCCTAAAGTAACTGCATAGATGAGTAGTTGACTAGAAATCAATAATAAGCGAAACTCCATTAAGAATTTAGTCCCCCCATTAAAAATTAGATGCCTCCCATGCATCAAAATAACCACTGAACCCATCCTTTACCCCATTTTCCAAAAAAATTAACACATGATGAGGCATTAAAAGGACCTTTTTCCACTTAAGTGGGTATGAACTTGAGTGTAAGGTTCTTTTCAGAAAAAAAATACATATATACAAAAAAAAATTTTTATTTTTGAACCCCACTAATAAGGTTCTGATGATTTGCCAGCTTTGTAGTCCGGACCTCAACCAACCCTTTGGATTGAAAGTTATGGTCTGGGAGAATGGCCTGCTTTACTCAACACCGAAATATTGAGTATTTGAAGCAAGCCCTTGTCGAGACTTTTCGGGTGAATAACTTTGAATGAAGTCCTCCATAACGTGTAGCTAGGGATTCGACAAATAAAACGTATAAATTTGTTTTTAAAAATATCAGCGCATTTTTTTTTGGCGTAAGTTTTTCTTTGTATCAGTATTTAAGACTAGACTAGTTCTGTAGGTGTATGGATATTGAAATTAGTGTACGTATGTATTGTTGGATTCGTTTTCTTGAGAGTGTGCGGGGTTTAATCATTGATGTCATCCACATTATCGCTCGACAACCAGGCCACTCGTGGTTGAAATTTAACTATCAGCGCTTGCGGAATCTTCACATCTTGCAATTCTGGCCACTTCATTTTCTGTGCGGAATTGGTGTATCATCGTCGTTTGATATGCCATCAATTTCTGTTTCCAGAAAGCTTCTACCTACTATGTCATTTTCGAATTCCATCAGTACATGCTGTGCGTTCTGTGATTTACCTGACAACACTAACAATACGAATCATTCACATACTTCTTTTTAAAAAAGAAGTCTCGGAATCATACACGTCGATACAGGCACTGCGTGAGGTAAACCGTTTACCCTTCTGAGTTTTATGTTGGTTAATACTCTTATTTGGCAGAATTTGTATGTATTTAAAATTCTATCTGCGATTGACCCCGATGGGCATCCTCTGATACTGTTTGGTATACGCATCATGATGCTCTACTATGCACAAAGTTTATCTCTCTCATATCTCTATTCCTATTGCTAGTTCCCATATAGGAGTTGCGTACATTAGTATAGATTTGATCTTTCTGTGTCTTCCAATATTTGGGATTAGCTTGGGCAATTGATAGGTCTTTTTGCTTGTGCATTTTAAGGTATCTTTAAAATTCAGCATACGGTTAAATAGTACTTCTGCTGTGCCATTCAATCTGTTGAGTTTGTTGCTGAACTTTCTTTATGCTACTCGAGAGCATGTTTCTTTTTTTGTAGTCTGTAAAATGGAAAGTCTTATCTTTGATGGTGCCCTTATAGTGGAGTTGTGCCACTTTATTTCGAGCACCTTTTTTTTTTGTGGTCTGTAAAATGGAAAGTCATACCTTTGATGGTGCCCTTATAGTAGAGTTGTGCCACTTTCTTGTGAGCATGGTTTCTTTTTGTTATGGTCTGTCAAGGGCAAAGCCGTATCTATATAATTTGGATGGTATCCTTATAGTGGAATTGTGCCACTTTCGCTATACTTTTGGCAACGTCTATTAATGCAATACCATCTACATATTTCATGACACTCATTCCATCTAGTACTCCATTGTACATTATATTTTACACGACTGGACCTAAGACTGATCCTTGTGGAACCCCTCTTGTTATTTTGTATATCTCTCCGTTTTGCAGAAGAAGATTCTGTCTTCGAAATAATATGCTATTATCCGCAATAGATAGTCTGGTACTTGTATATTTTTGTGCGCTTGTGCATATTTGTTGGTATTTTTCCCTCTTGTTAGCATGTATCTGAGGGCCTGGTTTACCTCTCATGCTGCACTAGTCTTTTCCTCGTTTCAACGCAAATTATTAATTAGCTTACTTCGCTTATTTCACTCCTCATGCATCGTATTTCCAATTTTTTCACTTGCTGGTAGATTGCTATCCATTTTTCAGGAGCGTAAGCAATAGAAAATTATATTGTCAGCTTATTGGCGTAGATGCAAGCCTGGATTAAGGCAAATATTTTCAGAATGACATAGAAGTGTGTTGTATAAGTTTACGTTTTCAGCTCTTCTGTTCACATAGAGTTCTAACATATATTGGAAATAAGTCACCAACTTCCCTTGGTGACGTTGTTCTGTAGATTTTGCCATTTAAATTCAACAGGGCTCATGTTGGACCATAGCTTCCCCTCTTGTTACACAAATATTACAACCTGATGCTCACTATTTGTTACTTCTTCACGCAAAACACATCATTGGTCCTTATTTATTCAAAAACGAGGCTGTAGCTAGTTTAAAGCCGTAACGGGTGTTACGGTTGAAAATCTGAAGGGGCGGAATGCTACTGGCAATTTCTATGAAGCACTGATGGTACAAATAGCAATGAAACAGAGTGAGATGCAAAATATTACGTGAATTTACCTGTATAATCTAAAAAAAATTTACTAATATTTTCTATTACTTTAAAATTTTCTAAATGGAATATGCGTGAACCTACACAATTTTAAATATTTTGATGACAGAAATGGAAAAGCAAGATACACAAAAGCACAAAGAAATATCATAGAAAAATGAAATTGTATATGTATGTACAAAATGCATGAAATAGCTTTACTACTTGCCTTATGCCAGGTATTTCCGCTTAAATTTAACTAATATTAAATTATGGAATAAGCTATAAATTCCTTATTACACATGATTTTTGTGTAACCTTGTTCAATGTTTTTCAATATATCGTTTTTTATCGAATTAATTGTGCACTAACCTATATGGTATATCTATCGTATTTATCTAAATTGTCTGATTTTTATTTACAAAGTGGTCAGATAATTTTCATGAACACATGGAAGTAGCGCTGAGTTGTATAGGTATACATATTTACATTTTTCAATAAGAATTTGTATCTTACACCTTTAAAGTATATGTCTTTTTATTTACAACTGCTGACAGATTATTTACAATTTTTTGTCTCGTTTGTTTGATCCAAAAGTATATAATTTAATTTTTGGTATAATTAGTTTAGAATATTAGAAATGTGTTTGCTAAGTAAACTTCTGTTGTTAAAAGTAAAAGTTCGTCTTATTTGAAGACCTTACATGCGTACGAAAAGGCTTAGTTCTGAGACTACATATAACAGCGGTACTAAATTTTTGAGCCTACAGTATAATTTCTATGTAAATGTAAATGTTCTCTATGTTATTCTTATGAGGCTAAATTTAGAATCAAACGCTTTCGAGATAACTTAGAAAGTTATATATGTACATTCTTATATTTATATATGCATTATTATATTCAATTATGTATATTTATCTTAACTATCTGTCTCTATATTTACAATATAGACAGATTATATGGATTGTAATATTTCATAAGGGTTTCGCTTTTCACTCATTGACTTTTTTTGATACAAAAGCCGTATGTTCATTGAGCTTTTAAAATTAATATACTGAGTATTATACAATACATATTTTTGTCATAAGTTTAATTAGCAAATAAGTTATCTTATACATCTATACGTTGTTATATACACAAATGTGTTTCTTAAATTAATTTGAGTCAGGCCTTTCGGGTTTGCTTTAGGCTTGGAACACGTTTGGGTTTTTGATGTTTTGGATATTCGAGTACTTCTTTCTAGTTGGTGATAGTGGGCTCTAATGTTCTATGCGATACGTTCTTAGTGGTGCTTCTTCCTTATAGACCAGATTAATAAAGCCTCCTTGTCGTATGCAGTTCTAACGAGTTCTATCTGTCTTTGGTTATAACCTTCTACATTTTCCTCGCTCCAAAGTAACCGTTGTTATGTACGCTTACTATTAATTTCATGTTGAATTTGGTGATGCTTTCGAAGCTTTCTTCCGTCGATGATATCGATTTGATTGGTCTTATATTCGTCCCGGTTTTGTGCTTCTTCAATTCTTGCTAGAAACTCTGTAGCAACAGATCAGATTACCGCATATTGGCGAAAGCGTTTCAAAGCAGCTACAATAGCTAGCACCTCCAGTTCATAGCTGCTATAGTTGAGTTGCGCATGTGACGTCTGTCTACTGTTTTAGTATACGAGGGGAAATTGGCTTTTATGGGTCTGTAACAAATCTTGTCAGTAGAGTCGTAGAACTGGCTTTCTTGCAAGAATATTTTCTACTTCGTGGAAAGCTCCGCTTTGCTTCGCACTCCATTATAAAATAGCATCATTTTGAAGAAGGTCAGGTAACCTTCCTAGTTAATATCCTAAAGTAACTGCATAGATGAGTAGTTGACTAGAAATCAATAATAAGCGAAACTCCATTAAGAATTTAGTCCCCCCATTAAAAATTAGATGCCTCCCATGCATCAAAATAACCACTGAACCCATCCTTTACCCCATTTTCCAAAAAAATTAACACATGATGAGGCATTAAAAGGACCTTTTTCCAGTTAAGTGGGTATGAACTTGAGTGTAAGGTTCTTTTCAGAAAAAAAATACAAATATATACAAAAAAAAAATTTTATTTTTGAACCCCACTAATAAGGTTCTGATGATTTGCCAGCTTTGTAGTCCGGACCTCAACCAACCCTTTGGATTGAAAGTTATGGTCTGGGAGAATGGCCTGCTTTACTCAACACCGAAATATTGAGTATTTGAAGCAAGCCCTTGTCGAGACTTTTCGGGTGAATAACTTTGAATGAAGTCCTCCATAACGTGTAGCTAGGGATTCGACAAATAAAACGTATAAATTTGTTTTTAAAAATATCAGCGCATTTTTTTTTGGCGTAAGTTTTTCTTTGTATCAGTATTTAAGACTAGACTAGTTCTGTAGGTGTATGGATATTGAAATTAGTGTACGTATGTATTGTTGGATTCGTTTTCTTGAGAGTGTGCGGGGTTTAATCATTGATGTCATCCACATTATCGCTCGACAACCAGGCCACTCGTGGTTGAAATTTAACTATCAGCGCTTGCGGAATCTTCACATCTTGCAATTCTGGCCACTTCATTTTCTGTGCGGAATTGGTGTATCATCGTCGTTTGATATGCCATCAATTTCTGTTTCCAGAAAGCTTCTACCTACTATGTCATTTTCGAATTCCATCAGTACATGCTGTGCGTTCTGTGATTTACCTGACAACACTAACAATACGAATCATTCACATACTTCTTTTTAAAAAAGAAGTCTCGGAATCATACACGTCGATACAGGCACTGCGTGAGGTAAACCGTTTACCCTTCTGAGTTTTATGGTGGTTAATACTCTTATTTGGCAGAATTTGTATGTATTTAAAATTCTCTCTGCGATTGACCCCGATGGGCATCCTCTGATACTGTTTGGTATACGCATCATGATGCTCTACTATGCACAAAGTTTATCTCTCTCATATCTCTATTCCTATTGCTAGTTCCCATATAGGAGTTGCGTACATTAGTATAGATTTGATCTTTCTGTGTCTTCCAATATTTGGGATTAGCTTGGGCAATTGATAGGTCTTTTTGCTTGTGCATTTTAAGGTATCTTTAAAATTCAGCATACGGTTAAATAGTACTTCTGCTGTGCCATTCAATCTGTTGAGTTTGTTGCTGAACTTTCTTTATGCTACTCGAGAGCATGTTTCTTTTTTTGTAGTCTGTAAAATGGAAAGTCTTATCTTTGATGGTGCCCTTATAGTGCAGTTGTGCCACTTTATTTCGAGCACCTTTTTTTTTGGTGGTCTGTAAAATGGAAAGTCATACCTTTGATGGTGCCCTTATAGTAGAGTTGTGCCACTTTCTTGTGAGCATGGTTTCTTTTTGTTATGGTCTGTCAAGGGCAAAGCCGTATCTATATAATTTGGATGGTATCCTTATAGTGGAATTGTGCCACTTTCGCTATACTTTTGGCAACGTCTATTAATGCAATACCATCTACATATTTCATGACACTCATTCCATCTAGTACTCCATTGTACATTATATTTTACACGACTGGACCTAAGACTGATCCTTGTGGAACCCCTCTTGTTATTTTGTATATCTCTCCGTTTTGCAGAAGAAGATTCTGTCTTCGAAATAATATGCTATTATCCGCAATAGATAGTCTGGTACTTGTATATTTTTGTGCGCTTGTGCATATTTGTTGGTATTTTTCCCTCTTGTTAGCATGTATCTGAGGGCCTGGTTTACCTCTCATGCTGCACTAGTCTTTTCCTCGTTTCAACGCAAATTATTAATTAGCTTACTTCGCTTATTTCACTCCTCATGCATCGTATTTCCAATTTTTTCACTTGCTGGTAGATTGCTATCCATATTTCAGGAGCGTAAGCAATAGAAAATTATATTGTCAGCTTATTGGCGTAGATGCAAGCCTGGATTAAGGCAAATATTTTCAGAATGACATAGAAGTGTGTTGTATAAGTTTACGTTTTCAGCTCTTCTGTTCACATAGAGTTCTAACATATATTGGAAATAAGTCACCAACTTCCCTTGGTGACGTTGTTCTGTAGATTTTGCCATTTAAATTCAACAGGGCTCATGTTGGACCATAGCTTCCCCTCTTGTTACACAAATATTACAACCTGATGCTCACTATTTGTTACTTCTTCACGCAAAACACATCATTGGTCCTTATTTATTCAAAAACGAGGCTGTAGCTAGTTTAAAGCCGTAACGGGTGTTACGGTTGAAAATCTGAAGGGGCGGAATGCTACTGGCAATTTCTATGAAGCACTGATGGTACAAATAGCAATGAAACAGAGTGAGATGCAAAATATTACGTGAATTTACCTGTATAATCTAAAAAAAATTTACTAATATTTTCTATTACTTTAAAATTTTCTAAATGGAATATGCGTGAACCTACACAATTTTAAATATTTTGATGACAGAAATGGAAAAGCAAGATACACAAAAGCACAAAGAAATATCATAGAAAAATGAAATTGTATATGTATGTACAAAATGCATGAAATAGCTTTACTACTTGCCTTATGCCAGGTATTTCCGCTTAAATTTAACTAATATTAAATTATGGAATAAGCTATAAATTCCTTATTACACATGATTTTTGTGTAACCTTGTTCAATGTTTTTCAATATATCGTTTTTTATCGAATTAATTGTGCACTAACCTATATGGTATATCTATCGTATTTATCTAAATTGTCTGATTTTTATTTACAAAGTGGTCAGATAATTTTCATGAACACATGAAAGTAGCGCTGAGTTGTATAGGTATACATATTTACATTTTTCAATAAGAATTTGTATCTTACACCTTTAAAGTATATGTCTTTTTATTTACAACTGCTGACAGATTATTTACAATTTTTTGTCTCGTTTGTTTGATCCAAAAGTATATAATTTAATTTTTGGTATAATTAGTTTAGAATATTAGAAATGTGTTTGCTAAGTAAACTTCTGTTGTTAAAAGTAAAAGTTCGTCTTATTTGAAGACCTTACATGCGTACGAAAAGGCTTAGTTCTGAGACTACATATAACAGCGGTACTAAATTTTTGAGCCTACAGTATAATTTCTATGTAAATGTAAATGTTCTCTATGTTATTCTTATGAGGCTAAATTTAGAATCAAACGCTTTCGAGATACGAGTAACTTAGAAAGTTATATATGTACATTCTTATATTTATATATGCATTATTATATTCAATTATGTATATTTATCTTAACTATCTGTCTCTGTATTTACAATATAGACAGATTATATGGATTGTAATATTTCATAAGGGTTTCGCTTTTCACTCATTGACTTTTTTTGATACAAAAGCCGTATGTTCATTGAGCTTTTAAAATTAATATACTGAGTATTATACAATACATATTTTTATCATAAGTTTAATTAGCAAATAAGTTATCTTATACATCTATACGTTGTTATATACACAAATGTGTTTCTTAAATTAATTTGAGTCAGGCCTTTCGGGTTTGCTTTAGGCTTGGAACACGTTTGGGTTTTTGATGTTTTGGATATTCGAGTACTTCTTTCTAGTTGGTGATAGTGGGCTCTAATGTTCTATGCGATACGTTCTTAGTGGTGCTTCTTCCTTATAGACCAGATTAATAAAGCCTCCTTGTCGTATGCAGTTCTAACGAGTTCTATCTGTCTTTGGTTATAACCTTCTACATTTTCCTCGCTCCAAAGTAACCGTTGTTATGTACGCTTACTATTAATTTCATGTTGAATTTGATGATGTTTACGAAGCTTTCTTCCGTCGATGATATCGATTTGATTGGTCTTATATTCGTCCCGGTTTTGTGCTTCTTCAATTCTTGCTAGAAACTCTGTAGCAACAGATCAGATTACCGCATATTGGCGAAATCGTTTCAAAGCAGCTACAATAGCTAGCACCTCCAGTTCATAGCTGCTATAGTTGAGTTGCGCATGTGACGTCTGTCTACTGTTTTAGTATACGAGGGGAAATTGGCTTTTATGGGTCTGTAACAAATCTTGTCAGTAGAGTCGTAGAACTGGCTTTCTTGCAAGAATATTTTCTACTTCGTGGAAAGCTCCGCTTTGCTTCGCACTCCATTATAAAATAGCATCATTTTGAAGAAGGTCAGGTAACCTTCCTAGTTAATATCCTAAAGTAACTGCATAGATGAGTAGTTGACTAGAAATCAATAATAAGCGAAACTCCATTAAGAATTTAGTCCCCCCATTAAAAATTAGATGCCTCCCATGCATCAAAATAACCACTGAACCCATCCTTTACCCCATTTTCCAAAAAAATTAACACATGATGAGGCATTAAAAGGACCTTTTTCCACTTAAGTGGGTATGAACTTGAGTGTAAGGTTCTTTTCAGAAAAAAAATACATATATACAAAAAAAAATTTTTATTTTTGAACCCCACTAATAAGGTTCTGATGATTTGCCAGCTTTGTAGTCCGGACCTCAACCAACCCTTCGGATTGAAAGTTATGGTCTGGGAGAATGGCCTGCTTTACTCAACACCGAAATATTGAGTATTTGAAGCAAGCCCTTGTCGAGACTTTTCGGGTGAATAACTTTGAATGAAGTCCTCCATAACGTGTAGCTAGGGATTCGACAAATAAAACGTATAAATTTGTTTTTAAAAATATCAGCGCATTTTTTTTTGGCGTAAGTTTTTCTTTGTATCAGTATTTAAGACTAGACTAGTTCTGTAGGTGTATGGATATTGAAATTAGTGTACGTATATATTGTTGGATTCGTTTTCTTGAGAGTGTACGGGGTTTAATCATTGATGTCATCCACATTATCGCTCGACAACCAGGCCACTCGTGGTTGAAATTTAACTATCAGCGCTTGCGGAATCTTCACATCTTGCAATTCTGGCCACTTCATTTTCTGTGCGGAATTGGTGTATCATCGTCGTTTGATATGCCATCAATTTCTGTTTCCAGAAGCTTCTACCTACTATGTCATTTTCGAATTCCATCAGTACATGCTGTGCGTTCTGTGATTTACCTGACAACACTAACAATACGAATCATTCACATACTTCTTTTTAAAAAAGAAGTCTCGGAATCATACACGTCGATACAGGCACTGCGTGAGGTAAACCGTTTACCCTTCTGAGTTTTATGGTGGTTAATACTCTTATTTGGCAGAATTTGTATGTATTTAAAATTCTATCTGCGATTGACCCCGATGGGCATCCTCTGATACTGTTTGGTATACGCATCATGATGCTCTACTATGCACAAAGTTTATCTCTCTCATATCTCTATTCCTATTGCTAGTTCCCATATAGGAGTTGCGTACATTAGTATAGATTTGATCTTTCTGTGTCTTCCAATATTTGGGATTAGCTTGGGCAATTGATAGGTCTTTTTGCTTGTGCATTTTAAGGTATCTTTAAAATTCAGCATACGGTTAAATAGTACTTCTGCTGTGCCATTCAATCTGTTGAGTTTGTTGCTGAACTTTCTTTATGCTACTCGAGAGCATGTTTCTTTTTTTGTAGTCTGTAAAATGGAAAGTCTTATCTTTGATGGTGCCCTTATAGTGGAGTTGTGCCACTTTATTTCGAGCACCTTTTTTTTTGGTGGTCTGTAAAATGGAAAGTCATACCTTTGATGGTGCCCTTATAGTAGAGTTGTGCCACTTTCTTGTGAGCATGGTTTCTTTTTGTTATGGTCTGTCAAGGGCAAAGCCGTATCTATATAATTTGGATGGTATCCTTATAGTGGAATTGTGCCACTTTCGCTATACTTTTGGCAACGTCTATTAATGCAATACCATCTACATATTTCATGACACTCATTCCATCTAGTACTCCATTGTACATTATATTTTACACGACTGGACCTAAGACTGATCCTTGTGGAACCCCTCTTGTTATTTTGTATATCTCTCCGTTTTGCAGAAGAAGATTCTGTCTTCGAAATAATATGCTATTATCCGCAATAGATAGTCTGGTACTTGTATATTTTTGTGCGCTTGTGCATATTTGTTGGTATTTTTCCCTCTTGTTAGCATGTATCTGAGGGCCTGGTTTACCTCTCATGCTGCACTAGTCTTTTCCTCGTTTCAACGCAAATTATTAATTAGCTTACTTCGCTTATTTCACTCCTCATGCATCGTATTTCCAATTTTTTCACTTGCTGGTAGATTGCTATCCATTTTTCAGGAGCGTAAGCAATAGAAAATTATATTGTCAGCTTATTGGCGTAGATGCAAGCCTGGATTAAGGCAAATATTTTCAGAATGACATAGAAGTGTGTTGTATAAGTTTACGTTTTCAGCTCTTCTGTTCACATAGAGTTCTAACATATATTGGAAATAAGTCACCAACTTCCCTTGGTGACGTTGTTCTGTAGATTTTGCCATTTAAATTCAACAGGGCTCATGTTGGACCATAGCTTCCCCTCTTGTTATACAAATATTACAACCTGATGCTCACTATTTGTTACTTCTTCACGCAAAACACATCATTGGTCCTTATTTATTCAAAAACGAGGCTGTAGCTAGTTTAAAGCCGTAACGGGTGTTACGGTTGAAAATCTGAAGGGGCGGAATGCTACTGGCAATTTCTATGAAGCACTGATGGTACAAATAGCAATGAAACAGAGAGAGATGCAAAATATTACGTGAATTTACCTGTATAATCTAAAAAAAATTTACTAATATTTTCTATTACTTTAAAATTTTCTAAATGGAATATGCGTGAACCTACACAATTTTAAATATTTTGATGACAGAAATGGAAAAGCAAGATACACAAAAGCACAAAGAAATATCATAGAAAAATGAAATTGTATATGTATGTACAAAATGCATGAAATAGCTTTACTACTTGCCTTATGCCAGGTATTTCCGCTTAAATTTAACTAATATTAAATTATGGAATAAGCTATAAATTCCTTATTACACATGATTTTTGTGTAACCTTGTTCAATGTTTTTCAATATATCGTTTTTTATCGAATTAATTGTGCACTAACCTATATGGTATATCTATCGTATTTATCTAAATTGTCTGATTTTTATTTACAAAGTAGTCAGATAATTTTCATGAACACATGGAAGTAGCGCTGAGTTGTATAGGTATACATATTTACATTTTTCAATAAGAATTTGTATCTTACACCTTTAAAGTATATGTCTTTTTATTTACAACTGCTGACAGATTATTTACAATTTTTTGTCTCGTTTGTTTGATCCAAAAGTATATAATTTAATTTTTGGTATAATTAGTTTAGAATATTAGAAATGTGTTTGCTAAGTAAACTTCTGTTGTTAAAAGTAAAAGTTCGTCTTATTTGAAGACCTTACATGCGTACGAAAAGGCTTAGCTCTGAGACTACATATAACAGCGGTACTAAATTTTTGAGCCTACAGTATAATTTCTATGTAAATGTAAATGTTCTCTATGTTATTCTTATGAGGCTAAATTTAGAATCAAACGCTTTCGAGATACGAGTAACTTAGAAAGTTATATATGTACATTCTTATATTTATATATGCATTATTATATTCAATTATGTATATTTATCTTAACTATCTGTCTCTGTATTTACAATATAGACAGATTATATGGATTGTAATATTTCATAAGGGTTTCGCTTTTCACTCATTGACTTTTTTTTTGATACAAAAGCCGTATGTTCATTGAGCTTTTAAAATTAATATACTGAGTATTATACAATACATATTTTTATCATAAGTTTAATTAGCAAATAAGTTATCTTATACATCTATACGTTGTTATATACACAAATGTGTTTCTTAAATTAATTTGAGTCAGACCTTTCGGGTTTGCTTTAGGCTTGGAACACGTTTGGGTTTTTGATGTTTTGGATATTCGAGTACTTCTTTCTAGTTGGTGATAGTGGGCTCTAATGCTCTATGCGATACGTTCTTAGTGGTGCTTCTTCCTTATAGACCAGATTAATAAAGCCTCCTTGTCGTATGCAGTTCTAACGAGTTCTATCTGTCTTTGGTTATAACCTTCTACATTTTCCTCGCTCCAAAGTAACCGTTGTTATGTACGCTTACTATTAATTTCATGTTGAATTTGATGATGTTTTCGAAGCTTTCTTCCGTCGATGATATCGATTTGATTGGTCTTATATTCGTCCCGGTTTTGTGCTTCTTCAATTCTTGCTAGAAACTCTGTAGCAACAGATCAGATTACCGCATATTGGCGAAATCGTTTCAAAGCAGCTACAATAGCTAGCACCTCCAGTTCATAGCTGCTATAGTTGAGTTGCGCATGTGACGTCTGTCTACTGTTTTAGTATACGAGGGGAAATTGGCTTTTATGGGTCTGTAACAAATCTTGTCAGTAGAGTCGTAGAACTGGCTTTCTTGCAAAAATATTATCTACTTCGTGGAAAGCTCCGCTTTGCTTCGCACTCCATTATAAAATAGCATCATTTTGAAGAAGGTCAGGTAACCTTCCTAGTTAATATCCTAAAGTAACTGCATAGATGAGTAGTTGACTAGAAATCAATAATAAGCGAAACTCCATTAAGAATTTAGTCCCCCCATTAAAAATTAGATGCCTCCCATGCATCAAAATAACCACTGAACCCATCCTTTACCCCATTTTCCAAAAAAATTAACACATGATGAGGCATTAAAAGGACCTTTTTCCAGTTAAGTGGGTATGAACTTGAGTGTAAGGTTCTTTTCAGAAAAAAAATACAAATATATACAAAAAAAAATTTTTATTTTTGAACCCCACTAATAAGGTTCTGATGATTTGCCAGCTTTGTAGTCCGGACCTCAACCAACCCTTTGGATTGAAAGTTATGGTCTGGGAGAATGGCCTGCTTTACTCAACACCGAAATATTGAGTATTTGAAGCAAGCCCTTGTCGAGACTTTTCGGGTGAATAACTTTGAATGAAGTCCTCCATAACGTGTAGCTAGGGATTCGACAAATAAAACGTATAAATTTGTTTTTAAAAATATCAGCGCATTTTTTTTTGGCGTAAGTTTTTCTTTGTATCAGTATTTAAGACTAGACTAGTTCTGTAGGTGTATGGATATTGAAATTAGTGTACGTATATATTGTTGGATTCGTTTTCTTGAGAGTGTGCGGGGTTTAATCATTGATGTCATCCACATTATCGCTCGACAACCAGGCCACTCGTGGTTGAAATTTAACTATCAGCGCTTGCGGAATCTTCACATCTTGCAATTCTGGCCACTTCATTTTCTGTGCGGAATTGGTGTATCATCGTCGTTTGATATGCCATCAATTTCTGTTTCCAGAAAGCTTCTACCTACTATGTCATTTTCGAATTCCATCAGTACATGCTGTGCGTTCTGTGATTTACCTGACAACACTAACAATACGAATCATTCACATACTTCTTTTTAAAAAAGAAGTCTCGGAATCATACGCGTCGATACAGGCACTGCGTGAGGTAAACCGTTTACCCTTCTGAGTTTTATGTTGGTTAATACTCTTATTTGGCAGAATTTGTATGTATTTAAAATTCTATCTGCGATTGACCCCGATGGGCATCCTCTGATACTGTTTGGTATACGCATCATGATGCTCTACTATGCACAAAGTTTATCTCTCTCATATCTCTATTCCTATTGCTAGTTCCCATATAGGAGTTGCGTACATTAGTATAGATTTGATCTTTCTGTGTCTTCCAATATTTGGGATTAGCTTGGGCAATTGATAGGTCTTTTTGCTTGTGCATTTTAAGGTATCTTTAAAATTCAGCATACGGTTAAATAGTACTTCTGCTGTGCCATTCAATCTGTTGAGTTTGTTGCTGAACTTTCTTTATGCTACTCGAGAGCATGTTTCTTTTTTTGTAGTCTGTAAAATGGAAAGTCTTATCTTTGATGGTGCCCTTATAGTGGAGTTGTGCCACTTTATTTCGAGCACCTTTTTTTTTTGTGGTCTGTAAAATGGAAAGTCATACCTTTGATGGTGCCCTTATAGTAGAGTTGTGCCACTTTCTTGTGAGCATGGTTTCTTTTTGTTATGGTCTGTCAAGGGCAAAGCCGTATCTATATAATTTGGATGGTATCCTTATAGTGGAATTGTGAAACTTTCGCTATACTTTTGGCAACGTCTATTAATGCAATACCATCTACATATTTCATGACACTCATTCCATCTAGTACTCCATTGTACATTATATTTTACACGACTGGACCTAAGACTGATCCTTGTGGAACCCCTCTTGTTATTTTGTATATCTCTCCGTTTTGCAGAAGAAGATTCTGTCTTCGAAATAATATGCTATTATCCGCAATAGATAGTCTGGTACTTGTATATTTTTGTGCGCTTGTGCATATTTGTTGGTATTTTTCCCTCTTGTTAGCATGTATCTGAGGGCCTGGTTTACCTCTTATGCTGCACTAGTCTTTTCCTCGTTTCAACGCAAATTATTAATTAGCTTACTTCGCTTATTTCACTCCTCATGCATCGTATTTCCAATTTTTTCACTTGCTGGTAGATTGCTATCCATTTTTCAGGAGCGTAAGCAATAGAAAATTATATTGTCAGCTTATTGGCGTAGATGCAAGCCTGGATTAAGGCAAATATTTTCAGAATGACATAGAAGTGTGTTGTATAAGTTTACGTTTTCAGCTCTTCTGTTCACATAGAGTTCTAACATATATTGGAAATAAGTCACCAACTTCCCTTGGTGACGTTGTTCTGTAGATTTTGCCATTTAAATTCAACAGGGCTCATGTTGGACCATAGCTTCCCCTCTTGTTACACAAATATTACAACCTGATGCTCACTATTTGTTACTTCTTCACGCAAAACACATCATTGGTCCTTATTTATTCAAAAACGAGGCTGTAGCTAGTTTAAAGCCGTAACGGGTGTTACGGTTGAAAATCTGAAGGGGCAGAATGCTGCTGGCAATTTCTATGAAGCACTGATGGTACAAATAGCAATGAAACAGAGTGAGATGCAAAATATTACGTGAATTTACCTGTATAATCTAAAAAAAATTTACTAATATTTTCTATTACTTTAAAATTTTCTAAATGGAATATGCGTGAACCTACACAATTTTAAATATTTTGATGACAGAAATGGAAAAGCAAGATACACAAAAGCACAAAGAAATATCATAGAAAAATGAAATTGTATATGTATGTACAAAATGCATGAAATAGCTTTACTACTTGCCTTATGCCAGGTATTTCCGCTTAAATTTAACTAATATTAAATTATGGAATAAGCTATAAATTCCTTATTACACATGATTTTTGTGTAACCTTGTTCAATGTTTTTCAATATATCGTTTTTTATCGAATTAATTGTGCACTAACCTATATGGTATATCTATCGTATTTATCTAAATTGTCTGATTTTTATTTACAAAGTAGTCAGATAATTTTCATGAACACATGGAAGTAGCGCTGAGTTGTATAGGTATACATATTTACATTTTTCAATAAGAATTTGTATCTTACACCTTTAAAGTATATGTCTTTTTATTTACAACTGCTGACAGATTATTTACAATTTTTTGTCTCGTTTGTTTGATCCAAAAGTATATAATTTAATTTTTGGTATAATTAGTTTAGAATATTAGAAATGTGTTTGCTAAGTAAACTTCTGTTGTTAAAAGTAAAAGTTCGTCTTATTTGAAGACCTTACATGCGTACGAAAAGGCTTAGTTCTGAGACTACATATAACAGCGGTACTAAATTTTTGAGCCTACAGTATAATTTCTATGTAAATGTAAATGTTCTCTATGTTATTCTTATGAGGCTAAATTTAGAATCAAACGCTTTCGAGATACGAGTAACTTAGAAAGTTATATATGTACATTCTTATATTTATATATGCATTATTATATTCAATTATGTATATTTATCTTAACTATCTGTCTCTGTATTTACAATATAGACAGATTATATGGATTGTAATATTTCATAAGGGTTTCGCTTTTCACTCATTGACTTTTTTTTGATACAAAAGCCGTATGTTCATTGAGCTTTTAAAATTAATATACTGAGTATTATACAATACATATTTTTATCATAAGTTTAATTAGCAAATAAGTTATCTTATACATCTATACGTTGTTATATACACAAATGTGTTTCTTAAATTAATTTGAGTCAGACCTTTCGGGTTTGCTTTAGGCTTGGAACACGTTTGGGTTTTTGATGTTTTGGATATTCGAGTACTTCTTTCTAGTTGGTGATAGTGGGCTCTAATGCTCTATGCGATACGTTCTTAGTGGTGCTTCTTCCTTATAGACCAGATTAATAAAGCCTCCTTGTCGTATGCAGTTCTAACGAGTTCTATCTGTCTTTGGTTATAACCTTCTACATTCTCCTCGCTCCAAAGTAACCGTTGTTATGTACGCTTACTATTAATTTCATGTTGAATTTGATGATGTTTTCGAAGCTTTCTTCCGTCGATGATATCGATTTGATTGGTCTTATATTCGTCCCGGTTTTGTGCTTCTTCAATTCTTGCTAGAAACTCTGTAGCAACAGATCAGATTACCGCATATTGGCGAAATCGTTTCAAAGCAGCTACAATAGCTAGCACCTCCAGTTCATAGCTGCTATAGTTGAGTTGCGCATGTGACGTCTGTCTACTGTTTTAGTATACGAGGGGAAATTGGCTTTTATGGGTCTGTAACAAATCTTGTCAGTAGAGTCGTAGAACTGGCTTTCTTGCAAAAATATTATCTACTTCGTGGAAAGCTCCGCTTTGCTTCGCACTCCATTATAAAATAGCATCATTTTGAAGAAGGTCAGGTAACCTTCCTAGTTAATATCCTAAAGTAACTGCATAGATGAGTAGTTGACTAGAAATCAATAATAAGCGAAACTCCATTAAGAATTTAGTCCCCCCATTAAAAATTAGATGCCTCCCATGCATCAAAATAACCACTGAACCCATCCTTTACCCCATTTTCCAAAAAAATTAACACATGATGAGGCATTAAAAGGACCTTTTTCCAGTTAAGTGGGTATGAACTTGAGTGTAAGGTTCTTTTCAGAAAAAAAATACAAATATATACAAAAAAAAATTTTTATTTTTGAACCCCACTAATAAGGTTCTGATGATTTGCCAGCTTTGTAGTCCGGACCTCAACCAACCCTTTGGATTGAAAGTTATGGTCTGGGAGAATGGCCTGCTTTACTCAACACCGAAATATTGAGTATTTGAAGCAAGCCCTTGTCGAGACTTTTCGGGTGAATAACTTTGAATGAAGTCCTCCATAACGTGTAGCTAGGGATTCGACAAATAAAACGTATAAATTTGTTTTTAAAAATATCAGCGCATTTTTTTTTGGCGTAAGTTTTTCTTTGTATCAGTATTTAAGACTAGACTAGTTCTGTAGGTGTATGGATATTGAAATTAGTGTACGTATATATTGTTGGATTCGTTTTCTTGAGAGTGTGCGGGGTTTAATCATTGATGTCATCCACATTATCGCTCGACAACCAGGCCACTCGTGGTTGAAATTTAACTATCAGCGCTTGCGGAATCTTCACATCTTGCAATTCTGGCCACTTCATTTTCTGTGCGGAATTGGTGTATCATCGTCGTTTGATATGCCATCAATTTCTGTTTCCAGAAAGCTTCTACCTACTATGTCATTTTCGAATTCCATCAGTACATGCTGTGCGTTCTGTGATTTACCTGACAACACTAACAATACGAATCATTCACATACTTCTTTTTAAAAAAGAAGTCTCGGAATCATACACGTCGATACAGGCACTGCGTGAGGTAAACCGTTTACCCTTCTGAGTTTTATGTTGGTTAATACTCTTATTTGGCAGAATTTGTATGTATTTAAAATTCTATCTGCGATTGACCCCGATGGGCATCCTCTGATACTGTTTGGTATACGCATCATGATGCTCTACTATGCACAAAGTTTATCTCTCTCATATCTCTATTCCTATTGCTAGTTCCCATATAGGAGTTGCGTACATTAGTATAGATTTGATCTTTCTGTGTCTTCCAATATTTGGGATTAGCTTGGGCAATTGATAGGTCTTTTTGCTTGTGCATTTTAAGGTATCTTTAAAATTCAGCATACGGTTAAATAGTACTTCTGCTGTGCCATTCAATCTGTTGAGTTTGTTGCTGAACTTTCTTTATGCTACTCGAGAGCATGTTTCTTTTTTTGTAGTCTGTAAAATGGAAAGTCTTATCTTTGATGGTGCCCTTATAGTGGAGTTGTGCCACTTTATTTCGAGCACCTTTTTTTTTTGTGGTCTGTAAAATGGAAAGTCATACCTTTGATGGTGCCCTTATAGTAGAGTTGTGCCACTTTCTTGTGAGCATGGTTTCTTTTTGTTATGGTCTGTCAAGGGCAAAGCCGTATCTATATAATTTGGATGGTATCCTTATAGTGGAATTGTGCCACTTTCGCTATACTTTTGGCAACGTCTATTAATGCAATACCATCTACATATTTCATGACACTCATTCCATCTAGTACTCCATTGTACATTATATTTTACACGACTGGACCTAAGACTGATCCTTGTGGAACCCCTCTTGTTATTTTGTATATCTCTCCGTTTTGCAGAAGAAGATTCTGTCTTCGAAATAATATGCTATTATCCGCAATAGATAGTCTGGTACTTGTATATTTTTGTGCGCTTGTGCATATTTGTTGGTATTTTTCCCTCTTGTTAGCATGTATCTGAGGGCCTGGTTTACCTCTCATGCTGCACTAGTCTTTTCCTCGTTTCAACGCAAATTATTAATTAGCTTACTTCGCTTATTTCACTCCTCATGCATCGTATTTCCAATTTTTTCACTTGCTGGTAGATTGCTATCCATTTTTCAGGAGCGTAAGCAATAGAAAATTATATTGTCAGCTTATTGGCGTAGATGCAAGCCTGGATTAAGGCAAATATTTTCAGAATGACATAGAAGTGTGTTGTATAAGTTTACGTTTTCAGCTCTTCTGTTCACATAGAGTTCTAACATATATTGGAAATAAGTCACCAACTTCCCTTGGTGACGTTGTTCTGTAGATTTTGCCATTTAAATTCAACAGGGCTCATGTTGGACCATAGCTTCCCCTCTTGTTACACAAATATTACAACCTGATGCTCACTATTTGTTACTTCTTCACGCAAAACACATCATTGGTCCTTATTTATTCAAAAACGAGGCTGTAGCTAGTTTAAAGCCGTAACGGGTGTTACGGTTGAAAATCTGAAGGGGCGGAATGCTACTGGCAATTTCTATGAAGCACTGATGGTACAAATAGCAATGAAACAGAGTGAGATGCAAAATATTACGTGAATTTACCTGTATAATCTAAAAAAAATTTACTAATATTTTCTATTACTTTAAAATTTTCTAAATGGAATATGCGTGAACCTACACAATTTTAAATATTTTGATGACAGAAATGGAAAAGCAAGATACACAAAAGCACAAAGAAATATCATAGAAAAATGAAATTGTATATGTATGTACAAAATGCATGAAATAGCTTTACTACTTGCCTTATGCCAGGTATTTCCGCTTAAATTTAACTAATATTAAATTATGGAATAAGCTATAAATTCCTTATTACACATGATTTTTGTGTAACCTTGTTCAATGTTTTTCAATATATCGTTTTTTATCGAATTAATTGTGCACTAACCTATATGGTATATCTATCGTATTTATCTAAATTGTCTGATTTTTATTTACAAAGTGGTCAGATAATTTTCATGAACACATGGAAGTAGCGCTGAGTTGTATAGGTATACATATTTACATTTTTCAATAAGAATTTGTATCTTACACCTTTAAAGTATATGTCTTTTTATTTACAACTGCTGACAGATTATTTACAATTTTTTGTCTCGTTTGTTTGATCCAAAAGTATATAATTTAATTTTTGGTATAATTAGTTTAGAATATTAGAAATGTGTTTGCTAAGTAAACTTCTGTTGTTAAAAGTAAAAGTTCGTCTTATTTGAAGACCTTACATGCGTACGAAAAGGCTTAGTTCTGAGACTACATATAACAGCGGTACTAAATTTTTGAGCCTACAGTATAATTTCTATGTAAATGTAAATGTTCTCTATGTTATTCTTATGAGGCTAAATTTAGAATCAAACGCTTTCGAGATACGAGTAACTTAGAAAGTTATATATGTACATTCTTATATTTATATATGCATTATTATATTCAATTATGTATATTTATCTTAACTATCTGTCTCTGTATTTACAATATAGACAGATTATATGGATTGTAATATTTCATAAGGGTTTCGCTTTTCATTCATTGACTTTTTTTGATACAAAAGCCGTATGTTCGTTGAGCTTTTAAAATTAATATACTGAGTATTATACAATACATATTTTTATCATAAGTTTAATTAGCAAATAAGTTATCTTATACATCTATACGTTGTTATATACACAAATGTGTTTCTTAAATTAATTTGAGTCAGGCCTTTCGGGTTTACTTTAGGCTTGGAACACGTTTGGGTTTTTGATGTTTTGGATATTCGAGTACTTCTTTCTAGTTGGTGATAGTGGGCTCTAATGTTCTATGCGATACGTTCTTAGTGGTGCTTCTTCCTTATAGACCAGATTAATAAAGCCTCCTTGTCGTATGCAGTTCTAACGAGTTCTATCTGTCTTTGGTTATAACCTTCTACATTTTCCTCGCTCCAAAGTAACCGTTGTTATGTACGCTTACTATTAATTTCATGTTGAATTTGATGATGTTTTCGAAGCTTTCTTCCGTCGATGATATCGATTTGATTGGTCTTATATTCGTCCCGGTTTTGTGCTTCTTCAATTCTTGCTAGAAACTCTGTAGCAACAGATCAGATTACCGCATATTGGCGAAATCGTTTCAAAGCAGCTACAATAGCTAGCACCTCCAGTTCATAGCTGCTATAGTTGAGTTGCGCATGTGACGTCTGTCTACTGTTTTAGTATACGAGGGGAAATTGGCTTTTATGGGTCTGTAACAAATCTTGTCAGTAGAGTCGTAGAACTGGCTTTCTTGCAAGAATATTTTCTACTTCGTGGAAAGCTCCGCTTTGCTTCGCACTCCATTATAAAATAGCATCATTTTGAAGAAGGTCAGGTAACCTTCCTAGTTAATATCCTAAAGTAACTGCATAGATGAGTAGTTGACTAGAAATCAATAATAAACGAAACTCCATTAAGAATTTAGTCCCCCCATTAAAAATTAGATGCCTCCCATGCATCAAAATAACCACTGAACCCATCCTTTACCCCATTTTCCAAAAAAATTAACACATGATGAGGCATTAAAAGGACCTTTTTCCAGTTAAGTGGGTATGAACTTGAGTGTAAGGTTCTTTTCAGAAAAAAAATACAAATATATACAAAAAAAAATTTTTATTTTTGAACCCCACTAATAAGGTTCTGATGATTTGCCAGCTTTGTAGTCCGGACCTCAACCAACCCTTTGGATTGAAAGTTATGGTCTGGGAGAATGGCCTGCTTTACTCAACACCGAAATATTGAGTATTTGAAGCAAGCCCTTGTCGAGACTTTTCGGGTGAATAACTTTGAATGAAGTCCTCCATAACGTGTAGCTAGGGATTCGACAAATAAAACGTATAAATTTGTTTTTAAAAATATCAGCGCATTTTTTTTTGGCGTAAGTTTTTCTTTGTATCAGTATTTAAGACTAGACTAGTTCTGTAGGTGTATGGATATTGAAATTAGTGTACGTATATATTGTTGGATTCGTTTTCTTGAGAGTGTGCGGGGTTTAATCATTGATGTCATCCACATTATCGCTCGACAACCAGGCCACTCGTGGTTGAAATTTAACTATCAGCGCTTGCGGAATCTTCACATCTTGCAATTCTGGCCACTTCATTTTCTGTGCGGAATTGGTGTATCATCGTCGTTTGATATGCCATCAATTTCTGTTTCCAGAAAGCTTCTACCTACTATGTCATTTTCGAATTCCATCAGTACATGCTGTGCGTTCTGTGATTTACCTGACAACACTAACAATACGAATCATTCACATACTTCTTTTTAAAAAAGAAGTCTCGGAATCATACACGTCGATACAGGCACTGCGTGAGGTAAACCGTTTACCCTTCTGAGTTTTATGTTGGTTAATACTCTTATTTGGCAGAATTTGTATGTATTTAAAATTCTATCTGCGATTGACCCCGATGGGCATCCTCTGATACTGTTTGGTATACGCATCATGATGCTCTACTATGCACAAAGTTTATCTCTCTCATATCTCTATTCCTATTGCTAGTTCCCATATAGGAGTTGCGTACATTAGTATAGATTTGATCTTTCTGTGTCTTCCAATATTTGGGATTAGCTTGGGCAATTGATAGGTCTTTTTGCTTGTGCATTTTAAGGTATCTTTAAAATTCATCATACGGTTAAATAGTACTTCTGCTGTGCCATTCAATCTGTTGAGTTTGTTGCTGAACTTTCTTTATGCTACTCGAGAGCATGTTTCTTTTTTTGTAGTCTGTAAAATGGAAAGTCTTATCTTTGATGGTGCCCTTATAGTGGAGTTGTGCCACTTTATTTCGAGCACCTTTTTTTTTTGTGGTCTGTAAAATGGAAAGTCATACCTTTGATGGTGCCCTTATAGTAGAGTTGTGCCACTTTCTTGTGAGCATGGTTTCTTTTTGTTATGGTCTGTCAAGGGCAAAGCCGTATCTATATAATTTGGATGGTATCCTTATAGTGGAATTGTGCCACTTTCGCTATACTTTTGGCAACGTCTATTAATGCAATACCATCTACATATTTCATGACACTCATTCCATCTAGTACTCCATTGTACATTATATTTTACACGACTGGACCTAAGACTGATCCTTGTGGAACCCCTCTTGTTATTTTGTATATCTCTCCGTTTTGCAGAAGAAGATTCTGTCTTCGAAATAATATGCTATTATCCGCAATAGATAGTCTGGTACTTGTATATTTTTGTGCGCTTGTGCATATTTGTTGGTATTTTTCCCTCTTGTTAGCATGTATCTGAGGGCCTGGTTTACCTCTTATGCTGCACTAGTCTTTTCCTCGTTTCAACGCAAATTATTAATTAGCTTACTTCGCTTATTTCACTCCTCATGCATCGTATTTCCAATTTTTTCACTTGCTGGTAGATTGCTATCCATTTTTCAGGAGCGTAAGCAATAGAAAATTATATTGTCAGCTTATTGGCGTAGATGCAAGCCTGGATTAAGGCAAATATTTTCAGAATGACATAGAAGTGTGTTGTATAAGTTTACGTTTTCAGCTCTTCTGTTCACATAGAGTTCTAACATATATTGGAAATAAGTCACCAACTTCCCTTGGTGACGTTGTTCTGTAGATTTTGCCATTTAAATTCAACAGGGCTCATGTTGGACCATAGCTTCCCCTCTTGTTACACAAATATTACAACCTGATGCTCACTATTTGTTACTTCTTCACGCAAAACACATCATTGGTCCTTATTTATTCAAAAACGAGGCTGTAGCTAGTTTAAAGCCGTAACGGGTGTTACGGTTGAAAATCTGAAGGGGCGGAATGCTACTGGCAATTTCTATGAAGCACTGATGGTACAAATAGCAATGAAACAGAGTGAGATGCAAAATATTACGTGAATTTACCTGTATAATCTAAAAAAAATTTACTAATATTTTCTATTACTTTAAAATTTTCTAAATGGAATATGCGTGAACCTACACAATTTTAAATATTTTGATGACAGAAATGGAAAAGCAAGATACACAAAAGCACAAAGAAATATCATAGAAAAATGAAATTGTATATGTATGTACAAAATGCATGAAATAGCTTTACTACTTGCCTTATGCCAGGTATTTCCGCTTAAATTTAACTAATATTAAATTATGGAATAAGCTATAAATTCCTTATTACACATGATTTTTGTGTAACCTTGTTCAATGTTTTTCAATATATCGTTTTTTATCGAATTAATTGTGCACTAACCTATATGGTATATCTATCGTATTTATCTAAATTGTCTGATTTTTATTTACAAAGTGGTCAGATAATTTTCATGAACACATGGAAGTAGCGCTGAGTTGTATAGGTATACATATTTACATTTTTCAATAAGAATTTGTATCTTACACCTTTAAAGTATATGTCTTTTTATTTACAACTGCTGACAGATTATTTACAATTTTTTGTCTCGTTTGTTTGATCCAAAAGTATATAATTTAATTTTTGGTATAATTAGTTTAGAATATTAGAAATGTGTTTGCTAAGTAAACTTCTGTTGTTAAAAGTAAAAGTTCGTCTTATTTGAAGACCTTACATGCGTACGAAAAGGCTTAGTTCTGAGACTACATATAACAGCGGTACTAAATTTTTGAGCCTACAGTATAATTTCTATGTAAATGTAAATGTTCTCTATGTTATTCTTATGAGGCTAAATTTAGAATCAAACGCTTTCGAGATAACTCAGAAAGTTATATATGTACATTCTTATATTTATATATGCATTATTATATTCAATTATGTATATTTATCTTAACTATCTGTCTCTGTATTTACAATATAGACAGATTATATGGATTGTAATATTTCATAAGGGTTTCGCTTTTCATTCATTGACTTTTTTTGATACAAAAGCCGTATGTTCATTGAGCTTTTAAAATTAATATACTGAGTATTATACAATACATATTTTTATCATAAGTTTAATTAGCAAATAAGTTATCTTATACATCTATACGTTGTTATATACACAAATGTGTTTCTTAAATTAATTTGAGTCAGGCCTTTCGGGTTTACTTTAGGCTTGGAACACGTTTGGGTTTTTGATGTTTTGGATATTCGAGTACTTCTTTCTAGTTGGTGATAGTGGGCTCTAATGTTCTATGCGATACGTTCTTAGTGGTGCTTCTTCCTTATAGACCAGATTAATAAAGCCTCCTTGTCGTATGCAGTTCTAACGAGTTCTATCTGTCTTTGGTTATAACCTTCTACATTTTCCTCGCTCCAAAGTAACCGTTGTTATGTACGCTTACTATTAATTTCATGTTGAATTTGATGATGTTTTCGAAGCTTTCTTCCGTCGATGATATCGATTTGATTGGTCTTATATTCGTCCCGGTTTTGTGCTTCTTCAATTCTTGCTAGAAACTCTGTAGCAACAGATCAGATTACCGCATATTGGCGAAATCGTTTCAAAGCAGCTACAATAGCTAGCACCTCCAGTTCATAGCTGCTATAGTTGAGTTGCGCATGTGACGTCTGTCTACTGTTTTAGTATACGAGGGGAAATTGGCTTTTATGGGTCTGTAACAAATCTTGTCAGTAGAGTCGTAGAACTGGCTTTCTTGCAAGAATATTTTCTACTTCGTGGAAAGCTCCGCTTTGCTTCGCACTCCATTATAAAATAGCATCATTTTGAAGAAGGTCAGGTAACCTTCCTAGTTAATATCCTAAAGTAACTGCATAGATGAGTAGTTGACTAGAAATCAATAATAAGCGAAACTCCATTAAGAATTTAGTCCCCCCATTAAAAATTAGATGCCTCCCATGCATCAAAATAACCACTGAACCCATCCTTTACCCCATTTTCCAAAAAAATTAACACATGATGAGGCATTAAAAGGACCTTTTTCCAGTTAAGTGGGTATGAACTTGAGTGTAAGGTTCTTTTCAGAAAAAAAATACAAATATATACAAAAAAAAATTTTTATTTTTGAACCCCACTAATAAGGTTCTGATGATTTGCCAGCTTTGTAGTCCGGACCTCAACCAACCCTTTGGATTGAAAGTTATGGTCTGGGAGAATGGCCTGCTTTACTCAACACCGAAATATTGAGTATTTGAAGCAAGCCCT
Organism: Volucella zonaria; assembly: GCA_963966105.1. Taxonomy (NCBI): domain Eukaryota; kingdom Metazoa; phylum Arthropoda; class Insecta; order Diptera; family Syrphidae; genus Volucella; species Volucella zonaria. The sequence goes on along the minus strand of OZ014536.1, from coordinate 1,936,703 downwards.
TGTCGAGACTTTTCGGGTGAATAACTTTGAATGAAGTCCTCCATAACGTGTAGCTAGGGATTCGACAAATAAAACGTATAAATTTGTTTTTAAAAATATCAGCGCATTTTTTTTTGGCGTAAGTTTTTCTTTGTATCAGTACTTAAGACTAGACTAGTTCTGTAGGTGTATGGATATTGAAATTAGTGTACGTATATATTGTTGGATTCGTTTTCTTGAGAGTGTGCGGGGTTTAATCATTGATGTCATCCACATTATCGCTCGACAACCAGGCCACTCGTGGTTGAAATTTAACTATCAGCGCTTGCGGAATCTTCACATCTTGCAATTCTGGCCACTTCATTTTCTGTGCGGAATTGGTGTATCATCGTCGTTTGATATGCCATCAATTTCTGTTTCCAGAAAGCTTCTACCTACTATGTCATTTTCGAATTCCATCAGTACATGCTGTGCGTTCTGTGATTTACCTGACAACACTAACAATACGAATCATTCACATACTTCTTTTTAAAAAAGAAGTCTCGGAATCATACACGTCGATACAGGCACTGCGTGAGGTAAACCGTTTACCCTTCTGAGTTTTATGTTGGTTAATACTCTTATTTGGCAGAATTTGTATGTATTTAAAATTCTATCTGCGATTGACCCCGATGGGCATCCTCTGATACTGTTTGGTATACGCATCATGATGCTCTACTATGCACAAAGTTTATCTCTCTCATATCTCTATTCCTATTGCTAGTTCCCATATAGGAGTTGCGTACATTAGTATAGATTTGATCTTTCTGTGTCTTCCAATATTTGGGATTAGCTTGGGCAATTGATAGGTCTTTTTGCTTGTGCATTTTAAGGTATCTTTAAAATTCAGCATACGGTTAAATAGTACTTCTGCTGTGCCATTCAATCTGTTGAGTTTGTTGCTGAACTTTCTTTATGCTACTCGAGAGCATGTTTCTTTTTTTGTAGTCTGTAAAATGGAAAGTCTTATCTTTGATGGTGCCCTTATAGTGGAGTTGTGCCACTTTATTTCGAGCACCTTTTTTTTTTGTGGTCTGTAAAATGGAAAGTCATACCTTTGATGGTGCCCTTATAGTAGAGTTGTGCCACTTTCTTGTGAGCATGGTTTCTTTTTGTTATGGTCTGTCAAGGGCAAAGCCGTATCTATATAATTTGGATGGTATCCTTATAGTGGAATTGTGCCACTTTCGCTATACTTTTGGCAACGTCTATTAATGCAATACCATCTACATATTTCATGACACTCATTCCATCTAGTACTCCATTGTACATTATATTTTACACGACTGGATCTAAGACTGATCCTTGTGGAACCCCTCTTGTTATTTTGTATATCTCTCCGTTTTGCAGAAGAAGATTCTGTCTTCGAAATAATATGCTATTATCCGCAATAGATAGTCTGGTACTTGTATATTTTTGTGCGCTTGTGCATATTTGTTGGTATTTTTCCCTCTTGTTAGCATGTATCTGAGGGCCTGGTTTACCTCTCATGCTGCACTAGTCTTTTCCTCGTTTCAACGCAAATTATTAATTAGCTTACTTCGCTTATTTCACTCCTCATGCATCGTATTTCCAATTTTTTCACTTGCTGGTAGATTGCTATCCATTTTTCAGGAGCGTAAGCAATAGAAAATTATATTGTCAGCTTATTGGCGTAGATGCAAGCCTGGATTAAGGCAAATATTTTCAGAATGACATAGAAGTGTGTTGTATAAGTTTACGTTTTCAGCTCTTCTGTTCACATAGAGTTCTAACATATATTGGAAATAAGTCACCAACTTCCCTTGGTGACGTTGTTCTGTAGATTTTGCCATTTAAATTCAACAGGGCTCATGTTGGACCATAGCTTCCCCTCTTGTTACACAAATATTACAACCTGATGCTCACTATTTGTTACTTCTTCACGCAAAACACATCATTGGTCCTTATTTATTCAAAAACGAGGCTGTAGCTAGTTTAAAGCCGTAACGGGTGTTACGGTTGAAAATCTGAAGGGGCAGAATGCTGCTGGCAATTTCTATGAAGCACTGATGGTACAAATAGCAATGAAACAGAGTGAGATGCAAAATATTACGTGAATTTACCTGTATAATCTAAAAAAAATTTACTAATATTTTCTATTACTTTAAAATTTTCTAAATGGAATATGCGTGAACCTACACAATTTTAAATATTTTGATGACAGAAATGGAAAAGCAAGATACACAAAAGCACAAAGAAATATCATAGAAAAATGAAATTGTATATGTATGTACAAAATGCATGAAATAGCTTTACTACTTGCCTTATGCCAGGTATTTCCGCTTAAATTTAACTAATATTAAATTATGGAATAAGCTATAAATTCCTTATTACACATGATTTTTGTGTAACCTTGTTCAATGTTTTTCAATATATCGTTTTTTATCGAATTAATTGTGCACTAACCTATATGGTATATCTATCGTATTTATCTAAATTGTCTGATTTTTATTTACAAAGTGGTCAGATAATTTTCATGAACACATGGAAGTAGCGCTGAGTTGTATAGGTATACATATTTACATTTTTCAATAAGAATTTGTATCTTACACCTTTAAAGTATATGTCTTTTTATTTACAACTGCTGACAGATTATTTACAATTTTTTGTCTCGTTTGTTTGATCCAAAAGTATATAATTTAATTTTTGGTATAATTAGTTTAGAATATTAGAAATGTGTTTGCTAAGTAAACTTCTGTTGTTAAAAGTAAAAGTTCGTCTTATTTGAAGACCTTACATGCGTACGACAAGGCTTAGTTCTGAGACTACATATAACAGCGGTACTAAATTTTTGAGCCTACAGTATAATTTCTATGTAAATGTAAATGTTCTCTATGTTATTCTTATGAGGCTAAATTTAGAATCAAACGCTTTCGAGATAACTTAGAAAGTTATATATGTACATTCTTATATTTATATATGCATTATTATATTCAATTATGTATATTTATCTTAACTATCTGTCTCTGTATTTACAATATAGACAGATTATATGGATTGTAATATTTCATAAGGGTTTCGCTTTCCACTCATTGACTTTTTTTGATACAAAAGCCGTATGTTCATTGAGCTTTTAAAATTAATATACTGAGTATTATACAATACATATTTTTATCATAAGTTTAATTAGCAAATAAGTTATCTTACACATCTATACGTTGTTATATACACAAATGTGTTTCTTAAATTAATTTGAGTCAGGCCTTTCGGGTTTGCTTTAGGCTTGGAACACGTTTGGGTTTTTGATGTTTTGGATATTCGAGTACTTCTTTCTAGTTGGTGATAGTGGGCTCTAATGTTCTATGCGATACGTTCTTAGTGGTGCTTCTTCCTTATAGACCAGATTAATAAAGCCTCCTTGTCGTATGCAGTTCTAACGAGTTCTATCTGTCTTTGGTTATAACCTTCTACATTTTCCTCGCTCCAAAGTAACCGTTGTTATGTACGCTTACTATTAATTTCATGTTGAATTTGATGATGTTTTCGAAGCTTTCTTCCGTCGATGATATCGATTTGATTGGTCTTATATTCGTCCCGGTTTTGTGCTTCTTCAATTCTTGCTAGAAACTCTGTAGCAACAGATCAGATTACCGCATATTGGCGAAATCGTTTCAAAGCAGCTACAATAGCTAGCACCTCCAGTTCATAGCTGCTATAGTTGAGTTGTGCATGTGACGTCTGTCTACTGTTTTAGTATACGAGGGGAAATTGGCTTTTATGGGTCTGTAACAAATCTTGTCAGTAGAGTCGTAGAACTGGCTTTCTTGCAAGAATATTTTCTACTTCGTGGAAAGCTCCGCTTTGCTTCGCACTCCATTATAAAATAGCATCATTTTGAAGAAGGTCAGGTAACCTTCCTAGTTAATATCCTAAAGTAACTGCATAGATGAGTAGTTGACTAGAAATCAATAATAAGCGAAACTCCATTAAGAATTTAGTCCCCCCATTAAAAATTAGATGCCTCCCATGCATCAAAATAACCACTGAACCCATCCTTTACCCCATTTTCCAAAAAAATTAACACATGATGAGGCATTAAAAGGACCTCTTTCCACTTAAGTGGGTATGAACTTGAGTGTAAGGTTCTTTTCAGAAAAAAAATACATATATACAAAAAAAAATTTTTATTTTTGAACCCCACTAATAAGGTTCTGATGATTTGCCAGCTTTGTAGTCCGGACCTCAACCAACCCTTTGGATTGAAAGTTATGGTCTGGGAGAATGGCCTGCTTTACTCAACACCGAAATATTGAGTATTTGAAGCAAGCCCTTGTCGAGACTTTTCGGGTGAATAACTTTGAATGAAGTCCTCCATAACGTGTAGCTAGGGATTCGACAAATAAAACGTATAAATTTGTTTTTAAAAATATCAGCGCATTTTTTTTTTGGCGTAAGTTTTTCTTTGTATCAGTATTTAAGACTAGACTAGTTCTGTAGGTGTATGGATATTGAAATTAGTGTACGTATGTATTGTTGGATTCGTTTTCTTGAGAGTGTGCGGGGTTTAATCATTGATGTCATCCACATTATCGCTCGACAACCAGGCCACTCGTGGTTGAAATTTAACTATCAGCGCTTGCGGAATCTTCACATCTTGCAATTCTGGCCACTTCATTTTCTGTGCGGAATTGGTGTATCATCGTCGTTTGATATGCCATCAATTTCTGTTTCCAGAAAGCTTCTACCTACTATGTCATTTTCGAATTCCATCAGTACATGCTGTGCGTTCTGTGATTTACCTGACAACACTAACAATACGAATGATTCACATACTTCTTTTTAAAAAAGAAGTCTCGGAATCATACACGTCGATACAGGCACTGCGTGAGGTAAACCGTTTACCCTTCTGAGTTTTATGTTGGTTAATACTCTTATTTGGCAGAATTTGTATGTATTTAAAATTCTATCTGCGATTGACCCCGATGGGCATCCTCTGATACTGTTTGGTATACGCATCATGATGCTCTACTATGCACAAAGTTTATCTCTCTCATATCTCTATTCCTATTGCTAGTTCCCATATAGGAGTTGCGTACATTAGTATAGATTTGATCTTTCTGTGTCTTCCAATATTTGGGATTAGCTTGGGCAATTGATAGGTCTTTTTGCTTGTGCGTTTTAATGTATCTTTAAAATTCAGCATACGGTTAAATAGTACTTCTGCTGTGCCATTCAATCTGTTGAGTTTGTTGCTGAACTTTCTTTATGCTACTCGAGAGCATGTTTCTTTTTTTGTAGTCTGTAAAATGGAAAGTCTTATCTTTGATGGTGCCCTTATAGTGGAGTTGTGCCACTTTATTTCGAGCACCTTTTTTTTTTGTGGTCTGTAAAATGGAAAGTCATACCTTTGATGGTGCCCTTATAGTAGAGTTGTGCCACTTTCTTGTGAGCATGGTTTCTTTTTGTTATGGTCTGTCAAGGGCAAAGCCGTATCTATATAATTTGGATGGTATCCTTATAGTGGAATTGTGCCACTTTCGCTATACTTTTGGCAACGTCTATTAATGCAATACCATCTACATATTTCATGACACTCATTCCATCTAGTACTCCATTGTACATTATATTTTACACGACTGGACCTAAGACTGATCCTTGTGGAACCCCTCTTGTTATTTTGTATATCTCTCCGTTTTGCAGAAGAAGATTCTGTCTTCGAAATAATATGCTATTATCCGCAATAGATAGTCTGGTACTTGTATATTTTTGTGCGCTTGTGCATATTTGTTGGTATTTTTCCCTCTTGTTAGCATGTATCTGAGGGCCTGGTTTACCTCTCATGCTGCACTAGTCTTTTCCTCGTTTCAACGCAAATTATTAATTAGCTTACTTCGCTTATTTCACTCCTCATGCATCGTATTTCCAATTTTTTCACTTGCTGGTAGATTGCTATCCATTTTTCAGGAGCGTAAGCAATAGAAAATTATATTGTCAGCTTATTGGCGTAGATGCAAGCCTGGATTAAGGCAAATATTTTCAGAATGACATAGAAGTGTGTTGTATAAGTTTACGTTTTCAGCTCTTCTGTTCACATAGAGTTCTAACATATATTGGAAATAAGTCAGCAACTTCCCTTGGTGACGTTGTTCTGTAGATTTTGCCATTTTCATTCAACAGGGCTCATGTTGGACCATAGCTTCCCCTCTTGTTACACAAATATTACAACCTGATGCTCACTATTTGTTACTTCTTCACGCAAAACACATCATTGGTCCTTATTTATTCAAAAACGAGGCTGTAGCTAGTTTAAAGCCGTAACGGGTGTTACGGTTGAAAATCTGAAGGGGCGGAATGCTACTGGCAATTTCTATGAAGCACTGATGGTACAAATAGCAATGAAACAGAGTGAGATGCAAAATATTACGTGAATTTACCTGTATAATCTAAAAAAAATTTACTAATATTTTCTATTACTTTAAAATTTTCTAAATGGAATATGCGTGAACCTACACAATTTTAAATATTTTGATGACAGAAATGGAAAAGCAAGATACACAAAAGCACAAAGAAATATCATAGAAAAATGAAATTGTATATGTATGTACAAAATGCATGAAATAGCTTTACTACTTGCCTTATGCCAGGTATTTCCGCTTAAATTTAACTAATATTAAATTATGGAATAAGCTATAAATTCCTTATTACACATGATTTTTGTGTAACCTTGTTCAATGTTTTTCAATATATCGTTTTTTATCGAATTAATTGTGCACTAACCTATATGGTATATCTATAGTATTTATCTAAATTGTCTGATTTTTATTTACAAAGTGGTCAGATAATTTTCATGAACACATGAAAGTAGCGCTGAGTTGTATAGGTATACATATTTACATTTTTCAATAAGAATTTGTATCTTACACCTTTAAAGTATATGTCTTTTTATTTACAACTGCTGACAGATTATTTACAATTTTTTGTCTCGTTTGTTTGATCCAAAAGTATATAATTTAATTTTTGGTATAATTAGTTTAGAATATTAGAAATGTGTTTGCTAAGTAAACTTCTGTTGTTAAAAGTAAAAGTTCGTCTTATTTGAAGACCTTACATGCGTACGAAAAGGCTTAGTTCTGAGACTACATATAACAGCGGTACTAAATTTTTGAGCCTACAGTATAATTTCTATGTAAATGTAAATGTTCTCTATGTTATTCTTATGAGGCTAAATTTAGAATCAAACGCTTTCGAGATAACTTAGAAAGTTATATATGTACATTCTTATATTTATATATGCATTATTATATTCAATTATGTATATTTATCTTAACTATCTGTCTCTGTATTTACAATATAGACAGATTATATGGATTGTAATATTTCATAAGGGTTTCGCTTTTCACTCATTGACTTTTTTTGATACAAAAGCCGTATGTTCATTGAGCTTTTAAAATTAATATACTGAGTATTATACAATACATATTTTTATCATAAGTTTAATTAGCAAATAAGTTATCTTATACATCTATACGTTGTTATATACACAAATGTGTTTCTTAAATTAATTTGAGTCAGGCCTTTCGGGTTTGCTTTAGGCCTGGAACACGTTTGGGTTTTTGATGTTTTGGATATTCGAGTACTTCTTTCTAGTTGGTGATAGTGGGCTCTAATGTTCTATGCGATACGTTCTTAGTGGTGCTTCTTCCTTATAGACCAGATTAATAAAGCCTCCTTGTCGTATGCAGTTCTAACGAGTTCTATCTGTCTTTGGTTATAACCTTCTACATTTTCCTCGCTCCAAAGTAACCGTTGTTATGTACGCTTACTATTAATTTCATGTTGAATTTGATGATGTTTTCGAAGCTTTCTTCCGTCGATGATATCGATTTGATTGGTCTTATATTCGTCCCGGTTTTGTGCTTCTTCAATTCTTGCTAGAAACTCTGTAGCAACAGATCAGATTACCGCATATTGGCGAAATCGTTTCAAAGCAGCTACAATAGCTAGCACCTCCAGTTCATAGCTGCTATAGTTGAGTTGCGCATGTGACGTCTGTCTACTGTTTTAGTATACGAGGGGAAATTATCTTTTATGGGTCTGTAACAAATCTTGTCAGTAGAGTCGTAGAACTGGCTTTCTTGCAAGAATATTTTCTACTTCGTGGAAAGCTCCGCTTTGCTTCGCACTCCATTATAAAATAGCATCATTTTGAAGAAGGTCAGGTAACCTTCCTAGTTAATATCCTAAAGTAACTGCATAGATGAGTAGTTGACTAGAAATCAATAATAAGCGAAACTCCATTAAGAATTTAGTCCCCCCATTAAAAATTAGATGCCTCCCATGCATCAAAATAACCACTGAACCCATCCTTTACCCCATTTTCCAAAAAAATTAACACATGATGAGGCATTAAAAGGACCTTTTTCCACTTAAGTGGGTATGAACTTGAGTGTAAGGTTCTTTTCAGAAAAAAAATACATATATACAAAAAAAAATTTTTATTTTTGAACCCCACTAATAAGGTTCTGATGATTTGCCAGCTTTGTAGTCCGGACCTCAACCAACCCTTTGGATTGAAAGTTATGGTCTGGGAGAATGGCCTGCTTTACTCAACACCGAAATATTGAGTATTTGAAGCAAGCCCTTGTCGAGACTTTTCGGGTGAATAACTTTGAATGAAGTCCTCCATAACGTGTAGCTAGGGATTCGACAAATAAAACGTATAAATTTGTTTTTAAAAATATCAGCGCATTTTTTTTTGGCGTAAGTTTTTCTTTGTATCAGTATTTAAGACTAGACTAGTTCTGTAGGTGTATGGATATTGAAATTAGTGTACGTATGTATTGTTGGATTCGTTTTCTTGAGAGTGTGCGGGGTTTAATCATTAATGTCATCCACATTATCGTTCGACAACCAGGCCACTCGTGGTTGAAATTTAACTATCAGCGCTTGCGGAATCTTCACATCTTGCAATTCTGGCCACTTCATTTTCTGTGCGGAATTGGTGTATCATCGTCGTTTGATATGCCATCAATTTCTGTTTCCAGAAAGCTTCTACCTACTATGTCATTTTCGAATTCCATCAGTACATGCTGTGCGTTCTGTGATTTACCTGACAACACTAACAATACGAATCATTCACATACTTCTTTTTAAAAAAGAAGTCTCGGAATCATACACGTCGATACAGGCACTGCGTGAGGTAAACCGTTTACCCTTCTGAGTTTTATGTTGGTTAATACTCTAATTTGGCAGAATTTGTATGTATTTAAAATTCTATCTGTGATTGACCCCGATGGGCATCCTCTGATACTGTTTGGTATACGCATCATGATGCTCTACTATGCACAAAGTTTATCTCTCTCATATCTCTATTCCTATTGCTAGTTCCCATATAGGAGTTGCGTACATTATTATAGATTTGATCTTTCTGTGTCTTCCAATATTTGGAATTAGCTTGGGCAATTGATAGGTCTTTTTGCTTGTGCATTTTAAGGTATCTTTAAAATTCAGCATACGGTTAAATAGTACTTCTGCTGTGCCATTCAATCTGTTGAGTTTGTTGCTGAACTTTCTTTATGCTACTCGAGAGCATGTTTCTTTTTTTGTAGTCTGTAAAATGGAAAGTCTTATCTTTGATGGTGCCCTTATAGTGGAGTTGTGCCACTTTATTTCGAGCACCTTTTTTTTTTGTGGTCTGTAAAATGGAAAGTCATACCTTTGATGGTGCCCTTATAGTAGAGTTGTGCCACTTTCTTGTGAGCATGGTTTCTTTTTGTTATGGTCTGTCAAGGGCAAAGCCGTATCTATATAATTTGGATGGTATCCTTATAGTGGAATTGTGCCACTTTCGCTATACTTTTGGCAACGTCTATTAATGCAATACCATCTACATATTTCATGACACTCATTCCATCTAGTACTACATTGTACATTATATTTTACACGACTGGACCTAAGACTGATCCTTGTGGAACCCCTCTTGTTATTTTGTATATCTCTCCGTTTTGCAGAAGAAGATTCTGTCTTCGAAATAATATGCTATTATCCGCAATAGATAGTCTGGTACTTGTATATTTTTGTGCGCTTGTGCATATTTGTTGGTATTTTTCCCTCTTGTTAGCATGTATCTGAGGGCCTGGTTTACCTCTCATGCTGCACTAGTCTTTTCCTCGTTTCAACGCAAATTATTAATTAGCTTACTTCGCTTATTTCACTCCTCATGCATCGTATTTCCAATTTTTTCACTTGCTGGTAGATTGCTATCCATTTTTCAGGAGCGTAAGCAATAGAAAATTATATTGTCAGCTTATTGGCGTAGATGCAAGCCTGGATTAAGGCAAATATTTTCAGAATGACATAGAAGTATGTTGTATAAGTTTACGTTTTCAGCTCTTCTGTTCACATAGAGTTCTAACATATATTGGAAATAAGTCACCAACTTCCCTTGGTGACGTTGTTCTGTAGATTTTGCCATTTAAATTCAACAGGGCTCATGTTGGACCATAGCTTCCCCTCTTGTTACACAAATATTACAACCTGATGCTCACTATTTGTTACTTCTTCAAAACACATCATTGGTCCTTATTTATTCAAAAACGAGTCTGTAGCTAGTTTAAAGCCATAACGGGTGTTACGGTTGAAAATCTGAAGGGGCGGAATGCTACTGGCAATTTCTATGAAGCACTGATGGTACAAATAGCAATGAAACAGAGTGAGATGCAAAATATTACGTGAATTTACCTGTATAATCTAAAAAAAATTTACTAATATTTTCTATTACTTTAAAATTTTCTAAATGGAATATGCGTGAACCTACACAATTTTAAATATTTTGATGACAGAAATGGAAAAGCAAGATACACAAAAGCACAAAGAAATATCATAGAAAAATGAAATTGTATATGTATGTACAAAATGCATGAAATAGCTTTACTACTCGCCTTATGCCAGGTATTTCCGCTTAAATTTAACTAATATTAAATTATGGAATAAGCTATAAATTCCTTATTACACATGATTTTTGTGTAACCTTGTTCAATGTTTTTCAATATATCGTTTTTTATCGAATTAATTGTGCACTAACCTATATGGTATATCTATCGTATTTATCTAAATTGTCTGATTTTTATTTACAAAGTGGTCAGATAATTTTCATGAACACATGAAAGTAGCGCTGAGTTGTATAGGTATACATATTTACATTTTTCAATAAGAATTTGTATCTTACACCTTTAAAGTATATGTCTTTTTATTTACAACTGCTGACAGATTATTTACAATTTTTTGTCTCGTTTGTTTGATCCGAAAGTATATAATTTAATTTTTGGTATAATTAGTTTAGAATATTAGAAATGTGTTTGCTAAGTAAACTTCTGTTGTTAAAAGTAAAAGTTCGTCTTATTTGAAGACCTTACATGCGTACGACAAGGCTTAGTTCTGAGACTACATATAACAGCGGTACTAAATTTTTGAGCCTACAGTATAATTTCTATGTAAATGTAAATGTTCTCTATGTTATTCTTATGAGGCTAAATTTAGAATCAAACGCTTTCGAGATAACTTAGAAAGTTATATATGTACATTCTTATATTTATATATGCATTATTATATTCAATTATGTATATTTATCTTAACTATCTGTCTCTGTATTTACAATATAGACAGATTATATGGATTGTAATATTTCATAAGGGTTTCGCTTTTCACTCATTGACTTTTTTTGATACAAAAGCCGTATGTTCATTGAGCTTTTAAAATTAATATACTGAGTATTATACAATACATATTTTTATCATAAGTTTAATTAGCAAATAAGTTATCTTATACATCTATACGTTGTTATATACACAAATGTGTTTCTTAAATTAATTTGAGTCAGGCCTTTCGGGTTTGCTTTAGGCTTGGAACACGTTTGGGTTTTTGATGTTTTGGATATTCGAGTACTTCTTTCTAGTTGGTGATAGTGGGCTCTAATGTTCTATGCGATACGTTCTTAGTGGTGCTTCTTCCTTATAGACCAGATTAATAAAGCCTCCTTGTCGTATGCAGTTCTAACGAGTTCTATCTGTCTTTGGTTATAACCTTCTACATTTTCCTCGCTCCAAAGTAACCGTTGTTATGTACGCTTACTATTAATTTCATGTTGAATTTGATGATGTTTTCGAAGCTTTCTTCCGTCGATGATATCGATTTGATTGGTCTTATATTCGTCCCGGTTTTGTGCTTCTTCAATCCTTGCTAGAAACTCTGTAGCAACAGATCAGATTACCGCATATTGGCGAAATCGTTTCAAAGCAGCTACAATAGCTAGCACCTCCAGTTCATAGCTGCTATAGTTGAGTTGCGCATGTGACGTCTGTCTACTGTTTTAGTATACGAGGGGAAATTGGCTTTTATGGGTCTGTAACAAATCTTGTCAGTAGAGTCGTAGAACTGGCTTTCTTGCAAGAATATTTTCTACTTCGTGGAAAGCTCCGCTTTGCTTCGCACTCCACTATAAAATAGCATCATTTTGAAGAAGGTCAGGTAACCTTCCTAGTTAATATCCTAAAGTAACTGCATAGATGAGTAGTTGACTAGAAACCAATAATAAGCGAAACTCCATTAAGAATTTAGTCCCCCCATTAAAAATTAGATGCCTCCCATGCATCAAAATAACCACTGAACCCATCCTTTACCCCATTTTCCAAAAAAATTAACACATGATGAGGCATTAAAAGGACCTTTTTCCACTTAAGTGGGTATGAACTTAAGTGTAAGGTTCTTTTCAGAAAAAAAATACATATATACAAAAAAAAATTCTTATTTTTGAACCCCACTAATAAGGTTCTGATGATTTGCCAGCTTTGTAGTCCGGACCTCAACCAACCCTTTGGATTGAAAGTTATGGTCTGGGAGAATGGCCTGCTTTACTCAACACCGAAATATTGAGTATTTGAAGCAAGCCCTTGTCGAGACTTTTCGGGTGAATAACTTTGAATGAAGTCCTCCATAACGTGTAGCTAGGGATTCGACAAATAAAACGTATAAATTTGTTTTTTAAAATATCAGCGCATTTTTTTTGGCGTAAGTTTTTCTTTGTATCAGTATTTAAGACTAGACTAGTTCTGTAGGTGTATGGATATTGAAATTAGTGTACGTATGTATTGTTGGATTCGTTTTCTTGAGAGTGTGCGGGGTTTAATCATTGATGTCATCCACATTATCGCTCGACAACCAGGCCACTCGTGGTTGAAATTTAACTATCAGCGCTTGCGGAATCTTCACATCTTGCAATTCTGGCCACTTCATTTTCTGTGCGGAATTGGTGTATCATCGTCGTTTGATATGCCATCAATTTCTGTTTCCAGAAAGCTTCTACCTACTATGTCATTTTCGAATTCCATCAGTACATGCTGTGCGTTCTGTGATTTACCTGACAACACTAACAATACGAATCATTCACATACTTCTTTTTAAAAAAGAAGTCTCGAAATCATACACGTCGATACAGGCACTGCGTGAGGTAAACCGTTTACCCTTCTGAGTTTTATGTTGGTTAATACTCTTATTTGGCAGAATTTGTATGTATTTAAAATTCTATCTGCGATTGACCCCGATGGGCATCCTCTGATACTGTTTGGTATACGCATCATGATGCTCTACTATGCACAAAGTTTATCTCTCTCATATCTCTATTCCTATTGCTAGTTCCCATATAGGAGTTGCGTACATTAGTATAGATTTGATCTTTCTGTGTCTTCCAATATTTGGGATTAGCTTGGGCAATTGATAGGTCTTTTTGCTTGTGCATTTTAAGGTATCTTTAAAATTCAGCATACGGTTAAATAGTACTTCTGCTGTGCCATTCAATCTGTTGAGTTTGTTGCTGAACTTTCTTTATGCTACTCGAGAGCATGTTTCTTTTTTTGTAGTCTGTAAAATGGAAAGTCTTATCTTTGATGGTGCCCTTATAGTGGAGTTGTGCCACTTTATTTCGAGCACCTTTTTTTTTTGTGGTCTGTAAAATGGAAAGTCATACCTTTGATGGTGCCCTTATAGTAGAGTTGTGCCACTTTCTTGTGAGCATGGTTTCTTTTTGTTATGGTCTGTCAAGGGCAAAGCCGTATCTATATAATTTGGATGGTATCCTTATAGTGGAATTGTGCCACTTTCGCTATACTTTTGGCAACGTCTATTAATGCAATACCATCTACATATTTCATGACACTCATTCCATCTAGTACTCCATTGTACATTATATTTTACACGACTGGACCTAAGACTGATCCTTGTGGAACCCCTCTTGTTATTTTGTATATCTCTCCGTTTTGCAGAAGAAGATTCTGTCTTCGAAATAATATGCTATTATCCGCAATAGATAGTCTGGTACTTGTATATTTTTGTGCGCTTGTGCTTGTATCTGAGGGCCTGGTTTACCTCTCATGCTGCACTAGTCTTTTCCTCGTTTCAACGCAAATTATTAATTAGCTTACTTCGCTTATTTCACTCCTCATGCATCGTATTTCCAATTTTTTCACTTGCTGGTAGATTGCTATCCATTTTTCAGGAGCGTAAGCAATAGAAAATTATATTGTCAGCTTATTGGCGTAGATTCAAGCCTGGATTAAGGCAAATATTTTCAGAATGACATAGAAGTGTGTTGTATAAGTTTACGTTTTCAGCTCTTCTGTTCACATAGAGTTCTAACATATATTGGAAATAAGTCAGCAACTTCCCTTGGTGACGTTGTTCTGTAGATTTTGCCATTTAAATTCAACAGGGCTCATGTTGGACCATAGCTTCCCCTCTTGTTACACAAATATTACAACCTGATGCTCACTATTTGTTACTTCTTCATGCAAAACACATCATTGGTCCTTATTTATTCAAAAACGAGGCTGTAGCTAGTTTAAAGCCGTAACGGGTGTTACGGTTGAAAATCTGAAGGGGCGGAATGCTACTGGCAATTTCTATGAAGCACTGATGGTACAAATAGCAATGAAACAGAGTGAGATGCAAAATATTACGTGAATTTACCTGTATAATCTAAAAAAAATTTACTAATATTTTCTATTACTTTAAAATTTTCTAAATGGAATATGCGTGAACCTACACAATTTTAAATATTTTGATGACAGAAATGGAAAAGCAAGATACACAAAAGCACAAAGAAATATCATAGAAAAATGAAATTGTATATGTATGTACAAAATGCATGAAATAGCTTTACTACTTGCCTTATGCCAGGTATTTCCGCTTAAATTTAACTAATATTAAATTATGGAATAAGCTATAAATTCCTTATTACACATGATTTTTGTGTAACCTTGTTCAATGTTTTTCAATATATCGTTTTTTATCGAATTATTTGTGCACTAACCTATATGGTATATCTATCGTATTTATCTAAATTGTCTGATTTTTATTTACAAAGTGGTCAGATAATTTTCATGAACACATGGAAGTAGCGCTGAGTTGTATAGGTATACATATTTACATTTTTCAATAAGAATTTGTATCTTACACCTCTAAAGTATATGTCTTTTTATTTACAACTGCTGACAGACTATTTACAATTTTTTGTCTCGTTTGTTTGATCCAAAAGTATATAATTTAATTTTTGGTATAATTAGTTTAGAATATTAGAAATGTGTTTGCTAAGTAAACTTCTGTTGTTAAAAGTAAAAGTTCGTCTTATTTGAAGACCTTACATGCGTACGAAAAGGCTTAGTTCTGAGACTACATATAACAGCGGTACTAAATTTTTGAGCCTACAGTATAATTTCTATGTAAATGTAAATGTTCTCTATGTTATTCTTATGAGGCTAAATTTAGAATCAAACGCTTTCGAGATAACTTAGAAAGTTATATATGTACATTCTTATATTTATATATGCATTATTATATTCAATTATGTATATTTATCTTAACTATCTGTCTCTTTATCTACAATATAGACAGATTATATGGATTGTAATATTTCATAAGGGTTTCGCTTTTCACTCATTGACTTTTTTTGATACAAAAGCCGTATGTTCATTGAGCTTTTAAAATTAATATACTGAGTATTATACTCGTACAATATATATTTTTATCATAAGTTTAATTAGCAAATAAGTTATCTTATACATCTATACGTTGTTATATACACAAATGTGTTTCTTAAATTAATTTGAGTCAGGCCTTTCGGGTTTGCTTTAGGCTTGGAACACGTTTGGGTTTTTGATGTTTTGGATATTCGAGTACTTCTTTCTAGTTGGTGATAGTGGGCTCTAATGTTCTATGCGATACGTTCTTAGTGGTGCTTCTTCCTTATAGACCAGATTAATAAAGCCTCCTTGTCGTATGCAGTTCTAACGAGTTCTATCTGTCTTTGGTTATAACCTTCTACATTTTCCTCGCTCCAAAGTAACCGTTGTTATGTACGCTTACTATTAATTTCATGTTGAATTTGATGATGTTTTCGAAGCTTTCTTCCGTCGATGATATCGATTTGATTGGTCTTATATTCGTCCCGGTTTTGTGCTTCTTCAATTCTTGCTAGAAACTCTGTAGCAACAGATCAGATTACCGCATATTGGCGAAATCGTTTCAAAGCAGCTACAATAGCTAGCACCTCCAGTTCATAGCTGCTATAGTTGAGTTGCGCATGTGACGTCTGTCTACTGTTTTAGTATACGAGGGGAAATTGGCTTTTATGGGTCTGTAACAAATCTTGTCAGTAGAGTCGTAGAACTGGCTTTCTTGCAAGAATATTTTCTACTTCGTGGAAAGCTCCGCTTTGCTTCGCACTCCATTATAAAATAGCATCATTTTGAAGAAGGTCAGGTAACCTTCCTAGTTAATATCCTAAAGTAACTGCATAGATGAGTAGTTGACTAGAAATCAATAATAAGCGAAACTCCATTAAGAATTTAGTCCCCCCATTAAAAATTAGATGCCTCCCATGCATCAAAATAACCACTGAACCCATCCTTTACCCCATTTTCCAAAAAAATTAACACATGATGAGGCATTAAAAGGACCTTTTTCCACTTAAGTGGGTATGAACTTGAGTGTAAGGTTCTTTTCAGAAAAAAAATACATATATACAAAAAAAAATTTTTATTTTTGAACCCCACTAATAAGGTTCTGATGATTTGCCAGCTTTGTAGTCCGGACCTCAACCAACCCTTTGGATTGAAAGTTATGGTCTGGGAGAATGGCCTGCTTTACTCAACACCGAAATATTGAGTATTTGAAGCAAGCCCTTGTCGAGACTTTTCGGGTGAATAACTTTGAATGAAGTCCTCCATAACGTGTAGATAGGGATTCGACAAATAAAACGTATAAATTTGTTTTTAAAAATATCAGCGCATTTTTTTTTGGCGTAAGTTTTTCTTTGTATCAGTATTTAAGACTAGACTAGTTCTGTAGGTGTATGGATATTGAAATTAGTGTACGTATGTATTGTTGGATTCGTTTTCTTGAGAGTGTGCGGGGTTTAATCATTGATGTCATCCACATTATCGCTCGACAACCAGGCCACTCGTGGTTGAAATTTAACTATCAGCGCTTGCGGAATCTTCACATCTTGCAATTCTGGCCACTTCATTTTCTGTGCGGAATTGGTGTATCATCGTCGTTTGATATGCCATCAATTTCTGTTTCCAGAAAGCTTCTACCTACTATGTCATTTTCGAATTCCATCAGTACATGCTGTGCGTTCTGTGATTTACCTGACAACACTAACAATACGAATCATTCACATACTTCTACTTAAAAAATAAGTCTCGGAATCATACACGTCGATACAGGCACTGTGTGGGGTAAACCGTTTACCCTTCTGAGTTTTATGTTGGTTAATACTCTTATTTGGCAGAATTTGTATGTATTTAAAATTCTATCTGCGATTGATCCAGATGGGCATCCTCTGATACTGTTTGGTATACGCATCATGATGCTCTACTATGCACAAAGTTTATCTCTCTCATATTTCTATTCCTATTGCTAGTTCCCATATAGGAGTTGCGTACATTAGTATAGATTTGATCTTTCGGTGTCTTCCAATATTTGAGATTAGCTTGGGCAATTGATAGGTCTTTTTGCTTGTGCATTTTAAGGTATCTTTAAAATTCATCATACGGTTAAATAGTACTTCTGCTGTGCCATTCAATCTGTTGAGTTTGTTGCTGAACTTTCTTTATGCTACTCGAGAGCATGTTTCTTTTTTTGTAGTCTGTAAAAGGGAAAGTCTTATCTTCGAAAACATCTTCTAATGCTGTTAAGGCGTACGAAAGTTGCCTTGCGTGCCAAGTCAAATGCAACATGAAATTAATAGTAAGCGTACATAACAACGGTTACTTTGGAGCGAGGAAAATGTAGAAGGTTATAATCAAAGACAGATAGAACTCGTTAGAACTGCATACGACAAGGAGGCTTTATTAATCTGGTCTATAAGGAAGAAGCACCACTAAGAACGTATCGCATAGAACATTAGAGCCCACTATTACCAACTAGAAAGAAGTACTCGAATATCCAAAACATCAAAAACTCAAACGTGTTCCAAGCCTAAAGCAAACCCGAAAGGCGTGACTCAAATTAATTTCAGAAACACATTTGTGTATATAACAACGTATAGATGTATAAGATAACTTATTTGCTAATTAAACTTATGATAAAAATATGTATTGTACGAGTATAATACTCAGTATATTAATTTTAAAAGCTCAATGAACATACGGCTTTTGTAGCAAAAAAAGTCAATGAGTGAAAAGCGAAACCCTTATGAAATATTACAATCCATATAATCTGTCTATATTGTAAATAAAGAGACAGATAGTTAAGATAAATATACATAATTGAATATAATAATGCATATATAAATATAAGAATGTACATATATAACTTTCTAAGTTATCTCGAAAGCGTTTGATTCTAAATTTAGCCTCATAAGAATAACATAGAGAACATTTACATTTACATAGAAATTATACTGTAGGCTCAAAAATTTAGTACCGCTGTTATATGTAGTCTCAGAACTAAGCCTTTTCGTACTCATGTAAGGTCTTCAAATAAGACGAACTTTTACTTTTAACAACAGAAGTTTACTTAGCAAACACATTTCTAATATTCTAAACTAATTATACCAAAAATTAAATTATATACTTTTGGATCAAACAAACGAGACAAAAAATTGTAAATAATCTGTCAGCAGTTGTAAATAAAAAGACATATACTTTAAAGGTGTAAGATACAAATTCTTATTGAAAAATGTAAATATGTATACCTATACAACTCAGCGCTACTTCCATGTGTTCATGAAAATTATCTGACCACTTTGTAAATAAAAATCAGACAATTTACAAAAATACGATAGATATACCATATAGGTTAGTGCACAATTAATTCGATAAAAAACGATATATTGAAAAACATTAAACAAGGTTACACAAAAATCATGTGTAATAAGGAATTTATAGCTTATTCCATAATTTAATATTAGTTAAATTTAAGCGGAAATACCTGGCATAAGGCAAGTAGTAAAGCTATTTCATGCATTTTGTACATACATATACAATTTCATTTTTCTATGATATTTCTTTGTGCTTTTGTGTATCTTGCTTTTCCATTTCTGTCATCAAAATATTTAAAATTGTGTAGGTTCATGCATATTCCATTTAGAAAATTTTAAAGTAATAGAAAATATTAGTAAATTTTTTTTAGATTATACAGGTAAATTCACGTAATATTTTGCATCTCACTCTGTTTCATTGCTATTTGTACCATCAGTGCTTCATAGAAATTGCCAGTAGCATTCCGCCCCTTCAGATTTTCAACCGTAACACCCGTTACGGCTTTAAACTAGCTACAGCCTCGTTTTTGAATAAATAAGGACCAATGATGTGTTTTGCGTGAAGAAGTAACAAATAGTGAGCATCAGGTTGTAATATTTGTGTAACAAGAAGGGAAGCTATGGTCCAACATGAGCCCTGTTGAATTTAAATGGCAAAATCTACAGAACAACGTCACCAAGGGAAGTTGGTGACTTATTTCCAATATATGTTAGAACTCTATGTGAACAGAAGAGCTGAAAACGTAAACTTATACAACACACTTCTATGTCATTCTGAAAATATTTGCCTTAATCCAGACTTGCATCTACGCCAATTTTTGCCAGGACGAACGAGCTGACAATATAATTTTCTATTGCTTACGCTCCTGAAAAATGGATAGCAATCTACCAGCAAGTGAAAAAATTGGAAATACGATGCCATGAGGAGTGAAATAAGCGAAGTAAGCTAATTAATCATTTCCATTGAAACGAGGAAAAGACTAGTGCAGCATGAGAGGTAAACCAGGCCCTCAGATACATGCTAACAAGAGGGAAAAATACCAACAAATATGCACAAGCGCACAAAAATATACAAGTACCAGACTATCTATTGCGGATAATAGCATATTATTTCGAAGACAGAATCTTCTTCTGCAAAACGGAGAGATATACAAAATAACAAGAGGGGTTCCACAAGGATCAGTCTTAGGTCCAGTCGTGTAAAATATAATGTATGATGGAGTACTAGATGGAATGAGTGTCATTAAATATGTAGATGGTATTGCATTAATAGACGTTGCCAAAAGTATAGCGAAAGTGGCACAATTCCACTATAAGGATACCATCCAAATTATATAGATACGGCTTTGCCCTTGACAGACCATAACAAAAAGAAACCATGCTCACAAGAAAGTGGCACAACTCTACTATAAGGGCACCATCAAAGGTATGACTTTCCATTTTACAGACCACAAAAAAAAAGGTGCTCGAAATAAAGTGGCACAACTCCACTATAAGGCTTTCTTCCGTCGATGATATCGATTTGATTGGTGTTATATTCGTCCCGGTTTTGTGCTTCTTCAATTCTTGCTAGAAACTCTGTAGCAACAGATCAGATTACCGCATATTGGCGAAATCGTTCCAAAGCAGCTACAATAGCTAGCACCTCCAGTTCATAGCTGCTATAGTTGAGTTGCGCAGATGACGTCTGTCTACTGTTTTAGTATACGAGGGGAAATTGGCTTTTATGGGTCTGTAACAAATCTTGTCAGTAGAGTCGTAGAACTGGCTTTCTTGCAAGAATATTTTCTACTTCGTGGAAAGCTCCGCTTTGCTTCGCACTCCATTATAAAATAGCATCATTTTGAAGAATGTCAGGTAACCTTCCTAGTTAATATCCTAAAGTAACTGCATAGATGAGTAGTTGACTAGAAATCAATAATAAGTGAAACTCCATTAAAAATTTAGTCCCCCCATTAAAAATTAGATGCCTCCCATGCATCAAAATAACCACTGAACCCATCCTTTACCCCATTTTCCAAAAAAATTAACACATGATGAGGCATTAAAAGGACCTTTTTCCACTTAAGTGGGTATGAACTTGAGTGTAAGGTTCTTTTCAGAAAAAAAATACATATATACAAAAAAAAATTTTTATTTTTGAAACCCACTAATAAGGTTCTGATGATTTGCCAGCTTTGTAGTCCGGACCTCAACCAACCCTTTGGATTGAAAGTTATGGTCTGGGAGAATGGCCTGCTTTACTCAACACCGAAATATTGAGTATTTGAAGCAAGCCCTTGTCGAGACTTTTCGGGTGAATAACTTTGAATGAAGTCCTCCATAACGTGTAGCTAGGGATTCGACAAATAAAGCGTATAAATTTGTTTTTAAAAATATCAGCGCATTTTTTTTTGGCGTAAGTTTTTCTTTGTATCAGTATTTAAGACTAGACTAGTTCTGTAGGTGTATGGATATTGAAATTAGTGTACGTATGTATTGTTGGATTTGTTTTCTTGGGAGTGTGCGGGGTTTAATCATTGATGCCATCCACATTATCGCTCGACAACCAGGCCACTCGTGGTTGAAATTTAACTATCAGCGCTTGCGGAATCTTCACATCTTGCAATTCTGGCCACTTCAATTCTGTGCGGAATTGGTGTATCATCGTCGTTTGATATACCATCAATTTCTGTTTCCAGAAAGCTTCTACCTACTATGTCATTTTCGAATTCCATCAGTACATGCTGTGCGTTCTGTGATTTACCTGACAAAACTAACAATACGAATCATTCACATACTTCTATTTAAAAAATAAGTCTCGGAATCATACACATCGATACAGGCACTGCGTGAGGTAAACCGTTTACCCTTCTGAGTTTTATGTTAGTTAATACTCTTATTTGGCAGAATTTGTATGTATTTAATATTCTATCTGCGATTGATCCCGATGGGCATCCTCTGATACTGTTTGGTATACGCATCATGATGCTCTACTATGCACAAAGTTTATCTCTCTCATATCTCTATTCCTATTGCTAGTTCCCATATAGGAGTTGCGTACATTAGTATAGATTTGATCTTTCTGTGTCTTCCAATATTTGAGATTAGCTTGGGCAATTGATAGGTCTTTTTGCTTGTGCATTTTAAGGTATCTTTAAAATTCAGCATACGGTTAAATAGTACTTCTGCTGTGCCATTCAATCTGTTGAGTTTGTTGCTGAACTTTCTTTATGCTACTCGAGAGCATGTTTCTTTTTTTGTAGTCTAAAATGGAAAGTCTTATCTTTGATGGTGCCCTTATAGTGGAGTTGTGCCACTTTATTTCGAGCACCTTTTTTTTTTTGTGGTCTGTAAAATGGAAAGTCATACCTTTGATGGTGCCCTTATAGTAGAGTTGTGCCACTTTCTTGTGAGCATGGTTTCTTTTTGTTATGGTCTGTCAAGGGCAAAGCCGTATCTATATAATTTGGATGGTATCCTTATAGTGGAATTGTGCCACTTTCGCTATACTTTTGGCAACGTCTATTAATGCAATACCATCTATAAATTTTTCATGACAGTCATTCCATCTAGTACTCCATCGTACATTATGTTTTACACGACTGCACCTAAGACTGATCCTTGTGGAACCCCTCTTGTTATTTTGTATATCTCTCCGTTTTGCAGAAGAAGATTCTGTCTTCGAAGTAATATGCTATTATCCGCAATAGATAGTCTGGAACTTGTATATTTTTGTGCGCTTGTGCATATTTGTTGGTATTTTTCCCTCTTGTTAGCATGTATCTGAGGGCCTGGTTTACCTCTCATGCTGCACTAGTCTTTTCCTCGTTTCAACGCAAATTATTAATTAGCTTACTTCGCTTATTTCACTCCTCATGCATCGTATTTCCAATTTTTTCACTTGCTGGTAGATTGCTATCCATTTTTCAGGAGCGTAAGCAATAGAAAATTATATTGTCAGCTTGTTCGTCCTGGCAAAAATTGGCGTAGATGCAAGCCTGGATTAAGGCAAATATTTTCAGAATGACATAGAAGTGTGTTGTATAAGTTTACGTTTTCAGCTCTTCTGTTCACATAGAGTTCTAACATATATTGGAAATAAGTCACCAACTTCCCTTGGTGACGTTGTTCTGTAGATTTTGCTATTTAAATTCAACAGGGCTCATATTGGACCATAGCTTCCCTTCTTGTTACACAAATATTACAACCCGATGCTCACTATTTGTTACTTCTTCACGCAAAACACATCATTGGTCCTTATTTATTCAAAAACGAGGCTGTAGCTAGTTTAAAGCCGTAACGTGTGTTACGGTTGAAAATCTGAAGGGGCGGAATGCTACTGGCAATTTCTATGAAGCACTGATGGTACAAATAGCAATGAAACAGAGTGAGATGCAAAATATTACGTGAATTTACCTGTATAATCTAAAAAAAATTTACTAATATTTTCTATTACTTTAAAATTTTCTAAATGGAATATGCGTGAACCTACACAATTTTAAATATTTTGATGACAGAAATGGAAAAGCAAGATACACAAAAGCACAAAGAAATATCATAGAAAAATGAAATTGTATATGTATGTACAAAATGCATGAAATAGCTTTACTACTTGCCTTATGCCAGGTATTTCCGCTTAAATTTAACTAATATTAAATTATGGAATAAGCTATAAATTCCTTATTACACATTGTTCCTGACTGAGGTGCTGTCAGGAATAATTTGTGGTTTGAAGGAAGAAATAAAAAAAAACGTACAATATTCAAACGTTATAATCCATTTATTGGCCTATCTCGGCTGATGTGATATGCAAGAGTGAAGAACAGTCTGTTGGTCTTTAAAAGGAAACCTATCAGTTGTTCTTATACATAATCCATGGTCAATGACCTTACCACATACATTAGTCTACTTTATACATACTGCTCTAATACATTTATGCCTTTTAACTTGGCACTGAATACATTGATGTGTAATACTAATGGTTACATAGTTCCGAATGCATAAGTAGTATACCTATAGCACATACATGTTTGTTGGATGTGCTTATTAATGCCCCATGCTTCCGCCTCAGGAGAGAGAGGGACAGCTCGTCGAGTTCATCGACATAGCCACCTTGACAGTTGACGTTTTGTTTTGTGTTTATTAATTGTTGGCAAAGTAGCTATGAAATTTAATTTGATTGTTGTTTGGAATAAACTAGTTGCGAATGGCTTAGCGATAACTAGTCCTGTTTGTTGGGAACCAACATGCTCCCCCGCCTCCAGTTGACGTGATGTGGTGGAAGACGAACTGCGTGCTGGATGAACTACTTTCGTCATTGAAGCCTCGTGTTCTGGCTGTCTTCATCAATTCGGATACCTGGATCTTAGGGATGATTAGCTCCGGTCATGCAAAAAGAAGGAAAGTATTAGATATTACACAACAAAATTATTTATTTAATAAAATAATTTGAAATTTAACATAGCTGCAAGATACTGGATTTCATCTGTCAACCGTGGCTTAAGATGTGTGTATGTGAGTGTGTATGTACATATCTGTGTCGGTTCCTTGGAACCCTATTTTTGATTTGTTTTATTTATTCATTAATAGTCTTTAGCGTAGGTTATTATTATTTTTTTGGTATTAGGTTTAATTACGGGTTGGTATTTGCCCCTTGTCGTATATTATTATTCTATTGTTTTAAAGAATTCATTTACCTAGTTTATACTGTTCATTTTGTTTAAGAAGTTTATGAAGTTTAAAGTTCATAGGTTTAAAAGGTTCATAAAGTTGAGTGTGTTCGTGGAACAAGTTTGTTTTTACGCGATGGGAATTCTTTGTCGGGTCTATTTTTACGCGAGGGGCTTTCATGGGTCGTTTACTGTGTTCGAAATCGGCAAGGGGGATATTTTCGCGATTGGGCGTTTTATGTTCGACGTACTTGTCTTTATGGTCACCACGCGCGTCAGACCATCCGCACCGGAATGTAACTCTTGCACCCGCCCAAGTAACCATGATGTTGGTGGTAGGTTATCCTCTTTCACAAGAACAACGTCTCCTATTTTGATGTTTGGCTGCTCTTGAAGCCATTTTGGACGATGTTGGAGCAGGTGGAGATATGCTGAACTCCATTGCTTCCAAAACTCTTGAGCGAGCCGTTGCAAGTATCTCCATCTGTCAAGGTGATTTATTTTGTTGTCGAAAAGGTTTCTTTCCGGAAGTGCACGGAGGGCGGTTCCGATGAGAAAATGACCAGGTGTTAAAACTGACAGATCTTCTGTGTCAGACGTCATAGGACACAACGGCCTGGAGTTGAGGCACGCCTCGATTTGTGCGAGGACCGTCGCATATTCCTCGAACGTTAGTTTTGATGAGCCAATTGTTCTTTTGAGATGGTATTTTATGGATTTGACTTCTGCCTCCCATAGACCTCCGAAGTGTGGCGATGATGGCGGGTTGAAGTGCCACGTTGTTTAGTGATGACAAGCTCTTGGACACTTCCGCTGACCATTCTGAAGAAATAAATTTGCTGTCTTTCCTAAGCTCGTTATTTGCACCCTTAAAGTTGGTTCCGCAATCGCTAAACATGTTTCCGCAATATCCTCGCCTTGAGACAAATCGTCTGTATGCTGCTATGAACGCTGCTGCTGTTAGATCGCTGACTAATTCGATGTGTATAGCCTTTGTCGAAAGACACACAAATACTGCTATATACCCCTTTGAGGTTTTTTTGCATCTGCCCTTCCACATTTTGACTTCGACTGGTCCAGCATAATCTACCCCCGTGTTAGTAAAGGGTCTTGATATGCTAACTCTTTCTGTTGGGAGGCTACCCATGAGTTGTTGTTGTATTTTTGCCTTGTAACGGTGGCATCGAACGCATTTATGAATGGTGGTCTTGACCATCCCCTTGAGATTCGTTATCCAATACGTTCTTCGAATTTCGGCCATCATCATCTGCTGACCACCATGTAAGGTGTCTAGATGAGCCTCATTCACGATCAGTCTAGAAAAGTGGTGTGAATCCTTCAGAATGATGGGATGTTGTTGGTCAAAGGGAATAGGTGCGTTGCCTAGGCGACCTCCTACGCGTAATATTTCCTCCGAGTCTAAAAAGGGATTCAAGTTGAGAATCGAACTTCCCTTGGGTATGGGCCTTTTAAGTCTGAGAGCTTTGATTTCTTCAAAAAATAGCTCACCTTGAATGATTTTGATCAGTTTATGTTGAGCTGCCATGAGCTCATCGGATGTGATTGGATGTGTGTCTAGCGGCATTTTGTGCTCAGAAAGTATGTTGTTTATGTATCTCCGCCATATTGATATGATGCGAACCAGGCGCCGTAGTGTTGAAAACTGATTGAAGAAGGCGTTATTAATGACACTCAAGTGACATGCAAGGTAAGCAAAGTGAACGCGAATGTTTCTTAACGTGGAATCATAAATTGACTTATTTCTATCTCCTTTATCATCCCGTTTAGATTCCAAATCAGTTTCTGGAATGTCCTGTGCATGCTCTTGTGTGGCGAAGTTTTTGAGAAACGCTGGCCCATGCCACCACATTTTACTGTTCATGAGCTCCTCCGGCGATGCTCCTCTGGATCCGATGTCTGCCGGATTATTTTTTGTGTTAACTCAAATACTTGCACCTGTCAGATTTTGGATTTCGATTATCCGATTGGCGACAAAGGTCGTACGACTCGCAGGACTTCCCTTGATCCATGATATAACGATCATAGAGTCGGACCACGCGCAAGTCTCAGGGTTCTCAAACTGCATCGAATTTGCAATTTTTCGCAGGAGTTTCGCCAAAAGAAGAGCAGCGCAGAGCTCCAAGCGTGGTAATGACACTGGTTTGATTGGAGCCACTCTGGTCTTAGATGCCACCAGGTGTATGCTCTCGCTAAAACCTTTGACAACACGTGCGTATACAGCTGCTGCATATGCCCTTTCAGAGGCGTCACTGAAACCGTGCAGCTGGACTTGAGCGGAGTCATCGTATCCAATCCAACGTGGAATTTGGAGTTCCTGCAATCTTACTAATCCGGTGCGTAAGTCGAGCCATCGCCTTTCTGTTTCCTGTGAAACTGGCATGTCCCAGGTGGCTTCCTCTCGCCAAAGTTGTTGAAGAATAAGTTTTGCCTTAAGGACACATGGAGAAACCCAACCCAGCGGATCGAATAGGCGAGCGATGTCTGCGAGAATGGACCTTTTCGTATATTTTTGCACTGTAGGTAACGTGATTTTGACTTTGAAGAAGTCGTTTGCCGGATGCCATTGAATACCTAAGGCTTTGATTGCATCTGGAGAATCGAAATTTAATGGCAAGTTAATTTCTCTTTCGTTTGCAGAAACTTGCTCTAGAACTCTACTTGAGTTGCTAGCCCACTTGTGAAGCGGGAATCCTGCTGAATGGAGAGTGGATAATAGGTCTTTTTGGAGGGCTATTGCGCTTTCTTCGCTGTCGGACCCATAAATAAGATCGTCAACATAGAACCCTTCTGTCAGTGCCTTGGCAACGTGTGGAAAGCTCCTTGAGACGTCTGAAGCAAGCTGATGTAAGGAGCGAACAGCCAGATATGGTGCTGATGCCGTGCCAAACGTGACGGTGTTTAAGGCGTAAGTTTTTATTGGCTCTTTCTTTTTATTTCTCCATAATATAAGTTGATATGGGGTGTCTTCTTGCGCTATCCATATTTGCCTATACATCATGCTGATGTCGGCGGAAAATGCTATTTTGAACCTTCTCCATTTAGCGATTAAATCGATGATATCCGCCTGTAGACGTGGCCCAATCATTAAATAGTCATTTAGCGATTTTGAGTTGGTGGTTTTACACGAGGCATCAAAGACAACGCGAAGTTTAGTTGTTGCACTCGACGCCTTAAAAACTGCGTGATGTGGCAAAAAATAGTGTTCTCCAATTACTAGTTGTGTGTTTGATTTGACCTCTTTCATGTGTCCCAAGTTAGCATATTCGTTCATGCATTTGCAATAGGACTCTTTTAGTTTTGGGGTTTCAGCGAAACGTTTTTCCAATTGGAGGAATCTCGCCATTGCAGCTTGTTTCGAGTTTCCTAGCCTTGGTCGAATATCGTCTTTGAATGGCAATCTGACTTCGTATTTGCCATCCCTTCTACGTTTCACGGTTCTTGTAAAATGTTGTTGACATTTTTCTTCTTCTACCGTAAGTTTTCTTTCGTCTAGGTTTTCTTCCAATTCCCAAAATTGCCTTAGTTGCTCATCTAGAGAATTAAAGTGGTTTTTTATTATTAAAGATCGGGATTGCGAGGTGGTGTTGGTGCTTCCTGTTAAGATCCAACCTAATTCCGTTCTTTGAGCCACCGGTGATTCGTGTGCACCCTTGACCAGTCCTTCAAGTATAATGGATGCATAGACGTCAGCACCTATTAAGAGATCAATTTTCCCAGGTTTGTTGTACGAAGGATCTGCTAATGGCAGATTTGATAAGTGCGACCAATTGTCCCTTTTAACCTGGTGAGTTGGTAGCATGGACGTAAGGTGACTTAACACAAATGCCTTGATATTAAGATGGAATGATCCATTAACTTGAGAGAAAATGGTGAGACAGACCTGCGAGTGCGATGTGCCAGTAGAAGCTTGGCCTAGACCAGTCACACAAGTCAACGTTTTTTGCCGTTTAAGACTAAGAAGTTGTGTAGCGTTTTACGTTATAAAGGAAGCTTCTGATCCAGGGTCTATCAGAGCTCTTAACACATGGTGCGTTCCATTGGGCGTCACTACCCTTACAACTGCTGTTGCCAGTAACACATTTGATTGCATTTGGTTGAAATGCGTGTTAAAATTTTGTAACACATTAGAATTTGTTTGATTCGTAGTTGGTCGGGCCGAGTTTTGGACAAGGTAATTTCTTGTATTGTTTTGAGTCTCAGGTTGAGAATGGTAGTGGTTGTTGTTGGTATCATTCGGGTTTTGTAAACCAAAGTGTAGAAGCGTATGATGTTTCAAACCACATTTCAAACACCTATTGCTACTGCCACATGTTGAAGCATAGTGATCGTAGCCAAGGCAATTGTTACAAATGCCATTTTTCTTGGTTACTTCCGTGCGACTCTTAATATCCATGCTTAGGAATTTTTTACACTTTCGAATTCCATGAGACGACTGGAAAATTTGACAATTATAGTGTTTGTTGGTCGGTTGAGGATTAGCATGAAAATTGTTGGCTTTCCTAAAGGAACTTCCCTGAATTGGTTGTTTTTGAGACCTGTTCAACTCATTGATGTTTTCCAATGAGCTAAACCGGCCCTCAATAAAGGATGAAAAGGTTTTCCAATCCGGAAGAGACTTTGAGGTACCTAACTTATCTTCCCAGTCCCTTTGTGTTTGGGGCGGAAGTTTATGAAAAATTATGTATATAAGAATACAGTCCCAAGTTTCGACTGCTACCCCTAAGTTTGCTAATGCATGAATGCATTCGGTGCTAGTGTCGTGTAACGATTTTAAGCACACTGCGGATTCTTGCCCTAACTTATCCTGTTCAATCAGTATTCTCAACTGTGTGTTGATGAGTTTCCGTTTGTTCTCGAACCTTTCTTTTAAAATTTCCCAAGCCGAGGAATAATTTTTTCCGTCAATCGGAAGGTGCTGAATTAGCCGTGCTGCTTCACCTGTGACGGAGGTTTTAAGGTATTGCAGCTTTTGTATATCGGAAAGATCCACGTTTTGATCTATCATGCTCTGAAAGAGATTATGGAATTCGTACCATTCCTCAAATTTTCCCGAGAATGATTTTAACTGAATGCGGGGAAGCCGTATATCAGAAACCGAGTATTTAGAGCAATTGAGACGAGATGCGTCAAAGTTGGCACTAGCCGATTCAGCGAACCTTTCGATTTCGTCGTGCAATTGCCCAATAAAACTAAAATAAATACGTTTTATTTTCGAATATGTTTCGTCCGATTGATACTTGTCTTTTAAAGGGTCTGCGGTACTATTTACGATCGAGGAATGTTCCTTCTTCGCGCGTTTGAACATTTCCTCTACGTCCGTTACCCACGCATTTATGTAACCCTTGGACTTTCGCGCCGCGGTATCTTTTTGGAATTCTTCATGGTCTTTTTGGAGTTCTTTAAGAAGAACTTCCTGGGCTTCGATAGATTTGGCCAACTTAGACATGTTTAAAATTTTCACTCTCACTTTTAATTTAGTATGGATTTAGGTATTTGATATATATTGGGCACAATTAATTAAATGTATAGTTTTGTTTTAATTTGTTATTTATTAAGATGCTTTCGTGTTTCTCAGAAATTTTTATTAGATACAATGATTTGTAAGACTTATTTAGTTGGATGATAAATGTTTAAATGTAAAAAAGTGAAAGGAGGAAATTTCTCACCTTTGTGCCCAGCTTGTTGAATGAGCGTTACTTTCTTGTTGTAGCTTCGTGCTGCAGCAGTTGATGACCGTTGCTGTACCTTGTTGAATTGTTTCATGTCCTTGTGTGGCTTGCTGTACTTTGTTGAACTGTCGATTTCCGTTGATTTTCGTCGATTGCTTTTGCACTGTTAAATGTCCGCTAAATGTCCGTAGATTCTCGAATAGATGATTCGAGTTTCTTGTAACTTTACCGATTCTTTAAATAATACTTTTCTTCGAATAGATGATTCGAACTACTTTTCTTTACACCGATTCTTTAAGCCGCGGTTCTTAAGGATCGAAGGACCAATGTTCCTGACTGAGGTGCTGTTAGGAATAATTTGTGGTTTGAAGGAAGAAATAAAAAAAAACGTACAATATTCAAACGTTATAATCCATTTATTGGCCTATCTCGGCTGATGTGATATACAAGAGTGAAGAACAGTCTGTTGGTCTTTAAAAGGAAACCTATCAGCTGTTCTTATACATAATCCATGGTCAATGACCTTACCACTTACATTAGTCTACTTTATACATACTGCTCTAATACATTTATGCCTTTTAACTTGGCACTGAATACATTGATGTGTAATACTAATGGTTACATAGTTCCGAATGCATAAGTAGTATACCTATAGCACATACATGTTTGTTGGATGTGCTTATTAATGCCCCATGCTTCCGCCTCAGGAGAGAGAGGGACAGCTCGTCGATTTCGTCGACATAGCCACCTTGACAGTTGACGTTTTGTTTTGTGTTTATTAATTGTTGGCAAAGTAACTATGAAATTTAATTTGGTTGTTGTTTGGAATAAACTAGTTGCGAATGGCTTAGCGATAACCAGTCCTGTTTGTTGGCATGATTTTTGTGTAACCTTGTTCAATGTTTTTCAATATATCGTTTTTTATCGAATTAATTGTGCACTAACCTATATGGTATATCTATCGTATTTATCTAAATTGTCTGATTTTTATTTACAAAGTGGTCAGATAATTTTCATGAACACATGGAAGTAGCGCTGAGTTGTATAGGTATACATATTTACATTTTTCAATAAGAATTTGTATCTTACACCTTTAAAGTATATGTCTTTTTATTTACAACTGCTGACAGATTATTTACAATTTTTTGTCTCGTTTGTTTGATCCAAAAGTATATAATTTAATTTTTGGTATAATTAGTTTAGAATATTAGAAATGTGTTTGCTAAGTAAACTTCTGTTGTTAAAAGTAAAAGTTCGTCTTATTTGAAGACCTTACATGCGTACGAAAAGGCTTAGTTCTGAGACTACATATAACAGCGGTACTAAATTTTTGAGCCTACAGTATAATTTCTATGTAAATGCAAATGTTCTCTATGTTATTCTTATGAGGCTAAATTTAGAATCAAACGCTTTCGAGATAACTTAGAAAGTTATATATGTACATTCTTATATTTATATATGCATTATTATATTCAATTATGTATATTTATCTTAACTATCTGTCTCTTTATTTACAATATAGACAGATTATATGGATTGTAATATTTCATAAGGGTTTCGCTTTTAACTCATTGACTTTTTTTGATACAAAAGCCGTATGTTCATTGAGCTTTTAAAATTAATATACTGAGTATTATACAATACATATTTTTATCATAAGTTTAATTAGCAAATAAGCAAATGTGTTTCTTAAATTAATTTGAGTCACGGCTTTCGGGTTTGCTTTAGGCTTGGAACACGTTTGGGTTTTTGATGTTTTGGATATTCGAGTACTTCTTTCTAGTTGGTGATAGTGGGCTCTAATGTTCTATGCGATACGTTCTTAGTGGTGCTTCTTCCTTATAGACCAGATTAATAAAGCCTCCTTGTCGTATGCAGTTCTAACGAGTTCTATCTGTCTTTGGTTATAACCTTCTACATTTTCCTCGCTCCAAAGTAACCGCTGTTATGTACGCTTACTATTAATTTCATGTTGCATTTGACTTGGCACGCAAGGCAACTTTCGTACGCCTTAACAGCATTAGATGATGTTTTCGAAGCTTTCTTCCGTCGATGATATCGATTTGATTGGTGTTATATTCGTCCCGGTTTTGTGCTTCTTCAATTCTTGCTAGGAACTCTGTAGCAACAGATCAGATTACCGCATATTGGCGAAATCGTTTCAAAGCAGCTACAATAGCTAGCACCTCCAGTTCATAGCTGCTATAGTTGAGTTGCGCAGATGACGTCTGTCTACTGTTTTAGTATACGAGGGGAAATTGGCTTTTATGGGTCTGCAACAAATCTTGTCAGTAGATTCGTAGAACTGGCTTTCTTGCAAGAATATTTTCTACTTCGTGGAAAGCTCCGCTTTGCTTCGCTCTCCACTATAAAATAGCATCATTTTGAAGAAGGTCAGGTAACCTTCCTAGTTAATTTCCTAAAGTAACTGCATAGATGAGTAGTTGACTAGAAATCAATAATAAGCGAAACTCCATTAAGAATTTAGTCCCCCCATTAAAAATTAGATGCCTCCCATGCATCAAAATAACCACTGAACCCATCCTTTACCCCATTTTCCAAAAAAATTAACACATGATGAGGCATTAAAAGGACCTTTTTCCACTTAAGTGGGTATGAACTTGAGTGTAAGGTTCTTTTCAGAAAAAAAATACATATATACAAAAAAAAATTTTTATTTTTGAACCCCACTAATAAGGTTCTGATGATTTGCCAGCTTTGTAGTCCGGACCTCAACCAACCCTTTGGATTGAAAGTTATGGTCTGGGAGAATGGCCTGCTTTACTCAACACCGAAATATTGAGTATTTGAAGCAAGCCCTTGTCGAGACTTTTCGGGTGAATAACTTTGAATGAAGTCCTCCATAACGTGTAGCTAGGGATTCGACAAATAAAACGTATAAATTTGTTTTTAAAAATATCAGCGCATTTTTTTTTGGCGTAAGTTTTTCTTTGTATCAGTATTTAAGACTAGACTAGTTCTGTAGGTGTATGGATATTGAAATTAGTGTACGTATGTATTGTTGGATTCGTTTTCTTGAGAGTGTGCGGGGTTTAATCATTGATGTCATCCACATTATCGCTCGACAACCAGGCCACTCGTGGTTGAAATTTAACTATCAGCGATTGCGGAATCTTCACATCTTGCAATTCTGGCCACTCCATTTTCTGTGCGGAATTGGTGTGTCATCGTCGTTTGATATGCCATCAATTTCTGTTTCCAGAAAGCTTCTACCTACTATGTCATTTTCGAATTCCATCAGTACATGCTGTGCGTTCTGTGATTTACCTGACAACACTAACAATACGAATCATTCACATACTTCTATTTAAAAAATAAGTCTCGGAATCATACACGTCGATACAGGCACTGCGTGAGGTAAACCGTTTACCCTTCTGAGTTTTATGTTGGTTAATACTCTTATTTGGCAGAATTTGTATGTACGAGTATTTAAAATTCTATCTGCGATTGATCCCGATGGGCATCCTCTGATACTGTTTGGTATACGCATCATGATGCTCTACTATGCACAAAGTTTATCTCTCTCATATCTCTATTCCTATTGCTAGTTCCCATATAGGAGTTGCGTACATTAGTATAGATTTGATCTTTCTGTGTCTTCCAATATTTGAGATTAGCTTGGGCAATTGATAGGTCTTTTTGCTTGTGCATTTTAAGGTATCTTTAAAATTCAGCATACGGTTAAATAGTACTTCTGCTGTGCCATTCAATCTGTTGAGTTTCTTGCTGAACTTTCTTTATGCTACTCGAGAGCATGTTTCTTTTTTTGTAGTCTGTAAAATGGAAAGTCTTATCTTCGATGGTGCCCTTATAGTGGAGTTGTGCCACTTTATTTCGAGCACCTTTTTTTTTTGTGGTCTGTAAAATGGAAAGTCATACCTTTGATGGTGCCCTTGTAGTAGAGTTGTGCCACTTTCTTGTGAGCATGGTTTCTTTTTGTTATGGTCTATCAAGGGCAAAGCCGTATCTATATACTTTGGATGGTATCCTTATAGTGGAATTGTGCCACTTTCGCTATACTTTTGGCAACGTCTATTAATGCAATACCATCTACATATTTCATGACACTCATTCCATCTAGTACTCCATCGTACATTATATTTTACACGACTGGACCTAAGACTGGTTCTTGTGGAACCCTTCTTGTTATTTTGTATATCTCTCCGTTTTGCAGAAGAAGATTCTGTCTTCGAAATAACATGCTATTATCCGCAATAGATAGTCTGGTACTTGTATATTTTTGTGCGCTTGTGCATATTTGTTGGTATTTTTCCCTCTTGTTAGCATGTATCTGAGGGCCTGGTTTACCTCTCATGCTGCACTAGTCTTTTCCTCGTTTCAACGCAAATTATTAATTAGCTTACTTCGCTTATTTCACTCCTCATGGCATCGTATTTCCAATTTTTTCACTTGCTGGTAGATTGCTATCCATTTTTCAGGAGCGTAAACAATAGAAAATTATATTTTCAGCTTGTTCGTCCTGGCAAAAATTGGCGTAGATGCAAGCCTGGATTAAGGCAAATATTTTCAGAATGACATAGAAGTGTGTTGTATAAGTTTACGTTTTCAGCTCTTCTGTTCACATAGAGTTCTAACATATATTGGAAATAAGTCACCAACTTCCCTTGGTGACGTTGTTCTGTAGATTTTGCCATTTAAATTCAACAGGGCTCATGTTGGACCATAGCTTCCCTTCTTGTTACACAAATATTACAACCTGATGCTCACTATTTGTTACTTCTTCACGCAAAACACATCATTGGTCTTTATTTATTCAAAAACGAGGCTGTAGCTAGTTTAAAGCCGTAACGGGTGTTACGGTTGAGAATCTGAAGGGGCGGAATGCTACTGGCAATTTCTATGAAGCACTGATGGTACAAATAGCAATGAAACAGAGTGAGATGCAAAATATTACGTGAATTTACCTGTATAATCTAAAAAAACTTTACTAATATTTTCTATTACTTTAAAATTTTCTAAATGGAATATGCGTGAACCTACACAATTTTAAATATTTTGATGACAGAAATGGAAAAGCAAGATACACAAAAGCACAAAGAAATATCATAGAAAAATGAAATTGTATATGTATGTACAAAATGCACGAAATAGCTTTACTACTTGCCTTATGCCAGGTATTTCCGCTTAAATTTAACTAATATTAAATTATGGAATAAGCTATAAATTCCTTATTACACATGATTTTTGTGTAACCTTGTTTAATGTTTTTCAATATATCGTTTTTTATCGAATTAATTGTGCACTAACCTATACGGTATATCTATCATATTTATCTAAATTGTCTGATTTTTATTTACAAAGTGGTCAGATAATTTTCATGAACACATGGAAGTAGCGCTGAGTTGTATAGGTATACATATTTACATTTTTCAATAAGAATTTGTATCTTACACCTTTAAAGTATATGTCTTTTTATTTACAACTGCTGACAGATTATTTACAATTTTTTGTCTCGTTTGTTTGATCCAAAAGTATATAATTTAATTTTTGGTATAATTAGTTTAGAATATTAGAAATGTGTTTGCTAAGTAAACTTCTGTTGTTAAAAGTAAAAGTTCGTCTTATTTGAAGACCTTACATGCGTACGAAAAGGCTTAGTTCTGAGACTACATATAACAGCGGTACTAAATTTTTGAGCCTACAGTATAATTTCTATGTAAATGTAAATGTTCTCTATGTTATTCTTATGAGGCTAAATTTAGAATCAAACGCTTTCGAGATAACTTAGAAAGTTATATATGTACATTCTTATATTTATATATGCATTATTATATTCAATTATGTATATTCATCTTAACTATCTGTCTCTTTATTTACAATATAGATAGATTATATGGATTGTAATATTTCATAAGGGTTTCGCTTTTCACTCATTGACTTTTTTTGATACAAAAGCCGTATGTTCATTGAGCTTTTAAAATTAATATACTGAGTATTATACAATACATATTTTTATCATAAGTTTAATTAGCAAATAAGTTATCTTATACATCTATACGTTGTTATATACACAAATGTGTTTCTTAAATTAATTTGAGTCAGGCCTTTCGGGTTTGCTTTAGGCTTGGAACACGTTTGGGTTTTTGATGTTTTGGATATTCGAGTACTTCTTTCTAGTTGGCGATAGTGGGCTCTAATGTTCTATGCGATACGTTCTTAGTGGTGCTTCTTCCTTATAGACCAGATTAATAAAGCCTCCTTGTCGTATGCAGTTCTAACGAGTTCTATCTGTCTTTGGTTATAACCTTCTACATTTTCCTCGCTCCAAAGTAACCGCTGTTATGTACGCTTACTATTAATTTCATGTTGCATTTGACTTGGCACGCAAGGCAACTTTCGTACGCCTTAACAGCATTAGATGATGTTTTCGAAGCTTTCTTCCGTCGATGATATCGATTTGATTGGTGTTATATTCGTCCCGGTTTTGTGCTTCTTCAATTCTTGCTAGAAACTCTGTAGCAACAGATCAGATTACCGCATATTGGCGAAATCGTTTCAAAGCAGCTACAATAGCTAGCACCTCCAGTTCATAGCTGCTATAGTTGATTTGCGCAGATGACGTCTGTCTACTGTTTTAGTATACGAGGGGAAATTGGCTTTTATGGGTCTGTAACAAATCTTGTCAGTAGAGTCGTAGAACTGGCTTTCTTGCAAGAATATTTTCTACTTCGTGGAAAGCTCCGCTTTGCTTCGCACTCCACTATAAAATAGCATCATTTTGAAGAAGGTCAGGTAACCTTCCTAGTTAATATCCTAAAGTAACTGCATAGATGAGTAGTTGACTAGAAATCAATAATAAGCGAAACTCCATTAAGAATTTAGTCCCCCCATTAAAAATTAGATGCCTCCCATGCATCAAAATAACCACTGAACCCATCCTTTACCCCATTTTCCAAAAAAATTAACACATGATGAGGCATTAAAAGGACCTTTTTCCACTTAAGTGGGTATGAACTTGAGTGTAAGGTTCTTTTCAGAAAAAAAATACATATATACAAAAAAAAAATTTTATTTTTGAACCCCACTAATAAGGTTCTGATGATTTGCCAGCTTTGTAGTCCGGACCTCAACCAACCCTTTGGATTGAAAGTTATGGTCTGGGAGAATGGCCTGCTTTACTCAACACCGAAATATTGAGTATTTGAAGCAAGCCCTTGTCGAGACTTTTCGGGTGAATAACTTTGAATGAAGTCCTCCATAACGTGTAGCTAGGGATTCGACAAATAAAACGTATAAATTTGTTTTTAAAAATATCAGCGCATTTTTTTTTGGCGTAAGTTTTTCTTTGTATCAGTATTTAAGACTAGACTAGTTCTGTAGGTGTATGGATATTGAAATTAGTGTACGTATGTATTGTTGGATTCGTTTTCTTGAGAGTGTGCGGGGTTTAATCATTGATGTCATCCACATTATCGCTCGACAACCAGGCCACTCGTGGTTGAAATTTAACTATCAGCGCTTGCGGAATCTTCACATCTTGCAATTCTGGCCACTTCATTTTCTGTACGGAATTGGTGTATCATCGTCGTTTGATATGCCATCAATTTCTGTTTCCAGAAAGCTTCTACCTACTATGTCATTTTCGAATTCCATCAGTACATGCTGTGCGTTCAGTGATTTACCTGACAACACTAACAATACGAATCATTCACATACTTCTTTTTAAAAAAGAAGTCTCGGAATCATACACGTCGATACAGGCACTGCGTGAGGTAAACCGTTTACCCTTCTGAGTTTTATGTTGGTTAATACTCTTATTTGGCAGAATTTGTATGTATTTAAAATTCTATCTGCGATTGACCCCGATGGGCATCCTCTGATACTGTTTGGTATACGCATCATGATGCTCTACTATGCACAAAGTTTATCTCTCTCATATCTCTATTCCTATTGCTAGTTCCCATATAGGAGTTGCGTACATTAGTATAGATTTGATCTTTCTGTGTCTTCCAATATTTGGGATTAGCTTGGGCAATTGATAGGTCTTTTTGCTTGTGCATTTTAAGGTATCTTTAAAAGTCAGCATACGGTTAAATAGTACTTCTGCTGTGCCATTCAATCTGTTGAGTTTGTTGCTGAACTTTCTTTATGCTACTCGAGAGCATGTTTCTTTTTTTGTAGTCTGTAAAATGGAAAGTCTTATCTTCGATGGTGCCCTTATAGTGGAGTTGTGCCACTTTATTTCGAGCACCTTTTTTTTTTGTGGTCTGTAAAATGGAAAGTCATACCTTTGATGGTGCCCTTGTAGTAGAGTTGTGCCACTTTCTTGTGAGCATGGTTTCTTTTTGTTATGGTCTGTCAAGGGCAAAGCCGTATCTATATACTTTGGATGGTATCCTTATAGTGGAATTGTGCCACTTTCGCTATACTTTTGGCAACGTCTATTAATGCAATACCATCTACATATTTCATGACACTCATTCCATCTAGTACTCCATCGTACATTATATTTTACACGACTGGACCTAAGACTGGTTCTTGTGGAACCCTTCTTGTTATTTTGTATATCTCTCCGTTTTGCAGAAGAAGATTCTGTCTTCGAAATAACATGCTATTATCCGCAATAGATAGTCTGGTACTTGTATATTTTTGTGCGCTTGTGCATATTTGTTGGTATTTTTCCCTCTTGTTAGCATGTATCTGAGGGCCTGGTTTACCTCTCATGCTGCACTAGTCTTTTCCTCGTTTCAACGCAAATTATTAATTAGCTTACTTCGCTTATTTCACTCCTCATGGCATCGTATTTCCAATTTTTTCACTTGCTGGTAGATTGCTATCCATTTTTCAGGAGCGTAAACAATAGAAAATTATATTTTCAGCTTGTTCGTCCTGGCAAAAATAGGCGTAGATGCAAGCCTGGATTAAGGCAAATATTTTCAGAATGACATAGAAGTGTGTTGTATAAGTTTACGTTTTCAGCTCTTCGGTTCACATAGAGTTCTAACATATATTGGAAATAAGTCACCAACTTCCCTTGGTGACGTTGTTCTGTAGATTTTGCCATTTAAATTCAACAGGGCTCATGTTGGACCATAGCTTCCCTTCTTGTTACACAAATATTACAACCTGATGCTCACTATTTGTTACTTCTTCACGCAAAACACATCATTGGTCCTTATTTATTCAAAAACGAGGCTGTAGCTAGTTTTAAAGCCAATGACAACGACATTACAAGACAATGATTAGAGAGTTCTGTATTTACTGTCACGATAACTTCTTGCATGTAAGTTTTCTGATTAATGGCTCTAATTTTCGTCTCGGTGACCAAGTGTATTTTTTTTTTCTCGTCCGAAGGATAACCCCGGAGTGCCTAAATTTGGTTGCCAATGTTTTAAAGTTGGTGTTCCGCTATTGGGCTTTGGTCTATTTCTTCTTTCACAGAGCTGTCTTCGAGTTTTCCTGATTTGTGGCGCAGGAAGTTTGCCATATGTCCTCTTCACTTAGCAATTTCCGAAGAAATTTCCAGATGGCGCCGCGGGGAGGCGTAAAGTAGGACTTACTAGCAGAGCTGCAAGGTATTCGCTTGCTACGTCGAAAGATGCTAATTTTACGAAGCCTAATACTATTCACTGCCATCCAGTGTGCGTGTGGCTTTGTGTATGTGTGTCTGTATACGTGTTTGTATATATATATATGTGTGTGTATGTTTGTATGCCTATATACGTCACCTCACGATTATTTAAAAAAAATGATACTCTTTTACGAGTATTTTAAGGTGACATACGAGTTTGAACCCTTTTTTTTATAATTCGCGTGCGCTCCGTTTATTTAAGTACCGAAGAACGT
The DNA here is from genome assembly GCA_963966105.1 of Volucella zonaria. Taxonomy (NCBI): domain Eukaryota; kingdom Metazoa; phylum Arthropoda; class Insecta; order Diptera; family Syrphidae; genus Volucella; species Volucella zonaria. Next base: position 1,896,240 of record OZ014536.1, on the reverse strand, counting down.
TGATTTGAAATGTTTGCGAGCTATAATGAGACTAGGAAATTAAGATATAGGTAGGGCATTCCGTAAGGAACGAATCACGATATTTTAAAGTACATTCGAAAGTGGGCTTGAGCATCCATATCGAGACGGGTGTTACGGTTGAAAATCTGAAGGGGCGGAATGCTACTGGCAATTTCTATGAAGCACTGATGGTACAAATAGCAATGAAACAGAGTGAGATGCAAAATATTACGTGAATTTACCAGTATACACTAAAAAAAATTTACTAATATTTTCTATTACTTTAAAATTTTCTAAATGGAATATGCGTGAACCTACACAATTTTAAATATTTTGATGACAGAAATGGAAAAGCAAGATACACAAAAGCACAAAGAAATATCATAGAAAAATGAAATTGTATATGTATGTACAAAATGCATGAAATAGCTTTACTACTTGCCTTATGCCAGGTATGTCCACTTAAATTTAACTAATATTAAATTATGGAATAAGCTATAAATTCCTTATTACACATGATTTTTGTGTAACCTTGTTCAATGTTTTTCAATATATCGTTTTTTATCGAATTATTTGTGCACTAACCTATATGGTATATCTATCGTATTTATCTAAATTGTCTGATTTTTATTTACAAAGTGGTCAGATAATTTTCATGAACACATGGAAGTAGCGCTGAGTTGTATAGGTATACATATTTACATTTTTCAATAAGAATTTGTATCTTACACCTTTAAAGTATATGTCTTTTTATTTACAACTGCTGACAGATTATTTACAATTTTTTGTCTCGTTTGTTTGATCCAAAAGTATATAATTTAATTTTTGGTATAATTAGTTTAGAATATTAGAAATGTGTTTGCTAAGTAAACTTCTGTTGTTAAAAGTAAAAGTTCGTCTTATTTGAAGACTCTACATGCGTACGAAAAGGCTTAGTTCTGAGACTACATATAACAGCGGTACTAAATTTTTGAGCCTACAGTATAATTTCTATGTAAATGTAAATGTTCTCTATTTTATTCTTATGAGGCTAAATTTAGAATCAAACGCTTTCGAGATAACTTAGAAAGTTGTATATGTACATTCTTATATTTATATATGCATTATTATATTCAATTATGTATATTTATCTTAACTATCTGTCTCTTTATTTACAATATAGACAGATTATATGGATTGTAATATTTCATAAGGGTTTCGTCACGCCTTTCGGGTTTGCTTTAGCCTTGGAACACGTTTGGGTTTTTGATGTTTTGGATATTCGAGTACTTCTTTCTAGTTGGTGATAGTGGGCTCTAATGTTCTATGCGATACGTTCTTAGTTGTGCTTCTTCCTTATAGACCAGATTAATAAAGCCTCCTTGTCATTTGCAGTTCTAACGAGTTCTATCTGTCTTTGGTTATAACCTTCTACATTTTCCTCGCTCCAAAGTAACCGTTGTTATGTACGCTTACTATTAATTTCATGTTGCATTTGACTTGGCACGCAAGGCAACTTTCGTACGCCTTAACAGCATTAGATGATGTTTTCGAAGCTTTCTTCCGTCGATGATATCGATTTGATTGGTGTTATATTCGTCCCGGTTTTGTGCTTCTTCAATTCTTGCTAGAAACTCTGTAGCAACAGATCAGATTACCGCATATTGGCGAAATCGTTTCAAAGCAGCTACAATAGCTAGCACCTCCAATTCATAGCTGCTATAGTTGATTTGCGCAGATGACGTCTGTCTACTGTTTTAGTATACGAGGGGAAATTGGCTTTTATGGGTCTGTAACAAATCTTGTCAGTAGAGTCGTAGAACTGGCTTTCTTGCAAGAATATTTTCTACTTCGTGGAAAGCTCCGCTTTGCTTCGCACTCCACTATAAAATAGCATCATTTTGAAGAAGGTCAGGTAACCTTCCTAGTTAATATCCTAAAGTAACTGCATAGATGAGTAGTTGACTAGAAACCAATAATAAGCGAAACTCCATTAAGAATTTAGTCCCCCCATTAAAAATTAGATGCCTCCCATGCATCAAAATAACCACTGAACCCATCCTTTACCCCATTTTCCAAAAAAATTAACACATGATGAGGCATTAAAAGGACCTTTTTCCACTTAAGTGGGTATGAACTTAAGTGTAAGGTTCTTTTCAGAAAAAAAATACATATATACAAAAAAAAATTCTTATTTTTGAACCCCACTAATAAGGTTCTGATGATTTGCCAGCTTTGTAGTCCGGACCTCAACCAACCCTTTGGATTGAAAGTTATGGTCTGGGAGAATGGCCTGCTTTACTCAACACCGAAATATTGAGTATTTGAAGCAAGCCCTTGTCGAGACTTTTCGGGTGAATAACTTTGAATGAAGTCCTCCATAACGTGTAGCTAGGGATTCGACAAATAAAACGTATAAATTTGTTTTTTAAAATATCAGCGCATTTTTTTTGGCGTAAGTTTTTCTTAGTATCAGTATTTAAGACTAGACTAGTTCTGTAGGTGTATGGATATTGAAATTAGTGTACGTATGTATTGTTGGATTCGTTTTCTTGAGAGTGTGCGGGGTTTAATCATTGATGTCATCCACATTATCGCTCGACAACCAGGCCACTCGTGGTTGAAATTTAACTATCAGCGCTTGCGGAATCTTCACATCTTGCAATTCTGGCCACTTCATTTTCTGTGCGGAATTGGTGTATCATCGTCGTTTGATATGCCATCATTTTCTATTTCCAGAAAGCTTCTACCTACTATGTCATTTTCGAATTCCATCAGTACATGCTGTGCGTTCTGTGATTTACCTGACAACACTAACAATACGAATCATTCACATACTTCTTTTTAAAAAAGAAGTCTCGGAATCATACACGTCGATACAGGCACTGCGTGAGGTAAACCGTTTACCCTTCTGAGTTTTATGTTGGTTAATACTCTTATTTGGCAGAATTTGTATGTATTTAAAATTCTATCTGCGATTGACCCCGATGGGCATCCTCTGATACTGTTTGGTATACGCATCATGATGCTCTACTATGCACAAAGTTTATCTCTCTCATATCTCTATTCCTATTGCTAGTTCCCATATAGGAGTTGCGTACATTAGTATAGATTTGATCTTTCTGTGTCTTCCAATATTTGGGATTAGCTTGGGCAATTGATAGGTCTTTTTGCTTGTGCATTTTAAGGTATCTTTAAAATTCAGCATACGGTTAAATAGTACTTCTGCTGTGCCATTCAATCTGTTGAGTTTGTTGCTGAACTTTCTTTATGCTACTCGAGAGCATGTTTCTTTTTTTGTAGTCTGTAAAATGGAAAGTCTTATCTTTGATGGTGCCCTTATAGTGGAGTTGTGCCACTTTATTTCGAGCACCTTTTTTTTTTGTGGTCTGTAAAATGGAAAGTCATACCTTTGATGGTGCCCTTATAGTAGAGTTGTGCCACTTTCTTGTGAGCATGGTTTCTTTTTGTTATGGTCTGTCAAGGGCAAAGCCGTATCTATATAATTTAGATGGTATCCTTATAGTGGAATTGTGCCACTTTCGCTATACTTTTGGCAACGTCTATTAATGCAATACCATCTACATATTTCATGACACTCATTCCATCTAGTACTCCATCGTACATTATATTTTACACGACTGGACCTAAGACTGGTTCTTGTGGAACCCCTCTTGTTATTTTGTATGTCTCTCCGTTTTGCAGAAGAAGATTCTGTCTTCGAAATAATATGCTATTATCCGCAATAGATAGTCTGGTACTTGCATATTTTTGTGCGCTTGTGCATATTTGCTTCGCTTATTTCACTCCTCATGGCATCGTATTTCCAATTTTTTCACTTGCTGGTAGATTGATATCCATTTTTCAGGAGCGTAAGCAATAAAAAATTATATTGTCAGCTTGTTCGTCCTGTCAAAAATTGGCATAGATGCAAGCCTGGATTAAGGCAAATATTTTCAGAATGACATAGAAGTGTGTTGTATAAGTTTACGTTTTCAGCTCTTCTGTTCACATAGAGTTCTAACATATATTGGAAATAAGTCACCAACTTCCCTTGGTGACGTTGTTCTGTAGATTTTGCCATTTAAATTCAACAGGGCTCATGTTGGACCATAGCTTCCCTTCTTGTTACACAAATATTACAACCGGATGCTCACTATTTGTTACTTCTTCACGCAAAACACATCATTGGTCCTTATTTATTCAAAAACGAGGCTGTAGCTAGTTTTAAAGCCAATGACAACGACATTACAAGACAATGATTAGAGAGTTCTGTATTTACTGTCACGATAACTTCTTGCATGTGAGTTTTCTGATTGATGGCTCTAATTTTCGTCTCGGTGACCAAGTGTATTTTTTTTTCACGTCCGGAGGATAACTCCGGAGTGCCTAAATTTGGTTGCCAATGTTTTAAAGTTGGTGTTCCGCTATTTCGCTTTGGTCTATTTCTACTTTCACAGAGCTGTCTTTGAGTTTTCCAGATTTGTGGCGCAGGAAGGTTGCCATATGTCCTCTTCACTTAGCAATTTCCGAAGAAATTTCCAGATGGCGAAACGGGGAGTCGTAAAGTAGGACTTACTAGCAGAGCTGCAAGGTATTCGCTTGCTACGTGGAAAGATGCTACTTTTACGAAGCCTAATACTGGTCACTGCCATCCAGTGTGCGTGTGGCTTTGTGTATGTGTGTCTGTATACGTGTTTGTATATATATATATATGTGTGTATGTTTGTATGCCTATATACGTCGCCTCACGATTATTAAAAAAAATGATTTCAATTGAACACCTAATATCTTTTACGAGTATTTTAAGGTGACATACGAGTATGAACCCCTTTTTTATAATTCGCGTGCGTTCCGTTTATTTAAGTACCGACGAACGTTGATATGAAATGTTTGCGAGTTATAATGAGACTTGGAAATTAAGATATCGGTAGGGCATTCCGTAAGGAACGAATCATGATATTTTAAAGTACATTCAAAAGTGGGCTTGAGCATCCATATCGAGACGGGTGTTACGGTTGAAAATCTGAAGGGGCGGAATGCTACTGGCAATTTCTATGAAGCACTGATGGTACAAATAGCGATGAAACACAGTGAGATGCAAAATATTACGTGAATTTACCTGTATAATCTAAAAAAAATTTACTAATATTTTCTATTACTTTAAAATTTTCTAAATGGAATATGCATGAACCTAAACAATTTTAAATATTTTGATGACAGAAATGGAAAAGCAAGATACACAAAAGCACAAAGAAATATCATAGAAAAATCAAATTATATATGTATGTACAAAATGCATGAAATAGCTTTACTACTTGCCTTATGCCAGGTATGTCCGGTTAAATTTAACTAATATTAAATTATGGAATAAGCTATAAATTCCTTATTACACGTGATTTTTGTGTAACCTTGTTTAATGTTTTTCAATATATCGTTTTTTATCGAATTATTTGTGCACTAACCTATATGGTATATCTATCGTATTTATCTAAATTGTCTGATTTTTATTTACAAAGTGGTCAGATAATTTTCATGAAAACATGGAAGTAGCGCTGAGTTGTATAGGTATACATACGAGGGGCGTTCAAGATATTCTCGATATCGGGGTGAAGCTGTGGTTGAATATATAAATTGACTTATTTATCAAGTAATACTATTATTTTAGTGCATTCATGTAAAATTTCATATAAATGTGATTATTAATTCGCGTTTTATCTCTAGTTAAACAGAATCATAATGGCAACTGAGACGATGATGGTGAAAATTGAGCATCGCGCTGTAATTAAATTTCTCACTAAGCAAGGAAAAAGTCAAAAAACTATTCATGAAGAGATGGTGGCTGTTTACCAGGGTTCCGCACCTTCATTATCAACTGTGCAAAAGTGGTCAAGTGAGTTCAAGAGAGGCAGAGAGAGCATTGAAGACGACCCCCGCTCCGGCGCCCCGGCTACTGCTTGTACGGGAGAAAGCATCAAAGAAGTCGATAAACTTGTTCTTGAGGATGCCCGAATAAAGGTGAAAATGATGGCAGAGATCACCAAGCTCTCAATTGGTACCATTCACACCATTCTTCATGACCATCTTAACCTTTCAAAGGTCAGTGCAAGGTGGGTGCCACGAATGCTCACAGCGCCTCAGATAAAAAGTGAGAATCGCATGCTGTAGAGAGCTTTTGGAGATGTGTAGTGAGAACGCGGACGGTGTTATGGATCGAATTGTTACTGGGGACGAAACATGGGTCCACCACTATGACCCTGAAAGCAAACAAGAGTCCATGCAGTGGCATAAAAAAGGAACAGACCCCCCGAAGAAGTTCAAAGTCACTCCGTCTGCCCGAAAGCTCATGGCCACAGTTTTTTGGGACTCAAAGGGAATCTTGCTCATTGAGTACAAAAAAAAAGGTGAAACCATCAACGCCACATCCTACGCTTCCACTTTGCATAATTTGCGGGAGGAAATTAAAAAGAAAAGACGGGGTAAACTCGCAGCGGGTGTGTTGCTTCTTCATGACAACGCTCCTGTTCACACGGCGCGAGTTTCCAAGGCTGCTGCGCGAGATTGTGGTTTCGAAGAAATCCAACACCCACCCTATAGTCCAGACCTTGCCCCTAGTGATTATTTCCTGTTTCCGGATTTGAAAAAATGTCTTCGTGGAAAAAGATTTTCGGATGATGAAGAACTCAAGTCGGCAATAAATGGAGGAGGAGGAAATTTATTTTTTTGAGGGTTTAAAAAAGCTTATCTCAAGATGTAACAAATGCATTGATGTTAGGGGAGATTATATTGAAAAATAAAAACAATTTAAATTGAATTCGCATTTTCCTTCATATCGATACCGAGAATATATTGAACGCCCCTCGTATTTACATTTTTCAATAAGAATTTGTATCTTACACCTTTAAAGTATATGTCTTTTTATTTACAACTGCTGACAGATTATTTACAATTTTTTATCTCGTTTGTTTGATCCAAAAGTATAGAATTTAATTTTTGGTATAATTAGTTTAGAATATTAGAAATGTGTTTGTTAAGTAAACTTCTGTTGTTAAAAGTAAAAGTTCGACTTATTTGAAGACCTTACATGCGTACGAAAAGGCTTAGTTCTGAGACTACATATAACAGCGGTACTAAATTTTTGAGCCTACAGTATAATTTCTATTTAAATGTAAATGTTCTCTATGTTATTCTTATGAAGCTAAATTTAGAATTAAACGCTTTCGAAATAACTTAGAAAGTTATATAAGTTATACTTTTATCCGCGGTGAAGTTAAAAAAAACAATTTTTTATTTTTATTTGGGACTACTGCCCACTTTATTGTGCCAATTCCAACTGAAGCTTAAAATCTAATATACAATTATTTATAAGGTAAGGTTACCATCAAATGCGACAAACTACTAGTTCAACAATTTTGGTTTAGTTTCTTGCTGTTACAGGTGGTTTGCAAGCTTCTCGGAATTTGACTTGTATAGAGCGTGTGAACCTTTGAATGCATGGGTCAGATTTCTCAGAATTGGGCAGAACCACACACTTGAAACTTGAAGTACATGTGGCGGAAATGGGAGCATCGCACTCAGCTAGTGTAATGCGAGTTCTAATATTTTTTGTGTTAACTCCTCCGTTCTTAAAATCGAGTGTCCTCACTCGATACTATATAGAGCATTAGTATTGGCTTTTGCTGTGATGGTTCACCTTCCACTTGACTTTCAAGCTGCGCTTCGGTCTTCTTTGGGGTTTCGGTGTGAATTGTAATTTTCCCGTTTCGGTCAATAACTTGTCTGATGGTAATGACTATAATAGCTAATATTACGAGAGATGTCATACTGTAGTTGGTGATAACATGAGTCTGCCCTTCTTCCTCTACTTCTGTTATGTGTGCTGTGTTGTTTATATGCAGTTCCTTTAACATCTCCAGTGTTAGGAGTTCTTTATAAGTTTTAATTGAAGAACTCACATGTAGAGCCGCCGGCAAAGGTTTGGAGGATGGTATTTCCCTTTAGTTATATTCTTGGCCATTTATGTAAATTGATGTGTTATGGAACTGCAGAATAAAGGTTCCGCTTAAATTGACCTTATTGCTCTCAACTAAGATTGATCCGTTGAATTGATTAAGGAACAGAGTTCCTGGGTGAAGTTCCTCTATGCTTGGTACATGATAGTTGGTGATTTCATCACAACTTGATGGTTTACCTTTAACTAAATTTGGAATACAATTATCGAAACTTAAGTTAACAATTTCATTTTTGTTGCAGACAGTTAATTCGTTGTATGATTTACAATCATTTTTAATTCCGTATATTATATTTTCACAATTCAGTATCTTTTCATACTGTAACTTCAATACATGTTTATTATATTTTATTGGTTTAATTAACAATTTTAAGCATATAACATTTCCTGTAGTAGGAATACTAATAATATAAAGTATAGTTGATTTATTAGATGCTATTTTAATGTCGGCAAATTCAAGTGCCTCTTCAACATTAATAAAAGGTATATTGCTTTCTTCAAATTTTTCCTTTACAATTTTTATTTTAGAATTAGAAAGGATAAAAGAGTTAACAATCCTACTCTTTGCCCAAAGTAAAGCGTATTCTATATTAGTGATTTCTTCTTTTAAAATATCTAATTTGTACTTAATTTCTAGTGTAAACTCATTTTTCAAGTTGTTACTTAATTTTAAAAGTCGCAAAGCATTATTTGTTACATTTGTTAACTTATTAATTTTTTCAGTAAAAGCTTTATTTATGATTACTTGTTTGTTGTTATTGGTTAGTAAATGATGGGATTCGGATTTTAGGATTAGAAGGTCGTCGTGGTCTGGACTGCCAGCGAGCCATTTCCACGCGCTTCCAAGAAAATTTAGGGATCTGGGGTTTCTAATTTTGGGTTTAAGGATGCTTAGCTGGTTTTTAATTTGGGTAATTTGATGGGACACTGTATGAAAACTGGGATCGGTTTCCTTGATTTCATTCTCGGTTTTGTAGTTGGATTTCCTCAATGAGTTCCTCGTAGGCCTTTAGATCTATTACGTGTATGATTTTGAATGTACCCGTTTGAAGCTTGGCTGTTCCCATGTTTGTGGACACGATCTTAGCATTTGTGTAATCCAAAATTTGGACTTCAGCCAAACTTTGAGTAAAGAGAAACCTAAAAAGGAATTAATTCCTGATATTATTTTTGTGAATTATTTTGCCAGATTCAGTTAAAATAGTAGTGCATCTGTCTTCTTTGACAGTTTCTTTTTTAAATCTTGGGGACAATTTGGTACCTAACCTTTTATTCACTTTAACGTATATTACTTCGCCTGCGGTGTATTTTTTTATCTCCTGTCTTGACTTATTGTGGTGTTCTATATCTTTGGACTGTTTTAATCTTAGCTTTTGAATATTCTCCTGCCTTGCCTGCTCATATTGATTCAATACATCTGTTGACAGACATGGGTATATACTTGTAAAAAGAGATATTTCCTGGTAATATATTGAATAAACGATGGTTTCTGAAACGAAACTGATTAATTGTACTGTTTAATATATCATAAATAGCTGTTGTTTTTTTTTCGCTATTCTGTTTAAAAACATGTTCAAAAGTGAGTAAATTTAAAGAAAACTTGGTATTTCGTAGGCGTTTTTTCCCAGCACTTCATGATAATGTTTTTTGATAACACGCGCTAGGTCTTATATGGCTAATGTTTGCAATTTAACATTACCGTCTTGCCAGATAATTGATTCGGATCGATGTTCACTGAAAGGAAATTCTCCTAAGTACTCCTTCGTAAAGATTTTAACATCAACAAGGCCATGATGGCGAGCAAAGTATGCAGGTCCAAAGCCTTCGTTCCAACTTTTATTTACAAAATTCAATTCGTCATAAGGTAAAGAGACTGATTCTGGTCCCATATTACTTTTAGGGCTGTTATCCTAAATTTGGTCGGGGGTTTTGATGGATGATGCAGAAAAATGTCGCCAATATTGTTTCTTCTATAAACTTAAGCCAATGTAATAAATGGAGAATATTTTATGGTTAAAAAGAGATTCAGTGCTGGAAAAACTGTGTCGACTTAAGATGGTATTGTCCACCGATTTTACGTTTCTCCTTCCCAAATACGATGATAATATTTCTTTAGCGCTTTCTGACATATTTCGTATTTTATTGCAATACGTATTGAAATATATTGCATTGTGCTCAAAATTTGATGCTTGAGATGTTTGAAACACGCACACCCATATCCTCCTCACATAACTGTGCTTTCGGCTCAAATTTTATGTGACATTGGTAACCGCAATTCTTACATTTTTGCCCAATGTCCATTTTTTTATTGCCAAAATCATAGGATTTTTGTAATTGAATTTTTGTTATGAAACGATGTGGAGTGAATTTATGTGGCAACGACCTTTAACCTCTATCAACATTCTAACAATCAGGTTTTTTTTCTATAACCGGTATATATTGCACATAGTTGTTTGGAATATAGAACTGTGCCTCTTAGAATGTTTAAATTTAATGTTATTTATTAAAAAAAAATATTTTTTCCCCTTGATATGCATTACAATTACAACTAAAAAACAATATTTTCTTACACTGCCTTAAATACAAATCCACTTACTCCAAACGTTCATCCAGCGACGAAGTGTCCCCAAAGGTGTCTTCAGGTTACGTGATGGAATGTGCATGTGCATGTTTGCATAGGTTTCGCATGATCCGGATGCTCGTGTCGATGGTCGGATCTTGCAGTACAGTGGAATTGGTCATTTGAGGAGAAGGAGAACTTCTGATGTTGGAAGTTGAATTTTTTTGTATATTAACTCCTCCTCCCTTAATTTCGTGAGAAAAATGCTTTTATGGGCTTCATTTCTGTAGTGGAGTGAATAGTGTGGTGTGGTTCATTGAAATATGGTTTTCCGGTACTTTTTCGAAAAAATAAAAATTTTTCTTTTATTCCACATCAAAACCACTCAAAAACAATTCAAGGGAAATGTGTCAATTTATGAACAACATGTTGCCTATAATAGATAGAATAGTCGATCTGCGAAGACAGTCTTCAATTATACCAATTGGCAAAAATTTAGTACACAACATAGAGCACTTAAGCTCATGCGCAAGTTTCCTGCTCGCCTTTTCATTTATATCATCTCGAACTTCTTTATTGCCAACTTTGAGCGGGTGGCTAGTTTTTATTAAGTTAAAACAAAACAAAAAGCACAAACAACAAAAAGAAATAAACTTAAAAAAGTACGAATCTATATTGAGATATATAAAAAAAAACAAAATACAAAATAAAGGTGAAATCGTAATAATTTAGTTGGATCTAACCAAATTTTAATCGTGAGTCTTCTAAACAGAATACTGCGGATGGCATTTGGAGGAAAGCATGAGTTACATCTTGATCGCCATTACAAAACAAGCGGGGCCAGATACAGTAACGTAGCTCCTTGTGATAACAGCCACTAGGCTTTGCCAGGCCATCCGCATATTTTCTTTTTCTATGTTTAAACAAACATTTCCCAGTAACTTTATGCTACCTAAATCAAAACAAATAAAAGTAAAAAGCAAGAAAGAAAAAAAACAAACTTCAGTGAATTTACCTACTCATACATGACATCAACAATTTGCCAAGGAACAACAATTCAATTAAAATACTAAAGATATTTAAGTGTTTAAAAAAAATTCATATTAACCCTAAAGTTTGCAAATAGAAAAAAGATGTAAATAACAAAAAAAATAAATTACTTAAAGTAACAAAATTTTTTTATATATGTACCTAAGCAAATATTTTAACGAGGCAGAGGGATTTGTGCACAAACAACACTGCAGAAAGCAACATTAGAACCGTGAGTACAATTTTAACCCACTCTTTGGCTTTTGAGACTTTACTTTACTTTTAATGACTCTTTTGTCGACAATTAAAAAAGTGGAGTGTGTCTCATTTTGTCGACTTTGTTAAGGCTTGCTGATTTTAGAAGAATCAACATCGCTACTCTCCCATTCTCCTTGTGAAGACTATATTTTAAGCCTCTCCTAGCTGCAAGCTTTTTTTTTTTGAGTTCCTTCATCGATCTTCATCAAGTTGGCTCTACAGAGAAACACTTTATTGTTGCGCTGGTCATCTAGTCCATCGAGAACAGATTCGACGACTGTTTTGTTGGATACTTTGAATATTTCAGCTGCTGCTTCAAAGTCCTCAACACCCGTTTTTCCTGGCAAACGCTTGTAGAACTTCTGCCCCTACGAGTATTTTGTTTAATTTCTGTTGTTAAAAGTAAAGGTTCGTCTTATTTGAGTTTGGGAATTGTTACAGGTTCCGCATGTGTACGAAAAGGCTCAGTTCTGATACAACATATAACAGCGGTACTAAATTTTTGAGCCTACAGTATAACAGTATACAGTATAATAATGCTCTATATATTATTCTTCTGTGACTTATGAGGCTAAATTTAGAATCAAACGGTTTCGAGATAACTTAGAAAGTTATATATGTACATTTTTATATTTATATATGCATTCTTATATTTAATTATGTATATTTATCTAAACTATCTGTCTCTTTGTTTACAATACTTATAGAGAGATTATATGGATTGTCAGGTTTTATTAGTGTTTCTCTTACCGCTCATTGGCTTTGTTTCATACAAAAGTACATTGTTTGTTGAACTTTTAAAATTAGTATAGTGAGCATATACACATTTTTATCTTAAGTTTAATTAACAAATAACATGTCTTATACGTTTATAAGCTATTACATGCAAATATATTTCTTAAAACTACTTGGTAACCACCTTTTCTTCTTGAAACGTATTTACATTTTCTGTGTTTCATAGAACTAGGTGCTTCTTCGTCGTCTGTATTTTATGGATTATTTCAAATATATATATATATTAAATATCATATATAAGTACTTATTTACGAGGGGCGTTCAAGATATTCTCGGTATCGGGGTGAAGCTGTGGTTGCATATATAAATTGACTTATTTATCAAGTAATACTATTATTTTAGTGCATTCATGTAAAATTTCATATAAATGTGATTATTAATTCGCGTTTTATCTCTAGTTAAACAGAATCATAATGGCAACTGAGGCGATGATGGTGAAAATTGAGCATCGCGCTGTAATTAAATTTCTCACTAAGCAAGGAAAAAGTCAAAAAACTATTCATGAAGAGATGGTGGCTGTTTACCAGGGTTCCGCACCTTCATTATCAACTGTGCAAAAGTGGTCAAGTGAGTTCAAGAGAGGCTGAGAGAGCATTGAAGACGACCCCCGCTCCGGCGCCCCGGCTACTGCTTGTACGGGAGAAAGCATCAAAGAAGTCGAAAAACTTGTTCTTGAGGATGCCCGAATAAAGGTGAAAATGATGGCAGAGATCACCAAGCTTTCAATTGGTACCATTCACACCATTCTTCATGACCATCTTAACCTTTCAAAGGTCAGTGCAAGGTGGGTGCCACGAATGCTCACAGCGCCTCAGATAAAAAGTGAGAATCGCATGCTGTAGAGAGCTTTTGGAGATGTGTAGTGAGAACGCGGACGGTGTTATGGATCGAATTGTTACTGGGGACGAAACATGGGTCCACCACTATGACCCTGAAAGCAAACAAGAGTCCATGCAGTGGCATAAAAAAGGAACAGACCCCCCGAAGAAGTTCAAAGTCACTCCGTCTGCCCGAAAGCTCATGGCCACAGTTTTTTGGGACTCAAAGGGAATCTTGCTCATTGAGTACAAAAAAAAAGGTGAAACCATCAACGCCACATCCTACGCTTCCACTTTGCATAATTTGCGGGAGGAAATTAAAAAGAAAAGACGGGGTAAACTCGCAGCGGGTGTGTTGCTTCTTCATGACAACGCTCCTGTTCACACGGCGCGAGTTTCCAAGGCTGCTGCGCGAGATTGTGGTTTCGAAGAAATCCAACACCCACCCTATAGTCCAGACCTTGCCCCTAGTGATTATTTCCTGTTTCCGGATTTGAAAAAATGTCTTCGTGGAAAAAGATTTTCGGATGATGAAGAACTCAAGTCGGTATTTTGCAGAGAAAGAGGAAATTTATTTTTTTGAGGGTTTAAAAAAGCTTATCTCAAGATGTAACAAATGCATTGATGTTAGGGGAGATTATATTGAAAAATAAAAACAATTTAAATTGAATTCGCATTTTCCTTCATATCGATACCGAGAATATATTGAACGCCCCTCGTACATTCATTCAAGGATTTTATGTCAAAACATTTTCGATTCAATTGCTTTGCAAAGAACCCGTTTTTCTGGGATAAAGTTAAACCAAAATTTAATTCTTATGTCATATTCATGATTTATGTTGATGTATGTTTTTTTTGTTGGCCAGCTTATGGCTTTGCCCTTCAAATATGTTTGCTCATACAACAAAAATGGAAAAGCAAGGTATTGTACACAAAAGCAGAAGGAAATATAATAAAAAAGTCAAATTAAATTAAATACCAGAACTTATTAAATATGAAATTCTAAAACTCTTATCTTCTCTTCAATATCTACGATTTTTATGTAGGATTTTTCCACCTACGAGCAACAGAAGTTATAGCAAACCAAGATTTTATTCAGGCAAATGGGTGGGCTTAGCGTTTATATTTGTACACTAACCTATGTATCTATCTTATTTACCTAAATTATATGATTTTTATTTACAATGTGGTCAGATAATTTTCATGAACACATGGACGGAGCTCTGAGTTGTATATGTATACTTATTTACATTTTTCAATAAGAATTAGTATATCCACTTTTATACATGCATGGACACAAAACTAATTAGAAATGTGTCTGTTAAATTAATTTGGGTCGCGCCTTTGGAGCAAGTCTAGGTTTTTGATGTTTCGGATATTCGAGTGGCCCTTTGCAGTTGGTGATATTGGGCTCTAATGTTCGATGTGATACGTCCTGAGTGGTGCATCTTCCTTACAGACCAGATTAATAAGGCCTCCTTGTCGTATGCAGTTCTCACCGTCTCTGCACATATCCTCCTTCATTTTCTTCCCTCCAAAGTAACCGCTGTTATGTACGACACTATTAATTTCATGTTGCATAATGTCGGTATTACTCGATCGACATTGTCTGATTGATGTTTTCCTGCAGCTGAAACATATTCTCCGCCCGGTTGTAGCCAAACATTCTTGAAGATTCCAAGAAAGCCATACAAAACATCGGCCAATCCTCAGGTCTTCTGCGGAACTCCGGAAGATCATGTAGTTTACGATGGCTTCCTTTTCCAAATGAAGATGAGTATGGCTGTTGAGTCGGTGAGGCTTGCGTGAAGGATGGATGAGGAGCGAAGTGTCGCTGTTCGAAGGTTTGCATGCTGTTCAGAGGATGAAGAAACGTTGGAACTGGGTTGCTCGTAGAAAGGCTGGGCAGAGTCTGATTATAGATCGACAAGACTGTTAATGATTGTTGCTTTTTTAAGGAGCGCCGCAGCAGATGAAGTAATGGTTTCTAGTTGTAGCCCTCGGCGCAAAGTGGCTATCACGGCGTCGCCTACCACCATAACTCTTTGGTCGACCTCCTCGTATGAGCTGAGGTCCGTGTAGAATCTTCTTGGTCGACTTCTTCACGTTTTCTCACTGTACTCCTCGTTACCCTTGTGCAAGTTAGGTCGGGTGCTCGTTTAAAGGTCTGCATTAACAGGTGCTTGCAGTTATCGGTTGTGGCAGAGGGTATATGGTTTTAACTATTGCTACGAAGAAGTTATCTGGCCAATGGATACGTAGCAACAAAACGTCTTTGTGTGCCCTTAAAATGTTTGTACACAGCGCGGGCGAAGGAAATTTAGGGAGGAAGAAAGGACAGGTACCGATGTACATTGTTTTTAAATGTTTGTAAATTATAACGACCAGGAAACACAGAGTTGTACGGCTTAGGAAAGAATCACGATATTTTAGAGTACGTCCGAAAAAGGACTTGAGGGTATACTGATGAGCATTCATAGCGAGACGGGTGTTACGGTTGAAAGTATGAATGGGCGGAATGCTACTGGCGATTTCAATGAAGCACTGGTGGTGGAAATAACAATAAAACAAAGTGAGACAGGAGACATTACGTCGGTGTTCGAGGGTGTCAGTTGATTTACTGATATCACCAATGAGCTTTATCGCACAGTTTTGAATTTTATCTAGCAGGTGCAGAGATGATTTAGGAGCACCGGACCAGATGTGGGAATTGTACTCAAATTTTGGGCGGATGAATGCCTTACATATTGTGGCCAGGTCAGAGGGGGTACAATTTTTCTTACATCACTTGAGGAAACTTAGACATTTCGCAGCATTTTTGGCAGAAATTAGAATAACTCACACGATTTTTAAGTGATTTTTTTTTTCCGTCAGTATTTGAAGCATCACAATAACCACAAGGGCTGGGGCGTGACTTTTGAATACAAGTATGCTCACCACTTCTACTTCTAACCATTGTTAAGGTCTTAAGAAAGTACTAGTTACAAGATCTAATATTATTAAATACTTATCTTGTAAAAAGTGTAGCGTAGACATTAATAACCTGTACAGTATTACTAAATCAATTATTTTAAGTTAAATAGATTACGGCATCTCAATATACAGCAAATATGTAAAGCAAAGTGGAACGTACACAAGTAAAGAAGTTCCCATCAGCCATTTTTAACATCATTAAGTCCAACTTAATTAATCCATAAACCCTACACCCAGCGTGGCTTATACACCCAGACTCTTTTATAATGGATCTAACATAGACCTAACTAGAGAAAATCTCTGATCTTTTTCGGTGGAGCATTTACGTCAGCAGGTTCTGAGATGAAGAAATTGGATTGAGTATAGTAGCCTTAGGTGCTTTGTTCGCCCCCTGCTTGAGTATGCCAGTCAAGCTTGGTCCCCCTTTCACCGGGTTCATGTTTCCCGAATCGAGGGTATTCAACGTCGATTCCTCCGATTTGCCCTCCGTGGCCTGCCATGGAACGACCCTTTAATCTTACCTCCCTATCAAGACCGCCTCAAACTTCTAAATATGAATTCGTTAGAAGAACGTAGGAATATTGCTGACGTTCTTTTCATTCATCGTCTTCTCTCAGGTTCCATCGACTGTGCATCCATTTTGAACTCCATTTCCTTCAATACCAACCCCCGCAATCTACGTTGTCCTCGTCTCTTCTATCTACCGGTCCACCGCACCTCTTATGGCTCCAACGAACCTATTTCCCGAATGCTCCGAAAGGTCAACTCGAACCTCTCCCTTTTTCATTTCCACCTGAGCACTCCTCGTCTCAAACAAGATCTCCTCCATCACTTCCTTGGTCACTAGCTCTTAAGTCTTTCTGTTAGTTTTTAAGTTAGATTAAGCTTGTATTAAGCCAATAAATGGGGGCCTCAGCCCCCACCAAAATTAAAATTAAAACCAAAATTAGACAGACATCGTCCACAAGCGCTTCTCACAACAGAGACGGATATTCACGGCAAAAGCTTAATTCCTGCACGAGCAACCTACGTACTACACGACTGTATATTCTTTTAAATCGTAGTCCTTTTCTTGAAAAGATCGCAACGCCTCCTCCATCTGTGGAGTTTGTGCGATTTCTTCGCACTATTTTATATCTTCTGTGCCACATTTCGTTTCTTTTGGTAAGCTTCAGCTACGCTACCGAGAAGCACATCCGGTGCTTGGTCATTAATCAACTTAAATATTGCAGCTTTTCGTTCGAAACTAAACAGTGCATTAGCATTGACGGCAGCAGCGCATAAATTTGATGTACCCGCGTACCTGTTCCCATATTTTAGGTTAAAGCTGAGTCTTCTGACACTGACTAGAGAGCAAGATAGCCAGCATCTCACTTGCAGTTTCCGGTGCTCTACGTGCTGGAGCATGAGAAACAACCTTCTTGACTTCTACGAATTTTAGCTCTCCGCATCCTTGCTCCTCAAGCACCGTAAAGAGCTCTTACGGATCCGTAGATGGTGGTTTTGCTGTAGTAGCTTTTGCTATGGATGGTTTTCTCGTCGCTGCTGTTTAGTCATTATTTTTTTTGGTTTGCTTTACTTGTTGTTGTGTTGTGGATGTTTTTGAGTTTGAGTTGGGGGTGTTGCTATTGTTGCTGTTTAGAGGTCTATACCTCTTGCTGTTTCCTCTCCAGTTTCGCCAATTGCTCAGGATTAGTGTATATAAATTATAGTATTTAACAACCCCATCTCTATGGTGGCATCTCATCAAGAGACCTATCGATGTCAATACATCTGTGTACAGATAAGGGTACATACTTGTAAAAAGAGATATTTCCTGGTAATATATTGAATAAACGATGGTTTCTGAAACGAAACTGATTAATTGTACTGTTTAATATATCATAAATAGCTGTTGTTTTTTTTCGCTATTCTGTTTAAAAACATGTTCAAAAGTGAGTAAATTTAAAGAAAACTTGGTATTTCGTAGGCGTTTTTTCCCAGCACTTCATGATAATGTTTTTCCATAACACCCCGTATTTCTAATATGGCCAATGTTTGTAATTTAACATTACAGACTTGCCAGATAATTGATTCGGATCGAATGGGAATTCTCCTAATTACTCCTTAAGGATTTTTACAGCAACAAGTCCATGCCGTCGAGCATAGTATACAAGCCCTCGTCCCAACTTTATTTACAAAATTCGTTTCGGCATAAGGTAAACAGACTGAGTCTGGTCCAATATTACTTTCGGAGCTGCGTTCATCCAAAATTTGGTCGGGAGTTGTGATGTGTGATGCAGAAAAACTGTCGCCAATATTGTTTCTTCTATAAACTTCAGCCAACGTAATAAATGGAGAATTTTTATGGTTAAAAAGGGATTCAGTGCTGGAAAAACTTTGTCAAGATGGTATTGTCCACCGATTGAACGTTTATCTTTCCCGAATATGATGATAAAGTTTCTTTAGCGCTTTCTGAGATATGGTATTTCGTATTTTATTGCAATGCGTATTTAAGTATATTGCACTGTCCTCAATATCCTTCTCACATAACAGTCTAATGAAGCTTTCGACTCAAATTTTATTTGACATCGGTACCCTCAATACTTATGCTACATGTCCATTTTTTTATTGGAAAAGTCA
Source organism: Volucella zonaria (assembly GCA_963966105.1). Taxonomy (NCBI): domain Eukaryota; kingdom Metazoa; phylum Arthropoda; class Insecta; order Diptera; family Syrphidae; genus Volucella; species Volucella zonaria. The sequence continues at coordinate 1,877,195 of OZ014536.1, read as the reverse complement.
GGATTTTTGTAAGTGAATTATTTTTATGAACCTATGTGGAGTGAACTCATGTGGTAATGACCTTGAACCTCTATCTACGTTCGAACAATCAGATTTTTTCTTACAACCGATATATATTGTAACATACTCGTACATAGTTGTTTGGAATATAAAACTGAGCCTGTTAGCATGTCAGTTACAAGTAACGGTAGTCTAGGCGCTGTAGCCTGAGAAGCACAACTGAGAAGTTGTTGTACCGCATTTCCATACCTGCCGCCAATTGGATGTAGGTAACTTTGTGAGTAACGGCTGGTGTTTTTACATACCATATATTCACGAGTGAACGTTTAACTTCTACTTACTGCTGCCGAGCGAGGTTTACTTTTTTTATGTATTGGTATTTAGGACAACCCCGATAGAGTTCGGTGCGTCCCGAGTTCTTACATACGGCGCAGGAGAGATGGCTTTTTTCTGACGCTGCATCCTTACCCAGAGCGCATTCCTCGGATTTCATGCATCTAGGCTGCATGTCGCAGTTCCACGCAGCATGGCCGAGCGTTTGGCAGTGAACACATTGGAAAATGTTATCACTTCCTTTTACTCTTTCACATAACACAATCTTGTAGGCTAGGACTTTTATGCTCCTTAGACCATCCAGTTTAATATTGGCAGTTAGCTGAATTAGAAGAAATGGTAGTTTGCGCTTCTACCTTTTGGCTCTGGCTGTGGTGAGAGGCTTGTCTCCTACGAAGTTGAACTCGCCCTCGTTTTGTTGGCCAGCACTTCTGGATAATTTTTTAGATAATAACCGGTATTTCAATATGGCGAATTTGTATATTTTACCATTACCGACTTGCCAGATAATTTATTCGGATCGATGTCTGCTGTATGGAAATTCTCCTAAATACTCCTTCTTAAGCGTTTTCACAACAACAAGGCCGTGCCGTCGAGCATAGTATACAGGTCCAAAGCCATAGTGCCAACTTTATTTGCAAAATTCAATTCGTCAACTCAGATTTTGGGAACCTTAATGCTCGATCTCATCAATGTTTCGAAATAAATAAAAAACATATTTTGACTTTTGATTCCATATTTTCAGGTAGTCTGACATAAACCATATCAGAGAAAAGATTGTTGAAAAATGGCCACAATGACTCATGCTTGGACCACAAAATGAAATTAGTTGAATTTTTGGTTTTAGTTCTCTTAAGAAGAAAATTTTACTGCAAAATGGATGAAATAAAATCGAGAAGCAAGAGAAAAACTAAGATTGTAGTTAACTAGTTAGTAAGCAATCAATTTTACGAAAGAAAATTTTTTACAAAATTTTATTTTTCAAAAACCGTTCATTATAAAAACTTTTTTCTTCTCTTATGTTAACAATTTTTTCTTCTCTTATGTTAACTCTGCCTAGGCTTTCGTCGCATCATATGAGGAATTTATTGGCAAAAAAATTTGACCAAAGTGAATTTTGCATAGAAATATCTTATATGTATGTTATATTGTTTAAACAATGTAAATAGTTAAGACCCCGCTCCAAAATGGTTCTGATTTTAGAAAAAAAAGAAAAACAGACAAACCATCGTATTTATTAAAATAAAAGGAAACATCATTTGCTCAGGAAATGTTTTCGTTCTTTTATTTTCCACTTCGTCACCTGTTTTCATGAAGCTATCCAATAGTAAAGAAAAAAAAAATTTGTGGACTTCAAATTCAACGCACAAGAATGGAATATTCTTTTCTTTTCTCTCAATGCTCTCAAATATTTTGTATCTCGTTTATTTTTTTATTATTTGGAAAAGAGCTTTTTGAAATCGCCTTAATTTTTGAGGCAAATAATACTTCTTGGTAATTATATACTCTTTGATATTATTTAACAACCCCAAATTTATGGTGGACTCTTATCAAAAGCTCTATTAATGTCAATACATCTTTCTACAGATAAAAGTACATACTTGTAAAAAGTCATTTCCTTGTAATATATTGAATAAATGGTAGTTTATGAAACTAAACTGATTAATTGTGCTGTCCTAATATATCATAGATAACTTTTGTATTTCTTTCGCCATTATTTTTGAAAACGTGTTCAGAAATGAGTAAATTTTAAGAAAACTTCTTAATTCGTGGGCTTTTTTTGCCCAGCACTTAATGATAATCATTACTATTATATAAAGACGAAACATTTTAAAACTTTGTCGTAAGATAATTTCAAAAACTACAGAACCGATTAACGTGAAACAAATTTTATAATATTCGTTATTTTCATGAGAGTGACATAGGCTACTTTTTTTTATTTAGATGTTTTTTATTTACAAGCAAATACAACATTTATACCTATTTTTTTGAGGTTGACCCACATAAACATTGATAACTCTAAAGCCACTCAAAAAATTGCAACGACATAAATTGTTTGATAGAGTTTAATTACGCAAATTTTGAGCTCTTAACTTCTTCTTTACTACACCTACATGCTGAGAAATAAATAGATAAAAATTTTAAAAACTTCAATTACTTCGATCATGTAAAGATCGACCTCTATTCAATCGCCTCTGCTTTGTTCCATTTTCCATTCCATCATCATTTCGGGGTGGTTTTCTTATCTCGCACGCTCTCTCTCTCCCATTTCTATTCGTATTCGTATTACATATGAACGTATTTTCAAGTTTATGTGTATCATAATTTTTCGTTTGATATGTCATCGATCAACTGAATTGTGGAGCTATTTTTTACCACCACATGCATTATAGGGGAAGTACAATATTACATGCGTAAGAAAATTTGACATTGGGATGCATTTTGATATTATTATTATAGGGGAGTCGAAAAAAGCAAGTCTGCCAATTCGGTCTGCCTGACTCTGTTTTTCTTCATGTGTAAGTAAAAAAATAGAGCGCAAGCAAAAAACTCGGTAAGACAAAGGTAGATATAAAATTGAGTGAAACTATGTACATACATATGTAGATAGAAAGAGAAAATATGAATAAAAAAAACTGATTCTGAAACTTTATTTAGACTCATGTTGTTTTCTTTTAACTGAACAACGGTAAACTTTCTTTTTGGCATGACAACGAATATGATTTCATTTATTTCGGTTTGCAGTTTTCGATACACGTGTGTATATGAAAATCTTCTCTACATATTAATATAAAATATCTTTGTGAATTACCTACAAAATACAATACAAATAAAACGGTAAGAAAATGTTTTTATTTTTTCAGGTTTATTTAGCTACTTTCTTTTTCAAAGAACATGAAGAAAACATAGTGTAGGATTTTTTTTCTTATTTTTTTATCATAAAGAAACCATAATGGTCAAGAGAAAGACAAATCTATCAAGGAAATCGCGGAGCGCAAGAAGAAGATCTTTTCAACATTCAAATCAACAACCTTCACCGAGAGAACAAAGATTACACGGCCAACGAGATTATTCAACAAGAATTCAGGGAAACGAGGTTCAAAGCGCATCAACAGTAAGTATTAACAGTTCAAATGTAAATCAGTTTTTAAGCAATAGGGCAGCTTTTAATTACCAACCAATGTTTCAATACATAAATAACGATAAAACAGAAATAGGCAAAATGGATGAGGTTTGCTCATTTTGTAAAACAAAAAAATGGGCTGGTGAATTTAGTACGAGGGGCGTTCAATATATTCTCGGTATCGATATGAAGGAAAATGCGAATTCAATTTAAATTGTCTTTATTTTTCAATATGATCTCCCCTAACATCAATGCATTTGTTACATCTTGAGATAAGCTTTTTTAAACCCTCAAAATAATAAATTTCTTCTTTCTCTGCAAAATACCGACTTGAGTTCTTCATCATCCGAAAATCTTTTTCCACGAAGACATTTTTTCAAATCCGGAAACAGGAAATAATCACTAGGGGCAAGGTCTGGACTATAGGGTGGGTGTTGGATTTCTTCGAAACCACAATCTCGCGCAGCAGCCTTGGAAACTCGCGCCGTGTGAACAGGAGCGTTGTCATGAAGAAGCAACACACCCGCTGCGAGTTTACCCCGTCTTTTCTTTTTAATTTCCTCCCGCAAATTATGCAAAGTGGAAGCGTAGGATGTGGCGTTGATGGTTTCACCTTTTTTTTGTACTCAATGAGCAAGATTCCCTTTGAGTCCCAAAAAACTGTGGCCATGAGCTTTCGGGCAGACGGAGTGACTTTGAACTTCTTCGGGGGGTCTGTTCCTTTTTTATGCCACTGCATGGACTCTTGTTTGCTTTCAGGGTCATAGTGGTGGACCCATGTTTCGTCCCCAGTAACAATTCGATCCATAACACCGTCCGCGTTCTCACTACACATCTCCAAAAGCTCTCTACAGCATGCGATTCTCACTTTTTATCTGAGGCGCTGTGAGCATTCGTGGCACCCACCTTGCACTGACCTTTGAAAGGTTAAGATGGTCATGAAGAATGGTGTGAATGGTACCAATTGAAAGCTTGGTGATCTTTGCCATCATTTTCACCTTTATTCGGGCATCCTCAAGAACAAGTTTTTCGACTTCTTTGATGCTTTCTCCCGTACAAGCAGTAGCCGGGGCGCCGGAGCGGGGGTCGTCCTCAATGCTCTCTCTGCCTCTCTTGAACTCACTTGACCACTTTTGCACAGTTGATAATGAAGGTGCGGAACCCTGGTAAACAGCCACCATCTCTTCATGAATAGTTTTTTGACTTTTTCCTTGCTTAGTGAGAAATTTAATTACAGCGCGATGCTCAATTTTCACCATCATCGCCTCAGTTGCCATTATGATTCTGTTTAACTAGAGATAAAACGCGAATTAATAATCACATTTATATGAAATTTTACATGAATGCACTAAAATAATAGTATTACTTGATAAATAAGTCAATTTATATATGCAACCACAGCTTCACCTCGATACCGATAATATCTTGAACGCCCCTCGTAGCATGTGTTGCGTTAGTGGCAAAGTAAAAGTCCCCCCCACAGGCGAAGTAGCTGAACCTTTAAAAAGTATTCTCAATGGATCTCACCCACACTCCAAAAATTTTCTGGATAATGTGAGGGCATATAATTGTCTCTTCCAAATGACATCTTTTGGTGGGAAAGAGGTAAAGGAAGGAAACTTCATGCCGACTTTTAAAGTCCAAGGGAAAATATACCACCTCATCGGGAGCTTGCTCCTCGAAACAAGGAATCCAAGCTTCCTGCAAATTTACTTCATCTCAGAAGCGGATCAGATCTCTTTGCGGCAAAACATGGCCCCTAATCTCAAACGGGAAATCATAGAATTACTTCAAGGTCTCGTAAATAGTCAAAATGGGTACATATCTATTCTCAAGACCACTCTGGAGCATGCTCCCCCAAATATGTTCGACTTCAAAGTAATCATTAAGGCAGACCATAAGCCTGCAAACGAACATCGTGGTCGCTTCAATGCTCCAACAGCAAATAAAATTGCCGTATTATTGTTGGATGAAGATAAGGGTCCTAGAGAGATTGTTTTGCATACAAAAGGTGGTCACTTACAGCGCGTTTCAGAACTCCATCAACCATATGACCAACTCCAATACCCATTAATGTTCATTCGCTGTGAAGCCGGGATTCCACAGATTTTACCTGCAACCGGCCAATTGAATTCCAATACAACTATTTCTTGCAGGGAATTTTATGCGTACAGGCTAATGGTGATGGACAGTGAGACAAATTGTTTACTTCTATTTCGCAAGCTTTCCATGCATGGTTGAGGGAAAATGTAGCAAGCGATATCCACTGGTACATAACACACAAACAGGTGATGACGGATATCCACAATATCGTCGACGTTCTTTTGAACATGGTGGTAATGTAGCTATCATAGGTACAAAGGAGATAAATAATAGTTGGATTGTGCCATATTCTCCCATTTTAAGCAGATGTTTCTCTGCTCATATTAATGTTGAGTATTGTCACTCTGTAAAAGCCATAAAATATATTACGAAATATATAAACAAAGGAAATGATCAAGCTACATTTTCATTAGCAAACGAAAAAAATAAAATTGAAAAATACTTGAACGGCCGCTACGCACTACACTAAGCACTTCAGAAGCATTCTGGCGAATATTTGAGTTTCCTATTCATAAGCGTTATCCAACCGTTTATAACTTGTCTGTTCACTTAGAAAAAGGTCAACGAGTTTTCTTTAATGATACTAATTTTCAACAGGTCGCGCAAAATCCACCACCAATCACGCTAACTGGCTTTTTTAAGCTCTGCATGGAAGATGATTTCGCAAAATTCTTTTATATTGTGATGTTCCTTCCTACTACACTTGGAACAATAAAAAATTTAGTCATCGTAAGCATGGACAAGTAGTTCCAGGGCATCCAGGAATAAGAAGAGACGATACTCTTGGCCGAGTGTACACATTTCATCCAAATTTTTCTGAATGCTTTTTTACGAATTCTTCTTCACAATGTGCGTGGACCAGTATCATTTGAAATGTTAAGAATAATCAACGGTGAAATTAAACCAACATACCAAAAAGCCTGCAAGGAGTTAGGACTTCTCGAAGATGATAAGCACTGGAAACAAACTTTTATTGATGCCTCCGCATCACATTCACTATCCCATACAAGAGATTTGTTTGGAGTCTTGCTTATATTTTGTCAACCAACTATCAAAAAAATTTATGGGAAGAGTTTAGAGAAAATATGTGTGAAGATATATTAGACAAAGTGCGTTCCGAGCAAGGAAATAACGAGCTACCATTCTCTGATGATATCTTCAACCAATGTTTAATTCAAATCGAAGACAACGTCTTAATGTTAAGTGATAAGCAGCTTCGTGAATTTAGACTTCCATAACCAAAAAGGGGTAATCAGATAGATTTACAGCACCAATATACAAATTTACCAAAACTTAATTCAGAACAAAAAATTGCATTCAACCTAATAATAGAAAGCTTAGTTTCAAAAAGGGAAAACTTTTCTTTATAGATCTGGTAGTCGTCCACAGGCCAAACCATTAAAGACTTAGATTAATCGTTATATTGTAAAACATTTATTGAAAATAAAAGTCAACTAACTAACTAACTAACTTCTTTATAGACGCGCCAGGAGGAACTTTGAAAACTTTTTTGATAAATCTTTTGCTGGCTAAATATAGGTCGGAAGGTAAAATGGTTCTTGCTGTAGCTTCTTCTGGAATAGCAGCAACATTGCTTAGTGGAGGCCGAACTGCTCATTCCACTTTTAAGCTGTCGATAAACATCATTGCTCATCAGGAAGCTACATGCTCCATCCGAAAGAACAGTTCTGTAGGAAAGGTTTTCAAAGAAGCTGTGCTTATTATTTGGGATGAATGTACCATGAGTAATCCAACTCATATTGATGCTGTCAATAGAGTTTAAAAGGACTTAAGATCGTCGTCGAAGCTTATAGGTGGAGTAACAATGGTTTTTTCGGGTGATTTTCGGCAAACAATGCCAGTAAATCCCAAAGGCACTCGAGCGGATATCATCAAAGCTTGCCTTAAATCATCTTCTATTTGGCAATATGTCCAAAAACTGCAACTTCAAACCAATATGAGGGTACAACTTACTGAAAATACTGACAATGTAGAGATCGCATCTCTTCTGCTAAGCATTGGTGATGGAAGTTATACGTTTTCAGGTGCGGAGAATACTATTCAATTAAATGAGCGTTTCGGAAAAATTGTTCATACCACGGAAGAACTTATAAATTGTGTTTATGGAGATCTGATGGCCTTACAATCAAGACCATTTTCTTGGTTCTGCGAAAGAGCTATAGTGTCTCCAAAAAATAGTTCTGTGGATGAAATAAACAACCACGTGCTCCGAAGTTTAAAAACTGCTTCACATCAATACAAATCAATTGATAATGTAGTAAATGATAATGACAGTGTCAACTACCCTCAAGAATTTCTCAATTCACTTAACCCAGCAGGTCTTCCTCCGTACCAATTAAATTTGAAAATCGGTACACCAATTATACTAATAAGAAATCAGAGTCCCCCAAGCGTTTGCAATGGCACAACTCTTCAAGTCAAGAAGCTAAACAAAACCATCATTACAGCTCTAATTCTTACTGGACCCGCAGCAGGGAAGGATGCCCTTATTCCTAGAATACCAATGATACCAATGGATCTCCCTTTTCAGTTTAGACGGTTGCAGTTTCCCATTAAGCCTTGCTTTTGCATGGCGATTAAAAAATCTCAGGGGCAGTCATTCAAATTTATTGGGGAGTGGGCTCAAAGAAAAATCAGTGTTTGCTTCTTCCTACGGACAATAAAACCGTAAACATTGTCTATCCTGAAACTTTGAAATAAATAAAAAATATATATGAAAATTTCAACAATGACGATTTTTCTTACAATGGTTTCAGTGAAATTCATTATTTTGGATACGATAAGTATATTTAATTTTTTTTTCAATATTTTAACCAACAAAAGCTTTGCGAAGCAAGGCGAGCACGGGCCAGCTAGTATATTGAATAAATGGTGGTTTATGAAACTAAACAGATTAATTGTGCTGTCCTAATATTTCATAGATAACTGTTGTATTTCTTTCGCCATTCTTGTTGAAAACGTGTTCAGAATGAGTACATTTTAAGAAAACTTCTTAATTCGTGGGCTTTTTTTGCCCAGCACTTAATGATAATGTTTTTTGATAACACCCGGCATTACTTATATGGCTAATGTTTGTAATTTCACATTACCTACTTGCCAGATAATTGATTTGGATCGATGTCAGCTGTATAGGTCCACAGCCCTCGTGCCAACTTTATTTACAAAATTCCATTCGTCATAAGCTAAAGAGACTGATTCTGGTCCCATATTACTTTAAGGGCTGTTATCCAAAATTTGGTCGGGGGTTTTGATGGACGATGCAAAAAAATTTCACCAATATTGTTTCTTCTATAAACTTAAGCCAATGTAATAATTTGAGATTTTTTTTATGGTTAAAATTAGATTCAGTGCTGGGCAAATTGCGTCAACTTAAGATGGTATTGTCCAGCGATTTTACGTTTATCCTTCCAGAATATGATGATAATTTGATGCTTGAGGTGTTTAAAACACGCTCATCCATATCCTCCTCACATAACAGTCTAATGGAACTTTCGACTCAAAGTTTAGGTGACATTGGTAACGGCAATACTTACATTTTAGTCCAATGTAAATTTTTGTTTGCAAAAGTCAGATGATTTTTCTAATTGGATTTTTTATGAAGCAATTCTATAACCGGTATATATTTTACATACGAGTAGTTATTTGGAATATAAAACTGTGCCTCTTAGCATGCCAGTTACAGGTTCCGGTGCTCTAAGCCCAGTAGCCTGAGAAGCAACCTTTATCAAGCAACCTCTATCAATATTCAAGCAATCAGGTCCTTTTCTATAACCGGTATATATTTTACATACGAGTAGTTATTTGGAATATAAAACTGTGCCTCTTAGCATGTCAGTTACAGGTTCCGGTGCTCTAAGCCCAGTAGCCTGAGAAGCAACCTTTGGTTTTTGTTCCAGATTTCCCTACTTGCCCATATTTGGGTGTAGGTAACATTGGGAGTAACGGCTGGTGTTTGTACATATATTCACGGGTGAACGTTTAACTTCCACTTACTTCTGCCGAGCGAGGTTTACTCTTTTAATGTATTGGTATTTAGGGCAACCCCGATAGAGTTCGGTGCGTCCCGTGTTCTTACATACGGCACAGGAGAGTTGGCTTTTTTCTGACGCTGCAGCCTTACCCAGAGCGCATTCCTCGGATTTCATGCATCGAGGCTGCATGTCGCAGTTTCACGCGGCATGACTGAGCCTTTGGCAGCGAACACATTGGAAAATGTTATCACTCCCTTTTCCCCTTACCCATAACACAATCTTGTAGCCTAGGATTTTGATGCTCCTTAGAATATCCAGTTTGCTGTTGCGAGTTAGGTAACTATGTGGAAGGGTGGTTTCCGCTTCTACTTTTTGGCTCTGACTATGGTGAAAGGTTAGTCTGCTACGTATTTGAACTCATCGCCCTCGTTTTCTTTGCGCTTTATTTGCCCAGCAGCACTTCTGGATAATTTTTAATATAATAACCGGTATTTTTAATATAGCTAATTTTTTAATTTTACCATTACCGACTTGCCAGATAGTTTATTCGGATCGATGTCCGCTGTGTGGAAATTCTCCTGACAGTAGTTCATACAAATAGTGCCAAATGAGAACACATCCGATTCTTTGGATATCCATCTTGTAAGCTTGTATGTTGGCGGTAAACATAGAGTCTCTGAACATAGATAAGATGTCCAGCTTTTCGATATACGAGTACCTACATAGTCCAATGTCATTGTATGCAAGCTCTCTGGTGCTAAACAGGCTAAAGTCGGTAACAACAAGCTTTCCGTATTGGACAAATTCATTTATAGATCAGATGTCCTTGTGAAAATTTCTTTAGCATGTAAATGTGTTACTTTTTTGAGAAGGAGGTTTCTGAGTTTTATACAAAATCTTACGCAAAACGTTTGTATGTAAGTGCGTAAAGTGCTCTCTGTGCACATGGAGGTGGCAATAACTAGGTTTGTGCCAATAACACATACACCCAAAATTCTCATGGCGAGATTTTGTGAAATTCGAATACCTTTGTAATTTTTTCATCATCTAAGTACTACTTCAGAAGGAGTTTCACTGCAACTGGACCATGCCATTGCGCATACAGTATCCAAAGTGTCCCGTTCCTACTTTATTCACAACATTCAATTCGCCATAAGGTATGTCTCAGTAATATGAAGAGATCAAGTCTGGTTCCATATCACTTTCAGAGCTGAGTTCATTAAAAATTGGGTTGACTGTTGTGATGGACGATGCAGAAAAACTGTCGCTAATGTTGTTCTATAAACTTCAGCCAACGTTACAAATGGGCTGTTTGTCTGGTTAACAGGGAATCCGGTTCTGGAAAATTATGTCGACTTAAGATGGTACGAGTATTGTCCATCGCTTTTCGTTTGGCATTCCCCAATAGGATAGTAATGTTTTCTGGCATATTTCGTCTTTTATTGGAATGCGTATCAAAAAATGTATTTGAGGCTCGAGGTGTTTGAAACGCATCCATCCATATCCTCCTCAGATTAGAGTCTAATGGAGCTTTCTACTCACATTTTATGTGACATCGCTAACAGCAATCCTCACATTTTATTCCAACGTCCTTGTATTTAGTTAGGTCGATTTCTTCGTACTATTTTATATCTTCTGTGTATCACTTTGTGTCTTTTGGTAAGCTTTAGTTTTGCTAACCAAGAGCACATCTGGGGCTTGGTCTTTAAGCAACCTAATCAGTGCGGATTTTCGTTCGAACCTAATCAGTAACTTGGCATTGACTGCTAGAACCTTCAGGGCTTGCCCCGCCATGTACGTACCCATTGCGACCGAAGATGCTTTCGTGCCGGCGATATAGGTTAAATTTGCCATACTCGCGTAACCTTTTTCCTGTATTTAACGTAAGAACTGAGCCATCTGACCCTAAATCGAGAGCATGTCAGTCACATGGTCCGGTGCTCTAGGAGCTGGAGCCTGAGAAACAATCTTCTTGACTTCTACAAATTTGAACTCATCGCACTGTTTGTCCGTAAGCGGTGTTTTTGTTGTAGTTGCTTTTGTTGTTGATGGTTTCCTTGTAGCTGCGGTTTAGTCAGCTTTGGTTTGGTTGCAATACTGTTGTTGATGTTTAGAGCTTTATAGCTCTTGCTGTCCCTTCTCCCTTCTCGCCATTTGCTCAGGTTCAGTGTATATTATTTAGAGTATTTAATAACACCTACTTTATGGTGGACTCTCATCAAAAGCTCTATCATCTATGTACAGACAAAGGTGCATACTTTTAAAAAAAAGCGACATTTCCTTGTGATATATTGAATAAATGGTGGTTTCTGAAACGAAACTGATTAAATTTGCCATACTCGATATAAAAAAAAAAATATTGTTAAAAACGTATGACGCTAATGATCTCCGTTGGGATTCGACCATTTTCAATATACTTTTTTTTTATGAAAGATATGGTCGGGAAGAAGGTTTTAAGTTATGTTCAGCTGGTGCATTTCTTTGACATAAACTATTTTGCGTTTGTTCAATACACATCGTTTGACCACTGAGTGAAAATTCGTTTTTGTGTTGCGTAAAAAATTAAAACGATTTCTAAATAATACGTCTTGAATACAATAATATGGTACGTCTACGTAGTAATTTGGGCCGATCAACTCGGAAAATTGCAGCTAGAAGAGTAGCCAGAGCTGCTCAAACAGATCATGAACCAGCTGATGTTAATGCGGTTAATCGGCAGCGTAATGCCCGTGTGAGAGCTGCACAACGAATAAATTTGGTGCGTGGTGCATTTACGTATGATTCAAACCTGGATTATGCTTCTCTTGATGTGGTTTCAATTGGATTAATGACTGTTGTGTGCAGTCATTGCAAGGCATTCAAATTTAAACATGAAACAATATTGATGATTGTAACACGTTCGATTGTGAAAATTTTGATTTTCAACAGATTCAAGGCCAAGTGTACCATCGACTTTGTTCTTTATTGCCTTTTCCCGATCAAAGGTATCAATTTCTGCAGATATATTTTGTTGGCAATCTATGTGTTGAAACTTATCGACGTTGTGACATTTCGACAAATTTAAAAAGGCATATTGTTGAGCGATTGCAAACAATGTTGAGAGATGAAAATCAATTGGTGCATTTATTTCAAACTACTTTGGATTGCATGCCATCTGACGATTATGCAATTGTTATCAGTGTAGATAAAACACCGCCAGGACAACATGCCGGACGGTTCAATGCACCGACCATCGATGAATTCGTAATAGTTATTGTAGGTGATGAATTCTATTCACGCGATATTGTTTTGCATCGTCGAAATAATCAATTGCAGAGAGTTTGTGAAACTCTCTGGTAAGTAATTATATTTTTTGTGATTTTCAATAATTTTTTTTAATTTTTGAATATTTAGATTTTAAAAGAAAAATTTATTGACTTTCATTTTAGGTGTCGAAACTAATAAAAAAGTTAGTTCTATGGATTATTATTCATATCGACTTATGGAGCGTCAAATTGAAGTGAATTACATTTTACATTGTCGCCAACTCTTTCATCAGTTCGTTGTTGACATGTATGTCAAAATTGAAACGGAGAGGTTGAATTTTGCAAACATTGATCCCCTTTTTGGAAGAAAATTGGAAGCTCATATGCAACTTTAGGCCCCAAAAAGCACCAGACTCGTATCCTCCCCATGTGAATTCAGGAAAAAGTTTTGCTTGTTAAAGAAAGGTGGAGTGTGTGCAGAATCAAATCGCAGTTAGCCATTAATTAGTCTGAGACCATTTAACGAGCACCCATTCAAAGTGTAACGTGTGTAGTTGAATATATGTTTAAATTTTATTAAAAAAAATTAAATTGGCACCAAAGTATAATTAAAATAAAATAGCCAAAATAAAAGAAATTAATTTTAAAGTGAACATATTTTAAGGAAATAAAACCCAAAGACACTAATTAACAAAGACAACATAAATTTTGTCTTCGTAGGTATGTATAGATAAAATAATTGTATATATAATTATTACGCCTTATTAATTTTAATAATTTTTCCAAAGTCTTGCTACAAAATAAATAGCATATGTGTGTATTTATTATTTGATTTCGAAATATTCTAGAACTCAGTGATACCAGAACGCCTTAAATTTTAAAAATCTTTTACACAAGTGTGTTCTTAGGAAATAAGATAAAACAAAATGAGGAAATTGAGAACTTGATGAGAAAAAATAAGAAAAACTTGCATCTGAATTTTTTGCAATGAAATAAATACAATAAAAATATTGTTGCTTTTCCAAAAAAAAAAATAACTTTTACAAAAAGAAAAGACGACTATGCTTTTCGGTATCTTAAAAGGTTATAAAAAATAAAACTGAAAATCTTTATTTAACTGCTAACCAGAAGATGTTATTTTTATAATTGACATTTGTGTCGTGACATATGTTTTCTTTTAGTACATGTTTTGTTTTTTTTGTAAATTACGTGTTGACATTTATATGCTTATTTATTTCTATGTTAATTTGAAATTAAAATATTTATATACATGTAAATACATAATACAATATAAATACTGCGTTAATATTTGAACATTCTCCCCGCCTGTGAACAACGTTCGCAATCGTAAATGTCCCTGGATGCTGCCTTCTTCTGCTTATTTCACCACTTTCGATAATTTGGGTAAATTTGTTCATGTGATTTCGGGTAAGTATAATGACTGAAATCGATTATTTCTATTATTTTATAATATTTTAAATGTTTATTCGTTTATTGGCCTCCATTCATAAATATTCTTGCGTGTGTATGTGTGTTGTGTTGTTATTGTCAACTTTGAATCGGATGCGAGAACCTTTATGTGTGTTTAATGGTTGTGCAATTATTATTATTATTTATTTTTTTTTGATTAATTTTTATTTATTTTTCTTTAGTTTAAAGTGCGTAAGTGTGTGTGTGTGTTGATCTTATGAGAGTTCTGAGCATGAATGGGAATTGTGTTTGGTAGGGTGCATCACGAGTGAGTGAACTGTATGTGCGGATGTGTATGGATGTGTGTGGATGGATATATGGCTGCTGAGTGGGTTGTGCTGGTTGTATTGTACTATTGTTTTGATGAATGGGATGTATGAAGTATGCAATGGATGAGTTCGCAGTAAAGTTGAGTGGATTTTATGTTTGAGTGGACTATGATTTTACCAGTGGGTAGTGTTGCCGTTGCTTACATTCCTGTAATTCTTGCCCCTTTTTTTTTTAATGTTGTGTGCATTTTAGTTTCTCGACATGATTCTAAATTATACAATTTTACTAAAATGATTATTTCTGCTGCTGAGTATTGTGTTATTGTTTTATCTGCAATGTTAGTAATCATTTTAAATTATGTGTTGGACTTTTGCGAAGTCTTTGCGGATGTGTTTGCTTCCTCGAGATCCTACGATGCTAGCGGCCCGAGTACGGTCGAGGAGGGAACATTTGGCAACACAATCACAGTTCTGCTTGACTAGGTAGAATCGTTATTATTTTGTTGTTATTTTTAGAGTGTCAGTTCTGCGGATTTTTGTTCGAATCCTTGTACTAGATCCTATGTAGTCTTAGTGTTGTGTTGAATTTTTGTGAAGTTGTGCGGACGTGATTGCCTCCTCGAGATCTTACGTTGCTGGTGGTCCGAGTACGGTCGAAGAGGGGCCATTTGGCGACACAATCACGGTTCCGCTGAAGGTAGAATGTTTTTTATACCGTGTTGGGGGTTGGTGAATCTGTATTGTAAAGTAAGTAGATAGTTGTTTGTGTCTATGATGTCGTATGCCTGTATTAAATCTGTGTTGTGAAGTAAGTACATAGTTGTTTGCGGGTACTAAATATGTGTTGTGTCCGCGTTTGATGTGTTGCTCCGAAGTGGGCATATCTTTGTTACTGGTCGTTTTAGTTCCGCTGTCTCTGTTTTTAGTGTTACCACTCTGACCGTCTGGTCAGACCGGGACCGGGGTGAAGCTGTTTTATCCTGGCCATGTTCCATTTCGGGTAGGGGTTAGAATATACCCGAGGTATGCATGCCTGTCGTAAGAGGCGACTAAAATGCACCCTCCGTATACCGAGCGCGAAGTGTATACTAATTATGCAATGAGTAAAACAAATGGAATTATTACCCCAGGTGGCAGACCAGCTATGCTGGAAAATCCACCCTCTACGGAGGTCGGCTCGATGGATTCTGGGGCGAGCCAATTATTGCATCTTATCAACCCGTTCGGAAAAAGTTCACGGGTTTCGAGATCTCCACCACCTAGATCTCCAAAACAAGAAGATAACAAAAGAAGTCCAACGACACCAAAAACGTCGTCTTGCGTAGAATGGACCTCAGCGAAAATAAATAGCCTGAAAGACGAAAATACCGAACTTCGTACTAGGCTAACCAAAATGGAAGCGACATGCGAAGATCTTAAAAAAGAACTGGAAAAACTGAAAACCAAGGAAAAGTCAAACAGCGACGTTATGTCTATTGAATCTGTTAAAAATATCTACGAAACAGATGAAGAAGAGCTAGGTCGAGAAACCGACTGGATCTTGCAAAAACGTCCCGGAAAAAAGCGTAAAGCTGCGTCTTCTCCCAAAATCGTCTCTCAACGTGAAGCAAAGGGAGATGAATCGAAGAAAAATGTCAACAATAACATGAGTCCTGAAAAAATCAAAACGGAAAAACAACGAACACCCCCGCCAATCAATGTCACTGGAGTTTCAGATTACAAGAAACTCCAAAACATATTGATGACCCTGCCGAGATCGGACTATATAGTAACATCGCGCAATAATAATGTATGGAAAGTCAACGTCAAGGACGCTGACAACTATCGCATTCTTTCTCGCAAGTTAAGCGTCGAAAAAATCCAATGGTTCACATACGAGAACAAGTGCGAAAGACCTATTCGTGTCGTCGCCAGAGGACTGCATCCGTCTTGCCCAAAAGAAGATATCGTAAGTGATTTAAAAAAACAAGGGTTTTAAAATCATTGATGTCGTCAACATCGAAAAGCGAGAGAAACAAAAAATTGAAGGAAAGGATATGACAGTTAAACGTAGCCTTCCCCTCTTTATGCTAACCTTTGAGAACACTGAACATACCCAAAAAATATACGATATTAACTCAATCCTCAACATTATTGTTAAAATTGAGCCTCGACGCAAAAACTCGAAACTGATCCCGCAGTGTAAGCGATGCCAGGAATTTAACCATACGCAAGCTTACTGCCAAAAAGAGCCTCGGTGCGTAAAATGCGCAGGTAAACACCTGTCCAAAGAATGCAACGTAAGCAAACAAACCCCTCCGACTTGTGTCAACTGCAGGGGTAAACACGTAGCAAATTTCTGTGGCTGTGAAGTAGCAAAGGAGTTGCAAAACAGACGTGACAAGTTGTTTAAGCCACAAAAAGAGAATCCCAAAACTAAAGAAAAAACATCGGGATCTGCTCAAAATATCGTTAAAAACGCCAAGGCGAAAGTAATTGATTCCAGTGTTGAAAAGAAAGCATCGGAAAAACTTACATACGCTGAAGCTACCAAGCTAAAGGCAAAAGATTCCGGAGATCCTGCTTCCCAAGTATTTTCCGTTATTCTCGCGCAGCTTGAGCAGCAAAACAAAATCAATGAACTTATTTTAGATAACCTAAAGAAGTTTGAAAATAGGTTCAATAAAAAACGTCCTTCGCCTAAAAAATTAAAAAGGAAAAATTAAACGTACTCACCTGGAATGCAAACGGAATCTTAGAAAAACTTTATGAACTTGAGTTATTCCTAAGGAAAAAAGACATTGACGTTTGTTTGGTTTCCGAAACCCACTTGAAAAATGGGTCATCTGCAAAAATTAGAGGTTTTAAAGATTACTACGCGTATCACCCTTCGGGAAACGCGAGAGGCGGATCCTCTGTATACATTAAAGAGTCTCTTGAGCACAACGAAGATATAAAAGTAGAGCTCGAGTCTGTACAACTAATTTACGGTGCGCGTAAAATTGGTACGGAACTCCTTTACTATTTCAGCCATCTACTGTCCTCCACGATTTACGCCTTCAAAACATATATTTAAAAATATATTCAATTCTCTTGGATCGGCTTTTATGATTGGCGGTGATTTCAATGCCAAACACACTTTTTGGGGATCAAGATGTGTCTCCCAAAAGGGTAAAATACTCTATAAAGCATGTATGGAACACAATTGTGACTTCTATTCAACGGGCAAGCCGACTTATTGGCCAACAGACACAACGAAAATACCCGATCTTGTCGATTTCTTCGTTGTTAAAGGAATTCGTAACTCGGATATAAACGTTGATGAAAGCTTCGATCTTTCCTCCGATCATTCTCCAGTCATACTGACAATGAACGACACGTTTATTAAAAAACAAGGACCATTAAGACTAACTGAACGAAATACTAATTGGGAAGGATTCAGAAATGAGATTAATAATAACCTAGAACTAGACGTTTCACTTAAAGCAGCACTTGAACTCGAAATCGAAGTGGATTCTTTCGTTGAAATAGTCCAATGTGCTGCGTGGAGCAATACACCTTGTCAACGAAAAAACACGGCTAAACGTAACTTAAACTACCCGCCTGAGGTAAAAGATATGATAAGAGAAAAAAGAAAAGCTCGCAAAAGATGGCAAACAACTCGATAAAACACGCTTAAACAGGCTCTGTAATCTGCTCAAGGAGAATCTTAAAAGTTACAGAAATTCCGAAGTAAATACATATGTTCAAAACCTGACGGCAGGAAAAGAAACAAACTACTCGCTTTGGAAAGCTTTAAAATGCTTGAAAAGGCCCAAAATCCCCGCGCCACCAATCAAGGTCGGCAATAACGAATGGGCTAAGGGGGATAAGGAAAAAGCGGAGGTTTTTGCCGACTATCTTGAAGAAATTTTCAAGCCCTCCGACGGCCCGACACTGGCACCCGGCACCAGTTCTTTAGAAATAGCATATAGTAATTTTGTAATGACAAATGCAACTCTTGCTGAAATCAAAACTGTAATAAGGAAATTAAAACCAAAGAAGGCTCCGGGGTATGACCTTATTACCGGAGAAGTTCTGAAAATGCTACCTCAAAAAGCACTTATAAAGCTCTTACACATTATTAACGCGGCTCTGAGGCTTGAATACGTGCCAAGCCAGTGGAAAGTTGCAGAAGTCATTATGGTACTAAAACCAGGAAAACCTCCAAACGATAAAAAATCATACAGACCCATTTCTCTTCTACCGATCCTGTCGAAAATCTTTGAGAGGATTTTGCTAAAACGTCTTCTCCCAATTATCGAAAACCAAAATCTTATTCCCAGCCATCAATTTGGATTTCGGACTAAGCATTCAACAATTGATCAGGTGCATAGAATTACTGATGTAATTGAAAGATCCCTGGAAGAAAAAAAGATTTGTTCGAGCGTATTTCTTGACGTCTCACAAGCTTTTGACAAAGTATGGCATGAAGGTTTGAAGTTCAAACTGCGACGAATTTTGCCATTAAAGCTTTATAATATATTGACAAGCTATTTTGAAAATAGAATTTTTCGCGTTCGATACGGAAATGATGTTTCGAAATTTAAAGATATCCTAGCCGGAGTACCGCAGGGAAGCGTACTGGGCCCACTTTTGTACCTTTTATATACAAGAGATATACCACACGTCGAGGATACTGTTCTCGCTACTTTTGCTGACGACACCGCTATCTTAGCGGTTGGAGAATCAATAGAAGACTCAACGGCGAAACTTCAGACTGCTTTAAATAAAGTCTACGAGTGGACAAAGATCTGGCGAATTACCCTTAATGAGACAAAATCTGTACATGTTGACTTCACCTACAGAAAGATAAATCACTTGCCCATTTCTATAAACTCGGTGTGTATCCCCTTTGCAAACGAGGCTAAGTACTTGGGAATGACACTTGACGCGAAGCTTAAATGGAAAACGCATGTTAGAAAGAAACGAAAAGAACTAGAGGCCAAATACAGAGAAATGTACTGGCTACTTGGTAAATATTCCAAGCTAAGCTTAGAAAACAAGCTGCTTCTTTATAAGCAAGTGCTAAAGCCGGTGTGGACCTATGGTATACAACTCTGGGGTTGTACTAAGAAATCAAATGCAAATATAATACAAATTTTTGAAAATAAAGTGCTACGACAATTTGTGCGTGCCCCATGTTTTATAAGAAATAATGACCTGCATCGAGACCTCGGAGTTCCTTTCGTGGAAGATGAAGTCAGGAACTGCGCACGAAAACATAAAGTCCGGTTAAGCGGCCATATCAGCAATACAGTCCTAGAAGTCTTGGACGAACGAAACATACTACGCCGTCTTCAACGAACTAAACCGTTGGACCTTGCGCGATAAATTGAAACCGCATTAAGAAAGCGGAATATGTAGGGTCTTCCATTGGAAAGTGTCCTACCAATCGTGACTAACTTATGAAATAAAAACTGCTTGATAAGTTCTACTTAGTTGCGGTATTAAAATCAACAATGAAGGGAGGTGTTTTTAGTGAGTAAGAATCTCACACTACTATGAGCACGCGCTTCTGATCCTCATAGTGCCTGGTGGAAGATTTTCACCTGCCCTCGCCGGGAAAAAAAAAAAAAAAAAAAAAAATATTTAGATAATTTTTTGTGATCTTTATGCTCATATACTACTGGCAGTACTAAAAGATGTGCTCAATTAGAAGAGATACAGTTGGCGATGTATGCAGCATTGCATTTGTAGAGTGCTTGACATGTGGAAAGAACTCACCTATTACTTATGCCTAGCGGATTTTGAGGACAACTTTCCTTCGACAAAAAAGATTCTATAAAATGCATTTTTCCTTAAACTTAATTTAAATTATTTCAATGGGCTTTTCAATGCCCGACAATTTGGTACATCGGCTGCAAAGTCAGTCTGAAAGAATTTTTTTTAAATTGGCTAGTAATTTCATTAAATTAAATACTTTTGTCAGTATTTCGGATGCTACTAATTATAAAATTTGTCTCAGATTTATTTAGGGTCTGAATGTGAAGAGTTTTTAAGACAATCAAATCTTTCTGCAGAAGATACTAAAAGTGTTCGGGGAAATGCTCAAAATTTTTACATTTCTGTATGCAGTGGAATAAAAAAACGATACTATGTAATACTTTTTCAAATTTCATCAACAATCCGTGTGACCTTGTGAATGAGAGGCATACCTTACCCATACATTTTAAAGAAGAAAACCGAAAAAAATTGAAGTTTTGGAATATGGTTGCAAGTATAAAAAATTATAAGGGTGAATTTGTTTTTTAAGATTTTGCTAAATTGGATGAGATTGTGTTATGTCTTCCATTGTGTTATGTCAACATTCAAAATTAATGAAAATCATTTGCGTTTAATGGCAAACCAATGATTTGCCGTGAATACAGGAACTCTATGTACTGAATTCGTAAATAGATACATTAGTTATATGACTGATATTTGAATGACTAAACGAATTATTCATTTAATGATATCTTTGTATGTAACATACGAGTATATGTACTTTAATTTTTTGGTGATATTATGTATTTATAATTTTGTAGAACATTACCATGTGCATAAATTCCAATATAATGTAAGTATATTATAAGTAAGTATATGTTTTTAGGAAATCTTATCTTGTAATGTAATTTAATTTGTTTTCTGATGTTTTTATGAAGTATTATTTTGTTTTTGTTACATAAATAGATATAAACTATGTCGTTATATTTCATAATTTGTTTTAATTTTCTTAAAGCAGGTGTTCTAATGTTACTACTAATATTCTGTTTTTCTTGAATTCGAAAATGGCTGCACTGTTGGTTCCGCAGCTTCCGAGCTGCGTTCATCCACAATTTAGTCGAGGGTTGTGATGGATGATGTAGAAAAACTGTAGCCAATATTGCTTCTTCTTGTTAAAAATTGGAATTATCCACCGCTTTTACGTTTGACATATTTCGTCATTATCGAAATATATTGCACTCTCCTCAATATTTGATGCTCGAGGTGTTTGACACGCAACCACCCATATCCTCCTGACATAGCAGCCTATTAGAGCTTTCGACTCACTATCTATGTGACATCGGTAATAGCAATCCTAACATTTTATCCCAAAGTCCGTTTGCTTAATGCAAAGTCACAGGAGAAAAGTAATTCAATTTTTTTTATAAAACGATGTGGAGTTTCTTCATTTGACAATGACTTTGAACGTCTATTAAGACGGTTGATACGGATTTGTATCTTTTGTGCCTCATTTTGTGGCCTTTGGTAAGCTTAAGTTTTGCTAACCAAACGCACATCTGGGGCTTGGTCTTTAAGCAACCTAATCAGTGCGGATTTTCGTTCGAACCTAATCAGTAACTTGGCATTGACTGCTAGAACCTTCAGGGCTTGCCCCGCCATGTACGTACCCATTGCGACCGGAGATGCTTTCGTGCCGGCGATATAGGTTAAATTTGCCATACTCGCGTAACCTTTTTCCTGTATTTAACGTAAGAACTGAGCCATCTGACCCTAAATCGAGAGCATGTCAGTCACATGGTCCGGTGCTCTAGGAGCTGGAGCCTGAGAAACAATCTTCTTGACTTCTACAAATTTGAACTCATCGCACTGTTTGTCCGTAAGCGGTGTTTTTGTTGTAGTTGCTTTTGTTGTTGATGGTTTCCTTGTAGCTGCGGTTTAGTCAGCTTTGGTTTGGTTGCAATACTGTTGTTGATGTTTAGAGCTTTATAGCTCTTGCTGTCCCTTCTCCCTTCTCGCCATTTGCTCAGGTTCAGTGTATATTATTTAGAGTATTTAATAACACCTACTTTATGGTGGACTCTCATCAAAAGCTCTATCATCTATGTACAGACAAAGGTGCATACTTTTAAAAAAAAGCGACATTTCCTTGTGATATATTGAATAAATGGTGGTTTCTGAAACGAAACTGATTAAATTTGCCATACTCGATATAAAAAAAAAAATATTGTTAAAAACGTATGACGCTAATGATCTCCGTTGGGATTCGACCATTTTCAATATACTTTTTTTTTATGAAAGATATGGTCGGGAAGAAGGTTTTAAGTTATGTTCAGCTGGTGCATTTCTTTGACATAAACTATTTTGCGTTTGTTCAATACACATCGTTTGACCACTGAGTGAAAATTCGTTTTTGTGTTGCGTAAAAAATTAAAACGATTTCTAAATAATACGTCTTGAATACAATAATATGGTACGTCTACGTAGTAATTTGGGCCGATCAACTCGGAAAATTGCAGCTAGAAGAGTAGCCAGAGCTGCTCAAACAGATCATGAACCAGCTGATGTTAATGCGGTTAATCGGCAGCGTAATGCCCGTGTGAGAGCTGCACAACGAATAAATTTGGTGCGTGGTGCATTTACGTATGATTCAAACCTGGATTATGCTTCTCTTGATGTGGTTTCAATTGGATTAATGACTGTTGTGTGCAGTCATTGCAAGGCATTCAAATTTAAACATGAAACAATATTGATGATTGTAACACGTTCGATTGTGAAAATTTTGATTTTCAACAGATTCAAGGCCAAGTGTACCATCGACTTTGTTCTTTATTGCCTTTTCCCGATCAAAGGTATCAATTTCTGCAGATATATTTTGTTGGCAATCTATGTGTTGAAACTTATCGACGTTGTGACATTTCGACAAATTTAAAAAGGCATATTGTTGAGCGATTGCACACAATGTTGAGAGATGAAAATCAATTGGTGCATTTATTTCAAACTACTTTGGATTGCATGCCATCTGACGATTATGCAATTGTTATCAGTGTAGATAAAACACCGCCAGGACAACATGCCGGACGGTTCAATGCACCGACCATCGATGAATTCGTAATAGTTATTGTAGGTGATGAATTCTATTCACGCGATATTGTTTTGCATCGTCGAAATAATCAATTGCAGAGAGTTTGTGAAACTCTCTGGTAAGTAATTATATTTTTTGTGATTTTCAATAATTTTTTTTAATTTTTGAATATTTAGATTTTAAAAGAAAAATTTATTGACTTTCATTTTAGGTGTCGAAACTAATAAAAAAGTTAGTTCTATGGATTATTATTCATATCGACTTATGGAGCGTCAAATTGAAGTGAATTACATTTTACATTGTCGCCAACTCTTTCATCAGTTCGTTGTTGACATGTATGTCAAAATTGAAACGGAGAGGTTGAATTTTGCAAACATTGATCCCCTTTTTGGAAGAAAATTGGAAGCTCATATGCAACTTTAGGCCCCAAAAAGCACCAGACTCGTATCCTCCCCATGTGAATTCAGGAAAAAGTTTTGCTTGTTAAAGAAAGGTGGAGTGTGTGCAGAATCAAATCGCAGTTAGCCATTAATTAATCTGAGACCATTTAACGAGCACCCATTCAAAGTGTAACGTGTGTAGTTGAATATATGTTTAAATTTTATTAAAAAAAATTAAATTGACACCAAAGTATAATTAAAATAAAATAGCCAAAATAAAAGAAATTAATTTTAAAGTGAACATATTTTAAGGAAATAAAACCCAAAGACACTAATTAACAAAGACAACATAAATTTTGTCTTCGTAGGTATGTATAGATAAAATAATTGTATATATAATTATTACGCCTTATTAATTTTAATAATTTTTCCAAAGTCTTGCTACAAAATAAATAGCATATGTGTGTATTTATTATTTGATTTCGAAATATTCTAGAACTCAGTGATACCAGAACGCCTTAAATTTTAAAAATCTTTTACACAAGTGTGTTCTTAGGAAATAAGATAAAACAAAATGAGGAAATTGAGAACTTGATGAGAAAAAATAAGAAAAACTTGCATCTGAATTTTTTGCAATGAAATAAATACAATAAAAATATTGTTGCTTTTCCAAAAAAAAAAATAACTTTTACAAAAAGAAAAGACGACTATGCTTTTCGGTATCTTAAAAGGTTATAAAAAATAAAACTGAAAATCTTTATTTAACTGCTAACCAGAAGATGTTATTTTTATAATTGACATTTGTGTCGTGACATATGTTTTCTTTTAGTACATGTTTTGTTTTTTTTGTAAATTACGTGTTGACATTTATATGCTTATTTATTTCTATGTTAATTTGAAATTAAAATATTTATATACATGTAAATACATAATACAATATAAATACTGCGTTAATATTTGAACATTCTCCCCGCCTGTGAACAACGTTCGCAATCGTAAATGTCCCTGGATGCTGCCTTCTTCTGCTTATTTCACCACTTTCGATAATTTGGGTAAATTTGTTCATGTGATTTCGGGTAAGTATAATGACTGAAATCGATTATTTCTATTATTTTATAATATTTTAAATGTTTATTCGTTTATTGGCCTCCATTCATAAATATTCTTGCGTGTGTATGTGTGTTGTGTTGTTATTGTCAACTTTGAATCGGATGCGAGAACCTTTATGTGTGTTTAATGGTTGTGCAATTATTATTATTATTTATTTTTTTTTGATTAATTTTTATTTATTTTTCTTTAGTTTAAAGTGCGTAAGTGTGTGTGTGTGTTGATCTTATGAGAGTTCTGAGCATGAATGGGAATTGTGTTTGGTAGGGTGCATCACGAGTGAGTGAACTGTATGTGCGGATGTGTATGGATGTGTGTGGATGGATATATGGCTGCTGAGTGGGTTGTGCTGGTTGTATTGTGCTATTGTTTTGATGAATGGGATGTATGAAGTATGCAATGGATGAGTTCGCAGTAAAGTTGAGTGGATTTTATGTTTGAGTGGACTATGATTTTACCAGTGGGTAGTGTTGCCGTTGCTTACATTCCTGTAATTGTTGCCCCTTTTTTTTTTAATGTTGTGTGCATTTTAGTTTCTCGACATGATTCTAAATTATACAATTTTACTAAAATGATTATTTCTGCTGCTGAGTATTGTGTTATTGTTTTATCTGCAATGTTAGTAATCATTTTAAATTATGTGTTGGACTTTTGCGAAGTCTTTGCGGATGTGATTGCTTCCTCGAGATCCTACGATGCTAGCGGCCCGAGTACGGTCGAGGAGGGAACATTTGGCAACACAATCACAGTTCTGCTTGACTAGGTAGAATCGTTATTATTTTGTTGTTATTTTTAGAGTGTCAGTTCTGCGGATTTTTGTTCGAATCCTTGTACTAGATCCTATGTAGTCTTAGTGTTGTGTTGAATTTTTGTGAAGTTGTGCGGACGTGATTGCCTCCTCGAGATCTTACGTTGCTGGTGGTCCGAGTACGGTCGAAGAGGGGCCATTTGGCGACACAATCACGGTTCCGCTGAAGGTAGAATGTTTTTTATACCGTGTTGGGGGTTGGTGAATCTGTATTGTAAAGTAAGTAGATAGTTGTTTGTGTCTATGATGTCGTATGCCTGTATTAAATCTGTGTTGTGAAGTAAGTACATAGTTGTTTGCGGGTACTAAATATGTGTTGTGTCCGCGTTTGATGTGTTGCTCCGAAGTGGGCATATCTTTGTTACTGGTCGTTTTAGTTCCGCTGTCTCTGTTTTTAGTGTTACCACTCTGACCGTCTGGTCAGACCGGGACCGGGGTGAAGCTGTTTTATCCTGGCCATGTTCCATTTCGGGTAGGGGTTAGAATATACCCGAGGTATGCATGCCTGTCGTAAGAGGCGACTAAAATGCACCCTCCGTATACCGAGCGCGAAGTGTATACTAATTATGCAATGAGTAAAACAAATGGAATTATTACCTCAGGTGGCAGACCAGCTATGCTGGAAAATCCACCCTCTACGGAGGTCGGCTCGATGGATTCTGGGGCGAGCCAATTATTGCATCTTATCAACCCGTTCGGAAAAAGTTCACGGGTTTCGAGATCTCCACCACCTAGATCTCCAAAACAAGAAGATAACAAAAGAAGTCCAACGACACCAAAAACGTCGTCTTGCGAAGAATGGACCTCAGCGAAAATAAATAGCCTGAAAGACGAAAATACCGAACTTCGTACTAGGCTAACCAAAATGGAAGCGACATGCGAAGATCTTAAAAAAGAACTGGAAAAACTGAAAACCAAGGAAAAGTCAAACAGCGACGTTATGTCTATTGAATCTGTTAAAAATATCTACGAAACAGATGAAGAAGAGCTAGGTCGAGAAACCGACTGGATCTTGCAAAAACGTCCCGGAAAAAAGCGTAAAGCTGCGTCTTCTCCCAAAATCGTCTCTCAACGTGAAGCAAAGGGAGATGAATCGAAGAAAAATGTCAACAATAACATGAGTCCTGAAAAAATCAAAGCGGAAAAACAACGAACACCCCCGCCAATCAATGTCACTGGAGTTTCAGATTACAAGAAACTCCAAAACATATTAATGACCCTGCCGAGATCGGACTATATAGTAACATCGCGCAATAATAATGTATGGAAAGTCAACGTCAAGGACGCTGACAACTATCGCATTCTTTCTCGCAAGTTAAGCGTCGAAAAAATCCAATGGTTCACATACGAGAACAAGTGCGAAAGACCTATTCGTGTCGTCGCCAGAGGACTGCATCCGTCTTGCCCAAAAGAAGATATCGTAAGTGATTTAAAAAAACAAGGGTTTTAAAATCATTGATGTCGTCAACATCGAAAAGCGAGAGAAACAAAAAATTGAAGGAAAGGATATGACAGTTAAACGTAGCCTTCCCCTCTTTATGCTAACCTTTGAGAACACTGAACATACCCAAAAAATATACGATATTAACTCAATCCTCAACATTATTGTTAAAATTGAGCCTCGACGCAAAAACTCGAAACTGATCCCGCAGTGTAAGCGATGCCAGGAATTTAACCATACGCAAGCTTACTGCCAAAAAGAGCCTCGGTGCGTAAAATGCGCAGGTAAACACCTGTCCAAAGAATGCAACGTAAGCAAACAAACCCCTCCGACTTGTGTCAACTGCAGGGGTAAACACGTAGCAAATTTCTGTGGCTGTGAAGTAGCAAAGGAGTTGCAAAACAGACGTGACAAGTTGTTTAAGCCACAAAAAGAGAATCCCAAAACTAAAGAAAAAACATCGGGATCTGCTCAAAATATCGTTAAAAACGCCAAGGCGAAAGTAATTGATTCCAGTGTTGAAAAGAAAGCATCGGAAAAACTTACATACGCTGAAGCTACCAAGCTAAAGGCAAAAGATTCCGGAGATCCTGCTTCCCAAGTATTTTCCGTTATTCTCGCGCAGCTTGAGCAGCAAAACAAAATCAATGAACTTATTTTAGATAAGCTAAAGAAGTTTGAAAATAGGTTCAATAAAAAACGTCCTTCGCCTAAAAAATTAAAAGGGAAAAATTAAACGTACTCACCTGGAATGCAAACGGAATCTTAGAAAAACTTTATGAACTTGAGTTATTCCTAAGGAAAAAAGACATTGACGTTTGTTTGGTTTCCGAAACCCACTTGAAGAATGGGTCATCTGCAAAAATTAGAGGTTTTAAAGATTACTACGCGTATCACCCTTCGGGAAACGCGAGAGGCGGATCCTCTGTATACATTAAAGAGTCTCTTGAGCACAACGAAGATATAAAAGTAGAGCTCGAGTCTGTACAACTAATTGCGGTGCGCGTAAAATTGGTACGGAACTCCTTTACTATTTCAGCCATCTACTGTCCTCCACGATTTACGCCTTCAAAACATATATTTAAAAATATATTCAATTCTCTTGGATCGGCTTTTATGATTGGCGGTGATTTCAATGCCAAACACACTTTTTGGGGATCAAGATGTGTCTCCCAAAAGGGTAAAATACTCTATAAAGCATGTATGGAACACAATTGTGACTTCTATTCAACGGGCAAGCCGACTTATTGGCCAACAGACACAACGAAAATACCCGATCTTGTCGATTTCTTCGTTGTTAAAGGAATTCGTAACTCGGATATAAACGTTGATGAAAGCTTCGATCTTTCCTCCGATCATTCTCCAGTCATACTGACAATGAACGACACGTTTATTAAAAAACAAGGACCATTAAGACTAACTGGACGAAATACTAATTGGGAAGGATTCAGAAATGAGATTAATAATAACCTAGAACTAGACGTTTCACTTAAAGCAGCACTTGAACTCGAAATCGAAGTGGATTCTTTCGTTGAAATAGTCCAATGTGCTGCGTGGAACAATACACCTTGTCAACGAAAAAACACGGCTAAACGTAACGTAAACTACCCGCCTGAGGTAAAAGATATGATAAGAGAAAAAAGAAAAGTTCGCAAAAGATGGCAAACAACTCGAGCGCCGCAGGATAAAACACGCTTAAACAGGCTCTGTAATCTGCTCAAGGAGACTCTTAAAAGTTACAGAAATACCGAAGTAAATACATATGTTCAAAACCTGACGGCAGGAAAAGAAACAAACTACTCGCTTTGGAAAGCTTTAAAATGCTTGAAAAGGCCCAAAATCCCCGCGCCACCAATCAAGGTCGGCAATAACGAATGGGCTAAGGGGGATAAGGAAAAAGCGGAGGTTTTTGCCGACTATCTTGAAGAAATTTTCAAGCCCTCCGACGGCCCGACACTGGCACCCGGCACCAGTTCTTTAGAAATAGCATATAGTAATTTTGTAATGACAAATGCAACTCTTGCTGAAATCAAAACTGTAATAAGGAAATTAAAACCAAAGAAGGCTCCGGGGTATGACCTTATTACCGGAGAAGTTCTGA
The DNA here is from genome assembly GCA_963966105.1 of Volucella zonaria. Lineage (NCBI taxonomy): Eukaryota > Metazoa > Arthropoda > Insecta > Diptera > Syrphidae > Volucella > Volucella zonaria. Next base: position 1,848,016 of record OZ014536.1, on the reverse strand, counting down.
AAATGCTACCTCAAAAAGCACTTATAAAGCTCTTACACATTATTAACGCGGCTCTGAGGCTTGAATACGTGCCAAGCCAGTGGAAAGTTGCAGAAGTCATTATGGTACTAAAACCAGGAAAACCTCCAAACGATAAAAAATCATACAGACCCATTTCTCTTCTACCGATCCTGTCGAAAATCTTTGAGAGGATTTTGCTAAAACGTCTTCTCCCAATTATCGAAAACCAAAATCTTATTCCCAGCCATCAATTTGGATTTCGGACTAAGCATTCAACAATTGATCAGGTGCATAGAATTACTGATGTAATTGAAAGATCCCTGGAAGAAAAAAAGATTTGTTCGAGCGTATTTCTTGACGTCTCACAAGCTTTTGACAAAGTATGGCATGAAGGTTTGAAGTTCAAACTGCGACGAATTTTGCCATTAAAGCTTTATAATATATTGACAAGCTATTTTGAAAATAGAATTTTTCGCGTTCGATACGGAAATGATGTTTCGAAATTTAAAGATATCCTAGCCGGAGTACCGCAGGGAAGCGTACTGGGCCCACTTTTGTACCTTTTATATACAAGAGATATACCACACGTCGAGGATACTGTTCTCGCTACTTTTGCTGACGACACCGCTATCTTAGCGGTTGGAGAATCAATAGAAGACTCAACGGCGAAACTTCAGACTGCCTTAAATAAAGTCTACGAGTGGACAAAGATCTGGCGAATTACCCTTAATGAGACAAAATCTGTACATGTTGACTTCACCTACAGAAAGATAAATCACTTGCCCATTTCTATAAACTCGGTGTGTATCCCCTTTGCAAACGAGGCTAAGTACTTGGGAATGACACTTGACGCGAAGCTTAAATGGAAAACGCATGTTAGAAAGAAACGAAAAGAACTAGAGGCCAAATACAGAGAAATGTACTGGCTACTTGGTAAATATTCCAAGCTAAGCTTAGAAAACAAGCTGCTTCTTTATAAGCAAGTGCTAAAGCCGGTGTGGACCTATGGTATACAACTCTGGGGTTGTACTAAGAAATCAAATGTAAATATAATACAAACTTTTGAAAATAAAGTGCTACGACAATTTGTGGGTGCCCCATGTTTTATAAGAAATAATGACCTGTATCGAGACCTCGGAGTTCCTTTCGTGGAAGATGAAGTCAGGAACTGCGCACGAAAACATAAAGTCCGGTTAAGCGGCCATATCAACAATACAGTCCTAGAAGTCTTGGACGAACGAAACATACTACGCCGTCTTCAACGAACTAAACCGTTGGACCTTGCGCGATAAATTGAAACCGCATTAAGAAAGCGGAATATGTAGGGTCTTCCATTGGAAAGTGTCCTACCAATCGTGACTAACTTATGAAATAAAAACTGCTTGATAATTTCTACTTAGTTGCGGTATTAAAATCAACAATGAAGGGAGGTGTTTTTAGTGAGTAAGAATCTCACACTACTATGAGCACGCGCTTCTGATCCTCATAGTGTCTGATGGAAGATTTTCACCTGCCCTCGCCGGAAAAAAAAAAAAAAAAAAAAAATGTTCCATTTGAGTGGTGGCAGCCGTTCGTCTTTGACGAGAACTAAATCGCTTTCCTTGATTTGGTCGTGTATTGTCTTTATCCACTTTAGTCTCTGCTGCAATCGCGACAAGTATTCGGAACTCCAACATCTCCAGAACGATTGCAATAACGCCTGCACTCATTTCCATCGCTCTAGGTGACTCATTTTCACCAGTTCGTAGTGTGGTTGTGGTGGCGAAACTAATGGTGAACCGATGAGGAAGTGGCCGGGTGTTATTGGCTGTAAGTCGTTGATGTCATCTGATTGTGGGCACAATGGTCTGGAGTTCAGACATGCTTCTATCTGAGTTAGAAGTGTGGTGAGCTCATCGAATTCCCGTCTACTCTTTTTATGTGAAACTTCAATGATTTCACACCTGCTTCCCATAGACCTCCAAAGTGCGGGGAAGCAAGTGGAATGAAATTCCATTTTGTGCCATCGTTCGCCAGTGAATTCGCTATTGTCTTCCACTCAATCTTGGATGCTTGGAGACATTTGTGAAGCTCGTTGTCTGCGCCGATGAAGTTCTTGCCGCAATCGCTAAATAGTTCTCGGCAGAGTCCCCTTCTTAACACGAAACGTCGGAATGCGGCGATGAACGCTTGTGTTGCCATATCGCTCACGAGCTCGATATGGATCGCCTTTGTCGCCATGCATACAAATAATGCAAAGTAGCCCTTGTATTGTTTCGCGTTCCTACCTCTCCACGTTTTCACCTCCACCGGCCCGGCGTAGTCCACGCCAGTGTATGTAAAAGGTCTGGATATCGTCGTTCTGGCAGTTGGAAGACTGCCCATCAGCTGTTCCAAAGGTTTCGCTCTAAACCTATAACAAATGTTGCATTTAAAAATTAAGTTTTTGGCGGTGGTCTTGAGCCGAAATATCCAGAACCTCTGAGGAATATACGCCATAACTGTTTGGTTACTCTCGTGGAGGGACTTCTCATGCGCTTCTTTTATTATGAGGTGAACTAATGGGTGCTTATGACTCAGCAGAATGGGATGTTTTGTGTTGAATGGGAGGTGTGCATTATGGAGCCTACCCCCTACTCGTAGTACTCCTTGTTCATCCTTGAAAGCGTTCAGTGCCTTTAGCCCTCTGAACGCTTGTGTGTTGGTTTCTTTAAATTTCTCCGGAAACATCCTTTCTTGTGCGGCTCTTATTAATCTCATAAATGCGGTCTCAAGCTCCTGTGGAGAGAGCACGACGTTTAGAGGCCGATGCTGTTGTTGTTTGTTACATAAGAACCATAGACAGTAACCCACTATGCGAGTTACTCTGGATAGTGTTGAATGTTTGTGTAACAAAGATTCTACTACTCCTTCTTCCAGGACCTGATGATGGACTCTCGTTGGATGTTCTTTTTGTTGAGCTTCCTGGACGTGCAGTTGTTCTGGTAATGGTGCGTCCCATCGATGTCGTAAGAATTCCGGTCCCTGCCACCAGAGTTCGTTGTCAACGAGATTTTGTGCGTGAATTCCTCTGGAAGCTAAGTCTGCTGGTTTAAGCTGTGAGGGAATGTGTTTCCATATCGCGCAACTTGAAGCCTTTGGATTTGGGAAACCCTGTTGCATACAAAGGTTTTCCATTTCGATGGATGAGCTCTAATCCAGCACAACGTTATAAGGGAATCCGTCCATGCCACCATTTTCGCTTTGTCCAACTTTAAAATTCGTCCGGTTTCCGTTAAAAGCTTTGCCAGCAACATAGCTCCACAAAGTTCTAATCTTGGAAGAGTGATTGGTTAAAGTGGTGTCACCTTTGTTTTGGACAAAAGCAGCCTCATGTGAACTCTGTCATCTTCACCAAGTACGCGTAGATAAACTGCAGCCGCATATGCCTTCTCCGACGCATCGCTAAACCCGTGGATTTCTACCAACTTGATCTGCTTGCTGGTGTTCATCCAACCCGGAATGTGGATACGTTTGATGTTGGGTAAATTCTTAGAGAAACTCAACCATTCGTTCACCAATTCTGGAGGTAATGGTTTGTCCCACTCCGATCCCTTCCACCATAGTTGCTGCATTATCATCTTCGCCTTGATAATGCAAAGTGAGACCCAACCCATCGGGTCATATAGCCTGGCTATGAAGGAGAGGACCAACCGTTTAGTGACGTCCTCAGTACTTATAGTGGCGACCTGGAAGGAAAATACATCAAGTGCTGGTAACCATCTTATGCCCAAAGTTTTCACGTTGGCACTCTCATCAAATAGAATGGAGAAGTTAATCCCACGCTGATCCATTGGAATGTGCTGAAGTACTAAGTTGGAGTTGCTGACGTGCTTTCGTAAATGGAATCCTGCTGTCTCCTTAAAAGCTTTCAACTTTTCCTGGGCTTCTTCAATGCTGCCTGCACCGCTGATGACGTCGTCGACGTAGGTTTCCTCCTTCAAAACTTGTGCTTCTGACGGAAATCTGTGGGCCTCGTCGTCCGCTAACTGCTGGAAAACTCTAATAGCGAGGTAAGGTGCTGATGCTGTACCAAACGTCACTGTTCGTAGGCGAAACATGTTTATTTCTTCCTCGGGCTGCTCTCTCCAGAGTATGTGTTGATAATGGGAGTCCTGGCTGCTGACTTGAATTTGACGCTACATTTTTTTGACGTCTCCTGTAAATGTGTACTTGTATAACCGCCATCTCATTATGATATATAATACGTTCTTCTACATCTTAGGTCCAATCATCAAGTGGTCGTTGAGTGATGCCCCGCCGATTGTTTTAAATGTCGCATCAAAGCCCACTCGCAGCTTGGTAGTCATGCTGGACTCCTTGATGACCGCGTGGTGAGGAATAAAATAATGATGTGGTGTTTGAAGAACGTAATCTGACTCATTTACAGGAGACATATGACCGAGTGTCAGATATTCCTGCATGGTATTTGAATACTCCTGTAGCAGTGTTGGGTTACAATGAAGTCTCCTCTCCAACTATAAAAATCGTTTTAAGGCACCGTGACGTGTTGGTCCCATGGTGGGACGCTTGCCACCCTTAAACCTGATACCAACCACCAGGTAATCTTATGGTATTTCTTCTAAAATGTACCTCACATTCCTTTTCTTCCTCAGCTTCATACCTTGGAAATGGTTCTTCTTCGATCTCCCAAAATTTTCGAAAGTTGTGTCGATGGTTGAATCGAGTTGGCATGAAAAACTACTCCCTTGAACGCTGCTGGGTATCTTCCCTAATAGAATCCATCCTAGCTGGGTTTTTTGACCGACAGGACTGGAATTCCTAGCAACCTTGATGACCTCACTGAGAAGGATGTCGCTGTAAATGTCACCACCTAATAGCGTGTCTACCCCTGACAGCATATTAAATGTTGGATCCGCCAAAGGTAAGCCTCGAATACTATTCCATTTATTACAGTCAATATATTGGGCCGAAAGAACCCCAGTCAGTGTTCTAAAGACCAATGCTTGCGCCTTGCCTGTATAGCTTGAGGTTAACGACTCAAGTTCCATGCCGACGGCCTTTTGTGTGGTTCCACTGCTGACCAACCGGAGCCCATTAACCTTCATAAACGTCCTCTTTGGTTTCAGACCAAGTCGTTGGACAGCTGACTCCGTGATGAATGAAGCCTCAGACCCTGGATCTACTAAAACTCTCAAAACTTTACTATCTCCACCTGAAGATCTAACCCTCAACAACGCTGTAGGTAACAAAACCTTGTTGTTCATGTTGGCATGATAACTGTTGAGATGTGTATTGTTTGACGTGTGTGGTTTGAACTCCGAAGCATTTGGACTAACGGTGGAAGTCTGGTGTCTGGTGTGGCTGATGGTTATTTGTGTGGCTGGACGTAGATGGATGAGGAGCAAATTGCGTAGTTGAAGGTGCTCTATGTGTGGCTCTTCCCATGCTGCGCGTGTTTTCGTGTAGCAGAGAATGGTGACGCTGCTTACAGAAATGGCAGCATTTCGCACTGGGACATCTTTGTTTGAAATGGCTGTACGCCAAGCAATTTTCGCACACTTTCACTCTATGTACAGTTTGGCTCCGGCGCTCCACATCCATTTGCAAAAACCTGTCACAATTCCTAAGCGAATGTTGATCCCTGTGACACACGCTACAGCTGACCTGTTTTCTTGACTCCTCCTGGCTATTACTTTTACATTACTCGTTCCTGATCTATGCTGCTCGGATTTGCTACTGGAACCTCTGGGATCTACTGCTTCTAATATACGAAACCGACAGTCTAAAAATTCGACAAACTCCTTGAAAGATGGCAATTCCTTACTCGAACCTAGCTTTTCTTCCCATAACTGCTGTGTATTATTCGAAAGCTTTTGCAAAATAATAAAAATTAAAATAACATCCCAACTATCTACTGGCAGGCCTAAATTCTTCAATGCATGAATTATTTCTTGTGAAGTATCCAGGATTCTTTTGATGTTAGCCGATGAATCAGAGGTAATTGCGTGTTGATTAAATAAAAGTTTCAGCTGAGTATTAACCAACACACTTTTATGATCGTAGCGCTCTGTCAAGATCTTCCACGCTGGACCGTAATTGCTTTGATCGATAGCCAAGTGCTGTAGATCTGCTTCACCGCTAACTGACGACTTCAAATAATGAAGCTTCTGGACATCGCTTAAAGATTGGTTGTTATGAATTAATGCTGCAAACATGTCGTGAAACGACCTCCATGTTTCATAACTCCCAGAAAATGTTGGAATATTGATGACCGGCAATCGCAGCTCTGTGGCCTCGTTCCTTGGTATCTGCCGTTACCTGAGATGCGCTTGAACCGTTTGTAGCAGCTTTAATAGCTGGAATTTTGTATAATGCATCTAACAAATCTGCTTTGTAATCCGCAAACAATTCGCGGATTTTATCAAATGTCTGCACTAACACACAAACCTGCTCAGAATCAATGTTGCCATCATCTACCATGATATGTTCATGGTATTTATATGCCTAAACCATTTGCTCGTCTAATATTGAAATACGAGTTTGAATATAATTCGCCCTTCTCAAACGCGCACTCTCTGCCTTCCCAAAATTCTCATAGTCCGTTTTGATACGTTCAAGGACGTTAATTTGTAACTTTCCGAAGGACATGACGAAAATTTTGTGGAAAATTATTACACAAAACCACTAATAATATGTATATTGTATATATGTAAGATTGTTTACTTAGGTAACATAAAACACTTTTATTTTCTAGGGGTTAAAATCATATATTTACATTTACTTAAAATAACTGATAAAATATGAGTGTAAGAGTTTGTTGCAAGAACTGCCACGATGAGACGCCGGAAAACAACTGCCCTCATCCTTCGAGTGTGTCCTTTTTATATCCTGTCTCTCATATTCCTCCGTGATAGTGTTGCTGATTGCCCACAATTCGGCCATCCTGCTAGGCATTCGCCTCGAATGCCTCCAAAAGGTTGTCGTCGTCAAGACTGGTCGGCCATGGCTTCATAAATTATGTGAAGGTCTTCTTTGGTGCGCATTCTTATTCCGACAAGTACCTCAAATGGTGTCAAAATGGTACTTCGGTTAAAGGTTGAGTTGATGGTTTTCTGAACGGGTTCGACAAACTTGTACCACTTAGTGGGATCTTCGATACTCAGCTTAGACAATACGGATATGATGATGCTATTGAGGCGTTCGACCTGCCCATTTGCGCGTGGTAAACCGGTAGTGATTTTTATGTGTTTTATGTTCTCCAGTTTATAGTATTCTTGAAAATCATCCGATTTGAACCGGATTGCTAAATGTCATGCTCTGCGTCCGTAATTTGGCTATTACTTCTTTTGCTGATGTAGACTTCGTGGGATACAACCAACAGAACTTCGTGAAGGAGTCGATAACGACAAAGATATGGCGATACATTTTGCTTGTTGATTCCAAGGACCAAGTTGATCGACGTGGTATGTGTGGAGTGGTTCTTCTTCTTTATGTATTGGATGCAGTTCTCTTTCTGGTTTGTCTTGCTTTCTGTTTATTATGATGCATGGTATACAGTTAGAAATGAGTCTTCGTACTTTTTCATCAAGTTATAAAATATTCTTTATTAATTAGCTCTATCGTTTTCTTAACGGCGAAGTGTCCTTTTTTGTGTGCGCGTATTATTATTTCCATCTGCATGCCTCCTGGTATTACTAGCAGTTCGACGTCGTTTACCAACTTATACAGAACGTCCCCTTTCATAAAATATTCGTTGTAAGATGACTTTTCTTGAAGAATTTCTATAATGGTTATGAGGTCTTCGTCTTGCATTTGTAGTCGTTGTATTCTGGTAATTAAACTATCATCGTTGCATGCCTGCTAAGAGCGTCTACGTGTTTCATTTGTGAACCAGGTCTATGCTCAACGACGTAGTCATATTCTTGTAAAAACAATATCCAACGAGCAACTCTGGTACAGAGATCTTTTTTACTCAAAGTTTTAGCGAAAGCATTACAGTCGGTTATTAATTTAAAATGTAAACCAAGAAGATAGATTCTGAGCTTTTTGAAGGCTTCAATTACAGCTAATATTTCGAGTTCATAGCTCGTGAATTTTCTTTCCTGTTCAGTGGTCTTCTTGCTCATATAGTATACGGGGTGTAATTGACAATCTTCCGGTGATTTCTGCAGTAACACCGCGCCGTATCCATCGATAGAAGCGTCCGTATGAACTTCTGTTTCGTAATTTTGATTGAATATATTAAGAACTGGTCTCTCGCTTAGAATTTTCTTAAGTGTGTTAAAAGAAACGACTTGCTATTCCTTCATTTCAAACTTAGCGTTCTGTTTTTTTAAGTCGGTTAACGGTTTTGCGATTATAGATATTTTATTAGGTCTTGAATTTTCTCGGGTGACGGTGACACTTGTTGATTTTCTATAACATGTCCCAAGAACTGGATTTTTGTTTTCAGGAAGCTGCATTTCTTTAAATTAATATCTAGCCCATAGTCTCTGCAAAGTGTTAAAACTTCTTCTAAGTTTGATAGTGCTTCTTCTTCATTTTTGGCGGGTAAAATTATATCTTCAATATACGGTAATGTAATACCTCTTCTAGTTAAATTACGGAATACTGAATTGACATGTCTTTGGAAAGTCCCTAGAAAATTCGAATTCGAAGTGCCGAAAGGCACTTTTAAAAACTGATACTGTCCATTATGTGTTACAAAAGCGGTGTATTTTCGACTTGCTTTGCTAACAGGCACATGGAAAAAATCATTTTTTAAATCTAAGGTACTAAAAATCTTGGCGTTTTGTAAACGATCGAGCTGGTCTTCAATCAAAGGAAGAGAGAAAGGATCCCTTACTATTACTCGGTTAATTTTTCTGTAATCGACACAAAGCCTTGATGTACCGTCCCGTTTTTTACTAGCACGACTGGACTACAGAACTCAGAATCTGACTCTTCTATTATACTGTCTTTTAACCACTCTTCTACTTGATCGTCGACCACATGTCTTTCTTTGATTGGTAGCCTTCGTGCGTTACATGTAATGGCAGTTTCATCTTTCAATATTAAATGCATTATGACATTTGTTGTTCTGATCTTATTTGGGCGATAGTTTTGGACCATTTCATTCACATGGCGTAAGTACTAGCAGTTTCTCCAATGTCAATTTCTTCGAGTTCAGATAAGGCATATATCTTCATTAACGCGTGGATCTCATCATTGACATCTTTTTTTAACTTGTGGAAATATAGACCTTCTGGAGTAATTCTTATTTCGTCTAGTCGACACAACTCTTTTCCAATTACTATTTCAACATCTAAACAGTCGGATGGTATGACATGCAATATTCAATTAAATTTTTCGGAATCAATTTCGACTTCTTGTTCAAAATGGCCTAAAGGTTTTATTTTATTCTCATTTTTATTCCGCCCAAACCCGAAAAGATAAAACTTGGATTGTGAAAGCTCCGGCATATTCAAATATTTATAGATTTTTTCGGTTATTATATTGAATTTGCTGCCTGTGTCAAATAGAGCTAACCACTTCCTATCTCCAACTTTTACTTCCTTGTTCATTATGTCATCGTTAGAATGTAGAATCCGCATGTTGCTTTTGGTATTGTCAACTTTTTTTGATATGCAATCTCTCGCAATGTCGCCATACTTATTGCATTCGAAGCATTTGACACCATTTTCTTTATCTCTGCAGTTTATGGATTTATGCTCTTTTACGACACAATTAGAACACTGTATTTCGAATTTCTTTTCACTTTTAGCAAAATCTTTTTCAGGCTTTCTTATTTCATTTTTTGGTTTAGCTTTTGCTTGAATAGTTTCCTAATATCTTAGATTGTCTTTAAAATCTCTAATATTTTTAGAACCGTACAAAATAACTTTATTTATATTCGAATCTGTTATTCTGTCAATAACGTACTGTATAAGAGCATCTTCTTCGACATTTCCCTGAGAGGCTATATCTTTCATATGCAGGAAATACTCTTGGACATTTTTCATCTTTTTGCTTTTTTCTTTCGCGAAGCAATTTATGCAGTTGCGCGCTATTTGCCGTTTTTCTAAATTCGTTAATAGAGCATATTTAAATTTTTCGTATGATGATTTTTCGCAAACACAAATTTTTGGAAGTCATCCCAGTACATAATTGAAGCGATTTATTCAAATCCACTTACCCACATTTCCACGGATATTTTCCCGTTTCCATCGGATGGTCTTATAGAGTCCTCTATGTCCCTGAAGTTGATCGCAAATCTGGAAATCGGCGGTATATCACTTTTAACAGCTGCTTGCATTCTTTTTGCTCCTTTTTAATGATGTTTTTATTACTGTTTTGTCTAATTTCTTTCACCATCTGTATACACTTTTTCTGTTGATTGAGTTGGTCCCCGTTTTTGTTTCCGTTCTGGGGTCTTTCCTTTTCCCCATCGCCGTCATCGTTGTTGTTGGTACAATCGTCGTCGTCGTCATCATTATCCTCGTCGGCATTTTTGTTGGCATCGTCGTCGTCGTTATCATTATCGTCGTCGTCGTCAACGGCATTGCATGATCTAAGTAAACAACCCTTTCTTAAGTTATCAAATATGTGTTGGCTCACATCCTTTACGTCGTAATTGATCCCTAACGCGTTGCAAATCGTAATCAGGTCAGCAGCACACAGATGTTCATCGACGTACTTTTGCTTCTGTTTATACCTCTCGTCGTTATTATCGAAGTCGAAACCTTGAAACAATCTGAGTCTTCTTCTGTTGGATCTGTCGCCTTCGTTTTCAAATACGTATTTGTGTAGAGTCATCACAATGTTTTTTTTGCCGTATTTTAGAAACATTTTTATCTCATTTATGTCTTCCAAGCACGTCATTTCGTATTATTAAAAAAAACACAAAAATACTATTTCAATATTCTGGTTGAGTCCCCAAATTTGTAAGATTGTTTACTTAGGTAACATAAAACACTTTTATTTTCTAGGGGTTAAAATTATATATTTACATTTACTTACATAAAATAACTGATAGAATATGAGTGTAAGAGTTTGTTGCAAGAACTGCCACGATGAGAAGCCGGAAAATAACTGCCTTCATCCTTCGAGTGCGTCCTTTTTATATCCTGTTTCTTATATTACTCCGTGATAGTGTTGCTGATTGCCAACATATATATGTATATATGTTTTAAAATTTACAACGATGGATTAATAAGCGAGTTATATATCTATATATGTATATTTTTGTGTACAGTGTAAGTAATTATAATGGAGAGGACTCACTTGAACTTCCCACTGATGATTTCCTTTTAATTTCTTCCATGTATGCACTTCTCCGGATGATTTTTCCTGTGAACACACACACTTTTGGAGCTTCCTTACACTTTTGTTGAAGGCTGCAGCGATGGGATCCTTGATGAATTGCTGGTTGCAGTTCTTCTTCTTCTTATTTTAAATTTCTTGTGTTTATTTTGATGATTTATGTATTAATATTATAAAACTTTAGTGTTGATAAAGTCGTTTATAAATATGCATGTATGTAAATTTCTTGTGTCGATTTTGATGATTTATGTATTAATATTATAAAACTTCCGACTGATGATTTCCTTTTAATTTCTTCCAGGTATGCACTTCTCCTGATGATTTTTCCTGTGCACACACACACTTTTGGAGCTTCCTTACACTTTTGTTGAAGGCTGCAGCGATGGGATCCTTGATGAATTGCTGGTTGCAGTTCTTCTTCTTATTTTAAATTTCTTGTGTTGATTTCGATGATTTATGTATTAATATTATAAAACTTTAGTGTTGATAAAGTCGTTTATAAATATGCATGTACGAGTATATCTACAGGTTGAGTTTTTTAATTTGAGACATCCAAATTACTCGAAAAATACGCGATATCGCGAAAAATGTTTCAGACAAAAGTCACAAGGTTCTGAAGGGGACATAAGGTGGTGACCACGAGTTTGACCTTGAGACCCATTTTCGAGGTCAAACGATTTTTCAAATGATAATTCCTGATTTTCATTGCTCAGTCGTATTCCTCAATGGGGCACACGACTTTGTCTCTAAGGTCTTATTCATTCAGTGCTAGATACCACTGCACTGGCACGCCTAAATCATTAATCGGTTTCCAACGTTGTTAGGGTGTTAGAAGGTCGAGATTTGTTTTGAGGAAGTCATTATTGCCTCTGCTTTATCAAACAAAAAACATGCAAATACCTCCTTAGTTTGTTATTTCTGCCAAAAACAAAAAAAGGAGATATATTGCGATTCAAACTAATCTAAAGCTTTGGGTACTGGTTGAACCAAAAATATATAAAAAATAGATTATAACAAAACTAGATAAATTTAATTTCTAATTTTAGATAATCGTTAAACTAAGATTTTCAAGCGTTTCGCTTAAAGCGCTTGTGGGAAATCAAATAGCCTCCATCCAAACGCTTTAGCTAATACGAACTTCGTGGGAAATTTTTTAAATTACAAAAGAATGGGTTTCATTTCAGAGCAAAATCTGTAAAGAGATTGATCTGATTCTCAGATTTAGGATTTAAAAAAAATTGAAAGTGTACTTATCTCTAACGTTTTACTCGCTGAACCTTAAACTAAAAATATATAGCTTTCTGTATAATAAGTTTTAGTTTCGCTATGATTTTTTTCAACTTCATCCACTTACATTCAACTTTCTAAATAAATCGATAAGTAAGGAGGAGCTTCTAACACGCATCGGGAAAGCAATCGGTTGAGTCCATCGTACGTCGTCGTATGAGAAGAGTACCAAAAAATTCCAATAAATGTTAGAGATTGTGGCGTGCATCCATTTAAATGTGTTTTTATTGCCTCTTACCAACAACGAACTCAGTACGTCACTTTTCTAGCAACATATTGCTTAGAATAAGTAAATGCTAAAACCTGTGTGTTAGCGCTCTTTTCAAATTCAGTGCAAGTCTTACCACCACAGATCGAGCATACGATCGTAAGTGTTGAATTGAGAGTGCTTCGCAATTTTGTTTTCTAAAACGTGTTTTTTTAGAAGTATATTCCATTCCATAGAAAGTTCTAAGAAAAAAAAATTAAAATATGTGGTGAAGAACTCAATCAGGTAAAAATGTGAGTCCCCTTCATTGATCACAAAACTAATAACATTTCTTTAATTCTATAGAAAACTGTGGATAGCCATTGGTAAAGATATTCATTCGGTACATTTGTGTCACATCTGATACAGTTGCCTAGAGGCCGTAAATAACAGAACAGATAGTCTAAATTTTACCACGGCATCTTCAGATTTTCCGTGGGCTACTGGATTTTTTAGAAGAAACGTACAGAACCTAATACATTACATCGAAAGCATCAGACATCTAAACTGAGTTACACACATCGTTACTGAAGCATAACGTTGCACAATATTCAAACGGCTTATCACTAAAAAGAAGAACCAAGTCCAGCTGTTAAAAAAAATACTCAAGTTAAGTCAATACATACATACATACTCGTATGTGTTCCACCCAGTATGTGCTAACGTAACAATCACCTGGATCAAGTGATCGAATCAAAAAGCAATTCAGTGTACTAAGTATCTCCTATATTGTTTTCTTTTATCAATGATTACGATTCAATCGATTCATAATCTGTCAGCTACATAAATTTAATTTTTAAATTTGTATAACCTTTTTATGTCACCTATCTATTCACACGTCGTGTTTAAAGCTTAACCTAAACTAACCTAACCTAACTTGACTTAAAAAACCTACTATAATACTCGTATACAACTTACTACTACTACTACTTACTTTGAATTAAGTAGAATTAAGCCAGAAATAAAACATTCACAAAAAAACAACACAGAAGAAAGACCTATAATATTGTTTAATGTAATGTGTGCTTAATCTTAAGGCCCAAGAATAGATTTCAATTTTAAGTAACTAATTATTCAATCAACCAATGAAAGCAGAAGGCACGGATTATACATACCTTTCAAATTAATCGAAGCGTATGTATTTTTACCAAGCTGATATGAAGTCTCATAATTACATCATTTTAAATACAACGCTTGTAGTTTCCGGGTAATCATGCATTACCGTTTCTTTTTTGTTGAGACGTGCAATATGATTTGTGCTCAAGAAGAAGCAGAATCTCTTGGGGTTATCTTCCGAGATCCCAAGCTGAAAATGACAGCTTGTTCTTACAGACCTAGCCTGCATGCCAATTTCTCCTCATGTCAATACACCGCCGGCATAAATAAGACAAGATACTCGAAGTCTTCATACCTCTTTAGTATTTTCACTCCACCCAAGTTTTAAACCATATTTGGCAATAGCATATCCAAAACATGCGATATCCTTTGGTATGCAAGGAACTAAGTCCTCTTTCAGACTTTCCCTTCACCTTTCAAAGGTGAGAATATCTATGTTATATACACCTCTTGGCATGATTTCTTTTGTAGGCCAGTGAATTAGCAACAAGAGGGAGGCTACTCTGTTATAGTTATAGAGAAACAACCAATTTTTTAAACGCTTTAGAAATGTTTTGGACGTGTGAACTTTTCTGATTTCTTCTGGGAGTATATTACTCTAAATACCATTACTATAAGCAGTGGTACGACAACTAGGTATATGTAATATATTTAGGGAGTTTTTACGAAGGTTATGATCAGTTGCGGGACTTCATAAAGAAAGCATTTTGAACTAGAAGCAGTATAAGCGACGAACAGGAAGAATTCTTAATTCACAAGAATTAACTAGGATGTCTACCAGGTTTACGACATATTCTTCGGACGCCTGTCATAGAATGATCAGTAATCATAAAATCAAAAACACAATATTCGCACTCTTAAAATGAAACATTACGGAAACGCCCATATATTTAGTCAAAGCAAGTACCTAATATTGATGAAGTTTGTCAGATCATTTGAAGCTAACATAGAAAAATAATTTGATACCTACAATTATTAAGTTTTTGGATTTCTCCGTATTTAACACAACAGAAAAGCCGTTAGTAAATTTGAAAAGACGAACATTTTTTATTTATTTCAATGGACACCTTCAAATCGTCTTTTAGAACTAAATTCAGATAAAGTACTATCATTTCTTATTTTCAATTTTCACAATTACTTTGACGGTCTTGTCGGCATCGATATATTAAAGTACCGTAAAATGAAAATCGTTTTGGAGAATTAAATTCCAACAAATGAAAACGTTAATATACGTACATACATAATTTGTCCGATAGGAATATAAAGTTCCCAGATAATATTAATACACAAGATTTAATTAGAACTGACCATTTAAATTTGGAAGAGCAAAAAACAATTAAAACTCTCATCCTTAAATACCAGCATATCTTTATCAATGAAAATGAAGCCTTATCGTGCTCTAGCAAAATCGAGCATCAGATAAAAACAACCGATGATATTCCAATTTACTCGAAATCCTCATACTCTGAAGGAGGAGGTTCAAAAACAGATTTTGGATATGCTTAACGCAGGTATCATTCTTCGAAGTTTTTCTTCCTGGTAGAGTCCGATTTGGATGGTTGTAAAGAAGAAAGATGCAAGTGGAAAGGAAAAATTGCGACTAGTTATAGACTATCCTAAATTGAATGAAAAAACTGAAGACGACAGATATCCAATACCGAATATATCTGATGTCCTCGATTAATTAGGTATGTATTTCAAAATACTCCGGCGTAACGTCAGTCATGTTAAAAAGATTCCCAATAGTGACCGTATTTTGATAGAAGGCGATGAGAAATCACTGACAACGAGAGCGAGGCAATCAACACTGGACTCACTAGAGGCATCACAAGATGTCGGGGGTACTGAGCCACCACTGACTCTAAAATGAATAACATCGGAGGGGTGTGGAGACCTATATCGACGGATGACCAAGAGCGGAGAACGATATTGACAGATGATCATGAATATCAGCCGAAGCAGCCTAGGAGAGCGGGAGAATAGGAGGAGAGTAAACTAGGTTTTGTTTAGTGGAGTCTTGTGGTGAAATGAGATTATGGTTTAGTTTATATTTAGTCACCAAGTCGCAAGGACCATTAGAATCAAATAAAAATCATAATACTCCTGCATATTGTGGTAAGGTATTTTATTTCCACCCACTGGTAATAGGTTTACACATTGTGGAACGAAAACTTTTAGCTATTGTTTGGGCAACGAAATACTTTCGGCCATATATCTGTGGCAGAAATTTACCTCTACTCTGGCTATTCTCTTTAAAGGACCCTAATTCTAAGCTTATGAGGTGGCGCTTAAGAGTTCGACTACACAATAATACACAAAAGAGAAAAATTAAACTCAAAACAATATTGATGAATTTGAAAGCTTAAGTACTATTCATTCAGCATCAGAAAATATGGGTGATGTTATTTCAATTTCTGAATGAACACTTAACAAATCAGATAATTCTAATCGGAAATACAAATCGAGCAAAACTGGATTCGACTCTTAAAATATTATTCAAAAGAAAAAAAACGACACCGTATAGAAAGTAAACACATAAAAGAAGAGGATGAGATAATTACAATTTTTAAAAATTTTATTAACACCAAAAGGGCAACTGCTATTTTAGCAGATGACGGAACTTTTAAAATTGTACCCAAAATACTTTAATTATTCCAATTTAAAACCTGTTAGAAGTCATCTACTTCTAAAAGATATAATTTGTCCAGACGAACAAGTTGGTTTCATGTTTTAGAATTATTCATTCTTTGTATTCCATTTTCAGAACTCCGCTGTCAACGACGAAACTTTTTTCTGGATATGAGCGAGCGTAATAGCTCTTCTTTTTCTTTATTGAAGCAATTTATACTGCCATTCTAATTCACTCTCTTCGACGAAGTATGAATTGAACCCATTTCGTACATCTTTGGCTTCGAGTAGTGTTTCAGTACGGGTTCCTCTAATGGATACAATGTACCGCTTTCCACACCCACATCACGTCGCCAATCACCCAAGATAAGTTCGCCGATATCACTATAATGATCGAGTGAATTACTCGGAGTATACTTCTTTTTATTTGTTGTAATCAAGTAGTTGTGGAGCACGCAACACGCAAGTGTAACTTTCTTTGACTTCTCGGCATCCAAATGTATGGGCTTCCGCAGTAAGCAACATTTTCAATAATACGGCGGAAGCGACTCAATCGATTAAGTACTCGTTGCACCAATGAGAGACCACGTTGGCTGTATGGTTTCAATATGTTCGGCCGTAAGGCGAACGCATCGTCTGCAACGAGTACATACGGAACAGGCAATTCTCTACCGGGTAGTGATTTGTCTACTGGCAAGCTGATTAGTGTCCAAATGTACATCGGTTGAATACACCACCATCGAAAAATCACCTATTGCGGCCGAAGTCGATGTACAGTTGTTTATATTTCGCATCGGCAATGCCCATAAAAACAATTCTATGTGTACATATATAGTTGTAGAATATGCTGCCAGCATTGGGTGCAATCATCACTACACGCTTTCCATCCACTGCTCCAATGAAGTTTGGGAATTGCCACAGTTCGCTGAATTTGCTGGCAACAACATCCCAGACCTCAGGTGTTCTCGGCGTCTGGAATTAAACTCCATTTTCTGTGCATTTGTGGTACATTGCATAAGGTAATGAAGATATTTATCGACGAGTACTTTGTACATTGCATCCAGAATTTTTGGAACGACGGAACAGATATTGCATAGACCGAAAATGTTCGCCGGTAGCTAGGTATCGAAGCGTCAACGCAGGCCGCTCAGCCGATGCAAGAAGATCATCGAATTGTTTACAATCCATACGCAAAAAATTGCGATACAATTCTGGCTCATCAGCTCTTAATTCGACAAGCAATTTTGCGTAAAGTTCCTCCTGCAGACGACGGGCCACTCAATCCTTCGTTCAAACACGCCGACGTTTTTGTGGCAATTCATCCTCCTCGTTGCTTTCCAATACGTACGCGGCCAAAACAAAATCTCAACAAAACAAAAACACCTCACTCAGTGCCGAATGAAAAAACTATTTTTGATTTGACTGACAATGCCTGTCAACGAATCTGCAAATTTTTTGTAAACAAACATCTGCTAACCGTGTGAACTAACAATTTTCAACCTAACAGCGTTGCCTTTCAAAGTGTTGTCAGGCCAACCATCTGACAATGAAATTGCCAGAGTTTGGAACAAAATATGGCAACCGTGTGAGCTGGCAATTTAGCATTGTAAGGTAGTTCGTTATTGACAGCTCATTTGCAGGTCATTGTCAGAATATTTGTAGACTTGACAATATTGTCAGAGCTTTCAATTTGTTTGCTTCACAATATATTTCCGTTTTTTGGCTTTTGACGGGAAGAAATAATAAACTCCGGAGGTATTTGCGTGTTTTTTGTCTGGTAAAATCTACATATAGGCACAATATAATAACATGAAATATCAATTTACATATATAAATAATATAAGGTATAAGATAAAA
This sequence comes from Volucella zonaria, assembly GCA_963966105.1. Taxonomy (NCBI): domain Eukaryota; kingdom Metazoa; phylum Arthropoda; class Insecta; order Diptera; family Syrphidae; genus Volucella; species Volucella zonaria. The sequence continues at coordinate 1,829,598 of OZ014536.1, read as the reverse complement.
AACGTTACTAAGGTATGGTTTAAAGTACAAATTACCGTATGCACATATTTTAGATAAACGTATACGGATTGTGTAAAATATAAATATTATGTAATAAAAGGTGTCCCATTAAGACTGCCTATTTTAACTGATGCTCCAGTTTTTTTGTGCACCTTACACACTTACATACATACGTCTCGCGTAAGATTTAGCACAAAACTCAGCAGGCTTATTCCTAAGCAAATAACACCAGCAGTAAGATATTTACATGCTAAAGCAATTTACCACAAGGACCTCCGATCCAGATGTATTTTCCAAAATGGAAAAGCTGTCGTTACCGATTTTAGCTTGTTTAGTACCAGCGATCTTGCGTACAATGACATAGAATTGCGTATACCAAGAGGCTGGGTATGTTATCTAGGTCCAGAGCTTCTAAGTTTACTGCCAACTTACAAGACTATTGTACTCTTCTCCAAAGCATTGGATAACTTCCCATTTGGCACTATTTGGTATGAACTGCTCTCCGGAAAAATCCCACACAGCGGACATCGATACGAAGCATCGACCGGAAAGTCGGTAATGGATAGGTACAAACATTAGGCATATAAGCATTGAATTTATTTTTGGATTATGCTTCTTGTAGTGTTTAAAGTTTCTTTTTATTTTTTTTTTTCATTTCTTCTTACTCAGAATTCTTAAAGGGTCACCCCACCCGTTAATCTTTATTTTGTTTTCATTTAGCCAATTGAAGTGGCATTCAACTCTATTTTTTAATTATTTATAAATAATATTTGTAAATTAGAATAGCATAACATAATTAATCTGTTTTGTTTCGGAAAACACCATTTATTCAGTGTATTACAAGAAAATGTCTTTTTACTAGTAAGTACCTTTGTCTGTACACAGATGTATTGACATTGGTGAGAATCCACCATAAAGATGGGAAGGTTAAATACTATAACGCCATTAAAGCTAAGCAAAAAACTGAAGAGGGTGGGAGCAGTAAGAACTACAAAGCTCTCAATAGCAACAACCCCTCACTCAAACCAAAAAACATTCGCAAGAGTAAAAATAAATGCAACAACAAAGAAAACTGACTAAACAGAAAACATAAGAAAACCATCAAGAACAAAAGCAACTACTGCAAAAACACCGTATATGGTTTCGGTGGAGCTCCTTACGTTGCTTAAAGAGAAAATTATGCGATGAGCTTAAATTCGTAGAAGTCAAGCTTTTCACCACAACCAGACCCAAAAGGAAGAAACGGAAACTACCGTTCTTCCTAGTTCAGATAACTCCCAACACCAAACTGGATTATCTACGGAGCATCAAAGTCTGGGACTACAAGATTGTGTCATGGGAAAGAGTAAGAAGGGAAGAACACAATGTGTTCGCTGCCAAAGACTCGGTCATGCCACGTGGAACTGCGACACGTAGCTTCCACGTCCGAGGAATGCGCTCTATGCAAGAACGAAGAGACAGAAAAAATCCAACTCTCTTGTGATTTATGTAAGATCGCGGGACGCATCGAGCTCTATCGGTGTTGTCATAAATACCATTACATAAAAAGTGTTTTCATCGCTTGGCAGCAGAAAGTGAAAGTTAAACGTCCATCCGGGCATATATGTAACATCAGCCCTTACTTCCCAAGTTACCTACCACAAATGAATGCAGGTAGGGGAAATACTCTGTAACTGACATGCTGGCTACCTGGCTCTCGGTTCAAGGCCTTTACGTCAAATACAGGAAAAGGCTACGTGTGCAGATCAAATTTTCGCGCTACTGCCGGCCCTAATGCACCTTTCGTCGTATTGGGTACGTACATGGCAGAGCAAACATTGAAGGTCCTTGCAGTCAATGCCAATTCACTGATAAGGTTCGAAAGATAAGCCGCACTATTTAAGTTGTTTAAAGACCAAGTCCCAGATGTGCTTTTCGTAAGTGAAACTAAAGCTTACCAAAGGCTGAAAAATGAGGCACAGAAGATACAAATCCATATCAACCGTGTTAATAGACATCCAAAATCATTGTCAAATGAAGAAATGTCACATCGTTTTATAAAACAAATTCAATTATTTTTCTCCTGTGACTTCACATTAAGAAACCGGTCATTGGGATAAAATGCAAGGATTGCTGTCATATAAAATGTGAGTCGAAAGCTCCATTAGGCTACTACGACATGGATGGGTGGGTGTTAAATACCTCGAGCATCAAATATTGAGGAAAGTGCAACATATTTCGATACGCATTCCAATAAAAGACGAAATATGTCAGATAGCGCTAACGAAAAATCACCATCCTATTCGGGAATGCAAAACGTGAAAGCAGTGGACAATACCATCATAAGTTGATACATTTTTTCCAGTATTTAATCTCTCAATTTATTATCTTGGCTGAAGTTTATAGGAGAAACAATATTGACAACAGGTTTTCTGGCTAAATTTTGGATGAACGCAACAATGAAAGTGATTGGGACCAGATTAATTCCGTTCAGATTACTGAGCCATAACATATGACGAATAAAATTTTGTAAATAAAGTTGGCACGGGATAACTCATCAAACCCATTTAGAAGCAAATAACACAGCAATAAGCTATTTATGGTAAAAAAAATTACTACAAAGAACTCCGATCCGGAACTATATTTTTCCAAGATGAAAAGGTTTTCATTACCGATTTTATCTAGATCCAGATCTTCTACGTTTACTGCCACCTTACAAGCCTATAACGAAATGTTGTCCCTTCTCCAGAGCATCGGACGTATTCCCGTTTGGCACTATTTGGGATCAACTACTGCCCGGAGAATTTCCACAAAGCGGATATCGATTTGAATCAATTATCTGACAAGTCGGTAATGGTAAATTACAAATATTAGTCATATTAGAAATATGGGTTATTATCAAAAAAAAGTTATCATGAAGTGCTGACAAACAACTCCCATGAAAATAAAAGTGTTCTTCGAACTTACTTATAGTATATCTAAAAAAGTTTTTAAACAGAATGGAGAGAAAAAAAATTCAACCCCCATGAATATAGTATTAGAGCAGCATAGTTAATCAGTTTCATTTCAGAAATCACAGTTTATTTAGTATGTTACAAGAAATTGTGTTTTTACAAGTACGTGCCTTTGTCTGTTCACAGATGTATTGACATTGGTAGAGCTTTTGATGAGAATCCACTAGCCGGGCAAGGCAGCACCATCTTTTCAATGACGCTACTCGGCTAGGAATACGAGTGATACAAACTGCTCTTTTGATAATGCCCAAAGGTGGCATAGAGGCACAGTCTTACATCCTAAACAACTATATACCGGTAATAGAAAAAATCGTACACAACATGACGAACAAAAACATCACAACATGCAGACGAAAAACAGTGAAATAAGACAACTTTATACCTGTACTTCTTATATCTATACTTTTAACAATTTGTTGAAAGTCGTTGTCGTTGAAATGTTGTGTTCGCAAAATTGACCTGACTCACAAAACACTGATTTGCCAAAAACGTGGTCTTACTTTAAGGGAATTTCCTAGAAAGGGCAAATGGTCTCGAAGAAAAAAAAATTTACTTTCGAGAAACTTCTTCATTTATGACTTGATGTATGGCAGCGACCACTGTGCAGTGGTTGGATGCAGATGAAAAACCACAACACACCCCCAAACTAGGGGTTCACCCAGGAAAGGTTATGGACATCGAAAGGATCAATTCACTTTTCATTTCTTGAATCAGGGAGAACGTTAAATGCAGTCAAATATTGTGAGGAAATCGACATAGTGAATGCAAAAGTGGCTGAAAAGCACCTGCGTTGCCAAATAAGCATGATCTGATCCTATTGCATGACAGTGCTAGACATCATACATCACGTTTAATGGTGCAAAAATTACAACAGTCGGTATTTGAAATTCTTCCGTATCCACCGTAGTCTCTTAATGTTTCTCAAATAGAAAATCACCATTTCCGCAGTCTGGAGTCATTTTGTCGGCAGAAGGTATTGCAAAACCAAGCAGAGAGGGCATACGAGTAAAAGAATTTGAAGACTTTATAGCGTCCAAAAATCAAACCTTCTATAAAGTTGGGAAAAAAGTTATAGATGCTAAGGGTTAATATTTTAACTAATAACAAATTACAATATAAAAAAGAAACATTATGGCTTTTAAATTTTTACCTCAAAATCAGACATTTCGTGTGGTACAACCTATAGAGAAATCCATCTGTTGTTAAATTTACAGAAGAATTGGGGAAATTACCTGATAGGAAGTTCGACTCAGATTCGGAAATTTATTATCGCAAAAGAGTGGTAACATCAGAAGTTTTTCCTTTCCGCAAGACTAAAAATGTGCCACTTCCGGAATAGTTTGCAATCAATCGCCATTGTCATGATAAATGTGCATACATACTCTTATTCTTGTAATTTTACTCGTCTTTTTATTAAATATCAATTATTTACTCTGTTGTAAAATGAAACCTGACGTCGCACTGTCAGCTTTGCGACCGCTTTGATATTTCAATCCACTAATTTTCATATTAAGATAAGTGGTTCAATTAAACTGACATTATTTAGGTCGCTTACACATCTTACCTGTTTTGAGTTCAGGAAACCTAGTACTGCAGAATTCCAAAGAATTTGCAACTTATGAAGAAAAAACATTTTCTGAAAGAAATTTTTAAGCAACGATTTTTTTTTTGTGGACTTGTTGTAGCTTTATTTTCATTCAAAAAATTGAATATTACGCAAATTATTCTAATGTAAAATTGGAAAATACTTTGCATAAAACTGGCAAAACAAAGAAACATTCGTCAGGAGCCACTAATCAAAACCACTAAACAAAAGTTAAAAAGGTAAAAAACAAAAAAAACAGTACGTGGGATCTCTCCTAGATTTAGAGAGATCAACAGAATCTTAAATAAAAGTTTTATTGAACAAGAAAACGATATATCGGTGTTTAGCGCCGTTGTAGGTGCTTCATGCGCGCTCAACGATGACGAACTACTACCTACTGTTGGTGGGACATTTTCTGTGTCACCACCTCGCAGAACATCACTTACAGGACGTCGACATTCGCCAAAACTTTTCAACCAGAAGCAGCAGTTGCCTCTTGTCGGAGACCCAGAGAGCACCAACGTAGAGATTTACCATCCCCAGAAGGGTAATACTAATAATAAAACAAAACATCTCTTTTTTTATTCTATTTTCTATTTTTTCAATTATTTATTTTATTATTATTATTATTACTATTACTGTTACTGTTACTATTATTATTAATTTATTTATTTTTAAATATGAAGCTTGCAAACATTTTTTTTTTTGTAAGACTCATACATTCTGATGTTCTCTCTATTACATGTATGTATAATATGCAAGTTAACGCCACAAAGATTCAGTATGCAAACAGTCAACGCCACATAGATTCGTCATGCAAAGCTTGCGTGCAATTTTTCACACGATCAACAAACTTAAGCCATGACTTAAGCCATGCGAGCAACTCGTGTTATCATTCCCACGAGCAACAGCAAATTCCATACGACACCTGAGACATCGACAAACATCCGCTGCTGACCATGCAACTGCAGCATACCTGGGAACACTTCGAGCTAGGTATTATTTGGATTGTTAGTCAGTTTAAGTTAGATCTTAAGAGATGTAAGTTCAATAAAAATCATTTTTTTTTTAAACAAAACTAATAAAAATTAGTTTAATTGGCGCCCAACGTGGAGCCCAGGTTATAATTATACGCCGCATAAAGTACGTTTAGTAGGTAGTTCGTGTACTTATACTCTCCGCCTAAATCGACCTCAAGAAGCTCGTCGCGTAGAAGAACAATTAAATTCGCATAAATCGACCTCAATAGCTCGTCGCGAAAAAAGTTAATTCAGTGCAGTGTATAGTGAGAAAAAATATTCCTGGGTCCCCAAGCAAAGCAGCATCCGTAGATTCTGCTGCCAACGAGGGAGTGCGAAGAAAGGTCCCTTAGTAACCGCGGTAAAAAGGAAGTAGCCCCTTCGCCAGCGTTGGGAAAAGATGTTCCGCAAGATCATCACCATAATGTAAGATAGTTTAAGATATTCATTTCAAAATACTACTAATAGAAAATCACATAAGTTTAGAGTGTTAAGTAAAACAAATTATATATTATTGCAAATTTAAAATAAAAAAATTATTGACTAAAAATTTAAAGTGAAGTAAATACAAAACTTAGCAAAACAGACCTTTGAAATTAAAGAAATTTAATAGTAACTAGACATCTATAAATTTGTTAAAATATATATTTAAGATTACAATATACTAGAGCTGATTTATAAATACCCAAGTGAAACCTTTTTGAAATCCGTTTGAATACTAAATAGCAAAATTTCGTATAAATTTTTCTTTTTACTAGCGATCTAAATAAATTTTTCCAAGTGAACCTTTAACCAAAATTCTCTCCAAAATGTCAAAACCCCATTTTACGCCCTTCTGTTTTAAACGCAAACACTCCCATGGAAACCCCACAAACCTCCAATTCACCCCAAGTAGTGAACGCTTCTCTAGAGCTTGAAATTCTAATTACAGGTATCGTTAGCAAAGTTTTAAGAGAACAAAGTGCTGAAATTATTAAGTCGATAACTAATCCTAATACCCGTTTCCCTAGAGTTATAGACCAGACAATTGATTCTAGATATAGAGACGATTTGGCAGGGTTAGATAAAATACCAGATGTGGTACGAAGTCTAAGGGAGTTTTCCGTAACTCCTGGCGAGTACAGTTCCTGGCGCAAAAGCGTCGACAGGATTTTAGGGATATATGAGCATCTCAAGGGAACGTCAAAATACTTCGGTATTTTGAACATAATCAGGAATAAAATTACGGGTAACGCGGATGCGATTCTAGAATGGTATAATACTCCGCTTGACTGGGGCTGTATAGCGAAGTGCCTGACACTCCATTATGCAGACCGTCGTGATTTGGGAACGCTTGAGTACCAAATGACGACTTTGGTACAAGGCAATAACACCACAGAGGCCTACTACCAAACAGTTTACAATCACCTCTCATTGATACTAAATAAAGTTTCAAGTATGAACTTACCGCCCGACGCTCTGTATCACCTTACATCAACTTACAGAGATAAGGCCCTCGATACCTTCATAAGAGGTCTCAAGGGAGATCTACCAAGACTCCTTGGTATAAGGGAACCAGCCGATTTACCGACTGCCCTTAACCTCTGTCTTAAGTTGGAAAACCAACAATTCCGATCACATTACGCAAACCATAATTCAAATACTAATAGAAAACCAACATCGGGTCCACCAGTCCCTCCTCGCAAAGGTCAGCAATTTTATCCACAAGTAGCACATCTTCCCCAAACATACCCACAGCAACAACTACGGCCGCAGAACAATCAATTCCGAGAACGTAACTATCCAACCCAATTTCAATCCTATTTTCCTCCAACTCAACAACAACCTAATCCCTATCCTATCCAAATCCAGCAAGTACCTACTAATTTGGCACCAAGACCGACCCCAAGAGGCGAACCAATGGAAACAACAACCATCAGGACAAACAACGTAAACTATGCCAATAGGCCACAAGGGAAGAACTTTCCACCTGCAATGAAGCGTACAAATGTGCCATCACAACAGCACCCGGTACCAAATAAAGTACAGAGAAATTATAATGTAGAAACCTCAGAGGTTCCACAGCAACCAGATCCACAAGACGAAATTGACAAGTATAACAACATGACCTCAGCCATAATCGATCATATGGAGACCGATCAACAGTTTAATGAATACCCCTATGAAAACGCTGCGAACGAAGAAGTTGCTCAAGCCAGTTTCGTAGATGTTAATTTTTTAGGTTAACAAACTCGTCTCTACCCTATTTCGAGTGTAAGACGAGCGATAATAAAATTTTGAGATTCTTAGTGGATACCGGATCCAATAAGAACTACGTGCAACCAAACCTTGTAAAAAAACCTATCCCTAACCAAAAGAATTTCCTCGCCAACTCCATTTGCGGAAACATAGAAATTACGCAACACACTCTAATTAATCTCTTTGGTTTGAAGAACGGTATTAAATTTTTCCTCCTTCCGTCATTAAAATCTTTTCATGCAATCCTGGGAAATGACAGTCTCAAGGAACTATCAGCTGTCATTTTCGCAAAGGAAAATTACATGTTGGTAGACAAAAACATCAGAGTCGAATTAAAACAACAAAACTCCGAGTCAGTCCATAATATCAGCATTAGAATGGATCACATGTCTCCCGAACAAAAGGGCTATCTAAATTGCCTAATTACAAATCACTATAGCCTCTTCGGCCAACCAGACGAAAGATTAACCTTTACCACAAGCGTTAAAGGAAGAATTAGAATGAATACTACAGAACCCATCTACTCCAAACACTATCCCTACCCAATGTCATTGAAGGCTGAAATAGATAAGCAAGCTAATCAATTGCTAGATGATGGAATCATCCGACCTTCACGGTCCCCCTACAATGCTCCAGTATGGATTGTGCCAAAAAAGGCAGACGCTTCCGGCGAAAAGAAATTTCGCATGGTCATTGACTACAGGAAGTTAAATTCCATAACGATTTCTGACCGCTACCCCATTCCTGATACAAATGAGGTACTAGCTCAGTTAGGAAAAAATAAATTCTTTTCGGTGATCGACCTCAAAAGCGGGTTTCACCAAATCCCTCTTCACGAGGATGATATTGAAAAGACATCATTCTCCGTTAATAACGGAAAGTATGAGTTTGTGAGACTACCCTTCGGTCTGAAAAATGCTCCAGCCATTTTTCAAAGAGCCTTAGACGATATATTACGTGAGCACATCGGGAACATCTGCTACGTATATATCGATGATATCATAGTCTTCAGCAAAGACGTAACGTCTCATTTCCAAAACTTAAACAAAATCTGCAAGACTCTTCAGCAGGCTAACCTACGCGTGCAGCTAGACAAATGTGAATTCTTGAAGTCAGAAGTAGAATTCTTAGGATTTATAGTATCCTCAGATGGCATAAAGGCGAATCCATCTAAGGTGGAAGCCATAAGCAAATTTCCTTACCCAAGAACTTTAAAGAACTTGCGTTCGTTTCTTGGTCTGTCGGGATTCTACCGCAGATTTATTAAAGATTATTCCAAGTTGGCAAAACCACTTACAACACTTCTGAGAGGAGAAGAGGGCCGTACTTCAAAAACAGCGTCAAGTAAAAAATCCATAAATCTAAATGAAGCTGCAAAAGAGGCATTTAACAAATTGAAACATTCCCTTATTTCTGAAGATGTCGTTCTAACCTACCCCGATTTCAATAAGGAGTTTCATTTAACAACCGATGCGTCAGACTACGCGATAGGAGCCGTACTATCGCAAGATAATAAGCCGATTACCTTTATTTCCCGTACTCTTAGCAAGGCGGAAGAACACTACGCCGCTAATGAGAAGGAAATGCTGGCTATAATTTGGGCATTAAAATCTTTAAGGGATTACCTTTACGGTCCAACCAAGCTCAAAATATTTACTGACCATCAACCATTGACGTACGCACTGAGCAACAGGAATACGAACAACAAATTAAAACGTTGGAAGGCTATACTAGAAGAATTCAACTACGAGATAGAATACAAGCCTGGACGAGCCAACGTAGTTGCCGACGCATTGTCAAGGCCTCCTAGAACCAGACAAATAGATCAAATAAATTCCCTAACAGCAACACAGCATAGCAACCAGAGTTCAGGTCAAGACCTTATCCAAATTGTTGATGTCCCCCTCAATATGTTTAAAAATCAAATTATCCTTTCCACTGGAGAAATCCCGTCTTATGAATTCCAAATAGTTTTGCCCACATTTCACAGACATAATATAATAGAACCGGAATATAATCAAGAAAAGTTAGTTAGCATTCTAAAAAAAATATCTAAACCCATCTGTCACCAACGCCATTAAAACCGAGGAACGAATTCTTGGATTAATACAAGAAATCTATCCCACACATTTTAGGAATTATAAAACGCGTTTTGCTAGAAAACTAGTCACTGATCTTACTGACGACAACTTACAAGAAACAGAAATAATAAAAGAGCATAACCGAGCTCACCGCATTGCTCGAGAAAATAAAGTTCAAATTTTACAAAAGTATTTCTTCCCTCGCATGAAACTAAAAATTGAAAAATTCACCAAAGTCTGTAGGATTTGTAAAGAACACAAATACGACAGACATCCCAACAAACCAGAATTGCAGCCAACCCCTATTCCAGAGTACCCCGGTCAAATAATCCACATCGATATATATTTCACTAACAAACAAATCATCCTAACCGCAATAGACAAGTTCTCAAACTACGCCTTAGCTAAAATTGTAAAATCAAGGTCCGCAGAAGATATTAAAGAGCCCCTTCGAGGGTTAATTTTAGCATTTGGTGTTCCCCAAACTATAGTTATGGATAACGAGAAAGCCTTAAGCGCAAGTTCCTTTACTTTCATGCTAGAAAATATGTTCAATATAATTGTTTATAAAGCACCCCCCTATTCTAGCTCTGCAAATGGGCAAGTCGAAAGATTTCATTCGACCCTTTCCGAGCTAATTCGTTGCCTGAAAACAGACAACACTCATTCCTCCTTTTCAGAGCTATTAGATAAATGCATTTACGAATACAATAGATCACTTCATTCAGTAACAAATAAAAAACCAATAGACTTATTCTTCGGTAGAGAATTACTAAATAACCCTCAGGAACTCGAACGAGTAAGACAAGCAAACGCAGATAAATTACAGGCAAAACAACAAGCTGACCTAGTGTACCATAACAAAAGTAAAAGTACCCTTAAAAACCTACTCAATTGGTGATGTTATTTATGTCAAAAGCAATAAAAGAATAGGAAATAAATTAAACCCGAGATACAAAAAGGAAATAGTAGCTCAAGATCTAAACTCTAAAATAAAAACACAATCAGGTAGAACAATTCATAAAAGTCTTATCAGAAGTTAACTTTTTAACAGGGCACTGCTACAACTGTGCAACGCAGAGCATCAAATTTTGGATTACACCAACTCAAAATTAATCAAAATCAATACAGGTCGAGCAAAGGTGCAAGCAGGATCATTCAAGATTGTTCATGTTATCGAGATAGAAGCCTTTGAGAAAGCTGTAAAGAACTTGGAAGCATTAATAGCATCATCCATCCAAGAAAACCATCCCTTGAATCCCATCCTTTCCTTCGAAATCTCACAAATAAAGACCTATACATCCAGACTCAAAATTAATCAAAGATACAAAAGATCGCTAGATTTCATAGGCAGTGCGTGGAAATGGATCGCGGGCAACCCGGACCACCACGACCACGAAATTATTGTCGATAAATTAAATAATATATTAAAAAATAATAACAGACAAGTTATTATAAACAAAATGTCAGTAGATAAGATAAACGAACTAACTAAAGTAACAAATAATATACTAAAAATAGTTAAGGAAAAAGAAGAAAATTATACAGATGTAATCATGAAAGTTAAATATAAGTTAGACATTATAAAAGAAGAGTTAATAAATGTAGCATACGCCATACATTGGGCTAAGGTAAATGTAGTTAATTCATTTATACTTTCAACAATAGAGATAAATATAACAGAGACGTTATTAAAAACTGAAAATTTCCCATACCTAAATATAGATGAGGCGCTAGAGTTCGCCGAAATTAAAATAGCTTCAAATGCTAAAAACCTTATATACATATTAAGTTTTCCAACAGTAAATCAAGAAATTTGTAATGTTTCATTATTGAAACCGGTTAAAATTAAGAAAATTATAAACAAGATAGATTATAAGTCAATCCTAGATTGTAAGAGTAACATTTATGGCATTTCAAATACATGTAGAACATACAACAGCTTATCCATTTGTAATGATAATAATCTAGTTAATATAAGCAACTCGTCGTGTAAACTTTATAAGAAGTCGTAAAGCAAATTGTACAATCACTAACAACGAACACATCCCAGAAGTGGAGGAAATATCAACTAGTGTCCTGCTGTTAAACCAATTCAACGGTTCAATCCTAATCAACAACGAGACCTTAAGGCTCCAGGGTACTTTCATCATTAAACATTTCAACACCACTATTGAAATCAATGAAAAGACAATCGTGGCAAGGGAAATCACAGAATATCAACCCCTATCGGCAATACTGCAATCATCATACGAACCAAATAAAATAGAAGAATTTTTGTCGATCGAAATGGTTAAAGATCTTCATCTCAACCGTACAGAAGAAATAGAATTACTCCAAACCAAACACAAACTAAACCTCTCGGTGAACATCATATTTGTAATAATTATCCTGGCCGTCATCACATTCGCATGTAAAAAATTAAATAGTAAAAACCATATTACAAAGATCGAAGCAGTTCCAAACATCAACAACCCAGCATCCGTCACAATTGGTATCAAAGACATTCCTCAACTCGTGTCGCCAATATCATCTCACGAGGACGTTCGATTTTAAGGGCGGAGGAGTTAACGCCACAAAGATTCAGTATGCAAACAGTCAACGCCACATAGATTCGTCATGCAAAGCTTGCGTGCAATTTTTCACACGATCAACAAACTTAAGCCATGACTTAAGCCATGCGAGCAACTCGTGTAACCATTCCCACGAGCAACAGCAAATTCCATACGACACCTGAGACATCGACAAACATCCGCTGCTGACCATGCAACTGCAGCATACCTGGGAACACTTCGAGCTAGGTATTATTTGGATTGTTAGTCAGTTTAAGTTAGATCTTAAGAGATAAATAAAAATAATTATTTTTTTTAAACAAAACTAATAAAAATTAGTTTAATTTGCACGTGTAAACCACGAAAACAAAACAAATTAAACTCCCTTCGTTTTGCTCGCATACTTGTGAAGTATGGGTTGTTGTGTACATTTGTTCAGTGTACGGCATATTTGACACAGAACCTTATTAGTGGAGTTTAAAAATAAATTTTTTTCTTTTTGTATATATATGTATTTTTTTTCTCAACAGAACCTGTCACTCAAGTTCATACCCAGTGGATACTACATCATGAGAGGCAAACCAGGTGCTCAGATATTTCCTAAGAAGACGAGGAAATACCAACATACGAGTATACACAATTGCTCAAAAATATATCCTACATGTTGCGTAATTATTGAAAAATATGCAAGTACCAAACTACCTCTTGCAGATAATACTAGAATATTTCGAAGACACAATCTTCTACTGCGCCACAGACAGTAATATAAAATAACAAGAGTGGTTCCACAAGGGTCAGTCTTAGGTCCAGTCGTGTACGATGTGATGTACGATGGAGCGCTAGATGGAATGAGTGTCATTAAATATCGTCGCCTGGATAAAATATTGTCGTATGTGAAAAATTGAGATTTTGAGATTTAAATAGGGTTTTATTAATTAAATTTTTCTCTACAACCTAATGAAATACGTTTTTCGATATCTGCCTTAGTTTCCAAGATTGCTATGATAATGCATGATAAGGCAAAAGAGAGTTTAGAATAATTCGTTTTACTTTTTCAGCATGCACAACGAAATACTAGGGGATGATGATTATGATATAGGTGCGAGTTTTCATTCCAGATGATGAGGAAGAAGATCCAACATATGAATTTCCAAAGAACACAGAAAACGCGACCTTAGCCCTGAGAAATTTGTATGAGGCTGCAGATGAAATGATTTTGTCCACTCTCTCCACTAATCGAGTCTAAAATCGTAGGCTACCATTTAATTACAGCAGTTCTTGTAAGTTTCTGAATATACAATATCTACAATAGAAAACAATATACCACAAGTTAAATTTCCTTTTTTATTGTTTCTTACAGCGTGTAGTACAACGCCAATAAATGCAGGAAAAAAAAAAAAACCTTCATTGTGGAAACAAAATATCAGAAAAAATCGTCGAGATCAAGATCTTCCATATGAATGAAAAGGCGGTGTTTCAAGGCCTGGCAGAACGATGGGTGACACTTGCGCAGAGAGAAGTAATTCATACGTATTTCTGGAGTCTATCATCAGAGGACAAAAAAAATTTTATGGAACTTAAATTAAAAAGGATGAAGTTAAATGTAGATGAAAAAATACCACACATGATGGGAATCCACAAAAAAGGCCAAATTTTCATTGCTATTTTAAGGCATGAGATGATACAAGTATGCAAGAAGTATTTTTTAAACACATTGCGTATATCAGAGAGAACGGTGTACTACTTTTTCTCTAATTATACAAATGGAGAGTCTTCTCAATCTCAGAATAAGCGTGGTAGAAAGGCTACAGAAATTGACGCTGTAGCTGAGGTGAAGGACCACATTTCGAGCTTCGCAGTTGCAGACTCCCATTATTGCCGTTCAACAACCTCCAGAAAATACTTAGAAGCACACCTAAACTTACAAAGGCTGTATGATTTGTATAAAATTAAAGTTGTCGATCCAGTCTCCATTGATGTTTATCGTAAGATATTTAACACAAAATTTAACTTTTCGTTCCACGGCCCAAAAAAGACTTATGCGACAAGTGTAGTCTTCACAATGCTACAATAATAAAGAAACAAACTCAGATTTATCAAAAACACTTGGAAGAAAAGTGATTTACGAAGCCAGAACGATAAAAGATTTGCAAAACCTTGACGAAAACACCGCCGTTTTGATGTTAAACGGTTTTATATTGCCGAAAATGTATACATCCAATTTTTATTATAAAAGGAAACTTTGTGTTTACAATCTCACCGGAACATTTATCATACCCGGCTCATACTGCGTTATTTGGAATAAAACTGTTAGCAGGCCATCAGGAAATGATATCGTCAGTGGATTAATTAAAATCCTAAACAAGGTTGTAGACGACCACCTGAATATGAAAAAAAAAATATTTTGTGGAGTGATTCATGCATTCCACAATATAGAAACCGAATAGCATCGGCTGCTATCATACAATTCTTTCATGACTATCAAAATCCAATGTTCAAAGATATAAGGGAAAAGTTTTGTGAAATATCGAAATACCCAGACAAGTTACTTTAACACGCCTTAAAAAAAAAATAGATTTTCCAAACGTTAATTTGAAAATTTTGCAAATGATCAAAAAGGATTTCAACAACTATGCTTTCAGGTATGAAAAACTTGCTTATAAGCAGATCCAGTTCTTTAGAATCAATTTACAATGAAGCGAATACTTATAAAATGGGATGTAAGGAAGCGTTTTACACCTATTACAATTTAACCAACAACACCAGACGCTTACAACACCGAACCGACGATAATTTATGGCAAAAAGGCCTTCGTATAGATCCACCAAAGGCCATCGACTCCAATAAAAAAAAAATTCAATAAAAAGTATTACTCCATATCTCGAAAAAATTTAAGATAAAATATTTTATCGTACCATATTCAAGATTAATTAAAACTTTGATCTTTTTAAAGAGTATTTCTGTTCCTAGTTAAATGTTAATTAAATTAATGTTTACAAATTTACCGCACTGTGAACTTATAAATGTGATTTTTTTAAACTTACGAATACTTTAATGTTTAGACACAGATAGTAATTTTTAATCGAATATGAATTAATTATTTATTTTATTTCGAATTATACGTTTTTTATTTTAATTTTTTTTTATTTTAAAAAAATAAATTTGAGTTTAGTTTTGTTTTTAAATAAATAGGTAATATACTATTATATTGTTGTATGTACTCGTAATACACTAACAACATTTAAATTTGTTTTATTTTTGGATTGTTAGTCAGTTTAAGTTAGATCTTAAGAGATAAATAAAAATAATTATTTTTTTTAAACAAAACTAATAAAAATTAGTTTAATTTGCACGTGTAAACCACGAAAACAAAACAAATTAAACTCCCTTCGTTTTGCTCGCATACTTGTGAAGTATGGGTTGTTGTGTACATTTGTTCAGTGTACGGCATATTTGACACAGAACCTTATTAGTGGAGTTTAAAAATAAATTTTTTTCTTTTTGTATATATATGTATTTTTTTTCTCAACAGAACCTGTCACTCAAGTTCATACCCAGTGGATACTACATCATGAGAGGCAAACCAGGTGCTCAGATATTTCCTAAGAAGACGAGGAAATACCAACATACGAGTATACACAATTGCTCAAAAATATATCCTACATGTTGCGTAATTATTGAAAAATATGCAAGTACCAAACTACCTCTTGCAGATAATACTAGAATATTTCGAAGACACAATCTTCTACTGCGCCACAGACAGTAATATAAAATAACAAGAGTGGTTCCACAAGGGTCAGTCTTAGGTCCAGTCGTGTACGATGTGATGTACGATGGAGCGCTAGATGGAATGAGTGTCATTAAATATCGTCGCCTGGATAAAATATTGTCGTATGTGAAAAATTGAGATTTTGAGATTTAAATAGGGTTTTATTAATTAAATTTTTCTCTACAACCTAATGAAATACGTTTTTCGATATCTGCCTTAGTTTCCAAGATTGCTATGATAATGCATGATAAGGCAAAAGAGAGTTTAGAATAATTCGTTTTACTTTTTCAGCATGCACAACGAAATACTAGGGGATGATGATTATGATATAGGTGCGAGTTTTCATTCCAGATGATGAGGAAGAAGATCCAACATATGAATTTCCAAAGAACACAGAAAACGCGACCTTAGCCCTGAGAAATTTGTATGAGGCTGCAGATGAAATGATTTTGTCCACTCTCTCCACTAATCGAGTCTAAAATCGTAGGCTACCATTTAATTACAGCAGTTCTTGTAAGTTTCTGAATATACAATATCTACAATAGAAAACAATATACCACAAGTTAAATTTCCTTTTTTATTGTTTCTTACAGCGTGTAGTACAACGCCAATAAATGCAGGAAAAAAAAAAAAACCTTCATTGTGGAAACAAAATATCAGAAAAAATCGTCGAGATCAAGATCTTCCATATGAATGAAAAGGCGGTGTTTCAAGGCCTGGCAGAACGATGGGTGACACTTGCGCAGAGAGAAGTAATTCATACGTATTTCTGGAGTCTATCATCAGAGGACAAAAAAAATTTTATGGAACTTAAATTAAAAAGGATGAAGTTAAATGTAGATGAAAAAATACCACACATGATGGGAATCCACAAAAAAGGCCAAATTTTCATTGCTATTTTAAGGCATGAGATGATACAAGTATGCAAGAAGTATTTTTTAAACACATTGCGTATATCAGAGAGAACGGTGTACTACTTTTTCTCTAATTATACAAATGGAGAGTCTTCTCAATCTCAGAATAAGCGTGGTAGAAAGGCTACAGAAATTGACGCTGTAGCTGAGGTGAAGGACCACATTTCGAGCTTCGCAGTTGCAGACTCCCATTATTGCCGTTCAACAACCTCCAGAAAATACTTAGAAGCACACCTAAACTTACAAAGGCTGTATGATTTGTATAAAATTAAAGTTGTCGATCCAGTCTCCATTGATGTTTATCGTAAGATATTTAACACAAAATGTAACTTTTCGTTCCACGGCCCAAAAAAGACTTATGCGACAAGTGTAGTCTTCACAATGCTACAATAATAAAGAAACAAACTCAGATTTATCAAAAACACTTGGAAGAAAAGTGATTTACGAAGCCAGAACGATAAAAGATTTGCAAAACCTTGACGAAAACACCGCCGTTTTGATGTTAAACGGTTTTATATTGCCGAAAATGTATACATCCAATTTTTATTATAAAAGGAAACTTTGTGTTTACAATCTCACCGGAACATTTATCATACCCGGCTCATACTGCGTTATTTGGAATAAAACTGTTAGCAGGCCATCAGGAAATGATATCGTCAGTGGATTAATTAAAATCCTAAACAAGGTTGTAGACGACCACCTGAATATGAAAAAAAAAATATTTTGTGGAGTGATTCATGCATTCCACAATATAGAAACCGAATAGCATCGGCTGCTATCATACAATTCTTTCATGACTATCAAAATCCAATGTTCAAAGATATAAGGGAAAAGTTTTGTGAAATATCGAAATACCCAGACAAGTTACTTTAACACGCCTTAAAAAAAAAATAGATTTTCCAAACGTTAATTTGAAAATTTTGCAAATGATCAAAAAGGATTTCAACAACTATGCTTTCAGGTATGAAAAACTTGCTTATAAGCAGATCCAGTTCTTTAGAATCAATTTACAATGAAGCGAATACTTATAAAATGGGATGTAAGGAAGCGTTTTACACCTATTACAATTTAACCAACAACACCAGACGCTTACAACACCGAACCGACGATAATTTATGGCAAAAAGGCCTTCGTATAGATCCACCAAAGGCCATCGACTCCAATAAAAAAAAAATTCAATAAAAAGTATTACTCCATATCTCGAAAAAATTTAAGATAAAATATTTTATCGTACCATATTCAAGATTAATTAAAACTTTGATCTTTTTAAAGAGTATTTCTGTTCCTAGTTAAATGTTAATTAAATTAATGTTTACAAATTTACCGCACTGTGAACTTATAAATGTGATTTTTTTAAACTTACGAATACTTTAATGTTTAGACACAGATAGTAATTTTTAATCGAATATGAATTAATTATTTATTTTATTTCGAATTATACGTTTTTTATTTTAATTTTTTTTTATTTTAAAAAAATAAATTTGAGTTTAGTTTTGTTTTTAAATAAATAGGTAATATACTATTATATTGTTGTATGTACTCGTAATACACTAACAACATTTAAATTTGTTTTATTTTTGTCGTATGTGTTATTATTTTGTCATATGTGTTTGGGTAACAAAGGGCACCATCAAAAATATAATGATATGACTTTGCTCTTGACAGAACACAAAACAAAAATCATGCCCAAAAGGAAGTGGCACAACACTAGTATAGGGACACTATCAAACATATAAAGATATGATTTTGCTCTTGATAGACCACAAAAAACGAAGCCGTGCTCGCAAATAGCTTGAAGAAAGTTAAGAACCAAACTCAACGGATTGAAGGACACAGCATCGGGCCACGAATACTGTTCAACCGTATGCTAAATTTTAAAGATACCATAAAATACACAAGCAAAAAGGCTTACTAAATATCCAAGCCTATGTATTGGAAGACACACGATACTAGTGTACGCAACTCCTATATGGGTTACGAGCAATAGGAATAGGGATATAAGAAAGATAAGCTTTGTGCAAAAAATAGCATCATTCAGAATATGTTGCGTATGTCAAACAGTCTCGGAGGAGGCCCATCGGGATCAATATTTAATTTATTTAACGAGGTAGTAGGCAGAGAGAGGGCAGAAAGATATTGTACATATAAATTCTGTTAAATATCAAAGAAGTAACCAGCATAAAACTCAGAAGGGTAAGCGTTTTACTTCACTCAATTTCTGTATTGGCATGAATTATTCCGAAACTTAGAAGTTAAATAGAAGCATGTGGAAGGATCAATAATATCAGTGTTGTCGGGCAAATAATAGGACACAAAGCATGTATCGATGGAATTCAAAAACGATGCAGTAGGTAAAAGCTATCTGAAAACAGAAATTGGTGGCGTATTTCGTGTATATCAAAGCGTGAAAGACAGCAAACTGCCAAACGACAAGAAGTGAAGCTTTCTCCAGAGCTGATAGTTGGAGTTTAACGTTTACGCACAAACCCAGTGAGTGGCCTGGTTTCCGGCCGATAATGTGGACGACACCATAGATTAAACCCCGTACACTCTCCAGAACTCAAATCGATTAATACGCACGTACACTAGTTTCAATATTCGTACACTTTCATATATGTAGGTATTACAAATAGCACGAATGGTGCAAGTGATCCTCATCGATCACTATTATTCCAAACTTTTTTGTGAAAAGAATGTAGATTATATAGTACGAGTATATATATATGTGTAAAAATATGAAAAAAAAATTCACAGGTTTATTTCGGTATCCCTAACGTTTGGACGATTTACAAAACGAGTGGCGCGTATCGACTCTAAATTTTAGATATGTTACACCAAGTCGACCATCAGCTATAAATTAATTTATTTTTATAAAACGTCAAAATCAGAATATACGATTATGGTCGCCAGATTTGTTTTAAAAATAATATTTAGGCAGTTTATTTCTAGGAATTTTTTGTCACTCATCTCAAACGACGGCGTAATGTGGACGCAGGTATCTGGCAATCGTGCCATTGTCAGACCATTGCCAGGTGTTTAGGACATTTGCAGGCACATTTGCTATTGTCAGATGTGCTATGTTTATAACGTCTGACAATTTTTTCATTGTCAGATAATTTTTCATATTTGAAAGAGCAAAAGCAAGTGTTGCAGAACGCAAGTTTCGGTGCTTTTTTTTACGCTGTCTACGCTGTACGATACAACATTTCAGCCGATTGAGATTCTACAACTTTCGCAGTCTCCGACGAAGTCGAAATTGCAAAAATCATATCGGAAGAAAGTGAATTGTTCCAGGACCAAATTTTGAAACTCATTCAAGAAATTGAGACGCGACGCAGTTTGTGGAATGGATGCGCACAATACAAAATTCCGAAATAAGCCTTATGGCAGGAAGTCGCTCACAGCGTCCATATGAGCCTCAATGAATTATACACAATAATTCATTAAAAAAAATATATTTATAATAGAAATAATATAGTGACATTTTATATTTTCTATACATAAAGTATTAAAATAGTGCCAAATGCTACTTCAATGGGTTTTAATATTATTAATATGTGTGTGGGGTGACCCGTTTAATTACATTCAAAAAACAAGTTAATTGTAGATACAATTGTATTTACAAAGAAAAGTGAAGGATGCAAATCAAAATAAAAGAACTACATAAAAATAAAGAAAATTTAAGATGAAGTTAGAAGAAAAAAAAAAAACCCCGTTATTTACACCAGAATATCGAAGAATGTATTCCACGTTCTGTGAATCATAATTAAAAAGCCAAGACCTTATGGACTTTTCAAATATTCCAGAAATTCTTATCATTTTAATATTTAAAGGGAGCTTGTTAAATAGTCGACATGAAGAGATATAAAAATTACGAAATGCAGTTGTACGGAAAACTGGTACAGTCACAAAACAAGAAAAGTTTCTTCGTAGATCGTAATCAGATATAAGTCTGTAATTTAAATTTCCTGATCTCTGAAAGAACGTTTTCAACACTTTAAAACAATACAAATGAAAGAATTTTCATATCACAAAACAATGGGAAACTTGGATGACGCCGATTCTTGTTACAGATTTTCCTCCCTACACTTTTTGGTAAGGGTTTGATTTTATTCACGCCCCCCAACAAACAATTCCATCCTGGAGTTTAGCGTGAAAGAAACCATAATAAATGATTTTTAATAATTGCTTTCAACAAAAATTTTTTTGATAAAAAAAATGTCGCAGGGTATTTCGAAAATATTTCCTTAGGGACTCTGTATGGCTTGCACATGACATCCTAGAATCAATTGTGAGTCTAAGATACTTAAACTCGTCTGCTTCCTCAATTAAAAAGCAATTATCACTACAGTGAAGAGTGCTACGAAATGTTGGAAGTGTTTGACTAGAATCACAATTACAGCCTGCTAATCCTTACCTTTGGCATTCTGATGCGTGGAAGTAAACGTCCGCATTCATACCATCAATCTTCACTCTTTGGGATGTCTTCGATAGGTATGATTTAAGCCACTCTAGTATGAACCCACGAAAACCCGCTTTTTCCATTTTTTCCAACAGTATAGTATGGTTGGCAATGTCAAAGGCTTTTGTGATGTCAATAAATAAACCGGCCGTGAATTTTTTACCATCAAGGTTAGAGAAAATATTTGAGCAAAAATTTAGAAGAGCATCTTCGGTAGATTTACCCTGCTGAAAACCAAATTGCATTGGATTGAAAAACTAAATTTTTTTCAAAGACATTTCTTTAATAACTTTTTCGAATATTTTGCTAAAAGTGGGCAGAAGTGAAATTGGCCTATAGTTTTTCATATCGTCTGCAGAGCCTTTTTTAAACACCGGAATTACGTCGGCGCATTTGAGTGCCACGTGAAATGTTCCTGCAAATATGCTGCGATTAAAAATGATTACCAGGATGTATTTGTTTAACAAGTATATTTGAAACATTATCAAAGCCATAAGAGTTCGAATTTTTTAGGGATCCAATTGCTTTTAGGAGCTCTGAAGCAGTGATAGGCTCGAAGGCAAAGCTCGTATATTGCGACAGGTCACCACCCCCACTTATTGAATTGTGACAACGAGTGCAATTTCTCAGGACTGTTTTTGTTGGTATGCTGTTTATTATTGAGGTGAAATACTCATTGAAAGCGTTGTCAAAGAGTTCGCAATTGCTCACACAAATTGAATGGGGTTTTGTTGTAGAACGAGACTTGTTCAGAATATCATTCACTACTCGCCATTCTGATTTAAGGTTACCCTTAGCAGTAATGAATTTAGTTCGATAATAATTATCGCGGCAAAAAGCAATCTCTTTTTTTTAAATCCAAACATAGCTTTTTAAACTTATTTTTCAGCCTAAGGTTCATGGGATTCTTGGAGCATTTTATTCTTAGCTTGTGTTTCACGTTAACTTTTTCAATGAGTTGATATCTACCAGGGTTTTAGTCTTTTTTAGATTTCTTCAAGGGTTCCGTAGAGGAGCAATTTGATATAAATTTATTAAGGCGAGTTATGAACACATCATAAGAAGCAGAAGCATCACTCTCCATGTAACCATCGTCCCAGGACTCATAACGTAGAAGATTTGTCAGCATTATAAAATTAAAACTGGTTTTTTGCTTTTGGGTATTAACTTCGGTACGGCTGGTCTTTTTGCTTTGAAAAGTATTCACCAATAAACCTATCATTGAGTGATCAGTGATTTGCAAGTTATATGTGCACCTTTCGCAGGCATTCAATGGAAAGTCTGCAAATCGCCAATAAATATGATCCAAACACGTACCTGAAGACAACCGAGTGGATTCATTTATAAAACTAGCTAAACCGTGGAGGACCAAGAGAGCCAAGTAATTAGACACAGTTTCGCTACTATCTAACAGATTAATATTGAAATCTCCCAAAATAATTAGGTTTTTTGCTTTTACTGTGTTCAGCAGATAAGAAAATTCTCCTATGAACGCCAAAACATTGAACATATGTAGACGATAAACAGACAAGAGAACAAAATCTATCTGATTAAACCTAACAGAAACCTTTAGAATGTCTGCGCTCTGAAAGTCGACACACTTAGCTTCATGAACTATTAGTTTCTCTTTAATAAAACAACCGATACCGCCCGTAGCATAATCTTCATTTGGATTCGCAAAGAAAAGGAAACCCGGTAGATGATAATCGTTAATTTCAAACCCATAAATCCAAATTTCAGAAACAATAATAATATCCGGAATGCAATGAAAAAAATCAAGGTGGGTAGCAAGAGATGCAAAGTTTTCTCTCAAGCTTCTAATATTCTGTTGTACGACAAACAGTTTGTTTATAGAGTATGAACTATTTTTAAAAACATTATCACAATTTGCAAAACTTAGATCGAGGATAGAAAAGTCATCATTTGTGTCATTAAATTCAGAATTCATTATTCAAACAAGTTCAAGATCAGTAAAAGATTTAATCGAGATGACTTTTCCACCCTCCTCCTTCCTCATAAGGATTTGGTTGTTCTTAAATCACACAAATTTATACTGTTTCCGCTTTCTTACTTCTTTCGCTTGCATGAAGAGAGCCCTTGTGTACGACGTAAGAGCATCGTTGATGTAAATTCCACTTTGCCTTTTGCCGTTGCTGCTGTGGGCGTTCTCATTAATAGTCGCGTTAGAAATTAGGTTTCCCTTCTTCTTCTTCTTCACACTCATGATCCGCTGCTTCAACGACAAGTCTGTGGACTTAATACAGATGATCGGTTTGTTTGGAGGTCCGTTGTTTTTGTTTCGCACATTTTTTACATAGCATCTCTCTACGTCAGCATCGGGAACATCAATTGACAAAGCATTCTGGAGTATTGTCTGGGCTTTGCTCATAGCATTATTGTAGGTTACATTTGATACACCAACAATTTCGATGCAGTTGGAGAGAAGATGTTGCTGTTGCCAATTTAGTTTACTCTCCAGTGAATTTACCTTCGCTTTCAGCTCTGCATTTTCGGTTCGTAGCTCATTGAGTGAAGTTATTTATTTCTTCCAGCTTGGTTAGCTTAAGGTAAACCATTTGGAGAGTGAATTCTGATTCAGCTTCAGTGTGTGCAGGTGTATCTAGATGTGCTTCAGTAGTTGGACCTCTGTTGTTAGTTCCTTCGTTTCGGTTAGCAGTGGAGGACGGTGCATTTTCTTTTCTTTCTCCGCATTGTTTGTTGTTATTGCTGATAATTGTATCAGGCATCCGCATAGATCTACGCCTGAGCACTGAGCACTTCACACTTGTCACAACTGAAAGCTTTTCCGGAAGAGCACATATATTTACACAGGATAGATGAAAGAATGCAAAGCGATCACAACACGTTATTTTAGTGGAACAATTCCTTTTAATTTTTTCGGTACAAATAGAGCCCTTCGTAGCGAAGGTATACAACTTTTATTTATTGTTCTACTGAGATCCGCACCCCACAACACTCACGAGTCCAATTTGTTGTAATCAAGTAGTCGTGGAGCACGCAACATGCAAGCGTAACTTTCTTTGACTTTTCGGCATCGGAAACGTGCCGACATAATACTGAAAGTATTTTCAATAATACGGCGGGAGCGACTCAATCGATTAAGTACTCGTTGCACCAATGAGAGCCCGTGTTGGCTGTATGGTTTCAATATGTTCGGCCGTAAGGTGAACGCATCGTCTGCAACGTACATACGGAACAGGCAATTCTCTACCGGGTAGTGATTTGTCTACTGGCAAGCCCAGCTGATTAGTGTCCAAATGCCAACCATCTGACAATGAAATTGCCAGAGTTTGGGACAAAATATGGCAACCGTGTGAGCTGGCAATTTAGCATTGTAAGGTAGTTCGTTATTGTCAGCTCATTTGCAGGTCATTTTCAGAATATTTGTAGACTTGACAATATTGTCAGATCTGGCAATTTGTTTGCTTCACAATATATTTCCGTTTTTTGGTTTTTGACGGGAAGAAATAACAAACTCCGGAGGTATTTGCGTGTTTTTCGTCTGGTAAAATCTACATATAGGCACAATATAATAACATGAAATATCAATTTACATATATAAATAATATAAGGTATAAGATAAAAAACGTAACTAAGGTATGGTTTAAAATACAAATTACCGTATGCACATATTTTAGATAAACGTATACGGATTGTGTAAAATATAAATATTATGTAATAAAGGGTGTCCCATTAAGACTGCCTATTTTAACTGATGCTCCAGTTTTTTTGTGCACCTTACACACTTACATACATACGTCTCGCGTAAGATTTAGCACAAAACTCAGCAGGCTTATTCCTAAGCAAATAACACCAGCAGTAAGATATTTACATGCTAAAGCAATTTACCACAAGGACCTCCGATCCAGAAATGTATTTTCCAAAATGGAAAAGCTGTCGTTACCGATTTTAGCTTGTTTAGTACCAGCGAGCTTGCGTACAATGACATAGAATTGCGTATACCAAAAGGCTGGGTATGTTATCTAGGTCCAGAGCTTCTAAGTTTACTGCCAACTTACAAGACTATTGTACCCTTCTCCAAAGCATTGGATAACTTCCCATTTGGCACTATTTGGTATGAAGTGCTCTCCGGAAAAATCCCACACAGCGGACATCGATACGAAGCATTGACCGGAAAGTCGGTAATGGATAGGTACAAACATTAGACATATAAGCATTGAATTTATTTTTGGATTATGCTTCTTGTAGTGTTTAAAGTTTATTTATTTTTTTTTTTTCATTTCTTCTTACTCAGAATTCTTAAAGGGTCACCCCACCCGTTAATCTTTATTTTGTTTTCATTTAGCCAATTGAAGTGGCATTCAACTCTATTTTTTAATTATTTATAAATACTGAATGTCATCAACTTTTTTTATATTTTGCTTCTCAGAACTTGAATTCTTTTACATTGTATATATTATTTACATTGTATGTATTATAGAAATAAAAATAAAAAAGAAACCAAGTTTTCTTCTAATTCCCTCATTTCTGGACAAGTTTTTAAACAGAATGGCGAAAAAAAATGCATCAGCTATCTACATTAGAACAGCATAACATAATTAATCAGTTTTGTTTCGGAAAACACCATTTATTCAGTGTATTACAAGAAAATGTCTTTTTACTAGTACGTACCTTTGTCTGTACACAGATGTATTGACATTGGTGAGAATCCACCATAAAGATCTGAAGGTTAAATACTATAACGCCATTAAAGCTAAGCAAAAAACTGAAGAGGGTGGGAGCAGTAAGAACTACAAAGCTCTCAATAGCAACAACCCCTCACTCAAACCAAAAAACATTCGCAAGAGTAAAAATAAATGCAACAACAAAGAAAACTGACTAAACAGAAAACATAAGAAAACCATCAAGAACAAAAGCAACTACTGCAAAAACACCGTATATGGTTTCGGAGGAGCTCCTTACGTTGCTTAAAGAGAAAATTATGCGATGAGCTTAAATTCGTAGAAGTCAAGCTTTTCACCACAACCAGACCCAAAAGGAAGAAACGGAAACTACCGTTCTTCCTAGTTCAGATAACTCCCAACACCAAACTGGATTATCTACGGAGCATCAAAGTCTGGGACTACAAGATTGTGTCATGGGAAAGAGTAAGAAGGGAAGAACACAATGTGTTCGCTGCCAAAGACTCGGTCATGCCACGTGGAACTGCGACACGTAGCTTCCACGTCCGAGGAATGCGCTCTATGCAAGAACGAAGAGACAGAAAAAATCCAACTCTCTTGTGATTTATGTAAGATCGCGGGACGCATCGAGCTCTATCGGTGTTGTCATAAATACCATTACATAAAAAGTGTTTTCATCGCTTGGCAGCAGAAAGTGAAAGTTAAACGTCCATCCGGGCATATATGTAACATCAGCCCTTACTTCCCAAGTTACCTACCACAAATGAATGCAGGTAGGGGAAATACTCTGTAACTGACATGCTGGCTACCTGGCTCTCGGTTCAAGGCCTTTACGTCAAATACAGGAAAAGGCTACGTGTGCAGATCAAATTTTCGCGCTACTGCCGGCCCTAATGCACCTTTCGTCGTATTGGGTACGTACATGGCAGAGCAAACATTGAAGGTCCTTGCAGTCAATGCCAATTCACTGATAAGGTTCGAAAGATAAGCCGCACTATTTAAGTTGTTTAAAGACCAAGTCCCAGATGTGCTTTTGGTAAGTGAAACTAAAGCTTACCAAAGGCTGAAAAATGAGGCACAGAAGATACAAATCCATATCAACCGTGTTAATAGACATCCAAAATCATTGTCAAATGAAGAAATGTCACATCGTTTTATAAAACAAATTCAATTATTTTTCTCCTGTGACTTCACATTAAGAAACCGGTCATTGGGATAAAATGCAAGGATTGCTGTCATATAAAATGTGAGTCGAAAGCTCCATTAGGCTACTACGACATGGATGGGTGGGTGTTAAATACCTCGAGCATCAAATATTGAGGAAAGTGCAACATATTTCGATACGCATTCCAATAAAAGACGAAATATGTCAGATAGCGCTAACGAAAAATCACCATCCTATTCGGGAATGCAAAACGTGAAAGCAGTGGACAATACCATCATAAGTTGATACATTTTTTCCAGTATTTAATCTCTCAATTTATTATCTTGGCTGAAGTTTATAGGAGAAACAATATTGACAACAGGTTTTCTGGCTAAATTTTGGATGAACGCAACAATGAAAGTGATTGGGACCAGATTAATTCCGTTCAGATTACTGAGCCATAACATATGACGAATAAAATTTTGTAAATAAAGTTGGCACGGGATAACTCATCAAACCCATTTAGAAGCAAATAACACAGCAATAAGCTATTTATGGTAAAAAAAATTACTACAAAGAACTCCGATCCGGAACTATATTTTTCCAAGATGAAAAGGTTTTCATTACCGATTTTATCTAGATCCAGATCTTCTACGTTTACTGCCACCTTACAAGCCTATAACGAAATGTTGTCCCTTCTCCAGAGCATCGGACGTATTCCCGTTTGGCACTATTTGGGATCAACTACTGCCCGGAGAATTTCCACAAAGCGGATATCGATTTGAATCAATTATCTGACAAGTCGGTAATGGTAAATTACAAATATTAGTCATATTAGAAATATGGGTTATTATCAAAAAAAAGTTATCATGAAGTGCTGACAAACAACTCCCATGAAAATAAAAGTGTTCTTCGAACTTACTTATAGTATATCTAAAAAAGTTTTTAAACAGAATGGAGAGAAAAAAATTCAACCCCCATGAATATAGTATTAGAGCAGCATAGTTAATCAGTTTCATTTCAGAAATCACAGTTTATTTAGTATGTTACAAGAAATTGTGTTTTTACAAGTACGTGCCTTTGTCTGTTCACAGATGTATTGACATTGGTAGAGCTTTTGATGAGAATCCACTAGCCGGGCAAGGCAGCACCATCTTTTCAATGACGCTACTCGGCTAGGAATACGGGTGATACAAACTGCTCTTTTGATAATGCCCAAAGGTGGCATAGAGGCACAGTCTTACATCCTAAACAACTATATACCGGTAATAGAAAAAATCGTACACAACATGACGAACAAGAACATCACAACCCAAAAACTCGCGTCACTCCGATCCAGTTTTTATGAAGCCTGGCATTTTTTGGCAACCAACTCGTGGAATATTAAAATCTATAAACATTAACTATCAGTAAGAAACAATTGTGAATGGGGGTATCGAGGGGATCACAACCAACACTTTAAGAGGAATTACAAGTGGCAGACGAAAAAACACTGGCTAGCTGGCTAAAATGAGCGTAGGACTCGACAACCTCGACGACAGCAACAAAGATACGTGGAAAGTGCACATGAAGTCTGTGCTCATAAACTGTGAGCTGTGGGGATATGTTTCCCAAACTATTGAACGACCTACTGTGGATAATGAATTGGCCACTTGAAAACTGAAAGACGACAAGGCATTAGCTACAATTATTCTCAGCTTAAAGTCTTCACAGCTACACCATGTAACGTTGCCCATGATGCCTGGGTAAGACTGGAAGAAGTTCTGTCCAAGTGGCCCAGCGCGCAAAGTTATAATCTTCAAGCAATTGCTATGCTTAAAAATGACTGAAAATGGTTCGATGACGGAACACCTGAACAAATTTTTTGATCTGTTTAAAAAATTAATGGGAATGGAAATAAAATTACAAGATGAACTACTCGCCATCATTATGTTGTCAAGTTTGCCCAAAGACTATGACAATTTTATCATTGCAATCGAATCACGAGACTCTGACAGCAACGACAAACTTAAAAGTGAAGTTGAAGGAGGAGGCAAAACGAAGGGAAGGTGACACGTCCAAAGTTGGTTTACGCAGTCAACAAAAAATAAAATTTCGTCTGTGTTTATCCTGCAAAATAATGTAGCGGACACACATACTGTATTCAATACTCAAATTAGCAAAGACGATTGGGTGTGGTAAAGCGGTGCATCTTGTCATATTATTATGGGTTGCGTTAATAGGTTTTCGTCCACCTCTTTGGAATCAGCAGAATAATAATATTTTCAACATCACTAGATATGAGCACCAGCACTCTGCTGTTGCTAACGAAGCTTAGCTCCACGGGTAGCGAACCCAACAAAAAGTCGTATACGTTCCTAGGTTCGAGTCCCCGTGTAGGGTCGCAGTCGTCCATTTTTTTTTTCTTTCCATCGTCATGTTATGGTATGAGGACCTACTGTTGGGATTAGCGGATGGGTATGATCAGGTGATGTGGTCTGATGAACCAGTTGTTAGGAGACAAGGACGTACCGTTTGGAGTTGAGCGAAAGCAATCGAGAGGCAACTGGGAGTGGTGAGTGAAATTTGGAGGCTTCTTGGTGGGTGGGTTGGAAAAGAAAGGTTGTGTTGTGAAGAGTTAAGGAGATCGGTTGTAGTCGAAATAAAAAAAAAATAGAAAAAAGGGTCGAGGAAAATTAACTTGTTCGCCCTTGTTCGTTCCCCTACGCATGGAATAAGAAAAAAAAATAAAAAAATAAAAAAAAAAGTGTTATCTTAATTAAAAAGGCAGAAGAACATACCCTTGAACCAAGCGGGGAAATCGGTAGTGGTTCGGTAGCATAATAAAAAAAAAGGAAAAAAAAAGTATAGAAGCTATCGGAAAACGTATTTTCTTGTGCGTGAAATAATTTTCCTTGGTGGCTGGAGATCGTTCGACATTCCGAGTTCCTTGCCCTATTTATTTTTTTTTGTGACCCGCACAATTGGAGTTTCCAATAAGAAACAGCTGGAGTCGAGAGGATCGCCACGAATCGAGCCGGACTGAGAGCAGCGATGCTTAGGAGTTAAGCATACTTATATTTATACTAAATTTTATATGGTATATATTATTATACTAAAATTCTCCATACGCGGGCATATGTATATTATATAGTATTTGGTTTAGTTGATTATGCTGTACGTGTCGCGAATGATAGATGTTCTGGGTTCGTTTCCGCGATTTTAGTTTATCTATTTTTTTTTGATTTTCTTTTCTTTCTTTTCTTTTTCTATTCTACTCGTAAGCTATTTGAATTTGTTAAGGTAGAATTAATCTAGATTGTAAGATCGAATTTTGTAATACATATTATACTTTAAGTGAATTAAAGGAACCGAAAATTTTGTAACGTTGGGGAAAACATTGGTTTTTTTTTTTTTTTTTTTATTTATTTGTCATAATAAAAGGAGCGCGAATCCCACATTTAGTCGCGATTCTGGGTGTGGGTTAGTTAAACGATAGAGAGCAATCGCGTGGCGCCCATTCTTACCATCTTAACCTACGACCACTCCTCGTGGTGGTCGGGCACTCTTCCGTGGTACGACGCGTTGGACAGAGAATTCGGCGGTAACAATATGTGTTGTGACAAGAAACAGTTTGCTAATATTAAGGCGCAAATAGAGAAAATCGAAGTATCGGGAAATCAGTTTATCTTCTCTGAAGGTATAGGGACAGTCAGAATTGAAACATAAGAAGGTGAAATTTCGTTGGTAGACGTTTGTATGTCCCGGTGCTCCAATATAATTTTATTTCGTTAAGAAAAGCAGTTAAAAGTAAATTAATAATTGAACTCGATAGTGGTTGTGGTGTAATTAAAAACCAGAACGGATTGGTGATACTGCGTGCTAAGAAATCAGGAGGGTTTTTCATTTATAGTAAAAGTAAAAATACTTTGGGCACAGTGAAAACACTGGATAGAGACATATTGGAATGGCACCGAAAATACGGTCGTCTTAATATCCGAGGTTTAAAATATTTAAATACGAATAAGATGGTTCATGGAATGTGGCTCAATATTAGTAGTAAAGTTCCGGAGTGCGAAATTTGTTTGAGGGGCAAAATATGCTCAAAACCATTTGCTAAGAACCTTGGCAAGCGCAGTAAAGACATCTTGGAAATTATCCACAATGATGTTTACGGGCCTATGCGTAATGTTTCCCTCGGTGGCGCAAAATACTTTGTATCTTTTATTGACGATTACAGTCGTCGAATATTCGTGTACTTTATTAAAAATAAATCTGATATATTCGAGTGCTTCAAAAACGTTTGAAAGTATTGTGGAACTTGAGACAAATAATAAGATAAAAATACTACGCACCGATAATGGCAGTGAGTACACAAACCACGTCTTTGATGATTTTCTAAAACGCGAGGGTATAAAAAGAGAATTTTCTGTTCCATATACACCTCAACAAAACGGTGTGGCCGAGCGTGCAAATCAGACTTTGGTGGAAATATCAAGATGCATGTTAATGGACTCGGGTGTATCAGATTTTCTCTGGGGTGAGGCAATAAATACTGCTGTTTAATTATGTAACCGTGCGCCAACAAGGATTTTGGGAAACACCACACCATATGAAACCTGGTTTGGTTACAAGCAAGTCTTCGGCCAAAAGGCAATTATTTTGGATAAACGCACAAGTAAATCAAAATTCGTGCCCGAAGGCATTGAATGCTTTATGGTAGGATACTCAACCCCATCAAAGGCTTATAGATTGTTTGAACCAAAAAGCAGAAAAATTCACACGAGTCAGGATGTACGTTTTATTGTTTCCAACCTGATTCTGGTGGTAATTCTGTCAAGGGAAAAAATGTTGTTGCCGACGAAATCATTCATGCCTCGGACACCAAAGAACAAAATATATCAGTGGAAGAAGAGGAAATTGTAAAAGAAGAGAAAGACGCGAAAGAAGGTAATATCGCGGTTGTTGAAGAGAAAATTTTTGCTGAACCCAATAGCGTTAGCAAAGAAGCCGAGAGCGGTTGTACTGGACAAAATGATAATGATGTTAATAGGAATGTTGCTGTTAATAATGCTGATGACACTATTGCCGCGGATGTTGCTTTGTGTAGTGGGGAAAAATTTTACAAAAGAGGAGTTGGATTAACAATGACGTTACGTTCTCGTAAGCCGTCACAATCGAATTCTGCAAATTTTCTTAGTGCTAAAATGTTGCAAGACCCGCTAAGTACAAAAGAAGCGCTCGGCAGAGAAGATGGGGATAAATGGAGAAAGGTGATGCAGGAGGAAATGAATTCCTTACAGAAAAACCGAACCTGGGAGCTAGTTGAATTACCTAAAAACAGTCAAGCTATTAAATCGAGATGGGTATTCAATATAAAGTACAATAAAAATGGTGGGATAGAGCGATATAAAGCAAGACTAGTGGCGAAGGGATGCAGTCAGCGGTATGGTGTGGACTATGGCGAGACTTTTTCTCCCGTGGTAAAGTACTCATCTGTTCGTTTAATTCTTGCCTTATCAGCAGAATTTGATTTGTGTGTGCACCAAATGGACGTATCTTCCGCATATTTGAGTGGCGAGCTAAAGGAGGAAGTATTCATGGAGCAGCCATAGTGTTTTACCGATTCCAAGAATCAACAAAAAGTGTGCCGTTTAAAGAAGGCACTATGTTGCCTAAAACAATCAGGTCGTGAATGGAACCAGGAACTAGACGTTGCTCTACGATGGATAGGATTCTCGAAATGCAATGGTGACGCTTGTGTGTATAAACTTAACAATGATGGCAATATAAACTTAATATAATGGACGATATATTGTTGGCATGTTCAAATTTCGATCACCTAAACACAATAAAAACCGCAATCAGTTCGCAATCTGAGGTGGTTGACAAAGGTCCTGTCGACTATTTTCTTCGGATGGAAATCACCAAAAATCAAAGTTCAATCCAGATTTCACAAAAACAATTTATACAAAAATTACTTGTCGAATTCGAGATGGTGCAAAGCAGATCATGTGCGACGCCTTTAAAACCAGGAAGCATGTTTAAAAAGTGTCTTGATTGTTCCAAATCTAAGTGCTCATTGGTGTATGAAAAACAGTACCAGTCCCTCATCGGCTCCTTGATGTATTTGGGAGTTTGCTCTAGACCAGACATCATGCACTCTGTATGCATGCCAAATTCAACAAGAACCCATATGCAGAACACCTGAATGCAGCAAAACACATCCTGAGGTATCTTAGTAACACCCTAAATTTTAAACTTAAATATTTTCAGAATGGGCAACATCTAAAAGCCGCCATTTCGTGGGAGAGTAAAAAGCAACAAACGGTGGCACTAAGTAGTACCGAGGCCGAATATGTGGCACTTTCTGCAGCATCAAAGGAGGTTGTATATTTAAGGAGTTTCTTGGCAGAATTGGGCTTCAATATTCTTATCGACGGCCCGACTGATCTTTTTAGAGACAACGTAAGCGCTCAACATCTGGTGAAAAACCCTGTGTATCACAACAGAACGAAACATATAAATATAAAGGTTCACTACATACGAGAAGTGTTTAGTAAGGGACTTATCCATATAACATAATGTATATTCCAACTGGTAATATGATTGCCGACATCTTTACCAAGAATTTAAAAAAAATAAACACTCGCAATTATGGTCTTTATCAGGCTTTACAAATGTTTCAAAAGACTAATTATTATTATTTGTTTTTTATGCTTGAATTACTATCTCTACGAATTTTGAAACAGTTATTAATTTTGGATTCTTACTAAATAAATTATTCACGTACGTTCTAGAATTAACCATATTTAATGAAATGTAGTTATTGAGGGAAGGATTGTTGCATATAAAATCCCATATAGATTAATTGCTGTAAATTTGTTGCATAACACTTACACATGCTAATATATATACATAGTAACACATTCATACAAAACAACATAAGCTAACGTATAAATACGGCAAACCAGATTAACTAGTTGTCAGTTGTTATAATAAACTCATCATTTAACATTGCGTGAAGATCTTTTATTTACACAAGTTCCCAATAAAAACTTGGTCTTACTTTAAGGGAATTTCCTAGAAAGAGCGAATGGTCTCGAAGAAAAAAAAATTTACTTTCGAGAAACTTCTTCATTTATGACTTAATGTATGGCAGCGACCACTGTGCAGTGGTTGGATGCAGAAGAAAAACCTAGCACACCCCCAAAATAGGCCTTCACCCAGAAAAAGATATGGTCACAATTTGATGGATATCGAAAGGACCAATTCACTTCTTATTTCTTGAATTAGGGAGAACGGTAAATGCAGTCAAATATTGTGAGGAAATCGACATAGTGCATGCAAAATTGCGTTGCCAAATAAGCATGATCTGATCCTATTGCATGACAATGCTAGACATCATACATCACGTTTAATGGTGCAAATTACTACAGTCGGTATTTGAAATTTTCCGCATCCACCAGTCTCTTGATGTTTCTCAAATAGAAAATCACCATTTCCGCAGTCTGGAGTCATTTTGTCGGCAGAAGGTATTGCAAAACCAAGCAGAGAGGGCATACGGGTAAAAGAATTTGAAGACTTTATAGCGTCCAAAAATCAAACCTTCTATAAAGTTGGGAAAAAAGTTATAGATGCTAAGGGTTCATATTTTAACTAATAACAAATTACAATATAAAAAAGAAACATTATGGCTTTTAAATTTTTACCTCAAAATCGGACATTTCGTTTGGTACAACCTATAGAGAAATCCATCTGTTGTTAAATTTACACAAGAATTGGGGAAATTACCTGATAGGAAGTTCGACTCAGATTCGGAAATTTATTATTGCAAAAGAGTGGTAACATCAGAAGTTTTTCCTTTCCGTAAGACTAAAAATGTGCCACCTCCGGAATAGTTTGCAATCAATCGCCATTGTCATGATAAATGTGCATATATACTCTTATTCTTGTAATTTTACTCGTCTTTTTATTAAATATCAATTATTTACTCTGTTGTAAAATGAAACCTGACGTCATACTGTCAGCTTTGCGACCGCTTTGATATTTCAATCCACATATTTTCATATTAAGATAAGTGGTTCAATTAAACTGACATTATTTAGGTCGCTTACACATCTTACCTGTTTTGAGTTCAGGAAACC
Organism: Volucella zonaria; assembly: GCA_963966105.1. Taxonomy (NCBI): domain Eukaryota; kingdom Metazoa; phylum Arthropoda; class Insecta; order Diptera; family Syrphidae; genus Volucella; species Volucella zonaria. Next base: position 1,794,051 of record OZ014536.1, on the reverse strand, counting down.
TAGTACTGCAGAATTCCAAAGAATTTGCAACTTATGAAGAAAAAACATTTTCTGAAAGAAATTTTTAAGCAACGATTTTTTTTTTGTGGACTTGTAGCTTTATTTTCATTCAATTTTTTATTACGAATATAAAATTGAATATTACGCAAATTATACTAATGTAAAATTGGAAAATATTTTGCATAAAACTGGCAAAGGAAAGAAACGTTCGTCAGGAGCCACTCATGGAACTACTAAACAAAAGATAAAAAGATAAAAAAAACAAAAAAAAAAAGTACGTGGGATCCCTCCTAGATTTAGGGGACCAACAAAATCTGAAATAAAAGTTTTATTGAACAAGAAAACGATATGTCGGTGTTTAGCGCCGTTGTAGGGGCTTTATGCGCTCTCAACGATGACGAATTACTACCTACTGTTGGTGGGACTTTTTCTGTGTCACCACCTCGCAGAACATCGCTTACAATACGTCGACATTCACCCCCAATCAGAATCGCAACAGCAAAAATATCAAAATTTTGTTTTAATACCCGCTAATTTTCTGCCACATTTCCATTTAATTTTAATATTTCTGGCGTTCGTACAACAAAATTACTAGCAACACTTCCACCAGTATCCATTTCGAATTTGTCTTCTTCTTCTGAGTCTCGGTTTTCAGTTTCTACTTCACTCCTTGTTTTCATTATTTAATACCGGATACCGGCTGCGCTATGTGATATTACTTTGGTGTTCGGTATACGATTAATTCTTTATTTTAGTACTCATACACAAATACATACATGCATTTATAACAGCGAGAAGGGAGATGGAACCGCAAGATCTCCAGAAATCTTAACTGCAGCAATAGCAACAAAACCAAACTCAAACTCAAAAACATCGGCAACAGCAACAACAATCAAGCAACCAACCAAAAAGCGGAATAACCAGCAAATATTACATAATAATACAAGAAAACTATCAATAATAGGAGCAACTACAACAACACCGTTTGTGGATCCGAAGGAGCTCCAAGCGCTGCTTAAAGAGAAAGAGTATAATGTGATCAAATTTGTAGCCAAAGGTTCAAGCATTGAACTGCGACACCGGACGTGCCCCACACAATCCGTGTTGTCCTGAATACCAATACATAAAAAGATTAAACTTCGCTCGGTATAGGAAAGTGGGAGTGAAACGTCCACCCACGCATATGTGTACAAACACCAGCCGTTACTCACCAAACTACGATATTTTTTTTCATTTTTCATTTTAATTTATATATTTATTCACTTTACAATTGACAAAATTAGATACAAATATAGAATGCAAGATCTTAATTAAAAAAAAAAATTCAGAATTAATAAGGGAAACAAGGAGTTACTTAACAGAATACAAATAAAGAGAGATTAAAAAGTAAATAATTTATCAATTGAAAAATGAAAAAATACATTCTGTAGTTAACTAAAACTAGTGTCGAATGCATCAATTAGAAGACTATGATTAAAAAATACAAAACGTAATAAAATGGTGTGAAGAGAGGACAAAACAAATGTTAAGATTCATCGATTATTAAAAAAATTCTTTAATCATTCAACGAAATCAGACCATGCGATTAATTAAATGGTTTATTTCATGTAGGTCGAAGTGAAATAGCCATTCCTTAACCTTCCTATTTCGAACGACAAGATTTCTGCTTTGCCTAATTTCAAGCGGCAATATATTATATAATCTGGGAGCAACAGAGGAGTAACAGTTCAAAAAGTGACCAATCCTTGCAATTGGTTTTTCTCGCCTTCTCGGAAACCGGAGCAAAATATTCCCCAGATTTGTATGGCGTTTAAAACATCAGAGAGCATGCATTAGAGGAAGGCGTAATACACCTCCGTGGGGCTATTAGTTTAGAAACTACAGCGCTTTTTGTGGGGCACTTGATACGGTTGAAACGGGTGTTATTTTCGAAGCATTTGGTTTTTCTCGCTTTCTCGGAAACCGGAGCAAGATATTCCCCAGATTTGTATGGCGTTTAAAACATCAGAGAAAGCATTTCAGGAAGGTGTAACAGACCTCCCTATGGCTATTAGTTTAGAAATTACAGCGCTTTTTGAGGGACACTTGAAACGGTTGAAACGGGTGTTATTTTCGAAGCATTTGGTTTTTCTCGCTTTCTCTGAAAGCGGAGAAAGATATTCCCCAGCTTTGTATGGCGTTTAAAACACCAGAGAACATGCATTTTAGGAAGGTGTAACAGACCTCCCTATGGCTATTAGTTTAGAAATTACAGCGCTTTTTGTGGGACAATTGAAACGGTTGAAACAGGAGTTATTTTCGAAGCATTTGGTTTTTCTCGCCTTCTCGGAAACCGGAGCAAGATATTCTCCAGATTTGTATGGCGCTTAAAACATCAGAGAACACGGATTTGAGGAAGGTGTAATACACCTCCGTGCATTTTAGGAAGGTGTAACACATCTACTTAGAGCCCTTAGTTTAGAAATTACAGCGCTTTTTGTGGGACACTTGAAACGGTTGAAACGTGAGTTATTTTCGAAGCATTTGGCTTTTCTCGCTTTTTTGGAAACCGGAGCAAAATATTCCCCAGGTTTGTATGGCGTTTAAAACACCATAGAATCTGCATTTTAGGAAGGTGTAACACATCTACTTAGGGCCCTTAGTTTAGATATTACAGTGCTTTTTGTGGGACACTTGAAACGGTTGAAACGTGTGTTATTTTCGAAGCATTTGGTTTTTCTCACCTTCTCGGAAACCGGAAAAAATTATTCCCCAGATTTATGCGGTATTCAAACAAGCGAAGAACCGACTTTTTAGGAAGGCATAACACGCCTCCCTTGGGCTCTTTATATAGAAATTACAGCGCTTTTTGTGGGACACTTGAAACGGTTGAAACGGGTGTTATTTTCGAAGCATTTGGTTTTTCTCGCTTTCTCGGAAACCGGAGCAAAATATTCCCCAGGTTTGTATGGCGTTTAAAACACCATAAAACCTGCATTTTAGGAAGGTATAACACATCTACTTAGGGCCCTTAGTTTAGAAATTACAGCGCTTTTTGTGGGACACTTGAAACGGTTGAAACGGGTGTTATTTTCGAAGCATTTGGTTTTTCTCGCTTTCTCGGAAACCGGAGCAAAATATTCCCCAGGTTTGTATGGCGTTTAAAACACCATAAAACCTGCATTATAGGAAGGTGTAACACATCTACTTAGAGCCCTCAGTTTAGAAATTACAGCGCTTTTTGTGGGACACTTGAAACGGTTGAAACGTGAGTTATTTTCGAAGCATTTGGCTTTTCTCGCTTTTTTGGAAACCGGAGCAAAATATTCCCCAGGTTTGTATGGCGTTTAAAACACCATAGAACCTGCATTTTAGGAAGGTGTAACACATCTACTTAGGGCCCTTAGTTTAGATATTACAGTGCTTTTTGTGGGACACTTGAAACGGTTGAAACGTGTGTTATTTTCGAAGCATTTGGTTTTTCTCACCTTCTCGGAAACCGGAAAAAATTATTCCCCAGATTTATGCGGTATTCAAACAAGCGAAGAACCGGCTTTTTAGGAAGGTATAACACGCCTCCCTATGGATCTTAGGTTAGAAACTACAGCGCTTTTTGTGGGACACTTGAATGGTTTAAACGGGTGTTATTTTCGAAGCATTTGGTTTTTCTCACCTTCTCGAAAACAGGAAAAAACTATTCCCCAGCTTTATGTGGTGTTTAAACAAGCGAAGAACCGGCTTTTTAGGAAGGTATAACACGCCTCCCTTCTGCTCTTTATATAGAAATTACAGCGCTTTTTGTGGGACACTTGAAACGGTTGAAACGGGTGTTATTTTCGAAGCATTTGGTTTTTCTCGCTTTCTCGGAAACCGGAGCAAAATATTCCCCAGGTTTGTATGGCGTTTAAAACACCATAAAACCTGCATTTTAGGAAGGTGTAACACATCTACTTAGAGCCCTTAGTTTAGAAATTACAGCGCTTTTTGTGGGACACTTGAAACGGTTGAAACGTGAGTTATTTTCGAAGCATTTGGCTTTTCTCGCTTTTTTGGAAACCGGAGCAAAATATTCCCCAGGTTTGTATGGCGTTTAAAACACCATAGAATCTGCATTTTAGGAAGGTGTAACACATCTACTTAGGGCCCTTAGTTTAGATATTACAGTGCTTTTTGTGGGACACTTGAAACGGTTGAAACGTGTGTTATTTTCGAAGCATTTGGTTTTTCTCACCTTCTCGGAAACCGGAAAAAATTATTCCCCAGATTTATGCGGTATTCAAACAAGCGAAGAACCGACTTTTTAGGAAGGCATAACACTCCTCCCTTGGGCTCTTTATATAGAAATTACAGCGCTTTTTGTGGGACACTTGAAACGGTTGAAACGGGTGTTATTTTCGAAGCATTTGGTTTTTCTCGCTTTCTCGGAAACCGGAGCAAAATATTCCCCAGGTTTGTATGGCGTTTAAAACACCATAAAACCTGCATTTTAGGAAGGTATAACACATCTACCTAGGGCCCTTAGTTTAGAAATTACAGCGCTTTTTGTGGGACACTTGAAACGGTTGAAACGGGTGTTATTTTCGAAGCATTTGGTTTTTCTCGCTTTCTCGGAAACCGGAGCAAAATATTCCCCAGGTTTGTATGGCGTTTAAAACACCATAAAACCTGCATTATAGGAAGGTGTAACACATCTACTTAGAGCCCTCAGTTTAGAAATTACAGCGCTTTTTGTGGGACACTTGAAACGGTTGAAACGTGAGTTATTTTCGAAGCATTTGGCTTTTCTCGCTTTTTTGGAAACCGGAGCAAAATATTCCCCAGGTTTGTATGGCGTTTAAAACACCATAGAACCTGCATTTTAGGGAGGTGTAACACATCTACTTAGGGCCCTTAGTTTAGATATTACAGTGCTTTTTGTGGGACACTTGAAACGGTTGAAACGTGTGTTATTTTCGAAGCATTTGGTTTTTCTCACCTTCTCGGAAACCGGAAAAAATTATTCCCCAGATTTATGCGGTATTCAAACAAGCGAAGAACCGGCTTTTTAGGAAGGTATAACACGCCTCCCTATGGATCTTAGTTTAGAAACTACAGCGCTTTTTGTGGGACACTTGAATGGTTTAAACGGGTGTTATTTTCGAAGCATTTGGTTTTTCTCACCTTCTCGAAAACAGGAAAAAACTATTCCCCAGCTTTATGTGGTGTTCAAACAAGCGAAGAACCGGCTTTTTAGGAAGGTATAACACGCCTCCCTATGGATCTTAGTTTAGAAACTACAGCGCTTTTTGTGGGACATTTGAATGGTTTAAACGGGTGTTATTTTCGAAGCATTTGGTTTTTCTCACCTTCTCGGAGACCGGAAAAAATTATTCCCCAGATTTATGCGGTATTCAAACAAGCGAAGAACCGACTTTTTAGGAAGGCATAACACGCCTCCCTTGGGCTCTTTGTATAGAAATTACAGCGCTTTTTGTGGGACACTTGAAACGGTTGAAACGGGTGTTATTTTCGAAGCATTTGGTTTTTCTCGCTTTCTCGGAAACCGGAGCAAAATATTCCCCAGGTTTGTATGGCGTTTAAAACACCATAGAACCTGCATTTTAGGAAGGTGTAACACATCTACTTAGAGCCCTTAGTTTAGAAATTACAGCGCTTTTTGTGGGACACTTGAAACGGTTGAAACGTGTGTTATTTTCGAAGCATTTGGCTTTTCTCGCTGTTTTGGAACCCGGAGCAAAATATTCCCCAGGTTTGTATGGCGTTTAAAACACCATAGAACCTGCATTTTAGGATGGTGTAACACATCTACTTAGAGGCCTTAGTTTAGAAATTACAGCGCTTTTTGTGGGACACTTGAAACGGTTGAAACGTGTGTTATTTTCGAAGCATTTGGTTTTTCTCACCTTCTCGAAAACAGGAAAAAACTATTCCCCAGCTTTATGTGGTGTTCAAACAAGCGAAGAACCGGCTTTTTAGGAAGGTATAACACGCCTCCCTATGGATCTTAGTTTAGAAACTACAGCGCTTTTTGTGGGACACTTGAATGGTTTAAACGGGTGTTATTTTCGAAGCATTTGGTTTTTCTCACCTTCTCGGAGACCGGAAAAAATTATACCCCAGATTTATGCGGTATTCAAACAAGCGAAGAACCGACTTTTTAGGAAGGCATAACACGCCTCCCTAGGGCTCTTTATTTAGAAATTACAGCGCTTTTTGTGGGACACTTGAAAGGGTTGAAACGGGTGTTATTTTCGAAGCATTTGGTTTTTCTCGCTTTCTCGGAAACCGGAGCAAAATATTCCCCAGGTTTGTATGGCGTTTAAAACACCATAGAACCTGCATTTTAGGAAGGTGTAACACATCTACTTAGAGCCCTTAATGTAGAAATTACAGCGCTTTTTTTGGGACACTTGAAACGGTTGAAACGTGTGTTATTTTCGAAGCATTTGGTTTTTCTCACCTTCTCGGAAACCGGAAAAAACTATTCCCCAGCTTTATATGGTGTTCAAACTAGCGAAGAACCGGCTTTTTAGGAAGGTTTAACACGTCTCCCTAGGGATCTCAGTTTAGAAACTACAGCGCTTTTTGTGGGACACTTGAATGGTGTAAACGGGTGTTATTTTCGAAGCATTTGGTTTTTCTCGCTTTCTCGGAAACCGGAGCAAAATATTCCCCAGGTTTGTATGGCGTTTAGAACACCATAGAACCTGCATTTTAGGAAGGTGTAACACATCTACTTAGGGCTCTTAGTTTAGGAATTACAGCGCTTTTTGTGGGACACTTGAAACGGTTGAAACGTGTGTTATTTTCGAAGAATTTGGTTTTTCTCACCTTTTCGGAAACCGGAAAAAACTATTCCACAGCTTTATGTGGTGTTCAAACAAACGAAGAACCAGCTTTTTAGGAAGGTATAACACGTCTCCCGAGGGTCTTAGTTTAGAAACTACAGTGCTTTTTGTGGGACACTTGAATGGTTTAAACGGGTGTTATTTTCGAAGCATTTGGTTTTTCTCACCTTCTCGGAAACCGGAAAAAACTATTCCCCAGATTTATGCGGTATTCAAACAAGCGAAGAACCGACTTTTTAGGTAGGCATAACACGCCTCCCTAGGGCTCTTTATTTAGAAATTACAGCGCTTTTTGTGGGACACTTGAAACGGTTGAAACGGGTGTTATTTTCGAAGCATTTGGTTTTTCTCGCTTTCTCGGAAACCGGAGCAAAATATTCCCCAGGTTTGTATGGCGTTTAAAACACCATAGAACCTGCATTTTAGGAAGGTGTAACACATCTACTTAGAGCCCTTAATTTAGAAATTGCAGCGCTTTTTTTGGGACACTTGAAACGGTTGAAACGTGTGTTATTTTCGAAGCATTTGGTTTTTCTCACCTTCTCGGAAACCGGAAAAAACTATTCCACAGCTTTATATGGTGTTCAAACTAGCGAAGAACCGGCTTTTTAGGAAGGTATAACACGTCTCCCTAGGGATCTCAGTTTAGAAACTACAGCGCTTTTTGTGGGACACTTGAATGGTTTAAACGGGTGTTATTTTCGAAGCATTTGGTTTTTCTCGCTTTCTCGGAAACCGGAGCAAAATATTCCCCAGGTTTGTATGGCGTTTAAAACACCATAGAACCTGCATTTTAGGAAGGTGTAACACATCTACTCAGGGCCCTTAGTTTAGAAATTACAGTGCTTTTTGTGGGACACTTGAAACGGTTGAAACGTGTGTTTTTTCGAAGCATTTGGTTTTTCTCACCTTCTCGGAAACCGGAAAAAATTATTCCCCAGATTTAAGCGGTATTCAAACAAGCGAAGAACCGACTTTTTAGGAAGGCATAACACGCCTCCCTAGGGCTCTTTATTTAGAAATTACAGCGCTTTTTGTGGGACACTTGAAACGGTTGAAACGGGTGTTATTTTCGAAGCATTTGGTTTTTCTCGCTTTCTCGGAAACCGGAGCAAAATATTCCCCAGGTTTGTATGGCGTTTAAAACACCATAGAACCTGCATTTTAGGAAGGTGTAACACATCTACTTAGAGCCCTTAGTTTAGAAATTACAGCGCTTTTTGTGGGACACTTGAAACGGTTGAAACGTGTGTTATTTTCGAAGCATTTGGCTTTTCTCGCTTTTTTGGAACCCGGAGCAAAATATTCCCCAGGTTTGTATGGCGTTTAAAACACCATAGAACCTGCATTTTAGGATGGTGTAACACATCTACTTAGAGCCCTTAATTTAGAAATTACAGCGCTTTTTGTGGGACACTTGAAACGGTTGAAACGTGTGTTCTTTTCGAAGCATTTGGTTTTTCTCACCTTCTCGAAAACAGGAAAAAACTATTCCCCAGCTTTATGTGGTGTTCAAACAAGCGAAGAACCGGCTTTTTAGGAAGGTATAACACGCCTCCCTATGGATATTAGTTTAGAAACTACAGCGCTTTTTGTGGGACACTTGAATGGTTTAAACGGGTGTTATTTTCGAAGCATTTGGTTTTTCTCACCTTCTCGGAAACCGGAAAAAATTATTCCCCAGATTTATGCGGTATTCAAACAAGCGAAGAACCGACTTTTTAGGAAGGCATTACACGCCTACCTAGGGCTCTTTATTTAGAAATTACAGCGCTTTTTGTGGGAGACTTGAAACGGTTGAAACGGGTGTTATTTTCGAAGCATTTGGTTTTTCTCGCTTTCTCGGAAACCGGAGCAAAATATTCCCCAGGTTTGTATGGCGTTTAAAACACCATAGAACCTGCATTTTAGGATGGTGTAACACATCTACTTAGAGTCCTTAATTTAGAAATTACAGCGCTTTTTGTGGGACACTTGAAACGGTTGAAACGTGTGTTCTTTTCGAAGCATTTGGTTTTTCTCACCTTCTCGAAAACAGGAAAAAACTATTCCCCAGCTTTATGTGGTGTTCAAACAAGCGAAGAACCGGCTTTTTAGGAAGGTATAACACGCCTCCCTATGGATATTAGTTTAGAAACTACAGCGCTTTTTGTGGGACACTTGAATGGTTTAAACGGGTGTTATTTTCGAAGCATTTGGTTTTTCTCACCTTCTCGGAAACCGGAAAAAATTATTCCCCAGATTTAAGCGGTATTCAAACAAGCGAAGAACCGACTTTTTAGGAAGGCATAACACGCCTCCCTAGGGCTCTTTATTTAGAAATTACAGCGCTTTTTGAGGGACACTTGAAACGGTTGAAACGGGTGTTATTTTCGAAGCATTTGGTTTTTCTCGCTTTCTCGGAAACCGGAGCAAAATATTCCCCAGGTTTGTATGGCGTTTAAAACACCATAGAACCTGCATTTTAGGAAGGTGTAACACATCTACTTAGAGCCCTTAGTTTAGAAATTACAGCGCTTTTTGTGGGACACTTGAAACGGTTGAAACGTGTGTTATTTTCGAAGCATTTGGCTTTTCTCGCTTTTTTGGAACCCGGAGCAAAATATTCCCCAGGTTTGTATGGCGTTTAAAACACCATAGAACCTGCATTTTAGGAAGGTGTAACACATCTACTTAGGGCTCTTAGTTTAGAAATTACAGCGCTTTTTGTTGGACACTTGAAACGGTTGAAACGTGTGTTATTTTCGAAGAATTTGGTTTTTCTCACCTTCTCGGAAACCGGAAAAAACTATTCCACAGCTTTATGTGGTGTTCAAACAAGCGAAGAACCAGCTTTTTAGGAAGGTATAACACGTCTCCCTAGGGGTCTTAGTTTAGAAACTACAGTGCTTTTTGTGGGACACTTGAATGGTTTAAACGGGTGTTATTTTCGAAGCATTTGGTTTTTCTCACCTTCTCGGAAACCGGAAAAAATTATTCCCCAGGTTTATGCGGTATTCAAACAAGCGAAGAACCGACTTTTTAGGAAGGCATTACACGCCTACCTAGGGCTCTTTATTTAGAAATTACAGCGCTTTTTGTGGGAGACTTGAAACGGTTGAAACGGGTGTTATTTTCGAAGCATTTGGTTTTTCTCGCTTTCTCGGAAACCGGAGCAAAATATTCCCCAGGTTTGTATGGCGTTTAAAACACCATAGAACCTGCACTTTAGGAAGGTGTAACACATCTACTTAGAGTCCTTAATTTAGAAATTGCAGCGCTTTTTTTGGGACACTTGAAACGGTTGAAACGTGTGTTATTTTCGAAGCATTTGGTTTTTCTCACCTTCTCGGAAACCGGAAAAAACTATTCCACAGCTTTATATGGTGTTCAAACTAGCGAAGAACCGGCTTTTTAGGAAGGTATAACACGTCTCCCTAGGGATCTCAGTTTAGAAACTACAGCGCTTTTTGTGGGACACTTGAATGGTTTAAACGGGTGTTATTTTCGAAGCATTTGGTTTTTCTCGCTTTCTCGGAAACCGGAGCAAAATATTCCCCAGGTTTGTATGGCGTTTAAAATACCATAAAACCTGCATTATAGGAAGGTATAACACATCTACTTAGGGCCCTTAGTTTAGAAATTACAGTGCTTTTTGTGGGACACTTGAAACGGTTGAAACGTGTGTTATTTTCGAAGCATTTGGTTTTTCTCACCTTCTCGGAAACCGGAAAAAATTATTCCCCAGATTTACGCGGTATTCAAACAAGCGAAGAACCGACTTTTTAGGAAGGCATAACATGCCTCCCTCGGGCTCTTTATATAGAAATTACAGCGCTTTTTGTGGGACACTTGAAACGGTTGAAACGGGTGTTATTTTCGAAGCATTTGGTTTTTCTCGCTTTCTCGGAAACCGGAGCAAAATATTCCACAGGTTTGTATGGCGTTTAAAACACCATAGAACCTGCATTTTAGGAAGGTGTAACACATCTACTTAGAGCCCTTAGTTTAGAAATTACAGCGCTTTTTGTGGGACACTTGAAACGGTTGAAACGTGTGTTATTTTCGAAGCATTTGGCTTTTCTCGCTTTTTTGGAACCCGGAGCAAAATATTCCCCAGGTTTGTATGGCGTTTAAAACACCATAGAACCTGCATTTTAGGATGGTGTAACACATCTACTTAGAGCCCTTAATTTAGAAATTACAGCGCTTTTTGTGGGACACTTGAAACGGTTGAAACGTGTGTTATTTTCGAAGCATTTGGTTTTTCTCACCTTCTCGAAAACAGGAAAAAACTATTCCCCAGCTTTATGTGGTGTTCAAACAAGCGAAGAACCGGCTTTTTAGGAAGGTATAACACGCCTCCCTATGGATCTTAGTTTAGAAACTACAGCGCTTTTTGTGGGACACTTGAATGGTTTAAACGGGTGTTATTTTCGAAGCATTTGGTTTTTCTCGCTTTCTCGGAAACCGGAGCAAAATATTCCCCAGGTTTGTATGGCGTTTAAAACACCATAGAACCTGCATTTTAGGAAGGTGTAACTCATCTACTTAGAGCCCTTAGTTTAGAAATTACAGCGCTTTTTGTGGGACACTTGAAACGGTTGAAACGTGTGTTATTTTCGAAGCATTTGGTTTTTCTCGCTTTCTCGGAAACCGGAGCAAAATATTCCCCAAGTTTGTATGGCGTTTAAAACACCATAGAACCTGCATTTTAGGATGGTGTAACACATCTACTTAGAGCCCTTAATTTAGAAATTACAGCGCTTTTTGTGGGACACTTGAAACGGTTGAAACGTGTGTTATTTTCGAAGCATTTGGTTTTTCTCACCTTCTCGAAAACAGGAATAAACTATTCCCCAGCTTTATGTGGTGTTCAAACAAGCGAAGAACCGGCTTTTTAGGAAGGTATAACACGCCTCCCTATGGATCTTAGTTTAGAAACTACAGCGCTTTTTGTGGGACACTTGAATGGTTTAAACGGGTGTTATTTTCGAAGCATTTGGTTTTTCTCACCTTCTCGGAAACCGGAAAAAATTATTCCCCAGATTTATGCGGTATTCAAACAAGCGAAGAACCGACTTTTTAGGAAGGCACAACACGCCTCCCTTGGGCTCTTTATATAGAAACTACAGCGCTTTTTGTGGGACACTTGAAACGGTTGAAACGTGTGTTATTTTCGAAGCATTTGGTTTTTCTCGCTTTCTCGGAAACCGGAGCAAAATATTCCACAGGTTTGTATGGCGTTTAAAACACCATAGAACCTGCATTTTAGGAAGGTGTAACACATCTACTTAGAGCCCTTAGTTTAGAAATTACAGCGCTTTTTGTGGGACACTTGAAACGGTTGAAACGTGTGTTATTTTCGAAGAATTTGGCTTTTCTCGCTTTTTTCGAACCCGGAGCAAAATATTCCCCAGGTTTGTATGGCGTTTAAAACACCATAGAACCTGCATTTTAGGATGGTGTAACACATCTACTTAGAGCCCTTAATTTAGAAATTACAGCGCTTTTTGTGGGACACTTGAAACGGTTGAAACGTATGTTCTTTTCGAAGCATTTGGTTTTTCTCACCTTCTCGAAAACAGGAAAAAACTATTCCCCAGCTTTATGTGGTGTTCAAACAAGCGAAGAACCGGCTTTTTAGGAAGGTATAACACGTCTCCCTATGGATATTAGTTTAGAAACTACTGCGCTTTTTGTGGGACACTTGAATGGTTTAAACGGGTGTTATTTTCGAAGCATTTGGTTTTTCTCACCTTCTCGGAAACCGGAAAAACTATTCCCCAGATTTACGCGGTATTCAAACAAGCGAAGAACCGACTTTTTAGGAAGGCATAACACGCCTCCCTAGGGATCTTAGTTTAGAAACTACAGCGCTTTTTGTGGGACACTTGAATGGTTTAAACGGGTGTTATTTTCGAAGCATTTGGTTTTTCTCACCTTCTCGGAAACCGGAAAAAATTATTCCCCAGATTTATGCTTTGTTCAAACAAGCGAAGAACCGGCTTTTTAGGAAGGTATAACACGCCTCCCTATGGATCTTAGTTTAGAAACTACAGCGCTTTTTGTGGGACACTTGAATGGTTTAAACGGGTGTTATTTTCGAAGCATTTGGTTTTTCTCACCTTCTCGGAAACCGGAAAAAATTATTCCCCAGATTTATGCGGTATTCAAACAAGCGAAGAACCGACTTTTTTGGAAGGCATAACACGCCTCCCTAGGGCTCTTTATTTAGAAATTACAGCGCTTTTTGTGGGACACTTGAAACGTTGAAACGGGTGTTATTTTCGAAGCATTTGGTTTTTCTCGCTTTCTCGGAAACCGGAGCAAAATTTTCCCCAGGTTTGTATGGGGTTTAAAACACCATAGAACCTGCATTTTAGGAAGGTGTAACACATCTACTTAGAGCCCTTAATTTAGAAACTACAGCGCTTTTTGTGGGACACTTGAATGGTTTAAACGGGTGTTATTTTCGAAGCATTTGGTTTTTCTCACCTTCTCGGAAACCGGAAAAAATTATTCCCCAGATTTATGCGGTATTCAAACAAGCGAAGAACCGACTTTTTAGGAAGGCATAACACGCCTCCCTAGGGCTCTTTATTTAGAAATTACAGCGCTTTTTGTGGGACACTTGAAACGGTTGAAACGGGTGTTATTTTCGAAGCATTTGGTTTTTCTCGATTTCTCGGAAACCGGAGCAAAATATTCCCCAGGTTTGTATGGCGTTTAAAACACCATAGAACCTGCATTTTAGGAAGGTGTAACACATCTACTTAGAGCCCTTAATTTAGAAATTACAGCGCTTTTTGAGGGACACTTGAAACGGTTGAAACGTGTGTTATTTTCGAAGCATTTGGTTTTTCTCACCTTCTCGGAAACCGGAAAAAACTATTCCACAGCTTTATGTGGTGTTCAAACAAGCGAAGAACCGGCTTTTTAGGAAGGTATAACACGTCTCCCTAGGGATCTCAGTTTAGAAAGTACAGCGCTTTTTGTGGGACACTTGAATGGTTTAAACGGGTGTTATTTTCGAAGCATTTGGTTTTTCTCGCTTTCTCGGAAACCGGAGCAAAATATTCCCCAGGTTTGTATGGCGTTTAAAACACCATAGAACCTGCATTTTAGGAAGGTGTAACACATCTACTTAGGGCTCTTAGTTTAGAAATTACAGCGCTTTTTGTTGGACACTTGAAACGGTTGAAACGTGTGTTATTTTCGAAGAATTTGGTTTTTCTCACCTTCTCGGAAACCGGAAAAAACTATTCCACAGCTTTATGTGGTGTTCAAACAAGCGAAGAACCAGCTTTTTAGGAAGGTACAACACGTCTCCCTAGGGGTCTTAGTTTAGAAACTACAGTGCTTTTTGTGGTACACTTGAATGGTTTAAACGGGTGTTATTTTCGAAGCATTTGGTTTTTCTCACCTTCGCGGAAACCGGAAAAAATTATTCCCCAGATTTATGCGGTATTCAAACAAGCGAAGAACCGACTTTTTAGGAAGGTATAACACGCCTCCCTAGGGATCTTAGTTTAGAAAATACAGCGCTTTTTGTGGGACACTTGAGTGGTTTAAACGGGTGTTATTTTCGAAGCATTTGGTTTTTCTCACCTTCTCGGAAACCGGAAAAAATTATTCCCCAGATTTATGCGGTATTCAAACAAGCGAAGAACCGACTTTTTAGGAAGGCATAACACGCCTCCCTAGGGCTCTTTATTTAGAAATTACAGCGCTTTTTGTGGGACACTTGAAACGGTTGAAACGGGTGTTATTTTCGAAGCATTTGGTTTTTCTCGATTTCTCGGAAACCGGAGCAAAATATTCCCCAGGTTTGTATGGCGTTTAAAACACCATAGAACCTGCATTTTAGGAAGGTGTAACACATCTACTTAGGGCTCTTAGTTTAGAAATTACAGCGCTTTTTGTTGGACACTTGAAACGGTTGAAACGTGTTTATTTTCGAAGCATTTGGTTTTTCTCACTTTCTCGGAAACCGGAAAAAACTATTCCACAGCTTTATGTGGTGTTCAAACAAGCGAAGAACCAGCTTTTTAGGAAGGTTTAACACGTCTCCCTAGGGATCTCAGTTTAGAAACTACAGTGCTTTTTGTGGTACACTTGAATGGTTTAAACGGGTGTTATTTTCGAAGCATTTGGTTTTTCTCACCTTCGCGGAAACCGGAAAAAATTATTCCCCAGATTTATGCGGTATTCAAACAAGCGAAGAACCGACTTTTTAGGAACGTATAACACGTCTCCCTAGGGGTCTTAGTTTAGAAACTACAGTGCTTTTTGTGGTACACTTGAATGGTTTAAACGGGTGTTATTTTCGAAGCATTTGGTTTTTCTCACCTTCGCGGAAACCGGAAAAAATTATTCCCCAGATTTATGCGGTATTCAAACAAGCGAAGAACCGGCTTTTTAGGAAGGTATAACACGTCTCCCTAGGGATCTCAGTTTAGAAACTACAGCGCTTTTTGTGGGACACTTGAATGGTTTAAACGGGTGTTATTTTCGAAGCATTTGGTTTTTCTCGCTTTCTCGGAAACCGGAGCAAAATATTCCCCAGGTTTGTATGGCGTTTAAAACACCATAAAACCTGCATTGTAGGAAGGTATAACACATCTACTTAGGGCCCTTAGTTTAGAAATTACAGTGCTTTTTGTGGGACACTTGAAACGGTTGAAACGTGTGTTATTTTCGAAGCATTTGGTTTTTCTCACCTTCTCGGAAACCGGAAAAAACTATTCCCCAGATTTATGCGGTATTCAAACAAGCGAAGAACCGACTTTTTAGGAAGGCATAACATGCCTCCCTTGGGCTCTTTATATAGAAATTACAGCGCTTTTTGTGGGACACTTGAAACGTTTGAAACGGGTGTTATTTTCGAAGCATTTGGTTTTTCTCGCTTTCTCGGAAACCGGAGCAAAATATTCCACAGGTTTGTATGGCGTTTAAAACACCATAGAACCTGCATTTTAGGAAGGTGTAACACATCTACTTAGAGCCCTTAGTTTAGAAATTACAGCGCTTTTTGTGGGACACTTGAAACGGTTGAAACGTGTGTTATTTTCGAAGCATTTGGCTTTTCTCGCTTTTTTGGAACCCGGAGCAAAATATTCCCCAGGTTTGTATGGCGTTTAAAACACCATAGAACCTGCATTTTAGGATGGTGTAACACATCTACTTAGAGCCCTTAATTTAGAAATTACAGCGCTTTTTGTGGGACACTTGAAACGGTTGAAACGTGTGTTATTTTCGAAGCATTTGGTTTTTCTCACCTTCTCGAAAACAGGAAAAAACTATTCCCCAGCTTTATGTGGTGTTCAAACAAGCGAAGAACCGGCTTTTTAGGAAGGTATAACACGCCTCCCTATGGATCTTAGTTTAGAAACTACAGCGCTTTTTGTGGGACACTTGAATGGTTTAAACGGGTGTTATTTTCGAAGCATTTGGTTTTTCTCGCTTTCTCGGAAACCGGAGCAAAATATTCCCCAGGTTTGTATGGCGTTTAAAACACCATAGAACCTGCATTTTAGGAAGGTGTAACGCATCTACTTAGAGCCCTTAGTTTAGAAATTACAGCGCTTTTTGTGGGACACTTGAAACGGTTGAAACGTGTGTTATTTTCGAAGCATTTGGCTTTTCTCGCTTTTTTGGAACCCGGAGCAAAATATTCCCCAGGTTTGTATGGCGTTTAAAACACCATAGAACCTGCATTTTAGGATGGTGTAACACATCTACTTAGAGCCCTTAATTTAGAAATTACAGCGCTTTTTGTGGGACACTTGAAACGGTTGAAACGTGTGTTATTTTCGAAGCATTTGGTTTTTCTCACCTTCTCGAAAACAGGAAAAAACTATTCCCCAGCTTTATGTGGTGTTCAAACAAGCGAAGAACCGGCTTTTTAGGAAGGTATAACACGCCTCCCTATGGATCTTAGTTTAGAAACTACAGCGCTTTTTGTGGGACACTTGAATGGTTTAAACGGGTGTTATTTTCGAAGCATTTGGTTTTTCTCGCTTTCTCGGAAACCGGAGCAAAATATTCCCCAGGTTTGTATGGCGTTTAAAACACCATAGAACCTGCATTTTAGGAAGGTGTAACTCATCTACTTAGAGCCCTTAGTTTAGAAATTACAGCGCTTTTTGTGGGACACTTGAAACGGTTGAAACGTGTGTTATTTTCGAAGCATTTGGTTTTTCTCGCTTTCTCGGAAACCGGAGCAAAATATTCCCCAGGTTTGTATGGCGTTTAAAACACCATAGAACCTGCATTTTAGGATGGTGTAACACATCTACTTAGAGCCCTTAATTTAGAAATTACAGCGCTTTTTGTGGGACAGTTGAAACGGTTGAAACGTGTGTTATTTTCGAAGCATTTGGTTTTTCTCACCTTCTCGAAAACAGGAAAAAACTATTCCCCAGCTTTATGTGGTGTTCAAACAAGCGAAGAACCGGCTTTTTAGGAAGGTATAACACGCCTCCCTATGGATCTTAGTTTAGAAACTACAGCGCTTTTTGTGGGACACTTGAATGGTTTAAACGGGTGTTATTTTCGAAGCATTTGGTTTTTCTCACCTTCTCGGAAACCGGAAAAAATTATTCCCAGATTTATGCGGTATTCAAACAAGCGAAGAACCGACTTTTTAGTAAGGCACAACACGCCTCCCTTGGGCTCTTTATATAGAAACTACAGCGCTTTTTGTGGGACACTTGAAACGGTTGAAACGTGTGTTATTTTCGAAGCATTTGGTTTTTCTCGCTTTCTCGGAAACCGGAGCAAAATATTCCACAGGTTTGTATGGCGTTTAAAACACCATAGAACCTGCATTTTAGGAAGGTGTAACACATCTACTTAGAGCCCTTAGTTTAGAAATTACAGCGCTTTTTGTGGGACACTTGAAACGGTTGAAACGTGTGTTATTTTCGAAGAATTTGGCTTTTCTCGCTTTTTTCGAACCCGGAGCAAAATATTCCCCAGGTTTGTATGGCGTTTAAAACACCATAGAACCTGCATTTTAGGATGGTGTAACACATCTACTTAGAGCCCTTAATTTAGAAATTACAGCGCTTTTTGTGGGACACTTGAAACGGTTGAAACGTATATTCTTTTCGAAGCATTTGGTTTTTCTCACCTTCTCGAAAACAGGAAAAAACTATTCCCCAGCTTTATGTGGTGTTCAAACAAGCGAAGAACCGGCTTTTTAGGAAGGTATAACACGCCTCCCTATGGATATTAGTTTAGAAACTACAGCGCTTTTTGTGGGACACTTGAATGGTTTAAACGGGTGTTATTTTCGAAGCATTTGGTTTTTCTCACCTTCTCGGAAACCGGAAAAAACTATTCCCCAGATTTATGCGGTATTCAAACAAGCGAAGAACCGACTTTTTAGGAAGGCATAACACGCCTCCCTAGGGATCTTAGTTTAGAAACTACAGCGCTTTTTGTGGGACACTTGAATGGTTTAAACGGGTGTTATTTTCGAAGCATTTGGTTTTTCTCACCTTCTCGGAAACCGGAAAAAATTATTCCCCAGATTTATGCTTTGTTCAAACAAGCGAAGAACCGGCTTTTTAGGAAGGTATAATACGCCTCCCTATGGATCTTAGTTTAGAAACTACAGCGCTTTTTGTGGGACACTTGAATGGTTTAAACGGGTGTTATTTTCGAAGCATTTGGTTTTTCTCACCTTCTCGGAAACCGGAAAAAATTATTCCCCAGATTTATGCGGTATTCAAACAAGCGAAGAACCGACTTTTTTGGAAGGCATAACACTCCTCCCTAGGGCTCTTTATTTAGAAATTACAGCGCTTTTTGTGGGACACTTGAAACGGTTGAAACGGGTGTTATTTTCGAAGCATTTGGTTTTTCTCGCTTTCTCGGAAACCGGAGCAAAATATTCCCCAGATTTGTGTGGGGTTTAAAACACCATAGAACCTGCATTTTAGGAAGGTGTAACACATCTACTTAGAGCCCTTAATTTAGAAACTACAGCGCTTTTTGTGGGACACTTGAATGGTTTAAACGGGTGTTATTTTCGAAGCATTTGGTTTTTCTCACCTTCTCGGAAACCGGAAAAAATTATTCCCCAGATTTATGCGGTATTCAAACAAGCGAAGAACCGACTTTTTAGGAAGGCATAACACGCCTCCCTAGGGCTCTTTATTTAGAAATTACAGCGCTTTTTGTGGGACACTTGAAACGGTTGAAACGGGTGTTATTTTCGAAGCATTTGGTTTTTCTCGCTTTCTCGGAAACCGGAGCAAAATATTCCCCAGGTTTGTATGGGGTTTAAAACACCATAGAACCTGCATTTTAGGAAGGTGTAACACATCTACTTAGAGCCGTTAATTTAGAAATTACAGCGCTTTTTGAGGGACACTTGAAACGGTTGAAACGTGTGTTATTTTCGAAGCATTTGGTTTTTCTCACCTTCTCGGAAACCGGAAAAAACTATTCCACAGCTTTATGTGGTGTTCAAACAAGCGAAGAACCGGCTTTTTAGGAAGGTATAACACGTCTCCCTAGGGATCTCAGTTTAGAAAGTACAGCGCTTTTTGTGGGACACTTGAATGGTTTAAACCGGTGTTATTTTCGAAGCATTTGGTTTTTCTCGCTTTCTCGGAAACCGGAGCAAAATATTCCCCAGGTTTGTATGGCGTTTAAAACACCATAGAACCTGCATTTTAGGAAGGTGTAACACATCTACTTAGGGCTCTTAGTTTAGAAATTACAGCGCTTTTTGTTGGACACTTGAAACGGTTGAAACGTGTGTTATTTTCGAAGAATTTGGTTTTTCTCACCTTCTCGGAAACCGGAAAAAACTATTCCACAGCTTTATGTGGTGTTCAAACAAGCGAAGAACCAGCTTTTTAGGAAGGTACAACACGTCTCCCTAGGGGTCTTAGTTTAGAAACTACAGTGCTTTTTGTGGTACACTTGAATGGTTTAAACGGGTGTTATTTTCGAAGCATTTGGTTTTTCTCACCTTCGCGGAAACCGGAAAAAATTATTCCCCAGATTTATGCGGTATTCAAACAAGCGAAGAACCGACTTTTTAGGAAGGCATAACACGCCTCCCTAGGGCTCTTTATTTAGAAATTACAGCGCTTTTTGTGGGACACTTGAAACGGTTGAAACGGGTGTTATTTTCGAAGCATTTGGTTTTTCTCGATTTCTCGGAAACCGGAGCAAAATATTCCCCAGGTTTGTATGGCGTTTAAAACACCATAGAACCTGCATTTTAGGAAGGTGTAACACATCTACTTAGAGCCCTTAATTTAGAAATTACAGCGCTTTTTGTGGGACACTTGAAACGGTTGAAACGTGTGTTATTTTCGAAGCATTTGGTTTTTCTCACCTTCTCGGAAACCGGAAAAAACTATTCCACAGCTTTATGTGGTGTTCAAACAAGCGAAGAACCGGCTTTTTAGGAAGGTATAACACATCTCCCTAGGAATCTCAGTTTAGAAAGTACAGCGCTTTTTGTGGGACACTTGAATGGTTTAAACGGGTGTTATTTTCGAAGCATTTGGTTTTTCTCGCTTTCTCGGAAACCGGAGCAAAATATTCCCCAGGTTTGTATGGCGTTTAAAACACCATAGAACCTGCATTTTAGGAAGGTGTAACACATCTACTTAGGGCTCTTAGTTTAGAAATTACAGCGCTTTTTGTTGGACACTTGAAACGGTTGAAACGTGTGTTATTTTCGAAGAATTTGGTTTTTCTCACCTTCTCGGAAACCGGAAAAAACTATTCCACAGCTTTATGTGGTGTTCAAACAAGCGAAGAACCAGCTTTTTAGGAAGGTACAACACGTCTCCCTAGGGGTCTTAGTTTAAAAACTACAGTGCTTTTTGTGGGACACTTGAATGGTTTAAACGGGTGTTATTTTCGAAGCATTTGGTTTTTCTCACCTTCGCGGAAACCGGAAAAAATTATTCCCCAGATTTATACGGTATTCAAACAAGCGAAGAACCGACTTTTTAGGAAGGTATAACACGCCTCCCTAGGGATCTTAGTTTAGAAAATACAGCGCTTTTTGTGGGACACTTGAGTGGTTTAAACGGGTGTTATTTTCGAAGCATTTGGTTTTTCTCACCTTCTCGGAAACCGGAAAAAATTATTCCCCAGATTTATGCGGTATTCAAACAAGCGAAGAACCGACTTTTTAGGAAGGCATAACACGCCTCCCTAGGGCTCTTTATTTAGAAATTACAGCGCTTTTTGTGGGACACTTGAAACGGTTGAAACGGGTGTTATTTTCGAAGCATTTGGTTTTTCTCGATTTCTCGGAAACCGGAGCAAAATATTCCCCAGGTTTGTATGGCGTTTAAAACACCATAGAACCTGCATTTTAGGAAGGTGTAACACATCTACTTAGAACCCTTAATTTAGAAATTACAGCGCTTTTTGTGGGACACTTGAAACGGTTGAAACGTGTGTTATTTTCGAAGCATTTGGTTTTTCTCACCTTCTCGGAAACCGGAAAAAACTATTCCACAGCTTTATGTGGTGTTCAAACAAGCGAAGAACCGGCTTTTTAGGAAGGTATAACACATCTCCCTAGGAATCTCAGTTTAGAAAGTACAGCGCTTTTTGTGGGACACTTGAATGGTTTAAACGGGTGTTATTTTCGAAGCATTTGGTTTTTCTCGCTTTCTCGGAAACCGGAGCAAAATATTCCCCAGGTTTGTATGGCGTTTAAAACACCATAGAACCTGCATTTTAGGAAGGTGTAACACATCTACTTAGGGCTCTTAGTTTAGAAATTACAGCGCTTTTTGTGGGACACTTGAAACGGTTGAAACGTGTGTTATTTTCGAAGCATTTGGTTTTTCTCACCTTCTCGAAAACAGGAAAAAACTATTCCCCAGCTTTATGTGGTGTTCAAACAAGCGAAGAACCGGCTTTTTAAGAAGGTATAACACGTCTCCCTAGGGGTCTTAGTTTAGAAACTACAGTGCTTTTTGTGGGACACTTGAATGGTTTAAACGGGTGTTATTTTCGAAGCATTTGGTTTTTCTCACCTTCGCGGAAACCGGAAAAAATTATTCCCCAGATTTATGCGGTATTCAAACAAGCGAAGAACCGACTTTGTAGGAAGGTATAACACGCCTCCCTAGGGATCTTAGTTTAGAAAATGCAGCGCTTTTTGTGGGACACTTGAGTGGTTTAAACGGGTGTTATTTTCGAAGCATTTGGTTTTTCTCACCTTCTCGGAAACCGGAAAAAATTATTCCCCAGATTTATGCGGTATTCAAACAAGCGAAGAACCGACTTTGTAGGAAGGTATAACACGCCTCCCTAGGGATCTTTATTTAGAAATTACAGCGCTTTTTGTGGGACACTTGAAACGGTTGAAACGGGTGTTATTTTCGAAGCATTTGGTTTTTCTTGATTTCTCGGAAACCGGAGCAAAATATTCCCCAGGTTTGTATGGCGTTTAAAACACCATAGAACCTGCATTTTAGGAAGGTGTAACACATCTACTTAGAGCCCTTAATTTAGAAATTACAGCGCTTTTTGTGGGACACTTGAAACGGTTGAAACGTGTGTTATTTTCGAAGCATTTGGTTTTTCTCACCTTCTCGGAAACCGGAAAAAACTATTCCACAGCTTTATGTGGTGTTCAAACAAGCGAAGAACCGGCTTTTTAGGAAGGTATAACACATCTCCCTAGGAATCTCAGTTTAGAAAGTACAGCGCTTTTTGTGGGACACTTGAATGGTTTAAACGGGTGTTATTTTCGAAGCATTTGGTTTTTCTCGCTTTCTCGGAAACCGGAGCAAAATATTCCCCAGGTTTGTATGGCGTTTAAAACACCATAGAACCTGCATTTTAGGAAGGTGTAACACATCTACTTAGGGCTCTTAGTTTAGAAATTACAGCGCTTTTTGTGGGACACTTGAAACGGTTGAAACGTGTGTTATTTTCGAAGCATTTGGTTTTTCTCACCTTCTCGAAAACAGGAAAAAACTATTCCCCAGCTTTATGTGGTGTTCAAACAAGCGAAGAACCGGCTTTTTAAGAAGGTATAACACGTCTCCCTAGGGGTCTTAGTTTAGAAACTACAGTGCTTTTTGTGGGACACTTGAATGGTTTAAACGGGTGTTATTTTCGAAGCATTTGGTTTTTCTCACCTTCGCGGAAACCGGAAAAAATTATTCCCCAGATTTATGCGGTATTCAAACAAGCGAAGAACCGACTTTGTAGGAAGGTATAACACGCCTCCCTAGGGATCTTAGTTTAGAAAATACAGCGCTTTTTGTGGGACACTTGAGTGGTTTAAACGGGTGTTATTTTCGAAGCATTTGGTTTTTCTCACCTTCTCGGAAACCGGAAAAAATTATTCCCCAGATTTATGCGGTATTCAAACAAGCGAAGAACCGACTTTGTAGGAAGGTATAACACGCCTCCCTAGGGATCTTTATTTAGAAATTACAGCGCTTTTTGTGGGACACTTGAAACGGTTGAAACGGGTGTTATTTTCGAAGCATTTGGTTTTTCTCACCTTCTCGGAAACCGGAAAAAACTATTCCACAGCTTTATGTGGTGTTCAAACAAGCGAAGAACCGGCTTTTTAGGAAGGTATAACGCGTCTCCCTAGGGATCTCAGTTTAGAAAGTACAGCGCGTTTTGTGGGACACTTGAATGGTTTAAACGGGTGTTATTTTCGAAGCATTTGGTTTTTCTCGCTTTCTCGGAAACCGGAGCAAAATATTCCCCAGGTTTGTATGGCGTTTAAAACACCATAGAACCTGCATTTTAGGAAGGTGTAACACATCTACTTAGGGCTCTTAGTTTAGAAATTACAGCGCTTTTTGTGGGACACTTGAAACGGTTGAAACGTGTGTTATTTTCGAAGCATTTGGTTTTTCTCACCTTCTCGAAAACAGGAAAAAACTATTCCCCAGCTTTATGTGGTGTTCAAACAAGCGAAGAACCGGCTTTTTAAGAAGGTATAACACGTCTCCCTAGGGGTCTTAGTTTAGAAACTACAGTGCTTTTTGTGGGACACTTGAATGGTTTAAACGGGTGTTATTTTCGAAGCATTTGGTTTTTCTCACCTTCGCGGAAACCGGAAAAGATTATTCCCCAGATTTATGCGGTATTCAAACAAGCGAAGAACCGACTTTGTAGGAAGGTATAACACGCCTCCCTAGGGATCTTAGTTTAGAAAATACAGCGCTTTTTGTGGGACACTTGAGTGGTTTAAACGGGTGTTATTTTCGAAGCATTTGGTTTTTCTCACCTTCTCGGAAACCGGAAAAAATTATTCCCCAGATTTATGCGGTATTCAAACAAGCGAAGAACCGACTTTGTAGGAAGGTATAACACGCCTCCCTAGGGATCTTTATTTAGAAATTACAGCGCTTTTTGTGGGACACTTGAAACGGTTGAAACGGGTGTTATTTTCGAAGCATTTGGTTTTTCTCACCTTCTCGGAAACCGGAAAAAACTATTCCACAGCTTTATGTGGTGTTCAAACAAGCGAAGAACCGGCTTTTTAGGAAGGTATAACGCGTCTCCCTAGGGATCTCAGTTTAGAAAGTACAGCGCGTTTTGTGGGACACTTGAATGGTTTAAACGGGTGTTATTTTCGAAGCATTTGGTTTTTCTCGCTTTCTCGGAACCCGGAGCAAAATATTCCCCAGGTTTGTATGGCGTTTAAAACACCATAGAACCTGCATTTTAGGAAGGTGTAACACATCTACTTAGGGCTCTTAGTTTAGAAATTACAGCGCTTTTTGTTGGACACTTGAAACGGTTGAAACGTGTGTTATTTTCGAAGAATTTGGTTTTTCTCACTTTCTCGGAAACCGGAAAAAACTATTCCACAGCTTAATGTGGTGTTCAAACAAGCGAAGAACCAGCTTTTTAGGAAGGTACAACACGTCTCCCTAGGGGTCTTAGTTTAGAAACTACAGTGCTTTTTGTGGGACACTTGAATGGTTTAAACGGGTGTTATTTTCGAAGCATTTGGTTTTTCTCACCTTCTCGGAAACCGGAAAAAATTATTCAACAGATTTATGCGGTAATCAAACAAGCAAAGAACCGACTTTTTAGCAAGGTATAACACGCCTAACTAGGGATCTTAGTTTAGAAACTACAGCGCTTTTTGTGGGACACTTGAATGGTTTAAACGGGTGTTATTTTCGAAGCATTTGGTTTTTCTCGCTTTCTCGGAAACCGGAGCAAAATATTCCCCAGATTTGTATGGCGTTTAAAACACCATAGAACCTGCATTTTAGGAAGGTGTAACACATCTACTTAGGGCTCTTAGTTTAGAAATTACAGCGCTTTTTGTTGGACACTTGAAACGGTTGAAACGTGTGTTATTTTCGAAGAATTTGGTTTT
The DNA here is from genome assembly GCA_963966105.1 of Volucella zonaria. Lineage (NCBI taxonomy): Eukaryota > Metazoa > Arthropoda > Insecta > Diptera > Syrphidae > Volucella > Volucella zonaria. The sequence goes on along the minus strand of OZ014536.1, from coordinate 1,768,881 downwards.
TCTCACCTTCTCGGAAACCGGAAAAAACTATTCCACAGCTTTATGTGGTGTTCAAACAAGCGAAGAACCAGCTTTTTAGGAAGGTATAACACGTCTCCTAGGGGTCTTAGTTTAGAAAACTACAGTGCTTTTTGTGGGACACTTGAATGGTTTAAACGGGTGTTATTTTCGAAGCATTTGGTTTTTCTCACCTTCTCGGAAACCGGAAAAAATTATTCAACAGATTTATGCGGTAATCAAACAAGCGAAGAACCGACTTTTTAGCAAGGTATAACACGCCTCCCTATGGATCTTAGTTTAGAAACTACAGCGCTTTTTGTGGGACACTTGAATGGTTTAAACGGGTGTTATTTTCGAAGCATTTGGTTTTTCTCACCTTCGCGGAAACCGGAAAAAATTATTCCCCAGATTTATGCGGTATTCAAACAAGCGAAGAACCGACTTTGTAGGAAGGTATAACACGCCTCCCTAGGGATCTTAGTTTAGAAAATACAGCGCTTTTTGTGGGACACTTGAGTGGTTTAAACGGGTGTTATTTTCGAAGCATTTGGTTTTTCTCACCTTCTCGGAAACCGGAAAAAATTATTCAACAGATTTATGCGGTAATCAAACAAGCAAAGAACCGACTTTTTAGCAAGGTATAACACGCCTAACTAGGGATCTTAGTTTAGAAACTACAGCGCTTTTTGTGGGACACTTGAATGGTTTAAACGGGTGTTATTTTCGAAGCATTTGGTTTTTCTCGCTTTCTCGGAAACCGGAGCAAAATATTCCCCAGATTTGTATGGCGTTTAAAACACCATAGAAACTGCATTTTAGGAAGGTGTAACTCATCTACTTAGAGCCCTTAATTTAGAAAATTACAGCGCTTTTTGAGGGACACTTGAAACGGTTGGAACGTGTGTTATTTTCGAAGCATTTGGTTTTTCTCACCTTCTCGGAAACCGGAAAAAATCTATTCCACAGCTTTATGTGGTGTTCAAACAAGCGAAGAACCGGCTTTTTAGGAAGGTATAACGCGTCTCCCTAGGGATCTCAGTTTAGAAAGTACAGCGCTTTTTGTGGGACACTTGAATGGTTTAAACGGGTGTTATTTTCGAAGCATTTGGTTTTTCTCATCTTCTCGGAAACCGGAAAAAATTATTCAACAGATTTATGCGGTAATCAAACAAGCGAAGAACCGACTTTTTAGCAAGGTATAACACGCCTCCCTAGGGATCTTAGTTTAGAAACTACAGCGCTTTTTGTGGGACACTTGAATGGTTTAAACGGGTGTTATTTTCGAAGCATTTGGTTTTTCTCACCTTCGCGGAAACCGGAAAAAATTATTCCCCAGATTTATGCGGTATTCAAACAAGCGAAGAACCGACTTTGTAGGAAGGTATAACACGCCTCCCTAGGGATCTTAGTTTAGAAAATACAGCGCTTTTTGTGGGACACTTGAGTGGTTTAAACGGGTGTTATTTTCGAAGCATTTGGTTTTTCTCACCTTCTCGGAAACCGGAAAAAATTATTCCCCAGATTTATGCGGTATTCAAACAAGCGAAGAACCGACTTTTTAGGAAGGCATAACACGCCTCCCTAGGGATCTTTATTTAGAAATTACAGCGCTTTTTGTGGGACACTTGAAACGGTTGAAACGGGTGTTATTTTCGAAGCATTTGGTTTTTCTCGCTTTCTCGGAAACCGGAGCAAAATATTCCCCAGGTTTGTATGGCGTTTAAAACACCATAGAAACTGCATTTTAGGAAGGTGTAACACATCTACTTAGAGCCCTTAATTTAGAAATTACAGCGCTTTTTGAGGGACACTTGAAACGGTTGGAACGTGTGTTATTTTCGAAGCATTTGGTTTTTCTCACCTTCTCGGAAACCGGAAAAAACTATTCCACAGCTTTATGTGGTGTTCAAACAAGCGAAGAACCGGCTTTTTAGGAAGGTATAACGCGTCTCCCTAGGGATCTCAGTTTAGAAAGTACAGCGCTTTTTGTGGGACACTTGAATGGTTTAAACGGGTGTTATTTTCGAAGCATTTGGTTTTTCTCACCTTCTCGGAAACCGGAAAAAATTATTCAACAGATTTATGCGGTAATCAAACAAGCGAAGAACCGACTTTTTAGCAAGGTATAACACGCCTCCCTAGGGATCTTAGTTTAGAAACTACAGCGCTTTTTGTGGGACACTTGAATGGTTTAAACGGGTGTTATTTTCGAAGCATTTGGTTTTTCTCGCTTTCTCGGAAACCGGAGCAAAATATTCCCTAGATTTGTATGGCGTTTAAAACACCATAGAACCTGCATTTTAGGAAGGTGTAACACATCTACTTAGGGCTCTTAGTTTAGAAATTACAGCGCTTTTTGTTGGACACTTGAAACGGTTGAAACGTGTGTTATTTTCGAAGAATTTGGTTTTTCTCACCTTCTCGGAAACCGGAAAAAACTATTCCACAGCTTTATGTGGTGTTCAAACAAGCGAAGAACCAGCTTTTTAGGAAGGTATAACACGTCTCCCTAGGGGTCTTAGTTTAGAAACGACAGTGCTTTTTGTGGGACACTTGAATGGTTTAAACGGGTGTTATTTTCGAAGCATTTGGTTTTTCTCGCTTTCTCGGAAACCGGAGCAAAATATTCCCCAGATTTGTATGGCGTTTAAAACACCATAGAACCTGCATTTTAGGAAGGTGTAACACATCTACTTAGGGCTCTTAGTTTAGAAATTACAGCGCTTTTTGTTGGACACTTGAAACGGTTGAAACGTGTGTTATTTTCGAAGAATTTGGTTTTTCTCACCTTCTCGGAAACCGGAAAAAACTATTCCACAGCTTTATGTGGTGTTCAAACATGCGAAGAACCGGCTTTTTAGGAAGGTATAACGCGTCTCCCTAGGGATCTCAGTTTAGAAAGTACAGCGCGTTTTGTGGGACACTTGAATGGTTTAAACGGGTGTTATTTTCGAAGCATTTGGTTTTTCTCACCTTCGCGGAAACCGGAAAAGATTATTCCCCAGATTTATGCGGTATTCAAACAAGCGAAGAACCGACTTTGTAGGAAGGTATAACACGCCTCCCTAGGGATCTTAGTTTAGAAAATACAGCGCTTTTTGTGGGACACTTGAGTGGTTTAAACGGGTGTTATTTTCGAAGCATTTGGTTTTTCTCACCTTCTCGGAAACCGGAAAAAATTATTCCCCAGATTTATGCGGTATTCAAACAAGCGAAGAACCGACTTTGTAGGAAGGTATAACACGCCTCCCTAGGGATCTTTATTTAGAAATTACAGCGCTTTTTGTGGGACACTTGAAACGGTTGAAACGGGTGTTATTTTCGAAGCATTTGGTTTTTCTCACCTTCTCGGAAACCGGAAAAAACTATTCCACAGCTTTATGTGGTGTTCAAACAAGCGAAGAACCGGCTTTTTAGGAAGGTATAACGCGTCTCCCTAGGGATCTCAGTTTAGAAAGTACAGCGCGTTTTGTGGGACACTTGAATGGTTTAAACGGGTGTTATTTTCGAAGCATTTGGTTTTTCTCGCTTTCTCGGAACCCGGAGCAAAATATTCCCCAGGTTTGTATGGCGTTTAAAACACCATAGAACCTGCATTTTAGGAAGGTGTAACACATCTACTTAGGGCTCTTAGTTTAGAAATTACAGCGCTTTTTGTTGGACACTTGAAACGGTTGAAACGTGTGTTATTTTCGAAGAATTTGGTTTTTCTCACTTTCTCGGAAACCGGAAAAAACTATTCCACAGCTTAATGTGGTGTTCAAACAAGCGAAGAACCAGCTTTTTAGGAAGGTACAACACGTCTCCCTAGGGGTCTTAGTTTAGAAACTACAGTGCTTTTTGTGGGACACTTGAATGGTTTAAACGGGTGTTATTTTCGAAGCATTTGGTTTTTCTCACCTTCTCGGAAAACGGAAAAAATTATTCAACAGATTTATGCGGTAATCAAACAAGCAAAGAACCGACTTTTTAGCAAGGTATAACACGCCTAACTAGGGATCTTAGTTTAGAAACTACAGCGCTTTTTGTGGGACACTTGAATGGTTTAAACGGGTGTTATTTTCGAAGCATTTGGTTTTTCTCGCTTTCTCGGAAACCGGAGCAAAATATTCCCCAGATTTGTATGGCGTTTAAAACACCATAGAACCTGCATTTTAGGAAGGTGTAACACATCTACTTAGGGCTCTTAGTTTAGAAATTACAGCGCTTTTTGTTGGACACTTGAAACGGTTGAAACGTGTGTTATTTTCGAAGAATTTGGTTTTTCTCACCTTCTCGGAAACCGGAAAAAACTATTCCACAGCTTTATGTGGTGTTCAAACAAGCGAAGAACCAGCTTTTTAGGAAGGTATAACACGTCTCCCTAGGGGTCTTAGTTTAGAAACTACAGTGCTTTTTGTGGGACACTTGAATGGTTTAAACGGGTGTTATTTTCGAAGCATTTGGTTTTTCTCACCTTCTCGGAAACCGGAAAAAATTATTCAACAGATTTATGCGGTAATCAAACAAGCGAAGAACCGACTTTTTAGCAAGGTATAACACGCCTCCCTATGGATCTTAGTTTAGAAACTACAGCGCTTTTTGTGGGACACTTGAATGGTTTAAACGGGTGTTATTTTCGAAGCATTTGGTTTTTCTCACCTTCGCGGAAACCGGAAAAAATTATTCCCCAGATTTATGCGGTATTCAAACAAGCGAAGAACCGACTTTGTAGGAAGGTATAACACGCCTCCCTAGGGATCTTAGTTTAGAAAATACAGCGCTTTTTGTGGGACACTTGAGTGGTTTAAACGGGTGTTATTTTCGAAGCATTTGGTTTTTCTCACCTTCTCGGAAACCGGAAAAAATTATTCCCCAGATTTATGCGGTATTCAAACAAGCGAAGAACCGACTTTTTAGGAAGGCATAACACGCCTCCCTAGGGATCTTTATTTAGAAATTACAGCGCTTTTTGTGGGACACTTGAAACGGTTGAAACGGGTGTTATTTTCGAAGCATTTGGTTTTTCTCGCTTTCTCGGAAACCGGAGCAAAATATTCCCCAGGTTTGTATGGCGTTTAAAACACCATAGAAACTGCATTTTAGGAAGGTGTAACTCATCTACTTAGAGCCCTTAATTTAGAAATTACAGCGCTTTTTGAGGGACACTTGAAACGGTTGGAACGTGTGTTATTTTCGAAGCATTTGGTTTTTCTCACCTTCTCGGAAACCGGAAAAAACTATTCCACAGCTTTATGTGGTGTTCAAACAAGCGAAGAACCGGCTTTTTAGGAAGGTATAACGCGTCTCCCTAGGGATCTCAGTTTAGAAAGTACAGCGCTTTTTGTGGGACACTTGAATGGTTTAAACGGGTGTTATTTTCGAAGCATTTGGTTTTTCTCACCTTCTCGGAAACCGGAAAAAATTATTCAACAGATTTATGCGGTAATCAAACAAGCGAAGAACCGACTTTTTAGCAAGGTATAACACGCCTCCCTAGGGATCTTAGTTTAGAAACTACAGCGCTTTTTGTGGGACACTTGAATGGTTTAAACGGGTGTTATTTTCGAAGCATTTGGTTTTTCTCACCTTCGCGGAAACCGGAAAAAATTATTCCCCAGATTTATGCGGTATTCAAACAAGCGAAGAACCGACTTTGTAGGAAGGTATAACACGCCTCCCTAGGGATCTTAGTTTAGAAAATACAGCGCTTTTTGTGGGACACTTGAGTGGTTTAAACGGGTGTTATTTTCGAAGCATTTGGTTTTTCTCACCTTCTCGGAAACCGGAAAAAATTATTCCCCAGATTTATGCGGTATTCAAACAAGCGAAGAACCGACTTTTTAGGAAGGCATAACACGCCTCCCTAGGGATCTTTATTTAGAAATTACAGCGCTTTTTGTGGGACACTTGAAACGGTTGAAACGGGTGTTATTTTCGAAGCATTTGGTTTTTCTCGCTTTCTCGGAAACCGGAGCAAAATATTCCCCAGGTTTGTATGGCGTTTAAAACACCATAGAAACTGCATTTTAGGAAGGTGTAACACATCTACTTAGAGCCCTTAATTTAGAAATTACAGCGCTTTTTGAGGGACACTTGAAACGGTTGGAACGTGTGTTATTTTCGAAGCATTTGGTTTTTCTCACCTTCTCGGAAACCGGAAAAAACTATTCCACAGCTTTATGTGGTGTTCAAACAAGCGAAGAACCGGCTTTTTAGGAAGGTATAACGCGTCTCCCTAGGGATCTCAGTTTAGAAAGTACAGCGCTTTTTGTGGGACACTTGAATGGTTTAAACGGGTGTTATTTTCGAAGCATTTGGTTTTTCTCACCTTCTCGGAAACCGGAAAAAATTATTCAACAGATTTATGCGGTAATCAAACAAGCGAAGAACCGACTTTTTAGCAAGGTATAACACGCCACCCTAGGGATCTTAGTTTAGAAACTACAGCGCTTTTTGTGGGACACTTGAATGGTTTAAACGGGTGTTATTTTCGAAGCATTTGGTTTTTCTCGCTTTCTCGGAAACCGGAGCAAAATATTCCCTAGATTTGTATGGCGTTTAAAACACCATAGAACCTGCATTTTAGGAAGGTGTAACACATCTACTTAGGGCTCTTAGTTTAGAAATTACAGCGCTTTTTGTTGGACACTTGAAACGGTTGAAACGTGTGTTATTTTCGAAGAATTTGGTTTTTCTCACCTTCTCGGAAACCGGAAAAAACTATTCCACAGCTTTATGTGGTGTTCAAACAAGCGAAGAACCAGCTTTTTAGGAAGGTATAACACGTCTCCCTAGGGGTCTTAGTTTAGAAACGACAGTGCTTTTTGTGGGACACTTGAATGGTTTAAACGGGTGTTATTTTCGAAGCATTTGGTTTTTCTCGCTTTCTCGGAAACCGGAGCAAAATATTCCCCAGATTTGTATGGCGTTTAAAACACCATAGAACCTGCATTTTAGGAAGGTGTAACACATCTACTTAGGGCTCTTAGTTTAGAAATTACAGCGCTTTTTGTTGGACACTTGAAACGGTTGAAACGTGTGTTATTTTCGAAGAATTTGGTTTTTCTCACCTTCTCGGAAACCGGAAAAAACTATTCCACAGCTTTATGTGGTGTTCAAACATGCGAAGAACCAGCTTTTTAGGAAGGTATAACACGTCTCCCTAGGGGTCTTAGTTTAGAAACTACAGTGCTTTTTGTGGGACACTTGAATGGTTTAAGCGGGTGTTATTTCCGAAGCATTTGGTTTTTCTCGCTTTCTCGGAAACCGGAGCAAAATATTCCCCAGATTTGTATGGCGTTTAAAACACCATAGAACCTGCATTTTAGGAAGGTGTAACACATCTACTTAGGGCTCTTAGTTTAGAAATTACAGCGCTTTTTGTGGGACACTTGAAACGGTTGAAACGGGTGTTATTTTCGAAGCATTTGGTTTTTCTCACCTTCTCGGAAACCGGAAAAAACTATTCCACAGCTTTATGTGGTGTTCAAACAAGCGAAGGACCGGCGTTTTAGGAAGGTATAACTCGTCTCCCTAGGGATCTCAGTTTAGAAACTACAGCGCTTTTTGTGGGACACTTGAATGGTTTAAACGGGTGTTATTTTCGAAGCATTTGGTTTTTCTCGCTTTCTCGGAAACCGGAGCAAAATATTCCCCAGGTTTGTATGGCGTTTAAAACACCATAGAAACTGCATTTTAGGAAGGTGTAACACATCTACTTAGAGAGCTTAATTTAGAAATTACAGCGCTTTTTGAGGGACACTTGAAACGGTTGGAACGTGTGTTATTTTCGAAGCATTTGGTTTTTCTCACCTTCTCGGAAACCGGAAAAAACTATTCCACAGCTTTATGTGGTGTTCAAACAAGCGAAGAACCGGCTTTTCAGGAAGGTATAACGCGTCTCCCTAGGGATCTCAGTTTAGAAAGTACAGCGCTTTTTGTGGGACACTTGAATGGTTTAAACGGGTGTTATTTTCGAAGCATTTGGTTTTTCTCGCTTTCTCGGAAACCGGAGCAAAATATTCCCCAGGTTTGTATGGCGTTTAAAACACCATAGAAACTGCATTTTAGGAAGGTGTAACACATCTACTTAGAGCCCTTAATTTAGAAATTACAGCGCTTTTTGTGGGACACTTGAAACGGTTGAAACGGGTGTTATTTTCGAAGCATTTGGTTTTTCTCACCTTCTCGGAAACCGGAAAAAACTATTCCACAGCTTTATGTGGTGTTCAAACAAGCGAAGGACCGGCGTTTTAGGAAGGTATAACACGTCTCCCTAGGGATCTCAGTTTAGAAACTACAGCGCTTTTTGTGGGACACTTGAATGGTTTAAACGGGTGTTATTTTCGAAGCATTTGGTTTTTCTCGCTTTCTCGGAAACCGGAGCAAAATATTCCCCAGGTTTGTATGGCGTTTAAAACACCATAGAAACTGCATTTTAGGAAGGTGTAACACATCTACTTAGAGCCCTTAATTTAGAAATTACAGCGCTTTTTGTGGGACACTTGAAACGGTTGAAACGGGTGTTATTTTCGAAGCATTTGGTTTTTCTCACCTTCTCGGAAACCGGAAAAAACTATTCCACAGCTTTATGTGGTGTTCAAACAAGCGAAGGACCGGCGTTTTAGGAAGGTATAACACGTCTCCCTAGGGATCTCAGTTTAGAAACTACAGCGCTTTTTGTGGGACACTTGAATGGTTTAAACGGGTGTTATTTTCGAAGCATTTGGTTTTTCTCGCTTTCTCGGAAACCGGAGCAAAATATTCCCCAGGTTTGTATGGCGTTTAAAACACCATAGAAACTGCATTTTAGGAAGGTGTAACACATCTACTTAGAGCCCTTAATTTAGAAATTACAGCGCTTTTTGTGGGACACTTGAAACGGTTGGAACGTGTGTTATTTTCGAAGCATTTGGTTTTTCTCACCTTCTCGGAAACCGGAAAAAACTATTCCACAGCTTTATGTGGTGTTCAAACAAGCGAAGAACCGGCTTTTTAGGAAGGTATAACGCGTCTCCCTAGGGATCTCAGTTTAGAAAGTACAGCGCTTTTTGTGGGACACTTGAATGGTTTAAACGGGTGTTATTTTCGAAGCATTTGGTTTTTCTCGCTTTCTCGGAAACCGGAGCAAAATATTCCCCAGGTTTGTATGGCGTTTAAAACACCATAGAACCTGCATTTTAGGAAGGTGTAACACATCTACTTAGGGCTCTTAGTTTAGAAATTACAGCGCTTTTTGTTGGACACTTGAAACGGTTGAAACGTGTGTTATTTTCGAAGAATTTGGTTTTTCTCACCTTCTCGGAAACCGGAAAATACTATTCCACAGCTTTATATGGTGTTCAAACAAGCGAAGAACCAGCTTTTTAGGAAGGTACAACACGTCTCCCTAGGGTCTTAGTTTAGAAACTACAGTGCTTTTTGTGGGACACTTGAATGGTTTAAACGGGTGTTATTTTCGAAGCATTTGGTTTTTCTCGCTTTCTCGGAAACCGGAGCAAAATATTCCCCAGATTTGTATGGCGTTTAAAACACCATAGAACCTGCATTTTAGGAAGGTGTAACACATCTACTTAGGGCTCTTAGTTTAGAAATTACAGCGCTTTTTGTTGGACACTTGAAACGGTTGAAACGTGTGTTATTTTCGAAGAATTTGGTTTTTCTCACCTTCTCGGAAACCGGAAAAAACTATTCCACAGCTTTATGTGGTGTTCAAACAAGCGAAGAACCAGCTTTTTAGGAAGGTATAACACGTCTCCCTAGGGGTCTTAGTTTAGAAACTACAGTGCTTTTTGTGGGACACTTGAATGGTTTAAACGGGTGTTATTTTCGAAGCATTTGGTTTTTCTCGCTTTCTCGGAAACCGGAGCAAAATATTCCCCAGATTTGTATGGCGTTTAAAACACCATAGAACCTGCATTTTAGGAAGGTGTAACACATCTACTTAGGGCTCTTAGTTTAGAAATTACAGCGCTTTTTGTTGGACACTTGAAACGGTTGAAACGTGTGTTATTTTCGAAGAATTTGGTTTTTCTCACCTTCTCGGAAACCGGAAAAAACTATTCCACAGCTTTATGTGGTGTTCAAACAAGCGAAGAACCAGCTTTTTAGGAAGGTATAACACGTCTCCCTAGGGGTCTTAGTTTAGAAACTACAGTGCTTTTTGTGGGACACTTGAATGGTTTAAACGGGTGTTATTTTCGAAGCATTTGGTTTTTCTCACCTTCTCGGAAACCGGAAAAAATTATTCAACAGATTTATGCGGTAATCAAACAAGCGAAGAACCGACTTTTTAGCAAGGTATAACACGCCTCCCTAGGGATCTTAGTTTAGAAACTACAGCGCTTTTTGTGGGACACTTGAATGGTTTAAACGGGTGTTATTTTCGAAGCATTTGGTTTTTCTCACCTTCTCGGAAACCGGAAAAAATTATTCCCCAGATTTATGCGGTATTCAAACAAGCGAAGAACCGACTTTTTAGGAAGGTATAACACGCCTCCCTAGGGATCTTAGTTTAGAAACTACAGCGCTTTTTGTGGGACACTTGAATGGTTTAAACGGGTGTTATTTTCGAAGCATTTGGTTTTTCTCACCTTCTCGGAAACCGGAAAAAACTATTCCACAGCTTTATGTGGTGTTCAAACAAGCGAAGGACCGGCTTTTTAGGAAGGTATAACACGTCTCCCTAGGGATCTCAGTTTAGAAACTACAGCGCTTTTTGTGGGACACTTGAATGGTTTAAACGGGTGTTATTTTCGAAGCATTTGGTTTTTCTCGCTTTCTCGGAAACCGGAGAAAAATATTCCCCAGGTTTGTATGGCGTTTAAAACACCATAGAACCTGCATTTTAGGAAGGCGTAACACATCTACTCAGGGCTCTTAGTTTAGAAATTACAGCGCTTTTGGAGGGACACTTGAAACGGTTGAAACGTGTGTTATTTTCGAAGAATTTGGTTTTTCTCACCTTCTCGGAAACCGGAAAAAACTATTCCACAGCTTTATGTGGTGTTCAAACAAGCGAGGAACCAGCTTTTTAGGAAGGTATAACACGCCTCCCTATGGATCTTAGTTTAGAAACTACAGCGCTTTTTGTGGGACACTTGAATGGTTTAAACGGGTGTTATTTTCGAAGCATTTGGTTTTTCTCACCTTCTCGGAAACCGGAAAAAATTATTCCCCAGATTTATGCGGTATTCAAACAAGCGAAGAACCGACTTTTTAGGAAGGTATAACACGCCTCCCTAGGGATCTTAGTTTAGAAACTACAGCGCTTTGTGTGGGACACTTGAATGGTTTAAACGGGTGTTATTTTCGAAGCATTTGGTTTTTCTCACCTTCTCGGAAACCGGAAAAAATTATTCCCCAGGTTTATGCGGTATTCAAACAAGCGAAGAACCGACTTTTTAGGAAGGCATTACACGCCTACCTAGGGCTCTTTATTTAGAAATTACAGCGCTTTTTGTGGGAGACTTGAAACGGTTGAAACGGGTGTTATTTTCGAAGCATTTGGTTTTTCTCGCTTTCTCGGAAACCGGAGCAAAATATTCCCCAGGTTTGTATGGCGTTTAAAACACCATAGAACCTGCATTTTAGGAAGGTGTAACACATCTACTTAGAGAACTTAATTTAGAAATTACAGCGCTTTTTGTGGGACACTTGAAACGGTTGAAACGGGTGTTATTTTCGAAGCATTTGGTTTTTCTCACCTTCTCGGAAACCGGAAAAAACTATTCCACAGCTTTATGTGGTGTTCAAACAAGCGAAGAGCCACCTTTTTAGGAAGGTATAACACGTCTCCCTAGGGGTCTTAGTTTGGAAACTACAGTGCTTTTTGTGGGACACTTGAATGGTTTAAACGGATGTTATTTTCGAAGCATTTGGTTTTTCTCACCTTCTCGGAAACCGGAAAAAATTATTCCCCAGATTTATGCGGTATTCAAACAAGCGAAGAACCGACTTTTTAGGAAGGTATAACACGCCTCCCTAGGGATCTTAGTTTAGAAACTACAGCGCTTTGTGTGGGACACTTGAATGGTTTAAACGGGTGTTATTTTCGAAGCATTTGGTTTTTCTCACCTTCTCGGAAACCGGAAAAAATTATTCCCCAGGTTTATGCGGTATTCAAACAAGCGAAGAACCGACTTTTTAGGAAGGCATTACACGCCTACCTAGGGCTCTTTATTTAGAAATTACAGCGCTTTTTGTGGGACACTTGAAACGGTTGAAACGGGTGTTATTTTCGAAGCATTTGGTTTTTCTCACCTTTTCGGAAACCGGAAAAAACTATTAGACAGCTTTATGTGGTGTTCAAACAAGCGAAGGACCGGCTTTTTAGGAAGGTATAACACGTCTCCCTAGGGATCTCAGTTTAGAAACTACAGCGCTTTTTGTGGGACACTTGAATGGTTTAAACGGGTGTTATTTTCGAAGCATTTGGTTTTTCTCGCTTTCTCGGAAACCGGAGAAAAATATTCCCCAGGTTTGTATGGCGTTTAAAACACCATAGAACCTGCATTTTAGGAAGGCGTAACACATCTACTTAGGGCTCTTAGTTTAGAAATTACAGCGCTTTTGGTGGGACACTTGAAACGGTTGAAACGTGTGTTATTTTCGAAGAATTTGGTTTTTCTCACCTTCTCGGAAACCGGAAAAAACTATTCCACAGCTTTATGTGGTGTTCAAACAAGCGAGGAACCAGCTTTTTAGGAAGGTATAACACGCCTCCCTATGGATCTTAGTTTAGAAACTACAGCGCTTTTTGTGGGACACTTGAATGGTTTAAACGGGTGTTATTTTCGAAGCATTTGGTTTTTCTCACCTTCTCGGAAACCGGAAAAAATTATTCCCCAGATTTATGCGGTATTCAAACAAGCGAAGAACCGACTTTTTAGGAAGGTATAACACGCCTCCCTAGGGATCTTAGTTTAGAAACTACAGCGCTTTGTGTGGGACACTTGAATGGTTTAAACGGGTGTTATTTTCGAAGCATTTGGTTTTTCTCACCTTCTCGGAAACCGGAAAAAATTATTCCCCAGGTTTATGCGATATTCAAACAAGCGAAGAACCGACTTTTTAGGAAGGCATTACACGCCTACCTAGGGCTCTTTATTTAGAAATTACAGCGCTTTTTGTGGGACACTTGAAACGGTTGAAACGGGTGTTATTTTCGAAGCATTTGGTTTTTCTCGCTTTCTCGGAAACCGGAGCAAAATATTCCCCAGGTTTGTATGGCGTTTAAAACACCATAGAACCTGCATTTTAGGAAGGTGTAACACATCTACTTAGAGCCCTTAATTTAGAAATTACAGCGCTTTTTGTGGGACACTTGAAACGGTTGAAACGGGTGTTATTTTCGAAGCATTTGGTTTTTCTCACCTTCTCGGAAACCGGAAAAAACTATTCCACAGCTTTATGTGGTGTTCAAACAAGCAAAGGACCGGCTTTTTAGGAAGGTATAACACGTCTCCCTAGGGATCTCAGTTTAGAAACTACAGCGCTTTTTGTGGGACACTTGAATGGTTTAAACGGGTGTTATTTTCGAAGCATTTGGTTTTTCTCGCTTTCTCGGAAACCGGAGCAAAATATTCCCCAGGTTTGTATGGCGTTTAAAACACCATAGAAACTGCATTTTAGGAAGGTGTAACACATCTACTTAGAGCCCTTAATTTAGAAATTACAGCGCTTTTTGAGGGACACTTGAAACGGTTGGAACGTGTGTTATTTTCGAAGCATTTGGTTTTTCTCACCTTCTCGGAAACCGGAAAAAACTATTCCACAGCTTTATGTGGTGTTCAAACAAGCGAAGAACCGGCTTTTTAGGAAGGTATAACGCGTCTCCCTAGGGATCTCAGTTTAGAAAGTACAGCGCTTTTTGTGGGACACTTGAATGGTTTAAACGGGTGTTATTTTCGAAGCATTTGGTTTTTCTCGCTTTCTCGGAAACCGGAGCAAAATATTCCCCAGGTTTGTATGGCGTTTAAAACACCATAGAACCTGCATTTTAGGAAGGTGTAACACATCTACTTAGGGCTCTTAGTTTAGAAATTACAGCGCTTTTTGTTGGACACTTGAAACGGTTGAAACGTGTGTTATTTTCGAAGAATTTGGTTTTTCTCACCTTCTCGGAAACCGGAAAAAACTATTCCACAGCTTTATGTGGTGTTCAAACAAGCGAAGAACCAGCTTTTTAGGAAGGTACAACACGTCTCCCTAGGGGTCTTAGTTTAGAAACTACAGTGCTTTTTGTGGGACACTTGAATGGTTTAAACGGGTGTTATTTTCGAAGCATTTGGTTTTTCTCACCTTCTCGGAAACCGGAAAAAATTATTCAACAGATTTATGCGGTAATCAAACAAGCGAAGAACCGACTTTTTAGCAAGGTATAACACGCCTCCCTAGGGATCTTAGTTTAGAAACTACAGCGCTTTTTGTGGGACACTTGAATGGTTTAAACGGGTGTTATTTTCGAAGCATTTGGTTTTTCTCGCTTTCTCGGAAACCGGAGCAAAATATTCCCCAGATTTGTATGGCGTTTAAAACACCATAGAACCTGCATTTTAGGAAGGTGTAACACATCTACTTAGGGCTCTTAGTTTAGAAATTACAGCGCTTTTTGTTGGACACTTGAAACGGTTGAAACGTGTGTTATTTTCGAAGAATTTGGTTTTTCTCACCTTCTCGGAAACCGGAAAAAACTATTCCACAGCTTTATGTGGTTTTCAAACAAGCGAAGAACCAGCTTTTTAGGAAGGTATAACACGTCTCCCTAGGGGTCTTAGTTTAGAAACTACAGTGCTTTTTGTGGGACACTTGAATGGTTTAAACGGGTGTTATTTTCGAAGCATTTGGTTTTTCTCGCTTTCTCGGAAACCGGAGCAAAATATTCCCCAGATTTGTATGGCGTTTAAAACACCATAGAACCTGCATTTTAGGAAGGTGTAACACATCTACTTAGGGCTCTTAGTTTAGAAATTACAGCGCTTTTTGTTGGACACTTGAAACGGTTGAAACGTGTGTTATTTTCGAAGAATTTGGTTTTTCTCACCTTCTCGGAAACCGGAAAAAACTATTCCACAGCTTTATGTGGTGTTCAAACAAGCGAAGAACCAGCTTTTTAGGAAGGTACAACACGTCTCCCTAGGGGTCTTAGTTTAGAAACTACAGTGCTTTTTGTGGGACACTTGAATGGTTTAAACGGGTGTTATTTTCGAAGCATTTGGTTTTTCTCACCTTCTCGGAAACCGGAAAAAATTATTCAACAGATTTATGCGGTAATCAAACAAGCGAAGAACCGACTTTTTAGCAAGGTATAACACGCCTCCCTAGGGATCTTAGTTTAGAAACTACAGCGCTTTTTGTGGGACACTTGAATGGTTTAAACGGGTGTTATTTTCGAAGCATTTGGTTTTTCTCGCTTTCTCGGAAACCGGAGCAAAATATTCCCCAGATTTGTATGGCGTTTAAAACACCATAGAACCTGCATTTTAGGAAGGTGTAACACATCTACTTAGGGCTCTTAGTTTAGAAATTACAGCGCTTTTTGTGGGACACTTGAAACGGTTGAAACGGGTGTTATTTTCGAAGCATTTGGTTTTTCTCACCTTCTCGGAAACCGGAAAAAACTATTCCACAGCTTTATGTGGTGTTCAAACAAGCGAAGAGCCACCTTTTTAGGAAGGTATAACACGTCTCCCTAGGGGTCTTAGTTTGGAAACTACAGTGCTTTTTGTGGGACACTTGAATGGTTTAAACGGATGTTATTTTCGAAGCATTTGGTTTTTCTCACCTTCTCGGAAACCGGAAAAAATTATTCCCCAGATTTATGCGGTATTCAAACAAGCGAAGAACCGACTTTTTAGGAAGGTATAACACGCCTCCCTAGGGATCTTAGTTTAGAAACTACAGCGCTTTGTGTGGGACACTTGAATGGTTTAAACGGGTGTTATTTTCGAAGCATTTGGTTTTTCTCACCTTCTCGGAAACCGGAAAAAATTATTCCCCAGGTTTATGCGGTATTCAAACAAGCGAAGAACCGACTTTTTAGGAAGGCATTACACGCCTACCTAGGGCTCTTTATTTAGAAATTACAGCGCTTTTTGTGGGACACTTGAAACGGTTGAAACGGGTGTTATTTTCGAAGCATTTGGTTTTTCTCACCTTTTCGGAAACCGGAAAAAACTATTAGACAGCTTTATGTGGTGTTCAAACAAGCGAAGGACCGGCTTTTTAGGAAGGTATAACACGTCTCCCTAGGGATCTCAGTTTAGAAACTACAGCGCTTTTTGTGGGACACTTGAATGGTTTAAACGGGTGTTATTTTCGAAGCATTTGGTTTTTCTCGCTTTCTCGGAAACCGGAGAAAAATATTCCCCAGGTTTGTATGGCGTTTAAAACACCATAGAACCTGCATTTTAGGAAGGCGTAACACATCTACTTAGGGCTCTTAGTTTAGAAATTACAGCGCTTTTGGTGGGACACTTGAAACGGTTGAAACGTGTGTTATTTTCGAAGAATTTGGTTTTTCTCACCTTCTCGGAAACCGGAAAAAATTATTCCCCAGATTTATGCGGTATTCAAACAAGCGAAGAACCGACTTTTTAGGAAGGTATAACACGCCTCCCTAGGGATCTTAGTTTAGAAACTACAGCGCTTTGTGTGGGACACTTGAATGGTTTAAACGGGTGTTATTTTCGAAGCATTTGGTTTTTCTCACCTTCTCGGAAACCGGAAAAAATTATTCCCCAGGTTTATGCGATATTCAAACAAGCGAAGAACCGACTTTTTAGGAAGGCATTACACGCCTACCTAGGGCTCTTTATTTAGAAATTACAGCGCTTTTTGTGGGACACTTGAAACGGTTGAAACGGGTGTTATTTTCGAAGCATTTGGTTTTTCTCGCTTTCTCGGAAACCGGAGCAAAATATTCCCCAGGTTTGTATGGCGTTTAAAACACCATAGAACCTGCATTTTAGGAAGGTGTAACACATCTACTTAGAGCCCTTAATTTAGAAATTACAGCGCTTTTTGTGGGACACTTGAAACGGTTGAAACGGGTGTTATTTTCGAAGCATTTGGTTTTTCTCACCTTCTCGGAAACCGGAAAAAACTATTCCACAGCTTTATGTGGTGTTCAAACAAGCAAAGGACCGGCTTTTTAGGAAGGTATAACACGTCTCCCTAGGGATCTCAGTTTAGAAACTACAGCGCTTTTTGTGGGACACTTGAATGGTTTAAACGGGTGTTATTTTCGAAGCATTTGGTTTTTCTCGCTTTCTCGGAAACCGGAGCAAAATATTCCCCAGGTTTGTATGGCGTTTAAAACACCATAGAAACTGCATTTTAGGAAGGTGTAACACATCTACTTAGAGCCCTTAATTTAGAAATTACAGCGCTTTTTGAGGGACACTTGAAACGGTTGGAACGTGTGTTATTTTCGAAGCATTTGGTTTTTCTCACCTTCTCGGAAACCGGAAAAAACTATTCCACAGCTTTATGTGGTGTTCAAACAAGCGAAGAACCGGCTTTTTAGGAAGGTATAACGCGTCTCCCTAGGGATCTCAGTTTAGAAAGTACAGCGCTTTTTGTGGGACACTTGAATGGTTTAAACGGGTGTTATTTTCGAAGCATTTGGTTTTTCTCGCTTTCTCGGAAACCGGACCAAAATATTCCCCAGGTTTGTATGGCGTTTAAAACACCATAGAACCTGCATTTTAGGAAGGTGTAACACATCTACTTAGGGCTCTTAGTTTAGAAATTACAGCGCTTTTTGTTGGACACTTGAAACGGTTGAAACGTGTGTTATTTTCGAAGAATTTGGTTTTTCTCACCTTCTCGGAAACCGGAAAAAACTATTCCACAGCTTTATGTGGTGTTCAAACAAGCGAAGAACCAGCTTTTTAGGAAGGTACAACACGTCTCCCTAGGGGTCTTAGTTTAGAAACTACAGTGCTTTTTGTGGGACACTTGAATGGTTTAAACGGGTGTTATTTTCGAAGCATTTGGTTTTTCTCACCTTCTCGGAAACCGGAAAAAATTATTCCCCAGGTTTATGCGATATTCAAACAAGCGAAGAACCGACTTTTTAGGAAGGCATTACACGCCTACCTAGGGCTCTTTATTTAGAAATTACAGCGCTTTTTGTGGGACACTTGAAACGGTTGAAACGGGTGTTATTTTCGAAGCATTTGGTTTTTCTCGCTTTCTCGGAAACCGGAGCAAAATATTCCCCAGGTTTGTATGGCGTTTAAAACACCATAGAACCTGCATTTTAGGAAGGTGTAACACATCTACTTAGAGCCCTTAATTTAGAAATTACAGCGCTTTTTGTGGGACACTTGAAACGGTTGAAACGGGTGTTATTTTCGAAGCATTTGGTTTTTCTCACCTTCTCGGAAACCGGAAAAAACTATTCCACAGCTTTATGTGGTGTTCAAACAAGCAAAGGACCGGCTTTTTAGGAAGGTATAACACGTCTCCCTAGGGATCTCAGTTTAGAAACTACAGCGCTTTTTGTGGGACACTTGAATGGTTTAAACGGGTGTTATTTTCGAAGCATTTGGTTTTTCTCGCTTTCTCGGAAACCGGAGCAAAATATTCCCCAGGTTTGTATGGCGTTTAAAACACCATAGAAACTGCATTTTAGGAAGGTGTAACACATCTACTTAGAGCCCTTAATTTAGAAATTACAGCGCTTTTTGAGGGACACTTGAAACGGTTGGAACGTGTGTTATTTTCGAAGCATTTGGTTTTTCTCACCTTCTCGGAAACCGGAAAAAACTATTCCACAGCTTTATGTGGTGTTCAAACAAGCGAAGAACCGGCTTTTTAGGAAGGTATAACGCGTCTCCCTAGGGATCTCAGTTTAGAAAGTACAGCGCTTTTTGTGGGACACTTGAATGGTTTAAACGGGTGTTATTTTCGAAGCATTTGGTTTTTCTCGCTTTCTCGGAAACCGGACCAAAATATTCCCCAGGTTTGTATGGCGTTTAAAACACCATAGAACCTGCATTTTAGGAAGGTGTAACACATCTACTTAGGGCTCTTAGTTTAGAAATTACAGCGCTTTTTGTTGGACACTTGAAACGGTTGAAACGTGTGTTATTTTCGAAGAATTTGGTTTTTCTCACCTTCTCGGAAACCGGAAAAAACTATTCCACAGCTTTATGTGGTGTTCAAACAAGCGAAGAACCAGCTTTTTAGGAAGGTACAACACGTCTCCCTAGGGGTCTTAGTTTAGAAACTACAGTGCTTTTTGTGGGACACTTGAATGGTTTAAACGGGTGTTATTTTCGAAGCATTTGGTTTTTCTCACCTTCTCGGAAACCGGAAAAAATTATTCAACAGATTTATGCGGTAATCAAACAAGCGAAGAACCGACTTTTTAGCAAGGTATAACACGCCTCCCTAGGGATCTTAGTTTAGAAACTACAGCGCTTTTTGTGGGACACTTGAATGGTTTAAACGGGTGTTATTTTCGAAGCATTTGGTTTTTCTCGCTTTCTCGGAAACCGGAGCAAAATATTCCCCAGATTTGTATGGCGTTTAAAACACCATAGAACCTGCATTTTAGGAAGGTGTAACACATCTACTTAGGGCTCTTAGTTTAGAAATTACAGCGCTTTTTGTTGGACACTTGAAACGGTTGAAACGTGTGTTATTTTCGAAGAATTTGGTTTTTCTCACCTTCTCGGAAACCGGAAAAAACTATTCCACAGCTTTATGTGGTTTTCAAACAAGCGAAGAACCAGCTTTTTAGGAAGGTATAACACGTCTCCCTAGGGGTCTTAGTTTAGAAACTACAGTGCTTTTTGTGGGACACTTGAATGGTTTAAACGGGTGTTATTTTCGAAGCATTTGGTTTTTCTCGCTTTCTCGGAAACCGGAGCAAAATATTCCCCAGATTTGTATGGCGTTTAAAACACCATAGAACCTGCATTTTAGGAAGGTGTAACACATCTACTTAGGGCTCTTAGTTTAGAAATTACAGCGCTTTTTGTTGGACACTTGAAACGGTTGAAACGTGTGTTATTTTCGAAGAATTTGGTTTTTCTCACCTTCTCGGAAACCGGAAAAAACTATTCCACAGCTTTATGTGGTGTTCAAACAAGCGAAGAACCAGCTTTTTAGGAAGGTATAACACGTCTCCCTAGGGGTCTTAGTTTAGAAACTACAGTGCTTTTTGTGGGACACTTGAATGGTTTAAACGGGTGTTATTTTCGAAGCATTTGGTTTTTCTCACCTTCTCGGAAACCGGAAAAAATTATTCAACAGATTTATGCGGTAATCAAACAAGCGAAGAACCGACTTTTTAGCAAGGTATAACACGCCTCCCTAGGGATCTTAGTTTAGAAACTACAGCGCTTTTTGTGGGACACTTGAATGGTTTAAACGGGTGTTATTTTCGAAGCATTTGGTTTTTCTCACCTTCTCGGAAACCGGAAAAAATTATTCCCCAGATTTATGCGGTATTCAAACAAGCGAAGAACCGACTTTTTAGGAAGGTATAACACGCCTCCCTAGGGGTCTTAGTTTAGAAACTACAGCGCTTTTTGTGGGACACTTGAATGGTTTAAACGGGTGTTATTTTCGAAGCATTTGGTTTTTCTCACCTTCTCGGAAACCGGAAAAAATTATTCCCCAGATTTATGCGGTATTCAAACAAGCGAAGAACCGACTTTTTAGGAAGGTATAACACGCCTCCCTAGGGATCTTAGTTTAGAAACTACAGCGCTTTGTGTGGGACACTTGAATGGTTTAAACGGGTGTTATTTTCGAAGCATTTGGTTTTTCTCACCTTCTCGGAAACCGGAAAAAATTATTCCCCAGGTTTATGCGGTATTCAAACAAGCGAAGAACCGACTTTTTAGGAAGGCATTACACGCCTACCTAGGGCTCTTTATTTAGAAATTACAGCGCTTTTTGTGGGACACTTGAAACGGTTGAAACGGGTGTTATTTTCGAAGCATTTGGTTTTTCTCACCTTTTCGGAAACCGGAAAAAACTATTCCACAGCTTTATGTGGTGTTCAAACAAGCGAAGGACCGGCTTTTTAGGAAGGTATAACACGTCTCCCTAGGGATCTCAGTTTAGAAACTACAGCGCTTTTTGTGGGACACTTGAATGGTTTAAACGGGTGTTATTTTCGAAGCATTTGGTTTTTCTCGCTTTCTCGGAAACCGGAGAAAAATATTCCCCAGGTTTGTATGGCGTTTAAAACACCATAGAACCTGCATTTTAGGAAGGCGTAACACATCTACTCAGGGCTCTTAGTTTAGAAATTACAGCGCTTTTGGAGGGACACTTGAAACGGTTGAAACGTGTGTTATTTTCGAAGAATTTGGTTTTTCTCACCTTCTCGGAAACCGGAAAAAACTATTCCACAGCTTTATGTGGTGTTCAAACAAGCGAGGAACCAGCTTTTTAGGAAGGTATAACACGCCTCCCTATGGATCTTAGTTTAGAAACTACAGCGCTTTTTGTGGGACACTTGAATGGTTTAAACGGGTGTTATTTTCGAAGCATTTGGTTTTTCTCACCTTCTCGGAAACCGGAAAAAATTATTCCCCAGATTTATGCGGTATTCAAACAAGCGAAGAACCGACTTTTTAGGAAGGTATAACACGCCTCCCTAGGGATCTTAGTTTAGAAACTACAGCGCTTTGTGTGGGACACTTGAATGGTTTAAACGGGTGTTATTTTCGAAGCATTTGGTTTTTCTCACCTTCTCGGAAACCGGAAAAAATTATTCCCCAGGTTTATGCGGTATTCAAACAAGCGAAGAACCGACTTTTTAGGAAGGCATTACACGCCTACCTAGGGCTCTTTATTTAGAAATTACAGCGCTTTTTGTGGGAGACTTGAAACGGTTGAAACGGGTGTTATTTTCGAAGCATTTGGTTTTTCTCGCTTTCTCGGAAACCGGAGCAAAATATTCCCCAGGTTTGTATGGCGTTTAAAACACCATAGAACCTGCATTTTAGGAAGGTGTAACACATCTACTTAGAGAACTTAATTTAGAAATTACAGCGCTTTTTGTGGGACACTTGAAACGGTTGAAACGGGTGTTATTTTCGAAGCATTTGGTTTTTCTCACCTTCTCGGAAACCGGAAAAAACTATTCCACAGCTTTATGTGGTGTTCAAACAAGCGAAGAGCCACCTTTTTAGGAAGGTATAACACGTCTCCCTAGGGGTCTTAGTTTGGAAACTACAGTGCTTTTTGTGGGACACTTGAATGGTTTAAACGGGTGTTATTTTCGAAGCATTTGGTTTTTCTCACCTTCTCGGAAACCGGAAAAAATTATTCCCCAGATTTATGCGGTATTCAAACAAGCGAAGAACCGACTTTTTAGGAAGGTATAACACGCCTCCCTAGGGATCTTAGTTTAGAAACTACAGCGCTTTGTGTGGGACACTTGAATGGTTTAAACGGGTGTTATTTTCGAAGCATTTGGTTTTTCTCACCTTCTCGGAAACCGGAAAAAATTATTCCCCAGGTTTATGCGGTATTCAAACAAGCGAAGAACCGACTTTTTAGGAAGGCATTACACGCCTACCTAGGGCTCTTTATTTAGAAATTACAGCGCTTTTTGTGGGACACTTGAAACGGTTGAAACGGGTGTTATTTTCGAAGCATTTGGTTTTTCTCACCTTTTCGGAAACCGGAAAAAACTATTAGACAGCTTTATGTGGTGTTCAAACAAGCGAAGGACCGGCTTTTTAGGAAGGTATAACACGTCTCCCTAGGGATCTCAGTTTAGAAACTACAGCGCTTTTTGTGGGACACTTGAATGGTTTAAACGGGTGTTATTTTCGAAGCATTTGGTTTTTCTCGCTTTCTCGGAAACCGGAGAAAAATATTCCCCAGGTTTGTATGGCGTTTAAAACACCATAGAACCTGCATTTTAGGAAGGCGTAACACATCTACTTAGGGCTCTTAGTTTAGAAATTACAGCGCTTTTGGTGGGACACTTGAAACGGTTGAAACGTGAGTTATTTTCGAAGAATTTGGTTTTTCTCACCTTCTCGGAAACCGGAAAAAACTATTCCACAGCTTTATGTGGTGTTCAAACAAGCGAGGAACCAGCTTTTTAGGAAGGTATAACACGCCTCCCTATGGATCTTAGTTTAGAAACTACAGCGCTTTTTGTGGGACACTTGAATGGATTAAACGGGTGTTATTTTCGAAGCATTTGGTTTTTCTCACCTTCTCGGAAACCGGAAAAAATTATTCCCCAGATTTATGCGGTATTCAAACAAGCGAAGAACCGACTTTTTAGGAAGGTATAACACGCCTCCCTAGGGATCTTAGTTTAGAAACTACAGCGCTTTGTGTGGGACACTTGAATGGTTTAAACGGGTGTTATTTTCGAAGCATTTGGTTTTTCTCACCTTCTCGGAAACCGGAAAAAATTATTCCCCAGGTTTATGCGGTATTCAAACAAGCGAAGAACCGACTTTTTAGGAAGGCATTACACGCCTACCTAGGGCTCTTTATTTAGAAATTACAGCGCTTTTTGTGGGACACTTGAAACGGTTGAAACGGGTGTTATTTTCGAAGCATTTGGTTTTTCTCGCTTTCTCGGAAACCGGAGCAAAATATTCCCCAGGTTTGTATGGCGTTTAAAACACCATAGAACCTGCATTTTAGGAAGGTGTAACACATCTACTTAGAGCCCTTAATTTAGAAATTACAGCGCTTTTTGTGGGACACTTGAAACGGTTGAAACGTGTGTTATTTTCGAAGCATTTGGTTTTTCTCACCTTCTCGGAAACCGGAAAAAACTATTCCACAGCTTTATGTGGTGTTCAAACGAGCGAAGGACCGGCTTTTTAGGAAGGTATAACACGTCTCCCTAGGGATCTCAGTTTAGAAACTACAGCGCTTTTTGTGGGACACTTGAATGGTTTAAACGGGTGTTATTTTCGAAGCATTTGGTTTTTCTCGCTTTCTCGGAAACCGGAGCAAAATATTCCCCAGGTTTGTATGGCGTTTAAAACACCATAGAAACTGCATTTTAGGAAGGTGTAACACATCTACTTAGAGCCCTTAATTTAGAAATTACAGCGCTTTTTGAGGGACACTTGAAACGGTTGGAACGTGTGTTATTTTCGAAGCATTTGGTTTTTCTCACCTTCTCGGAAACCGGAAAAAACTATTCCACAGCTTTATGTGGTGTTCAAACAAGCGAAGAACCGGCTTTTTAGGAAGGTATAACGCGTCTCCCTAGGGATCTCAGTTTAGAAAGTACAGCGCTTTTTGTGGGACACTTGAATGGTTTAAACGGGTGTTATTTTCGAAGCATTTGGTTTTTCTCGCTTTCTCGGAAACCGGAGCAAAATATTCCCCAGGTTTGTATGGCGTTTAAAACACCATAGAAACTGCATTTTAGGAAGGTGTAACACATCTACTTAGAGCCCTTAATTTAGAAATTACAGCGCTTTTTGTGGGACACTTGAAACGGTTGAAACGGGTGTTATTTTCGAAGCATTTGGTTTTTCTCACCTTCTCGGAAACCGGAAAAAACTATTCCACAGCTTTATGTGGTGTTCAAACAAGCGAAGGACCGGCGTTTTAGGAAGGTATAACACGTCTCCCTAGGGATCTCAGTTTAGAAACTACAGCGCTTTTTGTGGGACACTTGAATGGTTTAAACGGGTGTTATTTTCGAAGCATTTGGTTTTTCTCGCTTTCTCGGAAACCGGAGCAAAATATTCCCCAGGTTTGTATGGCGTTTAAAACACCATAGAAACTGCATTTTAGGAAGGTGTAACACATCTACTTAGAGCCCTTAATTTAGAAATTACAGCGCTTTTTGAGGGACACTTGAAACGGTTGGAACGTGTGTTATTTTCGAAGCATTTGGTTTTTCTCACCTTCTCGGAAACCGGAAAAAACTATTCCACAGCTTTATGTGGTGTTCAAACAAGCGAAGAACCGGCTTTTTAGGAAGGTATAACGCGTCTCCCTAGGGATCTCAGTTTAGAAAGTACAGCGCTTTTTGTGGGACACTTGAATGGTTTAAACGGGTGTTATTTTCGAAGCATTTGGTTTTTCTCGCTTTCTCGGAAACCGGAGCAAAATATTCCCCAGGTTTGTATGGCGTTTAAAACACCATAGAACCTGCATTTTAGGAAGGTGTAACACATCTACTTAGGGCTCTTAGTTTAGAAATTACAGCGCTTTTTGTTGGACACTTGAAACGGTTGAAACGTGTGTTATTTTCGAAGAATTTGGTTTTTCTCACCTTCTCGGAAACCGGAAAATACTATTCCACAGCTTTATATGGTGTTCAAACAAGCGAAGAACCAGCTTTTTAGGAAGGTACAACACGTCTCCCTAGGGTCTTAGTTTAGAAACTACAGTGCTTTTTGTGGGACACTTGAATGGTTTAAACGGGTGTTATTTTCGAAGCATTTGGTTTTTCTCGCTTTCTCGGAAACCGGAGCAAAATATTCCCCAGATTTGTATGGCGTTTAAAACACCATAGAACCTGCATTTTAGGAAGGTGTAACACATCTACTTAGGGCTCTTAGTTTAGAAATTACAGCGCTTTTTGTTGGACACTTGAAACGGTTGAAACGTGTGTTATTTTCGAAGAATTTGGTTTTTCTCACCTTCTCGGAAACCGGAAAAAACTATTCCACAGCTTTATGTGGTGTTCAAACAAGCGAAGAACCAGCTTTTTAGGAAGGTATAACACGTCTCCCTAGGGGTCTTAGTTTAGAAACTACAGTGCTTTTTGTGGGACACTTGAATGGTTTAAACGGGTGTTATTTTCGAAGCATTTGGTTTTTCTCACCTTCTCGGAAACCGGAAAAAATTATTCCCCAGGTTTATGCGGTATTCAAACAAGCGAAGAACCGACTTTTTAGGAAGGCATTACACGCCTACCTAGGGCTCTTTATTTAGAAATTACAGCGCTTTTTGTGGGAGACTTGAAACGGTTGAAACGGGTGTTATTTTCGAAGCATTTGGTTTTTCTCGCTTTCTCGGAAACCGGAGCAAAATATTCCCCAGGTTTGTATGGCGTTTAAAACACCATAGAACCTGCATTTTAGGAAGGTGTAACACATCTACTTAGAGAACTTAATTTAGAAATTACAGCGCTTTTTGTGGGACACTTGAAACGGTTGAAACGGGTGTTATTTTCGAAGCATTTGGTTTTTCTCACCTTCTCGGAAACCGGAAAAAACTATTCCACAGCTTTATGTGGTGTTCAAACAAGCGAAGAGCCACCTTTTTAGGAAGGTATAACACGTCTCCCTAGGGGTCTTAGTTTGGAAACTACAGTGCTTTTTGTGGGACACTTGAATGGTTTAAACGGGTGTTATTTTCGAAGCATTTGGTTTTTCTCACCTTCTCGGAAACCGGAAAAAATTATTCAACAGATTTATGCGGTATTCAAACAAGCGAAGAACCGACTTTTTAGGAAGGTATAACACGCCTCCCTAGGGATCTTAGTTTAGAAACTACAGCGCTTTGTGTGGGACACTTGAATGGTTTAAACGGGTGTTATTTTCGAAGCATTTGGTTTTTCTCACCTTCTCGGAAACCGGAAAAAATTATTCCCCAGGTTTATGCGGTATTCAAACAAGCGAAGAACCGACTTTTTAGGAAGGCATTACACGCCTACCTAGGGCTCTTTATTTAGAAATTACAGCGCTTTTTGTGGGACACTTGAAACGGTTGAAACGGGTGTTATTTTCGAAGCATTTGGTTTTTCTCACCTTTTCGGAAACCGGAAAAAACTATTAGACAGCTTTATGTGGTGTTCAAACAAGCGAAGGACCGGCTTTTTAGGAAGGTATAACACGTCTCCCTAGGGATCTCAGTTTAGAAACTACAGCGCTTTTTGTGGGACACTTGAATGGTTTAAACGGGTGTTATTTTCGAAGCATTTGGTTTTTCTCGCTTTCTCGGAAACCGGAGAAAAATATTCCCCAGGTTTGTATGGCGTTTAAAACACCATAGAACCTGCATTTTAGGAAGGCGTAACACATCTACTTAGGGCTCTTAGTTTAGAAATTACAGCGCTTTTGGTGGGACACTTGAAACGGTTGAAACGTGAGTTATTTTCGAAGAATTTGGTTTTTCTCACCTTCTCGGAAACCGGAAAAAACTATTCCACAGCTTTATATGGTGTTCAAACAAGCGAGGAACCAGCTTTTTAGGAAGGTATAACACGCCTCCCTATGGATCTTAGTTTAGAAACTACAGCGCTTTTTGTGGGACACTTGAATGGTTTAAACGGGTGTTATTTTCGAAGCATTTGGTTTTTCTCACCTTCTCGGAAACCGGAAAAAATTATTCCCCAGATTTATGCGGTATTCAAACAAGCGAAGAACCGACTTTTTAGGAAGGTATAACACGCCTCCCTAGGGATCTTAGTTTAGAAACTACAGCGCTTTGTGTGGGACACTTGAATGGTTTAAACGGGTGTTATTTTCGAAGCATTTGGTTTTTCTCACCTTCTCGGAAACCGGAAAAAATTATTCCCCAGGTTTATGCGGTATTCAAACAAGCGAAGAACCGACTTTTTAGGAAGGCATTACACGCCTACCTAGGGCTCTTTATTTAGAAATTACAGCGCTTTTTGTGGGACACTTGAAACGGTTGAAACGGGTGTTATTTTCGAAGCATTTGGTTTTTCTCGCTTTCTCGGAAACCGGAGAAAGATATTCCCCAGCTTTGTATGGCGTTTAAAACACCAGAGAACATGCACTTTAGGAAGGTGTAACAGACCTCCCTATGGCTATTACTTTAGAAATTACAGCGCTTTTTGAGGGACACTTGAAACGGTTGAAACGGGTGTTATTTTCGAAGCATTTGGTTTTTCTCGCTTTCTCGGAAACTGGAGACAAATATTCCCCAGGTTTGTATGGCATTTAAAACATCAGAGAACATGCATTTTAGGAAGGTGTAATACACCTCAATATGGCTATTAGTTTAGAAATTACAGCGCTTTTTGTGGGACAATTGAAACGGTTGAAACGTTTGTTATTTTCGAAGCATTTGGTTTTTCTCGCTTTCTCGGAAGCAGGAGCAAGATATTCCCCAGGTTTGTATGGCGTTTAAAACACCAGAGAACATGCATTTTGGGAAGGTGCAACACACCTCCCTAGGCCTATTAGTTTAGAAATTATAGCGCTTTTTGTGGGATACTTAAAACAGTTGAAACGGGTGTTATTTTCGAAGCATTTGGTTTTTCTCGCCTTCTCGGAAACAGGAGCAAGATATTCCCCAGATTTGCATGGCGTTTAAAACGTCAGAGAACATGCATTTTAGGAAGGTGTAATACTCTCCTTAGGGCTATTAGTTTAGAAATTACAGCGCTTTTTGAGGGACAATTGATGCGGTTGAAACGGGTGTTATTTTCGAAGCATTTGGTTTTTCTCGCTTTCTCGGAAACCGGAGAAAGATATTCCCCAGCTTTGTATGGCGTTTAAAACACCAGGGAACATGCATTTTAGGAAGGTGTAACAGACCTCCCTATGGCTATCACTTTAGAAATTACAGCGCTTTTTGAGGAACACTTGAAACGGTTGAAACTGGTGTTATTTTCGAAGCATTTGGTTTTTCTCGCTTTCTCGGAAACTGGAGACAAATATTCCGCAGGTTTGTATGGCGTTTAAAACATCGGAGAACATGCATTCTAGCAAGGTTTAACACGCCTACCTAGGGATCTTAGTTTAGAAACTACAGCGCTTTTTGTGGGACACTTGAATGGTTTAAACGGGTGTTATTTTCGAAGCATTTGGTTTTTCTCGCTTTCTCGGAAACCGGAGCAAAATATTCCACAGGTTTGTATGGCGTTTAAAACACCATAGAACCTGCATTTTAGGAAGGTGTAACACATCTACTTAGGGCTCTTAGTTTAGAAATTACGGCGCTTTTTGTGGGACACTTGAAACGGTTGAAACGTGTGTTATTTTCGAAGAATTTGGTTTTTCTCACCTTCTCGGAAACCGGAAAAAACTATTCCACAGCTTTATGTGGTGTTCAAACAAGCGAAGAACCTCCTTTTTAGGAAGTTACAACACGTCTCCCTAGGGGTCTTAGTTTAGAAACTACAGTGCTTTTTGTGGGACACTTGAATGGTTTAAACGGGTGTTATTTTCGAAGCATTTGGTTTTTCTCACTTTCTCGGAAACCGGAAAAAACTATTCCACAGCTTTATGTGGTGTTCAAACAAGCGAAGAACCACCTTTTTAGGAAGGTATAACACGTCTCAGTAGGGGTCTTAGTTTAGAAACTACAGTGCTTTTTGTGGGACACATGAATGGTTTAAACGGGTGTTATTTTCGAAGCATTTGGTTTTTCTCACCTTCTCGGAAACCGGAAAAAATTATTCCCCAGATTTATGCGGTATTCAAACAAGCGAAGAACCGACTTTTTAGGAAGGCATAACACGCCTCCCTAGGGCTCTTTATTTAGAAATTACAGCGCTTTTTGTGGGACACTTGAAACGATTGAAACGGGTGTTATTTTCGAAGCATTTGGTTTTTCTCGCTTTCTCGGAAACCGGAGCAAAATATTCCACAGGTTTGTATGGCGTTTAAAACACCATAGAACCTGCATTTTAGGAAGGTGTAACACATCTACTTAGGGCTCTTAGTTTAGAAATTACGGCGCTTTTTGTGGGACACTTGAAACGGTTGAAACGTGTGTTATTTTCGAAGAATTTGGTTTTTCTCACCTTCTCGGAAACCGGAAAAAACTATTCCACAGCTTTATGTGGTGTTCAAACAAGCGAAGAACCACCTTTTTAGGAAGTTACAACACGTCTCCCTAGGGGTCTTAGTTTAGAAACTACAGTGCTTTTTGTGGGACACTTGAATGGTTTAAACGGGTGTTATTTTCGAAGCATTTGGTTTTTCTCACTTTCTCGGAAACCGGAAAAAACTATTCCACAGCTTTATGTGGTGTTCAAACAAGCGAGGAACCACCTTTTTAGGAAGGTATAACACGTCTCCCTAGGGGTCTTAGTTTAGAAACTACAGTGCTTTTTGTGGGACACTTGAATGGTTTAAACGGGTGTTATTTTCGAAGCATTTGGTTTTTCTCACCTTCTCGGAAACCGGAAAAAATTATTCCACAGATTTATGCGGTATTCAAACAAGCGAAGAACCGACTTTTTAGGAAGGTATAACACGCCTCCCTAGGGATCTTAGTTTAGAAAATACAGCGCTTTTTGTGGGACACTTGAATGGTTTAAACGGGTGTTATTTTCGAAGCATTTGGTTTTTCTCACCTTCTCGGAAACCGGAAAAAATTATTCCCCAGATTTATGCGGTATTCAAACAAGCGAAGAACCGACTTTTTAGGAAGGCATAACACGCCTCCCTAGGGCTCTTTATTTAGAAATTACAGCGCTTTTTGTGGGACACTTGAAACGGTTGAAACGGGTGTTATTTTCGAAGCATTTGGTTTTTCTCGCTTTCTCGGAAACCGGAGAAAAATATTCCCCAGGTTTGTATGGCGTTTAAAACACCATAGAACCTGCATTTTAGGAAGGTGTAACACATCTACTTAGAGCCCTTAATTTAGAAATTACAGCGCTTTTTGTGGGACACTTGAAACGGTTGAAACGTGTGTTATTTTCGAAGCATTTGGTTTTTCTCACCTTCTCGGAAACCGGAAAAAACTATTCCACAGCTTTATGTGGTGTTCAAACAAGCAAAGAACCGGCTTTTTAGGAAGGTATAACACGTCTCCCTAGGGATCTCAGTTTAGAAACTACAGCGCTTTTTGTGGGACACTTGAATGGTTTAAACGGGTGTTATTTTCGAAGCATTTGGTTTTTCTCGCTTTCTCGGAAACCGGAGCAAAATATTCCCCAGGTTTGTATGGCGTTTAAAACACCATAGAACCTGCATTTTAGGAAGGCGTAACACATCTACTTAGAGCCCTTAATTTAGAAACTACAGCGCTTTTTGAGGGACACTTGAAACGGTTGAAACGTGTGTTATTTTCGAAGCATTTGGTTTTTCTCACCTTCTCGGAAACCGGAAAAAAGTATTCCACAGCTTTATGTGGTGTTCAAACAAGCGAAGAACCGCCTTTTTAGGAAGGTACAACACGTCTCCCTAGGGGTCTTAGTTTAGAAACTACAGTACTTTTTGTGGGACACTTGAATGGTTTAAACGGGTGTTATTTTCGAAGCATTTGGTTTTTCTCACTTTCTCGGAAACCGGAAAAAACTATTCCACAGCTTTATGCGGTGTTCAAACAAGCGAAGAACCACCTTTTTAGAAAGGTATAACACGTCTCCCTAGGGTCTTAGTTTAGAAACTACAGTGCTTTTTGTGGGACACTTGGATGGTTTAAACGGGTGTTATTTTCGAAGCATTTGGTTTTTCTCACCTTCTCGGAAACCGGAAAAAATTATTCTCCAGATTTATGCGGTATTCAAACAAGCGAAGAACCGACTTTTTAGGAAGGTATAACACGCCTACCTAGGTATCTTAGTTTAGAAACTACAGCGCTTTTTGTGGGACACTTGAATGGTTTAAACGGGTGTTATTTTCGAAGCATTTGGTTTTTCTCGCTTTCTCGGAAACCGGAGCAAAATATTCCACAGGTTTGTATGGCGTTTAAAACACCATAGAACCTGCATTTTAGGAAGGTGTAACACATCTACTTAGGGCTCTTAGTTTAGAAATTACAGCGCTTTTTGTGGGACACTTGAAACGGTTGAAACGTGTGTTATTTTCGAAGAATTTGGTTTTTCTCACCTTCTCGGAAACCGGAAAAAACTATTCCACAGCTTTATGTGGTGTTCAAACAAGCGAAGAACCACCTTTTTAGGAAGGTATAACACGTCTCCCTAGGGGTCTTAGTTTAGAAACTACAGTGCTTTTTGTGGGACACTTGAATGGTTTAAACGGGTGTTATTTTCGAAGCATTTGGTTTTTCTCACCTTCTCGGAAACCGGAAAAAATTATTCCCCAGATTTATGCGGTATTCAAACAAGCGAAGAACCGACTTGTTTTGAAGGCATAACACGCCTCATTAGGGCTCTTTATTTAGAAATTACAGCGCTTTTTATGGGACACTTGAAACGGTTGAAACGGGTGTTATTTTCGAAGCATTTGGTTTTTCTCTCTTTCTCGGAAACTGGAGCAAAATATTCCCCAGGTTTGTATGGCGTTTAAAACACCATAGAACCTGCATTTTAGGAAGGTGCAACACATCTACTTAGAGCCCTTAATTTAGAAATTACAGCGCTTTTTGAGGGACACTTGAAACGGTTGAAACGTGTGTTATTTTCGAAGCATTTGGTTTTTCTCACCTTCTCGGAAACCGGAAAAAAGTATTCCACAGCTTTATGTGGTGTTCAAACAAGCGAAGAGCCACCTTTTTAGGAAGGTATAACGCGTCTCCCTAGGGGTCTTAGTTTAGAAACTACAGTGCTTTTTGTGGGACACTTGAATGGTTTAAACGGGTGTTATTTTCGAAGCATTTGGTTTTTCTCACTTTCTCGGAAACCGGAAAAAACTATGCGGTGTTCAAACAAGCGAAGAACCACCTTTTTAGAAAGGTATAACACGTCTCCCTAGGGTCTTAGTTTAGAAACTACAGTGCTTTTTGTGGGACACTTGGATGGTTTAAACGGGTGTTATTTTCGAAGCATTTGGTTTTTCTCACCTTCTCGGAAACCGGAAAAAATTATTCCCCAGATTTATGCGGTATTCAAACAAGCGAAGAACCGACTTTTTAGGAAGGTATAACACGCCTCCCTAGGGATCTTAGTTTAGAAACTACAGCGCTTTTTGTGGGACACTTGAATGGTTTAAACGGGTGTTATTTTCGAAGCATTTGGTTTTTCTCGCTTTCTCGGAAACCGGAGCAAAATATTCCACAGGTTTGTATGGCGTTTAAAACACCATAGAACCTGCATTTTGGGAAGGTGTAACACATCTACTTAGGGCTCTTAGTTTAGAAATTACAGCGCTTTTTGTGGGACACTTGAAACGGTTGAAACGTGTGTTATTTTCGAAGAATTTGGTTTTTCTCACCTTCTCGGAAACCGGAAAAGACTATTCCACAGCTTTATGTGGTGTTCAAACAAGCGAAGAACCACCTTTTTAGAAAGTTACAACACGTCTCCCTAGGGGTCTTAGTTTAGAAACTACAGTGCTTTTTGTGGGACACTTGAATGGTTTAAACGGGTGTTATTTTCGAAGCATTTGGTTTTTCTCACTTTCTCGGAAACCGGAAAAAACTATTCCACAGCTTTATGTGGTGTTCAAACAAGCGAAGAACCACCTTTTTAGGAAGGTATAACACGTCTCCCTAGGGGTCTTAGTTTAGAAACTACAGTGCTTTTTGTGGGACACTTGAATGGTTTAAACGGGTGTTATTTTCGAAGCATTTGGTTTTTCTCACCTTCTCGGAAACCGGAAAAAATTATTCCCCAGATTTATGCGGTATTCAAACAAGCGAAGAACCGACTTTTTAGGAAGGTATAACACGCCTCCCTAGGGATCTTAGTTTAGAAACTACAGCGCTTTTTGTGGGACACTTGAATGGTTTAAACGGGTGTTATTTTCGAAGCATTTGGTTTTTCTCACCTTCTCGGAAACAGGAAAAAATTATTCCCCAGATTTATGCGGTATTCAAACAAGCGAAGAACCGACTTTTTAGGAAGGCATAACACGCCTCCCTAGGGCTCTTTATTTAGAAATTACAGCGCTTTTTGTGGGACACTTGAAACGGTTGAAACGGGTGTTATTTTCGAAGCATTTGGTTTTTCTCGCTTTCTCGGAAACCGGAGAAAAATATTCCCCAGGTTTGTATGGCGTTTAAAACACCATAGAACCTGCATTTTAGGAAGGTGTAACACATCTACTTAGAGCCCTTAATTTAGAAATTACAGCGCTTTTTGTGGGACACTTGAAACGGTTGAAACGTGTGTTATTTTCGAAGCATTTGGTTTTTCTCACCTTCTCGGAAACCGGAAAAAACTATTCCACAGTTTTATGTGGTGTTCAAACAAGCGAAGAACCACCTTTTTAGGAAGGTATAACACGTCTCCCTAGGGGTCTTAGTTTAGAAACTACAGTGCTTTTTGTGGGACACTTGAATGGTTTAAACGGGTGTTATTTTCGAAGCATTTGGTTTTTGTCGCTTTCTCGGAAACCGGAGCAAAATATTCCCCAGGTTTGTATGGCGTTTAAAACACCATAGAACCTGCATTTTAGGAAGGTGTAACACATCTACTTAGAGCCCTTAATTTAGAAATTACAGCGCTTTTTGTGGGACACTTGAAACGGTTGAAACGTGTGTTATTTTCGAAGCATTTGGTTTTTCTCACCTTCTCGGAAACCGGAAAAAACTATTCCACAGCTTTATGTGGTGTTCAAACAAGCAAAGAACCGGCTTTTTAGGAAGGTATAACACGTCTCCCTACGGAACTCAGTTTAGAAACTACAGCGCTTTTTGTGGGACACTTGAATGGTTTAAACGGGTGTTATTTTCGAAGCATTTGGTTTTTCTCGCTTTCTCGGAAACCGGAGCAAAATATTCCCCAGGTTTGTATGGCGTTTAAAACACCATAGAACCTGCATTTTGGGAAGGTGTAACACATCTACTTAGGGCTCTTAGTTTAGAAATTACAGCGCTTTTTGTGGGACACTTGAAACGGTTGAAACGTGTGTTATTTTCGAAGAATTTGGTTTTTCTCACCTTCTCGGAAACCGGAAAAGACTATTCCACAGCTTTATGTGGTGTTCAAACAAGCGAAGAACCACCTTTTTAGAAAGTTACAACACGTCTCCCTAGGGGTCTTAGTTTAGAAACTACAGTGCTTTTTGTGGGACACTTGAATGGTTTAAACGGGTGTTATTTTCGAAGCATTTGGTTTTTCTCACTTTCTCGGAAACCGGAAAAAACTATTCCACAGCTTTATGTGGTGTTCAAACAAGCGAAGAACCACCTTTTTAGGAAGGTATAACACGTCTCCCTAGGGGTCTTAGTTTAGAAACTACAGTGCTTTTTGTGGGACACTTGAATGGTTTAAACGGGTGTTATTTTCGAAGCATTTGGTTTTTCTCACCTTCTCGGAAACCGGAAAAAATTATTCCCCAGATTTATGCGGTATTCAAACAAGCGAAGAACCGACTTGTTATGAAGGCATAACACGCCTCATTAGGGCTCTTTATTTAGAAATTACAGCGCTTTTTGTGGGACACTTGAAACGGTTGAAACGGGTGTTATTTTCGAAGCATTTGGTTTTTCTCGCTTTCTCGGAAACCGGAGAAAAATATTCCCCAGGTTTGTATGGCGTTTAAAACACCATAGAACCTGCATTTTAGGAAGGTGTAACACATCTACTTAGAGCCCTTAATTTAGAAATTACAGCGCTTTTTGTGGGACACTTGAAACGGTTGAAACGTGTGTTATTTTCGAAGCATTTGGTTTTTCTCACCTTCTCGGAAACCGGAAAAAACTATTCCACAGTTTTATGTGGTGTTCAAACAAGCGAAGAACCACCTTTTTAGGAAGGTATAACACGTCTCCCTAGGGGTCTTAGTTTAGAAACTACAGTGCTTTTTGTGGGACACTTGAATGGTTTAAACGGGTGTTATTTTCGAAGCATTTGGTTTTTGTCGCTTTCTCGGAAACCGGAGCAAAATATTCCCCAGGTTTGTATGGCGTTTAAAACACCATAGAACCTGCATTTTAGAAAGGTGTAACACATCTACTTAGAGCCCTTAATTTAGAAACTACAGCGCTTTTTGAGGGACACTTGAAACGGTTGAAACGTGTGTTATTTTCGAAGCATTTGGTTTTTCTCACCTTCTCGGAAACCGGAAAAAACTATTCCACAGCTTTATGTGGTGTTCAAACAAGCAAAGAACCGGCTTTTTAGGAAGGTATAACACGTCTCCCTACGGAACTCAGTTTAGAAACTACAGCGCTTTTTGTGGGACACTTGAATGGTTTAAACGGGTGTTATTTTCGAAGCATTTGGTTTTTCTCGCTTTCTCGGAAACCGGAGCAAAATATTCCCCAGGTTTGTATGGCGTTTAAAACACCATACAACCTGCATTTTAGGAAGGTGTAACACATCTACTTAGAGCCCTTAATTTAGAAACTACAGCGCTTTTTGAGGGACACTTGAAACGGTTGAAACGTGTGTTATTTTCGAAGCATTTGGTTTTTCTCACCTTCTCGGAAACCGGAAAAAAGTATTCCACAGCTTTATGTGATGTTCAAACAAGCGAAGAGCCACCTTTTTAGGAAGGTATAACACGTCTCCCTAGGGGTCTTAGTTTAGAAACTACAGTGCTTTTTGTGGGACACTTGAATGGATTAAACGGGTGTTATTTTCGAAGCATTTGGTTTTTCTCACTTTCTCGGAAACCGGAAAAAACTATTCCACAGCTTTATGTGGTGTTCAAACAAGCGAAGAACCACCTTTTTAGAAAGGTATAACTCGTCTCCCTAGGGTCTTAGTTTAGAAACTACAGTGCTTTTTGGGGGACACTTGGATGGTTTAAACGGGTGTTATTTTCGAAGCATTTGGTTTTTCTCACCTTCTCGGAAACCGGAAAAAATTATTCCCCAGATTTATGCGGTATTCAAACAAGCGAAGAACCGACTTTTTAGGAAGGTATAACACGCCTACCTAGGGATCTTAGTTTAGAAACTACAGCGCTTTTTGTGGGACACTTGAATGGTTTAAACGGGTGTTATTTTCGAAGCATTTGGTTTTTCTCGCTTTCTCGGAAACCGGAGCAAAATGTTCCACAGGTTTGTATGGCGTTTAAAACACCATAGAACCTGCATTTTAGGAAGGTGTAACACATCTACTTAGGGCTCTTAGTTTAGAAATTACAGCGCTTTTTGTGGGACACTTGAAACGGTTGAAACGTGTGTTATTTTCGAAGAATTTGGTTTTTCTCACCTTCTCGGAAACCGGAAAAAACTATTCCACAGCTTTATGTGGTGTTCAAACAAGCGAAGAACCACCTTTTTAGGAAGGTATAACACGTCTCCCTAGGGGTCTTAGTTTAGAAACTACAGTGCTTTTTGTGGGACACTTGAATGGTTTAAACGGGTGTTATTTTCGAAGCATTTGGTTTTTCTCACCTTCTCGGAAACCGGAAAAAATTATTCCCCAGATTTATGCGGTATTCAAACAAGCGAAGAACCGACTTGTTATGAGGGCATAACACGCCTCATTAGGGCTCTTTATTTAGAAACTACAGTGCTTTTTGTGGGACACTTGAATGGTTTAAACGGGTGTTATTTTCGAAGCATTTGGTTTTTCTCACTTTCTCGGAAACCGGAAAAAACTATGCGGTGTTCAAACAAGCGAAGAACCACCTTTTTAGAAAGGTATAACACGTCTCCCTAGGGTCTTAGTTTAGAAACTACAGCGCTTTTTGTGGGACACTTGGATGGTTTAAACGGGTGTTATTTTCGAAGCATTTGGTTTTTCTCACCTTCTCGGAAACCGGAAAAAATTATTCCCCAGATTTATGCGGTATTCAAACAAGCGAAGAACCGACTTTTTAGGAAGGTACATCACGCCTCCCTGGGGATCTTAGTTTAGAAACTACAGCGCTTTTTGTGGGACACTTGAATGGTTTAAACGGGTGTTATTTTCGAAGCATTTGGTTTTTCTCGCTTTCTC
The DNA here is from genome assembly GCA_963966105.1 of Volucella zonaria. NCBI lineage: Eukaryota > Metazoa > Arthropoda > Insecta > Diptera > Syrphidae > Volucella > Volucella zonaria. Next base: position 1,731,257 of record OZ014536.1, on the reverse strand, counting down.
GGAAACCGGAGCAAAATATTCCACAGGTTTGTATGGCGTTTAAAACACCATAGAACCTGCATTTTGGGAAGGTGTAACACATCTACTTAGGGCTCTTAGTTTAGAAATTACAGCGCTTTTTGTGGGACACTTGAAACGGTTGAAACGTGTGTTATTTTCGAAGAATTTGGTTTTTCTCACCTTCTCGGAAACCGGAAAAGACTATTCCACAGCTTTATGTGGTGTTCAAACAAGCGAAGAACCACCTTTTTAGAAAGTTACAACACGTCTCCCTAGGGGTCTTAGTTTAGAAACTACAGTGCTTTTTGTGGGACACTTGAATGGTTTAAACGGGTGTTATTTTCGAAGCATTTGGTTTTTCTCACTTTCTCGGAAACCGGAAAAAACTATTCCACAGCTTTATGTGGTGTTCAAACAAGCGAAGAACCACCTTTTTAGGAAGATATAACACGTCTCCCTAGGGGTCTTAGTTTAGAAACTACAGTGCTTTTTGTGGGACACTTGAATGGTTTAAACGGGTGTTATTTTCGAAGCATTTGGTTTTTCTCACCTTCTCGGAAACCGGAAAAAATTATTCCCCAGATTTATGCGGTATTCAAACAAGCGAAGAACCGACTTGTTATGAAGGCATAACACGCCTCATTAGGGCTCTTTATTTAGAAATTACAGCGCTTTTTGTGGGACACTTGAAACGGTTGAAACGGGTGTTATTTTCGAAGCATTTGGTTTTTCTCTCTTTCTCGGAAACCGGAGCAAAATATTCCCCAGGTTTGTATGGCGTTTAAAACACCATAGAACCTGCATTTTAGGAAGGTGCAACACATCTACTTAGAGCCCTTAATTTAGAAATTACAGCGCTTTTTGAGGGACACTTGAAACGGTTGAAACGTGTGTTATTTTCGAAGCATTTGGTTTTTCTCACCTTCTCGGAAACCGGAAAAAAGTATTCCACAGCTTTATGTGGTGTTCAAACAAGCGAAGAGCCACCTTTTTAGGAAGGTATAACGCGTCTCCCTAGGGGTCTTAGTTTAGAAACTACAGTGCTTTTTGTGGGACACTTGAATGGTTTAAACGGGTGTTATTTTCGAAGCATTTGGTTTTTCTCACTTTCTCGGAAACCGGAAAAAACTATGCGGTGTTCAAACAAGCGAAGAACCACCTTTTTAGAAAGGTATAACACGTCTCCCTAGGGTCTTGGTTTAGAAACTACAGTGCTTTTTGTGGGACACTTGGATGGTTTAAACGGGTGTTATTTTCGAAGCATTTGGTTTTTCTCACCTTCTCGGAAACCGGAAAAAATTATTCCCCAGATTTATGCGGTATTCAAACAAGCGAAGAACCGACTTTTTAGGAAGGTATAACACGCCTCCCTAGGGTCTTAGTTTAGAAACTACAGCGCTTTTTGTGGGACACTTGAATGGTTTAAACGGGTGTTATTTTCGAAGCATTTGGTTTTTCCCGCTTTCTCGGAAACCGGAGCAAAATATTCCACAGGTTTGTATGGCGTTTAAAACACCATAGAACCTGCATTTTGGGAAGGTGTAACACATCTACTTAGGGCTCTTAGTTTAGAAATTACAGCGCTTTTTGTGGGACACTTGAAACGGTTGAAACGTGTGTTATTTTCGAAGAATTTGGTTTTTCTCACCTTCTCGGAAACCGGAAAAGACTATTCCACAGCTTTATGTGGTGTTCAAACAAGCGAAGAACCACCTTTTTAGAAAGTTACAACACGTCTCCCTAGGGGTCTTAGTTTAGAAACTACAGTGCTTTTTGTGGGACACTTGAATGGTTTAAACGGGTGTTATTTTCGAAGCATTTGGTCTTTCTCACTTTCTCGGAAACCGGAAAAAACTATTCCACAGCTTTATGTGGTGTTCAAACAAGCGAAGAACCACCTTTTTAGGAAGGTATAACACGTCTCCCTAGGGGTCTTAGTTTAGAAACTACAGTGCTTTTTGTGGGACACTTGAATGGTTTAAACGGGTGTTATTTTCGAAGCATTTGGTTTTTCTCACCTTCTCGGAAACCGGAAAAAATTATTCCCCAGATTTATGCGGTATTCAAACAAGCGAAGAACCGACTTTTTAGGAAGGTATAACACGCCTCCCTAGGGATCTTAGTTTAGAAACTACAGCGCTTTTTGTGGGACACTTGAATGGTTTAAACGGGTGTTATTTTCGAAGCATTTGGTTTTTCCCGCTTTCTCGGAAACCGGAGCAAAATGTTCCACAGGTTTGTATGGCGTTTAAAACACCATAGAACCTGCATTTTAGGAAGGTGTAACACATCTACTTAGGGCTCTTAGTTTAGAAATTACAGCGCTTTTTGTGGGACACTTGAAACGGTTGAAACGTGTGTTATTTTCGAAGAATTTGGTTTTTCTCACCTTCTCGGAAACCGGAAAAAACTATTCCACAGCTTTATGTGGTGTTCAAACAAGCGAAGAACCACCTTTTTAGGAAGGTATAACACGTCTCCCTAGGGGTCTTAGTTTAGAAACTACAGTGCTTTTTGTGGGACACTTGAATGGTTTAAACGGGTGTTATTTTCGAAGCATTTGGTTTTTCTCACCTTCTCGGAAACCGGAAAAAATTATTCCCCAGATTTATGCGGTATTCAAACAAGCGAAGAACCGACTTGTTATGAGGGCATAACACGCCTCATTAGGGCTCTTTATTTAGAAACTACAGTGCTTTTTGTGGGACACTTGAATGGTTTAAACGGGTGTTATTTTCGAAGCATTTGGTTTTTCTCACTTTCTCGGAAACCGGAAAAAACTATGCGGTGTTCAAACAAGCGAAGAACCACCTTTTTAGAAAGGTATAACACGTCTCCCTAGGGTCTTAGTTTAGAAACTACAGTGCTTTTTGTGGGACACTTGGATGGTTTAAACGGGTGTTATTTTCGAAGCATTTGGTTTTTCTCACCTTCTCGGAAACCGGAAAAAATTATTCCCCAGATTTATGCGGTATTCAAACAAGCGAAGAACCGACTTTTTAGGAAGGTACATCACGCCTCCCTGGGGATCTTAGTTTAGAAACTACAGCGCTTTTTGTGGGACACTTGAATGGTTTAAACGGGTGTTATTTTCGAAGCATTTGGTTTTTCTCGCTTTCTCGGAAACCGGAGCAAAATATTCCACAGGTTTGTATGGCGTTTAAAACACCATAGAACCTGCATTTTGGGAAGGTGTAACACATCTACTTAGGGCTCTTAGTTTAGAAATTACAGCGCTTTTTGTGGGACACTTGAAACGGTTGAAACGTGTGTTATTTTCGAAGAATTTGGTTTTTCTCACCTTCTCGGAAACCGGAGCAAAATATTCCCCAGGTTTGTATGGCGTTTAAAACACCATAGAACCTGCATTTTAGGAAGGTGCAACACATCTACTTAGAGCCCTTAATTTAGAAATTACAGCGCTTTTTGAGGGACACTTGAAACGGTTGAAACGTGTGTTATTTTCGAAGCATTTGGTTTTTCTCACCTTCTCGGAAACCGGAAAAAAGTATTCCACAGCTTTATGTGGTGTTCAAACAAGCGAAGAGCCACCTTTTTAGGAAGGTATAACACGTCTCCCTAGGGGTCTTAGTTTAGAAACTACAGTGCTTTTTGTGGGACACTTGAATGGTTTAAACGGGTGTTATTTTCGAAGCATTTGGTTTTTCTCACCTTCTCGGAAACCGGAAAAAATTATTCCCCAGATTTATGCGGTATTCAAACAAGCGAAGAACCGACTTTTTAGGAAGGTATAACACGCCTCCCTAGGGATCTTAGTTTAGAAACTACAGCGCTTTTTGTGGGACACTTGAATGGTTTAAACGGGTGTTATTTTCGAAGCATTTGGTTTTTCCCGCTTTCTCGGAAACCGGAGCAAAATATTCCACAGGTTTGTATGGCGTTTAAAACACCATAGAACCTGCATTTTGGGAAGGTGTAACACATCTACTTAGGGCTCTTAGTTTAGAAATTACAGCGCTTTTTGTGGGACACTTGAAACGGTTGAAACGTGTGTTATTTTCGAAGAATTTGGTTTTTCTCACCTTCTCGGAAACCGGAGCAAAATATTCCCCAGGTTTGTATGGCGTTTAAAACACCATAGAACCTGCATTTTAGGAAGGTGCAACACATCTACTTAGAGCCCTTAATTTAGAAATTACAGCGCTTTTTGAGGGACACTTGAAACGGTTGAAACGTGTGTTATTTTCGAAGCATTTGGTTTTTCTCACCTTCTCGGAAACCGGAAAAAATTATTCCCCAGATTTATGCGGTATTCAAACAAGCGAAGAACCGACTTTTTAGGAAGGTATAACACGCCTCCCTAGGGATCTTAGTTTAGAAACTACAGCGCTTTTTGTGGGACACTTGAATGGTTTAAACGGGTGTTATTTTCGAAGCATTTGGTTTTTCCCGCTTTCTCGGAAACCGGAGCAAAATATTCCACAGGTTTGTATGGCGTTTAAAACACCATAGAACCTGCATTTTGGGAAGGTGTAACACATCTACTTAGGGCTCTTAGTTTAGAAATTACAGCGCTTTTTGTGGGACACTTGAAACGGTTGAAACGTGTGTTATTTTCGAAGAATTTGGTTTTTCTCACCTTCTCGGAAACCGGAAAAGACTATTCCACAGCTTTATGTGGTGTTCAAACAAGCGAAGAACCACCTTTTTAGAAAGTTACAACACGTCTCCCTAGGGGTCTTAGTTTAGAAACTACAGTGCTTTTTGTGGGACACTTGAATGGTTTAAACGGGTGTTATTTTCGAAGCATTTGGTTTTTCTCACTTTCTCGGAAACCGGAAAAAACTATTCCACAGCTTTATGTGGTGTTCAAACAAGCGAAGAACCACCTTTTTAGGAAGGTATAACACGTCTCCCTAGGGGTCTTTGTTTAGAAACTACAGTGCTTTTTGTGGGACACTTGAATGGTTTAAACGGGTGTTATTTTCGAAGCATTTGGTTTTTCTCACCTTCTCGGAAACCGGAAAAAATTATTCCCCAGATTTATGCGGTATTCAAACAAGCGAAGAACCGACTTTTTAGGAAGGTATAACACGCCTCCCTAGGGATCTTAGTTTAGAAACTACAGCGCTTTTTGTGGGACACTTGAATGGTTTAAACGGGTGTTATTTTCGAAGCATTTGGTTTTTCTCACCTTCTCGGAAACCGGAAAAAATTATTCCCCAGATTTATGCGGTATTCAAACAAGCGAAGAACCGACTTTTTAGGAAGGCATAACACGCCTCCCTAGGGCTCTTTATTTAGAAATTACAGCGCTTTTTGTGGGACACTTGAAACGGTTGAAACGGGTGTTATTTTCGAAGCATTTGGTTTTTCTCGCTTTCTCGGAAACCGGAGCAAAATATTCCACAGGTTTGTATGGCGTTTAAAACACCATAGAACCTGCATTTTAGGAAGGTGTAACACATCTACTTAGGGCTCTTAGTTTAGAAATTACGGCGCTTTTTGTGGGACACTTGAAACGGTTGAAACGTGTGTTATTTTCGAAGAATTTGGTTTTTCTCACCTTCTCGGAAACCGGAAAAAACTATTCCACAGCTTTATGTGGTGTTCAAACAAGCGAAGAACCACCTTTTTAGGAAGTTACAACACGTCTCCCTAGGGGTCTTAGCTTAGAAACTACAGTGCTTTTTGTGGGACACTTGAATGGTTTAAACGGGTGTTATTTTCGAAGCATTTGGTTTTTCTCACTTTCTCGGAAACCGGAAAAAACTATTCCACAGCTTTATGTGGTGTTCAAACAAGCGAAGAACCACCTTTTTAGGAAGGTATAACACGTCTCCCTAGGGGTCTTAGTTTAGAAACTACAGTGCTTTTTGTGGGACACTTGAATGGTTTAAACGGGTGTTATTTTCGAAGCATTTGGTTTTTCTCACCTTCTCGGAAACCGGAAAAATTATTCGCCAGATTTATGCTTTATTCAAACAAGCGAAGAACCGACTTTTTAGGAAGGTATAACACGTCTCCCTAGGGGTCTTAGTTTAGAAACTACAGTGCTTTTTGTGGGACACTTGAATGGTTTAAACGGGTGTTATTTTCGAAGCATTTGGTTTTTCTCACCTTCTCGGAAACCGGAAAAAATTATTCCCCAGATTTATGCGGTATTCAAACAACGGAAGAACCGACTTTTTAGGAAGGCATAACACGCCTCCCTAGGGCTCTTTATTTAGAAATTACAGCGCTTTTTGTGGGACACTTGAAACGGTTGAAACGGGTGTTATTTTCGAAGCATTTGGTTTTTCTCGCTTTCTCGGAAACCGGAGCAAAATATTCCACAGGTTTGTATGGCGTTTAAAACACCATAGAACCTGCATTTTAGGTAGGTGTAACACATCTACTTAGGGCTCTTAGTTTAGAAATTACAGCGCTTTTTGTGGGACACTTGAAACGGTTGAAACGTGTGTTATTTTCGAAGAATTTGGTTTTTCTCACCTTCTCGGAAACCGGAAAAAAGTATTCCACAGCTTTATGTGGTGTTCAAACAAGCGAAGAACCACCTTTTTAGGAAGGTATAACACGTCTCCCTAGGGTCTTAGTTTAGAAACTACAGTGCTTTTTGTGGGACACTTGAATGGTTTAAACTTGTGTTATTTTCGAAGCATTTGGTTTTTCTCACCTTCTCGGAAACCGGAAAAAATTATTCCCCAGATTTATGCGGTATTCAAACAAGCGAAAAACCCACTTTTTACGAAGGTATAACACGCCTCCATGGGGATCTTAGTTTAGAAACTACAGCGCTTTTTGTGGGACACTTGAATGGTTTAAACGGGTGTTATTTTCGAAGCATTTGGTTTTTCTCACCTTCTCGGAAACCGGAAAAAATTATTCCCCAGATTTATGCGGTATTCAAACAAGCGAAGAACCGGCTTTTTAGGAAGGTACAACACTCCTCCCTAGGGCTCTTTATTTAGAAATTACACCGCTTTTTGTGGGACACTTGAATGGTTTAAACGGGTGTTATTTTCGAAGCATTTGGTTTTTCTCACCTTCTCGGAAACCGGGGCACAATATTCCCCAGGTTTGTATGGCGTTTAAAACACCATAAAACCTGCATTGTAGGAAGGTGTAACAGATCTACTTAGAGCCCTTAATTTAGAAATTACAGCGCTTTTTGTGGGACACTTGAAACGGTTGAAACGTGTGTTATTTTCGAAGCATTTGGTTTTTCCCACCTTCTCGGAAACGGGAAAAAAACTATTCCCCACCTTTATGTGGTATTCAAACAAGCGAAGAACCGGCTTTTTAGGAAGGTACAACACTCCTCCCTAGGGCTCTTTATTTAGAAATTACGCCGCTTTTTGTGGGACACTTGAATGGTTTAAACGGGTGTTATTTTCGAAGCATTTGGTTTTTCTCACCTTCTCGGAAACCGGGGCACAATATTCCCCAGGTTTGTATGGCGTTTAAAACACCATAAAACCTGCATTTTAGGAAGGTGTAACAGATCTACTTAGAGCCCTTAATTTAGAAATTACAGCGCTTTTTGTGGGACACTTGAAACGGTTGAAACGTGTGTTATTTTCGAAGCATTTGGTATTTCCCACCTTCTCGGAAACGGGAAAAAAACTATTCCCCACCTTTATGCGGTATTCAAACAGGCGAAGAACCGACTTTTTAGGAAGGCATAACACGCCTCCCTAGGGCTCTTTATTTAGAAATTACAGCGCTTTTTGTGGGACACTGGAAACGGTTGAAACGGGTGTTATTTTCGAAGCATTTGGTTTCTCTCGCTTTCTCGGAAACCGGAGCAAAATATTCCACAGGTTTGTATGGCGTTTAAAACACCATAAAACCTGCATTTTAGGAAGGTGTAACAGATCTACTTAGAGCCCTTAATTTAGAAATTACAGCGCTTTTTGTGGGACACTTGAAACGGTTGAAACGTGTGTTATTTTCGAAGCATTTGGTTTTTCCCACCTTCTCGGAAACGGGAAAAAAACTATTCCCCACCTTTATGCGGTATTCAAACAAGCGAAGAACCGACTTTTTAGGAAGGCATAACACGCCTCCCTAGGGCTCTTTATTTAGAAATTACAGCGCTTTTTGTGGGACACTTGAAACGGTTGAAACGTGTGTTATTTTCGAAGCATTTGGTTTTTCCCACCTTCTCGGAAACGGGAAAAAAACTATTCCCCACCTTTATGCGGTATTCAAACAAGCGAAGAACTGACTTTTTAGGAAGGCATAACACGCCTCCCTCGGGCTCTTTATTTAGAAATTACAGCGCTTTTTGTGGTACACTGGAAACGGTTGAAACGGGTGTTATTTTCGAAGCATTTGGTTTTTCTCGCTTTCTCGGAAACCGGAGCAAAATATTCCACAGGTTTGTATGGCGTTTAAAACACCACAAAACCTGCATTTTAGGAAGGTGTAACAGATCTACTTAGAGCCCTTAATTTAGAAATTACAGCGCTTTTTGTGGGACACTTGAAACGGTTGAAACGTGTGTTATTTTCGAAGCATTTGGTTTTTCCCACCTTCTCGGAAACGGGAAAAAAACTATTCCCCACCTTTATGCGGTATTCAAACAAGCGAAGAACCGACTTTTTAGGAAGGTACAACACTCCTCCCTAGGGCTCTTTATTTAGAAATTACACCGCTTTTTGTGGGACACTTGAATGGTTTAAACGGGTGTTATTTTCGAAGCATTTGGTTTTTCTCACCTTCTCGGAAACCGGGGCACAATATTCCCCAGGTTTGTATGGCGTTTAAAACACCATAAAACCTGCATTTTAGGAAGGTGTAACAGATCTACTTAGAGCCCTTAATTTAGAAATTACAGCGCTTTTTGTGGGACACTTGAAACGGTTGAAACGTGTGTTATTTTCGAAGCATTTGGTATTTCCCACCTTCTCGGAAACGGGAAAAAAACTATTCCCCACCTTTATGCAGTATTCAAACAAGCGAAGAACCGACTTTTTAGGAAGGCATAACACGCCTCCCTAGGGCTCTTTATTTAGAAATTACAGCGCTTTTTGTGGGACACTGGAAACGGTTGAAACGGGTGTTATTTTCGAAGCATTTGGTTTTTCTCGCTTTCTCGGAAACCGGAGCAAAATATTAAACAGGTTTGTATGGCGTTTAAAACACCATAGAACCTGCATTTTAGGAAGGTATAACACATCTACTTAGAGCCCTTAGTTTAGAAATTACAGCGCTTTTTGTGGGACACTTGAAACGGTTGAAACGTGTGTTATTTTCGAAGCATTTGGTTTTTCTCACCTTCTCGGAAGCCGGAAAAAATTATTCCCCAGATTTATGCGGTATTCAAACAAGCGAAGAACCGACTTTTTAGGAAGGCACAACACGCCTCTCTAGGACTCTTAGTTTAGAAACTACAGCGCTTTTTGTGGGACACTTGAATGGTTTAAACGGGTGTTATATTCGAAGCATTTGGTTTTTGTCGCTTTCTCGGAAACCGGGGCAAAATATTCCCGAGGTTTGTATGGCGTTTAAAACACCATAAAACCTGCATTTTAGGAAGGTGTAACAGATCTACTTAGAGCCCTTAATTTAGAAATTACAGCGCTTTATGTGGGACACTTGAAACGGTTGAAACGTGTGTTATTTTCGAAGCATTTGGTTTTTCCCACCTTCTCGGAAACGGGAAAAAAACTATTCCCCACCTTTATGCGGTATTCAAACAAGCGAAGAACCGACTTTTTAGGAAGGCATAACACGCCTCCCTAGGGCTCTTTATTTAGAAATTACAGCGCTTTTTGTGGGACACTGGAAACGGTTGAAACGGGTGTTATTTTCGAAGCATTTGGTTTTTCTCGCTTTCTCGGAAACCGGAGCAAAATATTCCACAGGTTTGTATGGCGTTTAAAACACCATAAAACCTGCATTTTAGGAAGGTGTAACAGATCTACTTAGAGCCCTTAATTTAGAAATTACAGCGCTTTTTGTGGGACACTTGAAACGGTTGAAACGTGTGTTATTTTCGAAGCATTTGGTTTTTCCCACCTTCTCGGAAACGGGAAAAAAACTATTCCCCACCTTTATGCGGTATTCAAACAAGCGAAGAACCGACTTTTTAGGAAGGCATAACACGCCTCCCTAGGGCTCTTTATTTAGAAATTACAGCGCTTTTTGTGGGACACTTGAAACGGTTGAAACGGGTGTTATTTTCGAAGCATTTGGTTTTTCTCCCTTTCTCGGAAACCGGAGCAAAATATTCCACAGGTTTGTATGGCGTTTAAAACACCATAGAACCTGCATTTTAGGAAGGTATAACACATCTACTTAGAGCCCTTAATTTAGAAATTACAGCGCTTTTTGTGGGACACTTGAAACGGTTGAAACGTGTGTTATTTTCGAAGCATTTGGTTTTTCTCACCTTCTCGGAAACCGGAAAAACTATTCCACAGTTTTATGTGGTGTTCAAACGAGCGAAGAACCGACTTTTTAGGAAGGCATAACACGCCTCCCTAGAGCTCTTTATTTAGAAATTACAGCGCTTTTTGTGGGACACTTGAAACGGTTGAAACTGGTGTTATTTTCGAAGCATTTGGTTTTTCTCGCTTTCTCGGAAACCGGAGCAAAATATTCCACAGGTTTGTATGGCGTTTAAAACACCATAGAACCTGCATTTTAGGAAGGTGTAACACATCTACTTAGGGCTCTTAGTTTAGAAATTACAGCGCTTTTTGTGGGACACTTGAAACGGTTGAAACGTGTGTTATTTTCGAAGAATTTGGTTTTTCTCACCTTCTCGGAAACCGGAAAAAAGTATTCCACAGCTTTATGCGGTGTTCAAACAAGCGAAGAGCCACCTTTTTAGGAAGGTATAACACGTCTCCCTAGGGGTCTTAGTTTAGAAACTACAGTGCTTTTTGTGGGACACTTGAATGGTTTAAACGGGTGTTATTTTCGAAGCATTTGGTTTTTCTCACTTTCTCGGAAACCGGAAAAAACTATTCCACAGCTTTATGTGGTGTTCAAACAAGCGAAGAACCACCTTTTTAGGAAGGTATAACACGTCTCCCTAGGGTCTTAGTTTAGAAACTACAGTGCTTTTTGTGGGACACTTGAATGGTTTTAACGGGTGTTATTTTCGAAGCATTTGGTTTTTCTCACCTTCTCGGAAACCGGAAAAAATTATTCCCCAGATTTATGCGGTATTCAAGCAAGCGAAGAACCGACTTTTTAGGAAGGTATAACACGCCTCCCTGGGGTCTTAGTTTAGAAACTACAGCGCTTTTTGTGGGACACTTGAATGGTTTAAACGGGTGTTATTTTCGAAGCATTTGGTTTTTCTCACCTTCTCGGAAACCGGAAAAAATTATTCCCAAGATTTATGCGGTATTCAAACAACCGAAGAACCGACTTTTTAGGAAGGCATAACACGCCTCCCTAGGGCTCTTAGTTTAGAAACTACAGCGCTTTTTGTGGGACACTTGAATGGTTTAAACGGGTGTTATATTCGAAACATTTGGTTTTTGTCGCTTTCTCGGAAACCGGGGCAAAATATTCCCCAGGTTTGTATGGCGTTTAAAACACCATAAAACCTGCATTGTAGGAAGGTGTAACAGATCTACTTAGAGCCCTTAATTTAGAAATTACAGCGCTTTTTGTGGGACACTTGAAACGGTTGAAACGTGTGTTATTTTCGAAGCATTTGGTTTTTCCCACCTTCTCGGAAACGGGAAAAAAACTATTCCCCACCTTTATGTGGTATTCAAACGAGCGAAGAACCGGCTTTTTAGGAAGGTACAACACTCCTCCCTAGGGCTCTTTATTTAGAAATTACACCGCTTTTTGTGGGACACTTGAATGGTTTAAACGGGTGTTATTTTCGAAGCATTTGGTTTTTCTCACCTTCTCGGAAACCGGGGCACAATATTCCCCAGGTTTGTATGGCGTTTAAAACACCATAAAACCTGCATTTTAGGAAGGTGTAACAGATCTACTTAGAGCCCTTAATTTAGAAATTACAGCGCTTTTTGTGGGACACTTGAAACGGTTGAAACGTGTGTTATTTTCGAAGCATTTGGTATTTCCCACCTTCTCGGAAACGGGAAAAAAACTATTCCCCACCTTTATGCGGTATTCAAACAAGCGAAGAACCGACTTTTTAGGAAGGCATAACACGCCTCCCTAGGGCTCTTTATTTAGAAATTACAGCGCTTTTTGTGGGACACTGGAAACGGTTGAAACGGGTGTTATTTTCGAAGCATTTGGTTTTTCTCGCTTTCTCGGAAACCGGAGCAAAATATTCCACAGGTTTGTATGGCGTTTCAAACACCATAGAACCTGCATTTTAGGAAGGTGTAACAGATCTACTTAGAGCCCTTAATTTAGAAATTACAGCGCTTTTTGTGGGACACTTGAAACGGTTGAAACGTGTGTTATTTTCGAAGCATTTGGTTTTTCTCACCTTCTCGGAAGCCGGAAAAAATTATTCCCCAGATTTATACGGTATTCAAACAAGCGAAGAACCGACTTTTTAGGAAGGCACAACACGCCTCCCTAGGGCTCTTAGTTTAGAAACTACAGCGCTTTTTGTGGGACACTTGAAACGGTTGAAACGGGTGTTATTTTCGAAGCATTTGGTTTTTCTCGCTTTCTCGGAAACCGGAGCAAAATATTCCACAGGTTTGTATGGCGTTTAAAACACCATAAAACCTGCATTTTAGGAAGGTGTAACAGATCTACTTAGAGCCCTTAATTTAGAAATTACAGCGCTTTTTGTGGGACGCTTGAAACGGTTGAAACGTGTGTTATTTTCGAAGCATTTGGTTTTTCCCACCTTCTCGGAAACGGGAAAAAAACTATTCGCCACCTTTATGCGGTATTCAAACAAGCGAAGAACCGACTTTTTAGGAAGGCATAACGCGCCTCCCTAGGGCTCTTTATTTAGAAATTACAGCGCTTTTTGTGGGACACTTGAAACGGTTGAAACGGGTGTTATTTTCGAAGCATTTGGTTTTTCTCCCTTTCTCGGAAACCGGAGCAAAATATTCCACAGGTTTGTATGGCGTTTAAAACACCATAAAACCTGCATTTTAGGAAGGTGTAACAGATCTACTTAGAGCCCTTAATTTAGAAATTACAGCGCTTTTTGTGGGACGCTTGAAACGGTTGAAACGTGTGTTATTTTCGAAGCATTTGGTTTTTCCCACCTTCTCGGAAACAGGAAAAAAACTATTCGCCACCTTTATGCGGTATTCAAACAAGCGAAGAACCGACTTTTTAGGAAGGCATAACACGCCTCCCTAGGGCTCTTTGTTTAGAAATTACAGCGCTTTTTGTGGGACACATGAAACGGTTGAAACGGGTGTTATTTTCGAAGCATTTGGTTTTTCTCGCTTTCTCGGAAACCGGAGCAAAATATTCCCCAGGTTTGTATGGCGTTTAAAACACCATAGAACCTGCATTTTAGGAAGGTATAACACATCTCCTTAGGGCCCTTAATTTAGAAATTACAGCGCTTGATGTGGGACACTTGAAACGGTTGAAACGTGTGTTATTTTCGAAGCATTTGGTTTTTCTCACTTTCTCGGAAACCGGAAAAAACTATTCCACAGCTTTATGTGGTGTTCAAACAAGCGAAGAACCACCTTTTTAGGAAGGTATAACACGTCTCCCTAGGGTCTTAGTTTAGAAACTACAGTGCTTTTTGTGGGACACTTGAAACGGTTGAAACGGGTGTTATTTTCGAAGCATTTGGTTTTGCTCGCTTTCTCGGAAACCGGAGCAAAATATTCCCCAGGTTTGTATGGCGTTTAAAACACCATAGAACCTGCATTTTAGGAAGGTATAACACATCTCCTTAGAGCCCTTAATTTAGAAATTACAGCGCTTTATGTGGGACACTTGAAACGGTTGAAACGTGTGTTATTTTCGAAGCATTTGGTTTTTCTCACCTTCTCGGAAACCGGAAAAAATTATTCCCCAGATTTATGCGGTATTCAAACAACCGAAGAACCGGCTTTTTAGGAAGGCATAACACGCCTCCCTATGGCTCTTTATTTAGAAATTACAGCGCTTTTTGTGGGACACTTGAAACGGTTGAAACGTGTGTTATTTTCGAAGCATTTGGTTTTTCCCACCTTCTCGGAAACGGGAAAAAAACTATTCCCCACCTTTATGTGGTATTCAAACAAGCGAAGAACCGGCTTTTTAGGAAGGTACAACACTCCTCCCTAGGGCTCTTTATTTAGAAATTACACCGCTTTTTGTGGGACACTTGAATGGTTTAAACGGGTGTTATTTTCGAAGCATTTGGTTTTTCTCACCTTCTCGGAAACCGGGGCACAATACTCCCCAGGTTTGTATGGCGTTTAAAACACCATAAAACCTGCATTTTAGGAAGGTGCAACAGATCTACTTAGAGCCCTTAATTTAGAAATTACAGCGCTTTTTGTGGGACACTTGAAACGGTTGAAACGTGTGTTATTTTCGAAGCATTTGGTATTTCCCACCTTCTCGGAAACGGGAAAAAAACTATTCCCCACCTTTATGCGGTATTCAAACAAGCGAAGAACCGACTTTTTAGGAAGGCATAACACGCGTCCCTAGGGCTCTTTATTTAGAAATTACAGCGCTTTTTGTGGGACACTGGAAACGGTTGAAACGGGTGTTATTTTCGAAGCATTTGGTTTTTCTCGCTTTCTCGGAAACCGGAGCAAAATATTCCACAGGTTTGTATGGCGTTTCAAACACCATAGAACCTGCATTTTAGGAAGGTATAACACATCTACTTAGAGCCCTTAGTTTAGAAATTACAGCGCTTTTTGTGGGACACTTGAAACGGTTGAAACGTGTGTTATTTTCGAAGCATTTGGTTTTTCTCACCTTCTCGGAAACCGGAAAAAATTATTCCCCAGATTTATGCGGTATTCAAACAAGCGAAGAACCGACTTTTTAGAAAGGCACAACACGCCTCCCTAGGGCTCTTAGTTTAGAAACTACAGCGCTTTTTGTGGGACACTTGAATGGTTTAAACGGGTGTTATATTCGAAGCATTTGGTTTTTGTCGCTTTCTCGGAAACCGGGGCAAAATATTCCCCAGGTTTGTATGGCGTTTAAAACACCATAAAACCTGCATTTTAGGAAGGTGTAACAGATCTACTTAGAGCCTTTAATTTAGAAATTACAGCGCTTTTTGTGGGACACTTGAAACGGTTGAAACGTGTGTTATTTTCGAAGCATTTGGTTTTTCCCACCTTCTCGGAAACGGGAAAAAAACTATTCCCCACCTTTATGCGGTATTCAAACAAGCGAAGAACCGACTTTTTAGGAAGGCATAACACACCTCCCTAGGGCTCTTTATTTAGAAATTACAGCGCTTTTTGTGGGACACTGGAAACGGTTGAAACGGGTGTTATTTTCGAAGCATTTGGTTTTTCTCGCTTTCTCGGAAACCGGAGCAAAATATTCCACAGGTTTGTATGGCGTTTAAAACACCATAAAACCTGCATTTTAGGAAGGTGTAACAGATCTACTTAGAGCCCTTAATTTAGAAATTACAGGGCTTTTTGTGGGACACTTGAAACGGTTGAAACGTGTGTTATTTTCGAAGTATTTGGTTTTTCCCACCTTCTCGGAAACGGGAAAAAAACTATTCCCCACCTTTATGCGGTATTCAAACAAGCGAAGAACCGACTTTTTAGGAAGGCATAACACGCCTCCCTAGGGATCTTTATTTAGAAATTACAGCGCTTTTTGTGGGACACTTGAAACGGTTGAAACGGGTGTTATTTTCGAAGCATTTGGTTTTTCTCCCTTTCTCGGAAACCGGAGCAAAATATTCCACAGGTTTGTATGGCGTTTAAAACACCATAAAACCTGCATTTTAGGAAGGTATAACACATCTACTTAGAGCCCTTAATTTCGAAATTACAGCGCTTTTTGTGGGACACTTGAAACGGTTGAAACGTGTGTTATTTTCGAAGCATTTGGTTTTTCCCACCTTCTCGGAAACGGGAAAAAAACTATTCCCCACCTTTATGCGGTATTCAAACAAGCGAAGAACCGACTTTTTAGGAAGGCATAACGCGCCTCCCTAGGGCTCTTTGTTTAGAAATTACAGCGCTTTTTGTGGGACACTTGAAACGGTTGAAACGGGTGTTATTTTCGAAGCATTTGGTTTTTCTCGCTTTCTCGGAAACCGGAGCAAAATATTCCACAGGTTTGTATGGCGTTTCAAACACCATAGAACCTGCATTTTAGGAAGGTATAACACATCTACTTAGAGCCCTTAGTTTAGAAATTACAGCGCTTTTTGTGGGACACTTGAAACGGTTGAAACGTGTGTTATTTTCGAAGCATTTGGTTTTTCTCACCTTCTCGGAAACCGGAAAAAATTATTCCCCAGATTTATGCGGTATTCAAACAAGCGAAGAACCGACTTTTTAGAAAGGCACAACACGCCTCCCTAGGGCTCTTAGTTTAGAAACTACAGCGCTTTTTGTGGGACACTTGAATGGTTTAAACGGGTGTTATATTCGAAGCATTTGGTTTTTGTCGCTTTCTCGGAAACCGGGGCAAAATATTCCCCAGGTTTGTATGGCGTTTAAAACACCATAAAACCTGCATTTTAGGAAGGTGTAACAGATCTACTTAGAGCCTTTAATTTAGAAATTACAGCGCTTTTTGTGGGACACTTGAAACGGTTGAAACGTGTGTTATTTTCGAAGCATTTGGTTTTTCCCACCTTCTCGGAAACGGGAAAAAAACTATTCCCCACCTTTATGCGGTATTCAAACAAGCGAAGAACCGACTTTTTAGGAAGGCATAACACACCTCCCTAGGGCTCTTTATTTAGAAATTACAGCGCTTTTTGTGGGACACTGGAAACGGTTGAAACGGGTGTTATTTTCGAAGCATTTGGTTTTTCTCGCTTTCTCGGAAACCGGAGCAAAATATTCCACAGGTTTGTATGGCGTTTAAAACACCATAAAACCTGCATTTTAGGAAGGTGTAACAGATCTACTTAGAGCCCTTAATTTAGAAATTACAGGGCTTTTTGTGGGACACTTGAAACGGTTGAAACGTGTGTTATTTTCGAAGTATTTGGTTTTTCCCACCTTCTCGGAAACGGGAAAAAAACTATTCCCCACCTTTATGCGGTATTCAAACAAGCGAAGAACCGACTTTTTAGGAAGGCATAACACGCCTCCCTAGGGATCTTTATTTAGAAATTACAGCGCTTTTTGTGGGACACTTGAAACGGTTGAAACGGGTGTTATTTTCGAAGCATTTGGTTTTTCTCCCTTTCTCGGAAACCGGAGCAAAATATTCCACAGGTTTGTATGGCGTTTAAAACACCATAAAACCTGCATTTTAGGAAGGTATAACACATCTACTTAGAGCCCTTAATTTCGAAATTACAGCGCTTTTTGTGGGACACTTGAAACGGTTGAAACGTGTGTTATTTTCGAAGCATTTGGTTTTTCCCACCTTCTCGGAAACGGGAAAAAAACTATTCCCCACCTTTATGCGGTATTCAAACAAGCGAAGAACCGACTTTTTAGGAAGGCATAACGCGCCTCCCTAGGGCTCTTTGTTTAGAAATTACAGCGCTTTTTGTGGGACACTTGAAACGGTTGAAACGGGTGTTATTTTCGAAGCATTTGGTTTTTCTCGCTTTCTCGGAAACCGGAGCAAAATATTCCACAGGTTTGTATGGCGTTTCAAACACCATAGAACCTGCATTTTAGGAAGGTATAACACATCTACTTAGAGCCCTTAGTTTAGAAATTACAGCGCTTTTTGTGGGACACTTGAAACGGTTGAAACGTGTGTTATTTTCGAAGCATTTGGTTTTTCTCACCTTCTCGGAAACCGGAAAAAATTATTCCCCAGATTTATGCGGTATTCAAACAAGCGAAGAACCGACTTTTTAGAAAGGCACAACACGCCTCCCTAGGGCTCTTAGTTTAGAAACTACAGCGCTTTTTGTGGGACACTTGAATGGTTTAAACGGGTGTTATATTCGAAGCATTTGGTTTTTGTCGCTTTCTCGGAAACCGGGGCAAAATATTCCCCAGGTTTGTATGGCGTTTAAAACACCATAAAACCTGCATTTTAGGAAGGTGTAACAGATCTACTTAGAGCCTTTAATTTAGAAATTACAGCGCTTTTTGTGGGACACTTGAAACGGTTGAAACGTGTGTTATTTTCGAAGCATTTGGTTTTTCCCACCTTCTCGGAAACGGGAAAAAAACTATTCCCCACCTTTATGCGGTATTCAAACAAGCGAAGAACCGACTTTTTAGGAAGGCATAACACACCTCCCTAGGGCTCTTTATTTAGAAATTACAGCGCTTTTTGTGGGACACTGGAAACGGTTGAAACGGGTGTTATTTTCGAAGCATTTGGTTTTTCTCGCTTTCTCGGAAACCGGAGCAAAATATTCCACAGGTTTGTATGGCGTTTAAAACACCATAAAACCTGCATTTTAGGAAGGTGTAACAGATCTACTTAGAGCCCTTAATTTAGAAATTACAGGGCTTTTTGTGGGACACTTGAAACGGTTGAAACGTGTGTTATTTTCGAAGTATTTGGTTTTTCCCACCTTCTCGGAAACGGGAAAAAAACTATTCCCCACCTTTATGCGGTATTCAAACAAGCGAAGAACCGACTTTTTAGGAAGGCATAACACGCCTCCCTAGGGATCTTTATTTAGAAATTACAGCGCTTTTTGTGGGACACTTGAAACGGTTGAAACGGGTGTTATTTTCGAAGCATTTGGTTTTTCTCCCTTTCTCGGAAACCGGAGCAAAATATTCCACAGGTTTGTATGGCGTTTAAAACACCATAAAACCTGCATTTTAGGAAGGTATAACACATCTACTTAGAGCCCTTAATTTCGAAATTACAGCGCTTTTTGTGGGACACTTGAAACGGTTGAAACGTGTGTTATTTTCGAAGCATTTGGTTTTTCCCACCTTCTCGGAAACGGGAAAAAAACTATTCCCCACCTTTATGCGGTATTCAAACAAGCGAAGAACCGACTTTTTAGGAAGGCATAACGCGCCTCCCTAGGGCTCTTTGTTTAGAAATTACAGCGCTTTTTGTGGGACACTTGAAACGGTTGAAACGGGTGTTATTTTCGAAGCATTTGGTTTTTCTCGCTTTCTCGGAAACCGGAGCAAAATATTCCACAGGTTTGTATGGCGTTTAAAACACCATAGAACTTGCATTTTAGGAAGGTATAACACATCTACTTAGAGCCCTTAATTTAGAAATTACAGCGCTTTTTGTGAGACACTTGAAACGGTTGAAACGGGTGTTATTTTCGAAGCATTTGGTTTTTCTCGCTTTCTCGGAAACCGGAGCAAAATATTCCACAGGTTTGTATGGCGTTTAAAACACCATAGAACCTGCAATTTAGGAAGGTATAACACATCTACTTAGAGCCCTTAGTTTAGAAACTACAGCGCTTTTTGTGGGACACTTGAAACGGTTGAAACGTGTATTATTTTCGAAGCATTTGGCTTTTCTCGCTTTTTTGGAAACCGGAGCAAAATATTCCCCAGGTTTGTATGGCGTTTAAAACACCATAAAACCTGCATTTTAGGAAGGTGTAACAGATCTACTTAGAGCCCTTAATTTAGAAATTACAGCGCTTTTTGTGGGACACTTGAAACGGTTGAAACGTGTGTTATTTTCGAAGCATTTGGTTTTTCCCACCTTCTCGGAAACGGGAAAAAAACTATTCGACACCTTTATGCGGTATTCAAACAAGCGAAGAACCTACTTTTTAGGAAGGCATAACACGCCTCCCTAGGGCTCTTTGTTTAGAAATTACAGCGCTTTTTGTGGGACACTTGAAACGGTTGAAACGGGTGTTATTTTCGAAGCATTTGGTTTTTCTCCCTTTCTCGGAAACCGGAGCAAAATATTCCACAGGTTTGTATGGCGTTTAAAACACCATAGAACCTGCATTTTAGGAAGGTATAACACATCTACTTAGAGCCCTTAATTTAGAAATTACAGCGCTTTTTGTGGGACACTTGAAACGGTTGAAACGTGTGTTATTTTCGAAGCATTTGGTTTTTCTCACCTTCTCGGAAACCGGAAAAAATTATTCCCCAGATTTATGCGGTATTCAAACAATCGAAGAACCGACTTTTTAGGAAGGCATAAAACGCCTCCCTAGGGATCTTTATTTAGAAATTACTGCGCTTTTTGTGGGACATTTGAAACGGTTGAAACGGGTGTTATTCTCGAAGCATTTGGTTTTTCTCGCTTTCTCGGAAACCGGAGCAAAATATTCCCCAGGTTTGTATGGCGTTTAAAACACCATAGAACCTGCATTTTAGGAAGGTATAACACATCTCCTTAGAGCCCTTAATTTAGAAATTACAGCGCTTTATGTGGGACACTTGAAACGGTTGAAACGTGTGTTATTTTCGAAGCATTTGGTTTTTCTCACTTTCTCGGAAACCGGAAAAAACTATTCCACAGTTTTATGTGGTGTTCAAACAAGCGAAGAACCACCTTTTTAGGAAGGTATAACACGTCTCCCTAGGGTCTTAGTTTAGAAACTACAGTGCTTTTTGTGGGACACTTGAATGGTTTAAACGGGTGTTATTTTCGAAGCATTTGGTTTTTCTCACCTTCTCGGAAACCGGAAAAAATTATTCCCCAGATTTATGCGGTATTCAAACAAGCGAAGAACCGACTTTTTAGGAAGGTATAACACGCCTCCCTAGGGATCTTAGTTTAGAAACTACAGCGCTTTTTGTGGGACACTTGAATGGTTTAAACGTGTGTTATTTTCGAAGCATTTGGTTTTTCTCACCTTCTCGGAAACCGGAAAAAATTATTCGCCAGATTTATGCGGTATTCAAACAACCGAAGAACCGACTTTTTAGGAAGGCATAACACGCCTCCCTATGGCTCTTTATTTAGAAATTACAGCGCTTTTTGTGGGACACTTGAAACGGTTGAAACGTGTGTTATTTTCGAAGCATTTGGTTTTTCCCACCTTCTCGGAAACGGGAAAAAAACTATTCCCCACCTTTATGCGGTATTCAAACAAGCGAAGAACCGACTTTTTAGGAAGGCATAACACACCTCCCTAGGGCTCTTTATTTAGAAATTACAGCGCTTTTTGTGGGACACTGGAAACGGTTGAAACGGGTGTTATTTTCGAAGCATTTGGTTTTTCTCGCTTTCTCGGAAACCGGAGCAAAATATTCCACAGGTTTGTATGGCGTTTAAAACACCATAAAACCTGCATTTTAGGAAGGTGTAACAGATCTACTTAGAGCCCTTAATTTAGAAATTACAGCGCTTTTTGTGGGACACTTGAAACGGTTGAAACGTGTGTTATTTTCGAAGTATTTGGTTTTTCCCACCTTCTCGGAAACGGGAAAAAAACTATTCCCCATCTTTATGCAGTATTCAAACAAGCGAAGAACCGACTTTTTAGGAAGGCATAACACGCCTCCCTAGGGATCTTTATTTAGAAATTACAGCGCTTTTTGTGGGACACTTGAAACGGTTGAAACGGGTGTTATTTTCGAAGCATTTGGTTTTTCTCCCTTTCTCGGAAACCGGAGCAAAATATTCCACAGGTTTGTATGGCGTTTAAAACACCATAAAACCTGCATTTTAGGAAGGTATAACACATCTACTTAGAGCCCTTAATTTAGAAATTACAGCGCTTTTTGTGGGACACTTGAAACGGTTGAAACGTGTGTTATTTTCGAAGCATTTGGTTTTTCCCACCTTCTCGGAAACGGGAAAAAAACTATTCCCCACCTTTATGCGGTATTCAAACAAGCGAAGAACCGACTTTTTAGGAAGGCATAACGCGCCTCCCTAGGGCTCTTTATTTAGAAATTACAGCGCTTTTTGTGGGACACTTGAAACGGTTGAAACGGGTGTTATTTTCGAAGCATTTGGTTTTTCTCCCTTTCTCGGAAACCGGAGCAAAATATTCCACAGGTTTGTATGGCGTTTAAAACACCATAAAACCTGCATTTTAGGAAGGTATAACACATCTACTTAGAGCCCTTAATTTAGAAATTACAGCGCTTTTTGTGGGACACTTGAAACGGTTGAAACGGGTGTTATTTTCGAAGCATTTGGTTTTTCTCGCTTTCTCGGAAACCGGAGCAAAATATTCCACAGGTTTGTATGGCGTTTAAAACACCATAGAACCTGCAATTTAGGAAGGTATAACACATCTACTTAGAGCCCTTAGTTTAGAAACTACAGCGCTTTTTGTGGGACACTTGAAACGGTTGAAACGTGTATTATTTTCAAAGCATTTGGCTTTTCTCGCTTTTTTGGAAACCGGAGCAAAATATTCCCCAGGTTTGTATGGCGTTTAAAACACCATAAAACCTGCATTTTAGGAAGGTGTAACAGATCTACTTAGAGCCCTTAATTTAGAAATTACAGCGCTTTTTGTGGGACACTTGAAACGGTTGAAACGTGTGTTATTTTCGAAGCATTTGGTTTTTCCCACCTTCTCGGAAACGGGAAAAAAACTATTCCCCACCTTTATGCGGTATTCAAACAAGCGAAGAACCGACTTTTTAGGAAGGCATAACACGCCTCCCTAGGGCTCTTTATTTAGAAATTACAGCGCTTTTTGTGGGACACTTGAAACGGTTGAAACGGGTGTTATTTTCGAAGCATTTGGTTTTTCTCCCTTTCTCGGAAACCGGAGCAAAATATTCCACAGGTTTGTATGGCGTTTAAAACACCATAAAACCTGCATTTTAGGAAGGTATAACACATCTACTTAGAGCCCTTAATTTAGAAATTACAGCGCTTTTTGTGGGACACTTGAAACGGTTGAAACGTGTGTTATTTTCGAAGCATTTGGTTTTTCCCACCTTCTCGGAAACGGGAAAAAAACTATTCCCCACCTTTATGCGGTATTCAAACAAGCGAAGAACCGACTTTTTAGGAAGGCATAACGCGCCTCCCTAGGGCTCTTTATTTAGAAATTACAGCGCTTTTTGTGGGACACTTGAAACGGTTGAAACGGGTGTTATTTTCGAAGCATTTGGTTTTTCTCGCTTTCTCGGAAACCGGAGCAAAATATTCCACAGGTATGAATGGCGTTTAAAACACCATAGAACCTGCATTTTAGGAAGGTATAACACATCTACTTAGAGCCCTTAATTTAGAAATTACAGCGCTTTTTGTGGGACACTTGAAACGGTTGAAACGGGTGTTATTTTCGAAGCATTTGGTTTTTCTCGCTTTCTCGGAAACCGGAGCAAAATATTCCACAGGTTTGTATGGCGTTTAAAACACCATAGAACCTGCAATTTAGGAAGGTATAACACATCTACTTAGAGCCCTTAGTTTAGAAACTACAGCGCTTTTTGTGGGACACTTGAAACGGTTGAAACGTGTATTATTTTCGAAGCATTTGGCTTTTCTCGCTTTTTTGGAAACCGGAGCAAAATATTCCCCAGGTTTGTATGGCGTTTAAAACACCATAAAACCTGCATTTTAGGAAGGTGTAACAGATCTACTTAGAGCCCTTAATTTAGAAATTACAGCGCTTTTTGTGGGACACTTGAAACGGTTGAAACGTGTGTTATTTTCGAAGCATTTGGTTTTTCTCACCTTCTCGGAAACCGGAAAAAATTATTCGCCAGATTTATGCGGTATTCAAACAACCGAAGAACCGACTTTTTAGGAAGGCATAACACGCCTCCCTATGGCTCTTTATTTAGAAATTACAGCGCTTTTTGTGGGACACTTGAAACGGTTGAAACGTGTGTTATTTTCGAAGCATTTGGTTTTTCCCACCTTCTCGGAAACGGGAAAAAAACTATTCCCCACCTTTATGCGGTATTCAAACAAGCGAAGAACCGACTTTTTAGGAAGGCATAACACACCTCCCTAGGGCTCTTTATTTAGAAATTACAGCGCTTTTTGTGGGACACTGGAAACGGTTGAAACGGGTGTTATTTTCGAAGCATTTGGTTTTTCTCGCTTTCTCGGAAACCGGAGCAAAATATTCCACAGGTTTGTATGGCGTTTAAAACACCATAAAACCTGCATTTTAGGAAGGTGTAACAGATCTACTTAGAGCCCTTAATTTAGAAATTACAGCGCTTTTTGTGGGACACTTGAAACGGTTGAAACGTGTGTTATTTTCGAAGTATTTGGTTTTTCCCACCTTCTCGGAAACGGGAAAAAAACTATTCCCCATCTTTATGCAGTATTCAAACAAGCGAAGAACCGACTTTTTAGGAAGGCATAACACGCCTCCCTAGGGATCTTTATTTAGAAATTACAGCGCTTTTTGTGGGACACTTGAAACGGTTGAAACGGGTGTTATTTTCGAAGCATTTGGTTTTTCTCCCTTTCTCGGAAACCGGAGCAAAATATTCCACAGGTTTGTATGGCGTTTAAAACACCATAAAACCTGCATTTTAGGAAGGTATAACACATCTACTTAGAGCCCTTAATTTAGAAATTACAGCGCTTTTTGTGGGACACTTGAAACGGTTGAAACGTGTGTTATTTTCGAAGCATTTGGTTTTTCCCACCTTCTCGGAAACGGGAAAAAAACTATTCCCCACCTTTATGCGGTATTCAAACAAGCGAAGAACCGACTTTTTAGGAAGGCATAACGCGCCTCCCTAGGGCTCTTTATTTAGAAATTACAGCGCTTTTTGTGGGACACTTGAAACGGTTGAAACGGGTGTTATTTTCGAAGCATTTGGTTTTTCTCCCTTTCTCGGAAACCGGAGCAAAATATTCCACAGGTTTGTATGGCGTTTAAAACACCATAAAACCTGCATTTTAGGAAGGTATAACACATCTACTTAGAGCCCTTAATTTAGAAATTACAGCGCTTTTTGTGGGACACTTGAAACGGTTGAAACGGGTGTTATTTTCGAAGCATCTGGTTTTTCTCGCTTTCTCGGAAACCGGAGCAAAATATTCCACAGGTTTGTATGGCGTTTAAAACACCATAGAACCTGCAATTTAGGAAGGTATAACACATCTACTTAGAGCCCTTAGTTTAGAAACTACAGCGCTTTTTGTGGGACACTTGAAACGGTTGAAACGTGTATTATTTTCAAAGCATTTGGCTTTTCTCGCTTTTTTGGAAACCGGAGCAAAATATTCCCCAGGTTTGTATGGCGTTTAAAACACCATAAAACCTGCATTTTAGGAAGGTGTAACACATCTACTTAGAGCCCTTAATTTAGAAATTACAGCGCTTTTTGTGGGACACTTGAAACGGTTGAAACGTGTGTTATTTTCGAAGCATTTGGTTTTTCCCACCTTCTCGGAAACGGGAAAAAAACTATTCCCCACCTTTATGCGGTATTCAAACAAGCGAAGAACCGACTTTTTAGGAAGGCATAACACGCCTCCCTAGGGCTCTTTATTTAGAAATTACAGCGCTTTTTGTGGGACACTTGAAACGGTTGAAACGGGTGTTATTTTCGAAGCATTTGGTTTTTCTCCCTTTCTCGGAAACCGGAGCAAAATATTCCACAGGTTTGTATGGCGTTTAAAACACCATAAAACCTGCATTTTAGGAAGGTATAACACATCTACTTAGAGCCCTTAATTTAGAAATTACAGCGCTTTTTGTGGGACACTTGAAACGGTTGAAACGTGTGTTATTTTCGAAGCATTTGGTTTTTCCCACCTTCTCGGAAACGGGAAAAAAACTATTCCCCACCTTTATGCGGTATTCAAACAAGCGAAGAACCGACTTTTTAGGAAGGCATAACGCGCCTCCCTAGGGCTCTTTATTTAGAAATTACAGCGCTTTTTGTGGGACACTTGAAACGGTTGAAACGGGTGTTATTTTCGAAGCATTTGGTTTTTCTCGCTTTCTCGGAAACCGGAGCAAAATATTCCACAGGTATGAATGGCGTTTAAAACACCATAGAACCTGCATTTTAGGAAGGTATAACACATCTACTTAGAGCCCTTAATTTAGAAATTACAGCGCTTTTTGTGGGACACTTGAAACGGTTGAAACGGGTGTTATTTTCGAAGCATTTGGTTTTTCTCGCTTTCTCGGAAACCGGAGCAAAATATTCCACAGGTTTGTATGGCGTTTAAAACACCATAGAACCTGCAATTTAGGAAGGTATAACACATCTACTTAGAGCCCTTAGTTTAGAAACTACAGCGCTTTTTGTGGGACACTTGAAACGGTTGAAACGTGTATTATTTTCGAAGCATTTGGCTTTTCTCGCTTTTTTGGAAACCGGAGCAAAATATTCCCCAGGTTTGTATGGCGTTTAAAACACCATAAAACCTGCATTTTAGGAAGGTGTAACAGATCTACTTAGAGCCCTTAATTTAGAAATTACAGCGCTTTTTGTGGGACACTTGAAACGGTTGAAACGTGTGTTATTTTCGAAGCATTTGGTTTTTCCCACCTTCTCGGAAACGGGAAAAAAACTATTCCCCACCTTTATGCGGTATTCAAACAAGCGAAGAACCGACTTTTTAGAAAGGCATAACACGCCTCCCTAGGGCTCTTTATTTAGAAATTACAGCGCTTTTTGTGGGACACTTGAAACGGTTGAAGCGGGTGTTATTTTCGAAGCATTTGGTTTTTCCCACCTTCTCGGAAACGGGAAAAAAACTATTCCCCACCTTTATGCGGTATTCAAACAAGCGAAGAACCGACTTTTTAGGAAGGCATAACACGCCTCCCTAGGGCTCTTTGTTTAGAAATTACAGCGCTTTTTGTGGGACACTTGAAACGGTTGAAACGGGTGTTATTTTCGAAGCATTTGGTTTTTCTCGCTTTCTCGGAAACCGGAGCAAAATATTCCACAGGTTTGTATGGCGTTTAAAACACCATAAAACCTGCATTTTAGGAAGGTGTAACAGATCTACTTAGAGCCCTTAATTTAGAAATTACAGCGCTTTTTGTGGGACACTTGAAACGGTTGAAACGTGTGTTATTTTCGAAGCATTTGGTTTTTCCCACCTTCTCGGAAACGGGAAAAAAACTATTCCCCACCTTTATGCGGTATTCAAACAAGCGAAGAACCGACTTTTTAGGAAGGCATAACACGCCTCCCTAGGGCTCTTTGTTTAGAAATTACAGCGCTTTTTGTGGGACACTTGAAACGGTTGAAACGGGTGTTATTTTCGAAGCATTTGGTTTTTCTCGCTTTCTCGGAAACCGGAGCAAAATATTCCACAGGTTTGAATGGCGTTTAAAACACCATAGAACCTGCATTTTAGGAAGGTATAACACATCTACTTAGAGCCCTTAATTTAGAAATTACAGCGCTTTTTGTGGGACACTTGAAACGGTTGAAACGGGTGTTATTTTCGAAGCATTTGGTTTTTCTCGCTTTCTCGGAAACCGGAGCAAAATATTCCACAGGTTTGTATGGCGTTTAAAACACCATAGAACCTGCATTTTAGGAAGGTATAACACATCTACTTAGAGCCCTTAATTTAGAAATTACAGCGCTTTTTGTGGGACACTTGAAACGGTTGAAACGTGTGTTATTTTCGAAGCATTTGGTTTTTCTCACCTTCTCGGAAACCGGAAAAAATTATTCCTCAGATTTATGCGGTATTCAAACAACCGAAGAACCGACTTTTTAGGAAGGCATAACACGCCTCCCTAGGGATCTTTATTTAGAAATTACAGCGCTTTTTGTGGGACACTTGAAACGGTTGAAACGGGTGCTATTTTCGAAGCATTTGGTTTTTCTCGCTTTCTCGGAAACCGGAGCAAAATATTCCCCAGGTTTGTATGGCGTTTAAAACACCATAGAACCTGCATTTTAGGAAGGTATAACACATCTCCTTAGAGCCCTTAATTTAGAAATTACAGCGCTTTATGTGGGACACTTGAAACGGTTGAAACGTGTGTTATTTTCGAAGCATTTGGTTTTTCTCACTTTCTCGGAAACCGGAGAAAACTATTCCACAGCTTTATGTGGTGTTCAAACAAGCGAAGAACCACCTTTTTAGGAAGGTATAACACGTCTCCCTAGGGTCTTAGTTTAGAAACTACAGTGCTTTTTGTGGGACACTTGAATGGTTTAAACGGGTGTTATTTTCGAAGCATTTGGTTTTTCTCACCTTCTCGGAAACCGGAAAAAATTATTCCCCAGATTTATGCGGTATTCAAACAACCGAAGAACCGACTTTTTAGGAAGGCATAACACGCCTCCCTAGGGATCTTTATTTAGAAATTACAGCGCTTTTTGTGGGACACTTGAAACGGTTGAAACGTGTGTTATTTTCGAAGCATTTGGTTTTTCCCACCTTCTCGGAAACGGGAAAAAAACTATTCCCCACCTTTATGCGGTATTCAAACAAGCGAAGAACCGACTTTTTAGGAAGGCATAACGCGCCTCCCTAGGGCTCTTTATTTAGAAATTACAGCGCTTTTTGTGGGACACTTGAAACGGTTGAAACGGGTGTTATTTTCGAAGCATTTGGTTTTTCTCCCTTTCTCGGAAACCGGAGCAAAATATTCCACAGGTTTGTATGGCGTTTAAAACACCATAGAACCTGCATTTTAGGAAGTTATGACACATCTACTTAGAGCCCTTAATTTAGAAATTACAGCGCTTTTTGTGGGACACTTGAAACGGTTGAAACGTGTATTATTTTCGAAGCATTTGGCTTTTCTCGCTTTTTTGGAAACCGGAGCAAAATATTCCCCAGGTTTGTATGGCGTTTAAAACACCATAAAACCTGCATTTTAGGAAGGTGTAACAGATCTACTTAGAGCCCTTAATTTAGAAATTACAGCGCTTTTTGTGGGACACTTGAAACGGTTGAAACGTGTGTTATTTTCGAAGCATTTGGTTTTTCCCACCTTCTCGGAAACGGGAAAAAAACTATTCCCCACCTTTATGCGGTATTCAAACAAGCGAAGAACCGACTTTTTAGAAAGGCATAACACGCCTCCCTAGGGCTCTTTATTTAGAAATTACAGCGCTTTTTGTGGGACACTTGAAACGGTTGAAGCGGGTGTTATTTTCGAAGCATTTGGTTTTTCCCACCTTCTCGGAAACGGGAAAAAAACTATTCCCCACCTTTATGCGGTATTCAAACAAGCGAAGAACCGACTTTTTAGGAAGGCATAACACGCCTCCCTAGGGCTCTTTGTTTAGAAATTACAGCGCTTTTTGTGGGA
This sequence comes from Volucella zonaria, assembly GCA_963966105.1. Taxonomy (NCBI): domain Eukaryota; kingdom Metazoa; phylum Arthropoda; class Insecta; order Diptera; family Syrphidae; genus Volucella; species Volucella zonaria. Next base: position 1,702,150 of record OZ014536.1, on the reverse strand, counting down.
CACTTGAAACGGTTGAAACGGGTGTTATTTTCGAAGCATTTGGTTTTTCTCGCTTTCTCGGAAACCGGAGCAAAATATTCCACAGGTTTGTATGGCGTTTAAAACACCATAAAACCTGCATTTTAGGAAGGTGTAACAGATCTACTTAGAGCCCTTAATTTAGAAATTACAGCGCTTTTTGTGGGACACTTGAAACGGTTGAAACGTGTGTTATTTTCGAAGCATTTGGTTTTTCCCACCTTCTCGGAAACGGGAAAAAAACTATTCCCCACCTTTATGCGGTATTCAAACAAGCGAAGAACCGACTTTTTAGGAAGGCATAACACGCCTCCCTAGGGCTCTTTGTTTAGAAATTACAGCGCTTTTTGTGGGACACTTGAAACGGTTGAAACGGGTGTTATTTTCGAAGCATTTGGTTTTTCTCGCTTTCTCGGAAACCGGAGCAAAATATTCCACAGGTTTGAATGGCGTTTAAAACACCATAGAACCTGCATTTTAGGAAGGTATAACACATCTACTTAGAGCCCTTAATTTAGAAATTACAGCGCTTTTTGTGGGACACTTGAAACGGTTGAAACGGGTGTTATTTTCGAAGCATTTGGTTTTTCTCGCTTTCTCGGAAACCGGAGCAAAATATTCCACAGGTTTGTATGGCGTTTAAAACACCATAGAACCTGCATTTTAGGAAGGTATAACACATCTACTTAGAGCCCTTAATTTAGAAATTACAGCGCTTTTTGTGGGACACTTGAAACGGTTGAAACGTGTGTTATTTTCGAAGCATTTGGTTTTTCTCACCTTCTCGGAAACCGGAAAAAATTATTCCTCAGATTTATGCGGTATTCAAACAACCGAAGAACCGACTTTTTAGGAAGGCATAACACGCCTCCCTAGGGATCTTTATTTAGAAATTACAGCGCTTTTTGTGGGACACTTGAAACGGTTGAAACGGGTGCTATTTTCGAAGCATTTGGTTTTTCTCGCTTTCTCGGAAACCGGAGCAAAATATTCCCCAGGTTTGTATGGCGTTTAAAACACCATAGAACCTGCATTTTAGGAAGGTATAACACATCTCCTTAGAGCCCTTAATTTAGAAATTACAGCGCTTTATGTGGGACACTTGAAACGGTTGAAACGTGTGTTATTTTCGAAGCATTTGGTTTTTCTCACTTTCTCGGAAACCGGAGAAAACTATTCCACAGCTTTATGTGGTGTTCAAACAAGCGAAGAACCACCTTTTTAGGAAGGTATAACACGTCTCCCTAGGGTCTTAGTTTAGAAACTACAGTGCTTTTTGTGGGACACTTGAATGGTTTAAACGGGTGTTATTTTCGAAGCATTTGGTTTTTCTCACCTTCTCGGAAACCGGAAAAAATTATTCCCCAGATTTATGCGGTATTCAAACAACCGAAGAACCGACTTTTTAGGAAGGCATAACACGCCTCCCTAGGGATCTTTATTTAGAAATTACAGCGCTTTTTGTGGGACACTTGAAACGGTTGAAACGTGTGTTATTTTCGAAGCATTTGGTTTTTCCCACCTTCTCGGAAACGGGAAAAAAACTATTCCCCACCTTTATGCGGTATTCAAACAAGCGAAGAACCGACTTTTTAGGAAGGCATAACGCGCCTCCCTAGGGCTCTTTATTTAGAAATTACAGCGCTTTTTGTGGGACACTTGAAACGGTTGAAACGGGTGTTATTTTCGAAGCATTTGGTTTTTCTCCCTTTCTCGGAAACCGGAGCAAAATATTCCACAGGTTTGTATGGCGTTTAAAACACCATAGAACCTGCATTTTAGGAAGTTATGACACATCTACTTAGAGCCCTTAATTTAGAAATTACAGCGCTTTTTGTGGGACACTTGAAACGGTTGAAACGTGTGTTATTTTCGAAGCATTTGGTTTTTCTCACCTTCTCGGAAACCGGAAAAAATTATTCCCCAGATTTATGCGGTATTCAAACAACCGAAGAACCGACTTTTTAGGAAGGCATAACACGCCTCCCTAGGGATCTTTATTTAGAAATTACAGCGCTTTTTGTGGGACATTTGAAACGGTTGAAACGGGTGTTATTTTCGAAGCATTTGGTTTTTCTCGCTTTCTCGGAAACCGGAGCAAAATATTCCCCAGGTTTGTATGGCGTTTAAAACACCATAGAACCTGCATTTTAGGAAGGTATAACACATCTCCTTAGAGCCCTTAATTTAGAAATTACAGCGCTTTATGTGGGACACTTGAAACGGTTGAAACGTGTGTTATTTTCGAAGCATTTGGTTTTTCTCACTTTCTCGGAAACCGGAGAAAACTATTCCACAGCTTTATGTGGTGTTCAAACAAGCGAAGAACCACCTTTTTAGGAAGGTATAACACGTCTCCCTAGGGTCTTAGTTTAGAAACTACAGTGCTTTTTGTGGGACACTTGAATGGTTTAAACGGGTGTTATTTTCGAAGCATTTGGTTTTTCTCACCTTCTCGGAAACCGGAAAAAATTATTCCCCAGATTTATGCGGTATTCAAACAAGCGAAGAACCGACTTTTTAGGAAGGTATAACACGCCTCCCTAGGGATCTTAGTTTAGAAACTACAGCGCTTTTTGTGGGACACTTGAATGGTTTAAACGTGTGTTACTTTCGAAGCATTTGGTTTTTCTCACCTTCTCGGAAACCGGAAAAAATTATTCCCCAGATTTATGCGGTATTCAAACAACCGAAGAACCGACTTTTTAGGAAGGCATAACACGCCTCCCTATGGCTCTTTATTTAGAAATTACAGCGCTTTTTGTGGGACACTTGAAACGGTTGAAACGTGTGTTATTTTCGAAGCATTTGGTTTTTCCCACCTTCTCGGAAACGGGAGAAAAACTATTCCCCACCTTTATGCGGTATTCAAACAAGCGAAGAACCGACTTTTTAGGAAGGCATAACACACCTCCCTAGGGCTCTTTATTTAGAAATTACAGCGCTTTTTGTGGGACACTGGAAACGGTTGAAACGGGTGTTATTTTCGAAGCATTTGGTTTTTCTCCCTTTCTCGGAAACCGGAGCAAAATATTCCACAGGTTTGTATGGCGTTTAAAACACCATAAAACCTGCATTTAAGGAAGGTGTAACAGATCTACTTAGAGCCCTTAATTTAGAAATTACAGCGCTTTTTGTGGGACACTTGAAACGGTTGAAACGTGTGTTATTTTCGAAGCATTTGGTTTTTCCCACCTTCTCGGAAACGGGAAAAAAACTATTCCCCACCTTTATGCGGTATTCAAACAAGCGAAGAACCGACTTTTTAGGAAGGCATAACGCGCCTCCCTAGGGCTCTTTATTTAGAAATTACAGCGCTTTTTGTGGGACACTTGAAACGGTTGAAACGGGTGTTATTTTCGAAGCATTTGGTTTTTCTCCCTTTCTCGGAAACCGGAGCAAAATATTCCACAGGTTTGTATGGCGTTTAAAACACCATAAAACCTGCATTTTAGGAAGGTATAACACATCTACTTAGAGCCCTTAATTTAGAAATTACAGCGCTTTTTGTGGGACACTTGAAACGGTTGAAACGTGTGTTATTTTCGAAGCATTTGGTTTTTCCCACCTTCTCGGAAACGGGAAAAAAACTATTCCCCACCTTTATGCGGTATTCAAACAAGCGAAGAACCGACTTTTTAGGAAGGCATAACGCGCCTCCCTAGGGTCTTAGTTTAGAAACTACAGTGCTTTTTGTGGGACACTTGAATGGTTTAAACGGGTGTTATTTTCGAAGCATTTGGTTTTTCTCACCTTCTCGGAAACCGGAAAAAATTATTCCCCAGATTTATGCGGTATTCAAACAACCGAAGAACCGACTTTTTAGGAAGGCATAACACGCCTCCCGATGGCTCTTTATTTAGAAATTACAGCGCTTTTTGTGGGACACTTGAAACGGTTGAAACGTGTGTTATTTTCGAAGTATTTGGTTTTTCCCACCTTCTCGGAAACGGGAAAAAAACTATTCCCCACCTTTATGCGGTATTCAAACAAGCGAAGAACCGACTTTTTAGGAAGGCATAACACGCCTCCCTAGGGATCTTTATTTAGAAATTACAGCGCTTTTTGTGGGACACTTGAAACGGTTGAAACGGGTGTTATTTTCGAAGCATTTGGTTTTTCTCCCTTTCTCGGAAACCGGAGCAAAATATTCCACAGGTTTGTATGGCGTTTAAAACACCATAAAACCTGCATTTTAGGAAGGTATAACACATCTACTTAGAGCCCTTAATTTAGAAATTACAGCGCTTTTTGTGGGACACTTGAAACGGTTGAAACGTGTGTTATTTTCGAAGCATTTGGTTTTTCCCACCTTCTCGGAAACGGGAAAAAAACTATTCCCCACCTTTATGCGGTATTCAAACAAGCGAAGAACCGACTTTTTAGGAAGGCATAACGCGCCTCCCTAGGGCTCTTTATTTAGAAATTACAGCGCTTTTTGTGGGACACTTGAAACGGTTGAAACGGGTGTTATTTTCGAAGCATTTGGTTTTTCTCGCTTTCTCGGAAACCGGAGCAAAATATTCCACAGGTTTGAATGGCGTTTAAAATACCATAGAACCTGCATTTTAGGAAGGTATAACACATCTACTTAGAGCCCTTAATTTAGAAATTACAGCGCTTTTTGTGGGACACTTGAAACGGTTGAAACGGGTGTTATTTTCGAAGCATTTGGTTTTTCTCGCTTTCTCGGAAACCGGAGCAAAATATTCCACAGGTTTGTATGGCGTTTAAAACACCATAGAACCTGCAATTTAGGAAGGTATAACACATCTACTTAGAGCCCTTAGTTTAGAAACTACAGCGCTTTTTGTGGGACACTTGAAACGGTTGAAACGTGTATTATTTTCGAAGCATTTGGCTTTTCTCGCTTTTTTGGAAACCGGAGCAAAATATTCCCCAGGTTTGTATGGCGTTTAAAACACCATAAAACCTGCATTTTAGGAAGGTGTAACAGATCTACTTAGAGCCCTTAATTTAGAAATTACAGCGCTTTTTGTGGGACACTTGAAACGGTTGAAACGTGTGTTATTTTCGAAGCATTTGGTTTTTCCCACCTTCTCGGAAACGGGAAAAAAACTATTCCCCACCTTTATGCGGTATTCAAACAAGCGAAGAACCGACTTTTTAGGAAGGCATAACACGCCTCCCTAGGGCTCTTTATTTAGAAATTACAGCGCTTTTTGTGGGACACTTGAAACGGTTGAAACGGGTGTTATTTTCGAAGCATTTGGTTTTTCTCCCTTTCTCGGAAACCGGAGCAAAATATTCCACAGGTTTGTATGGCGTTTAAAACACCATAAAACCTGCATTTTAGGAAGGTATAACACATCTACTTAGAGCCCTTAATTTAGAAATTACAGCGCTTTTTGTGGGACACTTGAAACGGTTGAAACGTGTGTTATTTTCGAAGCATTTGGTTTTTCCCACCTTCTCGGAAACGGGAAAAAAACTATTCCCCACCTTTATGCGGTATTCAAACAAGCGAAGAACCGACTTTTTAGGAAGGCATAACGCGCCTCCCTAGGGTCTTAGTTTAGAAACTACAGTGCTTTTTGTGGGACACTTGAATGGTTTAAACGGGTGTTATTTTCGAAGCATTTGGTTTTTCTCACCTTCTCGGAAACCGGAAAAAATTATTCCCCAGATTTATGCGGTATTCAAACAACCGAAGAACCGACTTTTTAGGAAGGCATAACACGCCTCCCGATGGCTCTTTATTTAGAAATTACAGCGCTTTTTGTGGGACACTTGAAACGGTTGAAACGTGTGTTATTTTCGAAGTATTTGGTTTTTCCCACCTTCTCGGAAACGGGAAAAAAACTATTCCCCACCTTTATGCGGTATTCAAACAAGCGAAGAACCGACTTTTTAGGAAGGCATAACACGCCTCCCTAGGGATCTTTATTTAGAAATTACAGCGCTTTTTGTGGGACACTTGAAACGGTTGAAACGGGTGTTATTTTCGAAGCATTTGGTTTTTCCCCCTTTCTCGGAAACCGGAGCAAAATATTCCACAGGTTTGTATGGCGTTTAAAACACCATAAAACCTGCATTTTAGGAAGGTATAACACATCTACTTAGAGCCCTTAATTTAGAAATTACAGCGCTTTTTGTGGGACACTTGAAACGGTTGAAACGTGTGTTATTTTCGAAGCATTTGGTTTTTCCCACCTTCTCGGAAACGGGAAAAAAACTATTCCCCACCTTTATGCGGTATTCAAACAAGCGAAGAACCGACTTTTTAGGAAGGCATAACACGCCTCCCTAGGGCTCTTTATTTAGAAATTACAGCGCTTTTTGTGGGACACTTGAAACGGTTGAAACGGGTGTTATTTTCGAAGCATTTGGTTTTTCTCCCTTTCTCGGAAACCGGAGCAAAATATTCCACAGGTTTGTATGGCGTTTAAAACACCATAAAACCTGCATTTTAGGAAGGTATAACACATCTACTTAGAGCCCTTAATTTAGAAATTACAGCGCTTTTTGTGGGACACTTGAAACGGTTGAAACGTGTGTTATTTTCGAAGCATTTGGTTTTTCCCACCTTCTCGGAAACGGGAAAAAAACTATTCCCCACCTTTATGCGGTATTCAAACAAGCGAAGAACCGACTTTTTAGGAAGGCATAACGCGCCTCCCTAGGGTCTTAGTTTAGAAACTACAGTGCTTTTTGTGGGACACTTGAATGGTTTAAACGGGTGTTATTTTCGAAGCATTTGGTTTTTCTCACCTTCTCGGAAACCGGAAAAAATTATTCCCCAGATTTATGCGGTATTCAAACAACCGAAGAACCGACTTTTTAGGAAGGCATAACACGCCTCCCGATGGCTCTTTATTTAGAAATTACAGCGCTTTTTGTGGGACACTTGAAACGGTTGAAACGTGTGTTATTTTCGAAGTATTTGGTTTTTCCCACCTTCTCGGAAACGGGAAAAAAACTATTCCCCACCTTTATGCGGTATTCAAACAAGCGAAGAACCGACTTTTTAGGAAGGCATAACACGCCTCCCTAGGGATCTTTATTTAGAAATTACAGCGCTTTTTGTGGGACACTTGAAACGGTTGAAACGGGTGTTATTTTCGAAGCATTTGGTTTTTCTCCCTTTCTCGGAAACCGGAGCAAAATATTCCACAGGTTTGTATGGCGTTTAAAACACCATAAAACCTGCATTTTAGGAAGGTATAACACATCTACTTAGAGCCCTTAATTTAGAAATTACAGCGCTTTTTGTGGGACACTTGAAACGGTTGAAACGTGTGTTATTTTCGAAGCATTTGGTTTTTCCCACCTTCTCGGAAACGGGAAAAAAACTATTCCCCACCTTTATGCGGTATTCAAACAAGCGAAGAACCGACTTTTTAGGAAGGCATAACGCGCCTCCCTAGGGCTCTTTATTTAGAAATTACAGCGCTTTTTGTGGGACACTTGAAACGGTTGAAACGGGTGTTATTTTCGAAGCATTTGGTTTTTCTCCCTTTCTCGGAAACCGGAGCAAAATATTCCACAGGTTTGTATGGCGTTTAAAACACCATAAAACCTGCATTTTAGGAAGGTATAACACATCTACTTAGAGCCCTTAATTTAGAAATTACAGCGCTTTTTGTGGGACACTTGAAACGGTTGAAACGTGTGTTATTTTCGAAGCATTTGGTTTTTCCCACCTTCTCGGAAACGGGAAAAAAACTATTCCCCACCTTTATGCGGTATTCAAACAAGCGAAGAACCGACTTTTTAGGAAGGCATAACGCGCCTCCCTAGGGTCTTAGTTTAGAAACTACAGTGCTTTTTGTGGGACACTTGAATGGTTTAAACGGGTGTTATTTTCGAAGCATTTGGTTTTTCTCACCTTCTCGGAAACCGGAAAAAATTATTCCCCAGATTTATGCGGTATTCAAACAACCGAAGAACCGACTTTTTAGGAAGGCATAACACGCCCCCCGATGGCTCTTTATTTAGAAATTACAGCGCTTTTTGTGGGACACTTGAAACGGTTGAAACGTGTGTTATTTTCGAAGTATTTGGTTTTTCCCACCTTCTCGGAAACGGGAAAAAAACTATTCCCCACCTTTATGCGGTATTCAAACAAGCGAAGAACCGACTTTTTAGGAAGGCATAACACGCCTCCCTAGGGATCTTTATTTAGAAATTACAGCGCTTTTTGTGGGACACTTGAAACGGTTGAAACGGGTGTTATTTTCGAAGCATTTGGTTTTTCTCCCTTTCTCGGAAACCGGAGCAAAATATTCCACAGGTTTGTATGGCGTTTAAAACACCATAAAACCTGCATTTTAGGAAGGTATAACACATCTACTTAGAGCCCTTAATTTAGAAATTACAGCGCTTTTTGTGGGACACTTGAAACGGTTGAAACGTGTGTTATTTTCGAAGCATTTGGTTTTTCCCACCTTCTCGGAAACGGGAAAAAAACTATTCCCCACCTTTATGCGGTATTCAAACAAGCGAAGAACCGACTTTTTAGGAAGGCATAACGCGCCTCCCTAGGGCTCTTTATTTAGAAATTACAGCGCTTTTTGTGGGACACTTGAAACGGTTGAAACGGGTGTTATTTTCGAAGCATTTGGTTTTTCTCGCTTTCTCGGAAACCGGAGCAAAATATTCCACAGGTTTGAATGGCGTTTAAAACACCATAGAACCTGCATTTTAGGAAGGTATAACACATCTACTTAGAGCCCTTAATTTAGAAATTACAGCGCTTTTTGTGGGACACTTGAAACGGTTGAAACGGGTGTTATTTTCGAAGCATTTGGTTTTTCTCGCTTTCTCGGAAACCGGAGCAAAATATTCCACAGGTTTGTATGGCGTTTAAAACACCATAGAACCTGCAATTTAGGAAGGTATAACACATCTACTTAGAGCCCTTAGTTTAGAAACTACAGCGCTTTTTGTGGGACACTTGAAACGGTTGAAACGTGTATTATTTTCGAAGCATTTGGCTTTTCTCGCTTTTTTGGAAACCGGAGCAAAATATTCCCCAGGTTTGTATGGCGTTTAAAACACCATAAAACCTGCATTTTAGGAAGGTGTAACAGATCTACTTAGAGCCCTTAATTTAGAAATTACAGCGCTTTTTGTGGGACACTTGAAACGGTTGAAACGTGTGTTATTTTCGAAGCATTTGGTTTTTCCCACCTTCTCGGAAACGGGAAAAAAACTATTCCCCACCTTTATGCGGTATTCAAACAAGCGAAGAACCGACTTTTTAGGAAGGCATAACACGCCTCCCTAGGGCTCTTTATTTAGAAATTACAGCGCTTTTTGTGGGACACTTGAAACGGTTGAAACGGGTGTTATTTTCGAAGCATTTGGTTTTTCTCCCTTTCTCGGAAACCGGAGCAAAATATTCCACAGGTTTGTATGGCGTTTAAAACACCATAAAACCTGCATTTTAGGAAGGTGTAACACATCTACTTAGAGCCCTTAATTTAGAAATTACAGCGCTTTTTGTGGGACACTTGAAACGGTTGAAACGTGTGTTATTTTCGAAGCATTTGGTTTTTCCCACCTTCTCGGAAACGGGAAAAAAACTATTCCCCACCTTTATGCGGTATTCAAACAAGCGAAGAACCGACTTTTTAGGAAGGCATAACGCGCCTCCCTAGGGCTCTTTATTTAGAAATTACAGCGCTTTTTGTGGGACACTTGAAACGGTTGAAACGGGTGTTATTTTCGAAGCATTTGGTTTTTCTCGCTTTCTCGGAAACCGGAGCAAAATATTCCACAGGTTTGAATGGCGTTTAAAACACCATAGAACCTGCATTTTAGGAAGGTATAACACATCTACTTAGAGCCCTTAATTTAGAAATTACAGCGCTTTTTGTGGGACACTTGAAACGGTTGAAACGGGTGTTATTTTCGAAGCATTTGGTTTTTCTCGCTTTCTCGGAAACCGGAGCAAAATATTCCACAGGTTTGTATGGCGTTTAAAACACCATAGAACCTGCAATTTAGGAAGGTATAACACATCTACTTAGAGCCCTTAGTTTAGAAACTACAGCGCTTTTTGTGGGACACTTGAAACGGTTGAAACGTGTATTATTTTCGAAGCATTTGGCTTTTCTCGCTTTTTTGGAAACCGGAGCAAAATATTCCCCAGGTTTGTATGGCGTTTAAAACACCATAAAATCTGCATTTTAGGAAGGTGTAACAGATCTACTTAGAGCCCTTAATTTAGAAATTACAGCGCTTTTTGTGGGACACTTGAAACGGTTGAAACGTGTGTTATTTTCAAAGCATTTGGTTTTTCCCACCTTCTCGGAAACGGGAAAAAAACTATTCCCCACCTTTATGCGGTATTCAAACAAGCGAAGAACCGACTTTTTAGAAAGGCATAACACGCCTCCCTAGGGCTCTTTATTTAGAAATTACAGCGCTTTTTGTGGGACACTTGAAACGGTTGAAGCGGGTGTTATTTTCGAAGCATTTGGTTTTTCTCGCTTTCTCGGAAACGGGAGCAAAATATTCCACAGGTTTGTATGGCGTTTAAAACACCATAAAACCTGCATTTGAGGAAGGTGTAACAGATCTACTTAGAGCCCTTAATTTAGAAATTACAGCGCTTTTTGTGGGACACTTGAAACGGTTGAAACGTGTGTTATTTTCGAAGCATTTGGTTTTTCCCACCTTCTCGGAAACGGGAAAAAAACTATTCGCCACCTTTATGCGGTATTCAAACAAGCGAAGAACCGACTTTTTAGAAAGGCATAACACGCCTCCCTAGGGCTCTTTGTTTAGAAATTACAGCGCTTTTTGTGGGACACTTGAAACGGTTGAAACGGGTGTTATTTGCGAAGCATTTGGTTTTTCTCCCTTTCTCGGAAACCGGAGCAAAATATTCCACAGGTTTGTATGGCGTTTAAAACACCATAGAACCTGCATTTTAGGAAGGTATAACACATCTACTTAGAGCCCTTAATTTAGAAATTACAGCGCTTTTTGTGGGACACTTGAAACGGTTGAAACGTGTGTTATTTTCGAAGCATTTGGTTTTTCTCACCTTCTCGGAAACCGGAAAAAATTATTCCCCAGATTTATGCGGTATTCAAACAACCGAAGAACCGACTTTTTAGGAAGGCATAACACGCCTCCCTAGGGATCTTTATTTAGAAATTACAGCGCTTTTTGTGGGACACTTGAAACGGTTGAAACGGGTGTTATTTTCGAAGCATTTGGTTTTTCTCGCTTTCTCGGAAACCGGAGCAAAATATTCCCCAGGTTTGTATGGCGTTTAAAACACCATAGAACCTGCATTTTAGGAAGGTATAACACATCTCCTTAGAGCCCTTAATTTAGAAATTACAGCGCTTTATGTGGGACACTTGAAACGGTTGAAACGTGTGTTATTTTCGAAGCATTTGGTTTTTCTCACTTTCTCGGAAACCGGAGAAAACTATTCCACAGCTTTATGTGGTGTTCAAACAAGTGAAGAACCACCTTTTTAGGAAGGTATAACACGTCTCCCTAGGGTCTTAGTTTAGAAACTACAGTGCTTTTTGTGGGACACTTGAATGGTTTAAACGGGTGTTATTTTCGAAGCATTTGGTTTTTCTCACCTTCTCGGAAACCGGAAAAAATTATTCCCCAGATTTATGCGGTATTCAAACAAGCGAAGAACCGACTTTTTAGAAAGGCACAACACGCCTCCCTAGGGCTCTTTATTTAGAAATTACAGCGCTTTTTGTGGGACACTTGAAACGGTTGAAACGTGTGTTATTTTCGAAGCATTTGGTTTTTCCCACCTTCTCGGAAACGGGAAAAAAACTATTCCCCACCTTTATGTGGTATTCAAACAAGCGAAGAACCGGCTTTTTAGGAAGGTACAACACTCCTCCCTAGGGCTCTATATTTAGAAATTACACCGCTTTTTGTGGAACACTTGAATGGTTTAAACGGGTGTTATTTTCGAAGCATTTGGTTTTTCTCACCTTCTCGGAAACTGGGGCACAATACTCCCCAGGTTTGTATGGCGTTTAAAACACCATAAAACCTGCATTTTAGGAAGGTGCAACAGATCTACTTAGAGCCCTTAATTTAGAAATTACAGCGCTTTTTGTGGGACACTTGAAACGGTTGAAACGTGTGTTATTTTCGAAGCATTTGGTATTTCCCACCTTCTCGGAAACGGGAAAAAAACTATTCCCCACCTTTATGCGGTATTCAAACAAGCGAAGAACCGACTTTTTAGGAAGGCATAACACGCCTCCCTAGGGCTCTTTATTTAGAAATTACAGCGCTTTTTGTGGGACACTTGAAACGGTTGAAACGGGTGTTATTTTCGAAGCATTTGGTTTTTCTCGCTTTCTCGGAAACCGGAGCAAAATATTCCCCAGGTTTGTATGGCGTTTAAAACACCATAGAACCTGCATTTTAGGAAGGTATAACACATCTCCTTAGAGCCCTTAATTTAGAAATTACAGCGCTTTATGTGGGACACTTGAAACGGTTGAAACGTGTGTTATTTTCGAAGCATTTGGTTTTTCTCACTTTCTCGGAAACCGGAGAAAACTATTCCACAGCTTTATGTGGTGTTCAAACAAGCGAAGAACCACCTTTTTAGGAAGGTATAACACGTCTCCCTAGGGTCTTAGTTTAGAAACTACAGTGCTTTTTGTGGGACACTTGAATGGTTTAAACGGGTGTTATTTTCGAAGCATTTGGTTTTTCTCACCTTCTCGGAAACCGGAAAAAATTATTCCCCAGATTTATGCGGTATTCAAACAAGCGAAGAACCTACTTTTTAGAAAGGCACAACACGCCTCCCTAGGGCTCTTAGTTTAGAAACTACAGCGCTTTTTGTGGGACACTTGAATGGTTTAAACGGGTGTTATATTCGAAGCATTTGGTTTTTGTCGCTTTCTCGGAAACCGGGGCAAAATATTCCCCAGGTTTGTATGGCGTTTAAAACACCATAAAACCTGCATTTTAGGAAGGTGTAACAGATCTACTTAGAGCCCTTAATTTAGAAATTACAGCGCTTTTTGTGGGACACTTGAAACGGTTGAAACGTGTGTTATTTTCGAAGGATTTGGTTTTTCCCACCTTCTCGGAAACGGGAAAAAAACTATTCCCCACCTTTATGCGGTATTCAAACAAGCGAAGAACCGACTTTTTAGGAAGGCATAACACACCTCCCTAGGGCTCTTTATTTAGAAATTACAGCGCTTTTTGTGGGACACTGGAAACGGTTGAAACGGGTGTTATTTTCGAAGCATTTGGTTTTTCTCGCTTTCTCGGAAACCGGAGCAAAATATTCCACAGGTTTGTATGGCGTTTAAAACACCATAAAACCTGCATTTTAGTAAGGTGTAACAGATCTACTTAGAGCCCTTAATTTAGAAATTACAGCGCTTTTTGTGGGACACTTGAAACGGTTGAAACGTGTGTTATTTTCGAAGTATTTGGTTTTTCCCACCTTCTCGGAAACGGGAAAAAAACTATTCCCCACCTTTATGCGGTATTCAAACAAGCGAAGAACCGACTTTTTAGGAAGGCATAACACGCCTCCCTAGGGATCTTTATTTAGAAATTACAGCGCTTTTTGTGGGACACTTGAAACGGGTGTTATTTTCGAAGCATTTGGTTTTTCTCCCTTTCTCGGAAACCGGAGCAAAATCTTCCACAGGTTTGTATGGCGTTTAAAACACCATAAAACCAGCATTTTAGGAAGGTATAACACATCTACTTAGAGCCCTTAATTTAGAAATTACAGCGCTTTTTGTGGGACACTTGAAACGGTTGAAACGGGTGTTATTTTCGAAGCATTTGGTTTTTCCCACCTTCTCGGAAACGGGAAAAAAACTATTCCCCACCTTTATGCGGTATTCAAACAAGCGAAGAACCGACTTTTTAGGAAGGCATAACGCGCCTCCCTAGGGCTCTTTATTTAGAAATTACAGCGCTTTTTGTGGGACACTTGAAACGGTTGAAACGGGTGTTATTTTCGAAGCATTTGGTTTTTCTCGCTTTCTCGGAAACCGGAGCAAAATATTCCACAGGTTTGTATGGCGTTTAAAACACCATAGAACCTGCATTTTAGGAAGGTATAACACATCTACTTAGAGCCCTTAATTTAGAAATTACAGCGCTTTTTGTGGGACACTTGAAACGGTTGAAACGGGTGTTATTTTCGAAGCATTTGGTTTTTCTCGCTTTTTTGGAAACCGGAGCAAAATATTCCCCAGGTTTGTATGGCGTTTAAAACACCATAGAACCTGCATTTTAGGAAGGTGTAACGCATCTACTTAGGGCCCTTAGTTTAGAAATTACAGCGCTTTTTGTGGGACACTTGAAACGGTTGAAACGTGTGTTATTTTCGAAGCATTTGGCTTTTCTCGCTTTTTTGGAAACCGGAGCAAAATATTCCCCAGGTTTGTATGGCGTTTAAAACACCATAGAACCTGCATTTTAGGAAGGTGTAACGCATCTACTTAGGGCCCTTAGTTTAGAAATTACAGCGCTTTTTGTGGGACACTTGAAACGGTTGAAACGTGTGTTATTTTCGAAGCATTTGGTTTTTCTCTCCTTCTCGGAAACGGGAAAAAAACTATTCCCCAGCTTTATGTGGTGTTCAAACAAGCGAAGAACCGGCTTTTTAGGAAGGTACAACACGCCTCCCTAGGGCTCTTTATTTAGAAATTACAGCGCTTTTTGTGGGACACTTGAAACGGTTGAAACGGGTGTTATTTTCGAAGCATTTGGTTTTTCTCGCTTTCTCGGAAACCGGAGCAAAATATTCCCCAGGTTTGTATGGCGTTTAAAACACCTTAGAACCTGCATTTTAGGAAGGTGTAACACATCTACTTAGAGCCCTTAGTTTAGGAATTACAGCGCTTTTTGTGGGACACTTGAAACGGTTGAAACGGGTGTTATTTTCGAAGCATTTGGTTTTTCTCGCTTTCTCGGAAACCGGAGCAAAATATTCCCCAGATTTGTATGGCGTTTAAAACACCATAGAACCTGCATTTTAGGAAGGTGTAACATATCTACTTAGAGCCCTTAATTTAGAAATTACAGCGCTTTTTGTGGGACACTTGAAACGGTTGAAACGTGTGTTATTTTCGAAGCATTTGGTTTTTCTCACCTTCTCGGAAACCGGAAAAAATTATTCCCCAGATTTGTGCGGTATTCAAACAAGCGAAGAACCGACTTTTTAGGAAGGCATAACACGCCTCCCTAGGGCTCTTAGTTTAGAAACTACAGCGCTTTTTGTGGGACACTTGAATGGTTTAAACGGGTGTTATATTCGAAGCATTTGGTTTTTGTCGCTTTCTCGGAAACCGGGGCAAAATATTCCCCAGGTTTGTATGGCGTTTAAAACACCATAAAACCTGCATTTTAGGAAGGTATAACACATCTACTTAGAGCCCTTAATTTAGAAATTACAGCGCTTTTTGTGGGACACTTGAAACGGTTGAAACGTGTGTTATTTTCGAAGCATTTGGCTTTTCTCGCTTTTTTGGAAACCGGAGCAAAATATTCCCCAGGTTTGTATGGCGTTTAAAACACCATAGAACCTGCATTTTAGGAAGGTGTAACGCATCTACTTAGGGCCCTTAGTTTAGAAATTACAGCGCTTTTTGTGGGACACTTGAAACGGTTGAAACGTGTGTTATTTTCGAAGCATTTGGTTTTTCTCTCCTTCTCGGAAACGGGAAAAAAACTATTCCCCAGCTTTATGTGGTGTTCAAACAAGCGAAGAACCGGCTTTTTAGGAAGGTACAACACGCCTCCCTAGGGCTCTTTATTTAGAAATTACAGCGCTTTTTGTGGGACACTTGAAACGGTTGAAACGGGTGTTATTTTCGAAGCATTTGGTTTTTCTCGCTTTCTCGGAAACCGGAGCAAAATATTCCCCAGGTTTGTATGGCGTTTAAAACACCTTAGAACCTGCATTTTAGGAAGGTGTAACACATCTACTTAGAGCCCTTAGTTTAGGAATTACAGCGCTTTTTGTGGGACACTTGAAACGGTTGAAACGGGTGTTATTTTCGAAGCATTTGGTTTTTCTCGCTTTCTCGGAAACCGGAGCAAAATATTCCCCAGATTTGTATGGCGTTTAAAACACCATAGAACCTGCATTTTAGGAAGGTGTAACATATCTACTTAGAGCCCTTAATTTAGAAATTACAGCGCTTTTTGTGGGACACTTGAAACGGTTGAAACGTGTGTTATTTTCGAAGCATTTGGTTTTTCTCACCTTCTCGGAAACCGGAAAAAATTATTCCCCAGATTTGTGCGGTATTCAAACAAGCGAAGAACCGACTTTTTAGGAAGGCATAACACGCCTCCCTAGGGCTCTTAGTTTAGAAACTACAGCGCTTTTTGTGGGACACTTGAATGGTTTAAACGGGTGTTATATTCGAAGCATTTGGTTTTTGTCGCTTTCTCGGAAACCGGGGCAAAATATTCCCCAGGTTTGTATGGCGTTTAAAACACCATAAAACCTGCATTTTAGGAAGGTATAACACATCTACTTAGAGCCCTTAATTTAGAAATTACAGCGCTTTTTGTGGGACACTTGAAACGGTTGAAACGTGTGTTATTTTCGAAGCATTTGGTTTTTCTCACCTTCTCGGAAACCGGAAAAAATTATTCCACAGATTTATGCGGTATTCAAACAACCGAAGAACCGACTTTTTAGGAAGGCATAACACGCCTCCCTAGGGATCTTTATTTAGAAATTACAGCGCTTTTTGTGGGACACTTGAAACGGTTGAAACGGGTGTTATTTTCGAAGCATTTGGTTTTTCTCGCTTTCTCGGAAACCGGAGCAAAATATTCCCCAGGTTTGTATGGCGTTTAAAACACCATAGAACCTGCATTTTAGGAAGGTATAACACATCTCCTTAGAGCCCTTAATTTAGAAATTACAGCGCTTTATGTGGGACACTTGAAACGGTTGAAACGTGTGTTATTTTCGAAGCATTTGGTTTTTCTCACTTTCTCGGAAACCGGAAAAAACTATTCCACAGCTTTATGTGGTGTTCAAACAAGCGAAGAACCACCTTTTTAGGAAGGTATAACACGTCTCCCTAGGGTCTTAGTTTAGAAACTACAGTGCTTTTTGTGGGACACTTGAATGGTTTAAACGGGTGTTATTTTCGAAGCATTTGGTTTTTCTCACCTTCTCGGAAACCGGAAAAAATTATTCCCCAGATTTATGCGGTATTCAAACAAGCGAAGGACCGACTTTTTAGGAAGGTATAACACGCCTCCCTAGGGATCTTAGTTTAGAAACTACAGCGCTTTTTGTGGGACACTTGAATGGTTTAAACGTGTGTTATTTTCGAAGCATTTGGTTTTTCTCACCTTCTCGGAAACCGGAAAAAATTATTCCCCAGATTTATGCGGTATTCAAACAACCGAAGAACCGACTTTTTAGGAAGGCATAACACGCCTCCCTATGGCTCTTTATTTAGAAATTACAGCGCTTTTTGTGGGACACTTGAAACGGTTGAAACGGGTGTTATTTTCGAAGCATTTGGTTTTTCTCGCTTTCTCGGAAACCGGAGCAAAATATTCCACAGCTTTGTATGGCGTTTAAAACACCATAGAACCTGCATTTTAGGAAGGTATAACACATCTACTTAGAGCCCTTAATTTAGAAATTACAGCGCTTTTTGTGGGACACTTGAAACGGTTGAAACGTGTGTTATTTTCGAAGCATTTGGTTTTTCTCACCTTCTCGGAAACCGGAAAAAATTATTCCCCAGATTTATGCGGTATTCAAACAAGCGAAGAACCGACTTTTTAGGAAGGTATAACACGCCTCCCTAGGGATCTTAGTTTAGAAACTACAGCGCTTTTTGTGGGACACTTGAATGGTTTAAACGTGTGTTATTTTCGAAGCATTTGGTTTTTCTCACCTTCTCGGAAACCGGAAAAAATTATTCCCCAGATTTATGCGGTATTCAAACAACCGAAGAACCGACTTTTTAGGAAGGCATAACACGCCTCCCTATGGCTCTTTATTTAGAAATTACAGCGCTTTTTGTGGGACACTTGAAACGGTTGAAACGGGTGTTATTTTCGAAGCATTTGGTTTTTCTCGCTTTCTCGGAAACCGGAGCAAAATATTCCACAGCTTTGTATGGCGTTTAAAACACCATAGAACCTGCATTTTAGGAAGGTATAACACATCTACTTAGAGCCCTTAATTTAGAAATTACAGCGCTTTTTGTGGGACACTTGAAACGGTTGAAACGTGTGTTATTTTCGAAGCATTTGGTTTTTCTCTCCTTCTCGGAAACGGGAAAAAAACTATTCCCCAGCTTTATGTGGTGTTCAAACAAGCGAAGAACCGGCTTTTTAGGAAGGTACAACACGCCTCCCTAGGGCTCTTTATTTAGAAATTACAGCGCTTTTTGTGGGACACTTGAAACGGTTGAAACGGGTGTTATTTTCGAAGCATTTGGTTTTTCTCGCTTTCTCGGAAACCGGAGCAAAATATTCCCCAGGTTTGTATGGCGTTTAAAACACCTTAGAAACTGCATTTTAGGAAGGTGTAACACATCTACTTAGAGCCCTTAGTTTAGGAATTACAGCGCTTTTTGTGGGACACTTGAAACGGTTGAAACGGGTGTTATTTTCGAAGCATTTGGTTTTTCTCGCTTTCTCGGAAACCGGAGCAAAATATTCCCCAGATTTGTATGGCGTTTAAAACACCATAGAACCTGCATTTTAGGAAGGTGTAACATATCTACTTAGAGCACTTAATTTAGAAATTACAGCGCTTTTTGTGGGACACTTGAAACGGTTGAAACGTGTGTTATTTTCGAAGCATTTGGTTTTTCCCACCTTCTCGGAAACGGGAAAAAAACTATTCCCCACCTTTATGCGGTATTCAAACAAGCGAAGAACCGACTTTTTAGGAAGGCATAACACACCTCCCTAGGGCTCTTTATTTAGAAATTACAGCGCTTTTTGTGGGACACTGGAAACGGTTGAAACGGGTGTTATTTTCGAAGCATTTGGTTTTTCTCGCTTTCTCGGAAACCGGAGCAAAATATTCCACAGGTTTGTATGGCGTTTAAAACACCATAAAACCTGCATTTTAGGAAGGTGTAACAGATCTACTTAGAGCCCTTAATTTAGAAATTACAGCGCTTTTTGTGGGACACTTGAAACGGTTGAAACGTGTGTTATTTTCGAAGTATTTGGTTTTTCCCACCTTCTCGGAAACGGGAAAAAAACTATTCCCCACCTTTATGCGGTATTCAAACAAGCGAAGAACCGACTTTTTAGGAAGGCATAACACGCCTCCCTAGGGATCTTTATTTAGAAATTACAGCGCTTTTTGTGGGACACTTGAAACGGTTGAAACGGGTGTTATTTTCGAAGCATTTGGTTTTTCTCCCTTTCTCGGAAACCGGAGCAAAATATTCCACAGGTTTGTATGGCGTTTAAAACACCATAAAACCTGCATTTTAGGAAGGTATAACACATCTACTTAGAGCCCTTAATTTAGAAATTACAGCGCTTTTTGTGGGACACTTGAAACGGTTGAAACGGGTGTTATTTTCGAAGCATTTGGTTTTTCCCACCTTCTCGGAAACGGGAAAAAAACTATTCCCCACCTTTATGCGGTATTCAAACAAGCGAAGAACCGACTTTTTAGGAAGGCATAACGCGCCTCCCTAGGGCTCTTTATTTAGAAATTACAGCGCTTTTTGTGGGACACTTGAAACGGTTGAAACGGGTGTTATTTTCGAAGCATTTGGTTTTTCTCGCTTCCTCGGAAACCGGAGCAAAATATTCCACAGGTTTGTATGGCGTTTAAAACACCATAGAACCTGCATTTTAGGAAGGTATAACACATATACTTAGAGCCCTTAATTTAGAAATTACAGCGCTTTTTGTGGGACACTTGAAACGGTTGAAACGGGTGTTATTTTCGAAGCATTTGGTTTTTCTCGCTTTCTCGGAAACCGGAGCAAAATATTCCACAGGTTTGTATGGCGTTTAAAACACCATAGAACCTGCAATTTAGGAAGGTATAACACATCTACTTAGAGCCCTTAGTTAAGAAACTACAGCGCTTTTTGTGGGACACTTGAAACGGTTGAAACGTGTGTTATTTTCGAAGCATTTGGCTTTTCTCGCTTTTTTGGAAACCGGAGCAAAATATTCCCCAGGTTTGTATGGCGTTTAAAACACCATAGAACCTGCATTTTAGGAAGGTGTAACACATCTACTTAGGGCCCTTAGTTTAGAAATTACAGCGCTTTTTGTGGGACACTTGAAACGGTTGAAACGTGTGTTATTTTCGAAGCATTTGGTTTTTCTCTCCTTCTCGGAAACGGGAAAAAAACTATTCCCCAGCTTTATGTGGTATTCAAACAAGCGAAGAACCGGCTTTTTAGGAAGGTACAACACGCCTCCCTAGGGCTCTTTATTTAGAAATTACAGCGCTTTTTGTGGGACACTTGAAACGGTTGAAACGGGTGTTATTTTCGAAGCATTTGGTTTTTCTCGCTTTCTCGGAAACCGGAGCAAAATATTCCCCAGGTTTGTATGGCGTTTAAAACACCTTAGAACCTGCATTTTAGGAAGGTGTAACACATCTACTTAGAGCCCTTAGTTTAGGAATTACAGCGCTTTTTGTGGGACACTTGAAACGGTTGAAACGGGTGTTATTTTCGAAGCATTTGGTTTTTCTCGCTTTCTCGGAAACCGGAGCAAAATATTCCCCAGATTTGTATGGCGTTTAAAACACCATAGAACGTGCATTTTAGGAAGGTGTAACACATCTACTTAGAGCCCTTAATTTAGAAATTACAGCGCTTTTTGTGGGACACTTGAAACGGTTGAAACGTGTGTTATTTTCGAAGCATTTGGCTTTTCTCGCTTTTTTGGAAACCGGAGCAAAATATTCCCCAGGTTTGTATGGCGTTTAAAACACCATAGAACCTGCATTTTAGGAAGGTGTAACACATCTACTTAGGGCCCTTAGTTTAGAAATTACAGCGCTTTTTGTGGGACACTTGAAACGGTTGAAACGTGTGTTATTTTCGAAGCATTTGGTTTTTCTCTCCTTCTCGGAAACGGGAAAAAAACTATTCCCCAGCTTTATGTGGTATTCAAACAAGCGAAGAACCGGCTTTTTAGGAAGGTACAACACGCCTCCCTAGGGCTCTTTATTTAGAAATTACAGCGCTTTTTGTGGGACACTTGAAAGGGTTGAAACGGGTGTTATTTTCGAAGCATTTGGTTTTTCTCGCTTTCTCGGAAACCGGAGCAAAATATTCCCCAGGTTTGTATGGCGTTTAAAACACCATAGAACCTGCAATTTAGGAAGGTGTAACACATCTACTTAGAGCCCTTAGTTTAGAAATTACAGCGCTTTTTGTGAGACACTTGAAACGGTTGAAACGTGTGTTATTTTCGAAGCATTTGGCTTTTCTCGCTTTTTTGGAAACCGGAGCAAAATATTCCCCAGGTTTGTATGGCGTTTAAAACACCATAGAACCTGCATTTTAGGAAGGTGTAACGCATCTACTTAGGGCCCTTAGTTTAGAAATTACAGCGCTTTTTGTGGGACACTTGAAACGGTTGAAACGTGTGTTATTTTCGAAGCATTTGGTTTTTCTCTCCTTCTCGGAAACGGGAAAAAAACTATTCCCCAGCTTTATGTGGTGTTCAAACAAGCGAAGAACCGGCTTTTTAGGAAGGTACAACACGCCTCCCTAGGGCTCTTTATTTAGAAATTACAGCGCTTTTTGTGGGACACTTGAAACGGTTGAAACGGGTGTTATTTTCGAAGCATTTGGTTTTTCTCGCTTTCTCGGAAACCGGAGCAAAATATTCCCCAGATTTGTATGGCGTTTAAAACACCATAGAACCTGCAATTTAGGAAGGTGTAACATATCTACTTGGAGCCCTTAATTTAGAAATTACAGCGCTTTTTGTGGGACACTTGAAACGGTTGAAACGTGTGTTATTTTCGAAGCATTTGGTTTTTCTCGCTTTTTTGGAAACCGGAGCAAAATATTCCCCAGGTTTGTATGGCGTTTAAAACACCATAGAACCTGCAATTTAGGAAGGTGTAACATATCTACTTGGAGCCCTTAATTTAGAAATTACAGCGCTTTTTGTGGGACACTTGAAACGGTTGAAACGTGTGTTATTTTCGAAGCATTTGGTTTTTCTCACCTTCTCGGAAACCGGAAAAAATTATTCCCCAGATTTGTGCGGTATTCAAACAAGCGAAGAACCGACTTTTTAGGAAGGCATGACACGCCTCCCTAGGGCTCTTAGTTTAGAAACTACAGCGCTTTTTGTGGGACACTTGAATGGTTTAAACGGGTGTTATATTCGAAGCATTTGGTTTTTGTCGCTTTCTCGGAAACCGGGGCAAAATATTCCCCAGGTTTGTATGGCGTTTAAAACACCATAAAACCTGCATTTTAGGAAGGTATAACACATCTACTTAGAGCCCTTAATTTAGAAATTACAGCGCTTTTTGTGGGACACTTGAAACGGTTGAAACGTGTGTTATTTTCGAAGCATTTGGTTTTTCTCACCTTCTCGGAAACCGGAAAAAATTATTCCCCAGATTTATGCGGTATTCAAACAACCGAAGAACCGACTTTTTAGGAAGGCATAACACGCCTCCCTAGGGATCTTTATTTAGAAATTACAGCGCTTTTTGTGGGACACTTGAAACGGTTGAAACGGGTGTTATTTTCGAAGCATTTGGTTTTTCTCGCTTTCTCGGAAACCGGAGCAAAATATTCCCCAGGTTTGTATGGCGTTTAAAACACCATAGAACCTGCATTTTAGGAAGGTATAACACATCTCCTTAGAGCCCTTAATTTAGAAATTACAGCGCTTTATGTGGGACACTTGAAACGGTTGAAACGTGTGTTATTTTCGAAGCATTTGGTTTTTCTCACTTTCTCGGAAACCGGAAAAAACTATTCCACAGCTTTATGTGGTGTTCAAACAAGCGAAGAACCACCTTTTTAGGAAGGTATAACACGTCTCCCTAGGGTCTTAGTTTAGAAACTACAGTGCTTTTTGTGGGACACTTGAATGGTTTAAACGGGTGTTATTTTCGAAGCATTTGGTTTTTCTCACCTTCTCGGAAACCGGAAAAAATTATTCCCCAGATTTATGCGGTATTCAAACAAGCGAAGAACCGACTTTTTAGGAAGGTATAACACGCCTCCCTAGGGATCTTAGTTTAGAAACTACAGCGCTTTTTGTGGGACACTTGAATGGTTTAAACGTGTGTTATTTTCGAAGCATTTGGTTTTTCTCACCTTCTCGGAAACCGGAAAAAATTATTCCCCAGATTTATGCGGTATTCAAACAACCGAAGAACCGGCTTTTTAGGAAGGCATAACACGCCTCCCTATGGCTCTTTATTTAGAAATTACAGCGCTTTTTGTGGGACACTTGAAACGGTTGAAACGGGTGTTATTTTCGAAGCATTTGGTTTTTCTCGCTTTCTCGGAAACCGGAGCAAAATATTCCACAGCTTTGTATGGCGTTTAAAACACCATAGAACCTGCATTTTAGGAAGGTATAACACATCTACTTAGAGCCCTTAATTTAGAAATTACAGCGCTTTTTGTGGGACACTTGAAACGGTTGAAACGTGTGTTATTTTCGAAGCATTTGGTTTTTCTCACCTTCTCGGAAACCGGAAAAAATTATTCCTCAGATTTATGCGGTATTCAAACAAGCGAAGAACCGACTTTTTAGGAAGGCATAACACGCCTCCCTAGGGCTCTTAGTTTAGAAACTACAGCGCTTTTTGTGGGACACTTGAATGGTTTAAACGGGTGTTATATTCGAAGCATTTGGTTTTTGTCGCTTTCTCGGAAACCGGGGCAAAATATTCCCCAGGTTTGTACGGCGTTTAAAACACCATAAAACCTGCATTGTAGGAAGGTGTAACAGATCTACTTAGAGCCCTTAATTTAGAAATTACAGCGCTTTTTGTGGGACACTTGAAACGGTTGAAACGTGTGTTATTTTCGAAGCATTTGGTTTTTCCCACCTTCTCGGAAACGGGAAAAAAACTATTCCCCACCTTTATGTGGTATTCAAACAAGCGAAGAACCGGCTTTTTAGGAAGGTACAACACTCCTCCCTAGGGCTCTTTATTTAGAAATTACACCGCTTTTTGTGGGACACTTGAATGGTTTAAACGGGTGTTATTTTCGAAGCATTTGGTTTTTCTCACCTTCTCGGAAACCGGGGCACAATACTCCCCAGGTTTGTATGGCGTTTAAAACACCATAGAACGTGCATTTTAGAAAGGTGTAACACATCTACTTAGAGCCCTTAATTTAGAAATTACAGCGCTTTTTGTGGGACACTTGAAACGGTTGAAACGTGTGTTATTTTCGAAGCATTTTGTTTTTCTCACCGTCTCGGAAACCGGAAAAAATTATTCCCCAGGTTTATGCGGCATTCAAACAAGCGAAGAACCCACTTTTTAGGAAGGCATAACACGCCTCCCTAGGGCTGTTTATTTAGAAATTACAGCGCTTTTTGTGGGACACTTGAAAGGGTTGAAACGGGTGTTATTTTCGAAGCATTTGGTTTTTCTCGCTTTCTCGGAAACCGGAGCAAAATATTCCCCAGGTTTGTATGGCGTTTAAAACACCATAGAACCTGCAATTTAGGAAGGTGTAACACATCTACTTAGAGCCCTTAGTTTAGAAATTACAGCGCTTTTTGTGAGACACTTGAAACGGTTGAAACGTGTGTTATTTTCGAAGCATTTGGCTTTTCTCGCTTTTTTGGAAACCGGAGCAAAATATTCCCCAGGTTTGTATGGCGTTTAAAACACCATAGAACCTGCATTTTAGGAAGGTGTAACGCATCTACTTAGGGCCCTTAGTTTAGAAATTACAGCGCTTTTTGTGGGACACTTGAAACGGTTGAAACGTGTGTTATTTTCGAAGCATTTGGTTTTTCTCTCCTTCTCGGAAACGGGAAAAAAACTATTCCCCAGCTTTATGTGGTGTTCAAACAAGCGAAGAACCGGCTTTTTAGGGAGGTACAACACGCCTCCCTAGGGCTCTTTATTTAGAAATTACAGCGCTTTTTGTGGGACACTTGAAACGGTTGAAACGGGTGTTATTTTCGAAGCATTTGGTTTTTCTCGCTTTCTCGGAAACCGGAGCAAAATATTCCCCAGGTTTGTATGGCGTTTAAAACACCTTAGAACTTGCATTTTAGGAAGGTGTAACACATCTACTTAGAGCCCTTAGTTTAGGAATTACAGCGCTTTTTGTGGGACACTTGAAACGGTTGAAACGGGTGTTATTTTCGAAGCATTTGGTTTTTCTCGCTTTCTCGGAAACCGGAGCAAAATATTCCCCAGATTTGTATGGCGTTTAAAACACCATAGAACCTGCATTTTAGGAAGGTGTAACATATCTACTTAGAGCCCTTAATTTAGAAATTACAGCGCTTTTTGTGGGACACTTGAAACGGTTGAAACGTGTGTTATTTTCGAAGCATTTGGTTTTTCTCACCTTCTCGGAAACCGGAAAAAATTATTCCCCAGATTTGTGCGGTATTCAAACAAGCGAAGAACCGACTTTTTAGGAAGGCATAACACGCCTCCCTAGGGCTCTTAGTTTAGAAACTACAGCGCTTTTTGTGGGACACTTGAATGGTTTAAACGGGTGTTATATTCGAAGCATTTGGTTTTTGTCGCTTTCTCGAAAACCGGGGCAAAATATTCCCCAGGTTTGTATGGCGTTTAAAACACCATAAAACCTGCATTTTAGGAAGGTATAACACATCTACTTAGAGCCCTTAATTTAGAAATTACAGCGCTTTTTGTGGGACACTTGAAACGGTTGAAACGTGTGTTATTTTCGAAGCATTTGGTTTTTCTCACCTTCTCGGAAACCGGAAAAAATTATTCCCCAGATTTATGCGGTATTCAAACAACCGAAGAACCGACTTTTTAGGAAGGCATAACACGCCTCCCTAGGGATCTTTATTTAGAAATTACAGCGCTTTTTGTGGGACACTTGAAACGGTTGAAACGGGTGTTATTTTCGAAGCATTTGGTTTTTCTCGCTTTCTCGGAAACCGGAGCAAAATATTCCCCAGGTTTGTATGGCGTTTAAAACACCATAGAACCTGCATTTTAGGAAGGTATAACACATCTCCTTAGAGCCCTTAATTTAGAAATTACAGCGCTTTATGTGGGACACTTGAAACGGTTGAAACGTGTGTTATTTTCGAAGCATTTGGTTTTTCTCACTTTCTCGGAAACCGGAAAAAACTATTCCACAGCTTTATGTGGTGTTCAAACAAGCGAAGAACCACCTTTTTAGGAAGGTATAACACGTCTCCCTAGGGTCTTAGTTTAGAAACTACAGTGCTTTTTGTGGGACACTTGAATGGTTTAAACGGGTGTTATTTTCGAAGCATTTGGTTTTTCTCACCTTCTCGGAAACCGGAAAAAATTATTCCCCAGATTTATGCGGTATTCAAACAAGCGAAGAACCGACTTTTTAGGAAGGTATAACACGCCTCCCTAGGGATCTTAGTTTAGAAACTACAGCGCTTTTTGTGGGACACTTGAATGGTTTAAACGTGTGTTATTTTCGAAGCATTTGGTTTTTCTCACCTTCTCGGAAACCGGAAAAAATTATTCCCCAGATTTATGCGGTATTCAAACAACCGAAGAACCGGCTTTTTAGGAAGGCATAACACGCCTCCCTATGGCTCTTTATTTAGAAATTACAGCGCTTTTTGTGGGACACTTGAAACGGTTGAAACGGGTGTTATTTTCGAAGCATTTGGTTTTTCTCGCTTTCTCGGAAACCGGAGCAAAATATTCCACAGCTTTGTATGGCGTTTAAAACACCATAAAACCTGCATTGTAGGAAGGTGTAACAGATCTACTTAGAGCCCTTAATTTAGAAATTACAGCGCTTTTTGTGGGACACTTGAAACGGTTGAAACGTGTGTTATTTTCGAAGCATTTGGTTTTTCTCACCTTCTCGGAAACCGGAAAAAATTATTCCTCAGATTTATGCGGTATTCAAACAAGCGAAGAACCGACTTTTTAGGAAGGCATAACACGCCACCCTGGGGCTCTTAGTTTAGAAACTACAGCGCTTTTTGTGGGACACTTGAATGGTTTAAACGGGTGTTATATTCGAAGCATTTGGTTTTTGTCGCTTTCTCGGAAACCGGGGCAAAATATTCCCCAGGTTTGTATGGCGTTTAAAACACCATAAAACCTGCATTGTAGGAAGGTGTAACAGATCTACTTAGAGCCCTTAATTTAGAAATTACAGCGCTTTTTGTGGGACACTTGAAACGGTTGAAACGTGTGTTATTTTCGAAGCATTTGGTTTTTCCCACCTTCTCGGAAACCGGAAAAAATTATTCCCCAGGTTTATGCGGCATTCAAACAAGCGAAGAACCCACTTTTTAGGAAGGCATAACTCGCCTCCCTAGGGCTGTTTATTTAGAAATTACAGCGCTTTTTGTGGGACACTTGAAACGTTGAAACGGGTGTTATTTTCGAAGCATTTGGTTTTTCTCGCTTTCTCGGAAACCGGAGCAAAATATTCCCCAGGTTTGTATGGCGTTTAAAACACCATAGAACCTGCAATTTAGGAAGGTGTAACACATCTACTTAGAGCCCTTAGTTTAGAAATTACAGCGCTTTTTGTGAGACACTTGAAACGGTTGAAACGTGTGTTATTTTCGAAGCATTTGGCTTTTCTCGCTTTTTTGGAAACCGGAGCAAAATATTCCCCAGGTTTGTATGGCGTTTAAAACACCATAGAACCTGCATTTTAGGAAGGTGTAACGCATCTACTTAGGGCCCTTAGTTTAGAAATTACAGCGCTTTTTGTGGGACACTTGAAACGGTTGAAACGTGTGTTATTTTCGAAGCATTTGGTTTTTCTCTCCTTCTCGGAAACGGGAAAAAAACTATTCCCCAGCTTTATGTGGTGTTCAAACAAGCGAAGAACCGGCTTTTTAGGAAGGTACAACACGCCTCCCTAGGGCTCTTTATTTAGAAATTACAGCGCTTTTTGTGGGACACTTGAAACGGTTGAAACGGGTGTTATTTTCGAAGCATTTGGTTTTTCTCGCTTTCTCGGAAACCGGAGCAAAATATTCCCCAGGTTTGTATGGCGTTTAAAACACCTTAGAACCTGCATTTTAGGAAGGTGTAACACATCTACTTAGAGCCCTTAGTTTAGGAATTACAGCGCTTTTTGTGGGACACTTGAAACGGTTGAAACGGGTGTTATTTTCGAAGCATTTGGTTTTTCTCGCTTTCTCGGAAACCGGAGCAAAATATTCCCCAGATTTGTATGGCGTTTAAAACACCATAGAACCTGCATTTTAGGAAGGTGTAACACATCTACTTAGAGCCCTTAATTTAGAAATTACAGCGCTTTTTGTGGGACACTTGAAACGGTTGAAACGTGTGTTATTTTCGAAGCATTTTGTTTTTCTCACCGTCTCGGAAACCGGAAAAAATTATTCCCCAGGTTTATGCGGCATTCAAACAAGCGAAGAACCCACTTTTTAGGAAGGCATAACACGCCTCCCTAGGGCTGTTAGTTTAGAAACTACAGCGCTTTTTGTGGGACACTTGAATGGTTTAAACGGGTGTTATATTCGAAGCATTTGGTTTTTGTCGCTTTCTCGGAAACCGGGGCAAAATATTCCCCAGGTTTGTATGGCGTTTAAAACACCATAAAACCTGCATTTTAGGAAGGTATAACACATCTACTTAGAGCCCTTAATTTAGAAATTACAGCGCTTTTTGTGGGACACTTGAAACGGTTGAAACGTGTGTTATTTTCGAAGCATTTGGTTTTTCTCACCTTCTCGGAAACCGGAAAAAATTATTCCCCAGATTTATGCGGTATTCAAACAACCGAAGAACCGACTTTTTAGGAAGGCATAACACGCCTCCCTAGGGATCTTTATTTAGAAATTACAGCGCTTTTTGTGGGACACTTGAAACGGTTGAAACGGGTGTTATTTTCGAAGCATTTGGTTTTTCTCGCTTTCTCGGAAACCGGAGCAAAATATTCCCCAGGTTTGTATGGCGTTTAAAACACCATAGAACCTGCATTTTAGGAAGGTATAACACATCTCCTTAGAGCCCTTAATTTAGAAATTACAGCGCTTTATGTGGGACACTTGAAACGGTTGAAACGTGTGTTATTTTCGAAGCATTTGGTTTTTCTCACTTTCTCGGAAACCGGAAAAAACTATTCCACAGCTTTATGTGGTGTTCAAACAAGCGAAGAACCACCTTTTTAGGAAGGTATAACACGTCTCCCTAGGGTCTTAGTTTAGAAACTACAGTGCTTTTTGTGGGACACTTGAATGGTTTAAACGGGTGTTATTTTCAAAGCATTTGGTTTTTCTCACCTTCTCGGAAACCGGAAAAAATTATTCCCCAGATTTATGCGGTATTCAAACAAGCGAAGAACCGACTTTTTAGGAAGGTATAACACGCCTCCCTAGGGATCTTAGTTTAGAAACTACAGCGCTTTTTGTGGGACACTTGAATGGTTTAAACGTGTGTTATTTTCGAAGCATTTGGTTTTTCTCACCTTCTCGGAAACCGGAAAAAATTATTCCCCAGATTTATGCGGTATTCAAACAACCGAAGAACCGACTTTTTAGGAAGGCATAACACGCCTCCCTATGGCTCTTTATTTAGAAATTACAGCGCTTTTTGTGGGACACTTGAAACGGTTGAAACGGGTGTTATTTTCGAAGCATTTGGTTTTTCTCGCTTTCTCGGAAACCGGAGCAAAATATTCCACAGCTTTGTACGGCGTTTAAAACACCATAGAACCTGCATTTTAGGAAGGTATAACACATCTACTTAGAGCCCTTAATTTAGAAATTACAGCGCTTTTTGTGGGACACTTGAAACGGTTGAAACGTGTGTTATTTTCGAAGCATTTGGTTTTTCTCACCTTCTCGGAAACCGGAAAAAATTATTCCTCAGATTTATGCGGTATTCAAACAAGCGAAGAACCGACTTTTTAGGAAGGCATAACACGCCTCCCTAGGGCTCTTAGTTTAGAAACTACAGCGCTTTTTGTGGGACACTTGAATGGTTTAAACGGGTGTTATATTCGAAGCATTTGGTTTTTGTCGCTTTCTCGGAAACCGGGGCAAAATATTCCCCAGGTTTGTACGGCGTTTAAAACACCATAAAACCTGCATTGTAGGAAGGTGTAACAGATCTACTTAGAGCCCTTAATTTAGAAATTACAGCGCTTTTTGTGGGACACTTGAAACGGTTGAAACGTGTGTTATTTTCGAAGCATTTGGTTTTTCCCACCTTCTCGGAAACGGGAAAAAAACTATTCCCCACCTTTATGTGGTATTCAAACAAGCGAAGAACCGGCTTTTTAGGAAGGTACAACACTCCTCCCTAGGGCTCTTTATTTAGAAATTACACCGCTTTTTGTGGGACACTTGAATGGTTTAAACGGGTGTTATTTTCGAAGCATTTGGTTTTTCTCACCTTCTCGGAAACCGGGGCACAATACTCCCCAGGTTTGTATGGCGTTTAAAACACCATAGAACGTGCATTTTAGGAAGGTGTAACACATCTACTTAGAGCCCTTAATTTAGAAATTACAGCGCTTTTTGTGGGACACTTGAAACGGTTGAAACGTGTGTTATTTTCGAAGCATTTTGTTTTTCTCACCGTCTCGGAAACCGGAAAAAATTATTCCCCAGGTTTATGCGGCATTCAAACAAGCGAAGAACCCACTTTTTAGGAAGGCATAACACGCCTCCCTAGGGCTGTTTATTTAGAAATTACAGCGCTTTTTGTGGGACACTTGAAACGGTTGAAACGGGTGTTATTTTCGAAGCATTTGGTTTTTCTCGCTTTCTCGGAAACCGGAGCAAAATATTCCCCAGGTTTGTATGGCGTTTAAAACACCATAGAACCTGCAATTTAGGAAGGTGTAACACATCTACTTAGAGCCCTTAGTTTAGAAATTACAGCGCTTTTTGTGAGACACTTGAAACGGTTGAAACGTGTGTTATTTTCGAAGCATTTGGCTTTTCTCGCTTTTTTGGAAACCGGAGCAAAATATTCCCCAGGTTTGTATGGCGTTTAAAACACCATAGAACCTGCATTTTAGGAAGGTGTAACGCATCTACTTAGGGCCCTTAGTTTAGAAATTACAGCGCTTTTTGTGGGACACTTGAAACGGTTGAAACGTGTGTTATTTTCGAAGCATTTGGTTTTTCTCTCCTTCTCGGAAACGGGAAAAAAACTATTCCCCAGCTTTATGTGGTGTTCAAACAAGCGAAGAACCGGCTTTTTAGGAAGGTACAACACGCCTCCCTAGGGCTCTTTATTTAGAAATTACAGCGCTTTTTGTGGGACACTTGAAACGGTTGAAACGGGTGTTATTTTCGAAGCATTTGGTTTTTCTCGCTTTCTCGGAAACCGGAGCAAAATATTCCCCAGGTTTGTATGGCGTTTAAAACACCTTAGAACCTGCATTTTAGGAAGGTGTAACACATCTACTTAGAGCCCTTAGTTTAGGAATTACAGCGCTTTTTGTGGGACACTTGAAACGGTTGAAACGGGTGTTATTTTCGAAGCATTTGGTTTTTCTCGCTTTCTCGGAAACCGGAGCAAAATATTCCCCAGATTTGTATGGTGTTTAAAACACCATAGAACCTGCATTTTAGGAAGGTTTAACATATCTACTTAGAGCCCTTAATTTAGAAATTACAGCGCTTTTTGTGGGACACTTGAAACGGTTGAAACGTGTGTTATTTTCGAAGCATTTGGTTTTTCTCACCTTCTCGGAAACCGGAAAAAATTATTCCCCAGATTTGTACGGTATTCAAACAAGCGAAGAACCGACTTTTTAGGAAGGCATAACACGCCTCCCTAGGGCTCTTAGTTTAGAAACTACAGCGCTTTTTGTGGGACACTTGAATGGTTTAAACGGGTGTTATATTCGAAGCATTTGGTTTTTGTCGCTTTCTCGGAAACCGGGGCAAAATATTCCCCAGGTTTGTATGGCGTTTAAAACACCATAAAACCTGCATTTTAGGAAGGTATAACACATCTACTTAGAGCCCTTAATTTAGAAATTACAGCGCTTTTTGTGGGACACTTGAAACGGTTGAAACGTGTGTTATTTTCGAAGCATTTGGTTTTTCTCACCTTCTCGGAAACCGGAAAAAATTATTCCCCAGATTTATGCGGTATTCAAACAACCGAAGAACCGACTTTTTAGGAAGGCATAACACGCCTCCCTATGGCTCTTTATTTAGAAATTACAGCGCTTTATGTGGGACACTTGAAACGGTTGAAACGTGTGTTATTTTCGAAGCATTTGGTTTTTCTCACTTTCTCGGAAACCGGAAAAAACTATTCCACAGCTTTATGTGGTGTTCAAACAAGCGAAGAACCACCTTTTTAGGAAGGTATAACACGTCTCC
This sequence comes from Volucella zonaria, assembly GCA_963966105.1. NCBI lineage: Eukaryota > Metazoa > Arthropoda > Insecta > Diptera > Syrphidae > Volucella > Volucella zonaria. Next base: position 1,669,654 of record OZ014536.1, on the reverse strand, counting down.
CTAGGGTCTTAGTTTAGAAACTACAGTGCTTTTTGTGGGACACTTGAATGGTTTAAACGGGTGTTATTTTCGAAGCATTTGGTTTTTCTCACCTTCTCGGAAACCGGAAAAAATTATTCCCCAGATTTATGCGGTATTCAAACAAGCGAAGAACCGACTTTTTAGGAAGGTATAACACGCCTCCCTAGGGATCTTAGTTTAGAAACTACAGCGCTTTTTGTGGGACACTTGAATGGTTTAAACGTGTGTTATTTTCGAAGCATTTGGTTTTTCTCACCTTCTCGGAAACCGGAAAAAATTATTCCCCAGATTTATGCGGTATTCAAACAACCGAAGAACCGACTTTTTAGGAAGGCACAACACGCCTCCCTATGGCTCTTTATTTAGAAATTACAGCGCTTTTTGTGGGACACTTGAAACGGTTGAAACGGGTGTTATTTTCGAAGCATTTGGTTTTTCTCGCTTTCTCGGAAACCGGAGCAAAATATTCCACAGCTTTGTACGGCGTTTAAAACACCATAAAACCTGCATTGTAGGAAGGTGTAACAGATCTACTTAGAGCCCTTAATTTAGAAATTACAGCGCTTTTTGTGGGACACTTGAAACGGTTGAAACGTGTGTTATTTTCGAAGCATTTGGTTTTTCTCACCTTCTCGGAAACCGGAAAAAATTATTCCTCAGATTTATGCGGTATTCAAACAAGCGAAGAACCGACTTTTTAGGAAGGCATAACACGCCTCCCTATGGCTCTTTATTTAGAAATTACAGCGCTTTTTGTGGGACACTTGAAACGGTTGAAACGGGTGTTATTTTCGAAGCATTTGGTTTTTCTCGCTTTCTCGGAAAGCGGAGCAAAATATTCCACAGCTTTGTACGGCGTTTAAAACACCATAGAACCTGCATTTTAGGAAGGTATAACACATCTACTTAGAGCCCTTAATTTAGAAATTACAGCGCTTTTTGTGGGACACTTGAAACGGTTGAAACGTGTGTTATTTTCGAAGCATTTGGTTTTTCTCACCTTCTCGGAAACCGAAAAAAACTATTCCTCAGATTTATGCGGTATTCAAACAAGCGAAGAACCGACTTTTTAGGAAGGCATAACACGCCTCCCTAGGGCTCTTAGTTTAGAAACTACAGCGCTTTTTGTGGGACACTTGAATGGTTTAAACGGGTGTTATATTCGAAGCATTTGGTTTTTGTCGCTTTCTCGGAAACCGGGGCAAAATATTCCCCAGGTTTGTACGGCGTTTAAAACACCATAAACCTGCATTGTAGGAAGGTGTAACAGATCTACTTAGAGCCCTTAATTTAGAAATTACAGCGCTTTTTGTGGGACACTTGAAACGGTTGAAACGTGTGTTATTTTCGAAGCATTTGGTTTTTCCCACCTTCTCGGAAACGGGAAAAAAACTATTCCCCACCTTTATGTGGTATTCAAACAAGCGAAGAACCGGCTTTTTAGGAAGGTACAACACTCCTCCCTAGGGCTCTATCTTTAGAAATTACACCGCTTTTTGTGGGACACTTGAATGGTTTAAACGGGTGTTATTTTCGAAGCATTTGGTTTTTCTCACCTTCTCGGAAACCGGGGCACAATACTCCCCAGGTTTGTATGGCGTTTAAAACACCATAAAACCTGCATTTTAGGAAGGTGCAACAGATCTACTTAGAGCCCTTAATTTAGAAATTACAGCGCTTTTTGTGGGACACTTGAAACGGTTGAAACGTGTGTTATTTTCGAAGCATTTGGTATTTCCCACCTTCTCGGAAACGGGAAAAAAACTATTCCCCAGCTTTATGTGGTATTCAAACAAGCGAAGAACCGACTTTTTAGGAAGGCATAACACGCCTCCCTAGGGCTCTTTATTTAGAAATTACAGCGCTTTTTGTGGGACACTGGAAACGGTTGAAACGGGTGTTATTTTCGAAGCATTTGGTTTTTCTCGCTTTCTCGGAAACCGGAGCAAAATATTCCACAGGTTTGTATGGCGTTTAAAACACCATAGAACCTGCATTTTAGGAAGGTATAACACATCTACTTAGAGCCCTTAGTTTAGAAATTACAGCGCTTTTTGTGGGACACTTGAAACGGTTGAAACGTGTGTTATTTTCGAAGCATTTGGTTTTTCCCACCTTCTCGGAAACGGGAAAAAAACTATTCCCCACCTTTATGCGGTATTCAAACAAGCGAAGAACCGACTTTTTAGGAAGGCGTAACACGCCTCCCTAGGGATCTTTATTTAGAAATTACAGCGCTTTTTGTGGGACACTTGAAACGGTTGAAACGGGTGTTATTTTCGAAGCATTTGGTTTTTCTCCCTTTCTCGGAAACCGGAGCAAAATATTCCACAGGTTTGTATGGCGTTTAAAACACCATAAAACCTGCATTTTAGGAAGGTATAACACATCTACTTAGAGCCCTTAATTTAGAAATTACAGCGCTTTTTGTGGGACACTTGAAACGGTTGAAACGTGTGTTATTTTCGAAGCATTTGGTTTTTCCCACCTTCTCGGAAACGGGAAAAAAACTATTCCCCACCTTTATGCGGTATTCAAACAAGCGAAGAACCGACTTTTTAGGAAGGCATAACGCGCCTCCCTAGGTCTCTTTATTTAGAAATTACAGCGCTTTTTGTGGGACACTTGAAACGGTTGAAACGGGTGTTATTTTCGAAGCATTTGGTTTTTCTCGCTTTCTCGGAAACCGGAGCAAAATATTCCACAGGTTTGTATGGCGTTTAAAACACCATAGAACCTGCATTTTAGGAAGGTATAACACATCTACTTAGAGCCCTTAATTTAGAAATTACAGCGCTTTTTGTGGGACACTTGAAACGGTTGAAACGTGTGTTATTTTCGAAGCATTTGGTTTTTCCCACCTTCTCGGAAACGGGAAAAAAACTATTCCCCACCTTTATGCGGTATTCAAACAAGCGAAGAACCGACTTTTTAGGAAGGCATAACGCGCCTCCCTAGGTCTCTTTATTTAGAAATTACAGCGCTTTTTGTGGGACACTTGAAACGGTTGAAACGGGTGTTATTTTCGAAGCATTTGGTTTTTCTCGCTTTCTCGGAAACCGGAGGAAAATATTCCACAGGTTTGTATGGCGTTTAAAACACCATAGAACCTGCAATTTAGGAAGGTATAACACATCTACTTAGAGCCCTTAGTTTAGAAACTACAGCGCTTTTTGTGGGACACTTGAAACGGTTGAAACGTGTGTTATTTTCGAAGCATTTGGCTTTTCTCGCTTTTTTGGAAACCGGAGCAAAATAGTCCCCAGGTTTGTATGGCGTTTAAAATACCATAGAACCTGCATTTTAGGAAGGTGTAACACATCTACTTAGGGCCCTTAGTTTAGAAATTACAGCGCTTTTTGTGGGACACTTGAAACGGTTGAAGCGTGTGTTATTTTCGAAGCATTTGGTTTTTCTCTCCTTCTCGGAAACGGGAAAAAAACTATTCCCCAGCTTTATGTGGTATTCAAACAAGCGAAGAACCGGCTTTTTAGGAAGGTACAACACGCCTCCCTAGGGCTCTTTATTTAGAAATTACAGCGCTTTTTGTGGGACACTTGAAACGGTTGAAACGGGTGTTATTTTCGAAGCATTTGGTTTTTCTCGCTTTCTCGGAAACCGGAGCAAAATATTCCCCAGGTTTGTATGGCGTTTAAAACACCTTAGAACCTGCATTTTAGGAAGGTGTAACACATCTACTTAGAGCCCTTAGTTTAGGAATTACAGCGCTTTTTGTGGGACACTTGAAACGGTTGAAACGTGTGTTATTTTCGAAGCATTTTGTTTTTCTCACCGTCTCGGAAACCGGAAAAAATTATTCCCCAGGTTTATGCTGTATTCAAACAAGCGAAGAACCGACTTTTTAGGAAGGCATAACACGCCTCCCTAGGGCTCTTAGTTTAGAAACTACAGCGCTTTTTGTGGGACACTTGAATGGTTTAAACGGGTGTTATATTCGAAGCATTTGGTTTTTCTCACCTTCTCGGAAACCGGAAAAAATTATTCCCCAGTTTTGTGTGGTATTTAAAGCACCGAGGAACAGGCTTTTTAGGAAGGTGTAACACATCTCTCTAGGGCTCTTAGTTTAGAAATTAGAACACTTTTTGTGGGACACTTGAAACGGTTGAAACGTGTGTTATATTCGAAGCATTTGGTTTTTCTCACCTTATCGGAAACCGGAAAAAATTATTCCCCAGTTTTGTGTGGTATTTAAAGCACCGGGGAACAAGCTTTTTAGGAAGGTGTAACACACCCCTCTAGGGCTCTTAGTTTAGAATCTACAACACTTTTTGTGGGACACTTGAATCGGTTGAAACTGGTGTTATTTTCGAAGCATTTGGTTTTTCTCACCTTCTCAGGAACCGGAAAAAATTATTCCCCAGTTTTGTGAGGTATTTAAAGCACCGGGGAACAGGCTTTTTAGAAAGGTGTAACACACCTCTCTAGGGCTCTTAGCTTAGAAATTGCAACACTTTGTGTGGGACAATTGAAACGGTTGAAACGGGTGTTATTTTCGAAGCATTTGTTTTTTCTCGCTTTCTCGGAAACCGGAACAAAATATTCCACAGGTTTGTATGGCGTTTAAAACAGCGGAGAACAGGCATTTTAGTAGGGTATAACACACCTCCCTGGGGCTCTTAGTTTAGAAATCACAGCGCTTTTTTGGGACACTTGAAGCGGTTGAAACGGGTGTTATTTTCGAAGCATTTGGTTTTTCCCGCTTTCTCGGAAACCGGAGCAAAATATTCCCCAGGTTTGTGTGGTATTTAAAGCACCGGGGAACAGGCTTTTTAGAAAGATGTAACACACCTCTCTAGGGCTCTTAAATTAGAAATTACAGCGCTTTTTGTGGGACACTTGAATCGGTTGAAACTGGTGTTATTTTCGAAGCATTTGGTTTTCTCACCTTCTCGGAAACCGGAAAAAATTATTCCCCAGTTTTGTGTGGTATTTAAAGCACCGAGGAACAGGCTTTTTAGGAAGGTGTAACACATCTCTCTAGGGCTCTTAGTTTAGAAATTAGAACACTTTTTGTGGGACACTTGAAACGGTTGAAACGTGTGTTATATTCGAAGCATTTGGTTTTTCTCACCTTATCGGAAACCGGAAAAAATTATTCCCCAGTTTTGTGTGGTATTTAAAGCACCGGGGAACAAGCTTTTTAGGAAGGTGTAACACACCCCTCTAGGGCTCTTAGTTTAGAATCTACAACACTTTTTGTGGGACACTTGAATCGGTTGAAACTGGTGTTATTTTCGAAGCATTTGGTTTTTCTCACCTTCTCAGAAACCGGAAAAAATTATTCCCCAGTTTTGTGAGGTATTTAAAGCACCGGGGAACAGGCTTTTTAGAAAGGTGTAACACACCTCTCTAGGGCTCTTAGCTTAGAAATTGCAACACTTTGTGTGGGACAATTGAAACGGTTGAAACGGGTGTTATTTTCGAAGCATTTGGTTTTTCTCACCTTCTCGGAAACCGGAAAAAATTATTCCCCAGGTTTATGTGGTATTCAAACAAGCGAAGAACCGACTTTTTAGAAAGGTACAACACGCCTCCCTAGGGATCTTAGTTTACAAATTACAGCGCTTTTTGTAGGACACTTGAATGGTTGAAACGGGTGTTATTTTCGAAGCATTTGGTTTTCCCCGCTTTCTCGGAAACCTGAGCAAAATATTCCCAAGGTTTGTGTGGTATTTAAAACACCATAGAACCTGCAATTTAGGAAGGTGTAACATATCTACTTAGAGCCCTTAGTTTAGAAATTACAGCGCTTTTTGTGAGACACTTGAAACGGTTGAAACGTGTGTTATTTTCGAAGCATTTGGCTTTTCTCGCTTTTTTGGAAACCGGAGCAAAATATTCCCCAGGTTTGTATGGCGTTTAAAACACCATAGAACCTGCATTTTAGGAAGGTGTAACACATCTACTTAGGGCCCTTAGTTTAGAAATTACAGCGCTTTTTGTGGGACACTTGAAACGGTTGAAACGTGTGTTATTTTCGAAGCATTTGGTTTTTCTCTCCTTCTCGGAAACGGGATAAAAACTATTCCCCAGCTTTATGTGGTGTTCAAACAAGCGAAGAACCGGCTTTTTAGGAAGGTACAACACGCCTCCCTAGGGCTCTTTATTTAGAAATTACAGCGCTTTTTGTGGGACACTTGAAACGGTTGAAACGGGTGTTATTTTCGAAGCATTTGGTTTTTCTCGCTTTCTCGGAAACCGGAGCAAAATATTCCCCAGGTTTGTATGGCGTTTAAAACACCTTAGAACCTGCATTTTAGGAAGGTGTAACACATCTACTTAGAGCCCTTAGTTTAGGAATTACAGCGCTTTTTGTGGGACACTTGAAACGGTTGAAACGGGTGTTATATTCGAAGCATTTGGTTTTTCTCACCTTCTCAGAAACCGGAAAAAATTATTCCCCAGTTTTGTGAGGTATTTAAAGCACCGGGGAACAGGCTTTTTAGAAAGATGTAACACACCTCCCTAGGGCTCTTAAATTAGAAATTACAGCGCTTTTTGTGGGACACTTGAATCGGTTGAAACTGGTGTTATTTTCGAAGCATTTGGTTTTCTCACCTTCTCGGAAACCGGAAAAAATTATTCCCCAGTTTTGTGTGGTATTTAAAGCACCGAGGAATAGGCTTTTTAGGAAGGTGTAACACATCTCTCTAGGGCTCTTAGTTTAGAAATTAGAACACTTTTTGTGGGACACTTGAAACGGTTGAAACGTGTGTTATATTCGAAGCATTTGGTTTTTCTCACCTTATCGGAAACCGGAAAAAATTATTCCCCAGTTTTGTGTGGTATTTAAAGCACCGGGGAACAAGCTTTTTAGGAAGGTGTAACACACCCCTCTAGGGCTCTTAGTTTAGAATCTACAACACTTTTTGTGGGACACTTGAATCGGTTGAAACTGGTGTTATTTTCGAAGCATTTGGTTTTTCTCACCTTCTCAGAAACCGGAAAAAATTATTCCCCAGTTTTGTGAGGTATTTAAAGCACCGGGGAACAGGCTTTTTAGAAAGGTGTAACACACCTCTCTAGGGCTCTTAGCTTAGAAATTGCAACACTTTGTGTGGGACAATTGAAACGGTTGAAACGGGTGTTATTTTCGAAGCATTTGTTTTTTCTCGCTTTCTCGGAAACCGGAACAAAATATTCCACAGGTTTGTATGGCGTTTAAAACAGCGGAGAACAGGCATTTTAGTAGGGTGTAACACACCTCCCTGGGGCTCTTAGTTTAGAAATCACAGCGCTTTTTTGGGACACTTGAAGCGGTTGAAACGGGTGTTATTTTCGAAGCATTTGGGTTTTCCCGCTTTCTCGGAAACCGGAGCAAAATATTCCCCAAGTTTGTATGGCGTTTAAAACTGCATAGAACATGCATTTTTGGAAGGTGTAACGCATGTGCTTATGGCCCATAGTTTAGAAATTACAGCGCTTTTTGTGGGACACTTGAAACTGTTGAAACGGGTGTTATTTTCGAAACATTTGGTTTTTCCCGCTTTCTCGGAAACCGGAAAAAATTATTCCCCAGTTTTGTGAGGTATTTAAAGCACCGGGGAACAGGCTTTTTAGAAAGGTGTAACACACCTCTCTAGGGCTCTTAGCTTAGAAATTGCAACACTTTGTGTGGGACAATTGAAACGGTTGAAACGGGTGTTATTTTCGAAGCATTTGGTTTTTCCCGCTTTCTCGGAAACCGGAGCAAAATATTCCCCAGGTTTGTGTGGTATTTAAAGCACCGGGGAACAAGCTTTTTTGGAAGGTGTAACACACCCCTCTAGGGCTCTTAGTTTAGAAATTACAACACTTTTTGTGGGACACTTGAATCGGTTGAAACTGGTGTTATTTTCGAAGCATTTGGTTTTTCTCACCTTCTCGGAAACCGGAAAAAATTATTCCCCAGTTTTGTGTGGTATTTAAAGCACCGGGGAACAAGCTTTTTAGGAAGGTGTAACACACCCCTCTAGGGCTCTTAGTTTAGAAATTACAACACTTTTTGTGGGACACTTGAATCGGTTGAAACTGGTGTTATTTTCGAAGCATTTGGTTTTTCTCACCTTATCGGAAACCGGAAAAAATTATTCCCCAGTTTTGTGTGGTATTTAAAGCACCGGGGAACAAGCTTTTTAGGAAGGTGTAACACACCTCTCTAGGGCTCCTAGTTTAGAAATTACAACGCTTTTTGTGGGACACTTGAATCGGTTGAAACTGGTGTTACTTTCGAAGCATTTGGTTTTTCTCAATTTCTCGGAAACCGGAAAAAACTATTCCCCAGTTTTGTGAGGTATTTAAAGCACCGGGGAACAGGCTTTTTAGAAAGGTGTAACACACCTCTCTAGGGCTCTTAGCTTAGAAAATGCAACACTTTGTGTGGGACAATTGAAACGGTTGAAACGGGTGTTATTTTCGAAGCATTTGTTTTTTCTCGCTTTCTCGGAAACCGGAACAAAATATTCCACAGGTTTGTATGGCGTTTAAAACAGCGGAGAACAGGCATTTTAGTAGGGTATAACACTCCTCCTTGGGGCTCTTAGTTTAGAAATCACAGCGCTTTTGTTGGACACTTGAAGCGGATGAAACGGGTGTTATTTTCGAAGCATTTGGTTTTTCCCGCTTTCTCGGAAACCGGAGGAAAATATTCCTCAAGTTTGTATGGCGTTTAAAACTGCATAGAACGTGCATTTTAGGAAGGTGTAACGCATGTACTTAGGGCCCTCAGTTTAGAAATTACAGCGCTTTTTGTGGGACACTTGAAACTGTTGAATCGGGTGTTATTTTCGAAGCATTTGATTTTTCTCACCTTCTCGGAAATTGGAAAACACCATTCTTCAGCTGTACGAGTTACTCAAAACAGCGAAGAACCGGCTTTCTAGAAAGGTGTAACACACCTCTCTAGGGCTCTTAGTTTAGAAACTACAGCGCTTTATGTGGGACACTTGAAACGGTTGAAACGGGTGTTATTTTCGAAGCATTTGGTTTTTCTCACCTTCTCGGGAACCGGAAAAAATTATTCCCCAGGTTTATGTGGTATTCAAACAAGCGAAGAACCAACTTTTTAGTAAGGTGCAACATCCCTCACGAGGGGTCTTATTTTAGAAATTACAACGCTTTTTGTGGGACACTTGAAACGGTTGAAACGGGTGTTATTTTCGACGCATTTGGTTTTTCTCACCTTCTCGGAAACCGGAAAAAATTATTCCCCAGGTTTATGTGGTATTCAAACAAGCGAAGAACCGACTTTTTAGAAAGGTACAACACGCCTCCCTAGGGATCTTAGTTTACAAATTACAGCGCTTTTTGTAGGACACTTGAATGGTTGAAACGGGTGTTATTTTCGAAGCATTTGGTTTTCCCCGCTTTCTCGGAAACCTGAGCAAAATATTCCCAAGGTTTGTGTGGTATTTAAAACACCATAGAACCTGCAATTTAGGAAGGTGTAACATATCTACTTGGAGCCCTTAGTTTAGAAATTACAGCGCTTTTTGTGAGACACTTGAAACGGTTGAAACGTGTGTTATTTTCGAAGCATTTGGCTTTTCTCGCTTTTTTGGAAACCGGAGCAAAATATTCCCCAGGTTTGTATGGCGTTTAAAACACCATAGAACCTGCATTTTAGGAAGGTGTAACACATCTACTTAGGGCCCTTAGTTTAGAAATGACAGCGCTTTTTGTGGGACACTTGAAACGGTTGAAACGTGTGTTATTTTCGAAGCATTTGGTTTTTCTCTCCTTCTCGGAAACGGGATAAAAACTATTCCCCAGCTTTATGTGGTGTTCAAACAAGCGAAGAACCGGCTTTTTAGGAAGGTACAACACGCCTCCCTAGGGCTCTTTATTTAGAAATTACAGCGCTTTTTTTGGGACACTTGAAACGGTTGAAACGGGTGTTATTTTCGAAGCATTTGGTTTTTCTCGCTTTCTCGGAAACCGGAGCAAAATATTCCCCAGGTTTGTATGGCGTTTAAAACACCTTAGAACCTGCATTTTAGGAAGGTGTAACACATCTACTTAGAGCCCTTAGTTTAGGAATTACAGCGCTTTTTGTGGGACACTTGAAACGGTTGAAACGGGTGTTATATTCGAAGCATTTGGTTTTTCTCACCTTCTCAGAAACCGGAAAAAATTATTCCCCAGTTTTGTGAGGTATTTAAAGCACCGGGGAACAGGCTTTTTAGAAAGATGTAACACACCTCCCTAGGGCTCTTAAATTAGAAATTACAGCGCTTTTTGTGGGACACTTGAATCGGTTGAAACTGGTGTTATTTTCGAAGCATTTGGTTTTCTCACCTTCTCGGAAACCGGAAAAAATTATTCCCCAGTTTTGTGTGGTATTTAAAGCACCGAGGAATAGGCTTTTTAGGAAGGTGTAACACATCTCTCTAGGGCTCTTAGTTTAGAAATTAGAACACTTTTTGTGGGACACTTGAAACGGTTGAAACGTGTGTTATATTCGAAGCATTTGGTTTTTCTCACCTTATCGGAAACCGGAAAAAATTATTCCCCAGTTTTGTGTGGTATTTAAAGCACCGGGGAACAAGCTTTTTAGGAAGGTGTAACACACCCCTCTAGGGCTCTTAGTTTAGAATCTACAACACTTTTTGTGGGACACTTGAATCGGTTGAAACTGGTGTTATTTTCGAAGCATTTGGTTTTTCTCACCTTCTCAGAAACCGGAAAAAATTATTCCCCAGTTTTGTGAGGTATTTAAAGCACCGGGGAACAGGCTTTTTAGAAAGGTGTAACACACCTCTCTAGGGCTCTTAGCTTAGAAATTGCAACACTTTGTGTGGGACAATTGAAACGGTTGAAACGGGTGTTATTTTCGAAGCATTTGTTTTTTCTCGCTTTCTCGGAAACCGGAACAAAATATTCCACAGGTTTGTATGGCGTTTAAAACAGCGGAGAACAGGCATTTTAGTAGGGTGTAACACACCTCCCTGGGGCTCTTAGTTTAGAAATCACAGCGCTTTTTTGGGACACTTGAAGCGGTTGAAACGGGTGTTATTTTCGAAGCATTTGGGTTTTCCCGCTTTCTCGGAAACCGGAGCAAAATATTCCCCAAGTTTGTATGGCGTTTAAAACTGCATAGAACATGCATTTTTGGAAGGTGTAACGCATGTGCTTATGGCCCATAGTTTAGAAATTACAGCGCTTTTTGTGGGACACTTGAAACTGTTGAAACGGGTGTTATTTTCGAAACATTTGGTTTTTCCCGCTTTCTCGGAAACCGGAAAAAATTATTCCCCAGTTTTGTGAGGTATTTAAAGCACCGGGGAACAGGCTTTTTAGAAAGGTGTAACACACCTCTCTAGGGCTCTTAGCTTAGAAATTGCAACACTTTGTGTGGGACAATTGAAACGGTTGAAACGGGTGTTATTTTCGAAGCATTTGGTTTTTCCCGCTTTCTCGGAAACCGGAGCAAAATATTCCCCAGGTTTGTGTGGTATTTAAAGCACCGGGGAACAAGCTTTTTAGGAAGGTGTAACACACCCCTCTAGGGCTCTTAGTTTAGAAATTACAACACTTTTTGTGGGACACTTGAATCGGTTGAAACGGGTGTTATTTTCGAAGCATTTGGTTTTTCCCGCTTTCTCGGAAACCGGAGCAAAATATTCCCCAGGTTTGTGTGGTATTTAAAGCACCGGGGAACAGGCTTTTTAGAAAGGTGTAACACACCTCCCTAGGGCTCTTAATTTAGAAATTACAGCGCTTTTTGTGAGACACTTGAATCGGTTGAAACTGGTGTTATTTTCGAAGCATTTGGTTTTTCTCACCTTCTCGGAAACCGGAAAAAATTATTCCCCAGTTTTGTGTGGTATTTAAAGCACCGGGGAACAAGCTTTTTAGGAAGGTGTAACACACCCCTCTAGGGCTCTTAGTTTAGAAATTACAACACTTTTTGTGGGACACTTGAATCGGTTGAAACTGGTGTTATTTTCGAAGCATTTGGTTTTTCTCACCTTATCGGAAACCGGAAAAAATTATTCCCCAGTTTTGTGTGGTATTTAAAGCACCGGGGAACAAGCTTTTTAGGAAGGTGTAACACACCTCTCTAGGGCTCCTAGTTTAGAAATTACAACGCTTTTTGTGGGACACTTGAATCGGTTGAAACTGGTGTTACTTTCGAAGCATTTGGTTTTTCTCAATTTCTCGGAAACCGGAAAAAACTATTCCCCAGTTTTGTGAGGTATTTAAAGCACCGGGGAACAGGCTTTTTAGAAAGGTGTAACACACCTCTCTAGGGCTCTTAGCTTAGAAAATGCAACACTTTGTGTGGGACAATTGAAACGGTTGAAACGGGTGTTATTTTCGAAGCATTTGTTTTTTCTCGCTTTCTCGGAAACCGGAACAAAATATTCCACAGGTTTGTATGGCGTTTAAAACAGCGGAGAACAGGCATTTTAGTAGGGTATAACACTCCTCCTTGGGGCTCTTAGTTTAGAAATCACAGCGCTTTTGTTGGACACTTGAAGCGGATGAAACGGGTGTTATTTTCGAAGCATTTGGTTTTTCCCGCTTTCTCGGAAACCGGAGGAAAATATTCCTCAAGTTTGTATGGCGTTTAAAACTGCATAGAACGTGCATTTTAGGAAGGTGTAACGCATGTACTTAGGGCCCTCAGTTTAGAAATTACAGCGCTTTTTGTGGGACACTTGAAACTGTTGAATCGGGTGTTATTTTCGAAGCATTTGATTTTTCTCACCTTCTCGGAAATTGGAAAACATCATTCTTCAGCTGTACGAGTTACTCAAAACAGCGAAGAACCGGCTTTCTAGAAAGGTGTAACACACCTCTCTAGGGCTCTTAGTTTAGAAACTACAGCGCTTTATGTGGGACACTTGAAACGGTTGAAACGGGTGTTATTTTCGAAGCATTTGGTTTTTCTCACCTTCTCGGGAACCGGAAAAAATTATTCCCCAGGTTTATGTGGTATTCAAACAAGCGAAGAACCAACTTTTTAGTAAGGTGCAACATCCCTCACGAGGGGTCTTATTTTAGAAATTACAACGCTTTTTGTGGGACACTTGAAACGGTTGAAACGGGTGTTATTTTCGAAGCATTTGGTTTTTCTCACCTTCTCGGAAACCGGAAAAAATTATTCCCCAGGTTTATGTGGTATTCAAACAAGCGAAGAACCGGCTTTTTAGAAAGGTACAACACGCCTCCCTAGGGATCTTAGTTTACAAATTACAGCGCTTTTTGTAGGACACTTGAATGGTTGAAACGGGTGTTATTTTCGAAGCATTTGGTTTTCCCCGCTTTCTCGGAAACCTGAGCAAAATATTCCCAAGGTTTGTGTGGTATTTAAAGCACCGGGGAACAGGCTTTTTAGAAAGATGTAACACACCTCCCTAGGGCTCTTAAATTAGAAATTACAGCGCTTTTTGTGGGACACTTGAATCGGTTGAAACTGGTGTTATTTTCGAAGCATTTGGTTTTTCTCACCTTCTCGGAAACCGGAGCAAAATATTCCCCAGGTTTGTGTGGTATTTAAAGCACCGGGGAACAGGCTTTTTAGGAAGGTGTAACACACCTCTCTAGGGCTCTTAGTTTAGAAGTTACAACACTTTTTGTGGGACACTTGAATCGGTTGAAATTGGTGTTATTTTCGAAGCATTTGGTTTTTCTCACCTTCTCGGAAACCGGAAAAAATTATTCCCCAGTTTTGTGTGGTATTTAAAGCACCGGGGAACAGGCTTTTTGGAAAGGTGTAACACACCTCTCTAGGGCTCTTAGCTTAGAAATTGCAACACTTTGTGTGGGACAATTGAAACGGTTGAAACGGGTGTTATTTTCGTAGCATTTGTTTTTTCTCGCTTTCTCGGAAACCGGAACAAAATATTCCACAGGTTTGTATGGCGTTTAAAACAGCGGAGAACAGGCATTTTAGTAGGGTGTAACACACCTCCCTGGGGCTCTTAGTTTAGAAATCACAGCGCTTTTTAGGGACACTTGAAGCGGTTGAAACGGGTGTTATTTTCGAAGCATTTGGTTTTTCCCGCTTTCTCGGAAACCGGAGCAAAATATTCCCCAGGTTTGTGTGGTATTTAAAGCACCGGGGAACAGGCTTTTTAGAAAGATGTAACACACCTCCCTAGGGCTCTTAAATTAGAAATTACAGCGCTTTTTGTGGGACACTTGAATCGGTTGAAACTGGTGTTATTTTCGAAGCATTTGGTTTTTCTCACCTTCTCGGAAACCGGAAAAAATTATTCCCCAGTTTTGTGTGGTATTTAAAGCACCGAGGAACAGGCTTTTTATCAAGGTGTAACACATCTCTCTAGGGCTCTTAGTTTAGAAATTAGAACACTTTTTGTGGGACACTTGAAACGGTTGAAACGTGTGTTATATTCGAAGCATTTGGTTTTTCTCACCTTATCGGAAACCGGAAAAAATTATTCCCCAGTTTTGTGTGGTATTTAAAGCACCGGGGAACAAGCTTTTTAGGAAGGTGTAACGCACCCCTATAGGGCTCTTAGTTTAGAATCTACAACACTTTTTGTGGGACACTTGAATCGGTTGAAACTGGTGTTATTTTCGAAGCATTTGGTTTTTCTCACCTTCTCAGAAACCGGAAAAAATTATTCCCCAGTTTTGTGAGGTATTTAAAGCACCGGGGAACAGGCTTTTTAGAAAGGTGTAACACACCTCTCTAGGGCTCTTAGCTTAGAAATTGCAACACTTTGTGTGGGACAATTGAAACGGTTGAAACGGGTGTTATTTTCGAAGCATTTGTTTTTTCTCGCTTTCTCGGAAACCGGAACAAAATATTCCACAGGTTTGTATGGCGTTTAAAACAGCGGAGAACAGGCATTTTAGTAGGGTGTAACACACCTCCCTGGGGCTCTTAGTTTAGAAATCACAGCGCTTTTTTGGGACACTTGAAGCGGTTGAAACGGGTGTTATTTTCGAAGCATTTGGGTTTTCCCGCTTTCTCGGAAACCGGAGCAAAATATTCCCCAAGTTTGTATGGCGTTTAAAACTGCATAAAACATGCATTTTTGGAAGGTGTAACGCATGTACTTAGGGCCCTCAGTTTAGAAATTACAGCGCTTTTTGTGGGACACTTGAAACTGTTGAATCGGGTGTTATTTTCGAAGCATTTGATTTTTCTCACCTTCTCGGAAATTGGAAAACACCATTCTTCAGCTGTACGAGTTACTCAAAACAGCGAAGAACCGGCTTTCTAGAAAGGTGTAACACACCTCTCTAGGGCTCTTAGTTTAGAAACTACAGCGCTTTATGTGGGACACTTGAAACGGTTGAAACGGGTGTTATTTTCGAAGCATTTGGTTTTTCTCACCTTCTCGGAAACCGGAAAAAATTATTCCCCAGGTTTATGTGGTATTCAAACAAGCGAAGAACCGACTTTTTAGTAAGGTGCAACACCCCTCACGAGGGGTCTTATTTTAGAAATTACAACGCTTTTTGTGGGACACTTGAAACGGTTGAAACGGGTGTTATTTTCGAAGCATTTGGTTTTTCTCAATTTCTCGGAAACCGGAAAAAATTATTCCCCAGTTTTGTGAGGTATTTAAAGCACCGGGGAACAGGCTTTTTAGAAAGGTCTAACACACCTCTCTAGGGCTCTTAGCTTAGAAAATGCAACACTTTGTGTGGGACAATTGAAACGGTTGAAACGGGTGTTATTTTCGAAGCATTTGTTTTTTCTCGCTTTCTCGGAAACCGGAACAAAATATTCCACAGGTTTGTATGGCGTTTAAAACAGCGGAGAACAGGCATTTTAGTAGGGTATAACACTCCTCCTTGGGGCTCTTAGTTTAGAAATCACAGCGCTTTTGTTGGACACTTGAAGCGGATGAAACGGGTGTTATTTTCGAAGCATTTGGTTTTTCCCGCTTTCTCGGAAACCGGAGGAAAATATTCCTCAAGTTTGTATGGCGTTTAAAACTGCATAGAACGTGCATTTTAGGAAGGTGTAACGCATGTACTTAGGGCCCTCAGTTTAGAAATTACAGGGCTTTTTGTGGGACACTTGAAACTGTTGAATCGGGTGTTATTTTCGAAGCATTTGGTTTTCCCCGCTTTCTCGGAAACCTGAGCAAAATATTCCCAAGGTTTGTGTGGTATTTAAAGCACCGAGGAACAGGCTTTTTAGGAAGGTGTAACACACCTCCCTAGGGCTCTTAAGTTAGAAATTACAGCGCTTTTTGTGGGACACTTGAATCGGTTGAAACTGGTGTTATTTTCGAAGCATTTGGTTTTTCTCACCTTCTCGGAAACCGGAAAAAATTATTCCCCAGTTTTGTGTGGTATTTAAAGCACCGAGGAACAGGCTTTTTAGGAAGGTGTAACACACCTCTCTAGGGCTCTTAGTTTAGAAGTTACAACACTTTTTGTGGGACACTTGAATCGGTTGAAATTGGTGTTATTTTCGAAGCATTTGGTTTTTCTCACCTTCTCGGAAACCGGAAAAAATTATTCCCCAGTTTTGTGTGGTATTTAAAGCACCGGGGAACAGGCTTTTTGGAAACGTGTAACACACCTCTCTAGGGCTCTTAGCTTAGAAATTGCAACACTTTGTGTGGGACAATTGAAACGGTTGAAACGGGTGTTATTTTCGTAGCATTTGTTTTTTCTCGCTTTCTCGGAAACCGGAACAAAATATTCCACAGGTTTGTATGGCGTTTAAAACAGCGGAGAACAGGCATTTTAGTAGGGTGTAACACACCTCCCTGGGGCTCTTAGTTTAGAAATCACAGCGCTTTTTTGGGACACTTGAAGCGGTTGAAACGGGTGTTATTTTCGAAGCATTTGGTTTTTCCCGCTTTCTCGGAAACCGGAGCAAAATATTCCCCAGGTTTGTGTGGTATTTAAAGCACCGGGGAACAGGCTTTTTAGAAAGATGTAACACACCTCCCTAGGGCTCTTAAATTAGAAATTACAGCGCTTTTTGTGGGACACTTGAATCGGTTGAAACTGGTGTTATTTTCGAAGCATTTGGTTTTTCTCACCTTCTCGGAAACCGGAAAAAATTATTCCCCAGTTTTGTGTGGTATTTAAAGCACCGAGGAACAGGCTTTTTATCAAGGTGTAACACATCTCTCTAGGGCTCTTAGTTTAGAAATTAGAACACTTTTTGTGGGACACTTGAAACGGTTGAAACGTGTGTTATATTCGAAGCATTTGGTTTTTCTCACCTTATCGGAAACCGGAAAAAATTATTCCCCAGTTTTGTGTGGTATTTAAAGCACCGGGGAACAAGCTTTTTAGGAAGGTGTAACGCACCCCTATAGGGCTCTTAGTTTAGAATCTACAACACTTTTTGTGGGACACTTGAATCGGTTGAAACTGGTGTTATTTTCGAAGCATTTGGTTTTTCTCACCTTCTCAGAAACCGGAAAAAATTATTCCCCAGTTTTGTGAGGTATTTAAAGCACCGGGGAACAGGCTTTTTAGAAAGGTGTAACACACCTCTCTAGGGCTCTTAGCTTAGAAATTGCAACACTTTGTGTGGGACAATTGAAACGGTTGAAACGGGTGTTATTTTCGAAGCATTTGTTTTTTCTCGCTTTCTCGGAAACCGGAACAAAATATTCCACAGGTTTGTATGGCGTTTAAAACAGCGGAGAACAGGCATTTTAGTAGGGTGTAACACACCTCCCTGGGGCTCTTAGTTTAGAAATCACAGCGCTTTTTTGGGACACTTGAAGCGGTTGAAACGGGTGTTATTTTCGAAGCATTTGGGTTTTCCCGCTTTCTCGGAAACCGGAGCAAAATATTCCCCAAGTTTGTATGGCGTTTAAAACTGCATAGAACATGCATTTTTGGAAGGTGTAACGCATGTACTTAGGGCCCTCAGTTTAGAAATTACAGCGCTTTTTGTGGGACACTTGAAACTGTTGAATCGGGTGTTATTTTCGAAGCATTTGATTTTTCTCACCTTCTCGGAAATTGGAAAACACCATTCTTCAGCTGTACGAGTTACTCAAAACAGCGAAGAACCGGCTTTCTAGAAAGGTGTAACACACCTCTCTAGGGCTCTTAGTTTAGAAACTACAGCGCTTTATGTGGGACACTTGAAACGGTTGAAACGGGTGTTATTTTCGAAGCATTTGGTTTTTCTCACCTTCTCGGAAACCGGAAAAAATTATTCCCCAGGTTTATGTGGTATTCAAACAAGCGAAGAACCGACTTTTTAGTAAGGTGCAACACCCCTCACGAGGGGTCTTATTTTAGAAATTACAACGCTTTTTGTGGGACACTTGAAATGGTTGAAACGGGTGTTATTTTCGAAGCATTTGGTTTTTCTCAATTTCTCGGAAACCGGAAAAAATTATTCCCCAGTTTTGTGAGGTATTTAAAGCACCGGGGAACAGGCTTTTTAGAAAGGTGTAACACACCTCTCTAGGGCTCTTAGCTTAGAAAATGCAACACTTTGTGTGGGACAATTGAAACGGTTGAAACGGGTGTTATTTTCGAAGCATTTGTTTTTTCTCGCTTTCTCGGAAACCGGAACAAAATATTCCACAGGTTTGTATGGCGTTTAAAACAGCGGAGAACAGGCATTTTAGTAGGGTATAACACTCCTCCTTGGGGCTCTTAGTTTAGAAATCACAGCGCTTTTGTTGGACACTTGAAGCGAATGAAACGGGTGTTATTTTCGAAGCATTTGGTTTTTCCCGCTTTCTCGGAAACCGGAGGAAAATATTCCTCAAGTTTGTTTGGCGTTTAAAACTGCATAGAACGTGCATTTTAGGAAGGTGTAACGCATGTACTTAGGGCCCTCAGTTTAGAAATTACAGCGCTTTTTGTGGGACACTTGAAACTGTTGAATCGGGTGTTATTTTCGAAGCATTTGGTTTTCCCCGCTTTCTCGGAAACCTGAGCAAAATATTCCCAAGGTTTGTGTGGTATTTAAAGCACCGAGGAACAGGCTTTTTAGGAAGGTGTAACACACCTCCCTAGGGCTCTTAAATTAGAAACTACAGCGCTTTTTGTGGGACACTTGAATCGGTTGAAACTCGTGTTATTTTCGAAGCATTTGGTTTTTCTCACCTTCTCGGAAACCGGAAAAAATTATTCCCCAGTTTTGTGTGGTATTTAAAGCACCGAGGAACAGGCTTTTTAGGAAGGTGTAACACACCTCTCTAGGGCTCTTAGTTTAGAAGTTACAACACTTTTTGTGGGACACTTGAATCGGTTGAAATTGGTGTTATTTTCGAAGCATTTGGTTTTTCTCACCTTCTCGGAAACCGGAAAAAATTATTCCCCAGTTTTGTGTGGTATTTAAAGCACCGGGGAACAGGCTTTTTGGAAAGGTGTAACACACCTCTCTAGGGCTCTTAGCTTAGAAATTGCAACACTTTGTGTGGGACAATTGAAACGGTTGAAACGGGTGTTATTTTCGTAGCATTTGTTTTTTCTCGCTTTCTCGGAAACCGGAACAAAATATTCCACAGGTTTGTATGGCGTTTAAAACAGCGGAGAACAGGCATTTTAGTAGGGTGTAACACACCTCCCTGGGGCTCTTAGTTTAGAAATCACAGCGCTTTTTTGGGACACTTGAAGCGGTTGAAACGGGTGTTATTTTCGAAGCATTTGGTTTTTCCCGCTTTCTCGGAAACCGGAGCAAAATATTCCCCAGGTTTGTGTGGTATTTAAAGCACCGGGGAACATTCTTTTTAGAAAGATGTAACACACCTCCCTAGGGCTCTTAAATTAGAAATTACAGCGCTTTTTGTGGGACACTTGAATCGGTTGAAACTGGTGTTATTTTCGAAGCATTTGGTTTTTCTCACCTTCTCGGAAACCGGAAAAAATTATTCCCCAGTTTTGTGTGGTATTTAAAGCACCGAGGAACAGGCTTTTTATCAAGGTGTAACACATCTCTCTAGGGCTCTTAGTTTAGAAATTAGAACACTTTTTGTGGGACACTTGAAACGGTTGAAACGTGTGTTATATTCGAAGCATTTGGTTTTTCTCACCTTATCGGAAACCGGAAAAAATTATTCCCCAGTTTTGTGTGGTATTTAAAGCACCGGGGAACAAGCTTTTTAGGAAGGTGTAACAAACCCCTCTAGGGCTCTTAGTTTAGAATCTACAACACTTTTTGTGGGACACTTGAATCGGTTGAAACTGGTGTTATTTTCGAAGCATTTGGTTTTTCTCACCTTCTCAGAAACCGGAAAAAATTATTCCCCAGTTTTGTGAGGTATTTAAAGCACCGGGGAACAGGCTTTTTAGAAAGGTGTAACACACCTCTCTAGGGCTCTTAGCTTAGAAATTGCAACACTTTGTGTGGGACAATTGAAACGGTTGAAACGGGTGTTATTTTCGAAGCATTTGTTTTTTCTCGCTTTCTCGGAAACCGGAACAAAGTATTCCACAGGTTTGTATGGCGTTTAAAACAGCGGAGAACAGGCATTTTAGTAGGGTGTAACACACCTCCCTGGGGCTCTTAGTTTAGAAATCACAGCGCTTTTTTGGGACACTTGAAGCGGTTGAAACGGGTGTTATTTTCGAAGCATTTGGGTTTTCCCGCTTTCTCGGAAACCGGAGCAAAATATTCCCCAAGTTTGTATGGCGTTTAAAACTGCATAGAACATGCATTTTTGGAAGGTGTAACGCATGTACTTAGGGCCCTCAGTTTAGAAATTACAGCGCTTTTTGTGGGACACTTGAAACTGTTGAATCGGGTGTTATTTTCGAAGCATTTGATTTTTCTCACCTTCTCGGAAATTGGAAAACACCATTCTTCAGCTGTACGAGTTACTCAAAACAGCGAAGAACCGGCTTTCTAGAAAGGTGTAACACACCTCTCTAGGGCTCTTAGTTTAGAAACTACAGCGCTTTATGTGGGACACTTGAAACGGTTGAAACGGGTGTTATTTTCGAAGCATTTGGTTTTTCTCACCTTCTCGGAAACCGGAAAAAATTATTCCCCAGGTTTATGTGGTATTCAAACAAGCGAAGAACCGACTTTTTAGTAAGGTGCAACACCCCTCACGAGGGGTCTTATTTTAGAAATTACAACGCTTTTTGTGGGACACTTGAAACGGTTGAAACGGGTGTTATTTTCGAAGCATTTGGTTTTTCTCACCTTCTCGGAAACCGGAAAAAATTATTCCCCAGGTTTATGTGGTATTCAAACAAGCGAAGAACCGGCTTTTTAGAAAGGTACAACACGCCTCCCTAGGGATCTTAGTTTACAAATTACAGCGCTTTTTGTAGGACACTTGAATGGTTGAAACGGGTGTTATTTTCGAAGCATTTGGTTTTCCCCGCTTTCTCGGAAACCTGAGCAAAATATTCCCAAGGTTTGTGTGGTATTTAAAGCACCGAGGAACAGGCTTTTTAGGAAGGTGTAACACACCTCCCTAGGGCTCCTAAATTAGAAATTACAGCGCTTTTTGTGGGACATTTGAATCGGTTGAAACTGGTGTTATTTTCGAAGCATTTGGTTTTTCTCACCTTCTCGGAAACCGGAAAAAATTATTCCCCAGTTTTGTGTGGTATTTAAAGCACCGAGGAACAGGCTTTTTAGGAAGGTGTAACACACCTCTCTAGGGCTCTTAGTTTAGAAGTTACAACACTTTTTGTGGGACACTTGAATCGGTTGAAATTGGTGTTATTTTCGAAGCATTTGGTTTTTCTCACCTTCTCGGAAACCGGAAAAAATTATTCCCCAGTTTTGTGTGGTATTTAAAGCACCGGGGAACAGGCTTTTTGGAAAGGTGTAACACACCTCTCTAGGGCTCTTAGCTTAGAAATTGCAACACTTTGTGTGGGACAATTGAAACGGTTGAAACGGGTGTTATTTTCGTAGCATTTGTTTTTTCTCGCTTTCTCGGAAACCGGAACAAAATATTCCACAGGTTTGTATGGCGTTTAAAACAGCGGAGAACAGGCATTTTAGTAGGGTGTAACACACCTCCCTGGGGCTCTTAGTTTAGAAATCACAGCGCTTTTTTGGGACACTTGAAGCGGTTGAAACGGGTGTTATTTTCGAAGCATTTGGGTTTTCCCGCTTTCTCGGAAACCGGAACAAAATATTCCCCAAGTTTGTATGGCGTTTAAAACTGCATAGAACATGCATTTTTGGAAGGTGTAACGCATGTACTTAGGGCCCTCAGTTTAGAAATTACAGCGCTTTTTGTGGGACACTTGAAACTGTTGAATCGGGTGTTATTTTCGAAGCATTTGATTTTTCTCACCTTCTCGGAAATTGGAAAACACCATTCTTCAGCTGTACGAGTTACTCAAAACAGCGAAGAACCGGCTTTCTAGAAAGGTGTAACACACCTCTCTAGGGCTCTTAGTTTAGAAACTACAGCGCTTTATGTGGGACACTTGAAACGGTTGAAACGGGTGTTATTTTCGAAGCATTTGGTTTTTCTCACCTTCTCGGAAACCGGAAAAAATTATTCCCCAGGTTTATGTGGTATTCAAACAAGCGAAGAACCGACTTTTTAGTAAGGTGCAACACCCCTCACGAGGGGTCTTATTTTAGAAATTACAACGCTTTTTGTGGGACACTTGAAACGGTTGAAACGGGTGTTATTTTCGAAGCATTTGGTTTTTCTCACCTTCTCGGAAACCGGAAAAAATTATTCCCCAGGTTTATGTGGTATTCAAACAAGCGAAGAACCGGCTTTTTAGAAAGGTACAACACGCCTCCCTAGGGATCTTAGTTTACAAATTACAGCGCTTTTTGTAGGACACTTGAATGGTTGAAACGGGTGTTATTTTCGAAGCATTTGGTTCTCCCCGCTTTCTCGGAAACCTGAGCAAAATATTCCCAAGGTTTGTGTGGTATTTAAAGCACCGGGGAACAGGCTTTTTGGAAAGGTGTAACACACCTCTCTAGGGCTCTTAGCTTAGAAATTGCAACACTTTGTGTGGGACAATTGAAACGGTTGAAACGGGTGTTATTTTCGTAGCATTTGTTTTTTCTCGCTTTCTCGGAAACCGGAACAAAATATTCCACAGGTTTGTATGGCGTTTAAAACAGCGGAGAACAGGCATTTTAGTAGGGTGTAACACACCTCCCTGGGGCTCTTAGTTTAGAAATCACAGCGCTTTTTTGGGACACTTGAAGCGGTTGAAACGGGTGTTATTTTCGAAGCATTTGGTTTTTCCCGCTTTCTCGGAAACCGGAGCAAAATATTCCCCAGGTTTGTGTGGTATTTAAAGCACCGGAGAACAGGCTTTTTAGAAAGATGTAACACACCTCCCTAGGGCTCTTAAATTAGAAATTACAGCGCTTTTTGTGGGACACTTGAATCGGTTGAAACTGGTGTTATTTTCGAAGCATTTGGTTTTTCTCACCTTCTCGGAAACCGGAAAAAATTATTCCCCAGTTTTGTGTGGTATTTAAAGCACCGAGGAACAGGCTTTTTATCAAGGTGTAACACATCTCTCTAGGGCTCTTAGTTTAGAAATTAGAACACTTTTTGTGGGACACTTGAAACGGTTGAAACGTGTGTTATATTCGAAGCATTTGGTTTTTCTCACCTTATCGGAAACCGGAAAAAATTATTCCCCAGTTTTGTGTGATATTTAAAGCACCGGGGAACAAGCTTTTTAGGAAGGTGTAACACACCCCTCTAGGGCTCTTAGTTTAGAATCTACAACACTTTTTGTGGGACACTTGAATCGGTTGAAACTGGTGTTATTTTCGAAGCATTTGGTTTTTCTCACCTTCTCAGAAACCGGAAAAAATTATTCCCCAGTTTTGTGAGGTATTTAAAGCACCGGGGAACAGGCTTTTTAGAAAGGTGTAACACACCTCTCTAGGGCTCTTAGCTTAGAAATTGCAACACTTTGTGTGGGACAATTGAAACGGTTGAAACGGGTGTTATTTTCGAAGCATTTGTTTTTTCTCGCTTTCTCGGAAACCGGAACAAAATATTCCACAGGTTTGTATGGCGTTTAAAACAGCGCAGAACAGGCATTTTAGTAGGGTGTAACACACCTCCCTGGGGCTCTTAGTTTAGAAATCACAGCGCTTTTTTGGGACACTTGAAGCGGTTGAAACGGGTGTTATTTTCGAAGCATTTGGGTTTTCCCGCTTTCTGGGAAACCGGAGCAAAATATTCCCCAAGTTTGCATGGCGTTTAAAACTGCATAGAACATGCATTTTTGGAAGGTGTAACGCATGTGCTTATGGCCCATAGTTTAGAAATTACAGCGCTTTTTGTGGGACACTTGAAACTGTTGAAACGGGTGTTATTTTCGAAACATTTGATTTTACTCACCTTGTCGGAAATTGGAAAACACCATTCTTCAGCTTTACAAGTTATTCAAAACAGCGAAGAACCGGCCTTTTAGGAGGGTATAACACACATCTCTATGGGTCTCAGTTTAGAAATTACAACACTTTTTGTGGGACACTTGAAACGGTTGAAACGTGTGTTATATTCGAAGCATTTGGTTTTTCTCACCTTATCGGAAACCGGAAAAAATTATTCCCCAGTTTTGTGTGGTATTTAAAGCACCGGGGAACAAGCTTTTTAGAAAGGTGTAACACACCTCTCTAGGGCTCTTAGTTTAGAAACTACAGTGCTTTATGTGGGACACTTGAAACGGTTGAAACGGGTGTTATTTTCGAAGCATTTGGTTTTTCTCACCTTCTCGGAAACCGGAAAAAATTATTCCCCAGGTTTATGTGGTATTCAAACAAGCGAAGAACCGGCTTTTTAGAAAGGTACAACACGCCTCCCTAGGGATCTTAGTTTACAAATTACAGCGCTTTTTGTAGGACACTTGAATGGTTGAAACGGGTGTTATTTTCGAAGCATTTGTTTTTTCTCGCTTTCTCGGAAACCGGAACAAAATATTCCACAGGTTTGTATGGCGTTTAAAACAGCGGGGAACAGGCATTTTAGTAGGGTGTAACACACCTCCCTGGGGCTCTTAGTTTAGAAATCACAGCGCTTTTTTTGGACACTTGAAGCGGTTGAAACGGGTGTTATTTTCGAAGCATTTGTTTTTTCTCGCTTTCTCGGAAACCGGAACAAAATATTCCACAGGTTTGTATGGCGTTTAAAACAGCGGAGAACAGGCATTTTAGTAGGGTGTAACACACCTCCCTGGGGCTCTTAGTTTAGAAATCACAGCGCTTTTGTTGGACACTTGAAGCGGATGAAACGGGTGTTATTTTCGAAGCATTTGGTTTTTCCCGCTTTCTCGGAAACCGGAGGAAAATATTCCTCAGGTTTGTATGGCGTTTAAAACTGCATAGAAAGTGCATTTTAGGAAGGTGTAACGCATGTACTTAGGGCCCTCAGTTTAGAAATTACAGCGCTTTTTGTGGGACACTTGAAACTGTTGAATCGGGTGTTATTTTCGAAGCATTTGATTTTTCTCACCTTCTCGGAAATTGGAAAACACCATTCTTCAGCTGTACGAGTTATTCAAAACAGCGAAGAACCGGCTTTCTAGAAAGGTGTAACACACCTCTCTAGGGCTCTTAGTTTAGAAACTACAGTGCTTTATGTGGGACACTTGAAACGGTTGAAACGGGTGTTATTTTCGAAGCATTTGGTTTTTCTCACCTTCTCGGAAACCGGAAAAAACTATTCCCCAGGTTTATGTGGTATTCAAACAAGCGAAGAACCGACTTTTTAGTAAGGTGCAACACCCCTCACGAGGGGTCTTAGTTTAGAAATTACAACGCTTTTTGTGGGACACTTGAATCGGTTGAAACTGGTGTTATTTTCGAAGCATTTGGTTTTTCTCACCTTCTCAGAAACCGGAAAAAATTATTCCCCAGTTTTGTGAGGTATTTAAAGCACCGGGGAACAGGCTTTTTAGAAAGGTGTAACACACCTCTCTAGGGCTCTTAGCTTAGAAATTGCAACACTTTGTGTGGGACAATTGAAACGGTTGAAACGGGTGTTATTTTCGAAGCATTTGTTTTTTCTCGCTTTCTCGGAAACCGGAACAAAATATTCCACAGGTTTGTATGGCGTTTAAAACAGCGGAGAACAGGCATTTTAGTAGGGTGTAACACACCTCCCTGGGGCTCTTAGTTTAGAAATCACAGCGCTTTTTTGGGACACTTGAAGCGGTTGAAACGGGTGTTATTTTCGAAGCATTTGGGTTTTCCCGCTTTCTCGGAAACCGGAGCAAAATATTCCCCAAGTTTGTATGGCGTTTAAAACTGCATAGAACATGCATTTTTGGAAGGTGTAACGCATGTGCTTATGGCCCATAGTTTAGAAATTACAGCGCTTTTTGTGGGACACTTGAAACTGTTGAAACGGGTGTTATTTTCGAAACATTTGATTTTTCTCACCTTGTCGGAAATTGGAAAACACCATTCTTCAGCTTTACAAGTTATTCAAAACAGCGAAGAACCGGCCTTTTAGGAGGGTATAACACACATCTCTATGGGTCTCAGTTTAGAAATTACAACACTTTTTGTGGGACACTTGAAACGGTTGAAACGTGTGTTATATTCGAAGCATTTGGTTTTTCTCACCTTATCGGAAACCGGAAAAAATTATTCCCCAGTTTTGTGTGGTATTTAAAGCACCGGGGAACAATCTTTTTAGAAAGGTGTAACACACCTCTCTAGGGCTCTTAGTTTAGAAATTACAACACTTTTTGTGGGACACTTGAATCGGTTGAAACTGGTGTTACTTTCGAAGCATTTTGTTTTTCTCAATTTCTCGGAAACCGGAAAAAATTATTCCCCAGTTTTGTGAGGTATTTAAAGCACCGGGGAACAGGCTTTTTAGAAAGGTGTAACACACCTCTCTAGGGCTCTTAGCTTATAAATTGCAACACTTTGTGTGGGACAATTGAAACGGTTGAAACGGGTGTTATTTTCGAAGCATTTGTTTTTTCTCGCTTTCTCGTAAACCGGAACAAAATATTCCACAGGTTTGTATGGCGTTTAAAACAGCGGAGAACAGGCATTTTAGTAGGGTGTAACACACCTCCCTGGGGCTCTTAGTTTAGAAATCACAGCGCTTTTTTGGGACACTTGAAGCGGTTGAAACGGGTGTTATTTTCGAAGCATTTGTTTTTTCTCGCTTTCTCGGAAACCGGAACAAAATATTCCACAGGTTTGTATGGCGTTTAAAACAGCGGAGAACAGGCATTTTAGTAGGGTGTAACACACCTCCCTGGGGCTCTTAGTTTAGAAATCACAGCGCTTTTGTTGGACACTTGAAGCGGATGAAACGGGTGTTATTTTCGAAGCATTTGGTTTTTCCCGCTTTCTCGGAAACCGGAGGAAAATATTCCTCAAGTTTGTATGGCGTTTAAAACTGCATAGAAAATGCATTTTAGGAAGGTGTAACGCATGTACTTAGGGCCCTCAGTTTAGAAATTACAGCGCTTTTTGTGGGACACTTGAAACTGTTGAATCGGGTGTTATTTTCGAAGCATTTGATTTTTCTCACCTTCTCGGAAATTGGAAAACACCATTCTTCAGCTGTACGAGTTATTCAAAACAGCGAAGAACCGGCTTTCTAGAAAGGTGTAACACACCTCTCTAGGGCTCTTAGTTTAGAAACTACAGTGCTTTATGTGGGACACTTGAAACGGTTGAAACGGGTGTTATTTTCGAAGCATTTGGTTTTTCTCACCTTCTCGGAAACCGGAAAAAATTATTCCCCAGGTTTATGTGGTATTCAAACAAGCGAAGAACCGACTTTTTAGTAAGGTGCAACACCCCTCACGAGGGGTCTTAGTTTAGAAATTACAACGCTTTTTGTGGGACACTTGAATCGGTTGAAACTGGTGTTATTTTCGAAGCATTTGGTTTTTCTCACCTTCTCAGAAACCGGAAAAAATTATTCCCCAGTTTTGTGAGGTATTTAAAGCACCGGGGAACAGGCTTTTTAGAAAGGTGTAACACACCTCTCTAGGGCTCTTAGCTTAGAAATTGCAACACTTTGTGTGGGACAATTGAAACGGTTGAAACGGGTGTTATTTTCGAAGCATTTGTTTTTTCTCGCTTTCTCGGAAACCGGAACAAAATATTCCACAGGTTTGTATGGCGTTTAAAACAGCGGAGAACAGGCATTTTAGTAGGGTGTAACACACCTCCCTGGGGCTCTTAGTTTAGAAATCACAGCGCTTTTTTGGGACACTTGAAGCGGTTGAAACGGGTGTTATTTTCGAAGCATTTGGGTTTTCCCGCTTTCTCGGAAACCGGAGCAAAATATTCCCCAAGTTTGTATGGCGTTTAAAACTGCATAGAACATGCATTTTTGGAAGGTGTAACGCATGTGCTTATGGCCCATAGTTTAGAAATTACAGCGCTTTTTGTGGGACACTTGAAACTGTTGAAACGGGTGTTATTTTCGAAACATTTGATTTTTCTCACCTTGTCGGAAATTGGAAAACACCATTCTTCAGCTTTACAAGTTATTCAAAACAGCGAAGAACCGGCCTTTTAGGAGGGTATAACACACATCTCTATGGGTCTCAGTTTAGAAATTACAACACTTTTTGTGGGACACTTGAAACGGTTGAAACGTGTGTTATATTCGAAGCATTTGGTTTTTCTCACCTTATCGGAAACCGGAAAAAATTATTCCCCAGTTTTGTGTGGTATTTAAAGCACCGGGGAACAATCTTTTTAGAAAGGTGTAACACACCTCTCTAGGGCTCTTAGTTTAGAAATTACAACACTTTTTGTGGGACACTTGAATCGGTTGAAACTGGTGTTACTTTCGAAGCATTTGGTTTTTCTCAATTTCTCGGAAACCGGAAAAAATTATTCCCCAGTTTTGTGAGGTATTTAAAGCACCGGGGAACAGGCTTTTTAGAAAGGTGTAACACACCTCTCTAGGGCTCTTAGCTTAGAAATTGCAACACTTTGTGTGGGACAATTGAAACGGTTGAAACGGGTGTTATTTTCGAAGCATTTGTTTTTTCTCGCTTTCTCGGAAACCGGAACAAAATATTCCACAGGTTTGTATGGCGTTTAAAACAGCGGAGAACAGGCATTTTAGTAGGGTATAACACTCCTCCTTGGGGCTCTTAGTTTAGAAATCACAGCGCTTTTGTTGGACACTTGAAGCGGATGAAACGGGTGTTATTTTCGAAGCATTTGGTTTTTCCCGCTTTCTCGGAAACCGGAGGAAAATATTCCTCAAGTTTGTATGGCGTTTAAAACTGCATAGAACGTGCATTTTAGGAAGGTGTAACGCATGTACTTAGGGCCCTCAGTTTAGAAATTACAGCGCTTTTTGTGGGACACTTGAAACTGTTGAATCGGGTGTTATTTTCGAAGCATTTGATTTTTCTCACCTTCTCGGAAATTGGAAAACACCATTCTTCAGCTGTACGAGTTATTCAAAACAGCGAAGAACCGGCTTTCTAGAAAGGTGTAACACACCTCTCTAGGGCTCTTAGTTTAGAAACTACAGTGCTTTATGTGGGACACTTGAAACGGTTGAAACGGGTGTTATTTTCGAAGCATTTGGTTTTTCTCACCTTCTCGGAAACCGGAAAAAATTATTCCCCAGGTTTATGTGGTATTCAAACAAGCGAAGAACCGACTTTTTAGTAAGGTGCAACACCCCTCACGAGGGGTCTTAGTTTAGAAATTACAACGCTTTTTGTGGGACACTTGAAACGGTTGAAACGGGTGTTATTTTCGAAGCATTTGGTTTTTCTCACCTTCTCGGAAACCGGAAAAAATTATTCCCCAGGTTTATGTGGTATTCAAACAAGCGAAGAACCGGCTTTTTAGAAAGGTACAACACGCCTCCCTAGGGATCTCAGTTTACAAATTACAGCGCTTTTTGTGGGACACTTGAATGGTTGAAACGGGTGTTATTTTCGAAGCATTTGGTTTTCCCCGCTTTCTCGGAAACCTGAGCAAAATATTCCCAAGGTTTGTGTGGTAATTAAAGCACCGAGGAACAGGCTTTTTAGGAAGGTGTAACACACCTCTCTAGGGCTCTTAGTTTAGAAGTTACAACACTTTTTGTGGGACACTTGAATCGGTTGAAACTGGTGTTATTTTCGAAGGATTTGGTTTTTCTCACCTTCTCGGAAACCGGAAAAAATTATTCCCCAGTTTTGTGTGGTATTTAAAGCACCGGGGAACAGGCTTTTTGGAAAGGTGTAACACACCTCTCTAGGGCTCTTAGCTTAGAAATTGCAACACTTTGTGTGGGACAATTGAAACGGTTGAAACGGGTGTTATTTTCGTAGCATTTGTTTTTTCTCGCTTTCTCGGAAACCGGAACAAAATATTCCACAGGTTTGTATGGCGTTTAAAACAGCGGAGAACAGGTATTTTAGTAGGATGTAACACACCTCCCTGGGGCTCTTAGTTTAAAAATCACAGCGCTTTTTTGGGACACTTGAAGCGGTTGAAACGGGTGTTATTTTCGAAGCATTTGGTTTTTCCCGCTTTATCGGAAACCGGAGCAAAATATTCCCCAGGTTTGTGTGGCATTTAAAGCACCGGGGAACAGGCTTTTTAGAAAGATGTAACACACCTCCCTAGGGCTCTTAAATTAGAAATTACAGCGCTTTTTGTGGGACACTTGAATCGGTTGAAACTGGTGTTATTTTCGAAGCATTTGGTTTTTCTCACCTTCTCGGAAACCGGAAAAAATTATTCCCCAGTTTTGTGTGGTATTTAAAGCACCGAGGAACAGGCTTTTTAGGAAGGTGTAACACATCTCTCTAGGGCTCTTAGGTTAGAAATTAGAACACTTTTTGTGGGACACTTGAAACGGTTGAAACGTGTGTTATATTCGAAGCATTTGGTTTTTCTCACCTTATCGGAAACCGGAAAAAATTATTCCCCAGTTTTGTGTGATATTTAAAGCACCGGGGAACAAGCTTTTTAGGAAGGTGTAACACACCCCTCTAGGGCTCTTAGTTTAGAATCTACAACACTTTATGTGGGACACTTGAATCGGTTGAAACTGGTGTTATTTTCGAAGCATTTGGTTTTTCTCACCTTCTCAGAAACCGGAAAAAATTATTCCCCAGTTTTGTGAGGTATTTAAAGCACCGGGGAACAGGCTTTTTAGAAAGGTGTAACACACCTCTCTAGGGCTCTTAGCTTAGAAATTGCAACACTTTGTGTGGGACAATTGAAACGGTTGAAACGGGTGTTATTTTCGAAGCATTTGTTTTTTCTCGCTTTCTCGGAAACCGGAACAAAATATTCCACAGGTTTGTATGGCGTTTAAAACAGCGCAGAACAGGCATTTTAGTAGGGTGTAACACACCTCCCTGGGGCTCTTAGTTTAGAAATCACAGCGCTTTTTTGGGACACTTGAAGCGGTTGAAACGGGTGTTATTTTCGAAGCATTTGGGTTTTCCCGCTTTCTGGGAAACCGGAGCAAAATATTCCCCAAGTTTGCATGGCGTTTAAAACTGCATAGAACATGCATTTTTGGAAGGTGTAACGCATGTGCTTATGGCCCATAGTTTAGAAATTACAGCGCTTTTTGTGGGACACTTGAAACTGTTGAAACGGGTGTTATTTTCGAAACATTTGATTTTACTCACCTTGTCGGAAATTGGAAAACACCATTCTTCAGCTTTACAAGTTATTCAAAACAGCGAAGAACCGGCCTTTTAGGAGGGTATAACACACATCTCTATGGGTCTCAGTTTAGAAATTACAACACTTTTTGTGGGACACTTGAAACGGTTGAAACGTGTGTTATATTCGAAGCATTTGGTTTTTCTCACCTTATCGGAAACCGGAAAAAATTATTCCCCAGTTTTGTGTGGTATTTAAAGCACCGGGGAACAAGCTTTTTAGAAAGGTGTAACACACCTCTCTAGGGCTCTTAGTTTAGAAACTACAGTGCTTTATGTGGGACACTTGAAACGGTTGAAACGGGTGTTATTTTCGAAGCATTTGGTTTTTCTCACCTTCTCGGAAACCGGAAAAAATTATTCCCCAGGTTTATGTGGTATTCAAACAAGCGAAGAACCGGCTTTTTAGAAAGGTACAACACGCCTCCCTAGGGATCTTAGTTTACAAATTACAGCGCTTTTTGTAGGACACTTGAATGGTTGAAACGGGTGTTATTTTCGAAGCATTTGTTTTTTCTCGCTTTCTCGGAAACCGGAACAAAATATTCCACAGGTTTGTATGGCGTTTAAAACAGCGGGGAACAGGCATTTTAGTAGGGTGTAACACACCTCCCTGGGGCTCTTAGTTTAGAAATCACAGCGCTTTTTTGGGACACTTGAAGCGGTTGAAACGGGTGTTATTTTCGAAGCATTTGTTTTTTCTCGCTTTCTCGGAAACCGGAACAAAATATTCCACAGGTTTGTATGGCGTTTAAAACAGCGGAGAACAGGCATTTTAGTAGGGTGTAACACACCTCCCTGGGGCTCTTAGTTTAGAAATCACAGCGCTTTTGTTGGACACTTGAAGCGGATGAAACGGGTGTTATTTTCGAAGCATTTGGTTTTTCCCGCTTTCTCGGAAACCGGAGGAAAATATTCCTCAGGTTTGTATGGCGTTTAAAACTGCATAGAAAGTGCATTTTAGGAAGGTGTAACGCATGTACTTAGGGCCCTCAGTTTAGAAATTACAGCGCTTTTTGTGGGACACTTGAAACTGTTGAATCGGGTGTTATTTTCGAAGCATTTGATTTTTCTCACCTTCTCGGAAATTGGAAAACACCATTCTTCAGCTGTACGAGTTATTCAAAACAGCGAAGAACCGGCTTTCTAGAAAGGTGTAACACACCTCTCTAGGGCTCTTAGTTTAGAAACTACAGTGCTTTATGTGGGACACTTGAAACGGTTGAAACGGGTGTTATTTTCGAAGCATTTGGTTTTTCTCACCTTCTCGGAAACCGGAAAAAACTATTCCCCAGGTTTATGTGGTATTCAAACAAGCGAAGAACCGACTTTTTAGTAAGGTGCAACACCCCTCACGAGGGGTCTTAGTTTAGAAATTACAACGCTTTTTGTGGGACACTTGAATCGGTTGAAACTGGTGTTATTTTCGAAGCATTTGGTTTTTCTCACCTTCTCAGAAACCGGAAAAAATTATTCCCCAGTTTTGTGAGGTATTTAAAGCACCGGGGAACAGGCTTTTTAGAAAGGTGCAACACACCTCTCTAGGGCTCTTAGCTTAGAAATTGCAACACTTTGTGTGGGACAATTGAAACGGTTGAAACGGGTGTTATTTTCGAAGCATTTGTTTTTTCTCGCTTTCTCGGAAACCGGAACAAAATATTCCACAGGTTTGTATGGCGTTTAAAACAGCGGAGAACAGGCATTTTAGTAGGGTGTAACACACCTCCCTGGGGCTCTTAGTTTAGAAATCACAGCGCTTTTTTGGGACACTTGAAGCGGTTGAAACGGGTGTTATTTTCGAAGCATTTGGGTTTTCCCGCTTTCTCGGAAACCGGAGCAAAATATTCCCCAAGTTTGTATGGCGTTTAAAACTGCATAGAACATGCATTTTTGGAAGGTGTAACGCATGTGCTTATGGCCCATAGTTTAGAAATTACAGCGCTTTTTGTGGGACACTTGAAACTGTTGAAACGGGTGTTATTTTCGAAACATTTGATTTTTCTCACCTTGTCGGAAATTGGAAAACACCATTCTTCAGCTTTACAAGTTATTCAAAACAGCGAGGAACCGGCCTTTTAGGAGGGTATAACACACATCTCTATGGGTCTCAGTTTAGAAATTACAACACTTTTTGTGGGACACTTGAAACGGTTGAAACGTGTGTTATATTCGAAGCATTTGGTTTTTCTCACCTTATCGGAAACCGGAAAAAATTATTCCCCAGTTTTGTGTGGTATTTAAAGCACCGGGGAACAATCTTTTTAGAAAGGTGTAACACACCTCTCTAGGGCTCTTAGTTTAGAAATTACAACACTTTTTGTGGGACACTTGAATCGGTTGAAACTGGTGTTACTTTCGAAGCATTTTGTTTTTCTCAATTTCTCGGAAACCGGAAAAAATTATTCCCCAGTTTTGTGAGGTATTTAAAGCACCGGGGAACAGGCTTTTTAGAAAGGTGTAACACACCTCTCTAGGGCTCTTAGCTTATAAATTGCAACACTTTGTGTGGGACAATTGAAACGGTTGAAACGGGTGTTATTTTCGAAGCATTTGTTTTTTCTCGCTTTCTCGTAAACCGGAACAAAATAATCCACAGGTTTGTATGGCGTTTAAAACAGCGGAGAACAGGCATTTTAGTAGGGTGTAACACACCTCCCTGGGGCTCTTAGTTTAGAAATCACAGCGCTTTTTTGGGACACTTGAAGCGGTTGAAACGGGTGTTATTTTCGAAGCATTTGTTTTTTCTCGCTTTCTCGGAAACCGGAACAAAATATTCCACAGGTTTGTATGGCGTTTAAAACAGCGGAGAACAGGCATTTTAGTAGGGTGTAACACACCTCCCTGGGGCTCTTAGTTTAGAAATCACAGCGCTTTTGTTGGACACTTGAAGCGGATGAAACGGGTGTTATTTTCGAAGCATTTGGTTTTTCCCGCTTTCTCGGAAACCGGAGGAAAATATTCCTCAAGTTTGTATGGCGTTTAAAACTGCATAGAAAGTGCATTTTAGGAAGGTGTAACGCATGTACTTAGGGCCCTCAGTTTAGAAATTACAGCGCTTTTTGTGGGACACTTGAAACTGTTGAATCGGGTGTTATTTTCGAAGCATTTGATTTTTCTCACCTTCTCGGAAATTGGAAAACACCATTCTTCAGCTGTACGAGTTATTCAAAACAGCGAAGAACCGGCTTTCTAGAAAGGTGTAACACACCTCTCTAGGGCTCTTAGTTTAGAAACTACAGTGCTTTATGTGGGACACTTGAAACGGTTGAAACGGGTGTTATTTTCGAAGCATTTGGTTTTTCTCACCTTCTCGGAAACCGGAAAAAATTATTCCCCAGGTTTATGTAGTATTCAAACAAGCGAAGAACCGACTTTTTAGTAAGGTGCAACACCCCTCACGAGGGGTCTTAGTTTAGAAATTACAACGCTTTTTGTGGGACACTTGAATCGGTTGAAACTGGTGTTATTTTCGAAGCATTTGGTTTTTCTCACCTTCTCAGAAACCGGAAAAAATTATTCCCCAGTTTTGTGAGGTATTTAAAGCACCGGGGAACAGGCTTTTTAGAAAGGTGTAACACACCTCTCTAGGGCTCTTAGCTTAGAAATTGCAACACTTTGTGTGGGACAATTGAAACGGTTGAAACGGGTGTTATTTTCGAAGCATTTGTTTTTTCTCGCTTTCTCGGAAACCGGAACAAAATATTCCACAGGTTTGTATGGCGTTTAAAACAGCGGAGAACAGGCATTTTAGTAGGGTGTAACACACCTCCCTGGGGCTCTTAGTTTAGAAATCACAGCGCTTTTTTGGGACACTTGAAGCGGTTGAAACGGGTGTTATTTTCGAAGCATTTGGGTTTTCCCGCTTTCTCGGAAACCGGAGCAAAATATTCCCCAAGTTTGTATGGCGTTTAAAACTGCATAGAACATGCATTTTTGGAAGGTGTAACGCATGTGCTTATGGCCCATAGTTTAGAAATTACAGCGCTTTTTGTGGGACACTTGAAACTGTTGAAACGGGTGTTATTTTCGAAACATTTGATTTTTCTCACCTTGTCGGAAATTGGAAAACACCATTCTTCAGCTTTACAAGTTATTCAAAACAGCGAAGAACCGGCCTTTTAGGAGGGTATAACACACATCTCTATGGGTCTCAGTTTAGAAATTACAACACTTTTTGTGGGACACTTGAAACGGTTGAAACGTGTGTTATATTCGAAGCATTTGGTTTTTCTCACCTTATCGGAAACCGGAAAAAATTATTCCCCAGTTTTGTGTGGTATTTAAAGCACCGGGGAACAATCTTTTTAGAAAGGTGTAACACACCTCTCTAGGGCTCTTAGTTTAGAAATTACAACACTTTTTGTGGGACACTTGAATCGGTTGAAACTGGTGTTACTTTCGAAGCATTTGGTTTTTCTCAATTTCTCGGAAACCGGAAAAAATTATTCCCCAGTTTTGTGAGGTATTTAAAGCACCGGGGAACAGGCTTTTTAGAAAGGTGTAACACACCTCTCTAGGGCTCTTAGCTTAGAAATTGCAACACTTTGTGTGGGACAATTGAAACGGTTGAAACGGGTGTTATTTTCGAAGCATTTGTTTTTTCTCGCTTTCTCGGAAACCGGAACAAAATATTCCACAGGTTTGTATGGCGTTTAAAACAGCGGAGAACAGGCATTTTAGTAGGGTATAACACTCCTCCTTGGGGCTCTTAGTTTAGAAATCACAGCGCTTTTGTTGGACACTTGAAGCGGATGAAACGGGTGTTATTTTCGAAGCATTTGGTTTTTCCCGCTTTCTCGGAAACCGGAGGAAAATATTCCTCAAGTTTGTATGGCGTTTAAAACTGCATAGAACGTGCATTTTAGGAAGGTGTAACGCATGTACTTAGGGCCCTCAGTTTAGAAATTACAGCGCTTTTTGTGGGACACTTGAAACTGTTGAATCGGGTGTTATTTTCGAAGCATTTGATTTTTCTCACCTTCTCGGAAATTGGAAAACACCATTCTTCAGCTGTACGAGTTATTCAAAACAGCGAAGAACCGGCTTTCTAGAAAGGTGTAACACACCTCTCTAGGGCTCTTAGTTTAGAAACTACAGTGCTTTATGTGGGACACTTGAAACGGTTGAAACGGGTGTTATTTTCGAAGCATTTGGTTTTTCTCACCTTCTCGGAAACCGGAAAAAATTATTCCCCAGGTTTATGTGGTATTCAAACAAGCGAAGAACCGACTTTTTAGTAAGGTGCAACACCCCTCACGAGGGGTCTTAGTTTAGAAATTACAACGCTTTTTGTGGGACACTTGAATCGGTTGAAACGGGTGTTATTTTCGAAGCATTTGGTTTTTCTCACCTTCTCGGAAACCGGAAAAAATTATTCCCCAGGTTTATGTGGTATTCAAACAAGCGAAGAACCGGCTTTTTAGAAAGGTACAACACGCCTCCCTAGGGATCTTAGTTTGCAAATTACAGCGCTTTTTGTGGGACACTTGAATGGTTGAAACGGGTGTTATTTTCGAAGCATTTGGTTTTCCCCGCTTTCTCGGAAACCTGAGCAAAATATTCCCAAGGTTTGTGTGGTAATTAAAGCACCGAGGAACAGGCTTTTTAGGAAGGTGTAACACACCTCTCTAGGGCTCTTAGTTTAGAAGTTACAACACTTTTTGTGGGACACTTGAATCGGTTGAAACTGGTGTTATTTTCGAAGGATTTGGTTTTTCTCACCTTCTCGGAAACCGGAAAAAATTATTCCCCAGTTTTGTGTGGTATTTAAAGCACCGGGAACAGGCTTTTTGGAAAGGTGTAACACACCTCTCTAGGGCTCTTAGCTTAGAAATTGCAACACTTTGTGTGGGACAATTGAAACGGTTGAAACGGGTGTTATTTTCGTAGCATTTGTTTTTTCTCGCTTTCTCGGAAACCGGAACAAAATATTCCACAGGTTTGTATGGCGTTTAAAACAGCGGAGAACAGGTATTTTAGTAGGGTGTAACACACCTCCCTGGGGCTCTTAGTTTAAAAATCACAGCGCTTTTTTGGGACACTTGAAGCGGTTGAAACGGGTGTTATTTTCGAAGCATTTGGTTTTTCCCGCTTTATCGGAAACCGGAGCAAAATATTCCCCAGGTTTGTGTGGCATTTAAAGCACCGGGGAACAGGCTTTTTAGAAAGATGTAACACACCTCCCTAGGGCTCTTAAATTAGAAATTACAGCGCTTTTGTGGGACACTTGAATCGGTTGAAACTGGTGTTATTTTCGAAGCATTTGGTTTTTCTCACCTTCTCGGAAACCGGAAAAAATTATTCCCCAGTTTTGTGTGGTATTTAAAGCACCGGGGAACAAGCTTTTTAGGAAGGTGTAACACACCCCTTTAGGGCTCTTAGTTTAGAAATTAGAACACTTTTTGTGGGACACTTGAATCGGTTGACACTGGTGTTATTTTCGAAGCATTTGGTTTTTCTCACCTTCTCGGAAACCGGAAAAAATTATTTCCCAGTTTTGTGAGGTATTTAAAGCACCGGGGAACAGGCTTTTTAGAAAGGTGTAACACACCTCTCTAGGGCTCTTAGCTTAGAAATTGCAACACTTTGTGAGGGACAATTGAAACGGTTGAAACGGGTGTTATTTTCGAAGCATTTGTTTTTTCTCGCTTTCTCGGAAACCGGAACAAAATATTCCACAGGTTTGTATGGCGTTTAAAACAGCGGAGAACAGGCATTTTAGTAGGGTGTAACACACCTCCCTGGGGCTCTTAGTTTAGAAATCACAGCGCTTTTTTGGGACACTTGAAGCGGTTGAAACGGGTGTTATTTTCGAAGCATTTGGTTTTTCCCGCTTTCTCGGAAACCGGAGCAAAATATTCCCCAAGTTTGTATGGCGTTTAAAACTGCATAGAACATGCATTTTTGGAAGGTGTAACGCATGTGCTTATGGCCCATAGTTTAGAAATTACAGCGCTTTTTGTGGGACACTTGAAACTGTTGAAACGGGTGTTATTTTCGAAGCATTTGATTTTTCTCACCTTCTCGGAAATTGGAAAACACCATTCTTCAGCTTTATGAGTTATTCAAAACAGCGAAGAACAGGCTTTTTAGGAGGGTATAACACACATCCCTAGGGGTCTCGGTTTAGAAATTACAACACTTTTTGTGGGACACTTGAAACGGTTGAAACGTGTGTTATATTCGAAGCATTTGGTTTTTCTCACCTTATCGGAAACCGGAAAATATTATTCCCCAGCTTTGTGTGGTATTTAAAGCAGCGGGGAACAAGCTTTTTAGAAAAGTGTAAGACACCTCTCTACGGCTCTTCGTTTAGAAATTACAGCGCTTTTTGTGGGACACTTGAAACGGTTGAAACGGGTGTTATTTTCGAAGCATTTGCTTTTTCTCGCTTTCTCGGAAACCGGAACAAAATATCCCCCAGTTTTGTGTGGTATTTAAAGCACCGGGGAACAGGCTTTTTAGAAAAGTTTAAGACACCTCTGTACGGCTCTTCGTTTAGAAATTACAGCGCTTTTTGTGGGACACTTGAAACGGTTGAAACGGGTGTTATTTTCGAAGCATTTGTTTTTTCTCGCTTTCTCGGAAACCGGAACAAAATATCCCCCAGTTTTGTGTGGTATTTAAAGCACCGGGGAACAGGCATTTTAGAAAGGTGTAACACACCTCTCTAGGGCTTTCAGTTGAGAAATTACAACGCTTTTTGTGGGTCACTTGAAACTGTTGAAACGGGTGTTATTTTCGAAGCATTTGTTTTTTCTCGCTTTCTCGGAAACCGGAACAAAATATCCCCCAGTTTTGTGTGGTATTTAAAGCACCGGGGAACAGGCATTCTAGTAGGGTGTAACACACCTGCCTGGGGCTCTTAGTTTAGAATTCACAGCGCTTTTGTTGGACACTTGAAGCGGTTGAAACGGGTGTTATTTTCGAAGCATTTGGTTTTTCCCGCTTTCTCGGAAACCGGAGCAAAATATTCCACAGGTTTGTATGGCGTTTAAAACAGCGGAGAACAGGCATTTTAGTAGGGTATAACACTCCTCCTTGGGGCTCTTAGTTTAGAAATCACAGCGCTTTTGTTGGACACTTGGAGCGGATGAAACGGGTGTTATTTTCGAAGCATTTGGTTTTTCCCGCTTTCTCGGAAACCGGAGGAAAATATTCCTCAAGTTTGTATGGCGTTTAAAACTGCATAGAACGTGCATTTTAGGAAGGTGTAACGCATGTACTTAGGGCCCTCAGTTTAGAAATTACAGCGCTTTTTGTGGGACACTTGAAACAGTTGAATCGGGTGTTATTTTCGAAGCATTTGATTTTTCTCTCCTTCTCGGAAACGGGAAAAAAACTATTCCCCAGCTTTATGTGGTGTTCAAACAAGCGAAGAACCGGCTTTTTAGGAAGGTACAACACGCCTCCCTAGGGCTCTTTATTTAGAAATTACAGCGCTTTTTGTGGGACACTTTAAACGGTTGAAACGGGTGTTATTTTCGAAGCATTTGGTTTTTCTCACCTTCTCGGAAACCGGAAAAAATTATTCCCCAGGTTTATGTGGTATTCAAACAAGCGAAGAACCGGCTTTTTAGAAAGGTACAATACGCCTCCCTAGGGATCTTAGTTTACAAATTACAGCGCTTTTTGTGGAACACTTGAATGGTTGAAACGGGTGTTATTTTCGAAGCATTTGGTTTTCCCCGCTTTCTCGGAAACCTGAGCAAGATATTCCCCAGGTTTGTATGGTATTTAAAGCACGGGGGAACAGGCTTTTTAGAAAGGTGTAACACACCTCCCTAGGGCTCTTAATTTAGAAATTACAGCGCTTTTTGTGGGACACTTGAATCGGTTGAAACTGGTGTTATTTTCGAAGCATTTGGTTTTTCTCACCTTCTCGGAAACCGCAAAAAATTATTCCCCAGGTTTATATGGTATTCAAACAAGCGAAGAACCGACTTTTTAGTAAGGTCCAACACCCCTCACGAGGGGTCTTAGTTTAGAAATTACAACGCTTTTTGTGGGACACTTGAAACGGTTGAAACGGGTGTTATTTTCGAAGCATTTGGTTTTTCTCACCTTCTCGGAAACCGGAAAAAATTATTCCCCAGGTTTATGCGGAATTCAAACAAGCGAAGAACCGGCTTTTTAGAAAGGTACAACAGGCCTCCCTAGGGATCTTAGTTTACAAATTACAGCGCTTTTTGTGGGACACTTGAATGGTTGAAACGGGTGTTATTTTCGAAGCATTTGGTTTTCCCCGCTTTCTCGGAAACCTGAGCAAAATATTCCCCAGGTTTGTGTGGTATTTAAAGCACCGGGGAACAGGCTTTTTAGAAAGGTGCAACACACCTCCATAGGGCTCTTAATTTAGAAATTACAGCGCTTTTTGTGGGACACTTGAAACGGTTGAAACGGGTGTTATTTTCGAAGCATTTGGTTTTTCTCACCTTCTCGGAAACCGGAAAAAATTATTCCCCAGGTTTACGTGGTATTGAAACAAGCGAAGAACCGGCTTTTTAGGAAGGTACAACACGCCTCCCTAGGGATCTTAGTTTACAAATTACAGCGCTTTTTGTGGGACACTTGAATGGTTGAAACTGGTGTTATTTTCGAACCGTTTGGTTTTTTTCACCTTCTTGGAAACCGAAAAAAATTATTCCCCAGGCTTATGTGGTATTCAAACAAGCGAAGAACCGGCTTTTTAGGAAGGTACAACACGCCTACCTGGGGATCTTAGTTTAGAAATTACAGCGCTGTTTTGTGGGACACTTGAAACGGTTGAAACGGGTGTTATTTTCGAAGCATTTGGTTTTCCCCGCTTTCTCGGAAACCTGAGCAAAATATTCCCAAGGTTTGTGTGGTATTTAAAGCACCGAGGAACAGGCTTTTTAGGAAGGTATAACACACCTCTCTAGGGCTCTCAGTTCAGAAACTACAACGCTTTATGTGGGACACTTGAAACGGTTGAAACGGGTGTTATTTTCGAAGCATTTGGTTTTTCTCACCTTCTCGGAAACCGGAAAAAATTATTCCCCAGGTTTATGTGGTATTCAAACAAGCGAAGAACCGGCTTTTTAGGAAGGTACAACACGCCTCCCTAGGGATCTTAGTTTACAAATTACAGCGCTTTATGTGGGACACTTGAATGGTTGAAACTGGTGTTATTTTCGAACCGTTTGGTTTTTTTCACCTTCTCGGAAACCAAAAAAAATTATTCCCCAGGCTTATGCGGTATTCAAACAAGCGAAGAACCGGCTTTTTAGGAAGGTACAACACGCGTCCCTAGGGATCTTAGTTTACAAATTACAGCGCTTTTTGTGGGACACTTGAATGGTTGAAACTGGTGTTATTTTCGAACCGTTTGGTTTTTTTCACCTTCTCGGAAACCAAAAAAAATTATTCCCCAGGCTTATGTGGTATTCAAACAAGCAAAGAACCGGCTTTTTAGGAAGGTACAACATGCCTACCTAGGGATCTTAGTTTAGAAATTACAGCGCTGTTTTGTGGGACACTTGAAACGGGAGTTATTTTCGAAGCATTTGGTTTTTCTCACCTTCTCGGAAACCGGAAAAAATTATTCCCCAGGTTTATGCGGTATTCAAACAAGCGAAGAACCGGCTTTTTAGAAAGGTACAACAGGCCTCCCTAGGGATCTTAGTTTACAAATTACAGCGCTTTTTGTGGGACACTTGAATGGTTGAAACGGGTGTTATTTTCGAAGCATTTGGTTTTCCCCGCTTTCTCGGAAACCTGAGCAAAATATTCCCCAGGTTTGTGTGTTATTTAAAGCACCGGGGAACAGGCTTTTTAGAAAGGTGTAACACACCTCCCTAGGGCTCTTAATTTAGAAATTACAGCGCTTTTTGTGGGACACTTGAAACGGTTGAAACGGGTGTTATTTTCGAAGCATTTGGTTTTTCTCACCTTCTCGGAAACCGGAAAAAATTATTCCCCAGTTTTGTGTGATATTTAAAGCACCGGGGAACAGGCTTTTTAGAAAGGTGTTACACACCTCTCTAGAGCTTTCAGTTTAGAAATTACAACGCTTTTTGTGGGACACCTGAAACGGTTGAAACGGGAGTTATTTTCGAAGCATTTGGTTTTTCCCGCTTTCTCGGAAACCGGAGGAAAATATTCCTCAAGTTTGTATGGCGTTTAAAACTGCATAGAACGTGCATTTTAGGAAGGTGTAACGCATGTACTTAGGGCCCTCAGTTTAGAAATTACAGCGCTTTTTGTGGGACACTTGAAACAGTTGAATCGGGTGTTATTTTCGAAGCATTTGATTTTTCTCACCTTCTCGGAAATTGGAAAACACCATTCTTCAGCTGTACGAGTTTTTCAAAACAGCGAGGAACCGGCTTTCTAGAAAGGTGTAACACACCTCTCTAGGGCTCTTAGTTTAGAAACTACAACGCTTTATGTGGGACACTTGAAACGGTTGAAACGGGTGTTATTTTCGAAGCATTTGGTTTTTCTCACCTTCTCGGAAACCGGAAAAAATTATTCCCCAGGTTTATGTGGTATTCAAACAAGCGAAGAACCGACTTTTTAGTAAGGTGCAACACCCCTCACAAGGGGTCTTAGTTTAGAAATTACAACGCTTTTTGTGGGACACTTGAAACGGTTGAAACGGGTGTTATTTTCGAAGCATTTGGTTTTTCTCACCTTCTTGGAAACCGAAAAAAATTATTCCCCAGGCTTATGTGGTATTCAAACAAGCGAAGAACCGGCTTTTTAGGAAGGTACAACACGCCTACCTGGGGATCTTAGTTTAGAAATTACAGCGCTGTTTTGTGGGACACTTGAAACGGTTGAAACGGGTGTTATTTTCGAAGCATTTGGTTTTCCCCGCTTTCTCGGAAACCTGAGCAAAATATTCCCAAGGTTTGTGTGGTATTTAAAGCACCGAGGAACAGGCTTTTTAGGAAGGTATAACAACCTCTCTAGGGCTCTTAGTTCAGAAACTACAACGCTTTATGTGGGACACTTGAAACGGTTGAAACGGGTGTTATTTTCGAAGCATTTGGTTTTTCTCACCTTCTCGGAAACCGGAAAAAATTATTCCCCAGGTTTATGTGGTATTCAAACAAGCGAAGAACCGGCTTTTTAGGAAGGTACAACACGCCTCCCTAGGGATCTTAGTTTACAAATTACAGCGCTTTATGTGGGACACTTGAATGGTTGAAACTGGTGTTATTTTCGAACCGTTTGGTTATTTTCACCTTCTCGGAAACCAAAAAAAATTATTCCCCAGGCTTATGCGGTATTCAAACAAGCGAAGAACCGGCTTTTTAGGAAGGTACAACACGCGTCCCTAGGGATCTTAGTTTACAAATTACAGCGCTTTTTGTGGGACACTTGAATGGTTGAAACTGGTGTTATT
Source organism: Volucella zonaria (assembly GCA_963966105.1). Taxonomy (NCBI): domain Eukaryota; kingdom Metazoa; phylum Arthropoda; class Insecta; order Diptera; family Syrphidae; genus Volucella; species Volucella zonaria. The sequence goes on along the minus strand of OZ014536.1, from coordinate 1,625,751 downwards.
TTCGAACCGTTTGGTTTTTTTCACCTTCTCGGAAACCAAAAAAAATTATTCCCCAGGCTTATGTGGTATTCAAACAAGCAAAGAACCGGCTTTTTAGGAAGGTACAACATGCCTACCTAGGGATCTTAGTTTAGAAATTACAGCGCTGTTTTGTGGGACACTTGAAACGGGAGTTATTTTCGAAGCATTTGGTTTTTCTCACCTTCTCGGAAACCGGAAAAAATTATTCCCCAGGTTTATGCGGTATTCAAACAAGCGAAGAACCGGCTTTTTAGAAAGGTACAACAGGCCTCCCTAGGGATCTTAGTTTACAAATTACAGCGCTTTTTGTGGGACACTTGAATGGTTGAAACGGGTGTTATTTTCGAAGCATTTGGTTTTCCCCGCTTTCTCGGAAACCTGAGCAAAATATTCCCCAGGTTTGTGTGTTATTTAAAGCACCGGGGAACAGGCTTTTTAGAAAGGTGTAACACACCTCCCTAGGGCTCTTAATTTAGAAATTACAGCGCTTTTTGTGGGACACTTGAAACGGTTGAAACGGGTGTTATTTTCGAAGCATTTGGTTTTTCTCACCTTCTCGGAAACCGGAAAAAATTATTCCCCAGGTTTATGTGGTATTCAAACAAGCGAAGAACCAGCTTTTTAGGAAGGTACAACACAATTCCCTAGGGATCTTAGTTTACAAATTACAGCGCTTTTTGTGGGACACTTGAAACGGTTGAAACGGGTGTTATTTTCGAAGCATTTGGTTTTCCCCGCTTTCTCGGAAACCTGAGCAAAATATTCCCAAGGTTTGTATGGTATTTAAAGCACCGAGGAACAGGCTTTTTAGGAAGGTATAACACACCTCTCTAGGGCTCTTAGTTTAGAAACTACAACACTTTTTGTGATACACTTGAATCGGTTGAAACTGGTGTTATTTTCGAAGCATTTGGTTTTTCTCACCTTCTCGGAAACCGGAAAAAATTATTCCCCAGTTTTGTGTGATATTTAAAGCACCGGGGAACAGGCTTTTTAGAAAGGTGTTACACACCTCTCTAGAGCTTTCAGTTTAGAAATTACAACGCTTTTTGTGGGACACCTGAAACGGTTGAAACGGGAGTTATTTTCGAAGCATTTGGTTTTTCCCGCTTTCTCGGAAACCGGAGGAAAATATTCCTCAAGTTTGTATGGCGTTTAAAACTGCATAGAACGTGCATTTTAGGAAGGTGTAACGCATGTACTTAGGGCCCTCAGTTTAGAAATTACAGCGCTTTTTGTGGGACACTTGAAACAGTTGAATCGGGTGTTATTTTCGAAGCATTTGATTTTTCTCACCTTCTCGGAAATTGGAAAACACCATTCTTCAGCTGTACGAGTTTTTCAAAACAGCGAAGAACCGGCTTTCTAGAAAGGTGTAACACACCTCTCTAGGGCTCTTAGTTTAGAAACTACAACGCTTTATGTGGGACACTTGAAACGGTTGAAACGGGTGTTATTTTCGAAGCATTTGGTTTTTCTCACCTTCTCGGAAACCGGAAAAAATTATTCCCCAGGTTTATGTGGTATTCAAACAAGCGAAGAACCGACTTTTTAGTAAGGTGCAACACCCCTCACAAGGGGTCTTAGTTTAGAAATTACAACGCTTTTTGTGGGACACTTGAAACGGTTGAAACGGGTGTTATTTTCGAAGCATTTGGTTTTTCTCACCTTCTCGGAAACCGGAAAAAATTATTCCCCAGGTTTATGTGGTATTCAAACAAGCGAAGAACCGGCTTTTTAGAAAGGTACAACACGCCTCCCTAGGGATCTTAGTTTACAAATTACAGCGCTTTTTGTGGAACACTTGAATGGTTGAAACGGGTGTTATTTTCGAAGCATTTGGTTTTCCCCGCTTTCTCGGAAACCTGAGCAAAATATTCCCAAGGTTTGTGTGGTATTTAAAGCACCGGGGAACAGGCTTTTTAGAAAGGTGTAACACACCTCCCTAGGGCTCTTAATTTAGAAATTACAGCGCTTTATGTGGGACACTTGAATCGGTTGAAACTGGTGTTATTTTCGAAGCATTTGGTTTTTCTCACCTTCTCGGAAACCGGAAAAAATTATTCCCCAGGTTTATGTGGTATTCAAACAAGCGAAGAACCGACTTTTTAGTAAGGTGCAACACCCCTCACGAGGGGTCTTAGTTTAGAAATTACAACGCTTTTTGTGGGACACTTGAAACGGTTGAAACGGGTGTTATTTTCGAAGCATTTGGTTTTTCTCACCTTCTCGGAAACCGGAAAAAATTATTCCCCAGGTTTATGCGGTATTCAAACAAGCGAAGAACCGGCTTTTTAGAAAGGTACAACAGGCCTCCCTAGGGATCTTAGTTTACAAATTACAGCGCTTTTTGTGGGACACTTGAATGGTTGAAACGGGTGTTATTTTCGAAGCATTTGGTTTTCCCCGCTTTCTCGGAAACCTGAGCAAAATATTCCCCAGGTTTGTGTGGTATTTAAAGCACCGGGGAACAGGCTTTTTAGAAAGGTGTAACACACCTCCCTAGGGCTCTTAATTTAGAAATTACAGCGCTTTTTGTGGGACACTTGAAACGGTTGAAACGGGTGTTATTTTCGAAGCATTTGGTTTTTCTCACCTTCTCGGAAACCGGAAAAAATTATTCCCCAGGTTTATGCGGTATTCAAACAAGCGAAGAACCGGCTTTTTAGAAAGGTGCAACAGGCCTCCCTAGGGATCTTAGTTTACAAATTACAGCGCTTTTTGTGGGACACTTGAATGGTTGAAACGGGTGTTATTTTCGAAGCATTTGGTTTTCCCCGCTTTCTCGGAAACCTGAGCAAAATATTCCCCAGGTTTGTGTGGTATTTAAAGCACCGGGGAACAGGCTTTTTAGAAAGGTGTAACACACCTCCCTAGGGCTCTTAATTTAGAAATTACAGCGCTTTTTGTGGGACACTTGAAACGGTTGAAACGGGTGTTATTTTCGAAGCATTTGGTTTTTCTCACCTTCTCGGAAACCGGAAAAAATTATTCCCCAGGTTTATGCGGTATTCAAACAAGCGAAGAACCGGCTTTTTAGGAAGGTACAACACGCCTCCCTAGGGATCTTAGTTTACAAATTACAGCGCTTTTTGTGGGACACTTGAATGGTTGAAACTGGTGTTATTTTCGAACCATTTGGTTTTTTTCACCTTCTCGGAAACCAAAAAAAATTATTCCCCAGGCTTATGTGGTATTCAAACAAGCGAAGAACCGGCTTTTTAGGAAGGTACAACACGCCTACCTAGGGATCTTAGTTTAGAAATTACAGCGCTTTTTGTGGGACACTTGAATGGTTGAAACGGGTGTTATTTTCGAAGCATTTGGTTTTCCCCGCTTTCTCGGAAACCTGAGCAAAATATTCCCCAAGTTTGTGTGGTATTTAAAGCACCGGGGAACAGGCTTTTTAGAAAGGTGTAACACACCTCCCTAGGGCTCTTAATATAGAAATTACAGCGCTTTTTGTGGGACACTTGAAACGGTTGAAACGGGTGTTATTTTCGAAGCATTTGGTTTTTCTCACCTTCTCGGAAACCGGAAAAAATTATTCCCCAGGTTTATGCGGTATTCAAACAAGCGAAGAACCGGCTTTTTAGAAAGGTACAACAGGCCTCCCTAGGGATCTTAGTTTACAAATTACAGCGCTTTTTGTGGGACACTTGAATGGTTGAAACGGGTGTTATTTTCGAAGCATTTGGTTTTCCCCGCTTTCTCGGAAACCTGAGCAAAATATTCCCCAGGTTTGTGTGGTATTTAAAGCACCGGGGAACAGGCTTTTTAGAAATGTGTAACACACCTCCCTAGGGCTCTTAATTTAGAAATTACAGCGCTTTTTGTGGGACACTTGAAACGGTTGAAACGGGTGTTATTTTCGAAGCATTTGGTTTTTCTCACCTTCTCGGAAACCGGAAAAAATTATTCCCCAGGTTTATGCGGTATTCAAACAAGCGAAGAACCGGCTTTTTAGAAAGGTACAACAGGCCTCCCTAGGGATCTTAGTTTACAAATTACAGCGCTTTTTGTGGGACACTTGAATGGTTGAAACGGGTGTTATTTTCGAAGCATTTGGTTTTCCCCGCTTTCTCGGAAACCTGAGCAAAATATTCCCCAGGTTTGTGTGGTATTTAAAGCACCGGGGAACAGGCTTTTTAGAAAGGTGTAACTCACCTCCCTAGGGCTCTTAATTTAGAAATTACAGCGCTTTTTGTGGGACACTTGAAACGGTTGAAACGGGTGTTATTTTCGAAGCATTTGGTTTTTCTCACCTTCTCGGAAACCGGAAAAAATTATTCAACAGGTTTACGTGGTATTCAAACAAGCGAAGAACCGGCTTTTTAGGAAGGTACAACACGCCTCCCTAGGGATCTTAGTCTACAAATCACAGCGCTTTTGTTGGACACTTGAAGCGGATGAAACGGGTGTTATTTTCGAAGCATTTGGTTTTTCCCGCTTTCTCGGAAACCGGAGGAAAATATTCCTCAAGTTTGTATGGCGTTTAAAACTGCATAGAACGTGCATTTTAGGAAGGTGTAACGCATGTACTTAGGGCCCTCAGTTTAGAAATTACAGCGCTTTTTGTGGGACACTTGAAACAGTTGAATCGGGTGTTATTTTCGAAGCATTTGATTTTTCTCACCTTCTCGGAAATTGGAAAACACCATTCTTCAGCTGTACGAGTTATTCAAAACAGCGAAGAACCGGGTTTCTAGAAATGTGTAACACACCTCTCTAGGGTCTTAGTTTAGAAACTACAACGCTTTATGTGGGACACTTGAAACGGTTGAAACGGGTGTTATTTTCGAAGCATTTGGTTTTTCTCACCTTCTCGGAAACCGGAAAAAATTATTCCCCAGGTTTATGTGGTATTCAAACAAGCGAAGAACCGACTTTTTAGTAAGGTGCAACACCCCTCACGAGGGGTCTTAGTTTAGAAATTACAACGCTTTTTGTGGGACACTTGAAACGGTTGAAACGGGTGTTATTTTCGAAGCATTTGGTTTTTCTCACCTTCTCGGAAACCGGAAAAAATTATTCCCCAGGTTTATATGGTATTCAAACAAGCGAAGAACCGGCTTTTTAGAAAGGTACAACACGCCTCCCTAGGGATCTTAGTTTACAAATTACAGCGCTTTTTGTGGAACACTTGAATGGTTGAAACGGGTGTTATTTTCGAAGCATTTGGTTTTCCCCGCTTTCTCGGAAACCTGAGCAAGATATTCCCCAGGTTTGTGTGGTATTTAAAGTACCGGGGAACAGGCTTTTTAGAAAGGTGTAACACACCTCCCTAGGGCTCTTAATTTAGAAATTACAGCGCTTTTTGTGGGACACTTGAAACGGTTGAAACGGGTGTTATTTTCGAAGCATTTGGTTTTTCTCACCTTCTCGGAAACCGGAAAAAATTATTCCCCAGGTTTATGTGGTATTCAAACAAGCGAAGAACCGGCTTTTTAGAAAGGTACAACAGGCCTCCCTAGGGATCTTAGTTTACAAATTACAGCGCTTTTTGTGGGACACTTGAATGGTTGAAACGGGTGTTATTTTCGAAGCATTTGGTTTTCCCCGCTTTCTCGGAAACCTGAGCAAAATATTCCCCAGGTTTGTGCGGTATTTAAAGCACCGGGGAACAGGCTTTTTAGAAAGGTGTAACACACCTCCCTAGGGCTCTTAATTTAGAAATTACAGCGCTTTTTGTGGGACACTTGAAACGGTTGAAACGGGTGTTATTTTCGAAGCATTTGGTTTTTCTCACCTTCTCGGAAACCGGAAAAAATTATTCCCCAGGTTTATGCGGTATTCAAACAAGCGAAGAACCGGCTTTTTAGGAAGGTACAACACGCCTCCCTAGGGATCTTAGTTTACAAATTACAGCGCTTTTTGTGGGACACTTGAATGGTTGAAACTGGTGTTATTTTCGAACCATTTGGTTTTTTTCACCTTCTCGGAAACCAAAAAAAATTATTCCCCAGGCTTATGTGGTATTCAAACAAGCGAAGAACCGGCTTTTTAGGAAGGTACAACACGCCTACCTAGGGATCTTAGTTTAGAAATTACAGCGCTTTTTGTGGGACACTTGAATGGTTGAAACGGGTGTTATTTTCGAAGCATTTGGTTTTCCCCGCTTTCTCGGAAACCTGAGCAAAATATTCCCCAAGTTTGTGTGGTATTTAAAGCACCGGGGAACAGGCTTTTTAGAAAGGTGTAACACACCTCCCTAGGGCTCTTAATTTAGAAATTACAGCGCTTTTTGTGGGACACTTGAAACGGTTGAAACGGGTGTTATTTTCGAAGCATTTGGTTTTTCTCACCTTCTCGGAAACCGGAAAAAATTATTCCCCAGGTTTATGCGGTATTCAAACAAGCGAAGAACCGGCTTTTTAGAAAGGTACAACAGGCCTCCCTAGGGATCTTAGTTTACAAATTACAGCGCTTTTTGTGGGACACTTGAATGGTTGAAACGGGTGTTATTTTCGAAGCATTTGGTTTTCCCCGCTTTCTCGGAAACCTGAGCAAAATATTCCCCAGGTTTGTGTGGTATTTAAAGCACCGGGGAACAGGCTTTTTAGAAATGTGTAACACACCTCCCTAGGGCTCTTAATTTAGAAATTACAGCGCTTTTTGTGGGACACTTGAAACGGTTGAAACGGGTGTTATTTTCGAAGCATTTGGTTTTTCTCACCTTCTCGGAAACCGGAAAAAATTATTCCCCAGGTTTATGTGGTATTCAAACAAGCGAAGAACCGGCTTTTTAGAAAGGTACAACACGCCTCCCTAGGGATCTTAGTTTACAAATTACAGCGCTTTTTGTGGAACACTTGAATGGTTGAAACGGGTGTTATTTTCGAAGCATTTGGTTTTCCCCGCTTTCTCGGAAACCTGAGCAAGATATTCCCCAGGTTTGTGTGGTATTTAAAGTACCGGGGAACAGGCTTTTTAGAAAGGTGTAACACACCTCCCTAGGGCTCTTAATTTAGAAATTACAGCGCTTTTTGTGGGACACTTGAATCGGTTGAAACTGGTGTTATTTTCGAAGCATTTGGTTTTTCTCACCTTCTCGGAAACCGGAAAAAATTATTCCCCAGGTTTATGTGGTATTCAAACAAGCGAAGAACCGACTTTTTAGTAAGGTGCAGCACCCCTCACGAGGGGTCTTAGTTTAGAAATTACAACGCTTTTTGTGGGACACTTGAAACGGTTGAAACGGGTGTTATTTTCGAAGCATTTGGTTTTTCTCACCTTCTCGGAAACCAGAAAAAATTATTCCCCAGGTTTATGCGGTATTCAAACAAGCGAAGAACCGGCTTTTTAGAAAGGTACAACAGGCCTCCCTAGGGATCTTAGTTTACAAATTACAGCGCTTTTTGTGGGACACTTGAATGGTTGAAACAGGTGTTATTTTCGAACCGTTTGGTTTTTTTCACCTTCTCGGAAACCAAAAAAAATTATTCCCCAGGCTTATGTGGTATTCAAACAAGCGAAGAACCGGCTTTTTAGGAAGGTACAACACGCCTACCTAGGGATCTTAGTTTAGAAATTACAGCGCTGTTTTGTGGGACACTTGAAACGGTTGAAACGGGTGTTATTTTCGAAGCATTTGGTTTTTCTCACCTTCTCGGAAACCGGAAAAAATTATTCCCCAGGTTTATGCGGTATTCAAACAAGCGAAGAACCGGCTTTTTAGGAAGGTACAACACGCCTCCCTAGGGATCTTAGTTTACAAATTACAGCGCTTTTTGTGGGACACTTGAATGGTTGAAACTGGTGTTATTTTCGAACCATTTGGTTTTTTTCACCTTCTCGGAAACCAAAAAAAATTATTCCCCAGGCTTATGTGGTATTCAAACAAGCGAAGAACCGGCTTTTTAGGAAGGTACAACACGCCTACCTAGGGATCTTAGTTTAGAAATTACAGCGCTTTTTGTGGGACACTTGAATGGTTGAAACGGGTGTTATTTTCGAAGCATTTGGTTTTCCCCGCTTTCTCGGAAACCTGAGCAAAATATTCCCCAAGTTTGTGTGGTATTTAAAGCACCGGGGAACAGGCTTTTTAGAAAGGTGTAACACACCTCCCTAGGGCTCTTAATTTAGAAATTACAGCGCTTTTTGTGGGACACTTGAAACGGTTGAAACGGGTGTTATTTTCGAAGCATTTGGTTTTTCTCACCTTCTCGGAAACCGGAAAAAATTATTCCCCAGGTTTATGCGGTATTCAAACAAGCGAAGAACCGGCTTTTTAGAAAGGTACAACAGGCCTCCCTAGGGATCTTAGTTTACAAATTACAGCGCTTTTTGTGGGACACTTGAATGGTTGAAACGGGTGTTATTTTCGAAGCATTTGGTTTTCCCCGCTTTCTCGGAAACCTGAGCAAAATATTCCCCAGGTTTGTGTGGTATATAAAGCACCGGGGAACAGGCTTTTTAGAAATGTGTAACACACCTCCCTAGGGCTCTTAATTTAGAAATTACAGCGCTTTTTGTGGGACACTTGAAACGGTTGAAACGGGTGTTATTTTCGAAGCATTTGGTTTTTCTCACCTTCTCGGAAACCGGAAAAAATTATTCCCCAGGTTTATGTGGTATTCAAACAAGCGAAGAACCGGCTTTTTAGAAAGGTACAACACGCCTCCCTAGGGATCTTAGTTTACAAATTACAGCGCTTTTTGTGGAACACTTGAATGGTTGAAACGGGTGTTATTTTCGAAGCATTTGGTTTTCCCCGCTTTCTCGGAAACCTGAGCAAGATATTCCCCAGGTTTGTGTGGTATTTAAAGTACCGGGGAACAGGCTTTTTAGAAAGGTGTAACACACCTCCCTAGGGCTCTTAATTTAGAAATTACAGCGCTTTTTGTGGGACACTTGAATCGGTTGAAACTGGTGTTATTTTCGAAGCATTTGGTTTTTCTCACCTTCTCGGAAACCGGAAAAAATTATTCCCCAGGTTTATGTGGTATTCAAACAAGCGAAGAACCGACTTTTTAGTAAGGTGCAGCACCCCTCACGAGGGGTCTTAGTTTAGAAATTACAACGCTTTTTGTGGGACACTTGAAACGGTTGAAACGGGTGTTATTTTCGAAGCATTTGGTTTTTCTCACCTTCTCGGAAACCAGAAAAAATTATTCCCCAGGTTTATGCGGTATTCAAACAAGCGAAGAACCGGCTTTTTAGAAAGGTACAACAGGCCTCCCTAGGGATCTTAGTTTACAAATTACAGCGCTTTTTGTGGGACACTTGAATGGTTGAAACAGGTGTTATTTTCGAACCGTTTGGTTTTTTTCACCTTCTCGGAAACCAAAAAAAATTATTCCCCAGGCTTATGTGGTATTCAAACAAGCGAAGAACCGGCTTTTTAGGAAGGTACAACACGCCTACCTAGGGATCTTAGTTTAGAAATTACAGCGCTGTTTTGTGGGACACTTGAAACGGTTGAAACGGGTGTTATTTTCGAAGCATTTGGTTTTTCTCACCTTCTCGGAAACCGGAAAAAATTATTCCCCAGGTTTATGCGGTATTCAAACAAGCGAAGAACCGGCTTTTTAGGAAGGTACAACACGCCTCCCTAGGGATCTTAGTTTACAAATTACAGCGCTTTTTGTGGGACACTTGAATGGTTGAAACTGGTGTTATTTTCGAACCATTTGGTTTTTTTCACCTTCTCGGAAACCAAAAAAAATTATTCCCCAGGCTTATGTGGTATTCAAACAAGCGAAGAACCGGCTTTTTAGGAAGGTACAACACGCCTACCTAGGGATCTTAGTTTAGAAATTACAGCGCTTTTTGTGGGACACTTGAATGGTTGAAACGGGTGTTATTTTCGAAGCATTTGGTTTTCCCCGCTTTCTCGGAAACCTGAGCAAAATATTCCCCAAGTTTGTGTGGTATTTAAAGCACCGGGGAACAGGCTTTTTAGAAAGGTGTAACACACCTCCCTAGGGCTCTTAATTTAGAAATTACAGCGCTTTTTGTGGGACACTTGAAACGGTTGAAACGGGTGTTATTTTCGAAGCATTTGGTTTTTCTCACCTTCTCGGAAACCGGAAAAAATTATTCCCCAGGTTTATGCGGTATTCAAACAAGCGAAGAACCGGCTTTTTAGAAAGGTACAACAGGCCTCCCTAGGGATCTTAGTTTACAAATTACAGCGCTTTTTGTGGGACACTTGAATGGTTGAAACGGGTGTTATTTTCGAAGCATTTGGTTTTCCCCGCTTTCTCGGAAACCTGAGCAAAATATTCCCCAGGTTTGTGTGGTATATAAAGCACCGGGGAACAGGCTTTTTAGAAATGTGTAACACACCTCCCTAGGGCTCTTAATTTAGAAATTACAGCGCTTTTTGTGGGACACTTGAAACGGTTGAAACGGGTGTTATTTTCGAAGCATTTGGTTTTTCTCACCTTCTCGGAAACCGGAAAAAATTATTCCCCAGGTTTATGTGGTATTCAAACAAGCGAAGAACCGGCTTTTTAGAAAGGTACAACACGCCTCCCTAGGGATCTTAGTTTACAAATTACAGCGCTTTTTGTGGAACACTTGAATGGTTGAAACGGGTGTTATTTTCGAAGCATTTGGTTTTCCCCGCTTTCTCGGAAACCTGAGCAAGATATTCCCCAGGTTTGTGTGGTATTTAAAGTACCGGGGAACAGGCTTTTTAGAAAGGTGTAACACACCTCCCTAGGGCTCTTAATTTAGAAATTACAGCGCTTTTTGTGGGACACTTGAATCGGTTGAAACTGGTGTTATTTTCGAAGCATTTGGTTTTTCTCACCTTCTCGGAAACCGGAAAAAATTATTCCCCAGGTTTATGTGGTATTCAAACAAGCGAAGAACCGACTTTTTAGTAAGGTGCAGCACCCCTCACGAGGGGTCTTAGTTTAGAAATTACAACGCTTTTTGTGGGACACTTGAAACGGTTGAAACGGGTGTTATTTTCGAAGCATTTGGTTTTTCTCACCTTCTCGGAAACCAGAAAAAATTATTCCCCAGGTTTATGCGGTATTCAAACAAGCGAAGAACCGGCTTTTTAGAAAGGTACAACAGGCCTCCCTAGGGATCTTAGTTTACAAATTACAGCGCTTTTTGTGGGACACTTGAATGGTTGAAACAGGTGTTATTTTCGAACCGTTTGGTTTTTTTCACCTTCTCGGAAACCAAAAAAAATTATTCCCCAGGCTTATGTGGTATTCAAACAAGCGAAGAACCGGCTTTTTAGGAAGGTACAACACGCCTACCTAGGGATCTTAGTTTAGAAATTACAGCGCTGTTTTGTGGGACACTTGAAACGGTTGAAACGGGTGTTATTTTCGAAGCATTTGGTTTTTCTCACCTTCTCGGAAACCGGAAAAAATTATTCCCCAGGTTTATGCGGTATTCAAAGGTACAACAGGCCTCCCTAGGGATCTTAGTTTACAAATTACAGCGCTTTTTGTGGGACACTTGAATGGTTGAAACGGGTGTTATTTTCGAAGCATTTGGTTTTCCCCGCTTTCTCGGAAACCTGAGCAAAATATTCCCCAGGTTTGTGTGGTATTTAAAGCACCGGGGAACAGGCTTGTTAGAAAGGTGTAACACACCTCCCTAGGGCTCTTAATTTAGAAATTACAGCGCTTTTTGTGGGACACTTGAAACGGTTGAAACGGGTGTTATTTTCGCAGCATTTGGTTTTTCTCACCTTCTCGGAAACCGGAAAAAAATTATTCCCCAGCTTTATGCTCTATTCAAACAAGCGAAGAACCGACTTTTTAGGAAGGTATAACATGCCTCTCTGGGGCTCTTAGTTTAGAAATCACAGCGCTTTTGTTGGACACTTGAAGCGTTTGAAACGGGTTTTATTTTCGAAGCATTTGGTTTTTCCCGCTTTCTCGGAAGCCGGAGCAAAATATTATCCAGGTTTGTGTGGTGTTTAAAGCACCGGGGAACAGGCTTTTTAGAAAGGTGTAACACACCTCCCTAGGGCTCTTAATTTAGAAATTACAGCGCTTTTTGTGGGACACTTGAAACGGTTGAAACGGGTGTTATTTTCGAAGCATTTGGTTTTTCTCACCTTCTCGGAAACCGGAAAAAAATTATTCCCCAGGTTTATGTGGTATTCAAACAAGCGAAGAACCGACTTTTAGGAAGGTGCAACACGCCTCCCTAGGGATCTTAGTTTAGAAATTACTACGCTTTTTGTTGGACACTTGAAACGGGTGTTATTTTCGAAGCATTTTGTTTTTCTCACCTTCTCGGAAACCGGAGCAAAATATTCCACAGGTTTGTATGGCGCTTAAAACAGCGGAGAACAGGCATTTTAGTAGGGTATAACACTCCTCCTTGGGGCTCTTAGTTTAGAAATCACAGCGCTTTTGTTGGACACTTGAAGCGGATGAAACGGGTGTTATTTTCGAAGCATTTGGTTTTTCCCGCTTTCTCGGAAACCGGAAAAAATTATTCCCCAGGTTTGTGTGGTATTTAAAGCACCGGGGAACAGGCTTTTTAGAAAGGTGTAACACACCTCTCTAGGGCTCTTAGCTTAGAAATTGCAACACTTTGTGTGGGACAATTGAAACGGTTGAAACGGGTGTTATTTTCGAAGCATTTGTTTTTTCTCGCTTTCTCGGAAACCGGAACAAAATATTCCACAGGTTTGTATGGCGTTTAAAACAGCGGAGAACAGGCATTTTAGTAGGGTGTAACACACCTCCCTGGGGCTTTTAGTTTAGTGAAACGAGTGTTATTTTCGAAGCATTTGGTTTTTCCCGCTTTCTCGGAAACCGGAGCAAAATATTCCCCAGGTTTGTGTGGTATTTAAAGCAACGGGGAACAGGCTTTTTAGAAAGGTGTAACACACCTCCCTAGGGCTCTCAATTTAGAAATTACAGCGCTTTTTGTGGGACACTTGAAACGGTTGGAACGGGTGTTATTTTCGAAGCATTTGGTTTTTCTCACCTTCTCGGAAACCGGAAAAAACTATTCCCCAGGTTTATGTGGTATTCAAACAAGCGAAGAACCGACTTTTTAGAAAGGTGCAACACGCCTCCCTATGGATCTTAGTTTAGAAATTACAGCGCTTTTTGTTGGACACTTGAAACGGGTGTTATTTTCGAAGCATTTTGTTTTTCTCACCTTCTCGGAAACCGGAGCAAAATATTCCTCAGGTTTGTGTAGTATTTAAAGCAGCGGGGAACAGGCTTTTTAGAAAAGTGTAAGACACCTCTCTATGGCTCTTAGTTTAGAAATTACAACGCTTTTTGTGGGACACTTGAAACGGTTGAAACGATTGTTATTTTCGAAGCATCTGGTTTTTCTCACCTTCTCGGAAACCGGAAAAAAATATTCCCCAGATTTATATGGTGTTCAAACAAGCGAATAACCGACTTTTTAGTATGGTATAACACGCCTCCCTCGGGCTCTTAATTTAGAAACTACAGCGCTTTTTGTGGAACTCTTGAAACGGTTGAAACGGGCGTTATTTTCGAAGCATTTGGTTTTTCTCACATTCTCGGAAACCGGAAAAAACTATTCCCCAGGTTTGTGTGGTGTTTAAAGCACCGGAGAACAGGCTTTTTAGAAAGGTGTAACACACCTCTCTACGGCTCTTAGTTTAGAAATTACAACGCTTTTTGTGGGACACTTGAAACGGTTGAAACGGGTGTTATTTTCGAAGCATTTGGTTTTCCCCGCTTTCTCGGAAACCTGAGCAAAATATTCCACAGGTTTGTATGGCGTTTAAAACAGCGGAGAACAGGCATTTTAGTAGGGTGTAACACACCTCACTGGGGCTCTTAGTTTAGAAATCACAGCGCTTTTGTGGGACACTTGAAGCGGTTGAAACGGGTGTTATTTTCGAAGCATTTGGTTTTTAACGCTTTCTCGGAAAGCGGAGCAAAATATTCCCCAAGTTTGTATGGCGTTTAAAACTGCATAGAACATGCATTTTAGGAAGATGCAACGCATGTACTTATGGCCCTTAGTTTAGAAACTACAGCGCTTTTTGTGGGACACTTGAAACTGTTGAAACGGGTATTACTTTCGAAGCATTTGATTTTTCTCACCTTCTCGGAAATTGGAAAACACCATTCTTCAGCTTTACGAGTTATTCAAAACAGCGAAGAACCGGCTTTGTAGAAAGGTGTAACACACCTCTCTAGGGCCCTTAGTTTAGAAATTACAACGCTTTATGTGGGACACTTGAAACGGTTGAAACGGGTGTTATTTTCGAAGCATTTGTTTTTTCTCGCTTTCTCGGAAACCGGAACAAAATATTCCCCAAGTTTGTATGGCGTTTAAAACTGCGGAGAACAGGCATTTTAGTAGGGTGTAACACACCTCCGTGGGGCTCTTAGTTTAGAAATGACAGCGCTTTTATGGGACACTTGAAGCGGTTGAAACGGGTGTTATTTTCGAAGCATTTGGTTTTTCCCGCTTTCTCGGAAACCGGAGCAAAATATTCCCCAAGTTTGTACGGCGTTTAAAACTGCATAGAACGTGCATTTTAGGAAGGTGTAACGCATGTACTAATGGCCCTTAGTTTAGAAATTACACCGCTTTTTGTGGGACACTTGAAACTGTTGAAACGGGTGTTATTTTCGAAGCATTTGATTTTTCGCACCTTCTCGGAAATTGGAAAACACCATTCTTCAGCTTTACGAGTTATTCAAAACAGCGAAGAACCCGCTTTTTAGGAGGGTATAACACACATCTCTAGGGGTCTCGGTTTAGAAATTACAACACTTTTTGTGGGAGACTTGAAACGGTTGAAACGTGTGTTATATTCGAAGCATTTAGTTTTTCTCACCTTATCGGAAACCGGAAAAAATGATTCCCCAGCTTTGTGTGGTATTTAAAGCAACGGGGAAAAAGCTTTTTAGGAAGGTGTAACACACCTCTCTAGGGCTCTTAGTTTAGAAATTACAACACTTTTTGTGGGACACTTGAATCGGTTGAAACTGGTGTTATTTTCGAAGAATTTGGTTTTTCTCACCATCTCGGAAACCGGAAAAAATTATTCCCCAGTTTTGTGTGGTATTTAAAGCACCGGGGAACAGGCTTTTTAGAAAAGTGTAAGACACCTCTCTATGGCTCTTAGTTTAGAAATTACAATGCTTTTTGTGGGACACTTGAAACGGTTGAAACGATTGTTATTTTCGAAGCATCTTGTTTTTCTCACCTTCTCGGAAACCGGAAAAAATTATTCCCCAGTTTTGTGTGGTATTTAAAGCAACGGGGAAAAAGCTTTTTAGGAAGGTGTAACACACCTCTCTAGGGCTCTTAGTTTAGAAATTACAACACTTTTTGTGGGACACTTGAATCGGTTGAAACTGGTGTTATTTTCGAAGAATTTGGTTTTTCTCACCATCTCGGAAACCGGAAAAAATTATTCCCCAGTTTTGTGTGGTATTTAAAGCACCGGGGAACAGGCTTTTTAGAAATTGTAACACACCTCTCTAGGGCTCTTAGCTTAGAAATTGCGACACTTTGTGTGGGACAATTGAAACGGTTGAAACGGGTGTTATTTTCGAAGCATTTGTTTTTTCTCGCTTTCTCGGAAACCGGAACAAAATATTCCCCATGTTTATGTGGTGTTCACACACGCGAAGAACCGACTTTTTAGAAAGGTGCAACTCGCCTCCCTATGGATCTTAGTTTAGAAATTACAGCGCTTTTTGTTGGACACTTGAAACGGGTGTTATTTTCGAAGCATTTTGTTTTTCTCACCTTCTCGGAAACCGGAGCAAAATATTCCACAGGTTTGTGTGGTATTTAAAGCACCGGGGAACAGGCTTTTTAGAAAGGTGTTACACACCTCTCTAGAGCTTTCAGTTTAGAAATTACAACGCTTTTTGTGGGACACCTGAAACGGTTGAAACGGGTGTTATTTTCGAAGCATTTGTTTTTTCTCGCTTTCTCGGAAATCGGAACAAAATATTCCACAGGTTTGTATGGCGTTTAAAACAGCGGAGAACAGGCATTTTAGTAGGGTGTAACACACCTACCTGGGGCTCTTAGTTTAGAAATCACAGCGCTTTTGTTGAACACTTGAAGCGGTTGAAACGGGTGTTATTTTCGAAGCATTTGGTTTTTCCCGCTTTCTCAGAAACCGGAACAAAATATTCCACAGGTTTGTATGGCGTTTAAAACAGCGGAGAACATACATTTTAGTAGGGTGCAACACACCTCCCTGGGTTCTTAGTTTAGAAATCACAGCGCTTTTGTGGGACACTTGAAGCGGTTGAAACGGGTGTTATTTTCGAAGCATTTGGTTTTTCCCGCTTTCTCGGAAACCGGAGCAAAATATTCCCCAAGTTTGTATGGCGTTTAAAACTGCATAGAACATGCATTTTTGGAAGGTGTAACGCATGTGCTTATGGCCCTTAGTTTAGAAATTACAGCGCTTTTTGTGGGACACTTGAAACTGTTGAAACGGGTGTTATTTTCGAAGCATTTGATTTTTCTCACCTTCTCGGAAATTGGAAAACACCATTCTTCAACTTTACGAGTTATTCAAAACAGCGAAGAACCGGCCTTTTAGGAGGGTACAACACACATCTCTATGGGTCTCAGTTTAGAAATTGCAACACTTTTTGTGGGACACTTGAAACGGTTGAAACGTGTGTTATATTCGAAGCATTTGGTTTTTCTCACCTTATCGGAAACCGGAAAAAATTATTCCCCAGCTTTATGCTCTATTCAAACAAGCGAAGAACCGACTTTTTAGGAAGGTATAACACGCCTCTCTGGGGCTCTTAGTTCAGAAATCACAGCGCTTTTGTTGGACACTTGAAGCGTTTGAAACGGGTGTTATTTTCGAAGCATTTGGTTTTTCCCGCTTTCTCGGAAGCCGGAGCAAAATATTATCCAGGTTTGTGTGGTGTTTAAAGCACCGGGGAACAGGCTTTTTAGAAAGGTGTAACACACCTCCCTAGGGCTCTTAATTTAGAAATTACAGCGCTTTTTGTGGGACACTTGAATCGGTTGAAACTGGTGTTATTTTCGAAGAATTTGGTTTTTCTCACCATCTCGGAAACCGGAAAAAATTATTCCCCAGTTTTGTGTGGTATTTAAAGCACCGGGGAACAGGCTTTTTAGAAAAGTGTAAGACACCTCTCTATGGCTCTTAGTTTAGAAATTACAATGCTTTTTGTGGGACACTTGAAACGGTTGAAACGATTGTTATTTTCGAAGCATCTGGTTTTTCTCACCTTCTCGGAAACCGGAAAAAATTATTCCCCAGTTTTGTGTGGTATTTAAAGCAACGGGGAAAAAGCTTTTTAGGAAGGTGTAACACACCTCTCTAGGGCTCTTAGTTTAGAAATTACAACACTTTTTGTGGGACACTTGAATCGGTTGAAACTGGTGTTATTTTCGAAGAATTTGGTTTTTCTCACCATCTCGGAAACCGGAAAAAATTATTCCCCAGTTTTGTGTGGTATTTAAAGCACCGGGGAACAGGCTTTTTAGAAATTGTAACACACCTCTCTAGGGCTCTTAGCTTAGAAATTGCGACACTTTGTGTGGGACAATTGAAACGGTTGAAACGGGTGTTATTTTCGAAGCATTTGTTTTTTCTCGCTTTCTCGGAAACCGGAACAAAATATTCCCCAGGTTTATGTGGTGTTCAAACCCGCGAAGAACCGACTTTTTAGAAAGGTGCAACACGCCTCCCTATGGATCTTAGTTTAGAAATTACAGCGCTTTTTGTTGGACACTTGAAACGGGTGTTATTTTCGAAGCATTTTGTTTTTCTCACCTTCTCGGATACCGGAGCAAAATATTCCACAGGTTTGTGTGGTATTTAAAGCACCGGGGAACAGGCTTTTTAGAAAGGTGTTACACACCTCTCTAGAGCTTTCAGTTTAGAAATTACAACGCTTTTTGTGGGACACCTGAAACGGTTGAAACGGGTGTTATTTTCGAAGCATTTGTTTTTTCTCGCTTTCTCGGAAATCGGAACAAAATATTCCACAGGTTTGTATGGCGTTTAAAACAGCGGAGAACAGGCATTTTAGTAGGGTGTAACACACCTACCTGGGGCTCTTAGTTTAGAAATCACAGCGCTTTTGTGGAACACTTGAAGCGGTTGAAACGGGTGTTATTTTCGAAGCATTTTGTTTTTCTCACCTTCTCGGAAACCGGAGCAAAATATTCCTCAGGTTTGTGTAGTATTTAAAGCAGCGGGGAACAGGCTTTTTAGAAAAGTGTAAGACACCTCTCTATGGCTCTTAGTTTAGAAATTACAACGCTTTTTGTGGGACACTTGAAACGGTTGAAACGATTGTTATTTTCGAAGCATCTGGTTTTTCTCACCTTCTCGGAAACCGGAAAAAAATATTCCCCAGATTTATATGGTGTTCAAACAAGCGAATAACCGACTTTTTAGTATGGTATAACACGCCTCCCTCGGGCTCTTAATTTAGAAACTACAGCGCTTTTTGTGGAACTCTTGAAACGGTTGAAACGGGCGTTATTTTCGAAGCATTTGGTTTTTCTCACATTCTCGGAAACCGGAAAAAACTATTCCCCAGGTTTGTGTGGTGTTTAAAGCACCGGAGAACAGGCTTTTTAGAAAGGTGTAACACACCTCTCTACGGCTCTTAGTTTAGAAATTACAACGCTTTTTGTGGGACACTTGAAACGGTTGAAACGGGTGTTATTTTCGAAGCATTTGGTTTTCCCCGCTTTCTCGGAAACCTGAGCAAAATATTCCACAGGTTTGTATGGCGTTTAAAACAGCGGAGAACAGGCATTTTAGTAGGGTGTAACACACCTCACTGGGGCTCTTAGTTTAGAAATCACAGCGCTTTTGTGGGACACTTGAAGCGGTTGAAACGGGTGTTATTTTCGAAGCATTTGGTTTTTAACGCTTTCTCGGAAAGCGGAGCAAAATATTCCCCAAGTTTGTATGGCGTTTAAAACTGCATAGAACATGCATTTTAGGAAGATGCAACGCATGTACTTATGGCCCTTAGTTTAGAAACTACAGCGCTTTTTGTGGGACACTTGAAACTGTTGAAACGGGTATTACTTTCGAAGCATTTGATTTTTCTCACCTTCTCGGAAATTGGAAAACACCATTCTTCAGCTTTACGAGTTATTCAAAACAGCGAAGAACCGGCTTTGTAGAAAGGTGTAACACACCTCTCTAGGGCCCTTAGTTTAGAAATTACAACGCTTTATGTGGGACACTTGAAACGGTTGAAACGGGTGTTATTTTCGAAGCATTTGTTTTTTCTCGCTTTCTCGGAAACCGGAACAAAATATTCCCCAAGTTTGTATGGCGTTTAAAACTGCGGAGAACAGGCATTTTAGTAGGGTGTAACACACCTCCGTGGGGCTCTTAGTTTAGAAATGACAGCGCTTTTATGGGACACTTGAAGCGGTTGAAACGGGTGTTATTTTCGAAGCATTTGGTTTTTCCCGCTTTCTCGGAAACCGGAGCAAAATATTCCCCAAGTTTGTACGGCGTTTAAAACTGCATAGAACGTGCATTTTAGGAAGGTGTAACGCATGTACTAATGGCCCTTAGTTTAGAAATTACACCGCTTTTTGTGGGACACTTGAAACTGTTGAAACGGGTGTTATTTTCGAAGCATTTGATTTTTCGCACCTTCTCGGAAATTGGAAAACACCATTCTTCAGCTTTACGAGTTATTCAAAACAGCGAAGAACCCGCTTTTTAGGAGGGTATAACACACATCTCTAGGGGTCTCGGTTTAGAAATTACAACACTTTTTGTGGGAGACTTGAAACGGTTGAAACGTGTGTTATATTCGAAGCATTTAGTTTTTCTCACCTTATCGGAAACCGGAAAAAATGATTCCCCAGCTTTGTGTGGTATTTAAAGCAACGGGGAAAAAGCTTTTTAGGAAGGTGTAACACACCTCTCTAGGGCTCTTAGTTTAGAAATTACAACACTTTTTGTGGGACACTTGAATCGGTTGAAACTGGTGTTATTTTCGAAGAATTTGGTTTTTCTCACCATCTCGGAAACCGGAAAAAATTATTCCCCAGTTTTGTGTGGTATTTAAAGCACCGGGGAACAGGCTTTTTAGAAAAGTGTAAGACACCTCTCTATGGCTCTTAGTTTAGAAATTACAATGCTTTTTGTGGGACACTTGAAACGGTTGAAACGATTGTTATTTTCGAAGCATCTTGTTTTTCTCACCTTCTCGGAAACCGGAAAAAATTATTCCCCAGTTTTGTGTGGTATTTAAAGCAACGGGGAAAAAGCTTTTTAGGAAGGTGTAACACACCTCTCTAGGGCTCTTAGTTTAGAAATTACAACACTTTTTGTGGGACACTTGAATCGGTTGAAACTGGTGTTATTTTCGAAGAATTTGGTTTTTCTCACCATCTCGGAAACCGGAAAAAATTATTCCCCAGTTTTGTGTGGTATTTAAAGCACCGGGGAACAGGCTTTTTAGAAATTGTAACACACCTCTCTAGGGCTCTTAGCTTAGAAATTGCGACACTTTGTGTGGGACAATTGAAACGGTTGAAACGGGTGTTATTTTCGAAGCATTTGTTTTTTCTCGCTTTCTCGGAAACCGGAACAAAATATTCCCCAGGTTTATGTGGTGTTCAAACACGCGAAGAACCGACTTTTTAGAAAGGTGCAACTCGCCTCCCTATGGATCTTAGTTTAGAAATTACAGCGCTTTTTGTTGGACACTTGAAACGGGTGTTATTTTCGAAGCATTTTGTTTTTCTCACCTTCTCGGAAACCGGAGCAAAATATTCCACAGGTTTGTGTGGTATTTAAAGCACCGGGGAACAGGCTTTTTAGAAAGGTGTTACACACCTCTCTAGAGCTTTCAGTTTAGAAATTACAACGCTTTTTGTGGGACACCTGAAACGGTTGAAACGGGTGTTATTTTCGAAGCATTTGTTTTTTCTCGCTTTCTCGGAAATCGGAACAAAATATTCCACAGGTTTGTATGGCGTTTAAAACAGCGGAGAACAGGCATTTTAGTAGGGTGTAACACACCTACCTGGGGCTCTTAGTTTAGAAATCACAGCGCTTTTGTTGAACACTTGAAGCGGTTGAAACGGGTGTTACTTTCGAAGCATTTGGTTTTTCCCGCTTTCTCAGAAACCGGAACAAAATATTCCACAGGTTTGTATGGCGTTTAAAACAGCGGAGAACATACATTTTAGTAGGGTGCAACACACCTCCCTGGGTTCTTAGTTTAGAAATCACAGCGCTTTTGTGGGACACTTGAAGCGGTTGAAACGGGTGTTATTTTCGAAGCATTTGGTTTTTCCCGCTTTCTCGGAAACCGGAGCAAAATATTCCCCAAGTTTGTATGGCGTTTAAAACTGCATAGAACATGCATTTTTGGAAGGTGTAACGCATGTGCTTATGGCCCTTAGTTTAGAAATTACAGCGCTTTTTGTGGGACACTTGAAACTGTTGAAACGGGTGTTATTTTCGAAGCATTTGATTTTTCTCACCTTCTCGGAAATTGGAAAACACCATTCTTCAACTTTACGAGTTATTCAAAACAGCGAAGAACCGGCCTTTTAGGAGGGTACAACACACATCTCTATGGGTCTCAGTTTAGAAATTGCAACACTTTTTGTGGGACACTTGAAACGGTTGAAACGTGTGTTATATTCGAAGCATTTGGTTTTTCTCACCTTATCGGAAACCGGAAAAAATTATTCCCCAGCTTTATGCTCTATTCAAACATGCGAAGAACCGACTTTTTAGGAAGGTATAACACGCCTCTCTGGGGCTCTTAGTTCAGAAATCACAGCGCTTTTGTTGGACACTTGAAGCGTTTGAAACGGGTGTTATTTTCGAAGCATTTGGTTTTTCCCGCTTTCTCGGAAGCCGGAGCAAAATATTATCCAGGTTTGTGTGGTGTTTAAAGCACCGGGGAACAGGCTTTTTAGAAAGGTGTAACACACCTCCCTAGGGCTCTTAATTTAGAAATTACAGCGCTTTTTGTGGGACACTTGAATCGGTTGAAACTGGTGTTATTTTCGAAGAATTTGGTTTTTCTCACCATCTCGGAAACCGGAAAAAATTATTCCCCAGTTTTGTGTGGTATTTAAAGCACCGGGGAACAGGCTTTTTAGAAAAGTGTAAGACACCTCTCTATGGCTCTTAGTTTAGAAATTACAATGCTTTTTGTGGGACACTTGAAACGGTTGAAACGATTGTTATTTTCGAAGCATCTGGTTTTTCTCACCTTCTCGGAAACCGGAAAAAATTATTCCCCAGTTTTGTGTGGTATTTAAAGCAACGGGGAAAAAGCTTTTTAGGAAGGTGTAACACACCTCTCTAGGGCTCTTAGTTTAGAAATTACAACACTTTTTGTGGGACACTTGAATCGGTTGAAACTGGTGTTATTTTCGAAGAATTTGGTTTTTCTCACCATCTCGGAAACCGGAAAAAATTATTCCCCAGTTTTGTGTGGTATTTAAAGCACCGGGGAACAGGCTTTTTAGAAATTGTAACACACCTCTCTAGGGCTCTTAGCTTAGAAATTGCGACACTTTGTGTGGGACAATTGAAACGGTTGAAACGGGTGTTATTTTCGAAGCATTTGTTTTTTCTCGCTTTCTCGGAAACCGGAACAAAATATTCCCCAGGTTTATGTGGTGTTCAAACCCGCGAAGAACCGACTTTTTAGAAAGGTGCAACACGCCTCCCTATGGATCTTAGTTTAGAAATTACAGCGCTTTTTGTTGGACACTTGAAACGGGTGTTATTTTCGAAGCATTTTGTTTTTCTCACCTTCTCGGATACCGGAGCAAAATATTCCACAGGTTTGTGTGGTATTTAAAGCACCGGGGAACAGGCTTTTTAGAAAGGTGTTACACACCTCTCTAGAGCTTTCAGTTTAGAAATTACAACGCTTTTTGTGGGACACCTGAAACGGTTGAAACGGGTGTTATTTTCGAAGCATTTGTTTTTTCTCGCTTTCTCGGAAATCGGAACAAAATATTCCACAGGTTTGTATGGCGTTTAAAACAGCGGAGAACAGGCATTTTAGTAGGGTGTAACACACCTACCTGGGGCTCTTAGTTTAGAAATCACAGCGCTTTTGTGGAACACTTGAAGCGGTTGAAACGGGTGTTATTTTCGAAGCATTTGGTTTTTCCCGCTTTCTCAGAAACCGGAACAAAATATTCCACAGGTTTGTATGGCGTTTAAAACAGCGGAGAACATACATTTTAGTAGGGTGCAACACACCTCCCTGGGTTCTTAGTTTAGAAATCACAGCGCTTTTGTGGGATACTTGAAG
Source organism: Volucella zonaria (assembly GCA_963966105.1). Lineage (NCBI taxonomy): Eukaryota > Metazoa > Arthropoda > Insecta > Diptera > Syrphidae > Volucella > Volucella zonaria. The sequence continues at coordinate 1,602,505 of OZ014536.1, read as the reverse complement.
CGGTTGAAACGGGTGTTATTTTCGAAGCATTTGGTTTTTCCCGCTTTCTCGGAAACCGGAGCAAAATATTCCCCAAGTTTGTATGGCGTTTAAAACTGCATAGAACATGCATTTTTGGAAGGTGTAACGCATGTGCTTATGGCCCTTAGTTTAGAAATTACAGCGCTTTTTGTGGGACACTTGAAACTGTTGAAACGGGTGTTATTTTCGAAGCATTTGATTTTTCTCACCTTCTCGGAAATTGGAAAACACCATTCTTCAACTTTACGAGTTATTCAAAACAGCGAAGAACCGGCCTTTTAGGAGGGTACAACACACATCTCTATGGGTCTCAGTTTAGAAATTGCAACACTTTTTGTGGGACACTTGAAACGGTTGAAACGTGTGTTATATTCGAAGCATTTGGTTTTTCTCACCTTATCGGAAACCGGAAAAAATTATTCCCCAGCTTTATGCTCTATTCAAACAAGCGAAGAACCGACTTTTTAGGAAGGTATAACACGCCTCTCTGGGGCTCTTAGTTCAGAAATCACAGCGCTTTTGTTGGACACTTGAAGCGTTTGAAACGGGTGTTATTTTCGAAGCATTTGGTTTTTCCCGCTTTCTCGGAAGCCGGAGCAAAATATTATCCAGGTTTGTGTGGTGTTTAAAGCACCGGGGAACAGGCTTTTTAGAAAGGTGTAACACACCTCCCTAGGGCTCTTAATTTAGAAATTACAGCGCTTTTTGTGGGACACTTGAAACGGTTGAAACGGGTGTTATTTTCGAAGCATTTGGTTTTTCTCACCTTCTCGGAAACCGGAAAAAAATTATTCCCCAGGTTTATGTGGTATTCAAACAAGCGAAGAACCGACTTTTTAGGAAGGTGCAACACGCCTCCCTAGGGATCTTAGTTTATAAATTACTACGCTTTTTGTTGGACACTTGAAACGGGTGTTATTTTCGAAGCATTTTGTTTTTCTCACCTTCTCGGAAACCTTAGCAAAATATTCCACAGGTTTGTATGGCGCTTAAAACAGCGGAGAACAGGCATTTTAGTAGGGTGTAACACACCTCCCTGGGGCTTTTAGTTTAGAAATCACAGCGCTTTTGTGGGACACTTCAAGCGTTTGAAACGGGTGTTATTTTCGAAGCATTTGGTTTTTCCCGCTTTCTCGGAAACCGGAGCAAAATATTCCCCAGGTTTGTATGGTATTTAAAGCACCGGGGAACAGGCTTTTTAGAAAGGTGTAACACACCTCCCTAGGGCTCTTAATTTAGAAATTACAGCGCTTTTTGTGGGACACTTGAAACGGTTGGAACGGGTGTTATTTTCGAAGCATTTGGTTTTTCTCACCTTCTCGGAAACCGGAAAAAACTATTCCCCAGGTTTATGTGGTATTCAAACATGCGAAGAACCGACTTTTTAGAAAGGTGCAACACGCCTCCCTATGGATCTTAGTTTAGAAATTACAGCGCTTTTTGTTGGACACTTGAAACGGGTGTTATTTTCGAAGCATTTTGTTTTTCTCAACTTCTCGGAAACCGGAACAAAATATTCCACAGGTTTGTGTGGTATTTAAAGCACCGGGGAACAGGCTTTTTAGAATGGTGTAACACACCTCCCTAGGGGTCTTAGTTTAGAAATTACAGCGCTTTTTGTGGGACACTTGAAACGGTTGAAACGGGTGTTATTTTCGAAGCAATTGGTTTTTCTCACCTTCTCGGAAACCGGAAAAAATTATTCCCCAGCTTTGTGTGGTATTTAAAGCAGCGGGGAACAGGCTTTTTAGAAAAGTGTAAGACACCTCTCTATGGCTCTTAGTTTAGAAATTACAACGCTTTTTGTGGGACACTTGAAACGGTTGAAACGATTGTTATTTTCGAAGCATCTGGTTTTTCTCACCTTCTCGGAAACCGGAAAAAAATATTCCCCACATTTATATGGTGTTCAAACAAGCGAATAACCGACTTTTTAGGATGGTATAACACGCCTCCCTAGGGCTCTTAATTTAGAAACTACAGCGCTTTTTGTGGAACTCTTGAAACGGTTGAAACGGGTGTTATTTTCGAAGCATTTGGTTTTTCTCACATTCTCGGAAACCGGAAAAAACTATTCCCCAGGTTTGTGTGGTGTTTAAAGCACCGGAGAACAGGCTTTTTAGAAAGGTGTAACACACCTCTCTACGGCTCTTAGTTTAGAAATTACAGCGCTTTTTGTGGGACACTTGAAACGGTTGAAACGGGTGTTATTTTCGAAGCAATTGGTTTTTCTCACCTTCTCGGAAACCGGAAAAAACTATTCCCCAGGTTTATGTGGTGTTCAAACAAGCGAAGAACCGACTTTTTAGAAAGGTGCAACACGCCTCCCTATGGATCTTAGTTTAGAAATTACAGCGCTTTTTGTTGGACACTTGAAACGGGTGTTATTTTCGAAGCATTTTGTTTTTCTCACCTTCTCGGAAACCGGAGCAAAATATTCCACAGGTTTGTGTGGTATTTAAAGCACCGGGGAACAGGCTTTTTAGAAAGGTGTAACACACCTCCCTAGGGCTCTTAGTTTAGAAATTACAGCGCTTTTTGTGGGACACTTGAAACGGTTGAAACGGGTGTTATTTTCGAAGCAATTGGTTTTTCTCACCTTCTCGGAAACCGGAAAAAATTATTCCCCAGCTTTGTGTGGTATTTAAAGTAGCGGGGAACAGGCTTTTTAGAAAAGTGTAAGACACCTCTCTATGGCTCTTAGTTTAGAAATTACAACGCTTTTTGTGGGACACTTGAAACGGTTGAAACGATTGTTATTTTCGAAGCATCTGGTTTTTCTCACCTTCTCGGAAACCGGAAAAAAATATTCCCCAGATTTATATGGTGTTCAAACAAGCGAATAACCGACTTTTTAGGATGGTATAACACGCCTCCCTAGGGCTCTGAATTTAGAAACTACAGCGCTTTTTGTGGAACTCTTGAAACGGTTGAAACGGGTGTTATTTTCCAAGCATTTGGTTTTTCTCACATTCTTGGAAACCGGAAAAAACTATTCCCCAGGTTTGTGTGGTGTTTAAAGCACCGGAGAACAGGCTTTTTAGAAAGGTGTAACACACCTCTCTACGGCTCTTAGTTTAGAAATTACTACGCTTTTTGTGGGACACTTGAAACGGTTGAAACGGGTGTTATTTTCGAAGCATTTGTTTTTTCTCGCTTTCTCGGAAACCGGAACAAAATATTCCACAGGTTTGTATGGCGTTTAAAACAGCGGAGAACAGGCATTTTAGTAGGGTGTAACACACCTCCCTGGGGCTCTTAGTTTAGAAATCACAGCGCTTTTGTGGGACACTTGAAGCGGTTGAAACGGGTGTTATTTTCGAAGCATTTGGTTTTTAACGCTTTCTCGGCAAGCGGAGCAAAATATTCCCCAAGTTTGTATGGCGTTTAAAACTGCATAGAACATGCATTTTAGGAAGATGTAACGCATGTACTTATGGCCCTTAGTTTAGAAACTACAGCGCTTTTTGTGGGACACTTGAAACTGTTGAAACGGGTATTACTTTCGAAGCATTTGATTTTTCTCACCTTCTCGGAAATTGGAAAACACCATTCTTCAGCTTTACGAGTTATTCAAAACAGCGAAGAACCGGCTTTGTAGAAAGGTGTAACACACCTCTCTAGGGCTCTTAGTTTAGAAATTACAACGCTTTATGTGGGACACTTGAAACGGTTGAAACGGGTGTTATTTTCAAAGCATTTGTTTTTTCTCGCTTTCTCGGAAACCGGAACAAAATATTCCCCAAGTTTGTATGGCGTTTAAAACTGCGGAGAACAGGCATTTTAGTAGGGTGTAACACACCTCCGTGGGGCTCTTAGTTTAGAAATGACAGCGCTTTTATGGGACACTTGAAGCGGTTGAAACGGGTGTTATTTTCGAAGCATTTGGTTTTTCCCGCTTTCTCGGAAACCGGAGCAAAATATTCCCCAAGTTTGTACGGCGTTTAAAACTGCATAGAACGTGCATTTTAGGAAGGTGTAACGCATGTACTTATGGCCCTTAGTTTAGAAATTACAGCGCTTTTTGTGGGACACTTGAAACTGTTGAAACGGGTGTTATTTTCGAAGCATTTGATTTTTCCCACCTTCTCGGAAATTGGAAAACACCATTCTTCAGCTTTACGTGTTATTCAAAGCAGCGAAGAACCCGCTTTTTAGGAGGGTATAACACACATCTCTAGGGGTCTCGGTTTAGAAATTACAACACTTTTTGTGGGAGACTTGAAATGGTTGAAACGTGTGTTATATTCGAAGCATTTAGTTTTTCTCACCTTATCGGGAACCGGAAAAAACGATTCCCCAGCTTTGTGTGGTATTTAAAGCAGCGGGGAACAGGCTTTTTAGAAAAGTGTAAGACACCTCTCTATGGCTCTTAGTTTAGAAATTACAATGCTTTTTGTGGGACACTTGAAACGGTTGAAACGATTGTTATTTTCGAAGCATCTGGTTTTTCTCACCTTCTCGGAAACCGGAAAAAATTATTCCCCAGTTTTGTGTGCTATTTAAAGCAACGGGGAAAAAGCTTTTTAGGAAGGTGTAACACATCTCTCTAGGGCTCTTAGTTTAGAAATTACAACACTTTTTGTGGGACACTTGAATCGGTTGAAACTGGTGTTATTTTCGAAGAATTTGGTTTTTCTCACCTTCTCGGAAACCGGAAAAAATTATTCCCCAGCTTTGTGTGGTATTTAAAGCAGCGGGGAACAGGCTTTTTAGAAAAGTGTAAGACACCTCTCTATGGCTCTTAGTTTAGAAATTACAACGCTTTTTGTGGGACACTTGAAACGGTTGAAACGATTGTTATTTTCGAAGCATCTGGTTTTTCTCACCTTCTCGGAAACCGGAAAAAAATATTCCCCAGATTTATATGGTGTTCAAACAAGCGAATAACCGACTTTTTAGGATGGTATAACACGCCTCCCTAGGGCTCTGAATTTAGAAACTACAGCGCTTTTTGTGGAACTCTTGAAACGGTTGAAACGGGTGTTATTTTCCAAGCATTTGGTTTTTCTCACATTCTTGGAAACCGGAAAAAACTATTCCCCAGGTTTGTGTGGTGTTTAAAGCACCGGAGAACAGGCTTTTTAGAAAGGTGTAACACACCTCTCTACGGCTCTTAGTTTAGAAATTACAACGCTTTTTGTGGGACACTTGAAACGGTTGAAACGGGTGTTATTTTCGAAGCATTTGTTTTTTCTCGCTTTCTCGGAAACCGGAACAAAATATTCCACAGGTTTGTATGGCGTTTAAAACAGCGGAGAACAGGCATTTTAGTAGGGTGTAACACACCTCCCTGGGGCTCTTAGTTTAGAAATCACAGCGCTTTTGTGGGACACTTGAAGCGGTTGAAACGGGTGTTATTTTCGAAGCATTTGGTTTTTAACGCTTTCTCGGCAAGCGGAGCAAAATATTCCCCAAGTTTGTATGGCGTTTAAAACTGCATAGAACATGCATTTTAGGAAGATGTAACGCATGTACTTATGGCCCTTAGTTTAGAAACTACAGCGCTTTTTGTGGGACACTTGAAACTGTTGAAACGGGTATTACTTTCGAAGCATTTGATTTTTCTCACCTTCTCGGAAATTGGAAAACACCATTCTTCAGCTTTACGAGTTATTCAAAACAGCGAAGAACCGGCTTTGTAGAAAGGTGTAACACACCTCTCTAGGGCTCTTAGTTTAGAAATTACAACGCTTTATGTGGGACACTTGAAACGGTTGAAACGGGTGTTATTTTCGAAGCATTTGTTTTTTCTCGCTTTCTCGGAAACCGGAACAAAATATTCCCCAAGTTTGTATGGCGTTTAAAACTGCGGAGAACAGGCATTTTAGTAGGGTGTAACACACCTCCGTGGGGCTCTTAGTTTAGAAATGACAGCGCTTTTATGGGACACTTGAAGCGGTTGAAACGGGTGTTATTTTCGAAGCATTTGGTTTTTCCCGCTTTCTCGGAAACCGGAGCAAAATATTCCCCAAGTTTGTACGGCGTTTAAAACTGCATAGAACGTGCATTTTAGGAAGGTGTAACGCATGTACTTATGGCCCTTAGTTTAGAAATTACAGCGCTTTTTGTGGGACACTTGAAACTGTTGAAACGGGTGTTATTTTCGAAGCATTTGATTTTTCCCACCTTCTCGGAAATTGGAAAACACCATTCTTCAGCTTTACGTGTTATTCAAAGCAGCGAAGAACCCGCTTTTTAGGAGGGTATAACACACATCTCTAGGGGTCTCGGTTTAGAAATTACAACACTTTTTGTGGGAGACTTGAAATGGTTGAAACGTGTGTTATATTCGAAGCATATAGTTTTTCTCACCTTATCGGGAACCGGAAAAAATGATTCCCCAGCTTTGTGTGGTATTTAAAGCAGCGGGGAACAGGCTTTTTAGAAAAGTGTAAGACACCTCTCTATGGCTCTTAGTTTAGAAATTACAATGCTTTTTGTGGGACACTTGAAACGGTTGAAACGATTGTTATTTTCGAAGCATCTGGTTTTTCTCACCTTCTCGGAAACCGGAAAAAATTATTCCCCAGTTTTGTGTGCTATTTAAAGCAACGGGGAAAAAGCTTTTTAGGAAGGTGTAACGCATCTCTCTAGGGCTCTTAGTTTAGAAATTACAACACTTTTTGTGGGACACTTGAATCGGTTGAAACTGGTGTTATTTTCGAAGAATTTGGTTTTTCTCACCTTCCCGGAAACCGGAAAAAATTATTCCCCAGTTTTGTGAGGTATTTAAAGCACCGGGGAACAGGCTTTTTAGAAATTGTAACACACCTCTCTAGGGCTCTTAGCTTAGAAATTGCGACACTTTGTGTGGGACAATTGAAACGGTTGAAACGGGTGTTATTTTCGAAGCATTTGTTTTTTCTCGCTTTCTCGGAAACCGGAACAAAATATTCCACAGGTTTGTATGGCGTTTAAAACAGCGGAGAACAGGCATTTTAGTAGGGTGTAACACACCTCCCTGGGGATCTTAGTTTAGAAATCACAGCGCTTTTGTGGGACACTTCAAGCGTTTGAAACGGGTGTTATTTTCGAAGCATTTGGTTTTTCCCGCTTTCTCGGAAACCGGAGCAAAATATTCCCCAGGTTTGTGTGATATTTAAAGCACCGGGGAACAGGCTTTTTAGAAAGGTGTAACACACCTCCCTAGGGCTCTTAATTTAGAAATTACAGCGCTTTTTGTGGGACACTTGAAACGGTTGAAACGGGTGTTATTTTCGAAGCATTTGGTTTTTCTCACCTTCTCGGAAACCGGAAAAAACTATTCCCCAGGTTTATGTGGTGTTCAAACAAGCGAAGAACCGACTTTTTAGAAAGGTGCAACACGCCTCCCTGTGGATCTTAGTTTAGAAATTACAGCGCATTATGTTGGACACTTGAAACGGGTGTTATTTTCGAAGCATTTTGTTTTTCTCACCTTCTCGGAAACCGGAGCAAAATATTCCACAGGTTTGTATGGTATTTAAAGCACCGGGGAACAGGCTTTTTAGAAAGGTGTAACACACCTCCCTAGGGCTCTTAGTTTAGAAATTACAGCGCTTTTTGTGGGACACTTGAAACGGTTGAAACGGGTGTTATTTTCGAAGCAATTGGTTTTTCTCACCTTCTCGGAAACCGGAAAAAATTATTCCCCAGCTTTGTGTGGTATTTAAAGCAGCGGGGAACAGGCTTTTTAGAAAAGTGTAAGACACCTCTCTATGGCTCTTAGTTTAGAAATTACAACGCTTTTTGTGGGACACTTGAAACGGTTGAAACGATTGTTATTTTCGAAGCATCTGGTTTTTCTCACCTTCTCGGAAACCGGAAAAAAATATTCACCAAATTTATATGGTGTTCAAACAAGCGAATAACCGACTTTTTAGGATGGTATAACACGCCTCCCTAGGGCTCTTGATTTAGAAACTACAGCGCTTTTTGTGGAACTCTTGAAACGGTTGAAACGGGTGTTATTTTCGAAGCATTTGGTTTTTCTCACATTCTCGGAAACCGGAAAAAACTATTCCCCAGGTTTGTGTGGTATTTAAAGCACCGGAGAACAGGCTTTTTAGAAAGGTGTAACACACCTCTCTACAGCTCTTAGTTTAGAAATTACAACGCTTTTTGTGGGACACTTGAAACGGTTGAAACGGGTGTTATTTTCGAAGCATTTGTTTTTTCTCGCTTTCTCGGAAACCGGAACAAAATATTCCACAGGTTTGTATGGCGTTTAAAACAGCGGAGAACAGGCATTTTAGTAGGGTGTAACACACCTCCCTGGGGCTCTTAGTTTAGAAATCACAGCGCTTTTGTGGGACACTTGAAGCGGTTGAAACGGGTGTTATTTTCGAAGCATTTGGTTTTTAACGCTTTCTCGGCAAGCGGAGCAAAATATTCCCCAAGTTTGTATGGCGTTTAAAACTGCATAGAACATGCATTTTAGGAAGATGTAACGCATGTACTTATGGCCCTTAGTTTAGAAACTACAGCGCTTTTTGTGGGACACTTGAAACTGTTGAAACGGGTATTACTTTCGAAGCATTTGATTTTTCTCACCTTCTCGGAAATTGGAAAACACCATTCTTCAGCTTTACGAGTTATTCAAAACAGCGAAGAACCGGCTTTGTAGAAAGGTGTAACACACCTCTCTAGGGCTCTTAGTTTAGAAATTACAACGCTTTATGTGGGACACTTGAAACGGTTGAAACGGGTGTTATTTTCGAAGCATTTGTTTTTTCTCGCTTTCTCGGAAACCGGAACAAAATATTCCCCAAGTTTGTATGGCGTTTAAAACTGCGGAGAACAGGCATTTTAGTAGGGTGTAACACACCTCCGTGGGGCTCTTAGTTTAGAAATGACAGCGCTTTTATGGGACACTTGAAGCGGTTGAAACGGGTGTTATTTTCGAAGCATTTGGTTTTTCCCGCTTTCTCGGAAACCGGAGCAAAATATTCCCCAAGTTTGTACGGCGTTTAAAACTGCATAGAACGTGCATTTTAGGAAGGTGTAACGCATGTACTTATGGCCCTTAGTTTAGAAATTACAGCGCTTTTTGTGGGACACTTGAAACTGTTGAAACGGGTGTTATTTTCGAAGCATTTGATTTTTCCCACCTTCTCGGAAATTGGAAAACACCATTCTTCAGCTTTACGTGTTATTCAAAGCAGCGAAGAACCCGCTTTTTAGGAGGGTATAACACACATCTCTAGGGGTCTCGGTTTAGAAATTACAACACTTTTTGTGGGAGACTTGAAATGGTTGAAACGTGTGTTATATTCGAAGCATTTAGTTTTTCTCACCTTATCGGGAACCGGAAAAAATGATTCCCCAGCTTTGTGTGGTATTTAAAGCAGCGGGGAACAGGCTTTTTAGAAAAGTGTAAGACACCTCTCTATGGCTCTTAGTTTAGAAATTACAATGCTTTTTGTGGGACACTTGAAACGGTTGAAACGATTGTTATTTTCGAAGCATCTGGTTTTTCTCACCTTCTCGGAAACTGGAAAAAATTATTCCCCAGTTTTGTGTGCTATTTAAAGCAACGGGGAAAAAGCTTTTTAGGAAGGTGTAACACATCTCTCTAGGGCTCTTAGTTTAGAAATTACAACACTTTTTGTGGGACACTTGAATCGGTTGAAACTGGTGTTATTTTCGAAGAATTTGGTTTTTCTCACCTTCTCGGAAACCGGAAAAAATTATTCCCCAGTTTTGTGAGGTATTTAAAGCACCGGGGAACAGGCTTTTTAGAAATTGTAACACACCTCTCTAGGGCTCTTAGCTTAGAAATTGCGACACTTTGTGTGGGACAATTGAAACGGTTGAAACGGGTGTTATTTTCGAAGCATTTGTTTTTTCTCGCTTTCTCGGAAACCGGAACAAAATATTCCACAGGTTTGTATGGCGTTTAAAACAGCGGAGAACAGGCATTTTAGTAGGGTGTAACACACCTCCCTGGGGATCTTAGTTTAGAAATCACAGCGCTTTTGTGGGACACTTCAAGCGTTTGAAACGGGTGTTATTTTCGAAGCATTTGGTTTTTCCCGCTTTCTCGGAAACCGGAGCAAAATATTCCCCAGGTTTGTGTGGCATTTAAAGCACCGGGGAACAGGCTTTTTAGAAAGGTGTAACACACCTCCCTAGGGCTCTTAATTTAGAAATTACAGCGCTTTTTGTGGGACACTTGAAACGGTTGAAACGGGTGTTATTTTCGAAGCATTTGGTTTTTCTCACCTTCTCGGAAACCGGAAAAAACTATTCCCCAGGTTTATGTGGTGTTCAAACAAGCGAAGAACCGACTTTTTAGAAAGGTGCAACACGCCTCCCTGTGGATCTTAGTTTAGAAATTACAGCGCTTTTTGTTGGACACTTGAAACGGGTGTTATTTTCGAAGCATTTTGTTTTTCTCACCTTCTCGGAAACCGGAAAAAACTATTCCCCAGGTTTATATGGTATTCAAACAAGCGAAGGACCGACTTTTTAGGATGGTGCAACACCCCTCCCGGGGGATCTTAGTTTAGAAATTACAACGCTTTTTGTGAGACACTTGAAACGGTTGAAACGGGTGTTATTTTCGAAGCAATTGGTTTTTCTCACCTTCTCGGAAACCGGAAAAAATTATTCCCCAGCTTTGTGTGGTATTTAAAGCAGCGGGGAACAGGCTTTTTAGAAAAGTGTAAGACACCTCTCTATGGCTCTTAGTTTAGAAATTACAACGCTTTTTGTGGGACACTTGAAACGGTTGAAACGATTGTTATTTTCGAAGCATCTGGTTTTTCTCACCTTCTCGGAAACCGGAAAAAAATATTCACCAAATTTATATGGTGTTCAAACAAGCGAATAACCGACTTTTTAGGATGGTATAACACGCCTCCCTAGGGCTCTTGATTTAGAAACTACAGCGCTTTTTGTGGAACTCTTGAAACGGTTGAAACGGGTGTTATTTTCGAAGCATTTGGTTTTTCTCACATTCTCGGAAACCGGAAAAAACTATTCCCCAGGTTTGTGTGGTATTTAAAGCACCGGAGAACAGGCTTTTTAGAAAGGTGTAACACACCTCTCTACGGCTCTTAGTTTAGAAATTACAACGGTTTTTGTGGGACACTTGAAACGGTTGAAACGGGTGTTATTTTCGAAGCATTTGGTTTTTCTCACCTTCTCCGAAACCGGAAAAAACTATTCCCCAGGTTTATGTGGTGTTCAAACAAGCGAAGAACCGACTTTTTAGGATGGTGCAACACCCCTCCCGGGGGATCTTAGTTTAGAAATTACAACGCTTTTTGTGAGACACTTGAAACGGTTGAAACGGGTGTTATTTTCGAAGCAATTGGTTTTTCTCACATTCTCGGAAACCGGAAAAAACTATTCCCCAGGTTTATGTGGTGTTCAAACAAGCGAAGAACCGACTTTTTAGAAAGGTGCAACACGCCTCCCTGTGGATCTTAGTTTAGAAATTACAACACTTTTTGTGGGACACTTGAAACGGTTGAAACGGGTGTTATTTTCGAAGCATTTGGTTTTTCTCACATTCTCGGAAACCGGAAAAAACTATTCCCCAGGTTTATATGGTATTCAAACAAGCGAAGGACCGACTTTTTAGGATGGTGCAACAGCCCTCCCGGGGGATCTTAGTTTAGAAATTACAACGCTTTTTGTGAGACACTTGAAACGGTTGAAACGGGTGTTATTTTCGAAGCAATTGGTTTTTCTCACCTTCTCGGAAACCGGAAAAAATTATTCCCCAGCTTTGTGTGGTATTTAAAGCAGCGGGGAACAGGCTTTTTAGAAAAGTGTAAGACACCTCTCTATGGCTCTTAGTTTAGAAATTACAACGCTTTTTGTGGGACACTTGAAACGGTTGAAACGATTGTTATTTTCGAAGCATCTGGTTTTTCTCACCTTCTCGGAAACCGGAAAAAAATATTCACCAAATTTATATGGTGTTCAAACAAGCGAATAACCGACTTTTTAGGATGGTATAACACGCCTCCCTAGGGCTCTTGATTTAGAAACTACAGCGCTTTTTGTGGAACTCTTGAAACGGTTGAAACGGGTGTTATTTTCGAAGCATTTGGTTTTTCTCACATTCTCGGAAACCGGAAAAAACTATTCCCCAGGTTTGTGTGGTATTTAAAGCACCGGAGAACAGGCTTTTTAGAAAGGTGTAACACACCTCTCTACGGCTCTTAGTTTAGAAATTACAACGGTTTTTGTGGGACACTTGAAACGTTTGAAACGGGTGTTATTTTCGAAGCATTTGTTTTTTCTCGCTTTCTCGGAAACCGGAACAAAATATTCCACAGGTTTGTATGGCGTTTAAAACAGCGGAGAACAGGCATTTTAGTAGGGTGTAACACACCTCCCTGGGGCTCTTAGTTTAGAAATCACAGCGCTTTTGTGGGACACTTGAAGCGGTTGAAACGGGTGTTATTTTCGAAGCATTTGGTTTTTAACGCTTTCTCGGAAAGCGGAGCAAAATATTCCCCAAGTTTGTATGGCGTTTAAAACTGCATAGAACATGCACTTTAGGAAGATGTAACGCATGTACTTATGGCCCTTAGTTTAGAAACTACAGCGCTTTTTGTGGGACACTTGAAACTGTTGAAACGGGTATTACTTTCGAAGCATTTGATTTTTCTCACCTTCTCGGAAATTGGAAAACACCATTCTTCAGCTTTACGAGTTATTCAAAACAGCGAAGAACCGGCTTTTTAGAAAGGTGTAACACACCTCTCTAGGGCTCTTAGTTTAGAAATTACAACGCTTTATGTGGGACACTTGAAACGGTTGAAACGGGTGTTATTTTCGAAGCAATTGTTTTTTCTCGCTTTCTCGGAAACCGGAACAAAATATTCCCCAAGTTTGTATGGCGTTTAAATCTGCGGAGAACAGGCATTTTAGTAGGGTGTAACACACCTCCGTGGGGCTCTTAGTTTAGAAATGACAGCGCTTTTATGGGACACTTGAAGCGGTTGAAACGGGTGTTATTTTCGAAGCATTTGGTTTTTCCCGCTTTCTCGGAAACCGGAGCAAAATATTCCCCAAGTTTGTACGGCGTTTAAAACTGCATAGAACGTGCATTTTAGGAAGGTGTAACGCATGTACTTATGGCCCTTAGTTTAGAAATTACAGGGCTTTTTGTGGGACACTTGAAACTGTTAAAACGGGAGTTATTTTCGAAGCATTTGATTTTTCCCACCTTCTGGGAAATTGGAAAACACCATTCTTCAGCTTTACGAGTTATTCAAAACAGCGAAGAACCTGCTTTTTAGGAGGGTATAACACACATCTCTAGGGGTCTCGGTTTAGAAATTACAACACTTTTTGTGGGACACTTGAAACGGTTGAAACGTGTGTTATATTCGAAGCATTTGGTTTTTCTCACCTTATCGGAAACCGGAAAAAATGATTCCCCAGCTTTGTGTGGTATTTAAAGCAGCGGGGAACAGGCTTTTTAGAAAAGGGTAAGACACCTCTCTATGGCTCTTAGTTTAGAAATTACAATGCTTTTTGTGGGACACTTGAAACGGTTGAAACGATTGTTATTTTCGAAGCATCTGGTTTTTCTCACCTTCTCGGAAACCGGAAAAAAATATTCCCCAGATTTATATGGTGTTCAAACAAGCGAATAACCGACTTTTTAGGAAGGTATAACACGCCCCCCCTGGGGCTCTTAATTTAGAAACTACAGCGCTTTTTGTGGAACACTTGAAACGGTTGAAACGGGTGTTATTTTCGAAGCATTTGGTTTTTCTCACATTCTCGGAAACCGGAAAAAACTATTCCCCAGGTTTATGTGGTGTTCAAATAAGGAAGAACCGACATTTTAGGCAGGTGCAGCACCCCTCCCGGGGGATCTTAGTTTATAAATTACAACGCTTTTTGTGGGACACTTGAAACGTTTGAAACGGGTGTTATTTTCGAAGCATTTGGTTTTTCTCACCTTCTCGGAAACCTGAGCAAAATATTCCCCAGGTTTGTGTGGTATTCAAACAAGCGAAGAACCAGCTTTTTAGGAAGGTGCAACACGCCTCCCTAGGGATCTTAGTTTAGAAATTACAACGCTTTTTGTTGGACACTTGAAACGGGTGTTATTTTCGAAGCATTTTGTTTTTCTCACCTTCTCGGAAACCGGAAAAAAATATTCCCCAGCTTTGTGTGGTATTTAAAGCAGCGGGGAACAGGCTTTTTAGAAAAGTGTAAGACACCTCTCTATGGCTCTTAGTTTTGAAATTACAACGCTTTATGTGGGACACTTGAAACGGTTGAAACGATTGTTATTTTCGAAGCATCTGGTTTTTCTCACCTTCTCGGAAACCGGAGAAGCTATTCCCCAGGTTTGTGTGGTATTTAAAGCACCGGGGAACAGGCTTTTTAGAAAGTGTAACACACCTCTCTACGGCTCTTAGTTTAGAAATTACAACGCTTTTTGTGGGACACTTGAAACGGTTGAAACGGGTGTTATTTTCGAAGCATTTGTTTTTTCTCGCTTTCTCGGAAACCGGAACAAAATATTCCACAGGTTTGTATGGCGTTTAAAACAGCGGAGAACAGGCATTTTAGTAGGGTGTAACACACCTCACTGGGGCTCTTAGTTTAGAAATCACAGCGCTTTTGTTGGACACTTGAAGCGGTTGAAACTGGTGTTATTTTCGAAGAATTTGGTTTTTCTCACCTTCTCGGAAACCGGAAAAAATTATTCCCCAGTTTTGTGAGGTATTTAAAGCACCGGGGAACAGGCTTTTTAGAAATTGTAACACACCTCTATAGGGCTCTTAGCTTAGAAATTGCGACACTTTGTGTGGGACAATTGAAACGGTTGAAACGGGTGTTATTTTCGAAGCATTTGTTTTTTCTCGCTTTCTCGGAAACCGGAACAAAATATTCCACAGGTTTGTATGGCGTTTAAAACAGCGGAGAACAGGCATTTTAGTAGGGTGTAACACACCTCCCTGGGGATCTTAGTTTAGAAATCACAGCGCTTTTGTGGGACACTTCAAGCGTTTGAAACGGGTGTTATTTTCGAAGCATTTGGCTTTTCCCGCTTTCTCGGAAACCGGAGCAAAATATTCCCCAGGTTTGTGTGGTATTTAAAGCACCGGGGAACAGGCTTTTTAGAAAGGTGTAACACACCTCACTAGGGCTCTTAATTTAGAAATTACAGCGCTTTTTGTGTGACACTTGAAACGGTTGAAACGGGTGTTATTTTCGAAGCATTTGGTTTTTCTCACCTTCTCGGAAACCGGAAAAAACTATTCCCCAGGTTTATGTGGTGTTCAAACAAGCGAAGAACCGACTTTTTAGAAAGGTGCAACACGCCTCCCTATGGATCTTAGTTTAGAAATTACAGCGCTTTTTGTTGGACACTTGAAACGGGTGTTATTTTCGAAGCATTTTGTTTTTCTCACCTTCTCGGAAACCGGAGCAAAATATTCCACAGGTTTGTGTGGTATTTAAAGCACCGGGGAACAGGCTTTTTAGAAAGGTGTAACACACCTCCCTAGGGCTCTTAGTTTAGAAATTACAGCGCTTTTTGTGGGACACTTGAAACGGTTGAAACGGGTGTTATTTTCGAAGCAATTGGTTTTTCTCACCTTCTCGGAAACCGGAAAAAATTATTCCCCAGCTTTGAGTGGTATTTAAAGCAGCGGGGAACAGGCTTTTTAGAAAAGTGTAAGACACCTCTCTATGGCTCTTAGTTTAGAAATTACAACGCTTTTTGTGGGACACTTCAAACGGTTGAAACGATTGTTATTTTCGAAGCATCTGGTTTTTCTCACTTTCTCGGAAACCGGAAAAAAATATTCACCAAATTTATATGGTGTTCAAACAAGCGAATAACCGACTTTTTAGGATGGTATAACACGCCTCCCTAGGGCTCTTGATTTAGAAACTACAGCGCTTTTTGTGGAACTCTTGAAACGGTTGAAACGGGTGTTATTTTCGAAGCATTTGGTTTTTCTCACATTCTCGGAAACCGGAAAAAACTATTCCCCAGGTTTGTGTGGTATTTAAAGCACCGGAGAACAGGCTTTTTAGAAAGGTGTAACACACCTCTCTACGGCTCTTAGTTTAGAAATTACAACGGTTTTTGTGGGACACTTGAAACGTTTGAAACGGGTGTTATTTTCGAAGCATTTGTTTTTTCTCGCTTTCTCGGAAACCGGAACAAAATATTCCACAGGTTTGTATGGCGTTTAAAACAGCGGAGAACAGGCATTTTAGTAGGGTGTAACACACCTCCCTGGGGCTCTTAGTTTAGAAATCACAGCGCTTTTGTGGGACACTTGAAGCGGTTGAAACGGGTGTTATTTTCGAAGCATTTGGTTTTTAACGCTTTCTCGGAAAGCGGAGCAAAATATTCCCCAAGTTTGTATGGCGTTTAAAACTGCATAGAACATGCACTTTAGGAAGATGTAACGCATGTACTTATGGCCCTTAGTTTAGAAACTACAGCGCTTTTTGTGGGACACTTGAAACTGTTGAAACGGGTATTACTTTCGAAGCATTTGATTTTTCTCACCTTCTCGGAAATTGGAAAACACCATTCTTCAGCTTTACGAGTTATTCAAAACAGCGAAGAACCGGCTTTTTAGAAAGGTGTAACACACCTCTCTAGGGCTCTTAGTTTAGAAATTACAACGCTTTATGTGGGACACTTGAAACGGTTGAAACGGGTGTTATTTTCGAAGCAATTGTTTTTTCTCGCTTTCTCGGAAACCGGAACAAAATATTCCCCAAGTTTGTATGGCGTTTAAATCTGCGGAGAACAGGCATTTTAGTAGGGTGTAACACACCTCCGTGGGGCTCTTAGTTTAGAAATGACAGCGCTTTTATGGGACACTTGAAGCGGTTGAAACGGGTGTTATTTTCGAAGCATTTGGTTTTTCCCGCTTTCTCGGAAACCGGAGCAAAATATTCCCCAAGTTTGTACGGCGTTTAAAACTGCATAGAACGTGCATTTTAGGAAGGTGTAACGCATGTACTTATGGCCCTTAGTTTAGAAATTACAGGGCTTTTTGTGGGACACTTGAAACTGTTAAAACGGGAGTTATTTTCGAAGCATTTGATTTTTCCCACCTTCTGGGAAATTGGAAAACACCATTCTTCAGCTTTACGAGTTATTCAAAACAGCGAAGAACCTGCTTTTTAGGAGGGTATAACACACATCTCTAGGGGTCTCGGTTTAGAAATTACAACACTTTTTGTGGGACACTTGAAACGGTTGAAACGTGTGTTATATTCGAAGCATTTGGTTTTTCTCACCTTATCGGAAACCGGAAAAAATGATTCCCCAGCTTTGTGTGGTATTTAAAGCAGCGGGGAACAGGCTTTTTAGAAAAGGGTAAGACACCTCTCTATGGCTCTTAGTTTAGAAATTACAATGCTTTTTGTGGGACACTTGAAACGGTTGAAACGATTGTTATTTTCGAAGCATCTGGTTTTTCTCACCTTCTCGGAAACCGGAAAAAAATATTCCCCAGGTTTATATGGTGTTCAAACAAGCGAATAACCGACTTTTTAGGAAGGTATAACACGCCCCCCCTGGGGCTCTTAATTTAGAAACTACAGCGCTTTTTGTGGAACACTTGAAACGGTTGAAACGGGTGTTATTTTCGAAGCATTTGGTTTTTCTCACATTCTCGGAAACCGGAAAAAACTATTCCCCAGGTTTATGTGGTGTTCAAATAAGGAAGAACCGACATTTTAGGCAGGTGCAGCACCCCTCCCGGGGGATCTTAGTTTATAAATTACAACGCTTTTTGTGGGACACTTGAAACGTTTGAAACGGGTGTTATTTTCGAAGCATTTGGTTTTTCTCACCTTCTCGGAAACCTGAGCAAAATATTCCCCAGGTTTGTGTGGTATTCAAACAAGCGAAGAACCAACTTTTTAGGAAGGTGAAACACGCCTCCCTAGGGATCTTAGTTTAGAAATTACAACGCTTTTTGTTGGACACTTGAAACGGGTGTTATTTTCGAAGCATTTTGTTTTTCTCACCTTCTCGGAAACCGGAAAAAAATATTCCCCAGCTTTGTGTGGTATTTAAAGCAGCGGGGAACAGGCTTTTTAGAAAAGTGTAAGACACCTCTCTATGGCTCTTAGTTTTGAAATTACAACGCTTTATGTGGGACACTTGAAACGGTTGAAACGATTGTTATTTTCGAAGCATCTGGTTTTTCTCACCTTCTCGGAAACCGGAGAAGCTATTCCCCAGGTTTGTGTGGTATTTAAAGCACCGGGGAACAGGCTTTTTAGAAAGTGTAACACACCTCTCTACGGCTCTTAGTTTAGAAATTACAACGCTTTTTGTGGGACACTTGAAACGGTTGAAACGGGTGTTATTTTCGAAGCATTTGTTTTTTCTCGCTTTCTCGGAAACCGGAACAAAATATTCCACAGGTTTGTATGGCGTTTAAAACAGCGGAGAACAGGCATTTTAGTAGGGTGTAACACACCTCACTGGGGCTCTTAGTTTAGAAATCACAGCGCTTTTGTTGGACACTTGAAGCGGTTGAAACGGGTGTTATTTTCGAAGCATTTGGTTTTTCTCACCTTCTCGGAAACCGGAGAAGCTATTCCCCAGGTTTGTGTGGTATTTAAAGCACCGGGGAACAGGCTTTTTAGAAAGTGTAACACACCTCTCTACGACCCTTAGTTTAGAAATTACAGCGCTTTTTGTGGGACACTTGAAACTGTTGAAACGGGTGTTATTTTCGAAGCATTTGATTTTTCTCAGCTTCTCGGAAATTGGAAAACACCATTCTTCAGCTTTACGAGTTATTCAAAACAGCGAAGAACCGGCCTTTTAGGAGGGTATAACACACATCTCTATGGGTTTCAGTTTAGAAATTACAACACTTTTTGTGGGACACTTGAAACGGTTGAAACGTGTGTTATATTCGAAGCATTTGGTTTTTCTCACCTTATCGGAAACCGGAAAAAATTATTCCCCAGCTTTATGCTGCATTCAAACAGGCGAAGAACCGACTTTTTAGGAAGGTGCAACACGCCTCCCTAGGGATCTTAGTTTAGAAATTACAACGCTTTTTGTTGGAGACTTGAAACGGGTGTTATTTTCGAAGCATTTTGTTTTTCTCACCTTCTCGGAAACCGGAAAAAATTATTCCCCAGCTTTGTGTGATATTTAAAGCAGCGGGGAACAGGCTTTTGAGAAAAGTGTAAGACACCTCTCTATGGCTCTTAGTTTAGAAATTACAACGCTTTTTGTGGGACTCCTGAAACTGTTGAGACGGGTGTTATTTTCGAAGCATTTGATTTTTAACGCTTTCTCGGAAATTGGAAAACACCATTCTTCAGCTTTACAAGTTGTTCAAAACAGCGAAGAACCGGCTTTTTAGGAGGGTACAACACACATCTCTAGGGGTCTCGGTTTAGAAATTACAGCACTTTTTGTGGGACACTTGAAACTGTTGAAACGGGTATTACTTTCGAAGCATTTGTTTTTTCTCGCTTTCTCGGAAACCGGAACAAAATATTCCACAGGTTTGTATGGCGTTTAAAACAGCGGAGAACAGGCATTTTAGTAGGGTGTAACACACCTCCCTGGGGCTCTTAGTTTAGAAATCACAGCGCTTTTGTGGGACACTTGAAGCGGTTGAAACGGGTGTTTTTTTCGAAGCATTTGGTTTTTCCCGCTTTCTCGGAAACCGGAGCAAAATATTCCCCAAGTTTGTACGGCGTTTAAAACTGCATAGAACGTGCATTTTAGGAAGGTGTAACGCATGTACTTATGGCCCTTAGTTTAGAAATTACAGCGCTTTTTGTGGGACACTTGAAACTGTTGAAACGGGTGTTATTTTCGAAGCATTTGATTTTTCCCACCTTCTCGGAAATTGGAAAACACCATTCTTCAGCTTTACAAGTTATTCAAAACAGCGAAGAACCTTCTTTTTAGGAGGGTACAACACACATCTCTAGGGGTCTCGGTTTAGAAATTACAGCACTTTTTGTGGGACACTTGAAACGGTTGAAACGTGTGTTATATTCGAAGCATTTGGTTTTTCTCACCTTATCGGAAACCGGAAAAAATTATTCCCCAGTTTTGTGTGGTATTTAAAGCAGCGGGGAACAGGCTTTTTAGAAAAGTGTAAGACACCTCTGTACGGCTCTTCGTTTAGAAATTACAACACTTTTTGTAGGACACTTGAATCGGTTGAAACTGGTGTTATTTACGAAGCATTTGGTTTTTCTCACCTTCTCGGAAATTGGAAAAAATTATTCCCCAGTTTTGTGTGGTATTTTAAGCAGCGGGGAACAGGCTTTTTAGAAAAGTGTAAGTCACCTCTCTATGGCTTTCAGTTTAGAAATTACAACGCTTTTTGTGGGACACTTGAAACGGTTGAAACGGGTGTTATTTTCGAAGCATTTGTTTTTTCTCGCTTTCTCGGAAACCGGAACAAAATATTCCACAGGTTTGTATGGCGTTTAAAACAGCGGAGAACAAGCATTTTAGTAGGGTGTAACACACCTCCCTGGGCTCTTAGTTTAGAAATCACAGCGCTTTTGTGGGACACTTGAAGCGGTTGAAACGGGTGTTATTTTCGAAGCACTTGGTTTTTCCCGCTTTCTCGGAAACCGGAGCAAAATATTCCCCATGTTTGTATGGCGTTTAAAACTGCATAGAACATGCATTTTAGGAAGGTTTAACGCATGTAATTATGGCCCTTAGTTTAGAAATAACAGCGCTTTTTGTGGGACACTTGAAACTGTTGAAACGGGTGTTATTTTCGAAGCATTTGATTTTTTTCACCTTCTCGGAAATTGGAAAACACCATTCTTCAGCTTTACGAGTTATTCAAAACAGCGAAGAACCGGCTTTTTAGGAGGGTACAACACACATTTCTGGGGGTCTCGGTTTAGAAATTACGACACTGTCTGTGGGACACTTGAAACGGTTGAAACGTGTGTTATATTCGAAGCATTTGGTTTTTCTCACCTTATCGGAAACCGGAAAAAATTATTCCCCAGCTTTGTGTGGTATTTAAAGCAGCGGGGAACAGGCTTTTTAGAAAAGTGTAAGACACCTCTCTACGGCTCTTCGTTTAGAAATTACAACGCTTTTTGTGGGACACTTGAAACGGTTGAAACGATTGTTATTTTCGAAGCATCTGGTTTTTCTCACCTTCTCGGAGACTGGAAAAAATTATTCCCCAGATTTATGCTGTGTTCAAACAAACGAAGAACCGACTTTTTAGGAAGGTACAACATGCCTCCCTGGGGCTCTTAGTTTAGCAATCACAGCGCTTTTTGTGGGACACCTGAATCGTTTGAAACTGGTGTTATATTCGAAGCATTTGGTTTTTCTCACCTTATCGGAAACCGGAAAAAATTATTCCCCAGCTTTGTATGGTATTTAAAGCAGCGGGGAACAGGCTTTTTAGAAAAGTGTAAGACACCTCTGTACGGCTCTTCGTTTAGAAATTACAATGCTTTTTGTGGGACACTTGAAACGGTTGAAACGATTGTAATTTTCGAAGCATCTGGTTTTTCTCACCTTCTCGGAAACCGGAAAAAAATATTCCCCAGATTGATATGGTCTTCAAACCAGCGAACAACCGACTTTTTAGGAAGGTATAACACGCCTCCCTAGGGCTCTTAATTTAGAAACTACAGCGCTTTTTGTGGAACACTTGAAACGGTTGAAACGGGTGTTATTTTCGAAGCATTTGGTTTTTCTCACATTCTCGGAAAAAGGAAAAAAATATTCCCCAGGTTTATATGGTGTTCAAATAAGGAACAACCGACTTTTTAGGAAGGTATAACACGCCTCCCTAGGGCTCTTAATTTAGAAACTACAGCGCTTTTTGTGGGACACTTGAAACATTTGAAACGGGTGTTATTTTCGAAGCATTTGGTTTTTCTCACCTTCTCGGAAACCTGAGCAAAATATTCCCCAGGTTTGCGTGGCATTTAAAGCACCGGGGAACAGGCTTTTTAGAAAGGTGTAACACACCTCTCCAGGGCTTTCAGTTTAGAAATTACAACGCTTTTTGTGGGACACCTGAAACGGTTGAAACGGGAGTTATTTTCGAAGCATTTGTTTTTTCTCGCTTTCTCGGAAATCGGAACAAAATATTCCACAGGTTTGTATGGCGTTTAAAACAGCGGAGAACAGGCATTTTAGTAGGGTGTAACACACGTCCCTGGGCTCTTGGTTTAGAAATCACAGCGCTTTTGTGGGACACTTGAAGCGGTTGAAACGGGTGTTATTTTCGAAGCATTTGGTTTTTCCCGCTTTCTCGGAAACCGGAGCAAAATATTCCCCAAGTTTGTATGGCGTTTAAAACTGCGGAGAACAGGCATTTTAGTAGGGTGTAACACACCTCCCTGGGCTCTTAGTTTAGAAATCACAGCGCTTTTGTGGGACACTTGAAGCGGTTGAAACGTGTGTTATTTTCGAAGCATTTGGTTTTTCCCGCTTTCTCGGAAACCGGAGCAAAATATTCCCCAAGTTTGTATGGCATTTAAAACTGCATAGAACAAGCATTTTAGTAGGGTGTAACACACCTCCGTGGGGCTCTTGGTTTAGAAATGACAGCGCTTTTATGGGACACTTGAAGCGGTTGAAACGGGTGTTATTTTCGAAGCATTTGGTTTTTCCCGCTTTCTCGGAAACCGGAGCAAAATATTCCCCAAGTTTGTACGGCGTTTAAAACTGCATAGAACGTGCATTTTAGGAAGGTGTAACGCATGTACTTTTGGCCCTTAGTTTAGAAATTACAGCGCTTTTTGTGGGACACTTGAAACTGTTGAAACGGGTGTTATTTTCGAAGCATTTGATTTTTCCCACCTTCTCGGAAATTGGAAAACACCATTCTTCAGCTTTACGAGTTATTCAAAGCAGCGAAGAACCCGCTTTTTAGGAGGGTATAACACACATCTCTAGGGGTCTCGGTTTAGAAATTACAACACTTTTTGTGGGAGACTTGAAATGGTTGAAACGTGTGTTATATTCGAAGCATTT
Source organism: Volucella zonaria (assembly GCA_963966105.1). Taxonomy (NCBI): domain Eukaryota; kingdom Metazoa; phylum Arthropoda; class Insecta; order Diptera; family Syrphidae; genus Volucella; species Volucella zonaria. Next base: position 1,579,524 of record OZ014536.1, on the reverse strand, counting down.
AGTTTTTCTCACCTTATCGGGAACCGGAAAAAATGACTCCCCAGCTTTGTGTGGTATTTAAAGCAGCGGGGAACAGGCTTTTTAGAAAAGTGTAAGACACCTCTCTATGGCTCTTAGTTTAGAAATTACAATGCTTTTTGTGGGACACTTGAAACGGTTGAAACGATTGTTATTTTCGAAGCATCTGGTTTTTCTCACCTTCTCGGAAACCGGAAAAAATTATTCCCCAGTTTTGTGTGGTATTTAAAGCAACGGGGAAAAAGCTTTTTAGGAAGGTGTAACACATCTCTCTAGGGCTCTTAGTTTAGAAATTACAACACTTTTTGTGGGACACTTGAATCGGTTGAAACTGGTGTTATTTTCGAAGAATTTGGTTTTTCTCACCTTCTCGGAAACCGGAAAAAATTATTCCCCAGTTTTGTGTGGTATTTAAAGCACCGGGGAACAGGCTTTTTAGAAATTGTAACACACCTCTCTAGGGCTCTTAGTTTAGAAATTACAACGGTTTTTGTGGGACACTTGAAACGTTTGAAACGGGTGTTATTTTCGAAGCATTTGTTTTTTCTCGCTTTCTCGGAAACCGGAACAAAATATTCCACAGGTTTGTATGGCGTTTAAAACAGCGGAGAACAGGCATTTTAGTAGGGTGTAACACACCTCCCTGGGGCTCTTAGTTTAGAAATCACAGCGCTTTTGTGGGACACTTGAAGCGGTTGAAACGGGTGTTATTTTCGAAGCATTTGGTTTTTAACGCTTTCTCGGAAAGCGGAGCAAAATATTCCCCAAGTTTGTATGGCGTTTAAAACTGCATAGAACATGCACTTTAGGAAGATGTAACGCATGTACTTATGGCCCTTAGTTTAGAAACTACAGCGCTTTTTGTGGGACACTTGAAACTGTTGAAACGGGTATTACTTTCGAAGCATTTGATTTTTCTCACCTTCTCGGAAATTGGAAAACACCATTCTTCAGCTTTACGAGTTATTCAAAACAGCGAAGAACCGGCTTTTTAGAAAGGTGTAACACACCTCTCTAGGGCTCTTAGTTTAGAAATTACAACGCTTTATGTGGGACACTTGAAACGGTTGAAACGGGTGTTATTTTCGAAGCAATTGTTTTTTCTCGCTTTCTCGGAAACCGGAACAAAATATTCCCCAAGTTTGTATGGCGTTTAAATCTGCGGAGAACAGGCATTTTAGTAGGGTGTAACACACCTCCGTGGGGCTCTTAGTTTAGAAATGACAGCGCTTTTATGGGACACTTGAAGCGGTTGAAACGGATGTTATTTTCGAAGCATTTGGTTTTTCCCGCTTTCTCGGAAGCCGGAGCAAAATATTCCCCAAGTTTGTACGGCGTTTAAAACTGCATAGAACGTGCATTTTAGGAAGGTGTAACGCATGTACTTATGGCCCTTAGTTTAGAAATTACAGCGCTTTTTGTGGGACACTTGAAACTGTTAAAACGGGAGTTATTTTCGAAGCATTTGATTTTTCCCACCTTCTGGGAAATTGGAAAACACCATTCTTCAGCTTTACGAGTTATTCAAAACAGCGAAGAACCTGCTTTTTAGGAGGGTATAACACACATCTCTAGGGGTCTCGGTTTAGAAATTACATCACTTTTTGTGGGACACTTGAAACGGTTGAAACGTGTGTTATATTCGAAGCATTTGGTTTTTCTCACCTTATCGGAAACCGGAAAAAATGATTCCCCAGCTTTGTGTGGTATTTAAAGCAGCGGGGAACAGGCTTTTTAGAAAAGGGTAAGACACCTCTCTATGGCTCTTAGTTTAGAAATTACAATGCTTTTTGTGGGACACTTGAAACGGTTGAAACGATTGTTATTTTCGAAGCATCTGGTTTTTCTCACATTCTCGGAAACCGGAAAAAACTATTCCCCAGGTTTATGTGGTGTTCAAATAAGGAAGAACCGACATTTTAGGCAGGTGCAGCACCCCTCCCGGGGGATCTTAGTTTATAAATTACAACGCTTTTTGTGGGACACTTGAAACGTTTGAAACGGGTGTTATTTTCGAAGCATTTGGTTTTTCTCACCTTCTCGGAAACCTGAGCAAAATATTCCCCAGGTTTGTGTGGTATTCAAACAAGCGAAGAACCAACTTTTTAGGAAGGTGCAACACGCCTCCCTAGGGATCTTAGTTTAGAAATTACAACGCTTTTTGTTGGACACTTGAAACGGGTGTTATTTTCGAAGCATTTTGTTTTTCTCACCTTCTCGGAAACCGGAAAAAAATATTCCCCAGCTTTGTGTGGTATTTAAAGCAGCGGGGAACAGGCTTTTTAGAAAAGGGTAAGACACCTCTCTATGGCTCTTAGTTTAGAAATTACAATGCTTTTTGTGGGACACTTGAAACGGTTGAAACGATTGTTATTTTCGAAGCATCTGGTTTTTCTCACCTTCTCGGAAACCGGAAAAAAATATTCCCCAGATTTATATGGTGTTCAAACAAGCGAATAACCGACTTTTTAGGAAGGTATAACACGCCCCCCCTGGGGCTCTTAATTTAGAAACTACAGCGCTTTTTGTGGAACACTTGAAACGGTTGAAACGGGTGTTATTTTCGAAGCATTTGGTTTTTCTCACATTCTCGGAAACCGGAAAAAACTATTCCCCAGGTTTATGTGGTGTTCAAATAAGGAAGAACCGACATTTTAGGCAGGTGCAGCACCCCTCCCGGGGGATCTTAGTTTATAAATTACAACGCTTTTTGTGGGACACTTGAAACGTTTGAAACGGGTGTTATTTTCGAAGCATTTGGTTTTTCTCACCTTCTCGGAAACCTGAGCAAAATATTCCCCAGGTTTGTGTGGTATTCAAACAAGCGAAGAACCAACTTTTTAGAAAGGTGCAACACGCCTCCCTAGGGATCTTAGTTTAGAAATTACAACGCTTTTTGTTGGACACTTGAAACGGGTGTTATTTTCGAAGCATTTTGTTTTTCTCACCTTCTCGGAAACCGGAAAAAAATATTCCCCAGCTTTGTGTGGTATTTAAAGCAGCGGGGAACAGGCTTTTTAGAAAAGTGTAAGACACCTCCCTATGGCTCTTAGTTTTGAAATTACAACGCTTTATGTGGGACACTTGAAACGGTTGAAACGATTGTTATTTTCGAAGCATCTGGTTTTTCTCACCTTCTCGGAAACCGGAGAAGCTATTCCCCAGGTTTGTGTGGTATTTAAAGCACCGGGGAACAGGCTTTTTAGAAAGTGTAACACACCTCTCTACGGCTCTTAGTTTAGAAATTACAACGCTTTTTGTGGGACACTTGAAACGGTTGAAACGGGTGTTATTTTCGAAGCATTTGTTTTTTCTCGCTTTCTCGGAAACCGGAACAAAATATTCCACAGGTTTGTATGGCGTTTAAAACAGCGGGGAACAGGCATTTTAGTAGGGTGTAACACACCTCACTGGGGCTCTTAGTTTAGAAATCACAGCGCTTTTGTTGGACACTTGAAGCGGTTGAAACGGGTGTTATTTTCGAAGCATTTGGTTTTTCCCGCTTTCTTGGAAACCGGAGCAAAATATTCCCCAAGTTCGTATGGCGTTTAAAACTGCATAGAACATGCATTTTAGGAAGGTGTAACGCATGTGCTTAGGCCCTTAGTTTAGAAATTACAGCGCTTTTTGTGGGACACTTGAAACTGTTGAAACGGGTGTTATTTTCGAAGCATTTGATTTTTCTCACCTTCTCGGAAATTGGAAAACACCATCCTTCAGCTTTACGAGTTATTCAAAACAGCGAAGAAGGGAGGGTATAACACACATCTCTATGGGTTTCAGTTTAGAAATTACAACACTTTTTGTGGGACACTTGAAACGGTTGAAACGTGTGTTATATTCGAAGCATTTGGTTTTTCTCACCTTATCGGAAACCGGAAAAAATTATTCCCCAGCTTTATGCTGCATTCAAACAGGCGAAGAACCGACTTTTTAGGAAGGTGCAACACGCCTCCCTAGGGATCTTAGTTTAGAAATTACAACGCTTTTTGTTGGAGACTTGAAACGGGTGTTATTTTCGAAGCATTTTGTTTTTCTCACCTTCTCGGAAACCGGAAAAAATTATTCCCCAGCTTTGTGTGATATTTAAAGCAGCGGGGAACAGGCTTTTGAGAAAAGTGTAAGACACCTCTCTATGGCTCTTAGTTTAGAAATTACAACGCTTTTTGTGGGACTCCTGAAACTGTTGAGACGGGTGTTATTTTCGAAGCATTTGATTTTTAACGCTTTCTCGGAAATTGGAAAACACCATTCTTCAGCTTTACAAGTTATTCAAAACAGCGAAGAACCGGCTTTTTAGGAGGGTACAACACACATCTCTAGGGGTCTCGGTTTAGAAATTACAGCACTTTTTGTGGGACACTTGAAACTGTTGAAACGGGTATTACTTTCGAAGCATTTGTTTTTTCTCGCTTTCTCGGAAACCGGAACAAAATATTCCACAGGTTTGTATGGCGTTTAAAACAGCGGAGAACAGGCATTTTAGTAGGGTGTAACACACCTCCCTGGGGCTCTTAGTTTAGAAATCACAGCGCTTTTGTGGGACACTTGAAGCGGTTGAAACGGGTGTTTTTTTCGAAGCATTTGGTTTTTCCCGCTTTCTCGGAAACCGGAGCAAAATATTCCCCAAGTTTGTACGGCGTTTAAAACTGCATTGAACGTGCATTTTAGGAAGGTGTAACGCATGTACTTGTGGCCCTTAGTTTAGAAATTACAGCGCTTTTTGTGGGACACTTGAAACTGTTGAAACGGGTGTTATTTTCGAAGCATTTGATTTTTCCCACCTTCTCGGAAATTGGAAAACACCATTCTTCAGCTTTACAAGTTATTCAAAACAGCGAAGAACCTTCTTTTTAGGAGGGTACAACACACATCTCTAGGGGTCTCGGTTTAGAAATTACAGCACTTTTTGTGGGACACTTGAAACGGTTGAAACGTGTGTTATATTCGAAGCATTTGGTTTTTCTCACCTTATCGGAAACCGGAAAAAATTATTCCCCAGTTTTGTGTGGTATTTAAAGCAGCGGGGAACGGGCTTTTTAGAAAAGTGTAAGACACCTCTGTACGGCTCTTCGTTTAGAAATTACAACACTTTTTGTGGGACACTTGAATCGGTTGAAACTGGTGTTATTTACGAAGCATTTGGTTTTTCTCACCTTCTCGGAAATTGGAAAAAATTATTCCCCAGTTTTGTGTGGTATTTTAAGCAGCGGGGAACAGGCTTTTTAGAAAAGTGTAAGACACCTCTATATGGCTTTCAGTTTAGAAATTACAACGCTTTTTGTGGGACACTTGAAACGGTTGAAACGGGTGTTATTTTCGAAGCATTTGTTTTTTCTCGCTTTCTCGGAAACCGGAACAAAATATTCCACAGGTTTGTATGGCGTTTAAAACAGCGGAGAACAAGCATTTTAGTAGGGTGTAACACACCTCCCTGGGCTCTTAGTTTAGAAATCACAGCGCTTTTGTGGGACACTTGAAGCGGTTGAAACGGGTGTTATTTTCGAAGCACTTGGTTTTTCCCGCTTTCTCGGAAACCGGAGCAAAATATTCCCCATGTTTGTATGGCGTTTAAAACTGCATAGAACATGCATTTTAGGAAGGTTTAACGCATGTAATTATGGCCCTTAGTTTAGAAATAACAGCGCTTTTTGTGGGACACTTGAAACTGTTGAAACGGGTGTTATTTTCGAAGCATTTGATTTTTTTCACCTTCTCGGAAATTGGAAAACACCATTCTTCAGCTTTACGAGTTATTCAAAACAGCGAAGAACCGGCTTTTTAGGAGGGTACAACACACATTTCTGGGGGTCTCGGTTTAGAAATTACGACACTTTCTGTGGGACACTTGAAACGGTTGAAACGTGTGTTATATTCGAAGCATTTGGTTTTTCTCACCTTATCGGAAACCGGAAAAAATTATTCCCCAGCTTTGCGTGGTATTTAAAGCAGCGGGGAACAGGCTTTTTAGAAAAGTGTAAGACACCTCTCTACGGCTCTTCGTTTAGAAATTACAACGCTTTTTGTGGGACACTTGAAACGGTTGAAACGATTGTTATTTTCGAAGCATCTGGTTTTTCTCACCTTCTCGGAGACTGGAAAAAATTATTCCCCAGATTTATGCTGTGTTAAAACAAACGAAGAACCGACTTTTTAGGAAGGTATAACATGCCTCCCTGGGGCTCTTAGTTTAGCAATCACAGCGCTTTTTGTGGGACACCTGAATCGTTTGAAACTGGTGTTATATTCGAAGCATTTGGTTTTTCTCACCTTATCGGAAACCGGAAAAAATTATTCCCCAGCTTTGTATGGTATTTAAAGCAGCGGGGAACAGGCTTTTTAGAAAAGTATAAGACACCTCTGTACGGCTCTTCGTTTAGAAATTACAACGCTTTTTGTGGGACACTTGAAACGGTTGAAACGATTGTAATTTTCGAAGCATCTGGTTTTTCTCACCTTCTCGGAAACCGGAAAAAAATATTCCCCAGATTGATATGGTCTTCAAACCAGCGAACAACCGACTTTTTAGGAAGGTATAACACGCCTCCCTAGGGCTCTTAATTTAGAAACTACAGCGCTTTTTGTGGAACACTTGAAACGGTTGAAACGGGTGTTATTTTCGAAGCATTTGGTTTTTCTCACATTCTCGGAAAAAGGAAAAAAATATTCCCCAGGTTTATATGGTGTTCAAATAAGGAACAACCGACTTTTTAGGAAGGTATAACACGCCTCCCTAGGGCTCTTAATTTAGAAACTAAAGCGCTTTTTGTGGGACACTTGAAACATTTGAAACGGGTGTTATTTTCGAAGCATTTGGTTTTTCTCACCTTCTCGGAAACCTGAGCAAAATATTCCCCAGGTTTGCGTGGCATTTAAAGCACCGGGGAACAGGCTTTTTAGAAAGGTGTAACACACCTCTCCAGGGCTTTCAGTTTAGAAATTACAACGCTTTTTGTGGGACACCTGAAACGGTTGAAACGGGAGTTATTTTCGAAGCATTTGTTTTTTCTCGCTTTCTCGGAAATCGGAACAAAATATTCCACAGGTTTGTATGGCTTTTAAAACAGCGGAGAACAGGCATTTTAGTAGGGTGTAACACACGTCCCTGGGCTCTTGGTTTAGAAATCACAGCGCTTTTGTGGGACACTTGAAGCGGTTGAAACGGGTGTTATTTTCGAAGCATTTGGTTTTTCCCGCTTTCTCGGAAACCGGAGCAAAATATTCCCCAAGTTTGTATGGCGTTTAAAACTGCGGAGAACAGGCATTTTAGTAGGGTGTAACACACCTCCCTGGGCTCTTAGTTTAGAAATCACAGCGCTTTTGTGGGACACTTGAAGCGGTTGAAACGTGTGTTATTTTCGAAGCATTTGGTTTTTCCCGCTTTCTCGGAAACCGGAGCAAAATATTCCCCAAGTTTGTATGGCATTTAAAACTGCATAGAACAGGCATTTTAGTTGGGTGTAACACACCTCCGTGGGGCTCTTGGTTTAGAAATGACAGCGCTTTTATGGGACACTTGAAGCGGTTGAAACGGGTGTTATTTTCGAAGCATTTGGTTTTTCCCGCTTTCTCGGAAACCGGAGCAAAATATTCCCCAAGTTTGTACGGCGTTTAAAACTGCATAGAACGTGCATTTTAGGAAGGTGTAACGCATGTACTTTTGGCCCTTAGTTTAGAAATTACAGCGCTTTTTGTGGGACACTTGAAACTGTTGAAACGGGTGTTATTTTCGAAGCATTTGATTTTTCCCACCTTCTCGGAAATTGGAAAACACCATTCTTCAGCTTTACGAGTTATTCAAAGCAGCGAAGAACCCGCTTTTTAGGAGGGTATAACACACATCTCTAGGGGTCTCGGTTTAGAAATTACAACACTTTTTGTGGGAGACTTGAAATGGTTGAAACGTGTGTTATATTCGAAGCATTTAGTTTTTCTCACCTTATCGGGAACCGGAAAAAATGATTCCCCAGCTTTGTGTGGTATTTAAAGCAGCGGGGAACAGGCTTTTTAGAAAAGTGTAAGACACCTCTCTATGGCTCTTAGTTTAGAAATTACAATGCTTTTTGTGGGACACTTGAAACGGTTGAAACGATTGTTATTTTCGAAGCATCTGGTTTTTCTCACCTTCTCGGAAACCGGAAAAAATTATTCCCCAGTTTTGTGTGGTATTTAAAGCAACGGGGAAAAAGCTTTTTAGGAAGGTGTAACACATCTCTCTAGGGCTCTTAGTTTAGAAATTACAACACTTTTTGTGGGACACTTGAATCGGTTGAAACTGGTGTTATTTTCGAAGAATTTGGTTTTTCTCACCTTCTCGGAAACCGGAAAAAATTATTCCCCAGTTTTGTGTGGTATTTAAAGCACCGGGGAACAGGCTTTTTAGAAATTGTAACACACCTCTCTAGGGCTCTTAGCTTAGAAATTGCGACACTTTGTGTGGGACAATTGAAACGGTTGAAACGGGTGTTATTTTCGAAGCATTTGTTTTTTCTCGCTTTCTCGGAAACCGGAACAAAATATTCCACAGGTTTGTATGGCGTTTAAAACAGCGGAGAACAGGCACTTTAGTAGGGTGTAACACACCTCCCTGGGGATCTTAGTTTAGAAATCACAGCGCTTTTTTGGGACACTTCAAGCGTTTGAAACGGGTGTTATTTTCGAAGCATTTGGTTTTTCCCGCTTTCTCGGAAACCGGAGCAAAATATTCCCCAGGTTTGTGTGGTATTTAAAGCACCGGGGAACAGGCTTTTTAGAAAAGTGTAAGACACCTCTCTACGGCTCTTCGTTTAGAAATTACAACGCTTTTTGTGGGTCACTTGAAACGGTTGAAACGATTGTTATTTTCGAAGCATCTGGTTTTTCTCACCTTCTCGGAGACTGGAAAAAATTATTCCATAGATTTATGCTGTATTCAAACAAACGAAGAACCGACTTTTTAGGAAGGTATAACATGCCTCCCTGGGGCTCTTAGTTTAGAAATCACAGCGCTTTTTGTGGGACACCTGAATCGTTTGAAACTGGTGTTATATTCGAAGCATTTGGTTTTTCTCACCTTATCGGAAACCGGAAAAAATTATTCCCCAGCTTTGTATGGTATTTAAAGCAGCGGGGAACAGGCTTTTTAGAAAAGTGTAAGACACCTCTGTACGGCTCTTCGTTTAGAAATTACAACGCTTTTTGTGGGACACTTGAAACGGTTGAAACGATTGTTATTTTCGAAGCATCTGGTTTTTCTCACCTTCTCGGAAACTGGAAAAAATTATTCCCCAGATTTATGCTGTATTCAAACAAGCGAAGAACCGACTTTTTAGGAAGGTATAACGTGCCTCCCTGGGGCTCTTAGTTTAGAATTCACAGCGCTTTTGTTGGACACTTGAAGCGGTTGAAACGGGTGTTATTTTCGAAGCATTTGGTTTTTCCCGCTTTCTCGGAAATTGGAAAACACCATTCTTCAGCTTTACGAGTTATTCAAAACAGCGAAGAACCGGCATTTTAGTAGGGTGTAACACACGTCCCTGGGCTCTTGGTTTAGAAATCACAGCGCTTTTGTGGGACACTTGAAGCGGTTGAAACGGGTGTTATTTTCGAAGCATTTGTTTTTTCTCGCTTTCTCGGAAATCGGAACAAAATATTCCACAGGTTTGTATGGCGTTCAAAACAGCGGAGAACAGGCATTTTAGTAGGGTGTAACACACGTCCCTGGGCTCTTGGTTTAGAAATCACAGCGCTTTTGTGGGACACTTGAAGCGGTTGAAACGGGTGTTATTTTCGAAGCATTTGGTTTTTCCCGCTTTCTCGGAAACCGGAGCAAAATATTCCCCAAGTTTGTATGGCGTTTAAAACTGCGGAGAACAGGCATTTTAGTAGGGTGTAACACACCTCCCTGGGCTCTTAGTTTAGAAATCACAGCGCTTTTGTGGGACACTTGAAGCGGTTGAAACGTGTGTTATTTTCGAAGCATTTGGTTTTTCCCGCTTTCTCGGAAACCGGAGCAAAATATTCCCCAAGTTTGTATGGCATTTAAAACTGCATAGAACATGCATTTTAGGAAGGTGTAACGCATGTACTTATGGCCCTTAGTTTAGAAATTACAGCGCTTTTTGTGGGACACTTGAAACTGTTGAAACGGGTGTTATTTTCGAAGCATTTGATTTTTCTCACCTTCTCCGAAATTGGAAAACATCATTCTTCAGCTTTACGAGTTATTCAAAACAGCGAAGAACCGGCTTTTTAGGAGGGTATAACACACACCTTTAGGGGTCTCGGTTTAGAAATTACAACACTTTTTGTGGGACACTTGAAACGGTTGAAACGTGTGTTATATTCGAAGCATTTGGTTTTTCTCACCTTATCGGAAACCGGAAAAAATTATTCCCCAGCTTTGTGTGGTGTTTAAAGCAGCGGGGAACAGGCTTTTTAGAAAAGTGTAAGACACCTCTCTGCGGCTCTTCGTTTAGAAATTACAACGCTTTTTGTGGGACACTTGAAACGGTTGAAACGATTGTTATTTTCGAAGCATCTGGTTTTTCTCACCTTCTCGGAGACTGGAAAAAATTATTCCCCAGATTTATGCTGTGTTCAAACAAACGAAGAACCGACTTTTTAGGAAGGTATAACATGCCTCCCTGGGGCTCTTAGTTTAGAAATCACAGCGCTTTTTGTGGGACACCTGAATCGTTTGAAACTGGTGTTATATTCGAAGCACTTGGTTTTTCTCACCTTACCGGAAACCGGAAAAAATTATTCCCCAGCTTAGTATGGTATTTAAAGCAGCGGGGAACAGGCTTTTTAGAAAAGTGTAAGACACCTCTGTACGGCTCTTCGTTTAGAAATTACAACGCTTTTTGTGGGACACTTGGAACGGTTGAAACGATTGTTATTTTCGAAGCATCTGGTTTTTCTCACCTTCTCGGAAACCGGAAAAAAATATTCCCCAGATTGATAAGGTGTTCAAACAAGCGAACAACCGACTTTTTAGGAAGGTATAACACGCCTCATTAGGGCTCTTAATTTAGAAACTACAGCGCTTTTTGTGGGACACTTGAAACGGTTGAAACGGGTGTTATTTTCGAACCATTTGGTTTTTCTCACATTCTCGGAAAAAGGAAAAAAATATTCCCCAGGTTTATGTGGTGTTCAAATAAGGAAGAACCGACTTTTTAGGCAAGTGCAACACCCCTCCCGGGGGATCTTAGTTTAGAAATTACAACGCTTTTTGTGGGACACTTGAAACATTTGAAACGGGTGTTATTTTCGAAGCATTTGGTTTTTCTCACCTTCTCGGAAACCTGAGCAAAATATTCCCCAGGTTTGCGTGGCATTTAAAGCACCGGGGAACAGGCTTTTTAGAAAGGTGTAACACACCTCTCCAGGGCTTTCAGTTTAGAAATTACAACGCTTTTTGTGGGACACCTGAAACGGTTGAAACGGGAGTTATTTTCGAAGCATTTGTTTTTTCTCGCTTTCTCGGAAATCGGAACAAAATATTCCACAGGTTTGTATGGCGTTTAAAACAGCGGAGAACAGGCATTTTAGTAGGGTGTAACACACGTCCCTGGGCTCTTAGTTTAGAAATCACAGCGCTTTTGTGGGACACTTGAAGCGGTTGAAACGGGTGTTATTTTCGAAGCATTTGGTTTTTCCCGCTTTCTCGGAAACCGGAGCAAAATATTCCCCAAGTTTGTATGGCGTTTAAAACTGCGGAGAACAGGCATTTTAGTAGGGTGTAACATACCTCCCTGGGCTCTTAGTTTAGAAATCACAGCGCTTTTGTGGGACACTTGAAGCGGTTGAAACGTGTGTTATTTTCGAAGCATTTGGTTTTTCCCGCTTTCTCGGAAACCGGAGCAAAATATTCCCCAAGTTTGTATGGCATTTAAAACTGCATAGAACATGCATTTTAGGAAGGTGTAACGCATGTACTTATGGCCCTTAGTTTAGAAATTACAGCGCTTTTTGTGGGACACTTGAAACTGTTGAAACGGGTGTTATTTTCGAAGCATTTGATTTTTCTCACCTTCTCGGAAATTGGAAAACATCATTCTTCAGCTTTACGAGTTATTCAAAACAGCGAAGAACCGGCTTTTTAGGAGGGTATAACACACATCTTTAGGGGTCTCGGTTTAGAAATTACAACACTTTTTGTGGGACACTCGAAACGGTTGAAACGGGTGTTATTTTCGAAGCATTTGGTTTTTCCCGCTTTCTCGGAAACCGGAGGAAAATATTCCCCAAGTTTGTATGGCGTTTAAAACTGCGGAGAACAGGCATTTTAGTAGGGTTTAACACACCTCCCTGGGCTCTTAGTTTAGAAATCACAGCGCTTTTGTGGGACACTTGAAGCGGTTGAAACGTGTGTTATTTTCGAAGCATTTGGTTTTTCCCGCTTTCTCGGAAACCGGAGCAAAATATTCCCCAAGTTTGTATGGCATTTAAAACTGCATAGAACATGCATTTTAGGAAGGTGTAACGCATGTACTTATGGCCCTTAGTTTAAAAATTACAGCGCTTTTTGTGGGACACTTGAAACTGTTGAAACGGGTGTTATTTTCGAAGCATTTGATTTTTCTCACCTTCTCGGAAATTGGAAAACATCATTCTTCAGCTTTACGAGTTATTCAAAACAGCGAAGTACCGGCTTTTTAGGAGGGTATAACACACATCTTTAGGGGTCTCGGTTTAGAAATTACAACACTTTTTGTGGGACACTTGAATCGGTTGAAACTGGTGTTATTTACGAAGCATTTGGTTTTTCTCACCTTCTCGGAAATTGGAAAAAATTATTCCCCAGTTTTGTGTGGTATTTAAAGCACCGGGGAACAGGCTTTTTAGAACGGTGTAACACACCTCTCTAGGGCTTTCAGTTTAGAAATTACAACACTTTTTGTGGGACACTTGAAACGGTTGAAACGGGTGTTATTTTCGAAGCATTTGTTTTTTCTCGCTTTCTCGGAAACCGGAACAAAATATTCCACAGGTTTGTATGGTGTTTAAAACAGCGGAGAACAAGCATTTTAGTAGGGTGTAACACACCTCCCTGTGCTCTTAGTTTAGAAATCACAGCGCTTTTGTGGGACACTTGAAGCGGTTGAAACGGGTGTTATTTTCGAAGCACTTGGTTTTTCCCGCTTTCTCGGAAACCGGAGCAAAATATTCCCCATGTTTGTATGGCGTTTAAAACTGCATAGAACATGCATTTTAGGAAGGTGTAACGCATGTAATTATGGCCCTTAGTTTAGAAATAACAGCGCTTTTTGTGGGACACTTGAAACTGTTGAAACGGGTGTTATTTTCGAAGCATTTGATTTTTTTCACCTTCTCGGAAATTGGAAAACACCATTCTTCAGCTTTACGAGTTATTCAAAACAGCGAAGAACCGGCTTTTTAGGAGGGTACAACACACATTTCTGGGGGTTTCGGTTTAGAAATTACGACACTTTCTGTGGGACACTTGAAACGGTTGAAACGTGTGTTATATTCGAAGCATTTGGTTTTTCTCACCTTATCGGAAACCGGAAAAAATTATTCCCCAGCTTTGTGTGGTATTTAAAGCAGCGGGGAACAGGCTTTTTAGAAAAGTGTAAGACACCTCTCTACGGCTCTTCGTTTAGAAATTACAACGCTTTTTGTGGGTCACTTGAAACGGTTGAAACGATTGTTATTTTCGAAGCATCTGGTTTTTCTCACCTTCTCGGAGACTGGAAAAAATTATTCCATAGGTTTATGCTGTATTCAAACAAACGAAGAACCGACTTTTTAGGAAGGTATAACATGCCTCCCTGGGGCTCTTAGTTTAGAAATCACAGCGCTTTTTGTGGGACACCTGAATCGTTTGAAACTGGTGTTATATTCGAAGCATTTGGTTTTTCTCACCTTATCGGAAACCGGAAAAAATTATTCCCCAGCTTTGTATGGTATTTAAAGCAACGGGGAACAGGCTTTTTAGAAAAGTGTAAGACACCTCTGTACGGCTCTTCGTTTAGAAATTACAACGCTTTTTGTGGGACACTTGAAACGGTTGAAACGATTGTTATTTTCGAAGCATCTGGTTTTTCTCACCTTCTCGGAAACTGGAAAAAATTATTCCCCAGATTTATGCTGTATTCAAACAAGCGAAGAACCGACTTTTTAGGAAGGTATAACGTGCCTCCCTGGGGCTCTTAGTTTAGAATTCACAGCGCTTTTGTTGGACACTTGAAGCGGTTGAAACGGGTGTTATTTTCGAAGCATTTGGTTTTTCCCGCTTTCTCGGAAATTGGAAAACACCATTCTTCAGCTTTACGAGTTATTCAAAACAGCGAAGAACCGGCCTTTTAGGAGGGTATAACACACATCTCTAGGGGTCTCGGTTTAGAAATTACAACACTTTTTGTGGGACACTTGAATCGGTTGAAACTGGTGTTATTTACGAAGCATTTGGTTTTTCTCGCTTTCTCGGAAACCGGAACAAAATATTCCACAGGTTTGTATGGCGTTTAAAACAGCGGAGAACAAGCATTTTAGTAGGGTGTAACACACCTCCCTGGGCTCTTAGTTTAGAAATCACAGCGCTTTTGTGGGACACTTGAAGCGGTTGAAACGGGTGTTATTTTCGAAGCACTTGGTTTTTCCCGCTTTCTCGGAAACCGGAGCAAAATATTCCCCATGTTTGTATGGCGTTTAAAACTGCATATAACATGCATTTTAGGAAGGTGTAACGCATGTAATTATGGCCCTTAGTTTAGAAATTACAGCGCTTTTTGTTGGACACTTGAAACTGTTGAAACGGGTGATATTTTCGAAGCATTTGATTTTTCTCACCTTCTCGGAAATTGGAAAACACCATTCTTCAGCTTTACGAGTTATTCAAAACAGCGAAGAACCGGCTTTTTAGGAGGGTATAACACACATCTCTAGGGGTCTCGGTTTAGAAATTACAACACTTTTTGTGGGACACTTGAATCGGTTGAAACTGGTGTTATTTACGAAGCATTTGGTTTTTCTCATCTTCTCGGAAATTGGAAAAAATTATTCCCCAGTTTTGAGTGGTATTTAAAGCAGCGGGGAATAGGCTTTTTAGAAAGGTGTAACACACCTCTCCAGAGCTTTCAGTTTAGAAATTACAACGCTTTTTGTGGGACACCTGAAACGGTTGAAACGGGTGTTATTTTCGAAGCATTTGTTTTTTCTCGCTTTCTCGGAAACCGGAACAAAATATTCCACAGGTTTGTATGGCGTTTAAAACAGCGGAGAACAAGCATTTTAGTAGGGTGTAACACACCTCCCTGGGCTCTTAGTTTAGAAATCACAGCGCTTTTGTGGGACACTTGAAGCGGTTGAAACGGGTGTTATTTCCGAAGCACTTGGTTTTTCCCGCTTTCTCGGAAACCGGAGCAAAATATTCCCCATGTTTGTATGGCGTTTAAAACTGCATATAACAAGCATTTTAGGAAGGTGTAACGCATGTAATTATGGCCCTTAGTTTAGAAATTACAGCGCCTTTTGTTGGACACTTGAAACTGTTGAAACGGGTGATATTTTCGAAGCATTTGATTTTTCTCACCTTCTCGGAAATTGGAAAACACCATTCTTCAGCTTTACGAGTTATTCAAAACAGCGAAGAACCGGCTTCTTAGGAGGGTACAACACACATTTCTAGGGGTCTCGGTTTAGAAATTACGACACTTTTTGTGGGACACTTGAAACGGTTGAAACGTGTGTTATATTCGAAGCATTTGGTTTTTCTCACCTTATCGGAAACCGGAAAAAATTATTCCCCAGCTTTGTGTGGTATTTAAAGCAGCGGGGAACAGGCTTTTTAGAAAAGTGTAAGACACCTCTCTACGGCTCTTCGTTTAGAAATTACAACGCTTTTTGTGGGTCACTTGAAACGGTTGAAACGATTGTTATTTTCGAAGCATCTGGTTTTTCTCACCTTCTCGGAGACTGGAAAAAATTATTCCATAGATTTATGCTGTATTCAAACAAACGAAGAACCGACTTTTTAGGAAGGTATAACATGCCTCCCTGGGGCTCTTAGTTTAGAAATCACAGCGCTTTTTGTGGGACACCTGAATCGTTTGAAACTGGTGTTAAATTCGAAGCATTTGGCTTTTCTCACCTTATCGGAAACCGGAAAAAATTATTCCCCAGCTTTGTATGGTATTTAAAGCAGCGGGGAACAGGCTTTTTAGAAAAGTATAAGACACCTCTGTACGGCTCTTCGTTTACAAATTACAACGCTTTTTGTGGGACACTTGAAACGGTTGAAACGATTGTTATTTTCGAAGCATCTGGTTTTTCTCACCTTCTCGGAAACTGGAAAAAATTATTCCCCAGATTTATGCTGTATTCAAACAAGCGAAGAACAGACTTTTTAGGAAGGTATAACGTACCCCCTTGGGGCTCTTAGTTTAGAAATCGCAGCGCGTTTTGTGGGATACTTGAAACGGTTGAAACGGGTGTTATTTTCGAAGCATTTGTTTTTTCTCGCTTTCTCGGAAACCGGAACAAAATATTCCCCAGTTTTGTGTGGTATTTAAAGCACCGGGGAACAGGCATTCTAGTAGGGTGTAACACACCTCCCTGGGGCTCTTAGTTTAGAATTCACAGCGCTTTTGTTGGACACTTGAAGCGGTTGAAACGGGTGTTATTTTCGAAGCATTTGGTTTTTCCCGCTTTCTCGGAAACCGGAGCAAAATATTCCCCAAGTTTGTATGGCGTTTAAAACTGCATAGAACGTGCATTTTAGGAAGGTGTAACGCATGTACTTACGGCCCTTAGTTTAGAAATTACAACGCTTTTTGTGGGACACTTGAAACTGTTGAAACGGGTGTTATTTTCGAAGCATTTGATTTTTCTCACCTTCTCGGAAATTGGAAAACACCATTCTTCAGCTTTACGAGTTATTCAAAACAGCGAAGAACCGGCCTTTTAGGAGGGTATAACACACATCTCTAGGGGTCTCGGTTTAGAAATTACAACACTTTTTGTGGGACACTTGAATCGGTTGAAACTGGTGTTATTTACGAAGCATTTGGTTTTTCTCACCTTCTCGGAAATTGGAAAAAATTATTAACCAGTTTTGTGTGGTATTTTAAGCAGCGGGGAACAGGCTTTTTAGAAAAGTGTAAGACACCTCTCTATGGCTTTCAGTTTAGAAATTACAACGCTTTTTGTGGGACACTTGAAACGGTTGAAACGGGTGTTATTTTCGAAGCATTTGTTTTTTCTCACTTTCTCGGAAACCGGAAGAAAATATTCCACAGGTTTGTATGGCGTTTAAAACAGCGGAGAACAAGCATTTTAGTAGGGTGTAACACACCTCCCTGGGCTCTTAGTTTAGAAATCACAGCGCTTTTGTGGGACACTTGAAGCGGTTGAAACGGGTGTTATTTTCGAAGCACTTGGTTTTTCCCGCTTTCTCGGAAACCGGAGCAAAATATTCCCCATGTTTGTATGGCGTTTAAAACTGCATATAACATGCATTTTAGGAAGTTGTAACGCATGTAATTATGGCCCTTAGTTTAGAAATTACAGCGCTTTTTGTTGGACACTTGAAACTGTTGAAACGGGTGTTATTTTCGAAGCATTTGATTTTTCTCACCTTCTCGGAAATTGGAAAACACCATTCTTCAGCTTTGCGAGATATTCAAAACAGCGAAGAACCGGCTTTTTAGGAGGGTATAACACACATTTCTAGGGGTCTCGGTTTAGAAATTACGACACTTTTTGTGGGACACTTGAAACGGTTGAAACGTGTGTTATATTCGAAGCATTTGGTTTTTCTCACCTTATCGGAAACCGGAAAAAATTATTCCCCAGCTTTGTGTGGTATTTAAAGCAGCGGGGAACAGGCTTTTTAGAAAAGTGTAAGACACCTCTCTACGGCTCTTCGTTTACAAATTACAACGCTTTTTGTGGGACACTTGAAACGGTTGAAACGATTGTTATTTTCGAAGCATCTGGTTTTTCTCACCATCTCGGAAACTGGAAAAAATTATTCCCCAGATTTATGCTGTATTCAAACAAGCGAAGAACCGACTTTTTAGGAAGGTATAACGTGCCTCCCTGGGGCTCTTAGTTTAGAAATCACAGCGCTTTTTGTGGGACACCTGAATCGTTTGAAACTGGTGTTATAATCGAAGCATTTGGTTTTTCTCACCTTATCGGAAACCGGAAAAAATTATTCCCCAGCTTTGTATGGTATTTAAAGCAGCGGGGAACAGGCTTTTTAGAAAAGTGTAAGACACCTCTCTACGGCTCTTCGTTTAGAAATTACAACGCTTTTTGTGGGACACTTGAAACGGTTGAAACGATTGTTATTTTCGAAGCATCTGGTTTTTCTCACCTTCTCGGAGACTGGAAAAAATTATTCCCCAGGTTTATGCTGTATTCAAACAAGCGAAGAACCGACTTTTTAGGAAGGTATAACATGCTTCCCTGGGGCTCTTAGTTTAGAAATCACAGCGCTTTTTGTGGGACACCTGAATCGTTTGAAACTGGTGTTATAATCGAAGCATTTGGTTTTTCTCACCTTATCGGAAACCGGAAAAAATTATTCCCCAGCTTTGTATGGTATTTAAAGCAGCGGGGAACAGGCTTTTTAGAAAAGTGTAAGACACCTCTGTACGGCTCTTCGTTTAGAAATTACAACGCTTTTTGTGGGACACTTGAAACGGTTGAAACGATTGTTATTTTCGAAGCATCTGGTTTTTGTCACCTTCTCGGAAACTGGAAAAAATTATTCCCCAGGTTTATGCTGTATTCAAACAAGCGAAGAACCGACTTTTTAGGAAGGTATAACATGCCTCCCTGGGGCTCTTAGTTTAGAAATCACAGCGCTTTTTGTGGGACACCTGAATCGTTTGAAACTGGTGTTATAATCGAAGCATTTGGTTTTTCTCACCTTATCGGAAACCGGAAAAAATTATTCCCCAGCTTTGTATGGTATTTAAAGCAGCGGGGAACAGGCCTTTTAGAAAAGTGTAAGACACCTCTCTACGGCTCTTCGTTTAGAAATTACAACGCTTTTTGTGGGACACTTGAAACGGTTGAAACGGGTGTTATTTTCGAAGCATTTGTTTTTTCTCGCTTTCTCGGAAACCGGAACAAAATATTCCACAGGTTTGTATGGCGTTTAAAACAGCGGAGAACAAGCATTTTAGTAGGGTGTAACACACCTCCCTGGGCTCTTAGTTTAGAAATCACAGCGCTTTTGTGGGACACTTGAAGCGGTTGAAACGGGTGTTATTTTCGAAGCACTTGGTTTTTCCCGCTTTCTCGGAAACCGGAGCAAAATATTCCCCATGTTTGTATGGCGTTTAAAACTGCATATAACATGCATTTTAGGAAGTCGTAACGCATGTAATTATGGCCCTTAGTTTAGAAATTACAGCGCTTTTTGTTGGACACTTGAAACTGTTGAAACGGGTGTTATTTTCGAAGCATTTGATTTTTCTCACCTTCTCGGAAATTGGAAAACACCATTCTTCAGCTTTGCGAGATATTCAAAACAGCGAAGAACCGGCTTTTTAGGAGGGTATAACACACATTTCTAGGGGTCTCGGTTTAGAAATTACGACACTTTTTGTGGGACACTTGAAACGGTTGAAACGTGTGTTATATTCGAAGCATTTGGTTTTTCTCACCTTATCGGAAACCGGAAAAAATTATTCCCCAGCTTTGTGTGGTATTTAAAGCAGCGGGGAACAGGCTTTTTAGAAAAGTGTAAGACACCTCTCTACGGCTCTTCGTTTACAAATTACAACGCTTTTTGTGGGACACTTGAAACGGTTGAAACGATTGTTATTTTCGAAGCATCTGGTTTTTCTCACCTTCTCGGAAACTGGAAAAAATTATTCCCCAGATTTATGCTGTATTCAAACAAGCGAAGAACCGACTTTTTAGGAAGGTATAACGTGCCTCCCTCGGGCTCTTAGTTTAGAAATCACAGCGCTTTTTGTGGGACACCTGAATCGTTTGAAACTGGTGTTATAATCGAAGCATTTGGTTTTTCTCACCTTATCGGAAACCGGAAAAAATTATTCCCCAGCTTTGTATGGTATTTAAAGCAGCGGGGAACAAGCTTTTTAGAAAAGTGTAAGACACCTCTCTACGGCTCTTCGTTTAGAAATTACAACGCTTTTTGTGGGACACTTGAAACGGTTGAAACGATTGTTATTTTCGAAGCATCTGGTTTTTCTCACCTTCTCGGAGACTGGAAAAAATTATTCCCCAGGTTTATGCTGTATTCAAACAAGCGAAGAACCGACTTTTTAGGAAGGTATAACATGCCTCCCTGGGGCTCTTAGTTTAGAAATCACAGCGCTTTTTGTGGGACACCTGAATCGTTTGAAACTGGTGTTATAATCGAAGCATTTGGTTTTTCTCACCTTATCGGAAACCGGAAAAAATTATTCCCCAGCTTTGTATGGTATTTAAAGCAGCGGGGAACAGGCCTTTTAGAAAAGTGTAAGACACCTCTCTACGGCTCTTCGTTTAGAAATTACAACGCTTTTTGTGGGACACTTGAAACGGTTGAAACGGGTGTTATTTTCGAAGCATTTGTTTTTTCACGCTTTCTCGGAAACCGGAACAAAATACGAGGGCGGGTCAATAATTCTGTGCATTTTTGAATTTCTGACCTCTTTACTGAAACAGCAACACTGCTCCTGTCAACAGGCATTTGTCAGTTGACTCCTGTCAAAATTTAAACTTGCTGCGTCAGTTAGTTTGTGTTTGACAGCTATTTTTATCAGACTACTCACTAATTTGAGGAGAAAATGGAAAAAAGTGAATTTCGTGTGCTTATTAAGCATTATTTCTTGCGAAAAAAAACCATTACCGAGACCAAGGCTAAGCTTGATAAATACTGCACCATCGATTTCAATGGTAAAAAAGTGGTTTACTGAATTTCGTTGTGGCCGTACAAGCACTGAAGATGCCGAACCTCCTGGACGCCCAGTTGAGGTCTCTACACCCGAAACAATCGAAAAAATTCACGATATGGTGTTGGCCGACAGAAGATTGAAAGTGCGAGAGATTGTGGAAGCCGTAGGGATCTCGCATGGCTCAGTGGTTTCAATTTTGAATGATCACTTGGGCATGAGAAAGCTTTCCGCAAGATGGGTGCCGCGTTTGCTCACAGTCGACCACAAACGCAATCGTGTAACAACTTCACAGGAAGGTTTGGCGTTGTTTAATCGCAATATGGAGGAGTTTTTGCGCCGTTTTGTAACCGTGGACGAAATATGGATCCATCACAACAAACAACAGTCAAAACAGTGGGTTTCTAAGGGTGAATCGGCGCCAAAGAAGGCCAAGGTGGGTTTGTCAGCCAATAAAGTTATGGCGACTGTTTTTTGGGATGCACGCGGGATAATCCACATTGACTACCTTCAAAAGGGAAGAACAATCAATGGGGAATATTATGCCAACTTATTGGACCGATTCAATGACGATTTGAAAAAAAAACGACCTCATTTGGCCAAGAAAAAAGTTCGTTTCCACCAAGACAATGCAAGGGTGCACACATGTGCAGTTGCCATGGCAAAAATCCATGAATTGGGCTATGAATTGCTCCCTCATCCACTCTATTCTCCAGATTTGGCTCCGAGCGACTACTTCTTGTTCCCAAACCTGAAGAAATGGCTTGGTGGAAAAAGATATGACTCCAATGATGAAGTCATCTCGTCATTTTGAGGACCTCGACAAATCATTTTTTTTGGAGGGGATAAAAAAATTGGAGAAGCGTTGGACAAAGTGTATAGAGCTCAAGGGCAACTACGTTGAAAAATAAAATAATTTTTTTATAAAAAAATCTGTTTTAATCCAAAAGTCACGGACTTATTGACCCGCCCTCGTATTCCACAGGTTTGTATGGCGTTTAAAACAGCGGAGAACAAGCATTTTAGTAGGGTGTAACACACCTCCCTGGGCTCTTAGTTTAGAAATCACAGCGCTTTTGTTGGACACTTGAAGCGGTTGAAACGGGTGTTATTTTCGAAGCACTTGGTTTTTCCCGCTTTCTCGGAAACCGGAGCAAAATATTCCCCATGTTTGTATGGCGTTTACAACTGCATATAACAAGCATTTTAGGAAGGTGTAACGCATGTAATTATGGCCATTAGTTTAGAAATTACAGCGCTTTTTGTTGGACACTTGAAACTGTTGAAACGGGTGATATTTTCGAAGCATTTGATTTTTCTCACCTTCTCGGAAATTGGAAAACACCATTCTTCAGCTTTACGAGTTATTCAAAACAGCGAAGAACCGGCTTTTTAGGAGGGTACAACACACATTTCTAGAGGTCTCGGTTTAGAAATTACGACACTTTTTGTGGGACACTTGAAACGGTTGAAACGTGTGTTATATTCGAAGCATTTGGTTTTTCTCACCTTATCGGAAACCGGAAAAAATTATTCCCCAGCTTTGAGTGGTATTTAAAGCAGCGGGGAACAGGCTTTTTAGAAAAGTGTAAGACACCTCTCTACGGCTCTTCGTTTAGAAATTACAACGCTTTTTGTGGGTCACTTGAAACGGTTGAAACGATTGTTATTTTCGAAGCATCTGGTTTTTCTCACCTTCTCGGAGACTGGAAAAAATTATTCCATAGATTTATGCTGTATTCAAACAAACGAAGAACCGACTTTTTAGGAAGGTATAACATGCCTCCCTGGGGCTCTTAGTTTAGAAATCACAGCGCTTTTTGTGGGACACCTGAATCGTTTGAAACTGGTGTTATATTCGAAGCATTTGGCTTTTCTCACCTTATCGGAAACCGGAAAAAATTATTCCCCAGCTTTGTATGGTATTTAAAGCAGCGGGGAACAGGCTTTTTAGAAAAGTGTAAGACACCTCTGTACGGCTCTTCGTTTACAAATTACAACGCTTTTTGTGGGACACTTGAAACGGTTGAAACGATTGTTATTTTCGAAGCATCTGGTTTTCTCCACCTTCTCGGAAACTGGAAAAAATTATTCCCCAGATTTATGCTGTATTCAAACAAGCGAAAAACCAACTTTTTAGGAAGGTATAACGTGCCTCCCTGGGGCTCTTAGTTTAGAATTCACAGCGCTTTTATTGGACACTTGAAGCGGTTGAAACGGGTGTTATTTTCGAAGCATTTGGTTTTTCCCGCTTTCTCGGAAATTGGAAAACACCATTCTTCAGCTTTACGAGTTATTCAAAACAGCGAAGAACCGGCTTTTTAGGAGGGTATAACGCACATTTCTAGGGGTCTCGGTTTAGAAATTACGACACTTTTGTTGGGACACTTGAAACGGTTGAAACGTGTGTTATTTACGAAGCATTTGGTTTTTCTCGCTTTCTCGGAAACCGGAACAAAATATTCCACAGGTTTGTATGGCGTTTAAAACAGCGGAGAACAAGCATTTTAGTAGGGTGTAACACACCTCCCTGGCCTCTTAGTTTAGAAATCACAGCGCTTTTGTGGGACACTTGAAGCGGTTGAAACGGGTGTTATTTTCGAAGCACTTGGTTTTTCCCGCTTTCTCGGAAACCGGAGCAAAATATTCCCCATGTTTGTATGGCGTTTAAAACTGCATACAACAAGCATTTTAGGAAGGTGTAACGCATGTAATTATGGCCCTTAGTTTAGAAATTACAGCGCTTTTTGTTGGACACTTGAAACTGTTGAAACGAGTGATATTTTCGAAGCATTTGATTTTTCTCACCTTCTCGGAAATTGGAAAACACCATTCTTCAGCTTTACGAGTTATTCAAAACAGCGAAGAACCGGCTTTTTAGGAGGGTATAACACACATTTCTAGGGGTCTCGGTTTAGAAATTACGACACTTTTGTTGGGACACTTGAAACGGTTGAAACGTGTGTTATATTCGAAGCATTTGGTTTTTCTCACCTTATCGGAAACCGGAAAAAATTATTCCCCAGCTTTGTGTGGTATTTAAAGCAGCGGGGAACAGGCTTTTTAGAAAAGCGTAAGACACCTCTCTACGGCTCTTCGTTTAGAAATTACAACGCTTTTTGTGGGACACTTGAAACGGTTGAAACGATTGTTATTTTCGAAGCATCTGGTTTTTCTCACCTTCTCGGGTACTGGAAAAAATTATTCCCCAGGTTTATGCTGTACTCAAACAAACGAAGAACCGACCTTTTAGGAAGGTATAACACGCCTACCTGGGGCTCTTAGTTTAGAAATCACAGCGCTTTTTGTGGGACACCTGAATCGTTTGAAACTGGTGTTATAATCGAAGTATTTGGTTTTTCTCACCTTATCGGAAACCGGAAAAAATTATTCCCCAGCTTTGAATGGTATTTAAAGCAGCGGGGAACAGGCTTTTTAGAAAAGTGTAAGACACCTCTGTACGGCTCTTCGTTTAGAAATTACGACGCTTTTTGTGGGACACTTGAAACGGTTGAAACGATTGTTATTTTCGAAGCATCTGGTTTTTCTCACCTTCTCGGAAACTGGAAAAAATTATTCCCCAGATTTATGCTGTATTCAAACAAGCGAAGAACAGACTTTTTAGGAAGGTATAACGTACCTCCCTGGGGCTCTTAGTTTAGAAATCGCAGCGCGTTTTGTGGGATACTTGAAACGGTTGAAACGGGTGTTATTTTCGAAGCATTTGTTTTTTCTCGCTTTCTCGTAAACCGGAACAAAATATTCCCCAGTTTTGTGTGGTATTTAAAGCACCGGGGAACAGGCATTCTAGTAGGGTGTAACACTCCTCCCTGGGGCTCTTAGTTTAGAATTCACAGCGCTTTTGTTGGACACTTGAAGCGGTTGAAACGGGTGTTATTTTCGAAGCATTTGGTTTTTCCCACTTTCTCGGAAACCGGAGCAAAATATTCCCAAGTTTGTATGGCGTTTAAAACTGCATAGAACGTGCATTTTAGGAAGGTGTAACGCATGTACTTACGGCCCTTAGTTTAGAAATTACAACGCTTTTTGTGGGACACTTGAAACTGTTGAAACGGGTGTTATTTTCGAAGCATTTGATTTTTCTCACCTTCTCGGAAATTGGAAAACACCATTCTTCAGCTTTACGAGTTATTCAAAACAGCGAAGAACCGGCCTTTTAGGAGGGTATAACACACATCTCTAGGGGTCTCAGTTTAGAAATTACAACACTTTTTGTGGGACACTTGAATCGGTTGAAACTGGTGTTATTTACGAAGCATTTGGTTTTTCTCACCTTCTCGGAAATTGGAAAAAATTATTCCCCAGTTTTGTGTGGTATTTTAAGCAGCGGGGAACAGGCTTTTTAGAAAAGTGTAAGACACCTCTCTATGGCTTTCAGTTTAGAAATTACAACGCTTTTTGTTGGACCCTTGAAACGGTTGAAACGGGTGTTATTTTCGAAGCATTTGTTTTTTCTCGCTTTCTCGGAAACCGGAACAAAATATTCCACAGGTTTGTATGGCGTTTAAAACAACGGAGAACAAGCATTTTAGTAGGGTGTAACACACCTCCCTGGGCTGTTAGTTTAGAAATCACAGCGCTTTTGTGGGACACTTGAAGCGGTTGAAACGGGTGTTATTTTCGAAGCACTTGGTTTTTCCCGCTTTCTCGGAAACCGGAGCAAAATATTCCCCATGTTTGTATGGCGTTTAAAACTGCATATAACATGCATTTTAGGAAGTTGTAACGCATGTAAGTATGGCCCTTAGTTTAGAAATTACAGCGCTTTTTGTTGGACACTTGAAACTGTTGAAACGGGTGTTATTTTCGAAGCATTTGATTTTTCTCACCTTCTCGGAAATTGGAAAACACCATTCTTCAGCTTTGCGAGATATTCAAAACAGCGAAGAACCGGCTTTTTAGGAGGGTATAACACACATTTCTAGGGTCTCGGTTTAGAAATTACGACACTTTTTGTGGGACACTTGAAACGGTTGAAACGTGTGTTATATTCGAAGCATTTGGTTTTTCTCACCTTATCGGAAACCGGAAAAAATTATTCCCCAGCTTTGTATGGTATTTACAGCAGCGGGGAACAGGCTTTTTAAAAAGGTGTAAGACACCTCTGTACGGCTCTTCGTTTAGAAATTACAACACTTTTTGTGGGACACTTGAAACGGTTGAAACGATTGTTATTTTCGAAGCATCTGGTTTTTCTCACCTTCTCGGAAACTGGAAAAAATTATTCCCCAGATTTATGCTGTATTCAAACAAGCGAAGAACCGACTTTTTAGGAAGGTATAACGTGCCTCCCTGGGGCTCTTAGTTTAGAAATCACAGCGCGTTATGTGGGATACTTGAAACGGTTGAAACGGGTGTTATTTTCGAAGCATTTGATTTTTCTCACCTTCTCGGAGACTGGAAAAAACTATTCCCCAGATTTATGCTGTATTCAAACAAGCGAAGAACCGACTTTTTAGGAAGGTATAACATGCCTCCCTGGGGCTCTTAGTTTAGAAATCACAGCGCTTTTTGTGGGACACCTGAATCGTTTGAAACTGGTGTTATAATCGAAGCATTTGGTTTTTCTCACCTTATCGGAAACCGGAAAAAATTATTCCCCAGCTTTGTGTGGTATTTAAAGCAGCGGGGAACAGGCTTTTTAGAAAAGTGTAAGACACCTCTGTACGGCTCTTCGTTTAGAAATTACAACACTTTTTGTGGGACACTTGAAACGGTTGAAACGATTGTTATTTTCGAAGCATCTGGTTTTTCTCACCTTCTCGGAAACTGGAAAAAATTATTCCCCAGATTTATGCTGTATTCAAACAAGCGAAGAACCGACTTTTTAGGAAGGTATAACGTGCCTCCCTGGGGCTCTTAGTTTAGAAATCACAGCGCGTTATGTGGGATACTTGAAACGGTTGAAACGGGTGTTATTTTCGAAGCATTTGATTTTTCTCACCTTCTCGGAAATTGGAAAACACCATTCTTCAGCTTTACGAGTTATTCAAAACAGCGAAGAACCGGCTTTTTAGAAGGGTATAACACACATTTCTAGGGGTCTCGGTTTAGAAATTACGGCACTTTTTGTGGGACACTTGAAACGGTTGAAACGTGTGTTATATTCGAAGCATTTGGTTTTTCTCACCTTATCGGAAACCGGAAAAAATTATTCCCCAGCTTTGTGTGGTATTTAAAGCAGCGGGGAACAGGCTTTTTAGAAAAGTGTAAGACACCTCTCTCCGGCTCTTCGTTTAGAAATTACAACGCTTTTTGTGGGACACTTGAAACGGTTGAAACGATTGTTATTTTCGAAGCATCTGGTTTTTCTCACCTTCTCGGAGACTGGAAAAAACTATTCCCCAGGTTTATGCTGTATTCAAACAAGCGAAGAACCGACTTTTTAGGAAGGTATAACATGCCTCCCTGGGGCTCTTAGTTTAGAAATCACAGCGCTTTTTGTGGGACACCTGAATCGTTTGAAACTGGTGTTATAATCGAAGCATTTGGTTTTTCTCACCTTATCGGAAACAGGAAAAAATTATTCCCCAGCTTTGTATGGTATTTAAAGCAACGGGGAACAGGCTTTTTAGAAAAGTGTAAGACACCTCTGTACGGCTCTTCGTTTAGAAATTACAACGCTTTTTGTGGGACACTTGAAACGGTTGAAACGATTGTTATTTTCGAAGCATCTGGTTTTTCTCACCTTCTCGGAAACTGGAAAAAATTATTCCCCAGATTTATGCTGTATTCAAACAGGCGAAGAACCGACTTTTTAGGAAGGTATAACGTGCCTCCCTGGGGCTCTTAGTTTAGAAATCACAGCGCGTTATGTGGGATACTTGAAACGGTTGAAACGGGTGTTATTTTCGAAGCATTTGATTTTTCTCACCTTCTCGGAAATTGGAAAACACCATTCTTCAGCTTTACGAGTTATTCAAAACAGCGAAGAACCGGCTTTTTAGAAGGGTATAACACACATTTCTATGGGTCTCGGTTTACAAATTACGGCACTTTTTGTGGGACACTTGAAACGGTTGAAACGTGTGTTATATTCGAAGCATTTGGTTTTTCTCACCTTATCGGAAACCGGAAAAAATTATTCCCCAGCTTTGTGTGGTATTTAAAGCAGCGGGGAACAGGCTTTTTAGAAAAGTGTAAGACACCTCTGTACGGCTCTTCGTTTAGAAATTACAACGCTTTTTGTGGGACACTTGAAACGGTTGAAACGTGTGTTATATTCGAAGCATTTGGTTTTTCTCACCTTATCGAAAACCGGAAAAAATTATTCCCCAGCTTTGTGTGGTATTTAAAGCAGCGGGGAACAGGCTTTTTAGAAAAGTGTAAGACACCTCTCTATGGCTTTCAGTTTAGAAATTACAACGCTTTTTGTTGGACCCTTGAAACGGTTGAAACGGGTGTTATTTTCGAAGCATTTGTTTTTTCTCGCTTTCTCGGAAACCGGAACAAAATATTCCACAGGTTTGTATGGCGTTTAAAACAACGGAGAACAAGCATTTTAGTAGGGTGTAACACACCTCCCTGGGCTGTTAGTTTAGAAATCACAGCGCTTTTGTGGGACACTTGAAGCGGTTGAAACGGGTGTTATTTTCGAAGCACTTGGTTTTTCCCGCTTTCTCGGAAACCGGAGCAAAATATTCCCCATGTTTGTATGGCGTTTAAAACTGCATATAACATGCATTTTAGGAAGTTGTAACGCATGTAAGTATGGCCCTTAGTTTAGAAATTACAGCGCTTTTTGTTGGACACTTGAAACTGTTGAAACGGGTGTTATTTTCGAAGCATTTGATTTTTCTCACCTTCTCGGAAATTGGAAAACACCATTCTTCAGCTTTGCGAGATATTCAAAACAGCGAAGAACCGGCTTTTTAGGAGGGTATAACACACATTTCTAGGGGTCTCGGTTTAGAAATTACGACACTTTTTGTGGGACACTTGAAACGGTTGAAACGTGTGTTATATTCGAAGCATTTGGTTTTTCTCACCTTATCGGAAACCGGAAAAAATTATTCCCCAGCTTTGTATGGTATTTACAGCAGCGGGGAACAGGCTTTTTAGAAAGGTGTAAGACACCTCTGTACGGCTCTTCGTTTAGAAATTACAACACTTTTTGTGGGACACTTGAAACGGTTGAAACGATTGTTATTTTCGAAGCATCTGGTTTTTCTCACCTTCTCGGAAACTGGAAAAAATTATTCCCCAGATTTATGCTGTATTCAAACAAGCGAAGAACCGACTTTTTAGGAAGGTATAACGTGCCTCCCTGGGGCTCTTAGTTTAGAAATCACAGCGCGTTATGTGGGATACTTGAAACGGTTGAAACGGGTGTTATTTTCGAAGCATTTGATTTTTCTCACCTTCTCGGAGACTGGAAAAAACTATTCCCCAGATTTATGCTGTATTCAAACAAGCGAAGAACCGGCTTTTTAGGAAGGTATAACATGCCTCCCTGGGGCTCTTAGTTTAGAAATCACAGCGCTTTTTGTGGGACACCTGAATCGTTTGAAACTGGTGTTATAATCGAAGCATTTGGTTTTTCTCACCTTATCGGAAACCGGAAAAAATTATTCCCCAGCTTTGTGTGGTATTTAAAGCAGCGGGGAACAGGCTTTTTAGAAAAGTGTAAGACACCTCTGTACGGCTCTTCGTTTAGAAATTACAACACTTTTTGTGGGACACTTGAAACGGTTGAAACGATTGTTATTTTCGAAGCATCTGGTTTTTCTCACCTTCTCGGAAACTGGAAAAAATTATTCCCCAGATTTATGCTGTATTCAAACAAGCGAAGAACCGACTTTTTAGGAAGGTATAACGTGCCTCCCTGGGGCTCTTAGTTTAGAAATCACAGCGCGTTATGTGGGATACTTGAAACGGTTGAAACGGGTGTTATTTTCGAAGCATTTGATTTTTCTCACCTTCTCGGAAATTGGAAAACACCATTCTTCAGCTTTACGAGTTATTCAAAACAGCGAAGAACCGGCTTTTTAGAAGGGTATAACACACATTTCTAGGGGTCTCGGTTTAGAAATTACGGCACTTTTTGTGGGACACTTGAAACGGTTGAAACGTGTGTTATATTCGAAGCATTTGGTTTTTCTCACCTTATCGGAAACCGGAAAAAATTATTCCCCAGCTTTGTGTGGTATTTAAAGCAGCGGGGAACAGGCTTTTTAGAAAAGTGTAAGACACCTCTCTCCGGCTCTTCGTTTAGAAATTACAACGCTTTTTGTGGGACACTTGAAACGGTTGAAACGATTGTTATTTTCGAAGCATCTGGTTTTTCTCACCTTCTCGGAGACTGGAAAAAACTATTCCCCAGGTTTATGCTGTATTCAAACAAGCGAAGAACCGACTTTTTAGGAAGGTATAACATGCCTCCCTGGGGCTCTTAGTTCAGAAATCACAGCGCTTTTTGTGGGACACCTGAATCGTTTGAAACTGGTGTTATAATCGAAGCATTTGGTTTTTCTCACCTTATCGGAAACAGGAAAAAATTATTCCCCAGCTTTGTATGGTATTTAAAGCAGCGGGGAACAGGCTTTTAAGAAAAGTGTAAGACACCTCTGTACGGCTCTTCGTTTAGAAATTACAACGCTTTTTGTGGGACACTTGAAACGGTTGAAACGATTGTTATTTTCGAAGCATCTGGTTTTTCTCACCTTCTCGGAAACTGGAAAAAATTATTCCCCAGATTTATGCTGTATTCAAACAGGCGAAGAACCGACTTTTTAGGAAGGTATAACGTGCCTCCCTGGGGCTCTTAGTTTAGAAATCACAGCGCGTTATGTGGGATACTTGAAACGGTTGAAACGGGTGTTATTTTCGAAGCATTTGATTTTTCTCACCTTCTCGGAAATTGGAAAACACCATTCTTCAGCTTTACGAGTTATTCAAAACAGCGAAGAACCGGCTTTTTAGAAGGGTATAACACACATTTCTATGGGTCTCGGTTTACAAATTACGGCACTTTTTGTGGGACACTTGAAACGGTTGAAACGTGTGTTATATTCGAAGCATTTGGTTTTTCTCACCTTATCGGAAACCGGAAAAAATTATTCCCCAGCTTTGTGTGGTATGTAAAGCAGCGGGGAACAGGCTTTTTAGAAAAGTGTAAGACACCTCTGTACGGCTCTTCGTTTAGAAATTACAACGCTTTTTGTGGGACACTTGAAACGGTTGAAACGATTGTTATTTTCGAAGCATCTGGTTTTTCTCAAATTCTCGGAGACTGGAAAAAATTATTCCCCAGATTTATGCTGTATTCAAACAAGCTAAGAACCGACTTTTTAGGAAGGTATAACATGCCTCCCTGGGGCTCTTAGTTTAGAAATCACAGCGCTTTTTGTGGGACACCTGAATCGTTTGAAACTGGTGTTATAATCGAAGCATTTGGTTTTTCTCACCTTATCGGAAACCGGAAAAAATTATTCCCCAGCTTTGTATGGTATTTAAAGCAGCGGGGAACAGGCTTTTTAGAAAAGTGTAAGACACTTCTCCACGGCTCTTCGTTTAGAAATTACAACGCTTTTTGTGGGACACTTGAAACGGTTGAAACGATTGTTATTTTCGAAGCATCTGGTTTTTCTCACCTTCTCGGAGACTGGAAAAAATTATTCCCCAGATTTATGCTGTATTCAAACAAGCTAAGAACCGACTTTTTAGGAAGGTATAACATGCCTCCCTGGGGCTCTTAGTTTAGAAATCACAGCGCTTTTTGTGGGACACCTGAATCGTTTGAAACTGGTGTTATAATCGAAGCATTTGGTTTTTCTCACCTTATCGGAAACCGGAAAAAATTATTCCCCAGCTTTGTGTGGTATTTAAAGCAGCGGGGAACAGGCTTTTTAGAAAAGTGTAAGACACCTCTGTACGGCTGTTCGTTTAGAAATTACAACGCTTTTTGTGGGACACTTGAAACGGTTGAAACGATTGTTATTTTCGAAGCATCTGGTTTTTCTCACCTTCTCGGAGACTGGAAAAAATTATTCCCCAGATTTATGCTGTATTCAAACAAGCGAAGAACCGACTTTTTAGGAAGGTATAACGTGCCTCCCTGGGGCTCTTAGTTTAGAAATCACAGCGCGTTATGTGGGATACTTGAAACGGTTGAAACGGGTGTTATTTTCGAAGCATTTGATTTTTCTCACCTTCTCGGAAATTGGAAAACACCATTCTTCAGCTTTACGAGTTATTCAAAACAGCGAAGAACCGGCTTTTTAGAAGGGTATAACACACATTTCTAGGGGTCTCGGTTTAGAAATTACGGCACTTTTTGTGGGACACTTGAAACGGTTGAAACGTGTGTTATATTCGAAGCATTTGGTTTTTCTCACCTTATCGGAAACCGGAAAAAATTATTCCCCAGCTTTGTGTGGTATTTAAAGCAGCGGGGAACAGGCTTTTTAGAAAAGTGTAAGACACCTCTGTACGGCTCTTCGTTTAGAAATTACAACACTTTTTGTGGGACACTTGAATCGGTTGAAACTGGTGTTATTTACGAAGCATTTGGTTTTTCTCACCTTCTCGGAAATTGGAAAAAATTATTCCCCAGTTTTGTGTGGTATTTTAAGCAGCGGGGAACAGGCTTTTTAGAAAAGTGTAAGACACCTCTCTATGGCTTTCAGTTTAGAAATTACAACGCTTTTTGTGGGACACTTGAAACGGTTGAAACGGGTGTTATTTTCGAAGCATTTGTTTTTTCTCGCTTTCTCGGAAACCGGAACAAAATATTCCACAGGTTTGTATGGCGTTTAAAACAGCGGAGAACAAGCATTTTAGTAGGGTGTAACACACCTCCCTGGGCTCTTAGTTTAGAAATCACAGCGCTTTTGTGGGACACTTGAAGCGGTTGAAACGGGTGTTATTTTCGAAGCACTTGGTTTTTCCCGCTTTCTCGGAAACCGGAGCAAAATGTTCCCCATGTTTGTATGGCGTTTAAAACTGCATATAACGTGCATTTTAGGAAGTTGTAACGCATGTAATTATGGCCCTTAGTTTAGAAATTACAGCGCTTTTTGTTGGACACTTGAAACTGTTGAAACGGGTGTTATTTTCGAAGCATTTGATTTTTCTCACGTTCTCGGAAATTGGAAAACACCATTCTTCAGCTTTGCGAGATATTCAAAACAGCGAAGAACCGGCTTTTTAGGAGGGTATAACACACATTTCTAGGGGTCTCGGTTTAGAAATTACGACACTTTTTGTGGGACACTTGAAACGGTTGAAACGTGTGTTATATTCGAAGCATTTGGTTTTTCTCACCTTATCGGAAACCGGAAAAAATTATTCCCCAGCTTTGTGTGGTATTTAAAGCAGCGGGGAACAGGCTTTTTAGAAAAGTGTAAGACACCTCTCTACGGCTCTTCGTTTAGAAATTACAACGCTTTTTGTGGGACACTTGAAACGGTTGAAACGATTGTTATTTTCGAAGCATCTGGTTTTTCTCACCTTCTCGGAGACTGGAAAAAATTATTCCCCAGATTTATGCTATATTCAAACAAGCGAAGAACCGGCTTTTTAGGAAGGTATAACATGCCTCCCTGGGGCTCTTAGTTTAGAAATCACAGCGCTTTTTGTGGGACACCTGAATCGTTTGAAACTGGTGTTATAATCGAAGCATTTGGTTTTTCTCACCTTATCGGAAACCGGAAAAAATTATTCCCCAGCTTTGTGTGGTATTTAAAGCAGCGGGGAACAGGCTTTTTAGAAAAGTGTAAGACACCTCTGTACGGCTCTTCGTTTAGAAATTACAACGCTTTTTGTGGGACACTTGAAACGGTTGAAACGATTGTTATTTTCGAAGCATCTGGTTTTTCTCACCTTCTCGGAAACTGGAAAAAATTATTCCCCAGATTTGTGCTGTATTCAAACAAGCGAAGAACCGACTTTTTAGGAAGGTATAACGTGCCTCCCTGGGGCTCTTAGTTTAGAAATCACAGCGCGTTATGTGGGATACTTGAAACGGTTGAAACGGGTGTTATTTTCGAAGCATTTGATTTTTCTCACCTTCTCGGAAATTGGAAAACACCATTCTTCAGCTTTACGAGTTATTCAAAACAGCGAAGAACCGGCTTTTTAGAAGGGTATAACACACATTTCTAGGGGTCTCGGTTTAGAAATTACGGCACTTTTTGTGGGACACTTGAAACGGTTGAAACGTGTGTTATATTCGAAGCATTTGGTTTTTCTCACCTTATCGGAAACCGGAAAAAATTATTCCCCAGCTTTGTGTGGTATTTAAAGCAGCGGGGAACAGGCTTTTTAGAAAAGTGTAAGACACCTCTCTACGGCTCTTCGTTTAGAAATTACAACGCTTTTTGTGGGACACTTGAAACGGTTGAAACGATTGTTATTTTCGAAGCATCTGGTTTTTCTCACCTTCTCGGAGACTGGAAAAAATTATTCCCCAGGTTTATGCTGTATTCAAACAAGCGAAGAACCGACTTTTTAGGAAGGTATAACATGCCTCCCTGGGGCTCTTAGTTTAGAAATCACAGCGCTTTTTGTGGGACACCTGAATCGTTTGAAACTGGTGTTATAATCGAAGCATTTGGTTTTTCTCACCTTATCGGAAACCGGAAAAAATTATTCCCCAGCTTTGTATGGTATTTAAAGCAGCGGGGAACAGGCTTTTTAGAAAAGTGTAAGACACCTCTGTACGGCTCTTCGTTTACAAATTACAACGCTTTTTGTGGGACACTTGAAACGGTTGAAACGATTGTTATTTTCGAAGCATTTGTTTTTTCTCGCTTTCTCGGAAACCGGAACAAAATATTCCACAGGTTTGTATGGCGTTTAAAACAGCGGAGAACAAGCATTTTAGTAGGGTGTAACACACCTCCCTGGGCTCTTAGTTTAGAAATCACAGCGCTTTTGTGGGACACTTGAAGCGGTTGAAACGGGTGTTATTTTCGAAGCACTTGGTTTTTCCCGCTTTCTCGGAAACCGGAGCAAAATATTCCCCATGTTTGTATGGCGTTTAAAACTGCATATAACATGCATTTTAGGAAGTTGTAACGCATGTAATTATGGCCCTTAGATTAGAAATTACAGCGCTTTTTGTTGGACACTTGAAACTGTTGAAACGGGTGTTATTTTCGAAGCATTTGATTTTTCTCACCTTCTCGGAAATTGGAAAACACCATTCTTCAGCTTTGCGAGATATTCAAAACAGCGAAGAACCGGCTTTTTAGGAGGGTATAACACACATTTCTAGGGGTCTCGGTTTAGAAATTACGACACTTTTTGTGGGACACTTGAAACGGTTGAAACGTGTGTTATATTCGAAGCATTTGGTTTTTCTCACCTTATCGGAAACCGGAAAAAATTATTCCCCAGCTTTGTGTGGTATTTAAAGCAGCGGGGAACAGGCTTTTTAGAAAAGTGTAAGACACCTCTGTACGGCTCTTCGTTTAGAAATTACAACGCTTTTTGTGGGACACTTGAAACGGTTGAAACGATTGTTATTTTCGAAGCATCTGGTTTTTCTCACCTTCTCGGAAACTGGAAAAAATTATTGCCCAGATTTATGCTGTATTCAAACAAGCGAAGAACCGACTTTTTAGGAAGGTATAACGTGCCTCCCTGGGGCTCTTAGTTTAGAAATCACAGCGCGTTATGTGGGATACTTGAAACGGTTGAAACGGGTGTTATTTTCGAAGCATTTGATTTTTCTCACCTTCTCGGAAATTGGAAAACACCATTCTTCAGCTTTACGAGTTATTCAAAACAGCGAAGAACCGGCTTTTTAGAAGGGTATAACACACATTTCTAGGGGTCTCGGTTTAGAAATTACGTCACTTTTTGTGGGACACTTGAAACGGTTGAAACGTGTGTTATATTCGAAGCATTTGGTTTTTCTCACCTTATCGGAAACCGGAAAAAATTATTCCCCAGCTTTGTGTGGTATTTAAAGCAGCGGGGAACAGGCTTTTTAGAAAAGTGTAAGACACCTCTGTACGGCTCTTCGTTTAGAAATTACAACGCTTTTTGTGGGACACTTGAAACGGTTGAAACGATTGTTATTTTCGAAGCATCTGGTTTTTCTCAAATTCTCGGAGACTGGAAAAAATTATTCCCCAGATTTATGCTGTATTCAAACAAGCTAAGAACCGACTTTTTAGGAAGGTATAACATGCCTCCCTGGGGCTCTTAGTTTAGAAATCACAGCGCTTTTTGTGGGACACCTGAATCGTTTGAAACTGGTGTTATAATCGAAGCATTTGGTTTTTCTCACCTTATCGGAAACAGGAAAAAATTATTCCCCAGCTTTGTATGGTATTTAAAGCAGCGGGGAACAGGCTTTTTAGAAAAGTGTAAGACACCTCTGTACGGCTCTTCGTTTAGAAATTACAACGCTTTTTGTGGGACACTTGAAACGGTTGAAACGATTGTTTTTTTCGAAGCATCTGGTTTTTCTCACCTTCTCGGAAACTGGAAAAAATTATTCCCCAGATTTATGCTGTATTCAAACAAGCGAAGAACCGACTTTTTAGGAAGGTATAACGTGCCTCCCTGGGGCTCTTAGTTTAGAAATCACAGCGCGTTATGTGGGATACTTGAAACGGTTGAAACGGGTGTTATTTTCGAAGCATTTGATTTTTCTCACCTTCTCGGAAATTGGAAAACACCATTCTTCAGCTTTACGAGTTATTCAAAACAGCGAAGAACCGGCTTTTTAGAAGGGTATAACACACATTTCTATGTGTCTCGGTTTACAAATTACGGCACTTTTTGTGGGACACTTGAAACGGTTGAAACGTGTGTTATATTCGAAGCATTTGGTTTTTCTCACCTTATCGGAAACCGGAAAAAATTATTCCCCAGCTTTGTGTGGTATTTAAAGCAGCGGGGAACAGGCTTTTTAGAAAAGTGTAAGACACCTCTGTACGGCTCTTCGTTTACAAATTACAACGCTTTTTGTGGGACACTTGAAACGGTTGAAACGATTGTTATTTTCGAAGCATCTGGTTTTTCTCAAATTCTCGGAGACTGGAAAAAATTATTCCCCAGATTTATGCTGTATTCAAACAAGCTAAGAACCGACTTTTTAGGAAGGTATAACATGCCTCCCTGGGGCTCTTAGTTTAGAAATCACAGCGCTTTTTGTGGGACACCTGAATCGTTTGAAACTGGTGTTATAATCGAAGCATTTGGTTTTTCTCACCTTATCGGAAACCGGAAAAAATTATTCCCCAGCTTTGTATGGTATTTAAAGCAGCGGGGAACAGGCTTTTTAGAAAAGTGTAAGACACTTCTGTACGGCTCTTCGTTTAGAAATTACAACGCTTTTTGTGGGACACTTGAAACGGTTGAAACGATTGTTATTTTCGAAGCATCTGGTTTTTCTCACCTTCTCGGAGACTGGAAAAAATTATTCCCCAGATTTATGCTGTATTCAAACAAGCTAAGAACCGACTTTTTAGGAAGGTATAACATGCCTCCCTGGGGCTCTTAGTTTAGAAATCACAGCGCTTTTTGTGGGACACCTGAATCGTTTGAAACTGGTGTTATAATCGAAGCATTTGGTTTTTCTCACCTTATCGGAAACCGGAAAAAATTATTCCCCAGCTTTGTGTGGTATTTAAAGCAGCGGGGAACAGGCTTTTTAGAAAAGTGTAAGACACCTCTGTACGGCTCTTCGTTTAGAAATTACAACGCTTTTTGTGGGACACTTGAAACGGTTGAAACGATTGTTATTTTCGAAGCATCTGGTTTTTCTCACCTTCTCGGAAACTGGAAAAAATTATTCCCCAGATTTATGCTGTATTCAAACAAGCGAAGAACCGACTTTTTAGGAAGGTATAACGTGCCTCCCTGGGGCTCTTAGTTTAGAAATCACAGCGCGTTATGTGGGATACTTGAAACGGTTGAAACGGGTGTTATTTTCGAAGCATTTGATTTTTCTCACCTTCTCGGAAATTGGAAAACACCATTCTTCAGCTTTACGAGTTATTCAAAACAGCGAAGAACCGGCTTTTTAGAAGGGTATAAC
This sequence comes from Volucella zonaria, assembly GCA_963966105.1. NCBI lineage: Eukaryota > Metazoa > Arthropoda > Insecta > Diptera > Syrphidae > Volucella > Volucella zonaria. The sequence goes on along the minus strand of OZ014536.1, from coordinate 1,541,622 downwards.
ACACATTTCTAGGGGTCTCGGTTTAGAAATTACGGCACTTTTTGTGGGACACTTGAAACGGTTGAAACGTGTGTTATATTCGAAGCATTTGGTTTTTCTCACCTTATCGGAAACCGGAAAAAATTATTCCCCAGCTTTGTGTGGTATTTAAAGCAGCGGGGAACAGGCTTTTTAGAAAAGTGTAAGACACCTCTGTACGGCTCTTCGTTTAGAAATTACAACACTTTTTGTGGGACACTTGAATCGGTTGAAACTGGTGTTATTTACGAAGCATTTGGTTTTTCTCACCTTCTCGGAAATTGGAAAAAATTATTCCCCAGTTTTGTGTGGTATTTTAAGCAGCGGGGAACAGGCTTTTTAGAAAAGTGTAAGACACCTCTCTATGGCTTTCAGTTTAGAAATTACAACGCTTTTTATGGGACACTTGAAACGGTTGAAACGGGTGTTATTTTCGAAGCATTTGTTTTTTCTCGCTTTCTCGGAAACCGGAACAAAATATTCCACAGGTTTGTATGGCGTTTAAAACAGCGGAGAACAAGCATTTTAGTAGGGTGTAACACACCTCCCTGGGCTCTTAGTTTAGAAATCACAGCGCTTTTGTGGGACACTTGAAGCGGTTGAAACGGGTGTTATTTTCGAAGCACTTGGTTTTTCCCGCTTTCTCGGAAACCGGAGCAAAATGTTCCCCATGTTTGTATGGCGTTTAAAACTGCATATAACGTGCATTTTAAGAAGTTGTAACGCATGTAATTATGGCCCTTAGTTTAGAAATTACAGCGCTTTTTGTTGGACACTTGAAACTGTTGAAACGGGTGTTATTTTCGAAGCATTTGATTTTTCTCACGTTCTCGGAAATTGGAAAACACCATTCTTCAGCTTTGCGAGATATTCAAAACAGCGAAGAACCGGCTTTTTAGGAGGGTATAACACACATTTCTAGGGGTCTCGGTTTAGAAATTACGACACTTTTTGTGGAACACTTGAAACGGTTGAAACGTGTGTTATATTCGAAGCATTTGGTTTTTCTCACCTTATCGGAAACCGGAAAAAATTATTCCCCAGCTTTGTGTGGTATTTAAAGCAGCGGGGAACAGGCTTTTTAGAAAAGTGTAAGACACCTCTCTACGGCTCTTCGTTTAGAAATTACAACGCTTTTTGTGGGACACTTGAAACGGTTGAAACGATTGTTATTTTCGAAGCATCTGGTTTTTCTCACCTTCTCGGAGACTGGAAAAAATTATTCCCCAGATTTATGCTGTATTCAAACAAGCGAAGAACCGGCTTTTTAGGAAGGTATAACATGCCTCCCTGGGGCTCTTAGTTTAGAAATCACAGCGCTTTTTGTGGGACACCTGAATCGTTTGAAACTGGTGTTATAATCGAAGCATTTGGTTTTTCTCACCTTATCGGAAACCGGAAAAAATTATTCCCCAGCTTTGTACGGTATTTAAAGCAGCGGGGAACAGGCTTTTTAGAAAAGTGTAAGACACCTCTGTACGGCTCTTCGTTTAGAAATTACAACGCTTTTTGTGGGACACTTGAAACGGTTGAAACGATTGTTATTTTCGAAGCATCTGGTTTTTCTCACCTTCTCGGAAACTGGAAAAAATTATTCCCCAGATTTGTGCTGTATTCAAACAAGCGAAGAACCGACTTTTTAGGAAGGTATAACGTGCCTCCCTGGGGCTCTTAGTTTAGAAATCACAGCGCGTTATGTGGGATACTTGAAACGGTTGAAACGGGTGTTATTTTCGAAGCATTTGATTTTTCTCACCTTCTCGGAAATTGGAAAACACCATTCTTCAGCTTTACGAGTTATTCAAAACAGCGAAGAACCGGCTTTTTAGAAGGGTATAACACACATTTCTAGGGGTCTCGGTTTAGAAATTACGGCACTTTTTGTGGGACACTTGAAACGGTTGAAACGTGTGTTATATTCGAAGCATTTGGTTTTTCTCACCTTATCGGAAACCGGAAAAAATTATTCCCCAGCTTTGTGTGGTATTTAAAGCAGCGGGGAACAGGCTTTTTAGAAAAGTGTAAGACACCTCTCTACGGCTCTTCGTTTAGAAATTACAACGCTTTTTGTGGGACACTTGAAACGGTTGAAACGATTGTTATTTTCGAAGCATCTGGTTTTTCTCACCTTCTCGGAGACTGGAAAAAATTATTCCCCAGGTTTATGCTGTATTCAAACAAGCGAAGAACCGACTTTTTAGGAAGGTATAACATGCCTCCCTGGGGCTCTTAGTTTAGAAATCACAGCGCTTTTTGTGGGACACCTGAATCGTTTGAAACTGGTGTTATAATCGAAGCATTTGGTTTTTCTCACCTTATCGGAAACCGGAAAAAATTATTCCCCAGCTTTGTATGGTATTTAAAGCAGCGGGGAACAGGCTTTTTAGAAAAGTGTAAGACACCTCTGTACGGCTCTTCGTTTAGAAATTACAACGCTTTTTGTGGGACACTTGAAACGGTTGAAACGATTGTTATATTCGAAGCATCTGGTTTTTCTCACCTTCTCGGAGACTGGAAAAAATTATTCCCCAGATTTATGCTGTATTCAAACAAGCGAAGAACCGACTTTTTAGGAAGGTATAACGTGCCTCCCTGGGGCTCTTAGTTTAGAAATCACAGCGCGTTATGTGGGATACTTGAAACGGTTGAAACGGGTGTTATTTTCGAAGCATTTGATTTTTCTCACCTTCTCGGAAATTGGAAAACACCATTCTTCAGCTTTACGAGTTATTCAAAACAGCGAAGAACCGGCTTTTTAGAAGGGTATAACACACATTTCTAGGGGTCTCGGTTTAGAAATTACGGCACTTTTTGTGGGACACTTGAAACGGTTGAAACGTGTGTTATATTCGAAGCATTTGGTTTTTCTCACCTTATCGGAAACCGGAAAAAATTATTCCCCAGCTTTGTGTGGTATTTAAAGCAGCGGGGAACAGGCTTTTTAGAAAAGTGTAAGACACCTCTGTACGGCTCTTCGTTTAGAAATTACAACACTTTTTGTGGGACACTTGAATCGGTTGAAACTGGTGTTATTTACGAAGCATTTGGTTTTTCTCACCTTCTCGGAAATTGGAAAAAATTATTCCCCAGTTTTGTGTGGTATTTTAAGCAGCGGGGAACAGGCTTTTTAGAAAAGTGTAAGACACCTCTCTATGGCTTTCAGTTTAGAAATTACAACGCTTTTTGTGGGACACTTGAAACGGTTGAAACGGGTGTTATTTTCGAAGCATTTGTTTTTTCTCGCTTTCTCGGAAACCGGAACAAAATATTCCACAGGTTTGTATGGCGTTTAAAACAGCGGAGAACAAGCATTTTAGTAGGGTGTAACACACCTCCCTGGGCTCTTAGTTTAGAAATCACAGCGCTTTTGTGGGACACTTGAAGCGGTTGAAACGGGTGTTATTTTCGAAGCACTTGGTTTTTCCCGCTTTCTCGGAAACCGGAGCAAAATGTTCCCCATGTTTGTATGGCGTTTAAAACTGCATATAACGTGCATTTTAGGAAGTTGTAACGCATGTAATTATGGCCCTTAATTTAGAAATTACAGCGCTTTTTGTTGGACACTTGAAACTGTTGAAACGGGTGTTATTTTCGAAGCATTTGATTTTTCTCACGTTCTCGGAAATTGGAAAACACCATTCTTCAGCTTTGCGAGATATTCAAAACAGCGAAGAACCGGCTTTTTAGGAGGGTATAACACACATTTCTAGGGGTCTCGGTTTAGAAATTACGACACTTTTTGTGGGACACTTGAAACGGTTGAAACGTGTGTTATATTCGAAGCATTTGGTTTTTCTCACCTTATCGGAAACCGGAAAAAATTATTCCCCAGCTTTGTGTGGTATTTAAAGCAGCGGGGAACAGGCTTTTTAGAAAAGTGTAAGACACCTCTCTACGGCTCTTCGTTTAGAAATTACAACGCTTTTTGTGGGACACTTGAAACGGTTGAAACGATTGTTATTTTCGAAGCATCTGGTTTTTCTCACCTTCTCGGAGACTGGAAAAAATTATTCCCCAGATTTATGCTGTATTCAAACAAGCGAAGAACCGGCTTTTTAGGAAGGTATAACATGCCTCCCTGGGGCTCTTAGTTTAGAAATCACAGCGCTTTTTGTGGGACACCTGAATCGTTTGAAACTGGTGTTATAATCGAAGCATTTGGTTTTTCTCACCTTATCGGAAACCGGAAAAAATTATTCCCCAGCTTTGTATGGTATTTAAAGCAGCGGGGAACAGGCTTTTTAGAAAAGTGTAAGACACCTCTGTACGGCTCTTCGTTTAGAAATTACAACGCTTTTTGTGGGACACTTGAAACGGTTGAAACGATTGTTATTTTCGAAGCATCTGGTTTTTCTCACCTTCTCGGAAACTGGAAAAAATTATTCCCCAGATTTGTGCTGTATTCAAACAAGCGAAGAACCGACTTTTTAGGAAGGTATAACGTGCCTCCCTGTGGCTCTTAGTTTAGAAATCACAGCGCGTTATGTGGGATACTTGAAACGGTTGAAACGGGTGTTATTTTCGAAGCATTTGATTTTTCTCACCTTCTCGGAAATTGGAAAACACCATTCTTCAGCTTTACGAGTTATTCAAAACAGCGAAGAACCGGCTTTTTAGAAGGGTATAACACACATTTCTAGGGGTCTCGGTTTAGAAATTACGGCACTTTTTGTGGGACACTTGAAACGGTTGAAACGTGTGTTATATTCGAAGCATTTGGTTTTTCTCACCTTATCGGAAACCGGAAAAAATTATTCCCCAGCTTTGTGTGGTATTTAAAGCAGCGGGGAACAGGCTTTTTAGAAAAGTGTAAGACACCTCTCTACGGCTCTTCGTTTAGAAATTACAACGCTTTTTGTGGGACACTTGAAACGGTTGAAACGATTGTTATTTTCGAAGCATCTGGTTTTTCTCACCTTCTCGGAGACTGGAAAAAATTATTCCCCAGGTTTATGCTGTATTCAAACAAGCGAGGAACCGACTTTTTAGGAAGGTATAACATGCCTCCCTGGGGCTCTTAGTTTAGAAATCACAGCGCTTTTTGTGGGACACCTGAATCGTTTGAAACTGGTGTTATAATCGAAGCATTTGGTTTTTCTCACCTTATCGGAAACCGGAAAAAATTATTCCCCAGCTTTGTATGGTATTTAAAGCAGCGGGGAACAGGCTTTTTAGAAAAGTGTAAGACACCTCTGTACGGCTCTTCGTTTACAAATTACAACGCTTTTTGTGGGACACTTGAAACGGTTGAAACGATTGTTATTTTCGAAGCATTTGTTTTTTCTCGCTTTCTCGGAAACCGGAACAAAATATTCCACAGGTTTGTATGGCGTTTAAAACAGCGGAGAACAAGCATTTTAGTAGGGTGTAACACACCTCCCTGGGCTCTTAGTTTAGAAATCACAGCGCTTTTGTGGGACACTTGAAGCGGTTGAAACGGGTGTTATTTTCGAAGCACTTGGTTTTTCCCGCTTTCTCGGAAACCGGAGCAAAATATTCCCCATGTTTGTATGGCGTTTAAAACTGCATATAACATGCATTTTAGGAAGTTGTAACGCATGTATTTATGGCCCTTAGTTTAGAAATTACAGCGCTTTTTGTTGGACACTTGAAACTGTTGAAACGGGTGTTATTTTCGAAGCATTTGATTTTTCTCACCTTCTCGGAAATTGGAAAACACCATTCTTCAGCTTTGCGAGATATTCAAAACAGCGAAGAACCGGCTTTTTAGGAGGGTATAACACACATTTCTAGGGGTCTCGGTTTAGAAATTACGACACTTTTTGTGGGACACTTGAAAGGGTTGAAACGTGTGTTATATTCGAAGCATTTGGTTTTTCTCACCTTATCGGAAACCGGAAAAAATTATTCCCCAGCTTTGTGTGGTATTTAAAGCAGCGGGGAACAGGCTTTTTAGAAAAGTGTAAGACACCTCTGTACGGCTCTTCGTTTAGAAATTACAACGCTTTTTGTGGGACACTTGAAACGGTTGAAACGATTGTTATTTTCGAAGCATCTGGTTTTTCTCACCTTCTCGGAAACTGGAAAAAATTATTCCCCAGATTTATGCTGTATTCAAACAAGCGAAGAACCGACTTTTTAGGAAGGTATAACGTGCCTCCCTGGGGCTCTTAGTTTAGAAATCACAGCGCGTTATGTGGGATACTTGAAACGGTTGAAACGGGTGTTATTTTCGAAGCATTTGATTTTTCTCACCTTCTCGGAAATTGGAAAACACCATTCTTCAGCTTTACGAGTTATTCAAAACAGCGAAGAACCGGCTTTTTAGAAGGGTATAACACACATTTCTAGGGGTCTCGGTTTAGAAATTACGGCACTTTTTGTGGGACACTTGAAACGGTTGAAACGTGTGTTATATTCGAAGCATTTGGTTTTTCTCACCTTATCGGAAACCGGAAAAAATTATTCCCCAGCTTTGTGTGGTATTTAAAGCAGCGGGGAACAGGCTTTTTAGAAAAGTGTAAGACACCTCTCTACGGCTCTTCGTTTAGAAATTACAACGCTTTTTGTGGGACACTTGAAACGGTTGAAACGATTGTTATTTTCGAAGCATCTGGTTTTTCTCACCTTCTCGGAGACTGGAAAAAACTATTCCCCAGGTTTATGCTGTATTCAAACAAGCGAAGAACCGACTTTTTAGGAAGGTATAACATGCCTCCCTGGGGCTCTTAGTTTAGAAATCACAGCGCTTTTTGTGGGACACCTGAATCGTTTGAAACTGGTGTTATAATCGAAGCATTTGGTTTTTCTCACCTTATCGGAAACCGGAAAAAATTATTCCCCAGCTTTGTATGGTATTTAAAGCAGCGGGGAACAGGCTTTTTAGAAAAGTGTAAGACACCTCTGTACGGCTCTTCGTTTACAAATTACAACGCTTTTTGTGGGACACTTGAAACGGTTGAAACGATTGTTATTTTCGAAGCATTTGTTTTTTCTCGCTTTCTCGGAAACCGGAACAAAATATTCCACAGGTTTGTATGGCGTTTAAAACAGCGGAGAACAAGCATTTTAGTAGGGTGTAACACACCTCCCTGGGCTCTTAGTTTAGAAATCACAGCGCTTTTGTGGGACACTTGAAGCGGTTGAAGCGGGTGTTATTTTCGAAGCACTTGGTTTTTCCCGCTTTCTCGGAAACCGGAGCAAAATATTCCCCATGTTTGTATGGCGTTTAAAACTGCATATAACATGCATTTTAGGAAGTTGTAACGCATGTAATTATGGCCCTTAGTTTAGAAATTACAGCGCTTTTTGTTGGACACTTGAAACTGTTGAAACGGGTGTTATTTTCGAAGCATTTGATTTTTCTCACCTTCTCGGAAATTGGAAAACACCATTCTTCAGCTTTGCGAGATATTCAAAACAGCGAAGAACCGGCTTTTTAGGAGGGTATAACACACATTTCTAGGGGTCTCGGTTTAGAAATTACGACACTTTTTGTGGGACACTTGAAACGGTTGAAACGTGTGTTATATTCGAAGCATTTGGTTTTTCTCACCTTATCGGAAACCGGAAAAAATTATTCCCCAGCTTTGTGTGGTATTTAAAGCAGCGGGGAACAGGCTTTTTAGAAAAGTGTAAGACACCTCTGTACGGCTCTTCGTTTAGAAATTACAACGCTTTTTGTGGGACACTTGAAACGGTTGAAACGATTGTTATTTTCGAAGCATCTGGTTTTTCTCACCTTCTCGGAAACTGGAAAAAATTATTCCCCAGATTTATGCTGTATTCAAACAAGCGAAGAACCGACTTTTTAGGAAGGTATAACGTGCCTCCCTGGGGCTCTTAGTTTAGAAATCACAGCGCGTTATGTGGGATACTTGAAACGGTTGAAACGGGTGTTATTTTCGAAGCATTTGATTTTTCTCACCTTCTCGGAAATTGGAAAACACCATTCTTCAGCTTTACGAGTTATTCAAAACAGCTAAGAACCGGCTTTTTAGAAGGGTATAACACACATTTCTAGGGGTCTCGGTTTAGAAATTACGGCACTTTTTGTGGGACACTTGAAACGGTTGAAACGTGTGTTATATTCGAAGCATTTGGTTTTTCTCACCTTATCGGAAACCGGAAAAAATTATTCCCCAGCTTTGTGTGGTATTTAAAGCAGCGGGGAACAGGCTTTTTAGAAAAGTGTAAGACACCTCTGTACGGCTCTTCGTTTAGAAATTACAACGCTTTTTGTGGGACACTTGAAACGGTTGAAACGATTGTTATTTTCGAAGCATCTGGTTTTTCTCACCTTCTCGGAAACTGGAAAAAATTATTCCCCAGATTTATGCTGTATTCAAACAAGCGAAGAACCGACTTTTTAGGAAGGTATAACGTGCCTCCCTGGGGCTCTTAGCTTAGAAATCACAGCGCGTTATGTGGGATACTTGAAACGGTTGAAACGGGTGTTATTTTCGAAGCATTTGATTTTTCTCACCTTCTCGGAAATTGGAAAAAATTATTCCCCAGCTTTGTGTGGTATTTAAAGCAGCGGGGAACAGGCTTTTTAGAAAAGTGTAAGACACCTCTGTACGGCTCTTCGTTTAGAAATTACAACGCTTTTTGTGGGACACTTGAAACGGTTGAAACGATTGTTATTTTCGAAGCATCTGGTTTTTCTCACCTTCTCGGAAACTGGAAAAAATTATTCCCCAGATTTATGCTGTATTCAAACAAGCGAAGAACCGACTTTTTAGGAAGGTATAACGTGCCTCCCTGGGGCTCTTAGTTTAGAAATCACAGCGCGTTATGTGGGATACTTGAAACGGTTGAAACGGGTGTTATTTTCGAAGCATTTGATTTTTCTCACCTTCTCGGAAATTGGAAAACACCATTCTTCAGCTTTACGAGTTATTCAAAACAGCGAAGAACCGGCTTTTTAGAAGGGTATAACACACATTTCTAGGGGTCTCGGTTTAGAAATTACGGCACTTTTTGTGGGACACTTGAAACGGTTGAAACGTGTGTTATATTCGAAGCATTTGGTTTTTCTCACCTTATCGGAAACCGGAAAAAATTATTCCCCAGCTTTGTGTGGTATTTAAAGCAGCGGGGAACAGGCTTTTTAGAAAAGTGTAAGACACCTCTGTACGGCTCTTCGTTTAGAAATTACAACGCTTTTTGTGGGACACTTGAAACGGTTGAAACGATTGTTATTTTCGAAGCATCTGGTTTTTCTCACCTTCTCGGAAACTGGAAAAAATTATTCCCCAGATTTATGCTGTATTCAAACAAGCGAAGAACCGACTTTTTAGGAAGGTATAACGTGCCTCCCTGGGGCTCTTAGTTTAGAAATCACAGCGCGTTATGTGGGATACTTGAAACGGTTGAAACGGGTGTTATTTTCGAAGCATTTGATTTTTCTCACCTTCTCGGAAATTGGAAAACACCATTCTTCAGCTTTACGAGTTATTCAAAACAGCGAAGAACCGGCTTTTTAGAAGGGTATAACACACATTTCTAGGGGTCTCGGTTTAGAAATTACGGCACTTTTTGTGGGACACTTGAAACGGTTGAAACGTGTGTTATATTCGAAGCATTTGGTTTTTCTCACCTTATCGGAAACCGGAAAAAATTATTCCCCAGCTTTGTGTGGTATTTAAAGCTATGGGGAACAGGCTTTTTAGAAAAGTGTAAGACTCCTCTCTACGGCTCTTCGTTTAGAAATTACAACGCTTTTTGTGGGACACTTGAAACGGTTGAAACGATTGTTATTTTCGAAGCATCTGGTTTTTCTCACCTTCTCGGAGACTGGAAAAAATTATTCCCCAGATTTGTGCTGTATTCAAACAAGCGAAGAACCGACTTTTTAGGAAGGTATAACATGCCTTCCTGGGGCTCTTAGTTTAGAAATCACAGCGCTTTTTGTTGGACACCTGAATCGTTTGAAACTGGTGTTATAATCGAAGCATTTGGTTTTTCTCACCTTATCGGAAACCGGAAAAAATTATTCCCCAGCTTTGTATGGTATTTAAAGCAGCGGGGAACAGGCTTTTTAGAAAAGTGTAAGACACCTCTGTACGGCTCTTCGTTTAGAAATTACAACGCTTTTTGTGGGACACTTGAAACGGTTGAAACGGTTGTTATTTTCGAAGCATCTGGTTTTTCTCACCTTCTCGGAAACTGGAAAAAATTATTCCCCAGATTTATGCTGTATTCAAACAAGCGAAGAACCGACTTTTTAGGAAGGTATAACGTGCCTCCCTGGGGCTCTTAGTTTAGAAATCACAGCGCGTTATGTGGGATACTTGAAACGGTTGAAACGGGTGTTATTTTCGAAGCATTTGATTTTTCTCACCTTCTCGGAAATTGGAAAACACCATTCTTCAGCTTTACGAGTTATTCAAAACAGCGAAGAACCGGCTTTTTAGAAGGGTATAACACACATTTCTAGGGGTCTCGGTTTAGAAATTACGGCACTTTTTGTGGGACACTTGAAACGGTTGAAACGTGTGTTATATTCGAAGCATTTGGTTTTTCTCACCTTATCGGAAACCGAAAAAAATTATTCCCCAGCTTTGTGTGGTATTTAAAGCAGCGGGGAACAGGCTTTTTAGAAAAGTGTAAGACACCTCTCCACGGCTCTTCGTTTAGAAATTACAACGCTTTTTGTGGGACACTTGAAACGGTTGAAACGATTGTTATTTTCGAAGCATCTGGTGTTTCTCACCTTCTCGGAGACTGGAAAAAATTATTCCCCAGGTTTATGCTGTATTCAAACAAGCGAAGAACCGACTTTTTAGGAAGGTATAACATGCCTCCCTGGGGCTCTTAGTTTAGAAATCACAGCGCTTTTTGTGGGACACCTGAATCGTTTGAAACTGGTGTTATAATCGAAGCATTTGGTTTTTCTCACCTTATCGGAAACCGGAAAAAATTATTCCCCAGCTTTGTATGGTATTTAAAGCAGCGGGGAACAGGCTTTTTAGAAAAGTGTAAGACACCTCTGTATGGCTCTTCGTTTAGAAATTACAACGCTTTTTGTGGGACACTTGAAACGGTTGAAACGATTGTTATTTTCGAAGCATCTGGTTTTTCTCACCTTCTCGGAAACTGGAAAAAATTATTCCCCAGATTTATGCTGTATTCAAACAAGCGAAGAACCGACTTTTTAGGAAGGTATAACGTGCCTCCCTGGGGCTCTTAGCTTAGAAATCACAGCGCGTTATGTGGGATACTTGAAACGGTTGAAACGGGTGTTATTTTCGAAGCATTTGATTTTTCTCACCTTCTCGGAAATTGGAAAAAATTATTCCCCAGCTTTGTGTGGTATTTAAAGCAGCGGGGAACAGGCTTTTTAGAAAAGTGTAAGACACCTCTGTACGGCTCTTCGTTTAGAAATTACAACGCTTTTTGTGGGACACTTGAAACGGTTGAAACGATTGTTATTTTCGAAGCATCTGGTTTTTCTCACCTTCTCGGAAACTGGAAAAAATTATTCCCCAGATTTATGCTGTATTCAAACAAGCGAAGAACCGACTTTTTAGGAAGGTATAACGTGCCTCCCTGGGGCTCTTAGTTTAGAAATCACAGCGCGTTATGTGGGATACTTGAAACGGTTGAAACGGGTGTTATTTTCGAAGCATTTGATTTTTCTCACCTTCTCGGAAATTGGAAAACACCATTCTTCAGCTTTACGAGTTATTCAAAACAGCGAAGAACCGGCTTTTTAGAAGGGTATAACACACATTTCTAGGGGTCTCGGTTTAGAAATTACGGCACTTTTTGTGGGACACTTGAAACGGTTGAAACGTGTGTTATATTCGAAGCATTTGGTTTTTCTCACCTTGTCGGAAACCGGAAAAAATTATTCCCCAGCTTTGTGTGGTATTTAAAGCAGCGGGGAACAGGCTTTTTAGAAAAGTGTAAGACACCTCTCTACGGCTCTTCGTTTAGAAATTACAACGCTTTTTGTGGGACACTTGAAACGGTTGAAACGATTGTTATTTTCGAAGCATCTGGTTTTTCTCACCTTCTCGGAGACTGGAAAAAACTATTCCCCAGGTTTATGCTGTATTCAAACAAGCGAAGAACCGACTTTTTAGGAAGGTATAACATGCCTCCCTGGGGCTCTTAGTTTAGAAATCACAGCGCTTTTTGTGGGACACCTGAATCGTTTGAAACTGGTGTTATAATCGAAGCATTTGGTTTTTCTCACCTTATCGGAAACCGGAAAAAATTATTCCCCAGCTTTGTATGGTATTTAAAGCAGCGGGGAACAGGCTTTTTAGAAAAGTGTAAGACACCTCTGTATGGCTCTTCGTTTAGAAATTACAACGCTTTTTGTGGGACACTTGAAACGGTTGAAACGATTGTTATTTTCGAAGCATCTGGTTTTTCTCACCTTCTCGGAAACTGAAAAAAATTATTCCCCAGATTTATGCTGTATTCAAACAAGCGAAGAACCGACTTTTTAGGAAGGTATAACGTGCCTCCCTGGGGCTCTTAGTTTAGAAATCACAGCGCGTTATGTGGGATACTTGAAACGGTTGAAACGGGTGTTATTTTCGAAGCATTTGATTTTTCTCACCTTCTCGGAAATTGGAAAACACCATTCTTCAGCTTTACGAGTTATTCAAAACAGCGAAGAACCGGCTTTTTAGAAGGGTATAACACACATCGTTAGGGGTCTCGGTTTAGAAATTACAACACTTTTTGTGGGACACTTGAAACGGTTGAAACGTGTGTTATATTCGAAGCATTTGGTTTTTCTCACCTTATCGGAAACCGGAAAAAATTATTCCCCAGCTTTGTGTGGTATTTAAAGCAGCGGGGAACAGGCTTTTTAGAAAAGTGTAAGACACCTCTGTACGGCTCTTCGTTTAGAAATTACAACGCTTTTTGTGGGACACTTGAAACGGTTGAAACGATTGTTATTTTCGAAGCATCTGGTTTTTCTCACCTTCTCGGAAACTGGAAAAAATTATTCCCCAGATTTATGCTGTATTCAAACAAGCGAAGAACCGACTTTTTAGGAAGGTATAACGTGCCTCCCTGGGGCTCTTAGCTTAGAAACCACAGCGCGTTATGTGGGATACTTGAAACGGTTGAAACGGGTGTTATTTTCGAAGCATTTGATTTTTCTCACCTTCTCGGAAATTGGAAAAAATTATTCCCCAGCTTTGTGTGGTATTTAAAGCAGCGGGGAACAGGCTTTTTAGAAAAGTGTAAGACACCTCTGTACGGCTCTTCGTTTAGAAATTACAACGCTTTTTGTGGGACACTTGAAACGGTTGAAACGATTGTTATTTTCGAAGCATCTGGTTTTTCTCACCTTCTCGGAAACTGGAAAAAATTATTCCCCAGATTTATGCTGTATTCAAACAAGCGAAGAACCGACTTTTTAGGAAGGTATAACGTGCCTCCCTGGGGCTCTTAGTTTAGAAATCACAGCGCGTTATGTGGGATACTTGAAACGGTTGAAACGGGTGTTATTTTCGAAGCATTTGATTTTTCTCACCTTCTCGGAAATTGGAAAACACCATTCTTCAGCTTTACGAGTTATTCAAAACAGCGAAGAACCGGCTTTTTAGAAGGGTATAACACACATTTCTAGGGGTCTCGGTTTAGAAATTACGGCACTTTTTGTGGGACACTTGAAACGGTTGAAACGTGTGTTATATTCGAAGCATTTGGTTTTTCTCACCTTGTCGGAAACCGGAAAAAATTATTCCCCAGCTTTGTGTGGTATTTAAAGCAGCGGGGAACAGGCTTTTTAGAAAAGTGTAAGACACCTCTCTACGGCTCTTCGTTTAGAAATTACAACGCTCTTTGTGGGACACTTGAAACGGTTGAAACGATTGTTATTTTCGAAGCATCTGGTTTTTCTCACCTTCTCGGAGACTGGAAAAAACTATTCCCCAGGTTTATGCTGTATTCAAACAAGCGAAGAACCGACTTTTTAGGAAGGTATAACATGCCTCCCTGGGGCTCTTAGTTTAGAAATCACAGCGCTTTTTGTGGGACACCTGAATCGTTTGAAACTGGTGTTATAATCGAAGCATTTGGTTTTTCTCACCTTATCGGAAACCGGAAAAAATTATTCCCCAGCTTTGTATGGTATTTAAAGCAGCGGGGAACAGGCTTTTTAGAAAAGTGTAAGACACCTCTGTATGGCTCTTCGTTTAGAAATTACAACGCTTTTTGTGGGACACTTGAAACGGTTGAAACGATTGTTATTTTCGAAGCATCTGGTTTTTCTCACCTTCTCGGAAACTGGAAAAAATTATTCCCCAGATTTATGCTGTATTCAAACAAGCGAAGAACCGACTTTTTAGGAAGGTATAACGTGCCTCCCTGGGGCTCTTAGTTTAGAAATCACAGCGCGTTATGTGGGATACTTGAAACGGTTGAAACGGGTGTTATTTTCGAAGCATTTGATTTTTCTCACCTTCTCGGAAATTGGAAAACACCATTCTTCAGCTTTACGAGTTATTCAAAACAGCGAAGAACTGGCTTTTTAGAAGGGTATAACACACATCGTTAGGGGTCTCGGTTTAGAAATTACAACACTTTTTGTGGGACACTTGAAACGGTTGCAACGTGTGTTATATTCGAAGCATTTGGTTTTTCTCACCTTATCGGAAACCGGAAAAAATTATTCCCCAGCTTTGTGTGGTATTTAAAGCAGCGGGGAACAGGCTTTTTAGAAAAGTGTAAGACACCTCTGTACGGCTCTTCGTTTAGAAATTACAACGCTTTTTGTGGGACACTTGAAACGGTTGAAACGATTGTTATTTTCGAAGCATCTGGTTTTTCTCACCTTCTCGGAAACTGGAAAAAATTATTCCCCAGATTTATGCTGTATTCAAACAAGCGAAGAACCGACTTTTTAGGAAGGTATAACGTGCCTCCCTGGGGCTCTTAGTTTAGAAACCACAGCGCGTTATGTGGGATACTTGAAACGGTTGAAACGGGTGTTATTTTCGAAGCATTTGATTTTTCTCACCTTCTCGGAAATTGGAAAACACCATTCTTCAGCTTTACGAGTTATTCAAAACAGCGAAGAACCGGCTTTTTAGAAGGGTATAACACACATTTCTAGGGGTCTCGGTTTAGAAATTACGGCACTTTTTGTGGGACACTTGAAACGGTTGAAACGTGTGTTATATTCGAAGCATTTGGTTTTTCTCACCTTATCGGAAACCGGAAAAAATTATTCCCCAGCTTTGTGTGGTATTTAAAGCAGCGGGGAACAGGCTTTTTAGAAAAGTGTAAGACACCTCTCTACGGCTCTTCGTTTAGAAATTACAACACTTTTTGTGGGACACTTGAAACGGTTGAAACGATTGTTATTTTCGAAGCATCTGGTTTTTCTCACCTTCTCGGAGACTGGAAAAAATTATTCCCCAGGTTTATGCTGTATTCAAACAAGCGAAGAACCGACTTTTTAGGAAGGTATAACATGCCTCCCTGGGGCTCTTAGTTTAGAAATCACAGCGCTTTTTGTGGAACACCTGAATCGTTTGAAACTGGTGTTATAATCGAAGCATTTGGTTTTTCTCACCTTATCGGAAACCGGAAAAAATTATTCCCCAGCTTTGTATGGTATTTAAAGCAGCGGGGAACAGGCTTTTTAGAAAAGTGTAAGACACCTCTGTACGGCTCTTCGTTTAGAAATTACAACGCTTTTTGTGGGACACTTGAAACGGTTGAAACGATTGTTATTTTCGAAGCATCTGGTTTTTCTCACCTTCTCGGAAACTGGAAAAAATTATTCCCCAGATTTATGCTGTATTCAAACAAGCGAAGAACCGACTTTTTAGGAAGGTATAACGTGCCCCCCTGGGGCTCTTAGTTTAGAAATCACAGCGCGTTATGTGAAATACTTGAAACGGTTGAAACGGGTGTTATTTTCGAAGCATTTGATTTTTCTCACCTTCTCGGAAATTGGAAAACACCATTCTTCAGCTTTACGAGTTATTCAAAACAGCGAAGAACCGGCTTTTTAGAAGGGTATAACACACATTTCTAGGGGTCTCGGTTTAGAAATTACGGCACTTTTTGTGGGACACTTGAAACGGTTGAAACGGGTGTTATTTTCGAAGCACTTGGTTTTTCCCGCGTTCTCGGAAACCGGAGCAAAATATTCCCCATGTTTGTATGGCGTTTAAAACTGCATATAACATGCATTTTAGGAAGTTGTAACGCATGTAAGTATGGCCCTTAGTTTAGAAATTACACGCTTTTTGTTGGACACTTGAAACTGTTGAAACGGGTGTTATTTTCGAAGCATTTGATTTTTCTCACCTTCTCGGAAATTGGAAAACACCATTCTTCAGCTTTGCGAGATATTCAAAACAGCGAAGAACCGGCTTTTTAGGAGGGTATAACACACATTTCTAGGGGTCTCGGTTTAGAAATTACGACACTTTTTGTGGGACACTTGAAACGGTTGAAACGTGTGTTATATTCGAAGCATTTGGTTTTTCTCACCTTATCGGAAACCGGAAAAAATTATTCCCCAGCTTTGTGTGGTATTTAAAGCAGAGGGGAACAGGCTTTTTAGAAAAGGGTAAGACACCTCTCTACGGCTCTTCGTTTAGAAATTACAACGCTTTTTGTGGGACACTTGAAACGGTTGAAACGATTGTTATTTTCGAAGCATCTGGTTTTTCTCACCTTCTCGGAGACTGGAAAAAATTATTCCCCAGATTTATGCTGTATTCAAACAAGCGAAGAACCGACTTTTTAGGAAGGTATAACGTGCCTCCCTGGGGCTCTTAGTTTAGAAACCACAGCGCGTTATGTGGGATACTTGAAACGGTTGAAACGGGTGTTATTTTCGAAGCATTTGATTTTTCTCACCTTCTCGGAAATTGGAAAACACCATTCTTCAGCTTTACGAGTTATTCAAAACAGCGAAGAACAGGCTTTTTAGAAGGGTATAACACACATTTCTAGGGGTCTCGGTTTAGAAATTACGGCACTTTTTGTGGGACACTTGAAACGGTTGAAACGTGTGTTATATTCGAAGCATTTGGTTTTTCTCACCTTATCGGAAACCGGAAAAAATTATTCCCCAGCTTTGTGTGGTATTTAAAGCAGCGGGGAACAGGCTTTTTAGAAAAGTGTAAGACACCTCTCTACGGCTCTTCGTTTAGAAATTACAACACTTTTTGTGGGACACTTGAAACGGTTGAAACGATTGTTATTTTCGAAGCATCTGGTTTTTCTCACCTTCTCGGAGACTGGAAAAAATTATTCCCCAGGTTTATGCTGTATTCAAACAAGCGAAGAACCGACTTTTTAGGAAGGTATAACATGCCTCCCTGGGGCTCTTAGTTTAGAAATCACAGCGCTTTTTGTGGAACACCTGAATCGTTTGAAACTGGTGTTATAATCGAAGCATTTGGTTTTTCTCACCTTATCGGAAACCGGAAAAAATTATTCCCCAGCTTTGTATGGTATTTAAAGCAGCGGGGAACAGGCTTTTTAGAAAAGTGTAAGACACCTCTGTACGGCTCTTCGTTTAGAAATTACAACGCTTTTTGTGGGACACTTGAAACGGTTGAAACGATTGTTATTTTCGAAGCATCTGGTTTTTCTCACCTTCTCGGAAACTGGAAAAAATTATTCCCCAGATTTATGCTGTATTCAAACAAGCGAAGAACCGACTTTTTAGGAAGGTATAACGTGCCCCCCTGGGGCTCTTAGTTTAGAAATCACAGCGCGTTATGTGGGATACTTGAAACGGTTGAAACGGGTGTTATTTTCGAAGCATTTGATTTTTCTCACCTTCTCGGAAATTGGAAAACACCATTCTTCAGCTTTACGAGTTATTCAAAACAGCGAAGAACCGGCTTTTTAGAAGGGTATAACACACATTTCTAGGGGTCTCGGTTTAGAAATTACGGCACTTTTTGTGGGACACTTGAAACGGTTGAAACGGGTGTTATTTTCGAAGCACTTGGTTTTTCCCGCGTTCTCGGAAACCGGAGCAAAATATTCCCCATGTTTGTATGGCGTTTAAAACTGCATATAACATGCATTTTAGGAAGTTGTAACGCATGTAAGTATGGCCCTTAGTTTAGAAATTACACGCTTTTTGTTGGACACTTGAAACTGTTGAAACGGGTGTTATTTTCGAAGCATTTGATTTTTCTCACCTTCTCGGAAATTGGAAAACACCATTCTTCAGCTTTGCGAGATATTCAAAACAGCGAAGAACCGGCTTTTTAGGAGGGTATAACACACATTTCTAGGGGTCTCGGTTTAGAAATTACGACACTTTTTGTGGGACACTTGAAACGGTTGAAACGTGTGTTATATTCGAAGCATTTGGTTTTTCTCACCTTATCGGAAACCGGAAAAAATTATTCCCCAGCTTTGTGTGGTATTTAAAGCAGAGGGGAACAGGCTTTTTAGAAAAGGGTAAGACACCTCTCTACGGCTCTTCGTTTAGAAATTACAACGCTTTTTGTGGGACACTTGAAACGGTTGAAACGATTGTTATTTTCGAAGCATCTGGTTTTTCTCACCTTCTCGGAGACTGGAAAAAATTATTCCCCAGATTTATGCTGTATTCAAACAAGCGAAGAACCGACTTTTTAGGAAGGTATAACGTGCCTCCCTGGGGCTCTTAGTTTAGAAACCACAGCGCGTTATGTGGGATACTTGAAACGGTTGAAACGGGTGTTATTTTCGAAGCATTTGATTTTTCTCACCTTCTCGGAAATTGGAAAACACCATTCTTCAGCTTTACGAGTTATTCAAAACAGCGAAGAACCGGCTTTGTAGAAGGGTATAACACACATTTCTAGGGGTCTCGGTTTAGAAATTACGGCACTTTTTGTGGGACACTTGAAACGGTTGAAACGTGTGTTATATTCGAAGCATTTGGTTTTTCTCACCTTATCGGAAACCGGAAAAAATTATTCCCCAGCTTTGTGTGGTATTTAAAGCAGCGGGGAACAGGCTTTTTAGAAAAGTGTAAGACACCTCTCTACGGCTCTTCGTTTAGAAATTACAACACTTTTTGTGGGACACTTGAAACGGTTGAAACGATTGTTATTTTCGAAGCATCTGGTTTTTCTCACCTTCTCGGAGACTGGAAAAAATTATTCCCCAGGTTTATGCTGTATTCAAACAAGCGAAGAACCGACTTTTTAGGAAGGTATAACATGCCTCCCTGGGGCTCTTAGTTTAGAAATCACAGCGCTTTTTGTGGAACACCTGAATCGTTTGAAACTGGTGTTATAATCGAAGCATTTGGTTTTTCTCACCTTATCGGAAACCGGAAAAAATTATTCCCCAGCTTTGTATGGTATTTAAAGCAGCGGGGAACAGGCTTTTTAGAAAAGTGTAAGACACCTCTGTACGGCTCTTCGTTTAGAAATTACAACGCTTTTTGTGGGACACTTGAAACGGTTGAAACAATTGTTATTTTCGAAGCATCTGGTTTTTCTCACCTTCTCGGAAACTGGAAAAAATTATTCCCCAGATTTATGCTGTATTCAAACAAGCGAAGAACCGACTTTTTAGGAAGGTATAACGTGCCCCCCTGGGGCTCTTAGTTTAGAAATCACAGCGCGTTATGTGGGATACTTGAAACGGTTGAAACGGGTGTTATTTTCGAAGCATTTGATTTTTCTCACCTTCTCGGAAATTGGAAAACACCATTCTTCAGCTTTACGAGTTATTCAAAACAGCGAAGAACCGGCTTTTTAGAAGGGTATAACACACATTTCTAGGGGTCTCGGTTTAGAAATTACGGCACTTTTTGTGGGACACTTGAAACGGTTGAAACGGGTGTTATTTTCGAAGCACTTGGTTTTTCCCGCGTTCTCGGAAACCGGAGCAAAATATTCCCCATGTTTGTATGGCGTTTAAAACTGCATATAACATGCATTTTAGGAAGTTGTAACGCATGTAAGTATGGCCCTTAGTTTAGAAATTACACGCTTTTTGTTGGACACTTGAAACTGTTGAAACGGGTGTTATTTTCGAAGCATTTGATTTTTCTCACCTTCTCGGAAATTGGAAAACACCATTCTTCAGCTTTGCGAGATATTCAAAACAGCGAAGAACCGGCTTTTTAGGAGGGTATAACACACATTTCTAGGGGTCTCGGTTTAGAAATTACGACACTTTTTGTGGGACACTTGAAACGGTTGAAACGTGTGTTATATTCGAAGCATTTGGTTTTTCTCACCTTATCGGAAACCGGAAAAAATTATTCCCCAGCTTTGTGTGGTATTTAAAGCAGAGGGGAACAGGCTTTTTAGAAAAGGGTAAGACACCTCTCTACGGCTCTTCGTTTAGAAATTACAACGCTTTTTGTGGGACACTTGAAACGGTTGAAACGATTGTTATTTTCGAAGCATCTGGTTTTTCTCACCTTCTCGGAGACTGGAAAAAATTATTCCCCAGATTTATGCTGTATTCAAACAAGCGAAGAACCGACTTTTTAGGAAGGTATAACGTGCCTCCCTGGGGCTCTTAGTTTAGAAATCACAGCGCTTTTTGTGGGACACCTGAATCGTTTGAAACTGGTGTTATAATCGAAGCATTTGGTTTTTCTCACCTTATCGGAAACCGGAAAAAATTATTCCCCAGCTTTGTATGGTATTTAAAGCAGCGGGGAACAGGCTTTTTAGAAAAGTGTAAGACACCTCTCTACGGCTCTTCGTTTAGAAATTACAACGCTTTTTGTGGGACACTTGAAACGGTTGAAACGATTGTTATTTTCGAAGCATCTGGTTTTTCTCACCTTCTCGGAGACTGGAAAAAATTATTCCCCAGGTTTATGCTGTATTCAAACAAGCGAAGAACCGACTTTTTAGGAAGGTATAACATGCCTCCCTGGGGCTCTTAGTTTAGAAATCACAGCGCTTTTTGTGGGACACCTGAATCGTTTGAAACTGGTGTTATAATCGAAGCATTTGGTTTTTCTCACCTTATCGGAAACCGGAAAAAATTATTCCCCAGCTTTGTATGGTATTTAAAGCAGCGGGGAACAGGCTTTTTAGAAAAGTGTAAGACACCTCTCTACGGCTCTTCGTTTAGAAATTACAACGCTTTTTGTGGGTCACTTGAAACGGTTGAAACGATTGTTATTTTCGAAGCATCTGGTTTTTCTCACCTTCTCGGAGACTGGAAAAAATTATTCCATAGATTTATGCTGTATTCAAACAAACGAAGAACCGACTTTTTAGGAAGGTATAACATGCCTCCCTGGGGCTCTTAGTTTAGAAATCACAGCGCTTTTTGTGGGACACCTGAATAGTTTGAAACTGGTGTTATATTCGAAGCATTTGGATTTTCTCACCTTATCGGAAACCGGAAAAAATTATTCCCCAGCTTTGTATGGTATTTAAAGCAGCGGGGAACAGGCTTTTTAGAAAAGTGTAAGACACCTCTGTACGGCTCTTCGTTTACAAATTACAACGCTTTTTGTGGGACACTTGAAACGGTTGAAACGATTGTTATTTTCGAAGCATTTGTTTTTTCTCGCTTTCTCGGAAACCGGAACAAAATATTCCACAGGTTTGTATGGCGTTTAAAACAGCGGAGAACAAGCATTTTAGTAGGGTGTAACACACCTCCCTGGGCTCTTAGTTTAGAAATCACAGCGCTTTTGTGGGACACTTGAAGCGGTTGAAACGGGTGTTATTTTCGAAGCACTTGGTTTTTCCCGCTTTCTCGGAAACCGGAGCAAAATATTCCCCATGTTTGTATGGCGTTTAAAACTGCATATAACATGCATTTTAGGAAGGTGTAACGCATGTAATTATGGCTCTTAGTTTAGAAATTACAGCGCTTTTTGTTGGACACTTGAAACTGTTAAAACGGGTGATATTTTCGAAGCATTTGATTTTTCTCACCTTCTCGGAAATTGGAAAACACCATTCTTCAGCTTTACGAGTTATTCAAAACAGCGAAGAACCGGCTTTTTAGGAGGGTATAACACACATCTCTAGGGGTCTCGGTTTAGAAATTACAACACTTTTTGTGGGACACTTGAATCGGTTGAAACTGGTGTTATTTACGAAGCATTTGGTTTTTCTCACCTTCTCGGAAATTGGAAAAAATTATTCCCCAGTTTTGAGTGGTATTTAAAGCAGCGGGGAATAGGCTTTTTAGAAAGGTGTAACACACCTCTCTAGAGCTTTCAGTTTAGAAATTACAACGCTTTTTGTGGGACACCTGAAACGGTTGAAACGGGTGTTATTTTCGAAGCATTTGTTTTTTCTCGCTTTCTCGGAAACCGGAACAAAATATTCCACAGGTTTGTATGGCGTTTAAAACAGCGGAGAACAAGCATTTTAGTAGGGTGTAACACACCTCCCTGGGCTCTTAGTTTAGAAATCACAGCGCTTTTGTGGGACACTTGAAGCGGTTGAAACGGGTGTTATTTTCGAAGCACTTGGTTTTTCCCGCTTTCTCGGAAACCGGAGCAAAATATTCCCCATGTTTGTATGGCGTTTAAAACTGCATATAACAAGCATTTTAGCAAGGTGTAACGCATGTAATTATGGCCCTTAGTTTAGAAATTACAGCGCTTTTTGTTGGACACTTGAAACTGTTGAAACGGGTGATATTTTCGAAGCATTTGATTTTTCTCACCTTCCCGGAAATTGGAAAACACCATTCTTCAGCTTTACGAGTTACTCAAAACAGCGAAGAACCGGCTTTTTAGGAGGGTACAACACACATTTCTAGGGGTCTCGGTTTAGAAATTACGACACTTTTTGTGGGACACTTGAAACGGTTGAAACGTGTGTTATATTCGAAGCATTTGGTTTTTCTCACCTTATCGGAAACCGGAAAAAATTATTCCCCAGCTTTGTTGTGGTATTTAAAGCAGCGGGGAACAGGCTTTTTAGAAAAGTGTAAGACACCTCTCTACGGCTCTTCGTTTAGAAATTACAACGCTTTTTGTGGGTCACTTGAAACGGTTGAAACGATTGTTATTTTCGAAGCATCTGGTTTTTCTCACCTTCTCGGAGACTGGAAAAAATTATTCCATAGATTTATGCTGTATTCAAACAAACGAAGAACCGACTTTTTAGGAAGGTATAACATGCCTCCCTGGGGCTCTTAGTTTAGAAATCACAGCGCTTTTTGTGGGACACCTGAATAGTTTGAAACTGGTGTTATATTCGAAGCATTTGGATTTTCTCACCTTATCGGAAACCGGAAAAAATTATTCCCCAGCTTTGTATGGTATTTAAAGCAGCGGGGAACAGGCTTTTTAGAAAAGTGTAAGACACCTCTGTACGGCTCTTCGTTTACAAATTACAACGCTTTTTGTGGGACACTTGAAACGGTTGAAACGATTGTTATTTTCGAAGCATTTGTTTTTTCTCGCTTTCTCGGAAACCGGAACAAAATATTCCACAGGTTTGTATGGCGTTTAAAACAGCGGAGAACAAGCATTTTAGTAAGGTGTAACACACCTCCCTGGGCTCTTAGTTTAGAAATCACAGCGCTTTTGTGGGACACTTGAAGCGGTTGAAACGGGTGTTATTTTCGAAGCACTTGGTTTTTCCCGCTTTCTCGGAAACCGGAGCAAAATATTCCCCATGTTTGTATGGCGTTTAAAACTGCATATAACATGCATTTTAGGAAGGTGTAACGCATGTAATTATGGCTCTTAGTTTAGAAATTACAGCGCTTTTTGTTGGACACTTGAAACTGTTAAAACGGGTGATATTTTCGAAGCATTTGATTTTTCTCACCTTCTCGGAAATTGGAAAACACCATTCTTCAGCTTTACGAGTTATTCAAAACAGCGAAGAACCGGCTTTTTAGGAGGGT
The DNA here is from genome assembly GCA_963966105.1 of Volucella zonaria. Classification (NCBI taxonomy): domain Eukaryota; kingdom Metazoa; phylum Arthropoda; class Insecta; order Diptera; family Syrphidae; genus Volucella; species Volucella zonaria. Next base: position 1,517,835 of record OZ014536.1, on the reverse strand, counting down.
ATAACACACATCTCTAGGGGTCTCGGTTTAGAAATTACAACACTTTTTGTGGGACACTTGAATCGGTTGAAACTGGTGTTATTTACGAAGCATTTGGTTTTTCTCACCTTCTCGGAAATTGGAAAAAATTATTCCCCAGTTTTGAGTGGTATTTAAAGCAGCGGGGAATAGGCTTTTTAGAAAGGTGTAACACACCTCTCTAGAGCTTTCAGTTTAGAAATTACAACGCTTTTTGTGGGACACCTGAAACGGTTGAAACGGGTGTTATTTTCGAAGCATTTGTTTTTTCTCGCTTTCTCGGAAACCGGAACAAAATATTCCACAGGTTTGTATGGCGTTTAAAACAGCGGAGAACAAGCATTTTAGTAGGGTGTAACACACCTCCCTGGGCTCTTAGTTTAGAAATCACAGCGCTTTTGTGGGACACTTGAAGCGGTTGAAACGGGTGTTATTTTCGAAGCACTTGGTTTTTCCCGCTTTCTCGGAAACCGGAGCAAAATATTCCCCATGTTTGTATGGCGTTTAAAACTGCATATAACAAGCATTTTAGCAAGGTGTAACGCATGTAATTATGGCCCTTAGTTTAGAAATTACAGCGCTTTTTGTTGGACACTTGAAACTGTTGAAACGGGTGATATTTTCGAAGCATTTGATTTTTCTCACCTTCCCGGAAATTGGAAAACACCATTCTTCAGCTTTACGAGTTACTCAAAACAGCGAAGAACCGGCTTTTTAGGAGGGTACAACACACATTTCTAGGGGTCTCGGTTTAGAAATTACGACACTTTTTGTGGGACACTTGAAACGGTTGAAACGTGTGTTATATTCGAAGCATTTGGTTTTTCTCACCTTATCGGAAACCGGAAAAAATTATTCCCCAGCTTTGTTGTGGTATTTAAAGCAGCGGGGAACAGGCTTTTTAGAAAAGTGTAAGACACCTCTCTACGGCTCTTCGTTTAGAAATTACAACGCTTTTTGTGGGTCACTTGAAACGGTTGAAACGATTGTTATTTTCGAAGCATCTGGTTTTTCTCACCTTCTCGGAGACTGGAAAAAATTATTCCATAGATTTATGCTGTATTCAAACAAACGAAGAACCGACTTTTTAGGAAGGTATAACATGCCTCCCTGGGGCTCTTAGTTTAGAAATCACAGCGCTTTTTGTGGGACACCTGAATCGTTTGAAACTGGTGTTATATTCGAAGCATTTGGCTTTTCTCACCTTATCGGAAACCGGAAAAAATTATTCCCCAGCTTTGTATGGTATTTAAAGCAGCGGGGAACGGGCTTTTTAGAAAAGTGTAAGACACCTCTGTACGGCTCTTCGTTTACAAATTACAACGCTTTTTGTGGGACACTTGAAACGGTTGAAACGATTGTTATTTTCGAAGCATCTGGTTTTTCTCACCTTCTCGGAAACTGGAAAAAATTATTCCCCAGATTTATGCTGTATTCAAACAAGCGAAAAACCGACTTTTTAGGAAGGTATAACGTGCCTCCCTGGGGCTCTTAGTTTAGAATTCACAGCGCTTTTGCTGGACACTTGAAGCGGTTGAAACGGGTGTTATTTTCGAAGCATTTGATTTTTCTCACCTTCTCGGAAATTGGAAAACACCATTCTTCAGCTTTACGAGTTATTCAAAACAGCGAAGAACCGGCTTTTTAGAAGGGTATAACACACATTTCTAGGGGTCTCGGTTTAGAAATTACGGCACTTTTTGTGGGACACTTGAAACGGTTGAAACGTGTGTTATATTCGAAGCATTTGGTTTTTCTCACCTTATCGGAAACCGGAAAAAATTATTCCCCAGCTTTGTGTGGTATTTAAAGCAGCGGGGAACAGGCTTTTTAGAAAAGTGTAAGACACCTCTCTACGGCTCTTCGTTTAGAAATTACAACGCTTTTTGTGGGACACTTGAAACGGTTGAAACGATTGTTATTTTCGAAGCATCTGGTTTTTCTCACCTTCTCGGAGACTGGAAAAAATTATTCCCCAGATTTATGCTGTATTCTAACAAGCGAAGAACCGACTTTTTAGGAAGGTATAACATGCCTCCCTGGGGCTCTTAGTTTAGAAATCACAGCGCTTTTTGAGGGACACCTGAATCGTTTGAAACTGGTGTTATAATCGAAGCATTTGGTTTTTCTCACCTTATCGGAAACCGGAAAAAATTATTCCCCAGCTTTGTATGGTATTTAAAGCAGCGGGGAACAGGCTTTTTAGAAAAGTGTAAGACACCTCTCTACGGCTCTTCGTTTAGAAATTACAACGCTTTTTGTGGGTCACTTGAAACGGTTGAAACGATTGTTATTTTCGAAGCATCTGGTTTTTCTCACCTTCTCGGAGACTGGAAAAAATTATTCCATAGATTTATGCTGTATTCAAACAAGCGAAGAACCGACTTTTTAGGAAGGTATAACATGCCTCCCTGGGGCTCCTAGTTTAGAAAACACAGCGCTTTTTGTGGGACACCTGAATCGTTTGAAACTGGTGTTATATTCGAAGCATTTGGCTTTTCTCACCTTATCGGAAACCGGAAAAAATTATTCCCCAGCTTTGTATGGTATTTAAAGCAGCGGGGAACAGGCTTTTTAGAAAAGTGTAAGACACCTCTGTACGGCTCTTCGTTTACAAATTACAACGCTTTTTGTGGGACACTTGAAACGGTTGAAACGATTGTTATTTTCGAAGCATCTGGTTTTTCTCACCTTCTCGGAAACTGGAAAAAATTATTCCCCAGATTTATGCTGTATTCAAACAAGCGAAGAACCGACTTTTTAGGAAGGTATAACGTGCCTCCCTGGGGCTCTTAGTTTAGAAATCACAGCGCGTTATGTGGGATACTTGAAACGGTTGAAACGGGTGTTATTTTCGAAGCATTTGATTTTTCTCACCTTCTCGGAAATTGGAAAACACCATTCTTCAGCTTTACGAGTTATTCAAAACAGCGAAGAACCGGCTTTTTAGAAGGGTATAACACACATTTCTAGGGGTCTCGGTTTAGAAATTACGGCACTTTTTGTGGGACACTTGAAACGGTTGAAACGTGTGTTATATTCGAAGCATTTGGTTTTTCTCACCTTATCGGAAACCGGAAAAAATTATTCCCCAGCTTTGTGTGGTATTTAAAGCAGCGGGGAACAGGCTTTTTAGAAAAGTGTAAGACACCTCTCTACGGCTCTTCGTTTAGAAATTACAACGCTTTTTGTGGGACACTTGAAACGGTTGAAACGATTGTTATTTTCGAAGCATCTGGTTTTTCTCACCTTCTCGGAGACTGGAAAAAATTATTCCTCAGGTTTATGCTGTATTCAAACAAGCGAAGAACCGACTTTTTAGGAAGGTATAACATGCCTCCCTGGGGCTCTTAGTTTAGAAATCACAGCGCTTTTTGTGGGACACCTGAATCGTTTGAAACTGGTGTTATAATCGAAGCATTTGGTTTTTCTCACCTTATCGGAAACCGGAAAAAATTATTCGCCAGCTTTGTATGGTATTTAAAGCAGCGGGGAACAGGCTTTTTAGAAAAGTGTAAGACACCTCTGTACGGCTCTTCGTTTAGAAATTACAACGCTTTTTGTGGGACACTTGAAACGGTTGAAACGATTGTTATTTTCGAAGCATCTGGTTTTTCTCACCTTCTCGGAAACTGGAAAAAATTATTCCCCAGATTTATGCTGTATTCAAACAAGCGAAGAACCGACTTTTTAGGAAGGTATAACGTGCCTCCCTGGGGCTCTTAGTTTAGAAATCACAGCGCGTTATGTGGGATACTTGAAACGGTTGAAACGGGTGTTATTTTCGAAGCATTTGATTTTTCTCACCTTCTCGGAAATTGGAAAACACCATTCTTCAGCTTTACGAGTTATTCAAAACAGCGAAGAACCGGCTTTTTAGAAGGGTATAACACACATCGTTAGGGGTCTCGGTTTAGAAATTACAGCACTTTTTGTGGGACACTTGAAACGGTTGAAACGTGTGTTATATTCGAAGCATTTGGTTTTTCTCACCTTATCGGAAACCGGAAAAAATTATTCCCCAGCTTTGTGTGGTATTTAAAGCAGCGGGGAACAGGCTTTTTAGAAAAGTGTAAGACACCTCTCTACGGCTCTTCGTTTAGAAATTACAACGCTTTTTGTGGGACACTTGAAACGGTTGAAACGATTGTTATTTTCGAAGCATCTGGTTTTTCTCACCTTCTCGGAGACTGGAAAAAATTATTCCCCAGGTTTATGCTGTATTCAAACAAGCGAAGAACCGACTTTTTAGGAAGGTATAACATGCCTCCCTGGGGCTCTTAGTTTAGAAATCACAGCGCTTTTTGTGGGACACCTGAATCGTTTGAAACTGGTGTTATAATCGAAGCATTTGGTTTTTCTCACCTTATCGGAAACCGGAAAAAATTATTCCCCAGCTTTGTATGGTATTTAAAGCAGCGGGGAACAGGCTTTTTAGAAAAGTGTAAGACACCTCTGTACGGCTCTTCGTTTAGAAATTACAACGCTTTTTGTGGGACACTTGAAACGGTTGAAACGATTGTTATTTTCGAAGCATCTGGTTTTTCTCACCTTCTCGGAAACTGGAAACAATTATTCCCCAGATTTATACTGTATTCAAACAAGCGAAGAACCGACTTTTTAGGAAGGTATAACGTGCCTCCCTGGGGCTCTTAGTTTAGAAATCACAGCGCGTTATGTGGGATACTTGAAACGGTTGAAACGGGTGTTATTTTCGAAGCATTTGATTTTTCTCACCTTCTCGGAAATTGGAAAACACCATTTTTCAGCTTTACGAGTTATTCAAAACAGCGAAGAACCGGCTTTTTAGAAGGGTATAACACACATTTCTAGGGGTCTCGGTTTAGAAATTACGGCACTTTTTGTGGGACACTTGAAACGGTTGAAACGTGTGTTATATTCGAAGCATTTGGTTTTTCTCACCTTATCGGAAACCGGAAAAAATTATTCCCCAGCTTTGTGTGGTATTTAAAGCAGCGGGGAACAGGCTTTTTAGAAAAGTGTAAGACACCTCTCTACGGCTCTTCGTTTAGAAATTACAACGCTTTTTGTGGGACACTTGAAACGGTTGAAACGATTGTTATTTTCGAAGCATCTGGTTTTTCTCACCTTCTCGGAGACTGGAAAAAATTATTCCCCAGGTTTATGCTGTATTCAAACAAGCGAAGAACCGACTTTTTAGGAAGGTATAACATGCCAACCTGGGGCTCTTAGTTTAGAAATCACAGCGCTTTTTGTGGGACACCTGAATCGTTTGAAACTGGTGTTATAATCGAAGCATTTGGTTTTTCTCACCTTATCGGAAACCGGAAAAAATTATTCCCCAGCTTTGTATGGTATTTAAAGCAGCGGGGAACAGGCTTTTTCGAAAAGTGTAAGACACCTCTGTACGGCTCTTCGTTTAGAAATTACAACGCTTTTTGTGGGACACTTGAAACGGTTGAAACGATTGTTATTTTCGAAGCATCTGGTTTTTCTCACCTTCTCGGAAACTGGAAAAAATTATTCCCCAGATTTATGCTGTATTCAAACAAGCGAAGAACCGACTTTTTAGGAAGGTATAACGTGCCTCCCTGGGGCTCTTAGTTTAGAAATCACAGCGCGTTATGTGGGATACTTGAAACGGTTGAAACGGGTGTTATTTTCGAAGCATTTGATTTTTCTCACCTTCTCGGAAATTGGAAAACACCATTCTTCAGCTTTACGAGTTATTCAAAACAGCGAAGAACCGGCTTTTTAGAAGGGTATAACACACATTTCTAGGGGTCTCGGTTTAGAAATTACGGCACTTTTTGTGGGACACTTGAAACGGTTGAAACGTGTGTTATATTCGAAGCATTTGGTTTTTCTCACCTTATCGGAAACCGGAAAAAATTATTCCCCAGCTTTGTGTGGTATTTAAAGCAGCGGGGAACAGGCTTTTTAGAAAAGTGTAAGACACCTCTCTACGGCTCTTCGTTTAGAAATTACAACGCTTTTTGTGGGACACTTGAAACGGTTGAAACGATTGTTATTTTCGAAGCATCTGGTTTTTCTCACCTTCTCGGAGACTGGAAAAAATTATTCCCCAGGTTTATGCTGTATTCAAACAAGCGAAGAACCGACTTTTTAGGAAGGTATAACATGCCAACCTGGGCTCTTAGTTTAGAAATCACAGCGCTTTTTGTGGGACACCTGAATCGTTTGAAACTGGTGTTATAATCGAAGCATTTGGTTTTTCTCACCTTATCGGAAACCGGAAAAAATTATTCCCCAGCTTTGTATGGTATTTAAAGCAGCGGGGAACAGGCTTTTTAGAAAAGTGTAAGACACCTCTGTACGGCTCTTCGTTTAGAAATTACAACGCTTTTTGTGGGACACTTGAAACGGTTGAAACGATTGTTATTTTCGAAGCATCTGGTTTTTCTCACCTTCTCGGAAACTGGAAAAAATTATTCCCCAGATTTATGCTGTATTCAAACAAGCGAAGAACCGACTTTTTAGGAAGGTATAACGTGCCTCCCTGGGGCTCTTAGTTTAGAAATCACAGCGCGTTATGTGGGATACTTGAAACGGTTGAAACGGGTGTTATTTTCGAAGCATTTGATTTTTCTCACCTTCTCGGAAATTGGAAAACACCATTCTTCAGCTTTACGAGTTATTCAAAACAGCGAAGAACCGGCTTTTTAGAAGGGTATAACACACATTTCTAGGGGTCTCGGTTTAGAAATTACGGCACTTTTTGTGGGACACTTGAAACGGTTGAAACGTGTGTTATATTCGAAGCATTTGGTTTTTCTCACCTTATCGGAAACCGGAAAAAATTATTCCCCAGCTTTGTGTGGTATTTAAAGCAGCGGGGAACAGGCTTTTTAGAAAAGTGTAAGACACCTCTCTACGGCTCTTCGTTTAGAAATTACAACGCTTTTTGTGGGACACTTGAAACGGTTGAAACGATTGTTATTTTCGAAGCATCTGGTTTTTCTCACCTTCTCGGAGACTGGAAAAAATTATTCCCCAGGTTTATGCTGTATTCAAACAAGCGAAGAACCGACTTTTTAGGAAGGTATAACATGCCTCCCTGGGGCTCTTAGTTTAGAAATCACAGCGCTTTTTGTGGGACACCTGAATCGTTTGAAACTGGTGTTATAATCGAAGCATTTGGTTTTTCTCACCTTATCGGAAACCGGAAAAAATTATTCCCCAGCTTTGTATGGTATTTAAAGCAGCGGGGAACAGGCTTTTTAGAAAAGTGTAAGACACCTCTGTACGGCTCTTCGTTTAGAAATTACAACGCTTTTTGTGGGACACTTGAAACGGTTGAAACGATTGTTATTTTCGAAGCATCTGGTTTTTCTCACCTTCTCGGAAACTGGAAAAAATTATTCCCCAGATTTATACTGTATTCAAACAAGCGAAGAACCGACTTTTTAGGAAGGTATAACGTGCCTCCCTGGGGCTCTTAGTTTAGAAATCACAGCGCTTTTTGTGGGACACCTGAATCGTTTGAAACTGGTGTTATAATCGAAGCATTTGGTTTTTCTCACCTTATCGGAAACCGGAAAAAATTATTCCCCAGCTTTGTATGGTATTTAAAGCAGCGGGGAACAGGCTTTTTAGAAAAGTGTAAGACACCTCTGTACGGCTCTTCGTTTAGAAATTACAACGCTTTTTGTGGGACACTTGAAACGGTTGAAACGATTGTTATTTTCGAAGCATCTGGTTTTTCTCACCTTCTCGGAAACTGGAAAAAATTATTCCCCAGATTTATACTGTATTCAAACAAGCGAAGAACCGACTTTTTAGGAAGGTATAACGTGCCTCCCTGGGGCTCTTAGTTTAGAAATCACAGCGCGTTATGTGGGATACTTGAAACGGTTGAAACGGGTGTTATTTTCGAAGCATTTGATTTTTCTCACCTTCTCGGAAATTGGAAAACACCATTTTTCAGCTTTACGAGTTATTCAAAACAGCGAAGAACCGGCTTTTTAGAAGGGTATAACACACATTTCTAGGGGTCTCGGTTTAGAAATTACGGCACTTTTTGTGGGACACTTGAAACGGTTGAAACGTGTGTTATATTCGAAGCATTTGGTTTTTCTCACCTTATCGGAAACCGGAAAAAATTATTCCCCAGCTTTGTGTGGTATTTAAAGCAGCGGGGAACAGGCTTTTTAGAAAAGTGTAAGACACCTCTCTACGGCTCTTCGTTTAGAAATTACAACGCTTTTTGTGGGACACTTGAAACGGTTGAAACGATTGTTATTTTCGAAGCATCTGGTTTTTCTCACCTTCTCGGAGACTGGAAAAAATTATTCCCCAGGTTTATGCTGTATTCAAACAAGCGAGGAACCGACTTTTTAGGAAGGTATAACATGCCTACCTGGGGCTCTTAGTTTAGAAATCACAGCGCTTTTTGTGGGACACCTGAATCGTTTGAAACTGGTGTTATAATCGAAGCATTTGGTTTTTCTCACCTTATCGGAAACCGGAAAAAATTATTCCCCAGCTTTGTATGGTATTTAAAGCAGCGGGGAACAGGCTTTTTAGAAAAGTGTAAGACACCTCTGTACGGCTCTTCGTTTAGAAATTACAACGCTTTTTGTGGGACACTTGAAACGGTTGAAACGATTGTTATTTTCGAAGCATCTGGTTTTTCTCACCTTCTCGGAAACTGGAAAAAATTATTCCCCAGATTTATGCTGTATTCAAACAAGCGAAGAACCGACTTTTTAGGAAGGTATAACGTGCCTCCCTGGGGCTCTTAGTTTAGAAATCACAGCGCGTTATGTGGGATACTTGAAACGGTTGAAACGGGTGTTATTTTCGAAGCATTTGATTTTTCTCACCTTCTCGGAAATTGGAAAACACCATTCTTCAGCTTTACGAGTTATTCAAAACAGCGAAGAACCGGCTTTTTAGAAGGGTATAACACACATTTCTAGGGGTCTCGGTTTAGAAATTACGGCACTTTTTGTGGGACACTTGAAACGGTTGAAACGTGTGTTATATTCGAAGCATTTGGTTTTTCTCACCTTATCGGAAACCGGAAAAAATTATTCCCCAGCTTTGTGTGGTATTTAAAGCAGCGGGGAACAGGCTTTTTAGAAAAGTGTAAGACACCTCTGTACGGCTCTTCGTTTAGAAATTACAACGCTTTTTGTGGGACACTTGAAACGGTTGAAACGATTGTTATTTTCGAAGCATCTGGTTTTTCTCACCTTCTCGGAAACTGGAAAAAATTATTCCCCAGATTTATACTGTATTCAAACAAGCGAAGAACCGACTTTTTAGGAAGGTATAACGTGCCTCCCTGGGGCTCTTAGTTTAGAAATCACAGCGCGTTATGTGGGATACTTGAAACGGTTGAAACGGGTGTTATTTTCGAAGCATTTGATTTTTCTCACCTTCTCGGAAATTGGAAAACACCATTCTTCAGCTTTACGAGTTATTCAAAACAGCGAAGAACCGGCTTTTTAGAAGGGTATAACACACATTTCTATGGGTCTCGGTTTAGAAATTACGGCACTTTTTGTGGGACACTTGAAACGGTTGAAACGTGTGTTATATTCGAAGCATTTGGTTTTTCTCACCTTATCGGAAACCGGAAAAAATTATTCCCCAGCTTTGTGTGGTATTTAAAGCAGCGGGGAACAGGCTTTTTAGAAAAGTGTAAGACACCTCTGTACGGCTCTTCGTTTAGAAATTACAACGCTTTTTGTGGGACACTTGAAACGGTTGAAACGATTGTTATTTTCGAAGCATCTGGTTTTTCTCACCTTCTCGGAGACTGGAAAAAATTATTCCTCAGGTTTATGCTGTATTCAAACAAGCGAAGAACCGACTTTTTAGGAAGGTATAACATGCCTCCCTGGGGCTCTTAGTTTAGAAATCACAGCGCTTTTTGTGGGACACCTGAATCGTTTGAAACTGGTGTTATAATCGAAGCATTTGGTTTTTCTCACCTTATCGGAAACCGGAAAAAATTATTCCCCAGCTTTGTATGGTATTTAAAGCAGCGGGGAACAGGCTTTTTAGAAAAGTGTAAGACACCTCTGTACGGCTCTTCGTTTAGAAATTACAACGCTTTTTGTGGGACACTTGAAACGGTTGAAACGATTGTTATTTTCGAAGCATCTGGTTTTTCTCACCTTCTCGGAAACTGGAAAAAATTATTCCCCAGATTTATGCTGTATTCAAACAAGCGAAGAACCGACTTTTTAGGAAGGTATAACGTGCCTCCCTGGGGCTCTTAGTTTAGAAATCACAGCGCGTTATGTGGGATACTTGAAACGGTTGAAACGGGTGTTATTTTCGAAGCATTTGATTTTTCTCACCTTCTCGGAAATTGGAAAACACCATTCTTCAGCTTTACGAGTTATTCAAAACAGCGAAGAACCGGCTTTTTAGAAGGGTATAACACACATTTCTAGGGGTCTCGGTTTAGAAATTACGGCACTTTTTGTGGGACACTTGAAACGGTTGAAACGTGTGTTATATTCGAAGCATTTGGTTTTTCTCACCTTATCGGAAACCGGAAAAAATTATTCCCCAGCTTTGTGTGGTATTTAAAGCAGCGGGGAACAGGCTTTTTAGAAAAGTGTAAGACACCTCTCTACGGCTCTTCGTTTAGAAATTACAACGCTTTTTGTGGGACACTTGAAACGGTTGAAACGATTGTTATTTTCGAAGCATCTGGTTTTTCTCACCTTCTCGGAGACTGGAAAAAATTATTCCTCAGGTTTATGCTGTATTCAAACAAGCGAAGAACCGACTTTTTAGGAAGGTATAACATGCCTCCCTGGGGCTCTTAGTTTAGAAATCACAGCGCTTTTTGTGGGACACCTGAATCGTTTGAAACTGGTGTTATAATCGAAGCATTTGGTTTTTCTCACCTTATCGGAAACCGGAAAAAATTATTCCCCAGCTTTGTATGGTATTTAAAGCAGCGGGGAACAGGCTTTTTAGAAAAGTGTAAGACACCTCTGTACGGCTCTTCGTTTAGAAATTACAACGCTTTTTGTGGGACACTTGAAACGGTTGAAACGATTGTTATTTTCGAAGCATCTGGTTTTTCTCACCTTCTCGGAAACTGGAAAAAATTATTCCCCAGATTTATGCTGTATTCAAACAAGCGAAGAACCGACTTTTTAGGAAGGTATAACGTGCCTCCCTGGGGCTCTTAGTTTAGAAATCACAGCGCGTTATGTGGGATACTTGAAACGGTTGAAACGGGTGTTATTTTCGAAGCATTTGATTTTTCTCACCTTCTCGGAAATTGGAAAACACCATTCTTCAGCTTTACGAGTTATTCAAAACAGCGAAGAACCGGCTTTTTAGAAGGGTATAACACACATTTCTAGGGGTCTCGGTTTAGAAATTACGGCACTTTTTGTGGGACACTTGAAACGGTTGAAACGTGTGTTATATTCGAAGCATTTGGTTTTTCTCACCTTATCGGAAACCGGAAAAAATTATTCCCCAGCTTTGTGTGGTATTTAAAGCAGCGGGGAACAGGCTTTTTAGAAAAGTGTAAGACACCTCTCTACGGCTCTTCGTTTAGAAATTACAACGCTTTTTGTGGGACACTTGAAACGGTTGAAACGATTGTTATTTTCGAAGCATCTGGTTTTTCTCACCTTCTCGGAGACTGGAAAAAATTATTCCTCAGGTTTATGCTGTATTCGAACAAGCGAAGAACCGACTTTTTAGGAAGGTATAACATGCCTCCCTGGGGCTCTTAGTTTAGAAATCACAGCGCTTTTTGTGGGACACCTGAATCGTTTGAAACTGGTGTTATAATCGAAGCATTTGGTTTTTCTCACCTTATCGGAAACCGGAAAAAATTATTCCCCAGCTTTGTATGGTATTTAAAGCAGCGGGGAACAGGCTTTTTAGAAAAGTGTAAGACACCTCTGTACGGCTCTTCGTTTAGAAATTACAACGCTTTTTGTGGGACACTTGAAACGGTTGAAACGATTGTTATTTTCGAAGCATCTGGTTTTTCTCACCTTCTCGGAAACTGGAAAAAATTATTCCCCAGATTTATGCTGTATTCAAACAAGCGAAGAACCGACTTTTTAGGAAGGTATAACGTGCCTCCCTGGGGCTCTTAGTTTAGAAATCACAGCGCGTTATGTGGGATACTTGAAACGGTTGAAACGGGTGTTATTTTCGAAGCATTTGATTTTTCTCACCTTCTCGGAAATTGGAAAACACCATTCTTCAGCTTTACGAGTTATTCAAAACAGCGAAGAACCGGCTTTTTAGAAGGGTATAACACACATTTCTAGGGGTCTCGGTTTAGAAATTACGGCACTTTTTGTGGGACACTTGAAACGGTTGAAACGTGTGTTATATTCGAAGCATTTGGTTTTTCTCACCTTATCGGAAACCGGAAAAAATTATTCCCCAGCTTTGTGTGGTATTTAAAGCAGCGGGGAACAGGCTTTTTAGAAAAGTGTAAGACACCTCTGTACGGCTCTTCGTTTAGAAATTACAACGCTTTTTGTGGGACACTTGAAACGGTTGAAACGATTGTTATTTTCGAAGCATCTGGTTTTTCTCACCTTCTCGGAAACTGGAAAAAATTATTCCCCAGATTTATACTGTATTCAAACAAGCGAAGAACCGACTTTTTAGGAAGGTATAACGTGCCTCCCTGGGGCTCTTAGTTTAGAAATCACAGCGCGTTATGTGGGATACTTGAAACGGTTGAAACGGGTGTTATTTTCGAAGCATTTGATTTTTCTCACCTTCTCGGAAATTGGAAAACACCATTCTTCAGCTTTACGAGTTATTCAAAACAGCGAAGAACCGGCTTTTTAGAAGGGTATAACACACATTTCTATGGGTCTCGGTTTAGAAATTACGGCACTTTTTGTGGGACACTTGAAACGGTTGAAACGTGTGTTATATTCGAAGCATTTGGTTTTTCTCACCTTATCGGAAACCGGAAAAAATTATTCCCCAGCTTTGTGTGGTATTTAAAGCAGCGGGGAACAGGCTTTTTAGAAAAGTGTAAGACACCTCTCTACGGCTCTTCGTTTAGAAATTACAACGCTTTTTGTGGGACACTTGAAACGGTTGAAACGATTGTTATTTTCGAAGCATCTGGTTTTTCTCACCTTCTCGGAGACTGGAAAAAATTATTCCTCAGGTTTATGCTGTATTCAAACAAGCGAAGAACCGACTTTTTAGGAAGGTATAACATGCCTCCCTGGGGCTCTTAGTTTAGAAATCACAGCGCTTTTTGTGGGACACCTGAATCGTTTGAAACTGGTGTTATAATCGAAGCATTTGGTTTTTCTCACCTTATCGGAAACCGGAAAAAATTATTCCCCAGCTTTGTATGGTATTTAAAGCAGCGGGGAACAGGCTTTTTAGAAAAGTGTAAGACACCTCTGTACGGCTCTTCGTTTAGAAATTACAACGCTTTTTGTGGGACACTTGAAACGGTTGAAACGATTGTTATTTTCGAAGCATCTGGTTTTTCTCACCTTCTCGGAAACTGGAAAAAATTATTCCCCAGATTTATGCTGTATTCAAACAAGCGAAGAACCGACTTTTTAGGAAGGTATAACGTGCCTCCCTGGGGCTCTTAGTTTAGAAATCACAGCGCGTTATGTGGGATACTTGAAACGGTTGAAACGGGTGTTATTTTCGAAGCATTTGATTTTTCTCACCTTCTCGGAAATTGGAAAACACCATTCTTCAGCTTTACGAGTTATTCAAAACAGCGAAGAACCGGCTTTTTAGAAGGGTATAACACACATTTCTAGGGGTCTCGGTTTAGAAATTACGGCACTTTTTGTGGGACACTTGAAACGGTTGAAACGTGTGTTATATTCGAAGCATTTGGTTTTTCTCACCTTATCGGAAACCGGAAAAAATTATTCCCCAGCTTTGTGTGGTATTTAAAGCAGCGGGGAACAGGCTTTTTAGAAAAGTGTAAGACACCTCTCTACGGCTCTTCGTTTAGAAATTACAACGCTTTTTGTGGGACACTTGAAACGGTTGAAACGATTGTTATTTTCGAAGCATCTGGTTTTTCTCACCTTCTCGGAGACTGGAAAAAATTATTCCTCAGGTTTATGCTGTATTCAAACAAGCGAAGAACCGACTTTTTAGGAAGGTATAACATGCCTCCCTGGGGCTCTTAGTTTAGAAATCACAGCGCTTTTTGTGGGACACCTGAATCGTTTGAAACTGGTGTTATAATCGAAGCATTTGGTTTTTCTCACCTTATCGGAAACCGGAAAAAATTATTCCCCAGCTTTGTATGGTATTTAAAGCAGCGGGGAACAGGCTTTTTAGAAAAGTGTAAGACACCTCTGTACGGCTCTTCGTTTAGAAATTACAACGCTTTTTGTGGGACACTTGAAACGGTTGAAACGATTGTTATTTTCGAAGCATCTGGTTTTTCTCACCTTCTCGGAAACTGGAAAAAATTATTCCCCAGATTTATGCTGTATTCAAACAAGCGAAGAACCGACTTTTTAGGAAGGTATAACGTGCCTCCCTGGGGCTCTTAGTTTAGAAATCACAGCGCGTTATGTGGGATACTTGAAACGGTTGAAACGGGTGTTATTTTCGAAGCATTTGATTTTTCTCACCTTCTCGGAAATTGGAAAACACCATTCTTCAGCTTTACGAGTTATTCAAAACAGCGAAGAACCGGCTTTTTAGAAGGGTATAACACACATTTCTAGGGGTCTCGGTTTAGAAATTACGGCACTTTTTGTGGGACACTTGAAACGGTTGAAACGTGTGTTATATTCGAAGCATTTGGTTTTTCTCACCTTATCGGAAACCGGAAAAAATTATTCCCCAGCTTTGTGTGGTATTTAAAGCAGCGGGGAACAGGCTTTTTAGAAAAGTGTAAGACACCTCTCTACAGCTCTTCGTTTAGAAATTACAACGCTTTTTGTGGGACACTTGAAACGGTTGAAACGATTGTTATTTTCGAAGCATCTGGTTTTTCTCACCTTCTCGGAGACTGGAAAAAATTATTCCCCAGGTTTATGCTGTATTCAAACAAGCGAAGAACCGACTTTTTAGGAAGGTATAACATGCCTACCTGGGGCTCTTAGTTTAGAAATCACAGCGCTTTTTGTGGGACACCTGAATCGTTTGAAACTGGTGTTATAATCGAAGCATTTGGTTTTTCTCACCTTATCGGAAACCGGAAAAAATTATTCCCCAGCTTTGTATGGTATTTAAAGCAGCGGGGAACAGGCTTTTTAGAAAAGTGTAAGACACCTCTGTACGGCTCTTCGTTTAGAAATTACAACGCTTTTTGTGGGACACTTGAAACGGTTGAAACGATTGTTATTTTCGAAGCATCTGGTTTTTCTCACCTTCTCGGAAACTGGAAAAAATTATTCCCCAGATTTATACTGTATTCAAACAAGCGAAGAACCGACTTTTTAGGAAGGTATAACGTGCCTCCCTGGGGCTCTTAGTTTAGAAATCACAGCGCGTTATGTGGGATACTTGAAACGGTTGAAACGGGTGTTATTTTCGAAGCATTTGATTTTTCTCACCTTCTCGGAAATTGGAAAACACCATTCTTCAGCTTTACGAGTTATTCAAAACAGCGAAGAACCGGCTTTTTAGAAGGGTATAACACACATTTCTAGGGGTCTCGGTTTAGAAATTACGGCACTTTTTGTGGGACACTTGAAACGGTTGAAACGTGTGTTATATTCGAAGCATTTGGTTTTTCTCACCTTATCGGAAACCGGAAAAAATTATTCCCCAGCTTTGTGTGGTATTTAAAGCAGCGGGGAACAGGCTTTTTAGAAAAGTGTAAGACACCTCTCTACGGCTCTTCGTTTAGAAATTACAACGCTTTTTGTGGGACACTTGAAACGGTTGAAACGATTGTTATTTTCGAAGCATCTGGTTTTTCTCACCTTCTCGGAGACTGGAAAAAATTATTCCTCAGGTTTATGCTGTATTCAAACAAGCGAAGAACCGACTTTTTAGGAAGGTATAACATGCCTCCCTGGGGCTCTTAGTTTAGAAATCACAGCGCTTTTTGTGGGAACCTGAATCGTTTGAAACTGGTGTTATAATCGAAGCATTTGGTTTTTCTCACCTTATCGGAAACCGGAAAAAATTATTCCCCAGCTTTGTATGGTATTTAAAGCAGCGGGGAACAGGCTTTTTAGAAAAGTGTAAGACACCTCTGTACGGCTCTTCGTTTAGAAATTACAACGCTTTTTGTGGGACACTTGAAACGGTTGAAACGATTGTTATTTTCGAAGCATCTGGTTTTTCTCACCTTCTCGGAAACTGGAAAAAATTATTCCCCAGATTTATGCTGTATTCAAACAAGCGAAGAACCGACTTTTTAGGAAGGTATAACGTGCCTCCCTGGGGCTCTTAGTTTAGAAATCACAGCGCGTTATGTGGGATACTTGAAACGGTTGAAACGGGTGTTATTTTCGAAGATATTTGATTTTTCTCACCTTCTCGGAAATTGGAAAACACCATTCTTCAGCTTTACGAGTTATTCAAAACAGCGAAGAACCGGCTTTTTAGAAGGGTATAACACACATTTCTAGGGGTCTCGGTTTAGAAATTACGGCACTTTTTGTGGGACACTTGAAACGGTTGAAACGTGTGTTATATTCGAAGCATTTGGTTTTTCTCACCTTATCGGAAACCGGAAAAAATTATTCCCCAGCTTTGTGTGGTATTTAAAGCAGCGGGGAACAGGCTTTTTAGAAAAGTGTAAGACACCTCTCTACGGCTCTTCGTTTAGAAATTACAACGCTTTTTGTGGGACACTTGAAACGGTTGAAACGATTGTTATTTTCGAAGCATCTGGTTTTTCTCACCTTCTCGGAGACTGGAAAAAATTATTCCCCAGGTTTATGCTGTATTCAAACAAGCGAAGAACCGACTTTTTAGGAAGGTATAACATGCCTCCCTGGGGCTCTTAGTTTAGAAATCACAGCGCTTTTTGTGGGACACCTGAATCGTTTGAAACTGGTGTTATAATCGAAGCATTTGGTTTTTCTCACCTTATCGGAAACCGGAAAAAATTATTCCCCAGCTTTGTATGGTATTTAAAGCAGCGGGGAACAGGCTTTTTAGAAAAGTGTAAGACACCTCTGTACGGCTCTTCGTTTAGAAATTACAACGCTTTTTGTGGGACACTTGAAACGGTTGAAACGATTGTTATTTTCGAAGCATCTGGTTTTTCTCACATTCTCGGAAACTGGAAAAACTTATTCCCCAGATTTATGCTGTATTCAAACAAGCGAAGAACCGACTTTTTAGGAAGGTATAACGTGCCTCCCTGGGGCTCTTAATTTAAAACTCACAGCGCGTTATGTGGGATACTTGAAACGGTTGAAACGGGTGTTATTTTCGAAGCATTTGATTTTTCTCACCTTCTCGGAAATTGGAAAACACCATTCTTCAGCTTTACGAGTTATTCAAAACAGCGAAGAACCGGCTTTTTAGAAGGGTATAACACACATTTCTAGGGGTCTCGGTTTAGAAACTACGGCGCTTTTTGTGGGACACTTGAAACGGTTGAAACGTGTGTTATATTCGAAGCATTTGGTTTTTCTCACCTTATCGGAAACCGGAAAAAATTATTCCCCAGCTTTGTGTGGTATTTAAAGCAGCGGGGAACAGGCTTTTTAGAAAAGTGTAAGACACCTCTCTACGGCTCTTCGTTTAGAAATTACAACGCTTTTTGTGGGACACTTGAAACGGTTGAAACGATTGTTATTTTCGAAGCATCTGGTTTTTCTCACCTTCTCGGAGACTGGAAAAAATTATTCCCCAGGTTTATGCTGTATTCAAACAAGCGAAGAACCGACTTTTTAGGAAGGTATAACATGCCTCCCTGGGGCTCTTAGTTTAGAAATCACAGCGCTTTTTGTGGGACACCTGAATCGTTTGAAACTGGTGTTATAATCGAAGCATTTGGTTTTTCTCACCTTATCGGAAACCGGAAAAAATTATTCCCCAGCTTTGTATGGTATTTAAAGCAGCGGGGAACAGGCTTTTTAGAAAAGTGTAAGACACCTCTGTACGGCTCTTCGTTTAGAAATTACAACGCTTTTTGTGGAACACTTGAAACGGTTGAAACGATTGTTATTTTCGAAGCATCTGGTTTTTCTCACCTTCTCGGAAACTGGAAAAAATTATTCCCCAGATTTATGCTGTATTCAAACAAGCGAAGAACCGACTTTTTAGGAAGGTATAACGTGCCTCCCTGGGGCTCTTAGTTTAGAAATCACGGCGCGTTATGTGGGATACTTGAAACGGTTGAAACGGGTGTTATTTTCGAAGCATTTGATTTTTCTCACCTTCTCGGAAATTGGAAAACACCATTCTTCAGCTTTACGAGTTATTCAAAACAGCGAAGAACCGGCTTTTTAGAAGGGTATAACACACATTTCTAGGGGTCTCGGTTTAGAAATTACGGCACTTTTTGTGGGACACTTGAAACGGTTGAAACGTGTGTTATATTCGAAGCATTTGGTTTTTCTCACCTTATCGGAAACCGGAAAAAATTATTCCCCAGCTTTGTGTGGTATTTAAAGCAGCGGGGAACAGGCTTTTTAGAAAAGTGTAAGACACCTCTCTACGGCTCTTCGTTTAGAAATTACAACGCTTTTTGTGGGACACTTGAAAGGGTTGAAACGATTGTTATTTTCGAAGCATCTGGTTTTTCTCACCTTCTCGGAGACTGGAAAAAATTATTCCCCAGGTTTATGCTGTATTCAAACAAGCGAAGAACCGACTTTTTAGGAAGGTATAACATGCCTCCCTGGGGCTCTTAGTTTAGAAATCACAGCGCTTTTTGTGGGACACCTGAATCGTTTGAAACTGGTGTTATAATCGAAGCATTTGGTTTTTCTCACCTTATCGGAAACCGGAAAAAATTATTCCCCAGCTTTGTGTGGTATTTAAAGCAGCGGGGAACAGGCTTTTTAGAAAAGTGTAAGACACCTCTCTACGGCTCTTCGTTTAGAAATTACAACGCTTTTTGTGGGACACTTGAAACGGTTGAAACGATTGTTATTTTCGAAGCATCTGGTTTTTCTCACCTTCTCGGAGACTGGAAAAAATTATTCCCCAGGTTTATGCTGTATTCAAACAAGCGAAGAACCGACTTTTTAGGAAGGTATAACATGCCTCCCTGGGGCTCTTAGTTTAGAAATCACAGCGCTTTTTGTGGGACACCTGAATCGTTTGAAACTGGTGTTATAATCGAAGCATTTGGTTTTTCTCACCTTATCGGAAACCGGAAAAAATTATTCCCCAGCTTTGTATGGTATTTAAAGCAGCGGGGAACAGGCTTTTTAGAAAAGTGTAAGACACCTCTGTACGGCTCTTCGTTTAGAAATTACAACGCTTTTTGTGGGACACTTGAAACGGTTGAAACGATTGTTATTTTCGAAGCATCTGGTTTTTCTCACCTTCTCGGAAACTGGAAAAAATTATTCCCCAGATTTATGCTGTATTCAAACAAGCGAAGAACCGACTTTTTAGGAAGGTATAACGTGCCTCCCTGGGGCTCTTAGTTTAGAAATCACAGCGCGTTATGTGGGATACTTGAAACGGTTGAAACGGGTGTTATTTTCGAAGCATTTGATTTTTCTCACCTTCTCGGAAATTGGAAAACACCATTCTTCAGCTTTACGAGTTATTCAAAACAGCGAAGAACCGGCTTTTTAGAAGGGTATAACACACATTTCTAGGGGTCTCGGTTTAGAAATTACGGCACTTTTTGTGGGACACTTGAAACGGTTGAAACGTGTGTTATATTCGAAGCATTTGGTTTTTCTCACCTTATCGGAAACCGGAAAAAATTATTCCCCAGCTTTGTGTGGTATTTAAAGCAGCGGGGAACAGGCTTTATAGAAAAGTGTAAGACACCTCTCTACGGCTCTTCGTTTAGAAATTACAACGCTTTTTGTGGGACACTTGAAACGGTTGAAACGATTGTTATTTTCGAAGCATCTGGTTTTTCTCACCTTCTCGGAGACTGGAAAAAATTATTCCCCAGGTTTATGCTGTATTCAAACAAGCGAAGAACCGACTTTTTAGGAAGGTATAACATGCCTCCCTGGGGCTCTTAGTTTAGAAATCACAGCGCTTTTTGTGGGACACCTGAATCGTTTGAAACTGGTGTTATAATCGAAGCATTTGGTTTTTCTCACCTTATCGGAAACCGGAAAAAATTATTCCCCAGCTTTGTATGGTATTTAAAGCAGCGGGGAACAGGCTTTTTAGAAAAGTGTAAGACACCTCTGTACGGCTCTTCGTTTAGAAATTACAACGCTTTTTGTGGGACACTTGAAACGGTTGAAACGATTGTTATTTTCGAAGCATCTGGTTTTTCTCACCTTCTCGGAAACTGGAAAAACTTATTCCCCAGATTTATGCTGTATTCAAACAAGCGAAGAACCGACTTTTTAGGAAGGTATAACGTGCCTCCCTGGGGCTCTTAGTTTAAAACTCACAGCGCGTTATGTGGGATACTTGAAACGGTTGAAACGGGTGTTATTTTCGAAGCATTTGATTTTTCTCACCTTCTCGGAAATTGGAAAACACCATTCTTCAGCTTTACGAGTTATTCAAAACAGCGAAGAACCGGCTTTTTAGAAGGGTATAACACACATTTCTAGGGGTCTCGGTTTAGAAACTACGGCGCTTTTTGTGGGACACTTGAAACGGTTGAAACGTGTGTTATATTCGAAGCATTTGGTTTTTCTCACCTTATCGGAAACCGGAAAAAATTATTCCCCAGCTTTGTGTGGTATTTAAAGCAGCGGGGAACAGGCTTTTTAGAAAAGTGTAAGACACCTCTCTACGGCTCTTCGTTTAGAAATTACAACGCTTTTTGTGGGACACTTGAAACGGTTGAAACGATTGTTATTTTCGAAGCATCTGGTTTTTCTCACCTTCTCGGAGACTGGAAAAAATTATTCCCCAGGTTTATGCTGTATTCAAACAAGCGAAGAACCGACTTTTTAGGAAGGTATAACATGCCTCCCTGGGGCTCTTAGTTTAGAAATCACAGCGCTTTTTGTGGGACACCTGAATCGTTTGAAACTGGTGTTATAATCGAAGCATTTGGTTTTTCTCACCTTATCGGAAACCGGAAAAAATTATTCCCCAGCTTTGTATGGTATTTAAAGCAGCGGGGAACAGGCTTTTTAGAAAAGTGTAAGACACCTCTGTACGGCTCTTCGTTTAGAAATTACAACGCTTTTTGTGGAACACTTGAAACGGTTGAAACGATTGTTATTTTCGAAGCATCTGGTTTTTCTCACCTTCTCGGAAACTGGAAAAAATTATTCCCCAGATTTATGCTGTATTCAAACAAGCGAAGAACCGACTTTTTAGGAAGGTATAACGTGCCTCCCTGGGGCTCTTAGTTTAGAAATCACGGCGCGTTATGTGGGATACTTGAAACGGTTGAAACGGGTGTTATTTTCGAAGCATTTGATTTTTCTCACCTTCTCGGAAATTGGAAAACACCATTCTTCAGCTTTACGAGTTATTCAAAACAGCGAAGAACCGGCTTTTTAGAAGGGTATAACACACATTTCTAGGGGTCTCGGTTTAGAAATTACGGCACTTTTTGTGGGACACTTGAAACGGTTGAAACGTGTGTTATATTCGAAGCATTTGGTTTTTCTCACCTTATCGGAAACCGGAAAAAATTATTCCCCAGCTTTGTGTGGTATTTAAAGCAGCGGGGAACAGGCTTTTTAGAAAAGTGTAAGACACCTCTCTACGGCTCTTCGTTTAGAAATTACAACGCTTTTTGTGGGACACTTGAAAGGGTTGAAACGATTGTTATTTTCGAAGCATCTGGTTTTTCTCACCTTCTCGGAGACTGGAAAAAATTATTCCCCAGGTTTATGCTGTATTCAAACAAGCGAAGAACCGACTTTTTAGGAAGGTATAACATGCCTCCCTGGGGCTCTTAGTTTAGAAATCACAGCGCTTTTTGTGGGACACCTGAATCGTTTGAAACTGGTGTTATAATCGAAGCATTTGGTTTTTCTCACCTTATCGGAAACCGGAAAAAATTATTCCCCAGCTTTGTATGGTATTTAAAGCAGCGGGGAACAGGCTTTTTAGAAAAGTGTAAGACACCTCTGTACGGCTCTTCGTTTAGAAATTACAACGCTTTTTGTGGGACACTTGAAACGGTTGAAACGATTGTTATTTTCGAAGCATCTGGTTTTTCTCACCTTCTCGGAGACTGGAAAAAACTATTCCCCAGGTTTATGCTGTATTCAAACAAGCGAAGAACCGACTTTTTAGGAAGGTATAACATGCCTCCCTGGGGCTCTTAGTTTAGAAATCACAGCGCTTTTTGTGGGACACCTGAATCGTTTGAAACTGGTGTTATAATCGAAGCATTTGGTTTTTCTCACCTTATCGGAAACCGGAAAAAATTATTCCCCAGCTTTGTATGGTATTTAAAGCAGCGGGGAACAGGCTTTTTAGAAAAGTGAAAGACACCTCTGTACGGCTCTTCGTTTACAAATTACAACGCTTTTTGTGGGACACTTGAAACGGTTGAAACGATTGTTATTTTCGAAGCATTTGTTTTTTCTCGCTTTCTCGGAAACCGGAACAAAATATTCCACAGGTTTGTATGGCGTTTAAAACAGCGGAGAACAAGCATTTTAGTAGGGTGTAACACACCTCCCTGGGCTCTTAGTTTAGAAATCACAGCGCTTTTGTGGGACACTTGAAGCGGTTGAAACGGGTGTTATTTTCGAAGCACTTGGTTTTTCCCGCTTTCTCGGAAACCGGAGCAAAATATTCCCCATGTTTGTATGGCGTTTAAAACTGCATATAACATGCATTTTAGGAAGGTGTAACGCATGTAATTATGGCCCTTAGTTTAGAAATTACAGCGCTTTTTGTTGGACACGTGAAACTGTTGAAACGGGTGATATTTTCGAAGCATTTGATTTTTCTCACCTTCTCGGAAATTGGAAAACACCATTCTTCAGCTTTACGAGTTATTCAAAACAGCGAAGAACCGGCTTTTTAGGAGGGTATAACACACATTTCTAGGGGTCTCGGTTTAGAAATTACGGCACTTTTTGTGGGACACTTGAAACGGTTGAAACGTGTGTTATATTCGAAGCATTTGGTTTTTCTCACCTTATCGGAAACCGGAAAAAATTATTCCCCAGCTTTGTGTGGTATTTAAAGCAGCGGGGAACAGGCTTTTTAGAAAAGTGTAAGACACCTCTCTACGGCTCTTCGTTTAGAAATTACAACGCTTTTTGTGGGACACTTGAAACGGTTGAAACGATTGTTATTTTCGAAGCATCTGGTTTTTCTCACCTTCTCGGAGACTGGAAAAAATTATTCCCCAGGTTTATGCTGTATTCAAACAAGCGAAGAACCGACTTTTTAGGAAGGTATAACATGCCTCCCTGGGG
The DNA here is from genome assembly GCA_963966105.1 of Volucella zonaria. Classification (NCBI taxonomy): domain Eukaryota; kingdom Metazoa; phylum Arthropoda; class Insecta; order Diptera; family Syrphidae; genus Volucella; species Volucella zonaria. Next base: position 1,494,385 of record OZ014536.1, on the reverse strand, counting down.
CTCTTAGTTTAGAAATCACAGCGCTTTTTGTGGGACACCTGAATCGTTTGAAACTGGTGTTATAATCGAGGCATTTGGTTTTTCTCACCTTATCGGAAACCGGAAAAAATTATTCCCCAGCTTTGTATGGTATTTAAAGCAGCGGGGAACAGGCTTTTTAGAAAAGTGTAAGACACCTCTGTACGGCTCTTCGTTTAGAAATTACAACGCTTTTTGTGGGACACTTGAAACGATTGTTATTTTCGAAGCATCTGGTTTTTCTCACCTTCTCGGAAACTGGAAAAAATTATTCCCCAGATTTATACTGTATTCAAACAAGCGAAGAACCGACTTTTTAGGAAGGTATAACGTGCCTCCCTGGGGCTCTTAGTTTAGAAATCACAGCGCGTTATGTGGGATACTTGAAACGGTTGAAACGGGTGTTATTTTCGAAGCATTTGATTTTTCTCACCTTCTCGGAAATTGGAAAACACCATTTTTCAGCTTTACGAGTTATTCAAAACAGCGAAGAACCGGCTTTTTAGAAGGGTATAACACACATTTCTAGGGGTCTCGGTTTAGAAATTACGGCACTTTTTGTGGGACACTTGAAACGGTTGAAACGTGTGTTATATTCGAAGCATTTGGTTTTTCTCACCTTATCGGAAACCGGAAAAAATTATTCCCCAGCTTTGTGTGGTATTTAAAGCAGCGGGGAACAGGCTTTTTAGAAAAGTGTAAGACACCTCTCTACGGCTCTTCGTTTAGAAATTACAACGCTTTTTGTGGGACACTTGAAACGGTTGAAACGATTGTTATTTTCGAAGCATCTGGTTTTTCTCACCTTCTCGGAGACTGGAAAAAATTATTCCCCAGGTTTATGCTGTATTCAAACAAGCGAAGAACCGACTTTTTAGGAAGGTATAACATGCCTCCCTGGGGCTCTTAGTTTAGAAATCACAGCGCTTTTTGTGGAACACCTGAATCGTTTGAAACTGGTGTTATAATCGAAGCATTTGGTTTTTCTCACCTTATCGGAAACCGGAAAAAATTATTCCCCAGCTTTGTATGGTATTTAAAGCAGCGGGGAACAGGCTTTTTAGAAAAGTGTAAGACACCTCTGTACGGCTCTTCGTTTAGAAATTACAACGCTTTTTGTGGGACACTTGAAACGATTGTTATTTTCGAAGCATCTGGTTTTTCTCACCTTCTCGGAAACTGGAAAAAATTATTCCCCAGATTTATACTGTATTCAAACAAGCGAAGAACCGACTTTTTAGGAAGGTATAACGTGCCTCCCTGGGGCTCTTAGTTTAGAAATCACAGCGCGTTATGTGGGATACTTGAAACGGTTGAAACGGGTGTTATTTTCGAAGCATTTGATTTTTCTCACCTTCTCGGAAATTGGAAAACACCATTTTTCAGCTTTACGAGTTATTCAAAACAGCGAAGAACCGGCTTTTTAGAAGGGTATAACACACATTTCTAGGGGTCTCGGTTTAGAAATTACGGCACTTTTTGTGGGACACTTGAAACGGTTGAAACGTGTGTTATATTCGAAGCATTTGGTTTTTCTCACCTTATCGGAAACCGGAAAAAATTATTCCCCAGCTTTGTGTGGTATTTAAAGCAGCGGGGAACAGGCTTTTTAGAAAAGTGTAAGACACCTCTCTACGGCTCTTCGTTTAGAAATTACAACGCTTTTTGTGGGACACTTGAAACGGTTGAAACGATTGTTATTTTCGAAGCATCTGGTTTTTCTCACCTTCTCGGAGACTGGAAAAAATTATTCCCCAGGTTTATGCTGTATTCAAACAAGCGAGGAACCGACTTTTTAGGAAGGTATAACATGTCTACCTGGGGCTCTTAGTTTAGAAATCACAGCGCTTTTTGTGGGACACCTGAATCGTTTGAAACTGGTGTTATAATCGAAGCATTTGGTTTTTCTCACCTTATCGGAAACCGGAAAAAATTATTCCCCAGCTTTGTATGGTATTTAAAGCAGCGGGGAACAGGCTTTTTAGAAAAGTGTAAGACACCTCTGTACGGCTCTTCGTTTAGAAATTACAACGCTTTTTGTGGGACACTTGAAACGATTGTTATTTTCGAAGCATCTGGTTTTTCTCACCTTCTCGGAAACTGGAAAAAATTATTCCCCAGATTTATACTGTATTCAAACAAGCGAAGAACCGACTTTTTAGGAAGGTATAACGTGCCTCCCTGGGGCTCTTAGTTTAGAAATCACAGCGCGTTATGTGGGATACTTGAAACGGTTGAAACGGGTGTTATTTTCGAAGCATTTGATTTTTCTCACCTTCTCGGAAATTGGAAAACACCATTTTTCAGCTTTACGAGTTATTCAAAACAGCGAAGAACCGGCTTTTTAGAAGGGTATAACACACATTTCTAGGGGTCTCGGTTTAGAAATTACGGCACTTTTTGTGGGACACTTGAAACGGTTGAAACGTGTGTTATATTCGAAGCATTTGGTTTTTCTCACCTTATCGGAAACCGGAAAAAATTATTCCCCAGCTTTGTGTGGTATTTAAAGCAGCGGGGAACAGGCTTTTTAGAAAAGTGTAAGACACCTCTCTACGGCTCTTCGTTTAGAAATTACAACGCTTTTTGTGGGACACTTGAAACGGTTGAAACGATTGTTATTTTCGAAGCATCTGGTTTTTCTCACCTTCTCGGAGACTGGAAAAAATTATTCCCCAGGTTTATGCTGTATTCAAACAAGCGAAGAACCGACTTTTTAGGAAGGTATAACATGCCTCCCTGGGGCTCTTAGTTTAGAAATCACAGCGCTTTTTGTGGGACACCTGAATCGTTTGAAACTGGTGTTATAATCGAAGCATTTGGTTTTTCTCACCTTATCGGAAACCGGAAAAAATTATTCCCCAGCTTTGTATGGTATTTAAAGCAGCGGGGAACAGGCTTTTTAGAAAAGTGTAAGACACCTCTGTACGGCTCTTCGTTTAGAAATTACAACGCTTTTTGTGGAACACTTGAAACGGTTGAAACGATTGTTATTTTCGAAGCATCTGGTTTTTCTCACCTTCTCGGAAACTGGAAAAAATTATTCCCCAGATTTATGCTGTATTCAAACAAGCGAAGAACCGACTTTTTAGGAAGGTATAACGTGCCTCCCTGGGGCTCTTAGTTTAGAAATCACAGCGCGTTATGTGGGATACTTGAAACGGTTGAAACGGGTGTTATTTTCGAAGCATTTGATTTTTCTCACCTTCTCGGAAATTGGAAAACACCATTTTTCAGCTTTACGAGTTATTCAAAACAGCGAAGAACCGGCTTTTTAGAAGGGTATAACACACATTTCTAGGGGTCTCGGTTTAGAAATTACGGCACTTTTTGTGGGACACTTGAAACGGTTGAAACGTGTGTTATATTCGAAGCATTTGGTTTTTCTCACCTTATCGGAAACCGGAAAAAATTATTCCCCAGCTTTGTGTGGTATTTAAAGCAGCGGGGAACAGGCTTTTTAGAAAAGTGTAAGACACCTCTCTACGGCTCTTCGTTTAGAAATTACAACGCTTTTTGTGGGACACTTGAAACGGTTGAAACGATTGTTATTTTCGAAGCATCTGGTTTTTCTCACCTTCTCGGAGACTGGAAAAAATTATTCCCCAGGTTTATGCTGTATTCAAACAAGCGAAGAACCGACTTTTTAGGAAGGTATAACATGCCTCCCTGGGGCTCTTAGTTTAGAAATCACAGCGCTTTTTGTGGGACACCTGAATCGTTTGAAACTGGTGTTATAATCGAAGCATTTGGTTTTTCTCACCTTATCGGAAACCGGAAAAAATTATTCCCCAGCTTTGTATGGTATTTAAAGCAGCGGGGAACAGGCTTTTTAGAAAAGTGTAAGACACCTCTGTACGGCTCTTCGTTTAGAAATTACAACGCTTTTTGTGGGACACTTGAAACGATTGTTATTTTCGAAGCATCTGGTTTTTCTCACCTTCTCGGAAACTGGAAAAAATTATTCCCCAGATTTATACTGTATTCAAACAAGCGAAGAACCGACTTTTTAGGAAGGTATAACGTGCCTCCCTGGGGCTCTTAGTTTAGAAATCACAGCGCGTTATGTGGGATACTTGAAACGGTTGAAACGGGTGTTATTTTCGAAGCATTTGATTTTTCTCACCTTCTCGGAAATTGGAAAACACCATTTTTCAGCTTTACGAGTTATTCAAAACAGCGAAGAACCGGCTTTTTAGAAGGGTATAACACACATTTCTAGGGGTCTCGGTTTAGAAATTACGGCACTTTTTGTGGGACACTTGAAACGGTTGAAACGTGTGTTATATTCGAAGCATTTGGTTTTTCTCACCTTATCGGAAACCGGAAAAAATTATTCCCCAGCTTTGTGTGGTATTTAAAGCAGCGGGGAACAGGCTTTTTAGAAAAGTGTAAGACACCTCTCTACGGCTCTTCGTTTAGAAATTACAACGCTTTTTGTGGGACACTTGAAACGGTTGAAACGATTGTTATTTTCGAAGCATCTGGTTTTTCTCACCTTCTCGGAGACTGGAAAAAATTATTCCCCAGGTTTATGCTGTATTCAAACAAGCGAGGAACCGACTTTTTAGGAAGGTATAACATGCCTACCTGGGGCTCTTAGTTTAGAAATCACAGCGCTTTTTGTGGGACACCTGAATCGTTTGAAACTGGTGTTATAATCGAAGCATTTGGTTTTTCTCACCTTATCGGAAACCGGAAAAAATTATTCCCCAGTTTTGTATGGTATTTAAAGCAGCGGGGAACAGGCTTTTTAGAAAAGTGTAAGACACCTCTGTACGGCTCTTCGTTTAGAAATTACAACGCTTTTTGTGGGACACTTGAAACGATTGTTATTTTCGAAGCATCTGGTTTTTCTCACCTTCTCGGAAACTGGAAAAAATTATTCCCCAGATTTATACTGTATTCAAACAAGCGAAGAACCGACTTTTTAGGAAGGTATAACGTGCCTCCCTGGGGCTCTTAGTTTAGAAATCACAGCGCGTTATGTGGGATACTTGAAACGGTTGAAACGGGTGTTATTTTCGAAGCATTTGATTTTTCTCACCTTCTCGGAAATTGGAAAACACCATTTTTCAGCTTTACGAGTTATTCAAAACAGCGAAGAACCGGCTTTTTAGAAGGGTATAACACACATTTCTAGGGGTCTCGGTTTAGAAATTACGGCACTTTTTGTGGGACACTTGAAACGGTTGAAACGTGTGTTATATTCGAAGCATTTGGTTTTTCTCACCTTATCGGAAACCGGAAAAAATTATTCCCCAGCTTTGTGTGGTATTTAAAGCAGCGGGGAACAGGCTTTTTAGAAAAGTGTAAGACACCTCTCTACGGCTCTTCGTTTAGAAATTACAACGCTTTTTGTGGGACACTTGAAACGGTTGAAACGATTGTTATTTTCGAAGCATCTGGTTTTTCTCACCTTCTCGGAGACTGGAAAAAATTATTCCCCAGGTTTATGCTGTATTCAAACAAGCGAAGAACCGACTTTTTAGGAAGGTATAACATGCCTCCCTGGGGCTCTTAGTTTAGAAATCACAGCGCTTTTTGTGGGACACCTGAATCGTTTGAAACTGGTGTTATAATCGAAGCATTTGGTTTTTCTCACCTTATCGGAAACCGGAAAAAATTATTCCCCAGCTTTGTATGGTATTTAAAGCAGCGGGGAACAGGCTTTTTAGAAAAGTGTAAGACACCTCTGTACGGCTCTTCGTTTAGAAATTACAACGCTTTTTGTGGGACACTTGAAACGATTGTTATTTTCGAAGCATCTGGTTTTTCTCACCTTCTCGGAAACTGGAAAAAATTATTCCCCAGATTTATACTGTATTCAAACAAGCGAAGAACCGACTTTTTAGGAAGGTATAACGTGCCTCCCTGGGGCTCTTAGTTTAGAAATCACAGCGCGTTATGTGGGATACTTGAAACGGTTGAAACGGGTGTTATTTTCGAAGCATTTGATTTTTCTCACCTTCTCGGAAATTGGAAAACACCATTTTTCAGCTTTACGAGTTATTCAAAACAGCGAAGAACCGGCTTTTTAGAAGGGTATAACACACATTTCTAGGGGTCTCGGTTTAGAAATTACGGCACTTTTTGTGGGACACTTGAAACGGTTGAAACGTGTGTTATATTCGAAGCATTTGGTTTTTCTCACCTTATCGGAAACCGGAAAAAATTATTCCCCAGCTTTGTGTGGTATTTAAAGCAGCGGGGAACAGGCTTTTTAGAAAAGTGTAAGACACCTCTCTACGGCTCTTCGTTTAGAAATTACAACGCTTTTTGTGGGACACTTGAAACGGTTGAAACGATTGTTATTTTCGAAGCATCTGGTTTTTCTCACCTTCTCGGAGACTGGAAAAAATTATTCCCCAGGTTTATGCTGTATTCAAACAAGCGAAGAACCGACTTTTTAGGAAGGTATAACATGCCTCCCTGGGGCTCTTAGTTTAGAAATCACAGCGCTTTTTGTGGGACACCTGAATCGTTTGAAACTGGTGTTATAATCGAAGCATTTGGTTTTTCTCACCTTATCGGAAACCGGAAAAAATTATTCCCCAGCTTTGTATGGTATTTAAAGCAGCGGGGAACAGGCTTTTTAGAAAAGTGTAAGACACCTCTGTACGGCTCTTCGTTTAGAAATTACAACGCTTTTTGTGGAACACTTGAAACGGTTGAAACGATTGTTATTTTCGAAGCATCTGGTTTTTCTCACCTTCTCGGAAACTGGAAAAAATTATTCCCCAGATTTATGCTGTATTCAAACAAGCGAAGAACCGAATTTTTAGGAAGGTATAACGTGCCTCCCTGGGGCTCTTAGTTTAGAAATCACGGCGCGTTATGTGGGATACTTGAAACGGTTGAAACGGGTGTTATTTTCGAAGCATTTGATTTTTCTCACCTTCTCGGAAATTGGAAAACACCATTCTTCAGCTTTACGAGTTATTCAAAACAGCGAAGAACCGGCTTTTTAGAAGGGTATAACACACATTTCTAGGGGTCTCGGTTTAGAAATTACGGCACTTTTTGTGGGACACTTGAAACGGTTGAAACGTGTGTTATATTCGAAGCATTTGGTTTTTCTCACCTTATCGGAAACCGGAAAAAATTATTCCCCAGCTTTGTGTGGTATTTAAAGCAGCGGGGAACAGGCTTTTTAGAAAAGTGTAAGACACCTCTCTACGGCTCTTCGTTTAGAAATTACAACGCTTTTTGTGGGACACTTGAAAGGGTTGAAACGATTGTTATTTTCGAAGCATCTGGTTTTTCTCACCTTCTCGGAGACTGGAAAAAATTATTCCCCAGGTTTATGCTGTATTCAAACAAGCGAAGAACCGACTTTTTAGGAAGGTATAACATGCCTCCCTGGGGCTCTTAGTTTAGAAATCACAGCGCTTTTTGTGGGACACCTGAATCGTTTGAAACTGGTGTTATAATCGAAGCATTTGGTTTTTCTCACCTTATCGGAAACCGGAAAAAATTATTCCCCAGCTTTGTATGGTATTTAAAGCAGCGGGGAACAGGCTTTTTAGAAAAGTGTAAGACACCTCTGTACGGCTCTTCGTTTAGAAATTACAACGCTTTTTGTGGGACACTTGAAACGATTGTTATTTTCGAAGCATCTGGTTTTTCTCACCTTCTCGGAAACTGGAAAAAATTATTCCCCAGATTTATACTGTATTCAAACAAGCGAAGAACCGACTTTTTAGGAAGGTATAACGTGCCTCCCTGGGGCTCTTAGTTTAGAAATCACAGCGCGTTATGTGGGATACTTGAAACGGTTGAAACGGGTGTTATTTTCGAAGCATTTGATTTTTCTCACCTTCTCGGAAATTGGAAAACACCATTTTTCAGCTTTACGAGTTATTCAAAACAGCGAAGAACCGGCTTTTTAGAAGGGTATAACACACATTTCTAGGGGTCTCGGTTTAGAAATTACGGCACTTTTTGTGGGACACTTGAAACGGTTGAAACGTGTGTTATATTCGAAGCATTTGGTTTTTCTCACCTTATCGGAAACCGGAAAAAATTATTCCCCAGCTTTGTGTGGTATTTAAAGCAGCGGGGAACAGGCTTTTTAGAAAAGTGTAAGACACCTCCCTACGGCTCTTCGTTTAGAAATTACAACGCTTTTTGTGGGACACTTGAAACGGTTGAAACGATTGTTATTTTCGAAGCATCTGGTTTTTCTCACCTTCTCGGAGACTGGAAAAAATTATTCCCCAGGTTTATGCTGTATTCAAACAAGCGAGGAACCGACTTTTTAGGAAGGTATAACATGCCTACCTGGGGCTCTTAGTTTAGAAATCACAGCGCTTTTTGTGGGACACCTGAATCGTTTGAAACTGGTGTTATAATCGAAGCATTTGGTTTTTCTCACCTTATCGGAAACCGGAAAAAATTATTCCCCAGCTTTGTATGGTATTTAAAGCAGCGGGGAACAGGCTTTTTAGAAAAGTGTAAGACACCTCTGTACGGCTCTTCGTTTAGAAATTACAACGCTTTTTGTGGGACACTTGAAACGATTGTTATTTTCGAAGCATCTGGTTTTTCTCACCTTCTCGGAAACTGGAAAAAATTATTCCCCAGATTTATACTGTATTCAAACAAGCGAAGAACCGACTTTTTAGGAAGGTATAACGTGCCTCCCTGGGGCTCTTAGTTTAGAAATCACAGCTCGTTATGTGGGATACTTGAAACGGTTGAAACGGGTGTTATTTTCGAAGCATTTGATTTTTCTCACCTTCTCGGAAATTGGAAAACACCATTTTTCAGCTTTACGAGTTATTCAAAACAGCGAAGAACCGGCTTTTTAGAAGGGTATAACACACATTTCTAGGGGTCTCGGTTTAGAAATTACGGCACTTTTTGTGGGACACTTGAAACGGTTGAAACGTGTGTTATATTCGAAGCATTTGGTTTTTCTCACCTTATCGGAAACCGGAAAAAATTATTCCCCAGCTTTGTGTGGTATTTAAAGCAGCGGGGAACAGGCTTTTTAGAAAAGTGTAAGACACCTCTCTACGGCTCTTCGTTTAGAAATTACAACGCTTTTTGTGGGACACTTGAAACGGTTGAAACGATTGTTATTTTCGAAGCATCTGGTTTTTCTCACCTTCTCGGAGACTGGAAAAAATTATTCCCCAGGTTTATGCTGTATTCAAACAAGCGAAGAACCGACTTTTTAGGAAGGTATAACATGCCTCCCTGGGGCTCTTAGTTTAGAAATCACAGCGCTTTTTGTGGGACACCTGAATCGTTTGAAACTGGTGTTATAATCGAAGCATTTGGTTTTTCTCACCTTATCGGAAACCGGAAAAAATTATTCCCCAGCTTTGTATGGTATTTAAAGCAGCGGGGAACAGGCTTTTTAGAAAAGTGTAAGACACCTCTGTACGGCTCTTCGTTTAGAAATTACAACGCTTTTTGTGGGACACTTGAAACGATTGTTATTTTCGAAGCATCTGGTTTTTCTCACCTTCTCGGAAACTGGAAAAAATTATTCCCCAGATTTATACTGTATTCAAACAAGCGAAGAACCGACTTTTTAGGAAGGTATAACGTGCCTCCCTGGGGCTCTTAGTTTAGAAATCACAGCGCGTTATGTGGGATACTTGAAACGGTTGAAACGGGTGTTATTTTCGAAGCATTTGATTTTTCTCACCTTCTCGGAAATTGGAAAACACCATTTTTCAGCTTTACGAGTTATTCAAAACAGCGAAGAACCGGCTTTTTAGAAGGGTATAACACACATTTCTAGGGGTCTCGGTTTAGAAATTACGGCACTTTTTGTGGGACACTTGAAACGGTTGAAACGTGTGTTATATTCGAAGCATTTGGTTTTTCTCACCTTATCGGAAACCGGAAAAAATTATTCCCCAGCTTTGTGTGGTATTTAAAGCAGCGGGGAACAGGCTTTTTAGAAAAGTGTAAGACACCTCTCTACGGCTCTTCGTTTAGAAATTACAACGCTTTTTGTGGGACACTTGAAACGGTTGAAACGATTGTTATTTTCGAAGCATCTGGTTTTTCTCACCTTCTCGGAGACTGGAAAAAATTATTCCCCAGGTTTATGCTGTATTCAAACAAGCGAAGAACCGACTTTTTAGGAAGGTATAACATGCCTCCCTGGGGCTCTTAGTTTAGAAATCACAGCGCTTTTTGTGGGACACCTGAATCGTTTGAAACTGGTGTTATAATCGAAGCATTTGGTTTTTCTCACCTTATCGGAAACCGGAAAAAATTATTCCCCAGCTTTGTATGGTATTTAAAGCAGCGGGGAACAGGCTTTTTAGAAAAGTGTAAGACACCTCTGTACGGCTCTTCGTTTAGAAATTACAACGCTTTTTGTGGGACACTTGAAACGATTGTTATTTTCGAAGCATCTGGTTTTTCTCACCTTCTCGGAAACTGGAAAAAATTATTCCCCAGATTTATACTGTATTCAAACAAGCGAAGAACCGACTTTTTAGGAAGGTATAACGTGCCTCCCTGGGGCTCTTAGTTTAGAAATCACAGCGCGTTATGTGGGATACTTGAAACGGTTGAAACGGGTGTTATTTTCGAAGCATTTGATTTTTCTCACCTTCTCGGAAATTGGAAAACACCATTTTTCAGCTTTACGAGTTATTCAAAACAGCGAAGAACCGGCTTTTTAGAAGGGTATAACACACATTTCTAGGGGTCTCGGTTTAGAAATTACGGCACTTTTTGTGGGACACTTGAAACGGTTGAAACGTGTGTTATATTCGAAGCATTTGGTTTTTCTCACCTTATCGGAAACCGGAAAAAATTATTCCCCAGCTTTGTGTGGTATTTAAAGCAGCGGGGAACAGGCTTTTTAGAAAAGTGTAAGACACCTCTCTACGGCTCTTCGTTTAGAAATTACAACGCTTTTTGTGGGACACTTGAAACGGTTGAAACGATTGTTATTTTCGAAGCATCTGGTTTTTCTCACCTTCTCGGAGACTGGAAAAAATTATTCCCCAGGTTTATGCTGTATTCAAACAAGCGAGGAACCGACTTTTTAGGAAGGTATAACATGCCTACCTGGGGCTCTTAGTTTAGAAATCACAGCGCTTTTTGTGGGACACCTGAATCGTTTGAAACTGGTGTTATAATCGAAGCATTTGGTTTTACTCACCTTATCGGAAACCGGAAAAAATTATTCCCCAGCTTTGTATGGTATTTAAAGCAGCGGGGAACAGGCTTTTTAGAAAAGTGTAAGACACCTCTGTACGGCTCTTCGTTTAGAAATTACAACGCTTTTTGTGGGACACTTGAAACGATTGTTATTTTCGAAGCATCTGGTTTTTCTCACCTTCTCGGAAACTGGAAAAAATTATTCCCCAGATTTATACTGTATTCAAACAAGCGAAGAACCGACTTTTTAGGAAGGTATAACGTGCCTCCCTGGGGCTCTTAGTTTAGAAATCACAGCGCGTTATGTGGGATACTTGAAACGGTTGAAACGGGTGTTATTTTCGAAGCATTTGATTTTTCTCACCTTCTCGGAAATTGGAAAACACCATTTTTCAGCTTTACGAGTTATTCAAAACAGCGAAGAACCGGCTTTTTAGAAGGGTATAACACACATTTCTAGGGGTCTCGGTTTAGAAATTACGGCACTTTTTGTGGGACACTTGAAACGGTTGAAACGTGTGTTATATTCGAAGCATTTGGTTTTTCTCACCTTATCGGAAACCGGAAAAAATTATTCCCCAGCTTTGTGTGGTATTTAAAGCAGCGGGGAACAGGCTTTTTAGAAAAGTGTAAGACACCTCTCTACGGCTCTTCGTTTAGAAATTACAACGCTTTTTGTGGGACACTTGAAACGGTTGAAACGATTGTTATTTTCGAAGCATCTGGTTTTTCTCACCTTCTCGGAGACTGGAAAAAATTATTCCCCAGGTTTATGCTGTATTCAAACAAGCGAAGAACCGACTTTTTAGGAAGGTATAACATGCCTCCCTGGGGCTCTTAGTTTAGAAATCACAGCGCTTTTTGTGGGACACCTGAATCGTTTGAAACTGGTGTTATAATCGAAGCATTTGGTTTTTCTCACCTTATCGGAAACCGGAAAAAATTATTCCCCAGCTTTGTATGGTATTTAAAGCAGCGGGGAACAGGCTTTTTAGAAAAGTGTAAGACACCTCTGTACGGCTCTTCGTTTAGAAATTACAACGCTTTTTGTGGAACACTTGAAACGGTTGAAACGATTGTTATTTTCGAAGCATCTGGTTTTTCTCACCTTCTCGGAAACTGGAAAAAATTATTCCCCAGATTTATGCTGTATTCAAACAAGCGAAGAACCGACTTTTTAGGAAGGTATAACGTGCCTCCCTGGGGCTCTTAGTTTAGAAATCACGGCGCGTTATGTGGGATACTTGAAACGGTTGAAACGGGTGTTATTTTCGAAGCATTTGATTTTTCTCACCTTCTCGGAAATTGGAAAACACCATTCTTCAGCTTTACGAGTTATTCAAAACAGCGAAGAACCGGCTTTTTAGAAGGGTATAACACACATTTCTAGGGGTCTCGGTTTAGAAATTACGGCACTTTTTGTGGGACACTTGAAACGGTTGAAACGTGTGTTATATTCGAAGCATTTGGTTTTTCTCACCTTATCGGAAACCGGAAAAAATTATTCCCCAGCTTTGTGTGGTATTTAAAGCAGCGGGGAACAGGCTTTTTAGAAAAGTGTAAGACACCTCTCTACGGCTCTTCGTTTAGAAATTACAACGCTTTTTGTGGGACACTTGAAAGGGTTGAAACGATTGTTATTTTCGAAGCATCTGGTTTTTCTCACCTTCTCGGAGACTGGAAAAAATTATTCCCCAGGTTTATGCTGTATTCAAACAAGCGAAGAACCGACTTTTTAGGAAGGTATAACATGCCTCCCTGGAGCTCTTAGTTTAGAAATCACAGCGCTTTTTGTGGGACACCTGAATCGTTTGAAACTGGTGTTATAATCGAAGCATTTGGTTTTTCTCACCTTATCGGAAACCGGAAAAAATTATTCCCCAGCTTTGTATGGTATTTAAAGCAGCGGGGAACAGGCTTTTTAGAAAAGTGTAAGACACCTCTGTACGGCTCTTCGTTTAGAAATTACAACGCTTTTTGTGGGACACTTGAAACGGTTGAAACGATTGTTATTTTCGAAGCATCTGGTTTTTCTCACCTTCTCGGAGACTGGAAAAAATTATTCCCCAGGTTTATGCTGTATTCAAACAAGCGAAGAACCGACTTTTTAGGAAGGTATAACATGCCTCCCTGGGGCTCTTAGTTTAGAAATCACAGCGCTTTTTGTGGGACACCTGAATCGTTTGAAACTGGTGTTATAATCGAAGCATTTGGTTTTTCTCACCTTATCGGAAACCTGAAAAAATTATTCCCCAGCTTTGTATGGTATTTAAAGCAGCGGGGAACAGGCTTTTTAGAAAAGTGAAAGACAGCTCTGTACGGCTCTTCGTTTACAAATTACAACGCTTTTTGTGGGACACTTGAAACGGTTGAAACGATTGTTATTTTCGAAGCATTTGTTTTTTCTCGCTTTCTCGGAAACCGGAACAAAATATTCCACAGGTTTGTATGGCGTTTAAAACAGCGGAGAACAAGCATTTTAGTAGGGTGTAACACACCTCCCTGGGCTCTTAGTTTAGAAATCACAGCGCTTTTGTGGGACACTTGAAGCGGTTGAAACGGGTGTTATTTTCGAAGCACTTGGTTTTTCCCGCTTTCTCGGAAACCGGAGCAAAATATTCCCCATGTTTGTATGGCGTTTAAAACTGCATATAACATGCATTTTAGGAAGGTGTAACGCATGTAATTATGGCCCTTAGTTTAGAAATTACAGCGCTTTTTGTTGGACACGTGAAACTGTTGAAACGGGTGATATTTTCGAAGCATTTGATTTTTCTCACCTTCTCGGAAATTGGAAAACACCATTCTTCAGCTTTACGAGTTATTCAAAACAGCGAAGAACCGGCTTTTTAGAAGGGTATAACACACATTTCTAGGGGTCTCGGTTTAGAAATTACGGCACTTTTTGTGGGACACTTGAAACGGTTGAAACGTGTGTTATATTCGAAGCATTTGGTTTTTCTCACCTTATCGGAAACCGGAAAAAATTATTCCCCAGCTTTGTGTGGTATTTAAAGCAGCGGGGAACAGGCTTTTTAGAAAAGTGTAAGACACCTCTCTACGGCTCTTCGTTTAGAAATTACAACGCTTTTTGTGGGACACTTGAAACGGTTGAAACGATTGTTATTTTCGAAGCATCTGGTTTTTCTCACCTTCTCGGAGACTGGAAAAAATTATTCCCCAGGTTTATGCTGTATTCAAACAAGCGAAGAACCGACTTTTTAGGAAGGTATAACATGCCTCCCTGGGGCTCTTAGTTTAGAAATCACAGCGCTTTTTGTGGGACACCTGAATCGTTTGAAACTGGTGTTATAATCGAATAATTTGGTTTTTCTCACCTTATCGGAAACCGGAAAAAATTATTCCCCAGCTTTGTATGGTATTTAAAGCAGCGGGGAACAGGCTTTTTAGAAAAGTGTAAGACACCTCTGTACGGCTCTTCGTTTAGAAATTACAACGCTTTTTGTGGGACACTTGAAACGGTTGAAACGATTGTTATTTTCGAAGCATCTGGTTTTTCTCACCTTCTCGGAAACTGGAAAAAATTATTCCCCAGATTTATACTGTATTCAAACAAGCGAAGAACCGACTTTTTAGGAAGGTATAACGTGCCTCCCTGGGGCTCTTAGTTTAGAAATCACAGCGCGTTATGTGGGATACTTGAAACGGTTGAAACGGGTGTTATTTTCGAAGCATTTGATTTTTCTCACCTTCTCGGAAATTGGAAAACACCATTTTTCAGCTTTACGAGTTATTCAAAACAGCGAAGAACCGGCTTTTTAGAAGGGTATAACACACATTTCTAGGGGTCTCGGTTTAGAAATTACGGCACTTTTTGTGGGACACTTGAAACGGTTGAAACGTGTGTTATATTCGAAGCATTTGGTTTTTCTCACCTTATCGGAAACCGGAAAAAATTATTCCCCAGCTTTGTGTGGTATTTAAAGCAGCGGGGAACAGGCTTTTTAGAAAAGTGTAAGACACCTCTCTACGGCTCTTCGTTTAGAAATTACAACGCTTTTTGTGGGACACTTGAAACGGTTGAAACGATTGTTATTTTCGAAGCATCTGGTTTTTCTCACCTTCTCGGAGACTGGAAAAAATTATTCCCCAGGTTTATGCTGTATTCAAACAAGCGAGGAACCGACTTTTTAGGAAGGTATAACATGCCTACCTGGGGCTCTTAGTTTAGAAATCACAGCGCTTTTTGTGGGACACCTGAATCGTTTGAAACTGGTGTTATAATCGAAGCATTTGGTTTTTCTCACCTTATCGGAAACCGGAAAAAATTATTCCCCAGCTTTGTATGGTATTTAAAGCAGCGGGGAACAGGCTTTTTAGAAAAGTGTAAGACACCTCTGTACGGCTCTTCGTTTAGAAATTACAACGCTTTTTGTGGGACACTTGAAACGGTTGAAACGATTGTTATTTTCGAAGCATCTGGTTTTTCTCACCTTCTCGGAAACTGGAAAAAATTATTCCCCAGATTTATACTGTATTCAAACAAGCGAAGAACCGACTTTTTAGGAAGGTATAACGTGCCTCCCTGGGGCTCTTAGTTTAGAAATCACAGCGCGTTATGTGGGATACTTGAAACGGTTGAAACGGGTGTTATTTTCGAAGCATTTGATTTTTCTCACCTTCTCGGAAATTGGAAAACACCATTCTTCAGCTTTACGAGTTATTCAAAACAGCGAAGAACCGGCTTTTTAGAAGGGTATAACACACATTTCTAGGGGTCTCGGTTTAGAAATTACGGCACTTTTTGTGGGACACTTGAAACGGTTGAAACGTGTGTTATATTCGAAGCATTTGGTTTTTCTCACCTTATCGGAAACCGGAAAAAATTATTCCCCAGCTTTGTGTGGTATTTAAAGCAGCGGGGAACAGGCTTTTTAGAAAAGTGTAAGACACCTCTCTACGGCTCTTCGTTTAGAAATTACAACGCTTTTTGTGGGACACTTGAAACGGTTGAAACGATTGTTATTTTCGAAGCATCTGGTTTTTCTCACCTTCTCGGAGACTGGAAAAAATTATTCCCCAGGTTTATACTGTATTCAAACAAGCGAAGAACCGACTTTTTAGGAAGGTATAACATGCCTCCCTGGGGCTCTTAGTTTAGAAATCACAGCGCTTTTTGTGGGACACCTGAATCGTTTGAAACTGGTGTTATAATCGAAGCATTTGGTTTTTCTCACCTTATCGGAAACCGGAAAAAATTATTCCCCAGCTTTGTATGGTATTTAAAGCAGCGGGGAACAGGCTTTTTAGAAAAGTGTAAGACACCTCTGTACGGCTCTTCGTTTAGAAATTACAACGCTTTTTGTGGGACACTTGAAACGGTTGAAACGATTGTTATTTTCGAAGCATCTGGTTTTTCTCACCTTCTCGGAAACTGGAAAAAATTATTCCCCAGATTTATGCTGTATTCAAACAAGCGAAGAACCGACTTTTTAGGA
Organism: Volucella zonaria; assembly: GCA_963966105.1. Classification (NCBI taxonomy): domain Eukaryota; kingdom Metazoa; phylum Arthropoda; class Insecta; order Diptera; family Syrphidae; genus Volucella; species Volucella zonaria. The sequence continues at coordinate 1,477,769 of OZ014536.1, read as the reverse complement.
AGGTATAACGTGCCTCCCTGGGGCTCTTAGTTTAGAAATCACAGCGCGTTATGTGGGATACTTGAAAAGGTTGAAACGGGTGTTATTTTCGAAGCATTTGATTTTTCTCACCTTCTCGGAAATTGGAAAACACCATTCTTCAGCTTTACGAGTTATTCAAAACAGCGAAGAACCGGCTTTTTAGAAGGGTATAACACACATTTCTAGGGGTCTCGGTTTAGAAATTACGGCACTTTTTGTGGGACACTTGAAACGGTTGAAACGTGTGTTATATTCGAAGCATTTGGTTTTTCTCACCTTATCGGAAACCGGAAAAAATTATTCCCCAGCTTTGTGTGGTATTTAAAGCAGCGGGGAACAGGCTTTTTAGAAAAGTGTAAGACACCTCTCTACGGCTCTTCGTTTAGAAATTACAACGCTTTTTGTGGGACACTTGAAACGGTTGAAACGATTGTTATTTTCGAAGCATCTGGTTTTTCTCACCTTCTCGGAGACTGGAAAAAACTATTCCCCAGGTTTATGCTGTATTCAAACAAGCGAAGAACCGACTTTTTAGGAAGGTATAACATGCCTCCCTGGGGCTCTTAGTTTAGAAATCACAGCGCTTTTTGTGGGACACCTGAATCGTTTGAAACTGGTGTTATAATCGAAGCATTTGGTTTTTCTCACCTTATCGGAAACCGGAAAAAATTATTCCCCAGCTTTGTATGGTATTTAAAGCAGCGGGGAACAGGCTTTTTAGAAAAGTGTAAGACACCTCTGTACGGCTCTTCGTTTAGAAATTACTACGCTTTTTGTGGGACACTTGAAACGGTTGAAACGATTGTTATTTTCGAAGCATCTGGTTTTTCTCACCTTCTCGGAAACTGGAAAAACTTATTCCCCAGATTTATGCTGTATTCAAACAAGCGAAGAACCGACTTTTTAGGAAGGTATAACGTGCCTCCCTGGGGCTCTTAGTTTAAAACTCACAGCGCGTTATGTGGGATACTTGAAACGGTTGAAACGGGTGTTATTTTCGAAGCATTTGATTTTTCTCACCTTCTCGGAAATTGGAAAACACCATTCTTCAGCTTTACGAGTTATTCAAAACAGCGAAGAACCGGCTTTTTAGAAGGGTATAACACACATTTCTAGGGGTCTCGGTTTAGAAACTACGGCGCTTTTTGTGGGACACTTGAAACGGTTGAAACGTGTGTTATATTCGAAGCATTTGGTTTTTCTCACCTTATCGGAAACCGGAAAAAATTATTCCCCAGCTTTGTGTGGTATTTAAAGCAGCGGGGAACAGGCTTTTTAGAAAAGTGTAAGACACCTCTCTACGGCTCTTCGTTTAGAAATTACAACGCTTTTTGTGGGACACTTGAAACGGTTGAAAAGATTGTTATTTTCGAAGCATCTGGTTTTTCTCACCTTCTCGGAGACTGGAAAAAATTATTCCCCAGGTTTATGCTGTATTCAAACAAGCGAAGAACCGACTTTTTAGGAAGGTATAACATGCCTCCCTGGGGCTCTTAGTTTAGAAATCACAGCGCTTTTTGTGGGACACCTGAATCGTTTGAAACTGGTGTTATAATCGAAGCATTTGGTTTTTCTCACCTTATCGGAAACCGGAAAAAATTATTCCCCAGCTTTGTATGGTATTTAAAGCAGCGGGGAACAGGCTTTTTAGAAAAGTGTAAGACACCTCTGTACGGCTCTTCGTTTAGAAATTACAACGCTTTTTGTGGAACACTTGAAACGGTTGAAACGATTGTTATTTTCGAAGCATCTGGTTTTTCTCACCTTCTCGGAAACTGGAAAAAATTATTCCCCAGATTTATACTGTATTCAAACAAGCGAAGAACCGACTTTTTAGGAAGGTATAACGTGCCTCCCTGGGGCTCTTAGTTTAGAAATCACAGCGCGTTATGTGGGATACTTGAAACGGTTGAAACGGGTGTTATTTTCGAAGCATTTGATTTTTCTCACCTTCTCGGAAATTGGAAAACACCATTTTTCAGCTTTACGAGTTATTCAAAACAGCGAAGAACCGGCTTTTTAGAAGGGTATAACACACATTTCTAGGGGTCTCGGTTTAGAAATTACGGCACTTTTTGTGGGACACTTGAAACGGTTGAAACGTGTGTTATATTCGAAGCATTTGGTTTTTCTCACCTTATCGGAAACCGGAAAAAATTATTCCCCAGCTTTGTGTGGTATTTAAAGCAGCGGGGAACAGGCTTTTTAGAAAAGTGTAAGACACCTCTCTACGGCTCTTCGTTTAGAAATTACAACGCTTTTTGTGGGACACTTGAAACGGTTGAAACGATTGTTATTTTCGAAGCATCTGGTTTTTCTCACCTTCTCGGAGACTGGAAAAAATTATTCCCCAGGTTTATGCTGTATTCAAACAAGCGAAGAACCGACTTTTTAGGAAGGTATAACATGCCTCCCTGGGGCTCTTAGTTTAGAAATCACAGCGCTTTTTGTGGGACACCTGAATCGTTTGAAACTGGTGTTATAATCGAAGCATTTGGTTTTTCTCACCTTATCGGAAACCGGAAAAAATTATTCCCCAGCTTTGTATGGTATTTAAAGCAGCGGGGAACAGGCTTTTTAGAAAAGTGTAAGACACCTCTGTACGGCTCTTCGTTTAGAAATTACAACGCTTTTTGTGGAACACTTGAAACGGTTGAAACGATTGTTATTTTCGAAGCATCTGGTTTTTCTCACCTTCTCGGAAACTGGAAAAAATTATTCCCCAGATTTATGCTGTATTCAAACAAGCGAAGAACCGACTTTTTAGGAAGGTATAACGTGCCTCCCTGGGGCTCTTAGTTTAGAAATCACGGCGCGTTATGTGGGATACTTGAAACGGTTGAAACGGGTGTTATTTTCGAAGCATTTGATTTTTCTCACCTTCTCGGAAATTGGAAAACACCATTCTTCAGCTTTACGAGTTATTCAAAACAGCGAAGAACCGGCTTTTTAGAAGGGTATAACACACATTTCTAGGGGTCTCGGTTTAGAAATTACGGCACTTTTTGTGGGACACTTGAAACGGTTGAAACGTGTGTTATATTCGAAGCATTTGGTTTTTCTCACCTTATCGGAAACCGGAAAAAATTATTCCCCAGCTTTGTGTGGTATTTAAAGCAGCGGGGAACAGGCTTTTTAGAAAAGTGTAAGACACCTCTCTACGGCTCTTCGTTTAGAAATTACAACGCTTTTTGTGGGACACTTGAAACGGTTGAAACGATTGTTATTTTCGAAGCATCTGGTTTTTCTCACCTTCTCGGAGACTGGAAAAAATTATTCCCCAGGTTTATGCTGTATTCAAACAAGCGAAGAACCGACTTTTTAGGAAGGTATAACATGCCTCCCTGGGGCTCTTAGTTTAGAAATCACAGCGCTTTTTGTGGGACACCTGAATCGTTTGAAACTGGTGTTATAATCGAAGCATTTGGTTTTTCTCACCTTATCGGAAACCGGAAAAAATTATTCCCCAGCTTTGTATGGTATTTAAAGCAGCGGGGAACAGGCTTTTTAGAAAAGTGAAAGACAGCTCTGTACGGCTCTTCGTTTACAAATTACAACGCTTTTTGTGGGACACTTGAAACGGTTGAAACGATTGTTATTTTCGAAGCATTTGTTTTTTCTCGCTTTCTCGGAAACCGGAACAAAATATTCCACAGGTTTGTATGGCGTTTAAAACAGCGGAGAACAAGCATTTTAGTAGGGTGTAACACACCTCCCTGGGCTCTTAGTTTAGAAATCACAGCGCTTTTGTGGGACACTTGAAGCGGTTGAAACGGGTGTTATTTTCGAAGCACTTGGTTTTTCCCGCTTTCTCGGAAACCGGAGCAAAATATTCCCCATGTTTGTATGGCGTTTAAAACTGCATATAACATGCATTTTAGGAAGGTGTAACGCATGTAATTATGGCCCTTAGTTTAGAAATTACAGCGCTTTTTGTTGGACACGTGAAACTGTTGAAACGGGTGATATTTTCGAAGCATTTGATTTTTCTCACCTTCTCGGAAATTGGAAAACACCATTCTTCAGCTTTACGAGTTATTCAAAACAGCGAAGAACCGGCTTTTTAGAAGGGTATAACACACATTTCTAGGGGTCTCGGTTTAGAAATTACGGCACTTTTTGTGGGACACTTGAAACGGTTGAAACGTGTGTTATATTCGAAGCATTTGGTTTTTCTCACCTTATCGGAAACCGGAAAAAATTATTCCCCAGCTTTGTGTGGTATTTAAAGCAGCGGGGAACAGGCTTTTTAGAAAAGTGTAAGACACCTCTCTACGGCTCTTCGTTTAGAAATTACAACGCTTTTTGTGGGACACTTGAAACGGTTGAAACGATTGTTATTTTCGAAGCATCTGGTTTTTCTCACCTTCTCGGAGACTGGAAAAAATTATTCCCCAGGTTTATGCTGTATTCAAACAAGCGAAGAACCGACTTTTTAGGAAGGTATAACATGCCTCCCTGGGGCTCTTAGTTTAGAAATCACAGCGCTTTTTGTGGGACACCTGAATCGTTTGAAACTGGTGTTATAATCGAATAATTTGGTTTTTCTCACCTTATCGGAAACCGGAAAAAATTATTCCCCAGCTTTGTATGGTATTTAAAGCAGCGGGGAACAGGCTTTTTAGAAAAGTGTAAGACACCTCTGTACGGCTCTTCGTTTAGAAATTACAACGCTTTTTGTGGGACACTTGAAACGGTTGAAACGATTGTTATTTTCGAAGCATCTGGTTTTTCTCACCTTCTCGGAAACTGGAAAAAATTATTCCCCAGATTTATACTGTATTCAAACAAGCGAAGAACCGACTTTTTAGGAAGGTATAACGTGCCTCCCTGGGGCTCTTAGTTTAGAAATCACAGCGCGTTATGTGGGATACTTGAAACGGTTGAAACGGGTGTTATTTTCGAAGCATTTGATTTTTCTCACCTTCTCGGAAATTGGAAAACACCATTTTTCAGCTTTACGAGTTATTCAAAACAGCGAAGAACCGGCTTTTTAGAAGGGTATAACACACATTTCTAGGGGTCTCGGTTTAGAAATTACGGCACTTTTTGTGGGACACTTGAAACGGTTGAAACGTGTGTTATATTCGAAGCATTTGGTTTTTCTCACCTTATCGGAAACCGGAAAAAATTATTCCCCAGCTTTGTGTGGTATTTAAAGCAGCGGGGAACAGGCTTTTTAGAAAAGTGTAAGACACCTCTCTACGGCTCTTCGTTTAGAAATTACAACGCTTTTTGTGGGACACTTGAAACGGTTGAAACGATTGTTATTTTCGAAGCATCTGGTTTTTCTCACCTTCTCGGAGACTGGAAAAAATTATTCCCCAGGTTTATGCTGTATTCAAACAAGCGAGGAACCGACTTTTTAGGAAGGTATAACATGCCTACCTGGGGCTCTTAGTTTAGAAATCACAGCGCTTTTTGTGGGACACCTGAATCGTTTGAAACTGGTGTTATAATCGAAGCATTTGGTTTTTCTCACCTTATCGGAAACCGGAAAAAACTATTCCCCAGCTTTGTATGGTATTTAAAGCAGCGGGGAACAGGCTTTTTAGAAAAGTGTAAGACACCTCTGTACGGCTCTTCGTTTAGAAATTACAACGCTTTTTGTGGGACACTTGAAACGGTTGAAACGATTGTTATTTTCGAAGCATCTGGTTTTTCTCACCTTCTCGGAAACTGGAAAAAATTATTCCCCAGATTTATACTGTATTCAAACAAGCGAAGAACCGACTTTTTAGGAAGGTATAACGTGCCTCCCTGGGGCTCTTAGTTTAGAAATCACAGCGCGTTATGTGGGATACTTGAAACGGTTGAAACGGGTGTTATTTTCGAAGCATTTGATTTTTCTCACCTTCTCGGAAATTGGAAAACACCATTCTTCAGCTTTACGAGTTATTCAAAACAGCGAAGAACCGGCTTTTTAGAAGGGTATAACACACATTTCTAGGGGTCTCGGTTTAGAAATTACGGCACTTTTTGTGGGACACTTGAAACGGTTGAAACGTGTGTTATATTCGAAGCATTTGGTTTTTCTCACCTTATCGGAAACCGGAAAAAATTATTCCCCAGCTTTGTGTGGTATTTAAAGCAGCGGGGAACAGGCTTTTTAGAAAAGTGTAAGACACCTCTCTACGGCTCTTCGTTTAGAAATTACAACGCTTTTTGTGGGACACTTGAAACGGTTGAAACGATTGTTATTTTCGAAGCATCTGGTTTTTCTCACCTTCTCGGAGACTGGAAAAAATTATTCCCCAGGTTTATACTGTATTCAAACAAGCGAAGAACCGACTTTTTAGGAAGGTATAACATGCCTCCCTGGGGCTCTTAGTTTAGAAATCACAGCGCTTTTTGTGGGACACCTGAATCGTTTGAAACTGGTGTTATAATCGAAGCATTTGGTTTTTCTCACCTTATCGGAAACCGGAAAAAATTATTCCCCAGCTTTGTATGGTATTTAAAGCAGCGGGGAACAGGCTTTTTAGAAAAGTGTAAGACACCTCTGTACGGCTCTTCGTTTAGAAATTACAACGCTTTTTGTGGGACACTTGAAACGGTTGAAACGATTGTTATTTTCGAAGCATCTGGTTTTTCTCACCTTCTCGGAAACTGGAAAAAATTATTCCCCAGATTTATGCTGTATTCAAACAAGCGAAGAACCGACTTTTTAGGAAGGTATAACGTGCCTCCCTGGGGCTCTTAGTTTAGAAATCACAGCGCGTTATGTGGGATACTTGAAAAGGTTGAAACGGGTGTTATTTTCGAAGCATTTGATTTTTCTCACCTTCTCGGAAATTGGAAAACACCATTCTTCAGCTTTACGAGTTATTCAAAACAGCGAAGAACCGGCTTTTTAGAAGGGTATAACACACATTTCTAGGGGTCTCGGTTTAGAAATTACGGCACTTTTTGTGGGACACTTGAAACGGTTGAAACGTGTGTTATATTCGAAGCATTTGGTTTTTCTCACCTTATCGGAAACCGGAAAAAATTATTCCCCAGCTTTGTGTGGTATTTAAAGCAGCGGGGAACAGGCTTTTTAGAAAAGTGTAAGACACCTCTCTACGGCTCTTCGTTTAGAAATTACAACGCTTTTTGTGGGACACTTGAAACGGTTGAAACGATTGTTATTTTCGAAGCATCTGGTTTTTCTCACCTTCTCGGAGACTGGAAAAAACTATTCCCCAGGTTTATGCTGTATTCAAACAAGCGAAGAACCGACTTTTTAGGAAGGTATAACATGCCTCCCTGGGGCTCTTAGTTTAGAAATCACAGCGCTTTTTGTGGGACACCTGAATCGTTTGAAACTGGTGTTATAATCGAAGCATTTGGTTTTTCTCACCTTATCGGAAACCGGAAAAAATTATTCCCCAGCTTTGTATGGTATTTAAAGCAGCGGGGAACAGGCTTTTTAGAAAAGTGTAAGACACCTCTGTACGGCTCTTCGTTTAGAAATTACTACGCTTTTTGTGGGACACTTGAAACGGTTGAAACGATTGTTATTTTCGAAGCATCTGGTTTTTCTCACCTTCTCGGAAACTGGAAAAACTTATTCCCCAGATTTATGCTGTATTCAAACAAGCGAAGAACCGACTTTTTAGGAAGGTATAACGTGCCTCCCTGGGGCTCTTAGTTTAAAACTCACAGCGCGTTATGTGGGATACTTGAAACGGTTGAAACGGGTGTTATTTTCGAAGCATTTGATTTTTCTCACCTTCTCGGAAATTGGAAAACACCATTCTTCAGCTTTACGAGTTATTCAAAACAGCGAAGAACCGGCTTTTTAGAAGGGTATAACACACATTTCTAGGGGTCTCGGTTTAGAAACTACGGCGCTTTTTGTGGGACACTTGAAACGGTTGAAACGTGTGTTATATTCGAAGCATTTGGTTTTTCTCACCTTATCGGAAACCGGAAAAAATTATTCCCCAGCTTTGTGTGGTATTTAAAGCAGCGGGGAACAGGCTTTTTAGAAAAGTGTAAGACACCTCTCTACGGCTCTTCGTTTAGAAATTACAACGCTTTTTGTGGGACACTTGAAACGGTTGAAAAGATTGTTATTTTCGAAGCATCTGGTTTTTCTCACCTTCTCGGAGACTGGAAAAAATTATTCCCCAGGTTTATGCTGTATTCAAACAAGCGAAGAACCGACTTTTTAGGAAGGTATAACATGCCTCCCTGGGGCTCTTAGTTTAGAAATCACAGCGCTTTTTGTGGGACACCTGAATCGTTTGAAACTGGTGTTATAATCGAAGCATTTGGTTTTTCTCACCTTATCGGAAACCGGAAAAAATTATTCCCCAGCTTTGTATGGTATTTAAAGCAGCGGGGAACAGGCTTTTTAGAAAAGTGTAAGACACCTCTGTACGGCTCTTCGTTTAGAAATTACAACGCTTTTTGTGGAACACTTGAAACGGTTGAAACGATTGTTATTTTCGAAGCATCTGGTTTTTCTCACCTTCTCGGAAACTGGAAAAAATTATTCACCAGATTTATGCTGTATTCAAACAAGCGAAGAACCGACTTTTTAGGAAGGTATAACGTGCCTCCCTGGGGCTCTTAGTTTAGAAATCACGGCGCGTTATGTGGGATACTTGAAACGGTTGAAACGGGTGTTATTTTCGAAGCATTTGATTTTTCTCACCTTCTCGGAAATTGGAAAACACCATTCTTCAGCTTTACGAGTTATTCAAAACAGCGAAGAACCGGCTTTTTAGAAGGGTATAACACACATTTCTAGGGGTCTCGGTTTAGAAACTACGGCGCTTTTTGTGGGACACTTGAAACGGTTGAAACGTGTGTTATATTCGAAGCATTTGGTTTTTCTCACCTTATCGGAAACCGGAAAAAATTATTCCCCAGCTTTGTGTGGTATTTAAAGCAGCGGGGAACAGGCTTTTTAGAAAAGTGTAAGACACCTCTCTACGGCTCTTCGTTTAGAAATTACAACGCTTTTTGTGGGACACTTGAAAGGGTTGAAACGATTGTTATTTTCGAAGCATCTGGTTTTTCTCACCTTCTCGGAGACTGGAAAAAATTATTCCCCAGGTTTATGCTGTATTCAAACAAGCGAAGAACCGACTTTTTAGGAAGGTATAACATGCCTCCCTGGAGCTCTTAGTTTAGAAATCACAGCGCTTTTTGTGGGACACCTGAATCGTTTGAAACTGGTGTTATAATCGAAGCATTTGGTTTTTCTCACCTTATCGGAAACCGGAAAAAATTATCCCCCAGCTTTGTATGGTATTTAAAGCAGCGGGGAACAGGCTTTTTAGAAAAGTGTAAGACACTTCTGTACGGCTCTTCGTTTAGAAATTACAACGCTTTTTGTGGGACACTTGAAACGGTTGAAACGATTGTTATTTTCGAAGCATCTGGTTTTTCTCACCTTCTCGGAGACTGGAAAAAATTATTCCCCAGGTTTATGCTGTATTCAAACAAGCGAAGAACCGACTTTTTAGGAAGGTATAACATGCCTCCCTGGGGCTCTTAGTTTAGAAATCACAGCGCTTTTTGTGGGACACCTGAATCGTTTGAAACTGGTGTTATAATCGAAGCATTTGGTTTTTCTCACCTTATCGGAAACCGGAAAAAATTATTCCCCAGCTTTGTATGGTATTTAAAGCAGCGGGGAACAGGCTTTTTAGAAAAGTGTAAGACACCTCTGTACGGCTCTTCGTTTAGAAATTACAACACTTTTTGTGGGACACTTGAAACGGTTGAAACGATTGTTATTTTCGAAGCATCTGGTTTTTCTCACCTTCTCGGAAACTGGAAAAACTTATTCCCCAGATTTATGCTGTGTTCAAACAAGCGAAGAACCGACTTTTTAGGAAGGTATAACGTGCCTCCCTGGGGCTCTTAGTTTAAAACTCACAGCGCGTTATGTGGGATACTTGAAACGGTTGAAACGGGTGTTATTTTCGAAGCATTTGATTTTTCTCACCTTCTCGGAAATTGGAAAACACCATTCTTCAGCTTTACGAGTTATTCAAAACAGCGAAGAACCGGCTTTTTAGAAGGGTATAACACACATTTCTAGGGGTCTCGGTTTAGAAACTACGGCGCTTTTTGTGGGACACTTGAAACGGTTGAAACGTGTGTTATATTCGAAGCATTTGGTTTTTCTCACCTTATCGGAAACCGGAAAAAATTATTCCCCAGCTTTGTGTGGTATTTAAAGCAGCGGGGAACAGGCTTTTTAGAAAAGTGTAAGACACCTCTCTACGGCTCTTCGTTTAGAAATTACAACGCTTTTTGTGGGACACTTGAAACGGTTGAAACGATTGTTATTTTCGAAGCATCTGGTTTTTCTCACCTTCTCGGAGACTGGAAAAAATTATTCCCCAGGTTTATGCTGTATTCAAACAAGCGAAGAACCGACTTTTTAGGAAGGTATAACATGCCTCCCTGGGGCTCTTAGTTTAGAAATCACAGCGCTTTTTGTGGGACACCTGAATCGTTTGAAACTGGTGTTATAATCGAAGCATTTGGTTTTTCTCACCTTATCGGAAACCGGAAAAAATTATTCCCCAGCTTTGTATGGTATTTAAAGCAGCGGGGAACAGGCTTTTTAGAAAAGTGTAAGACACCTCTGTACGGCTCTTCGTTTAGAAATTACAACGCTTTTTGTGGGACACTTGAAACGGTTGAAACGATTGTTATTTTCGAAGCATCTGGTTTTTCTCACCTTCTCGGAGACTGGAAAAAATTATTCCCCAGGTTTATGCTGTATTCAAACAAGCGAAGAACCGACTTTTTAGGAAGGTATAACATGCCTCCCTGGGGCTCTTAGTTTAGAAATCACAGCGCTTTTTGTGGGACACCTGAATCGTTTGAAACTGGTGTTATAATCGAAGCATTTGGTTTTTCTCACCTTATCGGAAACCGGAAAAAATTATTCCCCAGCTTTGTATGGTATTTAAAGCAGCGGGGAACAGGCTTTTTAGAAAAGTGAAAGACACCTCTGTACGGCTCTTCGTTTACAAATTACAACGCTTTTTGTGGGACACTTGAAACGGTTGAAACGATTGTTATTTTCGAAGCATTTGTTTTTTCTCGCTTTCTCGGAAACCGGAACAAAATATTCCACAGGTTTGTATGGCGTTTAAAACAGCGGAGAACAAGCATTTTAGTAGGGTGTAACACACCTCCCTGGGCTCTTAGTTTAGAAATCACAGCGCTTTTGCGGGACACTTGAAGCGGTTGAAACGGGTGTTATTTTCGAAGCACTTGGTTTTTCCCGCTTTCTCGGAAACCGGAGCAAAATATTCCCCATGTTTGTATGGCGTTTAAAACTGCATATAACATGCATTTTAGGAAGGTGTAACGCATGTAATTATGGCCCTTAGTTTAGAAATTACAGCGCTTTTTGTTGGACACGTGAAACTGTTGAAACGGGTGATATTTTCGAAGCATTTGATTTTTCTCACCTTCTCGGAAATTGGAAAACACCATTCTTCAGCTTTACGAGTTATTCAAAACAGCGAAGAACCGGCTTTTTAGGAGGGTATAACACACATCTCTAGGGGTCTCGGTTTAGAAATTACAACACTTTTTGTGGGACACTTGAATCGGTTGAAACTGGTGTTATTTACGAAGCATTTGGTTTTTATCACCTTCTCGGAAATTGGAAAAAATTATTCCCCAGTTTTGAGTGGTATTTAAAGCAGCGGGGAATAGGCCTTTTAGAAAGGTGTAACACACCTCTCTAGAGCTTTCAGTTTAGAAATTACAACGCTTTTTGTGGGACACCTGAAACGGTTGAAACGGGTGTTATTTTCGAAGCATTTGTTTTTTCTCGCTTTCTCGGAAACCGGAACAAAATATTCCACAGGTTTGTATGCCGTTTAAAACAGCGGAGAACAAGCATTTTAGTAGGGTGTAACACACCTCCCTGGGCTCTTAGTTTAGAAATCACAGCGCTTTTGTAGGACACTTGAAGCGGTTGAAACGGGTGTTATTTTCGAAGCACTTGGTTTTTCCCGCTTTCTCGGAAACCGGAGCAAAATATTCCCCATGTTTGTATGGCGTTTAAAACTGCATATAACAAGCATTTTAGGAAGGTGTAACGCATGTAATTATGGCCCTTAGTTTAGAAATTACAGCGCTTTTTGTTGGACACTTGAAACTGTTGAAACGGGTGATATTTTCGAAGCATTTGATTTTTCTCACCTTCTCGGAAATTGGAAAACACCATTCTTCAGCTTTACGAGTTATTCAAAACAGCGAAGAACCGGCTTTTTAGGAGGGTACAACACACATTTCTAGGGGTCTCGGTTTAGAAAATACGACACTTTTTGTGGGACACTTGAAACGGTTGAAACGTGTGTTATATTCGAAGCATTTGGTTTTTCTCACCTTATCGGAAACCGGAAAAAATTATTCCCCAGCTTTGTGCGGTATTTAAAGCAGCGGGGAACAGGCTTTCTAGAAAAGTGTAAGACACCTCTCTACGGCTCTTCGTTTAGAAATTACAACGCTTTTTGTGGGACACTTGAAACGGTTGAAACGATTGTTATTTTCGAAGCATCTGGTTTTTCTCACCTTCTCGGAAACTGGAAAAAATAATTCCCCAGATTTATGCTGTATTCAAACAAGCGAAGAACCGACTTTTTTGGAAGGTATAACATGCCTCCCTGGGGCTCTTAGTTTAGAAATCACAGCGCTTTTTGTGGGATACTTGAAACAGTTGAAACGGGTGTTATTTTCGAAGCATTTGTTTTTTCTCGCTTTCTCGGAAACCGGAACAAAATATTCCCCAGTTTTGTGTGGTATTTAAAGCACCGGGGAACAGGCATTCTAGTAGGGTATAGCACACCTCCGTGGGGCTCTTAGTTTAGAATTCACAGCGCTTTTGTGGGACACTTGAAGCGGTTGAAACGGGTGTTATTTTCGAAGCATTTGGTTTTTCCTGCTTTCTCGGAAACCGGAGCAAAATATTCCCCATGTTTGTATGGCGTTTAAAACTGCATAGAACGTGCATTTTAGGAAGGTGTAACGCATGTACTTACGGCTCTTAGTTTAGAAATTACAGCGCTTTTTGTGGGACACTTGAAGCGGTTGAAACGTGTGTTATTTTCGAAGCATTTGGTTTTTCCCGCTTTCTCGGAAACCGGAACAAAATATTCCACAGGTTTGTATGGCGTTTAAAACAGCGGAGAACAAGCATTTTAGTAGGGTGTAACACACCTCCCTGGGCTCTTAGTTTAGAAATCACAGCGCTTTTGTGGGACACTTGAAGCGGTTGAAACGGGTGTTATTTTCGAAGCATTTGGTTTTTCCTGCTTTCTCGGAAACTGGAGCAAAATATTCCCCATGTTTGTATGGCGTTTAAAACTGCATAGAACGTGCATTTTAGGAAGGTGTAACACATGTACTTATGGCCCTTAGTTTAGAAATTACAGCGCTTTTTGTGGGACACTTGAAACTGTTGAAACGGGTGATATTTTCGAAGCATTTGATTTTTCTCACCTTCTCGAAAATTGGAAAACACCATTCTTCAGCTTTACGAGTTATTCAAAACAGCGAAGAACCGGCTTTTTAGGAGGGTACAACACGCGTCTCTAGGCGTCTCGGTTTAGAAATTACGACACTTTTTGTGGGACACTTGAAACGGTTGAAACTTGTGTTATATTCGAAGCATTTGGTTTTTCTCACGTTTTCGGAAACCGGAAAAAATTATTCCCCAGCTTTGTGTGGTATTTAAAGCAGCGGGGAACAGGCTTTTTAGAAAAGTGTAAGACACCTCTCTACGGCTCTTCGTTTAGAAATTACAACGCTTTTTGTGGGACACTTGAAACGGTTGATACGATTGTTATTTTCGAAGCATCTGGTTTTTCTCACCTTCTCGGAGACTGGAAAAAATTATTCCCCAGATTTATGCTGTATTCAAACAAACGAAGAACCGACTTTTTAGGAAGGTATAACATGCCTCCCTGGGGCTCTTAGTTTAGAAATCACAGCGCTTTTTGTGGGACACCTGAATCGTTTGAAACTGGTGTTATATTCGAAGCATTTGGTTTTTCTCACCTTATCGGAAACCGGAAAAAATTATTCCCCAGCTTTGTATGGTATTTAAAGCAGCGGGGAACAGGCTTTTTAGAAAAGTGTAAGACACCTCTCTACGGCTCTTCGTTTAGAAATTACAACGCTTTTTGTGGGACACTTGAAACGGTTGACACGATTGTTATTTTCGAAGCATCTGGTTATTCTCACCTTCTCGGAAACTGGAAAAAATTATTCCCCAGATTTATGCTGTATTCAAACAAGCTAAGAACCGACTTTTTAGGAAGGTATAACGTGCCTCCCTGGGCTCTTAGTTTAGAAATCACAGCGCGTTTTGTGGGATACTTGAAACGGTTGAAACGGGTGTTATTTTCGAAGCATTTGTTTTTTCTCGCTTTCTCGGAAACCGGAACAAAATATTCCCCAGTTTTGTGTGGTATTTAAAGCACCGGGGAACAGGCATTCTAGTAGGGTGTAACGCACCTCCCTGGGGCTCTTAGTTTAGAATTCACAGCGCTTTTGTTGGACACTTGAAGCGGTTGAAACGGGTGTTATTTTCGAAGCATTTGGTTTTTCCCGCTTTCTCGGAAACCGGAGCAAAATATTCCACAAGTTTGTATGGCGTTTAAAACTGCATAGAACATGCATTTTAGGAAGTTGTAACGCATGTACTTGCGGCCCTTAGTTTAGAAATTACAGCGCTTTTTGTGGGACACTTGAAACTGTTGAAACGGGTGTTATTTTCGAAGCATTTGATTTTTCTCACCTTCTCGGAAATTGGAAAACACCATTCTTCAGCTTTACGAGTTATTCAAAACAGCGAAGAACCGGCCTTTTAGGAGGGTATAACACACATCTCTAGGGGTCTCGGTTTAGAAATTACAACACTTTTTGTGGGACACTTGAATCGGTTGGAACTGGTGTTATTTTCGAAGCATTTGGTTTTTCTCACCTTCTCGGAAATCGGAAAAAATTATTCCCTAGTTTTGTGTGGTATTTAAAGCACCGGGGAACAGGCTTTTTAGAAAGGTGTAACACACTCTCTAGGGCTTTCAGTTTAGAAATTACAACGCTTTTTGTGGGACACTTGAAACGGTTGAAACGGGTGTTATTTTCGAAGCATTTGTTTTTTCTCGCTTTCTCGGAAACCGGAATAAAATATTCCACAGGTTTGTATGGCGTTTAAAACAGCGGAGAACAAGCATTTTAGTAGGGTGTAACACACCTCCCTGGGCTCTTAGTTTAGAAATCACGGCGCGTTATGTGGGATACTTGAAACGGTTGAAACGGGTGTTATTTTCGAAGCATTTGATTTTTCTCACCTTCTCGGAAATTGGAAAACACCATTCTTCAGCTTTACGAGTTATTCAAAACAGCGAAGAACCGGCTTTTTAGAAGGGTATAACACACATTTCTAGGGGTCTCGGTTTAGAAATTACGGCACTTTTTGTGGGACACTTGAAACGGTTGAAACGTGTGTTATATTCGAAGCATTTGGTTTTTCTCACCTTATCGGAAACCGGAAAAAATTATTCCCCAGCTTTGTGTGGTATTTAAAGCAGCGGGGAACAGGCTTTTTAGAAAAGTGTAAGACACCTCTCTACGGCTCTTCGTTTAGAAATTACAACGCTTTTTGTGGGACACTTGAAAGGGTTGAAACGATTGTTATTTTCGAAGCATCTGGTTTTTCTCACCTTCTCGGAGACTGGAAAAAATTATTCCCCAGGTTTATGCTGTATTCAAACAAGCGAAGAACCGACTTTTTAGGAAGGTATAACATGCCTCCCTGGAGCTCTTAGTTTAGAAATCACAGCGCTTTTTGTGGGACACCTGAATCGTTTGAAACTGGTGTTATAATCGAAGCATTTGGTTTTTCTCACCTTATCGGAAACCGGAAAAAATTATTCCCCAGCTTTGTATGGTATTTAAAGCAGCGGGGAACAGGCTTTTTAGAAAAGTGTAAGACACCTCTGTACGGCTCTTCGTTTAGAAATTACAACGCTTTTTGTGGGACACTTGAAACGGTTGAAACGATTGTTATTTTCGAAGCATCTGGTTTTTCTCACCTTCTCGGAGACTGGAAAAAATTATTCCCCAGGTTTATGCTGTATTCAAACAAGCGAAGAACCGACTTTTTAGGAAGGTATAACATGCCTCCCTGGGGCTCTTAGTTTAGAAATCACAGCGCTTTTTGTGGGACACCTGAATCGTTTGAAACTGGTGTTATAATCGAAGCATTTGGTTTTTCTCACCTTATCGGAAACCGGAAAAAATTATTCCCCAGCTTTGTATGGTATTTAAAGCAGCGGGGAACAGGCTTTTTAGAAAAGTGAAAGACACCTCTGTACGGCTCTTCGTTTACAAATTACAACGCTTTTTGTGGGACACTTGAAGCGGTTGAAACGGGTGTTATTTTCGAAGCACTTGGTTTTTCCCGCTTTCTCGGACACCGGAGCAAAATATTCCCGATGTTTGTATGGCGTTTAAAACTGCATATAACATGCATTTTAGGAAGGTGTAACGCATGTAATTATGGCCCTTAGTTTAGAAATTACAGCGCTTTTTGTTGGACACTTGAAACTGTTGAAACGGGTGATATTTTCGAAGCATTTGATTTTTCTCACCTTCTCGGAAATTGGAAAACACCATTCTTCAGCTTTACGAGTTATTCAAAACAGCGAAGAACCGGCTTTTTAGGAGGGTATAACACACATCTCTAGGGGTCTCGGTTTAGAAATTACAACACTTTTTGTGGGACACTTGAATCGGTTGAAACTGGTGTTATTTACGAAGCATTTGGTTTTTCTCACCTTCTCGGAAATTGGAAAAAATTATTCCCCAGTTTTGAGTGGTATTTAAAGCAGCGGGGAATAGGCCTTTTAGAAAGGTGTAACACACCTCTCTAGAGCTTTCGGTTAAGAAATTACAACGCTTTTTGTGGGACACCTGAAACGGTTGAAACGGGTGTTATTTTCGAAGCATTTGTTTTTTCTCGCTTTCTCGGAAACCGGAACAAAATATTCCACAGGTTTGTATGGCGTTTAAAACAGCGGAGAACAAGCATTTTAGTAGGGTGTAACACACCTCCCTGGGCTCTTAGTTTAGAAATCACAGCGCTTTTGTAGGACACTTGAAGCGGTTGAAACGGGTGTTATTTTCGAAGCACTTGGTTTTTCCCGCTTTCTCGGAAACCGGAGCAAAATATTCCCCATGTTTGTATGGCGTTTAAAACTGCATATAACAAGCATTTTAGGAAGGTGTAACGCATGTAATTATGGCCCTTAGTTTAGAAATTACAGCGCTTTTTGTTGGACACTTGAAGCTGTTGAAACGGGTGATATTTTCGAAGCATTTGATTTTTCTCACCTTCTCGGAAATTGGAAAACACCATTCTTCAGCTTTACGAGTTATTCAAAACAGCGAAGAACCGGCTTTTTAGGAGGGTACAACACGCGTCTCTAGGCGTCTCGGTTTAGAAATTACGACACTTTTTGTGGGACACTTGAAACGGTTGAAACTTGTGTTATATTCGAAGCATTTGGTTTTTCTCACGTTTTCGGAAACCGGAAAAAATTATTCCCCAGCTTTGTGTGGTATTTAAAGCAGCGGGGAACAGGCTTTTTAGAAAAGTGTAAGACACCTCTCTACGGCTCTTCGTTTAGAAATTACAACGCTTTTTGTGGGACACTTGAAACGGTTGATACGATTGTTATTTTCGAAGCATCTGGTTTTTCTCACCTTCTCGGAGACTGGAAAAAATTATTCCCCAGATTTATGCTGTATTCAAACAAACGAAGAACCGACTTTTTAGGAAGGTATAACATGCCTCCCTGGGGCTCTTAGTTTAGAAATCACAGCGCTTTTTGTGGGACACCTGAATCGTTTGAAACTGGTGTTATATTCGAAGCATTTGGTTTTTCTCACCTTATCGGAAACCGGAAAAAATTATTCCCCAGCTTTGTATGGTATTTAAAGCAGCGGGGAACAGGCTTTTTAGAAAAGTGTAAGACACCTCTCTACGGCTCTTCGTTTAGAAATTACAACGCTTTTTGTGGGACACTTGAAACGGTTGACACGATTGTTATTTTCGAAGCATCTGGTTATTCTCACCTTCTCGGAAACTGGAAAAAATTATTCCCCAGATTTATGCTGTATTCAAACAAGCTAAGAACCGACTTTTTAGGAAGGTATAACGTGCCTCAATGGGCTCTTAGTTTAGAAATCACAGCGCGTTTTGTGGGATACTTGAAACGGTTGAAACGGGTGTTATTTTCGAAGCATTTGTTTTTTCTCGCTTTCTCGGAAACCGGAACAAAATATTCCCCAGTTTTGTGTGGTATTTAAAGCACCGGGGAACAGGCATTCTAGTAGGGTGTAACGCACCTCCCTGGGGCTCTTAGTTTAGAATTCACAGCGCTTTTGTTGGACACTTGAAGCGGTTGAAACGGGTGTTATTTTCGAAGCATTTGGTTTTTCCCGCTTTCTCGGAAACCGGAGCAAAATATTCCCCAAGTTTGTATGGCGTTTAAAACTGCATAGAACATGCATTTTAGGAAGTTGTAACGCATGTACTTGCGGCCCTTAGTTTAGAAATTACAGCGCTTTTTGTGGGACACTTGAAACTGTTGAAACGGGTGTTATTTTCGAAGCATTTGATTTTTCTCACCTTCTCGGAAATTGGAAAACACCATTCTTCAGCTTTACGAGTTATTCAAAACAGCGAAGAACCGGCCTTTTAGGAGGGTATAACACACATCTCTAGGGGTCTCGGTTTAGAAATTACAACACTTTTTGTGGGACACTTGAATCGGTTGGAACTGGTGTTATTTTCGAAGCATTTGGTTTTTCTCACCTTCTCGGAAATCGGAAAAAATTATTCCCTAGTTTTGTGTGGTATTTAAAGCACCGGGGAACAGGCTTTTTAGAAAGGTGTAACACACTCTCTAGGGCTTTCAGTTTAGAAATTACAACGCTTTTTGTGGGACACTTGAAACGGTTGAAACGGGTGTTATTTTCGAAGCATTTGTTTTTTCTCGCTTTCTCGGAAACCGGAACAAAATATTCCACAGGTTTGTATGGCGTTTAAAACAGCGGAGAACAAGCATTTTAGTAGGGTGTAACACACCTCCCTGGGCTCTTAGTTTAGAAATCACAGCGCTTTTGGGGGACACTTGAAGCGGTTGAAACGGGTGTTATTTTCGAAGCATTTGGTTTTTCCCGCTTTCTCGGAAACCGGAGCAAAATAATCCCATGTTTGTATGGCGTTTAAAACTGCATAGAACATGCATTTTAGGAAGGTGTAACGCATGTACTTATGGCCCTTAGTTTAGAAATTACAGCGCTTTTTGTGGGACACTTGAAACTGTTGAAACGGGTGTTATTTTCGAAGCATTTGATTTTTCTCACCTTCTCGGAAATTGGAAAACACCATTCTTCAGCTTTACGAGTTATTCAAAACAGCGAAGAACCGGCTTTTTAGGAGGGTATAACACACATCTCTAGGGGTCTCGGTTTAGAAATTACAACACTTTTTGTGGGACACTTGAAACGGTTGAAACGTGTGTTATATTCGAAGCATTTGGTTTTCTCACCTTATCGGAAACCGGAAAAAATTATTCCCCAGCTTTGTGTGGTATTTAAAGCAGCGGGGAACAGGCTTTTTAGAAAAGTGTAAGACACCTCTCTACGGCTCTTCGTTTAGAAATTACAACGCTTTTTGTGGGACACTTGAAACGGTTGATACGATTGTTATTTTCGAAGCATTTGTTTTTTCTCGCTTTCTCGGAAACCGGAACAAAATATTCCACAGGTTTGTATGGCGTTTAAAACAGCGGAGAACAAGCATTTTAGTAGGGTGTAACACACCTCCCTGGGCTCTTAGTTTAGAAATCACAGCGCTTTTGGGGGACACTTGAAGCCGTTGAAACGGGTGTTATTTTCTAAGCATTTGGTTTTTCCCGCTTTCTCGGAAACCGGAGCAAAATAATCCCATGTTTGTATGGCGTTTAAAACTGCATAGAACATGCATTTTAGGAAGGTGTAACGCATGTACTTATGGCCCTTAGTTTAGAAATTACAGCGCTTTTTGTGGGACACTTGAAACTGTTGAAACGGGTGTTATTTTCGAAGCATTTGATTTTTCTCACCTTCTCGGAAATTGGAAAACACCATTCTTCAGCTTTACGAGTTATTCAAAACAGCGAAGAACCGGCTTTTTAGGAGGGTATAACACACATCTCTAGGGGTCTCGGTTTAGAAATTACAACACTTTTTGTGGGACACTTGAAACGGTTGAAACGTGTGTTATATTCGAAGCATTTGGTTTTCTCACCTTATCGGAAACCGGAAAAAATTATTCCCCAGCTTTGTGTGGTATTTAAAGCAGCGGGGAACAGGCTTTTTAGAAAAGTGTAAGACACCTCTCTACGGCTCTTCGTTTAGAAATTACAACGCTTTTTGTGGGACACTTGAAACGGTTGATACGATTGTTATTTTCGAAGCATCTGGTTTTTCTCACCTTCTCGGAGACTGGAAAAAATTATTCCCCAGATTTATGCTGTATTCAAACAAACGAAGAACCGACTTTTTAGGAAGGTATAACATGCCTCCCTGGGGCTCTTAGTTTAGAAATCACAGCGCTTTTTGTGGGACACCTGAATCGTTTGAAACTGGTGTTATATTCGAAGCATTTGGTTTTTCTCACCTTATCGGAAACCGGAAAAAATTATTCCCCAGCTTTGTATGGTATTTAAAGCAGCGGGGAACAGGCTTTTTAGAAAAGTGTAAGACACCTCTCTACGGCTCTTCGTTTAGAAATTACAACGCTTTTTGTGGGACACTAGAAACGGTTGACACGATTGTTATTTTCGAAGCATCTGGTTATTCTCACCTTCTCGGAAACTGGAAAAAATTATTCCCCAGATTTATGCTGTATTCAAACAAGCTAAGAACCGACTTTTTAGGAAGGTATAACGTGCCTCCCTGGGCTCTTAGTTTAGAAATCACAGCGCGTTTTGTGGGATACTTGAAACGGTTGAAACGGGTGTTATTTTCGAAGCAATTGGTTTTTCCCGCTTTCTCGGAAACCGGAGCAAAATATTCCCCAAGTTTGTATGGCGTTTAAAACAGCGGAGAACAAGCATTTTAGTAGGGTGTAACACACCTCCCTGGGCTCTTAGTTTAGAAATCACAGCGCTTTTGGGGGACACTTGAAGCGGTTGAAACGGGTGTTATTTTCGAAGCATTTGGTTTTTCCCGCTTTCTCGGAAACCGGAGCAAAATAATCCCATATTTGTATGGCGTTTAAAACTGCATAGAACATGCATTTTAGGAAGGTGTAACGCATGTACTTATGGCCCTTAGTTTAGAAATTACAGCGCTTTTTGTGGGACACTTGAAACGGTTGATACGATTGTTATTTTCGAAGCATCTGGTTTTTCTCACCTTCTCGGAGACTGGAAAAAATTATTCCCCAGATTTATGCTGTATTCAAACAAACGAAGAACCGACTTTTTAGGAAGGTTTAACATGCCTCCCTGGGGCTCTTAGTTTAGAAATCACAGCGCTTTTTGTGGGACACCTGAATCGTTTGAAACTGGTGTTATATTCGAAGCATTTGGTTTTTCTCACCTTATCGGAAACCGGAAAAAATTATTCCCCAGCTTTGTATGGTATTTAAAGCAGCGGGGAACAGGCTTTTTAGAAAAGTGCAAGACACCTCTCTACGGCTCTTCGTTTAGAAATTACAACGCTTTTTGTGGGACACTTGAAACGGTTGACACGATTGTTATTTTCGAAGCATCTGGTTATTCTCACCTTCTCGGAAACTGGAAAAAATTATTCCCCAGATTTATGCTGTATTCAAACAAGCTAAGAACCGACTTTTTAGGAAGGTATAACGTGCCTCCCTGGGCTTTCAGTTTAGAAATTACAACGCTTTTTGTGGGACACTTGAAACGGTTGAAACGGGTGTTATTTTCGAAGCATTTGTTTTTTCTCGCTTTCTCGGAAACCGGAACAAAATATTCCCCGGTTTTGTGTGGTATTTAAAGCACCGGGGAACAGGCATTCTAGTAGGGTGTAACGCACCTCCCTGGGGCTCTTAGCTTAGAATTCACTGCGCTTTTGTTGGACACTTGAAGCGGTTGAAACGGGTGTTATTTTCGAAGCATTTGGTTTTTCCCGCTTTCTCGGAAACCGGAGCAAAATATTCCCCAAGTTTGTATGGCGTTTAAAACAGCGGAGAACAAGCATTTTAGTAGGGTGTAACACACCTCCCTGGGCTCTTAGTTTAGAAATCACAGCGCTTTTGGGGGACACTTGAAGCGGTTGAAACGGGTGTTATTTTCGAAGCATTTGGTTTTTCCCGCTTTCTCGGAAACCGGAGCAAAACAATCCCATGTTTGTATGGCGTTTAAAACTGCATAGAACATGCATTTTAGGAAGGTGTAACGCATGTACTTATGGCCCTTAGTTTAGAAATTACAGCGCTTTTTGTGGGACACTTGAAACGTTTGATACGATTGTTATTTTCGAAGCATCTGGTTTTTCTCACCTTCTCGGAGACTGGAAAAAATTATTCCCCAGATTTATGCTGTATTCAAACAAACGAAGAACCGACTTTTTAGGAAGGTATAACATGCCTCCCTGGGGCTCTTAGTTTAGAAATCACAGCGCTTTTTGTGGGACACCTGAATCGTTTGAAACTGGTGTTATATTCGAAGCATTTGGTTTTTCTCACTTTATCGGAAACCGGAAAAAATTATTCCCCAGCTTTGTATGGTATTTAAAGCAGCGGGGAACAGGCTTTTTAGAAAAGTGCAAGACACCTCTCTACGGCTCTTCGTTTAGAAATTACAACGCTTTTTGTGGGACACTTGAAACGGTTGACACGATTGTTATTTTCGAAGCATCTGGTTATTCTCACCTTCTCGGAAACTGGAAAAAATTATTCCCCAGATTTATGCTGTATTCAAACAAGCTAAGAACCGACTTTTTAGGAAGGTATAACGTGCCTCCCTGGGCTTTCAGTTTAGAAATTACAACGCTTTTTGTGGGACACTTGAAACGGTTGAAACGGGTGTTATTTTCGAAGCATTTGTTTTTTCTCGCTTTCTCGGAAACCGGAACAAAATATTCCACAGGTTTGTATGGCGTTTAAAACAGCGGAGAACAAGCATTTTAGTAGGGTGTAACACACCTCCCTGGGCTCTTAGTTTAGAAATCACAGCGCTTTTGGGGGACACTTGAAGCGGTTGAAACGGGTGTTATTTTCGAAGCATTTGGTTTTTTACGCTTTCTCGGAAACCGGAGCAAAATAATCCCATGTTTGTATGGCGTTTAAAACTGCATAGAACATGCATTTTAGGAAGGTGTAACGCATGTACTTATGGCCCTTAGTTTAGAAATTACAGCGCTTTTTGTGGGACACTTGAAACTGTTGAAACGGGTGTTATTTTCGAAGCATTTGATTTTTCTCACCTTCTCGGAAATTGGAAAACACCATTCTTCAGCTTTACGAGTTATTCAAAACAGCGAAGAACCGGCTTTTTAGGAGGGTATAACACACATCTCTAGGGGTCTCGGTTTAGAAATTACAACACTTTTTGTGGGACACTTGAAACGGTTGAAACGTGAGTTATATTCGAAGCATTTGGTTTTCTCACCTTATCGGAAACCGGAAAAAATTATTCCCCAGCTTTGTGTGGTATTTAAAGCAGCGGGGAACAGGCTTTTTAGAAAAGTGTAAGACTCCTCTCTACGGCTCTTCGTTTAGAAATTACAACGCTTTTTGTGGGACACTTGAAACGGTTGATACGATTGTTATTTTCGAAGCATTTGTTTTTTCTCGCTTTCTCGGAAACCGGAACAAAATATTCCACAGGTTTGTATGGCGTTTAAAACAGCGGAGAACAAGCATTTTAGTAGGGTGTAACACACCTCCCTGGGCTCTTAGTTTAGAAATCACAGCGCTTTTGGGGGACACTTGAAGCGGTTGAAACGGGTGTTATTTTCGAAGCATTTGGTTTTTCCCGCTTTCTCGGAAACCGGAGCAAAATAATCCCATGTTTGTATGGCGTTTAAAACTGCATAGAACATGCATTTTAGGAAGGTGTAACGCATGTACTTATGGCCCTTAGTTTAGAAATTACAGCGCTTTTTGTGGGACACTTGAAACTGTTGAAACGGGTGTTATTTTCGAAGCATTTGATTTTTCTCACCTTCTCGGAAATTGGAAAACACCATTCTTCAGCTTTACGAGTTATTCAAAACAGCGAAGAACCGGCTTTTTAGGAGGGTATAACACACATCTCTAGGGGTCTCGGTTTAGAAATTACAACACTTTTTGTGGGACACTTGAAACGGTTGAAACGTGTGTTATATTCGAAGCATTTGGTTTTCTCACCTTATCGGAAACCGGAAAAAATTATTCCACAGCTTTGTGTGGTATTTAAAGCAGCGGGGAACAGGCTTTTTAGAAAAGTGTAAGACACCTCTCTACGGCTCTTCGTTTAGAAATTACAACGCTTTTTGTGGGACACTTGAAACTGGTGAAACGGGTGTTATTTTCGAAGCATTTGATTTTTCTCACCTTCTCGGAAATTGGAAAACACCATTCTTCAGCTTTACGAGTTATTCAAAACAGCGAAGAACCGGCTTTTTAGGAGGGTATAACACACATCTCTAGGGGTCTCGGTTTAGAAATTACAACACTTTTTGTGGGACCCTTGAAACGGTTGAAACGTGTGTTATATTCGAAGCATTTGGTTTTTCTCACCTTATCGGAAACCGGAAAAAACTATTCCCCAGCTTTGTGCGGTATTTAAAGCAGCGGGGAACAGGCTTTTTAGAAAAGTGTAAGACACCTCTCTACGGCTCTTCGTTTAGAAATTACAGCGCTTTTTGTGGGACACTTGAAACTGTTGAAACGGGTGTTATTTTCTAAGCATTTGTTTTTTCTCGCTTTCTCGGAAACCGGAACAAAATATTCCCCAGTTTTGTGTGGTATTTAAAGCACCGGGGAACAGGGTTTTTAGAAAGGTGCAACACACCTCTCTAGGGCTTTCAGTTGAGAAATTACAACGCTTTTTGTGGGACACTTGAAACTGTTGAAACGGGTGTTATTTTCTAAGCATTTGTTTTTTCTCGCTTTCTCGGAAACCGGAACAAAAGATTCCCCAGTTTTGTGTGGTATTTAAAGCACCGGGGAACAGGGTTTTTAGAAAGGTGCAACACACCTCTCTAGGGCTTTCAGTTTAGAAATTACAACGCTTTTTGTGGGACACTTGAAACTGTTGAAACGGGTGTTATTTTCGAAGCATTTGTTTTTTCTCGCTTTCTCGGAAACCGGAACAAAATATTCCCCAGTTTTGTGTGGTATTTAAAGCACCGGGGAACAGGGTTTTTAGAAAGGTGCAACACACCTCTCTAGGGCTTTCAGTTGAGAAATTACAACGCTTTTTGTGGGACACTTGAAACTGTTGAAACGGGTGTTATTTTCTAAGCATTTGTTTTTTCTCGCTTTCTCGGAAACCGGAACAAAAGATTCCCCAGTTTTGTGTGGTATTTAAAGCACCGGGGAACAGGGTTTTTAGAAAGGTGCAACACACCTCTCTAGGGCTTTCAGTTGAGAAATTACAACGCTTTTTGTGGGACACTTGAAACGGTTGAAACGGGTGTTATTTTCGAAGCATTTGTTTTTTCTCGCTTTCTCGGAAACCGGAACAAAATATCCCACAGGTTTGTATGGCGTTTAAAACAGCGGAGAACAAGCATTTTAGTAGGGTGTAACACACCTCCCTGGGCTCTTAGTTTAGAAATCACAGCGCTTTTGGGGGACACTTGAAGCGGTTGAAACGGGTGTTATTTTCGAAGCATTTGGTTTTTCCCGCTTTCTCGGAAACCGGAGCAAAATAATACCATGTTTGTATGGCGTTTAAAACTGCATAGAACATGCATTTTAGGAAGGTGTAACGCATGTACTTATGGCCCTTAGTTTAGAAATTACAGCGCTTTTTGTGGGACACTTGAAACTGGTGAAACGGGTGTTATTTTCGAAGCATTTGATTTTTCTCACCTTCTCGGAAATTGGAAAACACCATTCTTCAGCTTTACGAGTTATTCAAAACAGCGAAGAACCGGCTTTTTAGGAGGGTATAACACACATCTCTAGGGGTCTCGGTTTAGAAATTACAACACTTTTTGTGGGACCCTTGAAACGGTTGAAACGTGTGTTATATTCGAAGCATTTGGTTTTTCTCACCTTATCGGAAACCGGAAAAAATTATTCCCCAGCTTTGTGCGGTATTTAAAGCAGCGGGGAACAGGCTTTTTAGAAAAGTGTAAGACACCTCTCTACGGCTCTTCGTTTAGAAATTACAGCGCTTTTTGTGGGACACTTGAAACGGTTGAAACGGGTGTTATTTTCGAAGCATTTGTTTTTTCTCGCTTTCTCGGAAACCGGAACAACATATTCCACAGGTTTGTATGGCGTTTAAAACAGCGGAGAACAAGCATTTTAGTAGGGTGTAACACACCTCCCTGGGCTCTTAGTTTAGAAATCACAGCGCTTTTGTGGGACACTTGAAGCGGTTGAAACGGGTGTTATTTTCGAAGCATTTGGTTTTTCCCGCTTTCTCGGAAACCGGAGCAAAATAATCCCATGTTTGTATGGCGTTTAAAACTGCATAGAACATGCATTTTAGGAAGCTGTAACGCATGTACTTATGGCCCTTAGTTTAGAAATTACAGCGCTTTTTGTGGGACACTTGAAACTGGTGAAACGGGTGTTATTTTCGAAGCATTTGATTTTTCTCACCTTCTCGGAAATTGGAAAACACCATTCTTCAGCTTTACGAGTTATTCAAAACAGCGAAGAACCGGCTTTTTAGGAGGGTATAACACACATCTCTAGGGGTCTCGGTTTAGAAATTACAACACTTTTTGTGGGACCCTTGAAACGGTTGAAACGTGTGTTATATTCGAAGCATTTGGTTTTTCTCACCTTATCGGAAACCGGAAAAAATTATTCCCCAGCTTTGTGCGGTATTTAAAGCAGCGGGGAACAGGCTTTTTAGAAAAGTGTAAGACACCTCTCTACGGCTCTTCGTTTAGAAATTACAGCGCTTTTTGTGGGACACTTGAAACGGTTGAAACGGGTGTTATTTTCGAAGCATTTGTTTTTTCTCGCTTTCTCGGAAACCGGAACAACATATTCCACAGGTTTGTATGGCGTTTAAAACAGCGGAGAACAAGCATTTTAGTAGGGTGTAACACACCTCCCTGGGCTCTTAGTTTAGAAATCACAGCGCTTTTGTGGGACACTTGAAGCGGTTGAAACGGGTGTTATTTTCGAAGCATTTGGTTTTTCCTGCTTTCTCGGAAACCGGAGCAAAATATTCCCCATGTTTGTATGGCGTTTAAAACTGCATAGAACGTGCATTTTATTAAGGTGTAACACATGTACTTATGGCCCTTAGTTTAGAAATTACAGCGCTTTTTGTGGGACCCTTGAAACGGTTGAAACGGGTGTTATTTTCGAAGCATTTGATTTTTCTCACCTTCTCGGAAATTGGAAAACACCATTCTTCAGCTTTACGAGTTGTTCAAAACAGCGAAGAACCGGCTTTTTAGGAGGGTACAACACGCGTCTCTGGGCGTCTCGGTTTAGAAATTACGACACTTTTTGTGGGACACTTGAAACGGTTGAAACTTGTGTTATATTCGAAGCATTTGGTTTTTCTCACCTTTTCGGAAACTGGAAAAAATTATTCCCCAGCTTTGTGTGGTATTTAAAGCAGCGGGGAACAGGCTTTTTAGAAAAGTGTAAGACACCTCTCTACGGCTCTTCGTTTAGAAATTACAACGCTTTTTGTGGGACACTTGAAACGGTTGATACGATTGTTATTTTCGAAGCATTTGTTTTTTCTCGCTTTCTCGGAAACCGGAACAAAATATTCCACAGGTTTGTATGGCGTTTAAAACAGCGGAGAACAAGCATTTTAGTAGGGTGTAACACACCTCCCTGGGCTCTTAGTTTAGAAATCACAGCGCTTTTGTGGGACACTTGAAGCGGTTGAAACGGGTGTTATTTTCGAAGCATTTGGTTTTTCCCGCTTTCTCGGAAACCGGAGCAAAATAATCCCATGTTTGTATGGCGTTTAAAACTGCATAGAACATGCATTTTAGGAATCTGTAACGCATGTACTTATGGCCCTTAGTTTAGAAATTACAGCGCTTTTTGTGGGACACTTGAAACTGTTGAAACGGGTGTTATTTTCGAAGCATTTGATTTTTCTCACCTTCTCGGAAATTGGAAAACACCATTCTTCAGCTTTACGAGTTATTCAAAACAGCGAAGAACCGGCTTGTTAGAAGGGTATAACACACATCTCTAGGGGTCTCGGTTTAGAAATTACAACACTTTTTTTGGGACACTTGAAACGGTTGAAACGTGTGTTATATTCGAAGCATTTGGTTTTTCTCACCTTATCGGAAACCGGAAAAAATTATTCCCCAGCTTTGTATGGTATTTAAAGCAGCGGGGAACAGGCTTTTTAGAAAAGTGTAAGACACCTCTCTACGGCTCTTCGTTTAGAAATTACAGCGCTTTTTGTGGGACACTTGAAACGGTTGAAACGGGTGTTATTTTCGAAGCATTTGTTTTTTCTCGCTTTCTCGGAAACCGGAACAAAATATTCCCCAGTTTTGTGTGGTATTTAAAGCACCGGGGAACAGGCATTTTAGAAAGGTGTAACACACCTCTCTAGGGCTTTCAGTTGAGAAATTACAACGCTTTTTGTGGGACACTTGAAACTGTTGAAACGGGTGTTATTTTCGAAGCATTTGTTTTTTCTCGCTTTCTCGGAAACCGGAACAAAATATTCCCCAGTTTTGTGTGGTATTTAAAGCACCGGGGAACAGGGTTTTTAGAAAGGTGCAACACACCTCTCTAGGGCTTTCAGTTGAGAAATTACAACGCTTTTTGTGGGACACTTGAAACTGTTGAAACGGGTGTTATTTTCTAAGCATTTGTTTTTTCTCGCTTTCTCGGAAACCGGAACAAAAGATTCCCCAGTTTTGTGTGGTATTTAAAGCACCGGGGAACAAGGTTTTTAGAAAGGTGCAACACACCTCTCTAGGGCTTTCAGTTGAGAAATTACAACGCTTTTTGTGGGACACTTGAAACGGTTGAAACGGGTGTTATTTTCGAAGCATTTGTTTTTTCTCGCTTTCTCGGAAACCGGAACAAAATATCCCACAGGTTTGTATGGCGTTTAAAACAGCGGAGAACAAGCATTTTAGTAGGGTGTAACACACCTCCCTGGGCTCTTAGTTTAGAAATCACAGCGCTTTTGGGGGACACTTGAAGCGGTTGAAACGGGTGTTATTTTCGAAGCATTTGGTTTTTCCCGCTTTCTCGGAAACCGGAGCAAAATAATACCATGTTTGTATGGCGTTTAAAACTGCATAGAACATGCATTTTAGGAAGGTGTAACGCATGTACTTATGGCCCTTAGTTTAGAAATTACAGCGCTTTTTGTGGGACACTTGAAACTGGTGAAACGGGTGTTATTTTCGAAGCATTTGATTTTTCTCACCTTCTCGGAAATTGGAAAACACCATTCTTCAGCTTTACGAGTTATTCAAAACAGCGAAGAACCGGCTTTTTAGGAGGGTATAACACACATCTCTAGGGGTCTCGGTTTAGAAATTACAACACTTTTTGTGGGACCCTTGAAACGGTTGAAACGTGTGTTATATTCGAAGCATTTGGTTTTTCTCACCTTATCGGAAACCGGAAAAAATTATTCCCCAGCTTTGTGCGGTATTTAAAGCAGCGGGGAACAGGCTTTTTAGAAAAGTGTAAGACACCTCTCTACGGCTCTTCGTTTAGAAATTACAGCGCTTTTTGTGGGACACTTGAAACGGTTGAAACGGGTGTTATTTTCGAAGCATTTGTTTTTTCTCGCTTTCTCGGAAACCGGAACAACATATTCCACAGGTTTGTATGGCGTTTAAAACAGCGGAGAACAAGCATTTTAGTAGGGTGTAACACACCTCCCTGGGCTCTTAGTTTAGAAATCACAGCGCTTTTGTGGGACACTTGAAGCGGTTGAAACGGGTGTTCTTTTCGAAGCATTTGGTTTTTCCGCTTTCTCGGAAACCGGAGCAAAATAATCCCATGTTTGTATGGCGTTTAAAACTGCATAGAACATGCATTTTAGGAAGCTGTAACGCATGTACTTATGGCCCTTAGTTTAGAAATTACAGCGCTTTTTGTGGGACACTTGAAACTGGTGAAACGGGTGTTATTTTCGAAGCATTTGATTTTTTCACCTTCTCGGAAATTGGAAAACACCATTCTTCAGCTTTACGAGTTATTCAAAACAGCGAAGAACCGGCTTTTTAGGAGGGTATAACACACATCTCTAGGGGTATCGGTTTAGAAATTACAACACTTTTTGTGGGACCCTTGAAACGGTTGAAACGTGTGTTATATTCGAAGCATTTGGTTTTTCTCACCTTATCGGAAACCGGAAAAAATTATTCCCCAGCTTTGTGCGGTATTTAAAGCAGCGGGGAACAGGCTTTTTAGAAAAGTGTAAGACACCTCTCTACGGCTCTTCGTTTAGAAATTACAGCGCTTTTTGTGGGACACTTGAAACGGTTGAAACGGGTGTTATTTTCGAAGCATTTGTTTTTTCTCGCTTTCTCGGAAACCGGAACAACATATTCCACAGGTTTGTATGGCGTTTAAAACAGCGGAGAACAAGCATTTTAGTAGGGTGTAACACACCTCCCTGGGCTCTTAGTTTAGAAATCACAGCGCTTTTGTGGGACACTTGAAGCGGTTGAAACGGGTGTTATTTTCGAAGCATTTGGTTTTTCCTGCTTTCTCGGAAACCGGAGCAAAATATTCCCCATGTTTGTATGGCGTTTAAAACTGCATAGAACGTGCATTTTATTAAGGTGTAACACATGTACTTATGGCCCTTAGTTTAGAAATTACAGCGCTTTTTGTGGGACCCTTGAAACGGTTGAAACGGGTGTTATTTTCGAAGCATTTGATTTTTCTCACCTTCTCGGAAATTGGAAAACACCATTCTTCAGCTTTACGAGTTGTTCAAAACAGCGAAGAACCGGCTTTTTATTAGGGTACAACACGCGTCTCTGGGCGTCTCGGTTTAGAAATTACGACACTTTTTGTGGGACACTTGAAACGGTTGAAACTTGTGTTATATTCGAAGCATTTGGTTTTTCTCACCTTTTCGGAAACTGGAAAAAATTATTCCCCAGCTTTGTGTGGTATTTAAAGCAGCGGGGAACAGGCTTTTTAGAAAAGTGTAAGACACCTCTCTACGGTTCTTCGTTTAGAAATTACAACGCTTTTTGTGGGACACTTGAAACGGTTGATACGATTGTTATTTTCGAAGCATTTGTTTTTTCTCGCTTTCTCGGAAACCGGAACAAAATATTCCACAGGTTTGTATGGCGTTTAAAACAGCGGAGAACAAGCATTTTAGTAGGGTGTAACACACCTCCCTGGGCTCTTAGTTTAGAAATCACAGCGCTTTTGTGGGACACTTGAAGCGGTTGAAACGGGTGTTATTTTCGAAGCATTTGGTTTTTCCCGCTTTCTCGGAAACCGGAGCAAAATAATCCCATGTTTGTATGGCGTTTAAAACTGCATAGAACATGCATTTTAGGAATCTGTAACGCATGTACTTATGGCCCTTAGTTTAGAAATTACAGCGCTTTTTGTGGGACACTTGAAACTGTTGAAACGGGTGTTATTTTCGAAGCATTTGATTTTTCTCACCTTCTCGGAAATTGGAAAACACCATTCTTCAGCTTTACGAGTTATTCAAAACAGCGAAGAACCGGCTTGTTAGAAGGGTATAACACACATCTCTAGGGGTCTCGGTTTAGAAATTACAACACTTTTTTTGGGACACTTGAAACGGTTGAAACGTGTGTTATATTCGAAGCATTTGGTTTTTCTCACCTTATCGGAAACCGGAAAAAATTATTCCCCAGCTTTGTATGGTATTTAAAGCAGCGGGGAACAGGCTTTTTAGAAAAGTGTAAGACACCTCTCTACGGCTCTTCGTTTAGAAATTACAGCGCTTTTTGTGGGACACTTGAAACGGTTGAAACGGGTGTTATTTTCGAAGCATTTGTTTTTTCTCGCTTTCTCGGAAACCGGAACAAAATATTCCCCAGTTTTGTGTGGTATTTAAAGCACCGGGGAACAGGCATTTTAGAAAGGTGTAACACACCTCTCTAGGGCTTTCAGTTGAGAAATTACAACGCTTTTTGTGGGACACTTGAAACTGTTGAAACGGGTGTTATTTTCGAAGCATTTGTTTTTTCTCGCTTTCTCGGAAACCGGAACAAAATATTCCCCAGTTTTGTGTGGTATTTAAAGCACCGGGGAACAGGGTTTTTAGAAAGGTGCAACACACCTCTCTAGGGCTTTCAGTTGAGAAATTACAACGCTTTTTGTGGGACACTTGAAACTGTTGAAACGGGTGTTATTTTCTAAGCATTTGTTTTTTCTCGCTTTCTCGGAAACCGGAACAAAAGATTCCCCAGTTTTGTGTGGTATTTAAAGCACCGGGGAACAGGGTTTTTAGAAAGGTGCAACACACCTCTCTAGGGCTTTCAGTTGAGAAATTACAACGCTTTTTGTGGGACACTTGAAACGGTTGAAACGGGTGTTATTTTCGAAGCATTTGTTTTTTCTCGCTTTCTCGGAAACCGGAACAAAATATCCCACAGGTTTGTATGGCGTTTAAAACAGCGGAGAACAAGCATTTTAGTAGGGTGTAACACACCTCCCTGGGCTCTTAGTTTAGAAATCACAGCGCTTTTGGGGGACACTTGAAGCGGTTGAAACGGGTGTTATTTTCGAAGCATTTGGTTTTTCCCGCTTTCTCGGAAACCGGAGCAAAATAATACCATGTTTGTATGGCGTTTAAAACTGCATAGAACATGCATTTTAGGAAGGTGTAACGCATGTACTTATGGCCCTTAGTTTAGAAATTACAGCGCTTTTTGTGGGACACTTGAAACTGGTGAAACGGGTGTTATTTTCGAAACATTTGATTTTTCTCACCTTCTCGGAAATTGGAAAACACCATTCTTCAGCTTTACGAGTTATTCAAAACAGCGAAGAAGCGGCTTTTTAGGAGGGTATAACACACATCTCTAGGGGTCTCGGTTTAGAAATTACAACACTTTTTGTGGGACCCTTGAAACGGTTGAAACGTGTGTTATATTCGAAGCATTTGGTTTTTCTCACCTTATCGGAAACCGGAAAAAATTATTCCCCAGCTTTGTGCGGTATTTAAAGCAGCGGGGAACAGGCTTTTTAGAAAAGTGTAAGACACCTCTCTACGGCTCTTCGTTTAGAAATTACAGCGCTTTTTGTGGGACACTTGAAACGGTTGAAACGGGTGTTATTTTCGAAGCATTTGTTTTTTCTCGCTTTCTCGGAAACCGGAACAACATATTCCACAGGTTTGTATGGCGTTTAAAACAGCGGAGAACAAGCATTTTAGTAGGGTGTAACACACCTCCCTGGGCTCTTAGTTTAGAAATCACAGCGCTTTTGTGGGACACTTGAAGCGGTTGAAACGGGTGTTATTTTCGAAGCATTTGGTTTTTCCCGCTTTCTCGGAAACCGGAGCAAAATAATCCCATGTTTGTATGGCGTTTAAAACTGCATAGAACATGCATTTTAGGAAGCTGTAACGCATGTACTTATGGCCCTTAGTTTAGAAATTACAGCGCTTTTTGTGGGACACTTGAAACTGGTGAAACGGGTGTTATTTTCGAAGCATTTGATTTTTCTCACCTTCTCGGAAATTGGAAAACACCATTCTTCAGCTTTACGAGTTATTCAAAACAGCGAAGAACCGGCTTTTTAGGAGGGTATAACACACATCTCTAGGGGTCTCGGTTTAGAAATTACAACACTTTTTGTGGGACCCTTGAAACGGTTGAAACATGTGTTATATTCGAAGCATTTGGTTTTTCTCACCTTATCGGAAACCGGAAAAAATTATTCCCCAGCTTTGTGCGGTATTTAAAGCAGCGGGGAACAGGCTTTTTAGAAAAGTGTAAGACACCTCTCTACGGCTCTTCGTTTAGAAATTACAGCGCTTTTTGTGGGACACTTGAAACGGTTGAAACGGGTGTTATTTTCGAAGCATTTGTTTTTTCTCGCTTTCTCGGAAACCGGAACAACATATTCCACAGGTTTGTATGGCGTTTAAAACAGCGGAGAACAAGCATTTTAGTAGGGTGTAACACACCTCCCTGGGCTCTTAGTTTAGAAATCACAGCGCTTTTGTGGGACACTTGAAGCGGTTGAAACGGGTGTTATTTTCGAAGCATTTGGTTTTTCCCGCTTTCTCGGAAACCGGAGCAAAATAATCCCATGTTTGTATGGCGTTTAAAACTGCATAGAACATGCATTTTAGGAAGCTGTAACGCATGTACTTATGGCCCTTAGTTTAGAAATTACAGCGCTTTTTGTGGGACACTTGAAACTGGTGAAACGGGTGTTATTTTCGAAGCATTTGATTTTTCTCACCTTCTCGGAAATTGGAAAACACCATTCTTCAGCTTTACGAGTTATTCAAAACAGCGAAGAACCGGCTTTTTAGGAGGGTATAACACACATCTCTAGGGGTCTCGGTTTAGAAATTACAACACTTTTTGTGGGACCCTTGAAACGGTTGAAACGTGTGTTATATTCGAAGCATTTGGTTTTTCTCACCTTATCGGAAACCGGAAAAAATTATTCCCCAGCTTTGTGCGGTATTTAAAGCAGCGGGGAACAGGCTTTTTAGAAAAGTGTAAGACACCTCTCTACGGCTCTTCGTTTAGAAATTACAGCGCTTTTTGTGGGACACTTGAAACGGTTGAAACGGGTGTTATTTTCGAAGCATTTGTTTTTTCTCGCTTTCTCGGAAACCGGAACAACATATTCCACAGGTTTGTATGGCGTTTAAAACAGCGGAGAACAAGCATTTTAGTAGGGTGTAACACACCTCCCTGGGCTCTTAGTTTAGAAATCACAGCGCTTTTGTGGGACACTTGAAGCGGTTGAAACGGGTGTTATTTTCGAAGCATTTGGTTTTTCCTGCTTTCTCGGAAACCGGAGCAAAATATTCCCCATGTTTGTATGGCGTTTAAAACTGCATAGAACGTGCATTTTATTAAGGTGTAACACATGTACTTATGGCCCTTAGTTTAGAAATTACAGCGCTTTTTGTGGGACCCTTGAAACGGTTGAAACGGGTGTTATTTTCGAAGCATTTGATTTTTCTCACCTTCTCGGAAATTGGAAAACACCATTCTTCAGCTTTACGAGTTGTTCAAAACAGCGAAGAACCGGCTTTTTAGGAGGGTACAACACGCGTCTCTGGGCGTCTCGGTTTAGAAATTACGACACTTTTTGTGGGACACTTGAAACGGTTGAAACTTGTGTTATATTCGAAGCATTTGGTTTTTCTCACCTTTTCGGAAACTGGAAAAAATTATTCCCCAGCTTTGTGTGGTATTTAAAGCAGCGGGGAACAGGCTTTTTAGAAAAGTGTAAGACACCTCTCTACGGCTCTTCGTTTAGAAATTACAACGCTTTTTGTGGGACACTTGAAACGGTTGATACGATTGTTATTTTCGAAGCATTTGTTTTTTCTCGCTTTCTCGGAAACCGGAACAAAATATTCCACAGGTTTGTATGGCGTTTAAAACAGCGGAGAACAAGCATTTTAGTAGGGTGTAACACACCTCCCTGGGCTCTTAGTTTAGAAATCACAGCGCTTTTGTGGGACACTTGAAGCGGTTGAAACGGGTGTTATTTTCGAAGCATTTGGTTTTTCCCGCTTTCTCGGAAACCGGAGCAAAATAATCCCATGTTTGTATGGCGTTTAAAACTGCATAGAACATGCATTTTAGGAATCTGTAACGCATGTACTTATGGCCCTTAGCTTAGAAATTACAGCGCTTTTTGTGGGACACTTGAAACTGTTGAAACGGGTGTTATTTTCGAAGCATTTGATTTTTCTCACCTTCTCGGAAATTGGAAAACACCATTCTTCAGCTTTACGAGTTATTCAAAACAGCGAAGAACCGGCTTGTTAGAAGGGTATAACACACATCTCTAGGGGTCTCGGTTTAGAAATTACAACACTTTTTTTGGGACACTTGAAACGGTTGAAACGTGTGTTATATTCGAAGCATTTGGTTTTTCTCACCTTATCGGAAACCGGAAAAAATTATTCCCCAGCTTTGTATGGTATTTAAAGCAGCGGGGAACAGGCTTTTTAGAAAAGTGTAAGACACCTCTCTACGGCTCTTCGTTTAGAAATTACAGCGCTTTTTGTGGGACACTTGAAACGGTTGAAACGGGTGTTATTTTCGAAGCATTTGTTTTTTCTCGCTTTCTCGGAAACCGGAACAAAATATTCCCCAGTTTTGTGTGGTATTTAAAGCACCGGGGAACAGGCATTTTAGAAAGGTGTAACACACCTCTCTAGGGCTTTCAGTTGAGAAATTACAACGCTTTTTGTGGGACACTTGAAACTGTTGAAACGGGTGTTATTTTCGAAGCATTTGTTTTTTCTCGCTTTCTCGGAAACCGGAACAAAATATTCCCCAGTTTTGTGTGGTATTTAAAGCACCGGGGAACAGGGTTTTTAGAAAGGTGCAACACACCTCTCTAGGGCTTTCAGTTGAGAAATTACAACGCTTTTTGTGGGACACTTGAAACTGTTGAAACGGGTGTTATTTTCTAAGCATTTGTTTTTTCTCGCTTTCTCGGAAACCGGAACAAAAGATTCCCCAGTTTTGTGTGGTATTTAAAGCACCGGGGAACAGGGTTTTTAGAAAGGTGCAACACACCTCTCTAGGGCTTTCAGTTGAGAAATTACAACGCTTTTTGTGGGACACTTGAAACGGTTGAAACGGGTGTTATTTTCGAAGCATTTGTTTTTTCTCGCTTTCTCGGAAACCGGAACAAAATATCCCACAGGTTTGTATGGCGTTTAAAACAGCGGAGAACAAGCATTTTAGTAGGGTGTAACACACCTCCCTGGGCTCTTAGTTTAGAAATCACAGCGCTTTTGGGGGACACTTGAAGCGGTTGAAACGGGTGTTATTTTCGAAGCATTTGGTTTTTCCCGCTTTCTCGGAAACCGGAGCAAAATAATACCATGTTTGTATGGCGTTTAAAACTGCATAGAACATGCATTTTAGGAAGGTGTAACGCATGTACTTATGGCCCTTAGTTTAGAAATTACAGCGCTTTTTGTGGGACACTTGAAACTGTTGAAACGGGTGTTATTTTCGAAGCATTTGATTTTTCTCACCTTCTCGGAAATTGGAAAACACCATTCTTCAGCTTTACGAGTTATTCAAAACAGCGAAGAACCGGCTTTTTAGGAGGGTATAACACACATCTCTAGGGGTCTCGGTTTAGAAATTACAACACTTTTTGTGGGACACTTGAAACGGTTGAAACGTGTGTTATATTCGAAGCATTTGGTTTTCTCACCTTATCGGAAACCGGAAAAAATTATTCCCCAGCTTTGTGTGGTATTTAAAGCAGCGGGGAGAAGGCTTTTTATAAAAGTGTAAGACACCTCTCTACGGCTCTTCGTTTAGAAATTACAACGCTTTTTGTGGGACACTTGAAACGGTTGATACGATTGTTATTTTCGAAGCATTTGTTTTTTCTCGCTTTCTCGGAAACCGGAACAAAATATTCCACAGGTTTGTATGGCGTTTAAAACAGCGGAGAACAAGCATTTTAGTAGGGTGTAACACACCTCCCTGGGCTCTTAGTTTAGAAATCACAGCGCTTTTGTGGGACACTTGAAGCGGTTGAAACGGGTGTTATTTTCGAAGCATTTGGTTTTTCCCGCTTTCTCGGAAACCGGAGCAAAATAATCCCATGTTTGTATGGCGTTTAAAACTGCATAGAACATGCATTTTAGGAAGCTGTAACGCATGTACTTATGGCCCTTAGTTTAGAAATTACAGCGCTTTTTGTGGGACACTTGAAACTGGTGAAACGGGTGTTATTTTCGAAGCATTTGATTTTTCTCACCTTCTCGGAAATTGGAAAACACCATTCTTCAGCTTTACGAGTTATTCAAAACAGCGAAGAACCGGCTTTTTAGGAGGGTATAACACACATCTCTAGGGGTCTCGGTTTAGAAATTACAACACTTTTTGTGGGACCCTTGAAACGGTTGAAACGTGTGTTATATTCGAAGCATTTGGTTTTTCTCACCTTATCGGAAACCGGAAAAAATTATTCCCCAGCTTTGTGCGGTATTTAAAGCAGCGGGGAACAGGCTTTTTAGAAAAGTGTAAGACACCTCTCTACGGCTCTTCGTTTAGAAATTACAGCGCTTTTTGTGGGACACTTGAAACGGTTGAAACGGGTGTTATTTTCGAAGCATTTGTTTTTTCTCGCTTTCTCGGAAACCGGAACAACATATTCCACAGGTTTGTATGGCGTTTAAAACAGCGGAGAACAAGCATTTTAGTAGGGTGTAACACACCTCCCTGGGCTCTTAGTTTAGAAATCACAGCGCTTTTGTGGGACACTTGAAGCGGTTGAAACGGGTGTTATTTTCGAAGCATTTGGTTTTTCCTGCTTTCTCGGAAACCGGAGCAAAATATTCCCCATGTTTGTATGGCGTTTAAAACTGCATAGAACGTGCATTTTATTAAGGTGTAACACATGTACTTATGGCCCTTAGTTTAGAAATTACAGCGCTTTTTGTGGGACCCTTGAAACGGTTGAAACGGGTGTTATTTTCGAAGCATTTGATTTTTCTCACCTTCTCGGAAATTGGAAAACACCATTTTTCAGCTTTACGAGTTATTCAAAACAGCGAAGAACCGGCCTTTTAGGAGGGTATAACACACATCTCTAG
This sequence comes from Volucella zonaria, assembly GCA_963966105.1. NCBI lineage: Eukaryota > Metazoa > Arthropoda > Insecta > Diptera > Syrphidae > Volucella > Volucella zonaria. The sequence goes on along the minus strand of OZ014536.1, from coordinate 1,438,779 downwards.
GGGTCTCGGTTTAGAAATTACAACACTTTTTGTGGGACACTTGAATCGGTTGGAACTGGTGTTATTTTCGAAGCATTTGGTTTTTCTCACCTTCTCGGAAATCGGAAAAAATTATTCCCTAGTTTTGTGTGGTATTTAAAGCACCGGGGAACAGGCTTTTTAGAAAGGTGAAACACACTCTCTAGGGCTTTCAGTTTAGAAATTACAACGCTTTTTGTGGGACACTTGAAACGGTTGAAACGGGTGTTATTTTCGAAGCATTTGTTTTTTCTCGCTTTCTCGGAAACCGGAACAAAATATCCCACAGGTTTGTATGGCGTTTAAAACAGCGGAGAACAAGCATTTTAGTAGGGTGTAACACACCTCCCTGGGCTCTTAGTTTAGAAATCACACCGCTTTTGGGGGACACTTGAAGCTGTTGAAACGGGTGTTATTTTCGAAGCATTTGGTTTTTCCCGCTTTCTCGGAAACCGGAGCAAAATAATCCCATGTTTGTATGGCGTTTAAAACTGCATAGAACATGCATTTTAGGAAGGTGTAACGCATGTACTTATGGCCCTTAGTTTAGAAATTACAGCGCTTTTTGTGGGACACTTGAAACTGTTGAAACGGGTGTTATTTTCGAAGCATTTGATTTTTCTCACCTTCTCGGAAATTGGAAAACACCATTCTTCAGCTTTACGAGTTATTCAAAACAGCGAAGAACCGGCTTTTTAGGAGGGTATAACACACATCTCTAGGGGTCTCGGTTTAGAAATTACAACACTTTTTGTGGGACACTTGAAACGGTTGAAACGTGTGTTATATTCGAAGCATTTGGTTTTCTCACCTTATCGGAAACCGGAAAAAATTATTCCCCAGCTTTGTGTGGTATTTAAAGCAGCGGGGAACAGGCTTTTTAGAAAAGTGTAAGACACCTCTCTACGGCTCTTCGTTTAGAAATTACAACGCTTTTGTGGGACACTTGAAACGGTTGATACGATTGTTATTTTCGAAGCATTTGTTTTTTCTCGCTTTCTCGGAAACCGGAACAAAATATTCCACAGGTTTGTATGGCGTTTAAAACAGCGGAGAACAAGCATTTTAGTAGGGTGTAACACACCTCCCTGGGCTCTTAGTTTAGAAATCACAGCGCTTTTGTGGGACACTTGAAGCGGTTGAAACGGGTGTTATTTTCGAAGCATTTGGTTTTTCCCGCTTTCTCGGAAACCGGAGCAAGATAATCCCATGTTTGTATGGCGTTTAAAACTGCATAGAACATGCATTTTAGGAAGCTGTAACGCATGTACTTATGGCCCTTAGTTTAGAAATTACAGCGCTTTTTGTGGGACACTTGAAACTGGTGAAACGGGTGTTATTTTCGAAGCATTTGATTTTTCTCACCTTCTCGGAAATTGGAAAACACCATTCTTCAGCTTTACGAGTTATTCAAAACAGCGAAGAACCGGCTTTTTAGGAGGGTATAACACACATCTCTAGGGGTCTCGGTTTAGAAATTACAACACTTTTTGTGGGACCCTTGAAACGGTTGAAACGTGTGTTATATTCGAAGCATTTGGTTTTTCTCACCTTATCGGAAACCGGAAAAAATTATTCCCCAGCTTTGTGCGGTATTTAAAGCAGCGGGGAACAGGCTTTTTAGAAAAGTGTAAGACACCTCTCTACGGCTCTTCGTTTAGAAATTACAGCGCTTTTTGTGGGACACTTGAAACGGTTGAAACGGGTGTTATTTTCGAAGCATTTGTTTTTTCTCGCTTTCTCGGAAACCGGAACAACATATTCCACAGGTTTGTATGGCGTTTAAAACAGCGGAGAACAAGCATTTTAGTAGGGTGTAACACACCTCCCTGGGCTCTTAGTTTAGAAATCACAGCGCTTTTGTGGGACACTTGAAGCGGTTGAAACGGGTGTTATTTTCGAAGCATTTGGTTTTTCCTGCTTTCTCGGAAACCGGAGCAAAATATTCCCCATGTTTGTATGGCGTTTAAAACTGCATAGAACGTGCATTTTATTAAGGTGTAACACATGTACTTATGGCCCTTAGTTTAGAAATTACAGCGCTTTTTGTGGGACCCTTGAAACGGTTGAAACGGGTGTTATTTTCGAAGCATTTGATTTTTCTCACCTTCTCGGAAATTGGAAAACACCATTCTTCAGCTTTACGAGTTGTTCAAAACAGCGAAGAACCGGCTTTTTAGGAGGGTACAACACGCGTCTCTGGGCGTCTCGGTTTAGAAATTACGACACTTTTTGTGGGACACTTGAAACGGTTGATACGATTGTTATTTTCGAAGCATTTGTTTTTTCTCGCTTTCTCGGAAACCGGAACAAAATATTCCACAGGTTTGTATGGCGTTTAAAACAGCGGAGAACAAGCATTTTAGTAGGGTGTAACACACCTCCCTGGGCTCTTAGTTTAGAAATCACAGCGCTTTTGTGGGACACTTGAAGCGGTTGAAACGGGTGTTATTTTCGAAGCATTTGGTTTTTCCCGCTTTCTCGGAAACCGGAGCAAAATAATCCCATGTTTGTATGGCGTTTAAAACTGCATAGAACATCCATTTTAGGAATCTGTAACGCATGTACTTTTGGCCCTTAGTTTAGAAATTACAGCGCTTTTTGTGGGACACTTGAAACTGTTGAAACGGGTGTTATTTTCGAAGCATTTGATTTTTCTCACCTTCTCGGAAATTGGAAAACACCATTCTTCAGCTTTACGAGTTATTCAAAACAGCGAAGAACCGGCTTTTTAGGAGGGTATAACACACATCTCTAGGGGTCTCGGTTTAGAAATTACAACACTTTTTTTGGGACACTTGAAACGGTTGAAACGTGTGTTATATTCGAAGCATTTGGTTTTTCTCACCTTATCGGAAACCGGAAAAAATTATTCCCCAGCTTTGTCTGGTATTTAAAGCAGCGGGGAACAGGCTTTTTAGAAAAGTGTAAGACACCTCTCTACGGCTCTTCGTTTAGAAATTACAGCGCTTTGTGTGGGACACTTGAAACGGTTGAAACGGGTGTTATTTTCGAAGCATTTGTTTTTTCTCGCTTTCTCGGAAACCGGAACAAAATATTCCCCAGTTTTGTGTGGTATTTAAAGCACCGGGGAACAGGCATTTTAGAAAGGTGTAACACACCTCTCTAGGGCTTTCAGTTGAGAAATTACAACGCTTTTTGTGGGACACTTGAAACTGTTGAAACGGGTGTTATTTTCGAAGCATTTGTTTTTTCTCGCTTTCTCGGAAACCGGAACAAAATATTCCCCAGTTTTGTGTGGTATTTAAAGCACCGGGGAACAGGGTTTTTAGAAAGGTGCAACACACCTCTCTAGGGCTTTCAGTTGAGAAATTACAACGCTTTTTGTGGGACACTTGAAACTGTTGAAACGGGTGTTATTTTCTAAGCATTTGTTTTTTCTCGCTTTCTCGGAAACCGGAACAAAAGATTCCCCAGTTTTGTGTGGTATTTAAAGCACCGGGGAACAGGGTTTTTAGAAAGGTGCAACACACCTCTCTAGGGCTTTCAGTTTAGAAATTACAACGCTTTTTGTGGGACACTTGAAACGGTTGAAACGTGTGTTATATTCGAAGCATTTGGTTTTTCTCACCTTATCGGAAACCGGAAAAAATTAATCCCCAGCTTTGTGTGGTATTTAAAGCAGCGTGGAACAGGCTTTTTAGAAAAGTGTAAGACTCCTCTCTACGGCTCTTCGTTTAGAAATTACAACGCTTTTTGTGGGACACTTGAAACTGTTGAAACGGGTGTTATTTTCGAAGCATTTGTTTTTTCTCGCTTTCTCGGAAACCGGAACAAAATATTCCCCAGTTTTGTGTGGTATTTAAAGTACCGGGGAACAGGCATTTTAGAAAGGTGTAACACACCTCTCTAGGGCTTTCAGTTTAGAAATTACAACGCTTTTTGTGGGACACTTGAAACGGTTGAAACGGGTGTTATTTTCGAAGCGTTTGTTTTTTCTCGCTTTCTCTGAAACCGGAACAAAATATTCCACAGGTTTGTATGGCGTTTAAAACAGCGGAGAACAAGCATTTTAGTAGGGTGTAACACACCTCCCTGGGCTCTTAGTTTAGAAATCACAGCGCTTTTGTGGGACACTTGAAGCTGTTGAAACGGGTGTTATTTTCGAAGCATTTGGTTTTTCCCGCTTTCTCGGAAACCGGAGCAAAATATTCCCCATGTTTGTATGGCGTTTAAAACTGCATAGAACATGCATTTTAGGAAGCTGTAACGCATGTACTTATGGCCCTTAGTTTAGAAATTACAGCGCTTTTTGTGGGACACTTGAAACTGTTGAAACGGGTGTTATTTTCGAAGCATTTGATTTTTCTCACCTTCTCGGAAATTGGAAAACACCATTCTTCAGCTTTACGAGTTATTCAAAACAGCGAAGAACCGGCTTTTTAGGAGGGTATAACACACATCTCTAGGGGTCTCGGTTTAGAAATTACAAGACTTTTTGTGGGACACTTGAAACGGTTGAAACGTGTGTTATATTCGAAGCATTTGGTTTTTCTCACCTTATCGGAAACCGGAAAAAATTATTCCCCTGCTTTGTGTGGTATTTAAAGAAGCGGGGAACAGGCTTTTTAGAAAAGTGTAAGACACCTCTCTACGGCTCTTCGTTTAGAAATTACAGCGCTTTTTGTGGGACACTTGAAACGGTTGAAACGGGTGTTATTTTCGAAGCATTTGTTTTTTTTCGCTTTCTCGGAAACCGGAACAAAATATTCCCCAGTTTTGTATGGTATTTAAAGCACCGGGGAACAGGCATTTTAGAAAGGTGTAACACACCTCTCTAGGGCTTTCAGTTTAGAAATTACAACGCTTTTTGTGGGACACTTGAAACGGTTGAAACGTGTGTTATATTCGAAGCATTTGGTTTTTCTCACCTTATCGGAAACCGGAAAAAATTATTCCCCAGCTTTGTGTGGTATTTAAATAAGCGGGGAACAGGCTTTTTAGAAAAGTGTAAGACACCTCTCTACGGCTCTTCGTTTAGAAATTACAACGCTTTTTGTGGGACACTTGAAACGGTTGAAACGGGAGTTATTTTCGAAGCATTTGTTTTTTCTCGCTTTCTCGGAAACCGGAACAAAATATTCCCCAGTTTTGTGTGGTATTTAAAGCACCGGGGAACAGGGTTTTTAGAAAGGTGCAACACACCTCTCTAGGGCTTTCAGTTGAGAAATTACAACGCTTTTTGTGGGACACTTGAAACTGTTGAAACGGGTGTTATTTTCGAAGCATTTGTTTTTTCTCGCTTTTTCGGAAACCGGAACAAAATATTCCCCAGTTTTGTGTGGTATTTAAAGCACCGGGGAACAGGCATTCTAGTAGGGTGTAACGCACCTCCCTGGGGCTCTTAGTTTAGAATTCACAGCGCTTTTGTTGGACACTTGAAGCGGTTGAAACGGGTATTATTTTCGAAGCATTTGGTTTTTCCCGCTTTCTCGGAAACCGGAGCAAAATATTCCCCAAGTTTGTATGGCGTTTAAAACTGCATAGAACGTGCATTTTATTAAGGTGTAACACATGTACTTATGGCCCTTAGTTTAGAAATTACAGCGCTTTTTGTGGGACACTTGAAACGGTTGAAACGGGTGTTATTTTCGAAGCATTTGATTTTTCTCACCTTCTCGGAAATTGGAAAACACTATTCTTCAGCTTTACGAGTTGTTCAAAACAGCGAAGAACCGGCTTTTTAGGAGGGTACAACACGCGTCTCTGGGCGTCTCGGTTTAGAAATTACGACACTTTTTGTGGGACATTTGAAACGGCTGAAACTTGTGTTATATTCGAAGCATTTGGTTTTTCTCACCTTTTCGGAAACTGGAAAAAATTATTCCCCAGCTTTGTGTGGTATTTAAAGCAGCGGGGAACAGGCTTTTTAGAAAAGTGTAAGACACCTCTCTACGGCTCTTCGTTTAGACATTACAACGCTTTTTGTGGGACACTTGAAACGGTTGATACGATTGTTATTTTCGAAGCATCTGGTTTTTCTCACCTTCTCGGAGACTGGAAAAAATTATTCCCCAGATTTATGCTGTATTCAAACAAACGAAGAACCGACTTTTTAGGAAGGTATAACATGCCTCCCTGGGGCTCTTAGTTTAGAAATCACAGCGCTTTTTGTGGGACACCTGAATCGTTTGAAACTGGTGTTATATTCGAAGCATTTGGTTTTTCTCACCTTATCGGGAACCGGAAAAAATTATTCCCCAGCTTTGTATGGTATTTAAAGCAGCGGGGAACAGGCTTTTTAGAAAAGTGTAAGACACCTCTCTACGGCTCTTCGTTTAGAAATTACAACGCTTTTTGTGGGACACTTGAAACGGTTGAAACGATTGTTATTTTCGAAGCATCTGGTTATTCTCACCTTCTCGGAAACTGGAAAAAATTATTCCCCAGATTTATGCTGTATTCAAACAAGCAAAGAACCGACTTTTTAGGAAGGTATAACGTGCCTCCCTGGGCTCTTAGTTTAGAAATCACAGCGCGTTTTGTGGGATACTTGAAACGGTTGAAACGGGTGTTATTTTCGAAGCATTTGTTTTTTCTCGCTTTCTCGGAAACCGGAACAAAATATTCCCCAGTTTTGTGTGGTATTTAAAGCACCGGGGAACAGGCATTCTAGTAGGGTGTAACACACCTCCCTGGGGCTCTTAGTTTAGAAATCACAGCGCTTTTGTGGGACACTTGAAGCGGTTGAAACGGGTGTTATTTTCGAAGCATTTGGTTTTTCCCGCTTTCTCGGAAACCGGAGCAAAATATTCCCCAAGTTTGTATGGCGTTTAAAACTGCATAGAACATGCATTTTAGGAAGGTGTAACGCATGTACTTGCGGATCTTAGTTTAGAAATTACAGCGCTTTTTGTGGGACACTTGAAACTGTTGAAACGGGTGTTATTTTCGAAGCATTTGATTTTTCTCACCTTCTCGGAAATTGGAAAACACCATTCTTCAGCTTTACGAGTTATTCAAAACAGCGAAGAACCGGCTTTTTAGGAGGGTATAACACACATCTCTAGGGGTCTCGGTTTAGAAATTACAACACTTTTTGTGGGACACTTGAAACGGTTGAAACGTGTGTTATGTTCGAAGCATTTGGTTTTTCTCACCTTATCGGAAACCGGAAAAAGTTATTCCCCAGCTTTGTGTGGTATTTAAAGCAGCGGGGAACAGGCTTTTTAGAAAAGTGTAAGACACCTCTCTACGGCTCTTCGTTTAGAAATTACAGCGCTTTTTGTGGGACACTTGAAACGGTTGAAACGGATGTTATTTTCGAAGCATTTGTTTTTTCTCGCTTTCTCGGAAACCGGAACAAAATATTCCCCAGTTTTGTGTGGTATTTAAAGCACCGGGGAACAGGCATTTTAGAAAGGTGTAACACACCTCTCTAGGGCTTTCAGTTGAGAAATTACAACGCTTTTTGTGGGACACTTGAAACTGTTGAAACGGGTGTTATATTCGAAGCATTTGGTTTTTCCCGCTTTCTCGGAAACCGGACAAAATATTCCCCAAGTTTGTATGGCGTTTAAAACTGCATAGAACGTGCATTTTATTAAGGTGTAACACATGTACTTATGGCCCTTAGTTTAGAAATTACAGCGCTTTTTGTGGGACACTTGAAACGGTTGAAACGGATGTTATTTTCGAAGCATTTGATTTTTCTCACCTTCTCGGAAATTGGAAAACACCATTCTTCAGCTTTACGAGTTGTTCAAAACAGCGAAGAACCGGCTTTTTAGGAGGGTACAACACGCGTCTCTGGGCGTCTCGGTTTAGAAATTACGACACTTTTTGTGGGACACTTGAAACGGCTGAAACTTGTGTTATATTCGAAGCATTTGGTTTTTCTCACCTTTTCGGAAACTGGAAAAAATTATTCCCCAGCTTTGTGTGGTATTTAAAGCAGCGGGGAACAGGCTTTTTAGAAAAGTGTAAGACACCTCTCTACGGCTCTTCGTTTAGACATTACAACGCTTTTTGTGGGACACTTGAAACGGTTGATACGATTGTTATTTTCGAAGCATCTGGTTTTTCTCACCTTCTCGGAGACTGGAAAAAATTATTCCCCAGATTTATGCTGTATTCAAACAAACGAAGAACCGACTTTTTAGGAAGGTATAACATGCCTCCCTGGGGCTCTTAGTTTAGAAATCACAGCGCTTTTTGTGGGACACCTGAATCGTTTGAAACTGGTGTTATATTCGAAGCATTTGGTTTTTCTCACCTTATCGGGAACCGGAAAAAATTATTCCCCAGCTTTGTATGGTATTTAAAGCAGCGGGGAACAGGCTTTTTAGAAAAGTGTAAGACACCTCTCTACGGCTCTTCGTTTAGAAATTACAACGCTTTTTGTGGGACACTTGAAACGGTTGAAACGATTGTTATTTTCGAAGCATCTGGTTATTCTCACCTTCTCGGAAACTGGAAAAAATTATTCCCCAGATTTATGCTGTATTCAAACAAGCAAAGAACCGACTTTTTAGGAAGGTATAACGTGCCTCCCTGGGCTCTTAGTTTAGAAATCACAGCGCGTTTTGTGGGATACTTGAAACGGTTGAAACGGGTGTTATTTTCGAAGCATTTGTTTTTTCTCGCTTTCTCGGAAACCGGAACAAAATATTCCCCAGTTTTGTGTGGTATTTAAAGCACCGGGGAACAGGCATTCTAGTAGGGTGTAACACACCTCCCTGGGGCTCTTAGTTTAGAAATCACAGCGCTTTTGTGGGACACTTTAAGCGGTTGAAACGGGTGTTATTTTCGAAGCATTTGGTTTTTCCCGCTTTCTCGGAAACCGGAGCAAAATATTCCCCAAGTTTGTATGGCGTTTAAAACTGCATAGAACATGCATTTTAGGAAGGTGTAACGCATGTACTTGCGGATCTTAGTTTAGAAATTACAGCGCTTTTTGTGGGACACTTGAAACTGTTGAAACGGGTGTTATTTTCGAAGCATTTGATTTTTCTCACCTTCTCGGAAATTGGAAAACACCATTCTTCAGCTTTACGAGTTATTCAAAACAGCGAAGAACCGGCTTTTTAGGAGGGTATAACACACATCTCTAGGGGTCTCGGTTTAGAAATTACAACACTTTTTGTGGGACACTTGAAACGGTTGAAACGTGTGTTATGTTCGAAGCATTTGGTTTTTCTCACCTTATCGGAAACCGGAAAAAGTTATTCCCCAGCTTTGTGTGGTATTTAAAGCAGCGGGGAACAGGCTTTTTAGAAAAGTGTAAGACACCTCTCTACGGCTCTTCGTTTAGAAATTACAGCGCTTTTTGTGGGACACTTGAAACGGTTGAAACGGATGTTATTTTCGAAGCATTTGTTTTTTCTCGCTTTCTCGGAAACCGGAACAAAATATTCCCCAGTTTTGTGTGGTATTTAAAGCACCGGGGAACAGGCATTTTAGAAAGGTGTAACACACCTCTCTAGGGCTTTCAGTTGAGAAATTACAACGCTTTTTGTGGGACACTTGAAACTGTTGAAACGGGTGTTATATTCGAAGCATTTGGTTTTTCCCGCTTTCTCGGAAACCGGAGCAAAATATTCCCCAAGTTTGTATGGCGTTTAAAACTGCATAGAACGTGCATTTTATTAAGGTGTAACACATGTACTTATGGCCCTTAGTTTAGAAATTACAGCGCTTTTTGTGGGACACTTGAAACGGTTGAAACGGGTGTTATTTTCGAAGCATTTGATTTTTCTCACCTTCTCGGAAATTGGAAAACACCATTCTTCAGCTTTACGAGTTGTTCAAAACAGCGAAGAACCGGCTTTTTAGGAGGGTACAACACGCGTCTCTGGGCGTCTCGGTTTAGAAATTACGACACTTTTTGTGGGACACTTGAAACGGTTGAAACTTGTGTTATATTCGAAGCATTTGGTTTTTCTCACCTTTTCGGAAACTGGAAAAAATTATTCCCCAGCTTTGTGTGGTATTTAAAGCAGCGGGGAACAGGCTTTTTAGAAAAGTGTAAGACACCTCTCTACGGCTCTTCGTTTAGACATTACAACGCTTTTTGTGGGACACTTGAAACGGTTGATACGATTGTTATTTTCGAAGCATCTGGTTTTTCTCACCTTCTCGGAGACTGGAAAAAATTATTCCCCAGATTTATGCTGTATTCAAACAAACGAAGAACCGACTTTTTAGGAAGGTATAACATGCCTCCCTGGGGCTCTTAGTTTAGAAATCACAGCGCTTTTTGTGGGACACCTGAATCGTTTGAAACTGGTGTTATATTCGAAGCATTTGGTTTTTCTCACCTTATCGGGAACCGGAAAAAATTATTCCCCAGCTTTGTATGGTATTTAAAGCAGCGGGGAACAGGCTTTTTAGAAAAGTGTAAGACACCTCTCTACGGCTCTTCGTTTAGAAATTACAACGCTTTTTGTGGGACACTTGAAACGGTTGAAACGATTGTTATTTTCGAAGCATCTGGTTATTCTCACCTTCTCGGAAACTGGAAAAAATTATTCCCCAGATTTATGCTGTATTCAAACAAGCAAAGAACCGGCTTTTTAGGAAGGTATAACGTGCCTCCCTGGGCTCTTAGTTTAGAAATCACAGCGCGTTTTGTGGGATACTTGAAACGGTTGAAACGGGTGTTATTTTCGAAGCATTTGTTTTTTCTCGCTTTCTCGGAAACCGGAACAAAATATTCCCCAGTTTTGTGTGGTATTTAAAGCACCGGGGAACAGGCATTTTAGAAAGGTGTAACACACCTCTCTAGGGCTTTCAGTTGAGAAATTACAACGCTTTTTGTGGGACACTTGAAACTGTTGAAACGGGTGTTATATTCGAAGCATTTGGTTTTTCCCGCTTTCTCGGAAACCGGAGCAAAATATTCCCCAAGTTTGTATGGCGTTTAAAACTGCATAGAACGTGCATTTTATTAAGGTGTAACACATGTACTTATGGCCCTTAGTTTAGAAATTACAGCGCTTTTTGTGGGACACTTGAAACGGTTGAAACGGGTGTTATTTTCGAAGCATTTGATTTTTCTCACCTTCTCGGAAATTGGAAAACACCATTCTTCAGCTTTACAAGTTGTTCAAAACAGCGAAGAACCGGCTTTTTAGGAGGGTACAACACGCGTCTCTGGGCGTCTCGGTTTAGAAATTACGACACTTTTTGTGGGACACTTGAAACGGTTGAAACTTGTGTTATATTCGAAGCATTTGGTTTTTCTCACCTTTTCGGAAACTGGAAAAAATTATTCCCCAGCTTTGTGTGGTATTTAAAGCAGCGGGGAACAGGCTTTTTAGAAAAGTGTAAGACACATCTCTACGGCTCTTCGTTTAGAAATTACAACGCTTTTTGTGGGACACTTGAAACGGTTGATACGATTGTTATTTTCGAAGCATCTGGTTTTTCTCACCTTCTCGGAGACTGGAAAAAATTATTCCCCAGATTTATGCTGTATTCAAACAAGCTAAGAACCGACTTTTTAGGAAGGTATAACGTGCCTCCCTGGGCTCTTAGTTTAGAAATCACAGCGCGTTTTGTGGGATACTTGAAACGGTTGAAACGGGTGTTATTTTCGAAGCATTTGTTTTTTCTCGCTTTCTCGGAAACCGGAACAAAATATTCCCCAGTTTTGTGTGGTATTTAAAGCACCGGGGAACAGGCATTCTAGTAGGGTGTAACACACCTCCCTGGGGCTCTTAGTTTAGAATTCACAGCGCTTTTGTTGGACACTTGAAGCGGTTGAAACGGGTGTTATTTTCGAAGCATTTGTTTTTTCTCGCTTTCTCGGAAACCGGAACAAAATATTCCCCAGTTTTGTGTGGTATTTAAAGCACCGGGGAACAGGCATTCTAGTAGGGTGTAACACACCTCCCTGGGGCTCTTAGTTTAGAATTCACAGCGCTTTTGTTGGACACTTGAAGCGGTTGAAACGGGTGTTATTTTCGAAGCATTTGGTTTTTCCCGCTTTCTCGGAAACCGGAGCAAAATATTCCCCAAGTTTGTATGGCGTTTAAAACTGCATAGAACATGCATTTTAGGAAGGTGTAACGCATGTACTTGCGGATCTTAGTTTAGAAATTACAGCGCTTTTTGTGGGACACTTGAAACTGTTGAAACGGGTGTTATTTTCGAAGCATTTGATTTTTCTCACCTTCTCGGAAATTGGAAAACACCATTCTTCAGCTTTACGAGTTATTCAAAACAGCGAAGAACCGGCTTTTTAGGAGGGTATAACACACATCTCTAGGGGTCTCGGTTTAGAAATTACAACACTTTTTGTGGGACACTTGAAACGGTTGAAACGTGTGTTATGTTCGAAGCATTTGGTTTTTCTCACCTTATCGGAAACCGGAAAAAGTTATTCCCCAGCTTTGTGTGGTATTTAAAGCAGCGGGGAACAGGCTTTTTAGAAAAGTGTAAGACACCTCTCTACGGCTCTTCGTTTAGAAATTACAGCGCTTTTTGTGGGACACTTGAAACGGTCGAAACGGGTGTTATTTTCGAAGCATTTGTTTTTTCTCGCTTTCTCGGAAACCGGAACAAAATATTCCCCAGTTTTGTGTGGTATTTAAAGCACCGGGGAACAGGCATTTTAGAAAGGTGTAACACACCTCTCTAGGGCTTTCAGTTGAGAAATTACAACGCTTTTTGTGGGACACTTGAAACTGTTGAAACGGGTGTTATATTCGAAGCATTTGGTTTTTCCCGCTTTCTCGGAAACCGGAGCAAAATATTCCCCAAGTTTGTATGGCGTTTAAAACTGCATAGAACGTGCATTTTATTAAGGTGTAACACATGTACTTATGGCCCTTAGTTTAGAAATTACAGCGCTTTTTGTGGGACACTTGAAACGGTTGAAACGGGTGTTATTTTCGAAGCATTTGATTTTTCTCACCTTCTCGGAAATTGGAAAACACCATTCTTCAGCTTTACAAGTTGTTCAAAACAGCGAAGAACCGGCTTTTTAGGAGGGTACAACACGCGTCTCTGGGCGTCTCGGTTTAGAAATTACGACACTTTTTGTGGGACACTTGAAACGGTTGAAACTTGTGTTATATTCGAAGCATTTGGTTTTTCTCACCTTTTCGGAAACTGGAAAAAATTATTCCCCAGCTTTGTGTGGTATTTAAAGCAGCGGGGAACAGGCTTTTTAGAAAAGTGTAAGACACATCTCTACGGCTCTTCGTTTAGAAATTACAACGCTTTTTGTGGGACACTTGAAACGGTTGATACGATTGTTATTTTCGAAGCATCTGGTTTTTCTCACCTTCTCGGAGACTGGAAAAAATTATTCCCCAGATTTATGCTGTATTCAAACAAGCTAAGAACCGACTTTTTAGGAAGGTATAACGTGCCTCCCTGGGCTCTTAGTTTAGAAATCACAGCGCGTTTTGTGGGATACTTGAAACGGTTGAAACGGGTGTTATTTTCGAAGCATTTGTTTTTTCTCGCTTTCTCGGAAACCGGAACAAAATATTCCCCAGTTTTGTGTGGTATTTAAAGCACCGGGGAACAGGCATTCTAGTAGGGTGTAACACACCTCCCTGGGGCTCTTAGTTTAGAATTCACAGCGCTTTTGTTGGACACTTGAAGCGGTTGAAACGGGTGTTATTTTCGAAGCATTTGGTTTTTCCCGCTTTCTCGGAAACCGGAGCAAAATATTCCCCAAGTTTGTATGGCGTTTAAAACTGCATAGAACATGCATTTTAGGAAGGTGTAACGCATGTACTTGCGGATCTTAGTTTAGAAATTACAGCGCTTTTTGTGGGACACTTGAAACTGTTGAAACGGGTGTTATTTTCGAAGCATTTGATTTTTCTCACCTTCTCGGAAATTGGAAAACACCATTCTTCAGCTTTACGAGTTATTCAAAACAGCGAAGAACCGGCTTTTTAGGAGGGTATAACACACATCTCTAGGGGTCTCGGTTTAGAAATTACAACACTTTTTGTGGGACACTTGAAACGGTTGAAACGTGTGTTATATTCGAAGCATTTGGTTTTTGTCACCTTATCGGAAACCGGAAAAAATTATTCCCCTGCTTTGTGTGGTATTTAAAGAAGCGGGGAACACGCTTTTTAGAAAAGTGTAAGACACCTCTCTACGGCTCTTCGTTTAGAAATTACAGCGCTTTTTGTGGGACACTTGAAACGGTTGAAACGGGTGTTATTTTCGAAGCATTTGTTTTTTTTCGCTTTCTCGGAAACCGGAACAAAATATTCCCCAGTTTTGTATTGTATTTAAAGCACCGGGGAACAGGCATTTTAGAAAGGTGTAACACACCTCTCTAGGGCTTTCAGTTTAGAAATTACAACGCTTTTTGTGGGACACTTGAAACGGTTGAAACGTGTGTTATATTCGAAGCATTTGGTTTTTCTCACCTTATCGGAAACCGGAAAAAATTATTCCCCAGCTTTGTGTGGTATTTAAATAAGCGGGGAACAGGCTTTTTAGAAAAGTGTAAGACACCTCTCTACGGCTCTTCGTTTAGAAATTACAACGCTTTTTGTGGGACACTTGAAACGGTTGAAACGGGAGTTATTTTCGAAGCATTTGTTTTTTCTCGCTTTCTCGGAAACCGGAACAAAATATTCCCCAGTTTTGTGTGGTATTTAAAGCACCGGGGAACAGGGTTTTTAGAAAGGTGCAACACACCTCTCGAGGGCTTTCAGTTGAGAAATTACAACGCTTTTTGTGGGACACTTGAAACTGTTGAAACGGGTGTTATTTTCGAAGCATTTGTTTTTTCTCGCTTTTTCGGAAACCGGAACAAAATATTCCCCAGTTTTGTGTGGTATTTAAAGCACCGGGGAACAGGCATTCTAGTAGGGTGTAACGCACCTCCCTGGGGCTCTTAGTTTAGAATTCACAGCGCTTTTGTTGGACACTTGAAGCGGTTGAAACGGGTATTATTTTCGAAGCATTTGGTTTTTCCCGCTTTCTCGGAAACCGGAGCAAAATATTCCCCAAGTTTGTATGGCGTTTAAAACTGCATAGAACGTGCATTTTATTAAGGTGTAACACATGTACTTATGGCCCTTAGTTTAGAAATTACAGCGCTTTTTGTGGGACACTTGAAACGGTTGAAACGGGTGTTATTTTCGAAGCATTTGATTTTTCTCACCTTCTCGGAAATTGGAAAACACCATTCTTCAGCTTTACGAGTTGTTCAAAACAGCGAAGAACCGGCTTTTTAGGAGGGTACAACACGCGTCTCTGGGCGTCTCGGTTTAGAAATTACGACACTTTTTGTGGGACACTTGAAACGGTTGAAACTTGTGTTATATTCGAAGCATTTGGTTTTTCTCACCTTTTCGGAAACTGGAAAAAATTATTCCCCAGCTTTGTGTGGTATTTAAAGCAGCGGGGAACAGGCTTTTTAGAAAAGTGTAAGACACCTCTCTACGGCTCTTCGTTTAGAAATTACAACGCTTTTTGTGGGACACTTGAAACGGTTGATACGATTGTTATTTTCGAAGCATCTGGTTTTTCTCACCTTCTCGGAGACTGGAAAAAACTATTCCCCAGATTTATGCTGTATTCAAACAAACGAAGAACCGACTTTTTAGGAAGGTATAACATGCCTCCCTGGGGCTCTTAGTTTAGAAATCACAGCGCTTTTTGTGGGACACCTGAATCGTTTGAAACTGGTGTTATATTCGAAGCATTTGGTTTTTCTCACCTTATCGGGAACCGGAAAAAATTATTCCCCAGCTTTGTATGGTATTTAAAGCAGCGGGGAACAGGCTTTTTAGAAAAGTGTAAGACACCTCTCTACGGCTCTTCGTTTAGAAATTACAACGCTTTTTGTGGGACACTTGAAACGGTTGAAACGATTGTTATTTTCGAAGCATCTGGTTATTCTCACCTTCTCGGAAACTGGAAAAAATTATTCCCCAGATTTATGCTGTATTCAAACAAGCAAAGAACCGACTTTTTAGGAAGGTATAACGTGCCTCCCTGGGCTCTTAGTTTAGAAATCACAGCGCGTTTTGTGGGATACTTGAAACGGTTGAAACGGGTGTTATTTTCGAAGCATTTGTTTTTTCTCGCTTTCTCGGAAACCGGAACAAAATATTCCCCAGTTTTGTGTGGTATTTAAAGCACCGGGGAACAGGCATTCTAGTAGGGTGTAACACACCTCCCAGGGGCTCTTAGTTTAGAATTCACAGCGCTTTTGTTGGACACTTGAAGCGGTTGAAACGGGTGTTATTTTCGAAGCATTTGGTTTTTCCCGCTTTCTCGGAAACCGGAGCAAAATATTCCCCAAGTTTGTATGGCGTTTAAAACTGCATAGAACATGCATTTTAGGAAGGTGTAACGCATGTACTTGCGGATCTTAGTTTAGAAATTACAGCGCTTTTTGTGGGACACTTGAAACTGTTGAAACGGGTGTTATTTTCGAAGCATTTGATTTTTCTCACCTTCTCGGAAATTGGAAAACACCATTCTTCAGCTTTACGAGTTATTCAAAACAGCGAAGAACCGGCTTTTTAGGAGGGTATAACACACATCTCTAGGGGTCTCGGTTTAGAAATTACAACACTTTTTGTGGGACACTTGAAACGGTTGAAACGTGTGTTATGTTCGAAGCATTTGGTTTTTCTCACCTTATCGGAAACCGGAAAAAGTTATTCCCCAGCTTTGTGTGGTATTTAAAGCAGCGGGGAACAGGCTTTTTAGAAAAGTGTAAGACACCTCTCTACGGCTCTTCGTTTAGAAATTACAGCGCTTTTTGTGGGACACTTGAAACGGTTGAAACGGGTGTTATTTTCGAAGCATTTGTTTTTTCTCGCTTTCTCGGAAACCGGAACAAAATATTCCCCAGTTTTGTGTGGTATTTAAAGCACCGGGGAACAGGCATTTTAGAAAGGTGTAACACACCTCTCTAGGGCTTTCAGTTGAGAAATTACAACGCTTTTTGTGGGACACTTGAAACTGTTGAAACGGGTGTTATATTCGAAGCATTTGGTTTTTCCCGCTTTCTCGGAAACCGGAGCAAAATATTCCCCAAGTTTGTATGGCGTTTAAAACTGCATAGAACGTGCATTTTATTAAGGTGTAACACATGTACTTATGGCCCTTAGTTTAGAAATTACAGCGCTTTTTGTGGGACACTTGAAACGGTTGAAACGGGTGTTATTTTCGAAGCATTTGATTTTTCTCACCTTCTCGGAAATTGGAAAACACCATTCTTCAGCTTTACAAGTTGTTCAAAACAGCGAAGAACCGGCTTTTTAGGAGGGTACAACACGCGTCTCTGGGCGTCTCGGTTTAGAAATTACGACACTTTTTGTGGGACACTTGAAACGGTTGAAACTTGTGTTATATTCGAAGCATTTGGTTTTTCTCACCTTTTCGGAAACTGGAAAAAATTATTCCCCAGCTTTGTGTGGTATTTAAAGCAGCGGGGAACAGGCTTTTTAGAAAAGTGTAAGACACATCTCTACGGCTCTTTGTTTAGAAATTACAACGCTTTTTGTGGGACACTTGAAACGGTTGATACGATTGTTATTTTCGAAGCATCAGGTTTTTCTCACCTTCTCGGAGACTGGAAAAAATTATTCCCCAGATTTATGCTGTATTCAAACAAGCTAAGAACCGACTTTTTAGGAAGGTATAACATGCCTCCCTGGGGCTCTTAGTTTAGAAATCACAGCGCGTTTTGTGGGATACTTGAAACGGTTGAAACGGGTGTTATTTTCGAAGCATTTGTTTTTTCTCGCTTTCTCGGAAACCGGAACAAAATATTCCCCAGTTTTGTGTGGTATTTAAAGCACCGGGGAACAGGCATTCTAGTAGGGTGTAACACACCTCCCTAGGGCTCTTAGTTTAGAATTCACAGCGCTTTTGTTGGACACTTGAAGCGGTTGAAACGGGTGTTATTTTCGAAGCATTTGGTTTTTCCCGCTTTCTCGGAAACCGGAGCAAAATATTCCCCAAGTTTGTATGGCGTTTAAAACTGCATAGAACATGCATTTTAGGAAGGTGTAACGCATGTACTTGCGGATCTTAGTTTAGAAATTACAGCGCTTTTTGTGGGACACTTGAAACTGTTGAAACGGGTGTTATTTTCGAAGCATTTGATTTTTCTCACCTTCTCGGAAATTGGAAAACACCATTCTTCAGCTTTACGAGTTATTCAAAACAGCGAAGAACCGGCTTTTTAGGAGGGTATAACACACATCTCTAGGGGTCTCGGTTTAGAAATTACAACACTTTTTGTGGGACACTTGAAACGGTTGAAACGTGTGTTATGTTTGAAGCATTTGGTTTTTCTCACCTTATCGGAAACCGGAAAAAGTTATTCCCCAGCTTTGTGTGGTATTTAAAGCAGCGGGGAACAGGCTTTTTAGAAAAGTGTAAGACACCTCTCTACGGCTCTTCGTTTAGAAATTACAGCGCTTTTTGTGGGACACTTGAAACGGTTGAAACGGGTGTTATTTTCGAAGCATTTGTTTTTTCTCGCTTTCTCGGAAACCGGAACAAAATATTCCCCAGTTTTGTGTGGTATTTAAAGCACCGGGGAACAGGCATTTTAGAAAGGTGTAACACACCTCTCTAGGGCTTTCAGTTGAGAAATTACAACGCTTTTTGTGGGACACTTGAAACTGTTGAAACGGGTGTTATATTCGAAGCATTTGGTTTTTCCCGCTTTCTCGGAAACCGGAGCAAAATATTCCCCAAGTTTGTATGGCGTTTAAAACTGCATAGAACGTGCATTTTATTAAGGTGTAACACATGTACTTATGGCCCTTAGTTTAGAAATTACAGCGCTTTTTGTGGGACACTTGAAACGGTTGAAACGGGTGTTATTTTCGAAGCATTTGATTTTTCTCACCTTCTCGGAAATTGGAAAACACCATTCTTCAGCTTTACAAGTTGTTCAAAACAGCGAAGAACCGGCTTTTTAGGACGGTACAACACGCGTCTCTGGGCGTCTCGGTTTAGAAATTACGACACTTTTTGTGGGACACTTGAAACGGTTGAAACTTGTGTTATATTCGAAGCATTTGGTTTTTCTCACCTTTTCGGAAACTGGAAAAAATTATTCCCCAGCTTTGTGTGGTATTTAAAGCAGCGGGGAACAGGCTTTTTAGAAAAGTGTAAGACACATCTCTACGGCTCTTCGTTTAGAAATTACAACGCTTTTTGTGGGACACTTGAAACGGTTGATACGATTGTTATTTTCGAAGCATCTGGTTTTTCTCACCTTCTCGGAGACTGGAAAAAATTATTCCCCAGATTTATGCTGTATTCCAACAAACGAAGAACCGACTTTTTAGGAAGGTATAACATGCCTCCCTGGGGCTCTTAGTTTAGAAATCACAGCGCTTTTTGTGGGACACCTGAATCGTTTGAAACTGGTGTTATATTCGAAGCATTTGGTTTTTCTCACCTTATCGGAAACCGGAAAAAATTATTCCCCAGCTTTGTATGGTATTTAAAGCAGCGGGGAACAGGCTTTTTAGAAAAGTGTAAGACACCTCTCTACGGCTCTTCGTGTAGAAATTACAACGCTTTTTGTGGGACACTTGAAGCGGTTGAAACGATTGTTATTTTCGAAGCATCTGGTTATTCTCACCTTCTCGGAAACTGGAAAAAATTATTCCCCAGATTTATGCTGTATTCAAACAAGCTAAGAACCGACTTTTTAGGAAGGTATAACGTGCCTCCCTGGGCTCTTAGTTTAGAAATCACAGCGCGTTTTGTGGGATACTTGAAACGGTTGAAACGGGTGTTATTTTCGAAGCGTTTGTTTTTTCTCGCTTTCTCGGAAACCGGAACAAAATATTCCCCAGTTTTGTGTGGTATTTAAAGCACCGGGGAACAGGCATTCTAGTAGGGTGTAACACACCTCCCTGGGGCTCTTAGTTTAGAATTCACAGCGCTTTTGTTGGACACTTGAAGCGGTTGAAACGGGTGTTATTTTCGAAGCATTTGGTTTTTCCCGCTTTCTCGGAAACCGGAGCAAAATATTCCCCAAATTTGTATGGCGTTTAAAACTGCATAGAACATGCATTTTAGGAAGGTGTAACGCATGTACTTGCGGCCCTTAGTTTAGAAATTACAGCGCTTTTTGTGGGACACTTGAAACTGTTGAAACGGGTGTTATTTTCTAAGCATTTGTTTTTTCTCGCTTTCTCGGAAACCGGAACAAAAGATTCCCCAGTTTTGTGTGGTATTTAAAGCACCGGGGAACAGGGTTTTTAGAATGGTGCAACACACCTCTCTAGGGCTTTCAGTTTAGAAATTACAACGCTTTTTGTGGGACACTTGAAACGGTTGAAACGTGTGTTATATTCGAAGCATTTGGTTTTTCTCACCTTATCGGAAACCGGAAAAAATTAATCCCCAGCTTTGTGTGGCATTTAAAGCAGCGGGGAACAGGCTTTTTAGAAAAGTGTAAGACTCCTCTCTACGGCTCTTCGTTTAGAAATTACAACGCTTTTTGTGGGACACTTGAAACTGTTGAAACGGGTGTTATTTTCGAAGCATTTGTTTTTTCTCGCTTTCTCGGAAACCGGAACAAAATATTCCCCAGTTTTGTGTGGTATTTAAAGTACCGGGGAACAGGCATTTTAGAAAGGTGTAACACACCTCTCTAGGGCTTTCAGTTTAGAAATTACAACGCTTTTTGTGGGACACTTGAAACGGGTGTTATTTTCGAAGCGTTTGTTTTTTCTCGCTTTCTCTGAAACCGGAACAAAATATTCCACAGGTTTGTATGGCGTTTAAAACAGCGGAGAACAAGCATTTTAGTAGGGTGTAACACACCTCCCTGGGCTCTTAGTTTAGAAATCACAGCGCTTTTGTGGGACACTTGAAGCTGTTGAAACGGGTGTTATTTTCGAAGCATTTGGTTTTTCCCGCTTTCTCGGAAACTGGAGCAAAATATTCCCCATGTTTGTATGGCGTTTAAAACTGCATAGAACATGCATTTTAGGAAGGTGTAACGCATGTACTTATGGCCCTTAGTTTAGAAATTACAGCGCTTTTTGTGGGACACTTGAAACTGTTGAAACGGGTGTTATTTTCGAATCATTTGATTTTTCTCACCTTCTCGGAAACTGGAAAACACCATTCTTCAGCTTTACGAGTTATTCAAAACAGCGAAGAACCGGCTTTTTAGGAGGGTATAACACACATCTCTAGGGGTCTCGGTTTAGAAATTACAACACTTTTTGTGGGACACTTGAAACGGTTGAAACGTGTGTTATATTCGAAGCATTTGGTTTTTCTCACCTTATCGGAAACCGGAAAAAATTATTCCCCAGGTTTGTGTGGTATTTAAAGAAGCGGGGAACAGGCTTTTTAGAAAAGTGTAAGACACCTCTCTACGGCTCTTCGTTTAGAAATTACAGCGCTTTTTATGGGACACTTGAAACGGTTGAAACGGGTGTTATTTTCGAAGCATTTGTTTTTTTTCGCTTTCTCGGAAACCGGAACAAAATATTCCCCAGTTTTGTGTGGTATTTGAAGCACCGGGGAACAGGCATTTTAAAAAGGTGTAACACACCTCTCTAGGGCTTTCAGTTTAGAAATTACAACGCTTTTTGTGGGACACTTGAAACGGTTGAAACGGGTGTTATTTTCGAAGCATTTGTTTTTTCTCGCTTTCTCTGAAACCGGAACAAAATATTCCACAGGTTTGTATGGCGTTTAAAACAGCGGAGAACAAGCATTTTAGTAGGGTGTAACACACCTCCCTGGGCTCTTAGTTTAGAAATCACAGCGCTTTTGTGGGACACTTGAAGCGGTTGAAACGGGTGTTATTTTCGAAGCATTTGGTTTTTCCCGCTTTCTCGGAAACCGGAGCAAAATATTCCCCATGTTTGTATGGCGTTTAAAACTGCATAGAACATGCATTTTAGGAAGGTGTAACGCATGTAATTATGGCCCTTAGTTTAGAAATAACAGCGCTTTTTGTGGGACACTTGAAACTGTTGAAACGGGTGTTATTTTCGAAGCATTTGATTTTTTTCACCTTCTCGGAAATTGGAAAACACCATTCTTCAGCTTTACGAGTTATTCAAAACAGCGAAGAACCGGCTTTTTAGGAGGGTACAACACACATTTCTGGGGGTCTCGGTTTAGAAATTACGACACTTTCTGTGGGACACTTGAAACGGTTGAAACGTGTGTTATATTCGAAGCATTTGGTTTTTCTCACCTTATCGGAAACCGGAAAAAATTATTCCCCAGCTTTGTGTGGTATTTAAAGCACCGGGGAACAGGGTTTTTAGAAAGGTGCAACACACCTCTCTAGGGCTTTCAGTTGAGAAATTACAACGCTTTTTGTGGGACACTTGAAACTGTTGAAACGGGTGTTATTTTCGAAGCATTTGTTTTTTCTCGCTTTCTCGGAAACCGGAACAAAATATTCCCCAGTTTTGTGTGGTATTTAAAGCACCGGGGAACAGGCATTTTAGAAAGGTGTAACACACCTCTCTAGGGCTTTCAGTTTAGAAATTACAACGCTTTTTGTGGGACACTTGAAACGGTTGAAACGGGTGTTATTTTCGAAGCGTTTGTTTTTTCTCGCTTTCTCTGAAACCGGAACAAAATATTCCACAGGTTTGTATGGCGTTTAAAACAGCGGAGAACAAGCATTTTAGTAGGGTGTAACACACCTCCCTGGGCTCTTAGTTTAGAAATCACAGCGCTTTTGTGGGACACTTGAAGCGGTTGAAACGGGTGTTATTTTCGAAGCATTTGGTTTTTCCCGCTTTCTCGGAAACCGGAGCAAAATATTCCCCATGTTTGTATGGCGTTTAAAACTGCATAGAACATGCATTTTAGGAAGCTGTAACGCATGTACTTATGGCCCTTAGTTTAGAAATTACGGCGCTTTTTGTGGGACACTTGAAACTGTTGAAACGGGTGTTATTTTCGAATCATTTGATTTTTCTCACCTTCTCGGAAATTGGAAAACACCATTCTTCAGCTTTACGAGTTATTCAAAACAGCGAAGAACCGGCTTTTTAGGAGGGTATAACACACATCTCTAGGGGTCCCGGTTTAGAAATTACAACACTTTTTGTGGGACACTTGAAACGGTTGAAACGTGTGTTATATTCGAAGCATTTGGTTTTTCTCACCTTATCGGAAACCGGAAAAAATTATTCCCCAGCTTTGTGTGGTATTTAAAGAAGCGGGGAACAGGCTTTTTAGAAAAGTGTAAGACTCCTCTCTACGGCTCTTCGTTTAGAAATTACAACGCTTTTTGTGGGACACTTGAAACTGTTGAAACGGGTGTTATTTTCGAAGCATTTGTTTTTTCTCGCTTTCTCGGAAACCGGAACAAAATATTCCCCAGTTTTGTGTGGTATTTAAAGCACCGGGGAACAGGCATTTTAGAAAGGTGTAACACACCTCTCTAGGGCACTTAGTTTAGAAATTACAACGCTTTTTGTGGGACACTTGAAACGGTTGAAACGGGTGTTATTTTCGAAGCATTTGTTTTTTCTCGCTTTCTCGGAAACCGGAACAAAATATTCCACGGGTTTGTATGGCGTTTAAAACAGCGGAGAACAAGCATTTTAGTAGGGTGTAACACACCTGCCTGGGCTCTTAGTTTAGAAATCACAGCGCTTTTGTGGGACACTTGAAGCGGTTGAAACGGGTGTTATTTTCGAAGCATTTGGTTTTTCCCGTTTTCTCGGAAACCGGAGCAAAATATTCCCCATGTTTGTATGGCGTTTAAAACTGCATTGAACATGCATTTTAGGAATTTGGAACGCATGTACTTATGGCCCTTAGTTTAGAAATTACAGCGCTTTTTGTGGGACACTTGAAACTGTTGAAACGGGTGTTATTTTCGAAGCATTTGATTTTTCTCACCTTCTCGGAAATTGGAAAACACCATTCTTCAGCTTTACGAGTTATTCAAAACAGAGAAGAAGCGGCTTTTTAGGAGGGTATAACACACATTTCTAGGGGTCTCGGTTTAGAAATTACAACACTTTTCGTGGGACACTTGAAACGGTTGAAACGTGTGTTATATTCGAAGCATTTGGTTTTTCTCACCTTATCGGAAACCGGAAAAAATTATTCCCCAGATTTGTGTGGTGTTCAAACAAGCGAAGAACCGGCTTTTTAGGGAGGTGCAACAGCCCTCTCAGGGGACCTTAGTTTAGAAATTACAACGCTTTTTGAGGGACACTTGAAACGTTTGAAACGGGTGTTATTTTCGAAGCAATTGGTTTTTCTCACCTTCTCGGAAACCTGAGCAAAATATTCCCCAGGTTTGTGTGGTATTTAAAGCACCGAGGAACAGGCTTTTTAGAAAGGTGCAACGCACCTCTCTAGGGCTCTTAGTTTAGAAATTACAGCACTTTTTGTGGGACACTTGAATCGGTTGAAACTGGTGTTATTTTCGAAGAATTTGGTTTTTCTCACCTTCTCGGAAACCGGAAAAAATTACTCCCCAGTTTTGTGTGGTATTTAAAGCACCGGGGAACAGGCTTTTTAAAAAGGTGTAACACACTTCTCGAGGGCTCTTAGATTAGAAACTGCAACACTTTTCGTGGGACAATTGAAACGGTTGAAACGGGTGTTATTTTCGAAGCATTTGGTTTTTCTCACCTTCTCGGAAACCGGAAAAAATTATTCCCCAGATTTATGCTGTATTCAAACAAGCGAAGAACCGACTTTTTAGGAAGGTATAACATGCCTCCCTGGGGCTCTAAGTTTAGAAATCACAGCGCTTTTTGTGGGACACTTGAAACGGTTGAAACGGGTGTTATTTTCGAAGCATTTGGTTTTTCTCACATTCTCGGTAACCAGAACAAAATATTCCCCATGTTTGTACGGCGTTTAAAACTGCATAGAACATGCATTTTAGGAAGGTGTAACGCATGTACTTATGGCCCTCAGTTTAGAAATTACAGCGCTTTTTGTGGGACACTTGAAACTGTTGAAACGGGTGTTATTTTCGAAGCATTTGATTTTTCTCACCTTCTCGGAAATTGGAAAACACCATTCTTCAGCTTTACGAGTTATTCGAAACAGCGAAGAACCGGCTTTTTAGGAGGGTATAACACACATCTCTAGGGGTCTCGGTTTAGAAATTACAACACTTTTTGTTTGACACTTGAAACGGTTGAAACGTGTGTTATATTCGAAGCATTTGGTTTTTCTCACCTTATCGGAAACCGGAAAAAATTATTCCCCAGCTTTGTGTGGTATTTAAAGCAGCGGGGAACAGGCTTTTTAGAAAAGTGTAAGACACCTCTCTACGGCTCTTCGTTTAGAAATCACAGCGATTTTGTGGGACACTTGAAGCGGTTGAAACGGGTGTTATTTTCGAAGCATTTGGTTTTTCCCGCTTTCTCGGAAACCGGAGCAAAATATTCCCCATGTTTGTATGGCGTTTAAAACTGCATAGAACATGCATTTTAGGAAGGTGTAAGGCATGTACTTATGGCCCTTAGTTTAGAAATTACGGCGCTTTTTGTGGGACACTTGAAACTGTTGAAACGGATGTTATTTTCGAAGCATTTGATTTTTCTCACCTTCTCGGAAATTGGAAAACACCATTCTTCAGCTTTATGAGTTATTCAAAACAGCGAAGAACCGGCTTTTTAGGAGGGTATAACACACATCTCTAGGGGTCTCGGTTTAGAAATTACAACACTTTTTGTGGGACACTTGAAACGGTTGAAACGTGTGTTATATTCGAAGCATTTGGTTTTTCTCACCTTATCGGAAACCGGAAAAAATTATTCCCCAGCTTTGTGTGGTATTTAAAGCAGCGGGGAACAGGCTTTTTAGAAAAGTTTAAGACACCTCTGTACGGCTCTTCGTTTAGAAATTACAGCGCTTTTTGTGGGACACTTGAAACGGTTGAAACGGGTGTTATTTTCGAAGCATTTGTTTTTTCTCGCTTTCTCGGAAACCGGAACAAAATATCCCCCAGTTTTGTGTGGTATTTAAAGCACCGGGGAACAGGCATTTTAGAAAGGTGTAACACACCTCTCTAGGGCTTTCAGTTGAGAAATTACAACGCTTTTTGTGGGTCACTTGAAACTGTTGAAACGGGTGTTATTTTCGAAGCATTTGTTTTTTCTCGCTTTCTCGGAAACCGGAACAAAATATCCCCCAGTTTTGTGTGGTATTTAAAGCACCGGGGAACAGGCATTCTAGTAGGGTGTAACACACCTGCCTGGGGCTCTTAGTTTAGAATTCACAGCGCTTTTGTTGGACACTAGAAGCGGTTGAAACGGGTGTTTTTTTCGAAGCATTTGGTTTTTCCCGCTTTCTCGGAAACCGGAGCAAAATATTCCCCAAGTTTGTATGGCGTTTAAAACTGCATAGAACATGCATTTTAGGAAGGTGTAACGCATGTACTTGCGGCCCTTAGTTTAGAAATTACAGCGCTTTTTGTGGGACACTTGAAACTGTTGAAACGGGTGTTATTTTCGAAGCATTTGATTTTTCTCACCTTCTCGGAAATTGGAAAACACCATTCTTCAGCTTTACGAATTATTCAAAACAGCGAAGAACCGGCTTTTTAGGAGGGTATAACACACGTCTCTAGGGGTCTCGGTTTAGAAATTACAACACTTTTTGTGGGACACTTGAAACGGTTGAAACGTGTGTTATGTTCGAAGCATTTGGTTTTTCTCACCTTATCGGAAACCGGAAAAAGTTATTCCCCAGCTTTGTGTGGTATTTAAAGCAGCGGGGAACAGGCTTTTTAGAAAAGTGTAAGACACCTCTCTACGGCTCTTCGTTTAGAAATTACAGCGCTTTTTGTGGGACACTTGAAACGGTTGAAACGGGTGTTATTTTCGAAGCATTTGTTTTTTCTCGCTTTCTCGGAAACCGGAACAAAATATTCCCCAGTTTTGTATGGTATTTAAAGCACCGGGGAACAGGCATTTTAGAAAGGTGTAACACACCTCTCTAGGGCTTTCAGTTGAGAAATTACAACGCTTTTTGTGGGACACTTGAAACTGTTGAAACGGGTGTTATTTTCGAAGCATTTGTTTTTTCTCGCTTTCTCGGAAACCGGAACAAAATATTCCCCAGTTTTGTGTGGTATTTAAAGCACTGGGGAACAGGGTTTTTAGAAAGGTGCAACAAACCTCTCTAGGGCTTTCAGTTGAGAAATTACAACGCTTTTTGTGGGACACTTGAAACTGTTGAAACGGGTGTTATTTTCTAAGCATTTGTTTTTTCCCGCTTTCTCGGAAACCGGAACAAAAGATTCCCCAGTTTTGTGTGGTATTTAAAGCACCGGGGAACAGGGTTTTTAGAAAGGTGCAACACACCTCTCTAGGGCTTTCAGTTTAGAAATTACAACGCTTTTTGTGGGACACTTGAAACGGTTGAAACGTGTGTTATATTCGAAGCATTTGGTTTTTCTCACCTTATCGGAAACCGGAAAAAATTAATCCCCAGCTTTGTGTGGTATTTAAAGCAGCGGGGAACAGGCTTTTTAGAAAAGTGTAAGACTCCTCTCTACGGCTCTTCGTTTAGAAATTACAACGCTTTTTGTGGGACACTTGAAACTGTTGAAACGGGTGTTATTTTCGAAGCATTTGTTTTTTCTCGCTTTCTCTGAAACCGGAACAAAATATTCCCCAGTTTTGTGTGGTATTTAAAGTACCGGGGAACAGGCATTTTAGAAAGGTGTAACACACCTCTCTACGGCTTTCAGTTTAGAAATTACAACGCTTTTTGTGGGACACTTGAAACGGTTGAAACGGGTGTTATTTTCGAAGCGTTTGTTTTTTCTCGCTTTCTCTGAAACCGGAACAAAATATTCCACAGGTTTGTATGGCGTTTAAAACAGCGGAGAACAAGCATTTTAGTAGGGTGTAACACACCTCCCTGGGCTCTTAGTTTAGAAATCACAGCGCTTTTGTGGGACACTTGAAGCTGTTGAAACGGGTGTTATTTTCGAAGCATTTGGTTTTTCCCGCTTTCTCGGAAACCGGAGCAAAATATTCCCCATGTTTGTATGGCGTTTAAAACTGCATAGAACATGCATTTTAGGAAGCTGTAACGCATGTACTTATGGCCCTTAGTTTAGAAATTACAGCGCTTTTTGTGGGACACTTGAAACTGTTGAAACGGGTGTTATTTTCGAATCATTTGATTTTTCTCACCTTCTCGGAAATTGGAAAACACCATTCTTCAGCTTTACGAGTTATTCAAAACAGCGAAGAACCGGCTTTTTAGGAGGGTATAACACACATCTCTAGGGGTCTCGGTTTAGAAATTACAACACTTTTTGTGGGACACTTGAAACGGTTGAAACGTGTGTTATATTCGAAGCATTTGGTTTTTCTCACCTTATCGGAAACCGGAAAAAATTATTCCCCAGCTTTGTGTGGTATTTAAAGAAGGGGGGAACAGGCTTTTTAGAAAAGTGTAAGACACCTCTCTGCGGCTCTTCGTTTAGAAATTACAGCGCTTTTTGTGGGACACTTGAAACGGTTGAAGCGGGTGTTATTTTCGAAGCATTTGTTTTTTTTCGCTTTCTCGGAAACCGGAACAAAATATTCCCCAGTTTTGTAATTATTTAAAGCACCGGGGAACAGGCATTTTAGAAAGGTGTAACACACCTCTCTAGGGTTTTCAGTTTAGAAATTACAACGCTTTTTGTGGGACACTTGAAACGGTTGAAACGTGTGTTATATTCGAAGCATTTGGTTTTTCTCACCTTATCGGAAACCGGAAAAAATTATTCCCCAGCTTTGTGTGGTATTTAAATAAGCGGGGAACAGGCTTTTTAGAAAAGTGTAAGACACCTCTCTACGGCTCTTCGTTTAGAAATTACAGCGCTTTTTGTGGGACACTTGAAACGGTTGAAACGGGAGTTATTTTCGAAGCATTTGTTTTTTTTCGCTTTCTCGGAAACCGGAACAAAATATTCCCCAGTTTTGTGTGGTATTTGAAGCACCGGGGAACAGGCATTTTAAAAAGGTGTAACACACCTCTCTAGGGCTTTCAGTTTAGAAATTACAACGCTTTTTGTGGGACACTTGAAACGGTTGAAACGGGTGTTATTTTCGAAGCATTTGTTTTTTCTCGCTTTCTCTGAAACCGGAACAAAATATTCCACAGGTTTGTATGGCGTTTAAAACAGCGGAGAACAAGCATTTTAGTAGGGTGTAACACACCTCCCTGGGCTCTTAGTTTAGAAATCACAGCGCTTTTGTGGGACACTTGAAGCGGCTGAAACGGGTGTTATTTTCGAAGCATTTGGTTTTTCCCGCTTTCTCGGAAACCGGAGCAAAATATTCCCCATGTTTGTATGGCGTTTAAAACTGCATAGAACATGCATTTTAGGAAGGTGTAACGCATGTAATTATGGCCCTTAGTTTAGAAATAACAGCGCTTTTGGTGGGACACTTGAAACTGTTGAAACGGGTGTTATTTTCGAAGCATTTGATTTTTTTCACCTTCTCGGAAATTGGAAAACACCATTCTTCAGCTTTACGAGTTATTCAAAACAGCGAAGAACCGGCTTTTTAGGAGGGTACAACACACATTTCTGGGGGTCTCGGTTTAGAAATTACGACACTTTCTGTGGGACACTTGAAACGGTTGAAACGTGTGTTATATTCGAAGCATTTGGTTTTTCTCACCTTATCGGAAACCGGAAAAAATTATTCCCCAGCTTTGTGTGGTATTTAAAGCAGCGGGGAACAGGCTTTTTAGAAAAGTTTAAGACACCTCTGTACGGCTCTTCGTTTAGAAATTACAGCGCTTTTTGTGGGACACTTGAAACGGTTGAAACGGGTGTTATTTTCGAAGCATTTGTTTTTTCTCGCTTTCTCGGAAACCGGAACAAAATATTCCCCAGTTTTGTGTGGTATTTAAAGCACCGGGGGACAGGCATTTTAGAAAGGTGTAACACACCTCTCTAGGGCTTTCAGTTTAGAAATTACAACGCTTTTTGTGGGACACTTGAAACGGTTGAAACGGGTGTTATTTTCGAAGCATTTGTTTTTTCTCGCTTTCTCTGAAACCGGAACAAAATATTCCACAGGTTTGTATGGCGTTTAAAACAGCGGAGAACAAGCATTTTAGTAGGGTGTAACACACCTCCCTGGGCTCTTAGTTTAGAAATCACAGCGCTTTTGTGGGACACTTGAATCGGTTGAAACGGGTGTTATTTTCGAAGCATTTGGTTTTTCCCGCTTTCTCGGAAACCGGAACAAAATATTCCCCAGTTTTGTGTGGTATTTGAAGCACCGGGGAACAGGCATTTTAAAAAGGTGTAACACACCTCTCTAGGGCTTTCGGTTTAGAAATTACAACGCTTTTTGTGGGACACTTGAAACGGTTGAAACGGGTGTTATTTTCGAAGCATTTGTTTTTTCTCGCTTTCT
This sequence comes from Volucella zonaria, assembly GCA_963966105.1. Lineage (NCBI taxonomy): Eukaryota > Metazoa > Arthropoda > Insecta > Diptera > Syrphidae > Volucella > Volucella zonaria. The sequence goes on along the minus strand of OZ014536.1, from coordinate 1,408,426 downwards.
CTGAAACCGGAACAAAATATTCCCCAGGTTTGTATGGCGTTTAAAACAGCGGAGAACAAGCATTTTAGTAGGGTGTAACACACCTCCCTGGGCTCTTAGTTTAGAAATCACAGCGCTTTTGTGGGACACTTGAAGCGGTTGAAACGGGTGTTATTTTCGAAGCATTTGGTTTTTCTCACCTTATCGGAAACCGGAAAAAATTATTCCCCAGCTTTGTGTGGTATTTAAATAAGCGGGGAACAGGCTTTTTAGAAAAGTGTAAGACACCTCTCTACGGCTCTTCGTTTAGAAATTACAGCGCTTTTTGTGGGACACTTGAAACGGTTGAAACGGGAGTTATTTTCGAAGCATTTGTTTTTTTTCGCTTTCTCGGAAACCGGAACAAAATATTCCCCAGTTTTGTGTGGTATTTGAAGCACCGGGGAACAGGCATTTTAAAAAGGTGTAACACACCTCTCTAGGGCTTTCAGTTTAGAAATTACAACGCTTTTTGTGGGACACTTGAAGCGGTTGAAACGGGTGTTATTTTCGAAGCATTTGGTTTTTCCCGCTTTCTCGGAAACCGGAGCAAAATATTCCCCATGTTTGTATGGCGTTTAAAACTGAATAGAACATGCATTTTAGGAAGGTGTAACGCATGTAATTATGGCCCTTAGTTTAGAAATAACAGCGCTTTTTGTGGGACACTTGAAACTGTTGAAACGGGTGTTATTTTCGAAGCATTTGATTTTTTTCACCTTCTCGGAAATTGGAAAACACCATTCTTCAGCTTTACGAGTTATTCAAAACAGCGAAGAACCGGCTTTTTAGGAGGGTACAACACACATTTCTGGGGGTCTCGGTTTAGAAATTACGACACTTTCTGTGGGACACTTGACACGGTTGAAACGTGTGTTATATTCGAAGCATTTGGTTTTTCTCACCTTATCGGAAACCGGAAAAAATTATTCCCCAGCTTTGTGTGGTATTTAAAGCAGCGGGGAACAGGCTTTTTAGAAAAGTTTAAGACACCTCTGTACGGCTCTTCGTTTAGAAATTACAGCGCTTTTTGTGGGACACTTGAAACGGTTGAAACGGGTGTTATTTTCGAAGCATTTGTTTTTTCTCGCTTTCTCGGAAACCGGAACAAAATATTCCCCAGTTTTGTGTGGTATTTAAAGCACCGGGGAACAGGCATTTTAGAAAGGTGTAACACCTCTCTAGGGCTTTCAGTTGAGAAATTACAACGCTTTTTGTGGGACACTTGAAACTGTTGAAACGGGTGTTATTTTCGAAGCATTTGTTTTCTCTCGCTTTCTCGGAAACCGGAACAAAATATTCCCCAGTTTTGTGTGGTGTTTAAGGCACCGGGGAACAGGGTTTTTAGAAAGGTGCAATACACCTCTCTAGGGCTTTCAGTTGAGAAATTACAACGCTTTTTGTGGGACACTTGAAACTGTTGAAACGGGTGTTATTTTCGAAGCATTTGGTTTTTCTCGCTTTCTCGGAAACCGGAACAAAATATTCCCCAGTTTTGTGTGGTATTTAAAGCACCGGGGAACAGGGTTTTTAGAAAGGTGCAACACACCTCTCTAGGGCTTTCAGTTTAGAAATTACAACGCTTTTTGTGGGACACTTGAAACGGTTGAAACGTGTGTTATATTCGAAGCATTTGGTTTTTCTCACCTTATCGGAAACTGGAAAAAATTATTCCCCAGCTTTGTGTGGTATTTAAAGCAGCGGGGAACAGGCTTTTTAGAAAAGTGTAAGACTCCTCTCTACGGCTCTTCGTTTAGAAATTACAACGCTTTTTGTGGGACACTTGAAACTGTTGAAACGGGTGTTATTTTCGAAGCATTTGTTTTTTCTCGCTTTCGCGGAAACCGGAACAAAATATTCCCCAGTTTTGTGTGGTATTTAAAGCACCGGGGAACAGGCATTTTAGAAAGGTGTAACACACCTCTCTAGGGCTTTCAGTTTAGAAATTACAACGCTTTTTGTGGGACACTTGAAACGGTTGAAACGGGTGTTATTTTCGAAGCGTTTGTTTTTTCTCGCTTTCTCTGAAACCGGAACAAAATATTCCACAGGTTTGTATGGCGTTTAAAACAGCGGAGAACAAGCATTTTAGTAGGGTGTAACACACCTCCCTGGGCTCTTAGTTTAGAAATCACAGCGCTTTTGTGGGACACTTGAAGCGGTTGAAACGGGTGTTATTTTCGAAGCATTTGGTTTTTCCCGCTTTCTCGGAAACCGGAGCAAAATATTCCCCATGTTTGTATGGCGTCTAAAACTGCATAGAACATGCATTTTAGGAAGCTGTAACGCATGTACTTATGGCCCTTACTTTGGGACACTTGAAACTGTTGAAACGGGTGTTATTTTCGAATCATTTGATTTTTCTCACCTTCTCGGAAATTGGAAAACACCATTCTTCAGCTTTACGAGTTATTCAAAACAGCGAAGAACCTGCTTTTTAGGAGGGTATAACACACATCTCTAGGGGTCCCGGTTTAGAAATTACAACACTTTTTGTGGGACACTTGAAACGGTTGAAACGTGTGTTATATTCGAAGCATTTGGTTTTTCTCACCTTATCGGAAACCGGAAAAAATTATTCCCCAGCTTTGTGTGGTATTTAAAGAAGCGGGGAACAGGCTTTTTAGAAAAGTGTAAGACACCTCTCTACGGCTGTTCGTTTAGAAATTACAGCGCTTTTTGTGGGACACTTGAAACTGTTGAAACGGGTGTTATTTTCGAAGCATTTGTTTTTTCTCACTTTCTGGGAAACCGGAACAAAATATTCCCCAGTTTTATGTGGTATTTAAAGCACCGGGGGACAGGCATTTTAGAAAGGTGTAACACACCTCTCTAGGGCACTTAGTTTAGAAATTACAACGCTTTTTGTGGGACACTTGAAACGGTTGAAACAGGTGTTATTTTCGAAGCATTTGTTTTTTCTCGCTTTCTCGGAAACCGGAACAAAATATTCCACGGGTTTGTATGGCGTTTAAAACAGCGGAGAACAAGCATTTTAGTAGGGTGTAACACACCTGCCTGGGCTCTTAGTTTAGAAATCACAGCGCTTTTGTGGGACACTTGAAGCGGTTGAAACGGGTGTTATTTTCGAAGCATTTGGTTTTTCCCGCTTTCTCGGAAACCGGAGCAAAATATTCCCCATGTTTGTATGGCGTTTAAAACTGCATAGAACATGCATTTTAGGAATTTGGAACGCATGTACTTATGGCCCTTAGTTTAGAAATTACAGCGCTTTTTGTGGGACACTTGAAACTGTTGAAACGGGTGTTATTTTCGAAGCATTTGATTTTTCTCACCTTCTCGGAAACTGGAAAACACCATTCTTCAGCTTTACGAGTTATTCAAAACAGAGAAGAAGCGGCTTTTTAGGAGGGTATAACACACATTTCTAGGGGTCTCGGTTTAGAAATTACAACACTTTTCGTGGGACACTTGAAACGGTTGAAACGTGTGTTATATTCGAAGAATTTGGTTTTTCTCACCTTCTCGGAAACCGGAAAAAATTATTCCCCAGTTTTGTGTGGTATTTAAAGCACCGGGGAACAGGCTTTTTAAAAAGGTGTAACACACTTCTCTAGGGCTCTTAGATTAGAAACTGCAACACTTTTCGTGGGACAATTGAAACGGTTGAAACGGGTGTTATTTTCGAAGCATTTGGTTTTTCTCACCTTCTCGGAAACCGGAAAAAATTATTCCCCAGATTTATGCCGTATTCAAACAAGCGAAGAACCGACTTTTTAGGAAGGTATAACATGCCTCCCTGGAGCTCTAAGTTTAGAAATCACAGCGCTTTTTGTGGGACACTTGAAACGGTTGAAACGGGTGTTATTTTCGAAGCATTTGGTTTTTCTCACATTCTCGGTAACCAGAACAAAATATTCCCCATGTTTGTATGGCGTTTAAAACTGCATAGAACATGCACTTTAGGAAGGTGTAACGCATGTAATTATGGCCCTTAGTTTAGAAATAACAGCGCTTTTTGTGGGACACTTGAAACTGTTGAAACGGGTGTTATTTTCGAAGCATTTGATTTTTTTCACCTTCTCGGAAATTGGAAAACACCATTCTTCAGCTTTACGAGTTATTCAAAACAGCGAAGAACCGGCTTTTTAGGAGGGTACAACACACATTTCTGGGGGTCTCGGTTTAGAAATTACGACACTTTCTGTGGGACACTTGAAACGGTTGAAACGTGTGTTATATTCGAAGCATTTGGTTTTTCTCACCTTATCGGAAACCGGAAAAAATTATTCCCCAGCTTTGTGTGGTATTTAAAGCAGCGGGGAACAGGCTTTTTAGAAAAGTTTAAGACACCTCTGTACGGCTCTTCGTTTAGAAATTACAGCGCTTTTTGTGGGACACTTGAAACTGTTGAAACGGGTGTTATTTTCGAAGCATTTGGTTTTTCTCACCTTCTCGGAAACCGGAAAAAATTATTCCCCAGATTTATGCTGTATTCAAACAAGCGAAGAACCGACTTTTTAGGAAGGTATAACATGCCTCCCTGGGGCTCTAAGTTTAGAAATCGCAGCGCTTTTTGTGGGACACTTGAAACGGTTGAAACGGGTGTTATATTCGAAGCATTTGGTTTTTCTCACCTTATCGGAAACCGGAAAAAATTATTCCCCAGCTTTGTGTGGTATTTAAAGCAGCGGGGAACAGGCTTTTTAGAAAAGTGTAAGACACCTCTCTACGGCTCTTCGTTTAGAAATCACAGCGATTTTGTGGGACACTTGAAGCGGTTGAAACGGGTGTTATTTTCGAAGCATTTGGTTTTTCCCGTTTTCTCGGAAACCGGAGCAAAATATTCCCCATGTTTGTATGGCGTTTAAAACTGCATTGAACATGCATTTTAGGAATTTGGAACGCATGTACTTATGGCCCTTAGTTTAGAAATTACAGCGCTTTTTGTGGGACACTTGAAACTGTTGAAACGGGTGTTATTTTCGAAGCATTTGATTTTTCTCACCTTCTCGGAAATTGGAAAACACCATTCTTCAGCTTTACGAGTTATTCGAAACAGCGAAGAACCGGCTTTTTAGGAGGGTATAACACACATCTCTAGGGGTCTCGGTTTAGAAATTACAACACTTTTTGTTTGACACTTGAAACGGTTGAAACGTGTGTTATATTCGAAGCATTTGGTTTTTCTCACCTTATCGGAAACCGGAAAAAATTATTCCCCAGCTTTGTGTGGTATTTAAAGCAGCGGGGAACAGGCTTTTTAGAAAAGTGTAAGACACCTCTCTACGGCTCTTCGTTTAGAAATCACAGCGATTTTGTGGGACACTTGAAGCGGTTGAAACGGGTGTTATTTTCGAAGCATTTGGTTTTTCCCGCTTTCTCGGAAACCGGAGCAAAATATTCCCCATGTTTGTATGGCGTTTAAAACTGCATAGAACATCCATTTTAGGAAGGTGTAACGCATGAACTTATGGCCCTTAGTTTAGAAATTACGGCGCTTTTTGTGGGACACTTGAAACTGTTGAAACGGGTGTTATTTTCGAAGCATTTGATTTTTCTCACCTTCTCGGAAATTGGAAAACACCATTCTTCAGCTTTATGAGTTATTCAAAACAGCGAAGAACCGGCTTTTTAGGAGGGTATAACACACATCTCTAGGTGTCTCGGTTTAGAAATTACAACACTTTTTGTGGGACACTTGAAACGGTTGAAACGTGTGTTATATTCGAAGCATTTGGTTTTTCTCACCTTATCGGAAACCGGAAAAAATTATTCCCCAGCTTTGTGTGGTATTTAAAGCAGCGGAGAACAGGCTTTTTAGAAAAGTTTAAGACACCTCTGTACGGCTCTTCGTTTAGAAATTACAGCGCTTTTTGTGGGACACTTGAAACGGTTGAAACGGGTGTTATTTTCGAAGCATTTGTTTTTTCTCGCTTTCTCGGAAACCGGAACAAAATATTCCCCAGTTTTGTGTGGTATTTAAAGCACCGGGGAACAGGGTTTTTAGAAAGGTGTAACACACCTCTCTAGGGCTTTCAGTTGAGAAATTACAACGCTTTTTGTGTGACACTTGAAACTGTTGAAACGGGTGTTATTTTCGAAGCATTTGTTTTTTCTCGCTTTCTCGGAAACCGGAACAAAATATCCCCCAGTTTTGTGTGGTATTTAAAGCACCGGGGAACAGGGTTTTTAGAAAGGTGCAACACACCTCTCTAGGGCTTTCAGTTGAGAAATTACAACGCTTTTTGTGGGACACTTGAAACTGTTGAAACGGGTGTTATTTTCGAAGCATTTGTTTTTTCTCGCTTTCTCGGAAACCGGAACAAAATATTCCCCAGTTTTGTGTGGTATTTAAAGCACCGGGGAACAGGGTTTTTAGAAAGGTGCAACACACCTCTCTAGGGCTTTCAGTTTAGAAATTACAACGCTTTTTGTGGGACACTTGAAACGGTTGAAACGTGTGTTATATTCGAAGCATTTGGTTTTTCTCACCTTATCGGAAACCGGAAAAAATTATTCCCCAGCTTTGTGTGGTATTTAAAGCAGCGGGGAACAGGCTTTTTAGAAAAGTGTAAGACTCCTCTCTACGGCTCTTCGTTTAGAAATTACAACGCTTTTTGTGGGTCACTTGAAACTGTTGAAACGGGTGTTATTTTCGAAGCATTTGTTTTTTCTCGCTTTCTCGGAAACCGGAACAAAATATTCCCCAGTTTTGTGTGGTATTTAAAGCACCGGGGGACAGGCATTTTAGAAAGGTGTAACACACCTCTCTAGGGCTTTCAGTTTAGAAATTACAACGCTTTTTGTGGGACACTTGAAACGGTTGAAACGGGTGTTATTTTCGAAGCGTTTGTTTTTTCTCGCTTTCTCTGAAACCGGAACAAAATATTCCACAGGTTTGTATGGCGTTTAAAACAGCGGAGAACAAGCATTTTAGTAGGGTGTAACTCACCTCCCTGGGCTCTTAGTTTAGAAATCACAGCGCTTTTGTGGGACACTTGAAGCGGTTGAAACGGGTGTTATTTTCGAAGCATTTGGTTTTTCCCGCTTTCTCGGAAACCGGAGCAAAATATTCCCCATGTTTGTATGGCGTTTAAAACTGCATAGAACATGCATTTTAGGAAGCTGCAACGCATGTACTTATGGCCCTTAGTTTAGAAATTACGGCGCTTTTTGTGGGACACTTGAAACTGTTGAAACGGGTGTTATTTTCGAATCATTTGATTTTTCTCACCTTCTCGGAAATTGGAAAACACCATTCTTCAGCTTTACGAGTTATTCAAAACAGCGAAGAACCGGCTTTTTAGGAGGGTATAACACACATCTCTAGGGGTCCCGGTTTAGAAATTACAACACTTTTTGTGGGACACTTGAAACGGTTGAAACGTGTGTTATATTCGAAGCATTTGGTTTTTCTCACCTTATCGGAAACCGGAAAAAATTATTCCCCTGCTTTGTGTGGTATTTAAAGAAGCGGGGAACAGGCTTTTTAGAAAAGTGTAAGACACCTCTCTACGGCTCTTCGTTTAGAAATTACAGCGCATTTTGTGGGACACTTGCAACGGTTGAAACGGGAGTTATTTTCGAAGCATTTGTTTTTTTTCGCTTTCTCGGAAACCGGAACAAAATATTCCCCAGTTTTGTGTGGTATTTAAAGCACCGGGGAACAGGCATTTTAGAAAGGTGTAACACACCTCTCTAGGGCTTTCAGTTTAGAAATTACAACGCTTTTTGTGGGACACTTGAAACGGTTGAAACGTGTGTTATATTCGAAGCATTTGATTTTTCTAACCTTATCGGAAACCGGAAAAAATTATTCCCCAGCTTTGTGTGGTATTTAAAGAAGCGGGGAACAGGCTTTTTAGAAAAGTGTAAGACACCTCTCTACGGCTCTTCGTTTAGAAATTACAACGCTTTTTGTGGGACACTTGAAACGGTTGAAACGGGTGTTATTTTCGAAGCATTTGTTTTTTCTCGCTTTCTGGGAAACCGGAACAAAATATTCCCCAGTTTTGTGTGGTATTTAAAGCACCGGGGGACAGGCATTTTAGAAAGGTGTAACACACCTCTCTAGGGCACTTAGTTTAGAAATTACAACGCTTTTCGTGGGACAATTGAAACGGTTGAAACGGGTGTTATTTTCGAAGCATTTGGTTTTTCTCACCTTCTCGGAAACCGGAAAAAATTATTCCCCAGATTTATGCTGTATTCAAACAAGCGAAGAACCGACTTTTAAGGAAGGTATAACATGCCTCCCTGGGGCTCTAAGTTTAGAAATCGCAGCGCTTTTTGTGGGACACTTGAAACGGTTGAAACGGGTGTTATATTCGAAGCATTTGGTTTTTCTCACCTTATCGGAAACCGGAAAAAATTATTCCCCAGCTTTGTCTGGTATTTAAAGAAGCGGGGAACAGGCTTTTTAGAAAAGTGTAAGACACCTCTCTACGGCTCTTCGTTTAGAAATTACAACGCTTTTTGTGGGACACTTGAAACGGTTGAAACGGGTGTTATTTTCGAAGCATTTGTTTTTTCTCGCTTTCTCGGAAACCGGAACAAAATATTCCACGGGTTTGTATGGCGTTTAAAACAGCGGAGAACAAGCATTTTAGTAGGGTGTAACACACCTGCCTGGGCTCTTAGTTTAGAAATCACAGCGCTTTTGTGGGACACTTGAAGCGGTTGAAACGGGTGTTATTTTCGAAGCATTTGGTTTTTCCCGCTTTCTCGGAAACCGGAGCAAAATATTCCCCATGTTTGTATGGCGTTTAAAACTGCATAGAACATGCATTTTAGGAATTTGGAACGCATGTACTTATGGCCCTTAGTTTAGAAATTACAGCGCTTTTTGTGGGACACTTGAAACTGTTGAAACGGGTGTTATTTTCGAAGCATTTGATTTTTCTCACCTTCTCGGAAATTGGAAAACACCATTCTTCAGCTTTACGAGTTATTCAAAACAGAGAAGAAGCGGCTTTTTAGGAGGGTATAACACACATTTCTAGGGGTCTCGGTTTAGAAACTACAACACTTTTCGTGGGACACTTGAAACGGTTGAAACGTGTGTTATATTCGAAGCATTTGGTTTTTCTCACCTTATCGGAAACCGGAAAAAACTGTTCCCCAGCTTTGTGTGGTGTTCAAACAAGCGAAGAACCGGCTTTTTAGGGAGGTGCAACAGCCCTCTCAGGGGATCTTAGATTAGAAACTGCAACACTTTTCGTGGGACAATTGAAACGGTTGAAACGGGTGTTATTTTCGAAGCATTTGGTTTTTCTCACCTTCTCGGAAACCGGAAAAAATTATTCCAGAGATTTATGCTGTATTCAAACAAGCGAAGAACCGACTTTTTAGGAAGGTATAACATGCCTCCCTGGGGCTCTAAGTTTAGAAATCACAGCGCATTTTGTGGGACACTTGAAACGGTTGAAACGGGTGTTATTTTCGAAGCATTTGGTTTTTCTCACATTCTCGGAAACCAGAACAAAATATTCCACAGGTTTGTATGGCGTTTAAAACAGCGGAGAACAAGCATTTTAGTAGGGTGTAACACACCTCCCTGGGCTCTTAGTTTAGAAATCACAGCGCTTTTGTGGGACACTTGAAGCGGTTGAAACGGGTGTTATTTTCGAAGCATTTGGTTTTTCCCGCTTTCTCGGAAACCGGAGCAAAATATTCCCCATGTTTGTATGGCGTTTAAAACTGCATAGAACATGCATTTTAGGAAGCTGTAACGCATGTACTTATGGCCCTTAGTTTAGAAATTACAGCGCTTTTTGTGGGACACTTGAAACTGTTGAAACGGGTGTTATTTTCGAAGCATTTGATTTTTCTCACCTTCTCGGAAATTGGAAAACACCATTCTTCAGCTTTACGAGTTATTCAAAACAGCGAAGAACCGGCTTTTTAGGAGGGTATAACACACATCCCTAGGGGTCTCGGTTTAGAAATTACAACACTTTTTGTGGGACACTTGAAACGGTTGAAACGTGTTATATTCGAAGCATTTGGTTTTTCTCACCTTATCGGAAACCGGAAAAAATTATTCCCCAGCTTTGTGTGGTATTTAAAGCAGCGGGGAACAGGCTTTTTAGAAAAGTGTAAGACACCTCTCTACGGCTCTTCGTTTAGAAATTACAGCGCTTTTTGTGGGACACTTGAAACGGTTGAAACGGGTGTTATTTTCGAAGCATTTGTTTTTTCTCGCTTTCTCGGAAACCGGAACAAAATATTCCACAGGTTTGCATGGCGTTTAAAACTGCATAGAACATGCATTTTAGGAAGGTGTAACGCATGTACTAACGGCCATTAGTTTAGAAATTACACCGCTTTTTGTGGGACACTTGAAACTGTTGAAACGGGTGTTATTTTCGAAGCATTTGGTTTTTCTCACCTTCTCGGAAATTGGAAAACACCATTCTTCAGCTTTATGAGTTATTCAAAAAAGCGAAGAACCGGCTTTTTAGGAGGGCATAACACACATCCCTAGGGGTCTCGGTTTAGAAATCACAGCGCTTTTTGTGGGACACTTGAAACGGTTGAAACGGGTGTTATTTTCGAAGCATTTGGTTTTTCTCACATTCTCGGAAACCGGAACAAAATATTCCACAGGTTTGTATGGCGTTTAAAACAGCGGAGAACAAGCATTTTAGTAGGGTGTAACACACCTCCCTGGGCTCTTAGTTTAGAAATCACAGCGATTTTGTGGGACACTTGAAGCGGTTGAAACGGGTGTTATTTTCGAAGCATTTGGTTTTTCCCGCTTTCTCGGAAACCGGAGCAAAATATTCCCCATGTTTGTATGGCGTGTAAAACTGCATAGAACATGCATTTTAGGAAGGTGTAACGCATGTACTAGTGGCCCTTAGTTTAGAAATTACACCGCTTTTTGTGGGACACTTGAAACTGTTGAAACGGGTGTTATTTTCGAAGCATTTGGTTTTTCTCATCTTCTCGGAAATTGGAAAACACCATTCTTCAGCTTTATGAGTTATTCAAAAAAGCGAAGAACCGGCTTTTTAGGAGCGTATAACGCACATCTCTAGGGGTCTCGGTTTAGAAATTACAACACTTTTTGTGGGACACTTGAAACGGTTGAAACGTGTGTTATGTTCGAAGCATTTAGTTTTTCTCACCTTATCGGAAACCGGAAAAAGTTATTCCCCAGCCTTGTGTGGTATTTAAAGCAGCGGGGAACAGGCTTTTTAGAAAAGTGTAAGACACCTCTCTACGGCTCTTCGTTTAGAAATTACAACGCTTTTTGTGGGACACTTGAAACTGTTGAAACGGGTGTAATTTTCGAAGCATTTGTTTTTTCTCGCTTTCTCGGAAAACGGAACAAAATATTCCCCAGTTTTGTGTGGTATTTAAAGCACCGGCGAACAGGCATTTTAGAAAGGTGTAACACACCTCTCTAGGGCACTTAGTTTAGAAATTACAACGCTTTTTGTGGGACACTTGAAACGGTTGAAACGGGTGTTATTTTCGAAGCATTTGTTTTTTCTCGCTTTCTCGGAAACCGGAACAAAATATTCCACAGGTTTGTATGGCGTTTAAAACAGCGGAGAACAAGCATTTTAGTAGGGTGTAATACTCCTCCCTGGGCTCTTAGATTAGAAACTGCAACACTTTTCGTGGGACAATTGAAACGGTTGAAACGGGTGTTATTTTCGAAGCATTTGGTTTTCTCACCTTCTCGGAAACCGGAAAAAATTATTCCCCAGATTTATGCTGTATTCAAACAAGCGAAGAACCGACTTTTTAAGAAGGTATAACATGCCTCCCTGGGGCTCTTAGTTTAGAAATCACAGCGCTTTTTGTGGGACACTTGAAACGGTTGAAGCGGGTGTTATTTTCGAAACATTTGGTTTTTCTCACATTCTCGGAAACCGGAACAAAATATTCCACAGGTTTGTATGGCGTTTAAAACAGCGGAGAACAAGCATTTTAGTAGGGTGTAACACGCCTCCCTGGCCTCTTAGTTTAGAAATCACAGCGCTTTTGTGGGACACTTGAAGCGGTTGAAACAGGTGTTATTTTCGAAGCATTTGGTTTTTCCCGCTTTCTCGGAAACCGGGGCAAAATATTCCCCATGTTTGTATGGCGTTTAAAACTGCATAGAACATGCATTTTAGGAAGCTGTAACGCATGTACTTATGGCCCTTAGTTTAGAAATTACAGCGCTTTTTGTGGGACACTTGAAACTGTTGAAACGGGTGTTATTTTCGAAGCATTTGATTTTTCTCACCTTCTCGGAAATTGGAAAACACCATTCTTCAGCTTTACGAGTTATTCAAAACAGCGAAGAACCGGCTTTTTAGGAGGGTATAACACACATCCCTAGGGGTCTCGGTTTAGAAATTACAACACTTTTTGTGGGACACTTGAAACGGTTGAAACGTGTGTTATATTCGAAGCATTTGGTTTTTCTCACCTTATCGGAAACCGGAAAAAATTATTCCCCAGCTTTGTGTGGTGTTTAAAGCAGCGGGGAACAGGCTTTTTAGAAAAGTGTAAGACACCTCTCTACGGCTCTTCGTTTAGAAATTACAGCGCTTTTTGTGGGACACTTGAAACCGTTGAAACGGGTGTTATTTTCGAAGCATTTGTTTTTTCTCGCTTTCTCGGAAACCGGAACAAAATATTCCACAGGTTTGTATGGCGTTTAAAACTGCATAGAACATGCATTTTAGGAAGGTGTAACGCATGTACTAATGGCCATTAGTTTAGAAATTATACCGCTTTTTGTGGGACACTTGAAACTGTTGAAACGGGTGTTATTTTCGAAGCATTTGGTTTTTCTCACCTTCTCGGAAATTGGAAAACACCATTCTTCAGCTTTATGAGTTATTCAAAAACGCGAAGAACCGGCTTTTTAGGAGGGTATAACACACATCCCTAGGGGTCTCGGTTTAGAAATCACAGCGCTTTTTGTGGGACACTTGAAACGGTTGAAACGGGTGTTATTTTCGAAGCATTTGGTTTTTCTCACATTCTCGGAAACCGGAACAAAATATTCCACAGGTTTGTATGGCGTTTAAAACAGCGGAGAACAAGCATTTTAGTAGGGTGTAACACACCTCCCTGGGCTCTTAGTTTAGAAATCACAGCGATTTTGTGGGACACTTGAAGCGGTTGAAACGGGTGTTATTTTCGAAGCATTTGGTTTTTCCCGCTTTCTCGGAAACCGGAGCAAAATATTCCCCATGTTTGTATGGCGTTTAAAACTGCATAGAACATGCATTTTAGGAAGGTGTAACGCATGTACTAATGGCCCTTAGTTTAGAAATTACACCGCTTTTTGTGGGACACTTGAAACTGTTGAAACGGGTGTTATTTTCGAAGCATTTGGTTTTTCTCACCTTCTCGGAAATTGGAAAACACCATTCTTCAGCTTTATGAGTTATTCAAAAAAGCGAAGAACCGGCTTTTTAGGAGCGTATAACGCACATCACTAGGGGTCTCGGTTTAGAAATTACAACAGTTTTTGTGGGACACTTGAAACGGTTGAAACGTGTGTTATGTTCGAAGCATTTGGTTTTTCTCACCTTATCGGAAACCGGAAAAAGTTATTCCCCAGCTTTGTGTGGTATTTAAAGCAGCGGGGAACAGGCTTTTTAGAAAAGTGTAAGACACCTCTCTACGGCTCTTCGTTTAGAAATTACAACGCTTTTTGTGGGACACTTGAAACTGTTGAAACGGGTGTAATTTTCGATGCATTTGTTTTTTCTCGCTTTCTCGGAAAACGGAACAAAATATTCCCCAGTTTTGTGTGGTATTTAAAGCACCGGCGAACAGGCATTTTAGAAAGGTGTAACACACCTCTCTAGGGCACTTAGTTTAGAAATTACAACGCTTTTTGTGGGACACTTGAAACGGTTGAAACGGGTGTTATTTTTGAAGCATTTGTTTTTTCTCGCTTTCTCGGAAACCGGAACAAAATATTCCACAGGTTTGTATGGCGTTTAAAACAGCGGAGAACAAGCATTTTAGTAGGGTGTAACACTCCTCCCTGGGCTCTTAGATTAGAAACTGCAACACTTTTCGTGGGACAATTGAAACGGTTGAAACGGGTGTTATTTTCGAAGCATTTGGTTTTTCTCACCTTCTCGGAAACCGGAAAAAATTATTCCCCAGATTTATGCTGTATTCAAACAAGCGAAGTACCGACTTTTTAAGAAGGTATAACATGGCTCCCTGGGGCTCTTAGTTTAGAAATCACAGCACTTTTTGTGGGACACTTGAAACGGTTGAAACGGGTGTTATTTTCGAAGCATTTGGTTTTTCTCACATTTTCGGAAACCGGAACAAAATATTCCACAGGTTTGTATGGTATTTAAAGCACCGGGGAACAGGCATTTTAGAAAGGTGTAACACACCTCTCTAGGGCTTTCAGTTTAGAAATTACAACGCTTTTTGTGGGACACTTGAAACGGTTGAAACGGGTGTTATTTTCGAAGCGTTTGTTTTTTCTCGCTTTCTCTGAAACCGGAACAAAATATTCCACAGGTTTGTATGGCGTTTAAAACAGCGGAGAACAAGCATTTTAGTAGGGTGTGACACACCTCCCTGGGCTCTTAGTTTAGAAATCACAGCGCTTTTGTGGGACACTTGAAGCGGTTGAAACGGGTGTTATTTTCGAAGCATTTGGTTTTTCCCGCTTTCTCGGAAACCGGAGCAAAATATTCCCCATGTTTGTATGGCGTTTAAAACTGCATAGAACATGCATTTTAGGAAGCTGCAACGCAAGTACTTATGGCCCTTAATTTAGAAATTACACCGCTTTTTGTGGGACACTTGAAACTGTTGAAACGGGTGTTATTTTCGAAGCATTTGGTTTTTCTCACCTTCTCGGAAACCGGAAAAAATTATTCCCCAGCTTTGTGTGGTATTTAAAGAAGCGGGGAACAGGCTTTTTAGAAAAGTGTAAGACACCTCTCTACGGCTCTTCGTTTAGAAATTACAACGCTTTTTGTGGGACACTTGAAACGGTTGAAACGGGTGTTATTTTCGAAGCATTTGGTTTTTCTCACCTTATCGGAAACCGGAAAAAATTATTCCCCAGCTTTGTGTGGTATTTAAAGAAGCGGGGAACAGGCTTTTTAGAAAAGTGTAAGACACCTCTCTACGGCTCTTCGTTTAGAAATTACAACGCTTTTTGTGGGACACTTGAAACGGTTGAAACGGGTGTTATTTTCGAAGCATTTGGTTTTTCTCACCTTATCGGAAACCGGAAAAAATTATTCCCCAGCTTTGTGTGGTATTTAAAGAAGCGGGGAACAGGCTTTTTAGAAAAGTGTAAGACACCTCTCTACGGCTCTTCGTTTAGAAATTACAACGCTTTTTGTGGGACACTTGAAACGGTTGAAACGGGTGTTATTTTCGAAGCATTTGGTTTTTCTCACCTTATCGGAAACCGGAAAAAACTATTCCCCAGCTTTGTGTGGTATTTAAAGAAGCGGGGAACAGGCTTTTTAGAAAAGTGTAAGACACCTCTCTACGGCTCTTCGTTTAGAAATTACAACGCTTTTTGTGGGACACTTGAAACGGTTGAAACGGGTGTTATTTTCGAAGCATTTGGTTTTTCTCACCTTATCGGAAACCGGAAAAAATTATTCCCCAGCTTTGTGTGGTATTTAAAGAAGCGGGGAACAGGCTTTTTAGAAAAGTGTAAGACACCTCTCTACGGCTCTTCGTTTAGAAATTACAACGCTTTTTGTGGGACACTTGAAACGGTTGAAACGGGTGTTATTTTCGAAGCATTTGTTTTTTCTCGCTTTCTCGGAAACCGGAACAAAATATTCCACGGGTTTGTATGGCGTTTAAAACAGCGGAGAACAAGCATTTTAGTAGAGTGTAACACACCTGCCTGGGCTCTTAGTTTAGAAATCATAGCGCTTTTGTGGGACACTTGAAGCGGTTGAAACGGGTGTTATTTTCGAAGCATTTGGTTTTTCCCGCTTTCTCGGAAACCGGAGCAAAATATTCCCCATGTTTGTATGGCGTTTAAAACTGCATAGAACATGCATTTTAGGAATTTGGAACGCATGTACTTATGGCCCTTAGTTTAGAAATTACAGCGCTTTTTGTGGGACACTTGAAACTGTTGAAACGGGTGTTATTTTCGAAGCATTTGATTTTTCTCACCTTCTCGGAAATTGGAAAACACCATTCTTCAGCTTTACGAGTTATTCAAAACAGAGAGGAAGCGGCTTTTTAGGAGGGTATAACACACATTTCTAGGGGTCTCGGTTTAGAAACTACAACACTTTTCGTGGGACACTTGAAATGGTTGAAACGTGTGTTATATTCGAAGCATTTGGTTTTTCTCACCTTATCGGAAACCGGAAAAAATTATTCCCCAGCTTTGTGTGGTGTTCAAACAAGCGAAGAACCGGCTTTTTAGGGAGGTGCAACAGCCCTCTCAGGGGATCTTAGTTTAGAAATTACAACGCTTTTTGTGGGACACTTGAAACGTTTGAAACGGGTGTTATTTTCGAAGCAATTGGTTTTTCTCACCTTCTCGGAAACCTGAGCAAAATATTCCCCAGGTTTGTGTGGTATTTAAAGCACCGAGGAACAGGCTTTTTAGAAAGGTGTAACGCACCTCTCTAGGGCTCTTAGTTTAGAAATTACAGCACTTTTTGTGGGACACTTGAATCGGTTGAAACTGGTGTTATTTTCGAAGAATTTGGTTTTTCTCACCTTCTCGGAAACCGGAAAAAATTATTCCCCAGTTTTGTGTGGTGTTTAAAGCACCGGGGAACAGGCTTTATAAAAAGGTGTAACACACTTCTCTAGGGCTCTTAGATTAGAAACTGCAACACTTTTCGTGGGACAATTGAAACGGTTGAAACGGGTGTTATTTTCGAAGCATTTGGTTTTTCTCACCTTCTCGGAAACCGGAAAAAATTATTCCCCAGCTTTGTGTGGTGTTCAAACAAGCGAAGAACCGGCTTTTTAGGGAGGTGCAACAGCCCTCTCAGGGGATCTTAGTTTAGAAATTACAACGCTTTTTGAGGGTGTTCGGAAGTACAACATACTTTATTATTGAAATTATTATCTTTGGCTTGTTAAAACCATAAATTAATTACTTTGCTTGAAATTAAGATAAACTATGTAAATTGAACTTTTAACCTAAATGTAAACGGATTAACGTAACGTAGAGTTCAGATTTTGCCTTGTATGACAGTTAATGTAAAACGTAAATATGGAAGTAATTTCCGGATGACGAATAAAGATTTCTCTTTGCTGTAACACTTGAAGAAGGAACAACGTGTTTCTCTTTTAACTCGCATTTTTCTACCCCCGTATTTTACCCTACACAAATTACTAAATTTAAAAAAAACCCTACACACCCCAACATTTGGTCCTTCGAGCCGGATCATTTAAAAATTAAGACATTAAACATTTAAATTTGATCAAAAAATTGATAAAAAAAAAAAAGTGCAAGTGCACAAAATATATATATATATATATAAGAAGACAATCAATAGACTACACAAAACATTAAACATTTAAAATGAATTAAAAAATTTGATAAAAAGTGCAAAGTGCAAGTCTATGGACAAGTGCAAAGTGCAAAATATATGTATAAATATATATATAAAACAAATAAAGTACATGCATAAATTCCCTCGCGGTCGGTGACTTGCCCTTTGTCTTGTTCCCTTTAAAGACTTAAGACTTTCGGTGGTTGTGCATTTATCGGGATTCCCGCGCCGTGTAAAATTCATCAATTTATCAACTTTAACCTCAACTGTACCAGCTGGGCAAAGCTGACCAAAGGTCGTAAGTTGCTGTAATAAATAAAATATTTTAATAAAATATCATCTGTATCTGATAATAATTTAATAAATATTGTGCTTGATACATACACACATATTGGGTTATAATTAATTTACAAATAAAACCTTTAAAATGTATAAATTGTCATCGGGTGCAGATCAGAAGGGTGTTCTGGAGCAGATTCGTCGAGACTACTCCAACTTCAAGAAGACTGGAGCATCACGTCGTACAGCCAGCTATCTTTCAGGTCGTCTTCTTGTCCTCGAAGTGAACTTCAAGAACGCACTTGAGCATCAAGCAAAAATTCGACGAGGAGATGTCGAAGAAGGTCTGGAAGAGGAAGATTTTGATGAAATTTTTGATCTGCTTCAAGAAACATATTTCACTTACCGAGGTGAATTGGTCGATGCTATCGACAATGCCAAGTCAGCATCCAAAGAGAAGATTGTGGAAAGTGAATCCACAGGTGCTTCTTGTAATGAACTTTCATTACCCCAAATTCAAATTCCGCATTTCGAGGGCTCGTACACAAAATGGCGGGCTTTCCATGATGTCTTTTTGTCTTTAGTCCACACAAATAAAAAGCTGGGTGAAATTCAAAAACTTCACTACCTTAAATCCTCTCTGACAGGTGAAGCTGCTCGTTTGTTGCAACATTTAGGGTTGTATTCTGGCAACTATGACAAAGCATGGGAACTGCTTGTCGCCAGATACGACCACAAGCGAGTGCTGGTAAACGCACACTTCCAACTCTTTTTTGAACAGCAGCAGTTAACAAAAGAGACTGCTAGTAACATAAAATCTCTACTGGACACGTCACAGGAATGTTTCCATGCCCTGGAAAATATAGGATTGCCGGTTAGTTCTTGGGATGATATATTAATTTATATACTAGTACAAAAATTACCTGCTTTTACTCAGCGTTTGTGGGAGGAAAAGTTAGGTAGTTCGAAGGAGTTGCCCACACTTACACAATTTACAGCGTTCCTAGAAACGCGTTTTCGGACCTTGGAAGCAGTAGCTGGAACGAGTGGCCTAAAGGGCAGCGGTTCTTCTCCACACAAAGGTATTGCAGTTGAGAAGAAAACGGTGCTGCATATTGGTAAGATGCAGTTTACATGTCAGGTTTGTGGTAAAGGTCAACATTCTCTAAGGACTTGTAAAAAGTTCATTGACTTGGAGATCTGCGAACGATCTAAGTCAGTGGACAGAATCGGGGTTTGTCGAAACTGTTTGGCATACAGCCACAAGACAAACCAATGTCAAAGCAGTGTGCGCTGCTATTACTGTAAGCAGAAACACCATTCTCTGCTGCATTTTAAGAATCCCAGCTCCAAATCTACAAGGAATCATGAAAATACGACTATAGGTACACAAACTTTCCCCATAAAGACAAAAATAAATACTAACCAACCCAAAATTGTCTCTTCTGGAGTTGATCACCCAAGTGTTCTTTTGGCAACAGCAGTTGTTCGAGTCAGGTCGTCAACTGGTAATTATTTTCATCTGAGGGCATTAGTCGATCCTGGATCTGAAGCAACATTTATCACAGAGTCAGCTGTTGAATTGTTAGGGCTTCATCAACGGCGAACACTCATTAAGGTATCTGGATTGGGAAAACTTAGAAGTGGTTCATGTCAGCGGTATGTAAGTCTTACCTTTGGGTCGCTGGTAACACCTTTCGAGACAAATACCCCAGCCTATGTGTTCAAGTCCCTGACTGGTCTTCTGCCATCCAAACTTTTAGCTCTGCAAAATTGGGAACACATCCAGGGTTTGAAGTTAGCTGATCCACAATTCGACAAGCCTGCGACTGTTGATATCCTCCTGGGAGCCGACGTTTACTCTGACTTTATTTTAGGATCAATTATCCGTGGCATAGATGAAAGATCGCCAATTGCACAGGAATCAGAGTTAGGCTGGCTTCTCCTTGGGAAGGCAATTTCACAAAATAAAGAATCTGTACATAGCTTCTTACAGGTTCTCGATAACAACACTCAGCTGCGAAGGTCCTGGGAACTGGAGGAGTTGCCTGTGAATACTAATGAAACTGTGGAAGACAAAACAGGTAAAAAGCATAATATTAACACAAAAAGAAGATTAGCTGATGGTCAAGATCAGCAATCGCAACCATTTAAAAACGGATGTAAACCTGGGTTTGGTGCCTCGAAGTTAGGTGCCTTACGTAGGTTTCATCAACTGGAAGGAAGATTCCAGGAGAACCCCACACAACACAAGGAGCATTCCAAATGTTTAAAGGAATGCAAGAAGTTTCGTCAGATGGCCGTAGTTGACGCAAAGAATACCATACTGGATACACGACACCATTTCTACTTTACTCACCATGCGGTATTCCTTGAGCCAACCAGAACTACGAAACTTCGTCGCAGTCCTGTGAACTACAAACGGTTTGTACGAAACTGCCGGGCACAAGCTGGAAAAAGAGACAGAGGTTCACTAAAGGCAGATGTAATTGGCGAAAGACTCGTCACAATTCCTCAAGGAGACACTGCCTCGGAAGGGGTAAGTTACCTTGAGCGATGGAAGCTGATAAACTCAAACACCAACGACTTTTGTCGAAAGTGCCGCATCCTGTCCAGGATGAAACAGCGCCCGAAGTGGACAAGACGGAAGCCGGGAAACAAACGCGGAGACTTTGTTCTCATCAACGATGAGAGATTACCGCCTTTGAAATGGCGACTCGGACGGATAACCGATTCACATGCCAGGAAAGACGGACTTGGACGAGCAGTTACGACATGAATCAAAACCGGATAACTCAAACTGTCACACGGAAGGCAAGACAATTGAACGACACAACACAAAATTCATAATACATACACTTTAAATAAAAACGTATAATGTTAAAAGCATTTATTTTCTTTTTAAAATAATTTATTTCCTTAATTAAATACAAATAATTATAAAATTTTCAACCTAGGTTTCCCTACACAGCACAACACATACAGTCCATTCACTCAACCACACAATATCATTTATATTGGACAACGCTGTGGAGTCTGAGATTCCAAAATACCGACGGGAATTGAAGAATCGAAACCCCGACGGCATTTGAAGGTTTAGTATCCTCCCAGGTTATCCACTCAATCACACTAAATCATACAGGACAACGTCGCAAAGTCCCGAAATTCCAAAATGTCTACGGAAAATGGATAACCAAAATCCCGACGGCATTCGAACTTTCCGTGACACGATCAACGTTGTCCACTGAAAACACAACACAACACAACACTTCAACGTATCAACAGGTATTAATTTTCAAAAATAATTTTAAAATAATTTAAAAACATACAAGATAATAACACAAAACAATAATAATAAAAACCTTAAAAGCTAAATACATACAATATATTTTAACATAAATTACATAAAAAAAAGAAGAAAAAATCAAAATGTAAACAAAAGAAAAATTATGTAAAAAACTTACCGCAGATGGAATTGTTTACATTTGCATATTGCAGCAACAATTCTATAGAGGGCGGATTCATATCCACACACACACATTGGCCAGCAATTCGGCCATCATACTTAACCGTACACTAACAAAACGTTCGCGAAAATTTCGTCGCACATCGACGCACTGCACAACCAAAAAAATGCGTACGCGAAGAACAGTTACCGCAAAAATAACACCACAAATTGTATGGACTTTGCTGGGAAAATAACGTAATGAAATTTTTATCTTTTTTCATTTTCCCATTTCTTTTTTTTCTTTATTTTTTTTGTTGCACTTGCACTCGAAGATCACTTCCGCGAAACCAAAACAAATGATGTATATAAATATATACACACGCACGTACATACGATTGCGTATCGCGCCGGTATACACAAATCAATCGTACTCGAATTTCGCGAAGGAAGGGGAGCAGACAAAAAAGATGAGATAAATAATTAAATAAAAAACACTTACCTTTTGGTTCACAATTAAAAAACTAAAAAAAAAGGGGGTGAAAACAAAAAAAAAACCGCACCACACACACGAAACGCAAATTGACCCAGTTTTGGTCAGTGATCAAAACAAACTATTGCACAAAGCAAATTACGCATGTTTCATCTCCCTTTGTTGCTCGTTTGTTATTCGTCATCCTTGTCACCTACATGTAATGTTTCAAATTATTAACTTACAAGATTTTTGTTTCATTCACATGTAGATAGTCAACACACTCGCACTCACACAACACGCAAATCTGATGGCAAAAGAAGTACGACATACTCCAACTGCAATTGAGTACACTTGCGGACGAAAGTCGTCCACCGGGCGGGAGCATGTTCGGAAGTACAACATACTTTATTATTGAAATTATTATCTTTGGCTTGTTAAAACCACAAATTAATTACTTTGCTTGAAATTAAGATAAACTATGTAAATTGAACTTTTAACCTAAATGTAAACGGATTAACATAACGTAGAGTTCAGATTTTGCCTTGTATGACAGTTAATGTAAAACGTAAATATGGAAGTAATTTCCGGATGACGAATAAAGATTTCTCTTTGCTGTAACACTTGAAGAAGGAACAACGTGTTTTTCTTTTAACTCGCATTTTTCTACCCCCGTATTTTACCCTACACAAATTACTAAATTTAAAAAAACCCTACACACCCCAACAGAGGGACACTTGAAGCGGTTGAAACGGGTGTTATTTTCGAAGCATTTGGTTTTTCCCGCTTTCTCGGAAACCGGAGCAAAATATTCCCCAAGTTTGTATGGCGTTTAAAACTGCATAAAACATGCATTTTAGGAAGCTGTAACGCATGTACTTACGGCCCTTAGTTTAGAAATTACAGCGCTTTTTGTGGGACACTTGAAACTGTTGAAACGGGTGTTATTTTCGAAGCATTTGGTTTTTCTCACCTTCTCGGAAACCGGAAAAAATTATTCCCCAGATTTATGCTGTATTCAAACAAGCGAAGAACCGACTTTTTAGGAAGGTATAACATGCCTCCCTGGGGCTCTAAGTTTAGAAATCGCAGCGCTTTTTGTGGGACACTTGAAACGGTTGAAACGGGTGTTATATTCGAAGCATTTGGTTTTTCTCACCTTATCGGAAACCGGAAAAAATTATTCCCCAGCTTTGTGTGGTATTTAAAGCAGCGGGGAACAGGCTTTTTAGAAAAGTGTAAGACACCTCTCTACGGCTCTTCGTTTAGCAATTACAGCGCTTTTTGTGGGACACTTGAAACGGTTGAAACGGGTGTTATTTTCGAAGCATTTGTTTTTTCTCGCTTTCTCGGAAACCGGAACAAAATATTCCACAGGTTTGTATGGCGTTTAAAACTGCATAGAACATGCATTTTAGGAAGGTGTAACGCATGTACTAACGGCCATTAGTTTAGAAATTACACCGCTTTTTGTGGGACACTTGAAGCTGTTGAAACGGGTGTTATTTTCGAAGCATTTGGTTTTTCTCACCTTCTCGGAAATTGGAAAACACCATTCTTCAGCTTTATGAGTTATTCAAAAAAGCGAAGAACCGGCTTTTTAGGAGGGTATAACACACATCCCTAGGGGTCTCGGTTGAGAAATCACAGCGCTTTTTGTGGGACACTTGAAACGGTTGAAACGGGTGTTATTTTCGAAGCATTTGGTTTTTCTCACATTCTCGGAAACCGGAACAAAATATTCCACAGGTTTGTATGGCGTTTAAAACAGCGGAGAACAAGCATTTTAGTAGGGTGTAACACACCTCCCTGGGCTCTTAGTTTAGAAATCACAGCGATTTTGTGGGACACTTGAAGCGGTTGAAACGGGTGTTATTTTCGAAGCATTTGGTTTTTCCCGCTTTCTCGGAAACCGGAGCAAAATATTCCCCATGTTTGTATGGCGTTTAAAACTGCATAGAACATGCATTTTAGGAAGGTGTAACGCATGTACTATTGGCCCTTAGTTTAGAAATTACACCGCTTTTTGTGGGACACTTGAAACTGTTGAAACGGGTGTTATTTTCGAAGCATTTGGTTTTTCTGACCTTCTCGGAAATTGGAAAACACCATTCTTCAGCTTTATGAGTTATTCAAAAAAGCAAAGAACCGGCTTTTTAGGAGCGTGTAACGCACATCTCTAGGGGTCTCGGTTTAGAAATTACAACACTTTTTGTGGGACACTTGAAACGGTTGAAACGTGTGTTATGTTCGAAGCATTTGGTTTTTCTCACCTTATCGGAAACCGGAAAAAGTTATTCCCCAGCTTTGTGTGGTATTTAAAGCAGCGGGGAACAGGCTTTTTAGAAAAGTGTAAGAAACCTCTCTACGGCTCTTCGTTTAGAAATTACAACGCTTTTTGTGGGACACTTGAAACTGTTGAAACGGGTGTAATTTTCGATGCATTTGTTTTTTCTCGCTTTCTCGGAAAACGGAACAAAATATTCCCCAGTTTTGTGTGGTATTTAAAGCACCGGCGAACAGGCATTTTAGAAAGGTGTAACACACCACTCTAGGGCACTTAGTTTAGAAATTACAACGCTTTTTGTGGGACACTTGAAACGGTTGAAACGGGTGTTATTTTCGAAGCATTTGTTTTTTCTCGCTTTCGCGGAAACCGGAACAAAATATTCCACAGGTTTGTATGGCGTTTAAAACAGCGGAGAACAAGCATTTTAGTAGGGTGTAATACTCCTCCCTGGGCTCTTAGATTAGAAACTGCAACACTTTTCGTGGGACAATTGAAACGGTTGAAACGGGTGTTATTTTCGAAGCATTTGGTTTTTCTCACCTTCTCGGAAACCGGAAAAAATTATTCCCCAGATTTATGCTGTATTCAAACAAGCGAAGAACCGACTTTTTAAGAAGGTATAACATGCCTCCCTGGGGCTCTTAGTTTAGAAATCACAGCGCTTTTTGTGGGACACTTGAAACGGTTGAAACGGGTGTTATTTTCGAAGCATTTGGTTTTTCTCACATTCTCGGAAACCGGAACAAAATATTCCACAGGTTTGTATGGCGTTTAAAACAGCGGAGAACAAGCATTTTAGTAGGGTGTAACACACCTCCCTGGCCTCTTAGTTTAGAAATCACAGCGCTTTTGTGGGACACTTGAAGCGGTTGAAACAGGTGTTATTTTCGAAGCATTTGGTTTTTCCCGCTTTCTCGGAAACCGGAGCAAAATATTCCCCATGTTTGTATGGCGTTTAAAACTGCATAGAACATGCATTTTAGGAAGCTGTAACGCATGTACTTATGGCCCTTAGTTTAGAAATTACAGCGCTTTTTGTGGGACACTTGAAACTGTTGAAACGGGTGTTATTTTCGAAGCATTTGATTTTTCTCACCTTCTCGGAAATTGGAAAACACCATTCTTCAGCTTTATGAGTTATTCAAAACAGCGAAGAACAGGCTTTTTAGGAGGGTATAACACACATCCCTAGGGGTCTCGGTTTAGAAATTACAACACTTTTTGTGGGACACTTGAAACGGTTGAAACGTGTGTTATATTCGAAGCATTTGGTTTTTCTCACCTTATCGGAAACCGGAAAATATTATTCCCCAGCTTTGTGTGGTATTTAAAGCAGCGGGGAACAAGCTTTTTAGAAAAGTGTAAGACACCTCTCTACGGCTCTTCGTTTAGAAATTACAGCGCTTTTTGTGGGACACTTGAAACGGTTGAAACGGGTGTTATTTTCGAAGCATTTGTTTTTTCTCGCTTTCTCGGAAACCGGAACAAAATATTCCACAGGTTTGTATGGCGTTTAAAACTGCATAGAACATGCATTTTAGGAAGGTGCAACGCATGTACTAATGGCCATTAGTTTAGAAATTACACCGCTTTTTGTGGGACACTTGAAACTGTTGAAACGGGTGTTATTTTCGAAGCATTTGGTTTTTCTCACCTTCTCAGAAATCGGAAAACACCATTCTTCAGCTTTATGAGTTATTCAAAAAAGCGACGAACCGGCTTTTTAGGAGGGTATAACACACATCCCTAGGGGTCTCGGTTTAGAAATCACAGCGCTTTTTGTGGAACACTTGAAACGGTTGAAACGGGTGTTATTTTCGAAGCATTTGGTTTTTCTCACATTCTCGGAAACCGGAACAAAATATTCCACAGGTTTGTATGGCGTTTAAAACAGCGGAGAACAAGCATTTTAGTAGGGTGTAACACACCTCCCTGGGCTCTTAGTTTAGAAATCACAGCGATTTTGTGGGACACTTGAAGCGGTTGAAACGGGTGTTATTTTCGAAGCATTTGGTTTTTCCCGCTTTCTCGGAAACCGGAGCAAAATATTCCCCATGTTTGTATGGCGTTTAAAACTGCATAGAACATGCATTTTAGGAAGGTGTAACGCATGTACTATTGGCCCTTAGTTTAGAAATTACACCGCTTTTTGTGGGACACTTGAAACTGTTGAAACGGGTGTTATTTTCGAAGCATTTGGTTTTTCTGACCTTCTCGGAAATTGGAAAACACCATTCTTCAGCTTTATGAGTTATTCAAAAAAGCAAAGAACCGGCTTTTTAGGAGCGTATAACGCACATCTCTAGGGGTCTCGGTTTAGAAATTACAACACTTTTTGTGGGACACTTGAAACGGTTGAAACGTGTGTTATGTTCGAAGCATTTGGTTTTTCTCACCTTATCGGAAACCGGAAAAAGTTATTCCCCAGCTTTGTGTGGTATTTAAAGCAGCGGGGAACAGGCTTTTTAGAAAAGTGTAAGAAACCTCTCTACGGCTCTTCGTTTAGAAATTACAACGCTTTTTGTGGGACACTTGAAACTGTTGAAACGGGTGTAATTTTCGATGCATTTGTTTTTTCTCGCTTTCTCGGAAAACGGAACAAAATATTCCCCAGTTTTGTGTGGTATTTAAAGCACCGGCGAACAGGCATTTTAGAAAGGTGTAACACACCACTCTAGGGCACTTAGTTTAGAAATTACAACGCTTTTTGTGGGACACTTGAAACGGTTGAAACGGGTGTTATTTTCGAAGCATTTGTTTTTTCTCGCTTTCTCGGAAACCGGAACAAAATATTCCACAGGTTTGTATGGCGTTTAAAACAGCGGAGAACAAGCATTTTAGTAGGGTGTAATACTCCTCCCTGGGCTCTTAGATTAGAAACTGCAACACTTTTCGTGGGACAATTGAAACGGTTGAAACGGGTGTTATTTTCGAAGCATTTGGTTTTTCTCACCTTCTCGGAAACCGGAAAAAATT
The DNA here is from genome assembly GCA_963966105.1 of Volucella zonaria. NCBI lineage: Eukaryota > Metazoa > Arthropoda > Insecta > Diptera > Syrphidae > Volucella > Volucella zonaria. The sequence goes on along the minus strand of OZ014536.1, from coordinate 1,381,493 downwards.
ATTCCCCAGATTTATGCTGTATTCAAACAAGCGAAGAACCGACTTTTTAAGAAGGTATAACATGCCTCCCTGGGGCTCTTAGTTTAGAAATCACAGCGCTTTTTGTGGGACACTTGAAACGGTTGAAACGGGTGTTATTTTCGAAGCATTTGGTTTTTCTCACATTCTCGGAAACCGGAACAAAATATTCCACAGGTTTGTATGGCGTTTAAAACAGCGGAGAACAAGCATTTTAGTAGGGTGTAACACACCTCCCTGGCCTCTTAGTTTAGAAATCACAGCGCTTTTGTGGGACACTTGAAGCGGTTGAAACAGGTGTTATTTTCGAAGCATTTGGTTTTTCCCGCTTTCTCGGAAACCGGAGCAAAATATTCCCCATGTTTGTATGGCGTTTAAAACTGCATAGAACATGCATTTTAGGAAGCTGTAACGCATGTACTTATGGCCCTTAGTTTAGAAATTACAGCGCTTTTTGTGGGACACTTGAAACTGTTGAAACGGGTGTTATTTTCGAAGCATTTGATTTTTCTCACCTTCTCGGAAATTGGAAAACACCATTCTTCAGCTTTATGAGTTATTCAAAACAGCGAAGAACAGGCTTTTTAGGAGGGTATAACACACATCCCTAGGGGTCTCGGTTTAGAAATTACAACGCTTTTTGTGGGACACTTGAAACGGTTGAAACGTGTGATATATTCGAAGCATTTGGTTTTTCTCACCTTATCGGAAACCGGAAAATATTATTCAACAGCTTTGTGTGGTATTTAAAGCAGCGGGGAACAAGCTTTTTAGAAAAGTGTAAGACACCTCTCTACGGCTCTTCGTTTAGAAATTACAGCGCTTTTTGTGGGACACTTGAAACGGTTGAAACGGGTGTTATTTTCGGAGCATTTGTTTTTTCTCGCTTTCTCGGAAACCGGAACAAAATATTCCACAGGTTTGTATGGCGTTTAAAACTGCATAGAACATGCATTTTAGGAAGGTGCAACGCATGTACTAATGGCCATTAGTTTAGAAATTACACCGCTTTTTGTGGGACACTTGAAACTGTTGAAACGGGTGTTATTTTCGAAGCATTTGGTTTTTCTCACCTTCTCAGAAATCGGAAAACACCATTCTTCAGCTTTATGAGTTATTCAAAAAAGCGACGAACCGGCTTTTTAGGAGGGTATAACACACATCCCTAGGGGTCTCGGTTTAGAAATCACAGCGCTTTTTGTGGAACACTTGAAACGGTTGAAACGGGTGTTATTTTCGAAGCATTTGGTTTTTCTCACATTCTCGGAAACCGGAACAAAATATTCCACAGGTTTGTATGGCGTTTAAAACAGCGGAGAACAAGCATTTTAGTAGGGTGTAACACACCTCCCTGGGCTCTTAGTTTAGAAATCACAGCGATTTTGTGGGACACTTGAAGCGGTTGAAACGGGTGTTATTTTCGAAGCATTTGGTTTTTCCCGCTTTCTCGGAAACCGGAGCAAAATATTCCCCATGTTTGTATGGCGTTTAAAACTGCATAGAACATGCATTTTAGGAAGGTGTAACGCATGTACTAATGGCCCTTAGTTTAGAAATTACACCGCTTTTTGTGGGACACTTGAAACTGTTGAAACGGGTGTTATTTTCGAAGCATTTGGTTTTTCTCACCTTCTCGGAAATTGGAAAACACCATTCTTCAGCTTTATGAGTTATTCAAAAAAGCGAAGAACCGGCTTTTTAGGAGCGTATAACGCACATCTCTAGGGGTCTCGGTTTAGAAATTACAACACTTTTTGTGGGACACTTGAAACGGTTGAAACGTGTGTTATTTTCGAAGCATTTGGTTTTTCTCACCTTCTCGGAAATTGGAAAACACCATTCTTCAGCTTTATGAGTTATTCAAAAAAGCGAAGAACCGGCTTTTTAGGAGCGTATAACGCACATCTCTAGGGGTCTCGGTTTAGAAATTACAACACTTTTTGTGGGACACTTGAAACGGTTGAAACGTGTGTTATGTTCGAAGCATTTGGTTTTTCTCACCTTATCGGAAACCGGAAAAAGTTATTCCCCAGCTTTGTGTGGTATTTAAAGCAGCGGGGAACAGGCTTTTTAGAAAAGTGTAAGACACCTCTCTACGGCTCTTCGTTTAGAAATTACAACGCTTTTTGTGGGACACTTGAAACTGTTGAAACGGGTGTAATTTTCGATGCATTTGTTTTTTCTCGCTTTCTCGGAAAACGGAACAAAATATTCCCCAGTTTTGTGTGGTATTTAAAGCACCGGCGAACAGGCATTTTAGAAAGGTGTAACACACCTCTCTAGGGCACTTAGTTTAGAAATTACAACGCTTTTTGTGGGACACTTGAAACGGTTGAAACGGGTGTTATTTTTGAAGCATTTGTTTTTTCTCGCTTTCTCGGAAACCGGAACAAAATATTCCACAGGTTTGTATGGCGTTTAAAACAGCGGAGAACAAGCATTTTAGTAGGGTGTAACACTCCTCCCTGGGCTCTTAGATTAGAAACTGCAACACTTTTCGTGGGACAATTGAAACGGTTGAAACGGGTGTTATTTTCGAAGCATTTGGTTTTTCTCACCTTCTCGGAAACCGGAAAAAATTATTCCCCAGATTTATGCTGTATTCAAACAAGCGAAGAACCGACTTTTTAAGAAGGTATAACATGCCTCCCTGGGGCTCTTAGTTTAGAAATCACAGCGCTTTTTGTGGGACACTTGAAACGGTTGAAACGGGTGTTATTTTCGAAGCATTTGGTTTTTCTCACATTCTATGGCGTTTAAAACAGCGGAGAACAAGCATTTTAGTAGGGTGTAACACACCTCCCTGGCCTCTTAGTTTAGAAATCACAGCGCTTTTGTGGGACACTTGAAGCGGTTGAAACAGGTGTTATTTTCGAAGCATTTGGTTTTTCCCTCTCTCTCGGAAACCGGAGCAAAATATTCCCCATGTTTGTATGGCGTTTAAAACTGCATAGAACATGCATTTTAGGAAGCTGTAACGCATGTACTTATGGCCCTTAGTTTAGAAATTACAGCGCTTTTTGTGGGACACTTGAAACTGTTGAAACGGGTGTTATTTTCAAAGCATTTGATTTTTCTCACCTTCTCGGAAATTGGAAAACACCATTCTTCAGCTTTACGAGTTATTCAAAACAGCGAAGAACCGGCTTTTTAGGAGGGTATAACACACATCTCTAGGGGTCTCGGTTTAGAAATTACAACACTTTTTGTGGGACACTTGAAACGGTTGAAACGTGTGTTATATTCGAAGCATTTGGTTTTTCTCACCTTATCGGAAACCGGAAAAAATTATTCCCCAGCTTTGTGTGGTATTTAAAGCAGCGGGGAACAGGCTTTTTAGAAAAGTGTAAGACACCTCTCTACGGCTCTTCGTTTAGAAATTACAGCGCTTTTTATGGGACACTTGAAACGGTTGAAACGGGTGTTATTTTCGAAGCATTTGTTTTTTCTCGCTTTCTCGGAAACCGGAACAAAATATTCCACAGGTTTGTATGGCGTTTAAAACAGCGGAGAACAACCATTTTAGTAGGGTGTAACACACCTCCCTGGGCTTTTAGTTTAGAAATCACAGCGATTTTGTGGGACACTTAAAGCGGTTGAAACGGGTGTTATTTTCGAAGCATTTGGTTTTTCCCGCTTTCTCGGAAACCGGAACAAAATATTCCCCATGTTTGTATGGCGTTTAAAACTGCATAGAACATGCATTCTAGGAAGATGTAACGCATGTACTTATGGCCCTTAGTTTAGAAATTACAGCGCTTTTGGTGGGACACTTGAAACTGTTGAAACGGGTGTTATTTTCGAAGCATTTGATTTTTCTCACCTTCTCGGAAATTGGAAAACACCATTCTTCAGCTTTATGAGTTATTCAAAAAAGCGAAGAACCGGCTTTTTAGGAGGGTATAACACACATCTCTAGGGGTCTCGGTTTAGAAATTACAACACTTTTTGTGGGACACTTGAAACGGTTGAAACGTGTGTTATGTTCGAAGCATTTGGTTTTTCTCACCTTATCGGAAACCGGAAAAAGCTATTCCCCAGCTTTGTGTGGTATTTAAAGCAGCGGGGAACAGGCTTTTTAGTAAAGTGTAAGACACCTCTCTACGGCTCTTCGTTTAGAAATCACAACGCTTTTTGTGGGACACTTGAAACTGTTGAAACGGGTGTAATTTTCGATGCATTTGTTTTTTCTCGCTTTCTCGGAAAACGGAACAAAATATTCCCCAGTTTTGTGTGGTATTTAAAGCACCGGCGAACAGGCATTTTAGAAAGGTGTAACACACCTCTCTAGGGCACTTAGTTTAGAAATTACAACGCTTTTTGTGGGACACTTGAAACGGTTGAAACGGGTGTTATTTTTGAAGCATTTGTTTTTTCTCGCTTTCTCGGAAACCGGAACAAAATATTCCACAGGTTTGTATGGCGTTTAAAACAGCGGAGAACAAGCATTTTAGTAGGGTGTAACACTCCTCCCTGGGCTCTTAGATTAGAAACTGCAACACTTTTCGTGGGACAATTGAAACGGTTGAAACGGGTGTTATTTTCGAAGCATTTGGTTTTTCTCACCTTCTCGGAAACCGGAAAAAATTATTCCCCAGATTTATGCTGTATTCAAACAAGCGAAGAACCGACTTTTTAAGAAGGTATAACATGCCTCCCTGGGGCTCTTAGTTTAGAAATCACAGCGCTTTTTGTGGGACACTTGAAACGGTTGAAACGGGTGTTATTTTCGAAGCATTTGGTTTTTCTCACATTCTCGGAAACCGGAACAAAATATTCCACAGGTTTGTATGGCGTTTAAAACAGCGGGAGAACAAGCATTTTAGTAGGGTGTAACACACCTCCCTGGCCTCTTAGTTTAGAAATCACAGCGCTTTTGTGGGACACTTGAAGCGGTTGAAACAGGTGTTATTTTCGAAGCATTTGGTTTTTCCCTCTTTCTCGGAAACCGGAGCAAAATATTCCCCATGTTTGTATGGCGTTTAAAACTGCATAGAACATGCATTTTAGGAAGCTGTAACGCATGTACTTATGGCCCTTAGTTTAGAAATTACAGCGCTTTTTGTGGGACACTTGAAACTGTTGAAACGGGTGTTATTTTCAAAGCATTTGATTTTTCTCACCTTCTCGGAAATTGGAAAACACCATTCTTCAGCTTTACGAGTTATTCAAAACAGCGAAGAACCGGCTTTTTAGGAGGGTATAACACACATCTCTAGGGGTCTCGGTTTAGAAATTACAACACTTTTTGTGGGACACTTGAAACGGTTGAAACGTGTGTTATATTCGAAGCATTTGGTTTTTCTCACCTTATCGGAAACCGGAAAAAATTATTCCCCAGCTTTGTGTGGTATTTAAAGCAGCGGGGAACAGGCTTTTTAGAAAAGTGTAAGACACCTCTCTACGGCTCTTCGTTTAGAAATTACAGCGCTTTTTATGGGACACTTGAAACGGTTGAAACGGGTGTTATTTTCGAAGCATTTGTTTTTTCTCGCTTTCTCGGAAACCGGAACAAAATATTCCACAGGTTTGTATGGCGTTTAAAACAGCGGAGAACAACCATTTTAGTAGGGTGTAACACACCTCCCTGGGCTTTTAGTTTAGAAATCACAGCGATTTTGTGGGACACTTGAAGCGGTTGAAACGGGTGTTATTTTCGAAGCATTTGGTTTTTCCCGCTTTCTCGGAAACCGGAACAAAATATTCCCCATGTTTGTATGGCGTTTTAAAACTGCATAGAACATGCATTCTAGGAAGATGTAACGCATGTACTTATGGCCCTTAGTTTAGAAATTACAGCGCTTTTGGTGGGACACTTGAAACTGTTGAAACGGGTGTTATTTTCGAAGCATTTGATTTTTCTCACCTTCTCGGAAATTGGAAAACACCATTCTTCAGCTTTATGAGTTATTCAAAAAAGCGAAGAACCGGCTTTTTAGGAGGGTATAACACACATCTCTAGGGGTCTCGGTTTAGAAATTACAACACTTTTTGTGGGACACTTGAAACGGTTGAAACGTGTGTTATGTTCGAAGCATTTGGTTTTTCTCACCTTATCGGAAACCGGAAAAAGCTATTCCCCAGCTTTGTGTGGTATTTAAAGCAGCGGGGAACAGGCTTTTTAGTAAAGTGTAAGACACCTCTCTACGGCTCTTCGTTTAGAAATCACAACGCTTTTTGTGGGACACTTGAAACTGTTGAAACGGGTGTTATTTTCGAAGCATTTGTTTTTTCTCGCTTTCTCGGAAAACGGAACAAAATATTCCCCAGTTTTGTGTGGTATTTAAAGTATCGGGGAACAGGCATTTTAGAAAGGTGTAACACACCTCTCTAGGGCACTCAGTTTAGAAATTACAACGCTTTTTGTGGGACACTTGAAACGGTTGAAACGGGTTTTATTTTCGAAGCATTTGTTTTTTCTCGCTTTCTCGGAAACCGGAACAAAATATTCCACAGGTTTGTATGGCGTTTAAAACAGCGGAGAACAAGCATTTTAGTAGGGTGTAACACACCTCCCTGGGCTCTTAGATTAGAAACTGCAACACTTTTCGTGGGACAATTGAAACGGTTGAAACGGGTGTTATTTTCGAATCATTTGGTTTTTCTCACCTTCTCGGAAACCGGAAAAAATTATTCCCCAGGTTTATGCTGTATTCAAACAAGCGAAGAACCAACTTTTTAAGAAGGTATAACATGCCTCCCTGGGGCTCTTAGTTTAGAAATCACAGCGCTTTTTGTGGGACACTTGAAACGGTTGAAACGGGTGTTATTTTCGAAGCATTTGGTTTTTCTCACATTCTCGGAAACCGGAACAAAATATTCCACAGGTTTGTATGGCGTTTAAAACAGCGGAGAACAAGCATTTTAGTAGGGTGTAACACACCTCCCTGGCCTCTTAGTTTAGAAATCACAGCGCTTTTGTGGGACACTTGAAGCGGTTGAAACAGGTGTTATTTTCGAAGCATTTGGTTTTTCCCGCTTTCTCGGAAACCGGAGCAAAATATTCCCCATGTTTGTATGGCGTTTAAAACTGCATAGAACATGCATTTTAGGAAGCTGTAACGCATGTACATATGGAACTTAGTTTAGAAATTACAGCGCTTTTTGCGGGACACTTGAAACTGTTGAAACAGGTGTTATTTTCGAAGCATTTGATTTTTCTCACCTTCTCGGAAATTGGAAAACACCATTCTTCAGCTTTACGAGTTATTCAAAACAGCGAAGAACCGGCTTTTTAGGAGGGTATAACACACATCTCTAGGGGTCTCAGTTTAGAACTTACAACACTTTTTGTGGGACACTTGAAACGGTTGAAACGTGTGTTATATTCGAAGCATTTGGTTTTTCTCACCTTATCGGAAACCGGAAAAAATTATTCCCCAGCTTTGTGTGGTATTTAAAGCAACGGGGAACAGGCTTTTTAGAAAAGTGTAAGACACCTCTCTACGGCTCTTCGTTTAGAAATTACAGCGCTTTTTGTGGGACACTTGAAACGGTTGAAACGGGTGTTATTTTCGCAGCATTTGTTTTTTCTCGCTTTCTCGGAAACCGGAACAAAATATTCCCCAGTTTTGTGTGGTATTTAAAGCACAGTGGAACAGGCATTTTAGAAAGGTGTTACACACCTCACCTTATCGGAAACCGGAAAAAGTTATTCCCCAGATTTGTGTGGTATTTAAAGCAGCGGGGAACAGGCTTTTTAGAAAAGTGTAAGACACCTCTCTACGGCTCTTCGTTTAGAAATTACAACGCTTTTTGTGGGACACTTGAAACTGTTGAAACGGGTGTTATTTTCGAAGCATTTGTTTTTTCTCGCTTTCTCGGAAACCGGAACAAAATATTCCCCAGTTTTGTGTGGTATTTAAAGCACCGGGGAACAGGGTTTTTATAAAGGTGTAACACACCTCTCTGGGGCTTTCAGTTTAGAAATTACAACGCTTTTTGTGGGACACTTGAAATGGTTGAAACGGGTGTTATTTTCGAAGCATTTGTTTTTTCTCGCTTTCTCGGAAACCGGAACAAAATATTCCACAGGTTTGTATGGCGTTTAAAACAGCGGAGAACAAGCATGTTAGTAGGGTGTAACACACCTCCCTGGGCTCTTAGTTTAGAAATCACAGCGATTTTGTGGGACACTTGAAGCGGTTGAAACGGGTGTTATTTACGAAGCATTTGGTTTTTCCCGCTTTCTCGGAAACCGGAGCAAAATATTCCCCATGTTTGTATGGCGTTTACAACTGCATAGAACATGCATTTTAGGAAGGTGTAACGCATGTACTTATGGCCCTTAGTTTAGAAATTACAGCGCTTTTTGTGGGACACTTGAAACTGTTGAAACGGGTGTTATTTTCGAAGCATTTGATTTTTCTCACCTTCTCGGAAATTTTAAAACACCATTCTTCAGCTTTATGAGTTATTCAAAAAAGCGAAGAACCGGCTTTTTAGGAGGGTATAACACACATCTCTAGGGGTCTCGGTTTAGAAATTACAACACTTTTTGTGGGACACTTGAAACGGTTGAAACGTGTGTTATGTTCGAAGCATTTGGTTTTTCTCACCTTATCGGAAACCGGAAAAAGTTATTCCCCAGCTTTGTGTGGTATTTAAAGCAGCGGGGAACAGGCTTTTTAGAAAAGTGTAAGACACCTCTCTACGGCTCTTCGTTTAGAAATTACAGCGCTTTTGTGGGACACTTGAAACTGTTGAAACGGGTGTTATTTTCGAAGCATTTGTTTTTTCTCGCTTTCTCGGAAACCGGAACAAAATATTCCCCAGTTTTGTGTGGTATTTAAAGCACAGTGGAACAGGCATTTTAGAAAGGTGTAACACACCTCACCTTATCGGAAACCGGAAAAAGTTATTCCCCAGCTTTGTATGGTATTTAAAGCAGCGGGGAACAGGCTTTTTAGAAAAGTGTAAGACACCTCTCTACGGCTCTTCGTTTAGAAATTACAACGCTTTTTGTGGGACACTTGAAACTGTTGAAACGGGTGTTATTTTCGAAGCATTTGTTTTTTCTCGCTTTCTCGGAAAACGGAACAAAATATTCCACAGGTTTGTATGGCGTTTAAAACAGCGGAGAACAAGCATTTTAGTAGGGTGTAACACACCTGCCTGGGCTCTTAGTTTAGAAATCACAGCGCTTTTGTGGGACACTTGAAGCGGTTGAAACGGGTGTTATTTTCGAAGCATTTGGTTTTTCCCGCTTTCTCGGAAACCGGAGCAAAATATTCCCCAAGTTTGTATGGCGTTTAAAACTGCATAGAACATGCATTTTAGGAAGGTGTAACGCATGTACTTATGGCCCTTAGTTTGGAAATTACAGCGCTTTTTGTGGGACACTTGAAACGGTTGAAACGGGTGTTATTTTCGAAGCATTTGGCTTTTCTCACATTCTCGGAAACCGGAAAAAACTATTCCCCAGGTTTATGTGGTATTCAAACAAGCGAAAAACCGGCTGTTTAGGGAGGTGCAACAGCCCTCTCGGGGGATCCTAGTTTAGAAATTACAACGCTTTTTGTGGGAAACTTGAAACGTTTGAAACGGGTGTTATTTTCGAAGCAATTGGTTTTTCTCACCTTTTCGGAAACCTGAGCAAAATATTCCCCAGGTTTGTGTGGTACTTAAAGCACCGAGGAACAGGCTTTTTAGAAAGGTGTAACGCACCTCTCTAGGGCTCTTAGTTTAGAAATTACAGCACTTTTTGTGGGACACTTGAATCGGTTGAAACTGGTGTTATTTTCGAAGAATTTGGTTTTTCTCACCTTCTCGGAAACCGGAAAAAATTATTCCCCAGTTTTGTGTGGTATTTAAAGCACCGGGGAACAGGCTTTTTAGAAAGGTGTAACACACCTCTCTGGGGCTCTTAGGTTAGAAACTGCAACACTTTTCGTGGGACAATTGAAACGGTTGAAACGGGTGTTATTTTCGAAGCATTTGGTTTTTCTCACCTTCTCGGAAACCGGAAAAAATTATTCCCCAGATTTATGCTGTATTCAAACAAGCGAAGAACCGGCTTTTTAGGAAGGTATAACATGCCTCCCTGGGGCTCTTAGTTTAGAAATCACAGCGCTTTTTGTGGGACACTTGAAACGGTTGAAACGGGTGTTATTTTCGAAGCATTTGGTTTTTCTCACATTCTCGGAAACCGGAAAAAACTATTCCCCAGGTTTATGTGGTATTCAAACAAGCGAAGAACCGACTTTCTAGGGAGGTGCAACACCCCTCCCGAGGGATCTTAGTTTAGAAATTACAACGCTTTTTGTGGGACACTTGAAACGTTTGAAACGGGTGTTATTTTCGAAGCATTTGGTTTTTCTCACATTCTCGGAAACCTGAGCAAAATATTCCCCAGGTTTGTATGGTATTTAAAGTACCGAGGAACAGGCTTTTTAGAAAGGTTGTGGCGTGCATCCATTTAAATGCCTCTTGACAACAAAGAACTTAGTACGTCACTTTTCCAGCAACATGTTGCTTAGAATATGCAAAAGCGTTGACATGTCTCATTGAGCTAAGATTTTAGTACAGAAAATGGAGTATTTAAGCTAAGCCCTGTGTGCTTGCGCTCTTTTCTAATTCAGTGCTAGTCTTATCACCACGGATCGAACATAAGATCGTAAGTGTTGGATTGAGAGTGCTTCTCGATTTTTTTTCCTTAAACATATTCTTTTTTAGAAGTATATACCATACTTCGTATCGTTTCGTATCACATATAGAAAGTGCTCAGAAAATAAAATAAATCAAAATCTGTGGTGAAGAACTCAATTTAGGTAAAAATGTGAATCCCCTTAATCACAAAATTAATAAGATTTCGTTATTTCTTTAGAAAACTGCGGATGGCTATTGGTAAAGCAATTCATGCGGTACATTTGTGTCACATCAGGATACAGTTACCTAGCGGCCGTAAATAACGGAACATATAGACCAAGCTTTACCAAGGCATCCGCAGACTTTTAGTGACCTAGTGGATTTTTTATAACCTACATACAAAAAAAAAACAGAAAGGAACGTACCTAACCTACTATAGCACATCGAAACTATCAGACATACATGTATACGGAGTTACATACATCGATACAGAAAAATAGTGTTATTTAATATTCAAACGGCGTATCAAAATATAAAAGACCCAAGTCCAGCTGTAAAACCACTCGAATTAAGTCATACATACATATGTACGAGTATGTGCACCTAGAATGTTCTAATGTAAAATTCATCTGGATCAAGTGATCAAATCAAAAACCAATTCAGTGTATCCATAGTGCTAAGTACCTCCTATATTGTTTCTTATTACCAATAATTACGATTCAATCGATTTATAAAATACTAGCTACGTCAATTTAATCTTCCAAGTTGTATAACCTTTTTGTATCACCTATCTATTCACGTGACCTGTTTAAAACTTAACCTAGATTAACCTAACCAATCTTGTCTTAAGAACGTACTATCCTAAATTCATTATTAAAATTATCTACTTCTACTTAATATACTTTGATTTGAAATGTTAGAAAAACAAAAACTTAAGAAAAACCTATAAAATTGTTTAACGTAAAGATTACCTTATTGTATTTAATCTTAAGGCCTAAGAATAGATTTAAATATTGAGTAACTAATTACACAATCAACCAATGAAAGCAGAAAGCAGGGATTTGTGCACAAATTTCGACGCTGCAATTACCATCGAGATCAAAAACCGTGAGTACCAATTTGGTTTACAAAAATTTATTCTTTGGCTTTTAAAAAAATGTATATTGTAACTTGTAACTTACTTATATATATATTCTACTTATATCTAAATTATTACCTACATTCATTTGTACTATATATTCTAACTTCCGTATTACTCAATCTTATTTAAACTCGACACATGTACACACGTACATGCACATACCTATCAAATTAAGCGTATCGTATGTATTTTTACCAAGTTGATCTGAAATCTCATATGAATTACATTATTTGAAATACAATGCTTATAGTTTCCGTGTAATCATGCATTAACCTTTCTTTTTTTGTTGAAACGTGCAATATGATTTGTGCTCAAGAAGAAGGAGAATCTCTTGAATTTATCCTGCGAGATCCCAAGGTGAAAATGACAGCTCGTTCTTACAGGCCTAGTCTGTAGGCCAGCTTTCTCCGCATGTCAATACACCGACGACATAATTAAGACAAGATACCAGTAGTTTACATTACCTCTTTAGCATTTTCACTCCATCCAAGTTTTAAACCATATTTGACAATAGCCTTATTACGCACATCCAAAACGTGTGATATCCTTTGGTATGCAAGGAACAAAGTCCTCTTTCTATCTTCCCTTCACCTTCACCCATAGGTGACAATGTTTACCCCTCTTGGCATGATTTTTTTTTGTAGGCCAACAAGCAGCAAGTACCCCCCCTCCGACGAGCTAATTGCCGTGCGTCCGCAAGCATGCCAACCGCTGCTTTCAAGTGAGAACTCTTTCATCTTATCTCACCCTGGCGGGTTACTACTATTAACTACGTAGGTAACCCTAGTATACTACTACAAAATGGCGCCCAACGTGGGGCACGAAGTAAAGAGACACAAATCTGATGTCCTTACAAGATCGCCCTAAAATGTGGTCCAGAGATACCAAGTTCCGAACCTTCGTTCTTGATATCCGGAATTACGAGAACATCCTTCGTACCACACCACTTATTTCAAGTTTTCTTGCGGAAGCTTCTATAACGTTCATATGTTTTCTATAAGATACTTTTTAGGTATTTGAAAGACAACAATTAACTGAAGAAACAGCAAAGTTAAAGTTTCGATTGTTGGCAAAAACACTTTCGATATTTTAGAGGTTCTTGATTTTCTGAGTCGTTGACGAATTCGCTCAATAGTCCAGAGATCAGAAACCGATTTTATTACACATTGGAATAAGCTGTTCTTCAACTATGCATATCATTTTACCTTTCTCTATACTCACTCCTTTTCTTCTTTGACTTTTAAACTATTTCTTGTCAACCACAACTTCTTGAACACTGAAAAATCTTACGCACGTCTCAACTCAGTCAATTAATTTTATTTCGAAACAAAATTTTAGTTATTCGTTTTTTTTCCTCTTCCCATATTAAATTTTGTTTAGTTTGCTTAAAAAAAAAAAATAAATAATAATGAATCAAAGTAATCGAACTAGTGGAACTGTTCCTAAGCAGAAGAATAGATCCACTCGCTCACAGTCTCACCGTAATGCAGACACACCCCTTTTAAATATAACAAACAACTTCAAACCGGTTACCCACTCACCCCCTGGATCAACGCCATTGTCTCCTGATCGTCCTCTAAATTTTTCGAATTCCCAATTAGACAATAGTCCTAATGAAATCTTATCTCGTAACAGTCAAGCTCCGAATTTCGTTCCCACAACTCATACTGTTACCAATACTTCAACAACTGTCACTGTAACAAGTGTAGCGAACCCAATTGTTTCGTCACAGATTGACCAGCTATACAGTGGAAATGTTGTGCAAAATTTACCTCCTCGAACTCAGCAGGTGCATAATTTTCTTCATGTTGGACATGCAAACATGTCTAATTCAGCTAGCAACATTCCACCAGCTGATCCTCTTACACAGCAGTTCATTCTAGGTAGTGGAACCAAAACGAAACAGTTGGAAAAACATATAAAACATGTTGTAAATGAAACACTTGAGAATTTGTTACCATCACTGATTAAAGATAACATTGAGAAAGCTATGCAACCACTGTTAAATGCTCGTTTAACTACAAATGAATCTATTCAGAATCCACCTTTGAACACTCAGTACATGCAACAGAACACGAATGATTTCTTGCACAATATTCGATCAGCACAGGATGAATTATCAAACGCTGATTCTTACGTAAGCTTCAGAGCAAATGGACATTTGCCAAACGAAAGACTTAGTCACCCAAGGTCATTCGATGGATCAACATTTCGTCTAGACCGTTGGGGACTTAAATATGATGGATCTACAAAAACCATGTCCGTTGAAGATTTTGTCTTCAGAGTAGACATGTTGAAAAACAATTACAACTGCTCTTGGAGCGATGTTCTAATGAATTTTCATCATTTGCTAACTGGCGTTGCACAGGATTGGTACTGGCAATTTCTTCGAGGTAATCCTCGAGGTGATTGGCCAAATCTACGTAGTGCTTTGGTAAGGCAATTCCGGAATCATGAAAATGATTTCGAAATCATTAAACAAATAATGGACAGGCGACAATTACCTCGGGAGAACTTCGAAGACTTTTTCAGTGCAATAATGCAATTGAAAAGTCAACTGAGAACACCAATGAAAGACAAAGACCTCGTAGAGATACTCAGAACCAATATTAGTCCTAAGTTAATAAATCTCATTTATCCCATGAAGATCTACTCGCTTGACCACTTCAAGGATGAATGCAGAAAAACTGAACGGATGTTACAATCTCGATATGTAATGCAAAATAGAACTAATCTTTACCATTCCCTTCATGAGATTATAAATCCTAATGACGAAAACACTTTTGCTGACAAAGAACCAGATATCTCAGTCATATCCAGTTTGAAAAGCAGTGTCACAAATACAAGCGCCCGAACGGGTAAAACTTTATCTCAGCGCCTGTCTACTTGTTGTAATTGCAAGCGGCAAGGGCATTTATTCACAGATTGTCCGTCACAAGTTAACAGACTTTTCTGTTATAAATGTGGTGCTGATGGAGTAACAGTAGTCAGCTGTGTTCAGTGTAATCCGCAACTGGAAAACTTAAAAACGAGCGGGACAAAGTCTGGGGAGTCTCGTTCGACTCAGACCTACCCAGAGTAAAAATGATGGATGCATGTACGAATACAAACTTAAATTTAGATTATGAGACAACACCAATACATAATCAAAAATTTGTGAACCATACTTCAAGTAAAAACATAGAAAGCAAAAAGTATAATTTTCGTAATCTTTCATATGAGGAAAGGTTGAAGCAATACAATCAAGTTCGTTCAAAATTCATGAGAATTGAAGAACTTAAAACTGTGCAGGATTTAAATAAGTACTATAGAACCCGCTTACGTTTTAAAAAACGGAAAATTTTCAAGCAAATCCTTTGCAACTCAATCCTCAACAGTGAGCACGATAGTCGGCCATACGCTACCGTTAAAATTAGTGATAAAGAAATGATCGGATTGCTAGATAGTGGAGCTAGTGTCTCATGCTTGGGAAAAGACTGCTTAGACGTTGTGAAACAATTAAAGATTCCAATCTTGAAGTTTTCTTCATTTGTAAAGACCGCAGATGGCAATCATCAGTCTATAGTGGTCCGAGTTAACATAGATATAGAATACAATGGCCAGCATGAAAAGCTAGACCTCTATTTAATTCCATCATTATCACAACCTCTTTATCTAGGCATCGACTTTTGGCAGAAGTTCAGTATTGCACCTCATATCGTTAGCGAGTTATCTGATGTATTGATTTCCGATAAAAATAAAAAAGAAGATGGTCGAAAAAAAATGTATCTTACCAACTCAGAGAGTGTTCAACTAGAACGGATAGTTTCGAAATTTCCCTCTTTCTCAGAACTAGGCTTAGGAAAAACATCTATCGAAACTCATGTGATTGATACTGGCAACGCTGAGCCGGTCAAGCAAAGACATTTTCCGGTGTCGCCTGCAATCCAGGAGATGATATACTCTGAATTAGATCGTATGCTTTCTTTGGGAGTGATTGAAGAGAGTTCCAGTTCTTGGAGCTCACCCATAATCCTGATAAGGAAACCAGGAAAAAACCGCTTGTGCTTGGACTCTCGCAAACTGAACTCGCTTTCAAAGAAAGATGCGTATCCGCTTCCACATATAGAGGGCATGCTGAGCCGCCTACAAGATACACGTTATATAAGTAGCGTGGATCTTAAAGACGCGTTCTGGCAGATTCCTCTAGAGGAAGCGTCAAGAGAGAAAACGGCATTCACTGTGCCAGGTAGACCACTCTATCAATTTACCGTCATGCCTTTTGGGTTGTGTAACGCAGCTCAGAGGATGTGCCGGTTAATGGATAAAGTGATCCCTAGCGCACTGAGGGAACGTGTTTTCGTTTATCTTGATGATTTGCTGATCATCTCAAAGGATTTCAAAAGTCACCTGGAGATCCTTGAAAAAGTCGCGGATTGTCTCCGAAAATCAGGGTTAACGATCAATGTAGAAAAGTCATGCTTCTGTTTTCGAGAACTGAAATATTTAGGGTACATCGTTGGAGATGGACACATCAAACCAGATCCAAATAAAGTGTCGGCTATAGAAGACTTTCCGGTGCCAACATCACAAAAGCAAGTTCGTCGTTTCATGGGCTTATGTGGCTGGTACCGTCGATTTATTAACAATTTTGCATCTATAGCTGGTCCACTAACAGATACTTTAAAGAATGCCAATAAATTTTTGATGAGCCCCAATGCTCTTAATTCGTTTAACTCTCTAAAGACAGCTTTAGTTTCAGCGCCATTGCTTTCAAATCCAGATTTTTCGAAAACTTTTCTCATCCAATGCGACTCATCAAGTTATAGCATAGGAGCAGTCTTATTTCAATATGACGAAGAAAATAATGAAAAACCAATAGCATTCTTTTCGCAAAAACTCAATACCTGTCAACGCAACTATAGCGTGACAGAGCAAGAATGCTATGCGGCTATACAAGCGGTAAAAAAATTTCGAGCATATGTAAAAGGTTCATCTTTCACCATCATAACAGACCACGCTAGCTTAAGATGGCTCACGAGCCTGAAAGACTTGAGTGGCAGGTTAGCGAGGTGGTCCCTGAAGCTACAAGCCTTCACATTTGATATTCAGCATAGAAAAGGAGCTCAAAACGTGGTACCAGATGTACTATCCCGTGCTTTCGAAGAGCCTAAGGTAGAAGAATTGGTCCACCCTTGTATTGATCTTGACTCCCCTGAACTTCAGTCACCAGAATACTTGCAACTGGTCGCAAAGTTTTCAGATAATCAAAACAGCTTTCCTGATTTAAAGCTAAGAAATGGTATAGTATATAAAAAATCATCTTGTTCTGACCGCGAGCTTGAATCTGAATTCCAGTGGAGACTCTGGGTACCGTCAAAACTTACGACATCCATCATAGAAAATTTTCACCAACCTCCAAACTGTTCACACGGAGGAATGACGAAAACGCTCGCCAAGATCAGAGACCTTTTCTATTGGCCTAAAATGGCAGTACAAATACGACAGTTCATCCGTGATTGCTCAATGTGTAAAGAAAATAAACCTTCCAATAGCACCTTACGGCCTCCGATGGGATCACGTCACGAAATCGATCGCCCATTTCAAAAATTATACATTGACTTTATGGGACCATATCCGAGAACAAAACGTGGTAATGCGTTTATCTTTGTAGTGCTTGATGGGTTTTCCAAGTATGTCTTACTAAAGGCAATGCGTAAAGCTAACACCAGCGCAGTAGTAGATTGCTTGAAGCATAGTGTTTTCCATCAGTATGGCGTGCCTGAATTTGTTCACAGCGACAATGGCAAACATTTTACTTCGAAAGAGTTTCAAATGTTTTTGCAACAATACGGATGTACTCATATCCGAAACGCGGTTTACTCTCCACAGGCAAATGCTTCGGAAAGAGTAAACCAATCCATTCTGTCATCCATTAGAAGTTATGTGAGCGAGGATCAGAAAGATTGGGATAATCATCTGTCCGAAATCCAACAAGCCTTGTGCACGTCAGTCCACCAATCTACGGGTACGACGCCTTATTATTGTCTGTATGGTCAGCATATGAGTACGCATGCAAGCACGTACAAGCTGCTGCGGAATTTGAAAGCATTAGGAGATGGAGAACTTCTTTGTTTAGCACCAAACGATAAACTTGCGATCATACGCGAGAAAATAAAAGGTCATAATAAAAGTGCTTATGATAGAAATGCTAAATCATACAACCTCAGAAGTTCCAACAGATCCTTCTGTCCCGGAGAGGTTGTGTTCAGAAGAAACTTCATTTTAAGTGACAAAGGAAAGCATATGAACTCAAAATTGTGTGCTAAATTTTTGAGATGTAGAATTGTTAAAGCGATAGGGACATCTATGTGCGAGATAGAGGATTTGGATGGAAAAAGAGTTGCTCTTTACCACGCCAAAGATATTCGTAAATGACATCAGAACGAAGTTACCATAAATTCATTTCAGGGTCATGGGTCGACATCGGAAAAAAAAAAATACTATCCACAAAAAAGAAAAAAGTTCACATTTCAATGTACAACGTTTTTCGTGTCTTTCGTACACACATAGTGCATCCAAAATTCACGACTTTGTGGCGTGCATCCATTTAAATGTGTTTTAAAGCCTCTTGACAACAAAGAACTTAGTACGTCACTTTAACAGCAACATGTTGCTTAGAATATGCAAAAGCGTTGACATGTAAACGCAGTCTCCATTGAACTTAGATTTTAGTACAGAAAATGGAGTATTTAAGCTAAGCCCTGTGTGCTTGCGCTCTTTTCTAGTTCAGTGCTAGTCTTATCACCACGGATCGAACATAAGATCGTAAGTGTTGGATTGAGAGTGCTTCTCGATTTTTTTTTCCTTAAACATATTCTTTTTTAGAAGTATATACCATACTTCGTATCGTTTCGTATCACATATAGAAAGTGCTCAGAAAATAAAATAAATCAAAATCTGTGGTGAAGAACTCAATTTAGGTAAAAATGTGAATCCCCTTAATCACAAAATTAATAAGATTTCGTTATTTCTTTAGAAAACTGCGGATGGCTATTGGTAAAGCAATTCATGCGGTACATTTGTGTCACATCAGGATGCAGTTACCTAGCGGCCGTAAATAACGGAACATATAGACCAAGCTTTACCAAGGCATCCGCAGACTTTCAGTGACCTAGTGGATTTTTTATAACCTACATACAAAAAAAAAACAGAAAGGAACGTACCTAACCTACTATAGCACATCGAAACTATCAGACATACATATATACGGAGTTACATACATCGATACAGAAAAATAGTGTTATTTAATATTCAAACGGCGTATCAAAATATAAAAGACCCAAGTCCAGCTGTAAAACCACTCGAATTAAGTCATACATACATATGTACAAGTATGTGCACCTAGCATGTTCTAATATCTATTCACGTGACCTGTTTAAAACTTAACCTAGATTAACCTAACCAAACTTGTCTTAAGAACGTACTATCCTAAATTCATTATTAAAATTATCTACTTCTACTTAATATACTTTGATTTGAAATGTTAGAAAAACAAAAACTTAAGAAAAACCTATAAAATTGTTTAACGTAAAGATTACTTTATTGTATTTAATCTTAAGGCCTAAGAATAGATTTAAATATTGAGTAACTAATTACACAATCAACCAATGAAAGCAGAAAGCAGGGATTTGTGCACAAATTTCGACGCTGCAATTACCATCGAGATCAAAAACCGTGAGTACCAATTTGGTTTACAAAAATTTATTCTTTGGCTTTTAAAAAAATGTATATTGTAACTTGTAACTTACTTATATATATATTCTACTTATATCTAAATTATTACCTACATTCATTTGTATTATATATTCTAACTTCCGTATTACTCAATCTTATTTAAACTCGACACATGTACAAACGTACATGCACATACCTATCAAATTAAGCGTATCGTATGTATTTTTACCAAGTTGATCTGAAATCTCATATGAATTACATTATTTGAAATACAATGCTTATAGTTGCCGTGTAATCATGCATTAACCTTTCTTTTTTTTGTTGAAACGTGCAATATGATTTGTGCTCAAGAAGAAGGAGAATCTCTTGGATTTATCCTGCGAGATCCCAAGGTGAAAATGACAGCTCGTTCTTACAGGCCTAGTCTGTAGGCCAGCTTTCTCCGCATGTCAATACACCGACGACATAATTAAGACAAGATACCAGTAGTTTACATTACCTCTTTAGCACTTTCACTCCATCCAAGTTTTAAACCATATTTGACAATAGCCTTATTACGCACATCCAAAACGTGCGATATCCTTTGGTATGCAAGGAACAAAGTCCTCTTTCTATCTTCCCTTCACCTTAACCCATAGGTGACAATGTTTACCCCTCTTGGCATGATATTTTTTTGTAGGCCAACAAGCAGCAAGTACCCCCCCTCCGACGAGCTAATTGCCGTGCGTCCGCAAGCATGCCAACCGCTGCTTTCAAGTGAGAACTCTTTCATCTTATCTCACCCTGGCGGGTTACTACTATTAACTACGTAGGTAACCCTAGTATACTACTACAAGGTGTAACATACCTCTCTAGGGCTCTTAGTTTAGAAATTACTTGCTTGCTTCTGTGGTGAGATGTAGGAAGCAAATTGCAGTGGCTAATGGTAATGCCATATTTCTTTTCGAAGAAATTTGAGATCCAATCAACATCAGCGTTTGGGGGGGTGCCTGTGATAAGAAGCGTAGTGACCAACTGCTTCTTCGAAGCAAGCTTATCAAGTCTACGTTGCCATTTGGAAGGTGTCCATGTTGAATTAAAATGACTGATAAGCTTCCGTGGGGCAGCGATTGGAGCAGCTGACATAGAAATATTTTCAGGAATCAGTGTGTTGAACCGTCCGCAGATGACTTATATGTGGGGGTGAGCGTGAATATACTTCAGGTTCTATTAATTCAGCCATGAGTGATGTATTGTAGGAACATTCTGGTGAGGCTGCGGCAAGTTTCGTGTATCAACGATTTTGCTGTTTATTGTTGCGATGTGATGTTCAATATCGCATACGAGGGATCGAGTCGCAGTAAGTTCGTCGCCGACATCGTTCACTTTATCGAAGATAACTTCGAGCATGGGATCACAGTGTTTGGGAGAGAGTTGGTTGTGTGACGAGGACTGAAAATGAATGTCTATGTCGTCACGCAGGAAGTTTATCATTTCGCAGGTTTTTTGGTTGGAGATAACCTGCGCAGAACACATAGCTTTAATGACAATCAATACTTTATAGAGGTGACGTAAGGGAGTTTCTTCATTCCTGGATCTCCCGGAGTCTAACTCGATTTTGAATGTATTACATCGGCTGAGTTCTGCACTGAGTTACGTAACTCTTCAACACTTTTAACACTGTTTTCTATTACCGAAATTTTATCCGTAATCTTTTTGGCGAGTGCGTCCTGGTAGGAGTCATTTCAATCACTTAGGCATTTTATTGCCAAAAGCACGTGTGAAAGCGAGATACTCTTACACTCATCACAGAAGAAAAGTAGGTTATCGGAAAATTCTTTAATAAACACCGTGTTTCTTTTATTTAACCCGACACAAACGGCATGAAAGGCGTTCCCACAAATGCCCTTGCAAGCTACCCAGTCAGCATTGCTGTCATCGATTACACAATTGGCTATTCCGCAAGACATATTCAAATTGGTTGTGTAGGTCAGTGAGGGTATATACGAGTATATAGGTCGAGTAATTATTTTTTTTTATTTATTTATTATTTTTTTTTATTTTTTTTTTTTTTGTAGAAAGGGGCTTTTATTTGCACTGAAATCTGCCAGTAGACAAAAAAAATTATGAATTCGAGCACTGGGGGTTATTAAACGGAAAATGCAATTTAACGAGATTTATAAACACGTCTAACTGGTTGGAGTCGCAATGAACAATAATGAGAGTGTGCAACCTTTCACAGAGATGTTCTTGAAAATTCGGTTGGATCCGATCGCCAAAGCAACTCAAGCCTCCGATGCATGACCATCCTCTTTCCCCGTTGATGCGGTGTTAACACCGCATATTATTAGTATTACTGCCACTAGGACTTCTCTGTCGCTGTTGATTCCGAGCTTGTCCCCTTCATTCGAATGCCCTCTGTCCTTGTTGCCTACACGTAAAGCACTTTCAACTTCTCTTAACCGGACAATCTTTCTTGATGTGATATGAAAATGTCAGACCCATAACACTTTTTCCCTCTGTTTTCCAACTTCACTGGTTGCCTTCCACTTGCTAGGCGCAGGCCGGTTCCTAAGTTTGATGACTGGGAGTAAGGCTATTTGATTTTCTCGTATACTCTAGTCTGAACTTTGAGTTCGCCCACAGTTCTTGCTTGATACAGCACCGTTTTGTTAAGCTTGGAATCCTGAATGCCGTCGGCGAAATAGGTGATCAAGCTCTCTTCATCTAACGCGATTTGCTTACCCATTTCCATCAACCTGTAGACGTACTCCATATACGTTTCTGTTGGCTTCTTGCGGCGACTTTGAAGCTTCCGATGAACATCAGCAGCAGATACCTGGCATCCAAAATCACGTACTAGTGCAGCTTTTAGTGAGCTCCAATTTCTGATACTCGTCTGACTACGAATAAATAGTTTTGAGGTCCCTTTTAGTAGTTGTCGATGGTGTCCGCATTTGCCTCGAAGTCTTCCACCCAATGTTCCACGCTCGGATATCCGATGTCGTCGAGTGCGAGAAAAGAATCTTCCACGTAGCGAAGAGTGAACGCACTTCTTTCCCTAGTCAAGTTTCCTCCGACGTCCCCCTCGTCTATCGAATCCTCCGATTCAACCTCTACCTCGCGCGCCAACTCGTGATACTCTATGAGCCTGTCCTGTAATACCGTCTTTAGTCCCGTAGTCGGTAAGTTAACCTGTCCTAAGTGTTTCTGAGTCACTCTACTGTCAAAGCTAATATCGTTTCTAAATTTATCTTAATACAATATTTAAATTTCTAAGCAAAAAAAAATACAATTTAGGATAAAAAAAAAACTAAAAATACCAAATGCGCCAAATAACTCTTTTCGTTTTCTTCAGTGCCCCTTCACACAGTTAAAGTTGTTTAAATGCTACTAATCCTTTGTTCGCCACACGCTGGTCTTTCTCTCCTTCAGTCATGTTGGGACATACAAAAGCGATGCGGTTGAAAATGTATCTTTGTTCGATAATTTGACGACTATCCGAAAACGTTTTTTTTTTCACACACTATCGCCTTTGCGTTGCTACCACTTTCTTTTTTAACTATTACTTTTTCCACCGGTTCAATCCCGGACGAGCCGCCAATTTGTGGGATTTTTATTTCAAACAAAATATTTTCAACAAAAATTATAAATGTACTGTATTTTCAACAAAAATTATCTTTAAGTTTGGCGACTTCATTGCTCGACGGTTGTATTCAGACTGTGCTTACGTTGGATCGTTTGTCATGTACTCTCTGTGGTTCCCTAACCGTCCCGTTGTTGTAAAGCAGTGTGTTGTATATAATCTGTTTCTTGTACCTTACTTCGTAACGTGGTGTTTTGGCGTATGTTTTACTACGGTGCGTAGTAAATTTTGTTTAAATGTAGTATTAAACAAAATAAAAAAAAATAAATTTAAATCAAAATATTACCAGTATTATCAAACACAGTTCTTATTCCCGAACAGGCGGTCCTAGCTGCTTTTACTGATGTCCATTGCAAAAAAATAAGTGCAACTGGGATATGCGTGGAATGTTTTTTACTAGTTTCCAGTTTTCGTCTAAATTGTATAACAAAGAATGCTTTTCGATCTGTTCAGATGCATAAAGTACATTTGAACTCCATTTATGTTATTTTGTGCACATTGATAAAATGAAAATGCATCGGGAATAATAGCGTTTTTGGATTTCGTTATCTGCCAGACTTTTCTTTTGTAACTACTCCGACTCCACCGGCGGCACCCTTTCCATGTGAGCTGGCAAAAAAAAATTCCATTCTATTTAGGAACATCCTAATTGTTTTATAAAGTCAACTAAGCTTGTTAACATAAATTTGTCTTTAAATTGAGAGCAGTTGCCATCAGTAAAAATAAATACAATATTTTTGGAAAACATCTGTTGAACACCATTCAAAAACTTAAAATATAATATAAAACATTTTTTCTTTTTGGAAATACCATTGTGAATTATATTCAACTTAACGAAACATGTTTGTAATTGACATAACATAATGTAATATAATATTATGTAAATAAACATAAAGAAAAAAAAAAAGCTTATAAATTAAGATTTTTCAAAGATCAATAAAGTACTTGCAGTAAGAGAACCGAAGTTGCAGTATATATTGCGGAATACGTATAAAGACTTTTTTTTTTACAGAACGAAAACCGTACTTAACATTTTTGGTTCATCAAGCCGGATTATCCAGTGACAGTGTGTTATCTGCATTTTGTAGAAAAAAAATATAATAATTTTGTGACATTTTTCTTGAGAAAAAAAAAAAATGCAATAAAAAACCTAATTTTTTGTGAAACATTCTAACATTTTTCTTGAAACATTCTAACGTTAGAACTTTAATCTTGTGAGTTTTGATGTCAAACTGTTTGCAGCGTCGTTTAATCACAATAGTTGTCTAAGAACAGAAAACCAGGTTCCCGCGTCGTGCAATTAGTTGTCTGAGCAAAAAACCAAGGCTTGCCCTTTTATATACATACATTTGCCTTTATACCATTTTTAATATGAATGCTGAAGAATTCAAATTGTTAAAGAATTCATTAGCCATAATTTGCGCTGATTTCACAATTACCATCAAAATGCCTTCAATAATGAAAAGATAGCTGGGGCTACTGCTAGGGGCGAAATAAGTTTTATTGAAGATTATCAAACGGTTTTCAATGTTATTAGGGAAACTTACCTGGAGTATAAGACAGTTTTGCTTGATGTTACCGGTTGAGGTACCGTTCATTCATCTACGGTTCAAAATGAGTTACGTCTGCCCAAAATCAACCTGCCAACGTTTTCGAGCAGTTCATAACTGCGGACTTTCCACGGCATCTTTGAACCCTTAGTGCATAAAAATTCTTCCTTAACTGAAGTTCAAAAGCTACACCACTTGAAGTCGAGTCTTTCCGGGGAAGCCGAACGTCTACTCCATCATCTAAGCATAGATAAGGGTAACTATGAGAAGCCATGGGGGATTCTTACTTCGCGATATGACCATAAACGAATTTTAGTAAACGCTCAGTTAAAGGTATTTTTCAATCAAAGGGTTTTACAAACCGAAACTGCTGCAAGAGTGAAGCAATTGTTAGGTGTTTCCACAGAATGTATTCATTCTATCAAAAATCTAGGTGTTAAGAGAGCGGATTGGGATACAATTTTTATTTATATCATCTTGCAGAAGCTTTCACCCATAACTCAACAGCATTGGGAAGAAAAACTAGGATCAGGCAAAGAGTTACCAACCTTCAAGTATTTTTCTGAATTTCTGGAAACGAGATTCCGGACGTTGGAAGCGGTGGAGCATCAAAAGCCGAAATCCAGCCAGGGTTCAAAAGGTTCTGGAATTAAAAATTCATTCCACATTAGGCAAGGACAGAGGGAAGAGTATAAATGCAAGGTGTGTAGCAAGGGGCAACGATCGCTGCGTAAGTGTAGCCAATTTTACAAAATGAGTCCTATAGAGGCGTGCAATACTGTTAGGAAAATTGGGGTCTGTTACAATTGCCTTGCTTATAGCCACTCTACGCTGCAACGTTCTAGCCAGGCACGGTACTACAACTGCCAACAAAAACAACACACACTCTTGCACTATTCTCCTACACAAAAACAAACTAACAATATTCCAGAAAATACGGATTCACAGCCAAATACTTATACACAATCATATCACATTTACACTTATCCACCTACACTAGAACAATCTAACACAATACCCCCAACAGCCGACACAAATACCTCTCACTCTAGCACTGTAGATAACCCTTCTAATATCCGTCCTGTAAACACATACTTCACACAAAATATTTTAAATTCGCAGGTTTTGCTAGCTACTGCCGTGATTAAGGTCAAGTCATCTAGGGGAATTTATTTCAATTTTAGAGCATTGATTGATTTTAAATCTGAGGACAAGAAGTACGTTAGTTGAAGTGTCAGGGCTAAGAAAGATCAGGAGTGGATCATGCAACAAGTGATTGGAATCCAGCACTCGAACCTTCGTATTCAAGTCTCTGACTGGCGTTTTCCAGACCAAACGACTGACAATCAATAACTGGAAACACCTCAACGGCTTAGAATTAGCAGACCCTACATTCTACAAACCGGCAACAGTAGACTTACTGTTAGGAAGTGACGTTTTTGCCGAATTTATCGTACCGGCCATCGTAAGGAGCGAAGTTGGCATTGCATCCGCAGCCCGGAAAACAGAGCTAGGATGGATCTTGCTAGGCAAGGTGCCTTTAGAAACAACACCCTTAAAACACTGTTTCTATCAGTTTGTTGATATCGATACCCAATTAAGAAGGTTTTGGGAAATAGAAGAAGCACGCTATACAGATACTGAGACGGAGGATAACAAGGCGTGTGAGGAGTACTTCCGGAAGTCAACCACGCGTCTACCATGTGGAAGGTAAGAAGTATCTCTTCCCTTTAAGAATGGATGGATACCAGCGCTTGGACCCTCGAAGCAAGGTGTCTTACGTAGGTTCCATCACTTGGAGAAACGATTCGAAACAAACCCGGAACTTTACAAGGAGTATGCAAATTGTATCAAGCAATACCTGGAGTTAGGGCATATGTCCGAAGTAGATGAAATTCCCCATACTCCTTATCATTATTTTGTCCCTCATCATGCTGTTCTGAAGGAGTCCAGTATGACAATTAAACTGCTAGCCGTCTTTGATGCAGCTGCGAAGATTTTAGATGGTACGTCGTTAAACGAGCACTTGTTGATAGGACCTAAAACACAAAATAACATTATTGATATTGTGTTAGTATGGAGAACATTTCAATTTACCTTTAGCGGACATCGCAAAAATATTTAGGCAGATACGAATGAAGAAGAGGGATTCATATTACCAACTAATTCTATGGCGTGACAATCCAACTCAACCCATTAGGACATAACATATCTTTTGCAGACAGTCACATTTGGAACTGCAAGTGCACCCTATCTTACCAATCGCACCATCCGAAAAGGTACAGACGACGAAGAACATCACTATTCAATCGGTGCAAGCGTCATTCAAGAGGGTATGTACGTCGACGTCGACGGCGGCTGGTGGCGCCTCCTTGGAAGAAACACAAAAACTACGTGATTAAGCGAGAGAATTGTTATCATCTGCGGATGTGGACGGCCAATAATAGTGAGTTCCAAAGGGAATTAGAATTTTCTTTATCTTTTGAAGTAGCTTCTACTCCACAAATTAAGACGCTAGGTATTAGGGTGGTCCCCCGTAGTAAATTCCTATTCCTTTCAAAACGTTGTTGGTAACAGAAATGAAGCCCCAACAAAAATATCGATACTGTCAATTATCGCAAAACTTTTCGATCCCCTTGGGTGGATTTCACCGTGCATAATTTTGGCGAAAATTCTGATGCAGCAGTTGCGGTGTTGTGGACTTACGTGGGACGACCTGATTCTAATGGAACTGAAAATCCAGTGGAAAGCATTTCGACGTGAGCTGCCATCCATCGAAAATATCAAGATACCACGATGAATCCATTTCAGCGCAAAACGACGGGACCTGGAAATACATCGTTTTAGTTATGCTTCTGAGAAGGCCTATGGAGCGGTAGTCTACTTATGAATTTTAGATGAAGACGGCAATATTCACACCGACCTCGTGATGCCAAAAACAAGAGTGGTTCCGATGAAAACCATAACCCTACCCAGGCTAGCGCTTTGTGGCGCGATCATGTTAACCACACTTCTTCATTATACTACAAGATTCTGAACAAGACACTGTCAGAACCTACGCTTCATTAGATTCCAAGTTAACATTAGCGTGGATCATGCCGCCTACGGCGAAATGGAAAACCTTCGTCAGCAATCGCGCTGCAGAGATTCAACGGCTTACAAATTGTAGTATGTGGCACTACATCCCAACTCAGCACAATCCTTCAGATCTGGCATCACGTGGGTTATTACCATCCGGCTTAAATGGCAATACACTTTGGTGTTATGGACCAGAATTCCTCAGGTCCGAATGGAACTTTGAGGCTCCTCCTCAACCAAAGACACCGACAACCGAAGAAGAAAGGCGAAAAATTAAATCTCAATGCATCATCACAGAAGATAATGAAATTAATACACTGATACGCCGCCACTCGACCCTTCGGAAAATTCTCCGGATTTTAGCGTACTGCGCCCGATTTATTTTTAACATGCGGCGAACAGGTAAGTATTCTACAACTCTTACGCCGATGGAGATGGATTCAGCTCAGAAACTAGCAGTAAAGATTGTCCAAAGGAATATGTTTCACGACGAGAATGAAGCTCAATCTAAAATGAAGGGGTTCAAGTCTTTACAACTGTTTATGGATGACTTTGGAATTTTAAAAGTAGGGGTTAGGTTAATTTTGAGCAACAACATCCTATCATCTTGAGACCGAATCGCCATTTTAGCCGTATTATTATGCAGTCAAGGCATGGAAGGGTCGAGAGACAAAAACTTTTAAAGGATATTTTGCGGTTTTTGTGTCTGGCCACCCTGGCACTTCATTTGGAATTGGTCTGCGACATGACGACCCAGGCCTTTATTGCAGCATTTAGGAGATTTACTTCGAGGCGAGGAGTTTGTAGAGAAGTATATAGCGATTGCGGTACAAACTTCGTAGGAGCGGCTAAGTAATTACATAATCTGCGAAGAACAGCGAACTACTCCGAGAAGTAGGTAGTTGAAACTTTACTGACAAACGGCACTAGGTGGGATTTCATCCGTCCACCATCTCCACACTTCGGTGGGTTATGGGAAGCAGGGGTTAAATCGGTGAAGTTCCACTTAAAACGAGTTGTAGGAACCTCTACACTCACATTTGAGGAATTGTCAATGCTTTTGACGCAGATTGAAGGTTGACTGAATTCAAAGCCGCTTTGTCCCCTCACAAATGATCCCGAGGACTTTACCGCTTTAATCCCGGCTCACTTCTTAATAGGCGAACCCATGCAAATAATTCCGAAACCAGACATCGCCGATGTAAAAATAAGCTATAATAACCGTTGGAAGAGGATACAGCAGCTATACCAACACTTTTGGAAGCAGTGGAGTTCGGAGTACTTATCTCGTCTCCAACAACGTCCAAAATGGCTGACGACTTAAAATCAACCACAACTAAGAGACCTGGCCCTGTTAAAGGACGAGATAATTCCACCATCAAAATGCTTGATAAGTCGGATTGTAAAAATACATCCTGGAGCAGACAAACTTATTCGCGTCGTCACCCTAAGAACACAAGCCGGGAACTTAAATGACCTATCACAAAAACCGCCGATCAATCTCTAATCTAAACTTTAACGCCCATTCCTATACTTAAGGGAAATATTAACAGACATTCTGCAAACATAAATATTCAAACTCATTAAATATCTAAACTCTTACAGATACACATATGAAACATATACAATTATATATTATTTTCCTAAATTTAAATACATACACACTAGTATAAATCTAAATATTTGTTTAAAATCTCACGCTTTACACGATAATTTTAGGCAAAATCTATTTGAACAGCTAATTCAGTAGGCATCAAGTTATTTTTGATTTGCTCAAAATACTTTTGCTGGGCTCTTTTCACGAAAAAAATGAGTTTTGAATGAGATTAATTTTCTTTCCAAATCAAGTACTAGGTCAGAAAAAGTTGCAACGGTATTAGCAAGAGCTATATGATTATCTATTTTGCGCCAATACTGCCAGATTACTTCATGTTCCATATATGATAAATATGCTAGAGGATATTTTAAATCAGCTAAGCTTTTCGTACAATTGCTTGTCATACAATTTTCATTATGAATATTGCAGCAAACAGATTTAAGAAAGCTTTCAGAATTGGTGGGGAATGAGGGCATCATTTTCACACGGCTTTCCAACACATAACCTAAATTGGCATGGTACATGCAGATGTGGCATTTTGTTTATTAATTGCACATGCCGTGGCCGCATCCTAAGAAACTTTGATCTACCTGTTGCTTCGTTTGGATAATCTTTTTTATACAGCTTATATGCTTCAGACACTGTCATTATCATAAACCGTTTAGCAATTAATTCTCCTTCAAACAAAGTTACGTCCTTCTTTCCTGAAGCTGGCACATTACCGTTATCGTTCATATAAAACTTGCTGATGGTGATAACTACACTTTCTGGCTGTGTACTGCTGGAATTGTTTTCTTTTGTTTTGCTTGTAAAGACTGCTAAGATTTTTTAAGCAAACTTCAAGTGCTTCTAATTTTTTTTGCATGTTTTTTGGCAATGCAGCCTTTTGGTCTAAATGCCCATATATAGAATATTAATAAAACTCGTACATATATCAGATTGTTGTCAAACTGGTTTTTGTTTTTAATAAAAATGAAAAACGTTTTTCTTATAGCGAATAAATATTCTATTGCATTATATATTCTCTATTTTGGTCCCATCCCTTTTGGCATCTTCTGGCAGTAGAATATGATTCTACGCTCATAAATTTTTTGTTTTTTGCTGGCAAAAACTGATCCAGGTAATTTTTGAACTCGTCATTTGAAGTAAATGTTTTACCGGCTAAAAAATTTTGTAGAGAACTTAATTTAATTTTAATTTTTTAATTTTTGGTGGGGGCTGAGGCCCCCATTTATTGGCTTAATACAAGCTTAATCTAACTTAAAAACTAACAGAAAGACTTAAGAGCTAGTGACCAAGGAAGTGATGGAGGAGATCTTGTTTGAGACGAGGAGTGCTCAGGTGGAAATGAAAAAGGGAGAGTTGACCTTTCGGAGCATTCGGGAGATAGGTTCGTTGGAGCCATAAGAGGTGCGGTGGACCGGTAGATAGAAGAGACGAGGACAACGTAGATTGCGGGGGTTGGTATTGAAGGAAATGGAGTTCAAAATGGATGCACAGTCGATGGAACCTGAGAGAAGACGATGAATGAAAAGAACGTCAGCAATATTCCTACGTTCTTCTAACGAATTCATATTTAGAAGTTTGAGGCGGTCTTGATAGGGAGGTAAGATTAAAGGGTCGTTCCATGGCAGGCCACGGAGGGCAGATCGGAGGAATCGACGTTGAATACCCTCGATTCGGGAAACATGAACCCGGTGAAAGGGGGACCAAGCTTGACTGGCATACTCAAGCAGGGGGCGAACAAAGGTAATACAGAGAGATCTGGTTACATACGGGTTGGAAAATTCCTTGGACCACCGTTTAATAAAGCCAAGTGATGAGTTGGCTTTGAGGATCATCTTATCGATATGTGAACGGAAATTAAGCTCACAGTCGAATAATATGCCAACGTCTTGAAAAGACTGAACCAGGGGAATTGGTTGACCAAGGAGAAAATAAAGTCGGGGGGGGAGACGGGTTGTATTTACATGAGAAGGTTATAAATTGACATTTGGTTATATTAAGTTCTAGGCAGTTTTTGAGGCACCAGATTGAAAACCGATCAAGGTCTTCTTGAAGAAGGGCAGAGTCCTGGGGAGAGGAAATAGATTTAAAAAATTTTGTGTCGTCAGCGTAAAGGGAGAGGGAGGAGTGCTTAATGACACTCTCAACATCGTTGATAGTAAGAATGAAGAGAAGAGGGCCAAGATGACTGCCTTGTGGAACTCCAGATGAGGCCAGGAATGGAACAGAAAGGGCGGATCTAAACCGTGCAAAAGACACGAATTCAACTAGATTTGTGGTAGTTGATCTACCTTTTAGAAAACCATGTTGTCGGGGTGAAATAAAAGGCTTGCATTTGAAGCTTAACGCTTCGTACAAAATGCTTTCAAAAAGTTTGGGTATATGAGAGAGTTTAGCAATGGGACGATAATTGGTAACTTCATGCTTAGATCCCTTTTTGTGTATTGGGATTATAAAAGAGGTCTTGCAAATCTGGGGAAATTCACCCTGTGTGAGCGATAGACGGAAAAGGTAGGAAAGGGGTAGAGACAGGTTGGAAGAGCATTTCTTAGGAAACATGGCGGGGAGTCCGTCTGGGCCAGGTATAAATTCATCCTTAAGATTTTGTAACTTTTCTTCAATAACTGCAGGATCGAAAATTTGAGAGAGAAAGGGACCAATAGAGAAATTTGATAGATCATTGAAGTAAGAGGGATCTGGTACGAAGGAGTTGTTGGCAAATGATTGCTTGAAAAATGTAGCAAAAAAGTTGGCGATAGTAGGAGGATCACATGAAGTTTTGGTTTCGAAAGCGAGGGAGGAAGGATAACCATCGGTCTTACTTTTGCAATTGACAAATTGAAAAAAGGACTTTATGAGATTGGTTTGCGCACTATTCAGGTAGCGCTGATAGAGAGAGTTATAGAGTTCAATGAAATGAAGATATGTACCTAGATAACTTTAATAGTCGGAAGAAGAGTAGAGAGCGAAGTCTACGATTATACCAAGGAGGGGATGTAGAAGAAGTTTTATGGCGGGAGTAAGGCACATAAAGGGAGATGGATTAGAATATTTCTCTGTAAAAAATGGAGAGGGCATCAACCAGAGATAGATTGGTAAACTCAAAAGAAGCACTGCTTATATAGGTATTAATTTTACGGAAATTAGCTTTGTGAAAATTGTAAGAAAATAGAACTGCGGGGGGAGGCGACTGAAGGGGAGAGTTGTGGAAAAATGAGAGAAGAAGTGGAGGATGAAAGTTATCAATAGTTGAAAGAGATAGGGGACAACACGATACTGAGGAGTTGATGGGATCAGTTGTGAAGATAAGGTCTAATTGCCTTTCCATATAGTTGGAAAACGCCACTGACTTGGCATAGACTAGAGTCTGTTAGCCGATCTAAGAATAGGCATTCCTTAGTAGAAATGGGATTGGAAGCGATGAAAAAAGATAGGTCTTCAGATGGAGTCCACTTCAGCTGAGGCAGATTAAAATCGCCGAAAATAATGATATCATCAAGTGATTCTGATAAGTCGATCAAATTGTCAATTGCTGCAATAGCAAGTTGGTAGGATTCGATAGGTTGCGCCGGAAGAATGTAACAACACATAACGTACAAGCATCTACGAGTGAGGGTTATTTTAACCGACACAAAGTCGAGCTTAGGAGAGGATGATGTTGCAACGAGAGAGGAGTCCAAGCTGTTGTGAATAGCCAGTAGGACACCTCGACAAGGGGATTCAATCAAGGGGGGTGCGCGATCATTATCCCGAAAAACATTAAAAGAAGGAGGGAATAACTCCTGGTTTTTTATGTTGGGGATAAGATTAGTTTCGGTCAGAGCATAGATATCAAATGGGAGAGCATAAGATTGGCGGAAAACAGCGTGGGTTTTAGAACGGAGTCTTTCTGGTAATAGAAGGTGAGAGGGAGGTTTTCGCATGACTTTTTAGGGTCCAAAAAATTTATCATGGTCAAGGCGACTGCGTTGGAGGTGTGAGATTCTTTTAGAGTGTACATATTGGCGAAGAGCGGCAAGATCGTCTGCAACTTTTTGGGGGAACAAATAACAATCCGAAGGTGGCCAGACCTTGTGAATATGGTGGCCGGTGGGTGTAGCAGTGGATCCAAAGCTTCTCGCGAGTTAACAAACTTGTATGAGGTATCGCATTATATTAGTGGAATACTATACCTTTTCCATTCTGGTCTCTTCTCTTTAAGTGAATCATTTAATTTCTTCAGCTAATGGCACTACACTGCAGAATTGATCTTTGTGTTGTCCGGTAGAAGCTAAAAATCCCACTAAATAGATAACATCACATTTTTTTGATGGATTCGGCTTATGAAGTGCTTTGAACCTGTTCATCTTTTTTACTCCATGATCTCTTACGTTTAATATTTCTAGTCCACAGTGATGATGCGCTTCAAAAATGCATCATTTTCTTGACGTTTGAGAAGCAAATCGCGGACATCAAGACGACTTCACAAATTTCTTTCCGTAAGATCATGAGGAACTCATATGTAGTCGAGCTTTGGGATTAAACGCAAGCGTTTCAAATGATCATGAACGGTCGAATTGCATAAATTTAATCGATGTCACGAGTTGTTATTCATCGGTTTGCCTTTTTGTATTTTCATCAGCTTCAGCTGGCCTTCCAGAAAGTACGTGGAGCATCTTCAACATCAAAATTGCCGGAAAGAAATCTTACAAAATAGTTTCGGCACTGGCGTTCTGTCAATATACGAGGGCGGGTCAATAAGTCCGTGACTTTTGGATTAAAACTGATTTTTTGATAAAAAAATAATTTTATTTTTCAACGTAGTCTCCCTTGAGCTCTATACACTTTGTCCAACGCTTCTCCAATTTTTTTATCCCTTCCAAAAAAAATGATTTGTCGAGGTCCTCAAAATGACGAGATGACTTCATCATTAGGGTCAAATCTTTTTCCACCAAGCCATTTCTTCAGGTTTGGGAACAAGAAGTAGTCGCTCGGAGCCAAATCTGGAGAATAGGGTGGATGAGGGAGCAATTCATAGCCCAATTCATGGATTTTTGCCATGGCAACTGCACATGTGTGCACCCTTGCATTGTCTTGGTGGAAAAGAACTTTTTTCTTGGCCAAATGAGGTCGTTTTTTTTTCAAATCGTCATTGAATCGGTCCAATAAGTTGGCATAATATTCCCCATTGATTGTTCTTCCCTTTTGAAGGTAGTCAATGTGGATTATCCCGCGTGCATCCCAAAAAACAGTCGCCATAACTTTATTGGCTGACAAACCCACCTTGGCCTTCTTTGGCGCCGATTCACCCTTAGAAACCCACTGTTTTGACTGTTGTTTGTTGTGATGGATCCATATTTCGTCCACGGTTACAAAACGGCGCAAAAACTCCTCCATATTGCGATTAAACAACGCCAAACCTTCCTGTGAAGTTGTTACACGATTGCGTTTGTGGTCGACTGTGAGCAAACGCGGCACCCATCTTGCGGAAAGCTTTCTCATGCCCAAGTGATCATTCAAAATTGAAACCACTGAGCCATGCGAGATCCCTACGGCTTCCACAATCTCTCGCACTTTCAATCTTCGGTCGGCCAACACCATATCGTGAATTTTTTCGATTGTTTCGGGTGTAGAGACCTCAACTGGGCGTCCAGGAGGTTCGGCATCTTCAGTGCTTGTACGGCCACAACGAAATTCAGTAAACCACTTTTTTACCATTGAAATCGATGGTGCAGAGTCCCCATAGTATTTATCAAGCTTAGCCTTGGTCTCGGTAATCGTTTTTTTTCGCAAGAAATAATGCTTAATAAGCACACGAAATTCACTTTTTTCCATTTTCTCCTCAAATTAGTGAGTAGTCTGATAAAAATAGCTGTCAAACACAAACTAACTGACGCAGCAAGTTTAAATTTTGACAGGAGTCAACTGACAAATGCCTGTTGACAGGAGCAGTGTTGCTGTTTCAGTAAAGAGGTCAGAAATTCAAAAATGCACAGAATTATTGACCCGCCCTCGTATCTTCTCCATACAATTTCTTTTTGCTTAAAAGCATTTAAACCTTTTCGATAGTAAACAAGTGAAATATGCCGAAAATGCTGCTTTTCACTTTCCATATTTGAAAGAGCACCAACCAAAAACTACTAAGTAGAACCAAACAAACTTCTTTATATAAAAGCCTTTCTACTATAACATATATGATGTGCCAAAATAATTTTGATTATGCGGCTTAAGCGTAAAGTTGGCTGTGTAAAAATACAATTAGGTACTCTCTTGGGAAAAAACTAAATTACTTTCCGAACAAGTCAATAGCATAAATATACACAGAATGCACATATATGGAATATTATTATGCTCAAAGATTGATGTAAGGTGCTTTATCATAGACAATTTTCTATCTCCTTCTGGTCTGACCATGGATTGAGATTGTGAGTCCATGAGGTCAAATGGTGAAAGATAGTAATTGTCTTCTAGACTAAATGATCCATTTGAGTCCAGTAAGATATAATAAGGGGATTCGGGTGATATTCTATTCGCTGGAGAGGTATATAGTATAAGATATATAGTAAGAGGTCTTATCCAACATGATTCATAAACTATTTTATTGGAAAACCATTATTTTTTTGGCTCTCTCATATTTTCCGCATCAAAATCGTAATATTCTTCTTTCAAAGCGGTCTAACTCTTTTGGTGTTGTCGGCGAAATTGTAAACCCCTACGCAGGAGAACTGACCCTGGTTCGGCCACAGACATATCTGGGAAAGGAAATTGGAGGAATATATTGTGATATGCCTGACCTTATTGAAAAAAAATCGGAGTATTCATTAGCTAAATATATTATGGTGAAAGGCAATCTTGCAGATAGCTATACAGTAATCGGATAAGAGGTTTAGGACCTTTAAGCTTAATAAACTTGTAGACGAGACCTTTGTGCCAAAGAGAATCAATCAAGGCTTACCATACACCGTTTGTGCCTCAAGTTTTAACATAGCACAGAAAAAGAATGGTCTGCTATGTAGAGGGTTCTTTACTAAATCCAAATTAGAGAGCAACGATATATGTCGAAATTCTTTAATTTTGTGTTCATCTATTCTTCATTTTTTTTAATTGGCAATAACTCTGCTTCTTTCCCAGCTATGCGAACGTAGCCGTTATTAATACAATGATTAAAGATAGATGAATGGGCATTCTCCAAGGAGATGAAATATTTTCGCAATATGTAATTCGAAATTTTATCCAAACCACCGGTTAATTTTGTGCAGCTTGAGATTCTCAGGAACAGTAAATGGAGAGACGTTTAGTCTAGAAGCCGGCTGCGATAAAAAACATCATGCAATAGAGGAGCAGCCAAAGTTGTGGAATAAATCGCTTACAGTGGAGCTGACTGCGCTGCTAAAAAAGTTGGGCGATCTTTTTATATGTAAACGAGTACAATGTAGAATAGTAGTCATTTAATACTGTAAATGTAGATTCAATATCGACTATCTCTCTTCTATTATATGGTATATCAGCAAATCGTTAGCCTTATCAGAGTTAAAAAATGTTTTCGTAGAAATTGTGTCTATTCCCCTAAAGGCAGAGAAGGCCTTCTTTTTTCCAGTCTTGTTTTAAATAAGTCTTTCTAATGTCATTACTGATAACTAGCTTCCAAGTTTGAGTTAGAGTTTATGCAATAAGTTATTTTTGAAATTAGCTCGTTTATCATAATTTGAAATGTTTTTGCTAGGAGGTATATTTCAGGGAGAAAGACTGTTGTGAATATCGGATTTAAAAGAATTCTATTTTGTGTTTTTAGAATTAATGTGGGTGTAAAATTATGCAGAACTATTTGGGTCGATATTCCATAACGGTCAGCAAAATTAAAGCAGTTACTATTGTTGGAATTATTAAGGCAAGTAGATCTACGGAAGAAGTCCAAAACCGTTGAATAAGGCGCGAAGTGGGGCAGTGTGGCAAAACAAGATCAAGGTGTTAAAAAAGTCGTTAAGAAACCAATCGTAGATCAAGAAACCATTTCGATACCAACACCCAATAAGGGTGTTGCTCATTAAACTCTCCTCCAATAACTACTGCCTCAAATGTGTTCACCAGACTAAACAGTTCATAGAGTACTCTAGACAAACCCGAGCCCACTTTGCCTATTATACAACAATAGAAGTAACAAACCCTGGATATGTATACATTTCTTTCTCTTTAGAGGATATTTGTTTATATTTTGGCTAAATTGCCTTATTGTTATCAATAAGTCTTTATGGATATATTGAAAGAGTTTTGAAATTCATTTGGGATATCATAAAAGTTACCCGATTGTAGTTTCCCTGAAGGTATGTATTAAACCTAGAGAGGCTTTGCTACATCAGCAATAGAAAAATGTGGGTTCGAAAGTTGATTAATTTTCTATTCGACTTGTAATCTATGAGCACTTGTTTCCAGTCTTGCGTTTTAAGAAAACATTTTTTTTTTGCTTTATATTTCGTCTGGTAACTCCTCATTATTTTCTTTGCGCCTTTTATGGTTGTCGATACACACTACTATAAGCACAATAGTCTTCCGTTTGCTTGAATATTTGACAGTGGTAACGCCTGATAATGGTTTTATGAAACTGTTTCCAAATAAATTCTTTAATGCAGTAGATATCGAATACTTTTCAAATCTTTAAAGGACTCACGTACTTCTAATTGGGCAATAAAAATATTTATTTCAGCAGAAGTTCTTTTGTTTTAGCTGTAAAAAATTGACTAATTTTAGTTATTTTAATATTCAGAGTTGACTCTATAAGTGTTTGCTGTAAAATTTCCATAGGTGTGCCTCCATCTAATCCTTTCAGAATGATAGAAACAGTTTTTTTTTAGGAGAAAAAGAATACGAACACCTAGTTATATTTCTTAAAGTTTGTAACATTTTTTAATGTAGTGTTTTATCTATTTCAATAAGTTGGGCCGTACCCTGGGAACTACTTACTTGAGATGAAATGACCTGACTTTGCAAATGCTAGGTACACGTTGCGAAGTTGTATCATTCCGAAAAAATGATGACACACTAAATTTAGGGCAACATTTACGTTTAAAGAGTTAAAGTGCTCAGAATTACGAGTTCAACGATATCCCATTTGTTAGCATTCATGATTTTTTTCTCAAAATATATTAAGGAATCTCCGCTTTAAATCTTCGACCTATTATCCGGAGCATTCTGTATGCTTACTTAGGTGTCGCTACAGTTCGAGATGAACATGGGCCTCAACTAACAATCGTCCTGATTGTCTACAGTTGCACACACCAAGTCGGTTGGGGCCCTCTTCTATTTGTGCGCGCCACCTAAGGTGAGGGATATTTATGTACTGGGTCTACAAGTAAGTTTCCAGCGTTTGTCAGAGATCCCGGGCAGAAATGTCAGACCCCATGTGTTTTATTTGTAGGTTTTGTACCTGTCAACAACTTTGCAGCGTTATATTTGAGCAGTTCTATCGGTGTCGTACATTTTATCATCATAGTAGTGATGTAATTTTAATCTAAATACAAATACAAATACATATATTGGGTCTACAAGTAAGTTTCCAGCGTTTTTTTCCAAAATTTGAAGTTTTATTATGAAATCATAGTTACAATGCTTTATTCAAAGTATCGTCCATCGGAAGCTACAACTTTCCCCCATCTTTCTGGCAATTTATGAATTCCGAACCAAAAAAATTTCTCGTCTTTCGAGCCCAAGAACATATCGAGCCAATTTTTGATTTCCTCTACTGAGCTGAAGCGTATTCCCGTAAGATCGTTCTGCATCGAACGAAACAAGTGGTAGTTAGATGGTGCCAAGTCTGGACTGTAAGGCGGGTGAGGCAGAATTTCCCTTCCACTATTTTCCAAATAGTTTTTCACCGAAACCGCAACATGTGGCCGAGCGTTGTCGTGATGAAAAATGACGGACTGATGCCTGGTCTCATATTCTGGCCGCTTTTCTTTAATGCCCGCTTCAAACGAATTAGTTGGGTTCGATATAATGGTCCTTTGACGGTTTCACCACTCGGAAGCAGTTCGTAGTACACGACACCCTTTTGATCCCACCATATGCAGAGCATGACCTTATTCACGTGAATATTTCGTTTCGGCGTCGATTGGGCGGGCTCGCCGGGCTTTGTATACGATTTTCTGCATTTAGGATTATCATAATAAATCCATTTCTCATCACCAGTGAAAATACGATGCAAAAATTATTTATTTTTGTACTGCTGCAGTAACATTTCGGACATGCAAAATCGCCGTTCGACGTCTCTTGGCTTCAATTCGTACGGCACCCAGTTTCCAACATTTTGAATGAATCCCAGTACTTTTAGGTGGAGGGAAACGGCTTGTTGCGTGACGCCCAATGATGCAGCAAGTTCTTCTTGAATCTGACACGGATCCTCATCCAGTAAAGCGTCCAATTCCTCGTCTTCAAAACTTTTCGGCTTTCCGGGGCGATCTTTGTCTTCAACTCCAAAATCACCACTTTTGAACCGTTTGAACCGCTCTCGGCACGTCGATTCACCAATACATTCCGCCCCATAAGTTTCCGAAAGCAAACGATAAGCCTCAGCCGCACTTTTCTTCATATTAAAGAATAAAAGCAGCGCTTCCCGCAAATGACGTTTATTTGGCTGGAAACTTGCCATGATTTTGCTCTATAAAATGTACGACACCGATAGAACTGCTCAAATATAACGCTGCAAAGTTGTTGACAGATACAAAACCTACAAATAAAAGACATGGGGTCTGACATTTCTGCCCGGGATCCACTGGTGGCGCCATCTCTGACAAACGCTGGAAACTTACTTGTAGACCCAATATAATAAGAGTTAATTTAGAAATTTATCTATGCAGTTGGCTCAAAATAGTGATTTAATTAAACGAAACGATAAACACGAAATTAGTGAAGATTTAAAAAATTGTATATCCCATAGTGTTAAATCAATAATTAAATCGTACATTCCCACAATAACGGACTCTTTAAGTTCTCTAGGGTTTTACCTCGATTTTCACCTTCAAAGTACCTCCCGAAGCAACGTTCGTTCTCCGCTAAATAATGAATAGTTGCTCATAAACATCATGTGCCAAATGAGTGATTTAAGCAACGAGATAACCGAATCACGCGCGCTTTTAAACGAAATTGCTGATCACATCCGGATAGCTTCCAATAAAATCGACGATATACCGGTGCAATATCAGGCTCTACCGACTGCATCATACAACACCTCGATTCTGACTGAGATGCATGAATCTGCAATAATGGAACCACCAATAACTCCTCCACCACAACCCGCTCCGGAAACTGATCTAAATACACCAACTCCTGAACCAAATAACAAACATCACAAGGATACTACCTTTAAGTCCAGTGTATCTTTTAATCTTGATCTTCCTCTCAGTCATTTAAAAAACCCAACAACATCCCCTCATCTCACTCAAACAAAAACGGCATACCCTAACTTTATTCGCTCCCGTATTTTAAATCCCTCCCCATCTTCTAAACTATACACTCTCGCCTCGAGTCTAAACCCTTCAAAAAATCGCCCACTGCATTCTTTGAATTTGTTTGCGCTAAAATTCCTATTTGCTACTGCTATATTCGCCCCTCTCAACCAATTCAAGGTTACCAGCTAGCTGTTGATGCAATCGACAGCCTTTTTAATGCTGCTGATCCCAACGACGTAGTTATTTTTTTAGGTGATTTCAATCTACCTAAGCTTGTATGGGCTCAGACTGACCAGTCCTGCTTTACTGTAGCAAATCCCACCTCTGATAAAAAAAATCTGCCTTACTGACTCTGGTCTGTATCAATTAAGTGGTGTCACCAATAACATTGGCAGGCAACTCGACCCAGTCTTTGCCAGTGATACAGATAACTGCATCGTTTTGGAAAGCAGACATCTTCTTTCTAAGTTGGATAGTTACCACCCTCCCCTTTCTCTTACGTTGGCGTATGATAATGGTTTTAATCGCGTTTCCTATGAGTATTCTTACAGTTTTAATTTTCATAGGGCTAACTACGGCAAACTGAATAACCTCCTCAGTATGGCCAATTTTGACTTTCTTTACGATAATCCCAGCCTTATGGTTAACGATGCTCTTGCATCCTTTTATACCGAAATTTTCAAATGCCTCTCCCAATCTGTGCCTTTTTTAGCCAAAAAGAATCACTTATCATCACCACCCTGGTATAATAAAGAGCTGCGATCTCTTCGTAATAAGAGAGATAAGCTCTGGCGTACTTACTTAAAATCGCGTTCCGACACCGATTTCTTTTACCACCAGTCTGGCCAAATAAATTTCTCTGTACTTTGTCAAACTCTATATGACAACTATTTAAACCAAATGGATCGCCGATTTCCTTCTGAAATTAAAAGCTCTGGCTTTCCAAATAAACTTTAAAACATGGGTTCAATCATATTTAAATGAAAGACATTACTATGTTTTATTTAGCTCCATGATTTCTGACCCAATAAAAGCCTCCTCTGGTGTCCCTAAAGGCAGCCACCTTGGGACCTTACTATTTATTCTGGCCATTAATGATATTGATTGCATTATCATCTGTTTACGCAGACGATATGAAAATCTTTAGATATATATCTTCTTCCTCATACAGGTTTTGATAGGGGGGCAGAGTAAAAGGATCATCCCGGGGCAAACCTCGAAGAGCAAATCGAAGAAAACGTCGCTGGATGCTTTCGATTCCCGAGATATGAACGTGATGATATGGGGACCATACTTGACTGGCGTACTCTAGGAGGGGGCGAACAAAGGTAATATAGAGGAACCCGATCACGTATGGGTTGGTGAATTCTTTGAACCATCGTTTTACAAAACCTAGTGCAGAGTTGGCTTTAAGGATTATCCCATCCATATGTAAACGGAAGTTGAGCTCCCTATCACACAAAATGCCGAGGTCGCGACGAGATAAAACGGAGGAGATAGGTTGGTTGTGGAGAAGATAGAGTCGGGGAGGAGATTGGTGCCGCTTATGTAAAAAGGTGATGGATTGGCATTTGGTGATATTAAGTTCCAAACAATTTTTGAGCTACAGATCGAAAAACTATCAAGGTCTTGTTGAAGGAGAAAGGAGGAAGGAGTCATGGGGAGAGG
Organism: Volucella zonaria; assembly: GCA_963966105.1. NCBI lineage: Eukaryota > Metazoa > Arthropoda > Insecta > Diptera > Syrphidae > Volucella > Volucella zonaria. The sequence continues at coordinate 1,339,087 of OZ014536.1, read as the reverse complement.
AAATGGTTTTGAAAAATTTGGTATCGTCGGCGTAACCATCGGACTTTCTTTTGTAGTTAACAAATTGGTAAAGGACTTAGGGTCATTTATAAGGTTGACTTGCGCATTATTAAGGTAACGCTGGTAAAGGGAATCGTAAAGTTCGGTGAAATGAAGGTAAGCACCAAGTTAGTTGGAATAGTCGGAAAAGGATCTGGTACGTAGGAACACAACCCATAACTTGTTTCTCTTATTTTATATGAAACGAAGCTTGCTATGCTTGGGAGGACTAGTAGATGATGTTTTAAGGCGGGAAAACGGAACGTAAAGGCTAAAAGAATTTTTAGAAAATAGAAAATATTTCTTTATAAAAAGTGGATAAGGCATCATTTACACTTAGGTTGTGAAAGTTAAAGGGGGATCTGCGAAGATAGTCACTGATTTTGTAAAAGTTTGCTTTATGATAGTTGTTGGATGAGAAAGTTGTGGGAGGAGTGGACTGGAAAGAAGAGTTATGAAAAAATTAAAATGTTGTGGGGGGGAGTGGGGGGTGGTAGTTGTCGATTGTAGAGAGAGATAGGGGACAAAGTGAGACTGAGGAGTTAATTGAATCTTTGTGAAAATAAGGTCCAATTGCCTGTCCATATAGTTAGATACACCACTAATCGATCGATCTAAGAAGAGACATTCCTTAGCTGAGTTGGCATTTGAAGCGATGAAGAACGATTTATCGTCTGATGGAGTTCACTGTAGCTGAGGAAGATTAAAGTCGCCGAAAATGGAGATATCGTCAGTAGAGTCTTGAAGGGGAGTGATATTTCTATAGCGACAAAGTCGACTTTAGAGGATGAAGAGATGGTAATGGGAGGAGAGTTAAGGCTGTTGTGGATCGCCAGTAGGACGCCTCGACAGGGGGGATCATCATGTGGGAGGGTAGGATCGTCGTCGCGAAAACATTAAAAGTAGGGGGGAACAATTCCTGATTCTTTATGTCGGGAATCAAATTGGTTTCAGTCAAGGCGTAAATATCAAAGGGCAGAGAATTCGATTGACGTAGGACAGCATTGGTTTTAAAGCGAAGACCTCTTACACTTTGGTAGTAAAATGTAAGAGGGATGTTGTGGGGTGGAGATGTAAGGCGGGATGGTTTAAGTACTGACAAGTGAGGGAAGTTATGGACGAAACAATTTATCGTGGTCGGCTCGGCTTCGCTGTAGGTGTGAGATTCGTTTAGAGTGAACGTAGTGGCCGAATGCAGCAAGGTCGTCTGCTACTTTCTGAGGGGACATGCTAAAAACTTCGTGGTACCTGACATAAAGGTTCTTGAGACTGATAGGGTCAGTAGGAAGGCCTTCCTGCTGGATGGATACCATAACGCTGGTTCTGATCTTCCCTTCGTAGCAGACCGAGTCCGATTTATCATGTTGATAGGCGAGAAAGAGACGAATGTTTTCATATATCTTTCTCTCTCTAAGCCTAGAGACTGCATAGCGACTTTCTAAAGTTCCATTGGTTTGCTGTGGGTGGAAAAAGAGGATCAAGAATAGGGGCAGTGGAGGAGGGAGATGGAGATTCGTGGTTGGATATGGAGATGGGCGACGGATGAGATGTTGGGTTTGGGGTATGGGAGTTAATAAAATTAGGGCACTTAGCGCCAGTTTGTCGGTCGAAGTTAGGAAATGAGTTGTTAGCTGGGATTGGTGGCGTAGAAAAAAGAGACGCGTTGGCTCGGGGACTTGGGTGGAACATTGGGAATTAGCGGATTAGAGGATTGGTATGTAAGGGCTTTGTGTCGGATACGTGAGGAGTGGGGACTAAAATTGGGGAACAAGTTCGTTTTGAAGCTCCAGTTGGGATCGGGATTAGAGCTTCGTATTTTGTTACCGTGCTTTTTAGTTGGAAGGGGGTTTGGGAGCGGTCTTTTTTTAAGCTTATCGTTACGTTTATTTTTAAAATTTTGGTTGTTGTCGACACGTGGGTTTTCTCGTTCCTCAGAACATTTGGTGATACTTATCTTCTCAGTTTTAGTGGCCTTACCAGGGGAAGTAGGGAACAACCACGAATATTTGGTTGGGATGTTGATTTTGAAGCTGCAGGAACTATTGAAGTCAGCAGGGGAAATCATCTCGCACCCGCTAATGGTGATGGCATAATTTCGGTGAAAGAATTCCGCACCCAACAAACATCAGCGTGTTGAGGAGCCCCTTCAACGTTGAATTCTGTATGGTTTTCCTCTTTCAGCTTTTCGAGTCGGCTTTTCCATTCGTTGGGGGTCCATGAGATTCCGAATATTTTGAGCAGTTTGCGCGGTGCGGGGGCGGGCGGGATAGGCAGCGCGGTTTCGGTTTCCGTTGTAAGGGCGGCGGGAGCAGTATTTGAAAGTGACTCCGTGTCTACTAATTCATTATGAATTGAGACATTGTACGGGGAACTAGCTTGGAATTGAATTTGATCGAGGATTCCATCGATTTTGTGGGAAGCCAATCTCACTTCTTTACCGATTTCGGCAACGGTCAACCTAGTTGCTATGAGTTCCTAGCTGACGTCTATTATTTTTAGGGTTAGGTCATCGAGCGTAGAATCTAATGGATGCGTGGTGGGATGTATTGTTTTGGAGGAGGATTGAAAAAGCATGTCGAGATCAGTACGGAGAAGATTGATAGAGTCGTTTATGTGTGTGAGTACGTTGGATTTAAGGAGGTTGGCAAAATTTGTTTTGAGGAATGCTTTTAATCCATCGAAGTGATATTTGATCACTTCGCTCTCGTTGTCGTGATGAGATTGATTTTTAGACAGATTGTGGATCGCTGTCAGTTGCTTTTCCATCATTTTTCCTGTGGACTTGTAAGCTTCCACATTACTGTCAATGCAGTTTACTGAGTCTTTAATCTTCTCTATTCTGTCGAGAATAGTTCTGCTAATATGACTGTTCTCGGTTAGCATCGCATTGATAGACTCGTTATTGTATTTAATTGCCAGCATAACGTGAGCCAAGGTGATCTCTTTGCACTCGTCGCAGTAAAAATTGAAGAGACTGCAATACTTCTTGCGGTAGGTAATGGATCTACAGGTAAGTCCGATGCATATGGCGTGGAATGATTTTCCACAGAGACCATTGCAGGCTACCCATTCGGCGTTGGGGTCAACAATTGAGCATAAAACACTAGCACAGCACTTTTCCATTGTTTTTTTTTATTTGGGTTACGAACAATTAATTTTTGTTAGGGTTATTTATTTATTTTTTTTTGTTTTTTTTTTTGGTACAAAATTGGTCTTTTAAAGGATTGTATGCCTACACTATCCAACTGATAATATTGTTTAACCATATTGTGTATTGAATTATCAACATTTTCCTGGCACTCGCATACGTGGAAACTATAATTCAAATAATTGTTATTACAGACTCCGAATACAGTCCAGCCAAGTCGAGTTTTGATTGCGACAGGCTCGTTTTCGGATCCTGCAACTGTCTTCAATGGAGTTCCAAGTTTCCAATGCTGTAATCCAATCAACAGACGTGGTCTTGCATCCTTAAATAAGTGAACCGGTAAGCCTCTTAGATGATTGTGCTTCCTAGAAAGTACCGACATATTAATTGTCTGTATTGGGAGTTCCAGAGCTTTGAACATCTGGCAGAAAAAATTTCTTGTTATTTCCTTTGGCAGATGTCTGCAAATTCATTCTTCGTGACGAATCTTCACTTCTATGTGTATTCGCAGTCCATAATAAGCATAGTGGATCTTTTTCGCCTTCTGCCTGCAATGACTTCATCAGTTATTCATCAATTAATGCAACAGACGAACCATCGTCCAAAAACGCAAAAGTGTCGATTTTAAAATCTCCATTGTACAAAGTTATAGGAAAAACTTTAAATAGAGTTAAACCCTTCCCGTATCTATCAGTTGTGCAGTTCAACTGCTTATTGTTATATTTTTTTCCTCTTTATTTTGTAAATTTTTTTCACTATGAAGGCTACGATTGTGTTTGTAGTGGCAGTTATTGATACCACAAATTTTCGCTTTTTTACAATTAAAATTCTTGTGCTGACGAAGACACGACCTACATAGCCTCAGAAGTTTAACTAAGGACCAGCTTTCATGAATATTCAGTTTTAGAAACTTAGGACAAGAACTTACGCTTTTGCAATTGCCTTCACATACAACACACTGTAAAAACGGTACAGATTTTGATTCGTGAATGTTGATAAATGTTTTTTTCCTTTTTCAGGATAACATAACGTGATGTTTGTTACTTCAACAGCTGCATCAGCCATGTTAGTCAACCAGTTACCAAATGTCTTTAAGTTGACGTGACCCTTATCTTGCTTAAAGCTACCCCAATTTAATTTTATCGATGCAAGTAACTTATCCCCCAACTCACTCATCGTGGAACAAATATTTTCAACAGCGAAAGAAAATGATATTAAAGTCTCCAATTTGTCTTGTTTGAGTGGTGGCTGCCTTTTAACATTGCTTATAAGTTGGCCAATAATAAACTCAGGTCGCCCGAAAAGTTTTTTCAATGTTGCTATAACACTATATACTTGATCAGGATGCATTAATCTAAATTTTACAGCGTCCAAAGCTCTTCCTTTCGAACAGTGTTGTAAGCGAAGTAGATTTTCTTGAGCAGTAAATCCACAAGTAGCCGTTGAGTTATTCCACCAACTTATAAACATTGGCCACTCTACCAAGTTACCCGAAAAATACATTTGTTCTTTAGTCATTACCTGCCAGCAGCCAGTTGTTATCCTGTCAAACTAATTTTCTTTGTCTCAATTGCATAAATAGGAAAATTTTCAAAGGCCTGACATTTCTGATTCCCCTGAAAATTGTTTTCAACCTGAGTTGGAGAGAAATGACCAGAAATACAAGGAGGATTATTCGTGTTGCGGTTATCACAATAAACTGGAATCTCAAGATCTTTCACTTTATTTGTCTTCGAAACTCACTGTTTAGTTGCTTCGTTGTGATCGAATTCGGATTCCACATCCTCTTCCGAAGATAACTCCTCCAAAATTTTTATTTTTTTTTTCAAATAATCCTCGTCCCTTTTCTCTTTCAGCATCTTCTCGTCCTCCAGTCTCTGCAGTGCAAGAGTTGCACGCCGTTGGAGCGTACGTTTAATAGCCTTAGTATTTTATTGGAGTTGCTGCCTGATGAGTTGTGTTGCGGATTTGTCTGCGCAATAATTGTGTCATCAAGAGCGACTGCTTGTTGAGATTGGTTAGCAGTAGAATTTAGTTCTGTTGTAATTTTGCATTCGCTGCAGTGTCATGAATATTTTTTGTCGGTCTTCTTGAAACCTACGCATTTAAAATGAAACCAAGCACAACATGTTTCACATTGAACCATGTCGTCGAAGTCATCTGGACGAAAACATTTAAGGCGATTCGATTCAGTGGGAGCAATTGATGTGGTGAAAGTATTTATTTTAGTTTTATAAGACATGATTCACTTACCTATGTCCGTTTACGACGATGGATGATGTTCTTAAAAGTGTTGGCAAAGTCCAAGTAGAATCGCAGTTGATAAGAGCTTGCGAATAAGAATTCCTTCTTCCAGAAAGTATTGGTATAGTCCAACTAAATGTCCAATTAGAAGGCGATGATGATTCTCCGATGCGCATTCGATATCAATATCCCCTTCTTGGAATCTTTGGCACAGTCCAAATAAGATTTCCTTACCGATCCACTTGATGCAAGAGCGCTTACGACGTAGATTTCTTTCTTGCAGGAGTGTTGGTACAGTCCAACTAGGATTACCTTGATATGCGACTTATACATACATATATATAACGCGCAATTTGATTTTTAATCAAATTTGATGAAATTTCAAAATTTAGAATGTTGATTCAATCAACCAAATCAAATAAAAACAGTATTTGAGCACTTCTTTAAACTTTATTACACACAAGATCACAATTATATTGGATTACAAATTTAAAGAAAGAGCTAAATTTTGCTGCTTCCTTGCACGTTCTAATTTTTTCCAGAATGAGCATGAAATATGGAATTTTAAATTGCATCATATTTTACCGTTAGTTTAAATAAAGGATACAAAGGACAAGTTCTATAAATGAAAAAGAAAGGGATAAATGAGTATGATAGAAAAAGATAAATATGCAAGTTATTTTAATGCGCAGTGATGCCAATTTTTATAATTTGTTGTTAAAGAAGTTTGATTCATATTAACAAATTCCTTTTCTATTATGAATGATTTTTTCCGAATGTAGATTCTCAAATATGAGTTCGGAGTTATTTGTGTCCCCTTTAGCAAGAGTATTAAAATTTGATAAATTTACATGATCTTTTATTTTAGTTTCGTAATTTTGATAGGTTACATTTCTTATTTTTACCCAACAATCTTCAAACCTTATGAGGCTTGTGTCTTCTACAATATTTTTAAAATCGTTACAAGTAAGCATACTTACAGTTTTCTCTATTTTTTTTTAATGATTAGACTATTTTTAATTTCGTTTACTTGTTGTCCTTTAAATTGTTTAAATTTGCAGTTAGCCTCACTTAACTTAAATTTTTTTTTTATACAATTATCGTTTATTTCTTTTAAAGTTTTCTTTTAATTTCGGGTTACATTTGCAAAAAAATATATTGTTGTAAGTGTCACAAATTATTTCAGTTTCTTTAATATCGAGTGAATGATTTTCTTTATTTGGCAAAGGTTCAATCAATACTTTGGATGCAACGTTTTTCGAAAATTTAGGTGTTAGAAGAGCTATCATAATATTATCTTCGAAGGTGGCAACAATGGTTTTGATATTAGCTATTTTAATGTGTCTAGGTAATTAATCTTTCTGAATTTCTCGTCAGTTAAAATATTTTTGGATAAGATCCCTTGTCTGCTGGTAAATAGAATTTGTTCTATGTCATCAATATGGTTGCATAACAGGTTGATGCCATCATTAATTTGGTATAAACATTGCATGCATCTTGTTTCGTCCTATATATTGGTTATTCTATTGTAAATCTCGTCAGACATGTTGTGCATAAAATCTTTCAGTGTTAATTATTGGTTTTTAATATGTTCTATAATGTTATGTATCTGTTCTATAATGTCTGTATTAAATTTACTATGGTAAGAATTTTGTTATTGCATTTTATTGTCTATATAGTAATTGTTCTAAAATGTCTGCTTCATCGTCCGCTTCCATAGTGCCTGCGATATATTTCCGACTATATTTCATAGACCTCTTCTTATCTTGGGGTATGGTAAAATATTTGTTAGCTTGGTTTACAAATTTTTATAGATGTGTTTGACTGTGTCGAGCATTGGCCCTGTCCATTTAGACTATCTAGGAATGCTTCTAAGTTGTCCTCTATGGTTTCTTTTGTTTCTTCATACTCAGTTATATTAATCACATGTATTATTTTATTGTAATTTGTTATTAGCCTTATGTTTTCTAGCTTCAAGTTGAAAAACCCGTTATTGTTTGTTAAGTCCTGTATTTCGATATTTTGGGCTTGCACTTATTCGGTAATTGTATAGAACATGAATAAAAGTATTCTTAATTTGATAGTCGATTTTTCCTACAAAGAGAAAGTACTTTGTGATTTTACTTTTTAAATAAGTAGGTAAGTAAAGTAAGTAAGTAGTAAAGTGTTGTAATATGAAGTAGGTGTTTATGTTTTTCATTAAGTCGTTTCATCTTATTCCTTTTAATGGTAGGTTTGTTCCTATTTTGGTATTTTTGGTCTTATCGGACATGTGTTTTAAAGTACTTACGTTTGTTAGTTATATCTATTAGATGTTCACTGCCTAGTTTCTCTGCGTCCATTTTCCTTCTCTGACTTCTCTAATAAAATTTGGACCTGATTTGAGTTGTACTCGTATGTCGATTCTATCTCTGTTGAGTTTATTTAAGACACTCTCCTCCTTTTTCCGCATACTTTCCTGGATCTTGTCTTACAATGCTGAGTGCATTGTATCATTATAAAATCTTTATAATTCGTTACATTTTCTCTTCAATAGTATCCTCGTTATTTTTTTCGTCGTGCTTTAGAAGTCTTTTGTATTAGTTTATCGTATTATGAAGCCGTTCTACGTCAGCATTGGACGTATGATTGCTATTGGTGATTATGCATTGTTCGTCCAATTCTTTTGCCCTAATAACCTTTCTGTTCTTATTAAATATTTTAAAATTCTGCTCGACTTGTGTATTAAAGTAAAAAAGTAAAAGTAAAAGAGTATTAAAGAAAATAGTAAATAAAATGGATTTTAAAAGAGGAAATTTTTGTTAAACGAAAAAAATTCATTTGAGCAAAATGGAATTTGTTTAATTTGTCTAATTGCGTATGTTTGTTGTTAGAAGGATTTGTAGATTTCTCGGCTTCCCTCCCATTTCCTTCGGTCTCTGCTCCCCTTGTGCCTTTCTTTCTTTAAAGATACCCTTGCTTTTATAGGGCTTGGTTCAGTTTACATTTCCTCCTCTTTCTCCTTTTCCGTCAACGGGGCCGTACAAACCGATCCAGGCATTGACATTTTGTTCGAAAAATATATTTATTTATATATGTATTATATATATACATATATAATATATATGTATAAGTGAATCGAAATTAAAAGATAAAAAAAAAACAAGCGTACTTTTGTACAACTACACTAACTCCAACATCTACATTAAGTACCCGCCTATATTTCTTTCTGCTTTGAATTCTCTCCAAGGTTTTTGAAAATGCATATCTGGATATTCCCGCTCGTCCACAAAATTTCCCGACGGAAGGGAGTAAAAAGCAGCTTCCATTTAATTTGAAGAAATGAATAAAACGAAGAAAACTTTAATTTTATTGTAATTTATTTCACATTGACACAATTTTTAACTCAGCTAAGAAATTTATCATATTTTGCGCTTTGTATTGCTCCGACATATTACTTTTTGCTTATATAAATTTTATTTATCCACTAGAACTAAATAACTTCTTGATAAGCAAAGAGAAATTGTTGTGCGTGGTTGTTCAAGGACGCCGTGTTTGTATTTTGTTTCTTAAATTAAGAAACATACATAGATCGGTATCTTTCCAGATTTTCAATAACAATTCTCCATTGATTTTAGCAAATGTAAGATTCCTTCGGTGTGTCAGTGGAAGGTATCACGGCATCATTTGAGAATCAAACTCAAGTCGTTTTCCGTTGGGCTTTTCTTCGCGTTCGGAAGAAGAAAAGTGACGTCATACCATTTTCCTTAATTTTTACAGAATCAAAATCTCGCTTATCGTTTTAATTTGAGAATCGAAATTCCTCTCTCTGATTTAATATCAAAATCTATAAACGTCAAATAGTATTTGTGTGTTAAACTAGATTTCTGTTTTCGTGTAATCGGCTGTGTTTTGTCAATTTATTGTCATCAAAAGTGTTCAAATTAATAATTCGCAAGCAAATATAATTGGAAAATAAGAGAAGATGGAAACAGAATTAATAAACATGTTATTATCCCCATCGTCGTCATCCACTTCACTATCTGGGTATGAATTTTTTATGAAGATTTTATTCGGAGATATTCCCAAAAATCCGATTAAAGTTTTTAATAATGTTATTGAGAATAACGAGGACGCAGAAGTAAGTTTATTGTTAATAATAAAGGAAAAGAGTTCATAATTATTGTTACTAGTTTAAGGAGCTGGTATTCCGGTTTGTAATTAACATTACCGACTTGGCAGATAATTGGTTCGGTTCGATGTTCGCTGTATGGGAATTCTCCTCATTAGTCCTTCTTAAGGATTTTCACAGCAACAAGGCTATGCCGTCGAGCATAGTATACAGGTCAAAAGCCCTCGTCCCAACTTTATTTACAAAAAGACTGAGTTGGTCCCGTATTACTTTCAGAGCTGCGTTCATCCAAAATTTGGTCGGGGTTTGTAATGGATGATGCAGAAAAACTGTTTCTAATGTTATGAACTTCAACCAACATAATAAATTGGGAATTTATCTGCTTAAAGGAGACACAGTGCTGGAAAAACTATGCCAACTTAAGATGGTATTTTCCACCGCTTTAACGTTTGGTATTCCCAAATATTATAATAATGTTTCGTTAGAGCTTTCTGACATGTAGTATTTCGTCTTTTATTGGAATGCGTATCGAAACTTGTTGCACTGTCCTCAATATTTGTTAAAATACAATAATAAAATAAAAACCAAAAGAGTTGTTTTTTGTTTTATTTTCATTACCTTTCAGGAGATGGGAAATCGCTATGTTGATGGTCACTGGGTCTTCGATTTCCCAAGAAATTGCTGCTTCGTGTTGAAGTGTAACCGCTCTTTTAGGCAATGTTCTGATAGTAGATGGCCGTGAATCTTGACGGTGTGGAAACGATGCCGACAAGTGCTGATACAGAATATGACCTACCAATATTAGGTGGTAGGTCAGAATCGTTAAGGGCCTTGCAGCTCCTACTATGGTTGTTATAACCGACATATCGTTTTGCTTTTTGGCAAAATCTTTGTTTATGACTTTAAGCTTGTGTGGCCTCTCTAAATCTAGGAGATTCCGCATTTTATTTTCTTTTATTTGCTCTTGGATAACACTTACGATTTTTAAGTGATTTTTTTCTTCGATCAATATTTGAAGCATCACAATAACCACAAGGGCTGGGGTGTGTTTCTTGAATACTAGTATGTTCACCACTTCTACTTCTAACCATTGTTAAGATCTTTAGAAAGCACTAGTTGCAAGATCTTATCTTGTAAAAAGTGTAATGTACACATTAATTACCTGTACAATGTTACTAAATCAATTATTTTAAGTTAAATAGATTACGGCATATTCATATATAGCATTACTGCAAAATCAGCTATCCAAATGTGTAAAACAAGATGCATGGTCGCTGCTTTCCGCACAGGGCCAATAAAAAACATTTTGCTCTAGTCGGGTCTACCGACTTTCGAAGAGCGAAGAGAAGCAGTTACCAAAATACTGTACTCAAAAGCCCCTTTTCACAGAACTCAATAATCGATAAAGAAGTAAACCTTACGTTGGAACGTACAAACTAAAGAAGTTTCCATCTGCCATTTTTAACATTATTAAGTCCAACTTAATAAATCCATGTACCATAGACCCACCATGGCTTATACACCCAGACTCTTTTATAATGGTTCTAATATAGAAGTAACTAGAAAAAACCTTTGTTCTTTTTCGGTGGAGGATTTACGTCAGCATGTTCTGAGATGAAGAAAGTGGATTGAGTAGAGTAGCCTTAGGTGCTTAGACAGACAACGTGCACAAGTGCTTCTCACTACGGACAGGGATATTTACGACAAATGCTTCCCGCATCAGGAACCTACGTACTACACGACTGTATATTCTTTTAAATAGTAGTCCTTTTCTTACAAAGATCGAAACGCCTCCTCCTTATGTGTAGTTGATGCGATTTATTCGCACTATTTTACAGCCCTTTTCGCTATTTACGCAGGTTTAATTTATATAATATATGTATAGTATTTAACAACCCCATATTTATGGTGGATTCTTATCAAAAGCCCTATCAATGTCAATACATCTGTGTACAGACAAGGGTACATACTTGTAAAAAGAGACATTTCCTTGTAATATGTGTGTATATGGTTTCTGAAACGAATCTGATTAATTATGCTGTTTAATATATCATATTACAGATAACTGTTGTGTTTTTTTCGACGTTCTGTTTAAAAACATGTTCAGAGTAAATTTAAAGAAAACTTGGTATTTCATGAGCGTTTTTTGCCCAGCACTTCATGATAATGGTTTTCGATAACACCCGGTATTTGTAATATGGCTAATGTTTGTAATTTAACCTTACCTACTTGACAGATGATTGATTCGGATCGATGTCCGCTGTATGGGAATTCTCCTAATTACTCCTTCTTAAGGATTTTCACAGCAAGAAGGCCATGCCGTCGAGCATAGTATACAGGTCAAAAGTCCTCACTCACTTTATTTACAAAATTCAATTCGTCATAAGGTAAAAGGACTGAGTTGGTCCCGTAATACTTTCAGAGTTGCGTTCATCCAAAATTTGGTCTGGGGTTGCGATGGATGATCCAGAGAAACTGTCGCCAGTGTTGTTTTTTCTATAAACTTCAGCCAACATAATAAATTGGGAATTTATATGCTTAAAAGAGATTCAGTGCTGGAAAAACTATGTCAAATTAAGATGGTATTTTCCACTGCTTTTATGTTTGACATTCCCAAATATTATGATAATATTTCGTTAGAGCTTTCTTACATGTAGTATTTCGTCTTTTACTAGAATGCGTATCAAAACTTGTTGCACTGTCCTCAATATTTGTTAAAATACAATAATAAATTAAAAAAAATAAGAGAATTGTTTTTTGTTCTATTTTAATTACAGTTCAGGTGTGGGGTGCTCAATCCTCCCTAGTACGGTTCTAGGGTCGACAGCACTTGGTTAACAATATGCTCTCGTATGTTTACGTGTAGATTTCATATTTTAATCAAATTATTGCAAACTTACCCCAGGATTCACTTAGTGGTTTCCTTAAAATTAAACAATACCCTATAACACATTTGCAACTAATTGATTAATCAAATTCACGTATGGGCTATTTGTATACTACTGTGTGTTAATTCTCAAGTAATCTTTAAATTGCTTACATTACTCATAATCTTACATTTTCTAATATAACTTAATTTACAAAATCAACCTATCGTTTGTTATCTGCTTTATTTTGATGCATTGTGTTCATGCCTGATCAATCACATTGCCTTAAAACAACAATTATGCGAAAGTGGTGGGTGGGAAATAGAACACTGATGGTCTGGGTAGATCGACCTTCCTTTTGCCATTTGGATTACAATCGCTCCAGACATCACATCTCAACCCTATACTTAACAAGGTAAGCACTTGTACTCATATAGCTACCTATGGTTTATGGTACAAATAATTTGATGGTTTGAGATGCATCAAAAACATTTATCAATGCACATTTTTCGATTGCACTCGTGCATCATTCAATTTGGGTGAAATTGCAAATACAATATGTGCTCGTACATATACATTTATGGCTCAACAGTATCTTTTCCAGAGATACTCGTGTTTCACACATGAATGAGGCCGTAATTATCGAAGATCAATTTAATTCATTTTAGGTCTACCTAAATACATACATACGTATGTATGTAAGTGAATCGAAAAGGATGTGCTGCCTTACTGTCAGTAAATTTTTAGCCGACAGAATAGGAATTTCATGTGGCTGAAACGATGAACCATGTGTCCGCCAAAAATGTTTTTTTTTTTTTTGAGAATGCTATAAAAAAAAACTACTGAAGATTTTCTCAAATTTCTTTTTTTATTTGAACGTACAATCCTTCCGGTTAATAATTGAAAATAATTTCATTCAAATGGCTGCCTCGGCTGGCCATGCAGTATCCTACACGATCGGTCCAATTTTTAAGCACATTATCGATTGTGTGCAGCTGTATTTCACCAATGGCTTTACGAATATTGTCCTTTAAAGCGTCAATTGTCTCTGGCTTGTCGGCGTAACACTTATCTTTTACGGCACCCCACAAATAATAGTCCAACGGTGTCAAATCGCAGCTCCGGGGTGGCCAAAGGACATCAGCTCTGCGGCTGATAATGCGATCTTCAAAAATAGGGCGCAAAACATCGAGTGTAGCTTCGGCTGTGTGGCACGTAGCGCCGTCCTGTTGAAACCAAATGTTGCCAATATCCTCCTCTTCAATTTTTGTGAACAAAAATTCGTTCAACATGGCCCGATAACGATCGCCATTGACTGTAACGGCCATTCCTTGCTCATTTTCGAAGAAAAATGGCCCAATTATGCCTATGGACCAAAATCCGCACCAAACAGTGACTCGTTTTGGGTGTATCGGCTTTTCAATGTATACGTGCGGGTTTTCTGTGCCCCAAATGCGACAATTTTACTTGTTTACATACCCGCCAAGATCAAAATGAGCAAAATCGGCATCTTCTCTAAGTCGATCGCAGGCCCACTTAGCGAAGCGTATACACAACCATATTCGTTCAGCGGAAGGATAAAACTAATTATCTGTCAAATCAGACATGAGCTAAGTGTTACCATTCACGAAATAAGCACTAGTTGAAAAAAAAACCTTAGATGGCGGACCCTATATATATGTAACAGTCGCTAGCTTGGAGCAATAGCGATTGTATTGTGAATGCCTCCCAATGCGCGGTAAATTCAATTAATGAAGTATGCTATTATGCGGTAGTGAATCTGATCAAATAATTCGTCCTTTGTTTAACTCTAAGCCTGCTGTGCTTTGTAGTTCTTGTTTGCAAATGGATTCCTCTGCAAATTCTTCCATGATACTCGCAGTTGTTATGAAAAGGTGAAACCGACCTAATTGTCTTACAATGAAGTGGTTTTGTTGTAGTCCTTAGAAGAAAAGCATTCTGATCCAAAAGAGTGTAGTGTATTGCTTGCGGTGACTCTGCATAGTAGAAAGAAGTTTTACATGGTCTGAAGTGGATGAATCCACTATTGTATATGAGCCGGATATAAGTATAGAGAAATAAGAATTGACCATGCACGAAGCGAAACCTTCTACTCAGTTGGTGAGATCAGCACGGTATCTAGTTACGAGGCGGTGTTAAATCGACGCATAATTCTCCGTTTCCAAACACAGCTCGTATCTGGAGTTCCTGTTGATCGAAAAACGGATATCTACAGACAGGAATGAACCTATAATAAATTAAGACACGAAGCGTTTTCCTTGACTATACTTATTACTGTCTTAGATCCTAGGCACTAACTTAACAAGAGACATAATGCACGCAAATTGTCAATTTCGGATCCACGCATTAGCAAACGATAACTCGCGGTCTTTGGATAGGATTCCTGAAGAATTTTTGAAATACATCACGGATGGCGTCACAAGTGAACTGACTGTGGCCTTAAATAAAAGAACTATCGAGGAGTACTCGTATCCTTTCTCAACTCGTCCTACAAAGTTTTTACAAAAATTTTAAACAACAGATTATCACATTCGGCGGTAGATCATATCTTTGTATTGCAAAGTATTGCATGTTGATACCGGGAAACCGGTAAATATTCATATTGGTTCAATGCACACTTAGTCCGTATCTATTTGCCTTCTATAAGATAGTTTTATATACTTTTTGCCTGGTGAAATAGAATTTGCAAGCGTCTTAACTAAGGCCCATTTATATGCCATTATATCATAGCAATTAATGATAAACCGACTTCTAGAATACTGAGCGGAAACACAAAAACTAAGGCATTACTGGATTGCCAATGCTACTCGTACATCTTCGGTTCACAGATCAGGATATAGCCGCCTCTTTGCTATTTTTGAAGTGATAACAGTTGCGAACATTTTTCCATTCGATGAAGCTGAACCGCGCTCACCATCGTACGGATTTTCCTATATTTTGGCAGCCCATTCATACTCTCGGGGAGGGAAGATGTTATCCAATTTATTGAAAAACCTCAGTCCTGAAATAAATTCGTATAAAATTATTTGTCGAATTTAATGTCAATCAGGCAGACAGCATATGCTATGTCAAACTTTTTAAGTGTTATAACTGAAATGTGCCTGCCATAGTCTATCTGTCTACCTACACATCTATCTATAATAAATTACTCTCTGATTCTGTACTGTTAAAATTTGCAGATGGTAAGCTATTTGCCCATAACCCTGTTTACTATGAAATGAAAAAGCGATTCGTTCGCTTTCTGTGGCATTAGACATTCTGCTTCATCTAATACCCCTCGATATTTTCAGCAGGCAAATAGCTGCTGTTGCAGCTATACGCCTTAAAGCGACTAAACAGTGGACTAATAATCCATTTGGCCACGCCAATATTCTTAATGCATTAGGAATCCCCACAGAGAACATCGATTACACCATACCTGAACTTTGATTTGACAAAAACTTCCATGTACGCTTCCCCTCTAGATCCTTCTGGGAGGAAGATGCTTTCATGGAGGACAAGTCGATCCATTTCTATACAGATGGATCAAAAACCAATAGCGGAGTTGGTGGCGGTGTTTTCTCTGACACGCTAAATCTAAGCCTCTCTTTCCGCCTTCCAAATCACTGCAGCGTGTTCCAGGCGGAAATTTTGGCGATTAAAGAAGCTCTGTCCTGGCTGAAGAAAAACGTGATATCTGCAAAGGATATCCGCATCTTTTCGGATAGTCAGGCCGCTATCAAATCCCTGGACTCAGTCTCACTGAATTCTAAAACCGCCCTTGACTGCCGATCATCTCTTATGGAGATGGCACAGCAGTTCAACCTTCACCTCTGTTGGGTGCCGGGCCACAGAGACGTTCCAGGGAATTGTAGAGCCGATGAACTCGCCAAAATTGGAACCACTTTACCTATTCTACCGGAAAGGGGTAGCATAGGTATCCCAATCGCTGCGTGCAAACTAATATTAAAGCTGGATGCCAATAAAAGAACAGACCTTAGGTGGACTGTTGGACTAACATGCCTAGCGACCAAACAAATCTGGCCAAAACTGGATCTGTATCGCTCTAAGTGTCTGATCCTTCTAAATAAGGAACATCTCAGCGCTATCATAGGTGTCATCACTGGACACTGCCTTATAGGCAGGCACGCAAATGATTTCTGCAGAAGCTGCATGGACGAGGAGGAGGAGGAGACAACCCTCCACCTACTCTGTACATGTCCAGCTCTCTCCCAGAGAAGAAAACTTCACTTAGGAACCTTCTTCTACAACGACCTAAACGATCTGAAAAATACAGACGTAAACAGTCTCCTTCGCTTCGAAGCTCAAACTGGTTCGATCAGTAAGAGGATCATAGATCCACGTGGCATCACAATGGGCCATTAGGCCTAAGTGGGTTGGTTTTTATCCAACAGCCACTCTTACCTACCTACCCAGCTGCCTGAAAGCTCTCATGCCATAAAATGCAAAACCGTATCGGTTTTTAAAGCTCTCATTGAACTGGGGTTTAGCTTTGAAGGCAATTACCATAGGGTGCCAACCGACTGTTTTCCTGATATATTTTTATTTTATTCGTTTGGCAAGAAAGATATTTTGGTTCTTCAGAGTGGAATGAAACATTTTTTTTACACAAAGGATCAACTTTAATCAATTATGAGTATATATTTTCTATTTTATTCGATGGCCTTCTGCCATCTTACTTGCAATTTCATGATTCTATGCTCGTACAACTTCTAGCCCTTATGAGCACGAAACTTGACCACGTGCGATTTCAGGTCATCATCATTAGTGAAAGCTTTGCAAAGGGTTTTGCAAGCTTCGAAAAAAATGACAATCTGATGGGGCAGGGTTGTACTCTGTGGTGTATGTGACAAAACTTCCCAACCAACATTCTAGCATTATCATGGTGAAACCCCATACCTCCTTACATTAACAAAAGCTAGTTTCAAGAAACATAACATCTACTCATAAAAACTGAAAATATTTTCCTACCAGCCCAAGCGAATCCGAAGAAAGTTCACTAGTTCTCTCTCTCTCGCTCTCTCTCTCTCTCTTTCTCTCTCTCATCACTTAAAATGACACAATTTTTCTCAGCATTTAATTCAACGTATTGAGTACAATTAAGCCATTTTTTACGATTCACTTTCTTACGTGCTTTCATTAACAATGGTTCCATTATTTATAAGTCCTGTTTTTGGGTTACTACGAATCTTTTCACTAGATGGCATATCAAGGATTTAGTCCCTAGGTCGTCAATCGTAGCTAGTTCATCTATATGGACAACCATGGCATATTGCCTTTGATAATATTAAGCAACTCTGTTTCATTGCTGAAAATAAAAAAAATTTTATAGCCAGAACGAAGCCCTGCGGATGCGGTACACCAGCATTTATTTTGTGGATAACAGACTTGAAACCGTCCAAGACAACTTGAATTGAACGTTCCGAAAGGTAATTTCTAATCCATTGAAGAAGAGAGTCATCGATCCCAAAAGCACGCATTTTCGACAAAAGAGCCTGATGCCAAGCTCTGTCAAATGCCTCAGAACTATCAAGTGCAACTATTTTGCTTTCGCCACATTGATGTACGCTGTGGTTCCACTTTTCCGTCAGACATGCCATCAAATCACCAGTGGACCTGTTGTTACGAAAACCGTGTTCGAGATATTTCATGAGCTGACGGTTTATCTGCGTTTCCATGACCTTGGGAAGAAGGGACGTAAGTGCAATAGGTCTGTAGGAGGAGAGAGAAGATCCGCCATTTTTAAGGACAGGCTTGGTAAATGTTAATTTCCGTCTACTTGAAAAGAGTCTTAAGGAGTAGGATTGACAGGAGAAGGGGAGATATGTCTTCTGGACCAGCAGATTTATGTAAAGGGTGACCAGATAAGAACGGTAGGAGACAAATTTAAATAAAACAACAACGGTGTGAGATATAAGATTGATTCTGGCTTTATTTTGAAGCTACTTTCATGTCATTATGCGTAGAATAGCACATCATTCGAATAGTCACCACGGCTTAACTGGCAAGGCATCAATCGGTCGGTCCAATTTTTGATGACTCGATCCAATATGTGCAGCGTATCCCGGTAATAGCGTGTCGAGCTGGAGCTCGTCCAAATGGTTAGCTTATTAACGTGAACTTCACGTAGCCCCAGAGAAAATAATCGAGTGGTGACAAATTGCATGATCGCGCCGGCCAATCGATGAACTGTCGGCGTGAGATGTCCCAGTTGCCAAATTTCTCCTTCACTTGTATGGCATGTTGCACCGTTTTGTTGGAACCACAGCTCGGATGTACCGATGTTGTCGAGCTCTGACCACCGAAAGTCGGTTAACGTCGCTCTATACCTTAGACCATTGACGGTAACGGTGTCTCCTTCCTCATACCGAAAGAAATAAGATCCGATGATACCGAACACTTGTGGATTGTGTTCGCTCCAGTAATGGAAATTTTGCTTGTTGACATAGCCGCTGAGCCAAAAATGGGCCTCGTCCGGGTTGAAATTTCGGCAATGCCCAATTCAGCTGATCGGCGCCGAATCGACATTTCTGAGTCTTTCCATACTGGCCGCTACGGCGGATAGGTTTTCTTCACCTCGCACCAATCTCTGTCTAGTTGCTGGATTGAGATCTAAAAGAGTGTACTCACGCTCAAACGGTGCGACGAATTGCCGGACACACTGAAGCCATGATGACGACCGACCTCTCGGCGAAATACCCGTTGTGTATTTACAACTGAAGCGAAATCTCGATAATATTTCCTAATAATTTCCTCACGTTCGACAAGCGTAAAACGATGCATGATGAAATGGCAAACCTTACTGAGTATTTTGACAGTTGGATATTACTCGTAGCTTTGACAGCTGCTGAAACATAACAATTTGATAAACTATCATTGCTATCTGGTCATCCGCTATATTAAGATAAGATACACAAAGCACTATATGGAAGTGGTCTGACAACTAGAATGTCATCATAAATAAGTTTCCAAAGAACGTTACGAACGACTAAAGGTTTTTTGGTCCTTTGGGACATTGTACTATTTTTTGGCCCTATTTTTGGTCGTTTATAAATTTCACACGCTTAAAAAAAACGTTGCAGTCATATCTGGCTAGTTTGAATTATTTTCGGTTTTCCTATGTTGGGTTGGTGTTGTGAGACCGAAGAAAAAACGTTCTCAAACCATGACAGACTCCTTACGGCTTTTATTGAATCACTTTAGTGCTGGCTACAATGTTATTCTTAATAACTAATGAAACTTTTTATCTAACATATGTAGTTCAGCTTCGATTTGGCAGACGTATTGCCAGTAATATTTCGGAAACGTATGCACAGGTGAAGAGTGTTGATCCTTGCTTGCCGTTCGATTTGTCGATTGGTGTGCGTATCAATTCTGCTTTCGCGGTAAAGCAGATTTTTTGGAGTTAACTCTTCCCCTGGGATCGTCCTAGATGGGAGGTCCTAGATCTTTTGTCGTGGAACTCCTTTGAGTTGGTGTAGGCCGGGATTGTGCAATCCATTAGGGCTTGTGATTACCTTTGATTCAAGACTGAACTCTAACAGTTCTGGTTAGGGTTTAATGGTTATTTCGGTTTTCTTTCTGGTATATCTATATCATGAGAAAGAGTAAGAAAAAATCAAAAATTGTAACGAATCCGTAGCTGGTCCATTTTTGTTTGTTCTTTTCGGTCGTCAGGAGTTGAGCGCTTTTGGTATTGTCGATATTCAAATCCTTCATCATTTCTAATGACAAAATTTCCTGATATTGTTTTTGTTATGTTGTTATGTTATACTATGTTATGTTATGCTAAGTTATGCATAGAGAACAAAGAACAAAGAGAATGAAGTAAAATAAAATTAGTTGCTGTATAACCACCCGAGTGGGTGTTTCGTTTGCAAGTAAAGTAAAGATATTACATTGGCGATGAACAAATAAAAATAAAACGTATTTATGTGTGCATAAAAACAAACAGAAAACGCGTGTAAAAAAAAATAAAAAAAACTTTAATTTGGTTAGTTTGAAATGCCGGATATGGGAGCGGTACCATCATTTAATTTGGAAGATGATTTTCTCATCTATGAAGAACGCCTGGAGCAGTATTTCTTCGCAAATTATATCGAAGATGATCGCAGAGTGCCAGTGGTATTGACGACAGTGAGCCAGAGGGCCTACAAAATACTTAATGAGATGATCTTCCCTAAAAAGCCAAAGAAGCTAGGGTATGCAGAACTCATGAGCTACATGAAAAAACAGTTTGAGACAGCATCTTCGTGCATTAGGAAACATATTGAGTTTTTCGATATCAAGCAGATGGAAGTGGAAACAGTAAATTCCTGGTTAAAAAGAGTTAAAAGTGGTAATGCATTTGAGGACTATGTGAAGAACCGTTTTATAACCGGTCTGCTAAGAGGTCCGGTATTGGATCGGGTATGCGAAGAGGAGATAGAAAAGCCGCTATCTGATATTCACCGGGTGGCAGTACAACGGGAGATTGCACTTAAAGAGAGAGAAGGAGGCATATACCGATTTAAGTCTGGAAGTGATCGAAACAAGGTAGAGGAGGAGAAAAACAGACAAAGAATTGGAGAAATGCAACTACACCAACAACGGTATCATCAGCGACAGCAGCAGTATCACAAGCAACAGCAGCAGTACCACCACCACCAGCAGTGTCCGGGACATCCAAGAAAAGGGAAGAAAGAAAGCAAAGCTTTGTGGTAAGACAAACGACTTTTTTAGAGATTGTAAGTTTGAAAACATAATATGCAGAAAATGCAATGTACTCGTAAAAGGGCATGTAGAAAAAGTTTGTAAGAAATAGATTGCGGAAAATATGAATAAGTTGGAAAACGAAATTTACGCGGAAGAATTGTTTTATAATGTAGCCTCTAATAGGGTAAAAGTAAATCCGATTAACGTTAAAGTTAAACTAAATAATATTCCACTATTAGTTGAAGTGGACTCTGGGGCAGGTAAATCAGTGTTGCCGTTGGTAGTTTTCAAGAAAGTTTGCACTAAGGAAGATTTAGAAAAGAGTCATTAATTTTTGCGCAATTACGATGGAGGTGTGATAACGCCTTTGGGGGAAGTAACAGTTACAGTCAATTTCATGAATAGACAGATTTTGGGGTGTTTCCAGGTAATTGATATAGGGAACGCAAATAAGAAACCGTTGTTAGGTAGAGATTTAATGAATCGCTTAGGTATAACTTGGAACATTCGCGGAAGAGAAATAGTAAGTGAACATTTTGTAGAAATCAGGGAAAGTAAGTTAGAAAAGTTAAAAAAAAATATTCTTGAAGAGTTTAGTAATTTATTTAATGGGAAGCTAGGCCGTTATAAAAACGCTGAGGTTTTTAGAGTTTAAGCACATGCAAAACCAAAGTTTTGCCAGCCGCGAAAAATACAATTTGCATTTAAAGATGAAGTTGAACAGGAGCTTGAAAGACTAGAAAATGATGGCATTATGGAAAGAATTGAAAATTCGGAATGGAGTACGCCGTTGGTACCAGTTCAAAAATCAAACGGTAAGGTGCAGGTTTGTGCGGATTATAAAGTGACGGTAAACGATCAATTAGAAGTTGTTAATCACCCCGTACGGTTGATTGCGAACATTTTTAATTCTCTTATTTACCAAACTTGACTTTACGTCGGCATATAAACAAATTGTAGTAGACGAAGAAACATGTAAGAAACTGGCATGGACACAAGGGCATTTTTAGAGTTCTCCGTTTACCTTTTGGGATGAAGCCGGCATGTCAAATTTTGCAACGAGAAATTGAGAAAATACTTCTGGGATGTAAGGGTACAGTAAATTTGTTAGATGATATAGTGGTCCTATAAGAACATATCGCAAATTTGAAGGAAGTTTTAGGTGTTTTGTCGAACGCGGGATTAAAACTAAATAAAGAAAAATGCATTTTCTTTTAGCCATATATTAAATATTTAGGCCATATTGTAAGCAAGGAGGGCTTACAAAAAGATCTTGACAAAGTAGCTGCGATGCTGGAGTCACCAAGGGCAAGCAATGTGACCGAAGTTCGAGCGTTTGTCGGTATGGTCAATTATTATGTCAATTATTTGTTTCCAATTTGTCCACTTTACTCGCCCTGTTGTATAATTCATTAAAAAAAGGAGAGAAATTCTATTGGAATAAAGATTGTGAAGATTGTTTTAAGAAATGCAAGAAATCATTAATTTCCGACAAGGTACTAGTACATTTTAACCCAAAATACGAGATTGTTATAGGTTGCGATGCGTAAGCTCACAGAATTGGAGCAGTTCTTTTGCATAAAATACCGGATGGCAGCGAAAGGCCAATTTCGTTCGCCTCACGAACACTGAGTAAGGCTGAAAAGAATTACGCGGTGATACAAAAGGAAGCATTGGCAATTTACTGGGGCGTGCGTAAGTTTTATGAGTATCTTATGGGTAGGCAGTTTTGTATTAAATCAGATCATAAGCCTTTATTAACATTATTTGGAGAGCAAAAAGGGGTACCAGCGATGGCTGCAGGGCGACTCCAACGATGGGCTACATACTTGTCACACTTTAACTACGAGTTGAGGTATGTTAAGGGTGCTGAAAATGCAGCGGCCGATGGATTATCGCGATTGCCGGTAAAAAGTAATAAGGGACTTTGATTATATTAATTGGGTAGAACAATTTGTCCTAGTGAATTTTGATCAAATCCGAGAAGAGGTAAAACACGACCAAGTGTTAAGTCAGGTTTGTCGTTATATTCGAAATGGTTGGCCAGAACATGTTGAAGAGGTTGAAGAGAGCAATTCAACCGAAGGAACGAATTGAGTATTGAGAAGGGTGTTGTCATTTGGGGCTACAGAGTGATTGTTCCAATAAAATTTAGGTCGCTTGTGCTAAAAGAACTACATTTCACACATTTAGGTATGACAAAAATGAGCTGTTGTCTAAGGGTTGCCAACAGTGTGTGCAAGGAAGACCCGAATCACCAAAAGCGTGCTCGGTGAAATGGGCAAATGCAGAGCGGCCATTCGACCGGATACACATAGATTATGCAGGACCGTTTAAAGATGGTATGTTTTTTATTACAATACAACGGATGCATTTAGTAAATGGCCAGAAATTTTTATGGCGTCCAGGGCAAATACTAGGAATACATTAGAAAAGTTAAGAGAGGTTTTTGCTCGATTTGGGATACCTAAGACCTTGGTGTCTGATAACGGAGCGCAAATTGTTTCTAGCAAGTTTGAGAGGTTTTGCAAGATCAATGGCATCAAGCACGTAACATCTCCACCATTCCATCCATCCCTCAATGGGGCAGCGGAAAATTCAGTGAAAACGTTTAAAGCTGCGATAAAAAAATGGCTCTGGATAATGCGCTACCTGTGCAAACGCAGTTGCAAAGATATCTGTTTGGTTATAGAAATGCTCCGCACAGTAAAACAGGAGAAAAACCTTCGGTGCTGATGTTCAATCGACATATTTGTTCGTGGTTATATCAAATTCGTCCAAATTTTAATAGTGACGAAAAATTGTTAGCAAATAGTAGTCAAGGAAAATATTTAAAAAGGGTGATCTAGTTTACGAGTATATCAGGAATTACAAGAATCCGGCTGGCAAAAGCTGGAGTGCAGGAGTAGTAGAACAAAGGCTAGGTTCCTCGGTCTATATTTGCAAAGAAATAGTATCCGGTAGATTTGCGAAAAGGCATATTGATCAAATGATGAAGGCAGGTATATTCTACAAGGGTTGTGGTAGGAGGATAGTAGAAGACATGACTTCGGAAACATCTCTAAATCTACCAATTGTCACGGACAACGACAAAAGTTCAAATCAAACCTTTGTTGCACCACCATCGGCTAATGATAAAAACGAAGTCGAAAATATTCGTATAGAGAGTAATGTTGATTATGATGGTTCAGCAACGATGTCTGAGAGCAACTGTCCTGGAGACAATGATGCGAGTAGCGATAGAAAGGAATTAATTAAGAGGTCTTTAAGGCCTAGAAATAAAATTAAATCTCCGGAAAGACTTAATTTATAATGATATTTATTATAAGATAAAACATAAACAAAAATGTTTTTGAATTATTAGTTTTTGGAAATATTATTTTGTGAATAAAAAAAAAATGTTTTTGAATTATTAGTTTTTGGAAATATTATTTTGTGAATAAAAAAAAGCATACATTTAACAATGTAATGATGTGAATTTAGATTATAGTAAAGATGTAAATTTGTTAATTTATTCTAAATAATATAAAATATTTTGAATTAATATATACTTAAGTATAATAATTATCTTAGGATGAGGGTGTTATGTTGTTATGTTATACTATGTTATGTAATACTATGTTATGTTATACTATATTATGTTATGCTATGTTATGTTATGCTATGTTATGCATAGAGAACCAAGAACAAAGAGAATGAAGTAAAATAAAGTCAGTTGCTGTATAACCACCCGAGTGAGTGTTTCGTTTGCAAGTAAAGTAAAGATATTACAGTTTTTATCTTGGATTTGGATGTAGGATTGCTGGAAGCATGGTTGGTTGTCGACATTAATGGTGGCGTTGGTAAATTTAATCAGAATGGTGCCGGTTAAATTTTGAAGGTCGTTGTTCATAAGGATGGGTTCATTATAATCGTATATATTGAATAGTTAAGAGGTCTTTGTGATCTGGACTTCCCGGTACCCATAATTGAGAAGATCACTTACTTGTTCAAGTTCGTGATGGAAGTATGGGAAAAGTTCTTAATGGATGTGAAATAAGATCATTTCTGTTTCACTAGTAACAAGGTTGATATCATGTACGAGTATTATTATTCGTTTGTCCTATCTTCCTCGTAATAATTTGTGAGTTCGTGTATTACAAAATCTGGATATCTGCCCATACGACAGAGAAGATGATTCTGAAAGAAAAATTGCTTTCTAATATTACTTTCTACGGTTTCTGTTATAACTATGGTGTTACGATTTTCCTTTACGATTTCCTTTTCATACCAACACTTAATTTGGATCCGAGTGGACAGGCTTCTTACCAGTCGTTGAGTGAACTGTGAAATTACTCCACAGATCGTGGAGTTTACTCTGCCTTGAGGCACCGCATAGTTTTCGTTAACCTTTTCACTTGTCCAATCACTTCGCTTTTGTACGGTGGTGTTTTATAAATTCGGATGCCTAGCTCATCTTCCATCATAGATGCTATTGAAACCGAATTAAAAGTTTTTTCGTTTTCCAGAACTACGTATTCTGGAACAGATTCTGGGGTTGCCTAATATACGGAATTGACTTTGAGCTGATGATTTTAGGTCTCAGAAATTTTGTAAATTTTCAAATACCTGTTAGGGATAATTAGGGATGGGAGCTCGTTGGATATGCGGCTGTTCGGATGTCTTTCGTATTTATTCTCCTAGCCAATAGCTACTTTCGGCTTTCATCTACATTGCGATGGGCTCGACGATGGATTCGTATGATCTTTTCTTCTTGTTCATTTTCATCTTTCAGATCTTGGACTATAGTTTGCGTAAAGCGTATTTTGTAATTAATAATATGGTGCGGGAAGATGGTCTGGACTACTTCAATTATTACTTCCGTGCTCTAAAATATCGTGATTCTTTCCCAAGCCGTACAACTCGCTTATGGAATGCCCTGCCGATCTCTGTGTTTCCTGGTCGTTATAATTTACAAACGTTTAAAAACAATGTACATCGGTAACTGTCTTTTCTTCCTCCCTAAATTTCTTCGCTCGCGCTGTGTACGAACATTTTGAAGGTACAAAATTCCCTTGAGCGCGTCTGGGTTAAGAGACTTTCCGAAAATTTTAATTAAGTCTGACTATTGTATTGCGGCTGAATGAAATTATGTCGGTGATAGGTTGGGAATGGGATAATAAATCGTTGACTACTTTCTACTATTCCGAATTGATTCGGAAAGACATTGACTGGGGTTTCAACGGTTAGAATGAGGTTGTGCGATGAGTTCTCATCTTTGTGTTGAGTCATTGTCATTGAATTTACAAACGTTGTTTGAGGAAGTCGGGATAACACATCGGCAACGACATCTGTTTTGTTTGCTAGCTCTTAGTCATACGCCTCCAAGATTGCCTGTATGCATTTTTATGATAATCTGTGAATATCTTTATTTTTCTTGTTCCTTAGAGGAAGTTTATAAGCGAGTTGAGAGTCCAGATAATTGTTTCTCGTTAGTTAATAATATTCTAGATAGGCTTATTGACCGGATATAATGCTGCTCCGATCGGAAGAATCCGTTGTAAATTCGAAACTTTACTAAAATTTGGATAAGGAAGTGGGACTTCTTTAGAAACTAGTGCTTGTTAAATTGATTTGAATGATTTGGTTGCCTTCGCATTAAGTGCGATTATCTTGTTTGTTGAAAGGGATGTCAAGGTCTTTGCTATTTTCGCTTAGTTTTGGATGAAATGGCGACAATAGCCTGGTAATCCTAAAAAGGATCTAAGGTTTTTCAGAGTTTTAGGTATGGCAAGATTTACAATTGCTTGTACGAGGGTTTTCTTTGTGCTTGTTTTAATACCGTCTTTTGATACAACGAAACTTAGAAATTCTACCTCTTCTTGAAGAAATAAGTTTTTATCTAGCTGAATCTTCATGTTCACCTCTTTCAGTGTTTTAAACACTAGTTCCATGTTATGAAAATTTTCTGCTTCCCGAGAATTATGATGTCGTGTATATAGACATAATGTCTCTTTCCCAAGTGCTCTTGTAGGATGTCATCGAGAGTTTGCTGGAGTCTTTTCGATATCTGAGTCTTTAAGTAGTATTTGATGCAAATCAATTTTCAAGTGATAAATATGTTTTTCCAAGATTGTCTAGGACTTCAGAAATTTCGGGAATTGGATATCGATCTGGTACCGTGACAGAGTTAAGCTTTCTACAGTCTATGACTAATCGGTAGTTCTCTTCTCCCGAGGCGCGCATTTTCTTAGGGCCTACCCAAACTGGAGGATTGTAGGGTGATTTCGAAGGGCGTATAATTCCGTTTTCTAGGAGCTTTTTTATTTTGCTTTCAAGTTCAGTTTTCAATGCGATAAGATCCGGGTATGATTTAGATTAGATGGGGTCGTCTATTGTGGCGCGGATTGCACCCTTAACTGGTTTTGTGTAGAGGGGTCTTTCGTCAGGATTAGGACATTTTTTTTATGATTTCTTTAAATCTGTTGGTTAATATTGTTAACCGAGGTATGGTATATTCTTTTAGAGGAATCCGTATACCTGGTCCTATAGTCCTGAAATGGTGATTAGTATGTATAGTGGTATTGAGCTGTTTTAGACTATCGTTGCCTAAAATTCCATCGAATGAGATGAGGGTAGGTAAAACAAAAACAAATTGCAGTTTTTGGATATATTGGAATAGGTTATTCAAGGCATGATGTGTGATTATGACGTTACCTCCTACAGAGGAAGCTAAAAAGTGTTTCTTATTTGGAACGGGATGTAAAATGTATTTTGGCTGGATGTAATTTTTATTATATCCAGTATCAACTAAAAATGTTAATACTACTCCACTCCTCGTTACATACTCGAAGTATGGGAGCGAAGAGTGCTTCAGCTTAAGAAAATACACGCCATTAAAGATTTCGGTATTGTCTGAGGTTGGACTTTCGTGGTTAGGATTGTCATAATATTCGATTAATTCCTGGTTATTGTCTTCGTCCTGAGCTGGGTTTCTTTGGTCTTAGCTTCTACCTTGTTCTGTGAAGATTCGGTATGGAATACTCTTTGTGTTTAAGCTGATGTATTTGTTGTGAGACGGGCTGGGGCATTTTCCTCCTTTTAGCTGGGAGTTCTTGAGGTCGATTTTTACAGTTTATATTGGGTATATAATTTATTTCGTGCGGTTTTTTTCAAAATTTGAACGTTTATTTAAGTAAAAAAAATATAAAATAGTATTATTCAAAGTATTGCCCATCTGAAGCTAGACTTTTTCCCATCTTTCTGGAAATTTGTGGATCCCATCCCAAAAAAACTGCGCCGGCTTGGCAACCAAGAATGAATCAAGCCAATTTTTGATATTCTGCTCTGATGTGAACCGTATTTCAGTGAGGGCGTTCTGCATCGACCAGAACAAATGGTAGTCAGAAGGGGTAAGGTCTGCGCTATAAGGCGGGTGGGGTAAGACTTCCCATCCACTGTTTTCCAAATAGTTCTTAACCGGAATAGCAACGTGGGGCCGAGAGTTGTCTTGATGGAAAATTATTGCCTCGTGTCTGGTCGCATATTCCGGGCGTTTCTCGGCCACTGCTCTCTTCAAACGGATTAATTGTGTTCGGTAGCGGTGTCCATTGATGGTTTCACCCAGTTTTAGCAGCTCATAATACAGCACACCCATCTAATCCCACCAAATACAGAGCATTACAATCGCGCCATGGATATTCGGCTTTGCCGGTTGGCTGGTTGGCCGGGTTTCACATATGATTTCCTGCGCTTGAGGTTGTCGTAATGGATCCATTTTTCATCACCAGTAACAATCCGATGCAAAAATGACTTCCTTTTGTGGCGTCAGCAGCATTTCGGACATGCAAAACCGCCTTTCGACGTCTCTCGGCTTGAGTTCATGTGGAACCCAATTTCCTTGCTTTTGAATATATTCAACTGCTTTTAAACGTTTTGAAATGGCTGCTTGAGTGACACCCAAAGATTCTGCGAGCTCTTCTTGTGTTTGGGAACAATGTTCATAGTAATGCTTCCAATTCTTCATCTTCAAACTTTTTTGGCTGCCCAGGACATTCATCGTTCGCTCAGGTAGCGCATGTTCACCATAAACTTCCACCAAAATACGATGACTTTCGGCAGCAGTTTTCTTCGTATTAAAGTAATGAAGAATAACTCACCGCAAAAACACTTTTTCAGGCACAAAGATCGACATATTTGAGTGAAAACAAATTATTGTTGTTTACGCTTCAAATGAATGACATATACTAAAATGACGTACAATGACAGTACTCGTGGCTTTCCAACGCATGTTCCAATGGAATAATAACAATGGAATAATACAAGCTACGCCATCTCTTAGCATACCGCACGAATTAAGTTCTAGACCCAATATTTTGTGTTTTTACGGTACTGCCTATATCCATAGGCTGTGGTGTCGGCTGTGGTTTGGGAGGTGATTCTTGGGGATGCCATGTGTCGATGTGTTCTTCCTCCAGAAAAATTAGGGACCTGAGGTGGTTGCGGTACTTAGAATAATTCGGAATAAAAGTTCATTCTAGGTGCTGGAATGGGTGGTGGTCTAGCTGGGTTAATATTTCGTCTTCTGGGTCGTATGGGAGATGTCATTACTTATTGGCGTTTTTGATATGCGTGTGCCACATCGGCGTGTCCAGTGTCAAATTATCGCACTTACACTTGGTTATTTTGCATTGGCCTGTCGTAAACGTTTTAATTATTGGTTCATAGATTGTTAATTTGTTTACACAGCAATTTTACAAATTACTCTCCAAGCTATGCCTGTACTTTTATTGAGGGCCCCTGCTTAATTATCAAGGGTTCGCCCATTAATGACGTTGTCTAATAAAAAGCGGGGGCAGAGCATATTACTGGTCTTATCGTAAACATCTTCAGATTACAGCCTCTGAATGGTTCCTACGATTTGACCAGTTACAAGTTGCCGGTCATAGGTCTTGTTGGCGGCTGGACCACCGGTAGTCCATACCAGGACTTAAGTCCGGGCCTGACTTGTTAGAGGTAGGCCCCCTTGTGGGAGCGTCATGGTGGCTGTGGTTTAAACTCAAATCGCGGGTATGGGTATTGCTTTGGTTTAGCCCAAAGCAATAAAGTACTGGGTGCTGTGACCCTAAGAACAGCAAGAGATTTGAGGTCGGCCTCGACTCATACCAAGGGTGGAACTTGTGCCTTTTTTTTATTTTTTTTATTTTTATTCATTTATTCATTCATTCTGATACATAGCTAAGGTTACAACCTAATTACAATTTACCAAACTGTCAAATGATGGATAAATTTAGTTGTCGTTATGTACTTTAATGAACATGTAGTTATAAACTAGTGTTAAACGACACTTCAAATATATTTTATACATTATAAAGTTTTCTGATGTGGGGTGACATTCAGTGACAAAGATTAAAAGATCTAAAATAAAATAAATTTGATTCAAAAGATATACATTCCAAATTTTATGAAGAAAGAAGTTCAAATATATTTCTGACACGCTAACTTTTAGATATATATATCTCTTTATAATGATTCAATGCTAGCATTATCAATAGTAAATAACCATTCTTTAATTTTTTTGGTGTATACATTATAAAAATTAATTTTTCGGATGAAGTATGGAAGTTTGTTAAAATATGTTGGGGCAACTTCGAGTGAGCAAGACCATAATAGATTTTATGTAAAAAGGTTTTGGAGCAGTATGGCTTAATAAGATAGAGTTTACGAGCTACAAGATTCATATGCGATTTCACTGCTTGAAAGTGATCCTTCCAATTCAAGTTATGATCTATTATATTCATTTAACGAATTGCCGCATATTTTAAAGTTTAATAATTTAGTTTTTTCACTGATAATTAACTTGTGAGCAGTAAACCACAGCCTTAACTTCTCCAAATCTTCGCCAATCTTGGCAATACATTCAAATTGGGTTTTAAACATGTATGTGAAAGTTATATCATCAGCAAATGCTGTAGCCAAAAATGAAATTGCTGCTTGAAAATCGAATTGATGTAGATTAGAAATAAGAGAGGCCCGAGTACAGAACCTTGGGGAACAACATTTTTCAAAACACGAGGTTTACTAAAGATTCCACTTAGCTTTACTTTTTGCTCTCTATCATTAAGGTACGCCTTGAACCAGGTATGCATTGAGCCTCTATATCCAACAACATACAATTTACTCCGCAGTAACTTGTTGTGAACCATATCAAAGGCTTTTGTCATATCTATGAACAAAGCTATTGTAGACTGATTATTGTTTAACCCCTCATATAGCTGACTACGCACTCTGAGGATGGCATCCTCTGTCGACAATCCAGTTCTAAAACCAAATTGGTAAATGCAGAAAAACTTGTTTTTATCTAAAAAACTTAACATTCTGACTTTGATAAGTTTCTCAAAGAGTTTCGCAACAGTTGATATAAGAGATATAGGTCTATAGTTGGATACATTTCTTCTATCTCATTTTTTGAATAATGGAATTACTTCAGCACATTTGAGCGATTTTGGGAAACAACCATTTGCAACACTTAGGTTAAACAAGTAACTCATTACATCAACTACTTGACAAACAATATTTTTTGATAATATGCTTGTAATACCATCACTTGTATATGAAGTTTTATTTTTTAACGACATTACGAGTTTCAAAAGCTCACCAATACTAATATTATCAAACACAAAACTATTTGTTTGCATATTGTCCCCGATTAAATTTGTTGAAAATCTACAATTACATAAACTGTAGGATTCAAAGGATGGTTTTAGTTGTTCTGAAATTTCTGTAAAGTGATCGTTGAATACGTTAGAGATCCTAACGGGATCAGAAATGTGGGCTTCGTCAACTTTTAATTCACTTATTTCTACAGTGTGTTTTTGTCTACCTAACATCTTATCAACAACTCTCCATTCATTTTTGATATTACCATCTGCTCTATCAAACATAGTTAAGTAATAATTAATACGAATAATTTTGATGTTCTTGTTTACCTTTTTGCACAATTTATCAAGTACCTCTTTAACCTTTCGTTATGAGGATGCTTAGCGACCTATACTGCAAAGCGTTTTTTCCTATTTATTTGGTTAAGAAGATCGTTTGTCATCCAAGGCTTTAAATGTTTTGCTCTATTTGAAATATGTACTGTACTAGTGCAGGATAGGATATGTTTATGTAAAATCTTAAGGAATCTGTCAAAGGCAAT
The DNA here is from genome assembly GCA_963966105.1 of Volucella zonaria. Classification (NCBI taxonomy): domain Eukaryota; kingdom Metazoa; phylum Arthropoda; class Insecta; order Diptera; family Syrphidae; genus Volucella; species Volucella zonaria. The sequence goes on along the minus strand of OZ014536.1, from coordinate 1,306,784 downwards.
TGAAGGATACATTTCAGAAAAGACAGACTCCCAAAATTCGTAGGTAAGATTTACTCTCAGCGCTCTGTAATCTATTAATTGCCTATTTTGGGGAACATTAAGTTTATTTGTCTGTAATTTCTTATGAACGCACAGCCTAATTATATGATGGTCTGTAACTCTATGGTCATAAATTGAACCACTAAGGATATTTTTAAAGTTTTTACGCACCCTAATAAATATATGGTCGATGCAACTAGAAGTAGAATCGGTAACTCGAGTTGGAACATTAACAATACTCTTAAGTCCATTTGACGACATAAGAAACATATAGTTTTCTGTGGAGTTATTTGAGTGATCTAATATATCTATGTTGATGTCAACCAAGACAATCAAATTTTTATCGTTTGTAGCATATAAAATACCATTTAAATCATTTATAAAAATTTCTTTTGCAACTTCATGCACTCTGTATATGCACAACATAGTGAAGAATTCATTTTGGTATTCATATGATACCTTTACCACATCAGCACTTGAAATATTAATTTTTGTAAAATTGCACGTATAACCCTCTCTTACATATACCATAACACCCCCAGCTGGGTAAGACTCATTGCATTTGCCAAAGGGCAGCATATACCCTGGTATATTATATAGACATAGTTAATTTTCAAAAATCCATACTTCACTTAAAACAATAACAACAGGAAATTTTTTGAACGTATTGACATGTGCTAACAGTGATGAAAAATTACTTCTAACGCTACGAACATTTTGATGAAGACAGATAGCATAGGGAATATCGGGATATTCACATGTAATAGGAAATAACCGAGGGACAAGATCACCAGAATTCATAATTTATTTAAGTCAACAATAGAGTTAATACGTATAGATTTGTCACCCTCTTTCCTATGCATGTACACTATCCCGTTCTTGGTCCAAACAAATTTGTATTTCTTTGTTATCTTCACTGATGTTGCAGTTTTAAACAGCTGACGAGTTTGAAGAGTCAAACAGTCATTGATGTACATTTGTTGAGGATTCACCGTAGGGATGAGTAGAGATGTTGTAAGCTGTTCTTTCTTCTCTTTCTTTGCTCTCATTATTTTCTCCTTGCAGTGACGAGTCGTTAGTTTGACGTGGAGAATATTGGTAGAGCTTTTTGGGTCATTGCTCACCGTGATATGTTTATGTTTCATAATTTTTTTTATATAACAATAATCAATGTCTTTCTCTGTTACACCTACATTCATTCCATTACGAACAATTTTTAGCCCCAAATTGATGGAGGAGGCGTTGGTGTGTTGGGAGGGAACATTATAAATTTCAACTGTGATTGCAAACAGCTGTTGTTCAATATGTTGATTTTTTGTTCATTCTCCTTGTTTTTCGCCTGCAGTTCTTCTAACTGAACTCTTTGAATTTCCTTGACTTCAAGAATTTCAGAGTAGATCATGTCTAGTGTTGTATGAGAGGGGTGATGAGGAGATGCACATTGAGTAATTTGCGCATTTTGGTTTCTATTTATTTATTTTTTTTTTGCTGTCGTTTGTTTACATCACTGTTTACACAAATAGAAGCCTCTCCAGAGACAGAATCGCGGCGTTTAGATGGTACACAATTGACATATCTCCATACTTTGTTACTTCTTTTTGGGAATTCTAAGTCCACCGCTAACACATTAACACACGAAGCATGATAAATGTTATTGCAGTCGCAGCAGACTACTTTTAGATCAGCGCGATAAACTATATTTTTGCACCATTTGCAGGACATTTTTAAATTGAATTTTATTTTTTTACTTTTATTTATTCAATTGTACTAATAAAAGCTCCCGACACATGCGTACCCCACGACAGAGGCGATAGCTAGCGTCATCAATTCTTAATCTACCCACAGATGTTGAATAAACAGTTCTTTTGTTATCGTACCGACTTGCTTGCAACATGGGCATCCGTGAAACGAATTATGATATACCGTTGATGTCATGAATACCCTAGCAGGCGCATCACAAACGAAAGCTCTGATGTTTAATTTACAAACACTGTTTTTAATATTGATTCCTCTGGGATCTAACTCTAACAAAATTTGCTAAATAATCGTCCAAATTTGCAGGTTTCCTACGACCAACAAAACATCCTATCATAAAAGGTCTAAGATCTAATCTATCAACAAACGCGCCTAATATTGGAGACAATGCAGTATCTGAGCTTTTATACAATGGAAGGCCATCTACATATATGTCTATATTTATTGTGTTATTAATTAAAATGTTTAAATCACTGTATTTTGTTATCATTTTTGAAATACCGAAATGCATGTAACTACCCGGGCGCATGTTTAGAATTTTACTTTTTTCAATTTTGCTAACCTGAATGAAAGTTTGCACTGATAAGGGAACATCTAGTCTTTCTTCTTTTAATATTACTAACAATTTGTTTCCAGCGTTATATGAAATATTTTCATCAATAAACCAATTAGCCAATTTTTCTTTTAATGTGCTGAGTGATTTATTATTTATTATTTGACTAAAACCGTCATCTTCAATAATGTTAATACTTATAAAATTATATGATCTTGCACTAATAGTTTCCAGTTCCTGATCAACGTTGGCTTCTGATAGTAATTTATCTTTTTCTTGTTTTAGTAGCCTTCTCTAATGCCGCTTAGAAAACCCCAATGTTGTCAATTTATTTACTTTTCTTTTCTTTCTTAAACACTGCACTTTTATTTTCTAAAAACTTAAATTTTTCCACTTAACACATTTGTTCTCTTTCAGCCTCAGCATAAAATTGACGAATCAGGAGAAATATTCCTTATGGATGTCTTACAATAAGGAATTCTTAAGAAACATAGTACCGTTAATTTGCTGACGTGTTCTGTCGAGTTCTGTTTGTTCTTCAATAAGATTTGCTATTTCGTTTATGCCTTATTTAAACCTTAGCCTGATATATCTTATTAAATTTTCTGCTGGGCTATTATATGTATGTATATATGGATGTGTAAACAAAATAAAAAAAAACAATTTAAACTCCCTTCGTTTTGCTCGCATACTTGGGGAGTATGTGTTGTTGTCTACATTTGTTCGGTGTACGGCATATTTGACACAGAACCTTATTAGTGGGGTTCAAAAATAAATTTTTTTTTTTTTATATATATATGTATTTTTTTTCTCAAAAGAACCTTAAACTCAAGTTCATACCCACTTGAGTGGAAGGTCCTTTTAATGCCTCATCATGTGTTAATTTTTTGGATGGGCTCAGTGGTTATTTTGATCCATGGGTGGCATCTAACTTTTAATGGAGAGACTAAATTCTTAATGGAGGTTGACTGGCTTATTGTTGATTTCTAATCAACTACTCATCTTACTTGATTTTTGTTAACTGAAGAAACAAATGTCTGTCGGGCACAGCTGGATTCGAATACCAAACCTTGCGATTTGGAAGCCAGTCCACTACCGCTTGGGCCACCACCCGCGGATAGGGCCATGCATGAATCCATGTGTCTTTTTTTCTTATCCGATCAACCCCATAAGCACGGCTGTATAACGTTTGTTACACAGTGTCCTCTGCTCTCTATCTATGTATGAAGATGTTTCTCCAACAGACTATCACACCTTTTTCACAATCACTCCATAAGCACGGCTGTATAACGTTTGTTACACAGTGTCCTCTGCTCTCTATCTATGTATGAAGATGTTTCTCCAACAGACTATCACACCTTTTTCACAATCTGGAGTCATTTTCCGAAACCGAGCAGAGGACATAAAAGACTTTGAAGACTTTATAGAGTCCAAAAATCAAGCCTTCTATAAAAAAAAAGGAATAATGGACCTGGAATCACTTTGGAAAAAAGTTAGAAATGATAACTCAACTGCATATATATAGGTTATAGAAAAAAACTGGGTTATATGGATGTTGATAGCTATTTCAGGTCATTGTCACAGGAATTATAAAAGAAATGCAATTTCTTTTCTCCTCTGACTTTTGCATTAATAAAATTACCTGGTAGGAAGTTCGACTCAGATTTGGAAATTTGCTATCGCAAAACAGTGGCAACATCAGAAGTTTTTCCTTTCCGCAGGACTAAAAATGTGCCACCTACGGAATAGTTTGCAATCAATCGGCATTGCCATGATAAATGTCCATACATACTCTTATTCTTGTAATTTTACTCGTCCTTTTATTAAATATCATTTATTTACTCTGTTGTAAAATGAAACCTGACGTCGAGCTGTCAGCTTTGTCATCATATTAAGGTAAGTGTTTTAATTAAATTGACATTATTTAGCTCGCTTACACATCTTTTACCTGTTTTGATTGCAGGAAATCCGGTACAGCAGAATTCCAAAGAATTTGCAACTTATGAAAAAAAAAACTTTTCTGAAAGAAATTTTTAAGTAACGATTTTTTTTTTTGTGAACTTATTTTTGCTTTATTTTCATTTGATTTTTTATTACGAATATAAAATTGAATATTACGCAAATTATTCTAATGTAAAATTGGAAAATATTTTGTATAAAACAGGCAGAAACAAGTATGGCGAATTACAACCTACTGCTGGTGGGACTTTTTCTGTGTCACCACCTCACAGAACATCGCTAACAGGACGTCGACATTCGCAGGACACATACAACATTCCTTATTTTGCACCTTATTCTAAGACCGGCGATGTCATACGGAATCAGGTATACGTTGGGATACATTTAACATACTCGTACCTTATTTTTTGTTTATTATTATAAGTTTTCTTTTCGCTTAACATAAGCATAAAATACGAGTAAAACCATATTTCAGACTTTTTTTTTTTTATAATTTACGCGCGCCTAAGGGGTTATGCGGTGCGGGCGGAAGGATAGAAGGAGGAGAAAGGAAAACATTATTGTGATGTAATGGATTGAAACTCAGGTGTGTTTGGCTTCGATATTGACTCTCCAGGGGTGGGAGTCCGAATAGGGCGGAGATATTTTCTTCATTCGGAATGATTCAGGTTGTGAATTTTAACGGTTGTTTTGTGCTTGAAAACCCTACAACAGCCAAATCTACATGTCAGTGTTATGCCTTCACACGCAGATTTTTCTCATTGAGTTCCAATTACACAAATGAAAACTTTGTCGTGGCTAGGATTCGAACCTTGACCCTCCGAGTGAGGAGCGATTGCTAGTTTTTTTTTTTTTTCAGTTTATGCTATACAAAAAAACGCTTAAAAATTAGCTAACATAACTTAAAAATAATCTTATTATAACTTACTGCCGCCATGCAGGCACTCTAGGTTAAACATAATACTTAATCTATGTCTTTCGACGTTGCTTACAGTTTATTTTTATTTTTGTTTTTACATATATTAACACTAAAACTAAGAAAATGAATTTTAATTAAAAAAAGCTTAGTGTCAGAACTTTTTGAAGGACATGAATCTACCTATAACTTGAGGAATTTGACGACGAACCTTCCCCTTCCACTAGCCACCAAAATTGTTGGTGCTGTCGAGCAACATCCCTCATGTCGCGACTCCCTACCGCCCTACTGAACCGGAGACGATCCGCACTGCCATGTGCGACGTCTCTGTCGTAGTTGAGTCGCCTGTCCCCAGCTGTCCGAGCGACGTGGAAGATCTGTCCTGGATCAGACCTTTCATATCTAGGTAGAGGAACGCTTCTGGAGGAATAAAGCCGTTAAAGCGAACGCTCTCATGATACATATAGTTAGGGTAGTAAGCCCCGGAGATCAGGTTGTTCGACGAGGTCATTGCTCTTGCAACGTGCCTTCGAGTCAACTTAATAACAAAATTGTCCACTCTTATTAGGTTGCCCTATTGTATAAGACCTCATTAGGATAGAATTTTATGTACTCGGACTCCGGTGTTCTGTATAAGCGAAGACAAGCCGTTTCAAACACCCGAATCTTTTCCAATAAGCTTGCTCTCACGTTGAACCACACGGGACAACCAAATACAAGCATTGGACGGATAAGGGCCATGTAGCAGATCACTTTCACCCTCGCATCGAGTTGGCTGTTATAAAACAGCCTCTTTGTAAGGTCAAAAGCACCTTTGGCTCTGGCCAAAGTAATATCTATATGTTTGTTAAAATACAGATATTGGTTTAGCCAGATCCCAAGGTAACTAACTACATTTCGGCAAGCAAGTAAGTGGCTGTCCATGTTGTCCGACGATAGAGAACTTTCGCCAATTCTTTCTGATATCCCTAGAGGCCCCAGACAAAGGCGTCCTATACAGAATGGTTTCCGATTTCTGAAAGTTGATTTTCAACTTCCAGTCATCGCAATATCGTTTAATTTTATCGAAGTCACGTTGCAAGAGTATATTAATGACCTCAATCTTTGGACCTGATCTGTACGCGATTAAGTCGTCTGCATACGCTATGGCATGGTGAAGTGAACCTATCAGATCACTTGTGTAAATGTTGAATAGGATCGGCGAATTTACCGCACCCTATTGCAGGCCGTTTTTAATGTTAAATGTTCCAGCAGAAGTCACATCGCCATTCTTCACGATGAACTGTCTACTGGAGAGCATATCAAAAAGAATATACAGCAGTGGTTTACTAATGCCCAACCTGTCCAGCTTGAAAAAGAGGCCTTCTAGCCATACGGTATCGAAGGCCTCTTCTTGCCTTTGTTCCACTGGATATCAGAAACGAGTTTAGACGCAGCATGAATGATATCATGCCCCGACTTGAAACCGAATTGGTTATCCGGAACTATATGTTTGTCCTCACCCACTTAGTCAGGACTCTATTGATCACTTTCTCGAAAACTTTACTGATGTTTGGAAGAAGACTGATCGAGAGGAGATTCGCCGGATTGGATGTGCCTTTATCCCTTTTGGGGATGGGATGTACCACCGCAGTTTTCCAATGCGCTGGATAATGTGCATTATTCATTGCATGTTCACCGCTTCTAATGGGAGATGTCGAAGCACAATGTTCGGTATTTCATCGGTTCCCACTGATTTCTTACTTCTAAGTGATTCGAAGATCGTTTGGAGCTCTTCCTTCGAAATGAACCCTATCGTCGGCGATGACATTATTGCCATGCTAGTACCACTACACCACGGCCACCCCCAACTTATTATCAGTTTAAGAAAAGATGTTTTTTATACTTTGTTACAAAAAACTTTTATTTTTATTAGACTTAATTGAAAACTAAGAACTTACAATGAGATTTTAAGATAATAAGATAAGAGGAATTGACAATTTACAAAAAATAAAAATAAAAAATACACGCAAGCGTTTTTAGAAAAACAAAAGAACATATTAACGCAAATCTATATAAATTATTGTAATATAAAATTTGGTGAATAATAATATAAACATATGTATATGCAAAAATAACTTATAATATCATTTTGTTTTGTAAACGCAACTTGTGCTCGCGTTGGTCCATCCTATTTTTGCCTTTTTTAATAGCATCCTTAATGTCCTTTTCGTAGTCTTCAAAAGGCGTATGAAAACGATTTACGCAGCCTAAATTAACAAAAAGGTTTTAAAACTTTGTAATTAAATCAAATATCGATATAAACTTACCGTACAGCGTTGAGAGGAAAAATTTATAAGCGTTGATCGGCTTCATATTTTTCCTTCCATTCCAGTTAACTGCAGTTAATAGATTGTCAGCTAAGATTATGCTAAAATTTGAAGAGACTTTACTCCTCAATTTACATACGAGTAGTTCTCAGTAATACTTTGTGCAATGAATTTATTTTTATAAACAAATGTCAAATTAAAGTTTACTTTGATACTTTCTACATCCATTTCAAAGTTTGGATGTAACTGCACCTTTGTGTCCAGAGCTTCAAGATCCGCTATTGTTTTAAGTGGAAAATCGAACACATCGGCAGCAGGTAGCCCGAACAGTTTTTCATAGATTTTATTAAGCTACTGCCACAGTTTGTCGTTCTAAACCCGTTTTCATAAGAGTGATGGCTTCTTTAGTATCTACAAAAGGTGGACACTTGGAATTAGAGGCGTAAAGAAAATGGAACAAAATTACCTTGAAGCTCACCAATCATCCGAGGATCAGATGACAAACTAACAACGGTTGTGGCCAATGATGATGGTGATGACGGTTGCGGTTCATCATTTTGACCAGGAGGGAGCATTATATTGACGAATGGATAGAGTTTAATAACATTTCTTTTAAAGTTCTAGTAAAATTAACCTTACCGGCTTGAAATAAGTGCTAATGGAAAATGATCGGTTTTAATTTTTAATTTTATGCAAAATTGGCAGTAAAATAAACTTTGAGTAGTTAATTGGAATTGGAAAATATTTCAAAACATTAGAATTAAACGTAAATAATAAAACTTCTTCGTTTTCTGCAAACCCGCTAGTCTGAATAATACCTTACTGCAAAGAATTTACCGGATATAAAAAATCTGGCGAAATATTTAACAGCTTTTTGACAAGAATGTAGTGCTTTCCGTTCTTAATTCCTAACGCAGTAATTTTAAAAGGAATACCATTTACGGAGCACATGTTATTGGGGAATTTTTTTGAAAAAAAAAAAGATTCGGTTAAACTTTACTGACACTAAAGATTTATCAATCAAATCATTTTCTAATTGATAGTTAACTTGTATCGGAATTTCATTTAATCTATTGTTTAATTGCATAAGAATATGCTGCGGCTTTTTTATTTTTCTCTTGCAATCCTGCAAATAATTTTCAAAAATGGAGTTATCTGCCAAACCAATGTCTTTAATTGAATCTACCAAATACAGTAATCCATGTACCTTATACGATATGCTGTATTCACCATAAAATTTTGAAAATTTTGTAACAAATAGGTCGAGAATTTTTTTTACAGTTTCAATATTCGTGTTCAATAAATTAACATCAAGACACATTCGGTACGCGCAACACAACAGTAAAAAAGTTCATATAACTCTTTACAAAAGTTTAACCGATAAGCTCATTTTATTCGCTGCAGATATATTAAAATGACTTTTTAATTTCAAATTAAAAATCTTTGTCAAAATTTTTGGTGCTTACTCCGAGATCGGATAAATGAAGAAGATCGAACGCAAACGGACTTATACATTTTATACCATAACTTTCCAATATGTTTGGATTATCTTTATATTTTAAGCTATGATGAATACATCGGTTCTGCTTAAAAAAGTTTCATCAGTTCCACAGATGTTGAACAAACAGTTCTTTTATTGATTTGCGTACCGACTTGTTGGCAATATGGGCATCCGTGAAACGAATTATGATATACTGTTGATGTCATGATGCCCTAGCAGACGCATCACAAACGAAAACTCTGATGTTTAATTTACAAACACTGTTTTTAATATTGATTCCTCTGAAATCTGTCTCTCTTAATTCAGCAACAAAATTTCCTAGGACCAACAAAACATCCTCTCATAAAAGGTCTAAGATCTAATCTATCAACAAACGCGCCTAATATTGGCCACAATGCAGTGCCTGAGCTTTTAAACAATGGAAGGCCATCTACATTTATGTCTATATTTATTGTGTTATTAATTACAATGTTTAAACCACTTTATTTTGTTATCATTTTTGAAATACGGAAATGCATGTAACTACCCGGTTGAACGTCTAGAATTTTATTTTTTTCAACTTTGTTAACCTCAATGAAAGTTTGCACTGATAAGGGAACATCTAATCCTTCTTCCTTTAATATTACTAACAATTTGTTTCCAGCGTTATATGAAATATTTTCATAAATAAACCAATTAGCCAATTTTTCTTTTAATGTGCTGAGTGATTCGTTATTTACTATTTGACTAAAACCGTCATCTTCAATAATGTTAATACTTATAAAATTAAATGATCTTGCAGTAATAGTTTCCAGTTCCTGATCAACGTTGGCTTCTGACAGTAATTTATCTTTTTCTTGTTTTAGTAGCCTTCTATTATGCCGCTTAGAAAACCCCAATGTTGTCATTTTACTTACTTTTTTTTTCTTTCTTAAACACTGCACTTTTATTTTCTAAAAACTTAAATTTTTCCACTTAACACGTTTGTTCTTTTTAGAATTAATCAACCAGACTAACGACATTCGAAATGCCCATGAACAAAAACAACTTTTTACTACTTCTAACAACTTATTTATTTAATTCTTTTATACACTAGCACAGCTTGCCCTTCCTCTACTGCACGCGTACACTAAGATACAACTTTATTCGAACCAAGTAAACGTGGTAACAGGCACAAACATGATTCTTGAATTCTTAACGGTATCATTGTTGCTTTTTCCCTTTACACCATATCCTCACAGCTGCTTTGACGATTATATCGCACTACAGTATGTGACAAAAGAACATATTCTTTCGAGATAATTATGTATGTGTTTTTCTTACACACCTACTCGAAAGAAACAATGATTGCGTTAAAAAGGATTTCAAATATAAATTAAACAAAAACAAATTAAATATTTCAATGACGTTTCAATTACATTTCAAATACATTTGAATATTATTTCAATTACATCTTAATTTTAGTTGGCAAGCTTATGCGTTCTGGGGAGTTACAATTCCATGGTCCAACATTTGTTTGCTAGGATTGGGAAAAGCCCAGAAAAACTCAATCAGACCATTGCATTTAAATATATATATACATACACATATAACATAAAATTTAATTCAAAAGAAAATTAAGTAGTGCTTCAAGAAAAGATATAATTAGTTGAAAAATTATATTGTATAAATAAATATGTACATATAAAAATATTATAAAAAAATAAGTTGCAAATTCAAAATAAATTTTTTTTTTATTTTACTTTTATTTGGTATCAACCAAACCAATTTGGCTTCTTAGGCTTAAAAATCTGACTGCTGGTAATGATTTGGTCATCATGTCAGCCAGTTGATTACCTGTAGGAATATACTCAACAACAATTGGAAAAATGATATTTAATATCGATATGTTTAGATCTCTTGTGGCATGTGGGATTATTAGCTATAATAATGCAACCTTGATTATCCTCCATTATTTTTATTGGCTTGCTCAATTCAAATTTAATACTTGATACTAACGATTTTAACCACAAAGCTCCTCTTACTGCTTCAAATAAAGCCATATATTCTGCTTCAGTAGATGAAGCAGCTACTGAATTTTGTTTGTTAGTATTCCAAGATATCAGACATGACTCAAACATTTTAAATAAATATCCAGTTGTACTTTTCCTATAAGATTCACTTCCAGTCCAATCGGAATCAACATACCCAATAACAATCTCCTTAAAATTTTCATTTTTAATAAAGATTAATTTCAAATCAACAGTTCCCTTTAGATATCTTAATACTCTCTTAAGACACTGCCACAATTCTTGATTATTTTTATTTGTATATCTGCTCAAGATACTAATTGCTGTATTTAAATCTGGTCGAGTACATAACATAATGTACATTAAACAGCCAACAAAGTTACGACATAGCGCATTACATTGTTCTTTTGAATTCAAAGCTTCATAATTAAGTTTGCTTGGAAGTGGTGTACTAACTGAATGGCATTCCTCCATATTGAATTTTTTTAGAATATTATTAATATACGCAGACTGACTTAGATATAAATGACCATAATGTGTATCTATTTTTATTCCAATGAAATATCTTATTTCAAAAAGGTCTTTCAATGATTTGGGTTAGTCATTGTATTAATACTCTCAGTTGCTATTATCAAATCGTATAACCGTTCGTTAAGAAATCTATCTATTGTCCCTTTTCCTTATCAATTCTTGAATTCATTGCATCTTTTTTTCATTCGTGCTGTTAAATTATGGAATACCCTTCCACCGCGAATCAAATTAATATCTAACCGTTCGACGTTTAAAAGTGCAGTTATCCTCTACTTCTCCCCCCATATACCTATACTCCTCGAATATCTATTGCCATACAATTGTAATTTTGTTTTCAGTTAAAGATTGCTTATTTCGCCAATCTATAATTTCTAAGTAATAAAATAAAAAGCATGTCTACCTCATTGTACGAAACCGGCATTATGAAATATAAATTTACTATCTCAGATTGAATCCATAATGAATTCTCATGGAACAGAAATGCTGATGGGGTAGAAATTCTGGAATGCTTGCACCTATTCGGAATGGATTTATAATTTTTATATTCTATGGCCATGCGCTTACTTTGAAGAAAATGCACAGTATACTCGTAGTAGTTGGTGTTTTTGTGGCGAAATAAAAAATAATTGTTAATAGATAAAGTTCGAAAAATAGTAAAGTGCTCGTAAAATATTCAATATGTGAGATAACTCTAACAAAATAGTTATGGACATTTGGAGCGTTTGTTTTATAATAATTTATAACTTACATGATTCTAAGCAGTTAATGTTTAAATGATAATGGAATCTGGTGCAATGCGAGTATGGAATGATTTGAGAAAAAATACACGGAATTAAAAGAAAATTGCAGTAGTGGATATTATTCTATTAATCATATTTTTATTAACTATTCGCTTTGAACGTATATTTGCATTTTCTTGAAGAATATTGTGTTACGGTGTGAAACGTTTTTACTGAGAAAAAAAGAATCGACAAGAGGCTTATTTCTTTTCTTCTGGAACTCATTAGAATATTAGATTAAAAGAAAAGCCATTTAGCCATCTTGAATGGCAGTCATAGTAGGTTTGTGGGAATAAGGAAGGTAATTATTTTAGATAGAGGGAGATAGCTTTACTGGCCATTTTTAAGAGTTTCTTGTTTTTCTCTGTGGCAAGTTTGATTACCCTTTTGGTGCAAATGGGAAAAGTGTTGAGAAATTTCGATTGCATGAATTGATATATTTTATTGCATCCAAATACAAACATTAAAATTCATAAGTAAAAGGCCGGATAGTGTACTAAAAGCTTTAATAGGGATTCCTTAATATGTTTTGAGAAAAAAATCGTATCGGTCGGAAATGCATCCTCTCCGTGATACAGAGGTTTTAAGCATAGGCTTAATAATTACGCAGACCTATAATAGGCGAAAAGATCTATTATTGGGTATGTGTTTTTTTTTTCTTTGTTTCTGCCAAAGGGTGCACCCTTCAAAGATGCCAGCAAGCAGGATTCGTTAGTCGTAAAAATGAGGGGATTTGACATTGTTGACAATTCACACGTATTCAAAGACAGGGAGGGTTACACAAGAAAATGTATTAGTGGATAGCGGTTTTCGGAAGGGCCAAAAAGTGGATAGCTTGTCTCGTATATTTGTTCGTCTATGATTAACACCGCGTCTTCCTGAGATATGAAGAATTGCGACCATCGACTAAGCAATAGCGCATACAGCTGGGTGCATGATAGAATAAAGGAAAATCCTCATAGGTGACACCCAGAATATTAAAAATCATAAATTTAGTTTTTTTTGCTTATGACCAATTTGTGGTATGTAAACCACCTTCGCAATAAACCCAAATCATGATTGACGTCGAAAAAAAGATCGAGATAATTATTATTGGAATACGAAAGCGCTGTATCATCAGCAAATGCTGTGATTTTGCCATTAAAAGGTTGAATAAAAAGGGAATTGACATATATAAAAAATAGAATAGGCCCCAAACAGAACCTTGTGGCACACCAGTATTGATTACTTTCGGAGAACTAAGCTGATTTCGGATCTTTACCACTTGTTTACGATTTGTAAGATATGATGAGAACCAAAAATAAATAAAACCTCTATAACCCGCTTTGTATAGTTTGTCTAATAATATTGTGTGATCCACCATATCAAACGCCTTCGTAATATCTATAAACAGGGCGGTTGGTATTTCAGATTTGTTTAAACTGTTATATAATTCAGCAGTAAGTTTCAATAAAGCATCTTCTGTAGATTTCCCACTTCTGAAGCCGAACTGTGAAATGCTAAAAAAATGAATCCTATCCAAGAAAGAGACAATCCTAGATTTAATACCTGTTTCAAGAATTTTTTAAAAAAACCTATAGTAGTGAAATAGGGCGGTAGTTATCAAGCCCATAAGTATTACCCTTTTTGTGGAGGGGTATTACTGTGGCTCTCTTCAATGAATCCGGGAAAATACCCTTTTGAACACTGAGATTGAATATAAAACTCAGAACGTCTGAAATTTGAAATGAAATATTTTTTAAAACAGAGCAAGAAATCTGATCAAAGCCAGGCGAACTCGAACTGTTTTTAGTGTCATTATGATTTTGTGAATTTCAAATGCAGTAAATTCATTAAAAGCAAAAGTTTCTGGTTGAACATGCCTATGACATAAATTAAAAGAATTTAAAGTTGGACTATTGCTTAATGCGAAGTCTTCAAAAAAATTTAGTCAGAAGTCATTACATTATTACTTTTTATGGATATATCACTATTAATAGTAGTTCTATTTAAGTTTTCATTTACGACTGGCCACTCCTTTTTAGCATTACCAACATTTCTGGCCAGTTTATTAGTAAAGTAAGAATCTTTACGACATGAGATTTCAGTTTTCATATTTAAACATGCTTCTTAACTTTATGATATGGTTCGTTTTTCTTTTTGATTTTATTAAGTAGAGAAAAGGTCATGCTTAATTGCTTAATGCGTTTAAAATTGTTTATTCTGACTAATTGTTGAAATATATGAATGGAGCTTTTCAAGGAATAGATCAAAAGCACAAGAAGGATCCTGTGCAGGATAAACGTCTTCCCAATGTTCAAAAAATAGTTGTTGTTTTAGAACGGCAAAGTCTATTTTAACTAGTTTTTTATACTCGGGTTTATTAGCTCTAAGCATATTATGATCCAGTTGTATACTAGTTAAACTGTGATCCGTAATATTTAGATCATAGACCATTGTTTTATAGTTAACACTATTGTTTCTATGCAGCCTTATAAATATGTGATCTAAACAGGACCTATAACGTGTAGGTTGTGCCAAAGCAGAATCCATACCGAAAGACAAGAAATTGACAAGTAATGATCACTATCAACTGTTTCAGACAGGACTTTAATATTCAAATCACCAATGAGTAATAAATTTTTACTAGTTTGAGATACCAAAAATAACGACAATTCTTCCAAAAAAGTTCTTATTGTACATTTATGTAATCTATATATACATATAAAGCAATAGTGTAAGCCAGAGATTTTGCAAGAAACCCTTATTATGTCTGCACTATCCAAATTCCACTTTTTAATTTCGCAATCGGTTCAAATATGAAATTAGGTATTTTATATTCAGAAGATTCTTCATCGAAAATCCAAATTTCGGAAAGGGAAATAATATCAGGCAAATGACTCAGAGATGAGAGATGTGAGAAAAAACTGTCGAAATGACTAACATTTGAATGTTCTACACAAAAACTTTGTAAATTATTAGAACTTAAAGTGGACAAGCTATTATTAATACATAGTATATCTTGAGGATTAGTAATTAAATTATTACTTATATTTACATTAGACATACTCGTAGATTAAGACTAAAAATGAATCACAAAGTTTGGTAAAATCCTCACACTTATCAATTTTAATGACCTTATCACCTTTGCTTTTCCTTATTAAAATTGCAGAATTCCTCACCCAAGCGAACTTGCATTTGTTGGTTTTCTTGAGATCATTAGCCTTTTTTAATAATGTTCGTGTGTAGCTAGTCAGACTATCGTTTATGTAGATTCTTCTGCTGTTGTTGCCATTGTTGTTGTTGCACGCACTACCATAAATATTAATCGTAATGTTGTTCCTTTTCTTTCGCATTTTGTTCATCACAGTTTTTTTATGTGTAATAGAAGAAAATTTAACACATACAATACTGGAATTTGCATGTGGTCTGCCTTTTTCATTTAATTTAATATTCTTTATGCAACATGATTCAATTACATAATCACTAGCAACCTCTCCATTCACTGCATTTAAGAGCGTACACACTTTCTCTTTGAAGTTGGCATTGTTAACTTCTGGAATACCGACAATATCGACCTCACACTGTTTCTCTCTTTGCTCTAATATGTTCAGCTTCATTTCAAGTATGTTGATCTTTTTATTAAGAGCGGCATTGTTGTCTTCAAGAGATCTCAGCTGCTTGAGCGCATCTATATTTACTTTCCTGAGATGAACAATTTCGGTGTACAGCAACTGTAACGTAATAGTTTTTTGATCCGTATTGTTGTCGTCATAGGGATGCTGTTGTTAAAGCTGTTGGAATAAGAGTTAATGCGGATGTACTTGGAGTGTTATAGTTCTTGCCGGCATTGGCAGCAGTAGAAGGAGCGGAGCTTTTAAATGAAACGGTGTTAGAAGATGGAGATATGGGAGAATCTACTAATATAGATTTTCTACGCTCAATCGTACACTTGTCACATTTGTAGCCTTGACTACTCTTTTCTAAAAAGTCAACTTCTCTTTTTTCAGGTTTGGCACACTTAGCATGGAGAAATTCTTTACAATTCACACACTGGTTTTTCAGATCATGTCTATCGACCTTTTGATAACAAATAGAGCACTTAATTTTTCTCTTTTCCTTTCAATATGACAATAAATGATAAAAGATTTTACACAGTTTGAATTAACTGACACTCTAGTTTTACCTTAAAATTTAAGCTTTAAATATTTATAATTTGGAGGGCACTAAATGACTTCTTTGTAAGGAAACAACCTTCTAACAATATTAAAAAAGATAATCTGTTTTTTAATTCAGACGGCACGATTCTTATGCTAAGATTTTGTAGTCGTAAGTGAAGAAGAAGTTTTTAAAGGTGAAGATGTATACCCATTCGTTTCGTAAAACTTATCTTACCACTGATCTTATGCCACCTGACTCACATTATTAATTTCTGCATTGTGACTTCTACCTTTCCCCAGTCTTGGAAAGTCGCAAAGGTCATTCCAATTGCAAAAAAAGCAAAAGCTAATTCGCCTGCTGATTTCAAACCAATCAGCGTACTTTCTTGTTTATCGAAAGTCTTCGAAAAGGTCTTAGAGAAACAAAGTTTCAAGCATTTAAAAAACAACAACCGAAGCAATCTGGAGTCAGAATTAATTATACATTGTTGTTCTACAGCCATGGTGAACTTATTAGACACGACAAAGGTCACATTACTCTATTTTGTTTGCTTGACTAAATCAAGGTTGAAATTTAAAAACTTCTTTGGTGTCAGTGACAGGGCCGTCAAACTAATTTAAAGCTATTTATCGGAGGAGTTTCAAAGGGTTAATTTAAATAGCTGATGCTTGTCACGTAAGGCGTTATTTCAAGGAGTTCCGCAAGGCTCTATCCTTGGTCAATTATTGTTCGCCATGTTCATCAACGATCTACGTAATCTCTGCACCCACACTTCTGTGCATCTTTGTGCAGATGATGTACAGCTTCACTTAGATAAACCTCTTCTCTTTCTTGATTAATTGGTTCATCTCATTAAAGAGGATCTTTGCCGTATGCAAAAGAAAATTTGATCTTATTATAATTCCCGATATTTGTCTAGATAACACAAAGATTACAATTGTAGAGCAGTGCACTAGTCTTGGTTATACTATTGATCATAATCCTTCTGGATACAATCACAACAAATGCAGTTATCGGCTGTACGTACAAGTATATGGTCTCCGCAGATATAACCATATCTCTGAATTCTCTAATATGGGTTGCACTCGTGGACAATATCTCAATGCAAGAAATTGTATACTTTTGCACAAAATTATAACTTACTAGTTTCCGTCCTATTTGTTTGACAAACTCGTTTTTAATCGTTCGTTAAGAAATCTATCTATTGTCCCTTTTCGTTACCAATTCTTGAATTCATCGCGTCTTTTTTTCATTCGTGCTGTTAAATTATGGAATACCCTTCCACCGCGAATCAAATTAATATTTAACCGTTCGACGTTTAAAAGTGCAGTTATCCTCTACTTCCCCCCCCCATATACCTATACTCCTCGAATATCTATTGCCATACAATTGTAATTTTGTTTTCAGTTAAAGATTGCTTATTTCGCTAATCTATAATTTCTAAGTAATAAAATAAAAAGCATGTCTACCTCATTGTACGAAACCGGCATTATGAAATATAAATTTACTATCTCAGATTGAATCCATAATGAATTCTCATGGAACAGAAATGCTGATGGGGTAGAAATTCTGGAATGCTTGCACCTATTCGGAATGGATTTATAATTTTTATATTCTATGGCCATGCGCTTACTTTGAAGAAAATGCACAGTATACTCGTAGTAGTTGGTGTTTTTGTGGCGAAATAAAAAATAATTGTTAATAGATAAAGTTCGAAAAATAGTAAAGTGCTCGTAAAATATTCAATATGTGAGATAACTCTAACAAAATAGTTATGGACATTTGGAGCGTTTGTTTTATAATAATTTATAACTTACATGATTCTAAGCAGTTAATGTTTAAATGATAATGGAATCTGGTGCAATGCGAGTATGGAATGATTTGAGAAAAAATACACGGTATTAAAAGAAAATTGCAGTAGTGGATATTATTCTATTAATCATATTTTTATTAACTATTCGCTTTGAACGTATATTTGCATTTTCTTGAAGAATATTGTGTTACGGTGTGAAACGTTTTTACTGAGAAAAAAAGAATCGAAAAAGAAAAGCGAAGAGATGATTTGTGAGTGTAATTACGTTTTTATTAATTATTGCTTTACTTTTTTGTGTTGTTTTGTTTTGTTGTTTAGTTTTACAAGAGGCTTATTTCTTTTCTTCTGGAACTCATTAGAATATTAGATTAAAAGAAAAGCCATTTAGCCATCTTGAATGGCAGTCATAGTAGGTTTGTGGGAATAAGGAAGGTAATTATTTTAGATAGAGGGAGATAGCTTTACTGGCCATTTTTAAGAGTTTCTTGTTTTTCTCTGTGGCAAGTTTGATTACCTTTTTGGTGCAAATGGGAAAAGTGTTGAGAAATTTCGATTGCATGAATTGATATATTTTATTGCGTCCAAATACAAACATTAAAATTCATAAGTAAAAGGCCGTTTTTTATTATATAAACTGTTATTTTTACGTTTTCATCGTCTTTTAAATTTTCGATCTTGTCATTGAAAATGATAGGGTGTTTCGGATAGTGTATTAAAAGCTTTAATAGGGATTCCTTAATATGTTTTGAGAAAAAAATCGTATCGGTCGGAAATGCATCCTCTCCGTGATACAGAGGTTTTAAGCAAAGGCTTAATAATTACGCAGACCTATAATAGGCGAAAGGATCTATTATCGGGTATGTGTTTTTTTTTCTTTGTTTCTGCCAAAGGGTGTACCCTTCAAAGATACCAGCAAGCAGGATTCGTTAGTCTTAAAAATAAGGGGATTTGACATTGTTGACAATTCACACGTATTCAAAGACAGGGAGGGTTACACAAGAAAATGTATTAGTGGATAGCGGTTTTCGGAAGGGCCAAAAAGTGGATAGCTTGTCTCGTACATTTGTTCGTCTATGATTAACACCGCGTCTTCATGAGATATGAAGAATTGCGAACATCGACTAAGCAAAAGGGCATACAGCTGGGTGCATGATAGTATAAATGAAAATCCTCACAGGTGACACCCAGAATATTAATTTGATTTGGTTTGATTTGATTTTTGATTTGCGGCCCGTGTCAACCCCGGACAGTTTTATTAATGCTTATTGCAAGCTTATTCTTAGAACTAACAATTTTCACTTAAAACTAAAGATAAAAACTAAAGGGAGCGTGGGAGCGGTTAAAAAAAAAAGTTAAGATGTGAGGCATAGGTGCAAATAAGAGTCTTTTTAAGAGAAAGTTTGGTGAGATGGTAGTCGAAGAGAGGCAGAATATCGTTAACTTCACGAAGCATTCTAGACATTGGCTCCAAGTGTCTGTAATTCGTTCGGTGCAGATTGAGCCCGAAAAGTGGCACAGACTTAAGATTGCGTGGGTTGGTATTAAAAGAAATAAGGCGAAGTAAAGACGGCCAATCGATATTACCAACTAAAATATGATGAACAAAAAGAATGCCGGCAACTTTACGACGTATAGAAAGGGGTTGTAAATTTATAAGTTTCAGCCGGTCAGTATAAGGTGGTAAGTTTAGGCTATCATCCCAGGGAAGACCACGTAAAGCGAATAGTAAAAACCTGCGTTGAACAGCTTCTATCCGGAGGATGTTTGTTCTGTAGTAGGGTTACCAAACTTGGCTTTTATATTCAAGAAGAGGCCTAACAAATGTTATGTAAAGAGATTTGGTAACATAAGGATTGGAAAATTCCTTAGACCAGCGTTTGATAAAACCAAGGGCAGAGTTGGCTTTCTTTATTATATTATCAATGTGAGAACGGGAATTGAGTTCCTTATCACAGATAACACCTAAATCACGCAACTCATTCACTAAGGAAATAGGCAGATTAACGATTAGATAGCAGCGAGGTGAAGTAGGGGGCCGCTTACGGGAATACGTTATAGCCTGACACTTATTGGCGTTAGGCTCAAGAAAATTAGGCTGTCTGAGGAAGAGGATGTATATCTAAAGATTTTCATATCGTCTGCGTAAACAGATATGTATGAATTGTTAATGATGCAATCAACACCATTAATGGCCAGAATAAATAGTAAGGGGCCAGGGAGGCTGCCTTGAGGAACACCAGAGGAGGCTTTAATTGGGTCAGAAATCAGGGACCTAAATGAAACATAGTACTGGCTTTCATTTAAATATGAATGAACCCATGTTATAAAGTTTATTTGGAAACCAAGAGCTTTTAATTTCATAAGGATTATATTATGTGAAATCCTATCAAAGGCTTTGCAGAAATCGGTGGCAATCACATCAACTTCATTTCCAGATTCCAGTGCACATAAAGTGCTTGATACGAATTCCGTTAAGTTGATGGTTTACAATGGAAAAGCATTATGTCATAAGTAATGCTCTCGAAAAGCTTAAGTATGCAGGACAGCTTAGCAATTGGTCGATAGTTGGAAATATAATCTTTTCGGCCTTTTTTATGTAGGGGAATAATAAATGGCCTTTTCCAGGTCGAGAGAAATAATCCCTGGGTGATAGAAAGGTGAAAGAGAGTTGTAAGAGGTTGGGCTAGGTGCATTTCACATTCTTTAAAAATATAGGGGGAAGATCATCAGGGCCAGCAGAATAATCATCTTTGAGGTTTATTATTTTATTTTTGACTTGCTCTAAAGTTATAGAAACACATTCCAAAGTTATTTGTGGGCAGCTATTTAAGTAGGAAAAGTAAGAGTGGTCTGGCTCTTGGGAATGGGTGGCGAACGCTTGGCTAAAAAAAAGTTGCGAAGAGATTTGCTATAATTTGGGGATCGCCCGAGGACTTATCTAGAAAATTCAGAGATGATGGATAGTTATCCGATTTACTTTTAGTTTTGATGAACTGAAAAAATCGCTTGGGGTCGGAAATGAGTGCGCGGTCCATTTGGTTTAAATAGTTGTCATATAGAGTTTGACAAAGTACAGAGAAATTTATTTGGGCAGACTGGTAGTAAAAGAAATCGATGTCGGAACGCGATATTAATTAAGTACGCCAGAGCTTATTTCTCTTATTACGAAAAGATCGCAGTTCTTTATTATACCAGGGTGGTGATGATGAGGGATTCTTTTTGGGTAAAAAAGGTACAGATTGAGAGAGACATTTGAAAATTTCGGTATAAAAGGATGCGAGAGCATCGTTAACCGCGAGGTTGGGATTATCGTAAAGAAAGTCAAAATTGGCCATACTGAGGAGGTTATTCGGTTTTGCGTAGTTAGCCATATGAAAATTAAAACTGTAAGAATACTCATAAGAAACGGGAGTAAGACCATTGTCATACGCCAACGTAAGAGAAAGGGGAGGGTGGTAACTATCCAATTTAGAAAGAAGATGTCTGCTTACTAAAACATCTGTATCAGTGGCGAAGACTAGGTGAATATAGCAGCAGCATATATATAGGTTGCGCTTGCAAATAGGAATTCTAGCGCAAACAAATTCAAAGAATGTAGTGTACGATTTTTTAAAGGGTTTAGACTCGAGACGAGAGTGTATAGCTAGTAGTGCTGTAAAAGTAGAGGCAAAATGAATACCCGTATGTATCGGTTACTTCAGATTCGAGTACCCGTTACAAATATATCGTTGCTCGTTATTTTAGTTACTTTTGCTATAAACGTATCAATTACGTTATTTCTGTTAAAACAGGTATCTCGCAATACAATCAATACTAGTGTAAAAGCTATTACGTTCGGCTTGATTTCAATTTTGAATTTCAAAGTACCGTGCGAACCACCGACGAGTGCACACGTCATCTTGCACTCGTATTTCTCCGTGCTGTAAAAAAAAAAAAAACAAAAAAAAAAAAACCCAAAACCACCGCGCGCGCGTGAAAAAAAAAAAAAAATAAAAAATAATATTAGTGCAGTGCCATAGAGAAAAAAAAAACAAACATTTTCACACAGGGTGGGAATGTTGCTGCACTCGGTCGCTGCCGTTACGGTATTTATCATACGGTACGGGCAGTGACTGAGTGTATGTAACAACTGATGGATAGCGGGTTGTGTGTGAAAATTTTGTTGGTGCACTGTTTCATATTGTTGTAAGGGCATAACACCTACAGCAATTTGATTCAGTAAACCATCGTCAGAATTTTCACTTCGCAGCCCTGCTTAGTATCGTCGGTGTTTGTGTTTACTATGTTTGTTTGTGATTATGTCTAGGGAATTCAGGGTGGACGTAGCCAATATACGCGGGCTAAAAAGCAATCACTTTTCTGCGTACGTCCACGTCTGTAAGTACCGACCAGCTGTTTTGGCACTTAGCGAAACACAGGTAGATCCCCGCCCACACCTCTCAGACCACAATGATCTGAAGCCACCTGGCTACGAACTAGTGCCACTATTCTTTCCCCGTCGCGGTCTCGCCATTTATGTGCGTAGTGATGTAGCTTACCAAATTCCACCACAATGTAGTCCCTGTTCCAATCCGGAATTCAATTTCATGTGGTTAAAATTCCATCTCCGTAAGCAAGTTATCCACTACTGCTTTATTTACAGAAGCCCCAAACTGGACAGCAACTCGACCTTCCACGAGTTTGATGCGCTGTCTGATTCCATTCAAAGAATTGTATCCCTGTATCCTCATACTGAAATCGTGATTACGGGCGATTTCAATATACACAATTCTGGTTGGCTTCGACATTCTGGACAGACAACACCCGAAGGACGGTGTGTTAAGATCTTCGCTGCGGAAAATAACTTAACCCAGCTTGTAAATGAGCCCACACGCATACCAGACGTTGATAGTCATACCGCCAACACCCTGGACTTGTTTTTAACCTCTCACCCTGACAAGTACTGCGTTGATGTACTCTCCCCTCTAGGCTCGTCGGACCATTGTGTCATATCAGCTAAATTCTCGTACACCCACCACACCCCTTCGGGTAGGGGTTAGAATATACCCGAGGTATGCATGCCTGTCGTAAGAGGCGACTAAAATGCACCCTCCGTATACCGAGCGCGAAGTGTATACTAATATGCAATGAGTAAAACAAATGGAATTATTACCCCAGGTGGCAGACCAGCTATGCTGGAAAATCCACCCTCTACGGAGGTCGGCTCGATGGATTCTGGGGCGAGCAAATTATTGCATCTTATCAACCCGTTCGGAAAAAGTTCACGGGTTTCGAGATCTCCACCACCTAGATCTCCAAAACAAGAAGATTACAAAAGAAGTCCAACGACACCAAAAACGTCGTCTTGCGAAGAATGGACCTCAGCGAAAATAAATAGCCTGAAAGACGAAAATACCGAACTTCGTACTAGGCTAACCAAAATGGAAGCGACATGCGAAGATCTTAAAAAAGAACTGGAAAAACTGAAAACCAAGGAAAAGTCAAACAGCGACGTTATGTCTATTGAATCTGTTAAAAATATCTACGAAACAGATGAAGAAGAGCTAGGTCGAGAAACCGACTGGATCTTGCAAAAACGTCCCGGAAAAAAGCGTAAAGCTGCGTCTTCTCCCAAAATCGTCTCTCAACGTGAAGCAAAGGGAGATGAATCGAAGAAAAATGTCAACAATAACATGAGTCCTGAAAAAATCAAAGCGGAAAAACAACGAACACCCCCGCCAATCAAAGTCACTGGAGTTTCAGATTACAAGAAACTCCAAAACATATTGATGACCCTGCCGAGATCGGACTATATAGTAACATCGCGCAATAATAATGTATGGAAAGTCAACGTCAAGGACGCTGACAACTATCGCATTCTTTCTCGCAAGTTAAGCGTCGAAAAAATCCAATGGTTCACATACGAGAACAAGTGCGAAAGACCTATTCGTGTCGTCGCCAGAGGACTGCATCCGTCTTGCCCAAAAGAAGATATCGTAAGTAATGTTGATGTCGTCAACATCGAAAAGCGAGAGAAACAAAAAATTGAAGGAAAGGATATGACAGTTAAACGTAGCCTTCCCCTCTTTATGCTAACCTTTGAGAACACTGAACATACCCAAAAAATATACGATATTAAGTCAATCCTCAACATTATTGTTAAAATTGAGCCTCGACGCAAAAACTCGAAACTGATCCCGCAGTGTAAGCGATGCCAGGAATTTAACCATACGCAAGCTTACTGCCAAAAAGAGCCTCGGTGCGTAAAATGCGCAGGTAAATACCTGTCCAAAGAATGCAACGTAAGCAAACAAACCCCTCCGACTTGTGTCAACTGCAGGGGTAAACACGTAGCAAATTTCCGTGGCTGTGAAGTAGCAAAGGAGTTGCAAAACAGACGTGACAAGTTGTTTAAGCCACAAAAAGAGAATCCCAAAACTAAAGAAAAAACATCGGGATCTGCTCAAAATATCGTTAAAAACGCCAAGGCGAAAGTGATTGATTCCAGTGTTGAAAAGAAAGCATCGGAAAAACTTACATACGCTGAAGCTACCAAGCTAAAGGCAAAAGATTCCGGAGATCCTGCTTCCCAAGTATTTTCCGTTATTCTCGCGCAGCTTGAGCAGCAAAACAAAATCAATGAACTTATTTTAGATAAGCTAAAGAAGTTTGAAAATAGGTTCAATAAAAAACGTCCTTCGCCTAAAAAATGAAAAGGGAAAAATTAAACGTACTCACCTGGAATGCAAACGGAATCTTAGAAAAACTTTATGAACTTGAGTTATTCCTAAGGAAAAACGATATTGACGTTTGTTTGGTTTCCGAAACCCACTTGAAAAATGGGTCATCTGCAAAAATTAGAGGTTTTAAAGATTACTACGCGTATCACCCTTCGGGAAACGCGAGAGGCGGATCCTCTGTATACATTAAAGAGTCTCTTGAGCACAACGAAGATATAAAAGTAGAGCTCGAGTCTGTACAACTAATTGCGGTGCGCGTAAAATTGGTACGGAACTCCTTTACTATTTCAGCCATCTACTGTCCTCCACGATTTACGCCTTCAAAACATATATTTAAAAATATATTCAATTCTCTTGGATCGGCTTTTATGATTGGCGGTGATTTCAATGCCAAACACACTTTTTGGGGATCAAGATGTGTCTCCCAAAAGGGTAAAATACTCTATAAAGCATGTATGGAACACAATTGTGACGTCTATTCAACGGGCAAGCCGACTTATTGGCCAACAGACACAACGAAAATACCCGATCTTGTCGATTTCTTCGTTGTTAAAGGAATTCGTAACTCGGATATAAACGTTGATGAAAGCTTCGATCTTTCCTCCGATCATTCTCCAGTCATACTGACAATGAACGACACGTTTATTAAAAAACAAGGACCATTAAGACTAACTGAACGAAATACTAATTGGGAAGGATTCAGAAATGAGATTAATAATAACCTAGAACTAGACGTTTCACTTAAAGCAGCACTTGAACTCGAAATCGAAGTGGATTCTTTCGTTGAAATAGTCCAATGTGCTGCGTGGAACAATACACCTTGTCAACGAAAAAACACGGCTAAACGTAACTTAAACTACCCGCCTGAGGTAAAAGATATGATAAGAGAAAAAAGAAAAGCTCGCAACAGATGGCAAACAACTCGAGCGCCGCAGGATAAAACACGCTTAAACAGGCTCTGTAATCTGCTCAAGGAGACTCTTAAAAGTTACAGAAATTCCGAAGTAAATACATATGTTCAAAACCTGACAGCAGGAAAAGAAACAAATTACTCGCTTTGGAAAGCTTTAAAATGCTTAAAAAGGCCCAAAATCCCCGCGCCACCAATCAAGGTCGGCAATAACGAATGGGCTAAGGGGGATAAGGAAAAAGCGGAGGTTTTTGCCGACTATCTTGAAGAAATTTTCAAGCCCTCCGACGGCCCGACACTGGCACCCGGCACCAGTTCTTTAGAAATAGCATATAGTAATTTTGTAATGACAAATGCAACTCTTGCTGAAATCAAAACTGTAATAAGGAAATTAAAACCAAAGAAGGCTCCGGGGTATGACCTTATTACCGGAGAAGTTCTGAAAATGCTACCTCAAAAAGCACTTATAAAGCTCTTACATATTATTAACGCGGCTCTGAGGCTTGAATACGTGCCAAGCCAGTGGAAAGTTGCAGAAGTCATTATGGTACTAAAACCAGGAAAACCTCCAAACGATAAAAAATCATACAGACCCATTTCTCTTCTACCGATCCTGTCGAAAATCTTTGATTGATTTTGCTAAAACGTCTTCTCCCAATTATCGAAAACCAAAATCTTATTCCCAGCCATCAATTTGGATTTCGGACTAAGCATTCAACAATTGATCAGGTGCATAGAATTACTGATGTAATTGAAAGATCCCTGGAAGAAAAAAAGATTTGTTCGAGCGTATTTCTTGACGTCTCACAAGCTTTTGACAAAGTATGGCATGAAGGTTTGAAGTACAAACTGCGACGAATTTTGCCATTAAAGCTTTATAATATATTGACAAGCTATTTTGAAAATAGAATTTTTCGCGTTCGATACGGAAATGATGTTTCGAAATTTAAAGATATCCTAGCCGGAGTACCGCAGGGAAGCGTACTGGGCCCACTTTTGTACCTTTTATATACAAGAGATATACCACACGTCGAGGATACTGTTCTCGCTACTTTTGCTGACGACACCGCTATCTTAGCGGTTGGAGAATCAATAGAAGACTCAACGGCGAAACTTCAGACTGCTTTAAATAAAGTCTACGAGTGGACAAAGATCTGGCGAATTACCCTTAATGAGACAAAATCTGTACATGTTGACTTCACCTACAGAAAGATAAATCACTTGCCCATTTCTATAAACTCGGTATGTATCCCCTTTGCAAACGAGGCTAAGTATTTGGGAATGACACTTGACGCGAAGCTTAAATGGAAAACGCATGTTAGAAAGAAACGAAAAGAACTAGAGGCCAAATACAGAGAAATGTACTGGCTACTTGGTAAATATTCCAAGCTAAGCTTAGAAAACAAGCTGCTTCTTTATAAGCAAGTGCTAAAGCCGGTGTGGACCTATGGTATACAACTCTGGGGTTGTACTAAGAAATCAAATGTAAATATAATACAAACTTTTGAAAATAAAGTGCTACGACAATTTGTGCGTGCCCCATGGTTTATAAGAAATAATGACCTGCATCGAGACCTCGGAGTTCCTTTCGTGGAAGATGAAGTCAGGAACTGCGCACGAAAACATAAAGTCCGGTTAAGCAGCCATATCAACAATACAGTCCTAGAAGTCTTGGACGAACGAAACATACTACGCCGTCTTCAACGAACTAAACCGTTGGACCTTGCGCGATAAATTGAAACCGCATTAAGAAAGCGGAATATGTAGGGTCTTCCATTGGAAAGTGTCCTACCAATCGTGACTAACTTATGAAATAAAAACTGCTTGATAAGTTCTACTTAGTTGCGGTATTAAAATCAACAATGAAGGGAGGTGTTTTTAGTGAGTAAGAATCTCACACTACTATGAGCACGCGCTTCTGATCCTCATAGTGTCTGATGGAAGATTTTCACCTGCCCTCGCCGGAAAAAAAAAAAAAAAAAACCCACCACACAGTTAGAGAAAAGATTCCTAAAAGAACCGTATGGCAATACGAGAAAGCCAATTGGAGCGGACTTAACAACTTCCTTAGGAATTTTAACTGGTCGTTATGTTTCCTCGATAATGACGTGGATGCCGCTGCTGACATGATCACAGAAACTATTCTCTTTGGAATGAGATGCTTTATCCCACATCGGATGAAGAGTATCAAACCAAAAGAAAAGGAATGGTATGATTCGAGCTGTAAAGAGGCTGTCAGGGTTAGAGAACGAGCCAGAAATGACTGCAACGCCTTTCTTAAGCGTGTGAAATTCCAATATGACCAAAACCTGAGGCAAAAAATACTACAATGTCCCAAAGGCAGTAAAAATGTTTGGTCATTCGTCAAAAACATTAGAAATTCTGCCTCATCCTCCATCCCAACGCTCATTTACAATGACATTCCAGCTGTCAGCTCTTTGCACAAGGCCAATCTGCTTGCTGCACACTTTGCGGCTAGCTCAACACTCCCAGACTGTGCTTTGTCCCCGCCTACACTCGAGTGCGTCGAATCTACAATGGGACGAATCCACTTTCGCACTCGTGTAGTAGCAAGAGTACTCAAAGATCTCAACCTGCATAAATCCGCTGGTCCAGATGGTATATCTCCCCTTCTTCTGAAGAGGTGTTCTTCTACGCTGGCAAAACCACTGCGTAAGCTTTTTCATCAGTCCTACTCTTTAGGACTCTTTCCGAGCAGATGGAAAACAGCATTTGTCCAGCCAGTCCCTAAAAAAGGCGAATCTTCTTCTCTATCCTCCTACAGACCCATTGCACTTACGTCCCTTCTTTCCAAGGTCATGGAAACGCTGATAAATCGTCAGCTCATGAAATATCTCGAAACACGAAAACTTCTCAATGACCGGCAATATGGTTTTCGTAGCAACAGGTCCACAGGTGATTTGATGGCATGTCTCACCGAAAAGTGCAACCAAAGCGTACATCAATCTGGCGAAAGCAAGTTAGTTGCACTTGATATTTCTAAGGCATTTGACAGAGTTTGGCATCAGGCTCTTTTATCGAAAATGCGTGTTCTTGGGATCGATGACTCTCTTCTTTAATGGATTAGAAATTACCTTTCGGAACGTTCAATTCAAGTTGTCTTGGACGGTTTCAAGTCTGATATTCACAAAATAAATGCTGGTGTGCCCCAGGGCTCCGTTCTGTCTCCGACACTCTTTTTAATCTTCATTAACGATCTCTTGTCTGCTACTTCTAATTCAATTTATTCCTTTGCTGATGACAGCACTCTCTGCTTCTCATATTCGTTCCCGGACTCACGCCCCTGCTCTTCGGCTGTAGAACGGGAACGGCAGCGTATGTTAAGCTCATTAAATTCCGATATTAACAGCATAACCAACTGGGGAACTATCAACCGAGTAGAATTTAATGCTTCCAAAACTCAATGCTGTCTGCTGTCATTAAAGCGAAATTCAAATACCCAGCCATTATCCATGAATGGCACTTGCATCGTCGAAACCGATAAACTTTCCATTCTCGGTATGTGTATCAGTAACAACTTACGTTGGAATGACCACATATTCGATGTCGCCAAAAATGCTGCGAAATGTCTAGGTTTCCTCAAGCGATGTAAGAAATATTTTACCCCTTCTGATCTGGCCACAATATATAAGGCATTTATCCGCCCAAAATTGGAGTACAATGCCCACATCTGGTCAGGTGCTCCTAAAACATCTCTGCACCTGCTAGATAGGATTCAAAACCGTGCGACAAAACTAATTGGTGATACTAATATCAGTCAATCAATTGACACCCTCGAACACCGACGTAAAGTCTCCTGTCTCACTTTGTTTTATCGCTATTTCCACCACCAGTGCTCCATTGAAATTGCCAGTAGCATTCCGCCCATTCAAACTTTCAACCGTAACACCCGTCTCGCTAGGAATGCTCATCAGTATACCCTCAAGCCCATTTTCGGACGTACTCTCGAATATCGTGATTCTTTCCTAAGCCGTACAACTCGCTTATGGAATGCCCTGCCGACCTCTGTGTTTCCTGGTCGTTATAACTTGCAAACATTTAAAAACAATGTACATCGGTACCTGTCTTTTCTTCCTCCCTAAATTTCCTTCGCCCGCGCTGTGTACGAACATTTTAAGGGTACAAAACCCCTTGAGCGAGCGCCGATTATAAAAAAAAAAAAAAAAAAATGCGATAAATAAAAAACTTCTAGTATGTTGGTGAGTGGGAATGTTGCACTTATTTTTATTAAAAATAGGAAAAAGTAACATAAAGAAATGTATATTCCAAACAAAATAAAATAGAATTCATTAAATTTCTTGTGAACTATACATAGATAAAAATAAATTAATACATTAATTTAGTCAGTACAGTACGACAAATATTTCATTGTAACTTAAAAAAAATATATATAAAGCATATTATAGAAAGAAATAAACAAAGTAGAAAAAACCATAGTAGAGTTCATTAAAACCTTTTTATTAATCATACACAAATAACTGAATGATTCTTTATAATAAATACTTCGTATCAGTCTTCTTGAATTATTATTACATTAATATATTGGGTCTACAAGTAAGTTTCCAGCGTTTGTCAGAGATGGCGCCACCAGTGGATCCCGGGCAGTAATGTCAGACCCCATGTGTTTTATTTGTAGGTTTTGTATCTGTCAACAACTTTGCAGCGTTATATTTGAGCAGTTCTATCGGTGTCGTACATTTTATCGATCAAAATCATGGCAAGATTCCAGCCAAATTTGCGGGAAGCGCTGCTTTTATTCTTTAATATGAAGAAAAGTGCGGCTGAGGCCTATCGTTTGCTTTCGGAAACTTATGGGGCGGAATGTATTGGTAAATCGACGTGCCGCGAGTGGTTCAAACGGTTAAAAAGTGGTGATTTTGGAGTTGAAGACAAAGATCGCCCCAGAAAGACGAAAAGTTTTGAAGACGAGGAATTGGACGCTTTACTGCATGAGGATCCGTGTCAGATTCAAGAGGAACTTGCTGCATCATTGGGCGTCACGCAACAAGCCGTTTCCCTGTGCCTAAAAGCACTGGGATTCATTCAAAAGGTTGGAAACTGGGTGCCGTACGAATTGAAGCCAAGAGACGTCGAACGGCGATTTTGCATGTCCGAAATGTTACTGCAGCGGTATAAAAATAAATCATTTTTGCATCGTATTGTCACTGGTGATGAGAAATGGATTTATTATGATAATCCTAAACGCAGAAAATCGTATACGTGAATAAGGTCATACTCTGCATATGGTGGGATCAAAAGGGTGTCGTATACTACGAACTGCTTCCGAGTGGTGAAACCATCAAAGGACCATTATATCGAACCCAACTAATTCGTTTGAAGCGGGCATTAAAAGAAAAACGCCCAGAATATGAGACCAGGCATGAGTCCGTAATTTTTCATCACGACAACGCTCGGCCACATGTTGCGGTTTCGGTGAAACACTATTTGGTAAATAGTGGATGGGAAATTCTGCCTCACCCGCCTTACAGTCCAGACTTGGCACCATCTGACTACCACTTGTTTCGTTCGATGCAGAATACGGGAATACGCTTCAGCTAAGTAGAGGGAATCAAAAATTGGCTCGATACGTTCTTGGGTTCGAAAGACGAGAAATTTTTTTGGTCCGGAATTCATAAATTGCCAGAAAGATGGGAGAAAGTTGTAGCTTCCGATGGACGATACTTTGAATAAAGCATTGCGACTATGTTTTCATTATAAAACTTCAAATTTTGGAAAAAACACGCTGGAAACCTACTTGTAGACCCAATATATAAATTTTATATTTAACACACATATATTATGGAAGGAAATCTTGGTTAACATGGAAAAATAATATTTTTTCCGTTCGCTTTGGTTTTAGAGAGGCACGTTTTTCGGATAATATTTGTCCGGATTTCGAAAAAATTCTTTCGGATGGTACCGATGAAGCCATAACAGACAGGTATTTCAAAGCTAAATGAGCAAGTTCTGGGTATAAAATTTTTCTTATATTCCACCAGTTAAGAGGATTTCCTTTCCTGTTAAGTTGCTTTTCTTCCATATACTGGCAAAAAGAAATAACACTGGCAGGAAAATTGGTAACAGACGAGCTCGAAGCTGTTCTCATGTCAAAGTCCACCAAATGGGATCTTCTTCAACTACTGGTAAAATAGAATTATTTTCTTGATGCCCGGATGGTGACTGCGATTGAGCCATTGGCAATTTCTCAAGTTCAGTTTGTAATAAATGTTTGGCACATACATAAAAAGAATCGTCAATAAACATTTGTTTTTTAAGTCTGGGGTCTAAAAGAGCTGCTTTGGATACGACTGCGTGACTCGAGCTATTTTGGAACCGAGAACTAAACTCTCAAATTAATTTATTGAGCAGGTCTTTAGACAGGGTTTTTATCGGCGTTGAACTTAGGCGGTTTAATATACGTAAAACACTATTGGTTCCCGCCAACGCTTTTGATATAGAAACATCTTTTTGAGAAGACATTTCCTCTGTAAGCTGTTGAAATGGTTTCAATATTGTAATTATTTCAGGAGGTAGTAAGAGCCGTTCATCTTCTGAAAGGTTTTCGACAGGACTAATTGTGTAAGTGCTGCTCCGAGGGGTTCTTGCAGGATTTGCACTCTCTGTAGCATATCTAATGTACTGTTCCAGGGAATTACAACGTCGATTATTAATTTCAATGGCTTTTCGCCAGGCTTAAGCTGTTCTTGCATGGAAATTAGTTTTTTGTGACTATAGAGCTTCTATGAAAATGCTCTACAATAGATTTAACCTTTTTTAAAAAGTTTTGAACAACGCCTAGTCCAGTTTTAACTATCAAGTTAAAAGTGTGAGCTACGCAAAAAAATTGCTCCCAGCCTGCTAATCGGACGGCTACCTTAATATTAGCTGCGTTGTCTGTTACGCATACAAATATTTTGTTAGTTATTTTCCTGTCATCCGTTATCTTCAAAAGCCCTTGTTTTAAATATTCTACCGTATGCCGTTCATGACACTCAAAACAACCTGAGCGTAACTCCCAGGTGTCTCCTAAAATATAATGCGCGTAACTGCCTGATTGTAAGATTTATATAATCGACACTTTTCAAATCATCCTTTAACCTTTCTTTAACTAGGCAAAACTGAACATCCAGTAAAGAATTACTTAATAGATATCTTGAAGGCATGTTATAATTTGGTTCTAGATAATTGACTAAGCCTTTAAATCCGGAGTCTGTCACGATTGAAAATGGTTAAAGGTCTTTTACTACCATTTTTAAAACAAGCTCATTAATTTTTTTTTTACGCCCTGCATTTATAGGTTTTTTTATGAACGTTGAAATGTCCGTTTATTTTTTCAAAGGAGGAATAGAAGTAGAAACTAAAGGAAGTGTACTACGACGAGCGTCTAAGATACCTGAACACTGATCCGGAACATCTTCAGACGATTGGTGACTAGTGGATGGCAGCAAAGGTAAATGGACAGTTGTATCTGAATGAATCAAACTGTCATATGACGGCCGATGTTTTGCCATAAGATATTTTCTCAAATTTTTGACTGACCCTCCTCTAACTGAATAAGATGATTTACATAAATCACACTTCACTTTTTCTTCATTGTTCGGTATTTGGCTAAAAAAGTTCCACAGTTTGCTTCGTTTTCTTTCCATTCCGAAATTTAAATTTATACACAAAATTTCAGTCAATCCAACAATCCACAGTCAGCCTTGGCATAGAACCTTTGATTAATAGAATATAAATAAATACAACTCACCTAAATTGTTGGGCACATGATTTGTATTAAAAAAAATAAAATTTATTATTTGTTCGCTTTATGCGTTCGCGCACTACAAAAAACTAAATCAAATGAATAGAAAAATGAATCAACTTACGCCACCATCCCATTATATACCCTTTAACACACACAAAAAAAATAACACAAACGTTATTTCTTGCATGAGAAAACATTTGTATGTGGATATTTCTGTAAAAGTAACAAAATGATGCGAGTAACTAACTTGTTGGGAAGTAACTTTTGGGTATTTGGTATGAAATGAAATACTCGTATCGAATACATACGATTTGCAACAAATCTTGTGCGAACGCATAAAGCGGCACACTCGGCGGACACCGGTATCATCGTACAAGTTCCATCACACATAACCATCCCACCAACAACGACACTAAAAATAAAACCAGTTTGATTTTACTCGCAACGTGTCTGGCACGCATTCACTATACTTCTTGGATGCGAAATCATTTGTGTGGATGCTTTTTTTTTGGTATGATATGGTACTTGTGGAAAAGTAACCAAATGATGCGAGTAACTATATTGTTTGGAGAGTAACGTTTGGGTACTTGGTATGAAATGAAATACCCGGTACAAAGTAACGAATACATACGGTTTGTTACAGCCCTAATAGCTAGAAGTACCCCACGGCCATATAAATTGTCCTCTTTATCTAGACCGTCGTCACGGTGTAAATCAAAGTCTTGGGAAAATAATTCATTATTCTTAATATTAGGGGTGAGATTGGTTTCTGTGAGTGCAAAGATGTCGTAGGGCAGAATCTGCGAATTAAGATATGTAGCAGAAATCTTAGTTCGTAATCCTCTTATATTTTGTAAATACAGGGACAGATATTTGAGAGGCTTCGGCAAAGAATTGAGTGGTGGGTAAGGAGCGATGGTAGGTTTTGAAACTAGACCGTGTTCGCTGGAGGTGTAGTATGCGTTTGGAACTTACGTGAGACGCAAAAGAAGAGAGATCATTAGCCACATCATCAGGAGTCATATCTAATTGCTCATGAAAACGTATAAAAAGTTGCCGCAGATCATTGTGATTAGTGGGAAGGCCTTCGTGCAGAATGGAAACCATTGCATTGGTTTTCGTTATACAGTCTATGCAGACAGTGTCTGGCTTATCATGTAGATATGCGAGATATAAACGAACATTATCGTATAGTCTGCGGTCTCGTAGTCGAGAGAGAACATACCGACCATCTTCCCCTGAATCGATAAGGTGCTGCTTTAACTTTGCCTTTGGAGGAAGTAAGGGGTCTAAAAAAGAAGGTGGTGTGGTATTAGGTTGGGACTCTAGCTTAGAAGATGGGGAGGGATTTAAAATATGGGAGCGAATAAAGTTAGGGTATGTCGTTTTGTTTGAGTGTGATGAGGAGATGTTGTTAGGTTTTTTAAATGACTGAGAGGAGGATCAAGATTAAAAGATACAGATTAAACAGGTCCAGGGCCTGTTAAGACCTTTGCGTTGTGATCTTGAAAATGCAGTCGCAAATTTACCGAAGGAATCCGCGATAGCTAAAAAGCAAGCAGTATCAGCGGGGGCTCCAAATTATGATTTTCGATTGAAGGAGAAATTTTTCATGCGACGGGTTGAAATAATTGATCGATGCGATACAGATAATTTGAAACATGCTTTTGAAATATCCCCAAGAGTGCAACCAGCAGTTATTTTAGTTGCTAAAAACTCTCAGCACAAAAGTGATTGGATGGCGGACTTAATTATGGTAAATACGAAGTCTATGTTAGATAGGATTTTGGATAGCATACTGTTAGATATGGAGAAAAAGCATCCACTTCGTTTACCAAGTTCTAATATATACAAATTCGCAATTCCTGATAACGCAGACAACATTGTTTTAGAAGATCGTGAAAGCGCTGGTGTTCCTCTTGTAAAGGAAGCTACAGCTTCTTCAGCTTTTAATAGAAAGATTTAAGATACCAGATCCGAGTATAGTTTACCAAGAGAACCACTCAAATGAAAGAGATGGAAACTCAGATACTGAAAAATTACATAAAAACTCACAAAGGGAAGATTGGAAACGAGATCGAAAGGAATATGTCCAACCTGTACAGTTTCGAGTTCTCAACGTACTGCGACACTGGGTTGATCATCACTTTTATGACTTTGAGAAAGATCCTGTTCTACTGGAAACACTGTTACAGTTTTTGGAGAACGAGAATGGGAAATCTGTGAAGAAATGGGTCGATTCAGTGATGAAAATTGTACAAATAAAGAAAAACGAACAATAAAAAAGCCAAAAGCAAATTACTTTTGCTTATGGACATATCCCCCCACCTATTGAACATCACCTACATGTACCAGATGCAGAAATAAATTTGTTGACCTTGCATCCATTAGAACTAGCAAGGCAACTAACTATTCTAGAATTTGAGTTATATAAAAATGTGAAATCATCTGAACTTGTGGGATCGCCGTGGACCAAAAAGGATAAGGAGATAAAAAGTCCAAATTTGTTGAAAATAATGAAGTATACTACAAATGTAACAAGATGGTTTGAGAAATCTATTATAGGAGCTGAAAACTACGATGAAAGAGTAGCAATGGTTGCTCGTGCAATCGAAGTGATGATGGTCATGTTAGAATTAAACAATTTTAATGGAATTCTGTCAATAATTGCAGCAATGGGAAGCGCTTCGGTTTACCGACTTAAACTAACTTTCCAAGGTCTACCTGCGAGATATGAAAAATTTCTCGAAGAATGTCGAGAACTAAATGACGATGGACATTTAAAAAAATATCAGGAAAAATTGCGTTCAATAAATCGTCCTTGTGTACTTGTGGGCGAAAGAAATGAATAGAAAAAAAAACAATTCGCCCATCTCAACTTGAATGGACTGCGATTTGCAAAGCCATCATACCTTGACGTTGCCCAGTATGGCCGGTTTGCTTGGGTTTATGTACGTGTGCTTGTAATTTTGTTTGTAACATGTTATGCAATGTAAATTAAATATAATTTTTTAAGATCATGATATATAGGTCGTCTCTATAAATGCTGTCATAGGCAGCCTTAAAAGCGATAAGCAGGTGGTGGGTATCGATCTGGATTTCTTGGATTTTCTCCAGGATCTGCCTGAGTGTGGAAATCTAATCGATTGTGGACTTTCCTGACTTGAAACCGCACTGAGAGGGTCCAATCAGGTTGTTTACGACGGGTTCAATCAAATCAATCCCAGAAGAAACATGTTTTTATCAGTGGTTTTGTCAAATGAGTCCGGGCTTGGCCCCGTGCGATTTTTTTTAATTGCCCAAACTCAAAACATACCTTAAGAGTAAGGGTTCGGCACGGTAGAAAATTTTGGGACATACCACGTATATATTCTAATATATGTACATAGTATTATCTATATATATACCTGTATAATAATTGTTCACTGCTCTTGGCCTACTTAGGTAAAGGCGGCTTAAGTACAAAATTGAGAAACTAATTCTAAGAAATCACATGTTTTGACAAATTATAGTTAAAGCACCCTTATTTAAGTAGTTTCCAGGGGACACGAGCGAGGACGTGGCAGGACATCGACCCCCATTCTCCCAAGCCTCCAATAATCGTTGTCAATTTATCATGTCGACTTACTTACATTTTTAAGCGTTCATTACATTTTGCAATTTTCTTTATTTTATTTCTGGGAATCGTATTTTTATTTCTGTTCTTATCCAGGAGCCATTTACAATTTTTCCAGAGCAATATAATTATTAGGAAATTTATTAAATTAATCTTGTGCTCGTAACATACACTAGAGGTATCAAACCATTTCGGAAAATTCATATTTGTTTATACATCCTTTGATTATGTTTTCTCTTAAATTAGATGCAAAAGGCAGTTTTTCAAAGTATGCGGAGAATATTTGTGTGTGAACACGGCATACCTGAAAATATTTTTCGGACGACCACAAGAAAACTGTATTTTCTTTCGAATTCTCATATTCTTTTAATTTTATCAGTACTTCTGTTAGATTGAAATCGTGCTTGTCTTTTAACATTTCTCCCGCACAATTTTCACAGATTTTATTCATTTTTTTTATTGTTTTGAAATAGCAGTATCCTGCAAAATATATAATATAGCCAAAGAAAGCATAAAAAAAGAGAAAATTTGTTTTTCCTGTAGACCGAGTGCATGCATTACTTCAAAAGGATATTTTGCAATATATGCTTGATAACTCAGTAACTCTGTTTTTGGTTGCGGTGTTGGAATATATTTCTGCTGATATATTAAAACTAGCCGGAAATTATGTCCAAAAAATCGAACATGTCGAGATATCTTTTGAAGATATTGAAGTGGTCATGTATGCAGATAAGGTTTTGACGGATATGTTTTTTCAACATGATATCAATAAAAAGATCATCCCTAATCCTTTACCACCAGCTCAACGAGCTAGCCTAACATATGAGGAGGTAGTGAAAGGGCTTATACATGATGAAAAACAGTATCAGCGGGATTTGCATATGATTATTCGCGTGTTTCGTGAAGAGTTTACTAAAGTTTGTAACGTCAATTAATATCCAACATGGACTTAACCTCCCACCTTAAACTGACCCTTATGACCACTGCATACAGGCATAGCTAATAGCCAGTCCGGGCAAAAATGGAAGGGCGTTCGGGCTGCAAGTAGCGGAAGGCATGCTAGTCGTGCTCCGTGCAATAAGCTCGCCGGATTGGGGGGGTGGGATCTTGCTATAGCCTCACCGAACTATGTTACTGTATTTACATGCCTACTCGACGATATTATTTGAGGAAAATATTTCATAGAAAGGGACCCGAAATTGTCCTGGAATTATCTTTAACCCGTGTTTCTGGCTTTACCATATTTAGATGTCTCCTCATATCCAATTCAATTAACAAACTCGTGTTTAGGGGAGGAAATAAGATGGCGATATTTCCTCGAGTGTAACCCACCCCTATGCTGGTCGTGACAAGTCAGGACCAACACCGTGGCAGCTAAAATCCACTCAAAATTTACTTTAGCTACCCCTTAAAGAAAACTCATACCAAATTCCGAAGAGTGCTCACATCCGAATATAAAAATATCTAACTCATCATTTGATGGTAGCTATCCAAAAGGTCACCAAAAAAAAAATAAAATTAAGTAAATATACAATAATATTAAAAGACATCGCTTACTTCAATTCGAAAAATAAATACAAATTTTATTCAGGGAAAAAAAAGATAAAAAAAAATTATAGTAGGCGAAGGGATCGGGGATCTCAAACATAATTCATCAAGATCGTATACTAAACCAAAAACAAAACTATCTATTCCGAACATTGAGATAGGTAATCGTAGTTATAAATCATTACAAATTAACTTGATTAAGGTTCGATACCTTATAAAAACTTACATCTAATCGTATTTATAAGATAATCGGATAGAAATAGAGTAAAATCTGAGGCATAAAAATTGGAAAAATTCATAAAAGAAAAGTAATGCAACAGATAATTTCTAAATTAAACAAAAAAAAAACATTGGAAATTGAATCCAACACTATTTGCCATTTCTGTTAATTTGGTCTTTTGTTTGAACTAAATAATTTTACTTATATGAGTATGCCAATACGGATACAAAAACAACTATATGTAAAAGATTAAACTAAATCACTCACCAGCGATAACGATGTTTGTGGTATTTTTTTTCTGTTCCGATCCGGAAATGTGCACATTCCTTTCCATTTGATTGGTTTGTTTCGTAATGAATTATAAATTTAATGAATTTAATGCTGTGAGGATCGAAAAGTAATAAATTTGGCAGCCTTAAATTATACTATATTTTACAAAAAAAAAAAATGCTATACATACTTCATAATCCAATTCACAATTCGTATTTTTAATTAAATTTTGTTTTTTTTTTCGCATAAATTTTTCTTAGTGGGATTTAAGGAGGGAAGTCAGAATATATTATGAAAGTTCGTGATACTTGGAGGGAGGGGGGGTGGGGGGGGTCGTCAAAAACAAAAAACTTAACTCTGCTACTCGCTGAGCGGCTCGTCTATGGCATCTTAAAGATGAGCTGGGGACGGATTATTACTCCATGGAAGATGACATCACACACCATTCGAGCTGCTTCCTCTGTTCTTGCAGGTTCAGGATATTAAGAACTGCCATTTTTTCTGGTCGGTCTAGAATCTTGAGACTTGAGGGCGCTACGATTCTCCTTGTACGGTCGTTGAATGTTAGAAATAGGCCACCGATTACGGATGTCTTACACTGGATAAGCACTGGATTTATGAAGGTACGAGTCTTCATAAAATTATATACTTGGAAATTCGATGATATATTTGTCGAAGCGATGCCCTTGAAGTCTTATTTTTTATATAAGCACTGTGCCTTCGATTGAGCAAATCTAATTTTTATTTTTTTAGGTTATGAACTTATTGGTTCGCACATTATAACAATTTTTTTTTTACTTTTTTTATTTTCCACTTAAACGAAGATGGAGTTCGCCCTCCTGTCGAGTTAGATGCCGAGTCCCAACTTCTCTCTACTGCCTTGTTTAAGCCATCACCAGTTCTCTACCACTCCGCTTGCCTTTTTTTTTTCCTTTTTTCCCCTCAATGGCGTGATTATTCGGTACATAGAAAAAATACCGCATTTTCGGTGAAAATTACTATGCATGGCTTGCTTTCTCCTTCCACCCAATTGATCTTACCAGAAGGCAAATCTGGTCTCAACTCAGAGAGTTGGCCTATAGTTATCATTTGTATACATACAGATGTACATATGTATATACGAGTATCTTTCTCCTTAAATTGGGTGGAGAAAAGGCATAAAACAACAACGCCGAAAGCCATTGTATCATAAGTTGCTATCCATCAACTTGTTCTCATCAAAAGACAAGGGGCATATACGATTTTTGTACGATCAAGGTTAGGTCACAATAAAAAAATTATATTCTGCCCTTATGGTTCGTGCGTATGATGACATGTGCAAAAACTTTTCAACAACTTGAAATTGCCGAGCTATACTATTAACAAAACCAAGAGAGTTTCTTAGAACATTGAAATGGGTTCCCACAAAACTTATCATTTGTGGATGTGCGAACATATACAAAGGATAAGAAAAGATCCTCATGTTAATTGTTTATGATAGATTCATTGAAATATAATTCTTATGGTGAAGGGCGTATACGTAATTTTTGTTTCCTTCCTACTTTTTAAGGTCTTTGATATGGAAGGTACCAATTCTGTTTCCGTTGAAATCTTCTAGCTCGTATAAGCTATTGCCAATAACTTTTGAAACTCGCATTTTTACAAACTTCGGACACAATTTTGAGTTAACTTGTTTTGATGCATTGCTTAAGATGAAATTTCGTTTATAAACGGTGTCTCCGACTTTAAAGTGGCGAACTAAACTTCTTAGATTGTACTGTTTTTCATACCTTTTATGAGCTTCCTCTAAGGATTTGTGCAAGTATGTATGGAGGATATTCATCTTGTCAGATTTCGGTATTACTTCGATATTAGCGTTGTTAAGCCCATTGATTTTACGAAGAAGTTTGTAGGTTGACCCATGCTCGATCATTTTCTGACCAAACAGGGCTTCATACGGCGAAATACCTATAGCTGTATGCGGGGTGGATCGAAGTGCGCAGCCTATAGAGGGTAGATGTTCATCCCAATTAGTTTGATCTTTTAAGATATACGAACGAATTGCAGCTAAAATAGAACGATTTACGCGCTCACTTGCGTTAGCCTGTGGAGCGTAAGCTGCAGTTCTTATGTGCTGTACACCAAAACAGTCCAGTAACTTCCCAAATTCTCTACTGACAAATTGCTTGCCATTGTCGGTTAGAATGGTTTCAGGGACCCCAAACATGAAGAATATTTGTTTATGCAAGAAGTCTGTGGCCAGCTCAGTACTGGCTTTTTTAAGAGGTTGAAT
Source organism: Volucella zonaria (assembly GCA_963966105.1). Classification (NCBI taxonomy): domain Eukaryota; kingdom Metazoa; phylum Arthropoda; class Insecta; order Diptera; family Syrphidae; genus Volucella; species Volucella zonaria. Next base: position 1,265,178 of record OZ014536.1, on the reverse strand, counting down.
GAAAACATATTTGGTTAATTGGTCGAGGGCTACTAGAATATAAGATTTACCTTTCTTCGATCGCGGATAAGGTCCAAGGAAATCTAAGAACAGACGCTGAAATGGGCGCTCAGCTTCAAAAGCGTTACCCATCGGGCCGCGAAGTATTGTGTTTGGTGATTTTGAGGTTTTACATTCATCACAGTGACTTATAAATGACTTCACCTGGGCAGCCATATTGGGCCAATAAAATTGTTCTCTAAGCCTATATAACGTTTTCGAAATACCTCCATGTGCAGCTCGTGGTGGTCGATGAGCTAAAGCAATTAAGTTTTCTGTTAACAAGGACGGAACCCAAAGTTTCCAAGCCAAATCATCCAGAAGAGGATGGCCTATGCTGTGTTTAACCCTCTTGTAAACGTATTGATCTGAAATAAGAAGGTCACGAAGCTGGGATTTATTTTCTTCGACATGTGCTATTATTTGTCGATACTCCGATGATTTAAAACTGGGATCTGCAAGGTCGATATGTGACACATCGAAGTTCTCCTTCCTTATCTGGACATCTGACCCTATAGCTTCCACCGGAAATACCCTCGATAAAGCATCGGGAACTACATTAAGCGATCCTTTTCGATGCTCAATGCCAAAAGTAAAACTTTGCACTTTAAACTCCAACGAGCCAGTCTTCCATCCAATTCTTTTTGACTCATCAACCAACGCAAACTAGTATGATCTGTTATGATCTTAAATTTGTGTCCTTCAACATAGGGTCGGAACTTACGCACTCCCATCACGGCCGCTAAGAATTCACGCTCCGTGACGCTATAGTTTCGTTGAGCTGCATTAAGTTTATGTGAATAGAAAAATATTGGGCGTTCAATGCCGTTCTCGTCGAGTTGACATAAAACACACCCGATTCCAGTGGCTGATGCATCGCAAACTATAATAAATTCCTTATCATAATCGGGATTAATGAGTAGTGGGGCTGAGGTTAGCATTTTTTTTATTTTCTCAAACGAATTGCATGCTTCCTGCGAAAAATTAAATTTTACACCTTTTTTAAGGCAATTTGTTATCGGAGTTGCTATCGATGAAAAATCTTTTAAGAATCTCCGGTACCAACCTGCCATGCCTAAGAATCTCCGCACTTGGCGAGGAGTTTTCGGCACGCGAAATTCTCGAATAGCTACGAATTTTTCAGGATCGGTTTTGAGGCAACCCTCACCAACAATATATCCTAAATATTTTAATTGTCTCACACAAAATTTTGACTTTTCTATGTTTATTGTCAAACCAGCTAACCGAAGCTGTCTTGCTATCCGCGACAGCATTTCAAGATGATCTTCGAAAGTCCGCGAAATTACCAGTAGATCATCTAAATAAACAAAAACATTTTCTCGCAATTCATGAGGCACTACTTTGTCCATTAATCTACATACGTTGCGGAGCGTTGCAGAGGCCAAACGGCATGACTCGAAATTGGTAGAGTGGTCTACCAGGAATGGTGAAAGCAGTTATTTCTTTAGAGCTTTGCTCCAGAGGTATCTGCCAAAAGGCGTCCTTAAGATCCACACTCGATATAAAGTGTGTATCTGAAAGACGTCCTAGCATTCCCTCAATATTAGGAAGAGGATACGCATCCTTTTTCGTGACCTGGTTCACTTTTCGAAAATCTAAGCACAAACGGTTCTTACCGGGATTTCGAACAAGTACCACTGGTGAGCTCCACGCGCTAGTACTTTCTTCAATGATACCCAGGTCAAGCATTCGATCCAATTCCTTATAAAGAAGGGATTGTATCGCAGGAGAAACAGGATAGTGTCTTTGTTTGACGGGTTCAGCGTTCCCAGTATCTATAGAATGTGCTTCTAGATTTGTTTTTCCCAGACCAATGGTTGCGAATGATGGAAACATCATTATAGTTTGGTTAAGCTTATAAATCTGATCTTTCGACAATTAACAATAATTTGAGTCTGTCAAATATGGACTTGAATTCAATGACATCTCGGAAATAATTTGAGGTGCAATCTGAAATTCTCTCCAAAAATCAACTCCTAGATACAGAGATTGTTTTAAGGAAGGCACCACAAATAACGTCATATTTTTAGTATATCCTTTATACGTCATAGATGTATTTACTTGCCCTGTAACCAATTGTCTTGTTCCATCAGCCGTTCTGATTTTTGTGGTAAAATTTTTGAAAGGAATAGATTGCTCGCGCAGTAGCTTAACCGCTTCGCCACCTAAACAACTAACAGCTGCACCACTATCTAACAGTCCTAACATTTCTTTTCCAAAAATGTTCACAACTGCATAGGGCCTAGGATCGAGTTCCGGGACGCATAGAGTAGTGGCTGCAATGGATTGATATTGTAGCTTTATTTTTCTAAATCTCTCTCGAAGTAGGGATATCTTTTTAGGTCGGCTGAGAAACTTGGAAAATTCTATTTCTCGCATTATAGTAAGTTTTTAGTCGCTCATGAAGTGATTTAGTGTGTATATTTTTATTACAGACGGGAATTAAGGGTGATGAAATATCCCGTTTAAGTATGGTTAACGGCGGAGGTAGAGTTTTAGATATATCTTGTTTACAAGAACAAAATTGATGTAGAATAGATGGGGTACCGGAATTATCTATTGAGAGCCAAGCACTCCGGCCGATGGCTTGCTCCGCTTGAAGTTTCCCTTGCATTTGGGACATTTCGGGGTGTCTTCGTGTCTTCTCTACCGCATTTGTAGCAAAACAAATTCCTTTGTGGGCTGTCACATTCGTAGAACGAATGTCCAGCCATTTTACAGTTCCAACATGTGAAACTGGTTTCTCTTCGAGGGTTCTCTAATGCTTCGATTTGAAATTCAGCGGAGGGGCATACAGGTGGTTCTTCAATTTCGAGTTCGTTGATCTGACGACGGGTGGTTGTCATATGAAGAGATCGATTACGTGACTCATGGTCGTTGAGATATTTCTCGATGTTACGACAAACGTAAACCATCTCGGCTAAGCTGGTAGTGTGGAATGTAATTAAAAGTTCCCCCATTCGCCGTCGTACGTTTTGCTTGATTATTTCGATGAGTTCTCGGTTAGGCTTAGGGTATCTTAATCGTGTATTCAATTGGAGGATATCATGGTAAAAGTCGTCAAAAGACTCGACAGTTCCTTGACGTCGATCGGACATCTTGCGTGACAATTCAGAGTCCATTTCGAGACTCCGAAATTGCTCAATTAAAGCAATTTTAAGATTGCCCCAGGAGACGATCGGATAGGATTTAAGAAACACCCAGTACCAATCTTCAACAGGACCACATACAAATTGATGGAAATTCAACACGATCTCATCCCATGAAGCGCCATAGCCTTCACGAACTCTGTCAAGGCGAAACAAAAAATCATCAACCGACATCTTCCTATACCTGTATACCCCACTTGTGAAAGTTATGGGCTTTGGAAATAGTGGAAGACGGGGGCGATCGATTCAACGGCGGTGAAGATGCTGGTGGGTTCAGACTGAGAATGTTTAGCTGCGCGAGAAAGTTGTCCACATTACTGGTACGTGGTGGAGGTACTGGTATATCACCAACAGGAACTTGTATATTATTCGCATTAGGAACTGAATGATCCTGCAATGATGTGGGAGATCTGTTAGCAACTCCGGGACCAGAAGAGCGATTTGCTGGAGTGGATGCACTAAGCAACCCCTGAATAAGACTCGAAATCTCATTTCGTAAAGATACACGATTCTTTTCCAGTTCGTCTTTGATAATACGCATATCTTCCGCGCGGTTAAGGCCTACCGTGGCCGATACTACTTCTTTTACGTACTGAAAAAGTTGCTCACCTTCACTCCCTACCCCCTTCGGGTAGGGGTTAGAATATACCCGAGGTATGCATGCCTGTCGTAAGAGGCAACTAAAATGCACCCTCCGTATACCGAGCGCGAAGTGTATACTAATTATGCAATGAGTAAAACAAATGGAATTATTACCCCAGGTGGCAGACCAGCTATGCTGGAAAATCCACCCTCTACGGAGGTCGGCTCGATGGATTCTGTGGCAAGCCAATTATTGCATCTTATCAACCCGTTCGGAAAAAGTTCACGGGTTTCGAGATCTCCACCACCTAGATCTCCAAAACAAGAAGATAACAAAAGAAGTCCAACGACACCAAAAACGTCGTCTTGCGAAGAATGGACCTCAGCGAAAATAAATAGCCTGAAAGACGAAAATACCGAACTTCGTACTAGGCTAACCAAAATGGAAGCGACATGCGAAGATCTTAAAAAAGAACTGGAAAAACTGAAAACCAAGGAAAAGTCAAACAGCGACGTTATGTCTATTGAATCTGTTAAAAATATCTACGAAACAGATGAAGAAGAGCTAGGTCGAGAAACCGACTGGATCTTGCAAAAACGTCCCGGAAAAAAGCGTAAAGCTGCGTCTTCTCCCAAAATCGTCTCTCAACGTGAAGCAAAGGGAGATGAATCGAAGAAAAATGTCAACAATAACATGAGTCCTGAAAAAATCAAAGCGGAAAAACAACGAACACCCCCGCCAATCAAAGTCACTGGAGTTTCAGATTACAAGAAACTCCAAAACATATTGATGACCCTGCCGAGATCGGACTATATAGTAACATCGCGCAATAATAATGTATGGAAAGTCAACGTCAAGGACGCTGACAACTATCGCATTCTTTCTCGCAAGTTAAGCGTCGAAAAAATCCAATGGTTCACATACGAGAACAAGTGCGAAAGACCTATTCGTGTCGTCGCCAGAGGACTGCATCCGTCTTGCCCAAAAGAAGATATCGTAAGTGATTTAAAAAACAAGGGTTTTAAAATCATTGATGTCGTCAACATCGAAAAGCGAGAGAAACAAAAAATTGAAGGAAAGGATATGACAGTTAAACGTAGCCTTCCCCTCTTTATGCTAACCTTTGAGAACACTGAACATACCCAAAAAATATACGATATTAAGTCAATCCTCAACATTATTGTTAAAATTGAGCCTCGACGCAAAAACTCGAAACTGATCCCGCAGTGTAAGCGATGCCAGGAATTTAACCATACGCAAGCTTACTGCCAAAAAGAGCCTCGGTGCGTAAAATGCGCAGGTAAATACCTGTCCAAAGAATGCAACGTAAGCAAACAAACCCCTCCGACTTGTGTCAACTGCAGGGGTAAACACGTAGCAAATTTCCGTGGCTGTGAAGTAGCAAAGGAGTTGCAAAACAGACGTGACAAGTTGTTTAAGCCACAAAAAGAGAATCCCAAAACTAAAGAAAAAACATCGGGATCTGCTCAAAATATCGTTAAAAACGCCAAGGCGAAAGTGATTGATTCCAGTGTTGAAAAGAAAGCATCGGAAAAACTTACATACGCTGAAGCTACCAAGCTAAAGGCAAAAGATTCCGGAGATCCTGCTTCCCAAGTATTTTCCGTTATTCTCGCGCAGCTTGAGCAGCAAAACAAAATCAATGAACTTATTTTAGATAAGCTAAAGAAGTTTGAAAATAGGTTCAATAAAAAACGTCCTTCGCCTAAAAAATGAAAAGGGAAAAATTAAACGTACTCACCTGGAATGCAAACGGAATCTTAGAAAAACTTTATGAACTTGAGTTATTCCTAAGGAAAAACGATATTGACGTTTGTTTGGTTTCCGAAACCCACTTGAAAAATGGGTCATCTGCAAAAATTAGAGGTTTTAAAGATTACTACGCGTATCACCCTTCGGGAAACGCGAGAGGCGGATCCTCTGTATACATTAAAGAGTCTCTTGAGCACAACGAAGATATAAAAGTAGAGCTCGAGTCTGTACAACTAATTGCGGTGCGCGTAAAATTGGTACGGAACTCCTTTACTATTTCAGCCATCTACTGTCCTCCACGATTTACGCCTTCAAAACATATATTTAAAAATATATTCAATTCTCTTGGATCGGCTTTTATGATTGGCGGTGATTTCAATGCCAAACACACTTTTTGGGGATCAAGATGTGTCTCCCAAAAGGGTAAAATACTCTATAAAGCATGTATGGAACACAATTGTGACGTCTATTCAACGGGCAAGCCGACTTATTGGCCAACAGACACAACGAAAATACCCGATCTTGTCGATTTCTTCGTTGTTAAAGGAATTCGTAACTCGGATATAAACGTTGATGAAAGCTTCGATCTTTCCTCCGATCATTCTCCAGTCATACTGACAATGAACGACACGTTTATTAAAAAACAAGGACCATTAAGACTAACTGGACGAAATACTAATTGGGAAGGATTCAGAAATGAGATTAATAATAACCTAGAACTAGACGTTTCACTTAAAGCAGCACTTGAACTCGAAATCGAAGTGGATTCTTTCGTTGAAATAGTCCAATGTGCTGCGTGGAACAATACACCTTGTCAACGAAAAAACACGGCTAAACGTAACTTAAACTACCCGCCTGAGGTAAAAGATATGATAAGAGAAAAAAGAAAAGCTCGCAAAAGATGGCAAACAACTCGAGCGCCGCAGGATAAAACACGCTTAAACAGGCTCTGTAATCTGCTCAAGGAGACTCTTAAAAGTTACAGAAATTCCGAAGTAAATACATATGTTCAAAACCTGACAGCAGGAAAAGAAACAAATTACTCGCTTTGGAAAGCTTTAAAATGCTTAAAAAGGCCCAAAATCCCCGCGCCACCAATCAAGGTCGGCAATAACGAATGGGCTAAGGGGGATAAGGAAAAAGCGGAGGTTTTTGCCGACTATCTTGAAGAAATTTTCAAGCCCTCCGACGGCTCGACACTGGCACCCGGCACCAGTTCTTTAGAAATAGCATATAGTAATTTTGTAATGACAAATGCAACTCTTGCTGAAATCAAAACTGTAATAAGGAAATTAAAACCAAAGAAGGCTCCGGGGTATGACCTTATTACCGGAGAAGTTCTGAAAATGCTACCTCAAAAAGCACTTATATAGCTCTTACATATTATTAACGCGGCTCTGAGGCTTGAATACGTGCCAAGCCAGTGGAAAGTTGCAGAAGTCATTATGGTACTAAAACCAGGAAAACCTCCAAACGATAAAAAATCATACAGACCCATTTCTCTTCTACCGATCCTGTCGAAAATCTTTGATTGATTTTGCTAAAATGTCTTCTCCCAATTATCGAAAACCAAAATCTTATTCCCAGCCATCAATTTGGATTTCGGACTAAGCATTCAACAATTGATCAGGTGCATAGAATTACTGATGTAATTGAAAGATCCCTGGAAGAAAAAAAGATTTGTTCGAGCGTATTTCTTGACGTCTCACAAGCTTTTGACAAAGTATGGCATGAAGGTTTGAAGTACAAACTGCGACGAATTTTGCCATTAAAGCTTTATAATATATTGACAAGCTATTTTGAAAATAGAATTTTTCGCGTTCGATACGGAAATGATGTTTCGAAATTTAAAGATATCCTAGCCGGAGTACCGCAGGGAAGCGTACTGGGCCCACTTTTGTACCTTTTATATACAAGAGATATACCACACGTCGAGGATACTGTTCTCGCTACTTTTGCTGACGACACCGCTATCTTAGCGGTTGGAGAATCAATAGAAGACTCAACGGCGAAACTTCAGACTGCTTTAAATAAAGTCTACGAGTGAACAAAGATCTGGCGAATTACCCTTAATGAGACAAAATCTGTACATGTTGACTTCACCTACAGAAAGATAAATCACTTGCCCATTTCTATAAACTCGGTGTGTATCCCCTTTGCAAACGAGGCTAAGTATTTGGGAATGACACTTGACGCGAAGCTTAAATGGAAAACGCATGTTAGAAAGAAACGAAAAGAACTAGAGGCCAAATACAGAGAAATGTACTGGCTACTTGGTAAATATTCCAAGCTAAGCTTAGAAAACAAGCTGCTTCTTTATAAGCAAGTGCTAAAGCCGGTGTGGACCTATGGTATACAACTCTGGGGTTGTACTAAGAAATCAAATGTAAATATAATACAAACTTTTGAAAATAAAGTGCTACGACAATTTGTGCGTGCCCCATGGTTTATAAGAAATAATGACCTGCATCGAGACCTCGGAGTTCCTTTCGTGGAAGATGAAGTCAGGAACTGCGCACGAAAACATAAAGTCCGGTTAAGCAGCCATATCAACAATACAGTCCTAGAAGTCTTGGACGAACGAAACATACTACGCCGTCTTCAACGAACTAAACCGTTGGACCTTGCGCGATAAATTGAAACCGAATTAAGAAAGCGGAATATGTAGGGTCTTCCATTGGAAAGTGTCCTACCAATCGTGACTAACTTATGAAATAAAAACTGCTTGATAAGTTCTACTTAGTTGCGGTATTAAAATCAACAATGAAGGGAGGTGTTTTTAGTGAGTAAGAATCTCACACTACTATGAGCACGCGCTTCTGATCCTCATAGTGTCTGATGGAAGATTTTCACCTGCCCTCGCCGGGAAAAAAAAAAAAAAAAAAAAACAAAAAAAAAAAAAAAAAAAAACCTTCACTCCCTGGTGTATCTTCATCAGTCTCACTACGAGAACCTTGAGGATTTTCTTCATGCGGCTCCGCGGTGGATTGTTTTTCATTGTTGGACGTAGTTTCGACACTAGCTATATTCGAAGGCCCAGGCTCATTTCTGGACAAGTTAGGTCTCATTCGTCGTAAACTCTGTTTTTTCAACGAGCTAAGTGAAATACTCACATTGGGCTCTTTTGATTTTCGGAGACGTAATCTCCTCTCAGAATTAGGCACCGGAGGAGTCATGATAGATACGGAAATACAACAAATTTTGAAAGCAAAAGACTTTTTTTTCTTTTTAAAAAAAATCGTTCGTTTTAATACTATTATTTGTGCGGCAAAAAAAAGGTATTATATATAGGAAGAAAAAATATGATAAAAGAGAAATCAAAACAAATAATATGATAATAGAGGTAGTTTACTTTTCGTATTTGAAAAAAAGGATCTGTCAGGCAATTAACTTTGTTCGGATGTGAGGCTCCATAAGGAATTGAATGAGTTTCTCAAAAACACAGTGTTTGGATAACTTCATTAATTTGATATAATAGTAATAAGCATTGAAACTCAAAGCACTGCAATGATAAGAAAATAATATTTGTCCATTTCAAATCGACAGTGTTCGGTTGAGTTGGTGTGGTAGATCAATTGTTACACATAAACGTTAACTCGTTGTATTAAAGCTAGCGCAACTCGCAGCGATAGACATAAATGAGGAAACTGCTCAACCCATCTACCGGACTGACGAAATTGCTTTTAGCTTAGTTAACGGCTAGTTTGGTTAAAAGTCAAGGGTACGAGCATACGGCAATAAAGAAGAACTTATTATGTCAACTTTTGGATAAGCTTCGTACCACTCAGAGGGCTAACGGATAATCAAACGAAAAAGATAGCAAACCATACCCATAAGCGTAGAAAAAACTTGCAGTTGTGACTATCTTAGGACCTTTATTTTCCAAGGATCAAGTATTCCCTAGCCAAAACCATTACTTCCAGAACATACAAATCCATGAACTTCGAATTGTAACAATTGAAAATATATATAATGAGTTAAGGATAAAAGACTTCATATTGAAGGAGTAAGGACAATTCGGGCCCCACGTTGGGCGCCAACCTGTAACGTTAATTAATATCCAACATGGACTTAACCTCCCACCTTAAACTGACCCTTATGACCACTGCATACAGGCATAGCTAATAGCCAGTCCGGGCAAAAATGGAAGGGCGTTCGGGCTGCAAGTAGCGGAAGGCATGCTAGTCGTGCTCCGTGCAATAAGCTCGCCGGATTGGGGGGGGGGGGGATCTTGCTATTGCCTCACCGAACTATGTTACTGTATTTACATGCCTACTCGACGATATTATTTGAGGAAAATATTTCATAGAAAGGGACCCGAAATTGTCCTGGAATTATCTTTAACCCGTGTTTCTGGCTTTACCATATTTAGATGTCTCCTCATATCCAATTCAATTAACAAACTCGTGTTTAGGGGAGGAAATAAGATGGAGATATTTCCTCGAGTGTAACCCACCCCTATGCTGGTCGTGACAAGTCAGGACCAACACCGTGGCAGCTAAAATCCACTCAAAATTTACTTTAGCTACCCCTTAAAGAAAACTCATACCAAATTCCGAAGAGTGCTCACATCCGAATATAAAAATATCTAGCTCATCATTTGATGGTAGCTATCCAAAAGGTCACCAAAAAAAAATTAAATTAAGTAAATATTCAATAATATTAAAAGACATCGCTTACTTCAATTCGAAAAATAAATACAAATTTTATTCAGGGAAAAAAAAGATAAAAAAAAATTATAGTAGGGGAAGGGATCGGGGATCTCAAACATAATTCATCAAGATCGTATACTAAACCAAAAACAAAACTATCTATTCCGAACATTGAGATAGGTAATCGTAGTTATAAATCATTACAAATTAACTTGATTAAGGTTCGATACCTTATAAAAACTTACATCTAATCGTATTTATAAGATAATCGGATAGAAATAGAGTAAAATCTAAGGCATAAAAATTGGAAAAATTCATAAAAGAAAAGTAAAACAGATAATTTCTAAATTAAACAAAAAAAAAAAACATTGGAAATTGAATCCAACACTATTTGCCATTTCTGTTAATTTGGTCTTTTGTTTGAACTAAATAATTTTACTTATACGAGTATGTCAATACGGATACAAAAACAACTATATGTAAATGATTAAACTAAATCACTCACCAGCGATAACGATGTTTGTGGTATTTTTTTTCTGTTCGGATCCGGAAATGTGCACATTCCTTTCCATTTGATTGGTTTGTTTCGTAATGAATTATAAATTTAATGAATTTAATGCTGTGAGGATCGAAAAGTAATAAATTTGGCAGCCTTAAATTATACTATATTTTACAAAAAAAAAAAATGCTATACATACTTCATAATCCAATTCACAATTCGTGTTTTTCATAAAATTTTTTTTTTTTCGTATAAATTTTTCTTAGTGGGATTTAAGGAGGGAAGTCAGAATATATTATGAAAGTTCGTGATACTTGGAGGGAGGGGGGGTGGGGGGGGGGGTCGTCAAAAACAAAAAACTTAACTCTGCTACTCGCTGGGCGGGTCGTCTATGGCATCTTAAAGATGAGCTGGGGACGGATTATTACTCCATGGAAGATGACATCACACACCATTCGAGCTGCTTCCTCTGTTCTTGCAGGTTCAGGATATTAAGAACTGCCATTTTTTCTGGTCGGTCTAGAATCTTGAGACTTGAGGGCGCTACGATTCTCCTCGTACGGTCGTTGAATGTTAGAAATAGGCCACCGATTACGGATGTCTTACACTGGATAAGCACTGGATTTATGAAGGTACGAGTCTTCATAAAATTATATACTTGGAAATTCGATGATATATTTGTCAAAGCGATGCCCTTGAAGTCTTATTTTTTTCACGTGCTTTTTATATAAGCACTGTGCCTTCGATTGAGCAAATCTAATTTTTATTTTTTTAGGTTATGAACTTATTGGTTCGCACATTATAACAATTTTGTTTTTTTACTTTTTTTTATTTTCCACTTAAACGAAGATGGAGTTCGCCCTCCTGTCGAGTTAGATGCCGAGTCCCAACTTCTCTCTACTGCCTTGTTTAAGCCATCACCAGTTCTCTACCACTCCGCTTGCCTTTTTTTTTTCCTTTTTTCCCCTCAATGGCGTGATTATTCGGTACATAGAAAAAATACCGCATTTTCGGTGAAAATTACTATGCATGGCTTGCTTTCTCCTTCCACCCAATTGATCTTACCAGAAGGCAAATCTGGTCTCAACCCAGAGAGTTGGCCTATAGTTATCATTTGTATACATACAGATGTACATATGTATATACGAGTATCTTTCTCCTTAAATTGGGTGGAGAAAAGGCATAAAACAACAACGCCGAAAGCCATTGTATCATAAGTTGCTATCCATCAACTTGTTCTCATCAAAAGACAAGGGGCATATACGATTTTTGTACGATCAAGGTTAGGTCACAATAAAAAAATTATATTCTGCCCTTATGGTTCGTGCGTATGATGACATGTGCAAAAACTTTTCAACAACTTGAAATTGCCGAGCTATACTATTAACAAAACCAAGAGAGTTTCTTAGAACATTGAAATGGGTTCCCACAAGTTGTTGTGGATACTAAAGAAATATATCAGACATATATGAAGTAACTGTGACGTTGTTAAGCTCTTTGGAAGATGTGATTGAAATGTCTCAAGAGCAGAGCCTTCCTTGTGTGGGGAGTTGTTTCGAAGAGTTGGCGGAAGCTGAAGAGTTCGATGTATATACAAAGTATGCCCAGGAAGTGACCTCAAAAGAAGCTAGAGATTCACTTTCGATTGCTGGTCATGGATTTCGTGAAGCTGTAAAATACTATTTACCAAAGTTGCTGCTCATTCCTATTTGGCATGCTTTTTTGTACATGGACTACATAAAATCGTTAATGCAGCTCAGCCCATCCCAAGAGGATAAAGAAAGTTTTGAACAGGTCCAGGGCCTGTTAAGACCTTTGCGTTGTGATGTTGAAAATGCAGTCGCAAATTTGCCGAAGGAATCCGCAGCTCCAGTTCACAACCGTGCTCGTCGGCATTTAGCTATAGAAAAAACTAGAGATTTGCAAAACTCTGTTGAGCATTAGGATAAAGATGTTGGACAAAGTTGTAATGAATTTATAAGAGAGGATACGTTAGGCAAACTTGGTTCTGGTAAAAGAATAACTGAGACAAAAGTGTACTTGTTTGATGGATTAATGATTCTTTGTAAATCGATCGCTAAAAAGCAAGCGGTATCAGCGGGGGCTCCAAATTATGATTTTCGATTGAAGGAGAAATTTTTCATGCGACGGGTTGGAATAATTGATCGATGCGATACAGATGATTTGAAACATGCTTTTGAAATATCCCCAAGAGTGCAACCAGCAGTTATTTTAATTGCTAAAAACTCTCAGCACAAAAGTGATTTTATGGCGGACTTAATTATGGTAAATACGAAGTCTATGTTAGATAGGATTTTGGATAGCATACTGTTAGATATGGAGAAAAAGCACCCACTTCGTTTACCAAGTTCTAATATATACAAATTCGCAATTCCTGATAACGCAGACAACATTGTTTTAGAAGATCGTGAAAGCGCTGGTGTTCCTCTTATAAAGGGAGCTACAGCTTCTTCAGCTTTTAATAGAAAGATTTAAGATACCAGATCCGAGTATAGTTTACCAAGAGAACCACTCAAATGAAAGAGATGGAAACTCAGACACTGAAAAATTACATAACAACTCACAAAGGGAAGATTGGAAGATCCTGTTCTACTGGAAACACTGTTACAGTTTTTGGAGAACGTGAATGGGAAATCTATGAAGAAATGGGTCGATTCAGTGATGAAAATTGTACAAATAAAGAAAAACGAAAAAAGCCAAAAGCAAATTACTTTTGCTTATGGACATAGCCCCCCACCTATTGAACATCACCTACATGTACCAGATGCAGAAATAAATTTGCTGACCTTGCATCCATTAGAACTAGCAAGGCAACTAACTATTCTAGAATTTGAGTTATATAAAAATGTGAAATCATCTGAACTTGTGGGATCGCCGTGGACCAAAAAGGATAAGGAGATAAAAAGCCCAAATTTGTTGAAAATAATGAAGTATTCTACAAATGTAACAAGATGGTTTGAGAAATCTACTATAGGAGCTGAAAACTACGATGAAAGAGTAGCAATGGTTGCTCGTGCAATCGAAGTGATGATGGTCGTGTTAGAATTAAACAATTTTAATGGAATTCTGTCAATAATTGCAGCAATGGGAAGCGCTTCGGTTTACCGACTTAAACTAACTTTCCAAGGTCTACCTGCGAGATATGAAAAATTTCTCGAAGAATGTCGAGAACTAAATGACGACGGACATTTAAAAAAATATCAGGAAAAATTGCGTTCAATAAATCGTCCTTGTGTACTTGTGAGCGAAAGAAATAAATAGAAGAAAAAACAATTCGCCCATTTCAACTTGAATGGACTGCGATTTGCAAAGGCATCATACGTTGACGATGCCCAGTATAGCCGGTTTGCTTGGTTTATGTACGTGTGCTTGTAATTTTATTTGTAACATGTTATGCAATGTAAATTAAATATAATTTTTTAAGATCATGATATATAGGTCGTCTCTATAAATGCTATCATGGGCAGCCTTAAAATCGATAAGCAGGTGGTGGGTATCGATCTGGACTTCTTGGGTTTTCTCCAGGATCTGCCTGAGTGTGGAAATCTGACGTAAAACCGCACTGAGAGGGTCCAATCAGGTTGCTTACGACGGGTTCAATCAAATCAATCCCAGAAGAAACATGTTTTTATCAGTGGTTTTGTCAAATGAGTCCGGGCTTGGCCCCGTGCGATTTTTTTTTATTGCCCAAACTCAAAACATACCTTAAGAGTAAGGGTTCGGCACGGTAGAAAATTTTGGGACATACCACGTATATATTCTAATATATGTACATAGTATTATCTATATATATACCTGTATAATAATTGTTCACTGCTCTCGGCCTACTTAGGTAAAGGCGGCTTAAGTACAAAATTGAAAAACTAATTCTTAGAAATCACATGTTTTGACAAATTATAGTTAAAGCACCCTTACTTAAGTAGTTTCCAGGGATCACGATGGAGGACGTGGCAGGACATCGACCCCCATTCTCCCAAGCCTCCAATAATCGTTGTCAATTTATCATGTCGGCTTACTTATATTTTTAAGCGTTCATTACATTTTGAAATTTTTTATTTTATTTCTGGGAATCGTGTTTTTATTTCTGTTCTTATCAAGGAGCCATTTAAAATTTTTCCAGAGCAATACAATTATTAGGAAATTTATTAAATTAATCTTGTGCTCGTAACATACACTAGAGGTATCAAACCATTTCGGAAAATTCATATTTGTTGCATTTATACATTCTTTGATTATGTTTTCTCTTAAATTAGATGCAAAAGGCAGTTTTTCAAAGTATGTGGAGAATATTTGTGTATGAACACGGCATACCTGAAAATAGTTTTCGGACGACCACAAGAGATCTGTATTTTCTTTCGAATTCTCATATTCTTTTAATTTTATCAGTACTTCTGTTAGATTGAAATCGTGATTGTCTTTTAACATTTCTCCCGCACAATTTTCACAGATTTTATTCATTTTTTTATTGTTTTGAAATAGCAGTATCCTGCAAAATATATAATAGCAAGATTGTTGACTTGCGGTACTTTAACTGATACTGCGTTTTCATCTAATGGGTTAATTATATTGTTAGTATTCATGTTATTTTCAAAATAGTTTTCATTCTGAAGAATATTCTCTTTAAGCACAGTTTGCTCCTCTGTATCATTCTGCAAAACGGCATTGCAATCCACCTGCAAGTATTCCGAATCGTCTTTCTCACAATTGGAACATTTCGATTTAAATAGAAATTTCATCGATATAAATTTCGCATATTTTGCTAGTATTATTTTTTCTGTATTATAAAGGTATTCAATTACGAGTACCTTCTAACTAACAATTCCATCAAAAGTGGTCAAATTGTATTTTACTAAGTTGTTTCGAATACTTTTCAATAGATGCGGGATATCATGCACACCATATATGGATTTGTTTTTCTAAATAAAGCTTGAGGTTTTTTCATTTATACTAGGCTTTCTATATAAACTACGATTAGTGGATCCTTGATCGCAGCAAATAGCTGTTACATTTAATTTCAGATCTGCACATATGTCAAGGCAGTTATATACCTCAACTTCACGTTCTTTGGTGGGTATATTGCTCGGACAAACGACGTGATATAAAACTTGCTTAAAATTTCCACATATGCACCGAATCATTAAGACGGATGCAGACTTAGCATATGAATTATATCTTTGATTTCTTCCGTAATCAGCAAAACCTTCAATTTCATCTTTAAATTTATTATAGGTTAGATGAAGGCTCATCTCGTCAAATATAGTATTATTTTTTTCAATAATCGTTCAAATTTCCGAAAAAAATAGTGAAGAAAAACAAATTTTCCCTTGAAATGGCGGCATTGTGGCAACTGCTAGAAAATTAAATAAACAGTACAAACATCTAGCTTACAAATAATATGTTATTTACTTGCTAGAATATAATAATTGAATCAACGGGCTAAGGAGTGAAGCGGCAATGAATGTATAAGTTTCGTTATTGCTAAATAATTTCAAATGTTATAATAATTTATACATAAAAGTTGTGTACCGCTTAAATAACAAAAATATATAGAATTATGTTTTCGCTTCAGTTAAACACTGAATCCGAAGAATCTAATTCCTCTAAAAATGAAAGTGTTAATCGATGAAAGGGGTTATTTGTTCCTTTTTAAGAAAAGTTTTAGAAGAAGTTCATCCGCGTTTGCCAGCTACAGAGGATGCTCTACTGTATGTTGAGAAACTGTGCTTGCAAATTTTATTGACGCTATGTGGGAAGCCAACTCCTCATACAATTCAGGACGTGGAAGAAAAAGTAAAGGAGACTTTTCCTGCACCAATCGACTGCTGGACATTGAATGAAGCCAAAGAAAGCATAAAAAAAGAGAAAATGTGTTTTGCCTGTAGACCGAGTGCATGCATTACTTCAAAAGGATATTTTGCAATATACAAGTAAGCTTGATAACTAAGTAACTCTATTTTTGGTTGCGGTGTTGGAATATATTTCTGCTGATATTTTAAAACTTGCCGGAAATTATGTCCAAAAAATCGAACATGTCGAGATATCTTTTGAATATATTGAAGTGGTCATGTATGCAGATAAGGTTTTGACGGATATGTTCTTTCAACCTGATATCAATAAAAAGATCATCCCTAATCCTTTACCACCCGCTCCACGAGCTAGCCTAACATATGAAGAGGTAGTGAAAGAGCTTATACATGATGAAAAACAGTATCAGCGTGATTTGCATATGATTATTCGCGTGTTTCGTGAAGAGTTGACTAAAGTTGTCGTGGATACTAAAGAAATAGAAAAAAATTTTTCCAATATAACAGACATATACGAGTATGAAGTAACTGTGTCGTTGTTAAGCTCTTTTGAAGATGTGTGGGGAGTTGTTTCGAAGAGTTGGCGGAAGCTGAAGAGTTCGATGTATATACAAAGTATGCCCAGGAAGTGACCTCAAAAGAAGATTTTGTTGTCAAAACCGGACGCTACGTCGTTAATATCTGCTGGGCACGGATTTCGTGAAGCTGTAAAATACTATTTACCAAAGTTGCTGCTCATTCCTATTTGGCATGCTTTTTTGTACATGGACTACATAAAATCGTTAATGCAGCTCAGTCCATCCCAAGAGGATAGAGAAAGTTTTGAACAGGTCCAGGGCCTGTTAAGACCTTTGCGTTGTGATGTTGAAAATGCAGTCGCAAATTTGCCGAAGGAATCCGCAGCTCCAGTTCACAACCGTGCTCGTCGGCATTTAGCTATAGAAAAAACTAGAGATTTGCAAAACTCTGTTGAGCATTAGGATAAAGATGTTGGACAAAGTTGTAATGAATTTATAAGAGAGGATACGTTAGTCAAACTTGGTTCTGGTAAAAGAATAACTGAGAGAAAAGTGTACTTGTTTGATGGATTAATGATTCTTTGTAAATCGATCGCTAAAAAGCAAGCGGTATCAGCGGGGGCTCCAAATTATGATTTTCGATTGAAGGAGAAATTTTTCATACGACGGGTTGGAATAATTGATCGATGCGATACAGATGATTTGAAACATGCTTTTGAAATATCCCCAAGAGTGCAACCAGCAGTTATTTTAATTGCTAAAAACTCTCAGCACAAAAGTGATTTTATGGCGGACTTAATTATGGTAAATACGAAGTCTATGTTAGATAGGATTTTGGATAGCATACTGTTAGATATGGAGAAAAAGCACCCACTTCGTTTACCAAGTTCTAATATATACAAATTCGCAATTCTTGATAACGCAGACAACATTGTTTTAGAAGATCGTGAAAGCGCTGGTGTTCCTCTTATAAAGGGAGCTACAGCTTCTTCAGCTTTTAATAGAAAGATTTAAGATACCAGATCCGAGTATAGTTTACCAAGAGAACCACTCAAATGAAAGAGATGGAAACTCAGACACTGAAAAATTACATAACAACTCACAAAGGGAAGATTGGAAGATCCTGTTCTACTGGAAACACTGTTACAGTTTTTGGAGAACGTGAATGTGAAATCTATGAAGAAATGGGTCGATTCAGTGATGAAAATTGTACAAATAAAGAAAAACGAAAAAAGCCAAAAGCAAATTACTTTTGCTTATGGACATAGCCCCCCACCTATTGAACATCACCTACATGTACCAGATGCAGAAATAAATTTGTTGACCTTGCATCCATTAGAACTAGCAAGGCAACTAACTATTCTAGAATTTGAGTTATATAAAAATGTGAAATCATCTGAACTTGTGGGATCGCCGTGGACCAAAAAGGATAAGGAGATAAAAAGCCCAAATTTGTTGAAAATAATGAAGTATTCTACAAATGTAACAAGATGGTTTGAGAAATCTACTATAGGAGCTGAAAACTACGATGAAAGAGTAGCAATGGTTGCTCGTGCAATCGAAGTGATGATGGTCATGTTAGAATTAAACAATTTTAATGGAATTCTGTCAATAATTGCAGCAATGGGAAGCGCTTCGGTTTACCGACTTAAACTAACTTTCCAAGGTCTACCTGCGAGATATGAAAAATTTCTCGAAGAATGTCGAGAACTAAATGACGACGGACATTTAAAAAAATATCAGGAAAAATTGCGTTCAATAAATCGTCCTTGTGTACTTGTGAGGGAAAGAAATAAATAGAAGAAAAAACAATTCGCCCATTTCAACTTGAATGGACTGCGATTTGCAAAGGCATCATACGTTGACGATGCCCAGTATTGCCGGTTTGCTTGGGTTTATGTACGTGTGCTTGTAATTTTGTTTGTAACATGTTATGCAATGTAAATTAAATATAATTTTTTAAGATCATGATATATAGGTCGTCTCTGTAAATGCTGTCATAGGCAGCCTTAAAATCGATAAGCAGGTGGTGGGTATCGATCTGGACTTCTTGGGTTTTCTCCAGGATCTGCGTGAGTGTGGAAATCTGACGTGAAACTGCACTGAGAGGGTCCAATCAGGTTGCTTACGACGGGTTCAATCAAATCAATCCCAGAAGAAACATGTTTTTATCAGTGGTTTTGTCAAATGAGTCCGGGCTTGGCCCCGTGCGATTTTTTTTTATTGCCCAAACTCAAAACATACCTTAAGAGTAAGGGTTCGGCACGGTAGAAAATTTTGGGACATACCACGTATATATTCTAATATATGTACATAGTGTTATCTATATATATACCTGTATAATAATTGTTCACTGCTCTCGGCCTACTTAGGTAAAGGCGGCTTAAGTACAAAATTGAAAAACTAATTCTAAGAAATCACATGTTTTGACAAATTATAGTTCAAGCACCCTTACTTAAGTGGTTTCCAGGATTCACGAGCGAGGACGTGGCAGGACATCGACCCCCATTCTCCGAAGCCACCAATAATCGTTGTCAATTTATCATGTCGACTTACTTACATTTTTAAGCGTTCATTACATTTTGAAATTTTTTATTTTATTTCTGGGAATCGTGTTTTTATTTCTGTTCTTATCAAGGAGCCATTTAAAATTTTTCCAGAGCAATACAATTATTAGGAAATTTATTAAATTAATCTTGTGCTCGTAACATACACTAGAGGTATCAAACCATTTCGGAAAATTCATATTTGTTGCATTTATACATTCTTTGATTATGTTTTCTCTTAAATTAGATGCAAAAGGCAGTTTTTCAAAGTATGTGGAGAATATTTGTGTATGAACTCGGCCTACCTGAAAATAGTTTTCGGGCGACCACAAGAGATCTGTATTTTCTTTCGAATTCTCATATTCTTTTAATTTTATCAGTACTTCTGTTAGATTGAAATCGTGCTTGTCTTTTAACATTTCTCGCGCACAATTTTCACAGATTTTATTAATTTTTTTTATTGTTTTGAAATAGCAGTATCCTGCAAAATATATAATAGCAAGATTGTTGACTTGCGGTACCTTAACTGATACTGCGTTTTCATCTAATGGGTTAATTATATTGTTAGTATTCATGTTATTTTCAAAATAGTTTTCATTCTGAAGAATATTCTCTTTAAGCACAGTTTGCTCCTCTGTATCATTCTGCAAAACGGCATTGCAATCCACCTGCAAGTATTCCGAATCGTCTTCCTCACAATTGGAACATTTCGATTTAAATAGAAATTTAATCGATATAACTTTCGCATATTTTGCTAGTATTATTTTTTCTGTATTATAAAGGTATTCAATTACGAGTACCTTCCAACTAACAATTCCATCAAAAGTGGTCAAATTGTATTTTACTAAGTTGTTTCGAATACTTTTCAATAGATGCGGGATATCATGCACACCATATATGGATTTGTTTTTCTAAATAAAGCTTGAGGTTTTTTCATTTATACTAGGCTTTCTATATAAACTACGATTAGTGGATCCTTGATCGCAGCAAATAGCTGTTACATTTAATTTCAGATCTGCACATATGTCAAGGCAGTTATATACCTCAACTTCACGTTCTTTGGTGGGTATATTGCTCGGACAAACGACGTGATATAAAACTTGCTTAAAATTTCCACATATGTTCCGAATCATATGATATGAATTATATCTTTGATTTCTTCCGTACTCAGCAAAACCTTCAATTTCATCTTTCAATTTATTATAGGTTAGATGAAGGCTCATCTCGTCAAATATAGTATTATTTTTTTCAATAATCGTTCAAATTTCCGAAAAAAATAGTGAAGAAAAACAAATTTTCACTTGAAATGGCGGCATTGTGGCAACTGCTAGAAAATTAAATGAACAGTACAATCTACGAGGGGCGTTCAAACTATTCTCGGTATCGGGGTGAAGCTGTGGTTGTATATATAAATTGACTTATTTATCAAGTAATACTATTATTTTGGTGCATTCATGTAAAATTTCATATTAATGTGACTATTAGTTCGCG
This sequence comes from Volucella zonaria, assembly GCA_963966105.1. Taxonomy (NCBI): domain Eukaryota; kingdom Metazoa; phylum Arthropoda; class Insecta; order Diptera; family Syrphidae; genus Volucella; species Volucella zonaria. The sequence continues at coordinate 1,244,082 of OZ014536.1, read as the reverse complement.
TTTTATCTCTAGTTAAACAGAATCATAATGGCAACTGAGACGATGATGGTGAAAATTGAGCATCGCGCTGTAATTAAATCTCTCACTAAGCAAGGAAAAAGTCAAAAAACTATTCATGAAGAGATGGTGGCTGTTTACCAGGGTTCCGCACCTTCATTATCAATTGTGCAAAAGTGGTCAAGTGAGTTCAAGAGAGTCCCGGCTACTGCTTGTACGGGAGAAAGCATCAAAGAAGTCGAAAAACTTGCTCTTGAGGATGCCCGAATAAAGGTGAAAATGATGGCAGAGATCACCAAGCTTTCAATTGGTACCATTCACACCATTCTTCATGACCATCTTAACCTTTCAAAGGTCAGTGCAAGGTGGGTGCCACGAATGCTCACAGCGCCTCAGAAAAAAGTGAGAATCGCATGCTGTAGAGAGCTTTTGGAGATGTGTAGTGAGAACGCGGACGGTGTTATGGATCGAATTGTTACTGGGGACGAAACATGGGTCCACCACTATGACCCTGAAAGCAAACAAGAGTCCATGCAGTGGCATAAAAAAGGAACAGACCCCCCGAAGTAGTTCAAAGTCACTCCGTCTGCCGGGAAGCTCATGGCCACAGTTTTTTGGGACTCAAAGGGAATCTTGCTCATTGAGTACAAAAAAAAAAGGTGAAACCATCAACGCCACATCCTACGCTTCCACTTTGCATAATTTGCGGGAGGAAATTAAAAAGAAAAGACGGGGTAAACTCGCAGCGGGTGTGTTGCTTCTTCATGACAACGCTCCTGTTCACACGGCGCGAGTTTCCAAGGCTGCTACGCGAGATTGTGGTTTCGAAGAAATCCAACACCCACCCTATAGTCCAGACCTTGCCCCTAGTGATTATTTCCTGTTTCCGGATTTGAAAAAATGTCTTCGGATGATGAAGAACTCACGTCGGTATTTTGCAGAGAAAGAGGAAATTTATTTTTTTGAGGGTTTAAAAAAGCTTATCTCAAGATGTAACAAATGCATTGATGTTAGAGGAGATTATATTGAAAAACAAAAGCAATTTAAATTGAATTCGCGTTTTCTTTCATATCGATACCGAGAATATATTGAACGCCCCTCGTAGCTTACAAATAATAAGTTATTTACTTGCTAGAATATAATAATTGAATCAACGGGCTAAGGAGTGAAGCGGCAATGAATGTATAAGTTTCGTTATTGCTAAATAATTTCAAATGTTATAATAATTTATACATAAAGGTTGTGTACCGCTTAAATAATAAAAATATATAGAATTATGTTTTCGCTTCAGTTAAACACTGAATCCGAAGAATCTGATTCCTCTAAAAATGAAAGTGTTAATCGATGAAAGTGGTTATTTGTTCCTTTTTAAGAAAAGTTTTAGAAGAAGTTCATCCGCGTTTGCCAGCTAAAGAGGATGCTCTACTGTATGTTGAGAAACTGTGCTTGCAAATTTTATTGACGCTATGTGGGAAGCCAACTCCTAATACAATTCAGGACGTGGAAGAAAAGTAAAGGAGACTTTTCCTGCACCAATCGACTGCTGGGCATTGAATGAAGCCAAAGAAAGTATAAAAAAAGAGAAAATGTGTTTTGCCTGTAGACCGAGTGCATGCATTACTTCAAAAGGATATTTTGCAATATAAGCTTGATAACTAAGTAACTCTATTTTTGGTTGCGGTGTTGGAATATATTTCTGCTGATATTTTAAAACTAGCAGGAAATTATGTCCAAAAAATCGAACATGTCGAGATATCTTTTGAATATATTGAAGTGGTCATGTATGCAGATAAGGTTTTGACGGATATGTTCTTTCAACCTGATATCAATAAAAAGATCATCCCTAATCCTTTACCACCAGCTCCACGAGCTAGCCTAACATATGAGGAGGTAGTGAAAGAGCTTATACATGATGAAAAACAGTATCAGCGTGATTTGCATATGATTATTCGCGTGTTTCGTGAAGAGTTGACTAAAGTTGTCTTGGATACTAAAGAAATAGAAAAAAATTTTTCCAATATAACAGACATATACGAGTATGAAGTAACTGTGTCGTTGTTAAGCTCTTTTGAAGATGTGTGGGGAGTTGTTTCGAAGAGTTGGCGGAAGCTGAAGAGTTCGATGTATATACAAAGTATGCCCAGGAAGTGACCTCAAAAGAAGATTTTGTTGTCAAAACCGGACGCTACGTCGTTAATATCTGCTGGGCACGGATTTCGTGAAGCTGTAAAATACTATTTACCAAAGTTGCTGCTCATTCCTATTTGGCATGCTTTTTTGTACATGGACTACATAAAATCGTTAATGCAGCTCAGCCCATCCCAAGAGGATAGAGAAAGTTTTGAACAGGTCCAGGGCCTGTTAAGACCTTTGCGTTGTGATGTTGAAAATGCAGTCGCAAATTTGCCGAAGGAATCCGCAGCTCCAGTTCACAACCGTGCTCGTCGGCATTTAGCTATAGAAAAAACTAGAGATGTGTGAAACTCTGTTGAGCATTAGGATAAAGATGTTGGACAAAGTTGTAATGAATTTATAAGAGAGGATACGTTAGGCAAACTTGGTTCTGGTAAAAGAATAACTGAGACAAAAGTGTATTTGTTTGATGGATTAATGATTCTTTGTAAATCGATCGCTAAAAAGCAAGCGGTATCAGCGGGGGCTCCAAATTATGATTTTCGATTGAAGGAGAAATTTTTCATGCGACGGGTTGGAATAATTGATCGATGCGATACAGATGATTTGAAACATGCTTTTGAAATATCCCCAAGAGTGCAACCAGCAGTAATTTTAATAGCTAAAAACTCTCAGCACAAAAGTGATTTTATGGCGGACTTAATTATGGTAAATACGAAGTCTATGTTAGATAGGATTTTGGATAGCATACTGTTAGATATGGAGAAAAAGCACCCACTTCGTTTACCAATTTCTAATATATACAAATTCGCAATTCCTGATAACGCAGACAACATTGTTTTAGAAGATCGTGAAAGCGCTGGTGTTCCTCTTATAAAGGGAGCTACAGCTTCTTCAGCTTTTAATAGAAAGATTTAAGATACCAGATCCGAGTATAGTTTACCAAATGAAAGAGATGGAAACTCAGACACTGAAAAATTACATAAAAACTCACAAAGGGAAGATTGGAAGATCCTGTTCTACTGGAAACACTGTTACAGTTTTTGGAGAACGTGAATGGGAAATCTATGAAGAAATGGGTCGATTCAGTGATGAAAATTGTACACATAAAGAAAAACGAACAATAAAAAAGTCAAAAGCAAATTACTTTTGCTTATGGACATAGCCCCCCACCTATTGAACATCACCTAAATGTACCAGATGCAGAAATAAATTTGTTGACCTTGCATCCATTAGAACTAGCAATGCAACTAACTATTCTAGAATTTGAGTTATATAAAAATGTGAAATCATTTGAACTTGTGGGATCGCCGTGGACCAAAAAGGATAAGGAGATAAAAAGTCCAAATTTGTTGAAAATAATGAAGTATTCTACAAATGTAACAAGATGGTTTGAGAAATCTATTATAGGAGCTGAAAACTACGATGAAAGAGTAGCAATGGTTGCTCGTGCAATCGAAGTGATTATGGTCATGTTAGAATTAAACAATTTTAATGGAATTCTGTCAATAATTGCATCAATGGGAAGCGCTTCGGTTTACCGACTTAAACTAACTTTCCAAGGTCTACCTGCGAGATATGAAAAATTTCTCGAAGAATGTCGAGAACTAAATGACGACGGACATTTAAAAAAATATCAGGAAAAATTGCGTTCAATAAATCCTCCTTGTGTACTTGTGAGCGAAAGAAATAAATAGAAAAAAAACAATTCGCCCATTTCAACTTGAATGGACTGCGATTTGCAAAGGCATCATACGTTGACGATGCCCAGTATAGCCGGTTTGCTTGGGTTTATGTACGTGTGCTTGTAATTTTGTTTGTAACATGTTATGCAATGTAAATTAAATATAATTTTTTAAGATCATGATATATAGGTCGTCTCTATAAATGCTGTCATAGGCAGCCTTAAAATCGATAAGCAGGTGGTGGGTATCGATCTGGACTTCTTGGGTTTTCTCCAGGATCTGCCTGAGTGTGGAAATCTGATCGATTGTGGACTTTCCTGACGTGAAACCGCACTGAGAGGGTCCAATCAGGTTGCTTACGACGGGTTCAATCAAATAAATTTTAATTTAAATTAATTTTGGTGGGGGCGAAAGCCCCCATTTATTCGGCTTAATACAAGCTATAACTTAAAATTAAACTTAAACTAAAACTTAAAACTAAGGTTGGTTATTCTGGTGAAGGAGAACCGATTTGAGGTAGGAAGTGGTGTGGTGGAAGTCAAAGACGCTAGGGTTTGAATTAATTTTTCGTAGCATGCGGGAGATTGGTTCGTTCGCGCCGTAGGTGGTGTGGTGTGTTGGGAGATAGAAGAGACGAGGGGTACGTAGATTACGAGGGTTAGTGTTGAGGAAAATAGAATTGTGAAGGGACGTGCATTCAACCTGACCTGAAAGAAGTCGATGAATGAAGAAAAAGTCGGCTGCATCTCTGCGTTCCTCAAGGGTGTTTAGGTTAATAAGGTTGAGACGGTTTTGATAGGGGGGCAGAGTAAAAGGATCATCCCAGGGCAAACCTCGAAGAGCGAATCGAAGAAAACGGCGCTGGATGCTTTCGATTCTCGAGATAGGAACGCGATGATATGGGGACCATACTTGACTGGCGTACTCTAGGAGGGGACGAACAAAGGTAATATAGAGGGACCTGGTCACGTATGGGTTGGTGAATTCTTTGGACCATCGTTTTACAAAACCTAGTGCGGAATTGGCTTTAAGGATTATCGCATCCATATGCAAACGGAAGTTAAGCTCCCTATCACACAAAATGCCGAGGTCGCGAAGAGATTCAACGGAGGAGATAGGTTGGTTGTGGAGAAGGTAGAGTCGGGGAGGAGACTTGAGCCGTTTATGTGAAAAAGTGATGGATTGGCATTTGGTGATATTAAGTTCCAAACAATTTTTGAGGCACCAGATCGAAAAACTATCAAGGTCTTGTTGAAGAAGGAAGGAGTCATGGGGAGAGGAAATGGTTTTGAAAAATTTGGTATCGTCGGCGTAAAGGGAGACGGACGAGTATTTGATGATCCTATCGAGATCATTTATGGTTAATATAAAGAGAAGGGGACCGAGATGGCTACCTTGAGGAACTCCAGAGGTGGCCAAAAATGGAGCGGAGTGGACTGACCTAAAACGAACACAGTAAAAACGGTTTTCGAGGTAAGAGGATATCCATTTTAACAGTATGGGTTCAAAGCCGAGGGCAGACAATTTGAAGAGTATTAATCGATGAGAGATTTTATCGAAGGCTTTGCTAAAATCGGTTGCAACTACATCGACTTCGTTGCCGTTCTCTAGGGCAGAGATGGTAAAGGATACGAATTCAACGAGATTTGTATTGGTTGACCTACCCTTTAGGAAGCCGTGTTGTCTAGGGGAAATAAGTGATTTGCATTGGAAACTTAGAGCTTCATACAAAATACTTTCGAGGAGTTTGGGTATATGGGAGAGTTTAGCGATTGGACGATAGTTTGTTATTTCGTTATTTGATCCCTTTTTGTGGATTGGGGTTATAAAGGAGGTTTTCCAAACCTGAGGAAATTCTCCTTGTGAAAGGGATAGACGAAAGAGATCAGAAAGGGCAAGGGAAAGAGACGAAGAACATTTTTTAAGAAATATGGCAGGGAGGCCATCTGGACCGGGTGTAAATTCATCATTGAGTTGGTGTAATTTATATTCGATATAGGAGGGATCCAAGATGTGAGAGAGAAGTGGGTCGTTGGAGAAATTCAGTAGGTAACGAAAATAGGATGGATCTGGTACAAAGGAGTCGTTGGTGAAGGATTGTTTAAAGAAGCTGGCAAATAGGTTGGCAATGGTGAGTGGATCGGTTGATGACTTGTTGTTGAAAGAGAGGGAAGGAGGGTAACAATCGGACTTTCTTTTGTAGTTAACAAATTGGTAAAAGGACTTAGGGTCATTTATAAGGTTGACTTGCGCATTGTTAAGGTAACGCTGGTAAAGGGAATCGTAAAGTTCGGTGAAATGAAGATAAGCACCAAGATAGTTGGAATAGTCGGACAAGGATCTGGTACGCAGGAAAACAGCCCATAACTTGTTTCGTAAGGAACGAAGCTTGCGATTATACCAGGGAGGACTAGTAGATGATGTTTTAAGGCGGGAAAACGGAACGTAAAGGCTGAAAGAATTAAATATTTCTTTATAAAAAATGGATAAGGCATCATTTACGCTTAGGTTGTGAAAGTTAAAGGGGGATCTGCTAAGATAGTCGCTGATTTTGTGAAAGTTTGCTTTGTGGAAGTCATAGGATGAGAGAGTTGTGGGAGGAGTGGACTGGAGAGAAGAGTTATGAAAAAATGAAAGTAGAAGGGGGGGGTGGTAGTTGTCGATTGAAGAGAGAGATAGGGGACAAAGTGAGATTGAGGAGTTGATTGAATCTGTTGTGAAAATAAGGTCCAATTGCCTGCCCATATAGTTGGATACACCACTGACTTGGCATAGACTTGAGTCTGTTAAGCGATCTAAGAAGAGACATTCCTTAGCTGAGTTGGCATTTGAAGCGATGAAGAACGATTGATCGTCTGATGGAATCCACTGTAGCTGAGGAAGATTAAAGTCGCCGAAAACAAAGATATCGTCAGTAGAGTCAGACAGGTCAATTAAATAGTCGATCGCATCGACAACAAGTTGGTAAGATTCGGTAGGTTGAGCTGGCAGGATGTAGCAACTTAAAACGTAAAGGGACTTGAAGGGGAGTATATTTTTATATCGACAAAGTCGACTTTAGAGGATGAAGAGATGGTAATGGGGGAAGAGTTAAGGTTAAGAGTTAAGTTAAGAAGAAACATGTTTTTATCAGTGGTTTTGTCAAATGAGTCCGGGCTTGGCCCCGTGCGATTTTTTTTTATTGCCCAAACTCAAAACATACCTTAAGAGTAAGGGTTCGGCACGGTAGAAAATTTTGGGACATACCACGTATATATTCTAATATATGTACATAGTATTATCTATATATATACCTGTATAATAATTGTTCACTGCTCTCGGCCTACTTAGGTAAAGGCGGCTTAAGTACAAAATTGAAAAACTAATTCTAAGAAATCACATTTTTTGACAAATTATAGTTAAAGCACCCTTACTTAAGTAGTTTCCAGGGAACACGAGCGAGGACGTGGCAGGACATCAATCCCCATTCTCCCAAGCCTCCAATAATCGTTGTCAATTTATCATGTCGGCTTACTTACATTTTTAAGCGTTCATTACACTTTGAAATTTTTTATTTTATTTCTGGGAATCGTGTTTTTATTTCTGTTCTTATCAAGGAGCCATTTAAAATTTTTCCAGAGCAATACAATTATTAGGAAATTTATTAAATTAATCTTGTGCTCGTAACATACACTAGAGGTACCAAACCATTTCGGAAAATTCATATTTGTTGCATTTATACATTCTTTGATTATGTTTTCTCTTAAATTAGATGCAAAAGGCAGTTTTTCAAAGTATGTGGAGAATATTTGTGTATGAACACGGCATACCTGAAAATAGTTTTCGGTCGACCACAAGAGATCTGTATTTTCTTTCGAATTCTCATATTCTTTTAATTTTATCAGTACTTCTGTTAGATTGAAATCGTGCTTGTCTTTTAACATTTCTCGCGCACAATTTTCACAGATTTTATTAATTTTTTTTATTGTTTTGAAATAGCAGTATCCTGCAAAATATATAATAGCAAGATTGTTGACTTGCGGTACCTTAACTGATACTGCGTTTTCATCTAATGGGTTAATTATATTGTTAGTATTCATGTTATTTTCAAAACAGTTTTCATTCTGAAGAATATTCTCTTTAAGCACAGTTTGCTCCTCTGTATCATTCTGCAAAACGGCATTCCAATCCACCTGCAAGTATTCCGAATCGTCTTCCTCACAATTGGAACATTTCGATTTATATAGAAATTTCATCGATATAACTTTCGCATATTTTGCTAGTATTATTTTTTCTGTATTATAAATGTATTCCATTACCTTCCAACTAACAATTCCATCAAAAGTGGTCAAATTGTATTTTACTAAGTTGTTTCGAATACTTTTCAATAGATGCGGGATATCATGCATTCCATATATGGATTTGTTTTTCTAAATAAAGCTTGAGGTTTTTTCATTTATACTAGGCTTTCTATATAAACTACGATTAGTGGATCCTTGATCGCAGCAAATAGCTGTTACATTTAATTTCAGATCTGCGCATATGTCAAGGCAGTTATATACCTCAACTTCACGTTCTTTGGTGGGTATATTGCTCGGACAAACGGCGTGATATAAAATTTGCTTAAAATTTACACATATGCTCCGAATCATAAAGACGCATGCAGACTTAGCATATGAATTATATCTTTGATTTCTTCCATAATCAGCAAAATCTTCAATTTCATCTTTAAATTTATTATAGGTTAGATGAAGGCTCATCTCGTCAAATATAGTATTATTTTTTTCTATAATCGTTCAAATTTCCGAGTAAAAATAGTGAAGAAAAACAAATTTTCACTTGAAATGGCGGCATTGTGGCAACTGCTACAAAATTAAATAAACAATACAAACATCTAGCTTATAAATAATATGTTATTTACTTGCTAGAATATAATAATTGAATCAACGGGCTAAGGAGTGAAGCGGCAATGTATAAGTTTCGTTATTGCCAAATAATTTCAAATGTTATAATAATTTATACATAAAGGTTGTGTACCGCTTAAATAACAAAAATATATAGAATTATGTTTTCGCTTCAGTTAAACACTGAATCCGAAGAATCTAATTCCTCTAAAAATGAAAGTGTTAATCGATGAAAGGGGTTATTTGTTCCTTTTTAAGAAAAGTTTTAGAAGAAGTTCATCCGCGTTTGCCAGCTAAAGAGGATGCTCTACTGTATGTTGAGAAACTGTGCTTGCAAATTTTATTGACGCTATGTGGGAAGCCAACTCCTCATACAATTCAGGACGTGGAAGAAAAAGTAAAGGAGACTTTTCCTGCACCAATCGACTGCTGGGCATTGAATGAAGCCAAAGAAAGCATAAAAAAAGAGAAAATGTGTTTTGCCTGAAGACCGAATGCATGCATTACTTCAAAAGGATATTTTGCAATATAAGCTTGATAACTCAGTAACTCTATTTTTGGTTGCGGTGTTGGAATATATTTCTGCTGATATTTTAAAACTAGCCGGAAATTATGTCCAAAAAATCGAGCATGTCGAGATATCTTTTGTAGATATTGAAGTGGTCATGTATGCAGATAAGGTTTTGACGGATATGTTCTTTCAACCTGATATCAATAAAAAGATCATCCCTAATCCTTTACCACCAGCTCCACGAGCTAGCCTAACATATGAGAAGGTAGTGAAAGAGTTTATACATGATGAAAAACAGTATCAGCGTGATTTGCATATGATTATTCGCGTGTTTCGTGAAGAGTTGACTAAAGTTGTCGTGGATACTAAAGAAATAGAAAAAAATTTTTCCAATATAACAGACATATACGAGTATGAAGTAACTGTGTCGTTGTTAAGCTCTTTTGAAGATGTGTGGGGAGTTGTTTCGAAGAGTTGGCGGAAGCTGAAGAGTTCGATGTATATACAAAGTATGCCCAGGAAGTGACCTCAAAAGAAGATTTTGTTGTCAAAACCGGACGCTACGTCGTTAATATCTGCTGGGCACGGATTTCGTGAAGCTGTAAAATACTATTTACCAAAGTTGCTGCTCATTCCTATTTGGCATGCTTTTTTGTACATGGACTACATAAAATCGTTAATGCAGCTCAGCCCATCCCAAGAGGATAGAGAAAGTTTTGAACAGGTCCAGGGCCTGTTAAGACCTTTGCGTTGTGATGTTGAAAATGCAGTCGCAAATTTGCCGAAGGAATCCGCAGCTCCAGTTCACAGCCGTGCTCGTCGTTATTTAGCTATAGAAAAAACTAGAGATTTGCAAAACTCTGTTGAACATTGGGATAAAGATGTTGGACAAAGTTGTAATGAATTTATAAGAGAGGATACGTTAGTTTCGAATTCTCATATTCTTTTAATTTTATCAGTACTTCTGTTAGATCGAAATCGTGCTTGTCTTTTAACATTTCTCCCACACAATTTTCACAGATTTTATTAATTTTTTTTATTGTTTTGAAATAGCAGTATCCTGCAAAATTTATAATAGCAAGATTGTTGACTTGCGGTACCTTAACTGATACTGCGTTTTCATCTAATGAGTTAATTATATTGTTAGTATACACGTTATTTTCAAAACAGTTTTCATTCTGAAGAATATTCTCTTTAAGCACAGGTTGCTCCTCTATATCATTCTGCAAAACGGCATTCCAATCCACCTGCAAATATTCCGAATCGTCTTCCTCACAATTGGAACATTTCGATTTATATAGAAATTTAATCGATATAGCTTTGGCTATCAATGAGCTAAATTCAGCAACACTGGGGTTACTTTTATTTATGTTTCGCGTTCTTATTTTCCTAAATAAGTTTTCTAATGGATCTTGATTAAATTTATTTACATAAATGATATATAAATCATCATGATTCATGAATAACGTTTCCCTTATTCTTAAGACGTTAGAGCCAAACCTTTGAAACAGAATGATCTATTTGTTGTGTTAATGGGTTTAATATTTAATCCTTCATTTCTAATATAAAATGGATATTTTTATCGTTCCGTACAAGACCTGGTGTTCCATTTAAAAGATCGAAAAGGCGATCTATTTTTTTAATAAATTCAGCTGTCGATTTCGCAAATTGGGCTATATGGCCTGGGAATTTGTTCAGTTTTATTAAAGCTTCAATTCCACAGGATACAGATCTGCTTAGAACCTGTGCAACTAGCTTCACGTTCATCTTTTGAAATTCAGTAGGGTCAATATGTGCCGCTGTCAGTTTTGGGCATATTTTGGTAGTATTATTTTTTTCTGTATTATAAAGGTATTCAATTACCTTCCAACTAACAATTCCAGAAAAAGTAAAGGAGAAAAAGTAAAGTGGTCAAATTGTATTTTACTAAGTTGTTTCGAATACTTTTCAATAGATGCGGGATATCATGCATTCCATACATGGATTTGTTTTTTTTAAATAAAGCTTGAGGTTTTTTCATTTATACTAGGCTTTCTATATAAACTACGATTAGTGGGTCCTTGATCGCAGCAAATAGCTGTTACATTTAATTTCAGATCTGCGCATATATCAAGGCAGTTATATTACCTCAACTTCAAGTTCTTTGGTGGGTATATTGGTCGGACAAACTTGCTTAAAATTTCCACATATGCTCCGAATCATAAAGACGCATGCAGACTTAGCATATGAATTATATCTTTGATTTCTTCCGTAATCAGCAAAACCTTCAATTTCATCTTTAAATTTATTATAGGTTAGATGAAGGCTCATCTCGTCAAATATAGTATTATTTTTTTCAATAATCGTTCAAATTTCCGAGTAAAAATAGTGAAGAAAAACAAATTTTCACTTGAAATGGCGGCATTGTGGCATCTGCCAGAAAATTAAATAAACAGTACAAACATCTAGCTTACAAATAATATGTTATTTACTTGCTAGAATATAATAATTGAATCAACGGGCTAAGGAGTGAAGCGGCAATGAATGTATAAGTTTCGTTATTGCTAAATAATTTCAAATGTTATAATAATTTATACATAAAGGTTGTGTACCGCTTAAATAATAAAAATATATAGAATTATGTTTTCGCTTCAGTTAAACACTGAATCCGAAGAATCGGATTCCTCTAAAAATGAAAGTGTTAATCGATGAAAGGGGTTATTTGTTCCTTTTTAAGAAAAGTTTTAGAAGAAGTTCATCCGCGTTTGCCAGCTAAAGAGGATGCTCTACTGTATGTTGAGAAACTGTGCTTGCAAATTTTATTGACGCTATGTGGGAAACCAACTCCTAATACAATTCAGGAAGTGGAAGAAAAAGTAAAGGAGACTTTTCCTGCACCAATCGACTGCTGGGCATTGAATGAAGCCAAAGAAAGCATAAAAAAAGAGAAAATGTTTTTTTCCTGTAGACCGAGTGCATGCATTACTTCAAAAGGATATTTTGCAATATAAGCTTGATAACTCAGTAACTCTATTTTTGGTTGCGGTGTTGGAATATATTTCTGCTGATATTTTAAAACTAGCCGGGAATTATGTCTAAAAAATCGAACATGTCGAGATGTCTTTTGAAGATATTGAAGTGGTCATGTATGCAGATAAGGTTTTGACGGATATGTTCTTTCAACTTGATATCAATAAAAAGATCATCCCTAATCCTTTACCACCAGCTCCACGAGCTAGCCTAACATATGAGAAGGTAGTGAAAGAGTTTATACATGATGAAAAACAGTATCAGCGTGATTTGCATATGATTATTCGCGTGTTTCGTGAAGAGTTGACTAAAGTTGTCGTGGATACTAAAGAAATAGAAAAAATTTTTTCCAATATAACAGATATACGAGTATATGAAGTAACTGTGACGTTGTTAAGCTCTTTGGAAGATGTGATTGAAATGTCTCAAGAGCACAGCCTTCCTTGTGAGGGGAGTTGTTTCGAAGAGTTGGCGGAAGCTGAAGAGTTCGATGTATATACAAAGTATGACCAGGAAGTGACCTCAAAAGAAGCTAGGGATTCACTTTCGATTTTGTTGTCAAAACCGGACGCCACGTCGTTAATATCTGCTGGGCACGGATTTCGTGAAGCTGTAAAATACTATTTACCAAAGTTGCTGCTCATTCCTATTAGGCATGCTTTTTTGTACATGGATTACATAAAATCGTTAATGCAGCTCAGCCCATCCCAAGAGGATAGAGAAAGTTTTGAACAGTTCCAGGGCCTGTTAAGACCTTTGCGTTGTGATGTTGAAAATGCAGTCGCAAATTTGCCGAAGGAATCCGCAGCTCCAGTTCACAACCGTGCTCGTCGGTATTTAGCTATAGAAAAAACTAGAGATTTGCAAAACTCTGTTGAACATTGGGATAAAGATGTTGGACAAAGTTGTAATGAATTTATAAGAGAGGATACGTTATGTTCGAATTCTCATATTCTTTTAATTTTATCAGTACTTCTGTTAGATCGAAATCGTGCTTGTCTTTTAACATTTCTCCCACACAATTTTCACAGATTTTATTCATTTTTTTTATTGTTTTGAAATAGCAGTATCCTGCAAAATATATAATAGCAAGATTGTTGACTTGCGTTACTTTAACTGATACAGCGTTTTCATCTAATAAGTTAATTATATTGTTAGTATTCACGTTATTTTCAAAACAGTTTTCATTCTGAAGAATACTCTCTTTAAGCACAGTTTGCTCCTCTGTATTATTCTGCAAAACGGCATTCCAATCCACCTGCAAGTATTCCGAATCGTCTTCCTGACAATTGGAACATTTCGATTTATATAGAAATTTAATGTTTCGCGTTCTTATTTTCCTAAATAAGTTTTCTAATGGATCTTGATTAAATTTATTTACATAAATGATATATAAATCATCATGATTCATGAATAACGTTTCCCTTATTCTTAAGACGTTAGAGCCAAACCTTTGAAACAGAATGATCTATTTGTTGTGTTAATGGGTTTAATATATAATCCTTCATCTCTATTATAAAATGGTAAAATGGTAAAACCGTACAAGAGCTGGTTTTCCATTTAAAAGATCGAAAAGGCGATCTATTTTTTTAATAAATTCAGCTGTCGATTTCGCAAATTGGGCTATATGGCCTGGGAATTTGTTCAGTTTTATTAAAGCTTCAATTCCACAGGATACAGATCTGCTTAGAACCTGTGCAGCCAGCTTCACGTTCATCTTTTGAAATTCAGTAGGGTCAATATGTGCTGCTGTCAGTTTTGGGCATATTTTGGTAGTATTATTTTTTTTCTGTATTATAAACGTATTCAATTGCCTTCCAACTAACAATTCCATCAAAAGTGGTCAAATTGTATTTTACTAAGTTGTTTCGAATACTTTTCAATAGATGCGGGATATCATGCATTCCATACATGGATTTGTTTTTTTAAATAAAGCTTAAGGTTTTTGCATTTATACTAGGCTTTCTATATAAACTACGATTAGTGGGTCCTTGATCGCAGCAAATAGCTCTTACATTTAATTTCAGTTCTGCGCATATATCAAGGCAGTTATATTACCTCAACTTCAAGTTCTTTGGTGGGTATGTTGGTCGGACAAACGACGTGATATAAAACTTGCTTAAAATTTCCACATATGCTCCGAATCATAAAGACGCATGCAGACTTAGCATATGAATTATATCTTTGATTTCTTCCGTAATCAGCAAAACCTTCAATTTCATCTTTAAATTTATTATAGGTTAGATGAAGGCTCATCTCGTCAAATATAGTATTATTTTTTTCAATAATCGTTCAAATTTCCGAGTAAAAATAGTGAAGAAAAACAAATTTTCACTTGAAATGGCGACATTGTGGCAACTGCTAGAAAATTAAATAAACAGTACAAACATCTAGCTTACAAATAATATGTTATTTACTTGCTAGAATATAATAATTGAATCAACGGGCTAAAGAGTGAAGCGGCAATGAATGTATAAGTTTCGTTATTGCCAAATAATTGCAAATGTTATAATAATTTATACATAAAGGTTGTGTACCGCTTAAATAATAAAAATATATAGAATTATGTTTTCGCTTCAGTTAAACACTGAATCCGAAGAATCGGATTCCTCTAAAAATGAAAGTGTTAATCGATGAAAGGGGTTATTTGTTCCTTTTTAAGAAAAGTTTTAGAAGAAGTTCATCCGCGTTTGCCAGCTAAAGAGGATGCTCTACTGTATGTTGAGAAACTGTGCTTGCAAATTTTATTGACGCTATGTGGGAAGCCAACTCCTAATACAATTCAGGAAGTGGAAGAAAAAGTAAAGGAGACTTTTCCTGCACCAATGAAGCCAAAGAAAGCATAAAAAAAGAGAAAATGTGTTTTGCCTGTAGACCGAGTGCATGCATTAATTCAAAAGGATATTTTGAAATATAAGCTTGATAACTCAGTAACTCTATTTTTGGTTGCGGTGTTGGAATACGAGTATATTTCTGCTGATATTTTAAAACTAGCCGGAAATTATGTCTAAAAAATCGAACATGTCGAGATGTCTTTTGAAGATATTGAAGTGGTCATGTATGCAGATAAGGTTTTGACGGATATGTTCTTTCAACCTGATATCAATGAAAAGATCATCCCTAATCCTTTTCCACCAGCTCCACGAGCTAGCCTAACATATGAGGAGGTAGTGAAAGAGCTTATACATTATGAAAAACAGTATCAGCGTGATTTGCATATGATTATTCGCGTGTTTCGTGAAGAGTTGACTAAAGTTGTCGTGGATACTAAAGAAATAGAAAAAATTTATTCCAATATAACAGACGTACGAGTATATGAAGTAACTGTGACGTTGTTAAGCTCTTTGGAAGATGTGATTGAAATGTCTCAAGAGCAGAGCCTTCCTTGTGAGGGGAGTTGTTTCGAAGAGTTGGCGGAAGCTGAAGAGTTCGATGTATATACAAACAAAGTATGCCCAGGAAGTGACCTCAAAAGAAGCTAGGGATTCACTTTCGATTTTGTTGTCAAAACCGGACGCTACGTCGTTAATATCTGTTGGGCATGGATTTCGTGAAGCTGTAAAATACTATTTACCAAAGTTGCTGCTCATTCCTATTTGGCATGCTTTTTTGTACATGGACTACATAAAATCGTTAATGCAGCTCAGCCCATCCCAAGAGGATAAAGAAAGTTTTGAACAGGTCCAGGGCCTGTTAAGACCTTTGCGTTGTGATGTTGAAAATGCAGTCGCAAATTTGCCGAAGGAATCCGCAGCTCCAGTTCACAACCGTGCTCGTCGGCATTTAGCTATAGAAAAATCTAGAGATTTGCAAAAGTCTGTTGAACATTGGGATAAAGATGTTGGACAAAGTTGTAATGAATTTATAAGAGAGGATACGTTAGGTTCGAATTCTCATATTCTTTTAATTTTATCAGTACTTCTGTTAGATCGAAATCGTGCTTGTCTTTTAACATTTCTCCCACACAATTTTCACAGATTTTATTCATTTTTTTTATTGTTTTGAAATGGCAGTATCCTGCAAAATACATAATAGCAAGATTGTTGACTTGCGGCACCTTAACTGATACTGCGTTTTCATCTAATGAGTTAATTATATTGTTAGTATTCACGTTATTTTCAAAACAGTTTTCATTCTAAAGAATATTCTCTTTAAGCACAGTTTGCTCCTCTGTATCATTCTGCAAAACGGCATTCCAATCCACCTGCAAGTATTCCGCATTGTCTTCCTCACAATTGGAACATTTCGATTTATATAGAAATTTAATCGATATAACTTTGGCTATCAATGAGCTGAATTCAGCAACACTGGGGTTACTTTTATTTATGTTTCGCGTTCTTATTTTCCTAATTAAGTTTTCTAATGGATCTTGATTAAATTTATTTACATAAATGATATATAAATCATCATGATTCATGAATAACGTTTCCCTTATTCTTAAGACGTTAGAGCCAAACCTTTGAAACAGAATGATCT
Source organism: Volucella zonaria (assembly GCA_963966105.1). Taxonomy (NCBI): domain Eukaryota; kingdom Metazoa; phylum Arthropoda; class Insecta; order Diptera; family Syrphidae; genus Volucella; species Volucella zonaria. The sequence continues at coordinate 1,227,388 of OZ014536.1, read as the reverse complement.
ATTTGTTGTGTTAATGTGTTTAATATATAGTCCTTCATTTCTATTATAAAATGGATATTTTTATCGTTCCGTACAAGAGCTGGTTTTCCATTTAAAAGATCGAAAAGGCGATCTATTTTTTTAATAAATTCAGCTGTCGATTTCGCAAATTGGGCTATATGGCCTGGGAATTTGTTCAGTTTTATTAAAGCTTCAATTCCACAGGATACAGATCTGCTTAGAACCTGTGCAGCCAGCTTCACGTTCATTTTTTGAAATTCAGTAGGGTCAACATGTGCCCCTGTCAGTTTTGGGCATATTTTGGTAGTATTATTTTTTTTCTGTATTATAAACGTATTCAATTGCCTTCCAACTAACAATTCCATCAAAAGTGGTCAAATTGTATTTTACTAAGTTGTTTCGAATACTTTTCAATAGATGCGGGATATCATGCATTCCATACATGGATTTGTTTTTTTAAATAAAGCTTGAGGTTTTTTCATTTATACTAGGCTTTCTATATAAACTACGATTTGATCGCAGCAAATAGCTCTTAGATTTAATTTCAGATCTGCGCATATATCAAGGCAGTTATATTACCTCAACTTCAAGTTCTTTGGTGGGTATATTGCTCGGACAAACGACGTGATATAAAACTTGCTTAAAATTTCCACATATGCTCCGAATCATAAAGACGCATGCAGACTTAGCATATGAATTATATCTTTGATTTCTTCCGTAATCAGCAAAACCTTCAATTTCATGTTTAAATTTATTATAGGTTAGATGAAGGCTCATCCCGTCAAATATAGTATTATTTTTTTCAATAATCGTTCAAATTTCCGAGTAAAAATAGTGAAGAAAAACAAATTTTCATTTGAAATAGCGGCATTGTGGCAACTGCTAGAAAATTAAATAAACAGTACAAACATCTAGCTTACAAATAATATGTTATTTACTTGCTAGAATATAATAATTGAATCAACGGGCTAAGGAGTGAAGCGGCAATGAATGTATAAGTTTCGTTATTGCTAAATAATTTCAAATGTTATAATAATTTATACATAAAGGTTGTGTACCGCTTAAATAATAAAAATATATAGAATTATGTTTTCGCTTCAGTTAAACACTGAATCCGAAGAATCTGATTCCTCTAAAAATGAAAGTGTTAATCGATGAAAGGGGTTATTTGTTCCTTTTTAAGAAAAGTTTTAGAAGAAGTTCATCCGCGTTTGCCAGCTAAAGAGGATGCTCTACTGTATGTTGAGAAACTGTGCTTGCAAATTTTATTGACGCTATGTGGGAAGCCAACTCCTAATACAATTCAGGAAGTGGAAGAAAAAGTAAAGGAGACTTTTCCTGCACCAATCGACTGCTGGGCATTGAATGAAGCCAAAGAAAGCATAAAAAAAGAGAAAATGTGTTTTGCCTGTAGACCGAGTGCATGCATTAATTCAAAAGGATATTTTGAAATATAAGCTTGATAACTCAGTAACTCTAGTTTTGGTTGCGGTGTTGGAATATATTTCTGCTGATATTTTAAAACTAGCCGGGAATTATGTCTAAAAAATCGAACATGTCGAGATGTCTTTTGAAGATATTGAAGTGGTCATGTATGCAGATAAGGTTTTGACGGATATGTTCTTTCAACTTGATATCAATAAAAAGATCATCCCTAATCCTTTACCACCAGCTCCACGAGCTAGCCTAACATATGAGCGTGATTTGCATATGATTATTCGCGTGTTTCGTGAAGAGTTGACTAAAGTTGCCGTGGATACTAAAGAAATAGAAAAAATTTTTTCCAATATAACAAACATACGAGTATATGAAGTAACTGTGACGTTGTTAAGCTCTTTGGAAGATGTGATTGAAATGTCTCAAGAGCAGAGCCTTCCTTGTGAGGGGAGTTGTTTCGAAGAGTTGGCGGAAGCTGAAGAGTTCGATGTATATACAAACAAAGTATGCCCAGGAAGTGACCTCAAAAGAAGCTAGGGATTCACTTTCGATTTTGTTGTCAAAACCGGACGCTACGTCGTTAATATCTGTTGGGCATGGATTTCGTGAAGCTGTAAAATACTATTTACCAAAGTTGCTGCTCATTCGTATTTGGCATGCTTTTTTGTACATGGACTACATAAAATCGTTAATGCAGCTCAGCCCATCCCAAGAGGATAGAGAAAGTTTTGAACAGGTGCAGGGCCTGTTAAGACCTTTGCGTTGTGATGTTGAAAATGCAGTCGCAAATTTGCCGAAGGAATCCGCAGCTCCAGTTCACAACCGTGCTCCTCGGTATTTAGCTATAGAAAAAACTAGAGATTTGCAAAACTCTGTTGAACATTGGGATAAAGATGTTGGACAAAGTTGTAATGAATTTATAAGAGAGGATACGTTAGGTTCGAATTCTCATATTCTTTTAATTTTATCAGTACTTCTGTTAGATCGAAATCGTGCTTGTCTTTTAACATTTCTCCCACACAATTTTCACAGATTTTATTCATTTTTTTTATTGTTTTGAAATAGCAGTATCCTGCAAAATATATAATAGCAAGATTGTTGACTTGCGGAACCTTAGCTGATACTGCGTTTTCATCTAATGAGTTAATTATATTGTTAGTATTCACGTTATTTTCAAAACAGTTTTCATTCTGAAGAATATTCTCTTTAAGCACAGTTTGCTCCTCTGTATCATTCTGCAAAACGGCATTCCAATCCACCTGCAAGTATTCCGAATCGTCTTCCTCACAATTGGAACATTTCGATTTATATAGAAATTTAATCGATATAACTTTGGCTATCAATGAGCTAAATTCAGCAACACTGGGGTTACTTTTATTTATGTTTCGCGTTCTTATTTTCCTAAATAAGTTTTCTAATGGATCTTGATTAAATTTACGAGCATTTACATAAATGATATATAAATCATCATGATTCATGAATAACGTTTCCCTTATTCTTAAGACGTTAGAGCCAAACCTTTGAAACAGAATGATCTATTTGTTGTGTTAATGGGTTTATTATATAATCCTTCATTTCTATTATAAAATGGATATTTTTATCGTTCCGTACAAGAGCTGGTTTTCCATTTAAAAGATCGAAAAGGCGATCTATATTTTTAATAAATTCAGCTGTCGATTTCGCAAATTGGGCTATATGGCCTGGGAATTTGTTCAGTTTTATTAAAGCTTCAATTCCACAGGATACAGATCTGCTTAGAACCTGTGCAGACAGCTTCACGTTCATCTTTTGAAATTCAGTAGGGTCAATATGTGCCGCTGTCAGTTTTGGGCATATTTTGGTAGTATTATTTTTTTCTGTATTATAAACGTATTCAATTGCCTTCCAACTAACAATTCCATCAAAAGTGGTCAAATTGTATTTTACTAAGTTGTTTCGAATACTTTTCAATAGATGCGGGATATCATGCATTCCATACATGGATTTGTTTTTTTAAATAAAGCTTGAGGTTTTTTCATTTATACTAGGCTTTCTATATAAACTACGATTAGTGGGTCCTTGATCGCAGCAAATAGCTCTTAGATTTAATTTCAGATCTGCGCATATATCAAGGCAGTTATATTACCTCAACTTCAAGTTCTTTGGTGGGTACATTGCTCGGACAAACGACGTGATATAAAACTTGCTTAAAATTTCCACATATGCTCCGAATCATAAAGACGCATGCAGACTTAGCATATGAATTATATTTTTGATTTCTTCCGTAATCAGCAAAACCTTCAATTTCATCTTTAAATTTATTATAGGTTAGATGAAGGCTCATCTCGTCAAATATAGTATTATTTTTTTCAATAATCGTTAAAATTTCCGAGTAAAAATAGTGAAGAAAAACAAATTTTCACTTGAAATAGCGGCATTGTGGCAACTGCTAGAAAATTAAATAAACAGTACACACATCTAGCTTACAAATAATATGTTATTTACTTGCTAGAATATAATAATTGAATCAACGGGCTAAGGAGTGAAGCGGCAATGAATGTATAAGTTTCGTTATTGCTAAATAATTTCAAATGTTATAATAATTTATACATAAAGGTTGTGTACCGCTTAAATAATAAAAATATATAGAATTATGTTTTCGCTTCATTTAAACACTGAATACGAAGAATCTGATTCCTATAAAAATGAAAGTGTTAATCGATGAAAGGGGTTATTTGTTCCTTTTTAAGAAAAGTTTTAGAAGAAGTTTATCCGCGTTTGCCAGCTAAAGAGGATGCTCTACTGTATGTTGAGAAACTGTGCTTGCAAATATTATTGACGCTATGTGGGAAGCCAACTCCTAATACAATTCAGGACGTGGAAGAAAAAGTAAAGGAGACTTTTCCTGCACCAATCGACTGCTGGGCATTGAATGAAGCCAAAGAAAGCATAAAAAAAGAGAAAATGTGTTTTGCCTGTAGACCGAGTGCATGCATTATTTCAAAAGGATATTTTGCAATATAAGCTTGATAACTCAGTAACTCTAGTTTTGGTTGCGGTGTTGGAATATATTTCTGCTGATATTTTAAAACTAGCCGGAAATTATGTCGAGATGTCTTTTGAAGATATTGAAGTGGTCATGTATGCAGATAAGGTTTTGACGGATATATTCTTTCAACCTGATATCAATAAAAAGATCATCCCTAATCCTTTACCACCAGCTCCACGAGCTAGCCTAACATATGAGGAGGTAGTGAAAGAGCTTATACATGATGAAAAACAGTATCAGCGTGATTTGCATATGATTATTCGCGTGTTTCGTGAAGAGTTGACTAAAGTTGTCGTGGATACTAAAGAAATAGAAAAAAATTTTTCCAATATAACAGACATATACGAGTATGAAGTAACTGTGACGTTGTTAAGCTCTTTTGAAGATGTGTGGGGAGTTGTTTCGAAGAGTTGGCGGAAGCTGAAGAGTTCGATGTATATACAAAGTATGCCCAGGAAGTGACCTCAAAAGAAGCTAGGGATTCACTTTCGATTTTGTTGTCAAAACCGGACGCTACGTCGTTAATATCTGCTGGGCATGGATTTCGTGAAGCTGTAAAATACTATTTACCAAAGTTGCTGCTCATTCCTATTTGGCATGCTTTTTTGTACATGGACTACATAAAATCGTTAATGCAGCTCAGCCCATCCCAAGAGGTTAGAGAAAGTTTTGAACAGGTCCAGGGCCTGTTAAGACCTTTGCGTTGTGATGTTGAAAATGCAGTCGCAAATTTGCCGAAGGAATCCGCAGCTCCAGTTCACAACCGTGCTCGTCGGTATTTAGCTATAGAAAAAACTAGAGATTTGCGAAACTCTGTTGAACATTGGGATAAAGATGTTGGACAAAGTTGTAATGAATTTATAAGAGAGGATACGTTAGGTTCGAATTCTCATATTCTTTTAATTTTATCAGTACTTCTGTTAGATCGAAATCGTGCTTGTCTTTTAACATTTCTCCCACACAATTTTCACAGATTTTATTCATTTTTTTTATTGTTTTGAAATAGCAGTATCCTGCAAAATATATAATAGCAAGATTGTTGACTTGCGGAACCTTAGCTGATACTGCGTTTTCATCTAATGAGTTAATTATATTGTTAGTATTCACGTTATTTTCAAAACAGTTTTCATTCTGAAGAATATTCTCTTTAAGCACAGTTTGCTCCTCTGTATCATTCTGCAAAACGGCATTCCAATCCACCTGCAGGTATTCCGCATCGTCTTCCTCACAATTGAAACATTTCGATTTATATAGAAATTTAATCGATATAACTTTGGCTATCAATGAACTAAATTCAGCAACACTGGGGTTACTTTTATTTATGTTTCGCGTTCTTATTTTCCTAAATAAGTTTTCTAATGGATCTTGATTAAATTTACGAGCATTTACATAAATGATATATAAATCATCATGATTCATGAATAACGTTTCCCTTATTCTTAAGACGTTAGAGCCAAACCTTTGAAACAGAATGATCTATTTGTTGTGTTAATGGGTTTAATATATAATCCTTCATTTCTATTATAAAATGGATATTTTTATCGTTCCGTACAAGAGCTGATTTTCCATTTAAAAGATCGAAAAGGCGATCTATTTTTTTAATAAATTCAGCTGTCGATTTCGCAAATTGGGCTATATGGCCTGGGAATTTGTTCAGTTTTATTAAAGCTTCAATTCCACAGGATACAGATCTGCTTAGAACCTGTGCAGACAGCTTCACGTTCATCTTTTGAAATTCAGTAGGGTCAATATGTGCCGCTGTCAGTTTTGGGCATATTTTGGTAGTATTATTTTTTTCTGTATTATAAACGTATTCAATTGCCTTCCAACTAACAATTCCATCAAAAGTGGTCAAATTGTATTTTACTAAGTTGTTTCGAATACTTTTCAATAGATGCGGGATATCATGCATTCCATACATGGATTTGTTTTTTTAAATAAAGCTTGAGGTTTTTTCATTTATCCTAGGCTTTCTATATAAACTACGATTAGTGGGTCCTTGATCGCAGCAAATAGCTCTTAGATTTAATTTCAGATCTGCGCATATATCAAGGCAGTTATATTACCTCAACTTCAAGTTCTTTGGTGGGTACATTGCTCGGACAAACGACGTGATATAAAACTTGCTTAAAATTTCCACATATGCTCCGAATCATAAAGACGCATGCAGACTTAGCATATGAATTATATTTTTGATTTCTTCCGTAATCAGCAAAACCTTCAATTTCATCTTTAAATTTATTATTGGTTAGATGAAGGCTCATCTCGTCAAATATAGTATTATTTTTTTCAATAATCGTTCAAATTTCCGAGGAAAAATAGTGAAGAAAAACAAATTTTCACTTGAAATGGCGGCATTGTGGCAACTGCTAGAAAATTAAATAAACAGTACAAACATCTAGCTTACAAATAATATGTTATTTACTTGCTAGAATATAATAATTGAATCAACGGGCTAAGGAGTGAAGCGGCAATGAATGTATAAGTTTCGTTATTGCTAAACAATTTCAAATGTTATAATAATTTATACATAAAGGTTGTGTACCGCTTAAATAATAAAAATATATAGAATTATGTTTTCGCTTCATTTAAACACTGAATACGAAGAATCTGATTCCTATAAAAATGAAAGTGTTAATCGATGAAAGGGGTTATTTGTTCCTTTTTAAGAAAAGTTTTAGAAGAAGTTTATCCGCGTTTGCCAGCTAAAGAGGATGCTCTACTGTATGTTGAGAAACTGTGCTTGCAAATATTATTGACGCTATGTGGGAAGCCAATTCCTAATACAATTCAGGACGTGGAAGAAAAAGTAAAGGAGACTTTTCCTGCACCAATCGACTGCTGGGCATTGAATGAAGCCAAAGAAAGCATAAAAAAAGAGAAAATGTGTTTTGCCTGTAGACCGAGTGCATGCATTACTTCAAAAGGATATTTTGCAATATAAGCTTGATAACTCAGTAACTCTATTTTTGGTTGTGGTGTTAGAATATATTTCTGCTGATATTTTAAAACTAGCCGGAAATTATGTCTAAAAAATCGAACATGTCGAGATGTCTTTTGAAGATATTGAAGTGGTCATGTATGCAGATAAGGTTTTGACGGATATGTTCTTTCAACCTGATATCAATTTTCACAGATCATCCCTAATCCTTTACCACCAGCTCCACGAGCTAGCCTAACATATGAGGAGGTAGTGAAAGAGCTTATACATGATGAAAAACAGTATCAGCGTAATTTGCATATGATTATTCGCGTGTTTCGTGAAGAGTTGACTAAAATTGTCGTGGATACTAAAGAAATAGAAAAAAATTTTTCCAATATAACAGACATACGAGTATATGAAGTAACTGTGACGTTGTAAAGCTCTTTGGAAGATGTGATTGAAATGTCTCAAGAGCAGAGCCTTTCTTGTGAGGGGAGTTGTTTCGAAGAGTTGGCGGAAGCTGAAGAGTTCGATGTTTATACAAACAAAGTATGCCCAGGAAGTGACCTCAAAAGAAGCTAGGAATTCACTTTCGATTTTGTTGTCAAAACCGGACGCTACGTCGTTAATATCTGCTGGGAATGGATTTCGTGAAGCTGTAAAATACTATTTACCAAAGTTGCTGCTCATTCCTATTTGGCATGCTTTTTTGTACATGGACTACATAAAATCGTTAATGCAGCTCAGCCCATCCCAAGAGGATAGAGAAAGTTTTGAACAGGTCCAGGGCCTGTTAAGACCTTTGCGTTGTGATGTTGAAAATGCAGTCGAAAATTTGCCGAAGGAATCCGCAGCTCCAGTTCACAACCGTGCTCCTCGGTATTTAGCTACAGAAAAATCTAGAGATTTGCAAAACTCTGTTGAACATTGGGATAAAGATGTTGGACAAAGTTGTAATGGATTTATAAGAGAGGATACCTTAGGTTCGAATTCTCATATTCTTTTAATTTTATCAGTACTTCTGTTAGATGGAAATCGTGCTTGTCTTTTAACATTTCTCCCTCACAATTTTCACAGATTTTATTAATTTTTTTTATTGTTATTTACTCCTCTGTATCATTCTGCAAAACGGCATTCCAATCCACCTACAAATATTCCGAATCGTCTTCCTCACAATTGGAACATTTCGATTTATATAGAAATTTAATCGATATAACGTTCTTATTTTCCTAAATAAGTTTTCTAATGGATCTTGATTAAATTTATTTACATAAATGATATATAAATCATCATGATTCATGAATAAATTTTCCCTTATTCTTAAGACGTTAGAGCCAAACCTTTGAAACAGAATGATCTATTTGTTGTGTTAATGGGTTTAATATATAATCCTTCATTTCTATTATAAAATGGATATTTTTATCGTTCCGTACAAGAGCTGGTTTTCCATTTAAAAGATCGAAAAGGCCATCTATTTTTTTAATAAATTCAGCTGTCGATTTCGTAAATTGGGCTATATGGCCTGGGAATTTGTTCAGTTTTATTAAAGCTTCAATTCCACAGGATACAGATCTGCTTAGAACCTGTGCAGCCAGCTTCACGTTCATCTTTTGAAATTCAGTAGGGTCAATATGTGCCGCTGTCAGTTTTGGGCATATTTTGGTAGTATTATTTTTTTCTGTATTATAAACGTATTCAATTGCCATCCAACTAACAGTTCCATCAAAAGTGGTCAAATTGTATTTTACTAAGTTGTTTCGAATACTTTTCAATAGATGCGGGATATCATGCATTCCATACATGGATTTGTTTTTTTCAATAAAGCTTGAGGTTTTTTCATTTATATTAGGCTTTCTATATAAACTACGATTAGTGGGTCCTTGATCGCAGCAAATAGCTCTTACATTTAATTTCAGATCTGCGTATATATCAAGGCAGTTATATTACCTCAACTTCAAGTTCTTTGGTGGGTATATTGCTCGGACAAACGACGTGACATAAAACTTGCTTAAAATTTCCACAAATGCTCCGAATCATAAAGACGCATGCAGACTTAGCATATGAATTATATCTTTGATTTCTTCCCTAATCAGCAATTTCATCTTTAAATTTATTATAGGTTAGATGAAGGCTCATCTCGTCAAATATTGTGGCGTGCATCCATTTAAATGTGTTTTAAAGCCTCTTAACAACAAAGAACTCAGTACGTCACTTTTAAAGCAACATGTTGCTTAGATTATGCAAAAGCGTTGACATGTAAACACAGTCTTCATTGAGCTAAAATTTTAGTACAGAAAATGGAGTTTTTAAGCCAAGCCCTGTGTGCTTGCGCTCTTTTCTAATTCAGTGCAAGTCTTATCACCACGGATCGAACATAAGATCGTAAGTGTTGGATTGAGAGTGCTTCTCGATTTTTTTTCCTTAAACATATTCTGTTTTAGAAGTATATACCATACTTCGTATCGTTTCGTATCACATATAGAAAGTGCTCAGAAAATAAAATAAATCAAAATCTGTGGTGAAGAACTCAATCAGGTAAAAATGTGAATCCCCTTAATCACAAAATTAATAAGATTTCGTTATTTCTTTAGAAAACTGCGGATGGCTATTGGTAAAGCAATTCATGGGGTACATTTGTGTCACATCAGGATACAGTTACCTAGCGGCCGTAAATAACGGAACATGTAGACCAAGCTTTACCAAGGCATCCGCAGACTTTTAGTGACTTAGTGGATTTTTTATAACCTACATACAAAAAAAAACAGAAAGGAACGTACCTAACCTACTATATCACATCGAAACTATCAGACATACATATATACAGAGTTACATACATCGATACAGAAAAATAGTATTATTTAATATTCAAACGGCGTATCAAAATATAAAAGACCCAAGTCCAGCTGTAAAACCACTCGAATTAAGTCATACATACATATGTACGAGTATGTGCACCTAGCATGTTCTAATGTAAAATTCAGCTGGATCAAGTGATCAAATCAAAAATCAATTCAGTGTATCCATAGTGCTAAGTACCTCCTATATTGTTTCTTATTACCAATAATTAAGATTCAATCGATTTATAAAATGCTAGCTACGTCAATTTAATCTTCCAAGTTGTATAACCTTTTTGTATCACCTATCTATGCACGTGACGTGTTTAAAACTCAAGCTAAATCAACCTAACTCAACTTGTCTTAAAAACGTACTATCCTACATTCATTATTGCAATTATCTACTTCTACTTACTTTGACTTAACTAAATTTAAACTATTAGAAAAGAGATGTTAGAAAAACAAAAAACTTAAGAACAATCTATAAAATTATTTAACATAAGGATTACCTTATTGTATTTAATCTTAAGGCCTAAGAATAGATTTAAATATTGAGTAACTAATCACACAATCAACCAATGAAAGCAGAAAGCAGGGATTTGTGCACAAATTTCGACGCTGCAATTACCATAGAGATCAAAAACCGCGAGTACCAATTTGGTTTACAAAAATTTATTCTTTGCCTTTTAAAAAAATGTATATTGTAACTTTTAACTCACTTATATCTACATATATTCTACTTATGCATATACATATATCTAAATTATTACCTACATTAATTTTTACTATACTATTCATCTTTCATATTACTCAATCTTATTTTTACTCGTAACATGTACAAACATACATGCACATACCTATCAAATTAAGCGTATCGTATGTACGATATTTTTACCAAGTTGATCTGAAATCTCATATGAATTGCATCATTTGAAATACAATGCTTATAGTTTCCATGTAATCATGCATTAACCCTTCTTTTTTTGTTGAAACGTGCAATATGATTTGTGCTGAAGAAGAAGGAGAATCTCTTGGGTTTATCCTGCGAGATCCCAAGGTGAAAATGACAGCTCGTTCTTACAGGCCTAGTCTGTAGGCCATCTTTCTCCGCATGTCAATACACCGACGACATAATTAAGACAAGATACCTGTAGTTTACAATACCTCTTTAGCATTTTCACTCCATCCAAGTTTTAAACCATATTTGACAATATACAAGGAACAAAGTCCTCTTTCTATCTTCCCTTCACCTTTCATAGGTGACAATATCTACACCTCTTGGCATGATTTTGTTGTAGGCCAGCCAACAAACAGCAAGTACCCCCCCTCCGACGAGCTAATTGCCGTGCATCCGCAAGCATGCCAACCGCTGCTTTCAAGTGAGAACTCTTTCATCTGATCTCACGCTGGCGGGTTACTACCATTAACTACGTAGGTAACCCTAAAATACTACTACAAAATGGCGCCCAACGTGGGGCACGAAGTAAAGAGACACAAATCTGATATCCTTACAAGATCGCCCTAAAATGTGATCCAGAGATACCAAGTCCCGAACCTTCGTTCTTGATATCCGGAATTACGAGAACATCCTTCGTACCACACCACTTATTTCAAGTTTTCTTGCGGAAGCTTCTATAACGTTCATATGTTTTATATAAGATACTTTTTAGGTATTTGAAAGACAACAATTAACTGAAGAAACAGCAAAGTTAAAGTTTCGATTGTTGGCAAAAACACTTTCGATATTTTAGAGGTTCTTGATTTTCTGAGTCGTTGACGAATTCGCTCAATAGTCCAGAGATCAGAAACCGATTTTATTCCACATTGGAATAAGCTGTTCTTCAACTATGCATATCATTTTACCTTTCTCTATACTCACTCCTTTACTTCTTTGACTTTTAAACTATTTCTTGTCAACCACAACTTCTTGAACACTGAAAAATCTTACGCACGTCTCAACTCAGTCAATTATTTTTATTTCGAAACAAAATTTTAGTTATTCGTTTTTTTTTCTTCTTCCCATATTAAATTTTGTTTAGTTTGCTTAAAAAAACAAAAAAAAAAAAATAAAAATGAATCAAAGTAATCGAACTAGTGGAACTGTTCCTAAGCAGAAGAATAGATCCACTCGCTCGCAGTCTCACCGTAATGCAGACACACCCCTTTTAAATATAACAAACAACTTCAAACCGGTTACCCACTCACCCCCTGGATCAACGCCATTGTCTCCTGATCGTCCTCTAAATTTTTCGAATTCCCAATTAGACAATAGTCCTAATGAAATCTTATCTCGTAACAGTCAAGCTCCGAATTTTGTTCCCACAACTCATACTGTTACCAATACTTCAACAACTGTCACTGTAACAAGTGTAGCGAACCCAATTGTTTCGTCACAGATTGACCAGCTATACAGTGGAAATGTTGTGCAAAATTTACCTCCTCGAACTCAGCAGGTGCATAATTTTCTTCATGTTGGACATGCAAACATGTCTAATTCAGCTAGCAACATTCCACCAGCTGATCCTCTTACACAGCAGTTCATTCTAGGTAGTGGAACCAAAACGAAACAGTTGGAAAAACATATAAAACATGTTGTAAATGAAACACTTGAGAATTTGTTACCATCACTGGTTAAAGATAACATTGAAAAAGCTATGCAACCACTGCTAAACGCTCGTTTAACTACAAATGAGTCTATTCAGAATCCACCTTTGAACACTCAGTACATGCAACAGAACACGAATGATTTCTTACACAATATTCGATCAGCACAGGATGAATTATCAAACGCTCATTCTTACGTAAGCTTCAGAGCAAATGGACATTTGCCAAACGAAAGACTTAGTCACCCAAGGTCATTCGATGGATCAACATTTCGTCTAGACCGTTGGGGACTTAAATATGATGGATCTACAAAAACCATGTCCGTCGAAGATTTTGTCTTCAGAGTAGACATGTTGAAAAACAATTACACTGCTCTTGGAGCGATATTCTGATGAATTTTCATCATTTGCTAACTGGCGTTGCACAGGATTGGTACTGGCAATTTCTTCGAGGTAATCCTCGAGGTGATTGGCCAAATCTACGTAGTGCTTTGGTAAGGCAATTCCGGAATCATGAAAATGATTTCGAAATCATTAAACAAATAATGGACAGGCGACAATTACCTCGGGAGAACTTCGAAGACTTTTTCAGTGCAATAATGCAATTGAAAAGTCAACTGAGAACACCAATGAAACACAAAGACCTCGTAGACATACTCAGAACCAATATTAGTCCTAAGTTAATAAATCTCATTTATCCCATGAAGATCTACTCGCTTGACCACTTCAAGGATGAATGCAGAAAAACTGAACGGATGTTATAATCGCGATATGTAATGCAAAATAGAACTAATCTTTACCATTCCCTTCACGAGATTGTAAATCCTAATGACGAAGACACTTTTGCTGACAAAGAACCAGATATCTCAGTCATATCCAGATGGAAAAGCAGTGTCACAAATACAAGTGCCCGAACGGGTAAAACTTTATCTCAGCGCCTGTCTACTTGTTTTAATTGCAAGCGGCAAGGGCATTTATTCACAGATTGTCCGTCACAAGTTAACAGACTTTTCTGTTATAAATGTGGTGCTGATGGAGTAACAGTAGTCAGCTGCGTTCAGTGTAATCCACAACTGGAAAACTTAAGAACGGGCGGGACAAAGTCGGAGGAGTCTCGTTCGACTCAGACCTACCCAGAGTAAAAGTGATGGATGCATGTACAAATACAAACTTAAATTTGGATTATGAGACAACACCAATACATAATCAAAAATTTGTGAACCATACGTCAAGTAAAAACATAGAAAGCAAAAAGTATAATTTTCGAAATCTTTCATATGAGGAAAGGTTGAAGAAATACAATCAAGTTCGTTCAAAACTCATGAGAATTGAAGAACTTAAAACTATGCAGGATTTAAATAAGTACTATAGAACCCGCTTACGTTTTAAAAAACGGAAAATGTTCAAGCAAATCCTTTGCAACTCAATCCTCAACAGTGAGCATGATAGTCGGCCATATGCTACCGTTAAAATTAGTGATAAAGAAATGATCGGATTGCTAGATAGTGCAGCTAGTGTCTCATGCTTGGGAAAAGACTGCTTAGACGTTGTGAAGCAATTAAAGATTCCAATCTTGAAGTTTTCTTCATTTGTAAAGACCGCAGATGGCAATCATCAGTCTATAGTGGGCCGAGTTAACATAGATATAGAATACAATGGCCAGCATGAAAAGCTAGACCTCTATTTAATTCCATCATTATCACAACCTCTTTATCTAGGCATCGACTTTTGGCAGAAGTTCAGTATTGCACCTCATATCGTTAGCGAGTTATCTGATGTATTGATTTCCGATAAAAATAAAAAAGAAGATGGTCGAAAAAAAATTTATCTTACCAACTCAGAGAGTGTTCAACTAGAACGGATAGTTTCGAAATTTCCCTCTTTCTCAGAACTAGGCTTAGGAAAAACATCTATCGAAACTCATGTGATTGATACTGGCAACGCTGAGCCGGTCAAGCAAAGACATTTTCCGGTGTCGCCTGCAATCCAGGAGATGATATACGCTGAATTAGATCGTATGCTTTCTTTGGGAGTGATTGAAGAGAGTTCCAGTTCTTGGAGCTCACCCATAATCCTGATAAGGAAACCAGGAAAAAACCGCTTGTGCTTGGACTCTCGCAAACTGAACTCGCTTTCAAAGAAAGATGCGTATCCGCTTCCACATTATAGAGGGCATGCTGAGCCGCCTACAAGATACACGTTATATAAGTAGCGTGGATCTTAAAGACGCGTTCTGGCAGATTGCTCTAGAGGAAGCGTAAAGAGAGAAAACGGCATTCACTGTGCCAGGTAGACCGCTCTATCAATTTATCGTCATGCATTTTGGGTTGTGTAACGCAGCTCAAAGGATGTGCCGGTTAATGGATAAAGTGATCCCTAGCGCACTGAGGGTCTGATGATTTGCTGGTCATCTCAAAGGATTTCAAAAGTCACCTGGAGATCCTTGAAAAAGTCGCGGATTATCTCCGAAAATCAGGGTTAACGATCAATGTAGAAAAGTCATGCTTCTGTTTTCGAGAACTGAAATATTTAGGGTACATCGTTGGAGATGGACACATCAAACCAGATCCAAATAAAGTGTCGGCTATAGAAGACTTTCCGGTGCCAACATCACAAAAGCAAGTTCGTCGTTTCATGGGCTTATGTGGCTGGTACCGTCGATTTATTAACAATTTTGCATCTATAGCTGGTCCACTAACAGATACTTTAAAGAATACCAATAAATTTTTGATGAGCCCCAATGCACTTAACTCGTTTAACTCTCTAAAGACAGCTTTAGTTTCAGCACCATTGCTTTCAAATCCAGATTTTTCGAAACCTTTTCTCATCCAATGCGACTCATCAATTTATGGCATAGGAGCAGTCTTATTTCAGTATGACGAAGAAAATAATGAAAAACCGTTAGCATTCTTTTCGCAAAAACTCAATACCTGTCAACGCAACTATAGCGTGACAGAGCAAGAATGCTATGCGGCTGTACAAGCGGTAAAAAAATTTCGAACATATGTAGAAGGTTCATCTTTCACCATCATAACAGACCACGCTAGCTTAAAATGGCTCATGAGCCTGAAAGACTTGAGTGGCAGGTTAGCGAGGTGGTCCCTGAAGCTACAAGCCTTCACATTTGATATTCAGCATAGAAAAGGAGCTCAAAACGTGGTACCAGATGTACTATCCCGTGCTTTCGAAGAGCCTAAGGTAGAAGAATTGATCCACCCTTGTATTGATCTTGACTCCCCTGAATTTCAGTCACCAGAATACTTGCAACTGGTCGCAAAGTTTTCAGATAATCAAAACAGCTTTCCTGATTTAAAGCTAAGAAATGGTATAGTATATAAAAAATCATCTTGTTCTGACCGCGAGCTTGAATCTGAATTCCAGTGGAGACTCTGGGTACCGTCAAAACTTACGACATCCATCATAGAAAATTTTCACCAACCTCCAAACTGTTCACCCGGAGGAATGACGAAAACGCTCGCCAAGATCAGAGACCTTTTCTATTGGCCTAAAATGGCAGTACAAATACGACAGTTCATCCGTGATTGCTCAGTGTGTAAAGAAAATAAACCTTCCAATAGCACCTTACGGCCTCCGATGGGATCACGTCACGAAATCGATCGCCCATTTCAAAAATTATACATTGACTTTATGGGACCATATCCGAGAACAAAACGTGGTAATGCGTTTATCTTTGTAGTGCTTGATGGGTTTTCCAAGTATGTCTTACTAAAGGCAATGCGTAAAGCTAACACCAGCGCAGTAGTAGATTGCTTGAAGCATAGTGTTTTCCATCAGTATGGCGTGCCTGAATTTGTTCACAGCGACAATGGCAAACAATTTACTTCGAAAGAGTTTCAAATGCTTTTGCAACAATACGGATGTAGTCATATCCGAATCGCGGTTTACTCTCCACAGGGAAATGCTTCGGAAAGAGTAAACCAATCCGTTCTGTCATCCATTAGAAGTTATGTGAGCGAGGATCAGAAAGATTGGGATAATCATCTGTCCGAAATCCAACAAGCCTTGTGCACGTCAGTCCACCAATCTACGGGTACGACGCCTTATTATTGTCTGTATGGTCAGCATATGAGTACGCATGCAAGAACGTACAATCTGCTGCGGAATTTGAAAGCATTAGGAGATGGAGAACTTCTTTGTTTAGCACCAAACGATAAACTTGCGATCATACGCGAGAAAATAAAAGGTCATAGTAAAAGTGCTTATGATAGAAATGCTAAATCATATAACCTCAGAAGTTCCAACAGATCCTTCTGTCCTGGAGAGGTTGTGTTCAGAAGAAACTTCATTTTAAGTGACAAAGGAAAGCATATGAACTCAAAATTGTGTGCTAAATTTTTGCGATGTAGAATTGTTAAAGCGATAGGGACATCTATGTACGAGATAGAGGATTTGGATGGAAAAAGAATTGGTGTTTACCACGCCAAAGATATTCGCAAATGACATCAGAACGAAGTAACCGTAAATTCATTTCAGGGTCATGGGTCGACATCGGTAAAAAAAATACTATCCACAAAAAAGAAAAAAGTTCACATTCCAATGTACAACGTTTTTCGTGTCTTTCGTACACACAAATTGCATCCAAAATTCACGACTTTGTGGCGTGCATCCATTTAAATGTGTTTTAAAGCCTCTTAACAACAAAGAACTCAGTACGTCACTTTTAAAGCAACATGTTGCTTAGAATATGCAAAAGCGTTGACATGTAAACACAGTCTCCATTGAGCTAAAATTTTAGTACAGAAAATGGAGTATTTAAGCCAAGCCCTGTGTGCTTGCGCTCTTTTCTAATTCAGTGCAAGTCTTATCACCACGGATCGAACATAAGATCGTAAGTGTTGGATTGAGAGTGCTTTTTTTTCCTTAAACATATTCTTTTTTAGAAGTATATACCATACTTCGTATCGTTTCGTATCACATATAGAAAGTGCTCAGAAAATAAAATAAATCAAAATCTGTGGTGAAGAACTCAATCAGGTAAAAGTGTGAATCCCCTTCATCACAAAATTAATAAGATTTCGTTATTTCTTTAGAAAACTGCGGATGGCTATTGATAAAGCAATTCATGCGGTACATTTGTGTCACATCAGTATACAGTTACCTAGCGGCCGTAAATAACGGAACATATAGACCAAGCTTTACCAAGGCATCCGCAGACTTTTAGTGACCTAGTGGATTTTTTATAACCTACATACAAAAAAAAAACAGAAAGGAACGTACCTAACCTACTATATCACATCGAAACTATCAGGCATACATATATACGGAGTTACATACATCGATACAGAACAATAGTGTTATTTAATATTCAAACGGCGTATCAAAATATAAAAGACCCAAGTCCAGCTGTAAAACCACTCGAATTAAGTCATACATACATATGTACGAGTATGTGTACCTAGCATGTTCTAATGTAAAATTCAGCTGGATCAAGTGATCAAATCAAAAACCAATTCAGTGTATCCATAGTGCTAAGTACCTCCTATATTGTTTCTTATTACCAATAATTACGATTCAATCGATTTATAAAATGCTAGCTACGTCAATTTATTCTCCCAAATTGTATAACCTTTTTGTATCACCTATCTATGCACGTGACGTGTTTAAAACTTAACCTAAATCAACCTAACTCAACTTGTCTTAAAAACGTACTATCCTACATTCATTATTGCAATTATCTACTTCTACTTACTTTGACTTAACTAAATTTAAACTAGAAAAGAGATGTTAGAAAAACAAAAAACTTAAGAAAAATATATAAAATTATTTAACGTAAAGATTACCTTATTGTATTTAATCTTAAGGCCTAAGAATAGATTTAAATATTGAGTAACTAATCACACAATCAACCAATGAAAGCAGAAAGCAGGGATTTGTGCACAAATTTCGACGCTGCAATTACCATCGAGATCAAAAACCGTGAGTACCAATTTGGTTTACAAAAATTTATTCCTTGGCTTTTAAAAAAATGTATATTGTAACTTTTAACTCACTTATATCTACATATATTCTACTTATGCATATACATATATCTAAATTATTACCTACATTAATTTTTACTATACTATTCATCTTTCATATTACTCAATCTTATTTATACTCGTAACATGTACAAACATACATGCACATACCTATCAAATTAAGCGTATCGTATGTACGATATTTTTACCAAGTTGATCTGAAATCTCATATGAATTACATCATTTGAAATACAATGCTTATAGTTTCCGTGTAATCATGCATTAACCTTTCTTTTTTTGTTGAAACGTGCAATATGATTTGTGCTGAAGAAGAAGGAGAATCTCTTGGGTTTATCCTGCGAGATCCCAAGGTGAAAATGACAGCTCGTTCTTACATTCCTAGTCTGTAGGCCAGCTTTCTCCGCATGTCAATACACCGACGACATAATTAAGACAAGATACCAGTAGTTTACAATACCTCTTTAGCATTTTCACTCCATCCAAATTTTAAACCATATTTGACAATAGCCTTATTATGCAAGGAACAAAGTCCTCTTTCAATCTTCCCTTCACCTTTCATAGGTGACAATATCTATACCTCTTACCACGATTTTTTTTGTAGGCCAGCAAACAAGCAGCAAGTACCCCCCCTCCGACGAGCTAATTGCCGTGCATCCGCAAGCATGCCAACCGCTGCTTCAAGTGAGAACTCTTTCATCTTATCTCACTCTGGCGGGTTACTACTATTAACGACGCAAGTAACCCTAAAATACTACTACAATATAGTATTATTTTTTTCAATAATCGTTCAAATTTCCGAGTAAAAATAGTGAAGAAAAACAAATTTTCACTTGAAATGGCGGCATTGTGGCAACTGCTAGAAAATTAAATAAACAGTACAAACATCTAGCTTAGAAATAATATGTTATTTACTTGCTAGAATATAATAATTGAATCAACGGGCTAAGGAGTGAAGCGGCAATGAATGTATAAGTTTCGTTATTGCTAAATAATTTCAAATGTTATAATAATTTATACATAAAGGTTGTGTACCGCTTAAATAATAAAAATATATGTTTTCGCTTCAGTTAAACACTGAATCCGAAGAATCTGATTCCTCTAAAAATGAAAGTGTTAGTCGATGAAAGGGGTTATTTGTTCCTTTTTAAGAAAAGTTTTAGAAGAAGTTCATCCGCGTTTGCCAGCTAGAGAGGATGCTCTACTGTATGTTGAGAAACTGTGCTTGCAAATTTTATTGACGCTATATGGGAAGCCAACTCCTAATACAATTCAGGACGTGGAAGAAAAAGTAAAGGAGACTTTTCCTGCACCAATCGACTGCTGGGCATTGAATGAAGCCAAAGAAAGCTTAAAAAAAGAGAAAATGTGTTTCGCCTGTAGACCGAGTGCATGCATTACTTCAAAAGGATATTTTCCAATATAAGCTTGATAACTCAGTAACTCTATTTTTGGTTGTGGTGTTGGAATACGAGTATATTTCTGCTGATATTTTAAAACTAGCCGGAAATTATGCCTAAAAAATCGAACATGTCGAGATGTCTTTTGAAGATATTGAAGTGGTCATGTATGCAGATAAGGTTTTGACGGATATGTTCTTTCAACCTGATATCAATGAAAAGATCATCCCTAATCCTTTACCACCAGCTCCACGAGCTAGCCTAACATATGAGGAGGTAGTGAAAGAGCTTATACATGATGAAAAACTGTATCAGCGTGATTTGCATATGATTATTCGCGTGTTTCGTAAAGAGTTGACTAAAGTTGTCGTGGATACTAAAGAAATAGAAAAAATTTTTTCCAATATAACAGACATACGAGTATATGAAGTAACTGTGACGTTGTTAAGCTCTTTGGAAGATGTGATTGAAATGTCTCAAGAGCAGAGCCTTCCTTGTGAGGGGAGTTGTTTCGAAGAGTTGGCGGAAGCTGAAGAGTTCGATGTATATACAAACAAAGTATGCCCAGGAAGTGACTTCAAAAGAAGCTAGGGATTCACTTTCGATTTTGTTGTCAAAACCGGACGCTACGTCGTTAATATCTGCTGGGCATGGATTTCGTGAAGCTGTAAAATACTATTTACCAAAGTTGCTGCTCATTCCTATTTGGCATGGTTTTTTGTACATGGACTACATAAAATCGTTAATGCAGCTCAGCCCATCCCAAGAGGATAGAGAAAGTTTTGAACAGGTCCAGGACCTGTTAAGACCTTTGCGTTGTGATGTTGAAAATGCAGTCGAAAATTTGCCGAAGGAATCCGCAGCTCCAGTTCACAATCGTGCTCCTCGGTATTTAGCTATAGAAAAAACTAGAGATTTGCAAAACTCTGTTGAACATTGGGATAAAGATGTTGGATAAAGTTGTAATGAATTTATAAGAGAGGATACGTTAGGTTCGAATTCTCATATTCTTTTAATTTTATCAGTACTTCTGTTAGATCGAAATCGTGCTTGTCTTTTAACATTTCTCCCACACAATTTTCACAGATTTTATTAATTTTTTTTATTGTTTTGAAATAGCAGTATCCTGCAAAATATATAATAGCAAGATTGTTGACTTGCGGTACCTTAACTGATACTGCGTTTTCATCTAATGAGTTAATTATATTGTTAGTATTCACGTTATTTTCAAAACAGTTTTCATTCTGAAGAATATTCTCTTTAAGCACAGTTTGCTCCTCTGTATCATTCTGCAAAACGGCATTCCAATCCACCTGCAAGTATTCCGAATCGTTGGAACATTTCGATTTATATAGAAATTTAATCGATATAACTTTGGCTATCAATGAGCTAAATTCAGCAACACTGGGGTTACTTTTATTTATGTTTCGCGTTCTTATTTTCCTAAATAAGTTTTCTAATGGATCTTGATTAAATTTATTTACATAAATGATATATAAATCATCATGATTCATGAATAACGTTTCCCTTATTCTTAAGACGTTAGAGCCAAACCTTTGAAACAGAATGATCTATTTGTTGTGTTAATGGGTTTAATATATAATCCTATATTAAACTTCAGCTTCAATTCCACAGGATACAGATCTGCTTAGAACCTGTGCAGCTAGCGTCACGTTCATCTTTTGAAATTCAGTAGGGTCAATATGTGCCGCTGTCAGTTTTGGGCATATTTTGGTAGTATTATTTTTTTCTGTATTATAAACGTATTCAATTGCCTTCCAACTAACAATTCCATCAAAAGTGGTCAAATTGTATTTTACTAAGTTGTTTCGAATACTTTTCAATAGATGCGGGATATCATGCATTCCATACATGGATTTGTTTTTTTAAATAAAGCTTGAGGTTTTTTCATTTATACTAGGCTTTCAATATAAACTACGATTAGTGGGTCCTTGATCGCAGCAAATAGCTCTTAGATTTAATTTCAGATCTGCGCATATATCAAGGCAGTTATATTACCTCAACTTCAAGTTCTTTGGTGGGTACATTGCTCGGACAAGCGACGTGATATAAAACTTGCTTAAAATTTCCACATATGCTCCGAATCATAAAGACGCATGCAGAGACTTAGCATTTGAATTATATCTTTGATTTCTTCCGTAATCAGCAAAACCGTCAGTTTCATCTTTAAATTTATTATAGGTTAGATGAAGGCTCATCTCGTCAAATATAGTATTATTTTTTTCAATAATCGTTCAAATTTCCGAGTAAAAATAGTGAAGAAAAACAAATTTTCACTTGAAATGGCGGCATTGTGGCAACTGCTAGAAAATTTAATAAACAGTACAAACATCTAGCTTACAAATAATATGTTATTTACTTGCTAGAATATAATAATTGAATCAACGGGCTAAGGAGTGAAGCGGCAATGAATGTATAAGTTTCGTTATTGCTAAATAATTTCAAATGTTATAATAATTTATACATAAAGGTTGTGTACCGCTTAAATAATAAAAATATATAGAATTATGTTTTCGCTTCAGTTAAACACTGAATCCGAAGAATCTGATTCCTCTAAAAATGAAAGTGTTAATCGATGAAAGGGGTTATTTGTTCCTTTTTAAGAAAAGTTTTACAAGAAGTTCATCCGCGTTTGCCAGCTAAAGAGGATGCTCTACTGTATGTTGAGAAACTGTGCTTGCAAATTTTATTGACGCTATGTGGGAAGCCAACTCCTAATACAATTCAGGACGTGGAAGAAAAAGTAAAGGAGACTTTTCCTGCACCAATCGACTGCTGGGCATTGAATGAAGCCAAAGAAAGCATAAAAAAGAGAAAATGTGTTTTGCCAAAAAGATATTTTGCAATATAAGCTTGATAACTCAGTAACTCTATTTTTGGTTGCGGTGTTGGAATACGAGTATATTTCTGCTGATATTTTAAAACTAGCCGGAAATTATGTCTAAAAAATCGAACATGTCGAGATGTCTTTTGAAGATATTGAAGTGGTCATGTATGCAGATAAGGTTTTGACGGATACGTTCTTTCAACCTGATATCAATGAAAAGATCATCCCTAATCCTTTTCCACCAGCTCCACGAGCTAGCCTAACATATGAGGAGGTAGTGAAAGAGCTTATACATTATGAAAAACAGTATCAGCGTGATTTGCATATGATTGTTCGCGTGTTTCGTGAAGAGTTGACTAAAGTTGTCGTGGATACTAAAGAAATAGAAAAAATTTTTTCCAATATAACAGACATACGAGTATATGAAGTAACTGTGACGTTGTTAAGCTCTTTGGAAGATGTGATTGAAATGTCTCAAGAGCAGAGCCTTCCTTGTGAGGGGAGTTGTTTCGAAGAGTTGGCGGAAGCTGAAGAGTTCGATGTATATACAAACAAAGTATGCCCAGGAAGTGACTTCAAAAGAAGCTAGGGATTCACTTTCGATTTTGTTGTCAAAACCGGACGCTACGTCGTTAATATCTGCTGGGCATGGATTTCGTGAAGCTGTAAAATACTATTTACCAAAGTTGCTGCTCATTCCTATTTGGCATGGTTTTTTGTACATGGACTACATAAAATCGTTAATGCAGCTCAGCCCATCCCAAGAGGATAGAGAAAGTTTTGAACAGGTCCAGGGCCTGTTAAGACCTTTGCGTTGTGATGTTGAAAATGCAGTCGAAAATTTGCCGAAGGAATCCGCAGCTCCAGTTCACAATCGTGCTCCTCGGTATTTAGCTATAGAAAAAACTAGAGATTTGCAAAACTCTGTTGAACATTGGGATAAAGATGTTGGATAAAGTTGTAATGAATTTATAAGAGAGGATACGTTAGGTTCGAATTCTCATATTCTTTTAATTTTATCAGTACTTCTGTTAGATCGAAATCGTGCTTGTCTTTTAACATTTCTCCCACACAATTTTCACAGATTTTATTAATTTTTTTTATTGTTTTGAAATAGCAGTATCCTGCAAAATATATAATAGCAAGATTGTTGACTTGCGGTACCTTAACTGATACTGCGTTTTCATCTAATGAGTTAATTATATTGTTAGTATTCACGTTATTTTCAAAACAGTTTTCATTCTGAAGAATATTCTCTTTAAGCACAGTTTGCTCCTCTGTATCATTCTGCAAAACGGCATTCCAATCCACCTGTAAGTATTCCGAATCGTCTTCTTCACAATTGGAACATTTCGATTTATATAGAAAGTTAATCGATATAACTTTGGCTATCAATGAGCTAAATTCAGCAACACTGGGGTTACTTTTATTTATGTTTCGCGTTCTTATTTTCCTAAATAAGTTTTCTAATGGATCTTGATTAAATTTATTTACATAAATGATATATAAATCATCATGATTCATGAATAACGTTTCCCTTATTCTTAAGACGTTAGAGCCAAACCTTTGAAAAAGAATGATCTATTTGTTGTGTTAATGGGTTTAATATATAATCCTTCATTTCTATTATAAATTGGATATTTTTATCGTTCCGTACAAGAGCTGGTTTTCCATTTAAAAAATCGAAAAGGCGATCTATTTTTTTAATAAATTCAGCTGTCGATTTCGCAAATTGGGCTATATGGCCTGGGAATTTGTTCAGTTTTACTAAAGCTTCAATTCCACAGGATACAGATCTGCTTAGAACCTGTGCAGCCAGCTTTACGTTCATCTTTTGAAATTCAGTAGGGTCAATATGTGCCGCTGTCAGTTTTGGGTATATTTTGGTAGTATTATTTTTTTCTGTATTATAAACGTATTCAATTGCCTTCCAACTAACAATTCCATCAAAAGTGGTCAAATTGTATTTTACTAAGTTGTTTCGAATACTTTTCAATAGATGCGGGATATCATGCATTCCATACATGGATTTGTTTTTTTAAATAAAGCTTGAGGTTTTTTCATTTATACAAGGCTTTCTATATAAACTACGATTAGTGGGTCCTTGATAGCAGCAAATAGCTCTTACATTTAATTTCAGATCTGCACATATGTCAAGGCAGTTATATTACCTCAACTTCAAGTTCTTTGGTGGGTATGTTGGTCGGACAAACGACGTGATATAAAACTTGCTTAAAATTTCCACATATGCTCCGAATTATAAAGACGCATGCAGACTTAGCATATGAATTATATCTTTGATTTCTTCCGTAATCAGCAAAACCTTCAATTTCATCTTTAAATTTATTATAGGTTAGATAAAGGCTCATCTCGTCAAATATAGAATTATTTTTTTCAATAATCGTTCAAATTTCCGAGTAAAACTAGTGAAGAAAAACAAATTTTCACTTGAAATGGCGGCATTGTGGCAACTGCTAGAAAATTAAATAAACAGTATAAACATCTAGCTTACAAATAATATGTTATTTACTTGCTAGAATATAATAATTGAATCAACGGGCTAAGGAGTGAAGCGGCAATGAATGTATAAGTTTCGTTATTGCTAAATAATTTCAAATGTTATAATAATTTATACATAAAGGTTGTGTACCGCTTAAATAATAAAAATATATAGAATTATGTTTTTGCTTCAGTTAAACACTGAATCCGAAGAATCTGATTCCTCTAAAAATGAAAGTGTTAATCGATGAAAGGGGTTATTTGTTCCTTTTTAAGAAAAGTTTTACAAGAAGTTCATCCGCGTTTGCCAGCTAAAGAGGATGCTCTACTGTATGTTGAGAAACTGTGCTTGCAAATTTTATTGACGCTATGTGGGAAGCCAACTCCTAATACAATTCAGGACGTGGAAGAAAAAGTAAAGGAGACTTTTCCTGCACCAATCGACTGCTGGGCATTGAATGAAGCCAAAGAAAGCATAAAAAAAGAGAAAATGTTTTTTGCCTGTAGACCGAGTGCATGCATTACTTCAAAAGGATATTTTGCAATATAAGCTTGATAACTCAGTAACTCTATTTTTGGTTGCGGTGTTGGAATACGAGTATATTTCTGCTGATATTTTAAAACTAGCCGGAAATTATGTCTAAAAAATCGAACATGTCGAGATGTCTTTTGAAGATATTGAAGTGGTCACGTATGCAGATAAGGTTTTGACGGATATATTCTTACAACCTGATATCAATAAAAAGATCATCCCTAATCCTTTACCACCAGCTCCACGAGCTAGCCTAACATATGAGGAGGTAGTGAAAGAGCTTATACATGATGAAAAACAGTATCAGCGTGATTTGCATATGATTATTCGCGTGTTTCGTGAAGAGTTGACTATAGTTGTCGTGGATACTAAAGAAATAGAAAAAATTTTTTCCAATATAACAGATATACGAGTATATGAAGTAACTGTGACGTTGTTAAGCTCTTTGGAAGATGTGATTGAAATGTCTCAAGAGCAGAGCCTTCCTTGTGAGGGGAGTTGTTTCGAAGAGTTGGCGGAAGCTGAAGAGTTCGATGTATATACAAAGTATGCCCAGGAAGTGACCTTAAAAGAAGCTAGGGATTCACTTTCGATTTTGTTGTCAAAACCGGACGCTACGTCGTTAACATCTGCTGGGCATGGATTTCGTGAAGCTGTAAAATACTATTTACCAAAGTTGCTGCTCATTCCTATTTGGCATGGTTTTTTGTACATGGACTACATAAAATCGTTAATGCAGCTCAGCCCATCCCAAGAGGATAGAGAAAGTTTTGAACAGGTCCAGGGCCTGTTAAGACCTTTGCGTTGTGATGTTGAAAATGCAGTCGCAAATTTGCCGAAGGAATCCGCAGCTCCAGTTCACAACCGTGCTCGTCGGTATTTAGCTATAGAAAAAACTAGAGATTTGCAAAACTCTGTTGAAAATTGGGATAAAGATGTTGGACAAAGTTGTAATGAATTTATAAGAGAGGATACGTTAGGTTCGAATTCTCATATTCTTTTAATTTTATCAGTACTTCTGTTAGATCGAAATCGTGCTTGTCTTTTAACATTTCTCCCACACAATTTTCACAGATTTTATTCATTTTTTTTATTGTTTTGAAATAGCAGTATCCTGCAAAATATATAATAGCAAGATTGTTGACTTGCGGTACCTTAATTGATACTGCGTTTTCATCTAATGAGTTAATTATATTGTTAGTATTCACGTTATTTTCAAAACAGTTTTCATTCTGAAGAATATTCTCTTTAAGCACAGGTTGCTCCTCTATATCATTCTGCAAAACGGCATTCCAATCCACCTGTAAGTATTCCGAATCGTCTTCCTCACAATTGGAAGATTTCGATTTATATAGAAATTTAATCGATATAACTTTGGCTATCAATGAGCTAAATTCAGCAACACTGGGGTTAATTTTATTTATGTTTCGCTTTCTTATTTTCCTAAATAAGTTTTCTAATGGATCTTGATTAAATTTATTTACATAAATGATATATAAATCATCATGATTCATGAATAACGTTTCCCTTATTCTTAAGACGTTAGAGCCAAACATTTGAAACAGAATGATCTATTTGTTGTGTTAATGGGTTTAATATATAATCCTTCATTTCTATTATAAATTGGATATTTTTATCGTTCCGTACAAGAGCTGGTTTTCCATTTAAAAAATCGAAAAGGCGATCTATTTTTTTAATAAATTCAGCTGTCGATTTCGCAAATTGGGCTATATGGCCTGGGAATTTGTTCAGCTTTATTAAAGCTTCAATTCCACAGGATACAGATCGGCTTAGAACCTGTGCAGACAGCTTCACGTTCATCTTTTGAAATTCAGTAGGGTCAATATGTGCCGCTGTCAGTTTTGGGCATATTTTGGTAGTATTATTTTTTTCTGTATTATAAACGTATTCAATTGCCTTCCAACTAACAATTCCATCAAAAGTGGTCAAATTGTATTTTACTAAGTTGTTTCGAATACTTTTCAATAGATGCGGGATATCATGCATTCCATATATGGATTTGTTTTTTTAAATAAAGCTTGAGGTGTTTTCATTTATACTAGGCTTTCTATATAAACTACGATTAGTGGGTCCTTGATCGCAGCAAATAGCTATTACATTTAATTTCAGATCTGCGCATATATCAAGGCAGTTATATTACCTCAACTTCAAGTTCTTTGGTGGGTATATTGCTCGGACAAACGACGTGATATAAAACTTGCTTAAAATTTCCACATATGCTCCGAATCATAAAGACGCATGCAGACTTAGCATATGAATTATATCTTTGATTTCTTCCGTAATCAGCAAAACCTTCAATTTCATCTTTAAATTTATTATAGGTTAGATGAAGGCTCATCTCGTCAAATATAGTATTATTTTTTTCAATAATCGTTCAAATTTCCGAGTAAAAATAGTGAAGAAAAACAAATTTTTACTTG
Organism: Volucella zonaria; assembly: GCA_963966105.1. NCBI lineage: Eukaryota > Metazoa > Arthropoda > Insecta > Diptera > Syrphidae > Volucella > Volucella zonaria. Next base: position 1,198,847 of record OZ014536.1, on the reverse strand, counting down.
AAATTGCGGCATTGTGGCAACTGCTAGAAAATTAAATAAACAGTACAAACATCTCGCTTACGAATAATATGTTATTTACTTGCTAGAATATAATAGTTGAATCAACGGGCTAAGGAGTGAAGCGGCAATGAATGTGTAAGTTTCGTTATTGCTAAATAATTTCAAATGTTATAATAATTTATACATAAAGGTTGTGTGCCGCTTAAATAATAAAAATATATAGAATTATGTTTTCGCTTCAGTTAAACCCTGAATCCGAAGAATCTGATTCCTCTAAAAATGAAAGTGTTAGTCGATGAAAGGGGTTATTTGTTCCTTTTTAAGAAAAGTTTTAGAAGAAGTTCATCCGCGTTTGCCAGCTAAAGAGGATGCTCTACTGTATGTAGAGAAACTGTGCTTGCAAATTTTATTGACGCTATATGGGAAGCCAACTCCTAATACAATTCAGGACGTGGAAGAAAAAGTAAAGGAGACTTTTCCTGCACCAATCGACTGCTGGGCATTGAATGAAGCCAAAGAAAGCATAAAAAAAGAGAAAATGTGTTTTGCCTGTAGACCGAGTGCATGCATTACTTCAAAAGGATATTTTGCAATATAAGCTTGATAACTCAGTAACTCTATTTTTGGTTGCGGTGTTGGAATACGAGTATATTTCTGCTGATATTTTCAAACTAGCCGGAAATTATGCCTAAAAAATCGAACATGTCGAGATGTCTTTTGAAGATATTGAAGTGGTCATGTATGCAGATAAGGTTTTGACGGATATGTTCTTTCAACCTGATATCAATAAAAAGATCATCCCTAATCCTTTACCACTAGCTCTACGAACTAGCCTAACATATAAGGAGGTAGTGAAAGAGCTTATACATGATGAAAAACAGTATCAGCGTGATTTGCATATGATTATTCGCGTGTTTCGTGAAGAGTTGACTAAAATTGTCGTGGATACTAAAGAAATAGAAAAAAATTTTTCCAATATAACAGACATACGAGTATATGAAGTAACTGTGACGTTGTTAAGCTCTTGGAAGATGTGGTTGAAATGTCTCAAGAGCAGAGCCTTCCTTGTGAGGGGAGTTGTTTCGAAGAGTTGGCGGAAGCTGAAGAGTTCGATGTATATACAAAGTATGCCCAGGAAGTGACCTCAAAAGAAGCTAGGGATTCACTTTCGATTTTGTTGTCAAAACCGGACGCTACGTCGTTAATATCTGCTGGGCATGGATTTCGTGAAGCTGTAAAATACTATTTACCAAAGTTGCTGCTCATTCCTATTTGGTATGCTTTTTTGTACATGGACTACATAAAATCGTTAATGCAGCTCAGCCTATCCCAAGAGGATAGAGAAAGTTTTGAACAGGTCCAGGGCCTGTTAAGACCTTTGCGTTGTGATGTTGAAAATGCAGTCGCAAATTTGCCGAAGGAATCCGCAGCTCCAGTTCACAACCGTGCTCCTCGGTATTTAGCTATAGAAAAAACTACAGATTTGCAAAACTATGTTGAACATTGGGATAAAGCTGTTGGACAAAGTTATACTGAATTTATAAGAGAGGATACGTTAGGTTCGAATTCTCATATTCTTTTAATTTTATCAGTACTTCTGTTAGATCGAAATCGTGCTTGTCTTTTAATATTTCTCCCACACAATTTTCACAGATTTTATTAATTTTTTTTATTGTTTTGAAATAGCAGTATCCTGCAAAATATATAATAGCAAGAATGTTGACTTGCGCTACCTTAACTGATACTGCGTTTTCATCTAATGAGTTAATTATATTGTTAGTATTCACGTTATTTTCAAAACAGTTTTCATTCTGAAGAATATTCTCTTTAAGCACAGTTTGCTCCTCTGTATCATTCTGCAAAACGGCATTCCAATCCATCTGCAAGTATTCCGAATCGTCTTCCTCACAATTGGAACATTTCGATTTAAATAGAAATTTAATCGATATAACGTTCTTATTTTCCTAAATAAGTTTTCTAATGGATCTTGATTAAATTTATTTACATAAATGATATATAAATCATCATGATTCATGAATAACGTTTCCCTTATTCTTAAGACGTTAGAGCCAAACCTTTGAAACAGAATGATCTATTTGTCGTGTTAATGGGTTTAATATATAATCCTTCATTTCTATTATAAAATGGATATTTTTATCGTTCCGCACAAGAGCTGGTTTTCCATTTAAAAGATCGAAAAGGCGGTCTATGTTTTTAATAAATTCAGCTGTCGATTTCGCAAATTGGGCTATATGGCCTAGGAATTTGTTCAGTTTTATTAAAGCTTCAATTCCACAGGATACAGATCTGCTTAGAACCTGTGCAGCCAGATTCACGTTCATCTTTCGAAATTCAGTAGGGTCATGTTTTGGTAGTATTATTTTTTTCTGTATTATAAACGTATTCAATTACCTTCCAACTAACAATTCCATCAAATGTGGTCAAATTGTATTTTACTAAGTTGTTTCGAATACTTTTCAATAGATGCGGGATATCATGCATTCCATACATGGATTTGTTTTTGTAAATAAAGCTTGAGGTTTTTTCATTTATACTAGGCTTTCTATATAAACTACGATTAGTGGGTCCTTGATCGCAGCAAATAGCTCTTACATTTTATTTCTGATCTGCGCATATAACAAGGCAGTTATATTACCTCAACTTCAAGTTCTTTGGTGGGTATATTGTTCGGACAAACGACGTGATATAAAACTTGCTTAAAATTTCCACATATGCACTGAATCATAAAGACGCATGCAGAGTTAGCATATGAATTATATCTTTGATTTCTTCCGTAATCAACAAAACCTTCAATTTCATCTTTAAATTTATTATAGGTTAGATGAAGGCTCATCTCGTCAAATATCGTATTATTTTTTTCAATAATCGTTCAAATTTCCGAGTCAAAATAGTGAAGAAAAACAAATTTTCACTTGAAATGATGGCATTGTGGCAACTGCTATAAAATTAAATAAACAGTATAAACATCTAGCTTACAAATAATATGTTATTTACTTGCTAGAATATAATAATTGAATCAACGGGCTAAGGAGTGAAGCGGCAATGAATGTATAAGTTTCGTTATTGCTAAATAATTTCAAATGTTATAATAATTTATACATAAAGGTTGTGTACCGCTTAAATAATAAAAATGTATAGAATTATGTTTTCGCTTCAGTTAAACACTGAATCCGAAGAATCTGATTCCTCTAAAAATGAAAGTGTTAATCGATGAAAGGGGTTATTTGTTCCTTTTTAAGAAAAGCTTTAGAAGAAGTTCATCCGCGTTTGCCAGCTAAAGGGGATGCTCTACTGTATGTTGAGAAACTGTGCTTGCAAATTTTATTGACGCTATTTGAGAAGCCAACTCCTAATACAATTCAGGACGTGGAAGAAAAAGTAAAGGAGACTTTTCCTGCACCAATCGACTGCTGGGCATTGAATGAAGCCAAAGAAAGCATAAAAAAAGAGAAAATGTGTTTTGCCTGTAGACCGAGTGCATGCATTACTTCAAAAGGATATTTTGCAATATAAGCTTGATAACTCAGTAACTCTATTTTTGGTTGCGGTGTTGGAATACGAGTATATTTCTGCTGATATTTTAAAACTAGCCGGAAATTATGCCTAAAAAATCGAACATGTCGAGATGTCTTTTGAAGATATTGAAGTGGTCATGTATGCAGATAAGGTTTTGACGGATATGTTCTTTCAACCTGATATCAATAACAAGATCATCCCTAATCCTTTACCACTAGCTCTACGAGCTAGCCTAACATATAAGGAGGTAGTGAAAGAGCTTATACATGATGAAAAACAGTATCAGCGTGATTTGCATATGATTATTCGCGTGTTTCGTGAAGAGTTGACTAAAGTTGTCGTCGATACTAAAGAAATAGAAAAAATGTTTTCCAATATAACAGACATACGAGTATATGAAGTAACTGTGACGTTGTTAAGCTCTTGGAAGATGTGATTGAAATGTCTCAAGAGCAGAGCCTTCCTTGTGAGGGGAGTTGTTTCGAAGAGTTGGCGGAAGCTGAAGAGTTCGATGTATATACAAACAAAGTATGCCCAGGAAGTGACCTCAAAAGAAGCTAGGGATTCACTTTCGATTTTGTTGTCAAAACCGGACGCTACGTCGTTAATATCTGCTGGGCATGGATTTCGTGAAGCTGTAAAATACTATTTACCAAAGTTGCTGCTCATTCCTATTTGGTATGCTTTTTTGTACATGGACTACATAAAATCGTTAATGCAGCTCAGCCCATCCCAAGAGGATAGAGAAAGTTTTGAACAGGTGCAGGGCCTGTTAAGACCTTTGCGTTGTGATGTTGAAAATGCAGTCGCAAATTTGCCGAAGGAATCCGCAGCTCCAGTTCACAACCGTGCTCCTCGGTATTTAGCTATAGAAAAAACTAGAGATTTGCAAAACTATGTTGAACATTGGGATAAAGATGTTGGACAAAGTTATACTGAATTTGTAAGAGAGGATACGTTAGGTTCGAATTCTCATATTCTTTTAATTTTATCAGTACTTCTGTTAGATCGAAATCGTGCTTGTCTTTTAACATTTCTCCCACACAATTTTCACAGATTTTATTAATTTTTTTTATTGTTTTGAAATAGCAGTATCCTGCAAAATATATAATAGCAAGATTGTTGACTTGCGGTACCTTAACTGATACTGCATTTTCATCTAATGAGTTAATTATATTGTTAGTATTCACATTATTTTCAAAACAGTTTTCATTCTGAAGAATATTCTCTTTAAGCACAGTTTGCTCCTCTGTATCATTCTGCAAAACGGCATTCCAATCCACCTGCAAGTATTCCGAATCGTCATCCTCACAATTGGAACATTTCGATTTAAATAGAAATTTAATCGATATAACGTTCTTATTTTCCTAAATAAGTTTTCTAATGGATCTTGATTAAATTTATTTACATAAATGATATATAAATCATCATGATTCATGAATAACGTTTCCCATATTCTTAAGACGTTAGAGCCAAACCTTTGAAACAGAATGATCTATTTGTCGTGTTAATGGGTTTAATATATAATCCTTCGTTTCTATTATAAAATGGATATTTTTATCGTTCCGTACAAGAGCTGGTTTTCCATTTAAAAGATCGAAAAGGCTGTCTATGTTTTTAATAAATTCAGCTGTCGATTTCGCAAATTGGGCTATATGGCCTGGGAATTTGTTCAGTTTTATTAAAGCTTCAATTCCACAGGATACAGATCTGCTTAGAACCTGTGCAGCCAGCTTCACGTTCATCTTTTGAAATTCAGTAGGGTCATATTTTGGTAGTATTATTTTTTTCTGTATTATAAACGTATTCAATTGCCTTCCAACTAACAATTCCATCGAAAGTGGTCAAATTGTATTTTACTAAGTTGTTTCGAATACTTTTCAATAGATGCGGGATATCATGCATACCATACATGGATTTGTTTTTGTAAATAAAGCTTGAGGTTTTTTCATTTATACTAGGCTTTCTATATAAACTACGATTAGTGGGTCCTTGATCGCAGCAAATAGCTCTTACATTTAATTTCAGATCTGCGCATATATCAAGGCAGTTATATTACCTCAACTTCAAGTTCTTTGGTGGGTATATTGCTCGGACAAACGACGTGATATAAAACTTGCTTAAAATTTCCACATATGCTCCGAATCATAAAGACGCATGCAGACTTGGCATATGAATTATATCTTTGATTTCTTCCGTAATCAACAAAACCTTCAATTTCATCTTTAAATTTATTATAGGTTAGATGAAGGCTCATCTCGTCAAATATAGTATTATTTTTTTCAATAATCGTTCAAATTTCCGAGTAAAAATAGTGAAGTAAAACAAATTTTCACTTGAAATGGCGGCATTGTGGCAACTGCTAGAAAATTAAATAAACAGTACAAACATCTAGCTTACAAACAATATGTTATTTACTTGCTAGAATATAATAATTGAATCAACGGGCTAAGGAGTGAAGCGGCAATGTATAAGTTTCGTTATTGCCAAATAATTTCAAATATTATAATAATTTATACATAAAGGTTGTGTACCGCTTAAATAATAAAAATGTATAGAATTATGTTTTCGCTTCAGTTAAACACTGAATCCGAAGAATCTGATTCCTCTAAAAATGAAAATGTTAATCGATGAAAGGGGTTATTTGTTCCTTTTTAAGAAAAGTTTTAGAAGAAGTTCATCCGCGTTTGCCAGCTAAAGAGGATGCTCTACTGTATGTTGAGAAACTGTGCTTGCAAATTTTATTGACGCTATGTGGGAAGCCAACTCCTAATACAATTCAGGACGTGGAAGAAAAAGTAAAGGAGACTTTCCCTGCACCAATCGACTGCTGGGCATTGATTGAAGCCAAAGAAAGCATAAAAAAAGAGAAAATGTGTTTTGCCTGTAGACCGAGTGCATGCATTACTTCAAAAGGATATTTTGCAATATAAGCTTGATAACTCAGTAACTCTATTTTTGGTTGCGGTGTTGGAATACGAGTATATTTCTGCTGATATTTTAAAACTAGCCGGAAATTATGTCTAAAAAATCGAACATGTCGAGATATCTTTTGAAGATATTGAAGTGGTCATGTATGCAGATAAGGTTTTGTGAATATGTTCTTTCAACCTGATATCAATAAAAAGATCATCCCTAATTCTTTACCACCAGCTCCACGAGCTAGCCTAACATATGAGGAGGTAGTGAAAGAGCTTATACATGATGAAAACCAGTATCAGCGTGATTTGCATATGATTATTCGCGTGTTTCGTGAAGAGTTGACTAAAGTTGTCGTGGATACTAAAGAAATAGAAAAAAATTTTTCCAATATAACAGACATACGAGTATATGAAGTAACTGTGACGTTGTTAAGCTCTTTGGAAGATGTGATTGAAATGTCTCAAGAGCAGAGCCTTCCTTGTGTGGGGAGTTGTTTCGAAGAGGTGGCGGAAGCTGAAGAGTTCGATGTATATACAAAGTATGCCCAGGAAGTGACCTCAAAAGAAGCTAGGGATAATATCTGCTGGGCATGGATTTCGTGAAGCTGTAAAATATTATTTACCAAAGTTGCTGCTCATTCCTATTTGGCATGCTTTTTTGTACATGGACTACATAAAATCGTTAATGCAGCTCAGCCCATCCCAAGAGGATAGAGAAAGTTTTGAACAGGTCCAGGGCCTGTTAAGACCTTTGCGTTGTGATGTTGAAAATGCAGTCGCAAATTTGCCGAAGGAATCCGCAGCTCCAGTCCACAACCGTGCTCGTCGGCATTTAGCTATAGAAAAAACTAGAGATTTGCAAAACTCTGTTGAGCATTAGGATAAAGATGTTGGACAAAGTTGTAATGAATTTATAAGAGAGGATACGTTAGTCAAACTTGGTTCTGGTAAAAGAATAACTGAGAGAAAAGCGTACTTGTTTGATGGATTAATGATTCTTTGTAAATCGATCGCTAAAAAGCAAGCGGTATCAGCGGGGGCTCCAAATTATGATTTTCGATTGAAGGAGAAATTTTTCATGCGACGGGTTAGAATAATTGATCGATGCGATACAGATGATTTGAAACATGCTTTTGAAATATCCCCGAGAGTGCAACCAGCAGTTATTTTAATTGCTAAAAACTCTCAGCACAAAAGTGATTGGATGGCGGACTTAATTATGGTAAATATGAAGTCTATGTTAGATAGGATTTTGGACAGCATACTGTTAGATGTGGAGAAAAAGCATCCACTTCGTTTACCAAGTTCTAATATATACAAATTCGCAAATCCTGATAACGCAGACAACATTGTTTTAGAAAATCGTGAAAGCGCTGGTGTTCCTCTTGTAAAGGAAGCTACAGGTTCTTCAGCTTTTAATAGAAAGATACCAGATCCGAGTATAGTTTACCAAGAGAACCACTCAAATGAAAGAGATGGAAACTCAGACACTGAAATATTACATAAAAACTCACAAAGGGAAGATTGGAAACGATATCGAAAGGAATATGTCCAACCTGCACAGTTTCGAGTTCTCAACGTACTGCGACACTGGGTTGATCATCACTTTTATGACTTTGAGAAAGATCCTGTTCTACTGGAAACACTGTTCCAGTTTTTGGAGAACGTGAATGAGAAATCAATGAAGAAATGGGTCGATTCAGTGATGAAAATTGTACAAATAAAGAAAAACGAACAATAAAAAAGTCAAAAGCAAATTACTTTTGCTTATGGACATAGCCCCCCACCTATTGAACATCACCTAAATGTACCAGATGCAGAAATAAATTTGTTGAACTTGCATCCATTAGAACTAGCAAGGCAACTAACTATTCTTGAATTTGAGTTATATAAAAATGTGAAACCATCTGAACTTGTGGGATCGCCGTGGACCAAAAAGGATAAGGAGATAAAAAGTCCAAATTTGTTGAAAATAATGAAGTATACTACAAATGTAACAAGATGGTTTGAAAAATCTATTATAGGAGCTGAAAACTACGATGAAAGAGTAGCAATGATTGCTCGTGCAATCGAAGTGATGATGGTCATGTTAGAATTAAACAATTTTAATGGAATTATGTCAATAACTGCAGCAATGGGAAACGCTTCGGTTTACCGACTTAAACTAACTTTCCAAAGTCTACCTGCGAGATATGAAAAATTTCTCGAAGAATGTCGAGAACTAAATGACGACGGACATTTAAAAAAATATCAGGAAAAATTGCGTTCAATAAATCCTCCTTGTGTACTTGTGAGCGAAAGAAATAAATAGAAAAAAAACTATTCGCCCATCTCCACTTGAATGGACTGCGATTTGCAAAGCCATCATACCTTGACGTTGCCCAGTATAGCCGGTTTGCTTGGGTTTATGTACGTGTGCTTGTAATTTTGTTTGTAACATGTTATGCAATGTAAATTAAATATAATTTTTTAAGGTCATGATATATAGGTCGTCTCTATAAATGCTGTCATAGGCAGCCTTAAAATCGATAGGCAGGTGGTGGGTATCGATCTGGACTTCTTGGGTTTTCTCCAGGATCTGCCTGAGTGTGGAAATCTGATCGATTGTGGACTTCCCTGACGTGAAACCGCACTGAGAAAGTCCAATCAGGTTGTTTACGACGGGTTCAATCAAATCAATCCCAGAAGAAACATGTTTTTATCAGTGGTTTTGTCAAATGAGTCCGGACTTGGCCCCGTGAGATTTTTTTTTATTGCCCAAACTCAAAACATACCTTAAGAGTAAGGGTTCGGCACGGTAGAAAATTTTGGGACATACCACGTATATATTCTAATATATGAACATAGTATTATCTATATATATACCTGTATAATAATTGTTCACTGCTCTCGGCCTACTTAGGTAAAGGCGGCTTAAGTACAAAATTGAAAAACGAATTTTAAGAAATCACATGTTTTGACAAATTATAGTTAAAGCACCCTTACTTAAGTAGTTTCAAGGAAACACGAGGAAGGACGTGTCAAGACATCGACCCCCATTCTCCCAAGCCTCCAATAATCGTTGCCAATTTATCATGTCGGCTTACTTACATTTTTAAGCGTTCATTACATTTTGAAATTTTTTTATTTTATTTCTGGGAATCGTGTTTTTATTTCTGTTCTTATCAAGGAGCCATTTACAATTTTTCCAGAGCAATACAATTATTAGGAAATTTATTAAATTAATCTTGTGCTCGTAACATACACTAGAGGTATCAAACCATTTCGGAAAATTCATATTTGTTGCCTTTATACATTCTTTGATTATGTTTTCCTTAAATTAGATGCAAAAGGCAGTTTTTCAAAGTATGTGTAGAATATTTGTGTATGAACACGGCATACCTGAAAATATTTTTCGGACGGCCACAAGAGATCTGTATTTTCTTTCGAATTCTCATATTCTTTTAATTTTATCAGTACTTCTGTTAGATTGAAATCGTGCTTATCTTTTAACATTTCTCGCGCACAATTTTCACAGATTTTATTTATTTTTTATTGTTTTGAAATAGCAAAAATATATAATAGCAAGATTGTTGACTTGCGGTAACTTAACTGATACTGCGTTTTCATCTAATGGGTTAATTATATTGTTAGTATTCATGTTATTTTCAAAACAGTTTTCATTCTGAAGAATATTCTCTTTAAGCACAGTTTGCTCCTCTGTATCATTCTGTAAAACGGCATTCCAATCCACCTGCAAGTATTCCGAATCGTCTTCCTCACAATTGGAACATTTCAATTTAAATAGAAATTTAATCGTTTGGCAAATTTTGCTAGTATTATTGTTTCTGTATTGTAAAGGTATTCAATTACCTTCCAACTAACAATTCCATCAAATGTGGTCAAATTGTATTTTACTAAGTTGTTTCGAATACTTTTCATTAGATGCGGGATATCATGCATTCCATATATGCATTTGTTTTTGTAAATAAAGCTTGAGGTTTTTTCATTTATACTAGGCTTTCTATATAAACTACGATTAGTGGGTCCTTGATCACAGCAAATAGCTCTTACATTTAATTTCAGATCTGCGCATATATCAAGGCAGTTATATTACCTCAACTTCAAGTTCTTTGGTGGGTATTTTGCTCGGACAAACGACGTGATATAAAACTTGCTTACAATTTCCACATATGCTCCGAATCATAAAGACGCATGCAGACTTAGCATATGAATTATATCTTTGATTTCTTCCATAATCAACAAAACCTTCAATTTCATCTTTAAATTTATTATAGGTTAGATGAAGGCTCATCTCGTCAAATATAGTATTATTTTTTTCAATAATCGTTCAAATTTCCGAGTAAAAATAGTGAAGAAAATCAAATTTTCACTTGAAATGGCGGCATTGTGGCAACTGCTAGAAAATCAAATTACTTACAAATAATATGTTATTTACTTGCTAGAATATAATAATTGAATCAACGGGCTAAGGAGTGAAGCGGCAATGAATGTATAAGTTTCGTTATTGCTAAATAATTTCAAATGTTATAATAATTTATACATAAAGGTTGTGTACCGCTTAAATAATAAAAATATATAGAATTATGTTTTCGCTTCAGTTAAACACTGAATCCGAAGAATCTGATTCCTTTAAAAATGAAAGTGTTAATCGATGAAAGGGGTTATTTGTTCCTTTTTAAGAAAAGTTTTAGAAGAAGTTCATCCGCGTTTGTCAGCTAAAGAGGATGCTCTACTGTATGTTGAGAAACTGTGCTTGCAAATTTTATTGACGCTATGTGGGAAGCCAACTCCTAATACAATTCAGGACGTGGAAGAAAAAGTAAAGGAGACTTTTCCTGCACCAATCGACTGCTGGGCATTGAATGAAGCCAAAAAAATCATAAAAAAAAGAGAAAATGTGTTTTGACCGTAGACCGAGTGCATGCATTACTTCAAAAGGATATTTTGCAATATAAGCTTGATAACTCAGTAACTCTATTTTTGGTTGCGGTGTTGGAATATATTTCTGCTGATATTTTAAAACTAGCCGGAAATTATGTCTAAAAAATCGAACACGTCGAGATATCTTTTGAAGATATTGAAGTGGTCATGTATGCAGATAAGATTTTGACGGATATGTTCTTTCAACCTGATATCAATAAAAAGATCATCCCTAATCCTTTACCACCAGCTCCACGAGCTAGCCTAACATATGAGGAGGTAGTGAAAGAGCTTATACATGATGAAAAACAGTATCAGCGTGATTTGCATATGATTATTCGCGTGTTTCGTAAAGAGTTGACTAAAGTTGTCGTGGATACTAAAGAAATAGAAAAATTTTTTCCAATATAACAGATATACGAGTATATGAAGTAACTGTGACGTTGTTAAGCTCTTTGGAAGATGTGATTGAAATGTCTCAAGAGCAGAGCCTTCCTTGTGAGGGGAGTTGTTTCGAAGAGTTGGCGGAAGCTGAAGACTTCGATGTATATACAAACAAAGTATGCCCAGGAAGTGACCTCAAAAGAAGCTAGGGATTCACTTTCGATTTTGTTGTCAAAACCGGACGCTACGTCGTTAATATCTGCTGGGCATGGATTTCGTGAAGCTGTAAAATACTATTTACCAAAGTTGCTGCTCATTCCTATTTGGTATGCTTTTTTGTACATGGACTACATAAAATCGTTAATGCAGCTCAGCCCATCCCAAGAGGATAGAGAAAGTTTTGAACAGGTCCAGGGCCTGTTAAGACCTTTGCGTTGGGATGTTGAAAATGCAGTCGCAAATTTGCCGAAGGAATCCGCAGCTCCAGTTCACAACCGTGCTCGTCGGTATTTAGCTATAGAAAAAACTAGAGATTTGCAAAACTCTGTTGAACATTGGGATGAAGATCTTGGACAAAGTTGTAATGAATTTGTAAGAGAGGATACGTTAGGCAAACTTGGTTCTGGTAAAAGAATAACTGAGAGAAAAGCGTACTTGTTTGACGGACTAATCATTCTTTGTAAATCGATCGCTAAAAAGCAAGCAGTATCAGCGGGGGCTCCAAATTATGATTTTCGATTGAAGGAGAAATTTTTCATGCGACGGGTTGAAATAATTGATCGATGCGGTCGATGATCGAAGCAAAACGGCATTCCAATCCACCTGCAAGTATTCCGAATCGTCTTCCTCACAATTGGAACATTTCGATTTAAATAGAAATTTAATCGATATAACGTTCTTATTTTCCTAAATAAGTTATCTAATGGATCTTGATTAAATTTATTTACATAAATGATATATAAATCATCATGATTCATGAATAACGTTTCCCTAATTCTTAAGACGTTAGAGCCAAACCTTTGAAACAGAATGATCTATTTGTCGTGTTAATGGGTTTAATATATAATCCTTCATTTCTATTATAAAATGGATATTTTTATCGTTCCGTACAAGAGCTGGTTTTCCATTTAAAAGATCGAAAAGGCGGTCTATGTTTTTAATAAATTCAGCTGTCGATTTCGCAAATTGGGCTATATGGCCTGGGTATTTGTTCAGTTTTATTAAAGCTTCAATTCCACAGGATACAGATCTGCTTAGAACCTGTGCAGCCAGCTTCACGTTCATCTTTTGAAATTCAGTAGGGTCATATTTTGGTAGTATTATTTTTTTTCTGTATTATAAATGTATTCAATTGCCTTCCAACTAAGAATCCCATCAAAAGTGGTCAAATTGTATTTTTCTAAGTTGTTTCGAATACTTTTCAATAGATGCGGGATATCAAGCATTCCATACATGGATTTGTTTTTGTAAATAAAGCTTGAGGTTTTTTCATTTATACTAGGCTTTCTATATAAACTACGATTAGTGGGTCCTTGATCGCAGCAAATAGCTCTTACATTTAATTTCAGATCTGCGCATATATCAAGGCAGTTATATTACCTCAACTTCAAGTTCTTTGGTGGGTATATTGCTCGGACAAACGACGTGATATAAAACTTGCTTACAATTTCCACATATGCTCCGAATCATAAAGACGCATGCAGACTTAGCTTATGAATTATATCTTTGATTTCTTCCGTAATCAACAAAACCTTCAATTTCATCTTTAAATTTATTATAGGTTAGATGAAGGCTCATCTCGTCAAATATAGTATTATTTTTTTCAATAATCGTTCAAATTACCGAGTCAAAATAGTGAAGAAAAACAAATTTTCATTTGAAATGGCGGCATTGTGGCAACTGCTAGAAAATTAAATAAACAGTACAAACATCTAGCTTACAAATAATATGTTATTTACTTGCTAGAATATAATAATTGAATCAACGGGCTAAGGAGTGAAGCGGCAATGAATGTATAAGTTTCGTTATTGCTAAATAATTTCAAATGTTATAATAATTTATACATAAAGGTTGTGTACCGCTTAAATAATAAAAATGTATAGAATTATGTTTTCGCTTCAGTTAAACACTGAATCCGAAGAATCTGATTCCTCTAAAAATGAAAGTGTTAATCGATGAAAGGGGTTATTTGTTCCTTTTTAACAAAAGTTTTACAAGAAGTTCATCCGCGTTTGCAAGCTAAAGAGGATGCTCTACTGTATGTTGAGAAACTGTGCATGCAAATTTTATTGACGCTATGTGGGAAGCCAACTCCTAATACAATTCAGGACGTGGAAGAAAAAGTAAAGGAGACTTTTCCTGCACCAATCGACTGCTGGGCATTGAATGAAGCCAAAGAAAGCATAAAAAAAAGAGAAAATGTGTTTTGCCCGTAGACCGTGTGCATGCATTACTTCAAAAGGATATTTTGCAATATAAGGTTGATAACTCAGTAACTCTATTTTTGGTTGCGGTGTTGGAATACGAGTATATTTCTGCTGATATTTTAAAACTAGCCGGAAATTATGTCTAAAAAATCGAACATGTCGAGATATCTTTTGAAGATATTGAAGTGGTCATGTATGCAGATAAGATTTTGACGGATATGTTCTTTCAACCTGATATCAATAAAAAGATCATCCCTAATCCTTTACCACTAGCTCCACGAGCTAGCCTAACATGAGGAGGTAGTGAAAGAGCTTATACATGATGAAAAACAGTATCAGCGTGATTTGCATATGATTATTCGCGTGTTTCGTGAAGAGTTGACTATAGTTGTCGTGGATACTAAAGAAATAGAAAACATTTTTTCCAATATAACAGACATATATGAAGTAACTGTGACGTTGTTAAGCTCTTTGGAAGATGTGATTGAAATGTCTCAAGAGCAGAGCCTTCCTTGTGTGGGGAGTTGGCGGAAGCTGAAGAGTTCGATGTATATACAAAGTATGCCAAGGAAGTGACCTCAAAAGAAGCTAGGGATTCACTTTCGATTTTGTTGTAAAAACCGGACGCTACACCGTTAATATCTGCTGGGCATGGATTTCGTGAAGCTGTAAAATACTATTTACCAAAGTTGCTGCTCATTCCTATTTGGCATGCTTTTTTGTACATGGACTACATAAAATCGTTAATGCAGCTCAGCCCATACCAAGAGGATAGAGAAAGTTTTGAACAGGTCCAGGGCCTGTTAAGACCTTTATGTTGTGATGTTGAAAATGCAGTCGCAAATTTGCCGAAGGAATCCGCAGCTCCAGTTCACAACCGCGCTCGTCGGTATTTAGCTATAGAAAAAACTAGAGATTTGCAAAACTCTGTTGAACATTGGGATAAAGATGTTGGACAAAGTTGTAATGAATTTATAAGAGAGGATACGTTAGGCAAACTTGGTTCTGGTAAAAGAATAACTGAGAGAAAAGTGCACTTGTTTCATGGACTAATGATTCTTTGTAAATCGATCGCTAAAAAGCAAGCAGTATCAGCGGGGGCTCCAAATTATGATTTTCGATTGAAGGAGAAATTTTTCATACGACGGGCTGAAATAATTGATCGATGCGATACAGATAAATTGAAACATGCTTTTGAAATATCCCCGAGAGTGCAACCAGCAGTTATTTTAATTGCTAAAAACTCTCAGCACAAAAGTGATTGGATGGCGGACTTAATTATGGTAAATACGAAGTCTATGTTAGATAGGATTTTGGACAGCATACTGTTAGATATATAGAAAAAGCATCCACTTCGTTTACCAAGTTCTAATATATACAAATTCGCAATTCCTGATAACGCAGACAACATTGTTTTAGAAGATCTTGCAAGCGCAGGTGTTCCTCTTCTAAAGGAAGCTACAGCTTCTTCAGCTTTTAATAGAAAGATTTAAGATACCAGATCCGAGTATAGTTTACCAAGAGAACCACTTAAATGAAAGAGTTGGCGACAATGTAAAATATAATTCACTTCATTTTGACGCTCCATAAGTTGATATGAATAATAATTCATTGAACTAACTTTTTTATTAGTTTCGACACCTAAAATGAAAGTCAATAAATTTTTCTTTTAAAATGTAAATATTCAAAAATTGGAAAAATTATTGAAAATCACCAAAAATATAATTACTTACCGATATCCATCCTCTCTACGACTAAGCAAAAGTGGATACTGTAATGCGTCGTAGCAACGATGCGTTTCACAAACTCTCTGCAATTGATTATTTCGACGATGCAAAACAATATCGCGTGAATTGAATTCATCACCTACAAGAACTATTGCGACTTCATCGATGGTTGGTGCATTGAACCGTCCGGCATGTTGTCTTGGCGCTGTTTTATCTGCACTTATAACAATTGCATAATCGTCAGATGGCATGCGATCCAAAGCAGTTTGAAATAAATGCACCTATTGATTTTCATCTCTCAACATTGTTTGCAATCGCTCAA
Source organism: Volucella zonaria (assembly GCA_963966105.1). Classification (NCBI taxonomy): domain Eukaryota; kingdom Metazoa; phylum Arthropoda; class Insecta; order Diptera; family Syrphidae; genus Volucella; species Volucella zonaria. The sequence continues at coordinate 1,182,607 of OZ014536.1, read as the reverse complement.
CAATATGCCTTTTTAAATTTGTCGAAATGTCATAACGTCGATTAGTTTCAACAGATGGATTGCCAACAAAGTATATCTGCAGAAATTGATAACTTTGATTGGGAAATGCAACAAAGAACCAAGTCGATGGTATACTTGGCCTTGAATCTGTTGAATATCAAAATTTTCACAATCGAACGTGTTACAATCATCAAGATTGTTTCATGTTTAAATTTAAATGATTTGCAATGACTGCACACAACAGTCATTAATCCAATTGAAACCACATCAAGAGAAGCATAATTCAGATTTGAATCATACGTAAATGCACCACGCACCAAATTTATTCGGTCATTACGGTGCCGATTAACCGCATTAACATCAGCTCGTTCATGATCTGTTTGAGCAGCTATGGCTACTCATCTAGCTGCAACTTTCCGAGTTGATCGGCCCAAATTACTACGTGGACGTACCATATTATTGTATTCAAAACGTATTATTTAGGAATCGTTTTAATTTTTCACGCAACACAAAAACTAATTTTCACTCAGTGGTCAAACGATGTGTATTGAACAGACGCAAAATAGTTTATGTCAAAGAAATGCACCGGCTGAACTAACAAAAGCGAAATCAGGAATTGGCGCGCAACCAATTAGAATGAAATAAAATGATCACATGACCGAAACATGCAAACAAACATAGCACATAGCTTAAAACCTTCTTCTCGACCATATCTTTCATAAAAAAAAAGTATATTGAAAATGGTCGAATGCCAACTGAGATCATTAGCGTCATACGTTTTTGACAATATTTTTTTTATATACAAAGATATTTACTTTGCTCGTATTAAAATTTTTAAGTTAAAAAAGGTTTTCTTCTAAGGTGTGATTGTATTATTGTACTTATCACTATGAAAAAAAAATATGCGCATTGTCAAACGAGCCAAACGAAACTATTGGTACACATGAGCTCCAGCCATTTTTTAATTCAGGGAATTGTGCCACGAATATGCGACGTGGACAAGACAATTAACTTCAGCGAGCTTGGAACAAGATACCACTAGAGCGTCCCACAAAATATTATCGATTCTCTTTTATGTTAAATATATTATCTTAGCTATTATTAAGACTTTTTTCTATGAATTTTAGTAATATTAATATTATTAATATTTTTATTGTATTTATTTCATTGCAAAGAATTCAGATGTAAGTGCAAGTTTTTCTTATTTTTTCTCATCAAGTTCTCAATTTCCCCATTTTGTTTTATCTTATTTCCTAAGAACACACTTATGTAAAAGATTTTTAAAATTTAAGGCGTTCTGGTATCACTGAGTTCTAGAATATTTCGAAATCAAATAATAAATACACACATATGCTATTTATTTTGTAGCAAGACTTTGGAAAAATTATTAAAATTAATAAGGCGTAATAATTATTTTATCTATACATACCTACGAAGAGAAAATTTATATTTTCTTTGTTAATTAGTGTCTTTGGGTTTTATTTCCTTAAAGTATGTTCACTTTAAAATTTCTTTTATTTTGGCTATTTTATTTTAATTAGACTTTGATGCCAATTTAATTTTTTTTAATAAAATTTAAACATATATTCAACTACACACGTTACACTTTGAATGAGTGCTCGTTAAATGGTCTCAGGCTAATTAATAGCCAACTGCGATTTGATTTTGCACACACTCCACCTTTCTTTAACAAGCAAAACTTTTTCCTGAATTCACATGGGGAGGATGCGAGTCTGATGCTTTTTGGCGCCTAAAGTTGCATATGAGCTTCCAATTTTCTTCCAAAAAGGGGATGATTTCCATAAGAACACCAACACTCACGTTTGGTGCATGTTAAATGCATCCCTCCAATTCGTTTAGTTGGGAAAGTTTTTATGTACAGTTTTATGCATAAACAAAAGGAAATGTGTTTCTCTCTCACATATACTCGTACAAAAGTGTACATTTTTTTTTCTTTCCTAATGTAGATTTCTGTAAAGATGAAACTGCAAAGTGTATGCGTATTCTCCAAAAGCATAACAACTTGGATATAAGAAAATCACAACAACTACTGTAGTATATGTAGTGTATGGCAGTGTGGAAAACTGAAGCAACAATTATTTGATTTCCCAAAAACAACTGGACAGAGTTAGCGGTACTTTTTGTGTCCTATTATATTCTTATGCTGTACACTGCCATGTTTCTGGTTCGTAATTACATAAACGCCTAAAATTCATTAGGAAGACAAATACTTCCATTTATACGAGTAGATATGTTCGAACTAAATTTGTTGGTTTTGTTGCTTTTCCACAACACAGTATGTTGGTTAGAGACGTAATGATTTTGTATACCATATTACGAGTATTTTATGCGGCTTTGAAACTATGAAATATTCGTAATTTATTTATTGGAAATATTAGGATATATACATTCAACGAAATTCGATTAAAGGCAGTCAAGGTAAAGAAAAAACAGAAGAAGTTTCAGTATAACAAATAACGTAAAAGCCTAAATTAATAGTGAGTCCAACCACCAGACTTTGTTATAAGTTCGAAAATCCGACTTGGCATCAAATTAATCACGTTTTTGAACTCCTGAGCTGGAATTAGAGCCCATTCCGTTGTAACGGCCTTGCTTAAATCCTCCACCGAAGCAAATTTGCGCCCGCCAGCATAAACACGACGAGACAGATGTCGATCGGGTTTACATAGATCCGGTGAACGTGCTGGCCACTCTAAACGTTGAATTTTTTTGTCTGAAACCCGAATTTGAGGTTAAAGCTGAGCCATCTGACCCTGAATGGAGAGCAAGATAGCCAGCATCTCACTTACTGTTTCCGGTGCTCTAGGTTCTGGAGCCTGAGAAACAACCTTCTTAATTTCTGCGAATTTGAGCTCATCGCACCCTTCCTCCTCAAGCAGCGTAAGGAGCTCTTACGGATCCGTAGACAGTGCTTTTGCTGTAGTAGCTTTTGTTGTTGATGGTTTTCTTGTAGCTGCTGTTTAGTAATTTTTTTTTGTTTGCTTTAGTTGTTGTTACTGTTGTGGATGTTTTTGAGTTTGAGAGGGGCATGTTGCTGTTAAGAGCCCTACAGCTCTTGCTGTTCTCTCTCCCCTTTCGCTATTTGCTCAGGTTTAATGTTTATACATAACTAGCGGAACCCTGCACACTTCGTAGTGCATAAGATAGAAATAAAATAAAACAATTTACAATTTATAATTCAATCAAAAATAACACAATGTTTTTCGTTTTGCTATTCGCATTCTCGGTGTAGATATACAATACCGAAGGTTTTCCTACACGCGAACAGGCAACATACAATTGCCCATGTGAAAAAACTGGATACTCTAAATTCACACTGCAAACTCCTAACAATTGACCTTGAGCTTTATTGATGGTAATAGCAAAGGCCAAACGAATGGGAAATTGAAGACGTTTAAATTCAAATGGCATATCAGAAGGTACCATTTGAATGCGTGGAATGGAAACTTCTTCGCCTTTGAATTTGCCTGTGAAGATAGTTGCCTCGATAACATTTGGCATCAGCTTTTTAACAGCAAGCCTCGTATTCCAACTTTCAATCGAAGGTTATGCGGTGGTATTCCTGGCAAATCCAATGAATTCAAAAATTCAGTAGGATAATTCACTACTTCATCTTCGTTGGTAACGGTATCAACAGATTTATACGAAACCAAATCACCAGCAATTTTTGATTGAATAGCAAAATTCAATTCATTGACATCTTTGTTCTTAGCAGTTAAAATTGCTCTATCCCTCAACCAAGCATGGCTCTTATAATTTTGCTCAATATGCGGAAAAACACTTTCAATCAACTCTTGTTTGGACTGCATAAACTGACAAAAATCACCTGACACATTGATCAATCCAAATTCATCAACGGGCGTTGCTTCGTTTCCGATTTTTAACAATTATTCAGTAACCGTAGCTGCAGATGGATCATTTTGTAATTGTACACGTACATTAGTGGTTAATTTCAAAGTTGCTATAGATCTGCATAGATATGAAGATTTCAAGCAAGCATTGATTTCGTCAGTTGGAGTTGATCTAGGTATAACAGGCAATGCTTGTCTGAAATCACCAGCTAATAATATCAATGCACCACCAAATAATGCACCATTATTTCGAATGTCTCTCAAACTTCGTTCTAACGCTTCGACAGATTTTTTGTGTGCCATGGTACATTCGTCCCAAATAATTATGTCACAACGCTGCAATAATTTTGCAGTTCCAGATGTTTTTGAAATATTGCAAGTTGGCGTTTCAATAACTTGAATATTCAATGGCAATTTAAGCGCAGAATGTGCAGTTCGACCACCATCCAATAAAGTAGCTGCTACGCCTGAAGTTGCCAATGCTAACGCAACTTTATTTGTAGAACGCAACGTGGCCAAAATTAATGAAATCAAAAATGTTTTGCCAGTACCACCTGGTGCGTCCAAAACATAAAAACCACCTGTTCCACTATCAACAGCTCGAATGATTGTATCATATGCCACCTTTTGTTCAACATTCAATTTCGGATGATTCTCCTCAACATATGCATTCAATTCGACGCAATCGTATCGCAATTCACTTTGCAACTCCAGTTCGAAAATATCATGCATAGAACGATGGAAGACACATTCGAATAACCATCAACAGGACTTCCTTGCTTACGTCTCTGAAACTCTTTTTTTTGATTCGTTCCAAGTAAAATATGTTGGTACTTAAGTATACAATGACGCTCTAGCAAAACTATCAACTGCATACAATTTAAAAAAAGCAGTCAACGTCGTATTTGGTGGTGAAAGTGCTCTATCAGCAGCATTTGTAATTGTAAAGTACACACGTTGGCCATTTTCAAGATGTACAGCAAGATGAAGAACTGTTGGATGTCTTTCATGTATATGAAATGAAAATTGCAAATTGCTTAGTTACTACTGGTATATCGCTCCATTTGATATTGAAACACTTCATCATTTCTATTCGGATCAGTAGCTCCGAACACTGCCATATCACTGCCTTTGTTGACATATTTGCAAATATACTTAATCGATTTAACAGAATTACAGTATTCAACGTTGATATGCGCTTTGAATACCTTCGATAGCAACGGACTGTACGATACAATCCAACGATTATCGACTTCAACATCTTGACCTCGTACTTTGATGGTAATACATCGACCATTGTCTTCAACAGATTGCCGACGATACAACGGATAGCCATCAATTCCAGTGACTGTCTCCGGCACTAAAGCTCTTGGATATCGTTTAGTACACTTTCCATTAATCACATATGGAGAATGAATGTTATTTCGCCACAGGGGCCATGGATCATATTCTGCACAACAACATTATACAATTTCGGATCAACAGCTGGATCAGGGATTTCTGCAGAAATCACAGCATCCACTTGATCTGATGTGATTTGCCAACCAACCAAATAATGATATGTGCATGCGGCAAACCACGCTTTTGCCATTCAACGGAGTACATCCAACATTTGACTTTACCAAAAATTTCGCTTTTCACAATGAAATTCATCAGCAGCTTTAACTTTTGGTTAAACACACGGGCAGTAATATCATGGCGATTGGTTGAATTTTGTCCAATAAACAAATTATCATTCAATTCCGTCCATTTTGGATTGCAAGTGAAAGTAATAAACAAATCCGGACGGCCATAGTGACGAACATACGTCAAGGCATCTTGTGCATACTCATGCAAGTGTCTCGGACTGCCTTGATATGACGATGGCAATATTATCATTTTGTCCTAATCATTGACGTTTCCACCACTGTTTACTGCATCTCGCAAATGGATGTATTCTTCAGAACGAAGTTTCTTCTGATTGAACCTGATAAAATTCAACCTCTCCGTTTCAATTTTGACATACAATACATGTCAAGAACGAACTGATGAAAGAGTTGACGACAATGTAAAATGTAATTCACTTCATTTTGACGCTCCATAAGTTGATATGAATAATAATTCATTGAACTAACTTTTTTATTAGTTTCGACACCTAAAATGAAAGTCAATAAATTTTTCTTTTAAAATGTAAATATTCAAAAATTGGAAAAATTATTGAAAATCACCAAAAATATAATTACTTACCGATATCCATCCTCTCTACGACTAAGCAAAAGTGGATACTGTAATGCGTCGTAGCAACGATGCGTTTCACAAACTCTCTGCAATTGATTATTTCGACGATGCAAAACAATATCGCGTGAATTGAATTCATCACCTACAAGAACTATTGCGACTTCATCGATGGTTGGTGCATTGAACCGTCCGGCATGTTGTCTTGGCGCTGTTTTATCTGCACTTATAACAATTGCATAATCGTCAGATGGCATGCGATCCAAAGCAGTTTGAAATAAATGCACCTATTGATTTTCATCTCTCAACATTGTTTGCAATCGCTCAACAATATGCCTTTTTAAATTTGTCGAAATGTCATAACGTCGATTAGTTTCAACAGATGGATTGCCAACAAAGTATATCTGCAGAAATTGATAACTTTGATTGGGAAATGCAACAAAGAACCAAGTCGATGGTATACTTGGCCTTGAATCTGTTGAATATCAAAATTTTCACAATCGAACGTGTTACAATCATCAAGATTGTTTCATGTTTAAATTTAAATGATTTGCAATGACTGCACACAACAGTCATTAATCCAATTGAAACCACATCAAGAGAAGCATAATTCAGATTTGAATCATACGTAAATGCACCACGCACCAAATTTATTCGGTCATTACGGTGCCGATTAACCGCATTAACATCAGCTCGTTCATGATCTGTTTGAGCAGCTATGGCTACTCATCTAGCTGCAACTTTCCGAGTTGATCGGCCCAAATTACTACGTGGACGTACCATATTATTGTATTCAAAACGTATTATTTAGGAATCGTTTTAATTTTTCACGCAACACAAAAACTAATTTTCACTCAGTGGTCAAACGATGTGTATTGAACAAACGCAAAATAGTTTATGTCAAAGAAATGCACCGGCTGAACTAACAAAAGCGAAATCAGGAATTGGCGCGCAACCAATTAGAATGAAATAAAATGATCACATGACCGAAACATGCAAACAAACATAGCACATAGATTAAAACCTTCTTCTCGACCATATCTTTCATAAAAAAAAAAGTAAATATATTATCTTAGCTGTTATTAAGACTTTTTTCTATGAATTTTAGTAATATTAATATTATTAATATTTTTATTGTATTTATTTCATTGCAAAGAATTCAGATGTAAGTGCAAGTTTTTCTTATTTTTTCTCATCAAGTTCTCAATTTCCCCATTTTGTTTTATCTTATTTCCTAAGAACACACTTATGTAAAAGATTTTTAAAATTTAAGGCGTTCTGGTATCACTGAGTTCTAGAATATTTAGAAATCAAATAATAAATACACACATACGCCATTTACTTTGTAGCAAGACTTTGGAAAAATTATTAAAATTAATAAGGCGTAATACTTATATAAAAAATTATTTTATCTATACATACCTACGAAGAGAAAATTTATATTGTCTTTGTTAATTAGTGTCTTTGGGTTTTATTTCCTTAAAATATGTTCACTTTAAAATTTGTTTTATTTTTAATTATACTTTGGTGCCAATTTAATTTTTTTTTAATAAAATTTAAACATATATTCAACTACACACGTTACACTTTGAATGGGTGCTCGTTAAATGGTCTCAGGCTAATTAATAGCCAACTGCGATTTGATTTTGCACACACTCCACCTTTCTTTAACAAGCAAAACTTTTTCCTGAATTCACATGGGGAGGATGCGAGTCTGGTGCTTTTTGGCGCCTAAAGTTGCATATGAGCTTCCAATTTTCTTCCAAAAAGGGGATGATTTCCATAAGAACACCAACACTCACGTTTGGTGCATGTTAAATGCATCCCTCCAATTCGTTTAGTTGTGAAAGTTTTTATGTACAGTTTTATGCATAAACAAAAGGAAATGTGTTTCTCTCTCACATATACTCGTACAAAAGTGTACATTTTTTTTTTTTCCTAATGTAGATTTCTGTAAAGATGAAACTGCAAAGTGTATGCGTATTCTCCAAAAGCATAACAACTTGGATATAAGAAAATCACAACAACTACTGTAGTATATGTAGTGTATGGCAGTGTGGAAAACTGAAGCAACAATTATTTGATTTCCCAAAAATAACTGGACAGAGTTAGCGGTACTTTTTGTGTCCTATTATATTCTTATGCTGTACACTGCCATGTTTCTGGTTCGTCATTACATAAACGCCTAAAATTCATTAGGAAGACAAATACTTCCATTTATACGAGTAGATATGTTCGAACTAAATTTGTTGGTTTTGTTGCTTTTCCACAACACAGTATGTTGGTTAGAGACGTAATGATTTTGTATACCATATTACGAGTATTTTATGCGGCTTTGAAACTATGAAATATTCGTAATTTTATTTATTGGAAATATTAGGATATATACACTCAACGAAATTCGATTAAAGGCAGTCAAGGTAAAGAAAAAACAGAAGAAGTTTCAGTATAACAAATAACGTAAAAGCCTAAATTAATAGTGAGTCCAACCACCAGACTTTGTTATAAGTTCGAAAATCCGACTTGGCATCAAATTAATCACGTTTTTGAACTCCTGAGCTGGAATTAGAGCCCATTCCGTTGTAACGGCCTTGCTTAAATCCTCCACCGAAGCAAATTTGCGCCCGCCAGCATAAACACGACGAGACAGATGTCGATCGGGTTTACATAGATCCGGTGAACGTGCTGGCCACGTTTTTTGTCTGAAACCCGAATTTGAGGTTAAAACTGAGCCATCTGACCCTGAATGGAGAGCAAGATAGCCAGCATCTCACTTACTGTTTCCGGTGCTCTAGGCTCTGGAGCCTTAGAAACAACCTTCTTAATTTCTACGAATTTGAGCTCATCGCACCCTTCCTCCTCAAGCAGCGTAAGGAGCTCTTACGGATCCGTAGACAGTGCTTTTGCTGTAGTAGCTTTTGTTGTTGATGGTTTTCTTGTAGCTGCTGTTTAGTAATTTTTTTTTGTTTGCTTTAGTTGTTGTTACTGTTGTGGATGTTTTTGAGTTTGAGAGGGGGATGTTGCTGTTAAGAGCCCTACAGCTCTTGCTGTTCTCTCTCCCCTTTCGCTATTTGCTCAGGTTTAATGTATATACATAATATATAGTATTTAATAACCCCATATTTATGGTGGATCTCATCAAATGCACTATCAATGTCAATACATCTGTGTACAGACAAGGGTACATACTTGTAAAAAAAGGCAGTTCCTTGTAATATATTGAATAAACGATGGTTTCTAAATCAAAACTGATTAATTATGCTGCTAAATATATGTATCATAAATAGCTGTTGTCTTTTTTTTCGCCATTCTGTTTAAAAACATGTTCAAACAATGAGTAAATTTAAAGAAAACTTGGTACTTCGTGGGCGTTTTTTGTCCAGCACTTAATGATAATGATTTTCGATAACACCCGGTATTTCTAATATGGCTAATGTTTGTAATTTAACATTACAGACCTGGCAGATAAATAGTTCGTATCGATGTCCGCTATATGGGAATTCTCTTGATTACTGCTTCTCAAGGATTTTTACAGCAACAATGCCATGCCGTCGAGCATAGTATACAGGTCAAAAGCACTCGTCCCAACTTTATTTACAAACTTCAATCCGTCATAAGGTAAAAAGACTGAGTTGGTCCCGTATTACTTTCAGAGCTGCGTTCATCCAAAATTTGGTCGGGGGTTGTGATGGATGATGCAGAAAACTGTCGCCAATGTTGTTTCTTCTATAAACTTCAACCAACATATTAAATTGAGAATTTATCTGCTTAAAAGAAATTCATTGCTGGAAAAACTATGCCAACTTAAGATGGTATTTTCCGCCGCTTTTACGTTTGGCATTCCCAAATGTTTCTTTAGGGCTTTCTGACATAGTTCGTCTTTTATTGGAATGCGTATCGAAACTTGTTGCACAGTCCTCAATATTTGTTAAAATACAATAACAAAATAAAAAATAAAAGAATTGTTTTTGTTTTATTTTAATTACCCTTCTAGAGATGGCAAATCGCTATGTTGATGGTTACTGGGACTTCGATTTGCCAAGCAATTCCTCCTTCTTGTTGAAGTATTACCGTAGTTTAGGCAATGTTCTGATAGTAGGTGGCTGTGAATCTTAACGGTGTGGAAACGATGTCGACAAGTTTCTCGTTCTGGGATGTGGTGATACAGAATATGACCAACCAATATTAGGTGGTAGTTCATAATCGTTAAGGGTCTTTCAGCCCCTACTATGGTTGTTATAACCGACATATCGTTTTGCTTTTGATAAAATCTTTGTTTGTGATTGTAAGCTTTTGTGGCATCTATAAATCTAGGAGATCCGCATTTTATTTTTTTTATTTGCTCTTGGATAGCACTCACGATTTTTCAGTGATTTTTTTCTTCGATCAATATTTGAAGCATCACAATAACCACAAGGGCTGGGGTGTGGTTCCTGATTACTAGTATGTTCACCACTTCTACTTCTAAGTGTTAAGATCTCAAGAAAGCACTTGTTGCAAGATCTAATATTATTAATACTTATCTTGTAAAAAGTGTAGTGTTCACATTAATTACCTGTACAATATTACAAAATCAATTATTTTAAGTTAAATAGATTACGGCATCATCATATATAGCAAAGCTGCAAAATCATCTATCCAAATGTGTAAAGCAAAGTGCAGGGTCGATGCTTTCCACACAGGGCCAATAAAAAACATTTTGTTCGAGGCGGGTCTACCAACTTTCGAAGAGCGAAGAGAAGCAGTTACCACGATACTATACTCGAAAGTCGCTTTTTCACAGAACTCAATAATCGATAAAGAAGCAAACCTTACGCTGGAACGTACACAAGTAAAGAAGTTTCCATCAGCCATTTTTAACATCATTAAATACAACTTTATCAATTCATATACCCTAGACCCACAATGGCTTATACACCCAGACTCTTTTATAATGGATCTAACATATACATAACTAGAGAAAACATCTATTCTTTTCCAGCGACGCAATTATGGCCAAGAGATTTCTCACTAATAGAAAAAAGGCTTGACCAATTTGCCAAAGAATATTATTTTACTCCTCGCGGTAAAACGAAAAATCCTGGTGGTAAGCCTTGGGATAAATATGTAAACCAAAGAGCACACGGTCAGTAAAATTAAGTGACATATCCCATTGTTGAAATTTCAATTACGGATATTTATGAACCAATATTACTTGCTTTAAAAGTTCCTCTCTCGCAGGATTTGAAGAAAGTTTTACTTTTTTTTTTTAAGTTTTAAAAAAATTTTAATTTTTATATGTACTCACGTTTCTATGCGTATGTATTCAAATAAATTGGAACGGAAAGCTGTTTGTTATACACAATCTGATGCGCGGACAAATTATTTTTCATACAAAAATTAGAATAGAATTATTTTCTGTATAAATTTATTTAAATGTTTTTATATTTCTATTTAATTATGATTTTATTCAAATAAAAATCAGTCTCACAAAAACTTCACCAGTATTATTATTATTATTATTTTTTATTTTTTTTAAATACCAGCGTACGTGCAGGATACTAACATTCTTTATTTTTCCTGTGTAAGTATTTGGTACAGCCACAGAATAGTTGTTTTCTGTTTTTCCAGTTAATAAAAAAAAAATCGTAAGAGAGAATAAGTATAATTAAATTTTCTATTCGTGGCAGTGAAATAGAATATGATGAATCTCCACACTTTGCGTACTTTGCTCTTTACTCTTTATGTTGCACTTTATCAAAAAATAATGTCCTTATTTCGATTATTATAATTAAAAAAAAAAATTTGGGAAAAAATGTCTTGTATCATTGTTCGTAAAATACACAAGTATGCATATCTCCCTTTCTTTTTAAGAATTATTCTTCCACGCTGGCAACAGCATTTTCATCAATCATACTCTTTGAGACTCCTTCCGAACAGATGGAAAACAGCATTTGTCCAGGCCGTCCAATATGCAAATGCTGATAAACCGTCACCTCATGAAAAATCTCGAAACAGGAATATTTCTCAATGACGGTTTTTATAGCAGCAAGTCGCCTTGTGATTTTATGGCGTGTCTTATTGAAAACTGCAGCCAAAGTGAAAGCAATATGGCTGCGCTTGATATTTTACAGAGTTTGCCATCAGGCGCTTTCGTCGAAAATGCGAGCATTTGGGATCGGCGAATTTGTTCTTGAAAGAATGACCTTTTGGAACAATCTATTCAAGTTGTCTGGGAAGATTTCAAGTCTGATATTCGTAAAATAAATGCTGGTGTTCAACAGGGCTCCATTCTGTGTCCAACACTATTTTTAGTTTTCATCAATTCTCCAAAATATTTAACATCAATAAATATGTAAATTCCAGAAAATATATAGTAAATACTTTTATTTTATTTGTATTTTACATTAATAAACATGTATACTACGTCTATAAACATTTAAACAATTATGGAATATAATAATGTCCCTCATCCATTGTCGATCTCCTATCATCATTCACAGCTCCTGTTTCTTTATTATCTTTAGATTTACTGCCAAAATAAATTGGTTCACAACACCGTCAACATAGTAGGTGATATGGTAGAATTCACCTCCCCATTGTCCCTGATACAGGAGGGTATGCCTCCTCCCGTATAGGGTCATCCAAAACCAAATATCAGCGCTGGACTCCATAGAATGGTTGGATTCTGAAATGGTGAAATAAAATTATATCAAGTCAAACTTAAAACTTTGTGTATACCCTGATCTGTAGTGGTAGACCCCTTCTTATGGACGCCAGACGATGTAAATTCATTTTCTAAAAAGAAACCAAAATTATTAGAGGAGGGGAAACACAATTTTTTATCATATCATTAAAAAGTGCAATCAAAAAACTTAGCTCTATCGGTTAGTACATAAATATGTGTAGGTTTTATTGTACCCAGTTAATTGATGATTTCGTAGAACAAGCGTATCTCCCACTTTCGAGCGTAAGGTTCAGACTCATAGTTAATTGATGATCTCCCACTTTCGAATGTAAGGTTCCGACCCATAGGACCCGTCGATCGAGCCGGAATTAAATGTCTAGCAATGAATGGACTTATTCTGGATTTGTGGGTGAGTGGATGAAGGTTCCTGAGTTTTATACAAAATCTTACGCAAAACGTTTGTATGAAAGTGTGTAAAGTGCTCTCTGTGCACATGGAGGTGGCATTAACTAGGTTTGTGGCCATAACACAGACACCCCAAATTCTCATGGCGCGATTTTTTGAAATTCGAATACCTTATTCATATTTTCATCATCTAAGTACTCCTTCCATCTTATGCAGTTTCACAGCAACTGGACCATGCCATCGAGCACAGTATACAGTTTCAAAGTGTCCCGTGCCAACTTTATTTACAATATTCAATTCGTCATAAGGTATGTCTCAGTAGTATGATGAGTGTCTGGTCTCATATCACTTTCGGATTTGCATTCATTAATAATTTGGTCGATTGTTGTGACGAACGATGCAGAAAAACTGCCGCCCATATTGTTTCTTCAATAAACATCAGCCAACGTAATAAATGGAGAGTTTATCGGGTTAACATTGAGTCATGTTCTGGAAAACTTTAGAACTATGTCAACTTAAGATGGTATTGTCGATCGCTTTTCGTTCGCCATTCCCGAATAGGATAGTAATGTTTCCATCCATCCATATCCTCCTCACATAAGAGTCTAATGGAGCTTTCCACTCACATTTTATGTGACATCGCTAACAGCAATCCTCACATTTTATTCCAACCTCCTTGTATTTAGTTGGGTCGATTTCTTCGTATTATTTTATATCTTATCTCATTTTGTATCCTTTGCTAAGCTTTAGTTTTGCTAAGCAAGAGCACATCTAGGGCTTGGTCTTTAAGCAACCTAATCAGTGCGGATTTTCGTTCGAACCTAATCAGTAACTTGGCATTGACTGCTAGAACCTTCAGGGCTAGCCCCGCCATTTACGTACCCATTGCGACCGAAGATGCGTTCGTGCCGGCGGTATAGGTTAAATTTGCCATACTCGCGTAGCCTTTTTCCTGTATTTAACGTAAAAGCTGAGCCATCTGACCCTGAATCGAGAGCATGTCAGTCACATGATCCGGTGCTCTAGGAGCTGCAGCCTGCGAAACAACCTTCTTGACTTCTACAAATTTGAGCTCATCGCACTGTTTCTTCGTAAGCGGTGTTTTTGTTGTAGTTGCTTTTGTTGTTGATGGTTTATGAGTTTGAGTTTGGGGTCGTTGCTGTTGTTGCTGTTTAGAGCTCTATAGTTCTTGGTGTCCCTTCTCCCTTTTCGCCATTTGCTCAGGTTCAGTGTATATTATTTATAGTATTTAATAACACCTTCTCTATCATCTGTGTACAGACAAAGGTGAATACTTCAAAAAAAAAACGACATTTCCTTGTGATATATTGAACAAATGGTGGTTTCTGAAACGAAACTGTTTAATTGTGCTCTTCTAATATATCATAGGTAACTGTTGCACTTTTTTTCTCCGTTCTGTATAAAAACGTGTTCAGAAATGAGTTAGCTTTAAGAAAACTTGGTATTTCGTGGGCGTTGTTTGCCCAACACTTAATGATAATGTTTTTTGATAACACACGCTATGTCATATATGGCTAATGTTTGCAATTTAACATTACCGTCTTGCCAGATAATTGATTCGGATCGATGTCCACTGAAAGGAAATTCTCCTAAGTACTCCTTCTTAAAGATTTTAACACCAACAGGGCCATGCCGTCGAGCAAAGTATACAGGTCCAGAGCCTTCGTTCCAACTTTCTTTACAAAATTCAATTCGTCATAAGGTAAAGAGACTGATTCTGGTCCCATATTACTTTTAGGGTTGTTATCCTAAATTTGGTCGGGAGTTTTGATGGATGATGCAGAAAAATTTCGCCAATATTGTTTCTTCTATAAATTTCAACCAACATAATAAATTGAGAATTTATCTGCTTAAAAGAAATTCATTGCTGGAAAAACTATGCCAACTTAAGATGGTATTTTCCGCCGCTTTTACGTTTGGCATTCCCAAATGTTTCTTTAGGGCTTTCTGACATATTTCGTCTTTTATTGGAATGCGTATCGAAACTTGTTGCACAGTCCTCAATATTTGTTAAAATACAATAACAAAATAAAAAATAAAAGAATTGTTTTTGTTTTATTTTAATTACCCTTCTAGAGATGGCAAATCGCTATGTTGATGGTTACTGGGACTTCGATTTGCCAAGCAATTCCTCCTTTATGTTCAAGTATTACGGTAGTTTAGGCAATGTTCTGATAGTAGGTCGCTGTGAATCTTAACGGTGTGGAAACGATGTCGACAAGTTTCTCGTTCTGGGATGTGGTGATACAGAATATGACCAACCAATATTAGGTGGTAGTTCATAATCGTTAAGGGTCTTTCAGCCCCTACTATGGTTGTTATAACCGACATATCGTTTTGCTTTTGATAAAATCTTTGTTTGTGATTGTAAGCTTTTGTGGCCTCTATAAATCTAGGAGATTCCGCATTTTATTTTTTTTATTTGCTCTTGGATAGCACTCACGATTTTTCAGTGATTTTTTTCTTCGATCAATATTTGAAGCATCACAATAACCACAAGGGCTGGGGTGTGGTTCCTGATTACTAGTATGTTCACCACTTCTACTTCTAAGTGTTAAGATCTCAAGAAAGCACTTGTTGCAAGATCTAATATTATTAATACTTATCTTGTAAAAAGTGTAGTGTTCACATTAATTACCTGTACAATATTACAAAATCAATTATTTTAAGTTAAATAGATTACGGCATCATCATATATAGCAAAGCTGCAAAATCATCTATCCAAATGTGTAAAGCAAAGTGCAGGGTCGATGCTTTCCACACAGGGCCAATAAAAAACATTTTGTTCGAGGCGGGTCTACCAACTTTCGAAGAGCGAAGAGAAGCAGTTACCACGATACTATACTCGAAAGTCGCTTTTTCACAGAACTCAATAATCGATAAAGAAGCAAACCTTACGCTGGAACGTACACAAGTAAAGAAGTTTCCATCAGCCATTTTTAACATCATTAAATACAACTTTATCCATTCATATACCCTAGACCCACAATGGCTTATACACCCAGACTCTTTTATAATGGATCTAACATATACATAACTAGAGAAAACATCTATTCTTTTTCGGCGACGCAATTATGGCCAAGAGATTTCTCACTAATAGAAAAAAGGCTTGACCAATTTGCCAAAGAATATTATTTTACTCCTCGTGGTAAAACGAAAAATCCTGGTGGTAAGCCTTGGGATAAATATGTAAACCAAAGAGCACACGGTCAGTTAAATTAAGTGACATATCCCATTGTTGAAATTTCAATTACGGATATTTATGAACCAATATTACTTGCTTTAAAAGTTCCTCTCTCGCAGGATTTGAAGAAAGTTTTACTTTTTTTTTTTTAAGTTTTAAAAAAATTTTAATTTTTATATGCACTCACGTTTCTATGCGTATGTATTCAAATAAATTGGAACGGAAAGCTGTTTGTTATACACAATCTGATGCGCGGACAAATTATTTTTCATACAAAAATTAGAATAGAATTATTTTCTGTATAAATTTATTTAAATGTTTTTATATTTTTATTTAATTATGATTTTATTCAAATAAAAATCAGTCTCACAAAAACTTCACCAGTATTATTATTTTTTTTTAATACAGCGTACGTGCAGGATACTAACATTCTTTATTTTTCCTGTGTAAGTATTTGGTACAGCCACAGAATAGTTGTTTTCTGGTTTTCCAGTTAATAAAAATCAATCGTAAGAGAGAATAAGTATAATTAAATTTTCTATTCGTGGCAGTGAAATAGAACATGATGAATCTCCAAACTTTGCGTACTTTGCTCTTTACTCTTTATTTTGTACTTTATCAAAAAATAATGTCCTTATTTCGTTTATTATAATTAAAAAAAAAAATTTGGGAAAAAATGTCTTGTATCATTGTTCGTAAAATACACAAGTATGCATATCTCCCTTTCTTTTTAAGAATTATTCTTCCACGCTGGCAACAGCATTTTCATCAATCATACTCTTTGAGACTCCTTCCGAACAGATGGAAAACAGCATTTGTCCAGGCCGTCCAATATGCAAATGCTGATAAACCGTCACCTCATGAAAAATCTCGAAACAGGAATATTTCTCAATGACGGTTTTTATAGCAGCAAGTCGCCTTGTGATTTTATGGCGTGTCTTATTGAAAACTGCAGCCAAAGCGAAAGCAATATAGCTGCACTTGATATTTTACAGAGTTTGCCATCAAGCGCTTTCGTCGAAAATGCGGGCATTTGGGATCGGCGAATTTGTTCTTGAAAGAATGACCTTTTGGAACAATCTATTCAAGTTGTCTGGGAAGGTTTCAAGTCTGATATTCGTAAAATAAATGCTGGTGTTCAACAGGGCTCCATTCTGTGTCCAACACTATTTTTAGTTTTCATCAATTCTCCAAAATATTTAACATCAATAAATATGTAAATTCCAGAAAATATATAGTAAATACTTTTATTTTATTTGTATTTTACATTAATAAACATGTATACTACGTCTATAAACATTTAAACAATTATGGAATATAATAATGTCCCTCATCCATTGTCGATCTCCTATCATCATTCACAGCTCCTGTTTCTTTATTATCTTTAGATTTACTGCCAAAATAAATTGGTTCACAACACCGTCAACATAGTAGGTGATATGGTAGAATTCACCTCCCCATTGTCCCTGATACAGGAGGGTATGCCTCCTCCCGTATAGGGTCATCCAAAATCAAATATCAGCGCTGGACTCCATAGAATGGTTGGATTCTGAAATGGTGAAATAAAATTATATCAAGTCAAACTTAAAACTTTGTGTATACCCTGATCTGTAGTGGTAGACCCCTTCTTATGGACGCCAGACGATGTAAATTCATTTTCTAAAAAGAAACCAAAATTATTAGAGGAGGGGAAACACAATTTTTTATCATATCATTAAAAAGTGCAATCAAAAAACTTAGCTCTATCGGTTAGTACATACGAGTAAATATGTGTAGGTTTTATTGTACCCAGTTAATTGATGATTTCGTAGAACAAGCGTATCTCCCACTTTCGAGCGTCAGGTTCAGAATCATAGTTAATTGATGATCTCCCACTTTCGAATGTAAGGTTCCGACCCATAGGACCCGTCGATCGAGCCGGAATTAAATGTCTAGCAATGAATGGACTTATTCTGGATTTGTGGGTGAGTGGATGAAGGTTCCTGAGTTTTATACAAAATCTTACGCAAAACGTTTGTATGAAAGTGTGTAAAGTGCTCTCTGTGCACATGGAGGTGGCATTAACTAGGTTTGTGGCCATAACACAGACACCCCAAATTCTCATGGCGCGATTTTTTGAAATTCGAATACCTTATTCATATTTTCATCATCTAAGTACTCCTTCCATCTTATGCAGTTTCACAGCAACTGGACCATGCCATCGAGCACAGTATACAGTGCCAACTTTATTTACAATATTCAATTCGTCATAAGGTATGTCTCAGTAGTATGATGAGTGTCTGGTCTCATATCACTTTCGGATTTGCATTCATTAATAATTTGGTCGATTGTTGTGACGAACGATGCAGAAAAACTGCCGCCCATATTGTTTCTTCAATAAACATCAGCCAACGTAGTAAATGGAGAGTTTATCGGGTTAACATTGAGTCATGTTCTGGAAAACTTTAGAACTATGTCAACTTAAGATGGTATTGTCGATCGCTTTTCGTTCGCCATTCCCGAATAGGATAGTAATGTTTCCATCCATCCATATCCTCCTCACATAAGAGTCTAATGGAGCTTTCCACTCACATTTTATGTGACATCGCTAACAGCAATCCTCACATTTTATTCCAACCTCCTTGTATTTAGTTGGGTCGATTTCTTCGTATTATTTTATATCTTATCTCATTTTGTATCCTTTGGTAAGCTTTAGTTTTGCTAAGCAAGAGCACATCTAGGGCTTGGTCTTTAAGCAACCTAATCAGTGCGGATTTTCGTTCGAACCTAATCAGTAACTTGGCATTGACTGCTAGAACCTTCAGGGCTTGCCCCGCCATTTACGTACCCATTGCGACCGAAGATGCGTTCGTGCCGGCGGTATAGGTTAAATTTGCTATACTCGCGTAGCCTTTTTCCTGTATTTAACGTAAAAGCTGAGCCATCTGACCCTGAATCGAGAGTATGTCAGTCACATGATCCGGTGCTCTAGGAGCTGCAGCCTGCGAAACAACCTTCTTGACTTCTACAAATTTGAGCTCATCGCACTGTTTCTTCGTAAGCGGTGTTTTTGTTGTAGTTGCTTTTGTTGTTGATGGTTTATGAGTTTGAGTTTGGGGTCGTTGCTGTTGTTGCTGTTTAGAGCTCTATAGTTCTTGGTGTCCCTTCTCCCTTTTCGCCATTTGCTCAGGTTCAGTGTATATTATTTATAGTATTTAATAACACCTTCTTTATGGTGGAAAAGCTCTATCATCTGTGTACAGACAAAGGTGAATACTTTAAAAAAAAACGACATTTCCTTGTGATATATTAAACAAATGGTGGTTTCTGAAACGAAACTGTTTAATTGTGCTCTTCTAATATATCATAGGTAACTGTTGCACTTTTTTTCTCCGTTCTGTATAAAAACGTGTTCAGAAATGAGTTAGCTTTAAGAAAACTTGGTATTTCGTGGGCGTTGTTTGCCCAGCATTTAATGATAATGTTTTTTGATAACACACGCTATGTCATATATGGCTAATGTTTGCAATTTAACATTACCGTCTTGCCAGATAATTGATTCGGATCAATGTCCACTGAAAGGAAATTCTCCTAAGTACTCCTTCTTAAAGATTTTAACACCAACAGGGCCATGCCGTCGAGCAAAGTATACAGGTCCAAAGCCTTCGTTCCAACTTTCTTTACAAAATTCAATTCGTCATAAGGTAAAGAGACTGATTCTGGTCCCATATTACTTTTAGGGTTGTTATCCTAAATTTGGTCGGGAGTTTTGATGAATGATGCAGAAAAATGTCGCCAATGTTGTTTCTTCTATAAATTTCAACCAACATAATAAATTGAGAATTTATCTGCTTAAAAGAAATTCATTGCTGGAAAAACTATGCCAACTTAAGATGGTATTTTCCGCCGCTTTTACGTTTGGCATTCCCAAATGTTTCTTTAGGGCTTTCTGACATATTTCGTCTTTTATTGGAATGCGTATCGAAACTTGTTGCACAGTCCTCAATATTTGTTAAAATACAATAACAAAATAAAAAATAAAAGAATTGTTTTTGTTTTATTTTAATTACCCTTCTAGAGATGGCAAATCGCTATGTTGATGGTTACTGGGACTTCGATTTGCCAAGCAATTCCTCCTTCTTGTTGAAGTATTACCGTAATTTAGGCAATGTTCTGATAGTAGGTGGCTGTGAATCTTAACGGTGTGGAAACGATGTCGACAAGTTTCTCGTTCTGGGATGTGGTGATACAGAATATGACCAACCAATATTAGGTGGTAGTTCATAATCGTTAAGGGTCTTTCAGCCCCTACTATGGTTGTTATAACCGACATATCGTTTTGCTTTTGATAAAATCTTTGTTTGTGATTGTAAGCTTTTGTGGCCTCTATAAATCTAGGAGATTCCGCATTTTATTTTTTTTATTTGCTCTTGGATAACACTCACGATTTTTCAGTCATTTTTTTCTTCGATCAATATTTGAAGCATCATAATAACCACAAGGGCTGGGGTGTGTTTCCTGATTACTAGTATGGTGACCACTTCTACTTCTAAGTGTTAAGATCTCAAGTAAGCACTTGTTGCAAGATCTAATATTATTAATACTTATCTTGTAAAAAGTGTAGTGTTCACATTAATTACCTGTACAATATTACAAAATCAATTATTTTAAGTTAAATAGATTACGGCATCATCATATATAGCAAAGCTGCAAAATCATCTATCCAAATGTGTAAAGCAAAGTGCAGGGTCGATGCTTTCCACACAGGGCCAATAAAAAACATTTTGTTCGAGGCGGGTCTACCAACTTTCGAAGAGCGAAGAGAAGCAGTTACCACGATACTATACTCGAAAGTCGCTTTTTCACAGAACTCAATAATCGATAAAGAAGCAAACCTTACGCTGGAACGTACACAAGTAAAGAAGTTTCCATCAGCCATTTTTAACATCATTAAATACAACTTTATCAATTCATATACCCTAGACCCACAATGGCTTATACACCCAGACTCTTTTATAATGGATCTAACATATACATAACTAGAGAAAACATCTATTCTTTTTCGGCGACGCAATTATGGCCAAGAGATTTCTCACTAATAGAAAAAAGGCTTGACCAATTTGCCAAAGAATATTATTTTACTCCTCGTGGTAAAACGAAAAATCATGGTGGTAAGCCTTGGGATAAATATGTAAACCAAAGAGCACACGGTCAGTTAAATTAAGTGACATATCCCATTGTTGAAATTTCAATTACGGATATTTATGAACCAATATTACTTGCTTTAAAAGTTCCTCTCTCGCAGGATTTGAAGAAAGTTTTACTTTTTTTTTTTTAAGTTTTAAAAAAATTTTAGTTTTTATATGCACTCCAGTTTCTATGCGTATGTATTCAAATAAATTGGAACGGAAAGCTGTTTGTTATACACAATCTGATGCGCGGACAAATTATTTTTCATACAAAAATTAGAATAGAATTATTTTCTGTATAAATTTATTTAAATGTTTTTATATTTTTATTTAATTATGATTTTATTCAAATAAAAATCAGTCTCACAAAAACTTCACCAGTATTATTATTTTTTTTTAATACAGCGTACGTGCAGGATACTAACATTCTTTATTTTTCCTGTGTAAGTATTTGGTACAGCCACAGAATAGTTGTTTTCTGTTTTTCCAGTTAATAAAAAAAAAATCGTAAGAGAGAATAAGTATAATTAAATTTTCTATTCGTGGCAGTGAAATAGAACATGATGAATCTCCAAACTTTGCGTACTTTGCTCTTTACTCTTTATTTTGTACTTTATCAAAGAATAATGTCCTTATTTCGTTTATTATAATTAAAAAAAAAAATTTGGGAAAAAATGTCTTGTATCATTGTTCGTAAAATACACAAGTATGCATATCTCCCTTTCTTTTTAAGAATTATTCTTCCACGCTGGCAACAGCATTTTCATCAATCATACTCTTTGAGACTCCTTCCGAACAGATGGAAAACAGCATTTGTCCAGGCCGTCCAATATGCAAATGCTGATAAACCGTCACCTCATGAAAAATCTCGAAACAGGAATATTTCTCAATGACGGTTTTTATAGCAGCAGGTCGCCTTGTGATTTTATGGCGTGTCTTATTGAAAACTGCAGCCAAAGCGAAAGCAATATAGCTGCACTTGATATTTTACAGAGTTTGACATCAGGCGCTTTCGTCGAAAATGCGGGCATTTGGGATCGGCGAATTTGTTCTTGAAAGAATGACCTTTTGGAACAATCTATTTAAGTTGCCTGGGATGGTTTCAAGTCTGATATTCGTAAAATAAATGCAGGTGTTCAACAGGGCTCCATTCTGTGTCCAACACTATTTTTAGTTTTCATCAATTCTCCAAAATATTTAACATCAATAAATATGTAAATTCCAGAAAATATATAGTAAATACTTTTATTTTATTTGTATTTTACATTAATAAACATGTATACTACGTCTATAAACATTTAAACAATTATGGAATATAATAATGTCCCTCATCCATTGTCGATCTCCTATCATCATTCACAGCTCCTGTTTCTTTATTATCTTTAGATTTACTGCCAAAATAAATTGGTTCACAACACCGTCAACATAGTATGTGATATGGCAGAATTCACCTCCCCATTGTCCCTGATACAGGAGGGTATGCCTCCTCCCATATAGGGTCATCCAAAATCAAAAATCAGCGCTGGACTCCATAGAATGGGTGGATTCTGAAATGGTGAAATAAAATTAGATCAAGTCAAACATAAAACTTTGTGTATACCCTGATCTGTAGTGGGAGACCCCTTCTTATGGACGCCAGACGATGTAAATTCATTTTCTAAACAGAAACCAAAATTATTAGAGGAGGGGAAACACAATTTTTTATCATATCATTAAAAAGCGCAATCAAAAAACTTAGCTCTCTCGTTTAGTACATAAATATGTGTAGGTTTTATTGTACCCAGTTAATTGATGATTTCGTAGAACAAGCGTATCTCCCACTTTCGAGCGTCAGGTTCAGACTCATATTTAATTGATGATCTCCCACTTTCGAATGTAAGGTTCCGACCCATAGGACCCGTCGATCGAGCCGGAATTAAATGTCTAGCAATGAATGGACTTATTCTGGATTTGTGGGTGAGTGGATGAAGGTTCCTTAGTTTTATACAAAATCTTACGCAAAACGTTTGTATGAAAGTGTGTAAAGTGCTCTCTGTGCACATGGAGGTGGCATTAACTATGTTTGTGGCCATAACACAGACACCCCAAATTCTCATGGCGCGATTTTTTGATATTCGAATACCTTATTCATATTTTCATCATCTAAGTACTCCTTCCATCTATGCAGTTTCACAGCAACTGGACCATGCCATCGAGCACAGTATACAGTTCCAAAGTGTCCCGTGCCAACTTTATTTACAATATTCAATTCGTCATAAGGTATGTCTCAGTAGTATGATGAGTGTCTGGTCCCATACCACTTTCGGATTTGCATTCATTAATAATTTGGTCGATTGTTGTGACGGACGATGCAGAAAAACTGCCGCCCATATTGTTTCTTCTATAAACTTCAGCCAACGTAATAAATGGAGAGTTTATCGGGTTAACATTGAGCCATGTTCTGGAAAACCTTAGAACTATGTCAACTTAAGATGGTATTGTCGATCGCTTTTCGTTCGCCATTCCCGAATAGGATAGTAATGTTTCCATCCATCCATATCCTCCTCACATAAGAGTCTAATGGAGCTTTCCACTCACATTTTATGTGACATCGCTAACAGCAATCCTCACATTTTATTCTAACCTCCTTGTATTTAGTTGGATCGATTTCTTCGTATTATTTTATATCTTATCTCATTTTGTGTCCTTTGGTAAGCTTTAGTTTTGCTAAGCAAGAGCACATCTGGGGCTTGGTCTTTAAGCAACCTAATCAGTGCGGATTTTCGTTCGAACCTAATCAGTAACTTGGCATTGACTGCTAGAACCTTCAGGGCTTGCCCCGCCATTTACGTACCCATTGCGACCGAAGATGCGTTCGTGCCGGCGGTGTAGGTTAAATTTGCCATACTCGCGTAGCCTTTTTCCTGTATTTAACGTAAAAGCTGAGCCATCTGACCCTGAATCGAGAGCATGTCAGTCACATGATCCTGCGAAACAACCTTCTTGACTTCTACAAATTTGAGCTCATCGCACTGTTTCTTCGTAAGCGGTGTTTTTGTTGTAGTTGCTTTTGTTGTTGATGGTTTCCTTGTAGCTGCTATTTAGTCAGCTTTGGTTTGTTTGCAAAACTGTTGTTGCAGTTGCGGATGTTTATGAGTTTGAGTTTGGGGTCGTTGCTGTTGTTGCTGTTTAGAGCTCTATAGCTCTTGGTGTCCCTTCTCCCTTTTCGCCATTTGCTCAGGTTCAGTGTATATTATTTATAGTATTTAATAACACCTTCTTTATGGTGGAAAAGCTCTATCATCTGTGTACAGACAAAGGTGTATATTTTTAAAAAAAACGACATTTCCTTGTGATATATTGAAGAAATGGTGGTTTCTGAAACGAAACTGTTTAATTGTGCTCTTCTAATATATCATAGGTAACTGTTGTACTTTTTTTCTCCGTTCTGTATAAAAACGTGTTCAGAAATGAGTTAGCTTTAAGAAAACTTGGTATTTCGTGGGCGTTGTTTGCCCAGCATTTAATGATAATGTTTTTTGATAACACACGCTATGTCTTATATGGCTAATGTTTGCAATTTAACATTATCGTCTTGCCAGATAATCGATTCGGATCGATGTCCACTGAAAGGAAATTCTCCTAAGTACTCCTTCTTAAAGATTTTAACATCAACAAGGCCATGCCGTCGAGCAAAGTATACAGGTCCAAAGCCTTCGTTCCAACTTTATTTACAAAATTCAATTCGTCATAAGGTAAAGAGACTGATTCTGGTCCCATATTACTTTTAGGGTTGTTATCCTAAATTTGGTCGGGAGTTTTGATGATGCAGAAAAATGTCGCCAATGTTATTTCTTCTATAAACTTCAACCAACATAATAAATTGAGAATTTATCTGCTTAAAAGAAATTCATTACTGGAAAAACTATGCCAACTTAAGATGGTATTTTCCGCCGCTTTTACGTTTGGCATTCCCAAATGTTTCTTTAGGGCTTTCTGACATATTTCGTCTTTTATTGGAATGCGTATCGAAACTTGTTGCACAGTCCTCAATATTTGTTAAAATACAATAACAAAATAAAAAATAAAAGAATTGTTTTTGTTTTATTTTAATTACCCTTCTAGAGATGGCAAATCGCTATGTTGATGGTTACTGGGACTTCGATTTGCCAAGCAATTTCTCCTTCTTGTTGATGTCTTACCGTAGTTTAGGCAATGTTCTGATAGTAGGTGGCTGTGAATCTTAACGGTGTGGAAACGATGTCGACAAGTTTCTCGTTCTGGGATGTGGTGATACAGAATATGACCAACCAATATTAGGTGGTAGTTCATAATCGTTAAGGGTCTTTCAGCCCCTACTATGGTTGTTATAACCGACATATCGTTTTGCTTTTGATAAAATCTTTGTTTGTGATTGTAAGCTTTTGTGGCCTCTATAAATCTAGGAGATTCCGCATTTTATTTTTTTTATTTGCTCTTGGATAACACTCACGATTTTTCAGTCATTTTTTTCTTCGATCAATATTTGAAGCATCACAATAACCACAAGGGCTGGGGTGTGTTTCCTGATTACTAGTATGTTCACCACTTCTACTTCTAAGTGTTAAGATCTCAAGAAAGCACTTGTTGCAAGATCTAATATTATTAATACTTATCTTGTAAAAAGTATATTACAAAATCAATTATTTTAAGTTAAATAGATTACGGCATCATCATATATAGCAAAGCTGCAAAATCATCTATCCAAATGTGTAAAGCAAAGTGCAGGGTCGATGCTTTCCACACAGGGCCAATAAAAAACATTTTGTTCGAGGCGGGTCTACCAACTTTCGAAGAGCGAAGAGAAGCAGTTACCACGATACTATACTCGAAAGTCGCTTTTCCAAAGAAACCAAAATTATTAGAGGAGGGGAAACACAATTTTTTATCATATCATTAAAAAGTGCAATCAAAAAATTTAGCTCTCTCGGTTAGTACATAAATATGTGTAGGTTTTATTGTACCCAGTTAATTGATGATTTCGTAGAACAAGCGTATCTCCCACTTTCGAGCGTCAGGTTCAGAATCATAGTTAATTGATGATCTCCCACTTTCGAATGTAAGGTTCCGACCCATAGGACCCGTCGATCGAGCCGGAATTAAATGTCTAGCAATGAATGGACTTATTCTGGATTTGTGGGTGAGTGGATGAAGGTTCCTGAGTTTTATACAAAATCTTACGCAAAACGTTTGTATGAAAGTGTGTAAAGTGCTCTCTGTGCACATGGAGGTGGCATTAACTAGGTTTGTGGCCATAACACAGACACCCCAAATTCTCATGGCGCGATTTTTTGAAATTCGAATACCTTATTCATATTTTCATCATCTAAGTACTCCTTCCATCTTATGCAGTTTCACAGCAACTGGACCATGCCATCGAGCACAGTATACAGTTCCAAAGTGTCCCGTGCCAACTTTATTTACAATATTCAATTCGTCATAAGGTATGTCTCAGTAGTATGATGAGTGTCTGGTCCCATATCACTTTCGGATTTGCATTCATTAATAATTTGGTCGATTGTTGTGACGGACGATGCAGAAAAACTGCCGCCCATATTGTTTCTTCTATAAACTTCAGCCAACGTAATAAATGGAGAGTTTATCGGGTTAACATTGAGCCATGTTCTGGAAAACTTTAGAACTATGTCAACTTAAGATGGTATTGTCGATCGCTTTTCGTTCGCCATTCCCGAATAGGATAGTAATGTTTCCATCCATCCATATCCTCCTCACATAAGAGTCTAATGGAGCTTTCCACTCACATTTTATGTGACATCGCTTACAGCAATCCTCACATTTTATTCCAACCTCCTTGTATTTAGTTGGATCGATTTCTTCGTATTATTTTATATCTTATCTCATTTTGTGTCCTTTGGTAAGCTTTAGTTTTGCTAAGCAAGAGCACATCTGGGGCTTGGTCTTTAAGCAACCTAATCAGTGCGGATTTTCGTTCGAACCTAATCAGTAACTTGGCATTGACTGCTAGAACCTTCAGGGCTTGCCCCGCCATTTACCTACTCATTGCGACCGAAGATGCGTTCGTGCCGGCGGTATAGGTTAAATTTGCCATACTCGCGTAGCCTTTTTCCTGTATTTAACGTAAAAGCTGAGCCATCTGACCCTGAATCGAGAGCATGTCAGTCACATGATCCGGTGCTCTAGGAGCTGGAGCCTGCGAAACAACCTTCTTGACTTCTACAAATTTGAGCTCATCGCACTGTTTCTTCGTAAGCGGTGTTTTTGTTGTAGTTGCTTTTGTTGTTGATGGTTTCCTTGTAGCTGCTATTTAGTCAGCTTTGGTTTGTTTGCAAAACTGTGGTTGCAGTTGCGGATGTTTATGAGTTTGAGTTTGGGGTCGTTGCTGTTGTTGCTGTTTAGAGCTCTATAGCCCTTGGTGTCCCTTCTCCCTTTTCGCCATTTGCTCAGGTTCAGTGTATATTATTTATAGTATTTAATAACACCTTCTTTATGGTGGAAAAGCTCTATCATCTGTGTACAGACAAAGGTGTATACTTTTAAAAAAAACGACATTTCCTTGTGATATATTGAAGAAATGGTGGTTTCTGAAACGAAACTGTTTAATTGTGCTCTTCTAATATATCATAGGTAACTGTTGTACTTTTTTTCTCCGTTCTGTATAAAAACGTGTTCAGAAATGAGTTAGCTTTAAGAAAACTTGGTATTTCGTGCGCGTTGTTTGCCCAGCATTTAATGATAATGTTTTTTGATAACACACGATATGTCTTATATGGCTAATGTCTGCAATTTAACATTATCGTCTTGCCAGATAATCGATTCGGATCGATGTCCACTGAAAGGAAATTCTCCTAAGTACTCCTTCTTAAAGATTTTAACATCAACAAGGCCATGCCGTCGAGCAAAGTATACAGGTCCAAAGCCTTCGTTCCAACTTTATTTACAAAATTCAATTCGTCATAAGGTAAAGAGACTGATTCTGGTCCCATATTACTTTTAGGGTTGTTATCCTAAATTTGGTCGGGAGTTTTGGTCGGGTGTTTTGATGATGCAGAAAAATGTCGCCAATGTTATTTCTTCTATAAACTTCAACCAACATAATAAATTGAGAATTTATCTGCTTAAAAGAAATTCATTACTGGAAAAACTATGCCAACTTAAGATGGTATTTTCCGCCGCTTTTACGTTTGGCATTCCCAAATGTTTCTTTAGGGCTTTCTGACATATTTCGTCTTTTATTGGAATGCGTATCGAAACTTGTTGCACAGTCCTCAATATTTGTTAAAATACAATAACAAAATAAAAAATAAAAGAATTGTTTTTGTTTTATTTTAATTACCCTTCTAGAGATGGCAAATCGCTATGTTGATGGTTACTGGGACTTCGATTTGCCAAGCAATTTCTCCTTCTCGTTGATGTCTTACCGTAGTTTAGGCAATGTTCTGATAGTAGTTGGCTGTGAATCTTAACGGTGTGGAAACGATGTCGACAAGTTTCTCGTTCTGGGATGTGGTGATACAGAATATGACCAACCAATATTAGGTGGTAGTTCATAATCGTTAAGGGTCTTTCAGCCCCTACTATGGTTGTTATAACCGACATATCGTTTTGCTTTTGATAAAATCTTTGATTGTGATTGTAAGCTTTTGTGGCCTCTATAAATCTAGGAGATTCCGCATTTTACTTTTTTTATTTGCTCTTGGATAACACTAACGATTTTTCAGTCATTTTTTTCTTCGATCACTATTTGAAGCATCACAATAACCACAAGGGCTGGGGTGTGTTTCCTGATTACTAGTATGTTCACCACTTCTACTTCTAAGTGTTAAGATCTCAAGAAAGCACTTGTTGCAAGATCTAATATTATTAATACTTATCTTGTAAAAAGTATATTACAAAATCAATTATTTTAAGTTAAATAGATTACGGCATCATCATATATAGCAAAGCTGCAAAATCATCTATCCAAATGTGTAAAGCAAAGTGCAGGGTCGATGCTTTCCACACAGGGCCAATAAAAAACATTTTGTTCGAGGCGGGTCTACTAACTTTCGAAGAGCGAAGAGAAGCAGTTACCACGATACTATACTCGAAAGTCGCTTTTCCAAAGAAACCAAAATTATTAGAGGAGGGGAAACACAATTTTTTATCATATCATTAAAAAGTGCAATCAAAAAACTTAGCTCTCTCGGTTAGTACATAAATATGTGTAGGTTTTATTGTACCCAGTTAATTGATGATTTCGTAGAACAAGCGTATCTCCCACTTTCGAGCGTCAGGTTCAGAATCATAGTTAATTGATGATCTCCCACTTTCGAATGTAAGGTTCCGACCCATAGGACCCGTCGATCGAGCCGGAATTAAATGTCTAGCAATGAATGGACTTATTCTAGATTTGTGGGTGAGTGGATGACGGTTCCTGAGTTTTATAGAAAATCTTACGCAAAACGTTTGTATGAAAGTGTGTAAAGTGCTCTCTGTGCACATGGAGGTGGCATTAACTAGGTTTGTGGCCATAACACAGACACCCCAAATTCTCATGGCGCGATTTTTTGAAATTCGAATACCTTATTCATATTTTCATCATCTAAGTACTCCTTCCATCTTATGCAGTTTCACAGCAACTGGACCATGCCATCGAGCACAGTATACAGTTTCAAAGTGTCCCGTGCCAACTTTATTTACAATATTCAATTCGTCATAAGGTATGTCTCAGTAGTATGATGAGTGTCTGGTCCCATATCACTTTCGGATTTGCATTCATTAATAATTTGGTCGATTGTTGTGACGGACGATGCAGAAAAACTGCCGCCCATATTGTTTCTTCTATAAACTTCAGCCCACGTAATAAATGGAGAGTTTATCGGGTTAACATTGAGCCATGTTCTGGAAAACTTTAGAACTATGTCAACTTAAGATGGTATTGTCGATCGCTTTTCGTTCGCCATTCCCGAATAGGATAGTAATGTTTCCATCCATCCATATCCTCCTCACATAAGAGTCTAATGGAGCTTTCCACTCACATTTTATGTGACATCGCTTACAGCAATCCTCACATTTTATTCCAACCTCCTTGTATTTAGTTGGATCGATTTCTTCGTATTATTTTATATCTTATCTCATTTTGTGTCCTTTGGTAAGCTTTAGTTTTGCTAAGCAAGAGCACATCTGGGGCTTGGTCTTTAAGCAACCTAATCAGTGCGGATTTTCGTTCGAACCTAATCAGTAACTTGGCATTGACTGCTAAAACCTTCAGGGCTTGCCCCGCCATTTACCTACTCATTGCGACCGAAGATGCGTTCGTGCCGGCGGTATAGGTTAAATTTGCCATACTCGCGTAGCCTTTTTCCTGTATTTAACGTAAAAGCTGAGCCATCTGACCCTGAATCGAGAGCATGTCAGTCACATGATCCGGTGCTCTAGGAGCTGGAGCCTGCGAAACAACCTTCTTGACTTCTACAAATTTGAGCTCATCGCACTGTTTCTTCGTAAGCGGTGTTTTTGTTGTAGTTGCTTTTGTTGTTGATGGTTTCCTTGTAGCTGCTATTTAGTCAGCTTTGGTTTGTTTGCAAAACTGTGGTTGCAGTTGCGGATGTTTATGAGTTTGAGTTTGGGGTCGTTGCTGTTGTTGCTGTTTAGAGCTCTATAGCCCTTGGTGTCCCTTCTCCCTTTTCGCCATTTGCTCAGGTTCAGTGTATATTATTTATAGTATTTAATAACACCTTCTTTATGGTGGAAAAGCTCTATCATCTGTGTACAGACAAAGGTGTATACTTTTAAAAAAAACGACATTTCCTTGTGATATATTGAAGAAATGGTGGTTTCTGAAACGAAACTGTTTAATTGTGCTCTTCTAATATATCATAGGTAACTGTTGTACTTTTTTTCTCCGTTCTGTATAAAAACGTGTTCAGAAATGAGTTAGCTTTAAGAAAACTTGGTATTTCGTGGGCGTTGTTTGCCCAGCATTTAATGATAATGTTTTTTGATAACACACGCTATGTCTTATATGGCTAATGTTTGCAATTTAACATTATCGTCTTGCCAGATAATCGATTCGGATCGATGTCCACTGAAAGGAAATTCTCCTAAGTACTCCTTCTTAAAGATTTTAACATCAACAAGGCCATGCCGTCGAGCAAAGTATACAGGTCCAAAGCCTTCGTTCCAACTTTCTTTACAAAATTCAATTCGTCATAAGGTAAAGAGACTGATTCTGGTCCCATATTACTTTTAGGGTTGTTATCCTAAATTTGGTCGGGAGTTTTGGTCGGGTGTTTTGATGATGCAGAAAAATGTCGCCAATGTTATTTCTTCTATAAACTTCAACCAACATAATAAATTGAGAATTTATCTGCTTTAAAGAAATTCATTACTGGAAAAACTATGCCAACTTAAGATGGTATTTTCCGCCGCTTTTACGTTTGGCATTCCCAAATGTTTCTTTAGGGCTTTCTGACATATTTCGTCTTTTATTGGAATGCGTATCGAAACTTGTTGCACAGTCCTCAATATTTGTTAAAATACAATAACAAAATAAAAAATAAAAGAATTGTTTTTGTTTTATTTTAATTACCCTTCTAGAGATGGCAAATCGCTATGTTGATGGTTACTGGGACTTCGATTTGCCAAGCAATTTCTCCTTCTTGTTGATGTCTTACCGTAGTTTAGGCAATGTTCTGATAGTAGTTGGCTGTGAATCTTAACGGTGTGGAAACGATGTCGACAAGTTTCTCGTTCTGGGATGTGGTGATACAGAATATGACCAACCAATATTAGGTGGTAGTTCATAATCGTTAAGGGTCTTTCAGCCCCTACTATGGTTGTTATAACCGACATATCGTTTTGCTTTTGATAAAATCTTTGTTTGTGATTGTAAGCTTTTGTGGCCTCTATAAATCTAGGAGATTCAGCATTTTATTTTTTTTATTTGCTCTTGGATAACACTCACGATTTTTCAGTCATTTTTTTCTTCGAGCAATATTTGAAGCATCACAATAACCACAAGGGCTGGGGTGTGTTTCCTGATTACTAGTATGGTGACCACTTCTACTTCTAAGTGTTAAGATCTCAAGAATGCACTTGTTGCAAGATCTAATATTATTAATACTTATCTTGTAAAAAGTATATTACAAAATCAATTAATTTAAGTTAAATAGATTACGGCATCATCATATATAGCAAAGCTGCAAAATCATCTATCCAAATGTGTAAAGCAAAGTGCAGGGTCGATGCTTTCCACACAGGGCCAATAAAAAACATTTTGTTCGAGGCGGGTCTACCAACTTTCGAAGAGCGAAGAGAAGCAGTTACCACGATACTATACTCGAAAGTCGCTTTTCCAAAGAAACCAAAATTATTAGAGGAGGGGAAACACAATTTTTTATCATATCATTAAAAAGTGCAATCAAAAAACTTAGCTCTCTCGGTTAGTACATAAATATGTGTAGGTTTTATTGTACCCAGTTAATTGATGATTTCGTAGAACAAGCGTATCTCCCACTTTCGAGCGTCAGGTTCAGAATCATAGTTAATTGATGATCTCCCACTTTCGAATGTAAGGTTCCGACCCATAGGACCCGTCGATCGAGCCGGAATTAAATGTCTAGCAATGAATGGGCTTATTCTAGATTTGTGGGTGAGTGGATGACGGTTCCTGAGTTTTATAGAAAATCTTACGCAAAACGTTTGTATGAAAGTGTGTAAAGTGCTCTCTGTGCACATGGAGGTGGCATTAACTAGGTTTGTGGCCATAACACAGACACCCCAAATTCTCATGGCGCGATTTTTTGAAATTCGAATACCTTATTCATATTTTCATCATCTAAGTACTCCTTCCATCTTATGCAGTTTCACAGCAACTGGACCATGCCATCGAGCACAGTATGCAGTTCCAAAGTGTCCCGTGCCAACTTTATTTACAATATTCAATTCGTCATAAGGTATGCCTCAGTAGTATGATGAGTGTCTGGTCCCATATCACTTTCGGATTTGCATTCATTAATAATTTGGTCGATTGTTGTGACGGACGATGCAGAAAAACTGCCGCCCATATTGTTTCTTCTATAAACTTCAGCCAACGTAATAAATGGAGAGTTTATCGGGTTAACATTGAGCCATGTTCTGGAAAACTTTAGAACTATGTCAACTTAAGATGGTATTGTCGATCGCTTTTCGTTCGCCATTCCCGAATAGGATAGTAATGTTTCCATCCATCCATATCCTCCTCACATAAGAGTCTAATGGAGCTTTCCACTCACATTTTATGTGACATCGCTTACAGCAATCCTCACATTTTATTCCAACCTCCTTGTATTTAGTTGGATCGATTTCTTCGTATTATTTTATATCTTATCTCATTTTGTGTCCTTTGGTAAGCTTTAGTTTTGCTAAGCAAGAGCACATCTGGGGCTTGGTCTTTAAGCAACCTAATCAGTGCGGATTTTCGTTCGAACCTAATCAGTAACTTGGCATTGACTGCTAGAACCTTCAGGGCTTGCCCCGCCATTTACCTACCCATTGCGACCGAAGATGCGTTCGTGCCGGCGGTATAGGTTAAATTTGCCATACTCGCGTAGCCTTTTTCCTGTATTTAACGTAAAAGCTGAGCCATCTGACCCTGAATCGAGAGCATGTCAGTCACATGATCCAGTGCTCTAGGAGCTGGAGCCTGTGAAACAACCTTCTTGACTTCTACAAATTTGAGCTCATCGCACTGTTTCTTCGTAAGCGGTGTTTTTGTTGTAGTTGCTTTTGTTGTTGATGGTTTCCTTGTAGCTGCTATTTAGTCAGCTTTGGTTTGTTTGCAAAACTGTGGTTGCAGTTGCGGATGTTTATGAGTTTGAGTTTGGGGTCGTTGCTGTTGTTGCTGTTTAGAGCTCTATAGCTCTTGGTGTCCCTTCTCCCTTTTCGCCATTTGCTCAGGTTCAGTGTATATTATTTATAGTATTTAATAACACCTTCTTTATGGTGGAAAAGCTCTATCATCTATGTACAGACAAAGGTGTATACTTTTAAAAAAAACGACATTTCCTTGTGATATATTGAAGAAATGGTGGTTTCTGAAACGAAACTGTTTAATTGTGCTCTTCTAATATATCATAGGTAACTGTTGTACTTTTTTTCTCCGTTCTGTATAAAAACGTGTTCAGAAATGAGTTAGCTTTAAGAAAACTTGGTATTTCGTGGGCGTTGTTTGCCCAGCATTTAATGACAATGTTTTTTGATAACACACGCTATGTCTTATATGGCTAATGTTTGCAATTTAACATTATCGTCTTGCCAGATAATCGATTCGGATCGATGTCCACTGAAAGGAAATTCTCCTAAGTACTCCTTCTTAAAGATTTTAACATCAACAAGGCCATGCCGTCGAGCAAAGTATACAGGTCCAAATCCTTCGTTCCAACTTTCTTTACAAAATTCAATTCGTCATAAGGTAAAGAGACTGATTCTGGTCCCATATTACTTTTAGGGTTGTTATCCTAAATTTGGTCGGGAGTTTTGGTCGGGTGTTTTGATGATGCAGAAAAATGTCGCCAATGTTATTTCTTCTATAAACTTCAACCAACATAATAAATTGAGAATTTATCTGCTTTAAAGAAATTCATTACTGGAAAAACTATGCCAACTTAAGATGGTATTTTCCGCCGCTTTTACGTTTGGCATTCCCAAATGTTTCTTTAGGGCTTTCTGACATATTTCGTCTTTTATTGGAATGCGTATCGAAACTTGTTGCACAGTCCTCAATATTTGTTAAAATACAATAACAAAATAAAAAATAAAAGAATTGTTTTTGTTTTATTTTAATTACCCTTCTAGAGATGGCAAATCGCTATGTTGATGGTTACTGGGACTTCGATTTGCCAAGCAATTTCTCCTTCTTGTTGATGTCTTACCGTAGTTTAGGCAATGTTCTGATAGTAGTTGGCTGTGAATCTTAACGGTGTGGAAACGATGTCGACAAGTTTCTCGTTCTGGGATGTGGTGATACAGAATATGACCAACCAATATTAGGTGGTAGTTCATAATCGTTAAGGGTCTTTCAGCCCCTACTATGGTTGTTATAACCGACATATCGTTTTGCTTTTGATAAAATCTTTGTTTGTGATTGTAAGCTTTTGTGGCCTCTATAAATCTAGGAG
Source organism: Volucella zonaria (assembly GCA_963966105.1). Lineage (NCBI taxonomy): Eukaryota > Metazoa > Arthropoda > Insecta > Diptera > Syrphidae > Volucella > Volucella zonaria. Next base: position 1,146,938 of record OZ014536.1, on the reverse strand, counting down.
ATTCAGCATTTTATTTTTTTTATTTGCTCTTGGATAACACTCACGATTTTTCAGTCATTTTTTTCTTCGAGCAATATTTGAAGCATCACAATAACCACAAGGGCTGGGGTGTGTTTCCTGATTACTAGTATGGTGACCACTTCTACTTCTAAGTGTTAAGATCTCAAGAAAGCACTTGTTGCAAGATCTAATATTATTAATACTTATCTTGTAAAAAGTATATTACAAAATCAATTATTTTAAGTTAAATAGATTACGGCATCATCATATATAGCAAAGCTGCAAAATCATCTATCCAAATGTGTAAAGCAAAGTGCAGGGTCGATGCTTTCCACACAGGGCCAATAAAAAACATTTTGTTCGAGGCGGGTCTACCAACTTTCGAAGAGCGAAGAGAAGCAGTTACCACGATACTATACTCGAAAGTCGCTTTTCCAAAGAAACCAAAATTATTAGAGGAGGGGAAACACAATTTTTTATCATATCATTAAAAAGTGCAATCAAAAAACTTAGCTCTCTCGGTTAGTACATAAATATGTGTAGGTTTTATTGTACCCAGTTAATTGATGATTTCGTAGAACAAGCGTATCTCCCACTTTCGAGCGTCAGGTTCAGAATCATAGTTAATTGATGATCTCCCACTTTCGAATGTAAGGTTCCGACCCATAGGACCCGTCGATCGAGCCGGAATTAAATGTCTAGCAATGAATGGGCTTATTCTAGATTTGTGGGTGAGTGGATGACGGTTCCTGAGTTTTATAGAAAATCTTACGCAAAACGTTTGTATGAAAGTGTGTAAAGTGCTCTCTGTGCACATGGAGGTGGCATTAACTAGGTTTGTGGCCATAACACAGACACCCCAAATTCTCATGGCGCGATTTTTTGAAATTCGAATACCTTATTCATATTTTCATCATCTAAGTACTCCTTCCATCTTATGCAGTTTCACAGCAACTGGACCATGCCATCGAGCACAGTATGCAGTTCCAAAGTGTCCCGTGCCAACTTTATTTACAATATTCAATTCGTCATAAGGTATGTCTCAGTAGTATGATGAGTGTCTGGTCCCATATCACTTTCGGATTTGCATTCATTAATAATTTGGTCGATTGTTGTGACGGACGATGCAGAAAAACTGCCGCCCATATTGTTTCTTCTATAAACTTCAGCCAACGTAATAAATGGAGAGTTTATCGGGTTAACATTGAGCCATGTTCTGGAAAACTTTAGAACTATGTCAACTTAAGATGGTATTGTCGATCGCTTTTCGTTCGCCATTCCCGAATAGGATAGTAATGTTTCCATCCATCCATATCCTCCTCACATAAGAGTCTAATGGAGCTTTCCACTCACATTTTATGTGACATCGCTTACAGCAATCCTCACATTTTATTCCAACCTCCTTGTATTTAGTTGGATCGATTTCTTCGTATTATTTTATATCTTATCTCATTTTGTGTCCTTTGGTAAGCTTTAGTTTTGCTAAGCAAGAGCACATCTGGGGCTTGGTCTTTAAGCAACCTAATCAGTGCGGATTTTCGTTCGAACCTAATCAGTAACTTGGCATTGACTGCTAGAACCTTCAGGGCTTGCCCCGCCATTTACCTACCCATTGCGACCGAAGATGCGTTCGTGCCGGCGGTATAGGTTAAATTTGCCATACTCGCGTAGCCTTTTTCCTGTATTTAACGTAAAAGCTGAGCCATCTGACCCTGAATCGAGAGCATGTCAGTCACATGATCCAGTGCTCTAGGAGCTGGAGCCTGTGAAACAACCTTCTTGACTTCTACAAATTTGAGCTCATCGCACTGTTTCTTCGTAAGCGGTGTTTTTGTTGTAGTTGCTTTTGTTGTTGATGGTTTCCTTGTAGCTGCTATTTAGTCAGCTTTGGTTTGTTTGCAAAACTGTGGTTGCAGTTGCGGATGTTTATGAGTTTGAGTTTGGGGTCGTTGCTGTTGTTGCTGTTTAGAGCTCTATAGCTCTTGGTGTCCCTTCTCCCTTTTCGCCATTTGCTCAGGTTCAGTGTATATTATTTATAGTATTTAATAACACCTTCTTTATGGTGGAAAAGCTCTATCATCTGTGTACAGACAAAGGTGTATACTTTTAAAAAAAACGACATTTCCTTGTGATATATTGAAGAAATGGTGGTTTCTGAAACGAAACTGTTTAATTGTGCTCTTCTAATATATCATAGGTAACTGTTGTACTTTTTTTCTCCGTTCTGTATAAAAACGTGTTCAGAAATGAGTTAGCTTTAAGAAAACTTGGTATTTCGTGGGCGTTGTTTGCCCAGCATTTAATGACAATGTTTTTTGATAACACACGCTATGTCTTATATGGCTAATGTTTGCAATTTAACATTATCGTCTTGCCAGATAATCGATTCGGATCGATGTCCACTGAAAGGAAATTCTCCTAAGTACTCCTTCTTAAAGATTTTAACATCAACAAGGCCATGCCGTCGAGCAAAGTATACAGGTCCAAAGCCTTCGTTCCAACTTTCTTTACAAAATTCAATTCGTCATAAGGTAAAGAGACTGATTCTGGTCCCATATTACTTTTAGGGTTGTTATCCTAAATTTGGTCGGGAGTTTTGGTCGGGTGTTTTGATGATGCAGAAAAATGTCGCCAATGTTATTTCTTCTATAAACTTCAACCAACATAATAAATTGAGAATTTATCTGCTTTAAAGAAATTCATTACTGGAAAATATGCCAACTTAAGATGGTATTTTCCGCCGCTTTTACGTTTGGCATTCCCAAATGTTTCTTTAGGGCTTTCTGACATATTTCGTCTTTTATTGGAATGCGTATCGAAACTTGTTGCACAGTCCTCAATATTTGTTAAAATACAATAACAAAATAAAAAATAAAAGAATTGTTTTTGTTTTATTTTAATTACCCTTCTAGAGATGGCAAATCGCTATGTTGATGGTTACTGGGACTTCGATTTGCCAAGCAATTTCTCCTTCTTGTTGATGTCTTACCGTAGTTTAGGCAATGTTCTGATAGTAGTTGGCTGTGAATCTTAACGGTGTGGAAACGATGTCGACAAGTTTCTCGTTCTGGGATGTGGTGATACAGAATATGACCAACCAATATTAGGTGGTAGTTCATAATCGTTAAGGGTCTTTCAGCCCCTACTATGGTTGTTATAACCGACATATCGTTTTGCTTTTGATAAAATCTTTGTTTGTGATTGTAAGCTTTTGTGGCCTCTATAAATCTAGGAGATTCAGCATTTTATTTTTTTTATTTGCTCTTGGATAACACTCACGATTTTTCAGTCATTTTTTTCTTCGAGCAATATTTGAAGCATCACAATAACCACAAGGGCTGGGGTGTGTTTCCTGATTACTAGTATGTTCACCACTTCTACTTCTAAGTGTTAAGATCTCAAGAAAGCACTTGTTGCAAGATCTAATATTATTAATACTTATCTTGTAAAAAGTATATTACAAAATCAATTATTTTAAGTTAAATAGATTACGGCATCATCATATATAGCAAAGCTGCAAAATCATCTATCCAAATGTGTAAAGCTAAGTGCAGGGTCGATGCTTTCCACACAGGGCCAATGAAAAACATTTTGTTCGAGGCGGGTCTACCAACTTTCGAAGAGCGAAGAGAAGCAGTTACCACGATACTATACTCGAAAGTCGCTTTTCCAAAGAAACCAAAATTATTAGAGGAGGGGAAACACAATTTTTTATCATATCATTAAAAAGTGCAATCAAAAAACTTAGCTCTCTCGGTTAGTACATAAATATGTGTAGGTTTTATTGTACCCAGTTAATTGATGATTTCGTAGAACAAGCGTATCTCCCACTTTCGAGCGTCAGGTTCAGAATCATAGTTAATTGATGATCTCCCACTTTCGAATGTAAGGTTCCGACCCATAGGACCCGTCGATCGAGCCGGAATTAAATGTCTAGCAATGAATGGACTTATTCTAGATTTGTGGGTGAGTGGATGACGGTTCCTGAGTTTTATAGAAAATCTTACGCAAAACGTTTGTATGAAAGTGTGTAAAGTGCTCTCTGTGCACATGGAGGTGGCATTAACTAGGTTTGTGGCCATAACACAGACACCCCAAATTCTCATGGCGCGATTTTTTGAAATTCGAATACCTTATTCATATTTTCATCATCTAAGTACTCCTTCCATCTTATGCAGTTTCACAGCAACTGGACCATGCCATCGAGCACAGTATGCAGTTCCAAAGTGTCCCGTGCCAACTTTATTTACAATATTCAATTCGTCATAAGGTATGCCTCAGTAGTATGATGAGTGTCTGGTCCCATATCACTTTCGGATTTGCATTCATTAATAATTTGGTCGATTGTTGTGACGGACGATGCAGAAAAACTGCCGCCCATATTGTTTCTTCTATAAACTTCAGCCAACGTAATAAATGGAGAGTTTATCGGGTTAACATTGAGCCATGTTCTGGAAAACTTTAGAACTATGTCAACTTAAGATGGTATTGTCGATCGCTTTTCGTTCGCCATTCCCGAATAGGATAGTAATGTTTCCATCCATCCATATCCTCCTCACATAAGAGTCTAATGGAGCTTTCCACTCACATTTTATGTGACATCGCTTACAGCAATCCTCACATTTTATTCCAACCTCCTTGTATTTAGTTGGATCGATTTCTTCGTATTATTTTATATCTTATCTCATTTTGTGTCCTTTGGTAAGCTTTAGTTTTGCTAAGCAAGAGCACATCTGGGGCTTGGTCTTTAAGCAACCTAATCAGTGCGGATTTTCGTTCGAACCTAATCAGTAACTTGGCATTGACTGCTAGAACCTTCAGGGCTTGCCCCGCCATTTACCTACCCATTGCGACCGAAGATGCGTTCGTGCCGGCGGTATAGGTTAAATTTGCCATACTCGCGTAGCCTTTTTCCTGTATTTAACGTAAAAGCTGAGCCATCTGACCCTGAATCGAGAGCATGTCAGTCACATGATCCAGTGCTCTAGGAGCTGGAGCCTGTGAAACAACCTTCTTGACTTCTACAAATTTGAGCTCATCGCACTGTTTCTTCGTAAGCGGTGTTTTTGTTGTAGTTGCTTTTGTTGTTGATGGTTTCCTTGTAGCTGCTATTTAGTCAGCTTTGGTTTGTTTGCAAAACTGTTGTTGCAGTTGCGGATGTTTATGAGTTTGAGTTTGGGGTCGTTGCTGTTGTTGCTGTTTAGAGCTCTATAGCTCTTGGTGTCCCTTCTCCCTTTTCGCCATTTACTCAGGTTCAGTGTATATTATTTATAGTATTTAATAACACCTTCTTTATGGTGGAAAAGCTCTATCATCTGTGTACAGACAAAGGTGTATACTTTTAAAAAAAACGACATTTCCTTGTGATATATTGAAGAAATGGTGGTTTCTGAAACGAAACTGTTTAATTGTGCTCTTCTAATATATCATAGGTAACTGTTGTACTTTTTTTCTCCGTTCTGTATAAAAACGTGTTCAGAAATGAGTTAGCTTTAAGAAAACTTGGTATTTCGTGGGCGTTGTTTGCCCAGCATTTAATGATAATGTTTTTTGATAACACACGCTATGTCTTATATGGCTAATGTTTGCAATTTAACATTATCGTCTTGCCAGATAATCGATTCGGATCGATGTCCACTGAAAGGAAATTCTCCTAAGTACTCCTTCTTAAAGATTTTAACATCAACAAGGCCATGCCGTCGAGCAAAGTATACAGGTCCAAAGCCTTCGTTCCAACTTTATTTACAAAATTCAATTCGTCATAAGGTAAAGAGACTGATTCTGGTCCCATATTACTTTTAGGGTTGTTATCCTAAATTTGGTCGGGAGTTTTGATGATGCAGAAAAATGTCGCCAATGTTGTTTCTTCTATAAACTTCAACCAACATAATAAATTGAGAATTTATCTGCTTAAAAGAAATTCATTACTGGAAAAACTATGCCAACTTAAGATGGTATTTTCCGCCGCTTTTACGTTTGGCATTCCCAAATGTTTCTTTAGGGCTTTCTGACATATTTCGTCTTTTATTGGAATGCGTATCGAAACTTGTTGCACAGTCCTCAATATTTGTTAAAATACAATAACAAAATAAAAAATAAAAGCATTGTTTTTGTTTTATTTTAATTACCCTTCTAGAGATGGCAAATCGCTATGTTGATGGTTACTGGGACTTCGATTTGCCAAGCAATTTCTCCTTCTTGTTGATGTCTTACCGTAGTTTAGGCAATGTTCTGATAGTAGGTGGCTGTGAATCTTAACGGTGTGGAAACGATGTCGACAAGTTTCTCGTTCTGGGATGTGGTGATACAGAATATGACCAACCAATATTAGGTGGTAGTTCATAATCGTTAAGGGTCTTTCAGCCCCTACTATGGTTGTTATAACCGACATATCGTTTTGCTTTTGATAAAATCTTTGTTTGTGATTGTAAGCTTTTGTGGCCTCTATAAATCTAGGAGATTCCGCATTTTATTTTTTTTATTTGCTCTTGGATAACACTCACGATTTTTCAGTCATTTTTTCCTTCGATCAATATTTGAAGCATCACAATAACCACAAGGGCTGGGGTGTGTTTCCTGATTACTAGTATGTTCACCACTTCTACTTCTAAGTGTTAAGATCTCAAGAAAGCACTTGTTGCAAGATCTAATATTATTAATACTTATCTTGTAAAAAGTATATTACAAAATCAATTATTTTAAGTTAAATAGATTACGGCATCATCATATATAGCAAAGCTGCAAAATCATCTATCCAAATGTGTAAAGCTAAGTGCAGGGTCGATGCTTTCCACACAGGGCCAATGAAAAACATTTTGTTCGAGGCGGGTCTACCAACTTTCGAAGAGCGAAGAGAAGCAGTTACCACGATACTATACTCGAAAGTCGCTTTTCCAAAGAAACCAAAATTATTAGAGGAGGGGAAACACATTTTTTTATCATATCATTAAAAAGTGCAATCAAAAAATTTAGCTCTCTCGGTTAGTACATAAATATGTGTAGGTTTTATTGTACCCAGTTAATTGATGATTTCGTAGAACAAGCGTATCTCCCACTTTCGAGCGTCAGGTTCAGAATCATAGTTAATTGATGATCTCCCACTTTCGAATGTAAGGTTCCGACCCATAGGACCCGTCGATCGAGCCGGAATTAAATGTCTAGCAATGAATGGACTTATTCTGGATTTGTGGGTGAGTGGATGAAGGTTCCTGAGTTTTATACAAAATCTTACGCAAAACGTTTGTATGAAAGTGTGTAAAGTGCTCTCTGTGCACATGGAGGTGGCATTAACTAGGTTTGTGGCCATAACACAGACACCCCAAATTCTCATGGCGCGATTTTTTGAAATTCGAATACCTTATTCATATTTTCATCATCTAAGTACTCCTTCCATCTTATGCAGTTTCACAGCAACTGGACCATGCCATCGAGCACAGTATGCAGTTCCAAAGTGTCCCGTGCCAACTTTATTTACAATATTCAATTCGTCATAAGGTATGTCTCAGTAGTATGATGAGTGTCTGGTCCCATATCACTTTCGGATTTGCATTCATTAATAATTTGGTCGATTGTTGTGACGAACGATGCAGAAAAACTGCGCCCATATTGTTTCTTCTATAAACTTCAGCCAACGTAATGAATGGAGAGTTTATCGGGTTAACATTGAGTCATGTTCTGGAAAACTTTAGAACTATGTCAACTTAAGATGGTATGGTCGATCGCTTTTCGCTCGCCATTCCCGAATAGGGATAGTAATGTTTCCATCCATCCATATCCTCCTCACATAAGAGTCTAATGGAGCTTTCCACTCACATTTTATGTGACATCGCTAACAGCAATCCTCACATTTTATTCCAACCTCCTTGTATTTAGTTGGGTCGATTTCTTCGTATTATTTTATATCTTATCTCATTTTGTGTCCTTTGGTAAGCTTTAGTTTTGCTAAGCAAGAGCACATCTGGGGCTTGGTCTTTAAGCAACCTAATCAGTGCGGATTTTCGTTCGAACCTAATTCAGTAACTTGGCATTGACTGCTAGAAACCTTCAGGGCTAGCCCCGCCATTTACGTACCCATTGCGACCGAAGATGCGTTCGTGCCGGCGGTATAGGTTTAAATTTGCCATACTCGCGTAGCCTTTTTCCTGTATTTAACGTAAAAGCTGAGCCATCTGACCCTGAATCGAGAGCATGTCAGTCACATGATCCGGTGCTCTAGGAGCTGGAGCCTGCGAAACAACCTTCTTGACTTCTACAAATTTGAGCTCATCGCACTGTTTCTTCGTAAGCGGTGTTTTTGTTGTAGTTGCTTTTGTTGTTGATGGTTTCCTTGTAGCTGCTATTTAGTCAGCTTTGGTTTGTTTGCAAAACTGTTGTTGCAGTTGCGGATGTTTATGAGTTTGAGTTTGGGGTCGTTGCTGTTATTGCTGTTTAGAGCTCTATAGCTCTTGGTGTCCCTTCTCCCTTTTCGCCATTTACTCAGGTTCAGTGGTATATTATTTATAGTATTTAATAACACCTTCTTTATGGTGGAAAAGCTCTATCATCTGTGTACAGACAAAGGTGTATACTTTTAAAAAAAACGACATTTCCTTGTGATATATTGAAGAAATGGTGGTTTCTGAAACGAAACTGTTTAATTGTGCTCTTCTAATATATCATAGGTAACTGTTGTACTTTTTTTTCTCCGTTCTGTATAAAAACGTGTTCAGAAATGAGTTAGCTTTAAGAAAACTTGGTATTTCGTGGGCGTTGTTTGCCCAGCATTTAATGATATGTTTTTTGATAACACACGCTATGTCTTATATGGCTAATGTTTGCAATTTAACATTACCGTCTTGCCAGATCATCGATTCGGATCGATGTCCACTGAAAGGAAATTCTCCTAAGTACTCCTTCTTAAAGATTTTAACATCAACAAGGCCATGCCGTCGAGCAAAGTATCCACGTCCAAAGCCTTCGTTCCAACTTTATTTACAAAATTCAATTCGTCATAAGGTAAAGAGACTGATTCTGGTCCCATATTACTTTTTAGGGTTGTTATCCTAAATTGGGTCGGGAGTTTTGATGATGCAGAAAAATGTCGCCAATGTTGTTTCTTCTATAAACTTCAACCAACATAATAAATTGAGAATTTATCTGCTTAAAAGAAATTCATTACTGGAAAAACTATGCCAACTTAAGATGGTATTTTCCGCCGCTTTTACGTTTGGCATTCCCAAATGTTTCTTTAGGGCTTTCTGACATATTTCGTCTTTTATTGGAATGCGTATCGAAACTTGTTGCACAGTCCTCAATATTTGTTAAAATACAATAACAAAATAAAAAATAAAAGAATTGTTTTTGTTTTATTTTAATTACCCTTCTAGAGATGGCAAATCGCTATGTTGATGGTTACTGGGACTTCGATTTGTCAAGCAATTTCTCCTTCTTGTTGAAGTCTACGGCAATGTTCTGATAGTAGGTGGCTGTGAATCTTAACGGTGTGGAAACGATGTCGACAAGTTTCTCGTTCTGGGATGTGGTGATACAGAATATGACCAACCAATATTAGGTGGTAGTTCATAATCGTTAAGTGTCTTTCAGCCCCTACTATGGTTGTTATAACCGACATATCGTTTTGCTTTTGATAAAATCTTTGTTTGTGATTGTAAGCTTTTGTGGCCTCTATAAATCTAGGAGATTCCGCATTTTATTTTTTTTATTTGCTCTTGGATAACACTCACGATTTTTCAGTCATTTTTTTCTTCGAGCAATATTTGAAGCATCACAATAACCACAAGGGCTGGGGTGTGTTTCCTGATTACTAGTATGTTCACCACTTCTACTTCTAAGTGTTAAGATCTCAAGAAAGCACTTGTTGCAAGATCTAATATTATTAATACTTACTTATCTTGTAAAAAGTATATTACAAAATCAATTATTTTAAGTTAAATAGATTACGGCATCATCATATATAGCAAAGCTGCAAACTCATCTATCCAAATGTGTAAAGCAAAGTGCAGGGTCGATGCTTTCCACACAGGGCCAATAAAAAACATTTTGTTCGAGGCGGGTCTACCAACTTTCGAAGAGCGAAGAGAAGCAGTTACCACGATACTATACTCGAAAGTCGCTTTTCCACAGAACTCAATAATCGATAAAGAAGCAAACCTTACGCTGGAACGTACACAAGTAAAGAAGTTTCCATCAGCCATTTTTAACATCATTAAATACAACTTTATCCATTCATATACCCTAGACCCACAATGGCTTATACACCCAGACTCTTTTATAATGGATCTAACATATACATAACTAGAGAAAACATCTATTCTTTTTCGGCGACGCAATTATGGCCAAGAGATTTCTCACTAATAGAAAAAAGGCTTGACCAATTTGCCAAAGAATATTATTTTACTCCTCGCGGTAAAACGAAAAATCCTGGTGGTAAGCCTTGGGATAAATATGTAAACCAAAGAGCACACGGTCAGTTAAATTAAGTGACATATCCCATTGTTGAAATTTCAATTACGGATATTTATGAACCAATATTACTTGCTTTAAAAGTTCCTCTCTCGCAGGTTTGAAGAAAGTTTTACTTTTTTTTTTTAGGTTTTAAAAAAATTTTAATTTTTATATGTACTCACGTTTCTATGCGTATGTATTCAAATAAATTTTAACGGAAAGCTGTTTGTTATACACAATCTGATGCGCGGACAAATTATTTTTCATACAAAAATTAGAATAGAATTATTTTCTGTATAAATTTATTTAAATGTTTTTATATTTTTATTTAATTATGATTTTATTCAAATAAAAATCAGTCTCACAAAAACTTCACCAGTATTATTATTATTATTATTATTATTATTTTTTATTTTTTTTAAATACCAGCGTACGTGCAGGATACTAACATTCTTTATTTTTCCTGTGTAAGTATTTGGTACAGCCACAGAATAGTTGTTTTCTATTTTTCCAGTTAATAAAAAAAAAATCGTAAGAGAGAATAAGTATAATTAAATTTTCTATTCGTGGCAGTGAAATAGAATATGATAAATCTCCACACTTTGCGTACTTTGCTCTTTACTCTTTATGTTGTACTTTATCAAAAAATAATGTCCTTATTTCGTTTATTATAATTAAAAAAAAATTTTGGGAAAAAATGTCTTGTATCATTGTTCGTAAAATATACAAGTATGCATATCTCCCTTTCTTTTTAAGAATTATTCTTCCACGCTGGCAACAACATTTTCATCAATCATACTCTTTGAGACTCCTTCCGAACAGGTGGAAAACAGCATTTGTCCAGGCCGTCCAATATGCAAATGTTGATAAACCGCCACCTCATGAAAAATCTCGAAACAGGAATATTTCTCAATGACGGTTTTTATAGCAGCAGGTCGCCTTGTGATTTTATGGCGGGTCTTATTGAAAACTTGCAGCCAAAGCGAAAGCAATATAGCTGCACTTGATATTTTACAGAGTTTGACATCAGGCGCTTTCGTCGAAAATGCGGGCATTTGGGATCGGTGAATTTGTTCTTGAAAGAATGACCTTTTGGAACAATCTATTCAAGTTGTCTGGGAAGGAAGCGAAAGCAATATAGCTGCACTTGATATTTTACAGAGTTTGACATCAGGCGCTTTCGTCGAAAATGCGGGCATTTGGGATCGGTGAATTTGTTCTTGAAAGAATGACCTTTTGGAACAATCTATTCAAGTTGTCTGGGAAGGTTTCAAGTCTGATATTCGTAAAATAAATGCAGGTGTTCAACAGGGCTCCATTCTGTGTCCAACACTATTTTTAGTTTTCATCAATTCTCCAAAATATTTAACATCAATAAATATGTAAATTCCAGAAAATATATAGTAAATACTTTTATTTTATTTGTATTTTACATTAATAAACATGTATACTACGTCTATAAACATTTAAACAATTATGGAATATAATAATGTCCCTCATCCATTGTCGATCTCCTGTCATCATTCACAGCTCCTGTTTCTTTATTATCTTTAGATTTACTGCCAAAATAAATTGGTTCACAACACCGTCAACATAGTAGGTGATATGGTAGAATTCACCTCCCCATTGTCCCTGATACAGGAGGGTATGCCTCCTCCCGTATAGGGTCATCCAAAATCAAAAATCAGCGCTGGACTCCATAGAATGGGTGGATTCTGAAATGGTGAAATAAAATTATATCAAGTCAAACTTAAAACTTTGTGTATACCCTGATCTGTAGTGGGAGACCCCTTCTTATGGACGCCAGACGATGTAAATTCATTTTCTAAAAAGAAACCAAAATTATTAGAGGAGGGGAAACACAATTTTTTATCATATCATTAAAAAGTGCAATCAAAAAACTTAGCTCTATCGGTTAGTACATAAATATGTGTAGGTTTTATTGTACCCAGTTAATTGATGATTTCGTAGAACAAGCGTATCTCCCACTTTCGAGCGTAAGGTTCAGACTCATAGTTAATTGATGATCTCTCACTTTCGAATGTAAGGTTCCGACCCATAGGACCCGTCGATCGAGCCGGAATTAAATGTCTAGCAATGAATGGACTTATTCTAGATTTGTGGGTGAGCGGATGAAGGTTCCTGAGTTTTATAGAAAATTTGTATGAAAGTGCGCGATTTTTTGAAATTCGAATACCTTATTCATATTTTCATCATCTAAGTACTCCTTCCATCTTATGCAGTTTCACAGCAACTGGACCATGCCATCGAGCACAGTATACAGTTCCAAAGTGTCCCGTGCCAACTTTATTTACAATATTCAATTCGTCATAAGGTATGTCTCAGTAGTATGATGAGTGTCTGGTCCCATATCACTTTCGGATTTGCATTCACTAATAATTTGGTCGATTGTTGTGACGGACGATGCATTGTTTCTTCTATAAACTTCAGCCAACGTAATAAATGGAGAGTTTATCGGGTTAACATTGAGTCATGTTCTGGAAAACTTTAGAACTATGTCAACTTAAGATGGTATTGTCGATCGCTTTTCGTTCGCCATTCCCGAATATGATAGTAATGTTTCCATCCATCCATATCCTCCTCACATAAGAGTCTAATGGAGCTTTCCACTCACATTTTATGTGACATCGCTAACAGCAATCCTCACATTTTATTCTAACCTCCTTGTATTTAGTTGGGTCGATTTCTTCGTATTATTTTATATCTTATCTCATTTTGTGTCCTTTGGTAAGCTTTAGTTTTGCTAAGCAAGAGCACATCTAGGGCTTGGTCTTTAAGCAACCTAATCAGTGCGGATTTTCGTTCGAACCTAATCAGTAACTTGGCATTGACTGCTAGAACCTTCAGGGCTAGCCCCGCCATTTACGTACCCATTGCGACCGAAGATGCGTTCGTGCCGGCGGTATAGGTTAAATTTGCCATACTCGCGTAGCCTTTTTCCTGTATTTAACGTAAAAGCTGAGCCATCTGACCCTGAATCGAGAGCATGTCAGTCACATTATCCGGTGCTCTAGGAGCTGCAGCCTGCGAAACAACCTTCTTGACTTCTACAAATTTGAGCTCATCGCACTGTTTCTTCGTAAGCGGTGTTTTTGTTGTAGTTGCTTTTGTTGTTGATGGTTTCCTTGTAGCTGCTATTTAGTCAGCTTTGGTTTGTTTGCAAAACTGTTGTTGCAGTTGCGGATGTTTATGAGTTTGAGTTTGGGGTCGTTGCTGTTGTTGCTGTTTAGAGCTCTATAGCTTTTGGTGTCCCTTCTCCCTTTTCGCCATTTGCTCAGGTTCAGTGTATATTATTTATAGTATTTAATAACACCTTCTCTATGGTGGAAAAGCTCTATCATCTGTGTACAGACAAAGGTGCATACTTTTAAAAAAAACGACATTTCCTTGTGATATATTGAAGAAATGGTGGTTTCTGAAACGAAAGTGTTTAATTGTGCTCTTCTAATATATCATAGGTAACTGTTGTACTTCTTTTCTCCGTTCTGTATAAAAACGTGTTCAGAAATGAGTTAGCTTTAAGAAAACTTGGTATTTCGTGGGCGTTGTTTGCCCAGCATTTAATGATAATGTTTTTTGATAACACACGCTATGTCTTATATGGCTAATGTTTGCAATTTAACATTACCGTCTTGCCAGATAATTGATTCGGATCGATGTCCACTGAAAGGAAATTCTCCTAAGTACTCCTTCTTAAAGATTTTAACATCAACAAGGCCATGCCGTCGAGCAAAGTATACAGGTCCAAAGCCTTCGTTCCAACTTTATTTACAAAATTCAATTCGTCATAAGATAAAGAGACTGATTCTGGTCCCATATTACTTTTAGGGCTGTTATCTTAAATTTGGTCGGGGGTTTTGATGGATGATGCAGAAAAATGTCACCAATATTGTTTCTTCTATGAACTTAAGCCAATGTAATAAATGGAGAATTTTTTTATGGTTAAAACAAGATTCAGTGCAGGAAAAACTGTGTCGACTTAAGATGGTATTGTCCACCGATTTTACGTTTGTCCTTCCCAAATACGATGATAATGTTTCTTTAGGGCTTTCTGACATATTTCGTATTTTATTGCAATGCGTATTGAAATATATTGCATTGTGCTCAAAATTTGATGCTTGAGATGCTTGAAACACGCAGACCCATATCCTCCTTACATAACTGTCTAGTGGAGCTTTCGGCTCAAATTTTATGTGACATTGGTAACCGCAATTCTTACATTTTTGCCCAATGTCCATTTTTTTATTGCCAAAATCATAGGATTTTTGTAATTGAAATTTTTTTATGAAACGATGTGGAGTGAATTTATGTGGCAACGACCTTTAACCTCTATCAACATTCTAACAATCATGTTTTTTTTCTATAACCGGTATATATTGCACATAGTTGTTTGGAATATAGAACTGTGCCTCTTAGAATGTTTAAATTTAATGTTATTTATTAAAAAAAAATTATTTTTTCCCCTTGATATGCATTACAATTACAACTAAAAAACAATATTTTCTTACACTGCCTTAAATACTAATCCACTTACTCCAAACGTTCATCTAGCGATGAAGTGTTCCCACAGGTGTCATCAGGTTACGTGACGGAATGTGCATGTTTGCATAGGTTTCGCATGATCCGGATGCTCGTGTCGATGGTCGGATCTTCCAGTACAGTGGAATTGGTCATTTGAGGAGAATGAGAACTTCTGATGTTGGAAGTTGAATTTTTTGTATACCCTTAATTTCGAGGCCCTCGTTCGAGTTAGGAATACATGTGGAATTACTTATGTCTATAATATTATTCCTATTACAAATTATATTTCTATTTACGGTCTTACAATTATCATTTATTCCACACAATCTAAATTTTTTGCAAAATGTATATTATTCATTTTGTTGCCAAATTTGACGGCTTTTAAAAAATAGACATTACAAGTTTCAAAACTAACAGTAGGTAAGCATATAATATAGACAATGTTTTTGCCGTCTGCTGCTATTTTAACATCTGCGAGTTTTAAAGCTTCGTCTATATTGATAAAAGGAGCATTTAGTGTTACACACAATTTACAATTTTTACTTCCGCCCAATGGATCGAATACGCAATATTTATAATTTCTTCTTTTATTAATTTAAGCTTATACATTACTTTTAGTACAATATCGTTCCTATTTATATCTGTTTTTTTAACAATTTTTATTATTTTGTTAGTCATTTCAGTGATTTCGCTTATTTTTTCTATTGTTATTTGATTTATAATAGTTTGCCTGTTGTTATTTCGAAGTACGTTATTCATTTCCAGACGATTCCTAGAAAGTCCAATGATCTTTCACTTCGCTTGTGCAGTTTAAGCCGCGCCAAGTGATTTTTGATCTACTGGATTTCGTGGGATAGAAGGGGATAAAGAGGTTGGCTGTAACTGGAATTTAAATTTAGAACTTCTTCCAACTTGTTTACTAAATTCTGGTGGGCTTCTAAATCAATAAGGTGTATAACTTTGAATTGACCATTCTGTTTTCTCGCGGTTCCGTTTTCAATCTTAATTAACTGCAAATTCGAATAATCCAGGATTTTGGTGGTGGCAGCACAGGCTGCAACCCCTCCGGAAAAAGGGGTTTAATTTTTTTTAAGTGACTTGTGGACAGTTGTGCCTGACTGTGTTAAGATTGTGGTAGACCTATTTGCAGCTACTATAGGGTCCGCCATCTAATGTTTTTTTTTCAACTAGTGCTTATTTCGTGAATGGTAACACTTAGCTCATGTCTGATTTGACAGATAATTAGTTTTATCCTTCCGCTGAACGAATATGGTTGTGTATACGCTTCGCTAAGTGGGCCTGCGATCGACTTAGAGAAAATGCCGATTTTGCCAAAAAAATCATCTTTTCAGATGAAGCTCATTCTGATCTTGACGGGTACAAGCAAAATTGTCGCATTTGGGGCACAGAAAACCCGCACGCATACATTGAAAAGCCGATACACCCAAAACGAGTCACTGTTTGGTGCGGATTTTGGTCCAGAGGCATAATTGGGCCATTTTTCTTCGAAAATGAGCAAGGAATGGCCGTTACAGTCAATGGCGATGGTTATCGGGCCATGTTGATCGAATTTTTGTTCACAAAAATTGAAGAGGAGGATATTGGCAACATTTGGTTTCAACAGGACGGCGCTACGTGCCACACAGCCGAAGCTACACTAGATGTTTTGCGAACTGTTTTTGAAGATCGCATTATCAGCCGCTGAGCTGATGTCGTTTGGCCACGCGGAACTGCGATCTGACACCGTTGGACTATTATTTGTGGGGTGCCGTAAAAGATAAGTGTTATGCCGACAAGCCAGAGACAATTGACGCTTTAAAGGACAATATTCGTGAAGCCATTGGTGAAATACAGCTGCACACAATCGGTAATGTGCTTAAAAATTGGACCGATCGTGTAGGCTACTGCATGGCCAGCCGATACAGCCATTTGAATGAAATTATTTTCCATTATTAACCGGAAGGATTGTACTTTCAAATAAAAAAAGAAATTTGAGAAAATATTCAGTAGTTTTTTTTTATAGCATTTTCAAAAAAAAAAAACATTTTTGGCGGAACCTGTAACGACGTGTTAATTTTGAAACTTTTCGCCTATTTTGCTTAACATAAATGACTTGACCGGGGGTGTAGTCTTTTATCGGTTACTCTTCGTGAGAAAAATGCTTATATGGGCTTCATTTCTGTAGTGGAGTGAATGGTGTGGGGTGGTTCATTGAAATATGGTTTTCCGGTTCTTTTTCGAAGAAATAAAAATTTTTCTTTTATCCCAAGTCAAAACCACTCAAAAAAAATTCAAGGGAAATGTGTCAATTTACGAGCAACATGTTGCCCATAATAGATAGAATAGTCGATCTGCGAAGACAGTCTTCAATTATACCAATTGACAAAAATTTAGTACACGACATAGAGTACTTAAGCTCATGCACAAGTTTCCCGCTCGCCTCTTCTTTTGTATCATCTCGAACTTCTTTATTGCCAACTTTGAGCGGGTGACTAGTTTTTATTAAGTTAAAAAAAAAGACACAAACAAAAAAAAAAATAAACGTGAAAAAGTACGAATCTATATTGAGATATAAAAAAGGAAAAAAAACACAAAATAAAGGTGAAATCGTAATACTTTAGTTGGATCTAACCAAATTTTAATCGTGAGTCTTCTAAACAGAATACTGCGGATGGCATTTGGAAGAAAGCATGAGTTACGTCTTCATCGCCATTACAAAACATGCGGGGCCAGATACAGTAACGTAGCTCCTTGTGATAACAGCCACTAATCTTTCCTGGTAACTTTATGCTACCTAAATAAAAACAAGAAAGAAAAAAACCAAACTTCAGTGAATTTTCCTACTCATACATGACATCAACAATTTGCCAAGGAACAACAATTCAATTAAAATACTAAAGATATTTAAGTGTTAAAAAAAAATCCGTATTAACCCTAAAGTTTACAAATAGAAAAAAGATTAAAATAACAAAACATAAATAAATTACTTAAAGTAACATACAATTTTTTTTTATATATGTACGAGGGCGGGTCAATAAGTACGTGACTTTTGGATTAAAACACAGATTTTTTGATAAAAAAATAATTTTATTTTTCAACGTAGTCTCGTTTGAGCTCTATACACTTTATCCAACGCTTCTCCAATTTTTTTATCCCTTCCAAAAAAAATGATTTGTCGAGGTCCTCAAAATAGGCCTTTGTTTGCGAGATGACTTCATCATTGGAGTCAAATCTTTTTCCACCAAGCCATTTCTTCAGGTTTGGGAACAAGAAGTAGTCGCTCGGAGCCAAATCTGGAGAATAGGGTGGATGAGGGAGCAATTCATAGCCCAATTCATGGATTTTTGCCATGGCAACTGCACATGTGTGCACCCTTGCATTGTCTTGGTGGAAAAGAACTTTTTTCTTGGCCAAATGAGGTCGTTTTTTTTTCAAATCGTCATTGAATCGGTCCAATAAGTTGGCATAATATTCCCCATTGATTGTTCTTCCCTTTTGAAGGTAGTCAATGTGGATTATCCCGCGTGCATCCCAAAAAACAGTCGCCATAACTTTATTGGCTGACAAACCCACCTTGGCCTTCTTTGGCGCCGATTCACCCTTAGAAACCCACTGTTTTGACTGTTGTTTGTTCTCTGGTGTGTTGTGATGGATCCATGTTTCGTCCACGGTTACAAAACGGCGCAAAAACTCCTCCATATTGCGATTAAACAACGCCAAACCTTCCTGTGAAGTTGTTACACGATTGCGTTTGTGGTCGACTGTGAGCAAACGCGGCACCCATCTTGCGGAAAGCTTTCTCATGTCCAAGTGATCATTCAAAATTGAAACCACTGAGCCATGCGAGATCCCTACGGCTTCCACAATCTCTCGCACTTTCAATCTTCGGTCGGCCAACACCATATCGTGAATTTTTTCGATTGTTTCGGGTGTAGAGACCTCAACTGGGCGTCCAGGACGTTCGGCATCTTCAGTGCTTGTACGGCCACAACGAAATTCAGTAAACCACTTTTTTACCATTGAAATCGATGGTGCAGAGTCCCCATAGTATTTATCAAGCTTAGCCTTCGTCTCGGTAATGGTTTTTTTTCGCAAGAAATAATGCTTAATAAGCACACGAAATTCACTTTTTTCCATTTTCTCCTCAAATTAGTGAGTAGTCTGATAAAAATAGCTGTCAAACACAAACTAACTGACGCAGCAAGTTTAAACCTTGACAGGAGTCAACTGACAGATGCCTGTTGACAGGAGCAGTGTTGCTGTTTCAGTAAAGAGGTCAGAAATTCAAAAAGTCACGGACTTATTGAGCCACCCTCGTACCTAAGCAAATATTTTAATGAGATAGAGGGATTTGTGCACAAACAACACTGCAGAAAGCAACATTAGAACCATGAGTACCATTTTAATCCACTCTTTGGCTTTTGAGACTTTACGTTACAACTAATTACACAATAATTTGCTTTCACATACATACATATAATATATATTTTTTACATTTAATACTATATTTGACATATAACCTAATTAACTTACAACCTAAATCCGGATATCAATATAATATAATGTACTTAAATGAAGTGTCTATAAATCGAAACCTTTTACTCGTAAATCATGTGATGTCACTTATACCTAAATACATTTACGTTTGATACATACATAGATGTACATACATACATATATAATGGTTTAAATACTAAGTTTTGTTGAGATGTGTTACTGATCAGTGTTCAAGGGAATTTTGTAGGGGTTATCTTAGTAAAATTTGAGAACAGGATAGTCATGGTATAGACTAAGTGCTGTGGGAGGGATTCTCTTGGTGTTAAGTCATCGATGACACCGCCCTGACGTTTTAAGTTCATACCATTCTCTTATAATTTTAACCTTCGCAACTTCATTCATTTACAATAGACCTACTACATACATATGTATTGGGTCTACAAGTAAGTTTCCAGCGTTTGTCAGAGATGGCGCCACCAGTGGATCCCGGGCAGTAATGTCAGACCCCATGTGTTTTATTTGTAGGTTTTGTATCTGTCAACAACTTTGCAGCGTTATATTTGAGCAGTTCTATCGGTGTCGTACATTTTATCGATCAAAATCATGGCAAGATTCCAGCCAAATTTGCGGGAAGCGCTGCTTTTATTCTTTAATATGAAGAAAAGTGCGGCTGAGGCCTATCGTTTGCTTTCGGAAACTTATGGGGCGGAATGTATTGGTAAATCGACGTGCCGCGAGTGGTTCAAACGGTTAAAAAGTGGTGATTTTGGAGTTGAAGACAAAGATCGCCCCGGAAAGCCGAAAAGTTTTGTAGACGAGGAATTGGACGCTTTACTGGATGAGGATCCGTGTCAGATTCAAGAAGAACTTGCTGCATCATTGGGCGTCACGCAACAAGCCGTTTTCCTGCGCCTAAAGGCATTGACATTCATTCAAAAGGTTGGAAACTGAACTGAACTGAATAAGGTCATGCACTGCATATGGTGGGATCAAAAGGGTGTCGTATACTACGAACTGCTCCCGAGTGGTGAAACCATTATATCGAACCCAACTAATTCGTTTGAAGCGGGCATTAAAAGAAAAACGGCCAGAATATGAGACCAGGCATGAGTCCGTCATTTTTCATCACGACAACGATCGGCCACATGTTGTGGTTTCGGTGAAAAACTATTTGGTAAATAGTGGATGGGAAATTCTGCCTCACCCGCCTTACAGTCCAGACTTGGCACCATCTGAATACCACTTGTTTCGTTCGATGCAGAACGCTCTTCCGGGAATACGCTTCAGCTCAGTAGAGGAAATCAAAAATTGGCTCGATACGTTCTTGGGCTCGAAAGACGAGAAATTTTTTTGGTCCGGAATTCATAAATTGCCAGAAAGATGGGGGAAAGTTGTAACTTCCGATGGACGATACTTTGAATAAAGCATTGTAACTATGTTTTCATAATAAAACTTCAAATTTTGGAAAAAAACGCTTGAAACTTACTTGTAGACCCAATATGTGTGTACATACGAGTATGTTTATGCCTCAGGTATGCGGGGAAAATTACCTTATATTCTCTCATTTCTACTTAGTTTCAAACCTATAACACTTTTGGCATGAAATTATTTTTTTTGTAATAAAGAAAAGTAAGCAGCAAGTACCTCCCCACGGTAGAGCTGATGGCCGCGCAACCGAAAGTATGCCAACCCGCTGCTTTCAGGTAAACGAGTTTAACGACTTACCAATTTAACTCACCCTTAAATTGCGAAGTTAAATTGGCACATTCTAGAAGTTCCGTAAAGGGTCGATGGAGACCTTCCATTTTCAGACATCTCATAATTTCAATGAGTGTCGAGTGGAAACGCCAAATTTTGCCGTTAACCGTACTTGAATAAGGGGTGTTTTGAAAACTTTAATTTTGAGTTAGTCTTCCAGCATGAAATTTATTGAAACGGAGCTAAATGATTTCTCATTATCAATTACTAGCATTTCTGGTAGGCCGAAGGAAAACAGGATTTCTCTGAAGGGCCGGCGAACATCTCCTATCGCCTTCGTTTTGAAAATACGCACTTGCGCATACTTTGTTAGCTTATCTATGGAAGTAAGAACCAACTGGTTTTCCGTAGAGAAAATATCTAAATGCGCGATTTGTCCTGGATACTGAGGTATTGGGGTAGGTTTAATTGCTAGTTTACTCGGGTGACAGTCGTACTTATTTTCATTACAGACTGAGCATTTCTTATTTACCTTTCTGATTTTAGTGGTCCTTGCCGGGAAGTTAGAGTGTTTCAAAATGTGTGCTTTGTTTTCGCGGTCGTTACGGTGGGCTCGTTTATGTGTATTGGCGATTATTTCCTCCTGTTCCGATTCATTGGTTATGTCGCGTACCTGAAGCTGGATGAATCTTACCTTGTAACTACCGAAGTTGGTGGGATAAATTTCCTGTATCATTCCCATGGCATGTTCATCGGTTTTTATCGCGTTGATGAGGGAGGGATTACGAATATTTTTTAAGATTATTTTAGGTTTTTCCTTGTTATACTCGGGTTCAATAATTCTATGACGATGGTAAGTGGGAAAGATTATGACGAACTCGTGGTTAGGGGTTGGACCGATTTGGAAAATTATTTGATTTTTAAAAACGTTAATATGCACTTCAACGCTGATAATTTCCTTTTCATTGGCTGCGTAATTCTCTTCAGTTGGACTAAGTGTTCGAGAGATAAACGTTATCGGCTTCTCCTCCTGTGATAAAACTGTCCCAATGGCGTAGTTGGACGCGTCCGTTGTCAGTTCGAAAGGTTTCATAAAGTTCGGATACGTAAAGATGAGATCTTTGGCAAAGAGAGAGTTTTTTATTTTGTTGAAGGAATTTATTGCGGAAGGGTCAAGAAAAATTTGTGTTTTGCAGGAATGGGTTTTGGACGCACGTCCATCCTCCCCTCTTAAAAGGCCTATCAGGGGTTTCGGGAGCTTTGCTTAGTCTGTGACAGAGCGACGATAATAGCCAGATAGACCAAGAAAGGATCGCTGTATTTCAGTGTTTGAGGTATGGGAAAGTTTAGTATTGTTTAGATCATTGCAGGGTTGGTTTTAGTTCCATCTGATGAAATAATAAAGCCTAAAAATTCTACTGCCTGCTCGAAAAAGTGACATTTATCAAGCTGAACCTTCATGTTAGCGTCATTGAGTGTTCTAAAAACTACCTCTATGCGCTGGGAGTGTTCAGTTCTTAAGACTATCATTGAACTGGATGGCATGGCTGGTATGCTGAATTGGTAACAGGAAGAATTTAAAGCTTTCGTCGTTAAGCCCGAAAAGATTGATCAAAGCATGCTGAGATATTTTGATATATCCAGCTATGGATTTAGCGGAAAAGGATTGTTCGTTATTAAGAGGTTTTGGGACAAGAGAAGACATAATTTTTTGATGAACTGGTATCAACTAGAAATTTAAGAATATCGCCACTCTTCGTTTTGCACTCAAAATAAGGCAAATAAGGTTTAGCCTAAAATATTTATATCGCAATTTTCCAATTCCGAGGTTGTTTGTTCGTTCGAGTAAGATGGCTCGTCCGCATCTCTAGGGTATTCATCTGGAACTTGTTTAGTTTTCCATAGTGTACACAAGGTTGTTCTTGACTTTCGACAATATGGTAGTTTGGTTGTTGTCTTCCTGTTTGATTGCCTTGCGGTATCTGTGCTCCTTCTCTACTTGCATTATTATGGTATTTCTGACGATTTTGGCAATGAACATCTTTAGCCTGGGCACTGCGTCCTTGTGTTAAAGGTTCTTGTTTTACTGCAACAGGTTAATATTGTCTTGACGACTGGGGATTTTGATTGTATGTAGGGTTATGTTGATTTTGCGAATAATTAGGGTGACTGTTCTGCTGAGGTTAGTTTGCACGACAGGTTGTTGGCCGAATGTTTGTCGATTAAAATGGGGATGCGCTGGTGCAACGTTTTATCTCTGAAAGTTGTTGGTCGAATTCTGGGGCTAAGGTTTTCTGGCTACCGAGCTGAAATTCTGATTCTCTAATTTGAGGCCGAGATGTAATGCCTGCGCAAATATCCTTTAAAACCCCTTATGAAGGTGTCCAAAGCTTTACCCCTGTATGTTTGGATGGGCAGATACATGAATCCGTTGCTAATATCCATGCATGCTAGTTTGTTTAAAATAAGAGAATGGTGAGAGTAGACTTCATGATAGAAATGTTGAATTGTTTTGAGTCCTTGATGAAGAGATGTCAGTTGGTATCTAAGGTGCCTATATCGCGCTTATCTGCGAAGTAGAGAGCAAGACAACTCGAAATGCTCCCCCAGTTGAGCGGCGTATTGTAAAACTCTAAAGCAGTGTCTGCTTGTCCAACTATTTTATTTCTTATGACATTTAAAATGCCATAAACGTCATTTCAGTATATGTCATTCATTTGAATAATTTGTTTTCACTCAAATGTGTGGAACTTTGTGCCTGAAAAAGTGTTTTTGCGGGGAGTTCTTCTTCATTACTTTAATATGAAGAAAACTGCTGCCGAAAGTCATCGTATTTTGGTGGAAGTTTATGGTGAACATGCGCTAGCTGAGCGAACGTGCCAAATGTTGTTTGCACGATTTAAAAGTGGTGATTTTGGCTTGGAAGACGATGAACGTCCTGGGCAGCCAAAAAAGTTTGAAGATGAAGAACTGGAAGCATTACTCTATGAAGATTGTTGCCAAACACAAGAAGAGCTTGTAGAATCTTTGCGTGTCACTCAAGCAGCCATTTCAAAACGTTTAAAAGCAGCTGGATATATTCAAAAGCAAGGAAATTGGGTTCCACATGAACTCAAGCCGTGAGACCTCGAAAGGCGGTTTTGCATGTCCGAAATGCTGCTGGAACGCCACAAAAGGAAGTCATTTTTGTATCGGATTGTTACTGGTGATGAAAAATGGATCCATTACGACAACCTCAAGCGCAGGAAATCATATGTGAAACCCGGACAACCAGCCAACCGGCAAAGCCGAATATCCATGGCGCGATTGTAATGCTCTGTATTTGGTGGGATTAGATGGGTGTGCTGTATTATGAGCTGCTAAAACTGGGTGAAACCATCAATGGACACCGCTACCGAACACAATTAATCCGTTTGAAGAGAGCAGTGGCCGAAAGACGCCCGGAATATGCGACCAGACACGAGGCAATAATTTTCCATCATGACAACGCTCGGCCCCACGTTGCTATTCCGGTTAAGAACTATTTCGAAAACAGTGGATTGGAAGTCTAACCCCACCCGCCTTATAGCCCAGACCTTGCCCCTTCTGATTACCATTTGTTCCGGTCGATGCAGAACGCCCTCAACGAAATACGGTTCACATCAGAGCAGAATATCGAAAATTGGCTTGATTCATTCTTGGCTGCCAAGCCGGCGCAGTTCTTTTGGGATAGGATCCACAAATTGCCAGAAAGATGGGAAAAAGTCATAGCTTCAGATTGGCAATACTTTGAATAATACTATTGTATTTTGAAAAAAAAAACCGCGCGAATTAAGTTATATACCCAATTACAATAAAAAAAAATAATAATAAAATAAATATACAAAATTCCTGATAACAGAAATCAGTTTCAGTAAAATTAAAGAAGTATAAGGAAACTAGATATATATATTTTTCGATGTATTTATAAAGAACTATTTTTATTTCCTTTTAATTTTATAAAGAATATAAAATATTCTCTTTTTCTTTAAAAAAAATCATTTTGATCTTGAATTTAATCACACAAGTTACTGTATTTTTATCTATTCAAAAATACGTTTTGGAACTGTTAAAGAATGTAATATATTCTCTTTTTCTTTTAAAAAATATTATTTTGTTTTTGAATTTAACCACACGAGTTACTGTATTTTTATCAATTCAAAAATACTGTTTTGTAGCTGTTCCATTTTGTAAATTTTTTCTTAAACAATAAAGTGCAATAATACCAACAAAAAAAATTATTATAATAGTCAACTCCTTATAAAAAATATATCGCTATCTTATTCAGCGACTCCATTGCAGCTCGGGTTGCTAAACTGCGTTGGTCGGGTAGTCCGGATAGCTTGTAACGACCTTATGTTTTGCTCAAAGGTTTTTCACATTGCACTCGCGAATGTTCAGCTATGGGCTATTCCGGCGCCTTTAAATCGTTCACTACTACGGGATCGCGATGGTACAAAGTAGGCGAGAGGTACGACGATATTTACAATATTCAATTCGTCGTAAGGTATGTCTCAGTAGTATGAAGAGAGCAAGTCTGGTCCTATATCACTTTCAGAGCTCCGTTAAATTAAAATTTATTTGACTGTTGTGATGGACGGTGCAGGAAAACTGTTGCCAATGTTTTTTCTTCTTTAAACTTCGGCCAACGTAATAAAAGGAGGGTTTGTAAGGTTAACAGATGTGGCGTGCATCCATTTAAATGTGTTTTAAAGCCTCTTGACAACAAAGAACTTAGTACGTCACTTTTCCAGCAACATGTTGCTTAGAATATGCAAAAGCGTTGACATGTAAACGCAGTCTCCATTGAACTTAGATTTTAGTACAGAAAATGGAGTATTTAAGCCAAGCCCTGTGTGCTTACGCTCTTTTCTAATTCAGTGCTAGTCTTATCACCACGGATCGAACATAAGATCGTAAGTGTTGGATTGAGAGTGCTTCTCGATTTTTTTTCCTTAAACATATTCTTTTTTAGAAGTATATACCATACTTCGTATCGTTTCGTATCACATATAGAAAGTGCTCAGAAAATAAAATAAATCAAAATCTGTGGTGAAGAACTCAATCAGGTAAAAATGTGAATCCCCTTAATCACAAAATTAATAAGATTTCGTTATTTCTTTAGAAAACTGCGGATGGCTATTGGTAAAGCAATTCATGGGGTACATTTGTGTCACATCAGGATACAGTTACCTAGCGGCCGTAAATAACGGAACATATAGACCAAGCTTTACCAAGGCATCCGCAGACTTTTAGTGACCTAGTGGATTTTTTATAACCTACATACAAAAAAAAAACAGAAAGGAACGTACCTAACTTACTATATCACATCGAAACTATCAGACATACATATATACGGAGTTACATACATCGATACGGAAAAATAGTGTTATTTAATATTCAAACGGCGTATCAAAATATAAAAGACCCAAGTCCAGCTGTAAAACCACTCGAATTAAGTCATACATACATATGTACGAGTATGTGCACCTAGCATGTTCTAATGTAAAATTCATCTGGATCAAGTGATCAAATCAAAAATCAATTCAGTGTATCCATAGTGCTAAGTACCTCCTATATTGTTTCTTATTACCAATAATTACGATTCAATCGATTTATAAAATACTAGCTACGTCAATTTAATCTTCCAAGTTGTATAACCTTTTTGTATCACCTATCTATTCACGTGACCTGTTTAAAACTTAACCTAGATTAACGTAACCAAACTTGTCTTAAGAACGTACTATCCTAAATTCATTATTAAAATTATCTACTTCTACTTAATATACTTTGATTTGAAATGTTAGAAAAACAAAAACTTAAGAAAAACCTATAAAATTGTTTAACGTAAAGATTACTTTATTGTATTTAATCTTAAGGCCTAAGAATAGATTTAAATATTGAGTAACTAATTACACAATCAACCAATGAAAGCAGAAAGCAGGGATTTGTGCACAAATTTCGACGCTGCAATTACCATCGAGATCAAAAACCGTGAGTACCAATTTGGTTTACAAAAATTTATTCTTTGGCTTTTAAAAAAATGTATATTGTAACTTGTAACTTACTTATACATATATTCTACTTATATCTAAATTATTACCTACATTCATTTGTACTATATATTCTAACTTCCGTATTACTCAATCTTATTTAAACTCGACACATGTACAAACGTACATGCACATACCTATCAAATTAAGCGTATCGTATGTATTTTTACCAAGTTGATCTGAAATCTCATATGAATTACATTATTTGAAATACAATGCTTATAGTTTCCGTGTAATCATGCATTAATCTTTCTTTTTTTGTTGAAACGTGCAATATGATTTGTGCTCAAGAAGAAGGAGAATCTCTTGGATTTATCCTGCGAGATCCCAAGGTGAAAATGACAGCTCGTTCTTACAGGCCTAGTCTGTAGGCCAGCTTTCTCCGCATGTCAATACACCGACGACATAATTAAGACAAGATACCAGTAGTTTACATTACCTCTTTAGCACTTTCACTCCATCCAAGTTTTAAACCATATTTGACAATAGCCTTATTACGCACATCCAAAACGTGCGATATCCTTTGGTATGCAAGGAACAAAGTCCTCTTTCTATCTTCCCTTCACCTTCACCCATAGGTGACAATGTTTACCCCTCTTGGCATGATTTTTTTTGTAGGCCAACAAGCAGCAAGTACCCCCCTCCGACGAGCTAATTGCCGTGCATCCGCAAGCATGCCAACCGCTGCTTTCAAGTGAGAACTCTTTCATCTTATCTCACCCTGGCGGGTTACTACTATTAACTACGTAGGTAACCCTAGCATACTACTACAAAATGGTGCCCAACGTGGGGCACGAAGTAAAGAGACACAAATCTGATGTCCTTACAAGATCGCCCTAAAATGTGGTCCAGAGATACCAAGTCGCGAACCTTCGTTCTTGATATCCGGAATTACGAGAACATCCTTCGTACCACACCACTTATTTCAAGTTTTCTTGCGGAAGCTTCTATAACGTTCATATGTTTTCTATAAGATACTTTTTAGGTATTTGAAAGACAACAATTAACTGAAGAAACAGCAAAGTTAAAGTTTCGATTGTTGGCAAAAACACTTTCGATATTTTAGAGGTTCTTGATTTTCTGAGTCGTTGACGAATTCGCTCAATAGTCCAGAGATCAGAAACCGATTTTATTCCACATTGGAATAAGCTGTTCTTCAACTATGCATATCATTTTACCTTTCTCTATACTCACTCCTTTTCTTCTTTGACTTTTAAACTATTTCTTGTCAACCACAACTTCTTGAACACTGAAAAATCTTACGCACATCTCAACTCAGTCAATTATTTTTATTTCGAAACAAAATTTTAGTTATTCGTTTTCTTTCCTCTTCCCATATTAAATTTTGTTTAGTTTGCTTAAAAAAAAAAAAATAAATAATAATGAATCAAAGTAATCGAACTAGTGGAACTGTTCCTAAGCAGAAGAATAGATCCACTCGCTCACAGTCTCACCGTAATGCAGACACACCCCTTTTAAATATAACAAACAACTTCAAACCGGTTACCCACTCACCCCCTGGATCAACGCCATTGTCTCCTGATCGTCCTCTAAATTTTTCGAATTCCCAATTAGACAATAGTCCTAATGAAATCTTATCTCGTAACAGTCAAGCTCCGAATTTCGTTCCCACAACTCATACTGTTACCAATACTTCAACAACTGTCACTGTAACAAGTGTAGCGAACCCAATTGTTTCGTCACAGATTGACCAGCTATACAGTGGAAATGTTGTGAAAAATTTACCTCCTCGAACTCAGCAGGTGCATAATTTTCTTCATGTTGGACATGCAGACATGTCTAATTCAGCTAGCAACATTCCACCAGCTGATCCTCTTACACAGCAGTTCATTCTAGGTAGTGGAACCAAAACGAAACAGTTGGAAAAACCTATAAAACATGTTGTAAATGAAACACTTGAGAATTTGTTACCATCACTGATTAAAGATAACATTGAGAAAGCTATGCAACCACTGTTAAATGCTCGTTTAACTACAAATGAATCTATTCAGAATCCACCTTTGAACACTCAGTACATGCAACAGAACACGAATGATTTCTTACACAATATTCGATCAGCACAGGATGAATTATCAAACGCTCATTCTTACGTAAGCTTCAGAGCAAATGGACATTTGCCAAACGAAAGACTTAGTCACCCAAGGTCATTCGATGGATCAACATTTCGTCTAGACCGTTGGGGACTTAAATATGATGGATCTACAAAAACCATGTCCGTTGAAGATTTTGTCTTCAGAGTAGACATGTTGAAAAACAATTACAACTGCTCTTGGAGCGATGTTCTAATGAATTTTCATCATTTGCTAACTGGCGTTGCACAGGATTGGTACTGGCAATTTCTTCGAGGTAATCCTCGAGGTGATTGGCCAAATCTACGTAGTGCTTTAGTAAGGCAATTCCGGAATCATGAAAATGATTTCGAAATCATTAAACAAATAATGGACAGGCGACAATTACCTCGGGAGAACTTCGAAGACTTTTTCAGTGCAATAATGCAATTGAAAAGTCAACTGAGAACACCAATGAAAGACAAAGACCTCGTAGAGATATTCAGAACCAACATTAGTCCTAAGTTAATAAATCTTATTTATCCCATGAAGATCTACTCGCTTGACCACTTCAAGGATGAATGCAGAAAAACTGAACGGATGTTACAATCTCGATATGTAATGCAAAATAGAACTAATCTTTACCATTCCCTTCATGAGATTGTAAATCCTAATGACGAAGACACTTTTGCTGACAAAGAACCAGATATCTCAGTCATATCCAGTTTGAAAATCCGTGTCACAAATACAAGTACCCGAACGGGTAAAACTTTATCTCAGCGCCTGTCTACTTGTTTTAATTGCAAGCGGCAAGGGCATTTATTCACAGATTGTCCGTCACAAGTTAACAGACTTTTCTGTTATAAATGTGGTGCTGATGGAGTAACAGTAGTCAGCTGCGTTCAGTGTAATCCACAACTGGAAAACTTAGGAACGAGCGGGACAAAGTCTGGGGAGTCTCGTTCGACTCAGACTTACCCAGAGTAAAAATGATGGATGCATGTACGAATACAAACTTAAATTTGGATTATGAGACAACACCAATACATAATCAAAAATTTGTGAACCATACGTCAAGTAAAGACATAGAAAGCAAAAAGTATAATTTTCGAAATCTTTCATATGAGGAAAGGTTGAAGCAATACAATCAAGTTCGTTCAAAATTCATGAGAATTGAAGAACTTAAAACTGTGCAGGACTTAAATAAGTACTATAGAACCCGCTTACGTTTTAAAAAAACGGAAAATGTTCAAGCAAATCCTTTGCAACTCAATCCTCAACAGTGAGCACGATAGTCGGCCATATGCTACCGTTAAAATTAGTGATAAAGAAATGATCGGATTGCTAGACAGTGGAGCTAGTGTCTCATGCTTGGGAAAAGACTGCTTAGACGTTGTGAAACAACTAAAGATTCCAATCTTGAAGTTTTCTTCATTTGTAAAGACCGCAGATGGCAATCATCAGTCTATAGTGGGCCGAGTTAACATAGATATAGAATACAATGGCCAGCATGAAAAGCTAGACCTCTATTTAATTCCATCATTATCACAACCTCTTTATCTAGGCATCGACTTTTGGCAGAAGTTCAGTATTGCACCTCATATCGTTAGCGAGTTATCTGATGTATTGATTTCCGATAAAAATAAAAAAGAAGATGGTCGAAAAAAAATTTATCTTACCAACTCAGAGAGTGTTCAACTAGAACGGATAGTTTCGAAATTTCCCTCTTTCTCAGAACTAGGCTTAGGAAAAACATCTATCGAAACTCATGTGATTGATACTGGCAACGCTGAGCCGGTCAAGCAAAGGCATTTTCCGGTGTCGCCTGCAATCCAGGAGAAGATATACGCTGAATTAGATCGTATGCTTTCTTTGGGAGTGATTGAAGAGAGTTCCAGTTCTTGGAGCTCACCCATAATCCTGGTAAGGAAACCAGGAAAAAACCGCTTGTGCTTGGACTCTCGCAAACTGAACTCGCTTTCAAAGAAAGATGCGTATCCGCTTCCACATTATAGAGGGCATGCTAAGCCGCCTACAAGATACACGTTATATAAGTAGCGTGGATCTTAAAGACGCGTTCTGGCAGATTCCTCTAGAGGAAGCGTCGAGAGAGAAAACGGCATTCACTGTGCCAGGTAGGCCACTCTATCAATTTACCGTCATGCCTTTTGGGTTGTGTAACGCAGCTCAAAGGATGTGCCGGTTAATGGATAAAGTGATCCCTAGCGCACTGAGGGAACGTGTTTTCGTTTATCTTGATGATTTGCTGATCATCTCAAAGGATTTCAAAAGTCACCTGGAGATCCTTGAAAAAGTCGCGGATTGTCTCCGAAAATCAGGGTTAACGATCAATGTAGAAAAGTCATGCTTCTGTTTTCGAGAACTGAAATATTTAGGGTACATCATTGGAGATGGACACATCAAACCAGATCCAAATAAAGTGTCGGCTATAGAAGACTTTCCGGTGCCAACATCACAAAAGCAAGTTCGTCGTTTCATGGGCTTATGTGGCTGGTACCGTCGATTTATTAACAATTTTGCATCTATAGCTGGTCCACTAACAGATACTTTAAAGAATACCAATAAATTTTTGATGAGCCCCAATGCTCTTAACTCGTTTAACTCTCTAAAGACAGCTTTAGTTTCAGCGCCATTGCTTTCAAATCCAGATTTTTCGAAACCTTTTCTCATCCAATGCGACTCATCAAGTTATGGCATAGGAGCAGTCTTATTTCAATATGACGAAGAAAATAATGAAAAACCAATAGCATTCTTTTCGCAAAAACTCAATACCTGTCAACGCAACTATAGCGTGACAGAGCAAGAATGCTATGCGGCAGTACAAGCGGTAAAAAAATTTCGAGCATATGTAGAAGGTTCATCTTTCACCATCATAACAGACCACGCTAGCTTAAAATGGCTCATGAGCCTGAAAGACTTGAGTGGCAGGTTAACGAGGTGGTCCCTGAAGCTACAAGCCTTCACATTTGATATTCAGCATAGAAAAGGAGCTCAAAACGTGGTACCAGATGTACTATCCCGTGCTTTCGAAGAGCCTAGGGTAGAAGAATTGATCCACCCTTGTATTGATCTTGACTCCCCTGAATTTCAGTCACCAGAATACTTGCAACTGGTCGCAAAGTTTTCAGATAATCAAAACAGCTTTTCTGATTTAAAGCTAAGAAATGGTATAGTATATAAAAAATCATCTTGTTCTGACCGCGAGCTTGAATCTGAATTCCAGTGGAGACTCTGGGTACCGTCAAAACTTACGACATCCATCATAGAAAATTTTCACCAACCTCCAAACTGTTCACACGGAGGAATGACGAAAACGCTCGCCAAGATCAGAGACCTTTTCTATTGGCCTAAAATAGCAGTACAAATACGACAGTTCATCCGTGATTGCTCAATGTGTAAAGAAAATAAACCTTCCAATAGCACCTTACGGCCTCCGATGGGATCACGTCACGAAATCGATCGCCCATTTCAAAAATTATACATTGACTTTATGGGACCATATCCGAGAACAAAACGTGGTAATGCGTTTTACTTTGTAGTGCTTGATGGGTTTTCCAAGTATGTCTTACTAAAGGCAATGCGTAAAGCTAACACCAGCGCAGTAGTAGATTTCTTGAAGCATAGTGTTTTCCATCAGTATGGCGTGCCTGAATTTGTTCACAGCGACAATGGCAAACAATTTACTTCGAAAGAGTTTCAAATGTTTTTGCAACAATACGGATGTACTCATATCCGAAACGCTGTTTACTCTCCACAGGCAAATGCTTCGGAAAGAGTAAACCAATCCATTCTGTCATCCATTAGAAGTTATGTGAGCGAGGATCAGAAAGATTGGGATAATCATCTGTCCGAAATCCAACAAGCCTTGTGGACGTCAGTCCACCAATCTACGGGTACGACGCCTTATTATTGTCTGTATGGTCAGCATATGAGTACGCATGCAAGCACGTACAAGCTGCTGCGGAATTTGAAAGCATTAGGAGATGGAGAACTTCTTTGTTTAGCACCAAACGATAAACTTGCAATCATACGCGAGAAAATAAAAGGTCATAATAAAAGTGCTTATGATAGAAATGCTAAATCATACAACCTCAGAAGTTCCAACAGATCCTTCTGTCCTGGAGAGGTTGTGTTCAGAAGAAACTTCATTTTAAGTGACAAAGGAAAGCATATGAACTCAAAATTGTGGGCTAAATTTTTGAGATGTAGAATTGTTAAAGCGATAGGGACATCTATGTACGAGATAGAGGATTTGGATGGAAAAAGAGTTGGTGTTTACCACGCCAAAGATATTCGTAAATGACATCAGAACGAAGTTACCATAAATTCATTTCAGGGTCATGGGTCGACATCGGAAAAAAAGAATACTATCCACAAAAAAGAAAAAAGTTCACATTTCAATGTACAACGTTTTTCGTGTCTTTCGTACACACATAGTGCATCCAAAATTCACGACTTTGTGGCGTGCATCCATTTAAATGTGTTTTAAAGCCTCTTGACAACAAAGAACTTAGTACGTCACTTTTCCAGCAACATGTTGCTTAGAATATGCAAAAGCGTTGACATGTAAACGCAGTCTCCATTGAACTTAGATTTTAGTACAGAAAATGGAGTATTTAAGCCAAGCCCTGTGTGCTTGCGCTCTTTTCTAATTCAGTGCTAGTCTTATCACCACGGATCGAACATAAGATCGTAAGTGTTGGATTGAGAGTGCTTCTCGATTTTTTTTCCTTAAACATATTCTTTTTTAGAAGTATATACCATACTTCGTATCGTTTCGTATCACATATAGAAAGTGCTCAGAAAATAAAATAAATCAAAATCTGTGGTGAAGAACTCAATCAGGTAAAAATGTGAATCCCCTTAATCACAAAATTAATAAGATTTCGTTATTTCTTTAGAAAACTGCGGATGGCTATTGGTAAAGCAATTCATGGGGTACATTTGTGTCACATCAGGATACAGTTACCTAGCGGCCGTAAATAACGGAACATATAGACCAAGCTTTACCAAGGCATCCGCAGACTTTTAGTGACCTAGTGGATTTTTTATAACCTACATACAAAAAAAAAAAACAGAAAGGAACGTACCTAACCTACTATAGCACATCGAAACTATCAGACATACATATATACGGAGTTACATACATCGATACAGAAAAATAGTGTTATTTAATATTCAAACGGCGTATCAAAATATAAAAGACCCAAGTCCAGCTGTAAAACCACTCGAATTAAGTCATACATACATATGTACGAGTATGTGCACCTAGCATGTTCTAATGTAAAATTCATCTGGATCAAGTGATCAAATCAAAAATCAATTCAGTGTATCCATAGTGCTAAGTACCTCCTATATTGTTTCTTATTACCAATAATTACGATTCAATCGATTTATAAAAGACTAGCTACGTCAATTTAATCTTCCAAGTTGTATAACCTTTTTGTATCACCTATCTATTCACGTGACCTGTTTAAAACTTAACCTAGATTAACGTAACCAAACTTGTCTTAAGAACGTACTATCCTAAATTCATTATTAAAATTATCTACTTCTACTTAATATACTTTGATTTGAAATGTTAGAAAAACAAAAACTTAAGAAAAACCTATAAAATTGTTTAACGTAAAGATTACTTTATTGTATTTAATCTTAAGGCCTAAGAATAGATTTAAATATTGAGTAACTAATTACACAATCAACCAATGAAAGCAGAAAGCAGGGATTTGTGCACAAATTTCGACGCTGCAATTACCATCGAGATCAAAAACCGTGAGTACCAATTTGGTTTACAAAAATTTATTCTTTGGCTTTTAAAAAAATGTATATTGTAACTTGTAACTTACTTATATATATATTCTACTTATATCTAAATTATTACCTACATTCATTTGTACTATATATTCTAACTTCCGTATTACTCAATCTTATTTAAACTCGACACATGTACAAACGTACATGCACATACCTATCAAATTAAGCGTATCGTATGTATTTTTACCAAGTTGATCTGAAATCTCATATGAATTACATTATTTGAAATACAATGCTTATAGTTTCCGTGTAATCATGCATTAATCTTTCTTTTTTTGTTGAAACGTGCAATATGATTTGTGCTCAAGAAGAAGGAGAATCTCTTGGATTTATCCTGCGAGATCCCAAGGTGAAAATGACAGCTCGTTCTTACAGGCCTAGTCTGTAGGCCAGCTTTCTCCGCATGTCAATACACCGACGACATAATTAAGACAAGATACCAGTAGTTTACATTACCTCTTTAGCACTTTCACTCCATCCAAGTTTTAAACCATATTTGACAATAGCCTTATTACGCACATCCAAAACGTGCGATATCCTTTGGTATGCAAGGAACAAAGTCCTCTTTCTATCTTCCCTTCACCTTCACCCATAGGTGACAATGTTTACCCCTCTTGGCATGATTTTTTTTGTAGGCCAACAAGCAGCAAGTACCCCCCTCCGACGAGCTAATTGCCGTGCATCCGCAAGCATGCCAACCGCTGCTTTCAAGTGAGAACTCTTTCATCTTATCTCACCCTGGCGGGTTACTACTATTAACTACGTAGGTAACCCTAGCATACTACTACAAAATGGTGCCCAACGTGGGGCACGAAGTAAAGAGACACAAATCTGATGTCCTTACAAGATCGCCCTAAAATGTGGTCCAGAGATACCAAGTCGCGAACCTTCGTTCTTGATATCCGGAATTACGAGAACATCCTTCGTACCACACCACTTATTTCAAGTTTTCTTGCGGAAGCTTCTATAACGTTCATATGTTTTCTATAAGATACTTTTTAGGTATTTGAAAGACAACAATTAACTGAAGAAACAGCAAAGTTAAAGTTTCGATTGTTGGCAAAAACACTTTCGATATTTTAGAGGTTCTTGATTTTCTGAGTCGTTGACGAATTCGCTCAATAGTCCAGAGATCAGAAACCGATTTTATTCCACATTGGAATAAGCTGTTCTTCAACTATGCATATCATTTTACCTTTCTCTATACTCACTCCTTTTCTTCTTTGACTTTTAAACTATTTCTTGTCAACCACAACTTCTTGAACACTGAAAAATCTTACGCACATCTCAACTCAGTCAATTATTTTTATTTCGAAACAAAATTTTAGTTATTCGTTTTCTTTCCTCTTCCCATATTAAATTTTGTTTAGTTTGCTTAAAAAAAAAAAAAATAAATAATAATGAATCAAAGTAATCGAACTAGTGGAACTGTTCCTAAGCAGAAGAATAGATCCACTCGCTCACAGTCTCACCGTAATGCAGACACACCCCTTTTAAATATAACAAACAACTTCAAACCGGTTACCCACTCACCCCCTGGATCAACGCCATTGTCTCCTGATCGTCCTCTAAATTTTTCGAATTCCCAATTAGACAATAGTCCTAATGAAATCTTATCTCGTAACAGTCAAGCTCCGAATTTCGTTCCCACAACTCATACTGTTACCAATACTTCAACAACTGTCACTGTAACAAGTGTAGCGAACCCAATTGTTTCGTCACAGATTGACCAGCTATACAGTGGAAATGTTGTGAAAAATTTACCTCCTCGAACTCAGCAGGTGCATAATTTTCTTCATGTTGGACATGCAGACATGTCTAATTCAGCTAGCAACATTCCACCAGCTGATCCTCTTACACAGCAGTTCATTCTAGGTAGTGGAACCAAAACGAAACAGTTGGAAAAACCTATAAAACATGTTGTAAATGAAACACTTGAGAATTTGTTACCATCACTGATTAAAGATAACATTGAGAAAGCTATGCAACCACTGTTAAATGCTCGTTTAACTACAAATGAATCTATTCAGAATCCACCTTTGAACACTCAGTACATGCAACAGAACACGAATGATTTCTTACACAATATTCGATCAGCACAGGATGAATTATCAAACGCTCATTCTTACGTAAGCTTCAGAGCAAATGGACATTTGCCAAACGAAAGACTTAGTCACCCAAGGTCATTCGATGGATCAACATTTCGTCTAGACCGTTGGGGACTTAAATATGATGGATCTACAAAAACCATGTCCGTTGAAGATTTTGTCTTCAGAGTAGACATGTTGAAAAACAATTACAACTGCTCTTGGAGCGATGTTCTAATGAATTTTCATCATTTGCTAACTGGCGTTGCACAGGATTGGTACTGGCAATTTCTTCGAGGTAATCCTCGAGGTGATTGGCCAAATCTACGTAGTGCTTTGGTAAGGCAATTCCGGAATCATGAAAATGATTTCGAAATCATTAAACAAATAATGGACAGGCGACAATTACCTCGGGAGAACTTCGAAGACTTTTTCAGTGCAATAATGCAATTGAAAAGTCAACTGAGAACACCAATGAAAGACAAAGACCTCGTAGAGATATTCAGAACCAACATTAGTCCTAAGTTAATAAATCTTATTTATCCCATGAAGATCTACTCGCTTGACCACTTCAAGGATGAATGCAGAAAAACTGAACGGATGTTACAATCTCGATATGTAATGCAAAATAGAACTAATCTTTACCATTCCCTTCATGAGATTGTAAATCCTAATGACGAAGACACTTTTGCTGACAAAGAACCAGATATCTCAGTCATATCCAGTTTGAAAATCCGTGTCACAAATACAAGTACCCGAACGGGTAAAACTTTATCTCAGCGCCTGTCTACTTGTTTTAATTGCAAGCGGCAAGGGCATTTATTCACAGATTGTCCGTCACAAGTTAACAGACTTTTCTGTTATAAATGTGGTGCTGATGGAGTAACAGTAGTCAGCTGCGTTCAGTGTAATCCACAACTGGAAAACTTAGGAACGAGCGGGACAAAGTCTGGGGAGTCTCGTTCGACTCAGACTTACCCAGAGTAAAAATGATGGATGCATGTACGAATACAAACTTAAATTTGGATTATGAGACAACACCAATACATAATCAAAAATTTGTGAACCATACGTCAAGTAAAGACATAGAAAGCAAAAAGTATAATTTTCGAAATCTTTCATATGAGGAAAGGTTGAAGCAATACAATCAAGTTCGTTCAAAATTCATGAGAATTGAAGAACTTAAAACTGTGCAGGACTTAAATAAGTACTATAGAACCCGCTTACGTTTTAAAAAAACGGAAAATGTTCAAGCAAATCCTTTGCAACTCAATCCTCAACAGTGAGCACGATAGTCGGCCATATGCTACCGTTAAAATTAGTGATAAAGAAATGATCGGATTGCTAGACAGTGGAGCTAGTGTCTCATGCTTGGGAAAAGACTGCTTAGACGTTGTGAAACAACTAAAGATTCCAATCTTGAAGTTTTCTTCATTTGTAAAGACCGCAGATGGCAATCATCAGTCTATAGTGGGCCGAGTTAACATAGATATAGAATACAATGGCCAGCATGAAAAGCTAGACCTCTATTTAATTCCATCATTATCACAACCTCTTTATCTAGGCATCGACTTTTGGCAGAAGTTCAGTATTGCACCTCATATCGTTAGCGAGTTATCTGATGTATTGATTTCCGATAAAAATAAAAAAGAAGATGGTCGAAAAAAAATTTATCTTACCAACTCAGAGAGTGTTCAACTAGAACGGATAGTTTCGAAATTTCCCTCTTTCTCAGAACTAGGCTTAGGAAAAACATCTATCGAAACTCATGTGATTGATACTGGCAACGCTGAGCCGGTCAAGCAAAGGCATTTTCCGGTGTCGCCTGCAATCCAGGAGAAGATATACGCTGAATTAGATCGTATGCTTTCTTTGGGAGTGATTGAAGAGAGTTCCAGTTCTTGGAGCTCACCCATAATCCTGGTAAGGAAACCAGGAAAAAACCGCTTGTGCTTGGACTCTCGCAAACTGAACTCGCTTTCAAAGAAAGATGCGTATCCGCTTCCACATTATAGAGGGCATGCTAAGCCGCCTACAAGATACACGTTATATAAGTAGCGTGGATCTTAAAGACGCGTTCTGGCAGATTCCTCTAGAGGAAGCGTCGAGAGAGAAAACGGCATTCACTGTGCCAGGTAGGCCACTCTATCAATTTACCGTCATGCCTTTTGGGTTGTG
The DNA here is from genome assembly GCA_963966105.1 of Volucella zonaria. Classification (NCBI taxonomy): domain Eukaryota; kingdom Metazoa; phylum Arthropoda; class Insecta; order Diptera; family Syrphidae; genus Volucella; species Volucella zonaria. Next base: position 1,107,518 of record OZ014536.1, on the reverse strand, counting down.
TAACGCAGCTCAAAGGATGTGCCGGTTAATGGATAAAGTGATCCCTAGCGCACTGAGGGAACGTGTTTTCGTTTATCTTGATGATTTGCTGATCATCTCAAAGGATTTCAAAAGTCACCTGGAGATCCTTGAAAAAGTCGCGGATTGTCTCCGAAAATCAGGGTTAACGATCAATGTAGAAAAGTCATGCTTCTGTTTTCGAGAACTGAAATATTTAGGGTACATCATTGGAGATGGACACATCAAACCAGATCCAAATAAAGTGTCGGCTATAGAAGACTTTCCGGTGCCAACATCACAAAAGCAAGTTCGTCGTTTCATGGGCTTATGTGGCTGGTACCGTCGATTTATTAACAATTTTGCATCTATAGCTGGTCCACTAACAGATACTTTAAAGAATACCAATAAATTTTTGATGAGCCCCAATGCTCTTAACTCGTTTAACTCTCTAAAGACAGCTTTAGTTTCAGCGCCATTGCTTTCAAATCCAGATTTTTCGAAACCTTTTCTCATCCAATGCGACTCATCAAGTTATGGCATAGGAGCAGTCTTATTTCAATATGACGAAGAAAATAATGAAAAACCAATAGCATTCTTTTCGCAAAAACTCAATACCTGTCAACGCAACTATAGCGTGACAGAGCAAGAATGCTATGCGGCAGTACAAGCGGTAAAAAAATTTCGAGCATATGTAGAAGGTTCATCTTTCACCATCATAACAGACCACGCTAGCTTAAAATGGCTCATGAGCCTGAAAGACTTGAGTGGCAGGTTAGCGAGGTGGTCCCTGAAGCTACAAGCCTTCACATTTGATATTCAGCATAGAAAAGGAGCTCAAAACGTGGTACCAGATGTACTATCCCGTGCTTTCGAAGAGCCTAGGGTAGAAGAATTGATCCACCCTTGTATTGATCTTGACTCCCCTGAATTTCAGTCACCAGAATACTTGCAACTGGTCGCAAAGTTTTCAGATAATCAAAACAGCTTTCCTGATTTAAAGCTAAGAAATGGTATAGTATATAAAAAATCATCTTGTTCTGACCGCGAGCTTGAATCTGAATTCCAGTGGAGACTCTGGGTACCGTCAAAACTTACGACATCCATCATAGAAAATTTTCACCAACCTCCAAACTGTTCACACGGAGGAATGACGAAAACGCTCGCCAAGATCAGAGACCTTTTCTATTGGCCTAAAATAGCAGTACAAATACGACAGTTCATCCGTGATTGCTCAATGTGTAAAGAAAATAAACCTTCCAATAGCACCTTACGGCCTCCGATGGGATCACGTCACGAAATCGATCGCCCATTTCAAAAATTATACATTGACTTTATGGGACCATATCCGAGAACAAAACGTGGTAATGCGTTTTACTTTGTAGTGCTTGATGGGTTTTCCAAGTATGTCTTACTAAAGGCAATGCGTAAAGCTAACACCAGCGCAGTAGTAGATTTCTTGAAGCATAGTGTTTTCCATCAGTATGGCGTGCCTGAATTTGTTCACAGCGACAATGGCAAACAATTTACTTCGAAAGAGTTTCAAATGTTTTTGCAACAATACGGATGTACTCATATCCGAAACGCTGTTTACTCTCCACAGGCAAATGCTTCGGAAAGAGTAAACCAATCCATTCTGTCATCCATTAGAAGTTATGTGAGCGAGGATCAGAAAGATTGGGATAATCATCTGTCCGAAATCCAACAAGCCTTGTGGACGTCAGTCCACCAATCTACGGGTACGACGCCTTATTATTGTCTGTATGGTCAGCATATGAGTACGCATGCAAGCACGTACAAGCTGCTGCGGAATTTTAAAGCATTAGGAGATGGAGAACTTCTTTGTTTAGCACCAAACGATAAACTTGCAATCATACGCGAGAAAATAAAAGGTCATAATAAAAGTGCTTATGATAGAAATGCTAAATCATACAACCTCAGAAGTTCCAACAGATCCTTCTGTCCTGGAGAGGTTGTGTTCAGAAGAAACTTCATTTTAAGTGACAAAGGAAAGCATATGAACTCAAAATTGTGGGCTAAATTTTTGAGATGTAGAATTGTTAAAGCGATAGGGACATCTATGTACGAGATAGAGGATTTGGATGGAAAAAGAGTTGGTGTTTACCACGCCAAAGATATTCGTAAATGACATCAGAACGAAGTTACCATAAATTCATTTCAGGGTCATGGGTCGACATCGGAAAAAAAGAATACTATCCACAAAAAAGAAAAAAGTTCACATTTCAATGTACAACGTTTTTCGTGTCTTTCGTACACACATAGTGCATCCAAAATTCACGACTTTGTGGCGTGCATCCATTTAAATGTGTTTTAAAGCCTCTTGACAACAAAGAACTTAGTACGTCACTTTTCCAGCAACATGTTGCTTAGAATATGCAAAAGCGTTGACATGTAAACGCAGTCTCCATTGAACTTAGATTTTAGTACAGAAAATGGAGTATTTAAGCCAAGCCCTGTGTGCTTGCGCTCTTTTCTAATTCAGTGCTAGTCTTATCACCACGGATCGAACATAAGATCGTAAGTGTTGGATTGAGAGTGCTTCTCGATTTTTTTTCCTTAAACATATTCTTTTTTAGAAGTATATACCATACTTCGTATCGTTTCGTATCACATATAGAAAGTGCTCAGAAAATAAAATAAATCAAAATCTGTGGTGAAGAACTCAATCAGGTAAAAATGTGAATCCCCTTAATCACAAAATTAATAAGATTTCGTTATTTCTTTAGAAAACTGCGGATGGCTATTGGTAAAGCAATTCATGGGGTACATTTGTGTCACATCAGGATACAGTTACCTAGCGGCCGTAAATAACGGAACATATAGACCAAGCTTTACCAAGGCATCCGCAGACTTTTAGTGACCTAGTGGATTTTTTATAACCTACATACAAAAAAAAAAAACAGAAAGGAACGTACCTAACCTACTATAGCACATCGAAACTATCAGACATACATATATACGGAGTTACATACATCGATACAGAAAAATAGTGTTATTTAATATTCAAACGGCGTATCAAAATATAAAAGACCCAAGTCCAGCTGTAAAACCACTCGAATTAAGTCATACATACATATGTACGAGTATGTGCACCTAGCATGTTCTAATGTAAAATTCATCTGGATCAAGTGATCAAATCAAAAATCAATTCAGTGTATCCATAGTGCTAAGTACCTCCTATATTGTTTCTTATTACCAATAATTACGATTCAATCGATTTATAAAAGACTAGCTACGTCAATTTAATCTTCCAAGTTGTATAACCTTTTTGTATCACCTATCTATTCACGTGACCTGTTTAAAACTTAACCTAGATTAACGTAACCAAACTTGTCTTAAGAACGTACTATCCTAAATTCATTATTAAAATTATCTACTTCTACTTAATATACTTTGATTTGAAATGTTAGAAAAACAAAAACTTAAGAAAAACCTATAAAATTGTTTAACGTAAAGATTACTTTATTGTATTTAATCTTAAGGCCTAAGAATAGATTTAAATATTGAGTAACTAATTACACAATCAACTAATGAAAGCAGAAAGCAGGGATTTGTGCACAAATTTCGACGCTGCAATTACCATCGAGATCAAAAACCGTGAGTACCAATTTGGTTTACAAAAATTTATTCTTTGGCTTTTAAAAAAATGTATATTGTAACTTGTAACTTACTTATACATATATTCTACTTATATCTAAATTATTACCTACATTCATTTGTACTATATATTCTAACTTCCGTATTACTCAATCTTATTTAAACTCGACACATGTACAAACGTACATGCACATACCTATCAAATTAAGCGTATCGTATGTATTTTTACCAAGTTGATCTGAAATCTCATATGAATTACATTATTTGAAATACAATACTTATAGTTGCCGTGTAATCATGCATTAACCTTTCTTTTTTTTGTTGAAACGTGCAATATGATTTGTGCTCAAGAAGAAGGAGAATCTCTTGGATTTATCCTGCGAGATCCCAAGGTGAAAATGACAGCTCGTTCTTACAGGCCTAGTCTGTAGGCCAGCTTTCTCCGCATGTCAATACACCGACGACATAATTAAGACAAGATACCAGTAGTTTACATTACCTCTTTAGCACTTTCACTCCATCCAAGTTTTAAACCATATTTGACAATAGCCTTATTACGCACATCCAAAACGTGCGATATCCTTTGGTATGCAAGGAACAAAGTCCTCTTTCTATCTTCCCTTCACCTTCACCCATAGGTGACAATGTTTACCCCTCTTGGCATGATTTTTTTTGTAGGCCAACAAGCAGCAAGTACCCCCCCCTCCGACGAGCTAATTGCCGTGCATCCGCAAGCATGCCAACCGCTGCTTTCAAGTGAGAACTCTTTCATCTTATCTCACCCTGGCGGATTACTACTATTAACTACTTAGGTAACCCTAGCATACTACTACACAGAGAATCCAGCTCTTTAAAACTGTGGAACCATATCAACTTAAGATGGTTCCGCTTTTACGTTCAGTGTTCCCGGATAATAATGTTTCGCTAGCGCTTTCTGGCATATTTAGCACTTTATTGGAATGCGTATCGGAATATGTTGCACTGTCCTAAATATTTGATGAAACGAATCCATCCATATACTCCTCACATAAGAGTCTAATGGAGTTTTCGGCTCACATTTTATGTGACATCGCTAACAGCAATCCTTACATTTTATTCCAATGACCATTTTCTTAATGCAAAACCCACAGAAGAAGAGTAATTCAATCTTTTTTGTGTAACGATGCGGAGTATCTTTATAAGACAATGGCTTTGAATCTCTATCAACATAGGTATATCATGTTTTTTTCTATAGCCGGTATGTAATTGTCTGCAAAATAAAATTGTTCACCTAAGCCACCTTTTGGTACTATCAGAAGATCCGCTGGTATCACCCGTATTTCTAACAGAGTAGTGTCGTTCAAAAGTTGGTGATGCTTTGCATGGCTCTCGGGTAAGATGTCAATTTGTTGAACTCGACGGGGTTAATTTGTCTGGGTTTGCAAACAGAAGCCGCTGTTGAAACTATATCATGCTAGGACGTTCTTTCATGCTAGTTGAAAATCGATCTAATACCCTCTCTTTCTTGTGTGTAAAAGAGATGAAATTTACGAAGAATAAAGTATAAAGACAAATTTCGACCCGAATAGTTTGGTTTTCTCTACTTATTGTACCCAATTAACATTAAACCAATAAATAATTTGTAAGATAATTGATAAGTAGCGTTTTCGTATTCAACGTAAGGACAGACATTCTTTTTTTTGTATCATATATCGGTGGGTATCTTTATAAAGTATTATTTATTTCTCAAAGCCGCCCCAACTTTAGAAAACCTCTATTCTTTTTCCGTGTAGGACTTAATTCAACAGGTTCCGAGATGAATAAGGTAATGTAAGTAGCCTCATTTGCTTAGACATACACCATGTATAACCGCTTTCCACTTCTTGTAATTCTTCGCGCCCCTGTAACCTAAGTTCTACACGACTGTATAGTCGACGCGCAGTCTTTTCCTGTATTTGCCTCAAAAGCTGAGCCATCTGACCCTGAATGGAGACCAAGGTACACAGCATTTCACCTACCTGCCGCCATTTGGGCGTAGTTAACTTTGGGAGCAATGGCTCATGTTTGTACATATATTCACGGGTGGACATTTAACTTCCACTTTCTGCTCCCGAGCGAGAATTACTCTTTTTATGTGTCGGTATTTAGGACAACCCCGATAGGGTTCGGTCATCCCGTGTTCTTACATAAGGCCCAAGAGAGTTGGCTTTTTTTTGACGCTCAGCTCTTACCGAGAGCGCATTTCTCGGACTCGTGGTTCTTTCTGCACTTCAGGTATCGATGCTGCATTTCGCAGTTCGACGAACCTCCCGTTTGTCTTTGGTTGTGGTGAAAGCCTTGACTCCTTCTAATTTGAGCTCATCATTTCTCGTGTTATTTGCTTAAGAATAAGGCTGTCGAGTTTTATGCAAAATCTTAGGCGAAACGTATGTATGTATGTGTGCAAGGTGCTAAAAAAAACGAAGCATCTGTTAAAATAGGTGGTCTGGACGTGGCTTCCAAATATAAAAATGTCACCGACAATTTCCCTGTTTACACTTTTTATTAAAATAAAATCATCAGAACATTTCAAGCAAATACTGGCCTTTTTTTCAAATTTTAAAACAGGCGGTCTAATCGGGACACCCTCTATTATATAATGTTTATATTTTCCACATTTCTGATTGCATTTGGCTATGTGCATATGGAATTGGTATCTTAAAACATGCCTTATTAACAGTTTGTAGTTTAGACATTGAATGTAAATTTATATTCAATGTTATTACATTTCACTTATATATATGTACATTTCTGCTTTACCAAATAAAAACCAAGCAAATACCTCCTTAGTTTGTTATTTCTGCCAGTCAAAAAACAAAAAAAGGAGATATATTGCGATTCAAACTAATCTAAAGCTTTGGGTACTGGTTGAACCAAAAATATATAAAAAATAGATTGTAACAATAGATTATAAAAATAGATTAAAACAAAAGATTATAACAAATTTAATTTCTAATTTTAGATAATCGTTAAACTAAGATTTTCTAGCGTTTCGCTTAAAGCGCTTGTAGACTCCATCCAAACGCTTTAGCCAATACGAACTTCGTGCGAAATTTGGTAAATTACAAAAGAATGGGTTTCATTTCAGAGCAAAATCTGTAATGAGAATGATCTGATTCTTTAGATTTAGGATTTAAAAAGTATTGAAATATGCTCAAAGTGTACTTATCTTTAACGTTTTATTCGCTGAATCTTAAACTAAAAATATATCCTAAGCTTTCTGTCTAATAAGTTTTAGTTTCGCTATGAAACTTCATCCACTTACATTCAACTTTCTAAATAAATCGATAAGTAAGGAGGAGTTTCTAACACGCATCGGGAAAGCAATCGGTTGAGTCCACCGTACGTCGTCGTATGAGAAGAGTACCAAAAAATTCCAATAAATGAACTGCAAAAACATTGTTCTTAAAAAATAATCTCGCGGGCATTATCGTATATTCTGATTTTAATGTATTATAAAAATAAACTAAAATATTAATTTATAGCTAATGGTTGAGCACTTGGTCTACCATCCCTAAAATTTAGAGCTGATATGAGCCGCTCGTTTTGTAAATCGTCCATTTGTTAGAGATTGTGGCGTGTATCCATTTAAATGTGTTTTTATTGCCTCTTACCAACAACGAACTCAGTACGTCACTTTTCTAGCAACATTTTTTTGCTTAGAATAAGTAAAGGCTAAAACCTGTGTGTTAGCGCTCTTTTCAAATTCAGTGCAAGTCTTACCACCACAGATCGAGCATAAGATCGTAAGTGTTGAATTGAGAGTGCTTCGCAATTTTGTTTTCTAAAACGTGTTTTTTTTAGAAGTATATTCCATACTTCGAGATTTGTATCGCATATAGAAAGTTCTAAGAAAAAAACATTAAAATATGTGGTGAAGAACTCAATCAGGTAAAAATGTGAGTCCCCTTCATTGATCACAAAACTAATAACATTTCTTTAATTCTATAGAAAACTGCGGGTAGCCATTGGTAAAGATATTCATTCGGTACATTTGTGTCACATCATGATACAGTTACCTAGACGCCGTAAATAATAGAACAGATAGTCTAAATTTTACCACGGTATCTTCAGATTTTCCGTGGCAAACTGGATTTTCTTAGAAGAAACGTACCTAACCTAAAACATTACATCGAAATCATCAGACATCTAAACTGAGTTACACACATCGTTACTGGAGCATAACGTTGCACAATATTCAAACGGCATATCACTAAAAAGAAGAACCAAGTCCAGCTGTAAAAAAAATACTCAAGTTCAGCCAATACATACATACTCGTATGTGTTCCACCCAGCATGTGCTAACGTAAGAATCACCTGGATCAAGTGATCGAATTGAAAAGCAATTCAGTGAAACCATAGTGCTAAGTATCTCCTATATTGTTTTCTTTTATCAATGATTGCGATTCAATCGATTCATAATCTGTCAGCTACATAAATTTAATTTTTCAATTTGTACAACCTTTTTATGTCACCTATCTATTCACGTGTCATGTTTAAAGCTTAACCAAAACTAACCTAACCTAACTTGACTTAAAAACCTACTATAATACTCGTATATACATTATTCAACTTACTACTACTACTACTTACTTTGAATTAAGTAGAATTAAGCCAGAAATAAAACATTCACAAAAAAAAAAACGTAAGAAAGACCTATAATATTGCTTAATGTAATGTGTGCTTAATCTTAAGGCCCAAGAATAGATTTCAATTTTAAGTAACTAATTATTCAATCAACCAATGAAAGCAGAAGACAGGGTTTATACATACCTTTCAAATTAAGCGAATCGTATGTATTTTTACCAAGCTGATATGAAGTCTCGTAATTACATCATTTTAAATACAGCGCTTGTAGTTTCCGGGATGCATGCATTACCGTTTCTTTTTTGTTGAAACGTGCAATATGATTTGTGCTCAAGAAGAAGTAGAATCTCTTGGGGTTATCTTCCGAGACTCCAAGCTGAAAATGACAGCTCGTTCTTACAGACCTAGCCTGCAGGCCAATTTCTCCTCATGTCAATACACCGTCAGCATAAATAAGACAAGATACTCGTAGTCTACATACCTCTTTAGTATTTTCACTCCACCCAAGTTTTAAGCCATAATTGGCAATAGCCTTATTACGCACATCCAAAACGTGCGATATCCTTTGGTATGCAAGGAATTAAGTCCTCTTTCTAACTTTCCCTTCACCTTTCAAAGGTGAGAATATCTATATACACCTCTTGACATGATTTCTTTTGTAGGCCAGCAAATAAGTAGCAAGAGAGAGACTACTCTACTATAGTCATAGAGAAACAACCAATTTTTTAAGCGCTTTAGAAATGTTTTGGACGTGTGTACTTTTCTGATTTCTTCTGGGAGTAAATTAATTAAACGATTGCATATAACGGAATAAAAATTACTATAAGCAGTGGTACAAAAGCTAACATAGGTATATGTAAAATATTTAGGGAGTTTTCACGAAGGTTATATTTTGAAAAGATTCGAAAATTTCGGTTGCCGGACTTCATAAAGAAAGCCTTTTGAACCTTGAAACAGTATAAGTGATCAACAGGAAGAATTCTTAATTCACAAAACAAAGGATAACTAGGATGTCTACCAGGTTTACGACAAATTCTCCGGACCACATTCTTTTGCAAGACTAACAATGGTTGAACTTTATTCTGATAGCCACTTCCCCAGCAGCTTATACCCTATTGAAGCTTAGAATGAAAGAGTCCATAACAAATTGCGGTTAAAAGCTTAGTAGAACATATATTACGTAGGTAATAGAAATGCCTTAGCGTAGAGATAGAATACTTTTTTAATCCATTGACGTGAGATGAGAATTTCATATTTAAATCCATTAAGAGTCCTAGGTACATAAATTCGTCCACATTCACTACCAAAAAACAAATCATCACCACAACTTTCACTAATACAAAATAAATGGCAAAGTACACCTGTTGCACATTTACGGTGACATAGTTTAAATTTCTGGCAATTCGGTGCGCGAAAATATACATTCGGTTTTGGGTTAATAGGGCAAGATAAATTAAAAAAAAACATTAGTTTAGTCTTAGACTTTATTACTAGCTTGTGTTCCGCGAACCACGTGAGAAGTAAGATCTAAGGGACTATCTGGGCCATACGTTAACCCAACATCGTCAGCATGAACAGTAGGTTAGGTTAAGGTGGAAAAGTGAGTTGATGCAAACTAAAAAAAGAATGGGAGCCAAGACTCAGCCTTCAGGTACCCCAAGCCTGATCAATAGCACATCACTTCTCGTCTCATCCAATCTTAATCTCTGCGATCTATTTTTCAGATATGTAGACAGAATTTATGTCACTACCAACAGGAAACCAAATCTTATTCAAAAGTTTGAAGACAGGCTTCACATTTTGCCTCGGTTCTTGAATGTTGGTCGCAAATTGGTCGGGAACAATTGCAGCAAATTTTCCTTGTTTTTCTTAGCTTCTTATTTATGCTTCGAGACATAGAACAACTTCCAAGTACAGAAATGCGTCCACTTGCACCACGTTTATGCGAAGTTGAAATGTGGGTAATAAGGCGAGGTGTATGTTGTGTCCAAGAATGTCTTGAACTGTTGACCGAATGTGCGGTTTTAACATCACATATTCACATATGGATTTTTAGCTCTCACTTCTATATTTTCCTGACAAAGTTAAAGGCTTACCTCCTTAAAAAAGGTCCTTCTTTTATCAGTAGTTGTAAATATTAGGTTGTGGTTCATGTAAATTATATACGAGGACAGAGCTGCAATATCGATCATAAAAGAATGCCAGAGGCCATTTATTTGTCTTTCGTTTTGTAGTGTATTCTCCCAGCAACTCATCCATATTATCAACACCGCCTTTGGTTCCGTTATAATATATTATTACATCGGGCTTTGCATTTTGATTTTCCTAAACATAAGGTGAAGAATGCATTGTTGAAAGTATTACCACGCCTTTATTATTGTTTGGAACATATGAACAAGCCATCGCTTCTTTGTGGAATGCAAAGTTGGTAGAAAATACTGGTCTATCTTTATACGGCATCATAGTTGTTGAAAGAAAGATGCTGTTCCCACAACCATCATACCATATTCCATTCATTCAATTTATGAGCCAGTTGAAAGGACGTAACAAAGTTGTCAGTTGTAACATTTCGTCCTGAGTTACAAGGTCCAAAACAATTTTCTCTCCAACATTTGTCTGACGTTCTTCTCCAGTTAGTTTTCCGGTATAAATTTGGCCATTCAGTGGATAAGAGGTTTTTGAATCGCAAGCCCAAAATATTTGTATGCCGTATTATTCTGGCTTTGACGGCATATATTGCGTAAAACGCGTACGACCGCGATAGCGGTAAAGTTGTTCGTCTACAGTAATGCACTCATGTGGTTTATAGTTTTTGTCCATTCCGTCTTTTGCAACTAAGTCCAACGAAGATTCCTTGATGCTCTCTTCGGAATCAATACGAGCCTCTTGCTCCACGTCAGAAACTTCATCTTCTCCAGTTAGAGAATATGCCATATGCCTCAAACCCATCTCCATCACTTGAATTTTCGCGGAGAAATTCCCGTATTTCTTGTGAATTGAATCTTTGAATTCGCACTCGTACACTTGTATTTGAACTTGATTCCATTTATTTATTTAAATAAGCTTACCTTTTGTTTTGTATCACCTTACACAGTTTTCACGATATTTTTAACTTATAAGTTTTTATTTTGTCATAAGACTGACTGCAAAAATTACTGCAACACCAATAAACGAATACCGAAATGCATTTATTTGTATTGCAAAGCCTTCTTATCATAATAAATTATATCCGAAGTACAAAAAATTTAGATGTTTTGAATATTTATTTTCAATTCGAAATAGAAAGAATTCCTAAGAACTAATGAATAACTGTTTTTGATACAAAAAACATAAAAAATAGTAAAAAAAAATGCGTTATTTTCACCTTAATTCATACGAAGGTGCCAAGGTACCTTAACACACTGATGAAGGTGTTTTTTTCTTCACTCACATAAGTGTTAAAAGCTTCAGCAATTTCATATTCATTTGTTAATACGTATTTTAATAGGTAGAAAAATAAATTTTGGACTAGATGATTTTTTGTTAAGAATGGTATTTACAACTATCCACTCTTTCTTAAGATTACTTCTAGCTATATAAAATTGAGCGCGGTAATAAAAATCACGGCAAATTGATATTTTCCTTTTCAACTCAGTACATATCTTTTTGTATTTTGTTTTATTTCACTTAACTTAAAGTTTATTTTTTGTTGTTACTTTATTAAATAAATAATTAGATAACCAAGGTTTAAATTTTTTAAGAGATTTTCTTGTGGTCAGCTAACTGTAATGTGCAATATGACTTTTCAAAGTAATTATGAAATTAGTATAGGCATTTGATAAGTCACTATAGTTATAAACATTGTTCCAAGACTCAAAACACAACTTATTTCGAAACCTAGAAAAGTTTATTTTTAGTTTTCTTTGGATACAATTCTGAATTGGGCTGTTATTTTTACGTGGTTTGTTGAATAAAACGCCTGTCATAGAATGGTCAGTAATCATAAAATCAAACACACAATATTTGCAATCTTTAGATGAAATATTACGAAAACGCCCAATAATGGTATATGGCCTAAGCAAAAACCTAATACAGACTTAGTAGGCATATTAATGAAGTTTGTCAGACCATTTGAAGCTAGCACAGAAAAACAATTCGATACCGTGGGATTAACATCTAGACTACCTACATTAAAATCACCTACAACTACTAAGTTTTTGGATTTCTCCGTATCTAACACAACAGAAAAGTTATTAATAAACATCGTCACATTAAACAGTTGCAATCTATAGACACATAAAAAGACAAACATTTCATTATTTATTTCAATGGACACCTTTAAGACGTCAGAACTAAGGCGATCTACCTGGTAAATATCAATGATCTTAAAAACGTTCTTTATAAAGCATCCACCTGCTGCGTAATTTTCATTTGTTTTAGCATAAAAACTGACAATTCATTTCAGATAGGAACTTATTTTTTTGCGATGTAGACCCCACCAATAACAATTCAACATTTACAACCCTCAATAAAATAATACATACCATATTATATGGAAACCTGTAAATTTTTTATTCATGTTTTTGTAAATACGAGTATATTATTTAATCTACTTATCTTTTCACAAAAAAGTCTTTAGTAATAGTGATGAATAAGAGTATTGGTGAGCAATATCTTTTGATATATAATATAATCTTATCTTTATGGGCTGTTATTATGCGTAATTTTTGCTTATCGAATTCTTTAACTGAAACGGATTCCGTTTCGAGCGCAAAGACGTATATATATTTCTTACATAATTTTTTAAGCTTTGCTTACACAAAGTTTAGAACATTTTTGGAGAGTTTTTAAAATTTAATATTATTTTTTCCTTTTTTATCGACTTTATTAAATTGTAGTCATTCTGACTTTTGTTTTGACCTCAAGATCTGGCATAACAACATTTTCATTAGGCGTGTTGATTATCCATACATTTACTTATGCTCACCTGGTGTGTTATCATCAGTACTTTTTTTTCATCTGAATTTACTGTTACATATTTAACTACTTAACATAACTTTTCACTACTGCGTGTTTTTAACATATTTTCTTTCGTGCAATGAATTTTTTTTCGTCATTACAATATAGCACTTAGCGTTAATGCAATTATAGTGCTAAAAAAAAATTAATAATGTGCGGATTAATTCACCATTAATGTACAATCGTGAACCCGCTGTTTTTCCATCGCCGCTGTCTTTTGTGGCCGATGATATTTTTCAATCGTTATTGACTTGGACCCATCTGCCGCTATTGTTTGTCGTACTACGACTCATTTGGATTATGCCAATATACATATTGCCGTCTATTTCCTTTTCGTTGTACTTTTTTACAATTTTCAAAAACATCAGATCGAAATTATTCAACTTTTTTTAATTTCTTTTGAGGATTAGGTTTCATATGAAAGCGGTAATGGCAAGACTTAAACTTTAACGCAAAAACCATTTTCTTAAGCCACCAGTCACGAAGTGAGAACAACTGAAATTGCTTTATAGGGCGATGTAGAGTTAAATCTTCATATCGCGATGACATAGAAAAGGTGTTTAAGTTTAGTGGAATATCTGGGTCAACATCTGTACATTCAAGTTTTTTTTTTCAATAGCTCAAATCGGTATATAGCTGCCTGCATAGTATACGCTGGCGCTATTCTTGGCTATTATTTAAACGGAAAAGTCTGTCTCGAATCCACTTTCTGGTATTACCAAAACAGTGAAGGTTACTGGTAGGACTACTGGTATCAGTAGTATTTCTAGATGGTAAATGGATAGAGTCTTGCCAAAATACATACCATATTAATGTTTTGCTTCGAGCTCATCCCGTCACAATTTACTTATTGTTGTTGTATTGGGTTGCTAAACATTTATTTAGAAAATTGATTTAAAGAAGTAAAGTAATTAGAGTTCGTTTAAGATATTTCCGGATAGTTTTTCACGCTATCACTTTAGAAGACTGGATCATCGTATGGTGAATACACATATTTACTGAATTAATGTCTCTGTATTAGTAATTGTAATAATTCTTGTGTGGCTTTGCCGGTAATGCTACCACTAAGTGTATATAATATCAAGATATGTTTTTCTCATCTGTCTACACAAGCACATCCGATCCCGGGAATCGTTGATCAGCATATTGTTGATAATGAATATATTTAGAATTAGTTGAGCTTATGTAGGCATATCGCACTACACAATGTCAAAAATAATGCACTTGTCTGGTAAGAAACAGACTCACTGCTAGAAGAACTAACTCAACTTGAAATTTTATCGTCCGCTGCTTTTATTTGTGCGAATACCCAGCGTGCTGATTACGTTTAATTATAGGGCCAGTTCGCCGTACCAATAGCGAGTTGCGACACGTTTACTATTATATTTTTTGATCTGATTTTTTGGTACATGTTATAAAAACTATCGAATAGTCAACATCAAAATTTCAACACCCACTGAGTTACAGGGTAACACCCCGTCCCTGTCCTTTCCTTCAAGTAAATAGGTATGAACAATTATTTAGTTATAACGTCTAGTGTGTTAAGCCAAGAGCAACCAGGCTGAACTCGTCTAACAGACAATTACCTAGAGGTTAGTTAATATTTAAACACTATTACCTTACATGCTTTTGTTTTCGAGATATTGGTTGCTGATACCAATATTATAAAGTTTCTTTTGAAATGTAATTTCTTACATTAAATTGTATGGAGCCAATGGCTGATACACTTCACACTGATATAAATGCTATGTATATGTTAAATTGGCAGCTGAAAAATATACAGGTAAAAATGTGCAACCTCAATTGTCAGTAATAAACAATAATTCGAAACAATTGTAAACTCAAAATAAAGTAGTGCAAAATACAAATAGAAACGAAATTAAATCCAGCAAACTGCGCACAACAATAAAAACAATAAAAAGAGAAGGGTCATGTGTAAGAAGTCAGCATTCCCATTAATTTTTCGTTTTAACCGAATTTAAAATTCTAATAGCGGATCTTATAAAAGGGTCAACCATATCTGTGAGGTAGTATATCACTCATTTTATGCCATATAATGTTAAACAAATTTTGTACATGTGCTACCTAGAGAAATAATGTAAATGTATACGAATAAAAAACTTTTGTAATTTGTAAATGTACTTGATCTGAAGTATGAAAGTGTATAGTGCATTATACGGCCATTACCGATGTTTCTTGTTCCAAGTTGTGTAAACCGATGACAGAATGTCCCCCCCCCTCCCCACCAACACATGCAACAGAAGGATTTAAAATAAAGTTCATAAAGTTGTAAAGCTACCTTTGTTTTTCAATTAGGAACAGCGTTATGTTTTTAAAGTTATAAACCATTTTTTATAAGATAAGAGGTTCACCAAATCGCAGATGAAAAAAGCGTTTGTCGATGGAATTTCATTACTTAATGGAAGTCACCGTAAATATATTGTGCTTTCATCGACGGAATTTCAACAATCCAGAACAACTTAACAAGAATCTTGGAGCTGGCAATAAAACTAAAAAAATACACCGCTAAAACCGTGCTGCTGTCATCGTTCATCAAGGAGTTCACACCGTTTCATAACAGAAGTAAAACGGACTCAAAGCTATACTTTCAAGCAAACGGAGCAAATAGAGTAGGAATTTGAACTCGGTTGTTTAACCCGCTTTGATGGATCGCTCCATGTGCAATCAAAACAAAACTTATACTGCAACTTTGATTCAACAAACTTTCTTGTGATTCATCAGTTCTTCCAGACATCGAATAACAATGCTTAGAGTTAAGAAATGGATTACCGAAGTTACAAAATATTCAAATTCCATGATGGATTGTATTCAACGAAACTTCGCAAATGCTATGTCATGGTTTCAGCGACGCAGTGGAAAAGCTCGAGTTCTAAACAATCGCAAGAGCGTATCCACTTGTAAGCATATCCAAAACAAGAGGCGCACCTACCCGGTCAAAGCCGTTTCATTGCCCCGCTTGGAGCTCTGTGAAGCAGGGCTATTAGCAAAACTACTTCATCGGATATGCACGGCGATGCCCTTCGAAACAACTGAAGTTTTTGCTTGATCTGACTTCATGATAGTATTGTAGGAAGATTAAAGGAAGTCCAGCAACTCGATTTACATTTGAGACCTATCGAATAACTGAGATGTAAACACTTACCGGCGGAGACCGGCGGTACCTCTCTTTTCAAGACTTTTAAATTACAATATTTTCAAGCTACAATTCCCTTTGAACCCAACCTATAATCCAAATAAGAACTCTAAAACCACATCTTCCTTTTATAAAGATAACCTGACCACTATACTGACAACCTTTACACAAATAATTTGTAATTATGAACTAATCAGCAATGGCTTTTTTTCAAAAATGCTCCACCCCCTAACGTCTTATCCGAAGTTTGGCAGTATGGCGACGCTATATATACAACTTAAGATATACTGCCAAAATGAACTCTTTGGAGAACCATTGAGTAACAGCCGACCAATAACGTTAATGATGTTATCCCTCGAAAAAGTCATTCAAATCGTGCAAAACGAAATAAGTTGAGTCATGTTGATGAGTCATGAGATAAAGCTATCCAGCAGGACGATGCAGAAAATCTGCAAAAGGGCTACATTGCTGTTTTGATCTGGCCTGACATAAAGGCTTTATATGTGCCTTAGCACACTGGCTTCCTTAGCAACCTCCAACAGATTTGTAGCGAGACTAAGAATAGCGACTGCAGATAAACTTTGGACAAATAAGCAACGAGTGAAGGAAGAACGAAAAATTCATCACACAGGAATGGTCTATCAGAATTTCTGAAAGGCTAGCCTCTCAAAATGTTACATGTCATTGCAACCCTCCCCCATAACCACATCTTGGAGGTCTATGTGAGGTAGGCGTAGAACCACCTTAAAAGAATAATCAGCCCTTCCCGACTAACTTTCTAAGAATATGGAACCCTTCTCACACAAATTGAGGCATGCCCTTGTGTCCAGTAACATCTGATCCCGATGATCTAAGCCTTGTGAACCCGGGAAACTTTCTACAATAATTGGACCCCGCTTTGCTAATCGCCTGACCTGATACGCTAAAGAAAAGCACATCAGTTGTCTTGATAGATGTAGATACACACAACGCTTACATCAAACATTTAGAATCATTTTGGAAAAGTGGAACAGAACATATCTCAACTTCTTCAACAGTGCACGAAATGGCTCCAGCGACTCTAGGAGATATTGTCCTAAAAAAACGGATTTTCTTACACCATGGTCGAGGTTACTCGCTCCGGTCCGGATGATCTTGCTCGCATGCTGGCCGTAAAGACAGAAAAATCGTTACTGAAGCGCACGATCGCAAAAATCTCTCGTTTGCCGGTATGTAATTATTCGAACGATGCGAAAAAGATGAATAATTTTTGCACTGGCTAACAATAAGTCCAACGTAAATTGTTTTTTATTTCTCTTATAGAAG
Organism: Volucella zonaria; assembly: GCA_963966105.1. NCBI lineage: Eukaryota > Metazoa > Arthropoda > Insecta > Diptera > Syrphidae > Volucella > Volucella zonaria. Next base: position 1,089,841 of record OZ014536.1, on the reverse strand, counting down.
CAGTACATCCCAGAAGCGTTGGAAAAACAACGAACATTAAAACACAATGCATACAAAGTTAAATCAAAGGCCGCGAACATGTTGAACAATATAATATATACTGGACACTAATGGAAATGTGCTGCATGCATTAAAATTGCAATTGATTGATATATTGATAAAAATATGCACCATTAATTGACAACAACAATAAACACTTTAAACTTAAGATAAAGTAATTGAAAACATAAACAAAAACGAAATTAGATATAGCAAACTCAGCACAACGATCTAGACTTCCGCGATTATATCAAAACAATAAAAAGGCAAGTGTCATGTGTCAAGTTCCATCAATCCTATTACTTTCTAGCTTTAACCAAATTTAAAATAATTAAGGCCGATTTATAAAAGGGACAAACATACTTGGGAGTTAGTCTATCTCTCTTTTTATACATATAGGGCATTAATTTAATAAATAATGTAAAGGTGCATGAATAAAAATCTTTTGCAAATTGCAAAGGTCGTTGATCTTAAGAATGTAAGTGCATAGTGCATAATTCGGTCATTACATTTAAGATAATGTAAACTACGATTAGTAGTACATTTTTTGATTTATTTATAATAATTTATTATAACGTTAAAAGAAAGTGCACGTATTTTTTAGTAATAATAAAAACAATAGTCATATTGGGAATTAAAATTTTTTAACGTTGTAACTAACATTTTGTGAGCCCCAAGTAATAAATTTGTATTGTGAATTTGTAGATAAAAAAATATTGTCACGCTTTTCCGAGATAATTGCGATTTTTTCAAAAATTTATTAAAAAAAATAAAAAATTTGTCTTTAAAAACCAATAACTGTAAAATGAAATTATGTGTAATATAAATTAACCACTAATCAATTGGCTACAAAACGAGCCTAGCTTGGTGGCTCTAGGTTGAATACGCTAGAAATTATAACTAAATAATTGCTACCACCTACTTCTCTGAAGGAACTCTTTTAAACACCCTATAACTCACTCTTGATTATTGATAGACCCACTCCTTCAATTAAATTTTTTTTCATAACATGAACTAGGGAATCATATCTCAATCTAATATCATATCTGTTTCCCAGAGCGGACTACGCTGTATATTAAAATATGTTACACAATTCTCAATCGGGCTCCAGGTGAGATATATCTTGTATGTGATATTCAAGCTGTTTCTAACGGGCCAGCAATATCCTTTCCATAAAACAATTAAAGCTTGTGAATCACATTCCATATGTCAAAAAAACTGAAATTCTTTGTGGGCTTAAGCCTTCACATGGCGATGATGTTGAAGAGGTGTTTGAGTTGACTGGAGTGTCTGGGCCAACATCCGTTCACTCAATCTTTTTCCAAAACTCTGCTTCGAATCGATCTTTTGGTATTACAAAAACGGTTATAGTTACTGGTGGTACTACTAGTATTTCTTGGCGGATAGTGTCATGCCACTATTGTACACTCTTCGAGCATATCTGGTCACAACTTACTAATCAACTTTTTAAATTTTTGTTGTTTTGTAGGTTAATTTTCCACTTATGGGAAGTTGCTTTTTATACTTATGCATCCGGCTGTTAAACTTCAATGATTTTTTTTAAACAATTGTTTTAAAGGAATCCAAACACAGAAAATTGGAGCACGTTTTAGATATTTTCGAATAGAATAGTTTCAATTCAATTCAATTCAATTCAATTCAATTAATTTTTATTTTCAATAAAATCTACATTGGTTATGCGTTTCCGCGAAGCCTTAGGGGCTTTTCTGCAGAATGTTGTGTTTCTAACATTAGTAATTGAAATTAAGTAAGCTTAGTTTAATAAACATTCAATACAAGATTTACGTGAAAAAATTATTCGACTTAAGTAATTTTGATCGCTTTGGATTTAGATTTACTTTAAGATTAAAACATTTTAACAATTTAACTTTTTTAACATTGCATTCAGATTAAAAACTTTCAATTGTTGGAATTTTGATTTAATATAAAGTTTTTTTTATGTCTTTTTTTCTAGTTTTCAAATTTCTAATGTTTTTTAGCTCTGCGGAATTGTGTTGAGAATTTCAGGCACATTGCATTTCAACTGTCTTCTTCCATAGTTGTTGTAGAATCTGGGTTCTTGAAGCATACCTTGTGCACGTCTTCTTGTGTTTCTCCCATGGTTAATTGGAGTGATGAATCTTGTGTCGTCATAATACTCTAATATAATCGTCATGTTGAAGATGTCTTCCACATTAAGGACATTGAACCTTCCTCTCTCAGTTACATTTCGATGAGTAAATATATTTATCTTTTTCAGTGCTGCAGTTTGTAGTTTCTGAAGTTTTTTTAAATGAGTTAACGATGCATTATCCCAGGCAAGTATTCCATATCTTAGTTTGGATTCCACTAGCGCAAAGTACACTTGTCTTAGCACAGATGTTGTAGTTTGGTACTGCAGGTGAGTTAGTGCGTATAATGCTCTTTTAAGACTAGAACGTAACTCATCAATGTGCTTATCCCACAGAAAGTTATTGTCGATTATCACTCCTAGATATTTGTAATTTTGAACTATATCTATTGGACAGCTGGTCGAGGTATGGCAGTCATCATTCCTACAGTACTCGTATATTTGTTGATCGGTAGCCTTGGACTGCGGATTTCTTATATGCATCATTTTTGTTTTGGATGAGTTGATCATTAAACCATGATCGTGACACCATTTTACTGCATTATCAAACTCTTCCTGAATTATTGTTGTTGCCGTCTGCAAAGATCTGTGACATACCACTATCGCTGTATCGTCGGCGTAAGCATAGAGTTTGGCTCGCTTGAAAATGCAGAGAAGCTCATTAGCGTACACTATAAACAGAATCGGACCCAGTTTCGATCAATGCGGGACTCCGTATTCTGCATGTTCTTTTTGGCTATGGGTCTCGCTGATGTTGACACAAAAAAGCCTGTTATGTAGATATTCCTTTAGCCAATCGGCCAGTAATCCTCGTATTCCTATACGTTCGAGAGCATCTATTAGCTTAGCGTGATTGAGCGTGTCAAAAGCTTTACTAAAGTCCATAAATATGACCAAGACGTGGTAACTTTTGTTAAGATTTTCATTGACATGGTTTGCGAATTCTCCTAAGAGTTTACCAGGGCTTTTCTTTTTCTGGAAACCGTATTGGTTTTCGTGGATGATGGAGTGTTTTTCAGTAAAATTCTGCAGCCTGTTTGTTATGACTTCTTCGAGGCACTTTTCTACTACTGGCAATATGGATATTGGCCTGTAATTGTTGAGCTGACTTTTTGTACCACCTTTGTATATTGGCCTGACCACAGCAGTTTTTAAGGCTTCTGGAATTTTTGCTTGTGTAAGACTCAAATTAATAAATTTGCACAAAATCGGCGCAAAAATTACAGCGTGAGTTTTGATATCCAACGGTCGAATTCCATCAATACCAGGCGACTTATTTTCGTCAAGCAAACCAATTATTGTTGACATTTCAAATACATTTGTTTCTTGAATAAAAATTGATTTATCTAGCGTTTTATTTAGGTGAATCGATGTAATCGAGTCGCATTGGTGCACAATGTTTTCAATTTGTTCTTTAAAGTTTTTTGCACATTCGCTAGCGAGATTGCTCACACACATTTGACCAGTGAAATTCTTAATTATAGTTTCATCTAGGCTAGGCTTTTTCCTTCCCATTATCTCGTTTATTAGGCTCCATGTTTTTCGGGGGTTTGATTTGATCTGGTTTTGTAAAAAAGAGATTTTTGCGTTGTTATTTCTTTGTTTAGTTTGTTTCGAAAAGTCATATAATCCAGTTCGAAAGTCCTGCTCAATCTGTTATTTTTCCATTTTTTGTATAACTCATCCCTTTTTTTACACTTAGCTATTAAGTCATGTGACATCCATGGGTTATGCTTTCTTTCCTTTTTTATTGTTCTTACAGCTGTAGACTTTTCGTATATGTTTTTCATTTTATCGACAAGTTTTTGGTAAAGAGAAATTGCATCATTTTAATTAATCACTTCTTCCCAATTTGTTTCGGCGATTAATTCGTTTACCTTCGCGTTGCATATAAGGAACTTATTGATATGGGCTGCGTACTCTCATTTTTTCTGGCCAATATTCTTCCTGCACTTTCCGACACAAATCTCCAGTTTTCTTGCCTCGCTTTCTCCTTTGCCATCCACATCAAGTGTTTGTTATATTTAGTCACCTGATTGTTGATATACACCGTAGCATCAGGCAGAGCTGTGTTCGCGTTTGTGCAGCTGTTGATTTTTTACATTACAGCTCTTAGTTTGATGGAGCGAGTGGAGCGAATTTGTTTGATAAATAGCATTTTCGTTATTCTGGATGCAAATGTTGCAACAATTGTGGATTTCTCAGGATTTTTTGTTTTCGTTCGATATATATCCGTGATATCATTGTCGTTTATCTCACAATTAATCGTTTTACCTATGCCCTTTACAATTTCTGTTAAGTTTTCTTGTTGTGTAGGGGGAATATTTTTAATATCAATATTGTTTATAATTGCTTGCTGTTCGAGTGTGTTGATCTGTGATTGCATGTTTTCTATTATTTCATCCTTTTTTTTATTGCTTTCTCTGAGGTCTTTCAATTCTTTGTTTATATTTTCTATCAAGTCGTTATTTTTCTTCATGTATGTGTTGAGTTCATCGTACTTTGCCGCTAGGAAATCGCAGCTTGCCGTAATTTTTTTGATTTCCCCTCTCAGTAGACGTATTTCCGCTAGAATAGTCGAGTTATTGTGACTTGAGATGTTGTTAGCTAGGTTGCCGGGGGTGCTGGGCTCTCTCATGCTTTTTGATGGTTGTTCCTGTTGGGGTGAGGGGGCTTTGCTAACTGCAGCCGTACTTTGGACATCTCCAATATTTCTGCATAATTGACATTTCCACACTTCTCTTCTCGATCCCATGGTTCTCCATGATTTCTCTGTGACCGTAGTGCACACGAAATGAAGCTTTCGCTTACAAAGCGAACACACAGCAAAGTCACTTTCGGCGGGGATATTATCACTGCAATGTCCGCACACATACATGTTAAGGGGTGGAGAATTCAAACTGTGGGAATGACTATTAAATATTATTTTAAAAACGATAGGAAGTTGTATGATTTTGATACACTATTTCCTTGTTTTAAAAAAATAAAAAAAATAAAAAAAAATCACTGTCTTAGGATTGTTTGTTTGCTATCCCGCCGAATTTATACTTTTAATACTTTTAAACTTTGCTTTAAGAATCGAAATCACGAAGCGGTTAAAATAAAAACATGTCCTCCTACACTAAGCTCACGAACTAGGAGTTCGTTTGCTATCACTTCAAAAAGCTATCACTTCAATTAGCTATCGCTACCACTTTTTGCATTTCATATATAGATATATTTTATTTCTACATGAGCACAGGCGCATTATGTCGGATATCGTTAATCTTACTAGATCTAGGTATCCCCTGATTATATTCTGATTTTCACGTTTTATAAAAATAAACTAAACTACGAGGGCGGGTCAATAAGCCCGTGACTTTTGGATTAAAACACAGATTTTTTGATAAAAAAATAATTTTATTTTTCAACGTAGTCTCCCTTGAGCTCTATACACTTTGTCCAACGCTTCTCCAATTTTCTCATCCCTTCCAAAAAAAATGATTTGTCGAGGTCCTCAAAATAGGCCTTTGTTTGCGAGATGACTTCATCATTGGAGTCAAATCTTTTTCCACCAAGCCATTTCTTCAGGTTTGGGAACAAGAAGTAGTCGCTCGGAGCCAAATCTGGAGAATAGGGTGGATGAGGGAGCAATTCATAGCCCAATTCATGGATTTTTGCCATGGCAACTGCACATGTGTGCACCCTTGCATTGTCTTGGTGGAAAAGAACTTTTTTCTTGGCCAAATGAGGTGGTTTTTTTTTCAAATCGTCATTGAATCGGTCCAATAAGTTGGCATAATATTCCCCATTGATTGTTCTTCCCTTTTGAAGGTAGTCAATGTGGATTATCCCGCGTGCATCCCAAAAAACAGTCGCCATAACTTTATTGGCTGACAAACCCACCTTGGCCTTCTTTGGCGCCGATTCACCCTTAGAAACCCACTGTTTTGACTGTTGTTTGTTCTCTGGTGTGTTGTGATGTATCCATGTTTCGTCCACGGTTACAAAACGGCGCAAAAACTCCTCCATATTGCGATTAAACAACGCCAAACCTTCCTGTGAAGTTGTTACACGATTGCGTTTGTGGTCGACTGTGAGCAAACGCGGCACCCATCTTGCGGAAAGCTTTCTCATGCCCAAGTGATCATTCAAAATTGAAACCACTGAGCCATGCGAGATCCCCACGGCTTCCACAATCTCTCGCACTTTCAATCTTCGGTCGGCCAACACCATATCGTGAATCTTTTCGATTGTTTCGGGTGTAGAGACCTCAACTGGGCGTCAAGGACGTTCGGCATCTTCAGTGCTTGTACGGCCACAACGAAATTCAGTAAACCACTTTTTTACCATTGAAATCGATGGTGCAGAGTCCCCATAGTATTTATCAAGCTTAGCCTTGGTCTCGGTAATGGTTTTTTTTCGCAAGAAATAATGCTTAATAAGCACACGAAATTCACTTTTTCCATTTTCTCCTCAAATTAGTGTGTAGTCTGATAAAAATAGCTGTCAAACACAAACTAACTGACGCAGCAAGTTTAAATTTTGACAGGAGTCAACTGACAGATGCCTGTTGACAGGAGCAGTGTTGAGTTTCAGTAAAGAGGGACTTATTGACCCACCTTATTTACAGCTAATGACTGAGGACTAGGTCTACTATCTATAAAATATAGAGTCGATATGCGCCGCCTAAACCTTAATTAAATTACAACCTTTCGATAAAATAATACAAATTATTTACTCATATATTTATAATATTTAATCTACATATCTATTCACAAGAAGCTTCTGGAATAATAGTGATCGATGAGGGTATGCCTGTTTCCCGTTTTGGTGAAAGTTTCTATCATTCGCCATTCGTGAGGCTCGTAATACCTACATATGCACGAATATTGAAATTGGTGTAAGTGGGTTTTGTAGGATTTGTGTTCTTGAGAGTATGCGGGGTTTACTCATTGGTGTCATCCACATTATCCATCGGCAACCAGGCAACTCGTGGGGTTTGTGTGTAAACGCTGAAATTCATTAAAATTCGCTGGCGGAATCTTCACTTCTTGCAATTCTGGCCGCTTCATTTCCTATGCGGAATTGGTGCATCATCGTCGTTATAACGCTACTTGCAGTCTTTCACGCTTTGATATGCACGAAATACGCCACCAATTACTGTTTCCAGATAGCTTCTACCTACTGCGTCGGTTTTAAATTCCATCAATACATGGCCTGTGTTCTGTTATTTGCCTGACAACACTGATAGTATGGATCACTCCACATGCTTCGATTTAAAAGTAAGTTTCGGAATCATCCATGCCAATGCAGAAAGTGAGTGAAGATAAACGCCTACCCTTCCGAGTTTTAAGCTGGTTAATTCTTGGATGTTTGGCAGAATTTATTTGCCCAATGCCTTTTCGCTATCGCGATTCATTTAGAACACTACCTGCTATTACCTCGTTAAATTAAACAAAGTTTATCTTTCTCATATCTCTAGTCCTATTGCTGGTACCCATATAGGAGTTGCGCAAATCAGTATCGTGTGTCTTCCAATACATAGACTTAAACATTTGATAAGCCTTTTTGCTTGTGCATTTTAAGGTATCTTTAAAATTTAGCACACGGTTGTATAGTGGTTGCGCGATGCTGTGTCCTTCAATCCGTTGAGTTTGGTGCTTAACTTTCTTTAGGCTACTTGTGAGCACGGCTTCTTTTGGGGTCTATCAAGAGCAAAGTCATATCTTTAAATGTTTGATAGTGTTCTTTTCGTATATTTGTGCCACTATTCTCTATACTTTTGACAAAGTCTAATTAAAGCGATACCATCTACATATTTAATGACACTCATTCCATCTAGTGCTCCATCGTACATTATATTATACATGACTGGACCTAAGCTTACCCTTGTGGAACCACTCTTATTACTTTATATTTCTGTCTGTGATGCAGAGGAAGATTGTGTCTTCGAAATAATGTGCTATTCTCCGCAAGAGGTAGTCTAGTACTTACTCATTTTTCCATAAGTAGGATTTGTTTTTGTGCGCTTGTGTATAAGTGTTGGTATTTTTTCGTCTTCTTAGGGAATATCTAAGGACCTAGTTTGCCTCTCAAGCTGTACTACCTTTGTCCTTTCGACGCAAATCATTAATTAGCTTACTTTGCTTATTTCACCCCTCATGGCATCATGTTTCCAACTTTTTCACTTGCACATGGTAGGTTGCTATCCATTTTTCAGAAGCGTAAGCAAGGGCAAATTATATAGTCAGCGTCTTCTTCCTGTTTGGAGCAGTAGGAATGATATAGAAATGTGTTGTATAAGTTTACGTTTTTAGATTCTTTTGTTTTATAATCAGCGCGCGCTCAAGGGCTTTTTGTATTCTTAACATATTCGTACACAGCGCGGGCGAAGGAAATTTCGGGAGGTAGAAAAGACAGGTACCGATATACATTGTGCTTAAATGTTTGTAAATTATAACCACCAGGTAACACAGAGATCGGCAGGGCATTCCATAAATGGGTTTGGGGGTATACTGATGAGCATTCATAGCGAGACGGGTGTTACGGTTGAAAGTTTGAATGGGCGAAATGCTACTGGCGATTTCAATGGGGCACCGGTGGTGGAAATAGCGATAAAACAAAGTGAGACAGGAGACATTACGTCGATATTCGAGGGTGACAATTGATTGACTGATATTAGTATCACCAATGAGTTTTATCGCACGGTTTTGAATCCCATCTAGCAGGTGCAGAGATGTTTTAGGAGCACCATACCAGATGTGGGTATTGTACGTAAGTTGTCACTGACACACATATCGAGAATGGAAAGTTTTTTCGGTTTCGACGATGCAAGTGCCATTCATTGATAATGGCTGGGTATTTGAATTTCGCTTTAATCACAGTAGACAGCATTGAGTTTTGGAAGCATTAAATTCCACTCGGTTGATAGTTCCCCAATTGGTTATGCTGTACATATCGGAATGTGTGAGTCCGGGAACGAATATGAGAAGCAGAGAGTGATATCATTGTCGTTTATCTCACAATTAATCGTCTTACTTATGCCCTTTACAATTTCTGTTAAGTTTTCTTGTTGTGTAGGGGGAATATTTTTAATATCAATATTGTTTATAATTGCTTGCTGTTCGAGTGTGTTGATCTGTGATTGCATGTTTTCTATTATTTCATCCTTTTTTTTATTGCTTTCTCTGAGGTCTTTCAATTCTTTGTTTATGTTTTCTATCAAGTCGTTATTTTTCTTCATGTATGTGTTGAGTTCATCGTACTTTGCCGCTAGGAAATCGCAGCTTGCCGTAATTTTTTTGATTTCCCCTCTCAGTAGACGTATTTCCGCTAGAATAGTCGAGTTATTGTGACTTGAGATGTTGTTAGCTAGGTTGCCGGGGGTGCTGGGCTCTCTCATGCTTTTTGATGGTTGTTCCTGTTGGGGTGAGGGGGCTTTGCTAACTGCAGCCGTACTTTGGACATCTCCAATATTTCTGCATAATTGACATTTCCACACTTCTCTTCTCGATCCCATGGTTCTCCATGATTTCTCTGTGACCGTAGTGCACACGAAATGAAGCTTTCGCTTACAAAGCGAACACACAGCAAAGTCACTTTCGGCGGGGATATTATCACTGCAATGTCCGCACACATACATGTTAAGGGGTGGAGAATTCAAACTGTGGGAATGACTATTAAATATTATTTTAAAAACGATAGGAAGTTGTATGATTTTGATACACTATTTCCTTGTTTTAAAAAAATAAAAAAAATAAAAAAAAATCACTGTCTTAGGATTGTTTGTTTGCTATCCCGCCGAATTTATACTTTTAATACTTTTAAACTTTGCTTTAAGAATCGAAATCACGAAGCGGTTAAAATAAAAACATGTCCTCCTACACTAAGCTCACGAACTAGGAGTTCGTTTGCTATCACTTCAAAAAGCTATCACTTCAATTAGCTATCGCTACCACTTTTTGCATTTCATATATAGATATATTTTATTTCTACATGAGCACAGGCGCATTATGTCGGATATCGTTAATCTTACTGGATCTAGGTATCCCCTGATTATATTCTGATTTTCACGTTTTATAAAAATAAACTAAACTACGAGGGGGGGTCAATAAGCCCGTGACTTTTGGATTAAAACACAGATTTTTTTATAAAAAAATAATTTTATTTTCCAACGTAGTCTCCCTTGAGCTCTATACACTTTGTCCAACGCTTCTCCAATTTTCTTATCCCTTCCAAAAAAAATGATTTGTCGAGGTCCTCAAAATAGGCCTTTGTTTGCGAGATGACTTCATCATTGGAGTCAAATCTTTTTCCACCAAGCCATTTCTTCAGGTTTGGGAACAAGAAGTAGTCGCTCGGAGCCAAATCTGGAGAATAGGGTGGATGAGGGAGCAATTCATAGCCCAATTCATGGATTTTTGCCATGGCAACTGCACATGTGTGCACCCTTGCATTGTCTTGGTGGAAAAGAACTTTTTTCTTGGCCAAATGAGGTGGTTTTTTTTTCAAATCGTCATTGAATCGGTCCAATAAGTTGGCATAATATTCCCCATTGATTGTTCTTCCCTTTTGAAGGTAGTCAATGTGGATTATCCCGCGTGCATCCCAAAAAACAGTCGCCATAACTTTATTGGCTGACAAACCCACCTTGGCCTTCTTTGGCGCCGATTCACCCTTAGAAACCCACTGTTTTGACTGTTGTTTGTTCTCTGGTGTGTTGTGATGTATCCATGTTTCGTCCACGGTTACAAAACGGCGCAAAAACTCCTCCATATTGCGATTAAACAACGCCAAACCTTCCTGTGAAGTTGTTACACGATTGCGTTTGTGGTCGACTGTGAGCAAACGCGGCACCCATCTTGCGGAAAGCTTTCTCATGCCCAAGTGATCATTCAAAATTGAAACCACTGAGCCATGCGAGATCCCCACGGCTTCCACAATCTCTCGCACTTTCAATCTTCGGTCGGCCAACACCATATCGTGAATCTTTTCGATTGTTTCGGGTGTAGAGACCTCAACTGGGCGTCAAGGACGTTCGGCATCTTCAGTGCTTGTACGGCCACAACGAAATTCAGTAAACCACTTTTTTACCATTGAAATCGATGGTGCAGAGTCCCCATAGTATTTATCAAGCTTAGCCTTGGTCTCGGTAATGGTTTTTTTTCGCAAGAAATAATGCTTAATAAGCACACGAAATTCACTTTTTCCATTTTCTCCTCAAATTAGTGAGTAGTCTGATAAAAATAGCTGTCAAACACAAACTAACTGACGCAGCAAGTTTAAATTTTGACAGGAGTCAACTGACAGATGCCTGTTGACAGGAGCAGTGTTGAGTTTCAGTAAAGAGGGACTTATTGACCCACCTTATTTACAGCTAATGACTGAGGACTAGGTCTACTATCTATAAAATATAGAGTCGATATGCGCCGCCTAAACCTTAATTAAATTACAACCTTTCGATAAAATAATACAAATTATTTACTCATATATTTATAATATTTAATCTACATATCTATTCACAAGAAGCTTCTGGAATAATAGTGATCGATGAGGGTATGCCTGTTTCCCGTTTTGGTGAAAGTTTCTATCATTCGCCATTCGTGAGGCTCGTAATACCTACATATGCACGAATATTGAAATTGGTGTAAGTGGGTATTGTAGGATTTGTGTTCTTGAGAGTATGCGGGGTTTACTCATTGGTGTCATCCACATTATCCATCGGCAACCAGGCAACTCGTGGGGTTTGTGTGTAAACGCTGAAATTCATTAAAATTCGCTGGCGGAATCTTCACTTCTTGCAGATTGGTGCATCATCGTCGTTATAACGCTACTTGCAGTCTTTCACGCTTTGATATGCACGAAATACGCCACCAATTACTGTTTCCAGATAGCTTCTACCTACTGCGTCGGTTTTAAATTCCATCAATACATGGCCTGTGTTCTGTTATTTGCCTGACAACACTGATAGTATGGATCACTCCACATGCTTCGATTTAAAAGTAAGTTTCGGAATCATCCATGCCAATGCAGAAAGTGAGTGAAGATAAACGCCTACCCTTCCGAGTTTTAAGCTGGTTAATTCTTGGATGTTTGGCAGAATTTATTTGCCCAATGCCTTTTCGCTATCGCGATTCATTTAGAACACTACCTGCTATTACCTCGTTAAATTAAACAAAGTTTATCTTTCTCATATCTCTAGTCCTATTGCTGGTACCCATATAGGAGTTGCGCAAATCAGTATCGTGTGTCTTCCAATACATAGACTTAAACATTTGATAAGCCTTTTTGCTTGTGCATTTTAAGGTATCTTTAAAATTTAGCACACGGTTGTATAGTGGTTGCGCGATGCTGTGTCCTTCAATCCGTTGAGTTTGGTGCTTAACTTTCTTTAGGCTACTTGTGAGCACGGCTTCTTTTGGGGTCTATCAAGAGCAAAGTCATATCTTTAAATGTTTGATAGTGTTCTTTTCGTATATTTGTGCCACTATTCTCTATACTTTTGACAAAGTCTAATTAAAGCGATACCATCTACATATTTAATGACACTCATTCCATCTAGTGCTCCATCGTACATTATATTATACATGACTGGACCTAAGCTTACCCTTGTGGAACCACTCTTATTACTTTATATTTCTGTCTGTGATGCAGAGGAAGATTGTGTCTTCGAAATAATGTGCTATTCTCCGCAAGAGGTAGTCTAGTACTTACTCATTTTTCCATAAGTAGGATTTGTTTTTGTGCGCTTGTGTATAAGTGTTGGTATTTTTTCGTCTTCTTAGGGAATATCTAAGGACCTAGTTTGCCTCTCAAGCTGTACTACCTTTGTCCTTTCGACGCAAATCATTAATTAGCTTACTTTGCTTATTTCACCCCTCATGGCATCATGTTTCCAACTTTTTCACTTGCACATGGTAGGTTGCTATCCATTTTTCAGAAGCGTAAGCAAGGGCAAATTATATAGTCAGCGTCTTCTTCCTGTTTGGAGCAGTAGGAATGATATAGAAATGTGTTGTATAAGTTTACGTTTTTAGATTCTTTTGTTTTATAATCAGCGCGCGCTCAAGGGCTTTTTGTATTCTTAACATATTCGTACACAGCGCGGGCGAAGGAAATTTCGGGAGGTAGAAAAGACAGGTACCGATATACATTGTGCTTAAATGTTTGTAAATTATAACCACCAGGTAACACAGAGATCGGCAGGGCATTCCATAAATGGGTTTGGGGGTATACTGATGAGCATTCATAGCGAGACGGGTGTTACGGTTGAAAGTTTGAATGGGCGAAATGCTACTGGCGATTTCAATGGGGCACCGGTGGTGGAAATAGCGATAAAACAAAGGGAGACAGGAGACATTACGTCGATGTTCGAGGGTGACAATTGATTGACTGATATTAGTATCACCAATGAGTTTTATCGCACGGTTTTGAATCCAATCTAGCAGGTGCAGAGATGTTTTAGGAGCACCATACCAGATGTGGGTATTGTACGTAAGTTGTCACTGACACACATATCGAGAATGGAAAGTTTTTTCGGTTTCGACGATGCAAGTGCCATTCATTGATAATGGCTGGGTATTTGAATTTCGCTTTAATCACAGTAGACAGCATTGAGTTTTGGAAGCATTAAATTCCACTCGGTTGATAGTTCCCCAATTGATTATGCTGTTAATATCGGAATTTAATGAGCTTAACATATGCTGCCATTCCCGTTCTACAGCCGAAGAGCAGGGGCGTGAGTGCAGGAACGAATATGAATATAAGAGAGTACTGTCATCAGCAAAGGAATATATTGGATTAGAAGTAGCAGACAAGTGATCATCAATGAAAATTAAAAACAGTGTCAGAGACAGATCGGAGCCCTGGGGCACACCGGCATTTATTTTGTGAATATCAGACTTGAAACCGTCCAAGACAACTTGAATTGAACGTTCAGAAAGGTAATTTATAATCCATTGACGAAAAGAGTCATTGATCCCAAAAGCACGCATTTTCGACAAAAGAACCTGATGTCAAACTTTGTCAAGTGCCTTAGAAATATCAAGTGCAACTATCTTGCTTCCGCTATATTGAAGTACGGTTTAGTTCCACTTTTCGGTGAGACATGCCATCAAATCACCAGTGGACCCGTTGTTACGAAAACCATATTGCCGGTCATTGAGAAGTTTTCGTGTTTCGAGATATTTCATGAGCTGACGGTTTATCAGCGTTTCCATGACTGTTACCGCGAATTAAAGGAAAATACTTTGAATTTCTAGTATATAATTTTTATTATTATTTCAAATTAAAATGAAGACGAAAAAGCACTAAAAATTTCGTTTGCTGGTCCTCGTGGTTCGCTGATAACTCATGATTCTTTTTCATCTCCCGTGGTCGGCCATCTTGAGTTGGTTTCATAGTCTTAAGCCGACTTAGCTTAAGATAATTTAGCAATGGCTAATTTCGCTCAAAAGGTGCTGCCAGGTTTGGTAACACTCCCCCCTGGTAAGCTCGGCTTCTTGCCGGGTTACCACTAACATCGCCAAACCGTTTAACATCTAAGACCGCGAGCTTTGATGCAGGCCGATTATAAATGCCTGCCACCGTCTGGACTATAGCTGATCTGGTTTGTCCGTCTTTGCTCCGGTGAACTTGCACAACCCTCCCTTTTGGCCAAGTGCTTCGGGGTAAGTTCGCATCCACAATGATCACTACGTCACCCTCTGATATAGGTTTTGCTGGCTGAAACCATTTTGTTCTTCTCGTAAGTGTAGGAAGATATTCCAACACCCAGCGGTTCCAAAACTTGTCGGCATATTGTTCGGAAGTCATCCAATTTTTTCGAAGAAAGACTCCATCATCACTAAGCTCCCCTGTGAGCTTTATACCACTCGAAGATCCCATCAAAAAATGATTTGGTGTTAACGCCTCGTCACTCTCATAATCTACCGGTACGTACGTAAGAGGCCTTGAATTTACTACATACTCAGCCTCCGCCATCATTGTTAAAAGCAGTTCATCTTTGGGGTTTCGAACACAAGCCATATGCGCTAAAGTTTGTTTTACAGAACGGATTAATCTTTCCCAGCTTCCCCCCATGTGAGGTGATGCTGGAGGGATAAAATTCCATTTGATTCCCTCATTAGTAAATTTGTTTGTTAATACATCTTTACGCAGTAACTTAAGTGCATCCTTCAGTTCTTGATCTGCTCCTCTAAAATTTGTGCCATTGTCCGACCACATCTCTATTGGTTTTCCCCTTTTCGCTAAAAATCGTTGGATCGCCAAAATACATGAGTCGCTGGAGAGACTATGAGCTACTTCTAAATGAATTGCTCTGACTGTTAAACAAGTAAATAGTACTCCCCATCGTTTTTCGCTATGTCTCCCTACCGTTACCAATATTGGTCCAAAGTAGTCAATGCCTACATAAGAAAACGGCCGTGTAAAACCTTTGAGTCGTGCTGCAGGTAAGTCCGCCATTTGTGGTTGAACTGGAGCAGCTCTCTTAATCTTCAACGTTGACACCTATTTTGAATCCCTTTCAAAACAGTTCGCAGGTGTGGGATGTAAAAGGATTGCCGAAGTTCGTTAACTACAGTCTCAAAATTTGAATGGTGGTAGCGCTCGTGTATATGTTGGACTATCAACTTTGTTATAAAGTGTGACTTGGGTAAAATGATTGGCCACTTGCAGTTGAATGAGGCTTCCTCAGACGCATCGATCCGACCCTTTACCCGCAATACACTGTCTTCATCTAGGTATGGACTTAAGTTGTACAATGAACTTGATCTTTCTATTACGCCTTGAATTGGTGAATCATCGGTACTTTGCTTCAACACCTTGATTTCTGTTGCATAAGCCTCAAATTGGCATAGTCTGTAGAGGTATGACTCAGCTCTAGTGATATCTCTTCGTGATACAAACGTCATCTCCTCTGACTTTCTTCTTTTTAGTTTGATGTCGAGAAAACGATAAACATAGGCCATGGTGCCGCGCAGATTTTTCCAGCATGAAAACCGGGTGTATTCCACCAACGGTTTCAGTAAAAATAATGAGTGAGCGAAAACTTCAAACTCGGTTTCATTAAGCTTAGGGAAAACTGATGGCCATGTGTCTTTAGGTTGATATAGGAATTTAGGACCCTGGAACCAACGGCTTTCAGATGAGAAATCAATTTTTAAATTCCACTTAGTTGCATCATCTGCTGGGTTTTTTCCACTTGGTATCCAGTCCCATTCGCTTGCGTTTGAGTTCTCCAAGATTTCCCCAACTCGGAACAAAATAAACTGCCTAGTTTTTCGATTATCGTTTTTAATCCAGCAGAGAACCGACTGAGAATCCGACCAGAAATAACGCTTATGAATTTTAATAGAACGGCCCTTTATCACGGTCTTAGCAAGCCTTACACCTAGTACCGCCGCCTCAAGTTCCATGCGTGGTACCGACATTTGCTTGATGGGACCCACTTTTGTTCTGGAACACACGAGAATACATTCTGCTTTAGGACCCTCACCTGTTTTAATGTATGCCACCGCGGCATAAGCTGACATACTTGCGTCTACAAAAATGTGCAATTCAACGGATTGTCCGCTGTCAAACTTTAAAAGGCTGAGATACGGTCTCTTTACTTTAATTTCTTTTACTTTGGGTAATAACTTAATCCAGTCACGCCATAACTGAAGCTGATCATGACGAATCTCTTCATCCCATTCCGTTCGCTGTCTCCAAACTTCTTGCAGCAGAATTTTTAGTAAAACTAAGTAGTGTGATATAAGACTAACTGGATCAAACACACTCATGAGAATTTTTAAAATATCTCTTTTCGTTGGAATAGCATCGCCATTTAAAACTTCCGAGGTAAACTTGTTAAAATTGTTGAAAAATGAAAATTCGTCTGCCCCTGGGGACCACCACATTCCCAAAATCTTTTCTGACCCACAAATGCCAGAACGTTGTTTAAAATCTTTAACAAAGGAAGCTGCATTCTTTCCAAGTGCCTTTGTTACATTCGACGAGTTACTCATGAAATTTCGGATTTCAAATCCTCCTTGCTCATGAACATGTATGACCTCCTTTGCTAATTTTATAGCTTCTTCCTCTGTATCCAAACTATCCAGAAAATCATCAACATAATGGTTGTGAATTA
This sequence comes from Volucella zonaria, assembly GCA_963966105.1. Classification (NCBI taxonomy): domain Eukaryota; kingdom Metazoa; phylum Arthropoda; class Insecta; order Diptera; family Syrphidae; genus Volucella; species Volucella zonaria. Next base: position 1,072,559 of record OZ014536.1, on the reverse strand, counting down.
TCGCATCAACAGCTCTGGGGAATGCTGAGGAGTATTCCAGCGCGTTTTTATTTTTTATATATTCCGCACAAGAAGGGGAACAGGTGGAGCCGAAGGTCAATACCTGCATGACGTAGTCTTCAAGCTCTCCAGTATCTGCATTTCTCCACAGAAACCTTTGAGCATGTTGGTCAGATTCCTGCACTCTTATTTGGTGGAACATTTCTTTAATATCTCCACATATTGCGATCTTTCTTTGACGAAAGCGAAACAAAATCTCTGGAAGTGACGGCAAGTTGTCCGGCCCAGATAACAGCAAGGAGTTTAGCGAAACTCCATTTACTTTCGCAGCTTCATCCCAAACAATGCGTACTTTTGACGGTTTATTTGGGTTGACGACGGGGAAGATGGGCAGGTACCAAATTCGTTTACCACCTACATTGTCGTGGATCTCAGTTTGAGTTAGTTTTCGTGCATAACCTTTGGAGACATAATCATGGATTTGCGTTTGAAGATTTTCTGCAAGCATGGGGTTCCTTTTAAGCTTTTTTTCTAAGCATAAGATTCTACCTTCTGCGGCAGGCCTACTATTAGGAAGTTCAAAACATTCGCCTTTCCATAACAATGGTACACAAAATCGCTTTCCAAGACGTTTAGAAGAAGTTTCCAATAGAGCGTTTGCCCTTACATCATCTCCATTTAACAGGCGCTTAACATCTTTTGAACCAACATTATCAACTTTAAAAAACTCGCGTACAAGTTCATTTAACTTTCCATCAGCTTCTTCTTGGCACTCACATGTATGATAGTTAACGAAATTATGTTTCCCCTTTCTACTGCTAAAATATGAACCAAACACCGTCCACCCTAAACGGGTCTTAATAGCAGCTGGCTGATTAGTACTTCCTTCGCGATGTTTTAATGAATTCGTCAACCTAATTTGATCAATGCCAATCAAAACTCTGGGCTGAACTTGCTGGTAAGATTCAAAGGGTAAGCCTCTCAGATGAGGAAATTTTAATTTAAGTTCCTCATAGTTTATTGACTGAGATGGTAAGCTCAACGAGTCAACTGTGCGAATATTGGAAAGAGTGTGTTTTTTCGCGCTCCCCAAGGCGGAGATTTGTAGGCTTACCTTTCTTGAGTTCCTTTCAGTCTTCAGAGTATTAGATGTCCACCTTAAACATAACGACTCTGATTTTCCTTTTAACTCGAGAATATTGGCTAATTGTTCATCCATCAGTGTGATTGACGAGCCATCGTCGAAGAACGCATATGTGTTGACTTCAATATTTTTGTTGTAAAGTGTTACTGGTAATATTTTAAAAAGTACACTATTTTGGTTTTCATGAACGTTGCAGTAATCTTCTCTTGTGCTGTTATCGGTAGCAACCTGACTTGGTGGCTCTTCGTGTTTATGCAGCAATTTATGATGTCTATAGAGGCAGTTGTTTACTCCACACCTTTGGTTCGATGTGCAAATCCGATTGTAATGTCGAACTAAACATGTTCTACAAAGGAAGTGTGTTTTTACCTCAGCCCACTTCTGCTTTAAGCTCATACTTTTAAAGTGGGCACATTGTTCTACAGTTTTGCAGTTTTTACTGCAAACAATGCAAGGTCGTTGAGGTTTTGCAATTTGCTCATGGTTTGCGTTGAAAAATGATAAACTTGCTCTCTTTTTCTCTGGTTTTACTTCCACCCGTTGAACGCATGTCATGTTTGTGACTTCACAAGCAGCTTGAGCTATTTGATGAAGCCATGAACTAAATGTTGAGAGATTAACATCTCTTTTTTCTAATTTAAAGGCTCCCCAATTCAGTCGAATTTGATAAGGAAGACGTTCGGTAAGCTCTTTCAATAAAGAAGGGTTGTTCAGATAAGACTGCAATCCTGCGGCTTGCATGATGTCGACGATGTTCTCCACAGAGAGAGAAAATGTAATCAATGAATCTAATCGGTCAGGTCGAGGTGGTCTTTTACCTTTTAATTTGTCTATCAAGCTGTCTATAATCGTCTTCGGACGACCAAACATCATACGTAAGGTTGAAATAATATTCGGAACCTGTTCTGGGTACATTTGCTTGGACCTTACAGCATCTAGAGCCCTTCCTTTCAGGCACTTCTGTAAACGCAAGAGATTTTCATCATAGGAGAATCCACACGCACGAGTGGAGTTCTCATACGAAGCTATAAAAAGCGGCCACTCTTCCGCATATCCAGAAAAATTCGGTAAATCCTTTGAAGCTATGCGTCTCGTTTCTATTTGCACGCTGCTCAGATTTGGTACACTAGTTGTATTTGTGTTGCCAGGTAGGAGTTGGTCTGCATGTAGATTGCTCTCTGCTTCACGAAAATATGGAGCATGGTCTGGGAATTGTCTGGTGCTGTTGTATAAACTTTGCCTTGCTTTCGTAATTGGCACTGAAGTAATTCTGGTTGGATGCTCCGAGTTGTGCTGTTGTGTTTCAATTACACTTTCCATTCTTTTTTTGTTTTTTTCAAATATTGAATGAACATTCAATTGAGGTTTGTTGCAGTGCGTAGACTGCTCAGAAATCCACTCTTTCAATCTGACACTCCTAGACGATGACTCAATATCGCTATCATCGTCTGACGTTTGTTGTTCCAATAGACTGTATTTTGCATCAAGATATTCTTTATCTCTTTTCTCTTTTTCCAGAAAATATTCTTTACTCCTTTCTTCTTTAAGCCGTCTTTCTTCGTCCAGTCTTTTCATACTCAGTTTAATGGATTTTGTGGAGCTAGTTGACTTGACCTTGAGTGCACGATCTTCTCTGGTCATGTTAGGTTTGTGTAAATCCCGACCAGAAGCCAACTCTAGGCTTTTCGATGGCAACACCTGTTCGACGGGCAAGTTCGATGCCTTTTGCAAACCTTGTGTCACTTCTAGAGTTAGCTATTGACTCTCAGTAGCTTGTTTCGAAATGCAGTTGGAACAGCACCAATCCTTATTCTCTATGTCAGAAGTCACATCAACACAATTGAAATGATGCCATTGCAATTTACCTGCTTTTTTTGCCTACGGGGGTTTTTTTCATTAGGTACAATGGAGGCTTGCATTTGCGCTGAGTTTGTGGGTTCCGGATGGGTGGGCGTAGGCGGAGGTGAGTGAATGACTTTGCTTGACTTAAATATACTTTGGTTAGACATTGCTTACCTGAGAGTGACGGCGTGTGGTAAATTATTTAATTCTGTTGACGACCTTGGGTTGTAGGTTTTATTTTCTTTTGATGAGGGTCTATCTATGATGGTGATGCGACGGTCGGATGAGATGTGGGTGACGTGCTGGGTAATGGGTTGATGCAAATAAATCGGGTGTTTAATATGACTTGTATTTCGGCTGTATGTTCCTGTTGGAAAAGTGGAAGCAAAACGAAGCAATACCAGGTTTTAAGTGTTATGTGTGAATATAACTTTTTGGGGGGGGACCGCGTGTCCGAGCGGTTTGTTGTAAATTTAATCGGGGAACTAAACTGCAAGTTAGGTTTAATGCTCAAATGATGAAGCTTAAGCTGGTGATCGTGCTGCCGTCTGTGCAGTCTTATGTTGATCCAAATCCAAATCAGCTTGTTCAGTCCTTCACTCATGAGTTCGTACAGGAGTACTACGAAATTTTTAGCAATGTTACCGCGAATTAAAGGAAAATACTTTGAATTTCTAGTATATAATTTTTATTATTATTTCAAATTAAAATGAAGACGAAAAAGCACTAAAAATTTCGTTTGCTGGTCCTCGTGGTTCGCTGGTAACTCATGATTCTTTTTCATCTCCCGTGGTCGGCCATCTTGAGTTGGTTTCGTAGTCTTAAGCCGACTTAGCTTAAGATAATTTAGCAATGGCTAATTTCGCTCAAAAGGTGCTGCCAGGTTTGGTAACAATGACCTTGGAGAGAAGGAACGTAAGTGCAATATTTCTATAGGAGGAGAGAGAAGAAGATTCGTCTTTTTTAGGGATGGGCTGACAAATGCTGTTTTCCATCTGCCCGGAAAGAGTCCTAAAGAGTAGGATTGATGAAAAAGCTTACGCAGTGGTTTTGCCAGCGTGGAAGAACACCTCTTCAGAAGAAGGGAAGATGTACCATCTAGACAAGCGGATTTATGTATGTTGAGATCTTTAAATACTCTTGCTACTACACGAGCGCGAAAGTGGATTCGTCCCATTGATGATGCGACGCTCTCAAGTGTAAGCGGGGACAAAGCACAATCTGGGAGTGTTGATCTAGCCGCAAAGTGTGCACCAAGCAGATTGGCCTTGTCCAAAGAGCTGACAATTGGAATGCCATTGTAAATGAGCGTTGGGATGGAGGATGAGGCAGAATTTTTAATGTTTTTGACGAATGACAAAAAATTATTACTGCTTTTGGGACATTGCCTCAGTTGTTGGTTGTATTGGAATTTCACACGCTTGAGAATGACGTTGCAGTCATTTCTGGCTCGTTTAAACTTTTTTCGGTTTTCCTCTGTCGCTTTGTTCTTGTAGGACCGAAAAAACATTTCTCTAACCCTGACAGCCTCTTTACAGTTCGAGTCGTACCATGCCTTTTCTTTTGGTTTGATACCCTTCATCCGATGAGGGATAAAACATTTCATTCCAGAGAGAGTAGTTTCTGTGATCATGTCAGCAGCGGCATCCACGTCGTTATCGAGGAAAGAAGTTGTTAAGTCCGCTCCAATTAGCTTTCTCGTATTGCCATACGGTGTTTTAAGGAATCTTTTCTCTATCTGTGTGGTGGGTGTACGAGAATTTAGCTGATATAACACAATTGTCCGACGAGCCTAGAGGGGAGAGCACATCAACGCAGTACTTATCAGGGTGAGAGATTAAAAACAAGTCCAGGATGTTGGCGGTATGACTATTAACGTCTGGTATTCGTGTGGGCTCATTTACAAGCTGGGTTAAATTATTTTCCGCAGCGAATATTTAAACACACCATCCTTTGGGTGTTTTCTGTCCAGAAAGTCGAAGCCAACCAGAATTGTGTATACTGAAATGGCCCGTAATCACGATATCAGTATGGGGATACAGGGATACAATTCTTTGAATGGAGTAAGACGGCGCATCAAACCCGTAAAGGATCGACTTGCTGTCCAGTTTGGAGCGTCCCTAAACACTCGTAAAGCAGTAGTGGATAATTTGCTTACGGATATGGAATTTTAACCACATGAAATTGAATTCTGGATTGGAACAGGGACTACATTGTGGTGGATTTTGGTAAGCTACATCGCTACGCACATAAATGGCGAAACTGCGATGGGGAAAGAATAGTGGCACTAGTTCGTAGCCAGGTAACTTCAGATCAGAGTGATCTGAGAGGTGTAGGCGGGGACCTACCTATGTTGCACTAAGTGTCAAAACAGCTGGTCTGTATTTACAGACGTGGACGTACGCAGAAAAGTGATTACTTTTTAGCCCGCGTGTATTGGCTACGTCCACCCTGAATTCCCTAGTCATAAGTACAAACAAAAACAGTAAGCACAAACACCGAGGGTACTAAGCGAGGCTACGACGTTGGTTTACCGAATCCAATTGCTGTAGGTGTTATGCCCTTACAACAATATGAAACAGTGCACCAGCAAAATTTTCACTCACAACCCGCTATCCATTAGTTGGTACATACACTCAGTCACTGCCCGTATCGTATCGTATCGGCAGTGATCCACTGCAAGCAACAGTACTATGACCAGGAGCGGGAAAGATGGGATACCCGCACTGTGATATTTTTGTTTTTTTAATTGCACTGCACTAAGTTTTAGTTTATTTTTTTTTCTTGGTTTTTTGCACACGCGCGCGGTGGTTCGGTTTTTTTGTTTGCACTGCGCGGGTTTTTTTTTTCGTTTTCTATTCACATAGAGTTTTGTATTGGAAATAAGTCACCTTAATATCTTGGTGACGTAGTCGTATATTTTGTCATTTCTGTTCACCGCTCTACAATCTTACGGATTTCACCAACTACCCCTTGATGTCGTTAAGTACGCATTCTACGAGTATTCGGAGATGCTTTTACTAATTCAGATCTTTTCAGGTTCCAGCAGTAACTTCTCTTTAGTAAGTAGAGGTATATCTTTATTGCTACTTTCCCAAGTTTCTTGGGAGCCAGTCGGGAACGTTTGCTTAACAATTTTATTATAATGTTTTTTATGGCTATTGAACATACTAGATAAAGCGCTCTATGGCCATTGGCTTTCGTCATGACGATGCTCAAATATTTCTCTACCTAACTATCTCTCATCTTCGACTATCATTTCCCTTTTTTTTACTTGAATATTGTAGCCCGATGCTCACTCTTCGTTAAGTTCTTCAAACATTGGTGCTTATTTATTCAAAAGCCAATGGGAACGACATTACAGGACAATGAACAGTGATTACTGATTGCACACGCCTGCAATTGGCTTCAAAATTGAATCAATCTCCATAATGAATAAACATTAACGGTGCGTCCACCGTTCTTACATAAGGCACAAGAGAGGTGGGTTTATTCTGACGCTACATCCTTACACAGAGCGGGTTCCTCGGACTTGTGGCTCTTTCCGCACCTCAGGCAAAGAGGCTGCATTTCCAATCTTTGGCAACGAACTCATTGCAAAATGTTGTCGCTCCTATTTACGTTTTCCCATGACACAGTCTGGTAGTCTAGGACTTTGGTGCTCCTTATACCATCCAGTTTACTATTGGGAGTAAGCTGAAGCGGAGGAACGGTAGTTTCAGTTTCTCCCTTTTAGCTCTGGCTTTGGTGAAAGGCTTGACTTTTACGCATTTGAACTCATCGCACTCTTGTTCTTTAAGTAGCGCAGGGAGCTCCTCCTGATCCGTAGATGGTGTTTTAGCTGTAGTTGCTTTTGTTGTTGATGGTTTTCTTGTAGTTGCTGTTTGGTCACAGTTTTTTTTTTTTTTGTTTTACTTGTTGTGGCTGTTGTGGATGTTTTCGAGTTTGAATTTGGGATTGTTGCTGTTGAGAGCTCTGTAGCTCTTGCTGTTTGCTCTTCCGTCTCGCTATTTGCTTAGCTTGAATGACGTTATAAAATTTAGCAAGTTACAAGACATTTTCTTCTAATATTCTGAACAAATGGTGGTGGTATTTTTTTCGCAATTCCGTTCAGCAATAAGTTTGAAGAAAACTTAATCTTTCGTAGACATTATTTTTCCAGCCCTTCATGATAATTTTTTTGATAACAGCCCGTATTTCTAATATGGCTAATGTTTGTACTTTATTATCGACTTGCCGGATAATTGATTTGGATCGATGTGCGCTGAGTGGAAATTCTCAGGACAGTAGTTCATACCAAATAATGCCAAATGGGAAGGCATACGATACCTTAGAAAATTGTAAAATTTCGTCTGTAAGCTTTTAAGTTGGCAGTAAACGTAAAAGCTCTGGACCTTGGTAACATGCTTAGCCTTTTGGTATACCGAATCCAATGTCCATGTATGCAAGCTATTTGGTACTAAGCAGGCTAAAATCGGTAACGACAATTTTTCCGTTTTGGAAAAAATATATTTCTAGATCGGAGGTTCTTGTGGTAAACTTTTTTAGCATGTAAATAGCTCATTACTTGTGTTGTTTGCTGAGTTTTATGCAAAATCATATTTTCATCGTCTAGATGCTCTTTCTTAAGAAGTTTCACAGAAACAGGACCATGCCATCGAGTAGAGCATACAGTTCCAATTTTATTTACAACATTTAATTTGTCAGAAGGTTGAAGAGACCGAGTTTGGTCCGATATCACTTTCAGAGGTGCGTTCATCTAAAATTTAGTCGAGGGTTATGATAGATGCTGTGAAAAAACTGTCGCCAATGTTGTTTCTTCTACAAACTTCAGCCAACGTAATAAATGGAGAGGTTTATCTGGTTAACAAGGTGTTCAGTTCTGGAAAACTATGGAACTACGTCAACTTAAGATGGTATTGTTCACCGCCGAACGTAAAGGCATTCCCGAATAAGGTGATAATGTTTCGCTAGCGGTTTCTGACATATTTCGTCTTTTATTGGAATGCGTATCGAAATACGTTGCACTGTTCTCATTATTTTTTACTCTAAGTGTTTAAACCCAACCATCCATATTCTCCTCACATAAAAGTATAATGGATCTTTCGACTCACATTTTATGTGACATCGGTAACAGCAATCCTTACATTTTATTCCAATCACCATTTTTTTTAATTGAAACGTCTCAGGGAAAGAGTAATTGAGTATTTTTCATAAAACGATGTGAGAGGTCTTCCTGTAACAATGAACTTGAATCTCTATCAACGTCCGTACAATCACGTTTTTTTTCTATAACCGGTATACATTATAGTCGTATGGCATATAAACTGTATACTTAAGCCACCATGCACTGATCTCATTCATTAAGTTCAGACGTGTTTAAATTTCGCTCCGATAATTTATTTCCATTTAATTTTTTCCTGTCTAACTTGCAATAATTCGCATAAGCTATTTCTCGGTCGTCGCCTTTTGTTGTGTTTGGCTGACTCGATTTGTTTATTAAGTGAAAGTGCCTAATAATCTTAAAATCAAATTAACAACTAACCCAATTCCCATTCACCGCCTTTTGTGTAAGTTTTCAACTGATCTACCCTAACTTATTCATCGTCATCATGTTAGAATTATGTGGAAGTGGAAGTTGCTCCCTAACAAATGATCCAAATGCTGTTATGTTGATCTGCAGTGGTCTTTGTTGCAAGTCGTTCCATGCTCTTTGCATTGGCTTGAGTAAGAGATCCATCGCGTACCTAAGAGATCTTAAAAACAGCTTTTTGCTCTATTGTGAAGAGTGCAAGGACATCACACCGTCCCACATCTTGCTTGCTATTAAGTGTCTCAGTGATTCGGTCAATAACTTTGAGGCGGAAAACAACCATGCATTGAAATTAATTCAAAATCAATTCACTAAATATGATGCATTTTAAAGTCAGTTGAAGACTTATCAATTTCCCTTGAGAAATCTGGACCTTTAATAAGAGTCAATTTAGAAACTTATCTGTGCAGTTGGCTCAAAATAATGATTTAATTAAACGAAACGATAAACACAAAATTAGTGAAGATTTAAATAAATTTATATCCCATAGTGTTAATTCAATAATAAAATCGTATATCCTCACAATAACAGACTCTATAAGCCAGAAACAGGCACTTGATTACTCGGTTTCAAAATAGATAATTAATATTTATTTCATTCCAAATTAAAATGAAACATATAATACAGAACAAAAATTTTGATGCACTCTGATATGCGAGACGTGCACTCAGCAAAATTAAGTGTGAGAAATATAATGTAATTTAAGTTGTTTGTCTACTTTGTAGCCAGTCTTCCTTCGATTTTCATCTTCAAAGTACATCCTTAAGCAGCGTTCCCTCTAAGCCAAATAATAATCTGTTATAATAACGACATAACTTTGTTCAGTTTGACTGTCAACCTGTGCGGACGTGTTTTCTCTTGTATACCGAATTCTGTTACTTTTCCGCTTTCCTTCAAAGCCCCGTAAACTGTCGAATCAGTAAATTTCAGTATATTTCCCGTCTCTGTTCGTCGACCTAGTTTCACCTGTGCCAGTTTTGTACCCCCCCCCAAAAAAAAAAAAAAAAAAACCTAAATAAATAACCCTAACAAAAATTAATTGTATCAATAAGTGTTCGTACCCCAAATAAAAAAAACAATGGAAAGGTGCTGTGCTAGTGCTTTGTGCTCAATTGTTGACCCCAACGCGGAATGGGTAGCCTGCAATGGTCTCTGCGGAAAATCATTCCATGCCATATGAATCGGACTTACCCGGCGATCCATTACCTACCTCAAGGAGTATTGCAGTCTCTTCAATTTTTACTGCGACGAGTGCAAAGAGATCACCTTGGCTCACGTTATGCTGGCAATTAAATGCAATAACGAGTCTATCAATGCGATGCTAACCGAGAACAATCATATTAGCAGAACTATTCTCGACAGAATAGAGAAGATTGAAGACTCAGTAAACTGCATTGACAGTAATGTGGAAGCTTACAAGTCCACAGGAAGAATGATGGAAAAGCAACTGACAGCGATCCACAATCTGTCCAAAAATCAATCTCATCACGACAACGAGAGCGAAATGATCAAATATCACTTGGATGGATTAAAAGCATTCCTCAAAACAAATGTTGCCAACCTCCTTAAATCCAACGTACTCACACACATAAACGACTCTATCAATCTTCTCCGTACTGATCTCGACTTGCTTTTTCAATCCTCCTCCAAAACAATACATCCCACCCCGCATCCATCAGACTCTACGCTCGACGACTTAACCCTAAAAATAATAGACGTCAGCTAGGAACTCATAGCAACTCGGTTGACCGTTGCCGAAATCGGTAAAGAAGTGAGATTGGCTTCCCACAAAATCGATGGAATCCCCGATCAAATACAACTGCAAGCTAGTACCCCGTACAATGTCTCAATTCATAATGAATTAGTAGACACGGAGTCATTTTCAAATACTCCTCCCGCCGCCCTAACAACGGAAACCGAAACCGCGCTGCCTATCCCGCCCGCCCCCGCCCCAAGCAAACTGCTCAAACAATTCGGAACTTCATGGACCCCCTCCGAATGGAAAAGCCGACTCGAAAAGTTGAAAGAGGGAAACCATACAGCATTCTACGTTGAAGGGGCTCCTCAACACGCTGATGTTAGTTGGGTGCGGAATTTCTTTCACCGAAATTATGCCATCACCATTAGCGAGTGCGAGATGATTTCCTCTGCTGACTCCAATAGTTCCTGCAGCTTCAAAATCAGCATCCCAACCAAATATTCATGGTTATTCCCCACTTCCCCTGGTAAGGCCACTAAATCTGGGAAGATAAGTATCACCAAATGCTCTGAGGAACGAGAAAACCCACGTGTCGACAACAACCAAAATTTTAAAAATAAACGTAACGATAAGCTTAAAAAAAGACCGCTCCCAAACCCCCTTCCAACTAAAAAGCACGCTAATAAAAAACGAAGCTCTAATCTCGATCCCAACTGGAACTTCAAAACGAATTTTTTCCCCGATTTTAGTCCCCCCTCCTCACTTATCCGACACAAAGCCCTTACACACCAATCCTCTAATCCGCTAATTTCCAATGTTCCACCCAAGCCCCCGCGCCAACGCGTCTCTTTCAACTTAACCCCAACCACCGATATTATCCCTTCTCAATCTTCTACGCCACCGATCCCAGCAAACAACTCATTTCCTAACTTCGACCTACAAACTGGAGCTAAGTACCCTAATTTTATTAACTCCCACACCCTAAACCCAACATCTCATCCGGCGCCCAACTCCATATCCAACCACGAATCTCCATCTCCCTCCTCCACTGCCCCTATTCTTGATCCTCTTTTTCCCCCCACACTTAAACTAACCCAGCAAACCAATGGAACTACAGAAAGTCGCTATGCATTCTCTAGGCTTAGAGAGAGAAAGATATATGAAAACATTCGTCTCTTTCTCGCCTATCTGCACGACTCGCTACCGACCTATCAGTCTCAGGAACCTATATGTCAGGTGCCACGAGATTTTTAGCATGTCCCCTCAGAAAGTAGCAGACGACCTTGCTGCATTCGGCCACTACGTTCACTCTAAACGAGTCTCACACCTACAGCGAAGCCGAGCTGACCACGATAAATTTTTTCGTCCATAACGTGCCTTCCTCGTCAGCACTTAAACCATCCCGCCATACATCTCCACCCCACAACATCCCTCTTACATTTTACTACCAGAATGTAAGAGGTTAAACCAATGCTGTCCTACGTCAATCGCATTCTCTTCTCTTTGTTATTTACGCCTTGACTGAAACCAATTTGATTCCCGACATAAAGAACCAGGAATTGTTCCCCCCTACTTTTAATGTTTTTCGCGGCGACGATCCTACCCGCCCACATGATGATTCCCCTTGTCGAGGCGTCCTACTGGCGATCCACAACAGCTTTAACTCTCCTCCCATTACCATCTCTTCATCCTCTAAAGTCGAATTTGTCGCTATAAAAATATCACTCCCCTTCAAGACTCTACTGACGATATCTTTATTTTCGGCGACTTTAATCTTCCTCAGCTACAGTGGATTCCATCAGACGATCAATCGTTCTTCATCGCTTCAAATGCCAACTCAGCTAAGGAATGTCTCTTCTTAGATCGCTTAACAGACTCAAGTCTATGCCAAGTCAGTGGTGTATTCAACTATATGGGCAGGCAAATGGATCTTATTTTCACAACAGATTCAATTAACTCCTCAGTCTCAATTTGTCCCCTATCTCTCTCTACAATCGACGACTACCACCGCCCCCTCTTCTGCTTTCATTTTTTCATAACTCTGCTTTCCAGTCCACTCCTCCCACAACTCTCTCATCCTACGACTTTCATAAAGCAAACTTTCGCAAAATCAGTGACTATCTTAGCAGATCCCCCTTTAACTTTCACAACCTAAGCGTAAATGATGCCTTATCCATTTTTTATAAAGAAATATTTAATTCTTTTAGCCTTTACGTTCCGTTTTCCCGCCTTAAGACATCATCTACTAGTCCTCCCTGGTATAATCGCAAGCTTCGTTCCTTACGAAACAAGAGAAACAAGTTATGGGCTGTTTTCCTGCGTACCAGATCCTTGTTCGACTATTCCAACTATCTTGGTGCTTATCTTCATTTCACTGAACTTTACGATTCCCTTTAACAGCGTTACCTTAACAATGCGCAAATCAACCTTATAAATGACCCTAAGTCCTTTTACCAATTTGTTAACTACAAAAGAAAGTCCGATTGTTACCCTCCTTCCCTCTCTTTCAACAACAAGTCATCAACCGATCCACTCACCATTGCCAACCTATTTGCCAGCTTCTTTAAACAATCCTTCACCAACGACTCCTTTGTACCAGATCCATCCTATTTTCGTTACCTACTGAATTTCTCCAACGACCCACTTCTCTCTCACATCTTGGACCCCTCCTATACCGAATATAAATTACACCAACTCAATGACGAATTTACACCCGGTCCAGATGGCCTCCCTGCCATATTTCTTAAAAAATGTTCTTCGTCTCTTTCCCTTGCCCTTTCTGATCTCTTTCGTTTATCCCTTTCACAAGGAGAATTTCCTCAGGTTTGGAAAACCTCCTTTATAACCCCGATCCACAAAAAGGGATCAAAGAACGAAGTAACAAACCATCGTCCAATCGCTAAACTCTCCCATATACCCAAGCTCCTCGAAAGTATTTTGTATGAAGCTCTCAGTTTCCAATGCAAATCACTTATTTCCCCTAGACAACATGGCTTCCTAAAGGGTAGGTCAACCACCACAAATCTCGTTGAATTCGTATCCTTTGCCATCTCTGCCCTAGAGAACGGCAACGAAGTCGATGTAGTTACAACCGATTTTAGCAAAGCCTTCGATAAAATCTCTCATCGATTAATACTCTTCAAATTGTCTGCCCTCGGCTTTGAACCCATACTGTAAAATGGATATCCTCTTACCTCGAAAACCGTTTTTACAGTGTTCGTTTTAGGTCAGTCCACTCCGCTCCATTTTTGGCCAGCTCTGGAATTCCTCAACGTAGCCATCTCGGCCCCCTTCTCTTTATATTAACCATAAATGATCTCGATAGGATCATTAAATACTCGTCCGTCTCCCTTTACGCCGACGATACCAAATTTTTCAAAACCATTTCCTCTCCCCATGACTCCTTCCTTCTTCAACAAGACCTTGATAGTTTTTCGATCTGGTGCCTCAAAAATTGTTTGGAACTTAATATCACCAAATGCCAATCCATCACCTTTTCACATAAGCGGCGCAAATCTCCTCCCCGACTCTACCTTCTCCACAACAAACCTATCTCCTCCGTTGAATCTCTTCGCGATATCGGCATTTTGTGTGATAGGGAGCTCAACTTCCGTTTGCAAATGGATGGAATAATCCTTAAAGCCAACTCTGCACTAGGTTTTGTAAAACGATGGTCCAAAGAATTCACCAATCCATACGTGACCAGGTCCCTCTACATTACCTTTGTTCGTCCCCTCCTAGAGTACGCCAGTCAAGTATGGTCCCCATATCATCGCGTTCATATCTCGAGAATCGAAAGCATCCAGCGCCGTTTTCTTCGATTCGCTCTTCGAGGTTTGCCCTGGAATGATTCTTTTACTCTGCCCCCCCTATCAAAACCGTCTCAACCTTATTAACCTAAACACCCTTGAGGAACGCAGAGATGCAGCCGACTTTCTCTTCATTCATCGACTTCTTTCAGGTCAGGTTGAATGCACGTCCCTTCATAATTCTATTTTCCTCAACACTAACCCTCGTGATCTACGTACCCCTCGTCTCTTCTATCTCCCAACCCACCACAACACCTATGGCGCGAACGAATCAATCTCCCGCATGTTACGAAAAATTAATTCAAACCCTAGCGTCTTTGACTTCCACCGCACCACTTCCTACCTCAAATCGGTTCTCCTTCACCACAATAACCAACCTTAGTTTTAAGTTTTAGTTTAAGTTAAATTTTAAGTTATAGCTTGTATTAAGCCGAATAAATGGGGGCTTTCGCCCCCACCAAAATTATAATTAAATTAAATTAGACAGGCACTATGTACAACCACTTTCCACTGCGGAGAAGTATAAATGCTTCCCACACCTGGAACCTACTTACTACGCGACTGTATTCTCTTATAAATTGTAGTCCTTTTCTTAAAAAGATCGCAACTCCACCTCCTTGTATTGATTTGGGTCGATTTCTCCGTACTCTTTGGTATCGTCGTGACTCATTTTGTGTCTTTTGGTAAGCTTCAGATTCGCTAACCAAAAGCATATCTAGGGCTTGGTCTTTAAGCAACTTACATAGTGCGGCTTTTCGTTCAAACCTAATCAGTGAATTGGCATTTCCTGCAAGGACCTTCAGGGTTTGCTCCACCATGTTCGTACCAATTACGACCGGAGGTGCGTTAAGCCCGGCAGCGGTGCGTAGATTGGACTTACTCGCGCAGCCTTTTCCTGTACTTGACGCAAAGGCTGAGCCATCTGGCCCTGAATCGAGAGCAAGATAGCCAGCATATCAGTTACACGTTCCGGTGTTCTAGGCGCTGTAGCCTTAGAATCAACCTTCGCTTGTAATACCGTATTTCACCTACCTGCCGCCAAGCGAGGATTACTCTTTTTATGTATTGGTGTATAGGGCAACCCTGGTAGAGTTCGGTGCGTCCTGTGTTCTTAAATGAGACATGATAGAGTTGGCTTTCTACTGACGCTCCGTCGTTACCCAGAGCGAAATCTTCGGACTTGTGGTTCTTTCCGCACTTCACGCATTGGGGCTGCTTTTCTCAGTGCGACGCAGCATGCCCCGACCATTGGTAGCGAGCACATTGCAATATATTGTCGCTCATTTTTACTCTTTCCCGTGACACAATCTGGACCATCCAATTTGCTGCTGAGAGTTAGCTGAACTTGGGTGAACGGTAGTTTCCATTTCTCCCTTCTGGCTCTGGCTGTGGTGCAAGACTTTGCTGCTACGAATTTAAGCCCATCGCAGTCTTTTTTTTAAGAAGCGCAAAGAACTCCACCGGATCCGTAGACGGTTTTGTTGTTAGTGGTTTTCTTTATGGAGGATTCTCATCAAAAGCTCTATCAATGTCAATACCTCTGTGTGCAAACAAAAGTTAAAAGACATTTTCTTCTAATATTCTGAACAAATGGTGGTTTCTGATACATAACCTCATTAATTATGCTGTTTTATTTTTTTCACAATTCCGTCCAGAACAGGGCAGCACAAGGAGCTCCTCTCGATCCATAGACGGTGTTTTTTGTTGTAGTTGGTTTTTATGTAGCTGCTTTGTTTTTGTTTGCTCTACTTATGTTGCTGTTGCGGATGTTTCTAGAGTTTGAGTTTGGGGTTGTTGCTGTTGTTGTTGTTTAGAGCTCTATAGTTCTTGCTGTTCCTTCTCCCTTCTTGCCATTTGATCAGATTTAATGTATATATTTTATAGTATTTTATAGTATTTAACAATCCCATCTCTGTGGTGGATTCTCATCAAAAGCCCTATCGATGTCAATACGTCAAAGGTACATACTTATAAAAAGACGTTTCGTTGTCATACCATATACGAGTATTGAACAAATGGTGGTTTCTGAAACGAAACTGATTAATTGTGATGTTCTAATATATATTAACAGCTGTTGTACTTTTTTTCACCATTCTGTTTAAAAACGTGTTCAGAAATGAATAAATTTTAAGAAAACTTTGTATTTCGGGGGCATTTTACTTAATGACAATGGTTTTTGATCACACCAGGTATTTCTTATATGGTAATGTTAGTAATTTGACATTACCGACTTGCCAGATAATTGATTTGAATTGCTGATTAATTGTGCTGGTTAATATATCATAGATAGCTGTTGTGTTTTTTTTTTCGCCATTCTGTTTAAAAACACGTTCAAAAATCAGTAAATTTAAAGAAAACTTGGTATTTGCCCAGCACTTCATGATAATGTTTTTCGATAACACCCGGTATTTCTAATATGGCTAATGTTTGTAATTTAACATTACCGACTTGGCAGATAATTGGTTCGGATCGATGTCCGCTGTATGGGAATTCTGCTAATTACTGCTTCTTAACGATTTTCACAGCAACAAGGCCATGCCGTCGAGCACAGTATACAGGTCGTGCCGAAATTGTAAGTAAATTCAATTCGTCATAAGGTAAAGGGACCGAGTCTGGTCCCATATTAATTTTAAGACATTCATCCAAAATTTAGTCGGACACTAATATTGTCTCTTCTATAAATTTCAGCCAACGTAATAAATGAAGAATTTTTATGGTTAAAAAAAGATTCAGTGCTGGAAAAACTGTGTCAAGTTAGGATAGTATCGTCCACCGATTTTGCGTTCGGCATTCCCAAATAGGATAATAATGTTTCGCTAGCGGTTTCTGGCATATTTCGTCTTTTATTGGAATGCGTATCGAAATATGTAGCACTGTGCTCAATATTTTATACTTGAGGTGTTTGAAACACGCACATCCATATCCTCCTCATATAACAGTCTAATGGAGCTTTCGACTCAAATTTCATGTGACATCGGTAATCGCATTCTTTACATTTTAGCCCAATGTCCATTTTCACTGACTTTTGTAATTGAATTTTTTTTATGAAACGATGGGGAGAGAATTCTTGTGGCAATGACCTTGAACCTTTATCAACACTCGAACAATCGGGTCTTTTTCTATCACCGGTATAAATTGTAGTTGTTTGCAATATAAAACTGTGCCTCTTAGCATGTTAGTTACAGGTTCCGGTGCTCTAGGCTATGGGACCAACTTCCGTTTGTTGTACCGTATTTCTCTACCTGCTGCCATTGGGGCGTATGTAACTTGGAGAGTAATGGTTGTTGTTTGTACATATATGTACGGGTGGACGTTTATTTAGGGCAACCCTGATAGAACTCGGTGCATCCGTTATTAAATAAGGCAGAAGAGAGTTGGATTTTTGCTGTAGCTCCATCCCTACCCAGAGTGCATTCCTCTGATTTCATGCATCGAGGCTGCATTTCGCATGACCGAGCCTTTGGCAGCGAGCACATTAGAAAATGCTATCACTCACTTTTACTCCTTCCCATAACAGAATCTTGTAGCCTAAGATATTGTTTTTTTATTTTATTTATTTTCATTTAGATCGAGAGCTTAAACATTAAGATATAATATCTTTTACAAAATTTGTGATAAGCTAATAAATTGCAGAAAAATCTTATTATAATCAACGGATTCATTTACAATGTATCATTTTGGAGTAATTCAAAAATTAATTAAAGGTAGATAGATGTATTTTTAATTGATTTTTAAATCGTATCTTATTTTTTATTTCACTGATGTTGCGTGAAAGGGCATTGCAGAGCCGAGTGGTGTTAACAATGAATTGGCGTTCAGAGGTAAGGTGAAAAAAACGCGGTAAACGTATTTGCTTAGTCCTATTAGAGGCACAAAACCTAACTCAATTAAATAGGTTTTGGGTTTGACGTGCGTGTATGATGTTATGCAACATTGTGATGGAACGGAACTTTAGGATGTTATCAAATGAGAGACCATTAATATGTTTGGAGAAGTGAGAAATGCGGTCATATCGACGGCGGCAAAAAATATAGCGTTATTATATGTGACATTTAGCTTACGTGTACTAAATTCATCACATCTTCCGTAGACTTCACATCCATAAGTAAGAATAGGTAAAATGAAGGTCTTGACTAACAGAGATCGGGTTGCTATTGGTATAAGGTGTGGTAAAGCCCACAGGGATCGGAAGACCCCATGTGCCTTGGCAACGCAACTTTTTATGTGGTTAGAGTTGAGTTAAAAATCATACTAAGGTTTTTGGCATTGTCAACGTATTTAATAGGACCGTTGTTAATAGAGATCGGAGGAAGCAGGGATGTATTAACGGGGTTTTTAGATATAACAATGCATCTCGATTTCTTTGGATTAATAAGTAGAAGATTCTGACTCGCCCACTTGAAAATTTTATCCAAATCGGAGTTTATGTAATTAATGCACTGGCCTGTAGATTCAGAAGAACAGCTATGGTGTAAGGTAGTTGGGTGTCATCGGCGTACATTTGCACTGAGCAGTACGAAAGAGTGGATGCTAATTCATTAATATATAAGGAAAATAGAAGAGGGCCTAGAATAGATCCCTGAGGTACGCCACACGGATTGAGAAGAAAATCCGACAAGGAACTTTCAGTAAAAACCGCTTGTTGGCGATCATCCAAATATGAGGATATTAGACGGACTGCGGAATTGGAAAAGTTGTACATCCTGGATAATTTATCGCACAGAATAGCGTGATTAACAGAGTCGAACGCCTTAGAAAAATCGAGAAGTATCAGAAAGCAAAGATAACCTATTTCAAGCTTTTCCCTAATGTCATCGACAACTCCAAGCAGAGCCGTCGAGCAACTATGCTTAGGGCGAAAACCAGACTGCATAGAAGTTAAAAGATTGTGTTGATGAAAAAACCTATTTATTTGTTTTTGCATGATGATCTCAAAAGTTTTCGAGAGAAAGGAAAGGATGATTTTTAGGAACTTGGGATGGACCATGTCCGCTCCAACAGCGTTGGATTTAATTGAAAGCAAGCTCTCAGCTACGTCAACCTGTTGGATACGGAAACAGCGAAAGATTCGTATAGAGAAGATAGAACGTGTGAAGTTGTGGTATAATTTGGAGCGAGGGAACCATCGCTAGAGGGAGTATGGGATACTAAATTCCTGTTTAGCTTATTCCCGTCGTCGTTAGTTACATGTCTGCTGCTTTGTTTTCCCATCCCAATCTCCTTGAGATTCTTCCATAACTGTTTCCTGGTTGACGAAGGATTCAACCGTTTTGAGTAAAATCAAATTTTGTAAGAGGCTCTGTTTCCACTTCAACCATCGGAGGAAGAAATCGAATGCGAACGACAATTTACCACACACACAAGGCGCCTATCCGATGGCCGTTATGAAGTATCGCTACCGTTTAAAGGAGGAAAACCCCCAGTTTTGAGGCATACCCGGGAAATCTCGCTGAAGCGATTCACGTATCTGGAATGACGTATGCAAAAAGATGAGAAGCTTCAAACTAAATACAGTCGATGTGTCATGGATTATCTTACCATGAATCATATGGAGGAGATTGATCTGCAGAACGACACCATTTCGGAGTCACCCTACCACTCGTTTCTCCCACATCATGCTGTGGTGAAAGAAAGTAGGTCCACGACAAAAGGAAGGGTTGTTTTCGACGCAGCATCAAAAAGCACCGACGGCGCCTCTAAGCTTCAGACAGACATCATCAAAGTCATTTTGAGGTGGAGGAAATACATCACCGCAGACGTTGAGAAGGTGTACCGACAATTTTGGGTAAACCAAGCGAATAGAAATTATCAAATAATTCTCTTTAGGCTTGGAGAGATCAAAGGGTTTAAGCTCAAAACGTCAGGTTCGGCACAGCGTTAGCTCCCTTTATAGCCATTCACACTACTCAGCAAGATCCCGATGATGAAGCAGGCAAGTTTCCAATAGGGGCAGCGGTTATCAGGGAGGTGATTTGTACCGACCACTTATTAAGTGGGCCCGAATACGTTAAAGAAGCCGAATGAAGTCCGGAAATCCAAGTTTCGTAGAACTTGATATATTCCTCAGACTTGTAAGATCAATAGGAAGACCTTGTATGGAGACCATGACGCTTGGTTTAATTTTTCCCTTAAAGCAAACTGAGTCGAATTTGTCATGCAGATACGCTAGAAGGAGACGTATATTCTCTTACGTCTTTTTTTCTCTTAGCCTAGAAAGTACACAGCACAACATTCTGTTGTGTCAAAAGTTGGGTCAGCTATTTTTTTTTTGTTTTTTTTTTTTTTATTTCATATTATACACATATCTTATAGTATTATACAATTTTTTTTTACAAGACCAATATAAAAATATTGTGGTGACATTTTGTATTTTCTATGCATGCAGTATTAAAAATAGTGTCAAATGCCACTTCCATGAACTTTAGTCTTAGTGTAACATATTAAATTTGGTGGGGTGACCCGTCTAATTTTCATTTCAAAAAACAAATAAATAAAAAGTTTAAAGAAAGTAAAAACAATAGAAGAAAGTTAAGCAATAAGGATTACAAGTAGTATACAATGACTGAGAGATGCAAAAAGAAAGCCTAGTTTACACCAGAATGTCAGAGAAAAAAATTTCTATGTGATGCAAACCATAATCAAAGAGCCAATTTCTTACAAACTTTTCAAAACGCCCAGGAACTGATATTGTTCTAATACTTAGAGCAGTTTGTTAAATAATCGACATGATGAGATTATAAAAAAGTTTCGAAATGCAGTTGTGCGGAAAATGGGTACAGTAACAAAATATAAAAAGTTTCTGCGTAGATTATAATCGGAAAATAATCTGTAATTTAAGTTTCCTGATCTCTTAAAGAACATCTTCAAAACTTTGAAACAGTATAAATGACGAACAGTTAGGATTTTCTAATCGCGAAACAATGGAAAGCTAGGAAGACGACGATGCTTATTGCAGATTTTTTTCAGTACACTTTTTTGCAGGACTAATAAGGGTTTAATTCTCTTCACATTTATGCCCCCCCAATATACAATTCCGTATTGTAATCCCGAGTGAAAGATGCCATAGTAAATAGC
Source organism: Volucella zonaria (assembly GCA_963966105.1). Taxonomy (NCBI): domain Eukaryota; kingdom Metazoa; phylum Arthropoda; class Insecta; order Diptera; family Syrphidae; genus Volucella; species Volucella zonaria. Next base: position 1,051,398 of record OZ014536.1, on the reverse strand, counting down.
TTTCTCTAAGTGCTTCGAACAGAGGTTTTTAAGATAGAAGAAGCTTCGAAGAGTGCCTTGAAAATATTTTTTTAAGGACTCTGCATGTCATTCAAATGACAGTCGTCTACATTCTCAATCAAGAAGCAATTTTGCTGCAAAAAGTTGTAAACTGGTTGGAAGCACAAGTGCAGATTTCTAATCCATACTTTTGGCATTTTGATGCATGAAAATAAACGTCAGCATTCATATAATCCAGTTTTTTTCTGTAACCGGTATATATGTAGGATGTCGCTGATTGAATGAAAGCGATGCGGAAAAGGTGTGATAGTCTGTTGGAGAAACATCTTCATACATAGGTAGATAGGAGAGGACACTGTGTCAAACGTTATACAGCCGTGCTTGAGGGGTTGATCGGATAAGAAAAAAAGACACATCTGTTGGAGCTTTAATATGAAACATTGGATTCGTGCATGGCCCTATCCACGGGTGGCGGTGGCCCAAGCGGTAGTGAACTGGCTTCTAAATCGCAAGGTTTGGTGTTCGAATCCAGCCGTGCCCGACAGATATTCGTTTCTTCAGTTAACAATAATCAAGTAAGATGAGTAGTTGACAAGAAATCAACAATAAGCGAAACTCCATTAAGAATTTAGTCCTCCTACTAAAAATTAGATGCCTCCCATGCATCAAAATAACCACTGAGCCCATCCTTTACCCCATTTTCCAAAAAATTAACACATGATGAGGCATTAAAAGGACCTTTTTCCACTTAAGTGGGTATGAGCTTGAGTGTAAGGTTCTTTTCAGAAAAAAAATACATATATACAAAAAAAAATTTTTATTTTTGAACCCCACTAATAAGGTTCTGATGATTTGCCAGCTTTGTAGTCCGGACCTCAGCCAACCGTTTGGATTGAAAGTTATGGTCTGGGAGAATGGCCTGCTTTACTCAACACCAAAATATTGAGTCATCCACATTATCGCTCGACAACCAGGCCACTCGTGGTTGAAATTTAACTATCAGCGCTTGCGGATTCTTCACATCTTGCAATTCTGGCCACTTCATTTTCTGTGCGGAATTGGTGTATCATCGTCCTTTGATATGCCATCAATTTCTGCTTCCAGAAAGCTTCTACCTACTATGTCATTTTCGAATTCCATCAGTACATGCTGTGCGTTCTGTGATTTACCTGACAACACTAACAATACGAATCATTCACATACTTCTATTTAAAAAATAAGTCTCGGAATCATACACGTCGATACAGGCACGGCGTGAGGTAAACCGTTTACCCTTCTGAGTTTTATGTTGGTTAATACTCTTATTTGGCAGAATTTGTATGTATTTAAAATTCTATCTGCGATTGATCCCGATGGGCATCCTCTGATACTGTTTGGTATACGCATCATGATGCTCTACTATGCACAAAGTTTATCTCTCTCATATCTCTATTCCTATTGCTAGTTCCCATATAGGAGTTGCGTACATTAGTATAGATCTGATCTTTCTGTGTCTTCCAATATTTGGGATTAGCTTGGGCAATTGATAGGTCTTTTTGCTTGTGCATTTTAAGGTATCTTTAAAATTCAGCATACGGTTAAATAGTACTTCTGCTGTGCCATTCAATCTGTTGAGTTTGTTGCTGAACTTTCTTTATGCTACTCGAGAGCATGTTTCTTTTTTTGTAGTCTGTAAAATGGAAAGTCTTATCTTTGATGGTGCCCTTATAGTGGAGTTGTGCCACTTTATTTCGAGCACCTTTTTTTTTTTGTGAGCATGGTTTCTTTTTGTTATGGTCTGTCAAGGGCAAAGCCGTATCTATATAATTTGGATGGTATCCTTATAGTGGAATTGTGCCACTTTCGCTATACTTTTGGCAACGTCTATTAATGCAATACCATCTACATATTTCATGACACTCATTCGATCTAGTACTCCATCGTACATTATATTTTACACGACTGGACCTAAGACTGATCCTTGTGGAACCCCTCTTGTTATTTTGTATATCTCTCCGTTTTGCAGAAGAATATTCTGTCTTCGAAATAATATGCTATTATCCTCATGGCATCGTATTTCCAATTTTTTCACTTGCCGGTAGATTGCTATCCATTTTTCAGGAGCGTAAGCAACAGAAAATTATATTGTCAGCTTGTTCGTCCTGGCAAAAATTGGCGTAGATGCAAGCCTGGATTAAGGCAAATAAAAAATGTGTTGTATAAGTTTACGTTTTCAGCTCTTCTGTTCACATAGAGTTCTAACATATATTGGAAATAAGTCACCAACTTCCCTTGGTGACGTTGTTCTGTAGATTTTGCCATTTAAATTCAACAGGGCTCATGTTGGACCATAGCTTCCCTTCTTGTTACACAAATATTACAACCTGATGCTCACTATTTGTTACTTCTTCACGCAAAACACATCATTGGTCCTTATTTATTCAAAAACGAGGCTGTAGCTAGTTTTAAAGCCAATGACAACAACATTACAAGACTATGATTAGAGAGTTCTGTATTTACTGTCACGATAACTTCTTGCATGTGAGTTTTCTGATTGATGGCTCTAATTTGCGTCTCGGTGACCAAGTGTATTTTTTTTTCTCGTCCGGAGAATAACTTCGGAGTGCCTAAATTTGGTTGCCAATGTTTTAAAGTTGGTGTTCCGCTATTGGGCTTTGGTCTATTTCTACTTTCACAGAGCTGTCTTCGAGTTTTCCTGATTTGTGGCGCAGGAAGTTTGCCATATGTCCTCTTCACTTAGCAATTTCCGAAGAAATTTGCAGATGGCGCAGCGGGGAAGCGTACAGTAGGACTTACTAGCAGAGCTGCAAGGTATTCGCTTGCTACGTCGAAAGATGCTACTTTTACGAAGCCTAATACTAGTCACTGCCATCCAGTGTGCGTGTGGCTTTGTGTATGTGTGTCTGTATACGTGTTTGTATATATATATATGTGTGTGTATGTTTCTATGCCTATATACGTCGCCTCACGATTATTTAAAAAAAATTATTTCAATTGAACACCTAATATCTTTTACGAGTATTTTAAGTTGACATACGAGTATGAACCCTTTTTTTATAATTCGCGTGCGCTCCGTTTATTTAAGTACCGACGAACGTTGATTTGAAATGTTTGCGAGTTATAATGAGACTAGGAAATTAAGATATCGGTAGGGCGTTCCGTAAGGAACGAATCACGATATTTTAAAGTACATTCAAAGGTGGGCTTGAGCATCCATATCGAGACGGGTGTTACGGTTGAAAATCTGAAGGGGCGGAATGCTACTGGCAATTTCTATGAAGCACTGATGGTACAATTAGCAATGAAACAGAGTGAGATGCAAAATATTACGTGAATTTACCTGTATAAACTAAAAAAAATTTACTAATATTTTCTATTACTTTAAAATTTTCTAAATGAAATATGCGTGAACCTACACAATTTTAAATATTTTGATGACGGAAATGGAAAAGCAAGATACACAAAAGCACAAAGACATATCATAGAAAAATTACTTTAAAATTTTCTAAATGAAATATGCGTGAACCTACACAATTTTAAATATTTTGATGACAGAAATGGAAAAGCAAGATACACAAAAGCACAAAGAAATATCATAGAAAAATTAAATTATATATGTATGTACAAAATGCATGAAATAGCTTTACTACTTGCCTTATGCCAGGTATGTCCGCTTAAATTTAACTAATATTAAATTATGGAATAAGCTATAAATTCCTTATTACACATGATTTTTGTGTAACCTTGTTTAATGTTTTTCAATATATCGTTTTTTATCGAATTATTTGTGCACTAACCTATATGGTATATCTATCGTATTTATCTAAATTGTCTGATTTTTATATACAAAGTGGTCAGATAATTTTCATGAACATATGGAAGTAGCCCTGAGTTGTATAGGAATACATATTCACATTTTTCAATAAGAATTTGTATCTTACACCTTTAAAGTATATGTCTTTTTATTTACAACTGCTGACAGATTATTTACAGTTTTTTATCTCGTTTGTTTGATCCAAAGGTATATAATTTAATTTTTGGTATAATTAGTTTAGAATATTAGAAATGTGTTTGTTAAGTAAACTTCTGTTGTTAAAAGTAAAAGTACATGCGTACGAAAAGGCTTAGTTCTGAGACTACATATAACAGCGGTACTAAATTTTTGAGCCTACAGTATAATTTCTATGTAAATGTAAATGTTCTCTATGTTATTCTTATGAGGCTAAATTTAGAATCAAACGCTTTCGAGATAACTTAGAAAGTTATATATGTACATTCTTATATTTATATATGCATTATTATATTCAATTATGTATATTTATCTTAACTATCTGTCTCTGTATTTACAATATAGACAGATTATATGGATTGTAATATTTCATAAGGGTTTCGCTTTTCACTCATTAACTTTTTTTAATACAAAAGCCGTATGTTCATTGAGCTTTTAAAATTAATATACTGAGTATTATACAATACACATTTTTATCATAAGTGTAATTAGCAAATAAGTTATCTTATACATCTATATGTTATTATATACACAAATGTGTTTCTTAAATTAATTTGAGTCACGCCTTTCGGGTTTGCTTTAGGCTTGGAACACGTTTGGGTTTTTGATGTTTTGGATATTCGAGTACTTCTTTCTAGTTGGTGATAGTGGGCTCTAATGTTCTATGCGATACGTTCTTAGTGGTGCTTCTTCCTTATAGACCAGATTAATAAAGCTTCCTTGTCGTATGCAGTTCTAACCAGTTCTATCTGTCTTTGGTTATAACCTTCTACATTTTCCTCGCTCCAAAATAACCGTTGTTATGTACTCTTACTATTAATTTCATGTTGCATTTGACTTGGCACGCAAGGCAACTTTCGTACGCCTTAACAGCATTAGATGATGTTTTCGAAGCTTTCTTCCGTCGATGATATCGATTTGATTGGTCTTATATTCGTCCCGGTTTTGTGCTTCTTCAATTCTTGCTAGAAACTCTGTAGCAACAGATCAGATTACCGCATATTGGCGAAATCGTTTCAAAGCAGCTACAATAGCTAGCACCTCCAGTTCATAGCTGCTATAGTTGAGTTGCGCAGGTGACGTCTGTCTACTGTTTTAGTATACGAGGGGAAATTGGCTTTTATGGGTCTGTAACAAATCTTGTCAGTAGAGTCATAGAACTGGCTTTCTTGCAAGAATATTTTCTACTTCGTGGAAAGCTTCGGTTTGCTTCGCACTCCACTATAAAATAGCATCCTTTTGAAGAAGGTCAGGTAACCCTCCTAGTTAATATCCTAAAGTAATTGCATAGATGAGTAGTTGACTAGGAATCAATAATAAGCGAAACTTCATTAAGAATTTAGTCCCCCCATTAAAAATTAGATGCCTCCCATGCATCAAAATAACCACTGTGCCCATCCTTTACCCCATTTTCCAAAAAATTAACACATGATGAGGCATTAAAAGGACCTTTATCCACTTAAGTGGGTATGAGCTTGAGTGTAAGGTTCTTTTGAGAAAAAAAATACATATATACAAAAAAAAATTTTTATTTTTGAACCCCACTAATAAGGTTCTGATGATTTGCCAGCTTAGTAGTCCGGACCTCAACCAACCCTTTGGATTGAAAGTTATGGTCTGGAAGAATGGCCTGCTTTACTCAACACCGAAATATTGAGTATTTGAAGCAAGCCCTTGTCGAGACTTTTCCGGTGAATAACTTTGAATGAAGTCCTCCATAACGTGTAGCTAGACATTCGACAAATAAAACGTATAAATTTATTTTTAAAAATATCAGCGCATTTTTTTTGGCGTAAGTTTTTCTTTGTATCAGTATTTAAGACTAGACTAGTTCTGTAGGTGTATGGATATTGAAATTAGTGTACGTATGTATTGTTGGATTTGTTTTCTTGAGAGTGTGCAGGGTTTAATCATTGATGTCATCCACATTATCGGTCGACAACCAGGCCACTCGTGGTTGAAATTTACCTATCAGCGCTTGGGGAATCTTCACATCTTGCAATTCTGGCCACTTCATTTTGTGTGCGGAATTGGTATATCATCGTCGTTTGATATGCTATCAATTTCTGTTTCCAGAAAGCTTCTACCTACTATGTCATTTTCGAATTCCATCAGTACATGCTGTGCGTTCTGTGATTTACCTGACAACACTAACAATACGAATCATTCACATACTTCTATTTCAAAAAGAAGTCTCGGAATCATACACGTGAGGTAAACCGTTTACCCTTCTGAGTTTTATGTTGGTTAATACTCTTATTTGGCAGAATTTGTATGTATTTAAAATTCTATCTGCGATTAATCCCGTTTGGTATACGCATCATGATGCTCTACTATGCACAAAGTTTATCTCTCTCATATCTCTATTCCTATTGCTAGTTCCCATATAGGAGTTGCGTTGTGGCGGATTGCCTTCTACCCATTTCAAATCAATGTTAAAACCGCGACGACATTTTTTGTTTTATGACTTTACAAAAATCCAACGGCGAAAATGGGCCGAGATCTCGTTCGCGGCGAATTGGCTTAATATGACACTGAACACATTCTTCTCGTTAAGTTTGACGAAGGAAGTTGCCATTAACTTTACCCGCGCTTCCATTACTGCATTCATATAAAAGCCCTCTGCATCGAGCTGAAGGTCTCTTTTTTCGTCTTGTGCAGTGAGTGGTCGGATAACACACTATGTGTATGTGTCAAAAAGTAAAGCGTGTATAAGTATATAGATATATATAAGAGTATTTTGTATTTTTTTTTGCGCGTCGCCATAGTGAAAACGTGCATCATTACATATTTGCGTGAAAACAATGCCCCATATGCTAAAATATTTCGCACATGGAATGGCCAATATAACGGCCGAATTCGGAGGAAAATTTACACCTAATATGGCCATGTGTTCCACCACCCAAAAGCGAATCTAAGTGCAGACACCAGAGGTACATCACGCACGAGGAAGTTTTTATATTTACCATCGTGCCAACGAAATCCCGCACAAGAAAATCGATCACTAGACCGTTACCGGGTCGCCGTTATTTTCTCGGCGTTCGGCTGACCAAGATGCATGGTCTTATCAAATATCATCCCGGTCTTCTTTGTCCCCGAAGATCTAAGACAAAATGAATGGAGTCAAACAATCAAGATCTCGGACCCAAATCGTACAAACTTCGTCATCGAGAATTCGTCGGAAATTGAAAGTTCTAAGTGTGTGTGTAAAGTGTTGTCCTATCCATTTAGCAATAGTTTTAAGAATGAGTTTTTTTTGTAATAATTAATTTGAGCCATCCAAAGGTAATGTTAATCGTTCCACATACGTACATACATACATACTTAAATTCTTATCTATTAAACCTTATTCATACAGCTGATATATTTATCATCAAGATAACGTCTCGATCTTGTGCGCACATCGTCGACGACACCGTTTCAAATCTAAAAACCCGTTAACACCGCAAAGGAACAAAGAAGTGCGTTTTTGAATTCAAGTATGTAGAATACAGTCCTAAAGTTCATAAATTTACCTATATAATTTCATATTACTTAAGATATAGTTTAACTTGCACTCGAATATTGTTGAAAAGAAAAGAAGAACACATACATATAAAATACTTTTAGCATTACATGCTTACCTACAAACTATTAATTCAAAACGATAAAACCTAACTAAAAATACTTATGAATTATCTTCAGCATTAACCTAATATAAATTTAACTACAAACATGTGAAAATGAATTCAGCTTTTGACATACCATATGCTTACATTTGATTTACTTTTATATGAAAATTATATTACTTTCGATTTAAACCTATAACCGTATCTATTATACATAGTACATACGTATATATCCCCTTTAATGAAGCGAATTATTATTTTGTTTACTACTACCGTAATTTGAGTAGCTCTTTTTGATTTCCTTACTCTCTAATTGTATTTTTCATATGAAATACCCCTCTTTTAAATAAATTTTTTGTAATAAATTCAAAATTTAAAATGAAACAATCGGTCTTCTATATTCAGTAGCTGAATAATATCTAAATTTTGGTTTAACGGGTGAGAATAACTTTGGTATGAATTAAAGGCGTGATGTGAACTACGATTTAGGGGCTACTTCCATAGATTTAATGGCGCGAAGTAGCCATGGAGCTGATGACAACTCTCATCAACTGTGGGCGGGCTAAGCCAAAGAAGCGGCGGAAGTTTCATCGCTGCTCGGTCACAATACCTGACCAAACCGTCTTTTTCCCTACTTTACTTCCCTATATCTCCTTATCCTTGGACGATAATGACGATATCCCTTTCTTTATTTTCGGCAAATGCACTGTGTGGTGTACATGCTTTGGCACATATTTTATTTTAAATGTAACGAGTAATAGGTAGCAGAAAAGAACCTCCCCCATCCGTCGAGATTTAGCCCGGCAAACCGCTAGCGTGCCATACCACTGCTACGAAAGGGAAATTAACACCTCATACCCCTCGTTAGTTTTGTTACAGCGTACATTAGTATAGATTTGATCTTTCTGTGTCTTCCAATATTTGGGATTAGCTTGGGCAATTGATAGGTCTTTTTGCTTGTGCATTTTAAGGTATCTTTAAAATTCAGCATACGGTTAAATAGTACTTCTGCTGTGCCATTCAATCTGTTGAGTTTGTTGCTGAACTTTCTTTATGCTACTTGAGAGCATGTTTCTTTTTTTGTAGTCTGTAAAATGGAAAGTCTTATCTTTGATGGTGCCCTTATAGTGGAGTTGTGCCACTTTATTTCGAGCACCTTTTTTATTTGTGGTCTGTAAAATGGAAAGTCATACCTTTGATGGTGCCCTTATAGTAGAGTTGTGCCTCTTTCTTGTGAGCATGGTTTCTTTTTGTTATGGTCTGTCAAGGGCAAAGCCGTATCTATATAATTTGGATGGTATCCTTATAGTGGAATTGTACCACTTTCGCTATACTTTTGGCAACGTCTATTAATGCAATTACATCTACATATTTCATGACACTCATTCCATCTAATACTCCATCGTACATTATATTTTACACGACTGGACCTAAGACTGATCCTTGTGGAACCCCTCTTGTTATTTTGTATATCTCTCCGTGTTGCAGAAGAAGATTCTGTCTTCGAAATAATATGCTATTATCCGCAATAGATAGTCTGGTACTTGTATATTTTTGTGCGCTTGTGCATATTTGTTGGTATTTTTCCCTCTTGTTAGCATGTATCTGAGGGCCTGGTTTACCTCTCATCCTGCACTAGTCTTTTCCTCGTTTCAACGCAAATTATTAATTAGCTTACTTCGCTTATTTCACTCCTCATGGCATCGTATTTCCAATTTTTTCACTTGCTGGTAGATTGCTATCCATTTTTCAGGAGCGTAAGCAATAGAAAATTATATTGACAGCTTGTTCGTCCTGGCAAAAATTGGCGTAGATGCAAGCCTGGATTAAGGCAAATATTTTCAGAATGACATAGAAGTGTGTTGCATAAGTTTACGTTTTCAGCTCTTCTGTTCACATAGAGTTCTAACATATATTGGAAATAAGTCACCAACTTCCCTTGGTGACGTTGTTCTGTAGATTTTGCCATTTAAATTCAACAGGGCTCATTTTGGACCATAGCTTCCCTTCTTGTTACACAAATATTACAACCTGATGCTCACTATTTGTTACTTCTTCACGCAAAACACATCATTGGTCCTTATTTATTCAAAAACGAGGCTGTAGCTAGTTTTAAAGCCAATGACAACGACATTACAAGACAATGATTAGAGAGTTCTGTATTTACTGTCACGATAACTTCTTGCATGTGAGTTTTCTGACTGATGGCTCTAATTTGCGTCTCGGTGACCAAGTGTATTTTTTTTTCTCGTCCGGAGAATAACTCCGGAGTGCCTAAATTTGGTTGCCAATGTTTTAAAGTTGGTGTTCCGCTATTGGGCTTTGGTCTATTTCTACTTTCACAGAGCTGTCTTCGAGTTTTCCTGATTTGTGGCGCAGGAAGTTTGCCATATGTCCTCTTCACTTAGCAATTTCCGAAGAAATTTCCAGATGGCGCCGCGGGGAGGCGTAAAGTAGAACTTACTAGCAGAGCTGCTACTTTTACGAAGCCTAATACTAGTCACTGCCATCCAGTGTGCGTGTGGCTTTGTGTATGTGTGTCTGTATACGTGTTTGTATATATATATATGTGTGTGCATGTTTGTATGCCTATATACGTCGCCTCACGATTATTTAAAAACAATGATTTCAATTGAACACCTAATATCTTTTACGAGTATTTTAAGGTGACATACGAGTATGAACCCTTTTTTTATAATTCGCGTGCGCTCCGTTTATTTAAGTACCGACGAACGTTGATTTGAAATGTTTGCGAGTTATAATGAGACTAGGAAATTAAGATATCGGTAGGGCGTTCCGTAAGGAACGAATCACGATATTTTAAAGTACATTCAAAAGTGGGCTTGAGCATCCATATCGAGACGGGTGTTACGGTTGAAAATCTGAAGGGGCGGAATGCTACTGGCAATTTCTATGAAGCACTGATGGTACCATTAGCAATGAAACAGAGTGAGATGCAAAATATTACGTGAATTTACCTGTATAAACTAAAAAAAATTTACTAATATTTTCTATTACTTTAAAATTTTTTAAATGGAATATGCTTGAACCTACACAATTTTAAATATTTTGATGACAGATGTGGAAAAGCAAGATACACAAAAGCACAAAGAAATATCATAAAAAAATTAAATTATATATGTATGTACAAAATGCATGAAATAGCTTTACTACTTGCCTTATGCCAGGTATGTCCGCTTAAATTTAACTAATATTAAATTATGGAATAAGCTACAAATTCCTTATTACGCATGATTTTTGTGTAACCTTGTTTAATGTTTTTCAATATATCGTTTTTTATCGAATTATTTGTGCACTAACCTATATGGTATATCTATCGTATTTATCTAAATTGTCTGATTTTTATTTACAAAGTGGTCAGATAATTTTCATGAACACATGGAAGTAGCGCTGAGTTGCATAGGTATACATATTTACATTTTTCAATAAGAATTTGTATCTTACACCTTTAAAGTATATGTCTTTTTATTTACAACTGCTTACAGATTATTTACATTTTTTTGTCTCGTTTGTTTGGTCCAAAAGTATATAATTTAATTTTTGGTATAATTAGTTTAGAATATTAGAATTGTGTTTGTTAAGTAAACTTCTGTTGTTAAAAGTAAAAGTTCGTCTTATTTGAAGACCTTACATGCGTACGAGACTACATATAACAGCAGTACTAAATTTTTGAGCCTACAGTATAATTTCTATTTAAATGTAAATGTTCTCTATGTTATTCTTATGAGGCTAAATTTAGAATCAAATGCTTTCGAGATAACTTAGAAAGATACATAAGTTATACTTTTATCCGCGGTGAAGTTAAAAAAAACAATTTTTTATTTTTATTTGGGACTACTGCCCACTCTATTGTGCCAATTCGAACTGAAGCTTAAAATCTAATATACAATTATTTATAAGGTAAGGCTACCATCAAATGCGACAAACTACTAGTTCAGCAATTTTGGTTTAGTTTCTTGCTGTTACAGGTGGTTTGCAAGCTTCTCGGAATTTGCCTTGTATAGAGCGTGTGAACCTTTGAATGCATGGGTCAGATTTCTCAGAATTGGGCAGAACCACACACTTGAAACTTGAAGTGCATGTGGCGGAAATGGGAGCATTGCACTCAGCTAGTGTAATGCGAGTTCTAATATTTTTTGTGTTAACTTATATGTACATTCTTTTATTTATATATGCATTATTACATTCAATAATGTATATTTATCTTAACTATCTGTCTCTTTATTTACAATATAGACAGATTATATGGATTGTAATATTTCATAAGGGTTTCGCTTTTCACTCATTGACTTTTTTTGATACAAAAGCCGTATGTTCATTGAGCTTTTAAAATTAATATACTGAGTATTATACAATACATATTTTATCATAAGTTTAATTAGCAAATAAGTTATCTTATACATCAATACGTTGTTATATACACAAATGTGTTTCTTAAATTAATTTGACTCACGCCTTTCGGGTTTGCTTTAGGCTTGGAACACGTTTGGGCTTTTGATGTTTTGGATATTCGAGTACTTCTTTCTAGTTGGTGATAGTGGGCTCTAATGTTCTATGCGATACGTTCTTAGTGGTGCTTCTTCCTTATAGACCAGATTAATAAAGCCTCCTTGTCGTATGCACGAGTTCTAACGAGTTCTATCTGTCTCTGGTTAGAACCTTCTACATTTTCCTCGCTCCAAAGTAACCGTTGTTATGTACTCTTACTATTAATTTCATGTTGCATTTGACTTGGCACGCAAGGCAACTTTCGTACGCCTTAACAGCATTAGATGATGTTTTCGAAGCTTTCATCCGTCGATGATATCGATTTGATTGGTCTTATATTCGTCCCGGTTTTGTGCTTCTTCAATTCATGCTAGAAACTCTGTAGCAACAGATCAGATTACCGCATATTGGCGAAATCGTTTCAAAGCAGCTACAATAGCTAGCACCTCCAGTTCATAGCTGCTATAGTTGAGTTGCGCAGATGACGTCTGTCTACTGTTTTAGTATACGAGGGGAAATTGGCTTTTATGGGTCTGTAACAAATCTTGTCAGTAGAGTCGTAGAACTGGCTTTCTTGTAAGAATATTTTCTACTTCGTGGAAAGCTTCGGTTTGCTTCGCACTCCAATATAAAATAGCATCCTTTTGAAGAAAGTCAGGTAACCCTCCTAGTTAATATCCTAAAGTAATTGCATAGATGAGTAGTTGACTAGAAATCAATAATAAGCGAAACTTCATTAAGAATTTAGTCCCCCCATTAAAAATTAGATGCCTCCCATGCATCAAAATAACCACTGAGCCCATCCTTTACCCCATTTTCCAAAAAATTAACACATGATGAGGCATTAAAAGGACCTTTTTCCACTTAAGTGGGTATGAGCTTGAGTGTAAGGTTCTTTTCAGAAAAAAATACATATATACAAAAAAAAATTTTTATTTTTGAACCCCACTAATAAGGTTCTGATGATTTGCCAGCTTTGTAGTCCGGACCTCAACCAACCCTTTGGATTGAAAGTTATGGTCTGGGAGAATGGCCTGCTTTACTCAACACCGAAATATTGAGTATTTGAAGCAAGCCCTTGTCGAGATTTTCCGGTGAATAACTTTGAATGAAGTCCTCCATAACGTGTAGCTAGGGATTCGACATATAAAACGTATAAATTTGTTTTTAAAAATATCAGCGCATTTTTTTTTGGCGTAAGTTTTTCTTTGTACCAGTATTTAAGACTAGACTAGTTCTGTAGGTGTATGGATATTGAAATTAGTGTACGTATGTATTGTTGGATTTATTTTCTTGAGAGTGTGCAGGGTTTAATCATTGATGTCATCCACATTATCGGTCGACAACCAGGCCACTCGTGGTTGAAATTTAACTATCAGCGCTTGCGGAATCTTCACATCTTGCAATTGTGGCCACTTCATTTTCTGTGCGGAATTGGTGTATCATCGTCGTTTGATATGCCATCAATTTCTGTTTCCAGAAAGCTTCTACCTACTATGTCATTTTCGAATTCCATCAGTACATGCTGTGCGTTCTGTGATTTACCTGACAACACTAACAATACGAATTATTCACATACTTCTATTTAAAAAATAAGTCTCGGAATCATACACGTCGATACAGGCACTGCGTGAGGTAAACGTTTACCCTTCTGAGTTTTATGTTGGTTAATACTGTTATTTGGCAGAATTTGTATGTATTTAAAATTCTATCTGCGATTGATCCCGATTTGCATCCTCTGATACTGTTTGGTATACGCATCATGATGCTCTACTATGCACAAAGTTTATCTCTCTCATATCTCTATTCCTATTGCTAGTTCCCATATAGGAGTTGCGTACATTAGTATAGATCTGATCTTTCTGTGTCTTCCAATATTTGGGATTAGCTTGGGCAATTGATAGGTCTTTTTGCTTGTGCATTTTAATTCAGCATACGGTTAAATAGTACTTCTGCTGTGCCATTCAATCTGTTGGGTTTGTTGCTGAACTTTCTTTATGCTACTCGAGAGCATGTTTCTTTTTTTGTAGTCTGTAAAATGGAAAGTCTTATCTTTGATGGTGCCCTTATAGTGGAGTTGTGCCACTTTATTTCGAGCACCTTTTTTTTTTGTGGTCTGTAAAATGGAAAGTCTTATCTTTGATGGTGCCCTTATAGTAGAGTTGTGCCACTTTCTTGTGAGCAGGGTTTCTTTTTGTTATGGTCTGTCAAGTTCAAAGCCGTATCTATATAATTTGGATGGTATCCTTATAGTGGAATTGTGCCACTTTCGCTATACTTTTGGCAACGTCTATTAATGCAATACCATCTACATATTTCATGACACTCATTCCATCTAATACTCCATCGTACATTATATTTTACACGACTGGACCTAAGACTGATCCTTGTGGAACCCCTCTTTGCAGAAGAAGATTCTGTCTTCGAAATAATATGCTATTATCCGCAATAGATAGTCTGGTACTTGTATATTTTTGTGCGCTTGTGCATATTTGTTGGTATTTTTCCCTCTTGTTAGCATGTATCTGAGGGCCTGGTTTACCTCTCATGCTGCACTAGTCTTTTCCTTGTTTCAACGCAAATTACTAATTAGCTTACTTCGCTTATTTCACTCCTCATGGCATCGTATTTCCAATTTTTTCACTTGCTGGTAGATTGCTATCCATTTTTCAGGAGCGTAAGCAATAGAAAATTATATTGTCAGCTTGTTCGTCCTGTCAAAAATTGGCATAGATGCAAGCCTGGATTAAGGCAAATATTTTCAGAATGACATAGAAGTGTGTTGTATAAGTTTACGTTTTCAGCTCTTCTGTTCACATAGAGTTGTAACATATATTGGAAATAAGTCACCAACTTCCCTTGGTGACGTTGTTCTGTAGATTTTGCCATTTAAATTCAACAGGGCTCTTTTTGGACCATAGCTTCCCTTCTTGTTACACAAATATTACAACCTGATGCTCACTATTTGTTACTTCTTCACGCAAAACACATCATTGGTCCTTATTTATTCAAAAACGAGGCTGTAGCTAGTTTTAAAGCCAATGACAACGACATTACAAGACAATGATTAGAGAGTTCTGTATTTACTGTCACGATAACTTCTTGCATGTGAGTTTTCTGACTGATGGTTCTAATTTGCGTCTCGGTGACCAAGTGTATTTTTTTTTCTCGTCCGGAGAATAACTCCGGAGTGCCTAAATTTGGTTGCCAATGTTTTAAAGTTGGTGTTCCGCTATTGGGCTTTGTTCTATTTCTACTTTCACAGAGCTGTCTTCGAGTTTTCCTGATTTGTGGCGCAGGAAGTTTGCCATATGTCCTCTTCACTTAGCAATTTCCGAAGAAATTTCCAGATGGCGCCGCGGGGAGGCGTAAAGTAGAACTTACTAGCAGAGCTGCTACTTTTACGAAGCCTAATACTAGTCACTGCCATCCAGTGTGCGTGTGGCTTTGTGTATGTGTGTCTGTATACGTGTTTGTATATATATATATGTGTGTGCATGTTTGTATGCCTATATACGTCGCCTCACGATTATTTAAAAACAATGATTTCAATTGAACACCTAATATCTTTTACGAGTATTTTAAGGTGACATACGAGTATGAACCCTTTTTTTATAATTCGCGTGCGCTCCGTTTATTTAAGTACCGACGAACGTTGATTTGAAATGTTTGCGAGTTATAATGAGACTAGGAAATTAAGATATCGGTAGGGCGTTCCGTAAGGAACGAATCACGATATTTTAAAGTACATTCAAAAGTGGGCTTGAGCATCCATATCGAGACGGGTGTTACGGTTGAAAATCTGAAGGGGCGGAATGCTACTGGCAATTTCTATGAAGCACTGATGGTACCATTAGCAATGAAACAGAGTGAGATGCAAAATATTACGTGAATTTACCTGTATAAACTAAAAAAGATTTGCTAATATTTTCTATTACTTTAAAATTTTCTAAATGGAATATGCGTGAACCTACACAATTTTAAATATTTTGATGACAGATGTGGAAAAGCAAGATACACAAAAGCACAAAGAAATATCATAGAAAAATTAAATTATATATGTATGTACAAAATGCATGAAATAGCTTTACTACTTGCCTTATGCCAGGTATGTCCGCTTAAATTTAACTAATATTAAATTATGGAATAAGCTACAAATTCCTTATTACGCATGATTTTTGTGTAACCTTGTTTAATGTTTTTCAATATATCGTTTTTTATCGAATTATTTGTGCACTAACCTATATGGTATATCTATCGTATTTATCTAAATTGTCTGATTTTTATTTACAAAGTGGTCAGATAATTTTCATGAACACATGGAAGTAGCGCTGAGTTGCATAGGTATACATATTTACATTTTTCAATAAGAATTTGTATCTTACACCTTTAAAGTATATGTCTTTTTATTTACAACTGCTTACAGATTATTTACATTTTTTTGTCTCGTTTGTTTGGTCCAAAAGTATATAATTTAATTTTTGGTATAATTAGTTTAGAATATTAGAAATGTGTTTGTTAAGTAAACTTCTGTTGTTAAAAGTAAAAGTTCGTCTTATTTGAAGACCTTACATGCGTACGAGACTACATATAACAGCAGTACTAAATTTTTGAGCCTACAGTATAATTTCTATTTAAATGTAAATGTTCTCTATGTTATTCTTATGAGGCTAAATTTAGAATCAAATGCTTTCGAGATAACTTAGAAAGATACATAAGTTATACTTTTATCCGCGGTGAAGTTAAAAAAAACAATTTTTTATTTTTATTTGGGACTACTGCCCACTCTATTGTGCCAATTCGAACTGAAGCTTAAAATCTAATATACAATTATTTATAAGGTAAGGCTACCATCAAATGCGACAAACTACTAGTTCAGCAATTTTGGTTTAGTTTCTTGCTGTTACAGGTGGTTTGCAAGCTTCTCGGAATTTGCCTTGTATAGAGCGTGTGAACCTTTGAATGCATGGGTCAGATTTCTCAGAATTGGGCAGAACCACACACTTGAAACTTGAAGTGCATGTGGCGGAAATGGGAGCATTGCACTCAGCTAGTGTAATGCGAGTTCTAATATTTTTTGTGTTAACTTATATGTACATTCTTTTATTTATATATGCATTATTACATTCAATAATGTATATTTATCTTAACTATCTGTCTCTTTATTTACAATATAGACAGATTATATGGATTGTAATATTTCATAAGGGTTTCGCTTTTCACTCATTGACTTTTTTTGATACAAAAGCCGTATGTTCATTGAGCTTTTAAAATTAATATACTGAGTATTATACAATACATATCTTTATCATAAGTTTAATTAGCAAATAAGTTATCTTATACATCAATACGTTGTTATATACACAAATGTGTTTCTTAAATTAATTTGACTCACGCCTTTCGGGTTTGCTTTAGGCTTGGAACACGTTTGGGCTTTTGATGTTTTGGATATTCGAGTACTTCTTTCTAGTTGGTGATAGTGGGCTCTAATGTTCTATGCGATACGTTCTTAGTGGTGCTTCTTCCTTATAGACCAGATTAATAAAGCCTCCTTGTCGTATGCACGAGTTCTAACGAGTTCTATCTGTCTCTGGTTAGAACCTTCTACATTTTCCTCGCTCCAAAGTAACCGTTGTTATGTACTCTTACTATTAATTTCATGTTGCATTTGACTTGGCACGCAAGGCAACTTTCGTACGCCTTAACAGCATTAGATGATGTTTTCGAAGCTTTCATCCGTCGATGATATCGATTTGATTGGTCTTATATTCGTCCCGGTTTTGTGCTTCTTCAATTCATGCTAGAAACTCTGTAGCAACAGATCAGATTACCGCATATTGGCGAAATCGTTTCAAAGCAGCTACAATAGCTAGCACCTCCAGTTCATAGCTGCTATAGTTGAGTTGCGCAGATGACGTCTGTCTACTGGTTTAGTATACGAGGGGAAATTGGCTTTTATGGGTCTGTAACAAATCTTGTCAGTAGAGTCGTAGAACTGGCTTTCTTGTAAGAATATTTTCTACTTCGTGGAAAGCTTCGGTTTGCTTCGCACTCCAATATAAAATAGCATCCTTTTGAAGAAAGTCAGGTAACCCTCCTAGTTAATATCCTAAAGTAATTGCATAGATGAGTAGTTGACTAGAAATCAATAATAAGCGAAACTTCATTAAGAATTTAGTCCCCCCATTAAAAATTAGATGCCTCCCATGCATCAAAATAACCACTGAGCCCATCCTTTACCCCATTTTCCAAAAAATTAACACATGATGAGGCATTAAAAGGACCTTTTTCCACTTAAGTGGGTATGAGCTTGAGTGTAAGGTTCTTTTCAGAAAAAAATACATATATACAAAAAAAAAATTTTATTTTTGAACCCCACTAATAAGGTTCTGATGATTTGCCAGCTTTGTAGTCCGGACCTCAACCAACCCTTTGGATTGAAAGTTATGGTCTGGGAGAATGGCCTGCTTTACTCAACACCGAAATATTGAGTATTTGAAGCAAGCCCTTGTCGAGATTTTCCGGTGAATAACTTTGAATGAAGTCCTCCATAACGTGTAGCTAGGGATTCGACATATAAAACGTATAAATTTGTTTTTAAAAATATCAGCGCATTTTTTTTTGGCGTAAGTTTTTCTTTGTACCAGTATTTAAGACTAGACTTGTTCTGTAGGTGTATGGATATTGAAATTAGTGTACGTATGTATTGTTGGATTTATTTTCTTAAGAGTGTGCAGGGTTTAATCATTGATGTCATCCACATTATCGGTCGACAACCAGGCCACTCGTGGTTGAAATTTAACTATCAGCGCTTGCGGAATCTTCACATCTTGCAATTGTGGCCACTTCATTTTCTGTGCGGAATTGGTGTATCATCGTCGTTTGATATGCCATCAATTTCTGTTTCCAGAAAGCTTCTACCTACTATGTCATTTTCGAATTCCATCAGTACATGCTGTGCGTTCTGTGATTTACCTGACAACACTAACAATACGAATCATTCACATACTTCTATTTAAAAAATAAGTCTCGGAATCATACACGTCGATACAGGCACTGCGTGAGGTAAACGTTTACCCTTCTGAGTTTTATGTTGGTTAATACTGTTATTTGGCAGAATTTGTATGTATTTAAAATTCTATCTGCGATTGATCCCGATTTGCATCCTCTGATACTGTTTGGTATACGCATCATGATGCTCTACTATGCACAAAGTTTATCTCTCTCATATCTCTATTCCTATTGCTAGTTCCCATATAGGAGTTGCGTACATTAGTATAGATCTGATCTTTCTGTGTCTTCCAATATTTGGGATTAGCTTGGGCAATTGATAGGTCTTTTTGCTTGTGCATTTTAATTCAGCATACCGTTAAATAGTACTTCTGCTGTGCCATTCAATCTGTTGGGTTTGTTGCTGAACTTTCTTTATGCTACTCGAGAGCATGTTTCTTTTTTTGTAGTCTGTAAAATGGAAAGTCTTATCTTTGATGGTGCCCTTATAGTGGAGTTGTGCCACTTTATTTCGAGCACCTTTTTTTTTTGTGGTCTGTAAAATGGAAAGTCTTATCTTTGATGGTGCCCTTATAGTAGAGTTGTGCCACTTTCTTGTGAGCAGGGTTTCTTTTTGTTATGGTCTGTCAAGGGCAAAGCCGTATCTATATAATTTGGATGGTATCCTTATAGTGGAATTGTGCCACTTTCGCTATACTTTTGGCAACGTCTATTAATGCAATACCATCTACATATTTCATGACACTCATTCCATCTAATACTCCATCGTACATTATATTTTACACGACTGGACCTAAGACTGATCCTTGTGGAACCCCTCTTTGCAGAAGAAGATTCTGTCTTCGAAATAATATGCTATTATCCGCAATAGATAGTCTGGTACTTGTATATTTTTGTGCGCTTGTGCATATTTGTTGGTATTTTTCCCTCTTGTTAGCATGTATCTGAGGGCCTGGTTTACCTCTCATGCTGCACTAGTCTTTTCCTTGTTTCAACGCAAATTATTAATTAGCTTACTTCGCTTATTTCACTCCTCATGGCATCGTATTTCCAATTTTTTCACTTGCTGGTAGATTGCTATCCATTTTTCAGGAGCGTAAGCAATAGAAAATTATATTGTCAGCTTTTTCGTCCTGTCAAAAATTGGCATAGATGCAAGCCTGGATTAAGGCAAATATTTTCAGAATGACATAGAAGTGTGTTGTATAAGTTTACGTTTTCAGCTCTTCTGTTCACATAGAGTTGTAACATATATTGGAAATAAGTCACCAACTTCCCTTGGTGACGTTGTTCTGTAGATTTTGCCATTTAAATTCAACAGGGCTCATGTTGGACCATAGCTTCCCTTCTTGTTACACAAATATTACAACCTGATGCTCACTATTTGTTACTTCTTCACGCAAAACACATCATTGGTCCTTATTTATTCAAAAACGAGGCTGTAGCTAGTTTTAAAGCCAATGACAACGACATTACAAGACTATGATTAGAGAGTTCTGTATTTACTGTCACGATAACTTCTTGCATGTGAGTTTTCTGATCGATGGCTCTAATTTGCGTCTCGGTGACCAAGTGTATTTTTTTTTCTCGTCCGGAGGATAACTCCGGAGTGCCTAAATTTGGTTGCCAATGTTTTAAAGTTGGTGTTCCGCTATTGGGCTTTGGTCTATTTCTACTTTCACAGAGCTGTCTTCGAGTTTTCCTGATTTGTGGGGCAGGAAGTTTGCCATATGTCCTCTTCACTTAGCAATTTTCGAAGAAATTTCCAGATGGCGCCGCGGGGAGGCGTAAAGTAGGACTTACTAGCAGAGCTGCAAGGTATTCGCTTGCTACGTCGAAAGATGCTAATTTTACGAAGCCTAATACTTGTCACTGCCATCCAGTGTGCGTGTGGCTTTGTGTATGTGTGTCTGTATACGTGTTTGTATATTATATATATATGTGTGTATGTTTGTATGCCTATATACGTCGCCTCACGATTATTTAAAAAAAATGATTTCAATTGAACACCTAATATCTTTTACGAGTATTTTAAGGTGACATACGAGTATGAACCCTTTTTTTATAATTCGCGTGCGCTCCGTTTATTTAAGTACCAACGAACGTTGATTTGAAATGTTTGCGAGTTATAATGAGACTAGGAAATTAAGATATCGGTAGGGCATTCCGTAAGGAACGAATCACGATATTTTAAAGTACATTCAATAGTGACGGGTGTTACGGTTGAAAATCTGAGGGGGCAGAATGCTACTGGCAATTTCTATGAAGCACTGATGGTACCATTAGCAATGAAACAGAGTGAGATGCAAAATATTACGTGAATTTACCTGTATAAACTAAAAAAAATTTACTAATATTTTCTATTACTTTAAAATTTTCTAAATGGAATGCGTGAACCTACACAATTTTAAATATTTTGATGACAGAAATGGAAAAGCAAGATACACAAAAGCACAAAGAAATATCATAGAAAAATCATATTATATATGTAGAGGGGCGTTCAATATGTTCTCGGTATCGATATGAAGGAAAATGCGAATTCAATTTAAATTGTTTTTATTTTTCAATATAATCTCCCCTAACATCAATGCATTTGTTACATCTTGAGATAAGCTTTTTTAAACCCTCAAAATAATAAATTTCCTCTTTCTCTGCAAAATACCGACTTGAGTTCTTCATCATCCGAAAATCTTTTTCCACGAAGACATTTTTTCAAATCCGGAAACAGGAAATAATCACTAGGGGCAAGGTCTGGACTATAGGGTGGGTGTTGGATTTCTTCGACACCACAATCTCGCGCAGCAGCCTTGGAAACTCGCGCCGTGTGAACAGGAGCGTTGTCATGAAGAAGCAACACACCCGCTGCGAGTTTACCCCGTCTTTTCTTTTTAATTTCCTCCCGCAAATTATGCAAAGTGGAAGCGTAGGATGTGGCGTTGATGGTTTCACCTTTTTTTTTGTACTCAATGAGCAAGATTCCCTTTGAGTCCCAAAAAACTGTGACCATGAGCTTTCGGGCAGACGGAGTGACTTTGAACTTCTTCGGGGGGTCTGTTCCTTTTTTATGCCACTGCATGGACTCTTGTTTGCTTTCAGGGTCATAGTGGTGGACCCATGTTTCGTCCCCAGTAACAATTCGATCCATAACACCGTCCGCGTTCTCACTACACATCTCCAAAAGCTCTCTACAGCATGCGATTCACACTTTTTTCTGAGGCGCTGTGAGCATTCGTGGCACCCACCTTGCACTGACCTTTGAAAGGTTAAGATGGTCATGAAGAATGGTGTGAATGGTACCAATTGAAAGCTTGGTGATCTCTGCCATCATTTTCACCTTTATTCGGGCATCCTCAAGAGCAAGTTTTTCGACTTCTTTGATGCTTTCTCCCGTACAAGCAGTAGCCGGGGCGCCGGAGCGGGGGTCGTCTTCAATGCTCTCTCTGCCTCTCTTGAACTCACTTGACCACTTTTGCACAATTGATAATGAAGGTGCGGAACCCTGGTAAACAGCCACCATCTCTTCATGAATAGTTTTTTGACTTTTTCCTTGCTTAGTGAGAAATTTAATTACAGCGCGATGCTCAATTTTCACCATCATCGCCTCAGTTGCCATTATGATTCTGTTTAACTAGAGATAAAACACGAATTAATAATCACACTTATATGAAATTTTACACGAATGCACTAAAATAATAGTATTACTTGATAAATAAGTCAATTTATACATGCAACCACAGCTTCACCCCGATACCGAGAATATCTTGAACGCTCCTCGTATGTACAAAATGCATGAAATAGCTTTACTACTTGCCTTATGTCAGGTACTCGTATGTCCGCTTAAATTTAACTAATATTAAATTATGGAATAAGCTATAAATTCCTTATTACACATGATTTTTGTGTAACCTTGTTTAATGTTTTTCAATATATCGTTTTTTTATCGAATTATCTGTGCACTAACCTATATGGTATATCTATCGTATTTATCTAAATTGTCTGATTTTTATTTACAAAGTGGTCAGATAATTTTCATGAACACATGGAAGTAGCGCTGAGTTGTATAGGAATACATATTCACATTTTTCAATAAGAATTTGTATCTTACACCTTTAAAGTATATGTCTTTTTATTTACAACTGCTGACAGATTATTTACAATTTTTTGTCTCGTTTGTTTGATCCAAAAGTATTTAATTTAATTTTTGGTATAATTAGTTTAGAATATTAGAAATGTGTTTGTTAAGTAAACTTCTGTTGTTAAAAGTAAAAGTTCGTCTTATTTGAAGACCTTACATGCGTACGAAAAGGCTTAGTTCTGAGACTACATATAACAGCGGTACTAAATTTTTGAGCCTACAGTATAATTTCTATTTAAATGTAAATGTTCTCTATGTTATTCTTATGAGGCTAAATTTAGAATCAAACGCTTTCGAGATAACTTAGAAAGTTATATAAGTTATAATTTTATCCGCGGTGAAGTTAAAAAAAACAATTTTTTATTTTTATTTGGGACTACTGCCCACTCTATTGTGCCAATTCGAACTGAAGCTTAAAATCTAATATACAATTATTTATAAGGTAAGGCTACCATCAAATGCGACAAACTACTAGTTCAGCAATTTTGGTTTAGTTTCTTGCTGTTACAGGTGGTTTGCAAGCTTCTCGGAATTTGCCTTGTATAGAGCGTGTGAACCTTTGAATGCATGGGTCAGATTTCTCAGAATTGGGCAGAACCACACATTTGAAACTTGAAGTACATGTGGCGGAAGTGGGAGCATTGCACTCAGCTAGTGTAATGCGAGTTCTAATATTTTTTGTGTGAACTTATATGTACATTCTTTTATTTATATAAGCATTATTATATTCAATTATGTATATTTATCTTAACTATCTGTCTCTTTATTTACAATATAGACAGATTATATGGATTGTAATATTTCATAAGGGCTTCGCTTTTCACTCATTGACTTTTTTTGATACAAAAGCCGTATGTTCTTTAAAATTAATATACTGAGTATTATACAATACATATTTTTATCATAAGTTTAATTTGCAAATAAGTTATCTTATACATCTATACGTTGTTATATACACAAATGTGTTTCTTAAATTAATTTGAGTCACGCCTTTCGGGTTTGCTTTAGGCTTGGAACACGTTTGGGTTTTTGATGTTTTGGATATTCGAGTACTTCTTTCTAGTTGGTGATAGTGGGCTCTAATGTTCTATGCGATACGTTCTTAGTGGTGCTTCTTCCTTATAGACCAGATTAATAAAGCCTCCTTGTCGTATGCACGAGTTCTAACGAGTTCTATCTGTCTCTGGTTATAACCTTCTACATTTTCCTCGCTCCAAAGTAACCGTTGTTATGTACGCTTACTATTAATTTCATGTTGCATTTGACTTGGCACGCAAGGCAACTTTCGTACGCCTTAACAGCATTAGATGATGTTTTCGAAGCTTTCTTCCGTCGATGATATCGATTTGATTGGTCTTATATTCGTCCCGGTTTTGTGCTTCTTCAATTCATGCTAGAAACTCTGTAGCAACAGATCAGATTACCGCATATTGGCGAAATCGTTTCAAAGCAGCTACAATAGCTAGCACCTCCAGTTCATAGCTGCTATAGTTGAGTTGCGCAGGTGACGTCTGTCTACTGTTTTAGTATACGAGGGGAAATTGGCTTTTATGGGTCTGTAACAAATCTTGTCAGTAGAGTCATAGAACTGGCTTTCTTGCAAGAATATTTTCTACTTCGTGGAAAGCTTCGGTTTGCTTCGCACTCCACTATAAAATAGCATCCTTTTGAAGAAGGTCAGGTAACCCTCCTAGTTAATATCCTAAAGTAATTGCATAGATGAGTAGTTGACTAGGAATCAATAATAAGCGAAACTTCATTAAGAATTTAGTCCCCCCATTAAAAATTAGATGCCTCCCATGCATCAAAATAACCACTGTGCCCATCCTTTACCCCATTTTCCAAAAAATTAACACATGATGAGGCATTAAAAGGACCTTTATCCACTTAAGTGGGTATGAGCTTGAGTGTAAGGTTCTTTTGAGAAAAAAAATACATATATACAAAAAAAAATTTTTATTTTTGAACCCCACTAATAAGGTTCTGATGATTTGCCAGCTTAGTAGTCCGGACCTCAACCAACCCTTTGGATTGAAAGTTATGGTCTGGGAGAATGGCCTGCTTTACTCAACACCGAAATATTGAGTATTTGAAGCAAGCCCTTGTCGAGACTTTTCCGGTGAATAACTTTGAATGAAGTCCTCCATAACGTGTAGCTAGGGATTCGACAAATAAAACGTATAAATTTGTTTTTAAAAATATCAGCGCATTTTTTTTTGGCGTAAGTTTTTCTTTGTATCAGTATTTAAGACTAGACTAGTTCTGTAGGTGTATGGATATTGAAATTAGTGTACGCATGTATTGTTGGATTTGTTTTCTTGGGAGTGTGCAGGGTTTAATCATTGATGTCATCCACATTATCGGTCGACAACCAGGCCACTCGTGGTTGAAATTTAACTATCAGCGCTTGTGGAATCTTCACATCTTGCAATTCTGGCCACTTCATTTTCTGTGCGGAATTGGTGTATCATCGTCGTTTGATATGCCATCAATTTCTGTTTCCAGAAAGCTTCTACCTACTATGTCATTTTCGAATTCCATCAGTACATGCTGTGCGTTCTGTGATTTACCTGACAACACTAACAATACAAATCATTCACATACTTCTATTTAAAAACTAAGTCTCGGAATCATACACGTCGATACAGGTACTGCGTGAGGTATACGTTTACCCTTCTGAGTTTTATGTTGGTTAATACTCTTATTTGGCAGAATTTGTATGTATTTAAAATTCTATCTGCGATTGATCCCGATGGGCATCCTCTGATACTGTTTGGTATACGCATCATGATGCTCTACTATGCACAAAGTTTATCTCTCTCATATCTCTATTCCTATTACTAGTTCCCATATAGGAGTTGCGTACATTAGTGTAGATCTGATCTTTCTGTGTCTTCCAATATTTGGGATTAGCTTGGGCAATTGATAGGTCTTTTTGCTTGTGCATTTTAAGGTATCTTTAAAATTCAGCATACGGTTAAATAGTACTTCTGCTGTGCCATTCAATCTGTTGAGTTTGTTGCTGAACTTTCTTTATGCTACTCGAGAGCATGTTTCTTTTTTTGTAGTCTGTAAAATGGAAAGTCTTATCTTTGATGGTGCCCTTATAGTAGAGTTGTGCCACTTTCTTGTGAGCAGGGTTTCTTTTTGTTATGGTCTGTCAAGGGCAAAGCCGTATCTATATAATTTGGATGGTATCCTTATAGTGCCTCATTCGCTATACTTTTGGCAACGTCTATTAATGCAATACCATCTACATATTTCATGACACTCATTCCATTTAGTACTCCATCGTACATTATATTTTACACGATTGGACCTAAGACTGATCCTTGTGGAACCCCTCTTGTTATTTTGTATATCTCTCCGTTTTGCAGAAGAAGATTCTGTCTTCGAAATAACATGCTATTATCCGCAATAGATAGTCTGGTACTTGTATATTTTTGTGCGCTTGTGCATATTTGTTGGTATTTTTCCCTCTTGTTAGCATGTATCTGAGGGCCTGGTTTACCTCTCATGCTGCACTAGTCTTTTCCTCGTTTCAACGCAAATTATTAATTAGCTTACTTCGCTTCTTTCACTCCTCATGGCATCGTATTTCCAATTTCTTCACTTGCTGGTAGATTGCTATCCATTTTTCAGGAGCGTAAGCAATAGAAAATTATATTGTCAGCTTGTTCGTCCTGTCAAAAATTGGTATAGATGCAAGCCTGGATTAAGGCAAATATTTTCAGAATGACATAGAAGTGTGTTGTATAAGTTTACGTTTTCAGCTCTTCTGTTCACATAGAGTTCTAACATATATTGGAAATAAGTCACCAACTTCCCTTGGTGACGTTGTTCTGTAGATTTTGCCATTTAAATTCAACAGGGCTCATGTTGGACCATAGCTTCCCCTCTTGTTACACAAATATTACAACCTGATGCTCACTATTTGTTACTTCTTCACGCAAAACACATCATTGGTCCTTATTTATTCAAAAACGAGGCTGTAGCTAGTTTTAAATCCAATGACAACGACATTACAAGACTATGATTAGAGAGTTCTGTATTTACTGTCACGATAACTTCTTGCATGTGAGTTTTCTGATTGATGGCTCTAATTTGCGTCTCGGTGACCAGGTGTATTTTTTTTTCTCGTCCGGAGGATAACTCCGGAGTGCCTAAATTTGGTTGCCAATGTTTTAAAGTTGGTGTTCCGCTATTGGGCTTTGGTCTATTTCTACTTTCACAGAGCTGTCTTCGAGTTTTCCTGATTTGTGGCGCAGGAAGTTTGCCATATGTCCTCTTCACTTAGCAATTTCTGAAGAAATTTCCAGATGGCGCCGCGGGGAGGCGTAAAGTAGGTCTTACTAGCAGAGCCGCAAGGTATTCGCTTGCTACGTCGAAAGATGCTACTTTTACGAAGCCTAATACTAGTCACTGCCAACCAGTGTGCGTGTGGCTTTGTGTATGTGTGTCTGTAAACGTGTTTGTATATATATATATGTGTGTGTATGTTTGTATGCCTACATACGTCGCCTCACGATTATTTAAAAAAAATGATACTCTTTTACGAGTATTTTAAGGTGACATACGAGTATGAACCCTTTTTTTATAATTCGCGTGCGCTCCGTTTATTTAAGTACCGACGAACGTTGATTTGAAATGTTTGCGAGTTATAATGAGACTTGGAAATTAAGATATCGGTAGGGCATTCCATAAGGAACGAATCACGATATTTTAAAGTACATTCAAAAGTGGGCTTGAGCATCCATATCTAGACGGGTGTTACGGTTGAAATTCTGAAGGGGCGAATGCGGAATTTGCACTGATGGTACAAATAGCGATGAAACAGAGTGAGATGCAAAATATTACGTGAATTTACCTGTATAAACTAAAAAAAATTTACTAATATTTTCTATTACTTTAAAATTTTCTAAATGGAATATGCGTGAACCTACACAATTTTAAATATTTTGATGACAGAAATGGAAAAGCAAGATACACAAAAGCACAAAGAAATATCATAGAAAAATCAAATTATATATGTATGTACAAAATGCATGAAATAGCTTTACTACTTGCCTTATGCCAGGTATGTCCGCTTAAATTTAACTAATATTAAATTATGGAATAAGCTATAAATTCCTTATTACACATGATTTTTGTGTAACCTTGTTTAATGTTTTTCAATATATCGTTTTTTATCGAATTATTTGTGCACTAACCTATATGGTATATCTATCGTATTTATCTAAATTGTCTGATTTTTATATACAAAGTGGTCATATAATTTTCATGAACACATGGAAGTAGCGCTGAGTTGTATAGGAATACATATTCACATTTTTCAATAAGAATTTGTATCTTACACCTTTAAAGTATATGTCTTTTTATTTACAACTGCTGACAGATTATTTACAGTTTTTTATCTCGTTTGTTTGATCCAAAGGTATATAATTTAATTTTTGGTATAATTAGTTTAGAATATTAGAAATGTGTTTGTTAAGTAAACTTCTGTTGTTAAAAGTAAAAGTTCGTCTTATTTGAAGACCTTACATGCGTACGAAAAGGTTTAGTTCTGAGACTACATATAACAGCAGTACTAAATTTTTGAGCCTACAGTATAATTTCTATTTAAATGTAAATGTTCTCTATGTTATTCTTATGAGGCTAAATTTAGAATCAAACGCTTTCGAGATAACTTAGAAAGATACATAAGTTATACTTTTATCCGCGGTGAAGTTAAAAAAAACAATTTTTTATTTTTATTTGGGACTACTGCCTACTTTATTGTGCCAATTCGAACTGAAGCTTAAAATCTAATATACAATTATTTATAAGGTAAGGTTACCATCAAATGCGATAAACTACTAGTTCAGCAATTTTGGTTTAGTTTCTTGCTGTTACAGGTGGTTTGCAAGCTTCTCGGAATTTGCCTTGTATAGAGCGTGTGAACCTTTGAATGCATGGGTCAGAGTTCTCAGAATTGGGCAGAACCACACACTTGAAACTTGAAGTGCATGTGGCGGAAGTGGGAGCATTGCACTCAGCTAGTGTAATGCGAGTTCTAATATTTTTTGTGTTAACTTATATGTACATTCTTTTATTTATATATGCATTATTATATTCAATTATGTATATTTATCTTAACTATCCGTCTCTTTATTTACAATATAGACAGATTATATGGATTGTAATATTTCATAAGGGTTTCGCTTTTCACTCATTGACTTTTTTTGATACAAAAGCCGTATGTTCATTGAGCTTTTAAAATTAATATACTGAGTATTATACAATACATATTTTTATCATAAGTTTAATTAGCAAATAAGTTATCTTATACATCAATACGTTGTTATATACACAAATGTGTTTCTTAAATTAATTTGACTCACGCCTTCCGGGTTTGCTTTAGGCTTGGAACATGTTTGGGTTTTTGATGTTTTGGATATTTGAGTACTTCTTTCTAGTTGGTGATAGTGGGCTCTAATGTTCTATGCGATACGTTCTTAGTGGTGCTTCTTCCTTATAGACCAGATTAATAAAGCCTCCTTGTCGTATGCACGAGTTCTAACGAGTTCTATCTGTCTCTGGTTATAACCTTCTACATTTTCCTCGCTCCAAAGTAACCGTTGTTATGTACGCTTACTATTAATTTCATGTTGCATTTGACTTGGCACGCAAGGCAACTTTCGTACGCCTTAACAGCATTAGATGATGTTTTCGAAGCTTTCTTCCGTCGATGATATCGATTTGATTGGTCTTATATTCGTCCCGGTTTTGTGCTTCTTCAATTCTTGCTAGAAACTCTGTAGCAACAGATCAGATTACCGCATATTGGCGAAATCGTTTCAAAGCAGCTACAATAGCTAGCACCTCCAGTTCATAGCTGCTATAGTTGAGTTGCGCAGGTGACGTCTGTCTACCGTTTTAGTATACGAGGGGAAATTGGCTTTTATGGGTCTGTAACAAATCTTGTCAGTAGAGTCGTAGAACTGGCTTTCTTGTAAGAATATTTTCTACTTCGTGGAAAGCTTCGGTTTGCTTCGCACTCCACTATAAAATAGCATCCTTTTGAAGAAAGTCAGGTAACCCTCCTAGTTAACATCCTAAAGTAATTGCATAGATGTTTAGTTGACTAGAAATCAATAATAAGCGAAACTTCATTAAGAATTTAGTCCCCCCATTAAAAATTAGATGCCTCCCATGCATCAAAATAACCACTGAGCCCATACTTTACCCCATTTTCCAAAAAATTAACACATGATGAGGCATTAAAAGGACCTTTTCCACTTAAGTGGGTATGAGCTTGAGTGTAAGGTTCTTTTGAGAAGAAAAATACATATATACAAAAAAAAATTTTTATTTTTGAACCCCACTAATAAGGTTCTGATGATTTGCCAGCTTTGTAGTCCGGACCTCAGCCAACCGTTTGGATTGAAAGTTATGGTCTGGGAGAATGGCCTGCTTTACTCAACACCAAAATATTGAGTCATCCACATTATCGCTCGACAACCAGGCCACTCGTGGTTGAAATTTAACTATCAGCGCTTGCGGATTCTTCACATCTTGCAATTCTGGCCACTTCATTTTCTGTGCGGAATTGGTGTATCATCGTCCTTTGATATGCCATCAATTTCTGCTTCCAGAAAGCTTCTACCTACTATGTCATTTTCGAATTCCATCAGTACATGCTGTGCGTTCTGTGATTTACCTGACAACACTAACAATACGAATCATTCACATACTTCTATTTAAAAAATAAGTCTCGGAACCATACACGTCGATACAGGTACGGCGTGAGGTAAACCGTTTACCCTTCTGAGTTTTATGTTGGTTAATACTCTTATTTGGCAGAATTTGTATGTATTTAAAATTCTATCTGCGATTGATCCCGATGGGCATCCTCTGATACTGTTTGCTATATGCATCATGATGCTCTACTATGCACAAAGTTTATCTCTCTCATATCTCTATTCCTATTGCTAGTTCCCATATAGGAGTTGCGTACATTAGTATAGATCTGATCTTTCTGTGTCTTCCAATATTTGGGATTAGCTTGGGCAATTGATAGGTCTTTTTGCTTGTGCATTTTAAGGTATCTTTAAAATTCAGCATACGGTTAAATAGTACTTCTGCTGTGCCATTCAATCTGTTGAGTTTGTTGCTGAACTTTCTGTTTTTCTTTTTGTAGTTTCTTTTTTTGTAGTCTGTAAAATGGAAAGTCTTATCTTTGATGGTGCCCTTATAGTGGAGTTGTGCCACTTTATTTCGAGCACCTTTTTTTTTTGTGGTCTGTAAAATGGAAAGTCATACCTTTGATGGTGCCCTTATAGTAGAGTTGTGCCACTTTCTTGTGAGCATGGTTTCTTTTTGTTATGGTCTGTCAAGGGCAAAGCCGTATCTATATAATTTGGATGGTATCCTTATAGTGGAATTGTGCCACTTTCGCTATACTTTTGGCAACGTCTATTAATGCAATACCATCTACATATTTCATGACACTCATTCGATCTAGTACTCCATCGTACATTATATTTTACACGATTGGACCTAAGACTGATCCTTGTGGAACCCCTCTTTGCAGAAGAAGATTCTGTCTTCGAAATAATATGCTATTATCCGCAATAGATAGTCTGGTACTTGTATATTTTTGTGCGCTTGTGCATATTTGTTGGTATTTTTCCCTCTTGTTAGCATGTATCTGAGGGCCTGGTTTACCTCTCATGCTGCACTAGTCTTTTCCTCGTTTCAACGCAAATTATTAATTAGCTTACTTCGCTTATTTTACTCCTCATGGCATCGTATTTCCAATTTTTTCACTTGCTGGTAGATTGCTATCCATTTTTCAGGAGCGTAAGCAATAGAAAATTATATTGTCAGCTTGTTCGTCCTGTCAAAAATTGGCATAGATGCAAGCCTGGATTAAGGCAAATATTTTCAGAATGACATAGAAGTGTGTTGTATAAGTTTACGTTTTCAGCTCTTCTGTTCACATAGAGTTCTAACATATATTGGAAATAAGTCACCAACTTCCCTTGGTGACGTTGTTCTGTAGATTTTGCCATTTAAATTCAACAGGGCTCATGTTGGACCATAGCTTCCCTTGTTACACAAATATTACAACCTGATGCTCACTATTTGTTACTTCTTCACGCAAAACACATCATTGGTCCTTATTTATTCAAAAACGAGGCTGTAGCTAGTTTTAAAGCCAATGACAACGACATTACAAGATAATGATTAGAGAGTTCTGTATTTACTGTCACGATAACTTCTTGCATGTGAGTTTTCTGATTGATGGCTCTAATTTGCGTCTCGGTGACCAAGTGTATTTTTTTTTCTCGTCCGGAGGATAACTCCGGAGTGCCTAAATTTGGTTGCCAATGTTTTAAAGTTGGTGTTCCGCTATTGGGCTTTGGTCTATTTCTACTTTCACAGAGCTGTCTTCGAGTTTTCCTGATTTGTGGCGCAGGAAGTTTGCCATATGTCCTCTTCACTTAGCAATTTCCGAAGAAATTTCCAGATGGCGCCGTGGGGAGGCGTAAAGTAGGACTTACTAGCAGAGCTGCAAGGTATTCGCTTGCTACGTCGAAAGATGCTACTTTTACGAAGCCTAATACTAGTCACTGCCATCCAGTGTGCGTGTGGCTTTGTGTATGTGTGTCTGTATACGTGTTTGTATATATATATATGTGTGTGTATGTTTGTATGCCTATATACGTCGCCTCACGATTATTTAAAAAAAAATGATACTCTTTTACGAGTATTTTAAGGTGACATACGAGTATGAACCCTTTTTTTATAATTCGCGTGTGCTCCGTTTATTTAAGTGCCGACGAACGTTGATTTGAAATATTTGCGAGTTATAATGAGACTAGGAAATTAAGATATCGGTAGGGCATTCCGTAAGGAACGAATCACGATATTTTAAAGTACATTCAAAAGTGGGCTTCAGCATCCATATCGAGACGGGTGTTACGGTTGAAAATCTGAAGGAGCGGAATGCTACTGGCAATTTCTATGAAGCACTGATGGTACAAATAGCGATGAAACAGAGTGAGATGCAAAATATTACGTGAATTTACCTGTATACAGTAAAAAAAATTTACTAATATTTTCTATTACTTTAAAATTTTCTAAATGGAATATGCGTGAACCTACACAATTTTAAATATTTTGATGACAGAAATGGAAAAGGAAGATACACAAAAGCACAAAGAAATATCATAGAAAAATCAAATTATATATGTATGTACAAAATGCATGAAATAGCTTTACTACTTGCCTTATGCCAGGTATGTCCGCTTAAATTTAACTAATATTAAATTATAGAATAAACTATAAATTCCTTATTACACATGATTTTTGTGTAACCTTGTTTACTGTTTGTGAATATATCGTTTTTTATCGAATTATTTGTGCACTAACCTATATGGTATATCTATCGTATTTATCTAAATTGTCTGATTTTTATTTACAAAGTGGTCAGATAATTTTCATGAACACATGGAAGTAGCGCTGAGTTGTATAGGTATACAAATCTAATATACAATTATTTATAAGGTAAGGTTACCATCAAATGCGACAAACTACTAGTTCAGCAATTTTGGTTTAGTTTCTTGCTGTTACAGGTGGTTTGCAAGCTTCTCGGAATTTGCCTTGTATAGAGCGTGTGAACCTTTGAATGCGTGGGTCAGATTTCTCAGAATTGGGCAGAACCACACACTTGAAACTTGAAGTACATGTGGCGGAAATGGGAACATTGCACTCAGCTAGTGTAATGCGAGTTCTAATATTTTTTGTGTTAACTCCTCCGTCCTTAAAATCGAGTGTCTTCACTCGATACCATATAGAGCATTGGTATTGGCTTTTGCTGTGATGGTTCACCTTCCACTTGACTTTCAAGCTGCGCTTCGGTCTTCTTTGGGGTTTCGGTGTGAATTGTAACTTTCCCGTTTCGGTCAATAACTTGTCTGATGGTAATGACTATAATAGTTAATATTACGAGAGATGTCATACTGTAGTTGGTGATAACATGAGTCTGCCCTTCTTCCTCTACTTCTGTTATGTGTGCTGTGTTGTTTATATGCAGTTCCTTTAACATCTCCAGTGTTAGGAGTTCTTTATAAGTTTTAATTGAAGAACTCACATGTAGAGCCGCCGGCAAAGGTTTGGAGGATGGTATTTCCCTTTAGTTATATTCTTGGCCATTTATGTAAATTGATGTGTTATGGAACTGCAGAATAAAGGTTCCGCTTAAATTGACCTTATTGCTCTCAACTAAGATTGATCCGTTGAATTGATTAAGGAACAGAGTTCCTGGGTGAAGTTCCTCTATGCTTGGTACATGATAGTTGGTGATTTCGTCACAACTTGATGGTTTACCTTTAACTTAATTTGGAATACAATTATCGAAACTTAAGTTAACAATTTCATTTTTGTTGCAGACAGTTAATTCATTATATGATTTACAATCATTTTTAATTCCGTATATTATATTTTCACAATTCAGTATCTTTTCATACTGTAACTTCAATACATGTTTATTATATTTTATTGGTTTAATTAACAATTTTAAGCATATAACATTTCCTGTAGTAGGAATACTAATAATATAAAGTATAGTTGATTTATTAGATGCTATTTTAATGTCGGCAAATTCAAGTGCCTCTTCAACATTAATAAAAGGTATATTGCTTTCTTCAAATTTTTCCTTTACAATTTTTATTTTAGAATTAGAAAGGATGAAAGAGTTAACAATCTTACTCTTTGCCCAAAGTAAAGCGTATTCTATATTAGTGATTTCTTCTTTTAAAATATCTAATTTGTACTTAATTTCTAGTGTAAATTCATTTTTCAAGTTGTTACTTAATTTTAAAAGTCGCAAAGCATTATTTGTTACATTTGTTAACTTATTAATTTTTTCAGTAAAAGCGTTATTTATGATTACTTGTTTGTTGTTATTGGTTAGTAAATGATGGGATTCGGATTTTAGGATTAGAAGGTCGTCGTGGTCTGGACTGCCAGCGAGCCATTTCCACGCGCTTCCAAGAAAATTTAGGGATCTGGGGTTTCTAATTTTAGGTTTAGGGATGCTTAGCTGGTTTTTAATTTGGGTAATTTGATTTCATTCTCGGTTTTGTAGTTGGATTTCCTCAATGAGTTCCTCGTAGGCCTTTAGATCTATTACGTGGATGATTTTGAATGTACCCGTTTGAAGCTTGGCTGTTCCCATGTTTGTTGACACGATCTTAGCATTTGTGTAATCCAAAATTTGGACTTCAGCCAAACTTTGAGTAAAGAGAAACCTAAAAAGGGATTAATTCCTGATATTATTTTTGTGAATTATTTTGCCAGATTCAGTTAAAATAGTAGTGCATCTGTCTTCTTTGACAGTTTCTTTTTTAAATCTTGGGGACAATTTGGTACTTAACCTTTTATTCACTTTAACGTATATTACTTCGCCTGCGGTGTATTTTTTTATCTCCTGTCTTGACTTACTGTGGTGTTCTATATCTTTGGACTGTTTTAATCTTAGCTTTTGAATATTCTCCTGCCTTGCCTGCTCATATTGATTCGGATCTATGCTAACAAATCTACCGAAAAACATCTCTATTGGTCTTTTGCTGGTGGCTATATGTATTGAATAATTATATTCGTATACCGCGCAATCAAGGAGTTCTATGAATGACATAGTTGGTCGTTCTGCTTTAAGGCATCTCATAACTTCAGACAGCGTAGAGTGGAATCTTTCCACTTGACCGTTGACTGTGCTACTATATGGGGGCGTTTTGAAAATTTCGATGCCTAATTGATCCTGCAGCATGAAGCATATTGTTGATGAGTTGAGAGATTTTTCGTTATCGAAGATGACTAATTTCGGAACGCCAAAGGCAAAAATTAGCTGTCTTAAGGGTTCTCGAATATCTTCGATTGCTTTAGATTTTATGACTTTCACTTGCGCGAATTTTGAGAACTTGTCTATGGCTGTCAGTACTAAATTCTTATTGGTGGAGTAAATGTCAAAATGGACTATGTGTCCAGGGAATTCTGGAATAGGGGTTTCTTGGATTTTCGGTTTATTTGGGTGTCGTTCGTACTTTTGTTCCTTACAGATTCGACACTGTTTTATAATTTCATGGATTCGAGCTTTCATTTTAGGAAAATAATATTTTTGTAGGAGTTGCATTTTGTTCTCATTACTATTTCTATGTACTCTATTGTGTTCTTTAAGAATTTGTTCTTGTTGTTCAGTAGGGTTTATAAGATCAGTTACTTAGGATTGGGAAAAACGTGTCTTGTAAGAATTGAAATGATATGGATAGAATTTTTGAATTATTCCCATAGTTGCTTCGTTAGTATACAGTCCATTTATAACGCTGGGTGTTGGGGTGTGTAGGGCTTAAACTTTTATTATATGTGTAGGGTAAAAAATGTGGGGTATAAAAAATGCGGGTTAAAAGAAAACACGTCGTTCATTCTTCAATTGTTACAGCAAAGAGCCTCTTTATTCGTCATCCGGAAATTACTTCCATATTTACATTTTTACATTAACTGTCATACAAGGCAAAATCTGAACTCTACGTTACATTAATCCGTTTACATTTAGGTTAAAAGTTCAATTTACATACATTTGTTTATTTAGTTTAGTTAACGTTAGGATAAAAATAAAAATTTATAAATTCTTTAAAAGAAAAGATATCATATATCTGAACATGCTCCCGCCCGGTGGACGACTTTCGTCCGCAAGTGTACTCAGTTGCGATTGGAGTATGTAGTACTTCTTCTGAATAGAGTTGTGTGTTGTGTGAGTGCGAGTGTGTTGACTATCTACATGTGAATGAAACAAAAATCGTGTAAGTTAATAATTTGAAACATTACATGTAGGTGACAAGGATGACGAATAACAAACGAGCAACAAAGGGAGAAGAAATATCCGTAATTTGCTTTGTGCAATAGTTTGTTTTGATCATTGACCAAAACTGGGTCAATTTGCGTTTCGTGTGTGTTGTGCGGTTTTTTTTTTTAAGTTTTCGTTTGTTTTACCCTTTTCTTTTTGTATAGTTTTTAGTTTTTTTTGTTGTTATTGTGGATAAGGTAAGTGTTATTAGTTAATTGTTTATTTTATCTTTTTTTTGTCTGCACCCCGTCCTTCGCGAAATTCGAGTTCGTTTGTGTTGTGTAAACCGGCGCGAATACACAACCGTATATACGTGCGTGTGTATATATTGATATACATCGTTTGTTTTGATTTCGCGGAAGTGATATTCGAGTGCAAGTGCAACAAAAAAAATAAAGAAAAAAAAGAAATGGGAAAATGATAAAAGGTAAAAATTTCATTACGTTATTTTCCCAGCAAAGTCCATACAATTTGTGGTGTTATTTTTGCGGTAACTGTTCTTCGCGTACGCAGTTTTTTGGTTGTGCAGTGCGTCGATGCGCGACGAAATTTTCGCGAACGTTTTGTTAGTGTACGGTTAAGTATGATGGCCGAATTGCTGGCCAACGTGTGTGTGTGGATATGAATCCGCCCTCTGTAGAATTGTTGCTGCAATATACAAACGTAAATAATTCCATCTGCGGTAAGTTTTTTACGTAATTTTTCTTTTGTTTACATTTTGATTTTTTCTTTTTTTTTGTGTAATTTATGTTAAAAATATATTGTGTTATTATGTTGTATGTTTTTAAATTATTTTAAAATATTTTGGAAATTAATACCTGTTGATACGTTAAAGTGTTGTGTTGTGTTATGTTGTGTTGTGTTGTGTTGTGTTGTGTTTTCAGTGGATAACGTTGATCGTGTCACGGAAAGTTCGAATGCCGTCGGGATTTTGGTTATCCATTTTCCGTAGACATTTTGGAATTTCGAGACTTTGCGACGTTGTCCTGTATGATTTAGTGTGATTGAGTGGATAACCTGGGAGGATACTAAACCTTCAAATGCCGTCGGGGTTTCGATTCTTCAATTCCCGTCGGTATTTTGGAATCTCAGACTCCACAGCGTTGTCCAATATAAATGATATTGTGTGGTTGAGTGAGTGGACTGTATATGTGTGCTGTGTAGAGAATATAGGATAATCTAATTTTCTATTATTTGTATTTATTTTAAAGTAATAAATTATTGGTAAATGAAAATAAATGCTTTTAATTTTATGTGAATTTATTTAAAATGTATATCTTATAAATTTTGTGTTGTGTCGTTTAAATGTCTTGCCTTTCCGTTGCGTCATTTGATGGCAAATAGCAAATTTTTCCGAGTGAACGTTTAAGTTCCCCAGTTCTAGTTCGTACCGTCACCACTCGTACAAGTTCGTCTTTCCCGGGATGTGTGCCGATGATTCGTTCGAGTCGCCGTTGCAATTGTGGTGCTTTTTATGCTTGATGAGAACCAAGTCTCCGCGTCTTGGTCCCGGCTTCCGTCTTGTCCACTTCGGGCGCTGTTTCATCTTGGACAGATACATTCTGCTCCACTTTCGACAAAAGTAGTTGGTCATCGATTGATTTCGATTCCATCGCTCAAGATAACTTACCCTTTCCAAGGCAGTGTCTCCTTGAGGAATTACGACGAGTCTTTTGCCGATTGCATCTACCTTTAGTGAACCTCTGTCTCTTTTTTTAGCTTGTGCCCGGCAGTTTCGTACAAAACGGTTGTAGTGCGCAGGACTGCGACGAAGTTTCGTAGTTTTGGTTGACTCATTGAATACCGCATGGTGAGTAATATAGAAATGGTGTCATGTATCCAGTATGGTATTCTTTGCGTCAACTACGGCCATCTGACGAAACTTCTTGCATTCCTTTAAACATTTGGAACGCTCCTTGTGCTGTATGGTGTTTTCCTGGAATCTTCCTTCCAGTTGATTAAACCTACGTAAGGCACCTAACTTCGAGCCACCAAACCCAGGCTTACATCCGTTTTCCAATGGTTGCGATTCCAGATGTTGACCATCAGCTAATCTTCTTTTTGTGTTAATATTATGCTTTTTACCTGTTTTGTCTTCCGCAGTTTCATTAGTATTCACAGGCAACTCATCCAGTTCCCAGGACCTTCGCAGCTGAGTGTTGTTATCGAGAACCTGTAAGAAGCTATGTACAGATTCTTTATTTTGTGAAATTGCCTTCCCAAGGAGAAGCCAGCCTAACTCTGATTCCTGTGCAACTGGCGATCTTTCATCTATGCCACGGATAATTGATCCTAAAATAAAGTCAGAGTAAACGTCGGCTCCCAGGAGGATATCAACAGTCGCAGGCTTGTCGAATTGTGGATCAGCTAACTTCAAACCCTGGATGTGTTCCCAATTTTGCAGAGCTAAAGGTTTGGATAGCAGAAGACCAGTCAGGGACTTGAACACATAGGCTGGGGTATTTGTCTCGAAAGGTGTTACCAGCGACCCAAAGGTAAGACTTACATACCGCTGACATGAACCACTTCTAAGTTTTCCCAATCCAGATACCTTAATGAGTGTTCGCCGTTGATGAAGCCCTAACAATTGAACAGCTGACTCTGTGATAAATGTTGCTTCAGATCCAGGATCGACTAACGCCCTCAGATTAAAATAATTACCATTCGACGACCTGACTCGAACAACTGCTGTTGCCAGAAGAACACTTGACTGATGTACTTCAGGAGAGACAATTTTGGGTTGGTTGGTATTTATTTTTGTCTTTATGTGGAAAGTTTGTGTACCTATAGTCGTATTTTCATGATTTCTTGTAGATTTGGAGCTAGGATTCTTAAAATGCAGCAGAGAATGGTGTTTCTGCTTACAGTAATAGCAGCGCACACTGCTTTGACATTGGTTTGTCTTGTGGCTGTATGCCAAACAGTTTCGACTAACCCCGATTCTGTCCACTGACTTAGATCGTTTGCAGATCTCCAAGTCAATGAACTTTTTACAAGTCCTTAGAGAATGTTGACCTTTACCACAAACCTGACATGCAAACTGCATCTTACCAATATGCAGCACCGTTTTCCTCTCAACTGCAATACCTTTGTGTGGAGAAGAACCGCTGCCCTTTGTACCACTCGTTCCAGCTACTGCTTCCAAGGTCCGAAAACGTGTTTCTAGGAACGCTGTAAATTGTGTAAGTGTGGGCAACTCCTTCGAACTACCTAACTTCTCCTCCCACAAACGCTGAGTAAAAGCAGGTAATTTTTGTACTAGTATATAAATTAATATATCATCCCAAGAACTAACCGGCAATCCTATATTTTCCAGGGCATGGAAACATTCCTGTGACGTGTCCAGTAGAGACTTTATGTTACTAGCAGTCTCCTTTGTCAACTGCTGCTGGTCAAAAAAAAGTTGAAAGTGAGCGTTTACCAACACTCGCTTGTGGTCGTATCTGGCGACAAGCAGTTCCCATGCTTTGTCATAATTGCCAGAATACAAACCTAAATGCTGCAACAAACGAGCAGCTTGACCGTCAAGAGACGATTTTAAATAGTGTAATTTTTGAATTTCACTCGGCTTCTTATTTGTGTGGACTAAAGATAAAAAGACATCATGGAAAGCCCGCCATTTTGTGTACGAGCCCTCGAAATGCGGAATTTTAATTTGGGGTAATGAAAGCTCATTACAAGAAGCACCTGTGGATTCACTTTCCACAATCTTCTCTTTGGATGCTGACTTGGCATTGTCGATCGCATCGACCAATTCACCTCGGTAAGTGAAATATGTTTCTTGAAGCTGATCAAAAATTTCATCAAAATCTTCCTCGTCCAGACCTTCTTCGACATCTCCTCGTCGAATTTTTGCTTGATGCTCAAGTGCGTTCTTGAAGTTCACTTCGAGGACAAGAAGACGACCTGAAAGATAGCTGGCTGTACGCCGTGTTGCTCCAGTCTTCTTGAAGTTGGAGTGGTCTCGAAGAATCTGTTCCAAAACACCTTTCTGATCTGCACCCGATGACAACTTCGACATTTTTAAAGGTTTTATTTGTAAATTAATTATAACCCAATATGTGTGTATGTATCAAGCACAATATTTATTAAATTATTATTAGATACAGTTTATTAAGTTTATTAAATACTTAATTAAATATTATATTTTATTTCAGCAACTTACGACCTTTGGTCAGCTTTGCCCAGCTGGTGACAGTTGAGGTTAAAGTTGAAAATATAGATGAATTTTTACACGGCGCGGGAATCCCGTTTAATGCACAACCACCAAAAGTCTTTAAAGAGAACAAGACAAGGGGCAAGACAAAGGGCAAGACACCGACCGCGAGGGAATCTATGTATGTACTTTAATTGTTATATATCTATACATATATTTTATTTTGCACTTTGCACTTGTCCTTGGACTTGCACTTTGCACTTTTTTATCAAATTTTTTAATTCACTTTAAATATTTAATGTTTTGTGTAGTCTATTGATTGTCTTCTTATATATGTATCTATATTTTTTGTTCACTTGCACTTTGCACTTGCACTTTTTTTTTATTAATTTTTTGATCAAATTTAAATGTTTAATGTTTTAATTGTTAAATTATCCGGCTCGTTTGGACCAAATGTTGGTGTGTGTAGGGCTTAAACTTTTATTATATGTGTAGGGTAAAAAATGTGGGGTGTAAAAAATGCGGGTTAAAAGAAAACACGTTGTGCCTTCTTCAAGTG
Organism: Volucella zonaria; assembly: GCA_963966105.1. Taxonomy (NCBI): domain Eukaryota; kingdom Metazoa; phylum Arthropoda; class Insecta; order Diptera; family Syrphidae; genus Volucella; species Volucella zonaria. The sequence continues at coordinate 1,009,523 of OZ014536.1, read as the reverse complement.
TTACAGCAAAGAGACTCTTTATTCGTCATCCGGAAATTACTTCCATATTTACATTTTTACATTAACTGTCATACAAGGCAAAATCTGAACTCTACGTTACGTTAATCCGTTTACATTTAGGTTAAAAGTTCAATTTACATACATTTGTTTATTTAGTTTAGTTAACGTTAGGATAAAAATAAAAATTTATATATTCTTTAAAAGAAAAGATATCATATATCTGAACATGCTCCCGCCCGGTGGACGACTTTCGTCCGCAAGTGTACTCAGTTGCGATTGGAGTATGTAGTACTTCTTCTGAATAGAGTTGTGTGTTGTGTGAGTGCGAGTGTGTTGACTATCTACATGTGAATGAAACAAAAATCGTGTAAGTTAATAATTTGAAACATTACATGTAGGTGACAAGGATGACGAATAACAAACGAGCAACAAAGGGAGAAGAAATATCCGTAATTTGCTTTGTGCAATAGTTTGTTTTGATCATTGACCAAAACTGGGTCAATTTGCGTTTTGTGTGTGTTGTGCGGTTTTTTTTTTTAAGTTTTCGTTTGTTTTACCCTTTTCTTTTTGTTTAGTTTTTAGTTTTTTTTGTTGTTATTGTGAATAAGGTAAGTGTTATTAGTTAATTGTTTATTTTATCTTTTTTTTGTCTGCACCCCTTCCTTCGCGAAATTCGAGTTCGTTTGTGTTGTGTAAACCGGCGCGAATACACAACCGTATATACGTGCGTGTGTATATATTGATATACATCGTTTGTTTTGATTTCGCGGAAATGATATTCGAGTGCAAGTGTAACAAAAAAAATAAAGAAAAAAAAAGAAATGGGAAAATGAAAAAAGGTAAAAATTTCATTACGTTATTTTCCCAGCAAAGTCCATACAATTTGTGGTGTTATTTTTGCGGTAACTGTTCTTCGCGTACGCAGTTTTTTGGTTGTGCAGTGCGTCGATGCGCGACGAAATTTTCGCGAACGTTTTGTTAGTGTACGGTTAAGTATGATGGCCGAATTGCTGGCCAACGTGTGTGTGTGGATATGAATCCGCCCTCTGTAGAATTGTTGCTGCAATATGCAAACGTAAACAATTCCATCTGCGGTAAGTTTTTTACGTAATTTTTCTTTTGTTTACATTTTGATTTTTTCTTTTTTTTTGTGTAATTTATGTTAAAAATATATTGTGTTATTATGTTGTATGTTTTTAAATTATTTTAAAATATTTTGGAAATTAATACCTGTTGATACGTTAAAGTGTTGTGTTGTGTTATGTTGTGTTATGTTATGTTGTGTTGTGTTGTGTTGTATTTTCAGTGGATAACGTTGATCGTGTCACGGAAAGTTCGAATGCCGTCGGGATTCTGGTTATCCATTTTCCGTAGACATTTTGGAATTTCGAGACTTTGCGACGTTGTCCTGTATGATTTAGTGTGATTGAGTGGATAACCTGGGAGGATACTAAACCTTCAAATGCCGTCGGGGTTTAGATTCTTCAATTCCCGTCGGTATTTTGGAATCTCAGACTCCACAGCATTGTCCAATATAAATGGTATTGTGTGGTTGAGTGAGTGGACTGTATATGTGTGCTGTGTAGAGAATATAGGATAATCTAATTTTCTATTATTTGTATTTATTTTAAAGTAATAAATTATTGGTAAATGAAAATAAATGCTTTTAATTTTATGTGAATTTATTTAAAATGTATATCTTATAAATTTTGTGTTGTGTCGTTTAAATGTCTTGCCTTTCCGTTGCGTCATTTGATGGCAAATAGCAAATTTTTCCGAGTGAACGTTTAAGTTCCCCAGTTCTAGTTCGTACCGTCACCACTCGTACAAGTTCGTCTTTCCCGGGATGTGTGCCGATGATTCGTTCGAGTCGCCGTTGCAATTGTGGTGCTTTTTATGCTTGATGAGAACCAAGTCTCCGCGTCTTGGTCCCGGCTTCCGTCTTGTCCACTTCGGGCGCTGTTTCATCTTGGACAGATACATTCTGCTCCACTTTCGACAAAAGTAGTTGGTCATCGATTGATTTCGATTCCATCGCTCAAGATAACTTACCCTTTCCAAGGCAGTGTCTCCTTGAGGAATTACGACGAGTCTTTTGCCGATTGCATCTACCTTTAGTGAACCTCTGTCTCTTTTTTTAGCTTGTGCCCGGCAGTTTCGTACAAAACGGTTGTAGTGCGCAGGACTGCGACGAAGTTTCGTAGTTCTGGTTGACTCATTGAATACCGCATGGTGAGTAATATAGAAATGGTGTCGTGTATCCAGTATGGTATTCTTTGCGTCAACTACGGCCATCTGACGAAACTTCTTGCATTCCTTTAAACATTTGGAACGCTCCTTGTGCTGTATGGTGTTTTCCTGGAATCTTCCTTCCAGTTGATGAAACCTACGTAAGGCACCTAACTTCGAGCCACCAAACCCAGGCTTACATCCGTTTTCCAATGGTTGCGATTCCTGATGTTGACCATCAGCTAATCTTCTTTTTGTGTTAATATTATGCTTTTTACCTGTTTTGTCTTCCGCAGTTTCATTAGTATTCACAGGCAACTCCTCCAGTTCCCAGGACCTTCGCAGCTGAGTGTTGTTATCGAGAACCTGTAAGAAGCTATGTACAGATTCTTTATTTTGTGAAATTGCCTTCCCAAGGAGAAGCCAGCCTAACTCTGATTCCTGTGCAACTGGCGATCTTTCATCTATGCCACGGATAATTGATCCTAAAATAAAGTCAGAGTAAACGTCGGCTCCCAGGAGGATATCAACAGTCGCAGGCTTGTCGAATTGTGGATCAGCTAACTTCAAACCCTGGATGTGTTCCCAATTTTGCAGAGCTAAAGGTTTGGATAGCAGAAGACCAGTCAGGGACTTGAACACATAGGCTGGGGTATTTGTCTCGAAAGGTGTTACCAGCGACCCAAAGGTAAGACTTACATACCGCTGACATGAACCACTTCTAAGTTTTCCCAATCCAGATACCTTAATGAGTGTTCGCCGTTGATGAAGCCCTAACAATTGAACAGCTGACTCTGTGATAAATGTTGCTTCAGATCCAGGATCGACTAACGCCCTCAGATTAAAATAATTACCATTCGACGACCTGACTCGAACAACTGCTGTTGCCAGAAGAACACTTGACTGATGTACTTCAGGAGAGACAATTTTGGGTTGGTTGGTATTTATTTTTGTCTTTATGTGGAAAGTTTGTGTACCTATAGTCGTATTTTCATGATTTCTTGTAGATTTGGAGCTAGGATTCTTAAAATGCAGCAGAGAATGGTGTTTCTGCTTACAGTAATAGCAGCGCACACTGCTTTGACATTGGTTTGTCTTGTGGCTGTATGCCAAACAGTTTCGACTAACCCCGATTCTGTCCACTGACTTAGATCGTTTGCAGATCTCCAAGTCAATGAACTTTTTACAAGTCCTTAGAGAATGTTGACCTTTACCACAAACCTGACATGCAAACTGCATCTTACCAATATGCAGCACCGTTTTCCTCTCAACTGCAATACCTTTGTGTGGAGAAGAACCGCTGCCCTTTGTACCACTCGTTCCAGCTACTGCTTCCAAGGTCCGAAAACGTGTTTCTAGGAACGCTGTAAATTGTGTAAGTGTGGGCAACTCCTTCGAACTACCTAACTTCTCCTCCCACAAACGCTGAGTAAAAGCAGGTAATTTTTGTACTAGTATATAAATTAATATATCATCCCAAGAACTAACCGGCAATCCTATATTTTCCAGGGCATGGAAACATTCCTGTGACGTGTCCAGTAGAGACTTTATGTTACTAGCAGTCTCCTTTGTCAACTGCTGCTGGTCAAAAAAAAGTTGAAAGTGAGCGTTTACCAACACTCGCTTGTGGTCGTATCTGGCGACAAGCAGTTCCCATGCTTTGTCATAATTGCCAGAATACAAACCTAAATGCTGCAACAAACGAGCAGCTTGACCGTCAAGAGACGATTTTAAATAGTGTAATTTTTGAATTTCACTCGGCTTCTTATTTGTGTGGACTAAAGATAAAAAGACATCATGGAAAGCCCGCCATTTTGTGTACAAGCCCTCGAAATGCGGAATTTTAATTTGGGGTAATGAAAGCTCATTACAAGAAGCACCTGTGGATTCACTTTCCACAATCTTCTCTTTGGATGCTGACTTGGCATTGTCGATCGCATCGACCAATTCACCTCGGTAAGTGAAATATGTTTCTTGAAGCTGATCAAAAATTTCATCAAAATCTTCCTCGTCCAGACCTTCTTCGACATCTCCTCGTCGAATTTTTGCTTGATGCTCAAGTGCGTTCTTGAAGTTCACTTCGAGGACAAGAAGACGACCTGAAAGATAGCTGGCTGTACGCCGTGTTGCTCCAGTCTTCTTGAAGTTGGAGTGGTCTCGAAGAATCTGTTCCAAAACACCTTTCTGATCTGCACCCGATGACAACTTCGACATTTTTAAAGGTTTTATTTGTAAATTAATTATAACCCAATATGTGTGTATGTATCAAGCACAATATTTATTAAATTATTATTAGATACAGTTTATTAAGTTTATTAAATACTTAATTAAATATTATATTTTATTTCAGCAACTTACGACCTTTGGTCAGCTTTGCCCAGCTGGTGACAGTTGAGGTTAAAGTTGAAAATATAGATGAATTTTTACACGGCGCGGGAATCCCGTTTAATGCACAACCACCAAAAGTCTTTAAAGAGAACAAGACAAGGGGCAAGACAAAGGACAAGACACCGACCGCGAGGGAATCTATGTATGTACTTTAATTGTTATATATCTATACATATATTTTATTTTGCACTTTGCACTTGTCCTTGGACTTGCACTTTGCACTTTTTTATCAAATTTTTTAATTCATTTTAAATATTTAATGTTTTGTGTAGTCTATTGATTGTCTTCTTATATATATATATAAATATTTTGTGCACTTGCACTTTGCACTTGCACTTCTTTTTTATTAATTTTTTGATCAAATTAAAATGTTTAATGTTTTAATTGTTAAATTATCCGGCTCGCTTGGACCAAATGTTGGGGTGTGTAGGGCTTAAACTTTTATTATATGTGTAGGGTAAAAAATGTGGGGTGTAAAAAATGCGGGTTAAAAGAAAACACGTTGTGCCTTCTTCAAGTGTTACAGCAAAGAGACTCTTTATTCGTCATCCGGAAATTACTTCCATATTTACATTTTTACATTAACTGTCATACAAGGCAAAATCTGAACTCTACGTTACGTTAATCCGTTTACATTTAGGTTAAAAGTTCAATTTACATACATTTGTTTATTTAGTTTAGTTAACGTTAGGATAAAAATAAAAATTTATATATTCTTTAAAAGAAAAGATATCATATATCTGAACATGCTCCCGCCCGGTGGACGACTTTCGTCCGCAAGTGTACTCAGTTGCGATTGGAGTATGTAGTACTTCTTCTGAATAGAGTTGTGTGTTGTGTGAGTGCGAGTGTGTTGACTATCTACATGTGAATGAAACAAAAATCGTGTAAGTTAATAATTTGAAACATTACATGTAGGTGACAAGGATGACGAATAACAAACGAGCAACAAAGGGAGAAGAAATATCCGTAATTTGCTTTGTGCAATAGTTTGTTTTGATCATTGACCAAAACTGGGTCAATTTGCGTTTTGTGTGTGTTGTGCGGTTTTTTTTTTTAAGTTTTCGTTTGTTTTACCCTTTTCTTTTTGTTTAGTTTTTAGTTTTTTTTGTTGTTATTGTGAATAAGGTAAGTGTTATTAGTTAATTGTTTATTTTATCTTTTTTTTGTCTGCACCCCTTCCTTCGCGAAATTCGAGTTCGTTTGTGTTGTGTAAACCGGCGCGAATACACAACCGTATATACGTGCGTGTGTATATATTGATATACATCGTTTGTTTTGATTTCGCGGAAATGATATTCGAGTGCAAGTGTAACAAAAAAAATAAAGAAAAAAAAAGAAATGGGAAAATGAAAAAAGGTAAAAATTTCATTACGTTATTTTCCCAGCAAAGTCCATACAATTTGTGGTGTTATTTTTGCGGTAACTGTTCTTCGCGTACGCAGTTTTTTGGTTGTGCAGTGCGTCGATGCGCGACGAAATTTTCGCGAACGTTTTGTTAGTGTACGGTTAAGTATGATGGCCGAATTGCTGGCCAACGTGTGTGTGTGGATATGAATCCGCCCTCTGTAGAATTGTTGCTGCAATATGCAAACGTAAACAATTCCATCTGCGGTAAGTTTTTTACGTAATTTTTCTTTTGTTTACATTTTGATTTTTTCTTTTTTTTTGTGTAATTTATGTTAAAAATATATTGTGTTATTATGTTGTATGTTTTTAAATTATTTTAAAATATTTTGGAAATTAATACCTGTTGATACGTTAAAGTGTTGTGTTGTGTTATGTTGTGTTATGTTATGTTGTGTTGTGTTGTGTTGTATTTTCAGTGGATAACGTTGATCGTGTCACGGAAAGTTCGAATGCCGTCGGGATTCTGGTTATCCATTTTCCGTAGACATTTTGGAATTTCGAGACTTTGCGACGTTGTCCTGTATGATTTAGTGTGATTGAGTGGATAACCTGGGAGGATACTAAACCTTCAAATGCCGTCGGGGTTTAGATTCTTCAATTCCCGTCGGTATTTTGGAATCTCAGACTCCACAGCATTGTCCAATATAAATGGTATTGTGTGGTTGAGTGAGTGGACTGTATATGTGTGCTGTGTAGAGAATATAGGATAATCTAATTTTCTATTATTTGTATTTATTTTAAAGTAATAAATTATTGGTAAATGAAAATAAATGCTTTTAATTTTATGTGAATTTATTTAAAATGTATATCTTATAAATTTTGTGTTGTGTCGTTTAAATGTCTTGCCTTTCCGTTGCGTCATTTGATGGCAAATAGCAAATTTTTCCGAGTGAACGTTTAAGTTCCCCAGTTCTAGTTCGTACCGTCACCACTCGTACAAGTTCGTCTTTCCCGGGATGTGTGCCGATGATTCGTTCGAGTCGCCGTTGCAATTGTGGTGCTTTTTATGCTTGATGAGAACCAAGTCTCCGCGTCTTGGTCCCGGCTTCCGTCTTGTCCACTTCGGGCGCTGTTTCATCTTGGACAGATACATTCTGCTCCACTTTCGACAAAAGTAGTTGGTCATCGATTGATTTCGATTCCATCGCTCAAGATAACTTACCCTTTCCAAGGCAGTGTCTCCTTGAGGAATTACGACGAGTCTTTTGCCGATTGCATCTACCTTTAGTGAACCTCTGTCTCTTTTTTTAGCTTGTGCCCGGCAGTTTCGTACAAAACGGTTGTAGTGCGCAGGACTGCGACGAAGTTTCGTAGTTCTGGTTGACTCATTGAATACCGCATGGTGAGTAATATAGAAATGGTGTCGTGTATCCAGTATGGTATTCTTTGCGTCAACTACGGCCATCTGACGAAACTTCTTGCATTCCTTTAAACATTTGGAACGCTCCTTGTGCTGTATGGTGTTTTCCTGGAATCTTCCTTCCAGTTGATGAAACCTACGTAAGGCACCTAACTTCGAGCCACCAAACCCAGGCTTACATCCGTTTTCCAATGGTTGCGATTCCTGATGTTGACCATCAGCTAATCTTCTTTTTGTGTTAATATTATGCTTTTTACCTGTTTTGTCTTCCGCAGTTTCATTAGTATTCACAGGCAACTCCTCCAGTTCCCAGGACCTTCGCAGCTGAGTGTTGTTATCGAGAACCTGTAAGAAGCTATGTACAGATTCTTTATTTTGTGAAATTGCCTTCCCAAGGAGAAGCCAGCCTAACTCTGATTCCTGTGCAACTGGCGATCTTTCATCTATGCCACGGATAATTGATCCTAAAATAAAGTCAGAGTAAACGTCGGCTCCCAGGAGGATATCAACAGTCGCAGGCTTGTCGAATTGTGGATCAGCTAACTTCAAACCCTGGATGTGTTCCCAATTTTGCAGAGCTAAAGGTTTGGATAGCAGAAGACCAGTCAGGGACTTGAACACATAGGCTGGGGTATTTGTCTCGAAAGGTGTTACCAGCGACCCAAAGGTAAGACTTACATACCGCTGACATGAACCACTTCTAAGTTTTCCCAATCCAGATACCTTAATGAGTGTTCGCCGTTGATGAAGCCCTAACAATTGAACAGCTGACTCTGTGATAAATGTTGCTTCAGATCCAGGATCGACTAACGCCCTCAGATTAAAATAATTACCATTCGACGACCTGACTCGAACAACTGCTGTTGCCAGAAGAACACTTGACTGATGTACTTCAGGAGAGACAATTTTGGGTTGGTTGGTATTTATTTTTGTCTTTATGTGGAAAGTTTGTGTACCTATAGTCGTATTTTCATGATTTCTTGTAGATTTGGAGCTAGGATTCTTAAAATGCAGCAGAGAATGGTGTTTCTGCTTACAGTAATAGCAGCGCACACTGCTTTGACATTGGTTTGTCTTGTGGCTGTATGCCAAACAGTTTCGACTAACCCCGATTCTGTCCACTGACTTAGATCGTTTGCAGATCTCCAAGTCAATGAACTTTTTACAAGTCCTTAGAGAATGTTGACCTTTACCACAAACCTGACATGCAAACTGCATCTTACCAATATGCAGCACCGTTTTCCTCTCAACTGCAATACCTTTGTGTGGAGAAGAACCGCTGCCCTTTGTACCACTCGTTCCAGCTACTGCTTCCAAGGTCCGAAAACGTGTTTCTAGGAACGCTGTAAATTGTGTAAGTGTGGGCAACTCCTTCGAACTACCTAACTTCTCCTCCCACAAACGCTGAGTAAAAGCAGGTAATTTTTGTACTAGTATATAAATTAATATATCATCCCAAGAACTAACCGGCAATCCTATATTTTCCAGGGCATGGAAACATTCCTGTGACGTGTCCAGTAGAGACTTTATGTTACTAGCAGTCTCCTTTGTCAACTGCTGCTGGTCAAAAAAAAGTTGAAAGTGAGCGTTTACCAACACTCGCTTGTGGTCGTATCTGGCGACAAGCAGTTCCCATGCTTTGTCATAATTGCCAGAATACAAACCTAAATGCTGCAACAAACGAGCAGCTTGACCGTCAAGAGACGATTTTAAATAGTGTAATTTTTGAATTTCACTCGGCTTCTTATTTGTGTGGACTAAAGATAAAAAGACATCATGGAAAGCCCGCCATTTTGTGTACAAGCCCTCGAAATGCGGAATTTTAATTTGGGGTAATGAAAGCTCATTACAAGAAGCACCTGTGGATTCACTTTCCACAATCTTCTCTTTGGATGCTGACTTGGCATTGTCGATCGCATCGACCAATTCACCTCGGTAAGTGAAATATGTTTCTTGAAGCTGATCAAAAATTTCATCAAAATCTTCCTCGTCCAGACCTTCTTCGACATCTCCTCGTCGAATTTTTGCTTGATGCTCAAGTGCGTTCTTGAAGTTCACTTCGAGGACAAGAAGACGACCTGAAAGATAGCTGGCTGTACGCCGTGTTGCTCCAGTCTTCTTGAAGTTGGAGTGGTCTCGAAGAATCTGTTCCAAAACACCTTTCTGATCTGCACCCGATGACAACTTCGACATTTTTAAAGGTTTTATTTGTAAATTAATTATAACCCAATATGTGTGTATGTATCAAGCACAATATTTATTAAATTATTATTAGATACAGTTTATTAAGTTTATTAAATACTTAATTAAATATTATATTTTATTTCAGCAACTTACGACCTTTGGTCAGCTTTGCCCAGCTGGTGACAGTTGAGGTTAAAGTTGAAAATATAGATGAATTTTTACACGGCGCGGGAATCCCGTTTAATGCACAACCACCAAAAGTCTTTAAAGAGAACAAGACAAGGGGCAAGACAAAGGACAAGACACCGACCGCGAGGGAATCTATGTATGTACTTTAATTGTTATATATCTATACATATATTTTATTTTGCACTTTGCACTTGTCCTTGGACTTGCACTTTGCACTTTTTTATCAAATTTTTTAATTCATTTTAAATATTTAATGTTTTGTGTAGTCTATTGATTGTCTTCTTATATATATATATAAATATTTTGTGCACTTGCACTTTGCACTTGCACTTCTTTTTTATTAATTTTTTGATCAAATTAAAATGTTTAATGTTTTAATTGTTAAATTATCCGGCTCGCTTGGACCAAATGTTGGGGTGTGTAGGGCTTAAACTTTTGTTATATGTGTAGGGTAAAAAATGTGGGGTATAAAAAATGCGGGTTAAAAGAAAACACGTTGTTCCTTCTTCAAGTGTTACAGCAAAGAGACTCTTTATTCGTCATCCGGAAATTACTTCCATATTTACATTTTTACATTAACTGTCATACAAGGCAAAATCTGAACTCTACGTTACGTTAATCCGTTTACATTTAGGTTAAAAGTTCAATTTACATACATTTGTTTATTTAGTTTAGTTAACGTTAGGATAAAAATAAAAATTTATAAATTCTTTAAAAGAAAAGATATCATATATCTGAACACTGGGGTTAAGGTACTTCTTTAATATCGTAATAAGATCTTTTTCTGTGTAGACGGGTTGAACAAAAATGTGTCTATGAAAAGTTGGGAAGGGAATTTTAAATTGGTATGACTTTTCGCTTGCAATGAGTAACATCAATTGGTTTTTAAATACGTTAATTGGAGCTTCAACTGCTGGAATAAGTTCGTGAGAAGAACTTTGGTCGCTTTTCTGAGATACTGATAAAGAGTTGACTTGGGAGACTTGGGGAGAACGAGAGAGAGCGTCAGCGACTACGTTACTCTTTCCTGGTTTGTTTTGCAACTCATAATTGTATTCCTCCAAAATCGCTTTTCAGCGCTTCATTTTGGAGTTATTATTCTTGTTGCTTAGAGCGTACGTTAGCTTCTGATGGTCTGTAAAAATTTTTGCATGGGAGGTACCGTAAAGGTCGTTTCGAAAAGAGTTGAGTGCCCAAATAATCGCAAGCATTTCCTTCTCGTTGGTGGCGTAGTTTTCTTCGGTTTTGCTCAACGATCGAGAAATGAACATGATAGGTCTATCGTTTTGCGATAGAACGGCACCGATGGCGGTATTGGATGCGTCAGAGGTTAATTCAAAACTTTTCTTGTAATCTGGGTACGCAAGAAATACGAGTAAATCCTTAGAAGTCAGAGAGTTTTTTATTTTTTGGAAGGCTGCAAGAGAGTCTGCTTTGAGGTATATAGGGATTTTGTTTGATTGGGTCTTAGATATTCGTCCTTCCTCACCTCTTAGTAAAGAAGTCAAAGGTTTAGCCAATTTTGCGTAGTCTTTGACAAATCGGCGATAATAACCAGCTAAGCCTAAGAACGATCTAAGTTGTTTGAGATTTTTGGGAATAGGGAAATTAACGATAGCTTCAACTTTTGCTGGGTTTGTTGTTATCCCTTTGAATGACACAATAAAGCCTAAAAATTCAACTTCTTCTTTAAAGAAATTGCATTTATCTAATTGCACCTTCATGTTAGCTTCATTCAAGGTTTTAAATATCTTTTCGACATGACTGACGTGGTCGCTTTCGTCTTTACTGAAAATAATAATATCATCAATATAGACGTAGCAAATTTTTCCTATATACTCTCGTAGTATGTCGTCTAGCGCACGTTGGAAAATGGAGGGTGCATTTTTCAAACCGAATGGGAGTCGAGTAAATTCGTATTTCCCATTGTTTATTGAAAATGCAGTTTTTTCCATATCGGATTTCCTTAGTGGAATCTGATGGAAACCGCTTTTGAGATCTAAAACCGTAAAGTATTTGCTTTGTCCAAGTTGTGATAGGACCTCGTTAATTTCGGGTATAGGATATTTGTCTGAGATGGTAACAGTATTTAATTTCCTATAATCGATTACCAATCTATATTGTTTATTTCCATTTGAGTCGGCTTTCTTTTTGACGATCCATACAGGGGAGTTGTATGGGGAACGGGATGGTCGAATAATATTATCATCAATGAGGCTTTTTATTTGTTTTTCTATTTCTTCTTTTAGTGCGGCAGGATAGGGATAGTACTTAGAGTACACCGGAGAGTCAGTGTTTGTGCGAATTTCACCAACGACTTTTGTTGTGTAGGTGAGTTTTTCGTTTGGTTCGGAGAATAAAGCAGGGAATTTTCTAACTAAAATTTTAATGGTTTCTTTCTGTGAGTCTGACATGTGATCAAGTTTAATATTTATTGAATTAACTAAAGGTGACTTTAGTTGTTTAATTTTAATTCTTGTTTTGTCACGAATAGTCATAAAACTTTGTTTTGTGTGAATGACAGCATTGAATTCTTTCAGACTGTCATTGCCTAGAATGCCATGGAATGTTTTTAATGTTGGAAGAAGGAAGAATTTCAATTCTTTGTCCGTTTGGCCAAAAAGGTTTAGGAATGTGTGGTGGGTTACCTGAATGTCGCCAGCAATGGATTTAGCTAGGACAAATTGGTCATTTGGGATAGGATTTTTTATTAAACTGCATTGAATATAATTCTACTTGATCCGGTATCAATGAGAAAGTTTAGAATTTGGCCGCTCTTCGTTCTACATTGAAAGTAGGGCAACGAAGAGGAATTCATTCTAAAAAATGTATGTCACTGTATTCTGGAGCTTCATCTTCGGGTTGATTCTGATTTTCATTCTGGTTTAAGATATAATTTCTCAAATCAGGGTCGTGCTTCTTCTTCTTCCATATTTGTTACTTGGTTGAACGCGTAAATGTCATTCGGGGAAACGTAGCCAGTAGGTTGCAGTACAAAATCAGGAGTATGTAGATTGTTCAGGTGATTATTTTCAGGATTGGGTGGACTTTCAAGATCTATGTGAAAGTTCCTTTGGATTTTTGGTGGGAGTTGATTTTGGAATGAGGCGTTTTGGGCTGGAGGTCTTTTCCCGGAGTGTTTAAACGGTTGAGGACGATTTTGGTAATTTACTGCTGCGGATCTGATGGTGGACGTTTCCATGGGCTCTGGTTTTGGTTGTAGTTTGGGAGCAGTCGTTCTGGAAGGGGGTTGGTAAAGATTGTTGTGCTGATAGCCTGAGTGAGGTTGTTGTTGTGCATTAAAGTTAGCCCGGGGATAACTATGCAGGGGGTAATAATTTTGCGGGTGAGTTTGTGGTATATAAACATTGTGTCGCGGATAAACTTGTGGGAGATAAGCTATCTGGGGGTAGAAAGGTTCTTTATTCATTTGTATATTTCTATTGTGTTGTGGTGGGGGTGGAGGCATTTGATTGAGCTTCTGGGTAAGGGAGTTCTTATTATTCGCGTAGTTCGACCTGAATCGTTGATTCTCCAACTTTAGACATAAATTTAGAGCTTGCGGTAGGTCTGTTGGCTCACGCATGCCTAAAAGTTTTGGTAGATCGCCATTTAAGCCTCGGATAAATGTGTCGAGTGCTTTATCTCTGTAAGTGCTAGTTAATACACTTAGCGATTCATTTCCCACATCCATACACTGTATTTTATTTAAAATAAGTGACAGATGCGAATAAACTTTTTGGTAGAAATCTTGCACTTAGGCATTGCCTTGAATAAAGGACGTCATTTGGTATTCTAGCGTACCAAGGTCCCTCTGGTCTGCGTAATGCAGCGTTAGGCATTTGGAAATGGCTTTCCAATTCAGAGACGTATTGTACGACTCTAGTACCGCGTCCGCATTTCCTATTATTTTATTTCTAATTACGTTCAAGATACCGTAGTATCTTGGTGTTCCATCGAGCGGTTCGTACAACTGTAGAATTCGTTCCACGCTCTTCTTCCAGGAACTGAATTCTCCTGCTTTTCCAGCAAAGTCGCGAAGGCATCTTACGACGTCTGGAATTTTGTCTAAGTCTGCAAGATTATTTCGATATTCAGGGCTTATGCCTGGATCTAGAGTAATAGAAATATCGGCATTGGGATTCACAATAGAATTGATGATGTTCGTAACCATATCAATTAATTGAGCAGAAGGAATTACTGGCCGTGATTGAGGCTGTGGCTGCTGAGGATTTCCTACTTGAGTAAGATTTTCAGGGGGGTTCTCTACTTGTGGGACATTAAGGACAGCTGGGCGTATGAGGTTATTAGGGTTGAACATTTTTATAATTCAATTTATTAAGTGTTAGTTGACTTAAATATTAATTTATTAGATCGAAATTTGTTTACTTTCTAGTTTGTATTTTAACTTATAATTTATTAATTTTAATACAGTTATTTATTACTTTTTGCGATAACAACTATGTTGCTCTTCTTTCTCTTCGCTACTTTCTAGTTTGTGTTTCACTTATACTTTATTAATTTTAACACTATTAATTGTTGAACTCTTTGCAATAACAACTATGTTGTTCTTTTTTTCTCTTTAATAAAAAAAAATTTACTACAAAATACTTTTTCACTTTTAGATATAACTAGTTTATTTATTTGTAAAATTTTGGTTATTCATATAATTAATTTTATATTATCTGTAAGCTTAGCTTTTTGCAATAACAACTATGTTGTTTTTCTTTCTCTTTTTTTTTTAAAAAATTACTAATTTTTCCTTATTCATATAATTAATTTTTATATTATTCGTAAGCTTACATACATTATTAGGATTCTCTGAATCATACTCTGAAGTGGCTGGCAGCGGTCGCCGTCTCCTTTTCTTTTCGTCTGCTGGTCACAGTTACTCGGGGGCCTCGTTTCTACAGAGGAGTTCTTTAGATGGAATGTTATTGGCACTTGCTATTTCTCACTTCACACACGGTTGCAGATATTTTTAAAGTTCTGCAGTATTTTCTCGGTTTCAAACGACTTGTATATACAATTTTTTTGTAATTAATTTTCACAATTATTCTCAGGATTAGCGAGTTCTTTTACACAATTTTACTTGTGAGTAATTTCCGTTAGTTCTTGATAAGCGAGTTATGTCACTATTTTACTCAAGGGTTTATTAACGGAACTTAATCGCGACTTGATTTTATTTTGCTCGGGATTTCCTACTTAATCGCGACTTTTATTTTGCTCGGGCGCCAGTTATACTTTTATCCGCGGTGAAGTTAAAAAAAAACAATTTTTTATTTTTATTTGGGACTACTGCCCACTTTATTGTGCCAATTCGAACTGAAGCTTAAAATCTAATTTACAATTATTTATAAGGTAAGGTTACCATCAAATGCGACAAACTACTAGTTCAGCAATTTTGGTTTAGTTTCTTGCTGTTACAGGAGGTTTGCAAGTTTCTCGGAATTTGCCTTGTATAGAGCGTGTGAACCTTTGAATGCATGGGTCAGATTTCTCAGAATTGGGCAGAACCACACACTTGAAACTTGAAGTGCATGTGGCGGAAGTGGGAACATTGCACTCAGCTAGTGTAATGCGAGTTCTAATATTTTTTGTGTTAACTTATATGTACATTCTTATATTTATATATGCATTATTATATTCAATTATGTATATTTATCTTAACTATCCGTCTCTTTATTTACAATATATACAGATTATATGGATTGTAATATTTCATAAGGGTTTCGCTTTTCACTCATTGACTTTTTTTGATACAAAAGCCGTATATTCATTGAGCTTTTAAAATTAATATACTGAGTATTATACAATACATATTTTTATCATAAGTTTAATTTGCAAATAAGTTATCTTATACATCTATACGTTGTTATATACACAAATGTGTTTCTTAAATTAATTTGAGTCACGCCTTTCGGGTTTGCTTTAGGCTTGGAACACGTTTGGGTTTTTGATGTTTTGGATATTTGAGTACTTCTTTCTAGTTGGTGATAGTGGGCTCTAATGTTCTATGCGATACGTTCTTAGTGGCGCTTCTTCCTTATAGACCATATTAATAAAGCCTCCTTGTCGTACGCAGTTCTAACGAGTTCTATCTGTCTCTGGTTATAACCTTCTACATTTTCCTCGCTCCAAAGTAACCGTTGTTATGTACGCTTACTATTAATTTGCATTTGACTTGGCACGCAAGGCAACTTTCGTACGCCTTAACAGCATTAGATGATGTTTTCGAAGCTTTCTTCCGTCGATGATATCGATTTGATTGGTCTTATATTCGTCCCGGTTTTGTGTTTCTTCAATTCTTGCTAGAAACTCTGTAGCAACAGATCAGATTACCGCATATTGGCGAAATCGTTTCAAAGCAGCTACAATAGCTAGCACCTCCAGTTCATAGCTGCTATAGTTGAGTTGCGCAGGTGACGTCTGTCTACTGTTTTAGTATACGAGGGGAAATTGGCTTTTATGGGTCTGTAACAAATCTTGTCAGTAGAGTCGTAGAACTGGCTTTCTTGCAAGAATATTTTCTACTTCGTGGAAAGCTCCGCTTTGCTTCGCACTCCACTATAAAATAGCATCCTTTTGAAGAAGGTCAGGTAACCCTCCTAGTTAATATCCTAAAGTAACTGCATAGATGAGTAGTTGACTAGAAATCAATAATAAGCGAAACTCCATTAAGAATTTAGTCCCCCATTAAAAATTAGATGCCTCCCATGCATCAAAATAACCACTGAGCCCATCCTTTACCCCATTTTCCAAAAAATTAACACATGATGAGGCATTAAAAGGACCTTTTTCCACTTAAGTGGGTATGAGCTTGAGTGTAAGGTTCTTTTCAGAAAAAAATACATATATATAAAAAAAAATTTTTATTTTTGAACCCCACTAATAAGGTTCTGATGATTTGCCAGCTTTGTAGTCCGGACCTCAACCAACCCTTTGGATTGAAAGTTATGGTCTGGGAGAATGGCCTGCTTTACTCAACACCGAGATATTGAGTATTTGAAGCAAGCCCTTGTCGAGACTTTTCCGGTGAATAACTTTGAATGAAGTCCTCCATAACGTGTAGCTAGGGATTCGACAAATAAAACGTATAAATTTGTTTTTAAAAATATCAGCGCATTTTTTTTTGGCGTAAGTTTTTCTTTGTATCAGTATTTAAGACTAGACTAGTTCTGTAGGTGTATGGATATTGAAATTAGTGTACGTATGTATTGTTGGATTTGTTTTCTTGAGAGTGTGCAGGGTTTAATCATTGATGTCATCCACATTATCGCTCGACAACCGGGCCACTCGTGGTTGAAATTTAACTATCAGCGCTTGCGGAATCTTCACATCTTGCAATTCTGGCCACTTCATTTTCTGTGCGGAATAGGTGTATCATCGTCGTTTGATATGCCATCAATTTCTGTTTCCAGAAAGCTTCTACCTACTATGTCATTTTCGAATTCCATCAGTAAATGCTGTGCGTTCTGTGATTTACCTGACAACACTAACAATACGAATCATTCACATACTTCTATTTAAAAAATAAGTCTCGGAATCATACACGTCGATACAGGCACGGTGTGAGGTAAACCGTTTACCCTTCTGAGTTTTATGTTGGTTAATACTCTTATTTGGCAGAGTTTGTATGTATTTAAAATTCTATCTGCGATTGATCCCGATGGGCATCCTCTGATACTGTTTGGTATACGCATCATGATGCTCTACTATGCACAAAGTTTATCTCTCTCATATCTCTATTCCTATTGCTAGTTCCCATATAGGAGTTGCGTACATTAGTATAGATTTGATCTTTCTGTGTCTTCCAATATTTGGGATTAGCTTGGGCAATTGATAGGTCTTTTTGCTTGTGCATTTTAAGGTATCTTTAAAATTCAGCATACGGTTAAATAGTACTTCTGCTGTGCCATTCAATCAGTTGAGTTTGTTGCTGAACTTTCTTTATGCTACTCGAGAGTATGTTTCTTTTTTTGTAGTCTGTAAAATGGAAAGTCTTATCTTTGATGGTGCCCTTATAGTGGAGTTGTGCCACTTTATTTCGAGCACCTTTTTTTTTTGTGGTCTGTAAAATGGAAAGTCATACCTTGGATGGTGCCCTTATAGTAGAGTTGTGCCACTTTCTTGTGAGCATGGTTTCTTTTTGTTGTGGTCTGTCAAGGGCAAAGCCGTTTCTATATAATTTGGATGGTATCCTTATAGTGGAATTGTGCTACTTTTGGCAACGTCTATTAATGCAATACCATCTACATATTTCATGACACTCATTCCATCTAGTACTCCATCGTACATTATATTTTACACGACTGGACCTAAGACTGATCCTTGTGGAACCCCTCTTGTTATTTTGTATATCTCTCCGTGTTGCAGAAGAAGATTCTGTCTTCGAAATAATATGCTATTATCCGCAATAGATAGTCTGGTACTTGTATATTTTTGTACGCTTGTGCATATTTGTTGGTATTTTTCCCTCTTGTTAGCATGTATCTGAGGGCCTGGTTTACCTCTCATGCTGCACTAGTCTTTTCCTCGTTTCAACGCAAATTATTAGTTAGCTTACTTCGCTTATTTCACTCCTCATGGCATCGTATTTTCAATTTTTTCACTTGCTGGTAGATTGCTATCCATTTTTCAGGAGCGTAAGCAATAGAAAATTATATTGTCAGCTTGTTCGTCCTGTCAAAAATTGGCGTAGATGCAAGCCTGGATTAAGGCAAATATTTTCAGAATGACATAGAAGTGTGTTGTATAAGTTTACGTTTTCAGCTCTTCATAGAGTTCTAACATATATTGGAAATAAGTCAGCAACTTCCCTTGGTGACGTTGTTCTGTAGATTTTGCCATTTAAATTCAATAGGGCTCATGTTGGACCATAGCTTCCCTTCTTGTTACACAAATATTACAACCTGATGCTCAACATTTCTTACTTCTTCACGCAAAACACCTCATTGGTCCTTATTTACTCAAAAACGAGGCTGTAGCTAGTTTTAAAGTGTCATTGGCTTTACAAGACAATAATTAGAGAGTTCTGTATTTACTGTCACGATAACTTCTTGCATGTGAGTTTTCTTATTGATGGCTCTAATTTGCGTCTCGGTGACCAAGTGTATTTTTTTTTCTCGTCCGGAGGATAACTCCGGAGTGCCTAAATTTGTCTTCGAGTTTTCCTGATTTGTAGCACAGGAAGTTTGCCATATGTCCTCTTCATTTAGCAATTTCTGAAGAAATTTCCAGATGGCGCCGCGGGGAGGCGTAAAGTAGGACTTACTAACAGAGCTGCAAGGTATTCGCTTGCTACGTCGAAAGATGCTACTTTTACGAAGCCTAATACTAGTCACTGCCATCCAGTGTGCGTGTGGCTTTGTGTATGTGTGTCTGTATACGTGTTTGTATATATATATATATGTGTGTGTATGTTTGTATGCCTATATACGTCGCCTCACGATTATTTAAAAAAAATGATTTCAATTGAACACCTAATATCTTTTACGAGTATTTTAAGGTGACATACGAGTATGAACCCTTTTTTTATAATTCGCGTGCGCTCCGTTTATTTAAGTACCGACGAACGTTGATTTCAAATGTTTGCGAGTTATAATGAGACTTGGAAATTAAGATATCGGTAGGGCATTCCGTAAGGAACGAATCATGATATTTTAAAGTACATTCAAAAGTGGGCTTGAGCATCCATATCGAGACGGGTGTTACGTTTGAAAATCTGAAGGGGCGGAATGCTACAGGCAATTTCTATGAAGCACTGATGGTACAAATAGCGATGAAACAGAGTGAGATGCAAAATATTACGTGAATTTACCTGTATAAACTAAAAAAAAATTTACTAATATTTTCTATTACTTTAAAATTTTCTAAATGGAATATGCGTGAACCTACACAATTTTAAATATTTTGATGACAGAAATGGAAAAGCAAGATACATAAAAGCACAAAGAAATATCATAGAAAAATCAAATTATATATGTATGTACAAAATGCATGAAATAGCTTTACTACTTGCCTTATTCCAGGTATGTCCGCTTAAATTTAACTAATATTAAGTTATGGAATAAGCTATAAATTCCTTATTACACATGATTTTTGTGTAACCTTGTTTAATGTTTTTGAATATATCGTTTTTTATCGAATTATTTGTGCACTAACCTATATGGTATATCTATCGTATTTATCTAAATTGTCTGATTTTTATTTACAAAGTGGTCAGATAATTTTCATGAACACATGGAAGTAGCGCTGAGTTGTATAGGTATACAAATCTAATATACAATTATTTATAAGGTAAGGTTACCATCAAATGCGACAAACTACTAGTTCAGCAATTTTGGTTTAGTTTCTTGCTGTTACAGGTGGTTTGCAAGCTTCTCGGAATTTGCCTTGTATAGAGCGTGTGAACCTTTGAATGCCTGGGTCAGATTTCTCAGAATTGGGCAGAACCACACACTTGAAACTTGAAGTACATGTGGCGGAAGTGGGAACATTGCACTCAGCTAGTGTAATGCGAGTTCTAATATTTTTTGTGTTAACTCCTCCGTCCTTAAAATCGATACCATATAGAGCATTGGTATTGGCTTTTGCTGTGATGGTTCACCTTCCACTTGACTTTCAAGCTGCGCTTCGGTCTTCTTTGGGGTTTCGGTGTGAATTGTAACTTTCCCGTTTCGGTCAATAACTTGTCTGATGGTAATGACTATAATAGCTAATATTACGAGAGATGTCATACTGTAGTTTGTGATAACATGAGTCTGCCCTTCTTCCTCTACTTCTGTTATGCGTGCTGTGTTGTTTATATGCAGTTCCTTTAACATCTCCAGTGTTAGGAGTTCTTTATAAGTTTTAATTGAAGAACTCACATGTAGAGCCGCCGGCAAAGGTTTGGAGGATGGTATTTCCCTTTAGTTATATTTTTGGCCATTTATGTAAATTGATGTGTTATGGAACTGCAGAATAAAGGTTCCGCTTAAATTGACCTTATTGCTCTCAACTAAGATTGATCCGTTGAATTGATTAAGGAACAGAGTTCCTGGGTGAAGTTCCTCTATGCTTGGTACATGATAGTTGGTGATTTCGTCACAACTTGATGGTTTACCTTTAACTTAATTTGGAATACAATTATCGAAACTTAAGTTAACAATTTCATTTTTGTTGCAGACAGTTAATTCATTATATGATTTACAATCATTTTTAATTCCGTATATTATATTTTCACAATTCAGTATCTTTTCATACTGTAACTTCAATACATGTTTATTATATTTTATTGGTTTAATTAACAATTTTAAGCATATAACATTTCCTGTAGTAGGAATACTAATAATATAAAGTATAGTTGATTTATTAGATGCTATTTGAATGTCGGCAAATTCAAGTGCCTCTTCAACATTAATAAAAGGTATATTGCTTTCTTCAAATTTTTCCTTTACAATTTTTATTTTAGAATTAGAAAGGATAAAAGAGTTAACAATCTTACTCTTTGCCCAAAGTAAAGCGTATTCTATATTAGTGATTTCTTCTTTTAAAATATCTAATTTGTACTTAATTTCTAGTGTAAATTCATTTTTCAAGTTGTTACTTAATTTTAAAAGTCGCAAAGCATTATTTGTTACATTTGTTAACTTATTAATTTTTTCAGTAAAAGCTTTATTTATGATTACTTGTTTGTTGTTATTGGTTAGTAAATGATGGGATTCGGATTTTAGGATTAGAAGGTCGTCGTGGTCTGGACTGCCAGCGAGCCATTTCCACGCGCTTCCAAGAAAATTTAGGGATCTGGGGTTTCTAATTTTAGGTTTAAGGATGCTTAGCTGGTTTTTAATTTGGGTAATTTGATGGGACACTGTATGAAAACTGGGATCGGTTTCCTTGATTTCATTCTCGGTTTTGTAGTTGGATTTCCTCAATGAGTTCCTCGTAGGCCTTTAGATCTATTACGTGTATGATTTTGAATGTACCCGTTTGAAGCTTGGCTGTTCCCATGTTTGTTGACACGATCTTAGCATTTGTGTAATCCAAAATTTGGACTTCAGCCAAACTTTGAGTAAAGAGAAACCTAAAAAGGAATTAATTCCTGATATTATTTTTGTGAATTATTTTGCCAGATTCAGTTAAAATAGTAGTGCATCTGTCTTCTTTGACAGTTTCTTTTTTAAATCTTGGGGACAATTTGGTACCTAACCTTTTATTCACTTTAACGTATATTACTTCGCCTGCGGTGTATTTTTTTATCTCCTGTCTTCACTTATTGTGGTGCTCTATATCTTTGGACTGTTTTAATCTTAGCTTTTGAATATTCTCCTGCCTTGCCTGCTCATATTGGTTCGGATCTATGCTAACAAATCTACCGAAAAACGTCTCTATTGGTCTTTTGCTGGTGGCTATATGTATTGAATAATTATATTCGTATACCGCGCAATCAAGGAGTTCTATGAATGACATAGTTGGTCGTTCTACTTTAAGGCATCTCATAACTTCAGACAGCGTAGAGTGGAATCTTTCCACTTGTCCGTTGACTGTGCTATTATATGGGGGCGTTTTGAAAATTTCGATGCCTAATTGATCCTGCAGCATGAAGCATATTGTTGATGAGTTGAGAGATTTTTCGTTATCGAAGATGACTAATTTGGGGACGCCAAAGGCAAAAATTAGCTGTCTTAAGGGTTCTCGAATATCTTCGATTGCTTTAGATTTTATGACTTTCACTTGCGCGAATTTTGAGAACTTGTCTATGGCTGTCAGTACTAAATTCTTATTGGTGGAGTAAATGTCAAAATGGACTATGTGTCCAGGGAATTCTGGAATAGGGGTTTCTTGGATTTTCGGTTTATTTGGGTGTCGTTCGTACTTTTGTTCCTTACAGATTCGACACTGTTTTATAATTTCATGGATTCGAGCTTTCATTTTAGGAAAATAATATTTTTGTAGGAGTTGCATTTTGTTCTCATTACTATTTCTATGTGCTCTATTGTGTTCTTTAAGAATTTGTTCTTGTTGTTCAGTAGGGTTCATAAGATCAGTTACTTGGGATTGGGAAAAACGTGTCTTGTAAGAATTAAAATGATATGGATAGAATTTTTGAATTATTCCCATAGTTGCTTCGCTAGTATACAGTCCATTTATAACGCTGGGGTTAAGGTACTTCTTTAATATCGTAATAAGATCTTTTTCTGTGTAGACGGGTTGAACAGAAATGTGTCTATGGAAAGTTGGGAAGGGAATTTTAAATTGGTATGACTTTTCGCTTCCAATGAGTAACATCAATTGGTTTTTAAATACGTTAATTGGAGCTTCAACTGCTGGAATAAGTTCGTGAGAAGAACTTTGGTCGCTATGCAGAGATACTGATAAAGAGTTGACTTGGGAGACTTGGGGAGAACGAGAGAGAGCGTCAGCGACTACGTTACTCTTTTCTGGTTTGTTTTGCAACTCATAATTGTATTCCTCCAAAATCGCTTTCCAGCGCTTCATTTTGAAGTTATTATTCTTGTTGCTTAGAGCGTACGTTAGCGGCTGATGGTCTGTAAAAATTTTTACATGGGAGGTACCGTAAAGGTCGTTTCGAAAAGAGTTGAGTGCCCAAATAATCGCAAGCATTTCCTTCTCGTTGGTGGCGTAGTTTTCTTCGGTTTTGCTCAACGATCGAGAAATGAATATGATAGGTCTATCGTTTTGCGATAGAACGGCAACGATGGCGGTATTGGATGCGTCAGAGGTTAATTCAAAACTTTTCTTGTAATCTGGGTACGCAAGAAATACGAGTAAATCCTTAGAAGTCAGAGAGTTTTTTATTTTTTGGAAGGCTGCAAGAGAGTCTGCTTTGAGGTATATAGGGATTTTGTTTGATTGGGTCTTAGATATTCGTCCTTCCTCACCTCTTAGTAAAGAAGTCAAAGGTTTAGCCAATTTTGCGTAGTCTTTGACAAATCGGCGATAATAACCAGCTAAGCCTAAGAACGATCTAAGTTGTTTGAGATTTTTGGGAATAGGGAAATTAACGATAGCTTCAACTTTTGCTGGGTTTGTTGTTATCCCTTTGGATGACACAATAAAGCCTAAAAATTCAACTTCTTCTTTAAAGAAATTGCATTTATCTAATTGCACCTTCATGTTAGCTTCATTCAAGGTTTTAAATATCTTTTCGACATGACTGACGTGGTCGCTTTCGTCTTTACTGAAAATAATAATATCATCAATATAGACGTAGCAAATTTTTCCTATATACTCTCGTAGTATGTCGTCTAGCGCACGTTGGAAAATGGAGGGTGCATTTTTCAAACCGAATGGGAGTCGAGTAAATTCGTATTTCCCATTGTTTATTGAAAATGCAGTTTTTTCCATATCGGATTTCCTTAGTGGAATCTGATGGAAACCGCTTTTGAGATCTAAAACCGTAAAGTATTTGCTTTGTTCAAGTTGTGATAGGACCTCGTTAATTTCGGGTATAGGATATTTGTCTGAGATGGTAACAGTATTTAATTTCCTATAATCGATTACCAATCTATATTGTTTATTTCCATTTGAGTCGGCTTTCTTCGGGACGATCCATACAGGGGAGTTGTATGGGGAACGGGGTGGTCGAATAATATTATCATCAATGAGGCTTTTTATTTGTTTTTCTATTTCTTCTTTTAGTGCGGCAGGATAGGGATAGTACTTAGAGTACACCGGAGAGTCAGTGTTTGTGCGAATTTCACCAACGACTTTTGTTGTGTAGGTGAGTTTTTCGTTTGGTTCGGAGAATAAAGCAGGGAATTTTCTAACTAAAATTTTAATGGTTTCTTTCTGTGAGTCTGACATGTGATCAAGTTTAATATTTATTGAATTAACTAAAGGTGACTTTAGTTGTTTAATTTTAATTCTTGTTTTGTCACGAATAGTCATAAAACTTTGTTTTGTGTGAATGACAGCATTGAATTCTTTCAGACTGTCATTGCCTAGAATGCCATGGAATGTTTTTAATGTTGGAAGAAGGAAGAATTTCAATTCTTTGTCCGTTTGGCCAAAAAGGTTTAGGAATGTGTGGTGGGTTACCTGAATGTCGCCAGCAATGGATTTAGCTAGGACAAATTGGTCATTTGGGATAGGATTTTTTATTAAACTGCATTGAATATAATTCTACTTGATCCGGTATCAATGAGAAAGTTTAGAATTTGGCCGCTCTTCGTTCTACATTGAAAGTAGGGCAACGAAGAGGAATTCATTCTAAAAAATTTATGTCACTGTATTCTGGAGCTTCATCTTCGGGTTGATTCTGATTTTCATTCTGGTTTAAGATATAATTTCTCAAATCAGGGTCGTGCTGTACTTCTTCCATATTTGTTACTTGGTTGAACGCGTAAATGTCATTCGGGGAAACGTAGCCAGTAGGTTGCAGTACAAAATCAGGAGTATGTAGATTGTTCAGGTGATTATTTTCAGGATTGGGTGGACTTTCAAGATCTATGTGAAAGTTCCTTTGGATTTTTGGTGGGAGTTGATTTTGGAATGAGGCGTTTTGGGCTGGAGGTCTTTTCCCGGAGTGTTTAAACGGTTGAGGACGATTTTGGTAATTTACTGCTGCGGATCTGATGGTGGACGTTTCCATGGGCTCTGGGTTTGGTTGTGGTTTGGGAGCAGTCGGTCTGGAAGGGGGTTGGTAAAGATTGTTGTGCGGATAACCTGAGTGAGGTTGTTGTTGTGCATTAAAGTTAGCCTGGTGATAACTATGCAGGGGGTAATACTTTTGCGGGTGAGTTTGTGGTATATAAACATTGTGTCGCGGATAAACTTGTGGGAGATAAGCTATCTGGGGGTAGAAAGGTTCTTTATTCATTTGTATATTTCTATTGTGTTGTGGTGGGGGTGGAGGCATTTGATTGAGCTTCTGGGTAAGGGAGTTCTTATTATTCGCGTAGTTCGACCTGAATCGTTGATTCTCCAACTTTAGACATAAATTTAGAGCTTGCGGTAGGTCTGTTGGCTCACGCATTCCTAAAAGTTTTGGTAGATCGCCATTTAAGCCTCGGATAAATGTGTCGAGTGCTTTATCTCTGTAAGTGCTAGTTAATACACTTAGCGATTCATTTCCCACATCCATACACTGTATTTTATTTAAAATAAGTGACAGATGCGAATAAACTTTTTGGTAGAAATCTTGCACTTAGGCATTGCCTTGAATAAAGGACGTCATTTGGTATTCTAGCGTACCAAGGTCCCTCTGGTCTGCGTAATGCAGCGTTAGGCATTTGGAAATGGCTTTCCAATTCAGAGGCGTATTGTACGACTCTAGTACCGCGTCCGCATTTCCTATTATTTTATTTCTAATTACGTTCAAGATACCGTAGTATCTTGGTGTTCCTTCGAGCGGTTCGTACAACTGTAGAATTCGTTCCACGCTCTTCTTCCAGGAACTGAATTCTCCTGCTTTTCCAGCAAAGTCGCGAAGGCATCTTACGACGTCTGGAATTTTGTCTAAGTCTGCAAGATTATTTCGATATTCAGGGCTTATGCCTGGATCTAGAGTAATAGAAATATCGGCATTGGGATTCACAATAGAATTGATGATGTTCGTAACCATATCAATTAATTGAGCAGAAGGAATTACTGGCCGTGATTGAGGCTGTGGCTGCTGAGGATTTCCTACTTGAGTAAGATTTTCAGGGGGGTTCTCTACTTGTGGGACATTAAGGACAGCTGGGCGTATGAGGTTATTAGGGTTGGACATTTTTATAATTCAATTTATTAAGTGTTAGTTGACTTAAATATTAATTTATTAGATCGAAATTTGTTTACTTTCTAGTTTGTATTTTAACTTATAATTTATTAATTTTAATACAGTTATTTATTACTTTTTGCGATAACAACTATGTTGCTCTTCTTTCTCTTCGCTACTTTCTAGTTTGTGTTTCACTTATACTTTATTAATTTTAACACTATTAATTGTTGAACTCTTTGCAATAACAACTATGTTGTTCTTTTTTTCTCTTTAATAAAAAAAAATTTACTACAAAATACTTTTTCACTTTTAGATATAACTAGTTTATTTATTTGTAAAATGTTGGTTATTCATATAATTAATTTTATATTATCTGTAAGCTTAGCTTTTTGCAATAACAACTATGTTGTTTTTCTTTCTCTTTTTTTTAAAAAAATTACTAATTTTTCCTTATTCATATAATTAATTTTTATATTATTCGTAAGCTTACATACATTATTAGGATTCTCTGAATCATACTCTGAAGTGGCTGGCAGCGGTCGCCGTCTCCTTTTCTTTTCGTCTGCTGGTCACAGTTACTCGGGGGCCTCGTTTCTACAGAGGAGTTCTTTAGATGGAATGTTATTGGCACTTGCTATTTCTCACACGGTTGCAGATATTTTTAAAGTTCTGCAGTATTTTCTCGGTTTCAAACGACTTGTATATACAATTTTTTTGTAATTAATTTTCACAATTATTCTCAGGATTAGCGAGTTCTTTTACACAATTTTACTTGTGAGTAATTTCCGTTAGTTCTTGATAAGCGAGTTATGTCACTATTTTACTCAAGGGTTTATTAACGGAACTTAATCGCGACTTGATTTTATTTTGCTCGGGATTTCCTACTTAATCGCGACTTTTATTTTGCTCGGGCGCCAGTTATACTTTTATCCGCGGTGAAGTTAAAAAAAAACAATTTTTTATTTTTATTTGGGACTACTGCCCACTTTATTGTGCCAATTCGAACTGAAGCTTAAAATCTAATTTACAATTATTTATAAGGTAAGGTTACCATCAAATGCGACAAACTACTAGTTCAGCAATTTTGGTTTAGTTTCTTGCTGTTACAGGAGGTTTGCAAGTTTCTCGGAATTTGCCTTGTATAGAGCGTGTCAACCTTTGAATGCATGGGTCAGATTTCTCAGAATTGGGCAGAACCACACACTTGAAACTTGAAGTGCATGTGGCGGAAGTGGGAACATTGCACTCAGCTAGTGTAATGCGAGTTCTAATATTTTTTGTGTTAACTTATATGTACATTCTTATATTTATATATGCATTATTATATTCAATTATGTATATTTATCTTAACTATCCGTCTCTTTATTTACAATATATACAGATTATATGGATTGTAATATTTCATAAGGGTTTCGCTTTTCACTCATTGACTTTTTTTGATACAAAAGCCGTATATTCATTGAGCTTTTAAAATTAATATACTGAGTATTATACAATACATATTTTTATCATAAGTTTAATTTGCAAATAAGTTATCTTATACATCTATACGTTGTTATATACACAAATGTGTTTCTTAAATTAATTTGAGTCACGCCTTTCGGGTTTGCTTTAGGCTTGGAACACGTTTGGGTTTTTGATGTTTTGGATATTTGAGTACTTCTTTCTAGTTGGTGATAGTGGGCTCTAATGTTCTATGCGATACGTTCTTAGTGGCGCTTCTTCCTTATAGACCATATTAATAAAGCCTCCTTGTCGTACGCAGTTCTAACGAGTTCTATCTGTCTCTGGTTATAACCTTCTACATTTTCCTCGCTCCAAAGTAACCGTTGTTATGTACGCTTACTATTAATTTGCATTTGACTTGGCACGCAAGGCAACTTTCGTACGCCTTAACAGCATTAGATGATGTTTTCGAAGCTTTCTTCCGTCGATGATATCGATTTGATTGGTCTTATATTCGTCCCGGTTTTGTATTTCTTCAATTCTTGCTAGAAACTCTGTAGCAACAGATCAGATTACCGCATATTGGCGAAATCGTTTCAAAGCAGCTACAATAGCTAGCACCTCCAGTTCATAGCTGCTATAGTTGAGTTGCGCAGGTGACGTCTGTCTACTGTTTTAGTATACGAGGGGAAATTGGCTTTTATGGGTCTGTAACAAATCTTGTCAGTAGAGTCGTAGAACTGGCTTTCTTGCAAGAATATTTTCTACTTCGTGGAAAGCTCCGCTTTGCTTCGCACTCCACTATAAAATAGCATCCTTTTGAAGAAGGTCAGGTAACCCTCCTAGTTAATATCCTAAAGTAACTGCATAGATGAGTAGTTGACTAGAAATCAATAATAAGCGAAACTCCATTAAGAATTTAGTCCCCCATTAAAAATTAGATGCCTCCCATGCATCAAAATAACCACTGAGCCCATCCTTTACCCCATTTTCCAAAAAATTAACACATGATGAGGCATTAAAAGGACCTTTTTCCACTTAAGTGGGTATGAGCTTGAGTGTAAGGTTCTTTTCAGAAAAAAATACATATATATAAAAAAAAATTTTTATTTTTGAACCCCACTAATAAGGTTCTGATGATTTGCCAGCTTTGTAGTCCGGACCTCAACCAACCCTTTGGATTGAAAGTTATGGTCTGGGAGAATGGCCTGCTTTACTCAACACCGAGATATTGAGTATTTGAAGCAAGCCCTTGTCGAGACTTTTCCGGTGAATAACTTTGAATGAAGTCCTCCATAACGTGTAGCTAGGGATTCGACAAATAAAACGTATAAATTTGTTTTTAAAAATATCAGCGCATTTTTTTTTGGCGTAAGTTTTTCTTTGTATCAGTATTTAAGACTAGACTAGTTCTGTAGGTGTATGGATATTGAAATTAGTGTACGTATGTATTGTTGGATTTGTTTTCTTGAGAGTGTGCAGGGTTTAATCATTGATGTCATCCACATTATCGCTCGACAACCGGGCCACTCGTGGTTGAAATTTAACTATCAGCGCTTGCGGAATCTTCACATCTTGCAATTCTGGCCACTTCATTTTCTGTGCGGAATAGGTGTATCATCGTCGTTTGATATGCCATCAATTTCTGTTTCCAGAAAGCTTCTACCTACTATGTCATTTTCGAATTCCATCAGTAAATGCTGTGCGTTCTGTGATTTACCTGACAACACTAACAATACGAATCATTCACATACTTCTATTTAAAAAATAAGTCTCGGAATCATACACGTCGATACAGGCACGGTGTGAGGTAAACCGTTTACCCTTCTGAGTTTTATGTTGGTTAATACTCTTATTTGGCAGAGTTTGTATGTATTTAAAATTCTATCTGCGATTGATCCCGATGGGCATCCTCTGATACTGTTTGGTATACGCATCATGATGCTCTACTATGCACAAAGTTTATCTCTCTCATATCTCTATTCCTATTGCTAGTTCCCATATAGGAGTTGCGTACATTAGTATAGATTTGATCTTTCTGTGTCTTCCAATATTTGGGATTAGCTTGGGCAATTGATAGGTCTTTTTGCTTGTGCATTTTAAGGTATCTTTAAAATTCAGCATACGGTTAAATAGTACTTCTGCTGTGCCATTCAATCAGTTGAGTTTGTTGCTGAACTTTCTTTATGCTACTCGAGAGTATGTTTCTTTTTTTGTAGTCTGTAAAATGGAAAGTCTTATCTTTGATGGTGCCCTTATAGTGGAGTTGTGCCACTTTATTTCGAGCACCTTTTTTTTTTGTGGTCTGTAAAATGGAAAGTCATACCTTGGATGGTGCCCTTATAGTAGAGTTGTGCCACTTTCTTGTGAGCATGGTTTCTTTTTGTTGTGGTCTGTCAAGGGCAAAGCCGTTTCTATATAATTTGGATGGTATCCTTATAGTGGAATTGTGCTACTTTTGGCAACGTCTATTAATGCAATACCATCTACATATTTCATGACACTCATTCCATCTAGTACTCCATCGTACATTATATTTTACACGACTGGACCTAAGACTGATCCTTGTGGAACCCCTCTTGTTATTTTGTATATCTCTCCGTGTTGCAGAAGAAGATTCTGTCTTCGAAATAATATGCTATTATCCGCAATAGATAGTCTGGTACTTGTATATTTTTGTGCGCTTGTGCATATTTGTTAGTATTTTTCCCTCTTGTTAGCATGTATCTGAGGGCCTGGTTTACCTCTCATACTGCACTAGTCTTTTCCTCGTTTCAACGCAAATTATTTATTAGCTTACTTCGCTTATTTCACTCCTCATGGCATCGTATTTCCAATTTTTTCACTTGCTGGTAGATTGCTATCCATTTTTCAGGAGCGTAAGCAATAGAAAATTATATTGTCAGCTTGTTCGTCCTGGCAAAAATTGGCGTAGATGCAAGCCTGGATTAAGGCATATATTTTCAGAATGACATAGAAGTGGTTTGTATAAGTTTACGTTTTCAGCTCTTCTGTTCACATAGAGTTCTAACATATATTGGAAATAAGTCACCAACTTCCGTTGGTGACGTTGTTCTGTAGATTTTGCCATTTAAATTCAATAGGGCTCATGTTGGACCATAGCTTCCCTTCTTGTTACACAAATATTACAACCTGATGCTCAACATTTCTTACTTCTTCACGCAAAACACCTCATTGGTCTTTATTTATTCAAAAACGAGGCTGTAGCTAGTTTCAAAGCCAATGACAACGACGTTACAAGACTATGATTAGAGAGTTCTGTATTTACTATCACGATAACTTCTTGCATGTGAGTTTTCTGATGGATGGCTCTAATTTTCGTCTCGGTGACCAAGTGCTTTTTTTTTCTCGTCCGGAGGATAACTCCGGAGTGCCTAAATTTGTCTTCGAGTTTTCCTGATTTGTAGCACAGGAAGTTTGCCATATGTCCTCTTCATTTAGCAATTTCTGAAGAAATTTCCAGATGGCGCCGCGGGGAGGCGTAAAGTAGGACTTACTAGCAGAGCTGCAAGGTATTCGCTTGCTACGTCGAAAGATGCTACTTTTACGAAGCCTAATACTAGTCACTGCCATCCAGTGTGCGTGTGGCTTTGTGTATGTGTGTCTGTATACGTATTTGTATATATATATATATGTGTGTGTATGTTTGTATGCCTATATACGTCGCCTCACGATTATTTAAAAAAAATGATTTCAATTGAACACCTAATATCTTTTACGAGTATTTTAAGGTGACATACGAGTATGAACCCTTTTTTTATAATTCGCGTGCGCTCCGTTTATTTAAGTACCGACGAACGTTGATTTCAAATGTTTGCGAGTTATAATGAGACTTGGAAATAAAGATATCGGTAGGGCATTCCGTAAGGAACGAATCATGATATTTTAAAGTACATTCAAAAGTGGGCTTGAGCATCCATATCGAGACGGGTGTTACGGTTGAAAATCTGAAGGGGCGGAATGCTACTGGCAATTTCTATGAAGCACTGATGGTACAAATAGCGATGAAACAGAGTGAGCTGCAAAATATTACGTGAATTTACCTGTATAAACTAAAAAAAATTTACTAATATTTTCTATTACTTTAAAATTTTCTAAATGGAATATGCGTGAATCTACACAATTTTAAATATCTTGATGACAGAAATGGAAAAGCAAGATACATAAAAGCACAAAGAAATATCATAGAAAAATCAAATTATATATGTATGTACAAAATGCATGAAATAGCTTTACTACTTGCCTTATGCCAGGTATGTCCGCTTAAATTTAACTAATATTAAATTATAGAATAAACTATAAATTCCTTATTACACATGATTTTTGTGTAACCTTGTTTACTGTTTGTGAATATATCGTTTTTTATCGAATTATTTGTGCACTAACCTATATGGTATATCTATCGTATTTATCTAAATTGTCTGATTTTTATTTACAAAGTGGTCAGATAATTTTCATGAACACATGGAAGTAGCGCTGAGTTGTATAGGTATACAAATCTAATATACAATTATTTATAAGGTAAGGTTACCATCAAATGCGACAAACTACTAGTTCAGCAATTTTGGTTTAGTTTCTTGCTGTTACAGGTGGTTTGCAAGCTTCTCGGAATTTGCCTTGTATAGAGCGTGTGAACCTTTGAATGCCTGGGTCAGATTTCTCAGAATTGGGCAGAACCACACACTTGAAACTTGAAGTGCATGTGGCGGAAATGGGAGCATTGCACTCAGCTAGTGTAATGCGAGTTCTAATATTTTTTGTGTTAACTCCTCCGTCCTTAAAATCGAGTGTCCTCACTCGATACCATATAGAGCATTGGTATAGGCTTTTGCTGTGATGGTTCACCTTCCACTTGACTTTCAAGCTGCGCTTCGGTCTTCTTTGGGGTTTCGGTGTGAATTGTAACTTTCCCGTTTCGGTCAATAACTTGTCTGATGGTAATGACTATAATAGTTAATATTACGAGAGATGTCATACTGTAGTTGGTGATAACATGAGTCTGCCCTTCTTCCTCTACTTCTGTTATGTGTTCTGTGTTGTTTATATGCAGTTCCTTTAACATCTCCAGTGTTAGGAGTTCTTTATAAGTTTTAATTGAAGAACTCACATGTAGAGCCGCCGGCAAAGGTTTGGAGGATGGTATTTCCCTTTAGTTATATTCTTGTCCATTTATGTAAATTGATGTGTTATGGAACTGCAGAATAAAGGTTCCGCTTAAATTGACCTTATTGCTCTCAACTAAGATTGATCCGTTGAATTGATTAAGGAACAGAGTTCCTGGGTGAAGTTCCTCTATGCTTGGTACATGATAGTTGGTGATTTCGTCACAACTTGATGGTTTACCTTTAACTAAATTTGGAATACAATTATCGAAACTTAAGTTAACAATTTCATTTTTGTTGCAGACAGTTAATTCATTATATGATTTACAATCCTTTTTAATTCCCTATATTATATTTTTACAATTCAGTATCTTTTCATACTGTAACTTCAATACGTGTTTATTATATTTTATTGGTTTAATTAACAATTTTAAGCATATAACATTTCCTGTAGTAGGAATACTAATAATATAAAGTATAGTTGATTTATTAGATGCTATTTTAATGTCGGCAAATTCAAGTGCCTCTTCAACATTAATAAAAGGTATATTGCTTTCTTCAAATTTTTCCTTTACAATTTTTATTTTCTAATTCAGAAAGGATAAAAGAGTTAACAATCCTACTCTTTGCCCAAAGTAAAGCGTATTCTATATTAGTGATTTCTTCTTTTAAAATATCTAATTTGTACTTAATTTCTAGTGTAAATTCATTTTTCAAGTTGTTACTTAATTTTAAAAGTCGCAAAGCATTATTTGTTACATTTGTTAACTTATTAATTTTTTCAGTAAAAGCTTTATTTATGATTACTTGTTTGTTGTTATTGGTTAGTAAATGATGGGATTCGGATTTTAGGATTAGAAGGTCGTCGTGGTCTGGACTGCCAGCGAGCCATTTCCACGCGCTTCCAAGAAAATTTAGGGATCTGGGGTTTCTAATTTTAGGTTTAAGGATGCTTAGCTGGTTTTTAATTTGGGTAATTTGATGGGACACTGTATGAAAACTGGGATCGGTTTCCTTGATTTCATTCTCGGTTTTGTAGTTGGATTTCCTCAATGAGTTCCTCGTAGGCCTTTAGATCTATTACGTGTATGATTTTGAATGTACCCGTTTGAAGCTTGGCTGTTCCCATGTTTGTTGACACGATCTTAGCATTTATGTAATCCAAAATTTGGACTTCAGCCAAACTTTGAGTAAAGAGAAACCTAAAAAGGAATTAATTCCTGATATTATTTTTGTGAATTATTTTGCCAGATTCAGTTAAAATAGTAGTGCATCTGCCTTCTTTGACAGTTTCTTTTTTAAATCTTGGGGACAATTTGGTACCTAACCTTTTATTCACTTTAACGTATATTACTTCGCCTGCGGTGTATTTTTTTATCTCCTGTCTTCACTTATTGTGGTGCTCTATATCTTTGGACTGTTTTAATCTTAGCTTTTGAATATTCTCCTGCCTTGCCTGCTCATATTGGTTCGGATCTATGCTAACAAATCTACCGAAAAACGTCTCTATTGGTCTTTTGCTGGTGGCTATATGTATTGAATAATTATATTCGTATACCGCGCAATCAAGGAGTTCTATGAATGACATAGTTGGTCGTTCTACTTTAAGGCATCTCATAACTTCAGACAGCGTAGAGTGGAATCTTTCCACTTGACGGTTGACTGTGCTACTATATGGGGGCGTTTTGAAAATTTCGATGCCTAATTGATCCTGCAGCATGAAGCATATTGTTGATGAGTTGAGAGATTTTTCGTTATCGAAGATGACTAATTTTGGGACGCCAAAGGCAAAAATTAGCTGTCTTAAGGGTTCTCGAATATCTTCGATTGCTTTAGATTTTATGACTTTGACTTGCGCGAATTTTGAGAACTTGTCTATGGCTGTCAGTACTAAATTCTTATTGGTGGAGTAAATGTCAAAATGGACTATGTGTCCAGGGAATTCTGGAATAGGGGTTTCTTGGATTTTCGGTTTATTTGGGTGTCGTTCGTACTTTTGTTCCTTACAGATTCGACACTGTTTTATAATTTCATGGATTCGAGCTTTCATTTTAGGAAAATAATATTTTTGTAGGAGTTGCATTTTGTTCTCATTACTATTTCTATGTGCTCTATTGTGTTCTTTAAGAATTTGTTCTTGTTGTTCAGTAGGGTTCATAAGATCAGTTACTTGGGATTGGGAAAAACGTGTCTTGTAAGAATTAAAATGATATGAATAGAATTTTTGAATTATTCCCATAGTTGCTTCGTTAGTATACAGTCCATTTATAACGCTGGGGTTAAGGTACTTCTTTAATATCGTAATAAGATCTTTTTCTGTGTAGACGGGTTGAACAGAAATGTGTCTATGGAAAGTTGGGAAGGGAATTTTAAATTGGTATGACTTTTCGCTTCCAATGAGTAACATCAATTGGTTTTTAAATACGTTAATTGGAGCTTCAACTGCTGGAATAAGTTCGTGAGAAGAACTTTGGTCGCTATGCAGAGATACTGATAAAGAGTTGACTTGGGAGACTTGGGGAGAACGAGAGAGAGCGTCAGCGACTACGTTACTCTTTTCTGGTTTGTTTTGCAACTCATAATTGTATTCCTCCAAAATCGCTTTCCAGCGCTTCATTTTGAAGTTATTATTCTTGTTGCTTAGAGCGTACGTTAGCGGCTGATGGTCTGTAAAAATTTTTACATGGGAGGTACCGTAAAGGTCGTTTCGAAAAGAGTTGAGTGCCCAAATAATCGCAAGCATTTCCTTCTCGTTGGTGGCGTAGTTTTCTTCGGTTTTGCTCAACGATCGAGAAATGAATATGATAGGTCTATCGTTTTGCGATAGAACGGCAACGATGGCGGTATTGGATGCGTCAGAGGTTAATTCAAAACTTTTCTTGTAATCTGGGTACGCAAGAAATACGAGTAAATCCTTAGAAGTCAGAGAGTTTTTTATTTTTTGGAAGGCTGCAAGAGAGTCTGCTTTGAGGTATATAGGGATTTTGTTTGATTGGGTCTTAGATATTCGTCCTTCCTCACCTCTTAGTAAAGAAGTCAAAGGTTTAGCCAATTTTGCGTAGTCTTTGACAAATCGGCGATAATAACCAGCTAAGCCTAAGAACGATCTAAGTTGTTTGAGATTTTTGGGAATAGGGAAATTAACGATAGCTTCAACTTTTGCTGGGTTTGTTGTTATCCCTTTGGATGACACAATAAAGCCTAAAAATTCAACTTCTTCTTTAAAGAAATTGCATTTATCTAATTGCACCTTCATGTTAGCTTCATTCAAGGTTTTAAATATCTTTTCGACATGACTGACGTGGTCGCTTTCGTCTTTACTGAAAATAATAATATCATCAATATAGACGTAGCAAATTTTTCCTATATACTCTCGTAGTATGTCGTCTAGCGCACGTTGGAAAATGGAGGGTGCATTTTTCAAACCGAATGGGAGTCGAGTAAATTCGTATTTCCCATTGTTTATTGAAAATGCAGTTTTTTCCATATCGGATTTCCTTAGTGGAATCTGATGGAAACCGCTTTTGAGATCTAAAACCGTAAAGTATTTGCTTTGTTCAAGTTGTGATAGGACCTCGTTAATTTCGGGTATAGGATATTTGTCTGAGATGGTAACAGTATTTAATTTCCTATAATCGATTACCAATCTATATTGTTTATTCCCATTTGAGTCGGCTTTCTTCGGGACGATCCATACAGGGGAGTTGTATGGGGAACGGGGTGGTCGAATAATATTATCATCTATGAGGCTTTTTATTTGTTTTTCTATTTCTTCTTTTAGTGCGGCAGGATAGGGATAGTACTTAGAGTACACCGGAGAGTCAGTGTTTGTGCGAATTTCACCAACGACTTTTGTTGTGTAGGTGAGTTTTTCGTTTGGTTCGGAGAATAAAGCAGGGAATTTTCTAACTAAAATTTTAATGGTTTCTTTCTGTGAGTCTGACATGTGATCAAGTTTAATATTTATTGAATTAACTAAAGGTGACTTTAGTTGTTTAATTTTAATTCTTGTTTTGTCACGAATAGTCATAAAACTTTGTTTTGTGTGAATGACAGCATTGAATTCTTTCAGACTGTCATTGCCTAGAATGCCATGGAATGTTTTTAATGTTGGAAGAAGGAAGAATTTCAATTCTTTGTCCGTTTGGCCAAAAAGGTTTAGGAATGTGTGGTGGGTTACCTGAATGTCGCCAGCAATGGATTTAGCTAGGACAAATTGGTCATTTGGGATAGGATTTTTTATTAAACTGCATTGAATATAATTCTACTTGATCCGGTATCAATGAGAAAGTTTAGAATTTGGCCGCTCTTCGTTCTACATTGAAAGTAGGGCAACGAAGAGGAATTCATTCTAAAAAATGTATGTCACTGTATTCTGGAGCTTCATCTTCGGGTTGATTCTGATTTTCATTCTGGTTTAAGATATAATTTCTCAAATCAGGGTCGTGCTTCTTCTTCTTCCATATTTGTTACTTGGTTGAACGCGTAAATGTCATTCGGGGAAACGTAGCCAGTAGGTTGCAGTACAAAATCAGGAGTATGTAGATTGTTCAGGTGATTATTTTCAGGATTGGGTGGACTTTCAGGATCTATGTGAAAGTTCCTTTGGATTTTTGGTGGGAGTTGATTTTGGAATGAGGCGTTTTGGGCTGGAGGTCTTTTCCCGGAGTGTTTAAACATTTGAGGACGATTTTGGTAATTTACTGCTGCGGATCTGATGGTGGACGTTTCCATGGGCTCTGGTTTTGGTTGTGGTTTGGGAGCAGTCGGTCTGGAAGGGGGTTGGTAAAGATTGTTGTGCGGATAGCCTGAGTGAGGTTGTTGTTGCGCATTAAAGTTAGCCTGGTGATAACTATGCAGGGGGTAATACTTTTGCGGGTGAGTTTGTGGTATATAAACATTGTGTCGCGGATAAACTTGTGGGAGATAAGCTATCTGGGGGCAGAAAGGTTCTTTATTCATTTGTATATTTCTATTGTGTTGTGGTGAGGGTGGAGGCATTTGATTGAGCTTCTGGGTAAGGGAGTTCTTATTATTCGCGTAGTTCGACCTGAATCGTTGATTCTCCAACTTTAGACATAAATTTAGAGCTTGCGGTAGGTCTGTTGGCTCACGCATGCCTAAAAGTTTTGGTAGATCGCCATTTAAGCCTCGGATAAATGTGTCGAGTGCTTTATCTCTGTAAGTGCTAGTTAATACACTTAGCGATTCATTTCCCACATCCATACACTGTATTTTATTTAAAATAAGTGACAGATGCGAATAAACTTTTTGGTAGAAATCTTGCACGGAGGCATTGCCTTGAATAAGGGACGTCATTTGGTATTCTAGCGTACCAAGGTCCCTCTGGTCTGCGTAATGCAGCGTTAGGCATTTGGAAATGGCTT
This sequence comes from Volucella zonaria, assembly GCA_963966105.1. NCBI lineage: Eukaryota > Metazoa > Arthropoda > Insecta > Diptera > Syrphidae > Volucella > Volucella zonaria. The sequence goes on along the minus strand of OZ014536.1, from coordinate 971,099 downwards.
TCCAATTCAGAGGCGTATTGTACGACTCTAGTACCGCGTCCGCATTTCCTATTATTTTATTTCTAATTACGTTCAAGATACCGTAGTATCTTGGTGTTCCTTCGAGCGGTTCGTACAACTGTAGAATTCGTTCCACGCTCTTCTTCCAGGAACTGAATTCTCCTGCTTTTCCAGCAAAGTCGCGAAGGCATCTTACGACGTCTGGAATTTTGTCTAAGTCTGCAAGATTATTTCGATATTCAGGGCTTATGCCTGGATCTAGAGTAATAGAAATATCGGCATTGGGATTCACAATAGAATTGACGATGTTCGTAACCATATCAATTAATTGAGCAGAAGGAATTACTGGCCGTGATTGAGGCTGTGGCTGCTGAGGATTTCCTACTTGAGTAAGATTTTCAGGGGGGTTCTCTACTTGTGGGACATTAAGGACAGCTGGGCGTATGAGGTTATTAGGGTTGGACATTTTTATAATTCAATTTATTAAGTGTTAGTTGACTTAAATATTAATTTATTAGATCGAAATTTGTTTACTTTCTAGTTTGTATTTTAACTTATAATTTATTAATTTTAATACAGTTATTTATTACTTTTTGTGATAACAACTATGTTGTTCTTCTTTCTCTTCGCTACTTTCTAGTTTGTGTTTCACTTATACTTTATTAATTTTAACACTATTAATTGTTGAACTCTTTGCAATAACAACTATGTTGTTCTTTTTTTCTCTTTAATAAAAAAAAAATTACTACAAAATACTTTTTCACTTTTAGATATAACTAGTTTATTTATTTGTAAAATTTTGGTTATTCATATAATTAATTTTATATTATCTGTAAGCTTAGCTTTTTGCAATAACAACTATGTTGTTTTTCTTTCTCTTTTTTTTAAAAAAAATACTAATTTTTCCTTATTCATATAATTAATTTTTATATTATTCGTAAGCTTACATACATTATTAGGATTCTCTGAATCATACTCTGAAGTGGCTGGCAGCGGTCGCTGTCTCCTTTTCGTCTGCTGGTCACAGTTACTCGGGGGCCTCGTTTCTACAGAGGAGTTCTTTAGATGGAATGTTATTGGCACTTGCTATTTCTCACTTCACACACGGTTGCAGATATTTTTAAAGTTCTGCAGTATTTACTCGGTTTCAAACGAGTTGTATACACAATTTTTTTGTGATTAATTTTCACAATTATTCTCGGGATTAGCGAGTTCTTTTACCCAATTTTACTTGTGAGTAATTTCCGTTAGTTCTTGATAAGCGAGTTATGTCACTATTTTACTCAAGGTTTTATTAACGGAACTTAATCGCGACTTGATTTTATTTTGCTCGGGATTTACTATTTAATCGCGACTTTTATTTTGCTCGGGCGCCAGTTATATTTTTATCCGCGGTGAAGTTAAAAAAAACAATTTTTTATTTTTATTTGGGACTACTGCCCACTTTATTGTGCCAATTCGAACTGAAGCTTAAAATCTAATTTACAATTATTTATAAGGTAAGGTTACCATCAAATGCGACAAACTACTAGTTCAGCAATTTTGGTTTAGTTTCTTGCTGTTACAGGTGGTTTGCAAGTTTCTCGGAATTTGCCTTGTATAGAGCGTGTGAACCTTTGAATGCATGGGTCAGATTTCTCAGAATTGGCAGAACCACACACTTGAAACTTGAAGTGCATGTGGCGGAAGTGGGAACATTGCACTCAGTAAGTGTAATGCGAGTTCTAATATTTTTTGTGTTAACTTATATGTACATTCTTATATTTATATATGCATTATTATATTCAATTATGTATATTTATCGTAACTATCTGTCTCTTTATTTACAATATAGACAGATTATATGGATTGTAATATTTCATAAGGGTTTCGCTTTTCACTCATTGACTTTTTTTGATACAAAAGCCGTATGTTCATTGAGCTTTTAAAATTAATATACTGAGTATTATACAATACATATTTTTATCATAAGTTTAATTAGCAAATAAGTTATCTTATACATCAATACGTTGTTATATACACAAATGTGTTTCTTAAATTAATTTGACTCACGCCTTTCGGGTTTGCTTTAGGCTTGGAACACGTTTGGGTTTTAGATGTTTTGGATATTTGAGTACTTCTTTCTAGTTGGTGATAGTGGGCTCTACTGTTCTATGCGATACGTTCTTAGTGGTGCTTCTTCCTTATAGACCAGATTAATAAAGCCTCCTTGTCGTATGCAGTTCTAACAAGTTCTATCTGCCTCTGGTTATAACCTTCTACATTTTCCTCGCTCCAAAGTAACCGTTGTTATGTACGCTTACTATTAATTTCATGTTGCATTTGACTTGGCACGCAAGGCAACTTTCGTACGCCTTAACAGCATTAGATGATGTTTTCGAAGCTTTCTTCCGTCGATGATATCGATTTGATTGGTCTTATATTCGTCCCGGTTTTGTGCTTCTTCAATTCTTGCTAGAAACTCTGTAGCAACAGATCAGATTACCGCATATTGGCGAAATCGTTTCAAAGCAGCTACAATAGCTAGCACCTCCAGTTCATAGCTGCTATAGTTGAGTTGCGCAGGTGACGTCTGTCTACCGTTTTAGTATACGAGGGGAAATTGGCTTTTATGGGTCTGTAACAAATCTTGTCAGTAGAGTCGTAGAACTGGCTTTCTTGTAAGAATATTTTCTACTTCGTGGAAAGCTTCGGTTTGCTTCGCACTCCACTATAAAATAGCATCCTTTTGAAGAGAGTCAGGTAACCCTCCTAGTTAACATCCTAAAGTAATTGCATAGATGTTTAGTTGACTAGAAATCAATAATAAGCGAAACTTCATTAAGAATTTAGTCCCCCCATTAAAAATTAGAAGACTCCCATGCATCAAAATAACCACTGAGCCCATCCTTTACCCCATTTTCCAAAAAATTAACACATGATGAGGCATTAAAAGGACCTTTTTCCACTTAAGTGGGTATGAGCTTGAGTGTAAGGTTCTTTTCAGAAAAAAAATACATATATACAAAAAAAAATTTTTATTTTTGAACCCCACTAATAAGGTTCTGATGATTTGCCAGCTTTGTAGTCCGGACCTCAGCCAACCGTTTGGATTGAAAGTTATGGTCTGGGAGAATGGCCTGCTTTACTCAACACCAAAATATTGAGTCATCCACATTATCGCTCGACAACCAGGCCACTCGTGGTTGAAATTTAACTATCAGCGCTTGCGGATTCTTCACATCTTGCAATTCTGGCCACTTCATTTTCTGTGCGGAATTGGTGTATCATCGTCCTTTGATATGCCATCAATTTCTGCTTCCAGAAAGCTTCTACCTACTATGTCATTTTCGAATTCCATCAGTACATGCTGTGCGTTCTGTGATTTACCTGACAACACTAACAATACGAATCATTCACATACTTCTATTTAAAAAATAAGTCTCGGAATCATACACGTCGATACAGGCACGGCGTGAGGTAAACCGTTTACCCTTCTGAGTTTTATGTTGGTTAATACTCTTATTTGGCAGAATTTGTATGTATTTAAAATTCTATCTGCGATTGATCCCGATGGGCATCCTCTGATACTGTTTGGTATACGCATCATGATGCTCTACTATGCACAAAGTTTATCTCTCTCATATCTCTATTCCTATTGCTAGTTCCCATATAGGAGTTGCGTACATTAGTATAGATTTGATCTTTCTGTGTCTTCCAATATTTGGGATTAGCTTGGGCAATTGATAGGTCTTTTTGCTTGTGCATTTTAAGGTATCTTTAAAATTCAGCATACGGTTAAATAGTACTTCTGCTGTGCCATTCAATCTGTTGAGTTTGTTGCTGAACTTTCTTTATGCTACTCGAGAGCATGTTTCTTTTTTTGTAGTCTGTAAAATGGAAAGTCTTATCTTTGATGGTGCCCTTATAGTGGAGTTGTGCCACTTTATTTCGAGCACCTTTTTTTTTTTGTGGTCTGTAAAATGGAAAGTCATACCTTTGATGGTGCCCTTATAGTAGAGTTGTGCCACTTTCTTGTGAACATGGTTTCTTTTTGTTGTGGTCTGTCAAGGGCAAAGCCGTATCTATATAATTTGGATGGTATCCTTATAGTGGAATTGTGCCACTTTCGCTATACTTTTGGCAACGTCTACTAATGCAATACCATCTACATATTTCATGACACTCATTCCATCTAGTACTCCATCGTACATTATATTTTACACGACTGGACCTAAGACTGATCCTTGTGGAACCCCTCTTGTTATTTTGTATATCTCTCTGTGTTGCAGAAGAAGATTCTGTTTCGAAATAATATGCTATTATCCGCAATAGATAGTCTGGTACTTGTATATTTTTGTGCGCTTGTGCATATTTGTTAGTATTTTACCCTCTTGTTAGCATGTATCTGAGGGCCTGGTTTACCTCTCATGCTGCACTAGTCTTTTCCTCGTTTCAACGCAAATTATTAATTAGCTTACTTCGCTTATTTCACTCCTCATGGCATCGTATTTCCAATTTTTTCACTTGCTGGTAGATTGCTATCCATTTTTCAGGAGCGTAAGCAATAGAAAATTATATTGTCAGCTTGTTCGTTCACATAGAGTTCCAACATATATTGGAAATAAGTCACCAACTTCCCTTGGTGACGTTGTTCTGTAGATTTTGCCATTTAAATTTAATAGGGCTCATGTTGGACCATAGCTTCCCTTCTTACACAAATATTACAACCTGATGCTCACTATTTGTTACTTCTTCACGCAAAACACATCATTGGTCCTTATTTAATCAAAAACGAGGCTGTAGCTAGTTTTAAAGCCAATGACAACGACATTACAAGACAATGATTAGAGAGTTCTGTATTTACTGTCACGATAACTTCTTGCATGTGAGTTTTCTGATTGATGGCTCTAATTTGCGTCTCGGTGACCAAGTGTTTTTTTTTTCTCGTCCGGAAGGATAACTCCGGAGTGCCTAAATTTGGTTGCCAATGTTTTAAAGTTGGTGTTCCGCTATTGGGCTTTGGTCTATTTCTACTTTCACAGAGCTGTCTTTGAGTTTTCCTGATTTGTGGCGCAGGAAGTTTGCCATATGTCCTCTTCACTTAGCAATTTCCGAAGAAATTTCCAGATGGCGCCGCGGGGGGGCGTAAAGTAGGACTTACTAGCAGAGCTGCAAGGTATTCGCTTGCTACGCCGAAAGATGCTACTATTACGAAGCCTAATACTAGTCACTGCCATCCAGTGTGCGAGTGGCTTTGTGTATGTGTGTCTGTATACGTGTTTGTATATATATATATGTGTGTGTATGTTTGTATGCCTATATACGTCGCCTCACGATTATTTAAAAAAAATGATTTCAATTGAACACCTAATATCTTTTACGAGTATTTTAAGGTGACATACGAGTATGAACCCTTCTTTTATAATTCGCGTGCGCTCCGTTTATTTAAGTACCGACGAACGTTGATTTGAAATGTTTGCGAGTTATAATGAGACTAGGAAATTAAGATATCGGTAGGGCATTCCGTAAGGAACGAATCATGATATTTTAAAGTACATTCAAAAGTGGGCTTGAGCATCCATATCGAGACGGGTGTTACGGTTGAAAATCTGAAGGGGCGGAATGCTACAGGCAATTTCTATGAAGCACTGATGGTACAAATAGCGATGAAATAGAGTGAGATGCAAAATATTACGTGAATTTACCTGTATACAGTAAAAAAAATTTACTAATATTTTCTATTACTTTAAAATTTTCTAAATGGACTATGCGTGAACCTACACAATTTTAAATATTTTGATGACAGAAATGGAAAAGCAAGAAACACAAAAGCACAAAGAAATATCATAGAAAAATCAAATTGTATATGTATGTACAAAATGCATGAAATAGCTTTACTACTTGCCTTATGCCAGGTATGTCCGCTTAAATTTAACTAATATTAAATTATAGAATAAACTATAAATTCCTTATTACACATGATTTTTGTGTAACCTTGTTTACTGTTTGTGAATATATCGTTTTTTATCGAATTATTTGTGCACTAACCTATATGGTATATCTATCGTATTTATCTAAATTGTCTGATTTTTATTTACAAAGTGGTCAGATAATTTTCATGAACACATGGAAGTAGCGCTGAGTTGTATAGGTATACAAATCTAATATACAATTATTTATAAGGTAAGGTTACCATCAAATGCGACAAACTACTAGTTCAGCAATTTTGGTTTAGTTTCTTGCTGTTACAGGTGGTTTGCAAGCTTCTCGGAATTTGCCTTGTATAGAGCGTGTGAACCTTTGAATGCATGGGTCAGATTTCTCAGAATTGGGCAGAACCACACACTTGAAACTTGGAGTGCATGTGGCGGAAATGGGAGCATTGCACTCAGCTAGTGTAATGCGAGTTCTAATATTTTTTGTGTTAACTCCTCCGTCCTTAAAATCGAGTGTCCTCACTCGATACCATATAGAACATTGGTATTGGCTTTTGCTGTGATGGTTCACCTTCCACTTGACTTTCAAGCTGCGCTTCGGTCTTCTTTGGGGTTTCGGTGTGAATTGTAACTTTCCCGTTTCGGTCAACAACTTGTCTGATGGTAATGACTATAATAGTTAATATTACGAGAGATGTCATACTGTAGTTGGTGATAACATGAGTCTGCCCTTCTTCCTCTACTTCTGTTATGTGTGCTGTGTTGTTTATATGCAGTTCCTTTAACATCTCCAGTGTTAGGAGTTCTTTATAAGTTTTAATTGAAGAACTCCATGTAGAGCCGCCGGCAAAGGTTTGGAGGATGGGATTTCTCTTGAGTTATATTCTTGGCCACTTATGTCAATTGATGTGTTATAGAACTGCAGAATAAAGGTTCCGCTTAAATTGACCTTATTGCTCTCACCTAAGATTGATCCGTTGAATTGATTAAGGAACAGAGTTCCTGGGTGAAGTTCCTCTATGCTTGGTACATGATAGTTGGTGATTTCATCACAACTTGATGGTTTACCTTTAACTAAATTTGGAATACAATTATCGAAACTTAAGTTAACAATTTCATTTTTGTTGCAGACAGTTAATTCATTATATGATTTACAATCATTTTTAATTCCGTATATTATATTTTAACAATTCAGTATCTTTTCATACTGTAACTTCAATACATGTTTATTATATTTTATTGGTTTAATTAACAATTTTAAGCATATAACATTTCCTGTAGTAGGAATACTAATAATATAAAGTATAGTTGATTTATTAGATGCTATTTAAATGTCGGCAAATTCAAGTGCCTCTTCAATATTAATAAAAGGTATATTGCTTTCTTCAAATTTTTCCTTTACAATTTTTATTTCAGAATTAGAAAGGATAAAAGAGTTAACAATCTTACTCTTTGCCCAAAGTAAAGCGTATTCTGTATTAGTGATTTCTTCTTTTAAAATATCTAATTTGTACTTAATTTCTAGTGTAAATTCATTCATTCATGGGAGACTTGGGGAGAACGAGAGAGAGCGTCAGCGACTACGTTACTCTTTCCTGGTTTGTATTGCAACTCATAATTGTATTCGTCCAAAATCGCTTTCCAGCGCTTCATTTTGGAGTTATTATTCTTGTTGCTTAGAGCGTACGTTAGCGGCTGATGGTCTGTAAAAATTTTTACATGGGAGGTACCGTAAAGGTAGTTTCGAAAAGAGTTGAGTGCCCAAATAATCTCAAGCATTTCCTTCTCGGTGGTGGCGTAGTTTTCTTCAGTTTTGCTCAACGATCGAGAAATGAACATGATAGGTCTATCGTTTTGCGATAGAACGGCAACGATGGCGGTATTGGATGCGTCAGAGGTTAATTCAAAACTTTTCTTGTAATCTGGGTACGCAAGAAATACGAGTAAATCCTTAGAAGTCAGAGAGTTTTTTATTTTTTGGAAGGCTGCAAGAGAGTCTGCTTTGAGGTATATAGGAATTTTGTTTGATTGGGTCTTAGATATTCGTCCTTCCTCACCTCTTAGTAAAGAAGTCAAAGGTTTAGCCAATTTTGCGTAGTCTTTGACAAATCGGCGATAATAACCAGCTAAGCCTAAGAACGATCTAAGTTGTTTGAGATTTTTGGGAATAGGGAAATTAACGATAGCTTCAACTTTTGCTGGGTTTGTTGTTATCCCTTTGGATGATACAATAAAGCCTAAAAATTCAACTTCTTCTTTAAAGAAATTGCATTTATTTAATTGCACCTTCATGTTAGCTTCATTCAAGGTTTTAAATATCTTTTCGACATGACTGACGTGGTCGCTTTCGTCTTTACTGAAAATAATAATATCATCAATATAGACGTAGCAAATTTTTCCTATATACTCCCGTAGTATGTCGTCTAGCGCACGTTGGAAAATGGAGGGTGCATTTTTCAAACCGAATGGGAGTCGAGTAAATTCGTATTTCCCATTGTTTATTGAAAATGCAGTTTTTTCCATATCGGATTTCCTTAGTGGAATCTGATGGAAACCGCTTTTGAGATCTAAAACCGTAAAGTATTTGCTTTGTTCAAGTTGTGATAGGACCTCGTTAATTTCGGGTATAGGATATTTGTCTGAGATGGTAACAGTATTTAATTTCCTATAATCGATTACCAATCTATATTGTTTATTTCCATTTGAGTCGGCTTTCTTCGGGACGATCCATACAGGGGAGTTGTATGGGGAACGGGGTGGTCGAATAATATTATCATCAATGTGGCTTTTTATTTGTTTTTATATTTCTTCTTTTAGTGCGGCAGGATAGGGATAGTACTTAGAGTACACCGGAGAGTCAGTGTTTGTGCGAATTTCACCAACGACTTTTGTTGTGTAGGTAAGTTTTTCGTTTGGTTCGGAGAATAAAGCAGGGAATTTTCTAACTAAAATTTTAATGGTTTCTTTCTGTGAGTCTGACATGTGATCAAGTTTAATATTTATTGAATTAACTAAAGGTGACTTTAGTTGTTTAATTTTAATTCTTGTTTTGTCACGAATAGTCATAAAACTTTGTTTTGTGTGAATGACAGCATTGAATTCTTTCAGACTGTCATTGCCTAGAATGCCATGGAATGTTTTTAATGTTGGAAGAAGGAAGAATTTCAATTCTTTGTCCGTTTGGCCAAAAAGGTTTAGGAATGTGTGGTGGGTTACCTGAATGTCGCCAGCAATGGATTTAGCTAGGACAAATTGGTCATTTGGGATAGGATTTTTTATTAAACTGCATTGAATATAATTCTACTTGATCCGGTATCAATGAGAAAGTTTAGAATTTGGCCGCTCTTCGTTCTACATTGAAAGTAGGGCAACGAAGAGGAATTCATTCTAAAAAATGTATGTCACTGTATTCTGGAGCTTCATATTCGGGTTGATTCTGATTTTCATTCTGGTTTAAGATATAATTTCTCAAATCATGGTCGTGCTGTACTTCTTCCATATTTGTTACTTGGTTGAACGCGTAAATGTCATTCGGGGAAACGTAGCCAGTAGCTTGCAGTACAAAATCAGGAGTATGTAGATTGTTCAGGTGATTATTTTCAGGATTGGGTGGACTTTCAAGATCTATGTGAAAGTTCCCTTGGATTTTTGGTGGGAGTTGATTTTGGAATGAGGCGTTTTGGGCTGGAGGTCTTTTCCCGGAGTGTTTAAACATTTGAGGACGATTTTGGTAATTTACTGCTGCGGATCTGATGGTGGACGTTTCCATGGGCTCTGGTTTTGGTTGTGTTTTGGGAGCAGTCGGTCTGGAAGGGGGTTGGTAAAGATTGTTGTGCGGATAGCCTGAGTGAGGTTGTTGTTGCGCATTAAAGTTAGCCTGGTGATAACTATGCAGGGGGTAATACTTTTGCGGGTGAGTTTGTGGTATATAAACATTGTGTCGCGGATAAACTTGTGGGAGATAAGCTATCTGGGGGCAGAAAGGTTCTTTATTCATTTGTATATTTCTATTGTGTTGTGGTGAGGGTGGAGGCATTTGATTGAGCTTCTGGGTAAGGGAGTTCTTATTATTCGCGTAGTTCGACCTGAATCGTTGATTCTCCAACTTTAGACATAAATTTAGAGCTTGCCTAAAAGTTTTGGTAGATCGCCATTTAAGCCTCGGATAAATGTGTCGAGTGCTTTATCTCTGTAAGTGCTAGTTAATACACTTAGCGATTCATTTCCCACATCCATACACTGTATTTTATTTAAAATAAGTGACAGATGCGAATAAACTTTTTGGTAGAAATCTTGCACTTAGGCATTGCCTTGAATAAAGGACGTCATTTGGTATTCTAGCGTACCAAGGTCCCTCTGGTCTGCGTAATGCAGCGTTAGGCATTTGGAAATGGCTTTCCAATTCAGAGGCGTATTGTACGACTCTAGTACCGCGTCCGCATTTCCTATTATTTTGTTTCTAATTACGTTCAAGATACCGTAGTATCTTGGTGTTCCATCGAGCGGTTCGTACAACTGTAGAATTCGTTCCACGCTCTTCTTCCAGGAACTGAATTCTCCTGCTTTTCCAGCAAAGTCGCGAAGGCATCTTACGACGTCTGGAATTTTGTCTAAGTCTGCAAGATTATTTCGATATTCAGGGCTTATGCCTGGATCTAGAGTAATAGAAATATCGGCATTGGGATTCACAATAGAATTGACGATGTTCGTAACCATATCAATTAATTGAGCAGAAGGAATTACTGGCCGTGATTGAGGCTGTGGCTGCTGAGGATTTCCTACTTGAGTAAGATTTTCAGGGGGGTTCTCTACTTGTGGGACATTAAGGACAGCTGGGCGTATGAGGTTATTAGGGTTGGACATTTTTGTAATTCAATTTATTAAGTGTTAGTTGACTTAAATATTAATTTATTAGATCGAAATTTGTTTACTTTCTAGTTTGTATTTTAACTTATAATTTATTAATTTTAATACAGTTATTTATTACTTTTTGTGATAACAACTATGTTGTTCTTCTTTCTCTTCGCTACTTTCTAGTTTGTGTTTCACTTATACTTTATTAATTTTAACACTATTAATTGTTGAACTCTTTGCAATAACAACTATGTTGTTCTTTTTTTCTCTTTAATAAAAAAAAATTTACTACAAAATACTTTTTCACTTTTAGATATAACTAGTTTATTTATTTGTAAAATTTTGGTTATTCATATAATTAATTTTATATTATCTGTAAGCTTAGCTTTTTGCAATAACAACTATGTTGTTTTTCTTTCTCTTTTTTTTAAAAAAATTACTAATTTTTCCTTATTCATATAATTAATTTTTATATTATTCGTAAGCTTACATACATTATTAGGATTCTCTGAATCATACTCTGAAGCGGCTGGAAGCGGTCGCTGTCTCCTTTTCGTCTGCTGGTCACAGTTACTCTGGGGCCTCGTTTCTACAGAGGAGTTCTTTAGATGGAATGTTATTGGCACTTGCTATTTCTCACTTCACACACGGTTGCAGGTATTTTTAAAGTTCTGCAGTATTTACTCGGTTTCAAACGAGTTGTATACACAGTTTTTTTGTGATTAATTTTCACAATTATTCTCTGCATTATTATATACAATTATGTATATTTATCTTAACTATCCGTCTCTTTATTTACAATATAGACAGATTATACGGATTGTAATATTTCATAAGAGTTTCGCTTTTCACTCATTGACTTTTTTGATAAAAAAGCCGTATGTTCATTGAGCTTTTAAAATTAATATACTGAGTATTATACAATACATATTTTTATCATAAGTTTAATTAGCAAATAAGTTATCTTACACATCTATACGTTGTTATATACACAAATGTGTTTCTTAAATTAATTTGACTCACGCCTTTCGGGTTTGCTTTAGGCTTGGAACACGTTTGGGTTTTTGATGTTTTGGATATTTGAGTACTTCTTTCTAGTTGGTGATAGTGGGCTCTAATGTTCTATGCGATACGTTCTTAGTGGTGCTTCTTCCTTATAGACCATATTAATAAAGTCGTATGTAGTTCTAACGAGTTCTATCTGTCTCTGGTTATAACCTTCTACATTTTCCTCGCTCCAAAGTAACCGTTGTTATGTACGCTTACTATTAATTTCATGTTGCATTTGACTTAACACGCAAGGCAACTTTCGTACGCCTTAACAGCATTAGATGATGTTTTCGAAGCTTTCTTCCGTCGATGATATCGATTTGATTGGTCTTATATTCGTCCCGGTTTTGTGCTTCTTCAATTCTTGCTAGAAACTCTGTAGCAACAGATCAGATTACCGCATATTGGCGAAATCGTTTCAAATCAGCTACAATAGCTAGCACCTCCAGTTCATAGCTGCTATAGTTGAGTTGCGCAGGTGACGTCTGTCTACTGTTTTAGTATACGAGGGGAAATTGGCTTTTATGGGTCTGTAACAAATCTTGTCAGTAGAGTCATAGAACTGGCTTTCTTGCAAGAATATTTTCTACTTCGTGGAAAGCTCCGCTTTGCTTCGCACTCCACTATAAAATAGCATCCTTTTGAAGAAGGTCAGGTAACCCTCCTAGTTAATATCCTAAAGTAATTGCATAGATGAGTAGTTGACTAGAAATCAATAATAAGCGAAACTTCATTAAGAATTTAGTCCCCCCATTAAAAATTAGATGCCCCCCATGCATCAAAATAACCACTGAGCCCATACTTTACCCCATTTTCCAAAAAATTAACACATGATTAGGCATTAAAAGGACCTTTTTCCACTTAAGTGGGTATGAGCTTGAGTGTAAGGTTCTTTTTAGAAAAAAAATACATATATACAAAAAAAAATTTTTATTTTTGAACCCCACTAATAAGGTTCTGATGATTTGCCAGCTTTGTAGTCCGGACCTCAACCAACCCTTTGGATTGAAAGTTATGGTCTGGGAGAATGGCCTGCTTTACTCAACACCGAGATATTGAGTATTTGAAGCAAGCCCTTGTCGAGACTTCTCCGGTGAATAACTTTGAATGAAGTCCTCCATAACGTGTAGCTAGGGATTCGACAAATAAAACGTATAAATTTTTTTTTTAAAAATATCAGCGCATTTTTTTTTGGCGTAAGTTTTTCTATGTATCAATATTTAAGACTAGACTAGTTCTGTAGGTGTATGGATATTGAAATTAGTGTACGTATGTATTGTCGGATTTGTTTTCTTGAGAGTGTGCGGGGTTTAAACATTGATGTCATCCACATTATCGCTGTGCGTTCTGTGATTTACCTGACAACACTAACAATACGAATCATTCACATACTTCTATTTAAAAAATAAGTCTCGGAATCATACACGTCGATACAGGCACTGCGTGAGGTAAACCGTTTACCCTTCTGAGTTTTATGTTGGTTAATACTCTTATTTGGCAGAATTTGTATGTATTTAAAACTCTATCTGCTATTGATCCCGATGGACATCCTCTGATACTGTTTGGTATACGCATCATGATGCTCTACTATGCACAAAGTTTATCTCTCTCATATTTCTATTCCTATTGCTAGTTCCCATATAGGAGTTGCGTACATTAGTATAGATTTGATCTTTCTGTGTCTTCCAATATTTGGGATTAGCTTGGGCAATTGATAGGTCTTTTTGCTTGTGCATTTTAATGTATCTTTAAAATTCAGCATACGGTTAAATAGTACTTCTGCTGTGCCATTCAATCTGTTGAGTTTGTTGCTGAACTTTCTTTATGCTACTCGAGAGCATGTTTCATTTTTTGTAGTCTGTAAAATGGAAAGTCTTATCTTTGATGGTGCCCTTATAGTGGAGTTTCGCCATTTTATTTCGAGCACCTTTTTTTTTGTGGTCTGTAAAATGGAAAGTCATACCTTTGATGGTGCCCTTATAGTAGAGTTGTGCCACTTTCTTGTGAGCATGGTTTCTTTTTGTTGTGGTCTGTCAAGGGCAAAGCCGTATCTATATAATTTGGATGGTATCCTTATAGTGGGATTGTGCCACTTTCGCTATACTTTTGGCAACGTCTATTAATGCAATTACATCTACATATTTCATGACACTCATTCCATCTAATACTCCATCGTACATTATATTTTACACGACTGGACCTAAGACTGATCCTTGTGGAACCCCTCTTGTTATTTTGTATATCTCTCCGTGTTGCAGAAGAAGATTCTGTCTTCGAAATAATATGCTATTATCCGCAATAGATAGTCTGGTACTTGTATATTTTTGTGCGCTTGTGCATATTTGTTAGTATTTTTCCCTCTTGTTAGCATGTATCTGAGGGCCTGGTTTACCTCTCATACTGCACTAGTCTTTTCCTCGTTTCAACGCAAATTATTTATTAGCTTACTTCGCTTATTTCACTCCTCATGGCATCGTATTTCCAATTTTTTCACTTGCTGGTAGATTGCTATCCATTTTTCAGGAGCGTAAGCAATAGAAAATTATATTGTCAGCTTGTTCGTCCTGGCAAAAATTGGCGTAGATGCAAGCCTGGATTAAGGCATATATTTTCAGAATGACATAGAAGTGGTTTGTATAAGTTTACGTTTTCAGCTCTTCTGTTCACATAGAGTTCTAACATATATTGGAAATAAGTCACCAACTTCCCTTGGTGACGTTGTTCTGTAGATTTTGCCATTTAAATTCAATAGGGCTCATGTTGGACCATAGCTTCCCTTCTTGTTACACAAATATTACAACCTGATGCTCAACATTTCTTACTTCTTCACGCAAAACACCTCATTGGTCTTTATTTATTCAAAAACGAGGCTGTAGCTAGTTTCAAAGCCAATGACAACGACGTTACAAGACTATGATTAGAGAGTTCTGTATTTACTGTCACGATAACTTCTTGCATGTGAGTTTTCTGATGGATGGCTCTAATTTTCGTCTCGGTGACCAAGTGCTTTTTTTTTCTCGTCCGGAGGATAACTCCGGAGTGCCTAAATTTGTCTTCGAGTTTTCCTGATTTGTAGCACAGGAAGTTTGCCATATGTCCTCTTCATTTAGCAATTTCTGAAGAAATTTCCAGATGGCGCCGCGGAGAGGCGTAAAGTAGGACTTACTAGCAGAGCTGCAAGGTATTCGCTTGCTACGTCGAAAGATGCTACTTTTACGAAGCCTAATACTAGTCACTGCCATCCAGTGTGCGTGTGGCTTTGTGTATGTGTGTCTGTATACGTGTTTGTATATATATATATATGTGTGTGTATGTTTGTATGCCTATATACGTCGCCTCACGATTATTTAAAAAAAATGATTTCAATTGAACACCTAATATCTTTTACGAGTATTTTAAGGTGACATACGAGTATGAACCCTTTTTTTATAATTCGCGTGCGCTCCGTTTATTTAAGTACCGACGAACGTTGATTTGAAATGTTTGCGAGTTATAATGAGACTAGGAAATTAAGATATCGGTAGGGCATTCCGTAAGGAACGAATCATGATATTTTAAAGTACATTCAAAAGTGGGCTTGAGCATCCATATCGAGACGGGTGTTACGGTTGAAAATCTGAAGGGGCGGAATGCTACAGGCAATTTCTATGAAGCACTGATGGTACAAATAGCGATGAAATAGAGTGAGATGCAAAATATTACGTGAATTTACCTGTATACAGTAAAAAAAATTTACTAATATTTTCTATTACTTTAAAATTTTCTAAATGGACTATGCGTGAACCTACACAATTTTAAATATTTTGATGACAGAAATGGAAAAGCAAGAAACACAAAAGCACAAAGAAATATCATAGAAAAATCAAATTGTATATGTATGTACAAAATGCATGAAATAGCTTTACTACTTGCCTTATGCCAGGTATGTCCGCTTAAATTTAACTAATATTAAATTATAGAATAAACTATAAATTCCTTATTACACATGATTTTTGTGTAACCTTGTTTACTGTTTGTGAATATATCGTTTTTTATCGAATTATTTGTGCACTAACCTATATGGTATATCTATCGTATTTATCTAAATTGTCTGATTTTTATTTACAAAGTGGTCAGATAATTTTCATGAACACATGGAAGTAGCGCTGAGTTGTATAGGTATACAAATCTAATATACAATTATTTATAAGGTAAGGTTACCATCAAATGCGACAAACTACTAGTTCAGCAATTTTGGTTTAGTTTCTTGCTGTTACAGGTGGTTTGCAAGCTTCTCGGAATTTGCCTTGTATAGAGCGTGTGAACCTTTGAATGCATGGGTCAGATTTCTCAGAATTGGGCAGAACCACACACTTGAAACTTGGAGTGCATGTGGCGGAAATGGGAGCATTGCACTCAGCTAGTGTAATGCGAGTTCTAATATTTTTTGTGTTAACTCCTCCGTCCTTAAAATCGAGTGTCCTCACTCGATACCATATAGAACATTGGTATTGGCTTTTGCTGTGATGGTTCACCTTCCACTTGACTTTCAAGCTGCGCTTCGGTCTTCTTTGGGGTTTCGGTGTGAATTGTAA
Source organism: Volucella zonaria (assembly GCA_963966105.1). NCBI lineage: Eukaryota > Metazoa > Arthropoda > Insecta > Diptera > Syrphidae > Volucella > Volucella zonaria. Next base: position 954,703 of record OZ014536.1, on the reverse strand, counting down.
CTTTCCCGTTTCGGTCAACAACTTGTCTGATGGTAATGACTATAATAGTTAATATTACGAGAGATGTCATACTGTAGTTGGTGATAACATGAGTCTGCCCTTCTTCCTCTACTTCTGTTATGTGTGCTGTGTTGTTTATATGCAGTTCCTTTAACATCTCCAGTGTTAGGAGTTCTTTATAAGTTTTAATTGAAGAACTCCATGTAGAGCCGCCGGCAAAGGTTTGGAGGATGGGATTTCTCTTGAGTTATATTCTTGGCCACTTATGTCAATTGATGTGTTATAGAACTGCAGAATAAAGGTTCCGCTTAAATTGACCTTATTGCTCTCACCTAAGATTGATCCGTTGAATTGATTAAGGAACAGAGTTCCTGGGTGAAGTTCCTCTATGCTTGGTACATGATAGTTGGTGATTTCATCACAACTTGATGGTTTACCTTTAACTAAATTTGGAATACAATTATCGAAACTTAAGTTAACAATTTCATTTTTGTTGCAGACAGTTAATTCATTATATGATTTACAATCATTTTTAATTCCGTATATTATATTTTAACAATTCAGTATCTTTTCATACTGTAACTTCAATACATGTTTATTATATTTTATTGGTTTAATTAACAATTTTAAGCATATAACATTTCCTGTAGTAGGAATACTAATAATATAAAGTATAGTTGATTTATTAGATGCTATTTAAATGTCGGCAAATTCAAGTGCCTCTTCAATATTAATAAAAGGTATATTGCTTTCTTCAAATTTTTCCTTTACAATTTTTATTTCAGAATTAGAAAGGATAAAAGAGTTAACAATCTTACTCTTTGCCCAAAGTAAAGCGTATTCTGTATTAGTGATTTCTTCTTTTAAAATATCTAATTTGTACTTAATTTCTAGTGTAAATTCATTCATTCATGGGAGACTTGGGGAGAACGAGAGAGAGCGTCAGCGACTACGTTACTCTTTCCTGGTTTGTATTGCAACTCATAATTGTATTCGTCCAAAATCGCTTTCCAGCGCTTCATTTTGGAGTTATTATTCTTGTTGCTTAGAGCGTACGTTAGCGGCTGATGGTCTGTAAAAATTTTTACATGGGAGGTACCGTAAAGGTAGTTTCGAAAAGAGTTGAGTGCCCAAATAATCTCAAGCATTTCCTTCTCGGTGATGGCGTAGTTTTCTTCAGTTTTGCTCAACGATCGAGAAATGAACATGATAGGTCTATCGTTTTGCGATAGAACGGCAACGATGGCGGTATTGGATGCGTCAGAGGTTAATTCAAAACTTTTCTTGTAATCTGGGTACGCAAGAAATACGAGTAAATCCTTAGAAGTCAGAGAGTTTTTTATTTTTTGGAAGGCTGCAAGAGAGTCTGCTTTGAGGTATATAGGGATTTTGTTTGATTGGGTCTTAGATATTCGTCCTTCCTCACCTCTTAGTAAAGAAGTCAAAGGTTTAGCCAATTTTGCGTAGTCTTTGACAAATCGGCGATAATAACCAGCTAAGCCTAAGAACGATCTAAGTTGTTTGAGATTTTTGGGAATAGGGAAATTAACGATAGCTTCAACTTTTGCTGGGTTTGTTGTTATCCCTTTGGATGATACAATAAAGCCTAAAAATTCAACTTCTTCTTTAAAGAAATTGCATTTATTTAATTGCACCTTCATGTTAGCTTCATTCAAGGTTTTAAATATCTTTTCGACATGACTGACGTGGTCGCTTTCGTCTTTACTGAAAATAATAATATCATCAATATAGACGTAGCAAATTTTTCCTATATACTCTCGTAGTATGTCGTCTAGCGCACGTTGGAAAATGGAGGGTGCATTTTTCAAACCGAATGGGAGTCGAGTAAATTCGTATTTCCCATTGTTTATTGAAAATGCAGTTTTTTCCATATCGGATTTCCTTAGTGGAATCTGATGGAAACCGCTTTTGAGATCTAAAACCGTAAAGTATTTGCTTTGTTCAAGTTGTGATAGGACCTCGTTAATTTCGGGTATAGGATATTTGTCTGAGATGGTAACAGTATTTAATTTCCTATAATCGATTACCAATCTATATTGTTTATTTCCATTTGAGTCGGCTTTCTTCGGGACGATCCATACAGGGGAGTTGTATGGGGAACGGGGTGGTCGAATAATATTATCATCAATGTGGCTTTTTATTTGTTTTTATATTTCTTCTTTTAGTGCGGCAGGATAGGGATAGTACTTAGAGTACACCGGAGAGTCAGTGTTTGTGCGAATTTCACCAACGACTTTTGTTGTGTAGGTAAGTTTTTCGTTTGGTTCGGAGAATAAAGCAGGGAATTTTCTAACTAAAATTTTAATGGTTTCTTTCTGTGAGTCTGACATGTGATCAAGTTTAATATTTATTGAATTAACTAAAGGTGACTTTAGTTGTTTAATTTTAATTCTTGTTTTGTCACGAATAGTCATAAAACTTTGTTTTGTGTGAATGACAGCATTGAATTCTTTCAGACTGTCATTGCCTAGAATGCCATGGAATGTTTTTAATGTTGGAAGAAGGAAGAATTTCAATTCTTTGTCCGTTTGGCCAAAAAGGTTTAGGAATGTGTGGTGGGTTACCTGAATGTCGCCAGCAATGGATTTAGCTAGGACAAATTGGTCATTTGGGATAGGATTTTTTATTAAACTGCATTGAATATAATTCTACTTGATCCGGTATCAATGAGAAAGTTTAGAATTTGGCCGCTCTTCGTTCTACATTGAAAGTAGGGCAACGAAGAGGAATTCATTCTAAAAAATGTATGTCACTGTATTCTGGAGCTTCATATTCGGGTTGATTCTGATTTTCATTCTGGTTTAAGATATAATTTCTCAAATCATGGTCGTGCTGTACTTCTTCCATATTTGTTACTTGGTTGAACGCGTAAATGTCATTCGGGGAAACGTAGCCAGTAGCTTGCAGTACAAAATCAGGAGTATGTAGATTGTTCAGGTGATTATTTTCAGGATTGGGTGGACTTTCAAGATCTATGTGAAAGTTCCCTTGGATTTTTGGTGGGAGTTGATTTTGGAATGAGGCGTTTTGGGCTGGAGGTCTTTTCCCGGAGTGTTTAAACATTTGAGGACGATTTTGGTAATTTACTGCTGCGGATCTGATGGTGGACGTTTCCATGGGCTCTGGTTTTGGTTGTGTTTTGGGAGCAGTCGGTCTGGAAGGGGGTTGGTAAAGATTGTTGTGCGGATAGCCTGAGTGAGGTTGTTGTTGCGCATTAAAGTTAGCCTGGTGATAACTATGCAGGGGGTAATACTTTTGCGGGTGAGTTTGTGGTATATAAACATTGTGTCGCGGATAAACTTGTGGGAGATAAGCTATCTGGGGGCAGAAAGGTTCTTTATTCATTTGTATATTTCTATTGTGTTGTGGTGAGGGTGGAGGCATTTGATTGAGCTTCTGGGTAAGGGAGTTCTTATTATTCGCGTAGTTCGACCTGAATCGTTGATTCTCCAACTTTAGACATAAATTTAGAGCTTGCCTAAAAGTTTTGGTAGATCGCCATTTAAGCCTCGGATAAATGTGTCGAGTGCTTTATCTCTGTAAGTGCTAGTTAATACACTTAGCGATTCATTTCCCACATCCATACACTGTATTTTATTTAAAATAAGTGACAGATGCGAATAAACTTTTTGGTAGAAATCTTGCACTTAGGCATTGCCTTGAATAAAGGACGTCATTTGGTATTCTAGCGTACCAAGGTCCCTCTGGTCTGCGTAATGCAGCGTTAGGCATTTGGAAATGGCTTTCCAATTCAGAGGCGTATTGTACGACTCTAGTACCGCGTCCGCATTTCCTATTATTTTGTTTCTAATTACGTTCAAGATACCGTAGTATCTTGGTGTTCCATCGAGCGGTTCGTACAACTGTAGAATTCGTTCCACGCTCTTCTTCCAGGAACTGAATTCTCCTGCTTTTCCAGCAAAGTCGCGAAGGCATCTTACGACGTCTGGAATTTTGTCTAAGTCTGCAAGATTATTTCGATATTCAGGGCTTATGCCTGGATCTAGAGTAATAGAAATATCGGCATTGGGATTCACAATAGAATTGACGATGTTCGTAACCATATCAATTAATTGAGCAGAAGGAATTACTGGCCGTGATTGAGGCTGTGGCTGCTGAGGATTTCCTACTTGAGTAAGATTTTCAGGGGGGTTCTCTACTTGTGGGACATTAAGGACAGCTGGGCGTATGAGGTTATTAGGGTTGGACATTTTTGTAATTCAATTTATTAAGTGTTAGTTGACTTAAATATTAATTTATTAGATCGAAATTTGTTTACTTTCTAGTTTGTATTTTAACTTATAATTTATTAATTTTAATACAGTTATTTATTACTTTTTGTGATAACAACTATGTTGTTCTTCTTTCTCTTCGCTACTTTCTAGTTTGTGTTTCACTTATACTTTATTAATTTTAACACTATTAATTGTTGAACTCTTTGCAATAACAACTATGTTGTTCTTTTTTTCTCTTTAATAAAAAAAAATTTACTACAAAATACTTTTTCACTTTTAGATATAACTAGTTTATTTATTTGTAAAATTTTGGTTATTCATATAATTAATTTTATATTATCTGTAAGCTTAGCTTTTTGCAATAACAACTATGTTGTTTTTCTTTCTCTTTTTTTTTAAAAAATTACTAATTTTTCCTTATTCATATAATTAATTTTTATATTATTCGTAAGCTTACATACATTATTAGGATTCTCTGAATCATACTCTGAAGCGGCTGGAAGCGGTCGCTGTCTCCTTTTCGTCTGCTGGTCACAGTTACTCTGGGGCCTCGTTTCTACAGAGGAGTTCTTTAGATGGAATGTTATTGGCACTTGCTATTTCTCACTTCACACACGGTTGCAGGTATTTTTAAAGTTCTGCAGTATTTACTCGGTTTCAAACGAGTTGTATACACAATTTTTTTGTGATTAATTTTCACAATTATTCTCTGCATTATTATATACAATTATGTATATTTATCTTAACTATCCGTCTCTTTATTTACAATATAGACAGATTATACGGATTGTAATATTTCATAAGAGTTTCGCTTTTCACTCATTGACTTTTTTGATAAAAAAGCCGTATGTTCATTGAGCTTTTAAAATTAATATACTGAGTATTATACAATACATATTTTTATCATAAGTTTAATTAGCAAATAAGTTATCTTACACATCTATACGTTGTTATATACACAAATGTGTTTCTTAAATTAATTTGACTCACGCCTTTCGGGTTTGCTTTAGGCTTGGAACACGTTTGGGTTTTTGATGTTTTGGATATTCGAGTACTTCTTTCTAGTTGGTGATAGTGGGCTCTAATGTTCTATGCGATACAGAAATGGAAAAGCAAGAAACACAAAAGCACAAAGAAATATCATAGAAAAATCAAATTGTATATGTATGTACAAAATGCATGAAATAGCTTTACTACTTGCCTTATGCCAGGTATGTCCGCTTAAATTTAACTAATATTAAATTATAGAATAAACTATAAATTCCTTATTACACATGATTTTTGTGTAACCTTGTTTACTGTTTGTGAATATATCGTTTTTTATCGAATTATTTGTGCACTAACCTATATGGTATATCTATCGTATTTATCTAAATTGTCTGATTTTTATTTACAAAGTGGTCAGATAATTTTCATGAACACATGGAAGTAGCGCTGAGTTGTATAGGTATACAAATCTAATATACAATTATTTATAAGGTAAGGTTACCATCAAATGCGACAAACTACTAGTTCAGCAATTTTGGTTTAGTTTCTTGCTGTTACAGGTGGTTTGCAAGCTTCTCGGAATTTGCCTTGTATAGAGCGTGTGAACCTTTGAATGCATGGGTCAGATTTCTCAGAATTGGGCAGAACCACACACTTGAAACTTGAAGTGCATGTGGCGGAAATGGGAGCATTGCACTCAGCTAGTGTAATGCGAGTTCTAATATTTTTTGTGTTAACTCCTCCGTCCTTAAAATCGAGTGTCCTCACTCGATACCATATAGAGCATTGGTATAGGCTTTTGCTGTGATGGTTCACCTTCCACTTGACTTTCAAGCTGCGCTTCGGTCTTCTTTGGGGTTTCGGTGTGAATTGTAACTTTCCCGTTTCGGTCAATAACTTGTCTGATGGTAATGACTATAATAGCTAATATTACGAGAAATGTCATACTGTAGTTTGTGATAACATGAGTCTGCCCTTCTTCCTCTACTTCTGTTATGCGTGCTGTGTTGTTTATATGCAGTTCCTTTAACATCTCCTGTGTTAGGAGTTCTTTATAAGTTTTAATTGAAGAACTCACATGTAGAGCCGCCGGCAAAGGTTTGGGGGATGGTATTTCCCTTTAGTTATATTCTTGTCCATTTATGTAAATTGATGTGTTATGGAACTGCAGAATAAAGGTTCCGCTTAAATTGACCTTATTGCTCTCAACTAAGATTGATCCGTTGAATTGATTAAGGAACAGAGTTCCTGGGTGAAGTTCCTCTATGCTTGGTACATGATAGTTGGTGATTTCGTCACAACTTGATGGTTTACCTTTAACTAAATTTGGAATACAATTATCGAAACTTAAGTTAACAATTTCATTTTTGTTGCAGACAGTTAATTCATTATATGATTTACAATCCTTTTTAATTCCGTATATTATATTTTCACAATTCAGTATCTTTTCATACTGTAACTTCAATACATGTTTATTATATTTTATTGGTTTAATTAACAATTTTAAGCATATAACATTTCCTGTAGTAGGAATACTAATAATATAAAGTATAGTTGATTTATTAGATGCTATTTTAATGTCGGCAAATTCAAGTGCCTCTTCAACATTAATAAAAGGTATATTGCTTTCTTCAAATTTTTCCTTTACAATTTTTATTTTAGAATTAGAAAGGATAAAAGAGTTAACAATCCTACTCTTTGCCCAAAGTAAAGCGTATTCTATATTAGTGATTTCTTCTTTTAAAATATCTAATTTGTACTTAATTTCTAGTGTAAATTCATTTTTCAAGTTGTTACTTAATTTTAAAAGTCGCAAAGCATTATTTGTTACATTTGTTAACTTATTAATTTTTTCAGTAAAAGCTTTATTTATGATTACTTGTTTGTTGTTATTGGTTAGTAAATGATGGGATTCGGATTTTAGGATTAGAAGGTCGTCGTGGTCTGGACTGCCAGCGAGCCATTTCCACGCGCTTCCAAGAAAATTTAGGGATCTGGGGTTTCTAATTTTGGGTTTAAGGATGCTTAGCTGGTTTTTAATTTGGGTAATTTGATGGGACACTGTATGAAAACTGGGATCGGTTTCCTTGATTTCATTCTCGGTTTTGTAGTTGGATTTCCTCAATGAGTTCCTCGTAGGCCTTTAGATCTATTACGTGTATGATTTTGAATGTACCCGTTTGAAGCTTGGCTGTTCCCATGTTTGTTGACACGATCTTAGCATTTGTGTAATCCAAAATTTGGACTTCAGCCAAACTTTGAGTAAAGAGAAACCTAAAAAGGGATTAATTCCTGATATTATTTTTGTGAATTATTTTGCCAGATTCAGTTAAAATAGTAGTGGATCTGTCTTCTTTGACAGTTTCTTTTTTAAATCTTGGGGACAATTTGGTACCTAACCTTTTATTCACTTTAACGTATATTACTTCGCCTGCGGTGTATTTTTTTATCTCCTGTCTTGATTTATTGTGGTGTTCTATATCTTTGGACTGTTTTAATCTTAGCTTTTGAATATTCTCCTGCCTTGCCTGCTCATATTGATTCAATACATCTGTTGACAGACATGGGTATATACTTGTAAAAAGAGATATTTCCTGGTAATATATTGAATAAACGATGGTTTCTGAAACGAAACTGATTAATTGTACTGTTTAATATATCATAAATAGCTGTTGTTTTTTTTTCGCTTTTCTGTTTAAAAACATGTTCAAAAGTGAGTAAATTTAAAGAAAACTTGGTATTTCGTAGGCGTTTTTTCCCAGCACTTCACGATAATGTTTTTTGATAACACGCGCTAGGTCTTATATGGCTAATGTTTGCAATTTGACATTACCGTCTTGCCAGATAATTGATTCGGATCGATGTCCACTGAAAGGAAATTCTCCTAAGTACTCCTTCTTAAAGATTTTAAGAAGGCCATGCCGTCGAGCAAAGTATGCAGGTCCAAAGCCTTCGTTCCAACTTTATTTACAAAATTCAATTCGTCATAAGGTAAAGAGACTGATTCTGGTCCCATATTACTTTTAGGGCTGTTATCCTAAATTTGGCCGGGCGTTTTGATGGATGATGCAGAAAAATGTCGCCAATATTGTTTCTTCTATAAACTTAAGCCAATGTAATAAATGGAGAATATTTTATGGTTAAAAAGAGATTCAGTGCTGGAAAAACTGTGTCGACTTAAGATGGTATTGTCCACCGATTTTACGTTTGTCCTTCCCAAATACGATGATAATATTTCTTTAGCGCTTTCTGACATATTTCGTATTTTATTGCAATGCGTTTTGAAATATATTGCATTGTGCTCAAAATTTGATGCTTGAGATGTTTGAAACACGCACACCCATATCCTCCTCACATAACTGTCTAGTGGAGCTTTCGGCTCAAATTTTATGTGACATTGGTAACCGCAATTCTTACATTTTTGCCCAATGTCCATTTTTTTATTGCCAAAATCATAGGATTTTTGTAATTGAATTTTTGTTATGAAACGATGTGGAGTGAATTTATGTGGCAACGACCTTTAACCTCTATCAACATTCTAACAATCAGGTTTTTTTTCTATAACCGGTATATATTGCACAAAGTTTTTTGGAATATAGAACTGTGCCTCTTAGAATGTTTAAATTTAATGTTATTTATTAAAAAAAAATATTTTTTCCCCTTGATAGGCATTACAATTACAACTAAAAAACAATATTTTCTTACACTGCCTTAAATACTAATCCACTTACTCCAAACGTTCATCCAGCGACGAAGTGTCCCCACAGGTGTCTTCAGGTTACGTGATGGAATGTGCATGTGCATGTTTGCATAGGTTTCGCATGATCCGGATGCTCGTGTCGATGGTCGGATCTTGAAGGAAAGTGGAATTGGTCATTTGAGGAGAATGAGAACTTCTGATGTTGGAAGTTGAATTTTTTTTGTATATTAACTCCTCCACCCTTAATTTCGTGAGAAAAATGCTTCTATTGGCTTCATTTCTGTAGTGGAGTGAATGGTGTGGTGTGGTTCATTTCCGGTACTTTTTCGAAGAAATAAAAATTTTTCTTTTATTCCACATCAAAACCACTCAAAAACAATTCAAGGGAAATGTGTCAATTTACGAGCAACATATTGCCTATAATAGATAGAATAGTCGATCTGCGAAGACAGTCTTCAATTATACCAATTGGCAAAAATTTAGTACACGACATAGAGCACTTAAGCTCATGCGCAAGTTTCCTGCTCGCCTTTTCATTTATATCATCTCGAACTTCTCCATGGCGAACTTTGAGCGTGTGGCTAGTTTTTATTAAGTTAAAAAAAAAAAAAGCGCAAACAACAAAAAAAATAAACGTAAAAAAGTACGAATCTATATTGAGATATAGAAAAGGAAAAAAAACACAAAATAAAGGTGAAATCGTAATAATTTAGTTGGATCTAAATTTTAATCGTGAGTCTTCTAAACAGAATACTGCGGATGGCATTTGGAAGAAAGCATGAGTTACGTCTTGATCGCCATTACAAAACATGCGGGGCCAGATACAGTAACGTAATCTTTGCCAGGCCATCCGCATATTTTCTGTTTCTATGTTTAAACAAACATTTCCCAGTAACTTTATGCTACCTAAATAAAAACAAAAAAAAGTAAAAAGCAAGAAAGAAAAAAACCAAACTTCAGTGAATTTACGTACTCATACATGACATCAACAATTTGCCAAGGAACAACAATTCAATTAAAATACTAAAGATATTTAAGTGTTCAAAAAAAAAAATCCATATTAACCCTAAAGTTTGCAAATAGAAAAAAGATGTAAATAACAAAAAAAATAAATTACTTAAAGTAACATAAAAATTTTTTTATATATGTACCTAAGCAAATATTTTAACGAGGCAGAGGGATTTGTGCACAAACAACACTGCAGAAAGCAACATTAGAACCGTGAGTACAATTTTAACCCACTCTTTGGCTTTTGAGACTTTACTTTACTTTTAATAACTCTTTTGTCGACAATTAAAAAAGTGGAGTGTGTCTCATTTTGTCGACTTTGTTAAGGCTTGCTGATTTTAGAAGAATCAACATCGCTACTCTCCCATTCTCCTTGTGAAGACTATATTTTAAGCGTCTCCAAGCTGCAAGTTTTTTTTTTGAGTTCCTTCATCGATCTTCATCAAGTTGGCTCTACAGAGAAACTCTTTATTGTTGCGCTGGTCATCTAGTCCATCGAGAACAGATTCGACGACTGTTTTGTTGGATACATTGAGTATTTCAGCTGCTGCCTCAAAGTCCTCAACACCCGTTTTTCCTGCCAAACGCTTGCAGAACTTCTGCCCCTACGAGTATTTTGTTTAATTTCTGTTGTTAAAAGTAAAGGTTCGTCTTATTTGAGTTTGGGAATTGTTACAGGTTCCACATGTGTACGAAAAGGCTTAGTTCTGATACAACATATAACAGCGGTACTAAATTTTTGAGCCTACAGTATAACAGTATACAGTATAATAATGCTCTATATATTATTCTTCTGTGACTTATGAGGCTAAATTTAGAATCAAACGGTTTCGAGATAACTTAGAAAGTTATATATGTACATTTTTATATTTATATATGCATTCTTATATTTAATTATGTATATTTATCTAAACTATCTGTCTCTTTGTTGACAATACTTATAGAGAGATTATATGGATTGTCAGGTTTTATTAGTGTTTCTCTTACCGCTCATTGGCTTTGTTTGATACAAAAGCCGTATGTACATTGTTTGTTGAACTTTTAAAATTAGTATAGTGAGCATATACACATTTTCATCTTAAGTTTAATTAACAAATAACATGTCTTATACATTTATAAGCTATTACATGCAAATATATTTCTTAAAACTACTTGGTAACCAGCTTTTCTTCTTGAAACGTATTTACATTTTCTGTGTTTCATAGAACTAGGTGCTTCTTTGTCGTCTGTATTTTATGAATTATTTCAAATATTTACTAGGATTGAGATTGAACTCATTTATGTATTAAATATCATATACAAGTACTTATTTACATTCATTCAAGGATTTTATGTCAAAACTTTGATTGGTAAAGGCTAAATTTTAGGGCATTTTCGATTCAATTGCTTTGCAAAGAAACCATTTTTCTGGGATAAAGTTAAACCAAAATTTAATTCTTATGTCATATTCATGATTTATGTTGATGTATGTTTTTTTTTGTTGGCCAGCTTATGGCTTTGCCCTTCAAATATGTTTGCTCACACAACAAAAATGGAAAAGCAAGGTATTGTACACAAAAGCAGAAAGAAATATCATAAAAAATTCGAATTAAATTAAATACCAGAACTTAAGAAATATGAAATTCTAAAACTTTTATATTCTCTTCAATATCTACGATTTTTATGTAGGATTTTTCCACCTACGAGCAATAGAAGTTATAGCAAACCAAGATTTTATTCAGGCAAATGGGTGGGCTTAGCGTTTATATTTGTACACTAACCTATATATATATCTTATTTATCTAAATTATCTGATTTTTATTTACAATGTGGTCAGATAAATTTCATGAACACATGGATGGACTCTGAGTTGTATATGCATACTTATTTACATTTTTCAATAAGAATCCATTCTTAGACATTTCGCAGCATTTTTGGCGAAAACTAGAATAACTCACACGATTTCGGTCAGTATTTGAAGCATCACAATAACCACAAGGGCTGGACGTGGCTTTTGAATACAAGTATGTTCACCACTTCTACTGCTAACTATTGTTAAGATCTTAAGAAAGCACTAGTTGCAAGATCTAATATTATTAAATTCTTATCTTGTAAAAAGTGTAGCGTACAAATTAATAAACTGTACAATATTACTAAATCAATTATTTTAAGTTAAATAGATTACGGCATATCCATATACAGCAAAGTTGGAAAATCAGCTATCCAAATATGTAAAGCAAAGTGCAGGGTCGATGCTTTCCGCACAGGGCCAATACAAAATATTTTGTTCGAGGCGGGTCTACCGACTTTCGAAAAGCGAAGGAAATCAGTTACCACAATACCATTATTGAAAGTCGCTTTTTCACAGAACTCTATAATCGACGAAGAAGTAAACCTTACGCTGGAACGTACACAAGAAAAGAAGTTCCCATCAGCCATTTTTAACATCATTAAGTCCAACTTAATCAATCCATGAACCCTACACCCAGCATGGCTTATACACCCAGACTCTTTTATAATGGATCTAACATAGACCTAACTAGAGAAAATCTCTGATCTTTTTCGGTGGAGCATTTACGTCAGCAGATTCTGAGATGAAGAAAGTGGATTGAGTATAGTAGCCTTAGGTGCTTAGACAGACATCGTCCACAAGCGCTTCTCACAACAGAGACGGATATTCACGGCAAAAACTTCCTTCCTGCACGAACAACCTACGTACTACACGACTGTATATTCTTTTAAATCGTAGTCCTTTTCTTGCAAAGATCGCAACGCCTCCTCCATCTGTGGAGTTCGTGCGATTTCTTCGCACTATTTTATATCTTCTGTGCCACATTTCGTTTCTTTTGGTAAGCTTCAGCTACGCTACCGAGAAGCACATCCGGTGCTTGGTCTTTAATCAACTTAAATATTGCAGCTTTTCGTTCGAAACTAAACAGTGCATTAGCATTGACGGCAGCAGCCGTCATATTTTAGGTTAAAGCTGAGCCTTCTGACACTGACTAGAGAGCAAGATAGCCAGCATCTCACTTGCAGTTTCCGGTGCTCTACGTGCTGGAGCATGAGAAACAACCTTCTTGACTTCTACGAATTTTAGCTCTCCGCATCCTTGCTCCTCAAGCACCGTAAAGAGCTCTTACGGATCCGTAGATGGTGGTTTTACTGTAGTAGCTTTTGCTATGGATGGTTTTCTCGTCGCTGCTGTTTAGTCATTATTTTTTTTGGTTTGCTTTACTTGTTGTTGCTGTTGTGGATGTTTTTGAGTTTGAGTTGGGGGTGTTGCTATTGTTGCTGTTTAGAGGTCTATACCTCTTGCTGTTTCCTCTCCAGTCTCGCCAATTGCTCAGGATTAGTGTATATAAATTATAGTATTTAACAACCCCATCTCTATGGTGGCATCTCATCAAGAGACCTATCGATGTCAATACATCTGTGTACAGATAAGGGTACATACTTGTAAAAAGAGATATTTCCTGGTAATATATTGAATAAACGATGGTTTCTGAAGCGAAACTGATTAATTGTACTGTTTAATATATCATAAATAGCTGTTGTTTTTTTTTCGCTATTCTGTTTAAAAACATGTTCAAAAGTGAGTAAATTTAAAGAAAACTTGGTATTTCGTAGGCGTTTTTTCCCAGCACTTCATGATAATGTTTTTCCATAACACCCCGTATTTCTAATATGGCCAATGTTTGTAATTTAACATTACAGACTTGCCAGATAATTGATTCGGATCAAATGGGAATTCTCCTAATTACTCCTTAAGGATTTTTACAGCAACAAGTCCATGCCGTCGAGCATAGTATACAAGCCCTCGTCCCAACTTTATTTACAAAATTCATTTCGGCATAAGGTAAACAGACTGAGTCTGGTCCAATATTACTTTCGGAGCTGCGTTCATCCAAAATTTGGTCGGGAGTTTTGATATGTGATGCAGAAAAACTGCCGCCCATATTGTTTCTTCTATAAACCTCAGCCAACGTAATAAATGGAGAGTTTATCGGGTTAACAGGGAGTCCAGTTCTGAAAAAGTGTAGAACTATGCCAACTTAAGATGGTACTGTTCATCGCTTTTCGTTCGGCATCGAATAGGATAGTAATGTTTCGTTAGCGCTTTCTGGCATATTTCGTCTGTTATTAGAATGCGTATCAAAACATGTTGCACTGTCCGCAATATTTGATACTTGAGGTGTTTGAAACGCAACCATCCATATCCTCCTCACATAAGAGTCTAATCGCTAACAGCAATCTTTACATTTTATTCCATTGACCGTTTTCTTAATGTAAAAGTCACAGGAGAAGAGTAATTGAATCTTTTTTATAAAACGATGCGGAGTATCTGCATATGCAATGGCCTTGAATCTGTATCAACATCCTTAGAATGATGTTTTTTTTCATATAACCGGTATATACGAGAGGCGTTCAATATATTCTCGGTATCGATATAAAGGAAAATGCAAATTCAATTTAAATTGTTTTTATTTTTCAATATAGTCTTCCCTAACATCAATGCATTTGTTACATCTTGAGATAAGCTTTTTTAAACCCTCAAAAAAATAAATTTCCTCCTCCTTCATTTATTGACGACTTGAGTTCTTCATCATCCGAAAATCTTTTTCCACGAAGACATTTTTTCAAATCCGGAAACAGGAAATAATCACTAGGGGCAAGGTCTGGAGTATAGGGTGGGTGTTGGATTTCTTCGAAACCACAATCTCGCGCAGCAGCCTTGGAAACTCGCGCCGTGTGAACAGGAGCGTTGTCATGAAGAAGCGACACACCCGCTGCTTCTTTTTAATTTCCTCCCGCAAATTATGCAAAGTGGAAGCGTAGGATGTGGCGTTGATGGTTTCACCTTTTGTTTTGTACTCAATGAGCAAGATTCCCTTTGAGTCCCAAAAAACTGTGGCCATGAGCTTTCGGGCAGACGGAGTGACTTTGAACTTCTTCGGGGGGTCTGTTCCTTTTTTATGCCACTGCATGGACTCTTGTTTGCTTTCGGGGTCATAGTTGTGGACCCATGTTTCGTCCCCAGTAACAATTCGATCCATAACACCGTCCGCGTTCTCACTACACATCTCCAAAAGCTCTCTACAGCATGCGATTCTCACTTTTTTCTGAGGCGCTGTGAGCATTCGTGGCACCCACCTTGCACTGACCTTTGAAAGGTTAAGATGGTCATGAAGAATGGTGTGAATGGTACCAATTGAAAGCTTGGTGATCTCTGCCATCATTTTCACTTTTATTCGGGCATCCTCAAGAACAAGTTTTTCGACTTCTTTGATGCTTTCTCCCGTACAAGCAGTAGCCGGGGCGCCGGAGCGGAGGTCGTCTTCAATGCTCTCTCTGCCTCTCTTGAACTCACTTGACCACTTTTGCACAGTTGATAATGAAGGTGCGGAACCCTGGTAAACAGCCACCATCTTTTCATGAATAGTTTTCTGACTTTTTCCTTGCTTAGTGAGAAATTTAATTACAGCGCGATGCTCAATTTTCACCATCATCGTCTCAGTTGCCATTATGATTCTGTTTAACTAGAGATAAAACGCGAATTAATAATCACATTTATATGAAATTTTACATGAGTGCACTAAAATAATAGTATTATTTGATAAATAAGTCAATTTATATATACAACCACATCTTCACCCCGATACCGAGAATAGTTTGAACGCCCCTCGTATATACATAGTTGTGTGCAATATAAAACTGTGCACCTAAGCCACCTTTGGAACTGTATTTCTAGCAAAGTAGTGTCGTTCAAAAGTTGATGATGCGTTGACAATGTGTAGAACTCGGAGCAGTTAATTTGTCCAAGTGTGACAACAGAAGCCGACCGAAGTTTAGAAAACCTCTGTTCTTGTTCCTTGGAGGACTTACTTCAGCAGGTTCCGAGATGAATATGGTGGATTGAATAGCTGTATATGCATAGACAGACACCATGTACAACTGCTTTCCACCACGAAGTGCCGGCGGTATCGTTCAAATTTGACATACTCGCGTAATCTTTTCCTGTATTTCACGTAAAAGCTGAGCCAGCTGACCCTGAATCGAGAGCAAGATAGGCAGCATGATGTCAGTTACAGGTTTCTGTGCTCCAAGGCCTGAGATGCAACCTTCGTGAAATCTACGAATTTGAGCTTATCGCACCCTTCCTCCTCAAGCAGCGTAAGGAGCTCTTACGGATCCGTAGACGGTAGTTTTGCTGTAGAAGCTTTTGTTATTGATGGTTTTCTTGTAGCTGCTGTTTAGTAATTTTTTTTTGTGTGCTTTACTTGTTGCTGCTGTTGTGGATGTTTTTGAGTTTGAGTTGGAGGTGTTGCTGTTGTTGCTGTTTTGAGCTCTATAGCTCTTGCTGTTCCCTCTCCCCTTTCGCCATTTGCTCAGGCTTAGTGTATATTAGCAAAGAATATATAATTACCAAGAAGACACATCTCATACAAAATTTTGTATGGGAAAAGGTTAAAACCAGAAGCGAAGATGTCGCCCATGGGACAAATTTTTCCCTCAGGATGTTGAAAATAAGAAATTAAAAAAATGAGCTAAATTTAAACGTTCATGTCGATAATGATGATCCTGAGAATTTTTTTTTGTTTAGAAGAATTACCTCAGAGAAGGAATTCTTCGTGCAGCAATTTATCTACTGTTTGTTCAAAATGCGAAAAATTAATTAAAACTACTGCCTTTCTGTACATGGCATAAAAAATATTGCTTTAGAAAAGCAAAATAGAAATGTAAAAAAAAACTTAAAGATGCTTTAAAAGATATAAAATCGTGCGAAAAAAGAACGATTAAATATGTTACTAAATTAAGTACCATTAAAACTTATATAAGCTCTTTAAATATGAGCGAAGAGATAAAAATATTTCGCAAATTGCTCATAAGTAAGCGGCCCAAAGAACATAGCGAAGAAGTTAAGTGGCTTGCATAAAATATTTTCTATGTTTCGCAATGCACCTATACATTCTTACGAAATTTATTTTTTTTTTTTTTTATAATTTGCGCTCGCCAAAGGGGTTATGAATGAATAGAAGGAGGAGAAAGGAAAGTTTTGTTTGTGATGTAGTGGTTTGAAACTCAGGTTTTTGGTTTCGATATTGACTCTCCAGGGTGGGAGTCCGAATAGGACGGAGAGATTTTCTTCACTCGGAATGGATTCAGGTTAGGAATTTTAACGATTGTTTTTGTGCTTGAAAACCCTACAACAGCCAAATCTACATGTCAGTGTTATGCCTTCACACGCAGATTTTTCTGACTGAGTTCCAATTACACAAATAAAAGCTTGTCGTGGATAGGATTCGAACCTTGACCCTCCGCGTGAGAAGCGATTGCTCGTACCACTACACCACGGCCACCCCATCATTAAATTTAATCTTAGCATACCCCATGTTTCAACTTCACATCGATGGGCCCCATAAAATTTCTTCAACCTGGGTTTATCAATAGTGCTGTTGAGGAATTAAAATTAAATATTAAGTTAATAGATGGGAGGGACAAAGGCAATATTGTGCTACTCTTTGATGAAATCACAATAAAAAAAGAACTTAGGGACAACTCAAAATTAGATTTAATAGCAAGATTTTGGCTTTAGGCGAAATTGGAAAGTTGGTAAGCAAGTTTGTATTTTTATGGTCAGGAGTTTATTTTCTTATCGGAAGCTTATTTTTAATTAACATACTTTGTAACCGAAAATGGCTTATCAGGTGAGCATTTGAAAGTAAACTTATTAAAAAAAAAATACAAATTCTTTCCGAATTAGAAATTACAGTAAGGGCAGATGTATGTGACCAAGGATCTTCTAATAGAAAAGCTTATAGCTTGTTCGGAATTTCGCATTCGGAACTATACTATATGTTCATTAATACCATTAAAATTGTCTGTTTATATGACTTTCCACATTTGATAAAATCGTTGCGTAACTGTCTGTTGAAGTCTGATCTTAATACTCCTGATTGGCTTAGGTAGTTTTGCATTATTTCATTAGCTACGTCGCGTTTAAAGTTGGCCCGAAAATAGACTGTGAAACATGTTCCGCTAGAATTAAGAAAAGTGATGAAATAATAAGCGCTCCATCTAAACTTTTCTTATTTCAAAAAAATTACAGCCGCAACTCAGATTTTGGGAACTTTAATGCTCCATCTGATCAATATTTCGAAATAAATAAGAAACATATTTTGATTTTCGATTTCATATTTTCAAGTAGTCCTGAGATAAACCATATCAGAGAAAAGATTGTTGAAAAATGGCCGCAAATGAATGGTTTACCAATGACTCGTGCTTGGACCACAAAATGAAATTAGTTGAATTTTTGGTTTTAGTTCTCTTAAGAAAAAAATTTTATTGGAAAATGGATGCAATAAAATCGAGAAGCAAGAGAAAAACTAAGATCGTAGTTAACTATATAGTTAGTAAACAATCAATTTTACGAAAAAATTTTTTTTTCAAAATTTTATTTTTCAAAAACCGTTCATTATAAAAACTTGACATTAAAATAAGATTGAAGAATGAAATGTTAGCTTTAAAAAATGGTAGAGCACGTTATTCTATGTGCCTTAGTTAATTTTGTTTATATGTTTTTTCCATGTTAAGTCATTTTTGTACTAAATTGCCCCTCCCCCTAAACGGGGGGGAGATAGACCCTCTTCTAAACAATTTTTTCTTCTCTTATGTTAACTCTGCCTAGGCTTTCGTCGCATCATATGAGGAATTTATTGGCAAAAAATTTGAGCAAAGTGAATTTTGCATAGAAATATCTTATATGTATGTTATATTGTTTAAACAATGTAAATAGCTAAGTCCTCGCTCCAAAATGTTTCTTATTTTAGAAAAAAAAAGAAAACAAGACAAACCTTCGTATTTATTAAAATAAAATTAAGCATCATTTGCTCAGGAAATATTTTCGTTCTTTTATTTTCCACTACGTCACCTGTTTTCATGAAGCAATCCAATAAAAAAGAAAATAAAATTTGCGGACTTCAAATTCAACGCACAAGAATGGAACATTTTATGTGTGCAAACGAAGTAGAATTATGCGATCATCAAAAAATAAGTGAGAATGCAAATTGGATATAGTCATGTAATATGTGCACTGCGTCAAGAAACAAGATTGTGTGAGAAAGAGTTTTTCTCTCAATGCTCTCAAATATTTTATATTTCTTTTATATTCTTTTATATTTCTATTATTTGGAAAAGAGCTTTTTGAAATAGCCTTCATTTTTTGAGGCAAATAATACTTCTTGGTAATTATATACTCTTTGATATTATTTAACAACCCCGACTTTATGGTGGACTCTTATCAAAAGCTCTATTAATGTCGATACATCTGTGTAGAGATAAAAGTACATACTTGTAAAAAGTCATTTCCTTGTAATATATTGAATATATGGTGGTTTATGAAACTAAACTGATTAATTGTGCTGTCCTAATATATGTTGTATTTCTTTGGCTATTATTTTTGAAAACGTGTTCAGAAATGAGTAAATTTTAAGAAAACTTCTTAATTCGTGGGCTTTTTTTGCCCAACACTTAATGATAATGTTTTTTGATAACACCCGGCATTATTTATATGGCTAATGTTTGTAATTTCACATTACCTACTTGCCAGATAATTGATTTGGATCAATGTCAGCTGTATAGGTCCAAATCCCTCGTGCCTACTTTATTTACAAAATTCCATTCGTCATAAGGTAAAGAGACTGATGCTGGTCCCATATTACTTTAAGGGCTGTTATCCAAAATTTGGTCGGGGGTTTTGATGGATGATGCAGAAAAATGTCGCCAATATTGTTTCTTCTATAAACTTAAGCCAATGTAATAAATTGAAATTTTTTTTATGGTTAAAATGAGATTCAGTGCTGGAAAAATTGCGTCAGCTTAAGATGGTATTGTCCAGCGATTTTACGTTTATCCTCCCCGAATATGATGACATATTTCGTATTTTGTTGGAATGCGTATTGAAATATGTTGCAATGTGCTCTATATTTGATGCTTGAGGTGTTTAAAACACGCTCATCCATATCCTCCTCGTATAACAGTCTAATGGAGCTTTTGACTCAAATTTTAGGTTACATTGGTAACGACAATCTTTACACTTTAGACCAATGTAAATTTTTTTGTTGCAAAAGTCAGAGGATTTTTGTAATTGAATTTTTTTTATGAAGCAATGAGGGGTGAATCCATGTGGCAATGACCTTGAACCTTTATCAACATTCAAACAGTCAGGTCATTTTCTATAACCGGTATATATTGTACATAATTGTTTGGAATCTAAAACTGTGCCTCTTAACATGTCAGTTACAGGTTCCGGTGCTCTAAGCCCTGTAGCCTGAGAAGCAACTTTTGGTTGTTGTTCCACATTTCCCTACTTGCCCATATTTGGGTGTAGGTAACATTGGGAGTAACGGCTGGTGTTTGTACATATATTCACGTTTAACTTAGACTTACTGGTGCCGAGCGAGGTTTACTCATTTTATGTATTGGTATTTAGGACAATCCCGATAGAATTCGGTGCGTCCCGTGTTTTTACATAAGGCACTAGAGAGTTGGCTTTCTTCTGACACTGCGTCCTTAGCCGAGCGCATTCCTTGGATTTCATGCATCGAGGCTGCATGTCGCAGTTCCACGCGGCATGACCAAGCCTTTGGTAGCGAACACATTGGAAAATGTTATCACTCCCTTTTACTCTTTCCCATAACACAATCTTGTAGCCTAGGATTTTGATGCTCCTTAGAATATCCAGTTTGCTGTTGCGAGTTATGTAACTAGGAGGAACGGTAGTTTCCGCTTCTACTTTTTGGCTCTGACTATGGTGAGAGGCTAGTCTGCTACGTATTTGAACTCATCGCCCTCGTTTTCTTTGCGCTTTATTTGCCCAGCAGCACTTCTGGATAATTTTTAATATAATAACCGGTATTTTTAATATAGCTAATTTTTTAATTTTACCATTACCGACTTGCCCGATAGTTTATTCGGATCGATGTCCGCTGTGTGGAAATTCTCCTGACAGTAGTTCATACAAATAGTGCCAAACGAGAACACATCCGATTCTTTGGATATCCATCTTGTAAGCTTGTATGTTGGCGGTAAACGTAGAGTCTCTGAACCTAGATAAGATGTCCAGCTTTTCGATATACCTACATAGTCCAATGTCATTGTATGCAAGCTCTCTGGTACTAAACAGGCTAAAGTCGGTAACAAGGAGCTTTCCATATTGGAAAAATTCATTTATAGATCAGATGTCCTTGTGAAAATTTCTTTAGCATGTAAATGTGTTACTTTTTTGAGAAGGAGGTTTCTGAGTTTTATTCAAAATCTTACGCAAAACGTTTGTATGAAAGTGTGTAAAGCGCTCTCTGTGCACATGGAGGTGGCAATAACTAGGTTTGTGCCAATAACACATACACCCAAAATTCTCATGGCGAGATTTTGTGAAATTCGAATACCTTTGTAATTTTTTCATCATCTAAGTACTCCTTCTTAAGGAGTTTCACTGCAACTGGACCATGCCATTGCGCATAGTATACAGCTCCAAAGTGTCCCGTTCCTACTTTATTTACAACATTCAATTCGCCATAAGGTATGTCTCAGAACTATGTAGAGAGCAAGTCTGGTCCCATATCACTTTCAGAGCTGCGTTCATTAAAAATTGGGTTGACTGCTGTGATGGACGATGCAGAAAAACTGTCGCTAATGTTGTTTCTTCTATGAACTTCAGCCAACGTTACAAATGGGCAGTTTGTCTGGTTATGTCAACTTAAGATGGTATTGTCCGTCGCTTTTCGTTCGGCATTCCCGAATAGGATAGTAATGTTTCGTTAGCGCTTTCTGGCATATTTCGTCTTTTATTGGAATGCGGATCGAAATATTTTGCACTGCTCTCAATATCTGATGCTCGAGGTGTTTGAAACGCATCCACATTAGAGTCTAATTGAGCTTTCCACTCACATTTTATGTGACATCGCTACCAGCAATCCTCACATTTTATTCCAACCTCCTTGTATTTAGTTGGGACGATTTCTTCGTATTATTTTATATCTTCTGTGTATCATTTTGTGTCTTTTGGT
Organism: Volucella zonaria; assembly: GCA_963966105.1. Taxonomy (NCBI): domain Eukaryota; kingdom Metazoa; phylum Arthropoda; class Insecta; order Diptera; family Syrphidae; genus Volucella; species Volucella zonaria. The sequence goes on along the minus strand of OZ014536.1, from coordinate 932,708 downwards.
AAGCTTTAGTTTTGCTAACCAAGAGCACATCTGGGGCTTGGTGTTTAAGCAACCTAATCAGTGCGGATTTTCGTTCGAACCTAATCAGTAACTTGGCATTGACTGCTAGAACCTTCAGGGCTTGCCCCGCCATTTACGTACCCATTGCGACTGAAGATGCGTTCGTGCCGGCGGTATAGGTTAAATTTACCATACTCGCGTAGCCTTTTTCCTGTATTTAACGTAAAAGCTGAGCCATCTGACCCTGAATCGACAGCATGTCAGTCACATGATCCGGTGCTCTAGGAGCTGCAGCCTGCGAAACAACCTTCTTGACTTCTACAAATTTGAGCTCATCGCACTGTTTCTTCGTAAGCGGTGTTTTTGTTGTAGTTGCTTTTGTTGTTGATGGTTTCCTTGTAGCTGCTATTTAGTCAGCTTTGGTTTGTTTGCAAAACTGTTGTTGCAGTTGCGGATGTTTATGAGTTTGAGTTTGGGGTCGTTGCTGTTGTTGCTGTTTAGAGCTCTATAGCTCTTGGTGTCCCTTCTCGCTTTTCGCCATTTGCTCAGGTTCTGTGTATATTATTTATAGTATTTAATAACACCTTCTTTATGGCGGAAAAGCTCTATCATCTGTGTACAGACAAAGGTGCATACTTTTAAAAAAAACGACATTTCCTTGTGATATATTGAACAAATGGTGGTTTCTGAAACGAAACTGTTTAATTGTGCTCTTCTAATATATCATAGGTAACCGTTGTACTTTTTTTCGCCGTTCTGTATAAAAACGTGTTCAGAAATGAGTTAGCTTTAAGAAAACTTGGTATTTCGTGGGCGTTGTTTGCCCAGCACTTAATGATAATGTTTTTTGATAACACACGCTATGTCTTATATGGCTAATGTTTGCAATTTAACATTACCGTCTTGCCAGATAATTGATTCGGATCGATGTCCACTGAAAGGAAATTCTCCTAAGTACTCCTTCTTAAAGATTTTAACATCAACAAGGCCATGCCGTCGAGCAAAGTATACAGGTCCAAAGCCTTCGTTCCAACTTTATTTACAAAATTCAATTCGTCATAAGGTAAAGAGACTGATTCTGGTTCCATATTACTTTTAGGGCTGTTATCCTAAATTTGGTCGGGCGTTTTGATGGATGATGCAGAAAAATGTCGCCAATATTGTTTCTTCTATAATTTAATGTAATAAATGGAGAATATTTTATGGTTAAAAAGAGATTCAGTGCTGGAAAAACTGTGTCGACTTAAGATGGTAGTGTCCACCGATTTTACGTTTGTCCTTCCCAAATACGATGATAATATTTCTCTAGCGCTTTCTGACATATTTCGTATCTTATTGCAATGCGTATTGAAATATATTGCATTGTGCTCAAAATTTGATGCTTGAGATGTTTGAAACACGCACACCCATATCCTCCTCACATTACTGTCTAGTGGAGCTTTCGGCTCAAATTTTATGTGACATTGGTAACCGCAATTCTTACATTTTTGCCCAATGTCCATTTTTTTATTGCCAAAATCATAGGATTTTTGTAATTGAATTTTTGTTATGAAACGATGTGGAGTGAATTTATGTGGCAACGACCTTTAACCTCTATCAACATTCTAACAATCAGGTTTTTTTTCTATAACCGGTATATATTGCACATAATTGTTTGGAATATAGAACTGTGCCTCTTAGAATGTTTAAATTTAATGTTATTTATTAAAAAAAAATATTTTTTCCCCTTGATATGCATTACAATTACAACTAAAAAACAATATTTTCTTACACTGCATAAATACTAATCCACTTACTCCAAACGTTCATCCAGCGACGAAGTGTCCCCACAGGTGTCTTCAGGTTACGTGATGGAATGTGTATGTGCATGTTTGCATAGGTTTCGCATGATCCGGATGCTCGTGTCGATGGTCGGATCTTGAAGGAAAGTGGAATTGGTCATTTGAGGAGAATGAGAACTTCTGATGTTGGAAGTTGAATTTTTTTGTATATTAACTCCTCCACCCTTAATTTCGTGAGAAAAATGCTTCTATGAGCTTCATTTCTGTAGTGGAGTGAATGGTGTGGCGTGGTTCATTGAAATATGGTTTTCCGGTACTTTTTCGAAGAAATAAAAATTTTTCTTTTATTCCACATCAAAACCACTCAAAAACAATTCAAGGGAAATGTGTCAATTTACGAGCAACATGTTGCCTATAATAGATAGAATAGTCGATCTGCGAAGACAGTCTTCAATTATACCAATTGGCAAAAATTTAGTACACGACATAGAGCACTTAAGCTCATGCGCAAGTTTCCTGCTCGCCTTTTCATTTATATCATCTCGAACTTCTCCATGGCGAACTTTGAGCGTGTGGCTAGTTTTTATTAAGTTAAAACAAAACAAAAAGCACAAACAACAAAAAGAAATAAACTTAAAAAAGTACGAATCTATATTGAGATATAAAAAAGGAAAAAAAAACACAAAATAAAGGTGAAATCTTAATAATTTAGTTGGATCTAACCAAATTTTAATCGTGAGTCTTCTAAACAGAATACTGCGGATGGCATTTGGAAGAAAGCATGAGTTACGTCTTGATTGCCATTACAAAACATGCGGGGCCAGATACAGCAACGTAGCTCCTTGTGATAACAGCCACTAGTCTTTGCCAGGTCATCCGCATATTTTCTTTTTCTATGTTTAAACAAACATTTCCCAGTAATTTTATGCTACCTAAATCAAAACAAAAAAAAGTAAAAAGCAAGAAAAAAAAAAACAAACTTCAGTGAATTTACGTACTCATACATGACATCAACAATTTGCCAAGGAACAACAATTCAATTAAAATACTAAAGATATTTAAGTGTTCAAAAAAAAAAATCCATATTAACCCTAAAGTTTGCAAATAGAAAAAAGATGTAAATAACAAAAAAAATAAATTACTTAAAGTAACATAAAAATTTTTTTATATATGTACCTAAGCAAATATTTTAACGAGGCAGAGGGATTTGTGCACAAACAACACTGCAGAAAGCAACATTAGAACCGTGAGTACAATTTTAACCCACTCTTTGGCTTTTGAGACTTTACTTTACTTTTAATGACTCTTTTGTCGACAATTAAAAAAGTGGAGTGTGTCTCATTTTGTCGACTTTGTTAAGGCTTGCTGATTTTAGAAGAATCAACATCGCTACTCTCCCATTCTCCTTGTGAAGACTATATTTTAAGCGTCTCCAAGCTGCAAGTTTTTTTTTTGAGTTCCTTCATCGATCTTCATCAAGTTGGCTCTACAGAGAAACTCTTTATTGTTGCGCTGGTCATCTAGTCCATCGAGAACAGATTCGACGACTGTTTTGTTGGATACTTTGAGTATTTCAGCTGCTGCCTCAAAGTCCTCAACACCCGTTTTTCCTGCCAAACGCTTGCAGAACTTCTGCCCCTACGAGTATTTTGTTTAATTTCTGTTGTTAAAAGTAAAGGTTCGTCTTATTTGAGTTTGGGAATTGTTACAGGTTCCACATGTGTACGAAAAGGCTTAGTTCTGATACAACATATAACAGCGGTACTAAATTTTTGAGCCTACAGTATAACAGTATACAGTATAATAATGCTCTATATATTATTCTTCTGTGACTTATGAGGCTAAATTTAGAATCAAACGGTTTCGAGATAACTTAGAAAGTTATATATGTACATTTTTATATTTATATATGCATTCTTATATTTAATTATGTATATTTAACTAAACTATACATAATTAATACTTTGTTTACAATACTTATAGAGAGATTATATGGATTGTCAGGTTTTATTAGTGTTTCTCTTACCGCTCATTGGCTTTGTTTGATACAAAAGCCGTATGTACATTGTTTGTTGAACTTTTAAAATTAGTATAGTGAGCATATACACACTTTTATCTTAAGTTTAATTAACAAATAACATGTCTTATACATTTATAAGCTATTATATGCAAATATATTTCTTAAAACTACTTGGTAACCACCTTTTCGTCTTGAAAAGTATTTACATTTTTTGTGTTTCATAGAACTAGGTGCTTCTTCGTCGTCTGTATTTTATGGATTATTTCAAATATTTACTAGGATTGAGATTGAACTCATTTATATATTAAATATCATATACAAGTACTTATTCATTCATTCAAGGATTTTATGTCAAAACTTTGATTGGTAAAGGCTAAATTTTAGGGCATTTTCGATTCAATTGCTTTGCAAAGAAACCATTTTTCTGGGATAAAGTTAAACCAAAATTTAATTTTTATGTCATATTCATGATTTATGTTAATGTATGTTTTTTTTGTTGGCCAGCTTATGGCTTTGCCCTTCAAATATGTTTGCTCATACAACAAAAATGGAAAAGCAAGGTATTGTACACAAAAGCAGAAGGAAATATAATAAAAAAGTCAAATTGAATTAAATACCAGAACTTATTAAATATGAAATTCTAAAACTCTTATCTTCTCTTCAATATCTACGATTTTTATGTAGGATTTTTCCACCTACGAGCAACAGAAGTTATAGCAAACCAAGATTTTATTCAGGCAAATGGGTGGGCTTAGCGTTTATATTTGTACACTAACCTATGTATCTATCTTATTTATCTAAATTATATGATTTTTATTTACAATGTGGTCAGATAAATTTCATGAACACATGGATGGACTCTGAGTTGTATATGTATACTTATTTACATTTTTCAATAAGAATTAGTATATCCACTTTTATACAAACTAATTTGACTTATTTAATATTTATCTTACACATTTAAAATTTTATTTACAACTGCTGACAATTTGCTGAGAATTTTTTATTTCGTTAGTTTGATCCAAAAGTATATAATTTGATTTATAGTTGGTTTAGAATATTAGAAATGTGTCTGTTAAATTAATTTGGGTCGCGCCTTTCGAGTTTGCTTTAGTCTTGGAGCAAGTCTAGGTTTTTGATGTTTCGGATATTCGAGTGGCTCTTTGCAGTTGGTGATAGTGGGCTCTAATGTTCGATGTGATACGTCCTGAGTGGTGCATCTTCCTTACAGACCAGATTAATAAGGCCTCCTTGTCGTATGCAGTTCTCACCGTCTCTGCACATATCCTCCTTCATTTTCTTCCCTCCAAAGTAACTGCTGTTATGTACGACACTATTAATTTCATGTTGCATAATGTCGGCATTACTCGATCGACATTGTCTGATTGATGTTTTCCTGCAGCTGAAACATATTCTCCGCCCGGTTGTAGCCAAACATTCTTGAAGATTCCAAGAAAGCCATACAAAACATCGGCCAATCCTCAGGTCTCCTGCGGAACTCCGGAAGATCTTGTAGTTTACGATGGCTTCCTTTTCCAAATGAAGATGAGTATGGCTGTTGAGTCGGTGAGGCTTGCGTGAAGGATGGCTGAGGAGCGAAGTGCCGCTGTTCGAAGGTTTGCATGCTGTTCAGAGGATGAAGAAACGTTGGAACTGGGTTGCTCGTAGAAAGGCTGGGCAGAGTCTGATTATAGATCGACAAGACTGTTAATGATTGTTGCTTTTTTAAGGAGCGCCGCAGCAGATGAAGTAATGGTTTCTAGTTGTAGCCCTCGGCGCAAAGTGGCTATCACGGCGTCGCCTATCACCATAACTCTTTGGTCGACCTCCTCGTATGAGCTGAGGTCCGTGTAGAATCTTCTTGGTCGACTTCTTCACGTTTTCTCACTGTACTCCTCGTTACCCTTGTGCAAGTTAGGTCGGGTGCTCGTTGAAGGGTCTGCATTAACAGGTGCTTGCAGTTATCGGTTGTGGCAGAGGGTATATGGTTTGAACTATTGCCACGAAGAAGTTATCTGGCCAATGGATACGTAGCAACAAAACGTCTTTGTGTGCCCTTAAAATGTTTGTACACAGCGCGGGCGAAGGAAATTTAGGGAGGAAGAAAGGACAGGTACCGATGTACATTGTTTTTAAATGTTTGTAAATTATAACGACCAGGAAACACAGAGTTGTACGGATTAGGAAAGAATCACGATATTTTAGAGTACGTCCGAAAAAGGACTTGAGGGTATACTGATGAGCGTTCATAGCGAGACGGGTGTTACGGTTGAAAGTATGAATGGGCGGAATGCTACTGGCGATTTCAATGAAGCACTGGTGGTGGAAATAACAATAAAACAAAGTGAGACAGGAGACATTACGTCAGTGTTCGAGGGTGTCAATTGAATTACTGATATCACCAATGAGTTTTATCGCACAGTTTTGAATTTTATCTAGCAGGTGCAGAGATGTTTTAGGAGCACCAGACCAGATGTGGGAATTGTACTCAAATTTTGGGCGGATGAATGCCTTACATATTGTGGCCAGATCAGAGGGGGTACAATTTTTCTTACATCACTTGAGGAAACTTAGACATTTCGCAGCATTTTTGGCGGAAATTAGAATAACTCACACGATTTTTAAGTGATTTTTTTTTTTCGTCAGTATTTGAAGCATCACAATAACCACAAGGGCTGGGGCGTGACATTTGAATACAAGTATGCTCACCACTTCTACTTCTAACCATTGTTAAGGTCTTAAGAAAGTACTAGTTACAAGATCTAATATTATTAAATACTTATCTTGTAAAAAGTGTAGTGTAGACATTAATAACCTGTACAGTATTACTAAATCAATTATTTTAAGTTAAATAGATTACGGCATCTCAATACACAGCAAATATGTAAAGCAAAGTGCAGGGTCGCAGCTTTCCGCACAGGGCCAATAAAAAACATTTTGTTCGAGGCGGGTCTACCGACTTTCGAAAAGCGAAGAGAATCAGTTCCCACAATACTATAATTGAAAGTCGCCTTTTCACAGAACTCTATAATCGATAAAGAAGTAAACCTTACGCTGGAACGTGCACAAGTAAAGAAGTTTCCATCAGCTATTTTTAACAGCATTAAGTCCAACTTAATCAATCCATATACCCTACACCCACCATGGCTTATACACCCAGACTCTTTTATAATGGATCTAACATAGACCTAACTAGAGAAAAGCTCTGTTATTTTTCAGTGGAGCATTTACGTCAGCAGATTCTGAGATGAAGAAAGCGGATATTAGCCTTAGGTGCTTAGACAAACATCGTACATAAGCGCTTTTCACTATAGAGACGGATATTCACGGCAAAAATTTCCTTCCTGCACCAGCAACCTACGTACTACACGACTGTATATTCTTTTAAATCGCAGTCCTTTTCTTGCAACGATCGCAACGCCTCCTCCATCTGTGGAGTTCGTGCGATTTCTTCGCACTATTTTATATCTTCTGTGCCACATTTTGTTTCTTTTGGTAAGCTTCAGCTATGATACCGCGAAGAACATGTGGTGATTGGTCTTTAATCAACATAAATATTGCAGCTTTTCGATCGAAACTAAAGAGTGCATTGGCATTGACTGCAAGTACCTTCTGGGTTTGCTCAGTCATGTTCGTACCGATTGCGACTGAATGTGCTTTATGTCCGGCAGCAGCGCATAAATTTGATGTACCCGCGTACCTGTTCCCATATTTTAGGTTAAAGCTGAGCCTTCTGACACTGACTAGAGAGCAAGATAGCCAGCATCTCACTTGCAGTTTCCGGTGCTCTACGTGCTGGAGCATGAGAAACAACCTTCTTGACTTCTACGAATTTTAGCTCTCCGCATCCTTGGTCCTCAAGCACCGTAAAGAGCTCTTACGGATCCGTAGATGGTGGTTTTACTGTAGTAGCTTTTGCTATGGATGGTTTTCTCGTCGCTGCTGTTTAGCCATTATTTTTTTTGGTTTGCTTTACTTGTTGTTGCTGTTGTGGATGTTTTTGAGTTTGAGTTGGGGGTGTTGCTATTGTTGCTGTTTAGAGGTCTATACCTCTTGCTGTTTCCTCTCCAGTCTCGCCAATTGCTCAGGATTAGTGTATATAAATTATAGTATTTAACAACCCCATCTCTATGGTGGCATTTCATCAAGAGACCTATCGATGTCAATACATCTGTGTACAGATAAGGGTACATACTTGTAAAAAGAGATATTTCCTGGTAATATATTGAATAAACGATGGTTTCTGAAACGAAACTGATTAATTGTACTGTTTAATATATCATAAATAGCTGTTGTTTTTTTTTCGCTATTCTGTTTAAAAACATGTTCAAAAGTGAGTAAATTTAAAGAAAACTAGGTATTTCGTAGGCGTTTTTTCCCAGCACTTCATGATAATGTTTTTCCATAACACCCCGTATTTCTAATATGGCCAATGTTTGTAATTTAACATTACAGACTTGCCAGATAATTGATTCGGATCGAATGGGAATTCTCCTAATTACTCCTTAAGGATTTTTACAGCAACAAGTCCATGCCGTCGAGCATAGTATACAAGCCCTCGTCCCAACTTTATTTACAAAATTCGTTTCGGCATAAGGTAAACAGACTGAGTCTGGTCCAATATTACTTTCGGAGCTGCATTCATCCAAAATTTGGTCGGGAGTTGTGACGTGTGATGCAGAAAAACTGTCGCCAATATTGTTTCTTCTATGAACTTCAGCCAACGTAATAAATGGAGAATTTTTATGGTTAAAAAGGGATTCAGTGCTGGAAAAACTTTGTCAAGATGGTATTGTCCGCCGATTGAACGTTTATCTTTCCCGAATATGATGATAAAGTTTCTTTAGCGCTTTCTCAGATATGGTATTTCGTATTTTAGTGCAATGCGTATTTAAGTATATTGCACTGTCCGCAATATCCTTCTCACATAACAGTCTAATGGAGCTTTCGACTCAAATTTTATTTGACATCGGTACTTATGTTACATGTCCATTTTGTTTATTGGAAAAGTCAGGATTTTTGTAAGTGAATTTTTTTTATGAACCTATGTGGAGTGAACTCATGTGGTAATGACCTTGAACCTCTATCTACATTCGAACAATCAGATTTTTTCTTACAACCGATATATATTGTAACATACATAGTTGTTTGGAATATAAAACTGAGCCTGTTAGCATGTCAGTTACAAGTAACGGTAGTCTAGGAGCTGTAGCCTGAGAAGCACAACTGAGAAGTTGTTGTACCTCATTTCCATACCTGCCGCCAATTGGATGTAGGTAACTTTGTGAGTAACGGCTGGTGTTTTTACATACCATATATTCACGAGTGAACGTTTAACTTCTACTTACTGCTGCCGAACGAGGTTTACTTTTTTTATGTATTGGTATTTAGGACAACCCCGATAGAGTTCGGTGCGTCCCGAGTTCTTACATACGGCACAGAAGAGATGGCTTTTTTCTGACGCTGCATCCTTACCCAGAGCGCATTCGTCGGATTTCATGCATCTGGGCTGCATGTCGCAGTTCCACGCAGCATGGCCGAGCCTTTGGCAGTGAACACATTGGAAAATGTTAGCACTTCCTTTTACTCTTTCACATAACACAATCTTGTAGGCTAGGACTTTTATGCTCCTTAGACCATCCAGTTTAATATTGGCAGTCAGCTGAATTAGAAGAAATGGTAGTTTGCGCTTCTACTTTTTGGCTCTGGCTGTGGTGAGAGGCTTGTCTCCTACGAAGTTGAACTCGCCCTCGTTTTGTTGGCCAGCACTTCTGGATAATTTTTTAGATAATAACCGGTACTTCAATATGGCGAATTTGTAAATTTTACGGTTACCGACTTGCCAGATAATTTATTCGGATCGATGTCTGCTGTATGGAAATTCTCCTAAATACTCCTTCTTAAGCGTTTTCACAGCAACAAGGCCGTGCCGTCGAGCATAGTATACAGGTCCAATGCCATAGTGCCAACTTTATTTGCAAAATTCAATTCGTCAACTTAGATTTTGGGAACCTTAATGCTCCATCTCATCAATGTTTCGAAATAAATAAAAAACATATTTTGACTTTCGATTCCATATTTTCAGGTAGCCCTGACATAAACCATATCAGAGAAAAGATTGTTGAAAAATGGCCACAATGACTCATGCTTGGACCACAAAATGAAATTAGTTGAATTTTTGGTTTTAGTTCTCTTAAGAAGAAAATTTTACTGCAAAATGGATGAAATAAAATCGAGAAGCAAGAGAAAAACTAAGACTGTAGTTAACTAGTTAGTAAACAATCCATTTTACGAAAGAAAATTTTTTACAAAATTTTATTTTTCAAAAACCGTTCATTATAAAAACTTTTTTCTTCTCTTATGTTAACAATTTTTTCTTCTCTTATGTTAACTCTGCCTAGGCTTTCGTCGCATCATATGAGGAATTTATTGGCAAAAAAATTTGACCAAAGTGAATTTTGCATAGAAATATCTTATATGTATGTTATATTGTTTAAACAATGTAAATAGTTAAGACCCCGCTCCAAAATGGTTCTGATTTTAGAAAAAAAAGAAAAACAGACAAACCATCGTATTTATTAAAATAAAAGGAAACATCATTTGCTCAGGAAATGTTTTCGTTCTTTTATTTTCCACTTCGTCACCTGTTTTCATGAAGCTATCCAATAGTAAAGAAAAAAAAAATTTGTGGACTTCAAATTCAACGCACAAGAATGGAATATTCTTTTCTTTTCTCTCAATGCTCTCAAATATTTTGTATCTCGTTTATTTTTTTATTATTTGGAAAAGAGCTTTTTGAAATCGCCTTAATTTTTGAGGCAAATAATACTTCTTGGTAATTATATACTCTTTGATATTATTTAACAACCCCAAATTTATGGTGGACTCTTATCAAAAGCTCTATTAATGTCAATACATCTTTCTACAGATAAAAGTACATACTTGTAAAAAGTCATTTCCTTGTAATATATTGAATAAATGGTAGTTTATGAAACTAAACTGATTAATTGTGCTGTCCTAATATATCATAGATAACTTTTGTATTTCTTTCGCCATTATTTTTGAAAACGTGTTCAGAAATGAGTAAATTTTAAGAAAACTTCTTAATTCGTGGGCTTTTTTTGCCCAGCACTTAATGATAATCATTACTATTATATAAAGACGAAACATTTTAAAACTTTGTCATAAGATAATTTCAAAAACTACAGAACCGATTAACGTGAAACAAATTTTATAATATTCGTTATTCTCATGAGAGTGACATAGGCTACTTTTTTTTATTTAGATGTTTTTTATTTACAAGCAAATACAACATTTATACCTATTTTTTTGAGGTTGACCCACATAAACATTGATAACTCTAAAGCCACTCAAAAAATTGCAACGACATAAATTGTTTGATAGAGTTTAATTACGCAAATTTTGAGCTCTTAACTTCTTCTTTACTACACCTACATGCTGAGAAATAAATAGATAAAAATTTTAAAAACTTCAATTACTTCGATCATGTAAAGATCGACCTCTATTCAATCGCCTCTGCTTTGTTCCATTTTCCATTCCATCATCATTTCGGGGTGGTTTTCTTATCTCGCACGCTCTCTCTCTCCCATTTCTATTCGTATTCGTATTACATATGAACGTATTTTCAAGTTTATGTGTATCATAATTTTTCGTTTGATATGTCATCGATCAACTGAATTGTGGAGCTATTTTTTACCACCACATGCATTATAGGGGAAGTACAATATTACATGCGTAAGAAAATTTGACATTGGGATGCATTTTGATATTATTATTATAGGGGAGTCGAAAAAAGCAAGTCTGCCAATTCGGTCTGCCTGACTCTGTTTTTCTTCATGTGTAAGTAAAAAAATAGAGCGCAAGCAAAAAACTCGGTAAGACAAAGGTAGATATAAAATTGAGTGAAACTATGTACATACATATGTAGATAGAAAGAGAAAATATGAATAAAAAAAACTGATTCTGAATTTAACTTTATTTAGACTCATGTTGTTTTCTTTTAACTGAACAACGGTAAACTTTCTTTTTGGCATGATAAAGAATATGATTTCATTTATTTCGGTTTGCAGTTTTCGGTACACGTGTGTATATGAAAATCTTCCCTACATATTAATATAAAATATCTTTGTGAATTACCTACAAAATACAATACAAATAAAACGGTAAGAAAATGTTTTTGTTTTTTCAGGTTTATTTAGCTACTTTCTTTTTCAAAGAACATGAAGAAAACATGGTGTAGAATTTTTTTTCTTATTTTTTTATCATAAAGAAACCATAATGGTCAAGAGAAAGACAAATCTATCAAGGAAATCGCGGAGCGCAAGAACAAGATCTTTTCAACATTCAAATCAACAACCTTCACCGAGAGAACAAAGATTACACGGCCAACGAGATTATTCAACAAGAATTCAGGGAAACGAGGTTCAAAGCGCATCAACAGCAAGTATTAACAGTTCAAATGTAAATCAGTTTTTAAGCAATAGGGCAGCTTTTAATTACCAACCAATGTTTCAATACATAAATAACGATAAAACAGAAATAGGTAAAATGGATGAGGTTTGCTCATTTTGTAAAACAAAAAAATGGGCTGGTGAATTTAGTAGCATGTGTTGCGTTAGTGGCAAAGTAAAACTCCCCCCACAGGCGAAGTAGCTGAACCTTTAAAAAGTATGCTCAATGGATCTCACCCACACTCCAAAAATTTTCTGGATAATGTGAGGGCATATAATTCTCTCTTCCAAATGACATCTTTTGGTGGGAAAGAGGTGAAGGAAGAAAACTTCATGCCGACTTTTAAAGTCCAAGGGAAAATATACCATCGGGAGATTGCTCCTCGAAACAAGGAATCCAAGCTTCCTGCAAATTTACTTCATCTCAGAAGCGGATCAGATCTCTTTGCGGCAAAACATGGCCCCTAATCTCAAACGGGAAATCATAGAATTACCTCAAGGTCTCGTAAATAGTCAAAATGGGTACATATCTATTCTCAAGACCACTCTGGAGCATGCTCCTCCAAATATGTTCGACTTCAAAGTAATCATTAAGGCAGACCATAAGCCTGCAAACGAACATCGTGGTCGCTTCAATGCTCCAACAGCAAATGGAATTGCCGTATTATTGTTGGATGAAGATAAGGGTCCTAGAGAGATTGTTTTGCATACAAAAGGTGGTCACTTACAGCGCGTTTCAGAACTCCATCAATCATATGACCCACTCCAATACCCATTAATGTTCATTCGCGGTGAAGCCGGGATTCCACAGATTTTACCTGCAACCGGCCAATTGAAGTCCAATACAACTATTTCTTGCAGGGAATTTTATGCGTACAGGCTAATGGTGATGGACAGTGAGACAAATTGTTTACTTCTATTTTGCAAGCTTTTGAGTCAGTTTGTGGTGTATATGGCAGCCAAAATTATAACAGAGAGACTTGCTTTCATAAGAACTCATCAGCAGAGCTGATATAATTTCGCCATCTACGTTCACTGGATCACCAAAATACCTGCATGAAAAAACTCAAGATGCAATGACAAATGTCAGAAAACACGGTCGCCCAGATCTATTCATTACTATGACATGCAATCCAGAGTGGCCGGAAATCAAAGCTGCGATTTTTTCGGGCCAGAGATCTATTGACAGGCATGACATAGTTGCGCGGGTTTTTCACCTTAAATATAAAAAACTGATGCTTTTTATTCATAAAAATCATATTTTTGGGGAGTCAAAATGTTACATGCGTCCATCGAATGGCAAAAAAGAGGCCTACCACACGCACCTATATTGATCTGGTTTGCAGCGAGAATTCAACCTAATGAGATCGATTCCATTATAATAGCTGAGATACCTAATAAGAATGAAGACAGATTATTATACGATATAGTTCGCAAGCACATGATCCATGGACTCTGCGGTGAGCTTAATCCCCAATCTCCATGCATGGTTGAGGAAAAATGTAGCAAGCGATATCCACTGGTACATAACACACAAACAGGTGATGACGGATATCCACAATATCGTCGACGTTCTTTTGAGCATGGTGGTAATGTAGCTATCATAGGTACAAAGCAGATAAATAATAGTTGGGTTGTGCCATATTCTCCCATTTTAAGCAGATGTTTCTCTGCTCATATTAATGTTGAGTATTGTCACTCTGTAAAAGCCATAAAATATACGAGTATTACGAAATATATAAACAAAGGAAATGATCAAGCTACATTTTCATTAGCAAACGAAAAAAATGAAATTGAAAAATACTTGAACGGCCGCTACTTAAGCACTTCAGAAGCATTCTGGCGAATATTTGAGTTTTCTATTCATGAGCGTTATCCAACCGTTTATCACTTGTCTGTTCACTTAGAAAATGGTCAACGAGTTTTCTTTAATAATACAAATTTTCAACAGGTCGCGCAAAATCCACCACCAACCACGCTAACTGGCTTTTTTAAGCTCTGAATGGAAGATGATTTCGCAAAAACTCTTTTATATTGTGATGTTACTTCCTACTACACTTGGAACAATAAAAAATTTAGTCGTCGTAAGCATGGACAAGTAGTTCCAGGGCATCCAGGAATAAGAAGAGACGATACTCTTGGCCGAGTGTACACATTTCATCCAAATTTTGCTGAATGCTTTTTTACGAATTCTTCTTCACAACGTGCGTGGACCAGTATCATTTGAAATGTTAAGAATAATCAACGGTGAAATTAAACCAACATACCAAAAAGCGTGCACGGAATTAGGACTTCTCGAAGATGATAAGCACTGGAAACAAACTTTAATTGATGCCTCCGCATCACATTCACCATCCCATATAAGAGATTTGTTTGGAGTCTTGCTTATATTTTGTCAACCAACTATCAAACAAATTTATGGGCAGAGTTTAGAGAAAACATGTGTGAATATATATTAGACAAAGTGCGTTCCGAGCAAGGAAATAACGATCTACCATTCTCTGATGATATCTTCAACCAATGTTTAATTCTAATCGAAGACAACGTCTTAATGTTAAGTGATAAGCGGCTTCGTGAATTTAGACTTCCATAACCAAAAAGGGGTAATCAGATAGATTTACAGCACCAATATACAAATTTACCAAAACTTAATTCAGAACAAAAAATTGCATTCAACCTAATAATAGAAAGCTTAGTTTCAAAAAGGGAAAAGTTTTCTTTATAGATCTGGTAGACGGCCACAGGCCAAACCATTAAAGACTTAGATTAATCGTTATATTGTAAAACATTTATTGAAAATAAAAGTCAACTACCTAACTAACTAACTTCTTTATAGACGCGCCAGGAGGAACTGGGAAAACTTTTTTGATAAATCTTTTGCTGGCTAAATATAGGTCGGAAGGTAAAATGGTTCTTGCTGTAGCTTCTTCTGGAATAGCAGCAACATTGCTTAGTGGAGGCCGAACTGCTCATTCCACTTTTAAGCTGTCGATAAACATCATTGCTCATCAGGAAGCTACATGCTCCATCCGAAAGAACAGTTCTGTAGGAAAGGTTTTCAAAGAAGCTGTGCTTATTATTTGGGATGAATTTACCATGAGTAATCAAACTCATATTGATGCTGTCAATAGAGTTTTAAAGGACTTAAGATCGTCGTCGAAGCTTATAGGTGGAGTAACAATGGTTTTTTTGGGTGATTTTCGGCAAACAATGCCAGTAAATCCCAAAGGCACTCGAGCGGATATCATCAAAGCTTGCCTTAAATCATCTTCTATTTGGCAGTATGTCCAAAAACTGCAACTTCAAACCAATACGAGGGTACAACTTACTGAAAATACTGACAATGCCGAGTTCGCATCTCTTCTGCTTAGCATTGGTGATGGAAGTTATACGTTTTCAGGTGCGGAGAATACTATTCAATTAAATGAGCGTTTCGGAAAAATTGTTCATACCACGGAAGAACTTATAAATTGTGTTTATGGAGATCTGATGGTCTTACAATCAAGACCATTTTCTTGGTTCTGCGAAAGAGCTATAGTGTCTCCAAAAAATAGTTCTGTGTATGAAATAAACAACCACGTGCTCCGAAGTTTAAAAACCGCTTCACATCAATACAAATCAATTGATAATGTAGTAAATGATAATGACAGTGTCAACTACCCTCAAGAATTTCTCAATTCACTTTACCCAGCAGGTCTTCCTCCGTACCAATTAAATTTGAAAATCGGTACACCAATTATACTAATAAGAAATCAGAGTCCCCCAAGCCTTTGCAATGGCACACGACTTCAAGTCAAGAAGCTAAACAAAAACATCATTACAGCTCTAATTCTTACTGGACCCGCAGCAGGGAAGGATGCCCTTATTCCTAGAATACCAATGATACCAATGGATCTCCCTTTTCAGTTTAGACGGTTGCAGTTTCCCATTAAGCCTTGCTTTTGCATGGCGATTAAAAAAGCTCAGGGGCGATCATTCAAATTTATTGGGGAGTGGGCTCAAAGAAAAATCAGTGTTTGCTTCTTCCTACGGACAATAAAACTGTAAACATTGTCTATCCTGAAACTTTGAAATAAATAAAAAAATATATATGAAAATTTCAACAATGACAATTTTTCTTACAATGATTTCAATGAAATTCATTATTTTGGATACGATAAGTATATTTAATTTTTTTTTCAATATTTTAACCAACAAAAGCTTTGCAAAGCAAGGCGAGCACGGGCCAGCTAGTATATTGAATAAATGGTGGTTTATGAAACTAAACAGATTAATTGTGCTGTCCTAATATATCATAGATAACTGTTGTATTTCTTTCGCCATTCTTGTTGAAAACGTGTTCAGAATGAGTAAATTTTAAGAAAACTTCTTAATTCGTGGGCTTTTTTTGCCCAGCTCTTAATGATAATGTTTTTTGATAACACCCGGCATTACTTATATGGCTAATGTTTGTAATTTCACATTACCTACTTGCCAGATAATTGATCTGGATCGATGTTAGCTGTATAGGTCCACAGCCCTCGTGCCAACTTTATTTACAAAATTCCATTCGTCATAAGGTAAAGAGACTGATGCTGGTCCCATATTACTTTAAGGGCTGTTATCCAAAATTTGGTCGGGGGTTTTGATGGACGATGCAAAAAAATGTCGCCAATATTGTTTCTTCTATAAACTTAAGCCAATGTAATGATTTGAGATTTTTTTTATGGTTAAAAGGAGATTCAGTGCTGGGCAAATTGCGTCAACTTAAGATGGTATTGTCCAGCGATTTTACGTTTATCCTCCCAGAATATAATGATAATTTGATGCTTGAGGTGTTTAAAACACGCTCATCCATATCCTCCTCACATAACAGTCTAATGGAACTTTCGACTCAAAGTTTAGGTGACATTGGTAACGGCAATACTTACATTTAAGCCCAATGTAAATTTTTGTTTGCAAAAGTCAGATGATTTGTCTAATTGGATTTTTTTTATTAAGCAATGTGTAGTGAATCCATATGGCAATGACCTTGAACCTCTATCAATATTCAAACAATCAGGTCTTTTTCTATAACCGGTATATATTTTACATACGAGTAGTTATTTGGAATATAAAACTGTGCCTCTTAGCGTGTCAGTTACAGGTTCCGGTGCTCTAAGCCCAGTAGCCTGAGAAGCAACCTTTGATTTTTGTTCCAGATTTCCCTACTTGCCCATATTTGGGTGTAGGTAACATTGGGAGTAACGGCTGGTGTTTGTACATATATTCACAGGTGAACGTTTAACTTCCACTTACTTCTGCCGAGCGAGGTTTACTCTTTTTATGTATTGGTATTTAGGGCAACCCCGATAGAGTTCGGTGCGTCCCGTGTTCTTACATACGGCACAGGAGAGTTGGCTTTTTTCTGACGCTGCGTCCTTACCCAGAGCGCATTCCTCGGATTTCATGCATCGAGGCTGCATGTCGCAGTTTCACGCGGCATGACTGAGCCTTTGGCAGCGAACACATTGGAAAATGTTATCACTCCCTTTTCCTCTTACCCATAACACAATCTTGTAGCCTAGGATTTTAATGCTCCTTATATCCAGTTTGCTGTTGCGAGTTAGGTAACTATGTGGAAAGGTGGTTTCCGCTTCTACTTTTTGGCTCTGACTATGGTGAAAGGCTAGTCTGCTACGTATTTGAACTCATCGCCCTCGTTTTCCTTGCGCTTTATTTGCCCAGCAGCACTTCTGGATAATTTTTAATATAATAACCGGTATTTTTAATATAGCTAATTTTTTAATTTTACCATTACCGACTTGCCAGATAGTTTATTCGGATCGATGTCCGCTGTGTGGAAATTCTCCTGACAGTAGTTCACACAAATAGTGCCAAATGAGAACACATCCGATTCTTTGGATATCCATCTTGTAAGCTTGTATGTTGGCGGTAAACGTAGAGTCTCTGAACATAGATAAGATGTCCAGCTTTTCGATATACCTACATAGTCCAATGTCATTGTATGCAAGCTCTCTGGTGCTAAACAGGCTAAAGTCGGTAACAACAAGCTTTCCATATTGGACAAATTCATTTATAGATCAGATGTCCTTGGAAAATTTCTTTAGCATGTAAATGTGTTACTTTTTTGAGAAGGAGGTTTCTGAGTTTTATTCAAAATCTTACGCAAAACGTTTGTATGAAAGTGTGTAAAGCGCTCTCTGTGCACATGGAGGTGGCAATAACTAGGTTTGTGCCAATAACACATACACCCAAAATTCTCATGGCGAGATCTTGTGAAATTCGAATACCTTTGTAATTTTTTCATCATCTAAGTACTACTTCAGAAGGAGTTTCACTGCAACTGGACCATGCCGTTGCGCATACAGGATACAGCTCCAAAGTGTCCCGTTCCTACTTTATTTACAACATTCAATTCGCTATAAGGTATGTCTCAGTAGTATGAAGAGATCAAGTCTGGTTCCATATCACTTTCAGAGCTGAGTTCATTAAAAATTGGGTTGACTGTTGTGACGGATGATGCAGAAAAACTGTCGCTAATGTTGTTTCTTCTATAAACTTCAGCCAACGTTCCAAATGGGCAGTTTGTCTGGTTAACGGGGAATCCGGTTCTGGAAAATTATGTCGACTTAAGATGGTATTGTCCATCGCTTTTCGTTTGGCATTCCCCAATAGGATAGTAATGTTTTCTGGCATATTTCGTCTTTTATTGGAATGCGTATCAAAAAATGTATTTGAGGCTCGAGGTGTTTGAAACGCATCCATCCATATCCTCCTCAGATTAGAGTCTAATGGAGCTTTCCACTCACATTTTATGTGACATCGCTAACAGCAATCCTCACATTTTATTCCAACGTCCTTGTATTTAGTTAGGTCGAGTTCTTCGTACTATTTTATATCTTCTGTGTATCACTTTGTGTCTTTTGGTAAGCTTTAGTTTTGCTAACCAAGAGCACATCTGGGGCTTGGTCTTTAAGCAACCTAATCAGTGCGGATTTTCGTTCGAACCTAATCAGTAACTTGGCATTGACTGCTAGAACCTCCAGGGCTTGCCCCGCCATGTACGTACCCATTGCGACCGAAGATGCTTTCGTGCCGGCGATATAGGTTAAATTTGCCATACTCGCGTAACCTTTTTCCTGTATTTAACGTAAGAACTGAGCCATCTGACCCTAAATCCAGAGCATGTCAGTCACATGGTCCGGTGCTCTAGGAGCTGGAGCCTGAGAAATAATCTTCTTGACTTCTACAAATTTGAACTCATCGCACTGTTTGTCCGCAAGCGGTGTTTTTGTTGTAGTTGCTTTTGTTGTTGATGGTTTCCTTGTAGCTGCGGTTTAGTCAGCTTTGGTTTGGTTGCAATACTGTTGTTGCTGTTTAGAGCTTTATAGCTCTTGCTGTCCCTTCTCCCTTCTCGCCATTTGCTCAGGTTCAGTGTATATTATTTAGAGTATTTAATAACACCTACTTTATGGTGGACTCTCATCAAAAGCTCCATCATCTATGTACAGAAAAAGGTGCATACTTTTAAAAAAAAAGCGACATTTCCTTGTGATATATTGAATAAATGGTGGTTTCTGAAACGAAACTGATTAAATTTGCCATACTCGATATAAAAAAAAATATTGTTAAAAACTTATGACGCTAATGATCTCAGTTGGCATTCGACCATTTTCAATATACTTTTTTTTATGAAAGATATGGTCGGGAAGAAGGTATTAAGTTATGTTCAGCTGGTGCATTTCTTTGACATAAACTATTTTGCGTTTGTTCAATACACATCGTTTGACCACTGAGTGAAAATTCGTTTTTGTGTTACGTAAAAAATTAAAACGATTTCTAAATAATACGTCTTGAATACAATAATATGGTACGTCTACGTAGTAATTTGGGCCGATCAACTCGGAAAATTGCAGCTAGAAGAGTAGCCAGAGCTGCTCAAACAGATCATGAACCAGCTGATGTTAATGCGGTTAATCGGCAGCGTAATGCCCGTGTGAGAGCTGCACAACGAATAAATTTGGTGCGTGGTGCATTTACGTATCATTCAAATCTGAATTATGCTTCTCTTGATGTGGTTTCAAATGGATTAATGACTGTTGTGTGCAGTCATTGCAAGGCATTCAAATTTAAACATGAAACAATATTGATGATTGTAACACGTTCGATTGTGAAAATTTTGATTTTCAACAGATTCAAGGCCAAGTATACCATCGACTTGGTCCTTTGTTGCTTTTCCCAATCAAAGTTATCAATTTCTGCAGATATACTTTGTTGGCAATCCATCTGTTGAAACTAATCGACGTTGTGACATTTCGACAAATTTAAAAAGGCATATTGTTGAGCGATTGCAAACAATGTTGAGAGATGAAAATCAATAGGTGCATTTATTTCAAACTGCTTTGGATCGCATGCCAACTGACGATTATGCAATTGTTATAAGTGCAGATAAAACAGCGCCAGGACAACATGCCGGACGGTTCAATGCACCAACCATCGATGAAGTCGCAATAGTTCTTGTAGGCGATGAATTCAATTCACGCGATATTGTTTTGCATCGTCGAAATAATCAATTGCAGAGAGTTTGTGAAACGCATCGTTGCTACGACGCATTACAGTATCCACTTTTGCTTAGTCGTAGAGAGGATGGATATCGGTAAGTAATTATATTTTTGGTGATTTTCAATAATTTTTTCAATTTTTGAATATTTACATTTTAAAAGAAAAATTTATTGACTTTCATTTTAGGTGTCGAAACTAATAAAAAAGTTAGTTCTATGGATTATTATTCATATCGACTTATGGAGCGTCAAATTGAAGTGAATTACATTTTACATTGTCGCCAACTCTTTCATCAGTTCGTTGCTGACATGTATGTCAAAATTGAAACGGAGAGGTTGAATTTTGCAAACATTGATCCCCTTTTTGGAAGAAAATTGGAAGCTCATATGCAACTTTAGGCCCCAAAAAGCATCAGACTCGCATCCTCCCCATGTGAATTCAGGAAAAAGTTTTGCTTGTTAAAGAAAGGTGGAGTGTGTGCAGAATCAAATCACAGTTAGCCATTAATTAGTCTGAGACCATTAAACGAGCACCCATTCAAAGTGTAACGTGTGTAGTTGAATATACGTTTAAATTTTATTAAAAAAAAATTAAATTGGCACCAAAGTATAATTAAAATAAAATAGCCAAAATAAAAGAAATTAATTTTAAAGTGAACATATTTTAAGGAAATAAAACCCAAAGACACTAATTAACAAAGACAATATAAATTTTGTCTTCGTAGGTATGTATAGATAAAATAATTTTTTATATAAGTATTACGCCTTATTAATTTTAATAATTTTTCCAAAGTCTTGCTACAAAATAAATAGCATATGTGTGTATTTATTATTTGATTTCGAAATATTCTAGAACTCAGTGATACCAGAACGCCTTAAATTTTAAAAATCTTTTACACAAATGTGTTCTTAGGAAATAAGATAAAACAAAATGGGGAAATTGAGAACTTGATGAGAAAAAATAAGAAAAACTTGCATCTGAATTTTTAGCAATGAAATAAATACAATAAGAATATTGTTGCTTTTCCAAAAAAAAAAAATAACTTTTACAAAAAGAAAAGACGACTATGCTTTTCGGTATCTTAAAACGTTATAAAAAATAAAACTGAAAATCTTTATTTAACTGCTAACCAGAAGATGTTATTTTTATAATTGACATTTGTTTGTTTTGTAAATTACGTGTTGACATTTTTATGCTTATTTATTTCTATGTTAATTTGAAATTAAAATATTTATATACATGTAAATACATAATACAATATAAATACTGCGTTAATATTTGAACATTCTCCCCTCCCGTGAACAGCGTTCGCAATCGTAAATGTCCCTGGATGCTGCCTTCTTCTGCTTATTTCACCACTTTCGATAATTTGGGTAAATTTGTTCATGTGATTTCGGGTAAGTATAATGACTGAAATCGATTATTTCTATTATTTTATAATATTTTAAATGTTTATTCATTTATTGGCCTCCATTCATAAATATTCTTGCGTGTGTATGTGTGTTGTGTTGTTATTGTCAACTTTGAATCGGATGCGAGAACCTTTATGTGTGTTTAATAGTTGTGCAATTATTATTATTATTTATTTTTTTTTGATTAATTTTTATTTATTTTTCTTTAGCTTAAAGTGCGTAAGTGTGTGTGTGTGTTGATCTTATGAGAGTTCTGAGCATGAATGGGAATTGTGTTTGATCGGGTGCATCACGAGTGAGTGGACTGTATGTGCGGATGTGTATGGATGTGTGTGGATGGATATATGGCTGCTGAGTGGGTTGTGCTGGTTGTATTGTACTATTGTTTTGATGAATGGGATGTATGAAGTATGCAATGGATGAGTTCGCAGTAAAGTTGAGTGGATTTTATGTTTGAGTGGACTATGATTTTACCAGTGGGTAGTGTTGCCGTTGCTTACATTCCTGTAATTGTTGCCCCTTTTTTTTAATGTTGTGTGCTTTAGTTTCTCGACTTGATTCTAAATTATACAATTTTACTAAAATGATTATTTCTGCTGCTGAGTATTGTGTTATTGTTTTATCTACAATGTTAGTAATCATTTTAAATTATGTGTTGGACTTTTGCGAAGTCTTTGCGGATGTGATTGCTTCCTCGAGATCCTACGATACTAGCGGCCCGAGTACGGTCGAGGAGGGAATATTTGGCAACACAATCACAGTTCTGCTTGACTAGGTAGAATCGTTATTATTTTGTTGTTATTTTTAGAGTGTCAGTTCTGCGGATTTTTGTTCGAATCCTTGTACTAGATCCTATGTAGTGTTAGTGTTGTGTTGAATTTTTGTGAAGTTGTGCGGACGTGATTGCCTCCTCGAGATCTTACGTTGCTGGTGGTCCGAGTACGGTCGAAGAGGGGCCATTTGGCAACACAATCACGGTTCCGCTGAAGGTAGAATGTTTTTTATACCGTGTTGGCGGTTGGTGAATCTGTGTTGTAAAGTAAGTAGATAGTTGTTTGTGTCTATGATGTCGTATGCCTGTATTAAATCTGTGTTGTGAAGTAAGTACATAGTTGTTTGCGTGTACTAAATGTGTGATGTGTCCGCGTTTGATGTGTTGCTCCGAAGTGGGCATATCTTTGTTACTGGTCGTTTTAGTTCCGCTGTCTCTGTTTTTAGTGTTACCACTCTGACCGTCTGGTCAGACCGGGACCGGGGTGAAGCTGTTTTATCCTGGCCATGTTCCATTTGAGTGGTGGCAGCCGTTCGTCTTTGACGAGAACTAAATCGCTTTCCTTGATTTGGTCGTGTACTCGTATTGTCTTTATCCACTTTAGTCTCTGCTGCAATCGCGACAAGTATTCGGAACTCCAACATCTCCAGAACGATTGCAATAACGCCTGCACTCATTTCCATCGCTCTAGGTGACTCATTTTCACCAGTTCGTAGTGTGGTTGTGGTGGCGAAACTAATGGTGGACCGATGAGGAAGTGGCTGGGTGTTATTGGCTGTAAGTCGTTGATGTCATCTGATTGTGGGCACAATGGTCTGGAGTTCAGACATGCTTCTATCTGAGTTAGAAGTGTGGTGAGCTCATCGAACGTCAGCGTTGAATTCCCGTCTACTCTTTTTATGTGAAACTTCAATGATTTCACACCTGCTTCCCATAGACCTCCAAAGTGCGGGGAAGCAGGTGGAATGAAATTCCATTTTGTGCCGTCGTTCGCCAGTGAATTCGCTATTGTCTTCCACTCAATCTTGGATGCTTGGAGACATTTGTGAAGCTCGTTGTCTGCGCCGATGAAGTTCTTGCCGCAATCGCTAAATAGTTCTCGGCAGAGTCCCCTTCTTAACACGAAACGTCGGAATGCGGCGATGAACGCTTGTGTTGCCATATCGCTCACGAGCTCGATATGGATCGCCTTTGTCGCCATGCATACAAATAATGCAAAGTAGCCCTTGTATTGTTTCGCGTTCCTACCTCTCCACGTTTTCACCTCCACCGGTCCGGCGTAGTCCACGCCAGTGTATGTAAAAGGTCTGGATATCGTCGTTCTGGCAGTTGGAAGACTGCCCATCAGCTGTTCCAAAGGTTTCGCTCTAAACCTATAACAAATGTTGCATTTGAAAATGAAGTTTTTGGCGGTGGTCTTGAGCCGAAATATCCAGAACCTCTGACGTATATACGCCATAACTCTTTGGTTACTCTCGTGGATGGTCTTCTCATGCGCTTCTTTTATTATGAGGTGAACTAATGGGTGCTTATGACTCAGCAGAATGGGATGTTTTGTGTTGAATCGGAGGTGTGCAGGACTCGTAGTACTCCTTGTTCATCCTTGAAAGGGTTCAGTGCCTTTAGCCCTCTGAACGCTTGTGTGTTGGTTTCTTTAAATTTCTCCGGAAACATCCTTTCTTGTGCGGCTCTTATTATCCTCATAAATGCGGTCTCAAGCTCCTGTGGAGAGAGCACGACGATTAGAGGCCGATGCTGTTGTTGTTTGTTACATAAGAACCATAGACAGTAACCCACAATACGAGTTACTCTGGATAGTGTTGAATGTTTGTGTAACAAAGCTTCTACTACTCCTTCTTCCAGGACCTGATGATGGACTCTCGTTGGATGTTCTTTTTGTTGAGCTTCCTGGACGTGCAGTTGTTCTGGTAATGGTGCGTCCCATCGATGTCGTAAGAATTCCGGTCCCTGCCACCAGAGTTCGTTGTCAACGAGATTTTGTGCGTGAATTCCTCTGGAAGCTAAGTCTGCTGGTTTAAGCTGTGAGGGAATGTGTTTCCATATCGCGCAACTTGAAGCCTTTGGATTTGGGAAACCCTGTTGCATTCAAAGGTTTTCCATTTCGATGGATGAGCTCTAATCCAGCACAACGTTATAAGGGAATCCGACCATGCCATCATTTTCGCTTTGTCCAACTTTAAAATTCGTCCGGTTTCCGTTAAAAGCTTTGCCAGCAACATAGCTCCACAAAGTTCTAATCTTGGAAGAGTGATTGGTTAAAGTGGTGTCACCTTGGTTTTGGACAAAAGCAGCCTCATGTGAACTCTGTCATCTTCACCAAGTACGCGTAGATAAACTGCAGCCGCATATGCCTTCTCCGACGTATCGCTAAACCCGTGGATTTCTACCAACTTGATCTGCTTGCTGGTGTTGATCCAATCCGGAATGTGGATACGTTCGATGTTGGGTAAATCCTTAGAGAAATTCAACCATTCGTTCACCAGTTCTGGAGGTAATGGTTTGTCCACTCCGATCCCGTCCCCACCATAGTTGCTGCATTATCATCTTCGCCTTGATAATGCAAAGTGAGACCCAACCCATCGGGTCATATAGCCTGGCTATGAAGGAGAGGACCAACCGTTTAGTGACGTCCTCAGTACTTATAGTGGCGACCTGGAAGGAAAATACATCAAGTGCTGGTAACCATCTTATGCCCAAAGTTTTCACGTTGGCACTCTCATCAAATGGAATGGAGAAGTTAATCCCACGCTGATCCATTGGAATGTGCTGAAGTACTAAGTTGGAGTTGCTGACGTGCTTTCGTAAATGGAATCCTGCTGTCTCCTTAAAAGCTTTCAACTTTTCCTGGGCTTCTTCAATGCTGTCTGCACCGCTGATGACGTCGTCGACGTAGGTTTCCTCCTTCAAAACTTGTGCTGCTGACGGAAATCTGTGGGCCTCGTCGTCCGCTAACTGTTGGAAAACTCTAATAGCGTGGTAAGGTGCTGATGCTGTACCAAACGTCACTGTTCGTAGGCGAAACATGTTTATTTCTTCCTTGGGCTGCTCTCTCCAGGGTATGTGTTGATAATGGGAGTCCTGGCTGCTGACTTAAATTTGACGCTACATTTTTTTGACGTCTCCTGTAAAATGTTGGAATATTGATGACCGGCAATCGCAGCTCTTTGTGGCCTCGTTCCTTGGTATCTGCCGTTACCTGAGATGCGCTTGAACCGTTTGTAGCAGCTTTAATAGCTGGAATTTTGTATAATGCATCTAACAAATCTGCTTTGTAATCCGCAAACAATTCGCGGATCTTATCAAATGTTTGCACTAACACACAAACCTGCTCAGAATCAATTTTGCCATCATCTACCATGATATGTTCATGGTATTTATATGCCTGAACCATTTGCTCGTCTAATATTGAAATACGAGTTTGAATATAATTCGCCCTTCTCAAACGCGCACTGTCTGCCTTTCCAAAATTCTCATAGTCCGTTTTGATACGTTCAAGGACGTTAATTTGTAACTTTGCGAAGGACATGACGAAAATTTTGTCGAAAATTATTACACAATACCACTAATAATATGTATATTGTATATATGTAAGACTGTTTACTTAGGTAACATAAAACACTTTTATTTTCTAGGTGTTAAAATCATATATTTACATTTACTTAAAATAACTGATAAAATATGAGTGTAAGAGTTTGTTGCAAGAACTGCCACGATGAGACGCCGAAAAACAACTGCCCTCATCCTTCGAGTGTGTCCTTTTTATATCCTGTCTCTCATATTCCTCCGTGACAGTGTTGCTGATTGCCCACAATTCGGCCATCCTGCTAGGCATTCGCCTCGAATGCCTCCAAAAGGTTGTCGTCGTCAAGACTGGTCGGCCATGGCTTCATAAATTATGTGAAGGTCTTCTTAGGTGCGCATTCTTATTCCGACAAGTACCTCAAACGGTGTCAAACGGTTAAAGGTTGAGTTGATGGTTTTCTGAACGGGTTCGACAAACTTGTACCACTTAGTTGGATCTTCGATACTCAGCTTAGACAACACGGATATGATGATGCTATTGAGGCGTTCGACCTGCCCATTTGCGCGTGGTAAACCGGTAGTGATTTTTATGTGTATTATGTTCTCCAGTTTACAGTATTCTCGAAAATCATCCGAAGTAAAAGCGGATCCTCGATCTGAGATGATTTGAACCGGATTGCTAAATGTCATGCTCTGCGTCCGTAATTTGGCTATTACTTCTTTTGCTGATGTAGACTTCGTGGGATACAACCAACAGAACTTCGTGTGTGGAGTGGTTCTTCTTCTTAATGTAATGGATGCAATTCTCCTTCTGGTTTGCCTTGCTTTCTGTTTATTATGATGCATGGTATGCAGTTAGCAATGAGTCTTCGTACTTTTTCATCAAGTTATAAAATATTCTTTATTAATTAGCTCTACCGTTTTCTTAACGGCGAAGTGTCCTTTTTCGTGTGCGAGTATTATTATTTCCATCTGCATGCCTCGTGGTATTACTAGCAGTTCGACGTCGTTTACCAACTTATACAGAACGTCCCCTTTCATAAAATATTCGTTGTAAGATGACTTTTCTTGAAGAATTTCTGTAATGGTTATGAGGTCTTCGTCTTGCATTTGTAGTCGTTGTATTCTGGTAATTAAACTATCATTACTGCATGCCTGCTAAGAGCGTCTACGTGTTTCATTTGTGAACCAGGTATATGCTTAACGACGTAGTCATATTCTTGTAAAAACAATATCCAACGAGCAACTCTGGTACAGAGATCTTTTTTACTCAAAGTTTTAGCGAAGGCATTACAGTCGGTTATTAATTTAAAATGTAAACCAAGAAGATAGATTCTGAACTTTTTGAAGACTTCTATTACAGCTAATATTTCGAGTTCATAGCTCGTGTATTTTCTTTCCTGTTCAGTGGTCTTCTTGCTCATATAATATACGGGGTGTAATTGACAATCTTCCGGTGATTTCTGCAGTAACACCGCGCCGTATCCATCGATAGAAGCGTCCGTATGAACTTCTGTTTCGTAATTTTGATTGAATATATTAAGAACTGGTCTCTCGCTTAGAATTTTCTTAAGTGTGTTAAAAGAAACGACTTGCTATTCCTTCATTTCAACTTAGCGTTCTGTTTTTTTAAGTCGGTTAACGGTTTTGCGATTATAGATATTTTATTAGGGCTTGAATTTTCTCGGGTGACGGTGACACTTGTTGATTTTCTATAACATGTCCCAGGAACTGGATTTTTGTTTTCAGGGAGCTGCATTTCTTTAAATTAATATCTAGCCCATAGTCTCTGCAAAGTGTTAAAACTTCTTCTAAGTTTGATAGTGCTTCTTCTTCATTTTTGGCGGGTAAAATTATATCTTCAATATACGGTAATGCAACACCTCTTCTAGTTAAATTACGGAATACTGAATTGACATGTCTTTGGAAAGTCCCTAAAGAATTCGAAACTCCGAAAGGCACTTTTAAAAACTGATACCGTCCATTATGTGTTACAAAAGCGGTGTATTTTCGACTTGCTTTGCTAACAGGCACATGGAAAAAATCATTTTTTAAATCTAAGGTACTAAAAATCTTGCCGTTTTTTAAACGATCGAGCTGGTCTTCAATCAAAGGAAGAGAGAAAGGATCCCTTACTATTACTCGGCTAATTTTTCTGTAATCGACACAAAGCCTTGATGTACCATCTCGTTTTTTAATAGCACGACTGGACTACAGAACTCAGAATCTGACTCTTCAATTATACTGTCTTTTAACCACTCTTCTACTTGATCGTCGACCACATGTCTTTCTTTGATTGGTAGCCTTCGTGGGTTACATGTAATGGCAGTTTCATCTTTCAATATTAAATGCATTATGACATTCGTTGTTCTGATCTTATTTGGGCGATAGTTTTGGATCAATTCAGTCACATGTTGCTTGGCGTAAGTACTAGGAGTTTCTCCAATGTCAATTTCTTCGAGTTCAGATAAGGCATATATCTTCATTAACGCGTGGATCTCATCACTGACATCATTTTTTAACTTGTGGAAATATAGACCTTCTGGAGTAATTCTTATTTCGTCTGGTCGACCAAACTCTTTTCCAATAACTATTTCAACATCTAAACAGTCGGATGGTATGACATGCAATATTCAATTAAATTTTTCGGAATCAATTTCGACTTCTTGTTCAAAATGGCCTAAAGGTTTTATTTTATTCTCATTTTTATTCCGACCAAACCCGAAAAGATAAAACATGGATTGTGAAAGCTCCGGCATAATCAAATATTTATAGATTTTTTCGGTTGTTATATTGAATTTTCTGCCTGTGTCAAATAGAGCTAACCACTTCCTATCTCCAATTTTTACTTCCTTGTTCATTATGTCATCGTTAGAATGTAGAATCCGCATTTTGCTTTTGGTATTGTCAACTTTTTTTTGATATGCAATCTCTCGCAATGTCGCCAAACTTATTGCATTCGAAGCATTTGACACCCTTTTCTTTATCACTGCAGTTTATGGATTTATGCTCTTTTACGACACAATTAAACCACGGTATTTCGAATTTCTTTTCACTTTTAGCAAAATCTTTTTCAGGCTTTCTTATTTCATTTTTTAGTTTAGCTTTTTCTTAAATAGTTTCATAATATCTTAGATTGTCTTTAAAATCTCTAATATTTTTAGAACCGTACAAAATAACTTTATTTATATTCGAATCTGTTATTCTGTCAATAACGTACTGTATAAGAGCATCTTCTTCGACATTTCCCTGAGAGGCTATATCTTTCATATGCAGGAAATACTCTTGGACATTTTTCATCTTTTTGCTTTTTTCTTTCGCGAAGCAATTTATGCACTTGCGCGCTATTTGCCGTTTTTCTAAATTCGTTAATAGAGCATATTTAAATTTTTCGTATGATGATTTTTCGCAAACACAAATTTTTGGAAGTCATCCCAGTACATAATTGAAGCGATTTATTCAAATTCACTTACCCACATTTCCACGGATATTTTCCCGTCTCCATCGAATGGTCTTATAGAGTCCTCTATGTCCCTTAAGTTGATCGCAAATCTGGAAATCGGCGGTATATCACTTTTAACAGCTGCTTGCATTCTTTTTGCTCCTTTTTAATGATGTTTTTATTACTGTTTTGTCTAATTTCTTTCACCATCTGTATACACTTTTTCTGTTGATTGAGTTGGTCCCCGTTGTTGTTTCCGTTCTGTGGTCTTTCCTTTTCCCCATCGCCGTCATCGTTGTTCTTGGTACAATCATCGTCGTCGTCATCATTACCCTCGTCGCCATCCTCGTCAGCATTTTTGTTGGCATCGTCGTCGTCGTTATCATTATCGTCGTCGTCGTCAACGGCATTGCATGATCTAAGTAAACAACCCTTTCTTAAGTTATCAAATATGTGTTGGCTCACATCCCTTACGTCGTAATTGATCCCTAACGCGTTGCAAATCGTAATCAGGTCAGCAGCACACAGATGTTCATCGACGTACTTTTGCTTCTGTTTATACCTCTCGTCGTTATTATCGAAGTCGAAACCTTGAACCAATCTGAGTCTTCTTCTGTTGGATCTGTCGCCTTCGTTTTCAAATACATATTTGTGTAGAGTCATCACAATGTTTTTTTTGTCGTATTTTAGAAACATTTTTATCTCATTTATGTCTTCCAAGCACGTCATTTCGTACTATTAAAAAAAAAACACAAAAACACTATTTCAATATTCTGGTTGAGTCCAAAAATTTGTGAGATTGTTTACTTAGGTAACATAAAACACTTTTATTTTCTAGGGGTTAAAATTATTTTTTACATAAAATAACTGATAGAATATGAGTGTAAGAGTTTGTTGCAAGAACTGCCACGATGAGAAGCCGGAAAATAACTGCCTTCATCCTTCGAGTGCGTCCTTTTTATATCCTGTTTCTTATATTACTCCGTGATAGTGTTGCTGATTGCCAACATATATATGCATATATGTTTTAAAATTTACAACGATGGATTAATAAGCGAGTTATATATCTATATATGTATATTTTTGTGTACAGTGTAAGTAATTATAATGGAAAGGACTCACTTGAACTTCCGACTGATGATTTAATTTTAATTTCTTCCAGGTATGCACTTCTCCGGATGATTTTTCCTGTGAACACACACACTTTTGGAGCTTCCTTACACTTTTGTTGAAGGCTGCAGCGATGGGATCCTTGATGAATTGCTGGTTGCAGTTTTTCTTCTTCTTATTTTAAATTTCTTATGTTGATTTTGATGATTTATGTATTAATATTACAAAACTTTAGTGTTGATAAAGTCGTTTATAAATATGTATGTACGAGTATATCTACAGGGTGAGTTTTTTAATTTGAGACATCCAAATTACTCGAAAAATACGCGATATCGCAAAAAATGTTTCAGACAAAAGTCACAAGGTTCTGAAGGGGACATAAGGTGGTGACCACGAGTTTGATCTTGAGACCCATTTTCGAGGTCAAACGAAGGTCACTTTTCATTTTTCAAATGATAATTCCTGATTTTCATTGCTCAGTCGTATTCTTCAATGGGGCACACGACTTTGTCTCTAAGGTCTTATTCATTCAGTGCTAGATACCACTGCACGGGCACGCCTAAATCAATAATCGGTTTCTAACGTTGTTAGGGTGTTAGAAGGTCGAGATTTGTTTTGAGGAAGTCATTATTGCCTCTGCTTTACCAAACAAAAAACATGCAAATACCTCCTTAGTTTGTTATTTCTGCCAAAAACAAAAAAGGAGATATATTGCGATTCAAACTAATCTAAAGCTTTGGGTACTGGTTGAACCAAAAATATATAAAAAATAGATTATAACAAAACTAGATGAATTTAATTTCTAATTTTAGATAATCGTTAAACTAAGATTTTCAAGCGTTTCGCTTAAAGCGCTTGTGGGAAATCAAATAGCCTCCATCCAAACGCTTTAGCCAATACGAACTTCGTGGGAAATTTGGTAAATTACAAAAGAATGGGTTCCATTTCAGAACAAAATCTGTAAAGAGATTGATCTGATTCTCAGGTTTAGGATTTAAAAAATATTGAAATATGCTCTAACGTTTTACTCGCTGAACCTTAAACTAAAAATATATAGCTTTCTGCATAATAAGTTTTAGTTTCGCTATGATTTTTTTCAACTTCATCCACTTACATTCAACTTTCTAAATAAATCGATAAGTAAGGAGGAGTTTCTAACACGCATCGGGAAAGCAATCGGTTGAGTCCACCGTACGTCGTCGTATGAGAAGAGTACCAAAAATACCAATAAATGTTAGAGATTGTGGCGTGCATCCATTTAAATGTGTTTTTATTGCCTCTTACCAACAACGAACTCAGTACGTCACTTTTCTAGCAACATATTGCTTAGAATAAGTAAATGCTAAAACCTGTGTGTTGGCGCTCTTTTCAAATTCAGTGCAAGTCTTACCACCACAGATCGAGCATACGATCGTAAGTGTTGAATTGAGAGTGCTTCGCAATTTTGTTTTCTAAAACGTGTTTTTTTAGAAGTATATTCCATTCCATAGAAAGTTCTAAGAAAAAAAAATTAAAATATGTGGTGAAGAACTCAATCAGGTAAAAATGTGAGTCCCTTTCCTTGATCACAAAACTAATAACATTTCCTTAATTCTATAGAAAACTGCGGATAGCCATTGGTAAAGATAATCATTCGGTACATTTGGGTCACATCTGATACAGTTGCCTAGAGGCCGTAAATAACAGAACAGATAGTCTAAATTTTACCACGGCGTCTTCAGATTTTCCGTGGGCTACTGGATTTTTTAGAAGAAACGTACCTAACCTAACACATTACATCGAAAGCATCAGACATCTAAACTGAGTTACACACATCGTTACTGAAGCATAACGTTGCACAATATTCAAACGGCATATCACTAAAAAGAAGAACCAAGTCCAGCTGTTAAAAAAAAGTACTCAAGTAAAGTCAATACATACATACATACTCGTATTTGTTCCACCCAGCATGTGCTAACGTAACAATCACCTGGATCAAGTGATCGAATCAAAAAGCAATTCAGTGTACTACGTATCTCCTATATTGTTTTCTTTTATCAATGATTACGATTCAATCGATTCATAATCTGTCAGCTACATAAATTTAATTTTTAAATTTGTAACCTTTTTATGTCACCTATCTATTCACACGTCGTGTTTAAAGCTTAACCTAAACTAACCTAACCTAACTTGCCTTAAAAAACCTACTATAATACTGGTATATACATTATTCAACTTACTACTACTACTACTTACTTTGAATTAAGTAGAATTAAGCCAGAAATAAAACATTCACAAAAAAAAAAACATAAGAAAGACCTATAATATTGTTTAATCTTAAGGCCAAAGAATAGATTTCAATTTTAAGTAACTAATTATTCAATCAACCAATGAAAGCAGAAGGCAGATTATACATACTTTTCAAATTAATCGAAACATATGTATTTTTACCAAGCTGATGTGAAGTCTCATAATTACATCATTTTAAATTCAACGCTTGTAGTTTCCGGGTAAATATGCATTACCGTTTCTTTTTTGTTGAGACGTGCAATATGATTTGTGCTCAAGAAGAAGTTGAATCTCTTGCGGTTATCTTCCGAGATCCCAAGCTGAAAATGACAGCTTGTTCTTACAGACCTAGCCTGCATGCCAATTTCTCCTCATGTCAATACACCGCCAGCATAAATAAGACAAGATACTCGTAGTCTACATACTGTATACATATACTGTATTGAAGCTTAGAATGAAAGAGTCCATAACAAATTGCGGTTAAAAGCTTAGTAGAACATATATTACGTAGGTAATAGAATACTTTTTTAATCCATTGACGTGAGATGAGAATTTCATATTTAAATCCATTAAGAGTCCTAGGTACGTAAATTCGTCCACATTCTCTACCAAAAAACAAATCATCACCACAACTTTCACTAGTACAAAATAAATGGCCAAGTACACCTGTTGCACATTTACGGTGACATAGTTTAAATTTCTGGCAATTCGGTGCGCGAAAATATACATTCGGTTTTGGGTTAATAGGGCAAGATAAATTAAAAAAAAACATTAGTTTAGTCTAAGACTTTATTACTAGCCTGTGTTCCGCGAACCATGTGAGAAGTAAGATCTAAGGGACTATCTGTCAGCGAATACCTAGATCCAGTAAGATTAACGATTCCCACAGCCAAGAAAGCTGCAAATACGCAAATCGGTACACATCCGACATAATGTGCCTATGCCTTATGGAAAGGATATTGCTGGCCCGTTAGAAACAGCTCGAATATATATCTCACCTGGAGCCCGATTGAGAATTGTGTAACATATTTTAATATACAGCGCAGTCCGCTCTGGAAAACAGATATGATATTAGATTGAGATATGATTCCCTAGTTCATGTTATGAAAAAAAATTTAATTGAAGAAGTGGGTCTATCAACAATACAGACTGAGTTACAGGGTGTTTAAAAGAGTTCCTTCAGAGAAGTGCTAGCAATTAGTTATAATTTCTAGCGTATTCAACCTAAAGCCACCAAGCTAAGCTCGTTTTGTAGCCAATTGATTAGTGGTTAATTTATATTACACATAATTCCATTTTACAGTTATTGGTCTTCAAACACAAATTTTTTATTTTTTTTAATAAACTTTTGGAAAAATCGCAATTATCTCGGAAAAGTGTGACAATATTTTTTTATCTACAAATTCACAATACAAAGTTATTACTTGGGGCTCACAATGTGTCAGTTACAACGGTAAAAAATTTTAATTCCCAATATAACTATTGTTTTTATTATTACTAAAAAATACGTGCACTTTCGTTTACCGTTATAATAAATTGTTATAAATAAATCAAAAAATGCACTACTAATCGTAGTTTACATTATCTTAAATGTAATGACCGAATTATGTACTATGCACTTACATACTTAAGATCAACGACCTTTACAATTTGCAAAAGGTTTTTTTCCATGCACCTTTACATTATTTCTCATCTAGCATACATACATAATTTATTTAAAATTAATGCACTATATGTATAAAAAGAGAGATAGACTAACTCACAAGTCTGTTTGTCCCTTTTATAAATAGGCCTTAATTATTTTAAATTTGGTTAAAGCTAGAAAGTAATAGGATTGATGGCTTTTGACACATGACACCTGCCTTTTTATTGTTTTGATGTAATCGTGGAATTCTAGATCGTTGTACGGAGTTTGCTATATCCAATTTCGTTTTTATTTATGTTTTCAATTACTTTTTCTTAAGTGTAAAGTTTACATTGTTGTTGTCAATTAATGGTGCATATTTTTATCAATATACCATTCAATTGCAATTTTAATGCATACAGCACATTTCCATCAGTGTCCAGTGGGGAAGGCATCGGTCCATACAATTTAATGTGAGAAATTACTTTTTAAAAGAAACTTTATATTGTTAGGATCAACATGTTCGCGGCCTTTGATTTAACTTTGTATGCATTGTGTTTTAATGTTCGTTGTTTTTCAAACGCTTCTGGGATGTACTGCTTCTATAGGAGAAATAAAAAACAATTTTCGTTTCACTTATTGTTAGCCAGTGTAAAAATTATTCGTCTTTTTCGCATCGTTCGAATAATTACATACCGGCAAATGAGAAATTTTTGCCATTGAGCGCTTTAGTAACGATTTTGCTGTCTTTACGGGCAGCATGCGCGCAAGATCATCCGGTCCGGGGCGAGTAACCGTTTTTTTAGGACAATATCTCCTAGAGTCGCTGGACCCATTTCGTGCACTGTTGAAGAAGTGGAGGTATGTTCTGTTCCACTTTTCCAAAATAATTCTAAATGTTTGATGTAAGCGTTGTGTGTATCTACATCTATCAAGACAACTGATGTGCGTTTCTTTCGCGTCTCAGGTCAGGCGATTAGCAAAACGGGGTCCCAATTATGGTAGAAAGTTTCCCGGGTTCACAAGGCTTAGATCATCGGGATCAGATGTTGCTGGACACAAGGGCATGTCTCAATTTGTGTGAGAAGGGTTCCATACTCTTTGAGTGAGTTAGTGAGAGTTAGACGTTTAAATTTGATGTGTTCAAATAAATTCGATTAAAACGGTTTTGATATCAAATTATAGTATAAATTATACAAAAGTAAAAGTGGGATTGTTAATTAAGAACTGTGTGCATTATATCCATAAAAACCAGTGTTAAACTAAAACTTAAAAAGAAAAAACAAAAAATAATACAATAATTTACTAGCGGTTATTAAATGGACAGAAACCAGATTTGAGAATATATGCAACAGTGTTAGTACGTAATGCCATTTCATAATGAGTGAAGTGTGCAAGAGTGAAACTTGCGGTAAACCCATAAGAACAGAAACGGGGATTAAATGTAGTGGTTTCTGCCGTTGAGTATTTCACAAGAAATGTATCGGTTTGAGTTATTACGATGTTAACCTTTTGAGTGAAAAGAAGAATCTTATGTATATGTGTAATGCATGCAGAGAATACTTAAAAGAGATAACGTTAAAAATGGACAATATATTGCAAGTTGTCAATGACAACAAAACACTACTAAGTAAACAAGAAGAAGAAATAAAATCTCTTATTAAGTGTATGAAGATCATTAGTGCAAGTTCAAGTGTAAAACCGTGCGAAAATGAGAAGACAAAAGTACAAAAAAAAGAAAATATGTGCGGAAATAGCGGTAAAGAACGTACCTCCTCTAATAATTGAACCCAAAAGTAAACAAAACAGTAGTAAAACAAAAAATGAAATTAATGAGACCACTAACCCTTCGGATTTGTCTGTGCAAATTAATAGTGTGCCTAATAGAGTCAATGGGTCTATTGTGATGAAATGCAATAATGAAGAATCAATGAAAAAAAACGAAAATGAAGTAAAAGAGAGATGTGGAGATCATTGTAATGTAAAAGTTCCTAAATTGGTAAATCCTAAAATTATGGTAAATGGAATTGATAATGAAGTTAATGAGGATAAATTGATTGAAACTATATTAAAGCAAAATAAAATCTGTGGTGAAATGAAACTGATGAAGTGTTTTAAAAAACCTAGCAATATTTCTAAATATAATGCAATAATTGAAATTGACAAAGATTTATTTAAAATGTTAATGGGGAATGATGATCCACACTTGAATATTGGTTGGTACAAGTGTCAGATATTTGACAAAGTTAATGTCAAAAGGTGTTTCAAGTGTTGGGGTTTCAACCACAATGCAAGAAATTGCACAAATCAAATTCATTGTCCTAAATGTGGGGGTGAACATTGTATAGTAGATTGTGAAAGTACAAAAGTTGAATGTAAAAATTGTGCCAAAGCCAATTCAAGGCTGAATTTAAATCTGGATGTAAGTCATGATTCTAGAGACTATAACTGTCCGGTTTATATAAGAAGACTGGGAAAAGGAAGTATTGTTGCTAGAAGGTCAGTACGAAATAGTAATACTAAGTGAAACTCACCTGTCCCCTTCTTAACACGAAACGTCGGAATGCGGCGATGAACGCTTGTGTTGCCATATCGCTCACGAGCTCGATATGGATCGCCTTTGTCGCCATGCATACAAATAATGCAAAGTAGCCCTTGTATTGTTTCGCGTTCCTACCTCTCCACGTTTTCACCTCCACCGGTCCGGCGTAGTCCACGCCAGTGTATGTAAAAGGTCTGGATATCGTCGTTCTGGCAGTTGGAAGACTGCCCATCAGCTGTTCCAAAGGTTTCGCTCTAAACCTATAACAAATGTTGCATTTGAAAATGAAGTTTTTGGCGGTGGTCTTGAGCCGAAATATCCAGAACCTCTGACGTATATACGCCATAACTCTTTGGTTACTCTCGTGGATGGTCTTCTCATGCGCTTCTTTTATTATGAGGTGAACTAATGGGTGCTTATGACTCAGCAGAATGGGATGTTTTGTGTTGAATCGGAGGTGTGCAGGACTCGTAGTACTCCTTGTTCATCCTTGAAAGGGTTCAGTGCCTTTAGCCCTCTGAACGCTTGTGTGTTGGTTTCTTTAAATTTCTCCGGAAACATCCTTTCTTGTGCGGCTCTTATTATCCTCATAAATGCGGTCTCAAGCTCCTGTGGAGAGAGCACGACGATTAGAGGCCGATGCTGTTGTTGTTTGTTACATAAGAACCATAGACAGTAACCCACAATACGAGTTACTCTGGATAGTGTTGAATGTTTGTGTAACAAAGCTTCTACTACTCCTTCTTCCAGGACCTGATGATGGACTCTCGTTGGATGTTCTTTTTGTTGAGCTTCCTGGACGTGCAGTTGTTCTGGTAATGGTGCGTCCCATCGATGTCGTAAGAATTCCGGTCCCTGCCACCAGAGTTCGTTGTCAACGAGATTTTGTGCGTGAATTCCTCTGGAAGCTAAGTCTGCTGGTTTAAGCTGTGAGGGAATGTGTTTCCATATCGCGCAACTTGAAGCCTTTGGATTTGGGAAACCCTGTTGCATTCAAAGGTTTTCCATTTCGATGGATGAGCTCTAATCCAGCACAACGTTATAAGGGAATCCGACCATGCCATCATTTTCGCTTTGTCCAACTTTAAAATTCGTCCGGTTTCCGTTAAAAGCTTTGCCAGCAACATAGCTCCACAAAGTTCTAATCTTGGAAGAGTGATTGGTTAAAGTGGTGTCACCTTGGTTTTGGACAAAAGCAGCCTCATGTGAACTCTGTCATCTTCACCAAGTACGCGTAGATAAACTGCAGCCGCATATGCCTTCTCCGACGTATCGCTAAACCCGTGGATTTCTACCAACTTGATCTGCTTGCTGGTGTTGATCCAATCCGGAATGTGGATACGTTCGATGTTGGGTAAATCCTTAGAGAAATTCAACCATTCGTTCACCAGTTCTGGAGGTAATGGTTTGTCCACTCCGATCCCGTCCCCACCATAGTTGCTGCATTATCATCTTCGCCTTGATAATGCAAAGTGAGACCCAACCCATCGGGTCATATAGCCTGGCTATGAAGGAGAGGACCAACCGTTTAGTGACGTCCTCAGTACTTATAGTGGCGACCTGGAAGGAAAATACATCAAGTGCTGGTAACCATCTTATGCCCAAAGTTTTCACGTTGGCACTCTCATCAAATGGAATGGAGAAGTTAATCCCACGCTGATCCATTGGAATGTGCTGAAGTACTAAGTTGGAGTTGCTGACGTGCTTTCGTAAATGGAATCCTGCTGTCTCCTTAAAAGCTTTCAACTTTTCCTGGGCTTCTTCAATGCTGTCTGCACCGCTGATGACGTCGTCGACGTAGGTTTCCTCCTTCAAAACTTGTGCTGCTGACGGAAATCTGTGGGCCTCGTCGTCCGCTAACTGTTGGAAAACTCTAATAGCGTGGTAAGGTGCTGATGCTGTACCAAACGTCACTGTTCGTAGGCGAAACATGTTTATTTCTTCCTTGGGCTGCTCTCTCCAGGGTATGTGTTGATAATGGGAGTCCTGGCTGCTGACTTAAATTTGACGCTACATTTTTTTGACGTCTCCTGTAAAATGTTGGAATATTGATGACCGGCAATCGCAGCTCTTTGTGGCCTCGTTCCTTGGTATCTGCCGTTACCTGAGATGCGCTTGAACCGTTT
Source organism: Volucella zonaria (assembly GCA_963966105.1). Taxonomy (NCBI): domain Eukaryota; kingdom Metazoa; phylum Arthropoda; class Insecta; order Diptera; family Syrphidae; genus Volucella; species Volucella zonaria. The sequence goes on along the minus strand of OZ014536.1, from coordinate 893,053 downwards.
GTAGCAGCTTTAATAGCTGGAATTTTGTATAATGCATCTAACAAATCTGCTTTGTAATCCGCAAACAATTCGCGGATCTTATCAAATGTTTGCACTAACACACAAACCTGCTCAGAATCAATTTTGCCATCATCTACCATGATATGTTCATGGTATTTATATGCCTGAACCATTTGCTCGTCTAATATTGAAATACGAGTTTGAATATAATTCGCCCTTCTCAAACGCGCACTGTCTGCCTTTCCAAAATTCTCATAGTCCGTTTTGATACGTTCAAGGACGTTAATTTGTAACTTTGCGAAGGACATGACGAAAATTTTGTCGAAAATTATTACACAATACCACTAATAATATGTATATTGTATATATGTAAGACTGTTTACTTAGGTAACATAAAACACTTTTATTTTCTAGGGGTTAAAATCATATATTTACATTTACTTAAAATAACTGATAAAATATGAGTGTAAGAGTTTGTTGCAAGAACTGCCACGATGAGACGCCGAAAAACAACTGCCCTCATCCTTCGAGTGTGTCCTTTTTATATCCTGTCTCTCATATTCCTCCGTGACAGTGTTGCTGATTGCCCACAATTCGGCCATCCTGCTAGGCATTCGCCTCGAATGCCTCCAAAAGGTTGTCGTCGTCAAGACTGGTCGGCCATGGCTTCATAAATTATGTGAAGGTCTTCTTAGGTGCGCATTCTTATTCCGACAAGTACCTCAAACGGTGTCAAACGGTTAAAGGTTGAGTTGATGGTTTTCTGAACGGGTTCGACAAACTTGTACCACTTAGTTGGATCTTCGATACTCAGCTTAGACAACACGGATATGATGATGCTATTGAGGCGTTCGACCTGCCCATTTGCGCGTGGTAAACCGGTAGTGATTTTTATGTGTATTATGTTCTCCAGTTTACAGTATTCTCGAAAATCATCCGAAGTAAAAGCGGATCCTCGATCTGAGATGATTTGAACCGGATTGCTAAATGTCATGCTCTGCGTCCGTAATTTGGCTATTACTTCTTTTGCTGATGTAGACTTCGTGGGATACAACCAACAGAACTTCGTGTGTGGAGTGGTTCTTCTTCTTAATGTAATGGATGCAATTCTCCTTCTGGTTTGCCTTGCTTTCTGTTTATTATGATGCATGGTATGCAGTTAGCAATGAGTCTTCGTACTTTTTCATCAAGTTATAAAATATTCTTTATTAATTAGCTCTACCGTTTTCTTAACGGCGAAGTGTCCTTTTTCGTGTGCGAGTATTATTATTTCCATCTGCATGCCTCGTGGTATTACTAGCAGTTCGACGTCGTTTACCAACTTATACAGAACGTCCCCTTTCATAAAATATTCGTTGTAAGATGACTTTTCTTGAAGAATTTCTGTAATGGTTATGAGGTCTTCGTCTTGCATTTGTAGTCGTTGTATTCTGGTAATTAAACTATCATTACTGCATGCCTGCTAAGAGCGTCTACGTGTTTCATTTGTGAACCAGGTATATGCTTAACGACGTAGTCATATTCTTGTAAAAACAATATCCAACGAGCAACTCTGGTACAGAGATCTTTTTTACTCAAAGTTTTAGCGAAGGCATTACAGTCGGTTATTAATTTAAAATGTAAACCAAGAAGATAGATTCTGAACTTTTTGAAGACTTCTATTACAGCTAATATTTCGAGTTCATAGCTCGTGTATTTTCTTTCCTGTTCAGTGGTCTTCTTGCTCATATAATATACGGGGTGTAATTGACAATCTTCCGGTGATTTCTGCAGTAACACCGCGCCGTATCCATCGATAGAAGCGTCCGTATGAACTTCTGTTTCGTAATTTTGATTGAATATATTAAGAACTGGTCTCTCGCTTAGAATTTTCTTAAGTGTGTTAAAAGAAACGACTTGCTATTCCTTCATTTCAACTTAGCGTTCTGTTTTTTTAAGTCGGTTAACGGTTTTGCGATTATAGATATTTTATTAGGGCTTGAATTTTCTCGGGTGACGGTGACACTTGTTGATTTTCTATAACATGTCCCAGGAACTGGATTTTTGTTTTCAGGGAGCTGCATTTCTTTAAATTAATATCTAGCCCATAGTCTCTGCAAAGTGTTAAAACTTCTTCTAAGTTTGATAGTGCTTCTTCTTCATTTTTGGCGGGTAAAATTATATCTTCAATATACGGTAATGCAACACCTCTTCTAGTTAAATTACGGAATACTGAATTGACATGTCTTTGGAAAGTCCCTAAAGAATTCGAAACTCCGAAAGGCACTTTTAAAAACTGATACCGTCCATTATGTGTTACAAAAGCGGTGTATTTTCGACTTGCTTTGCTAACAGGCACATGGAAAAAATCATTTTTTAAATCTAAGGTACTAAAAATCTTGCCGTTTTTTAAACGATCGAGCTGGTCTTCAATCAAAGGAAGAGAGAAAGGATCCCTTACTATTACTCGGCTAATTTTTCTGTAATCGACACAAAGCCTTGATGTACCATCTCGTTTTTTAATAGCACGACTGGACTACAGAACTCAGAATCTGACTCTTCAATTATACTGTCTTTTAACCACTCTTCTACTTGATCGTCGACCACATGTCTTTCTTTGATTGGTAGCCTTCGTGGGTTACATGTAATGGCAGTTTCATCTTTCAATATTAAATGCATTATGACATTCGTTGTTCTGATCTTATTTGGGCGATAGTTTTGGATCAATTCAGTCACATGTTGCTTGGCGTAAGTACTAGGAGTTTCTCCAATGTCAATTTCTTCGAGTTCAGATAAGGCATATATCTTCATTAACGCGTGGATCTCATCACTGACATCATTTTTTAACTTGTGGAAATATAGACCTTCTGGAGTAATTCTTATTTCGTCTGGTCGACCAAACTCTTTTCCAATAACTATTTCAACATCTAAACAGTCGGATGGTATGACATGCAATATTCAATTAAATTTTTCGGAATCAATTTCGACTTCTTGTTCAAAATGGCCTAAAGGTTTTATTTTATTCTCATTTTTATTCCGACCAAACCCGAAAAGATAAAACATGGATTGTGAAAGCTCCGGCATAATCAAATATTTATAGATTTTTTCGGTTGTTATATTGAATTTTCTGCCTGTGTCAAATAGAGCTAACCACTTCCTATCTCCAATTTTTACTTCCTTGTTCATTATGTCATCGTTAGAATGTAGAATCCGCATTTTGCTTTTGGTATTGTCAACTTTTTTTTGATATGCAATCTCTCGCAATGTCGCCAAACTTATTGCATTCGAAGCATTTGACACCCTTTTCTTTATCACTGCAGTTTATGGATTTATGCTCTTTTACGACACAATTAAACCACGGTATTTCGAATTTCTTTTCACTTTTAGCAAAATCTTTTTCAGGCTTTCTTATTTCATTTTTTAGTTTAGCTTTTTCTTAAATAGTTTCATAATATCTTAGATTGTCTTTAAAATCTCTAATATTTTTAGAACCGTACAAAATAACTTTATTTATATTCGAATCTGTTATTCTGTCAATAACGTACTGTATAAGAGCATCTTCTTCGACATTTCCCTGAGAGGCTATATCTTTCATATGCAGGAAATACTCTTGGACATTTTTCATCTTTTTGCTTTTTTCTTTCGCGAAGCAATTTATGCACTTGCGCGCTATTTGCCGTTTTTCTAAATTCGTTAATAGAGCATATTTAAATTTTTCGTATGATGATTTTTCGCAAACACAAATTTTTGGAAGTCATCCCAGTACATAATTGAAGCGATTTATTCAAATTCACTTACCCACATTTCCACGGATATTTTCCCGTCTCCATCGAATGGTCTTATAGAGTCCTCTATGTCCCTTAAGTTGATCGCAAATCTGGAAATCGGCGGTATATCACTTTTAACAGCTGCTTGCATTCTTTTTGCTCCTTTTTAATGATGTTTTTATTACTGTTTTGTCTAATTTCTTTCACCATCTGTATACACTTTTTCTGTTGATTGAGTTGGTCCCCGTTGTTGTTTCCGTTCTGTGGTCTTTCCTTTTCCCCATCGCCGTCATCGTTGTTCTTGGTACAATCATCGTCGTCGTCATCATTACCCTCGTCGCCATCCTCGTCAGCATTTTTGTTGGCATCGTCGTCGTCGTTATCATTATCGTCGTCGTCGTCAACGGCATTGCATGATCTAAGTAAACAACCCTTTCTTAAGTTATCAAATATGTGTTGGCTCACATCCCTTACGTCGTAATTGATCCCTAACGCGTTGCAAATCGTAATCAGGTCAGCAGCACACAGATGTTCATCGACGTACTTTTGCTTCTGTTTATACCTCTCGTCGTTATTATCGAAGTCGAAACCTTGAACCAATCTGAGTCTTCTTCTGTTGGATCTGTCGCCTTCGTTTTCAAATACATATTTGTGTAGAGTCATCACAATGTTTTTTTTGTCGTATTTTAGAAACATTTTTATCTCATTTATGTCTTCCAAGCACGTCATTTCGTACTATTAAAAAAAAAACACAAAAACACTATTTCAATATTCTGGTTGAGTCCAAAAATTTGTGAGATTGTTTACTTAGGTAACATAAAACACTTTTATTTTCTAGGGGTTAAAATTATTTTTTACATAAAATAACTGATAGAATATGAGTGTAAGAGTTTGTTGCAAGAACTGCCACGATGAGAAGCCGGAAAATAACTGCCTTCATCCTTCGAGTGCGTCCTTTTTATATCCTGTTTCTTATATTACTCCGTGATAGTGTTGCTGATTGCCAACATATATATGCATATATGTTTTAAAATTTACAACGATGGATTAATAAGCGAGTTATATATCTATATATGTATATTTTTGTGTACAGTGTAAGTAATTATAATGGAAAGGACTCACTTGAACTTCCGACTGATGATTTAATTTTAATTTCTTCCAGGTATGCACTTCTCCGGATGATTTTTCCTGTGAACACACACACTTTTGGAGCTTCCTTACACTTTTGTTGAAGGCTGCAGCGATGGGATCCTTGATGAATTGCTGGTTGCAGTTTTTCTTCTTCTTATTTTAAATTTCTTATGTTGATTTTGATGATTTATGTATTAATATTACAAAACTTTAGTGTTGATAAAGTCGTTTATAAATATGTATGTACGAGTATATCTACAGGGTGAGTTTTTTAATTTGAGACATCCAAATTACTCGAAAAATACGCGATATCGCAAAAAATGTTTCAGACAAAAGTCACAAGGTTCTGAAGGGGACATAAGGTGGTGACCACGAGTTTGATCTTGAGACCCATTTTCGAGGTCAAACGAAGGTCACTTTTCATTTTTCAAATGATAATTCCTGATTTTCATTGCTCAGTCGTATTCTTCAATGGGGCACACGACTTTGTCTCTAAGGTCTTATTCATTCAGTGCTAGATACCACTGCACGGGCACGCCTAAATCAATAATCGGTTTCTAACGTTGTTAGGGTGTTAGAAGGTCGAGATTTGTTTTGAGGAAGTCATTATTGCCTCTGCTTTACCAAACAAAAAACATGCAAATACCTCCTTAGTTTGTTATTTCTGCCAAAAACAAAAAAGGAGATATATTGCGATTCAAACTAATCTAAAGCTTTGGGTACTGGTTGAACCAAAAATATATAAAAAATAGATTATAACAAAACTAGATGAATTTAATTTCTAATTTTAGATAATCGTTAAACTAAGATTTTCAAGCGTTTCGCTTAAAGCGCTTGTGGGAAATCAAATAGCCTCCATCCAAACGCTTTAGCCAATACGAACTTCGTGGGAAATTTGGTAAATTACAAAAGAATGGGTTCCATTTCAGAACAAAATCTGTAAAGAGATTGATCTGATTCTCAGGTTTAGGATTTAAAAAATATTGAAATATGCTCTAACGTTTTACTCGCTGAACCTTAAACTAAAAATATATAGCTTTCTGCATAATAAGTTTTAGTTTCGCTATGATTTTTTTCAACTTCATCCACTTACATTCAACTTTCTAAATAAATCGATAAGTAAGGAGGAGTTTCTAACACGCATCGGGAAAGCAATCGGTTGAGTCCACCGTACGTCGTCGTATGAGAAGAGTACCAAAAATACCAATAAATGTTAGAGATTGTGGCGTGCATCCATTTAAATGTGTTTTTATTGCCTCTTACCAACAACGAACTCAGTACGTCACTTTTCTAGCAACATATTGCTTAGAATAAGTAAATGCTAAAACCTGTGTGTTGGCGCTCTTTTCAAATTCAGTGCAAGTCTTACCACCACAGATCGAGCATACGATCGTAAGTGTTGAATTGAGAGTGCTTCGCAATTTTGTTTTCTAAAACGTGTTTTTTTAGAAGTATATTCCATTCCATAGAAAGTTCTAAGAAAAAAAAATTAAAATATGTGGTGAAGAACTCAATCAGGTAAAAATGTGAGTCCCTTTCCTTGATCACAAAACTAATAACATTTCCTTAATTCTATAGAAAACTGCGGATAGCCATTGGTAAAGATAATCATTCGGTACATTTGGGTCACATCTGATACAGTTGCCTAGAGGCCGTAAATAACAGAACAGATAGTCTAAATTTTACCACGGCGTCTTCAGATTTTCCGTGGGCTACTGGATTTTTTAGAAGAAACGTACCTAACCTAACACATTACATCGAAAGCATCAGACATCTAAACTGAGTTACACACATCGTTACTGAAGCATAACGTTGCACAATATTCAAACGGCATATCACTAAAAAGAAGAACCAAGTCCAGCTGTTAAAAAAAAGTACTCAAGTAAAGTCAATACATACATACATACTCGTATTTGTTCCACCCAGCATGTGCTAACGTAACAATCACCTGGATCAAGTGATCGAATCAAAAAGCAATTCAGTGTACTACGTATCTCCTATATTGTTTTCTTTTATCAATGATTACGATTCAATCGATTCATAATCTGTCAGCTACATAAATTTAATTTTTAAATTTGTAACCTTTTTATGTCACCTATCTATTCACACGTCGTGTTTAAAGCTTAACCTAAACTAACCTAACCTAACTTGCCTTAAAAAACCTACTATAATACTGGTATATACATTATTCAACTTACTACTACTACTACTTACTTTGAATTAAGTAGAATTAAGCCAGAAATAAAACATTCACAAAAAAAAAAACATAAGAAAGACCTATAATATTGTTTAATCTTAAGGCCAAAGAATAGATTTCAATTTTAAGTAACTAATTATTCAATCAACCAATGAAAGCAGAAGGCAGATTATACATACTTTTCAAATTAATCGAAACATATGTATTTTTACCAAGCTGATGTGAAGTCTCATAATTACATCATTTTAAATTCAACGCTTGTAGTTTCCGGGTAAATATGCATTACCGTTTCTTTTTTGTTGAGACGTGCAATATGATTTGTGCTCAAGAAGAAGTTGAATCTCTTGCGGTTATCTTCCGAGATCCCAAGCTGAAAATGACAGCTTGTTCTTACAGACCTAGCCTGCATGCCAATTTCTCCTCATGTCAATACACCGCCAGCATAAATAAGACAAGATACTCGTAGTCTACATACTGTATACATATACTGTATTGAAGCTTAGAATGAAAGAGTCCATAACAAATTGCGGTTAAAAGCTTAGTAGAACATATATTACGTAGGTAATAGAATACTTTTTTAATCCATTGACGTGAGATGAGAATTTCATATTTAAATCCATTAAGAGTCCTAGGTACGTAAATTCGTCCACATTCTCTACCAAAAAACAAATCATCACCACAACTTTCACTAGTACAAAATAAATGGCCAAGTACACCTGTTGCACATTTACGGTGACATAGTTTAAATTTCTGGCAATTCGGTGCGCGAAAATATACATTCGGTTTTGGGTTAATAGGGCAAGATAAATTAAAAAAAAACATTAGTTTAGTCTAAGACTTTATTACTAGCCTGTGTTCCGCGAACCATGTGAGAAGTAAGATCTAAGGGACTATCTGTCAGCGAATACCTAGATCCAGTAAGATTAACGATTCCCACAGCCAAGAAAGCTGCAAATACGCAAATCGGTACACATCCGACATAATGTGCCTATGCCTTATGGAAAGGATATTGCTGGCCCGTTAGAAACAGCTCGAATATATATCTCACCTGGAGCCCGATTGAGAATTGTGTAACATATTTTAATATACAGCGCAGTCCGCTCTGGAAAACAGATATGATATTAGATTGAGATATGATTCCCTAGTTCATGTTATGAAAAAAAATTTAATTGAAGAAGTGGGTCTATCAACAATACAGACTGAGTTACAGGGTGTTTAAAAGAGTTCCTTCAGAGAAGTGCTAGCAATTAGTTATAATTTCTAGCGTATTCAACCTAAAGCCACCAAGCTAAGCTCGTTTTGTAGCCAATTGATTAGTGGTTAATTTATATTACACATAATTCCATTTTACAGTTATTGGTCTTCAAACACAAATTTTTTATTTTTTTTAATAAACTTTTGGAAAAATCGCAATTATCTCGGAAAAGTGTGACAATATTTTTTTATCTACAAATTCACAATACAAAGTTATTACTTGGGGCTCACAATGTGTCAGTTACAACGGTAAAAAATTTTAATTCCCAATATAACTATTGTTTTTATTATTACTAAAAAATACGTGCACTTTCGTTTACCGTTATAATAAATTGTTATAAATAAATCAAAAAATGCACTACTAATCGTAGTTTACATTATCTTAAATGTAATGACCGAATTATGTACTATGCACTTACATACTTAAGATCAACGACCTTTACAATTTGCAAAAGGTTTTTTTCCATGCACCTTTACATTATTTCTCATCTAGCATACATACATAATTTATTTAAAATTAATGCACTATATGTATAAAAAGAGAGATAGACTAACTCACAAGTCTGTTTGTCCCTTTTATAAATAGGCCTTAATTATTTTAAATTTGGTTAAAGCTAGAAAGTAATAGGATTGATGGCTTTTGACACATGACACCTGCCTTTTTATTGTTTTGATGTAATCGTGGAATTCTAGATCGTTGTACGGAGTTTGCTATATCCAATTTCGTTTTTATTTATGTTTTCAATTACTTTTTCTTAAGTGTAAAGTTTACATTGTTGTTGTCAATTAATGGTGCATATTTTTATCAATATACCATTCAATTGCAATTTTAATGCATACAGCACATTTCCATCAGTGTCCAGTGGGGAAGGCATCGGTCCATACAATTTAATGTGAGAAATTACTTTTTAAAAGAAACTTTATATTGTTAGGATCAACATGTTCGCGGCCTTTGATTTAACTTTGTATGCATTGTGTTTTAATGTTCGTTGTTTTTCAAACGCTTCTGGGATGTACTGCTTCTATAGGAGAAATAAAAAACAATTTTCGTTTCACTTATTGTTAGCCAGTGTAAAAATTATTCGTCTTTTTCGCATCGTTCGAATAATTACATACCGGCAAATGAGAAATTTTTGCCATTGAGCGCTTTAGTAACGATTTTGCTGTCTTTACGGGCAGCATGCGCGCAAGATCATCCGGTCCGGGGCGAGTAACCGTTTTTTTAGGACAATATCTCCTAGAGTCGCTGGACCCATTTCGTGCACTGTTGAAGAAGTGGAGGTATGTTCTGTTCCACTTTTCCAAAATAATTCTAAATGTTTGATGTAAGCGTTGTGTGTATCTACATCTATCAAGACAACTGATGTGCGTTTCTTTCGCGTCTCAGGTCAGGCGATTAGCAAAACGGGGTCCCAATTATGGTAGAAAGTTTCCCGGGTTCACAAGGCTTAGATCATCGGGATCAGATGTTGCTGGACACAAGGGCATGTCTCAATTTGTGTGAGAAGGGTTCCATACTCTTTGAGTGAGTTAGTGAGAGTTAGACGTTTAAATTTGATGTGTTCAAATAAATTCGATTAAAACGGTTTTGATATCAAATTATAGTATAAATTATACAAAAGTAAAAGTGGGATTGTTAATTAAGAACTGTGTGCATTATATCCATAAAAACCAGTGTTAAACTAAAACTTAAAAAGAAAAAACAAAAAATAATACAATAATTTACTAGCGGTTATTAAATGGACAGAAACCAGATTTGAGAATATATGCAACAGTGTTAGTACGTAATGCCATTTCATAATGAGTGAAGTGTGCAAGAGTGAAACTTGCGGTAAACCCATAAGAACAGAAACGGGGATTAAATGTAGTGGTTTCTGCCGTTGAGTATTTCACAAGAAATGTATCGGTTTGAGTTATTACGATGTTAACCTTTTGAGTGAAAAGAAGAATCTTATGTATATGTGTAATGCATGCAGAGAATACTTAAAAGAGATAACGTTAAAAATGGACAATATATTGCAAGTTGTCAATGACAACAAAACACTACTAAGTAAACAAGAAGAAGAAATAAAATCTCTTATTAAGTGTATGAAGATCATTAGTGCAAGTTCAAGTGTAAAACCGTGCGAAAATGAGAAGACAAAAGTACAAAAAAAAGAAAATATGTGCGGAAATAGCGGTAAAGAACGTACCTCCTCTAATAATTGAACCCAAAAGTAAACAAAACAGTAGTAAAACAAAAAATGAAATTAATGAGACCACTAACCCTTCGGATTTGTCTGTGCAAATTAATAGTGTGCCTAATAGAGTCAATGGGTCTATTGTGATGAAATGCAATAATGAAGAATCAATGAAAAAAAACGAAAATGAAGTAAAAGAGAGATGTGGAGATCATTGTAATGTAAAAGTTCCTAAATTGGTAAATCCTAAAATTATGGTAAATGGAATTGATAATGAAGTTAATGAGGATAAATTGATTGAAACTATATTAAAGCAAAATAAAATCTGTGGTGAAATGAAACTGATGAAGTGTTTTAAAAAACCTAGCAATATTTCTAAATATAATGCAATAATTGAAATTGACAAAGATTTATTTAAAATGTTAATGGGGAATGATGATCCACACTTGAATATTGGTTGGTACAAGTGTCAGATATTTGACAAAGTTAATGTCAAAAGGTGTTTCAAGTGTTGGGGTTTCAACCACAATGCAAGAAATTGCACAAATCAAATTCATTGTCCTAAATGTGGGGGTGAACATTGTATAGTAGATTGTGAAAGTACAAAAGTTGAATGTAAAAATTGTGCCAAAGCCAATTCAAGGCTGAATTTAAATCTGGATGTAAGTCATGATTCTAGAGACTATAACTGTCCGGTTTATATAAGAAGACTGGGAAAAGGAAGTATTGTTGCTAGAAGGTCAGTACGAAATAGTAATACTAAGTGAAACTCACCTAGTCAAGGAGGTACGGGATAGTGAAATCAATATTGGAAAATATAAAGTAATAAGGTGTAACATCGTTCATCGACTAGAACTGTTGGTGTTGTTATATACTTAAAAGAAAGTTTTGGCTACTCGGTACTTAAAAATAAACAAATTGAAATGGATATATGGGTGCTTGTAATAAAAGCCGTGCAAACGGGACATACGCCTATTACAAATGCAGCAATATATAGATCACCCAGCTCATGTGATAGAACTTTCTGTAACTTTTTTAATGAATTCATGGATGATAGTTGGAGATTTTAATATTAATTGAGTGACAACTATTATAAAAAGGAAGTGGAAGAGATTTTAAACGAAATTATGTGTAAACAATTAGTGGATGAACCCACAAGAATAACATCTAACAGTAGTTCGTTATTAGATTACGCAATTTCGAACATTCAGGACACGGTAGCAAAAGTTGGGAGATCCTTAAGTGACTAGGAAACTCTGGTGATACAAATAAAGACAAAGTTAAAACAATCAAATGAAAGAACTAAATACATAAAAATTCTTAAACACAATAAAAACAAATTTGAACGGTCGATTGCTCGAAGTGATATAAGTGGAATTTGTGAGGGAGCAAATGTTGACACAATACACAAGATTTTTGAAAATGAATTAATTAGGGACATGAACAAGTTTTTGGTGGTAAAACAAGTAAAATTAACAAACCATAATGCATGGTATACGAGTAGTTTACGACCTATGAGAATGCGAAAAGTGGAAACATATTTTAAATTCATACATACAAGACTGGAGGAAGATTGGAATTTATGTAGAAAAGCAAGGAATACGTACAGAACTTTATTAAGCAAAACAAAAAATGAATATATCAAAAACAAGATTAATAACGTCGGTGATCAAAAAACAATGTGGAGAACAATTAAAAGTCTAGTGCTCAAAGATAAAAAAGTGGAAAATAATGTGATAGAGTTTAGAGGCAACAAGATAAATTGCAACAAAACTATTGCGAAGAAATTCAACGAGTTTTTTATTAAAAGTGTAAAAGATATTAATAGTTCTATAGTCAACATACCGTTTGTAAATGATTTAGAGAACAGGCATAATGTGTTTAAATTTAAGGAAATTGAATCGGTTAGTGATCTCTGGAAAATAGTGGAAATGCTGCCACTGAAGAAAGACTTTCATGGTATTAATAAAAATATAATCAAAGACGGTTTTAATGTATTAGGGCTAGCATTGCTTAAAACCATAAATACGTCTTTAACAAGGGGTATATTCTCAGATAGCTGGAAGACATCAGTTATAGTGCCAGTACAGAAAACTGCAAATACATATAAATGTGAAGAGTTCAGACCGGTAAATATGCTTCCAATATATGAAAAAATCTTAGAAAAGACAGTGCAAGTGCAATTTGAAAAGTTTTTGGATGAAAATGACATATTAGCTGAACAACAATCCGGGTTCAGGAAAAAACACTCTTGTGAAACTGCTATAAATTATGTCATTGCAAAGTGGAAGAAGGATGTACATAATAACAAGAAAGTGGCTGCAGTTTTCTTGGATTTGAAGAGGGCGTTCGAGGCAGTGGATAGAGACATCCTACTACAAAAACTACGAAGATATGGTGTAAGAAATGAGAAATCCAATTGGTTCAAATCTTACAGAAAACAGGTAGTAAAGTTTAATAATATATTATCAGACCCATTAAATGTTGATCTGGGAGTCCCACAAGGATCAGTTCTCGGTCCCTTGCTATTTTTGTTGTATGTAAATGATATGCAGAAAGTAATTAAATATGCAGAGTTAATATTATTTGCGGACGATGGTCTACTATTCGTATCTGAAAATGATGTTGTTAATTGTAAAGCCAAACTTAAGGAAGATATATAAAATATAAGAAAGTACCTTGACATGAATAAGCTTAATTTAAATGTTGACAAAACTAAAGTTAAGTTCCTTAATGATATGTTTGACAAAATGCAAAAATGACAAAGTAAAACAATGCGTTGTATACTGAAATGTAATAGATACACTAGTATTAATTATATGCTTGCAACTCTAAGATGGCTTAATGTAAAACAAAGAATAGTAATGTGTGTGCTTATATATATATTTAAAATTAAAAAACAATTTAATGCCAATATATTTAAGTAGAAAACTTGCAATGAGAATCGATGCACCGCCATATAATTTAAGAGGTAACAACAATTTTAATTTACAATTTTTTAGAAACAGAAAATCACAAAATATGTTATTTTACAAGGGACTTAAGATTTACAACGAACTACCTACATATATAAAAACAGAAACAAACTTAGTACGATTAAATATGAGGTGAATTCTTTTGTTAAAATGAACCAAATAACGAATTTTCGATGTATTAATGTATGTATTAATAGCAATAAATAGCTAAATAAACGCTTTAAATAAAAAAAATAAATAAAAAATAAAAAAGAAAGTTAGTCGGGAAGGGCTGATTATTTCTTTAAGGTGGTTATACGCCTTCCTCACATAGACCTCCAAGATGTGGTTATGGGGGAGGGTTGAAATGTCATGTAACATTTTGAGAGGCTAGCTTTTCAGAAATTTTGATAGACCATTCCTTTGTGATGAATTTTTCGTTCTCCCTTAACTCGTTGCTTATTTGTCCAAAGTTTATCCGCGGTCGCTATTCTTAGTCTCGCTACAAAAATGTTGGAGGTTGCTAAGGAAGCAGGTGTGCTAAGGCGGGTAGCCAATTCAATATGTAAAGCCTTTATGTCAAGCCAGATCAAAACAGCAATGTAGCCCTTTCCAGATTTACTGCATCGTCCTTTGGATAGCTTTATCTCATGACTCATCAACATGACTCAACTTATTTCATTTTGCACGATTTGAATGACTTTTTTGAGGGATAACATCATTAACATCATTGGTCAGCTGTTACTCAGTGGTTCTCCAAATAGTTCATTTTGGCAGTATATCTTAAGTTGTATATATAGCGTCGCCATACTGCCACATTTCGGATAAGACGTTAGGGGGTGGAGCATTTTTGAAAAAAAGGCATTGTTGATTAGTTCATAATTACAAATTATATGTATAAAGGTTGTCAGTATAGTTGGTCAGGTTATCTTTATAAAAGGAAGTTGTGGTTTTAGAGTTCTTATTTGGATTATAGGTTGGGTTCAAAGGGAATTGTAGCTTGAAAATATTGTAATTTAAAAGTTTTCAAAAGAGAGGTACCATATCACCATGTCTCGCGCTGTTGAAGAGCTCTTCTGGTAATAGACCCCTTTATCTTAAATCAGCTAGATTATATCTCTGCCGGTAAGTGTTTATATCTCAGTTATTCGATTGGTCTCAAATGTAAATCGAGTTGCTGGACTTCCTTTAATCTTCCTACAATACTATCATGAAGTCAGATCAAGCAAAAACTTCAGTTGTTTCGAAGTGCATTGCCGTGCATATCCGATAAAGTAGTTTTGCTAATAGCTCCACTCCACGGAGCTCCAAGCAGGGCAACGAAACGGCTTTGACCGGGTAGGTGCGCCTCTTGTTTTGGATATGCTTACAGGTGGATACGCTCTTACGATTGTTTAGAATCCGAGCGCAAACATATAACGGCTGAGTATGCCTTTTCCACTGCGTCGCTGAAACCATGACATAGCATTTGCGAAGTTTCATTGAATACAATCCATCATGGAATTTGAATATTTTGTAACTTCGGTAATCCATTTCTTAACTCTAAGCATTGTTATTCGATGTCTGGAAGAACTGATGAATCACAAGAAAGTTTGTTGAATCAAAGTTGCAGTATAAGTTTTGTTTTGATTGCACATGGAGCGATCCATCCAAGCGGGTTAAACAACCGAGTTAAAATTCCTACTCTATTTGCTCCATTTGCTTGAAAGTAGAGCTTTGAGTCCGTTTTACTTCTGTTACGAAACGGTGTGAACTCCTTGATGAACGACTGCAGCTCGGTTTTAGTGGTGTATTTTTTAGTTTTATTGCCAGCTCCAAGATTCTTGTTAAGTTGTTCTGGATTGTTGAAATTCCGTCGGTGAAAGCACAATATATTTACGGTCACTTCCATTTAGTAATGAAATTCCATCGACAAACGCTCTTTTCATCTGCGATTTGGTGAATCTCTAATCTTATAAAAAATGGTTTATAACTTTAAAAACATAACTCTGTTCCTAATTGAAAAACAAATGTAGCTTTAAAACTTTATCAACTTTATTTTAAATCCTTCTGTTGCATGTGTTGGGGGGGGAATGGATGCTGTCATCGGTTTACACTGCTTTAAACACGAAACATCGGTAATGGACGTATAAGGCACTATACACTTACATACTTCAGATCAAGTACATTTACAAATTGCAAAAGTTTTTTATTCGTGCACAGTTACATTATTTCTCTATGTAGCACATGTACATAATTTGTTTAACATTAGTGCACCATAATGGCATAAAATGAGTGATATACTAACTCACAGATATGGTTGACCCTTTTATAAGATCCGCTATTAGAATTTTAAATTCGGTTAAAACGAAAAATTAATGTGAATGCTGACATCTTACACATGACCCTTCCCTTTTTATTATTTTGATATTATTGTTTTTGATTGTTGTGCGTAGTTTGCTGAATTTAATTTCGTTTCTATTTGTATTTTGCACTACTTTATTTTGAGTTTACAATTGTTTCGAATTATTGTTTATTATTGACAATTGAGGTTGCACATTTTTACCTGTATACATATGTTTCAGCTAAATTGGCAGCATGTACACATAGCATTTATATCAGTGTGCAGTGTAGCAGCCATTGGCTCCATACAATTTAATGTGAGAAATTACGTTTCAAGAGAAACTTTATAATATTGGAATCAGCAACCAATATCTCGAAAACAAAAGCATGGAAGGTAATAGTGTTTAAATATTAACTAACCCCTAGGTAATTGTCTATTAAACGAGTTCAGCCTGGTTGCTCTTGGCTTAACTCACTAGACGTTATAACTAAATAATTGTTCATACCTATTCACTTGAAGGAAGGGACAGGTACACCCCGTTGAATCCTGTGGGTGTTGAAATTTGGATGTTGACTATTCGATAGTTTTTATAACATGTACCAAAAAATCAGATCAAAAAATATCTGTATCCAAATTGGACCACTTTGCATGCTCAAATGTAATAGTAAACATGTCGCAACTCGCTATTGGTACGGCGAACTGGCCCTGTAATGAAACGTAATCAGCACGCTGGGTATTCGCACAAATAAAAGTACAAAATACGATACAAATAAAAGCAGCGGACTATAAAATTTCAAGTTGAACTAGTTCTTCTAGCAGTGAGTCTGTTTCTTATCAGACAAGTGCATTATTTTTGACATTGTGTAGTGCGATATGCCTACATTAGCTCAACTAATTCTAAATACATTCATTATCAACAATATGCTGATCAACGCTTCCCACAATCCAGCAAGCTGCAAACAAGCAACGGAATCGGATGTGCTTGGGTAGACAGATGAGAAAAACATATCTTGATATCATATACACTTAGTGGTAGCATTATTAATAAAAAGGCATTAATCCAGTAAATATGTGTATTCACTATACGATCATCCTGCCTTCTGAAGTGATAGCGTGGAAAAATTATCCGGAAATATCTTAAACTCACTCTAATTACTTTACTTTCTTTAAATCAACTGTCTAAATAAATGTTTAAGTTTAGCAACCCAATACAACAGCAATAAGTAAATTGTAACGGGATGAGCTCGAAGCAAAACGTTAATATGGTATGTATTTTGGCAAGACCCTACCAATTTACCATCTAGAAATACTACTGATACCAGTAGTCCTACCAGTAACCTTCACTGTTTTGGTAATACCAGAAAGTGGATTCGAGACAGACTTTTCCCATTAAATAATAGCCAAGAATAGTGCCAGCGTATATTATGCAGGCAGCTATATACCGATTTGAGCTATTAAAAAAAAAACTTGAATGTACAGATGTTGACCCAGATATTCCACTAAACTTAAACACCTTTTCAATGTCATCGCGATATGAAGATTTAACTCCACATCGCCTTATAAAGCGATTTCAGTTGTTCTCCCTTCGTGACTGGTGCCTTAAGAAAATGGGTTTTGCGTTAAAGTTTAAGTCTTGCCATTACTGCTTTCACATGAAATGTCTTGCAAAAGTTTCAGCAGATTGTAATGTAACGAGAACCTGGATGAGCGCATTTGAAGCAAGCCCAATATCACATATACCACATATCTCATCTGTTGTTCGATTGAGGAGAGCGGAAAATATTTTAATATATATTAGTTACAAAAGAAAAAAGTGTCAGTAAGCGCTAATGGTATGGCGAAATTGCGTTATAATGATTACCATCATGCTCGGGAATAGCAAAAATAAAAACGATGGATTATACAACTTTAAGTTCACGTAGTTCTTCTAGCAGTGAATTTGATTTTATCCGACAAAAGCTCTATTTTTCAAAATAGAGTGTTGCAATATGCCTGCATGTGAGCGCATGTGCTCGTGTAGGCATAAACATTTGATAGCAGCACCTATCTTAATGAGCTCCAATATCCTGTTTCCTATTGTTGCGTTTAAATCAATTGTGCGAAAGAAAAAAGAAGTGAAAGACTTAGAAACCCAATACATCAATACTTCCCCTAACCCTCAAAAGAAATTAAAAAAAGTTGAATAATTTCGATCTGATGTCTTTGAAAATTGTAAAAAAGTACAATAAAAAGGCAATAAACGGCAATATGTAAATTGGCATAATCCAAATGAGTCGCAGTACGACGAACAATAGCGGCAGATGGGTCCAAGTCAATAACGATTGAAAAATATCGTCGCCCACAAAAGACAGCGGCAATTGAAAAATAGCGGGTTGACGAATGGACATTAATGGTGAATTAATCCGCACATTACTGATTTTTTTTTTAGCACTATAATTGCATTAACGCTAAGTGCTATAGTGTAATCATTACTATTATATAAAGACGAAGCATTTTACAAATTTGTCGTAAGATAATTTCAAAAACCACTGAACCGATTAACGTGAAACAAATTTTATAATATTCGTTATTTTCATGAGAGTGACAGGCTACTTTTTTTTATTTAGATGTTTTTTATTTACAAGCAAATACAACATTTATACCTATTTTTTTTGAGGTTGACCCACATAATCATTAATAACTCTAAAGCCACTCAAAAAATTGCAACGACATAAATTGTTTGATTTTGAGCCCTTAATTTCATCTTTACTACACCTACATGCTGAGAAATAAATAGATAAACATTTTAAAAACATCCGCTTTTATTTCTTTTTTTACTTTTATTTCTTTACATGATCGACCTCTATTCAATCGCCTCTGGTTTGTTCCATTTTCCATTCCATCATCATTTCGGGGTGGTTTTCTTATCTCGCATGCTCTCTCTCTCCCATTTCTATTCGTATTCGTATTACATATGAATGTAAATTAAATTTTATTAAGTTTTATTTATTTAAAAAAAATATTTTTTTCTTTATTTTTTCAAATTATAATTTATTCTATTTGTAATGACATGAACTCGCGAGTTGACTTCGGGCGATAGACTGCAGATTGGCATAACGAGCGCACCTGCTTCAATAACATTCATCACCAGCAGCAGTGCACGATGGCTTCGCGTATACCGATCTCAGGTGACACTTCCATTCCTTCGATGAGCGTTAGATGATCACCCAGACGCAGCATTGACATATTCCATCACGTACATTTGCATTGCTTCTTGTTGGTCGTGGGAAGTGAAATATATTCTTCCACTTGCTGATGCAATGTGATTATTTTCTATTTGCCGATGCAATGTGATTAGCCTTAACTCCTCCCCTCTTAAATGCGGACGTCCTCGTTCGCCTTCACCTTAGAATAGTGGTATTTGGTTTACTCTTGATATCCTGGGTGGGTCTTCTTGCTGTTTACAAGGTTTGGGCATGGGCAGTGTTGTTTCCTCTGATACCACTGTTTCTCTAGTATCTTGAGGTATCAACTTTGGCTTCTTGGATTTTCGAAGTTTAAGCATGATGGCCGCAATTAGGAAAATTATGATGATTGTTAGGCACAGGCTGATTGCTGTACCCCACTTGTTTTTAGTTCCTAAAACTTGAATAGCCTTGGTGTTATTTATATTCAATTCCTTCACCAGTACAAGGGATAGCATCTCTGCTAGGCGTGAATTCTTGGATTCAGGTTGCAGGATTGGTGGCAATGGTCGAGATTTGAGGACTTCGTACGACTCGTAATTTTTGTCGTCAATAGTTACTGTTTCGTTCCGATATTGGATGAGGAAAGTGCCAGATAGGTTAAACGATTCTTTGCCTATTCGTACAGATCCATTATAGTTGTTTAGGAAAAGAGTTCCGGGAGTTACTTCCTCTACTTCGGGGATGTGTTGGCTGTTGACTTTGTTGCAGCTGCTGAGGTGACATGATGAGTTCGTTATGTCAACCAAATTTTTATTATTACAAATTGAAAGGTTATTTTTAGACTTACATTCTGAACTTATTCCATAAATATTAGCTTTACAAAGTACAATTTTATTAAACGGTATTTTATTTATAACATTTGGTTTCCTTATACTTCTAAGTATAGCTATTTCACAAATTTCTTCCTTAGTTTTTGGAAGGTTAATAATATAAAGGATTAAAGTGCCATTTGTGGCTGTTATAATTTCGGCAAATTCTAGTGCCTCTTCTATATTTATAAATGGTACATTTTCTTTTTCTAGGATTTCTTTACATAGTTCAATTTCATAACTTGATAATATAAATGAATTTACTATACCTGGTTTTGACCAGAGTATAGCGTAGACGATATTTTTTATTTCTTCTTTAATAACATTAAGTTTAAATTTATATCTTAGAGCTAGTTCATTTTCAGAGTTACTTTTTTCTGTTACAATCTTTATTATTTCGTTTGTTTTATTTGTTATTTCCTCAATCTTTTTTAAAGTCAACTTGTTAATCAATACTTGATTATTATTATTTTTAAGTGCATTATTTATTTTTGCACTGATAATTTTAAAATCGGCGTGGTCGGGGTTACCCGCAATCCACTTCCGAGTTGTGCCGATAAAATCTAACGATCTCTTACCTCTGATCTTAGGTGCCAAGTCTTTGAGAAGGTTTTTAATAATCGAAATTTCATGGGAAAGGAAAGGATAATAAAGGTTGTTGTGTTGTAGGTTTCTTCCAACGTCTGCTTCTATGTCGGTAATAAGTCGGTTGTGTTCGTTAAGGTCAATGGCATGGATCAGCTTGAAGGTTCCAGTTTGTACCTTTGCTGCGCCTGTCTGTACAGCTACCAGCTGTGAATTTGTGTAGTCCAGAATGTTAGCTTCTGGTTTAACATTCATCAATTGATGAACGAAAAACCTAAGAAGAAAAGAAAGTTCGTAACGTCAATTCGTATGTGGCTTTTGTGGACAATTTTTCCGCTTTCCGTTAAAACGGTAGAGTTTCTATCTTCCTTTACCTTTTCTTCTTTGAATCTGGTGGAGAGTTTGGTTCCTAATCTCTTTTGTTCACCTTAACATAAATTATCTGACCTGGTAAATACTTTTTCGCAACGTGCTTTTCTTATTATGATACCTGATATCTTCCTTCTGCTTGTGGATTAATTTTTCCAAATTGTTTTTTCTAGTCTTCTCGTAATCGTCAGGGGTAAAGTGGACATTGCGTCCGAAAAAAAGATCTACGGGTTTTTTACCAGTAGTGGAGTGAATACTATGATTGTATTCGTTGACCGCTCTTTCAAGCAGTTCCTCGAAGTTGCGTTCTGTTCCATTTTCTTTGAGGCACCTCATTACTTCCGTTAAGGTTGAATGGAAGCGCTCAACCTGTCCATTAGCTTCACTTTTGTATGGGGGTGTCGTGAAGACGTTAATTCCAAGTTCATCTTTCATCATAAATATTGAAGATGCTGAATTTAGAGAAGGCTCATTGTCGATGACAATTGTATTTGGAACACCATAAAAGAAGATTAGTTCTCGCAATGGTTGCCGTATGTCTTCAACAGCTCCACTTTTAAGCATTCTAATTTGAGCATACTTAGTGAATTTATCTATGGAAGTTAAAAGGATTCTTTTGTCGGTAAGGAATATATCAAAGTGTACGGTATGTCCTGGATAGGTGGGGACAGGTGTTTCTCCAAGTTTGGGTTTATTTGGATGTCTTTCGTACTTATTCTGTTTGCATACAGAACAAAGTTTTGTGATGCGTTTTATTTTACTTGACATGGAAGGGAAATAAAATTTCTCGAGAATTTGCAGTTTATTCTCTTTCGCGTTTCTATGGGCGCGGTTATGGGTTTCTATTATAATTGTTTCTTGATCTTGTTGGCTAAAGATGTCCTCTACCTGTAATTGAGTAAATCTGATTTTATATGATTTCAAATGTTGCGGGAAAAGTTCTTGTACTAAGCCCATAACGGATTCTTGAGTTTTGATACAATTAATGACGGAGGGATTGAGAATTTTCTTTAGGATTACGGGGGTCGAGAAAGCGCATCTGCTACCACATTAGCTTTTCCAGGTTTATACCTGAGCTCGTAGTTATACTCTTCTAAGATTGCTTTCCATCTCTTCATGTTGCTATTTCGATTTTTATTACTCAGCGCGTAGGTGAGGGGTTGATGATCTGTAGAAGTTATAACATGAGCGGAACCGTAAAGGTAATTGCTAAGTGATCCGTGGGCCCATACTATGGCAAGCATCTCTTTCTCATTTGCTGCATAGTTTTCTTCGGCTCTACTGAGTGTTCTTGAGATGAATGCAATTGGTCTACGATTCTGTTCTAAGACCGCTCCGATAGCAAAATTTGACGCATCAGTCGTTTTATTGAAGTCTGGATAATAGAGCATTATATCTTTAGAGATAAGCGAGGTTTTGAGTTTATTAAATGCTTCCACGCATTTCTTGCCGAAGTTTATAGGAATTTTTGCTGACTGGTTTTTCGATATTCGTCCGTCCTCTCCTCTTAGCATGACTGATAGAGGTTTTGCGAGTTTTGAATAATCTCTTATAAAACATCTGTAATAACCCGATAAGCCAAGGAACGATCGCAATTCCTTAAGATTTGTTGGCTGCGGGAAATTTTGAATAGCTTCAACTTTAGCTGGACTTGTTTTTAATCCGTCGGGAGAAATGACGAAACCTAAGAATTCTACTTCTTGTTTGAAGAAGTGACATTTGTCCAGTTGAACCTTCATGTTAGAGTGGAAAAGTGCTTCGAACACTTTCCGAATATGTTCAGCATGTTCGCCTTCACTTTTACTAAAGATGACTATGTCATCAATATAAACATAGCAGTGTTTCCCTGTCCGTGTAGGATATCATCTAGAGCTCTCTGAAAAATTGAAGGAGCGTTCTTGAGACCAAAGGGAAGACGGGTAAATTCATATTTACCGTTGTTTAGAGAGAATGCTGTTTTTTCAATATCACGTTCTTTGAGTGGAATCTGATGAAATCCGCTCTTTAAATCAAGAACGGTGAAAAATTTGTTACCACCAAGTTGTGCTAACATATCGTTAATATCGGGGATAGGATATCGATCTGCTATAGTCACAGCGTTAAGCTTCCTATAGTCAATTACCATTCTGTACTGTTTGGCACCAGTTGAGTCTGGTTTTTTTGGGACAATCCAAACAGGCGAATTATATGGGGACCGTGAAGGTCGGATAATACCATCAGCTAGCAGTTTATTTACCTGGCTTTCGACTTCACCTTTTGGGGACATGGGAAAAAGGTAATGTCTCGTGTAAATTGGTGAATCTGTCTATGTTCTTATTTCGCCGACAACCATGGTTGTGTAAGTAAGACTTTAATTAGGTTCCGAAAATAGATTTGGGAAATCGCTTATTACCTTATGCAATAGTGATTTCTGAGAAGCTGTTAATTGATTTTTATTGACATTAATAGAATTATCGGATTGAGATTTTACATGTTTAATTCTTATCTTTATTGAGTTAAGAATTGTCATGTAGCTCTCTTTAGTATGGATGACAGCTGATAGTTCTCTCATGGTATCATTTCCTAAAATGCCATGAAAGGTTTTTAAATTTGGAAGAAGAAAAAATTTTAAATTTACGTCTCTAAGACCAAAAAGATTAAGAAAGGTATGGTGACTAATTTCCATATCGCCAGCTACCGATTTGGCGAAGAAAATATAATCGTTTGGGATAGGTTTCGGGACTATTGATGGCTGAATGTAATTATTGCTTGATCCCGTATCTATAAGAAATTTATATCTCGCGCCACTCTTCGTCTCGCATTCGAAGTACGGCAACGAAGAGTAAGCTAACCTAAAAAATGTAGGTCGCTACAGTCGTTGATTGACTCTTCTCCTTCACATGTGCCAGAGATTCCATATATCTAGCCAGTTCTTCATCATGCTGGTTGTCTTCCATTGTCATAGCTTGGTCGTATTCTGTAGTACTGGGGTCGTCTGTATAAATGTGATATTGTCTTGATTGCTGGAAACGATTCTGTTGCGTCCTTACTTGAGTGCTAGGACCAACAGGTTCAATTTTGAGAGCAGCGTTATTTACAGGGTTATTGTTACCTTGTCTCGGGGCATGCTGTTGAGGAGCATTTCCCTGTCTTGGCTGGAAGTTACCTTGATTTTGGGGTCTCGTTTGGGGATTATTAAAGGGCTGATTTTGATGGTAGGTTTGGAACGTTCTACCACCTTGGGGATAATTATCATGCTGACGGCTTTGTGGAACATTTGGTGGATTCGATGGATTCGGTGATCTATTATTACCATTAGCTTTCCGTGGAGGATTTGCTTGGTCTTGGATATTCCTATGATTGGACCTGAAATACTGATTTTCCATTTTTAAGCATAAATGGAGGGCATGTGGTAGGTCCATAGGCTCTTTCATTCCCAAAAGAGGAAGATCGCCTCTAAGACCCCTGATGAACGTATCAAGGGCCTTTTTTCTGTATGCTTCAGTGAGTAAGCGTGCAGCTTCAGCACCTACCTCCATACACAAGATTTTATTTAGAATCAAGGAAAGGTGAGAGTACACCCTCTGATAGTACTACTGAACTGTGCTATTTCCTTGATATAAGGACGACATCTGATACTCGAGGGTCGTCACATCCCTCTTATCGGCATAGTGCATTGTAAGGCATTGCCTAATGCTTTCCCAATTCAAGGGGTTGTTATATGATTCAAGGGCTATGTCAGCTGAGCCCGTGATCTTATTTCGGATTACGTTTAGTATTCCGAAGTATTTGGGAGTGCCTTGTAAGTGAGAGTAAATGCTCAGTACTCTATCCACACTCTTTTTCCAGAAGGAAAATTCATTCTGATCACCAGAGAAATCTCGAATGCAGCACACAATATCGGGAATTTTATCTAGGTCACTGACTTTATCCCGGTGTTGTGGTGAAATAACTTCATCCGTTCCGTGAAAGATTCGCGCTTGGTGATAAACCGCATTAGGAGACAGCGATTTGCTATGTTGTTGAAACACTTGGCGAGCTATGTTTGCAACGAGTGCTTCAAAATCGGGAGTTGTTCCGACTTCCCTTGTTGTTTCAGTAGTCATATTTGACTGAAACGAGGTATTTAAGTTTGGATCGGTACTTCGACCAGGTAGAATCCGTGAAGGATCAGGCATTTGCGGATTCCGTGAAGTAGGATTTGGGGGATTCGGTTCGAAGAAGCGTTCTTCGCTGGGGTTAGTAGTTGCACCTGATCGTAGGTCCGGCATTCTTAGATTTTCCCTTTTCTTTTTTTATTTATTTATTTATTTTTTTTGATAACAATACTAATGATAAATAATTTCAATTAAATATTAAAAGGTAATTAAAGTTGACAAAAAAAAAAATTATTCGGATATCAACGTGAGGATTAAATGGTATTGTTCTTGATTATAAAAAAAAAATTTGTTTTGTTTAATATTAAGGATATTAGAATATATATATATCAACGTGTTTTTGAGGAAAAAATAATTTCCTTTTTCTTATTTATTTCACTTTCCAATGTAAAATTTTTCTTTAAAAAAGAGTTATAATTATAATAACTTACATAACTACGCAGAGCTGCGTACCCGCGCTGGCCATTCGGATGACTTCCTTTTCTCCTTGCTGGTGACTCAGGATCCTCTTGCGCACTTCACTGCACGGTTGACTAGCGGTTTTCTTAGTACCGTCTAGCCTTTAAACGCTTCAATCCCGACACTGGTGTTCTTAGGACCGGTGTCCACACAGGTGTTCTTAGGACCGTGTCCACACTGGTGTTCTTAGTACCGTGTTAAGGTTGCGATAACTGTAGTTCGCGAGACCGGCACCCGTACGCGGCAGATTGGGCTGCGGATTTTAAGTAATGTCCGTTTTTATTATTTTTTTATTTTTTTCGAAGTTTGTCACTATTCTCGCTTTTACTTAAATCACTCGCGCACTTCGATGGCCGGTCCCTGCTCGGGCGCCAATTAAATTTTATTAAGTTTTATTTATTTAAAAAAAATATTTTTTTCTTTATTTTTTCAAATTATAATTTATTCTATTTGTAATGACATGAACTCGCGAGTTGACTTCGGGCGATAGACTGCAGATTGGCATAACGAGCGCACCTGCTTCAATAACATTCATCACCAGCAGCAGTGCACGATGGCTTCGCGTATACCGATCTCAGGTGACACTTCCATTCCTTCGATGAGCGTTAGATGATCACCCAGACGCAGCGTCGACACATTCCATCACGTACATTTGCATTGCTTCTTGTTGGTCGTGGGAAGTGAAATATGTTCTTACGCTTGCTGATGCAATGTGATTATCTTCTATTTGCCGATGCAATGTGATTAGCCTTAACTTGTATTTTCAAGTTTATGTGTATCATAATTTTTCGTTTGATATGTCATCGGTCAACTGAATTGTGGAGCTATTGTATACCTCCACATGCATTATGGGGGAAGTATTACATGCGTAAGAAAATTTGACATTGGGATGCATTTTGATATTATTATTATAGGGGAGTCGAAAAACGGAAGTTTACCAATTCGGTCTGCCTGACTCTGTTTTTCTTCATGTTTAAGTAAAAAAATAGAGTGCAAGCTAAAAAAACTCGGTAAGACAAAGGTAGATATAAAATTGAGTGAAACTATGTACATACATATGTAAATAGAAAGAGAAAATATGAATAAATAAAACTGATTCTGCATTTAACTTTATTTAGACTCATGTTGTCTTCTTTGCACTGAACAACGGTAAACTTTCTTTTTGGCATGACAAATGAAAATGAAAATCTTCTGAATATGAAAATCTTCTCTACATATTAATATAAAATATCTTTGTGAATTACCTACAAAATACATTACAAATAAAACGGTAAGAAAATGTTTTTTTTTTTCAGGTTTATTTAGCTACTTTCTTGTTTAAGGAACATGAAGAAAACATAGTGTAGGATTTTTTCTCTTATTTTTTAATCATAAAGAAACCATAGTGGTCAAGAGAAAGACAAATCTATCAAGGAAATCGCGGAGCGCAAGAAGAATATCTTTTCAACATTCAAATTAACAACCTTCACCGAGAGAACAAAGATTACACGGCCAAGGAGATTATTCAACAAGAATTCAGGGAAACGAGGTTCAAAGCGCATCAACACCAAGTATTAACAGTTCAAATGTAAATCAGTTTTTAAACAATAGCGCAGATTTTAATTACCAACCAATGTTTCAATACATAAATAACGATAAAACAGAAATAGGTAAAATGGATGAGGTTTGCTCATTTTGTAAAGCAAAATAATTGGGCTGGTTAATTTAGTAGCATGTGTTGCGTTAGTGGCAAAGTAAAACTCCCCCCCACAGCCGAAGAAGCTGAACCTTTAAAAAATTTTCTGGATACTGTGAGGGCATATTATTCACTCTTCCAAATGACATCGTTTGGTGGGAAAGAGGTAAGGGAAGGAAATTTCATGCCGACTTTTAAAGTCCAAGGGCAAATATACCACCTCATTGGGAGTTAGCTCCCCGACACAAGGAATCCCAGCTTCCTGCAAATTTACTTCATCTCAGAAGCGGATCAGATCTCTCTGCGGCAAAACATGGCCCCTAATCTCAAACGGGAAATCATAGAATTCTTTCAAGGTCTCCTAAATAATCAAAATGAGTATATATCTATTTTCAAGACGAGTCTGGAGCATACTTCTCCAAATGTGTCCGACTTCAAAGTAATCATTAAGCCAGACCATAAACCTGCAAACAAACATCGTGGTCGCTTCAATACTCCAACAGCAAATAAAATTGCCGTATTATTGTTGGATGAAAATAAGGGTCCTAGAGAGATTGTTTTGCATACAAAAGGTGGTCACTTACAGCGCGTTTCAGAACTTCACCAATCATATGACCCACTCCAATACCCATTAATGTTCATTCGCGGTGAAGCCGGGATTCCACAAATTTTACCTGCAACCGGCTAATTGAATTACAATACAACTATTTCTTGCAGGGAATTTTATGCGTACAGACTAATGGTGAGGGACAATGAGACAAATTGTTTACTTTTATTTCGCAAGCTTTTGAGTCAGTTTGTAGTTTATATGGCTGACAAAATTATAACAGAGAGACTTACTTTCATAAGAACTCATCAGCAGACTCTAAGAGCTGATAATTATATTGATCTCAGAGATGCTGTAAGCAATGATGTTAACATTAATCCTCGGTATATAGGTCAACATATAATTTTGCCATATACGTTCACTGGATCACCAAGTTACCTGCATGAAAAAACTCAAGATGCAATGACAAATGTCAGAAAACATGGTCGCCCAGATCTATTCATTACTATGACATGCAATCCAGAGTGGCCGGAAATCAAAGCTGCGATTTTTTCGGGCCAGAGATCTAATGACAGGCATGACATAGTTGCGCGGGTTTTTCACCTTAAATATAAAAAACTGATGCTTTTTATTCATAAAAATCATATTTTCGGGGAGACAAAATGTTACATGCTGTCCATCGAATGGTAAAAAAGAGGCCTACCACACACACATATATTGATCTGGCTTGCAGCGAGAATTCAACCTAATGAGATCGATTCCATTATAAGAGCTGAGATACCTAATAAGAATGAAGATAGATTATTATACGACATAGTTTGCAAGCACTTGATCCATGGACTCTGCGGTGAGCTTAATCCCCAATCTCCATGCATGGTTGAGAGAAAATGTAGCAAGCGATATCCACTGGTACATAACACACAAACAGGTGATGACGGATATCCACAATATCGTCGACGTTCTTTTGAACATGGTGGTAATGTAGCTATCATAGGTACAAAGCAGATAAATAATAGTTGGGTTGTGCCATATTCTCCCATTTTAAGCAGATGTTTCTCTGCTCATATTAATGTTGAGTATTGTCACTCTGTAAAAGCCATAAAATATACGAGTATTACGAAATATATAAACAAAGGAAATGATCAAGCTACATTTTCATTAGCAAACGAAAAAAATGAAATTGAAAAATACTTGAACGGCCGCTACTCACTACGCTAAGCACTTCAGAAGCATTCTGGCGAATATTTGAGTTTCCTATTCATGAGCGTTATCCAACCGCTTATCACTTAGAAAAAGGTCAACGAATTTTCTTTAATGATATTAATTTTCAACAGGTCTCGCAAAATCCACCACCAACCACGCTAACTGGCTTTTTTAAGCTCTGCATGGAAGATGATTTCGCAAAAACTCTTTTATATTGTGATGTTCCTTCCTACTACACTTGGAACAATAAAAAATTTAGTCGTCGTAAGCATGGACAAGTAGTTCCAGGGCATCCAGGAATAAGAAGAGACGATACTCTTGGCCGAGTGTACACAATTCATCCAAATTTTGCTGAATGTTTTTTTTATAAATTCTTCTTCACAATGTGCGTGGACCAGTATCATTTGAAATGTTAAGAATAATCAACGGTGAAATTAAACCAACATACCAAAAAGCGTGCAAGGAGTTAGGACTTCTCGAAGATGATAAGCACTGGAAACAAACTTTAATTGGTGCCTCCGCATCACATTCACCATCCCATATAAGAGATTTGTTTGGAGTCTTGCTTATATTTTGTCAACCAACTATCAAAAAAATTTATGGGAAGAGTTTAGAGAAAATATGTGTTAAGATATATTAGACAAAGTGCGTTCCGAGCAAGGAAATAACGAGCTACCATTCTCTGATGATATCTTCAACCAAGGTTTCTAATGTTAAGTGATAAGCGGCTTCATGAATTTAGACTTCCATAACCAAAAAGGGGTAATCAGATAGATTTACAGCACCAATATACACGACAAAGCAGTTACGATAAGCAGAATTTAATACAACACATGCAAGAAAATTTACCAAAACTTAATTCAGAACAAAAAATTGCATTCAACCTAATAATAGAAAGCTTAGATTCAAAGAGGGAAAACTTTTCTTTATAGATCTGGTAGACGGCCACAGGCCAAACCATTAAAGACTTAGATTAATCGTTACATTGTAAAACATTTATTGAAAATAAAAGTCAAATAACGAACTAACTAACTTCTTTATAGACGCGCCAGGAGGAACTGGGAAAACTTTTTTGATAAATCTTTTGCTGGCTAAATATAGGTCGGAAGGTAAAATAGTTCTTGCTGTAGCTTCTTCCGGAATTACAGCAACGTTGCTTAGTGGAGGCCGAACTGCTCATTCCACTTTTAAGCTGCCGATAAACATCATTGCTCATCAGGAAGCTACATGCTCCATCCAAAAGAACAGTTCTATAGGAAAGGTTTTCAAAGAAGTTGTGCTTTTTATTTGGGATGAATGTACCATGAGTAATCAAACTCATATTGATGCTGTCAATAGAGTTTTAAGGGACTTAAGATCGTCGTCGAAGCTTATGGGTGGAGTAACAATGGTTTTTTCGGGTGATTTTCGGCAAACAATGCCAGTAATTCCCAAAGGCACTCGAGCGGATATCATCAAAGCTTGCTTTAAATCATCTTCTATTTGGCAGTATGTCCAAAAACTGCAACTTCAAACCAATACGAGGGTACAACTTACTGAAAATACTGACAATGTAGAGTTCGCATCTCTTCTGCTTAGCATTGGTGATGGAAGTTATACGTTTTCAGGTGCGGAGAATACTATTCAATTAAATGAGCGTTTCGGAAAAATTGTTCATACCACGGAAGAACTTATAAATTGTGTTTATGGAGATCTGATGGCCTTACAATCAAGACCATTTTCTTGGTTCTGCGAAAGAGCTATAGTGTCTCCAAAAAATAGTTCTGTGGATGAAATAAACAACCACATGCTCCGAAGTTTAAAAACCGCTTCACATCAATACAAATCAATTGATTGATAATGACAGTGTCAACTACCCTCAAGAATTTCTCAATTCACTTAACCCAGCAGGTCTTCCTCTGTACCAATTAAATTTGAAAATCGGTACACCAATTATACTAATAAGAAATCAGAGTCCCCCAAGCCTTTGCAATGGCACACGACTTCAAGTCAAGAAGCTAAACAAAAACATCATTACAGCTCTAATTCTTACTGGACCCGCAGCAGGGAAGGATGCCCTTATTCCTAGAATACCAATGATACCAATGGATCTCCCTTTTCAGTTTAGACGGTTGCAGTTTCCCATTAAGCCTTGCTTTTGCATGGCGATTAAAAAAGCTCAGGGGCAGTCATTCAAATTTATTGGGGTGGATCTCAGGGGCAATGTTTTTTCCCAGGGTCAGCTTTATGTTGCCTTATCGAGAGTGGGCTCAAAGCAAAATCAGTGTTTGCTTCTTCCTACGGCGATTTTCCTTACAATGATTTCAGTGGAATTCATTATTTTGGATACGATAAGTATATTTCATTTTTTTTTCAATATTTTAACCAACAAAACTTTTCGTAGAACTTTGCGAAGCAAGGCGAGCACGGGCCAGCTAGTGACGAAAATAAATTCATTGTAGTGTAAAGTTATGTTAAGTAGTTAAATATGTAACAGTAAATTCAACTGAAAAAAAGTACTGATGATAACACACCAGGAATTTCAAAGTGGTCATAAGTAAATGTATGGATAATCAACACGCCTAATGAAAATGTTGTTATGCCAGATCTTGAGGTCAAAACAAGAGTCAGAATAATGAATGAAAAATGAAAAGATAAGTAGATTAAATAATATATTCGTATATACAAAAACATGAATAAAGAAATTTACTGGTTTCCATATAATATGGTATGTATTATTTTATTGAGGGTTGTAAATGTTGGATTGTTATTCGTGGGGTATACATCGCAAAAAATAAGTTCCTATTTAAAATGACTTGTCAGTTTTTATGCTAAAATAAATGAAAATTACGCAGCGGGTGGCATTGGATGCTTTATATAGAACGTTTTTAAGATCATTGATATTTACCAGGTAGATCGCCTTAGTTCTGACGTCTTAAAGGTGTCCATTGAAATAAATAATGAAATGTTTGTCTTTTTATGTGTCTATAGATTGCAACTGTTTAATGTGACGATGTTTATTAATAACTTTTCTGTTGTGTTAGATACGGAGAAATCCAAAAACTTAGTAGTTGTAGGTGATTTTAATGTAGGTAGTCTAGATGTTAATCCCACGGTATCGAATTGTTTTTCTGTGCTAGCTTCAAATGGTCTGACAAACTTCATTAATATGCCTACTAAGTCTGTATTAGGTTTTTGCTTAGGCCATATACCATTATTGGGCGTTTTCGTAATATTTCATCTAAAGATTGCAAATATTGTGTGTTTGATTTTATGATTACTGACCATTCTATGACAGGCGTTTTATTCAACAAACCACGTAAAAATAACAGCCCAATTCAGAATTGTATCCAAAGAAAACTAAAAATAAACTTTTCTAGGTTTCGAAATAAGTTGTGTTTTGAGTCTTGGAACAATGTTTATAACTATAGTGACTTATCAAATGCCTATACTAATTTCATAATTACTTTGAAAAGTCATATTGCACATTACAGTTAGCTGACCACAAGAAAATCTCTTAAAAAATTTAAACCTTGGTTATCTAATTATTTATTTAATAAAGTAACAACAAAAAATAAACTTTAAGTTAAGTGAAATAAAACAAAATACAAAAAGATATGTACTGAGTTGAAAAGGAAAATATCAATTTGCCGTGATTTTTATTACCGCGCTCAATTTTATATAGCTAGAAGTAATCTTAAGAAAGAGTGGATAGTTGTAAATACCATTCTTAACAAAAAATCTAGTCCAAAATTTATTTTTCTACCTATTAAAATACGTATTAACAAATGAATATGAAATTGCTGAAGCTTTTAACACTTATGTGAGTGAAGAAAAAAACACCTTCATCAGTGTGTTAAGGTACCTTGGCACCTTCGTATGAATTAAGGTGAAAATAACGCATTTTTTTTTACTATTTTTTATGTTTTTTGTATCAAAAACAGTTATTCATTAGTTCTTAGGAATTCTTTCTATTTCGAATTGAAAATAAATATTCAAAATATCTAAATTTTTTGTACTTCGGATATAATTTATTATGATAAGAAGGCTTTGCAATACAAATAAATGCATTTCGGTATTCGTTTATTGGTGTTGCAGTAATTTTTGCAGTCAGTCTTATGACAAAATAAAAACTTATAAGTTAAAAATATCGTGAAAACTGTGTAAGGTGATACAAAACAAAAGGTAAGCTTATTTAAATAAATAAATGGAATCAAGTTCAAATACAAGTGTACGAGTGCGAATTCAAAGATTCAATTCACAAGAAATACGGGAATTTCTCCGCGAAAATTCAAGTGATGGAGATGGGTTTGAGGCATATGGCATATTCTCTAACTGGAGAAGATGAAGTTTCTGACGTGGAGCAAGAGGCTCGTATTGATTCCGAAGAGAGCATCAAGGAATCTTCGTTGGACTTAGTTGCAAAAGACGGAATGGACAAAAACTATAAACCACATGAGTGCATTACTGTAGACGAACAACTTTACCGCTATCGCGGTCGTACGCGTTTTACGCAATATATGCCGTCAAAGCCAGAAAAATACGGCATACAAATATTTTGGGCTTGCGATTCAAAAACCTCTTATCCACTGAATGGCCAAATTTATACCGGAAAACTAACTGGAGAAGAACGTCAGACAAATGTTGGAGAGAAAATTGTTTTGGACCTTGTAACTCAGGACGAAATGTTACAACTGACAACTTTGTTACGTCCTTTCAACTGGCTCATAAATTGAATGAATGGAATATGGTATGATGGTTGTGGGAACAGCATCTTTCTTTCAACAACTATGATGCCGTATAAAGATAGACCAGTATTTTCTACCAACTTTGCATTCCACAAAGAAGCGATGGCTTGTTCATATGTTCCAAACAATAAGAAAGGCGTGGTAATACTTTCAACAATGCATTCTTCACCTTATGTTCAGGAAAACCAAAATGCAAAGCCCGATGTAATAATATATTATAACGGAACCAAAGGCGGTGTTGATAATATGGATGAGTTGCTGGGAGAATACACTACAAAACGAAAGACAAATAAATGGCCTCTGGCATTCTTTTATAATAGGTATGATCGATATTGCAGCTCTGTCCTCGTATATAATTTACATGAACCACAACCTAATATTTACAACTACTGATAAAAGAAGGACCTTTTTTAAGGAGGTAAGCCTTTAACTTTGTCAGGAAAATATAGAAGTGAGAGCTAAAAATCCATATGTGAATATGTGATGTTAAAACCGCACATTCGGTCAACAGTTCAAGACATTCTTGGACACAACATACACCTCGCCTTATTACCCACATTTCAACTTCGCATAAACGTGGTGCAAGTGGACGCATTTCTGTACTTGGAAGTTGTTCTATGTCTCGAAGCATAAATAAGAAGCTAAGAAAAACAAGGAAAATTTGCTGCAATTGTTCCCGACCAATTTGCGACCAATATTCAAGAACCGAGGCAAAATGTGAGGCCTGTCTTCAAACTTTTGAATAAGATTTGGTTTCCTGTTGGTAGTGACATAAATTCTGTCTACATATCTGAAAAATAGATCGCAGAGATTAAGATTGGATGAGACGAGAAGTGATGTGCTATTGATCAGGCTTGGGGTACCTGAAGGCTGAGTCTTGGCTCCCATTCTTTTTTTAGTTTGCATCAACTCACTTTTCCACCTTAACCTAACCTACTGTTCATGCTGACGATGTTGGGTTAACGTATGGCCCAGATAGTCCCTTAGATCTTACTTCTCACGTGGTTCGCGGAACACAAGCTAGTAATAAAGTCTAAGACTAAACTAATGTTTTTTTTTAATTTATCTTGCCCTATTAACCCAAAACCGAATGTATATTTTCGCGCACCGAATTGCCAGAAATTTAAACTATGTCACCGTAAATGTGCAACAGGTGTACTTGGCCATTTATTTTGTATTAGTGAAAGTTGTGGTGATGATTTGTTTTTTGGTAGTGAATGTGGACGAATTTATGTACCTAGGACTCTTAATGGATTTAAATATGAAATTCTCATCTCACGTCAATGGATTAAAAAAGTATTCTATCTCTACGCTAAGGCATTTCTATTACCTACGTAATATATGTTCTACTAAGCTTTTAACCGCAATTTGTTATGGACTCTTTCATTCTAAGCTTCAATAGGGTATAAGCTGCTGGGGAAGTGGCTATAAGAATAAAGTTCAACCATTGTTAGTCTTGCAAAAGAATGTGGTCCGGAGAATTTGTCGTAAACCTGGTAGACATCCTAGTTATCCTTTGTTTTGTGAATTAAGAATTCTTCCTCTTGGTCACTTATACTGTTTCAAGGTTCAAAAGGCTTTCTTTATGAAGTCCGGCAACCGAAATTTTCGATTCGCTTAATTTGAAAGGTACTCGTATGTATAAACCCTGCCTTCTGCTTTCATTGGTTGATTGAATAATTAGTTACTTAAAATTGAAATCTATTCTTGGGCCTTAAGATTAAGCATATATTACATTAAACAATATTATAGGTCTTTCTTATTTTTTTTTTGTGAATGTTTTTTTTCTGGCTTAATTCTACTTAATTCAAAGTAAGCAGTAGTAGTAGTAAGTTGAATAATGTACGAGTATATACGAGTATTATAGTAGGTTTTTAAGTCAAGTTAGTTTAGGTTAGTTTAGGTTAAGCTTTAAACATGAAACGTGAATAGGTGACATAAAAAGGTTATACAAATTGAAAAATTAAATTTATGTAGCTGACAGATTATGAATCGATTGTATCGTAATCATTGATAACAGAAAACAATATAGGAGATACTTAGCACTATGGGTATACTGAATTGCTTTTTGATTCGATCACTTGATCCAGGTGATTGTTACGTTAGCACGTGCTGGGTGGAACACATACGAGTATTTATGTATGTATTGACTTAACTTGAATATTTTTTTTACAGCTGGACTTGGTTCTTCTCTTTAGTGATATACCGTTTGCATATTGTGCAACGTTATGATTCAGTAACGATGTGTGTAACTCAGTTTAGATGTCTGATGCTTTCGATGTAATGTGTTAGGTTAGGTACTTTTTTTCTAAAAAATCCAGCAGGCCACGGAAAATCGGAAGATACCGTGGTAAAATTTAAACTATCTGCTCTGTTATTTACGGCCTCTAGGTAACTGTATCAGATGTGACACAAATGTACCGAATGAATATCTTTACCAATGGCTATCCGCAGTTTTCTATAGAATTAAAGAAATGTTATTAGCTTTGTGATCAATGAAGGGAACTCACATTTTTACCTGATTGAGTTCTTCACCACTTATTTTAATTTTTTTTCTTAGAACTTTCTATATGAGATACAAATCTCGAAGTATGGAATATACTTCTAAAAAAAACACGTTTTAGAAAACAAAATTGCGAAGCACTCTCAATTCAACACTTACGATCTTATGCTCGATCTGTGGTGGTAAGACTTGCACTGAATTTGAAAAGAGCGCTAACACACAGGTTTTAGCCTCTACTTATTCTAAGCAACATATTGCTAGAAAAGTGACTTATTGAGTTCGTTGTTGGTAAGAGGCAATAAAAACACATTTACATGGATGCAGGCCACAATCTCTAACATATGGACGATTTACAAAACGAGCTGCGCATATCGGCTCTAAATTTTAGGGATGGTAGACCAAGTGCTCAACCATTAGCTATAAATTAATATTTTAGTTTACTTTTATAATACGTTAAAATCGGAATATACGATAATGCCATGTTATACATGGTGTATGTCTAAGCACATGACACTACTTACATTACCTTATTCATCTCGGAACCTGTTGAAGTAAGTCCTCCACGCAAAAAGAATGGAGGTTTTCTAAAGTTGGGGCGGCTTTGAGAGATAAATAATACTTTATAAAGATACCCACCGACATATGATACAAAAAAAAAAGATGATGGCGAATGTCTGTCCTTACGTTGAATACGAAAACGCTACTTATCAATTATCTTACAAATTATTTATTGGTTTAATGTTCATTGGGTACAATAAATAGAGAAAACCGAACTATTCGGGTCGAAATTTGTCTTTAAACTTTATTCTTCGTAAAGTTCATCTCTTTTACACACAAGAAAGAGAGGGTATTAGATCGATTTTCAACTAGCATGAAAGAACGTCCTAGCATGATATAGTTTCAACAGTGGCTTCTGTTTGCACACCCAGACAAATTAACACTTATCTTGATAGAGATTCAAAGCCATCGTCTTATGAAGATACTCCGCATCGTTACACAAAAAAGATTGAATTACTCTTCTCCTGTGGCTTTTGCATTAAGAAAATGGTCATTGGGATAAAATGTAAGGATTGCTGTTAGCGATGTCACATAAAATGTGAGCCGAAAACTCCATTAGACTCTTATGTGAGGAGTATATGGATGGATTCATTTCATCAAATATTTAGGACAGTGCAACATATTCCGATACGCATTCCAATAAAGGGCTAAATATGCCAGAAAGCGCTGGCGAAACATTATTATCCTATCCCGGAACATCGAACGTAAAAGCGGAACCATCTTAAGTTGATATGGTTCCACAGTTTTAAAGAGCTGGATTCTCTGTTAACCTTACAAACCCTCCTTTTATTACGTTGGCCGAAGTTTAAAGAAGAGAAAACATTGGCAACAGTTTTATCACCGTCCATCACAATAGTCAAATAAATTTTAAATTAACGCAGCTCTGAAAGTGGTATAGGACCAGACTTGCTCTCTTCATACTAATTGTAAATATCGTCGTACCTCTCGCCTACTTTGTGCCATCGCGATCGCGTAGTAGTGAACGATTTAAAGGCGCCGGAATAGTGTATAGCTGAACATTCTTGAGTGCAATGTGAAAAACCTTTGAGCAAAACGTAAGGTCGTTACGAGCTACCCGGACTACCCGACCAACGCAGTTTAGCAACCCGAGCTGCGATGGAGTCGCTGAATATAAGAAGTTAACTATTATAATAATTTTTTTTGTTGGTATTATTGCACTTTATTGTTTAAGAAAAAATTTACAAAATGGAACAGTTACAAAAAAGTATTTTTGAATTGATAAAAATACAGTAACTTGTGTGATCAAATTCAAAATCAAAATAATTTTTTTTAAAGAAAAACAGAATATTTTATGTTCTTTATAAAATTAAAAGGAAACAAAAATAGTTCTTTATAATTACATCGAAAAATATATATATATATAGTTTCCTTATATTTCTTTAATTTTACTGAAACACATTTCTGTTATCAGGAATTTCGTTTATTTATTTTATTATTATTTATTTTTTTATTGTAGTTATTTTCCACTAAATCAAAATGCCGACCCTAAGATCAGCCGGTTTAAACCCAATTATTGAATCAAACGATCCCCCCACGTCTTTTAATGCCAATGCATCAGAAGCACGTACCACTGCTCCAACAGACCCAGATCCCAATTCGTCATACCAATCCATAGCATCCCATTCCGATGGAAATTTAGAAGTTCGATGCATCCCCGAGTTAGACCTACTAATTACATCGATTGTGTCTAAAATGCTTGGTAAACAAGTTTGACGCATGGTTGAAAATGTGCCCAACCCCAACGCGTGCCGCTTCGCTGGTGTAGCCCAGACAATAACTCCAGAGTACAGCAGTAGGCTGGACGACCTCGACAAAATACCTGATGTCGTTCGTTGACCGAGAAATTTCTCAGGGGATCCGAGTAAATTTTCCTCTTGGTGAAAAAGACGTTAGTTGAGTTTTAGAGATTTATGAAACCATTAAGGGAACTCCCAAGTATTATGGCATTTTAAATGTCATAAGAAATAAAATACGCAGCTCAACTGGGGGAGCATTTCGAGATGTCTTGCTCTCTACTTCGCAGATAAGCGCGATATAGGCACCTTAGAGTACCATCAAGGTCTCTTCATCAAGGACCCAAAACAATTCAACATTTCTATCATGAAGTCTACACTCACCATTCGCTTATTTTAAACAAACTACTCGTAGCATGCATGGATATTAGCAACGGATTCATGAATCTGCCCATCCAAACATACAGGGGTAAAGCTTTGGACACCTTCATAAGGGGTCTTAAAGGATATTTACCAGGCTTCTGGGCATCCGAGAGCCCATTGACTTGCCGCAGGCATTACATCTCGGCCTCAAATTATAGAATGGGAATTTCGGAGCCAACCACTTTCAAGGTAACCAGTCAGCAGATAGAAAACCTTAGTCCCAAAATTCGGCTAACAACTCTCAGAGATAAAACGTTGCACCAGCGCATCCCCATTTTAATCGACAAACATTCGGCCAACAATCTGTCGTGCAAACTAACCTCAGCAGAACAGTCACCCTAATTATTCGCAAAATCAACATAACCCTACATACAATCAAAATCCCCAGTCGTCAAGACAATATTAACCTGTTGCAGTAAAACAAGAACCTTTAACACAAGGACGCAGTGCCCAGACTAAAGATGTTCATTGCCAAAATCGTCAGAAATACCATAATAATGCAAGTAGAGAAGGAGCACAGATACCGCAAGGCAATCAAACAGGAAGACAACAACCAAACTACCATATTGTCGAAAGTCAAGAACAACCTTGTGTACACTATGGAAAACTAAACAAGTTCCAGATGAATACCCTAGAGATGCGGACGAGCCATCTTACTCGAACGAACAAACAACCTCGGAATTGGAAAATTGCGATATAAATTTTTTAGTCTAAACCTTATTTGCCTTATTTTGAGTGCAAAACGAAGAGTGGCGATATTCTTAAATTTCTAGCTGACACCAGTTCATCAAAAATTAATAACAAACAATCCTTTTCCGCTAAATCCATAGCTGGATATATCAAAATATCTCAGCATGCTTTGATCAATCTTTTCGGGCTTAACGACGAAAGCTTTAAATTCTTCCAGTTACCAAATCTGCATACCAGCCATACCATACAGTACAATGACAGTCTTAAGAAACTATCAGCTGTCATAGACACGGGACATTGCTTTATGATAATCCGAAACTATATTAGGATTAAACTCAAACAGTTAAGTTCTCGTTCGGTAAATGCTTGGAGGTTAAGAAGGGTGACTTGACTCCCACTCAGCAAAACGTTTTAAATCCCATTATTAACCGTTTCCAAAATTTATTTTCCGAACCCGAGTGCTTGCGCAACTCGTAAAAATGAGTTCTTTATTGTTCTCGACCTGAAAAGTGGTTTTCACCGGATTGCATTGAAAGAATCTGATATAGAGAAAATATGAATTCTAAAGAGCACTCGAC
This sequence comes from Volucella zonaria, assembly GCA_963966105.1. Classification (NCBI taxonomy): domain Eukaryota; kingdom Metazoa; phylum Arthropoda; class Insecta; order Diptera; family Syrphidae; genus Volucella; species Volucella zonaria. Next base: position 853,025 of record OZ014536.1, on the reverse strand, counting down.
GACATTCTTCGGGATCATATCGGTAAAACTTGCTATGTCTATATCGACGACGAAACTGAACACGCCTAGCGCATAGAGGTAGTTTTTAGTACACTTAATGACGCTAATATGAAGGTTAGCTTGATACATGTCACTTTTTCGATCAGGCACTTTTGCAACCAACCCTGCAAAGATCGAAACAATACTAAACTTTCCCATACCTCAAACACTGAAAGATTTGCGATCCTTTCTTGGTCTATCAGGCTATTATCGTCACTTTGTCACAGACTAAGCAAAGCTCGCGGAACCCCTGACAGGCCTTTTAAGAGGGGAGGATGGACGCACGTCCTAAACCCAGTCCTGCAAAACACAAATTTTTCTTGACTCATCGGCAATAGATTCCTTCAACAAAATAAAAAATTCGTTTGTTTCCAAAGATCTCATCCTTACGTATCCGAACTTTACGAAACCTTTCGAACTGCCAACGGCCGCGTCCAATTACGCCATGGGCACAGTTTTATCACAGGAGAAGAAGCCGATAACGTTTATCTCTCGAACACTTAGTCCAACTGAAGAGAATTACACAGCAAATGAAAAGGAAATGTTGGCAATCATATGTGCCCTAGGTTCTGTGCGTAACTACTTATACGGCTCAGCCCCAGTTAAGATTTATACTGACCACCAGCCCCTTACCTATGCGCTTAGTAACAACATAATAAAAGTAAGATGAAGTGGTGGAAGGCAATTACGAATTGCATTATAAACCCAGCAAGAGCAATGTCGTGGGAGATGCACTCTCCCGACCTCCTCGAGCAACGCTAATAAACTCCCTTATTCCTACAAAACATAGTGACGAAAGCTAGTCTCAGAATCTCATTATCAGCGTTGAAGTGCATATTAACGTTTTTAAATATCAAATAATTTTCCAAATCGGTCCAACCCCTAACCACGAGTTCGTCATAATCTTTCCCACTTACCATCGCCATAGAATTATTGAACCCGAGTATAACAAGGAAAAACCGATGAACATGCCATGGGAATGATACAGGAAATTTATCCCACCAACTTCGGTAGTTACAAGGTAAGATTCATCCAGCTTCAGGTACGCGACATAACCAATGAATCGGAACAGGAGGAAATAATCGCCAATACACATAAACGAGCCCACCGTAACGACCGCGAAAAAAAGCACACATTTTGAAACACTCTAACTTCCCGGCAAGGACCACTAAAATCAAAAAGGTAAGTAAGAAATGCTCAGTCTGTAATGAAAATAAGTACGACTGTCACCCGAGTAAACTAGCAATTAAACCTACCCCAATACCTCAGTATCCAGGACAAATCGCGCATTTAAATATTTTCTCTACGGAAAACCAGTTGGTTCTTACTTCCATAGATAAGCTAACAAAGTGCGTATTTTCAAATCGAAGGCGGTAGAAGATGTTCGCCAGCCCCTCATAGAAATCCTGTTTTCCTTCGGCCTACCAGAAATGGTAGTAATTGATAATGAGAAATCATTTAGCTCCGTTTCAATAAATTTCAAGCTAGAAGACTAACTCAAAATTAAAGTTTTCAAAACACCCCCTTATTCAAGTACGGTTAACGGCAAAATTTGGCGTTTCCACTCGACATTCATTGAAATTATGAGATGTCTGAAAATGGAAGGTCTCCATCGATCCTTTACGTAACTTCTAGAACGTGCCGTCTACGAATATATTTGTTCCATTGTAGTGGTGTCCCAATTTAAGGGTGAGTTAAATTGGTAAGTCGTTAAACTCGTTTACCTGAAAGCAGCGGGTTGGCATGCTTGCGGTTGCGCGGCCATCAGCTCTACCGTGGGGATGTACTTGCTGCTTACTTTTCTTTATTACAAAAAAAATAATTTCATGCCAAAAGTGGTAAAGGTTTGAAACGAAGTAGAAATGAGAGAATATAAGGTAATATTCCCCGCATACCTGAGGAATAAACATATGTACACACATACATATGTATGTAGTAGGTCTATTGCAAATGAATGAAGTTGCGAAGGTTAAAATTATAAGAGAATGGTATGAACTTAAAACGTCAGGGCGGTGTCATCGATGACTTAACACCAGGAGAATCCCTCCCACAGCACTTAGCCGATACCATGGCTAACTTGTTCTCAAATTTTACTAAGATAACCCCTCAACAAAACTTAGTATTTAAACCATTATATGTATATATTTATGTAGCAAACGTAAATGTATTTAGGTATAAGTGACTTCACATGATTTAAAAGGTTTCGATTTATAGACACTTCATTTAAGTACATTATATTATATTGATATCCGAATTTAGGTTGTAAGTTAATTAGGTTATATGTCAGATATAATATTAAGTGTGAAAAATATATATTATATGTATGTATGTGAAAGCAAATTATTGTACAATTAGTTGTAATGTAAAGTCACAAAAGCCATAGAGTCAATTAAAATGGTACTCACGGTTCTAATGTTCCTTTCTGCAGTGTTGTTTGCGCACAAATTCCTAAAAGGTACGGATTGAGAGAGACCTTTGAAAATTTCAGTGTAAAAGGATCCGTGAGCATCGTTAACCATAAGGTTGGGAATAAAGAAATTCAAAATTGGCCATACAGAGGAGGTTGTTCAGTTTGGCGTAGTTAGCCCTATAAAAATTAAAACTGTAAGAATACTCATAGGAAACGCGATGAAGACCATTGTCATACACCACCGTAAGAGAAAGGCTAGGGTGGTAACTATCCAACTTAGAAAGAAGATGTCTACTTTCTACAACGATGCAGTTATCTGTATCAGTGGCGAAGACTAGGTCGGGTTGTCTGCCAATGTTATTGGTGACACCACTTAATTGATACAGACCAGAGTCAGTAAGCCAGTCGATGAAAGGATTTTCTTTATCAGAGGTGGGATTTGTTGCAGTAAAGTAGGACTGGTCAGTGTGAACCCATAGAAATAATAATAGATTAAAATCACCTAAAAAATAATAACGTCATTTGGATCAGTAACATTAAAAATGCTGTCGATTGCATCAACAGCTAGCTGGTAACCTTGAATTGGTTGAGAGGCGCGAATATAGCAGCAGCAAATACATGGGTTGGCCTTGAAAATAGGAATTCAAGCGCAAACAAATTCAAAGAATGCAGTGAACGATTTTTTAAAGGGTTTAGACTCGAGACAAGAGTGTATAGCTAGAAGTACACCACGTCCATATAAATTTTCCTCTTTATTTAGACCATCGTCATGGTGAAAATCGAAGTCATGGGAAAATAATTCATTATTTTTAATATTAGGGGTGAGATTGGTTTCTGTGAGGGCAAATATGTCGTAGGGCAGAATCTACGAATTAAGATATATAACAGAAAGTTTAGTTCGTAATCCTCTTACGTTTTGATATTACAGGGACAGATATTTGGGAGGCTTCGGTAAAGAATTGAGTGGTGGGTCAGGAGCGATAGTAGTTTTTTTAAACTAGACCGTATCCTCTGGTGATGTATTATGCGTTTGAAACTTACGTGAGACGCAAAAGAAGACAGATCATTAGCCACATCATCAGAAGTCATATCTAATTGCTCATGAAAACGTATAAAAAGTTGCTGATTATTATGATTAATGGGAAGGCCTTCTTGCAAAATGAAACCATTGCATTGGTTTTCGTTACATCGTCGATACGGACGGAGTCTGGCTTATTATGTAGGTATACGAGATATAAACGAACATAATCGTATAATTTGGGGTCCATTAATCGAGAGAGAACATACCAGCCATCTTCGCCTGAATCTATAAGGTGCTTCGTTAACTTCGCCTTTGGAGGAAGTATGGGGTTTAAAACAGAAGGTGGTGTGGTATTAGGGTGGGAGTCTAGCTTAGAAGATGAGGAGTTATTTAAGATATGAGAGCGAATGAAGTTAGGGTATGCCGTTTTTGTCTGAGTGGAATGAGGAGATGTTATTGGGTTTTTTAAATGACTGAGAGGAGGATCAAGATTAAAAGATAAACGCTTGGGAATTGAGTTGGACGGTGTGGAAGAACGTTTTGTGTATATGTGATTGGCAGTATGAAGTGAAGAAGGAGTGAAGAATGATGATGTCCCAACTTTAAAACTCCAGTTTGGATCAGGAGCTTGATTGTTAGGCTTTGGATTGTTTTTGTGAGAGTTGGGCTTCGGTATAGGGTTAGACTTAAAATTAACATGGCTCTGTTTTCTAGGTTTAGTGGGGTTTGAATTAATGAACTTAAAGGTAGTATCCTTGCGATGTTTGTTGTTGTTTCCTGTATTTGGTTTTAATCTTTCCATGGTTATTCCACCCATGTTATGACTTCGGAGGCAGGGTTGATGAACATACATTCATATTTTAACGGGATGCTTACCTTGAGGGTATTGCTAAAGATCATACGACATAACATCAATTTTAAATTTTGATTTGAAGTGACTAGTTAGCCTGCTTCGATCGAGATGTGTACTTCCTATTAAAAAAGCAACCGATTCGGCCTTGTTGGAATTGTTCAACTTTTTGATTCTCTTGTTCCGCTCCGAAAGTGTCCACGAGGTGCCGAATCGTTAGATTGTGGGTTCAGGAGTTGGTGTAGTAGCATCAATTTCCGGAGAGGGTTGCGGTGGAGGAGAAGATGACCCAGGAGTTATTGGTGGATCCATAATTGTAGCATCTCAGTCAGAATCGAGGTGTTGTATGACGCAGTCGGTTGAGCCTGGGGTTGCACCGGAATATCGTTACTAGAAGTTATCCGGATGTGATCTGCAATTTCGTTTAACAGCGCACGTGATTCGGTTATGTCGTTATTATAACTGATTATACTTTGAAGATGAAAATCGAAGGAAGACTGGCTGCAAAGTAGACAAACAACTTAAATTACATTATATTTCTCACACTTAATTTTGCTGAGTGCACGTCTCGCATATCAGATTGCATCACAATTTTTGTTCTGTATTATATGTTACATTTTAATTTGGAATGAAATAAATATTCATTATCTATTTTGCAACCGAGTAATCAAGTGCCTGTTTCTGTGCTTCGAACAAAGACCGTAGAGAACTTATTGAGTCTGTTATTGTGGGGATGTACGATTTTATTATTGATTTAACACTATGGAATATAAATTTATTTAAATCTTCACTAATTTCGTGTTTATCGTTTCGTTTAATTATATCATTATTTTGAGCCAACTGCACAGATAAGTTTCTAAATTGACTCTTATTAAAGGTCCAGATTTCTCAAGGGAAATTGATAAGTCTTCAACTGACTTTAAAATGCATCATATTTAGTGAATTGATTTTGAATTAATTTCAATGCATGGTTGTTTTCCGCCTCAAAGTTATTGACCGAATCACTGAGACACTTAATAGCAAGCAAGATGTGGGACGGAGTGATGTCCTTGCACTCTTCACAATAGAGCAAAAAGCTGTTTTTAAGATCTCTTAGGTACGCGATGGATCTCTTACTCAAGCCAATGCAAAGAGCATGGAACGACTTGCAACAAAGACCACTGCAGATCAACATAACAGCATTTGGATCATTTGTTAGGGAGCAACTTCCACTTCCACATAATTCTAAAATGATGACAATGAATAAGTTAGGGTAGATCAGTTGAAAATTTACACAAAAGTTCGGTGAATGGGAATTGGGTTAGTTGTTAATTTGATTTTAAGATTATTAGGCACTTTCACTTAATAAACAAATCGAGTCAGCCAAACACAACAAAAAGCGATGACCGAGAAATAGCTTATGCGAATTATTGCAAGTTAGACAGGAAAAAATTAAATGGAAATAAATTAGCGGAGCGAAATTTAAACACGTCTGAACTTAATGAATGAGATCAGTGCATGGTGGCTTAAGTATACAGTTTATATGCCATACGACTACAATGTATACCGGTTATAGAAAAAAAACGTGATTGTACGGACGTTGATAGAGATTCAAGTTCATTGTTACAGGAAGACCTCTCACATCGTTTTATGAAAAATACTCAATTACTCTTTTCCTGAGACGTTTCAATTAAAAAAAATGATGATTGGAATAAAATGTAAGGATTGCTGTTACCGATGTCACATAAAATGTGAGTCGAAAGATCCATTATACTTTTATGTGAGGAGGATATGGATGGTTGGGTTTAAACACTTAGAGTAAAAAATAATGAGAACAGTGCAACGTATTTCGATACGCATTCCAATAAAAGACGAAATATGTCAGAAACCGCTAGCGAAACATTATCATCTTATTCGGGAATGCCTTTACGTTCGGCGGTGAACAATACCATCTTAAGTTGACGTAGTTCCATAGTTTTCCAGAACTGAACACCTTGTTAACCAGATAAACCTCTCCATTTATTACGTTGGCTGAAGTTTGTAGAAGAAACAACATTGGCGACAGTTTTTTCACAGCATCTATCATAACCCTCGACTAAATTTTAGATGAACGCACCTCTGAAAGTGATATCGGACCAAACTCGGTCTCTTCAACCTTCTGACAAATTCAATGTTGTAAATAAAATTGGAACTGTATGCTCTACTCGATGGCATGGTCCTGTTTCTGTGAAACTTCTTAAGAAAGAGTATCTAGACGATAAAAATATGATTTTGCATAAAACTCAGCAAACAACACAAACAATGAGCTATTTATATGCTAAAAAAGTTTACCACAAGAACCTCCGATCTAGAAATATATTTTTTCCAAAATGGAAAAATTGTCGTTACCGATTTTAGCCTGCTTAGTACCAAATAGCTTGCATACATGGACATTGGATTCGGTATACCAAAAGGCTAGGCATGTTACCAAGGTCCAGAGCTTTTACGTTTACTGCCAACTTAAAAGCTTATAGACGAAATTTTACAATTCTCTAAGGTATCGTATGCCTTCCCATTTGGCATTATTTGGTATGAACTACTGTCCTGAGAATTTCCACGCAGCGCACATCGATCCGAATCAATTATCCGGCAAGTCGATAATAAAGTACAAACATTAGCCATATTAGAAATACGGGCTGTTATCAAAAAAATTATCATGAAGGGCTGGAAAAATAATGTCTACGAAAGATTAAGTTTTCTTCAAACTTATTGCTGAACGGAATTGCGAAAAAAATACCACCACCATTTGTTCAGAATATTAGAAGAAAATGTCTTGTAACTTGCTAAATTTTATAACGTCATTCAAGCTAAGCAAATAGCGAGACGGAAGAGCAAACAGCAAGAGCTACAGAGCTCTCAACAGCAACAATCCCAAATTCAAACTCGAAAACATCCACAACAGCCACAACAAGTAAAACAAAAAAAAAAAAAACTGTGACCAAACAGCAACTACAAGAAAACCATCAACAACAAAAGCAACTACAGCTAAAACACCATCTACGGATCAGGAGGAGCTCCCTGCGCTACTTAAAGAACAAGAGTGCGATGAGTTCAAATGCGTAAAAGTCAAGCCTTTCACCAAAGCCAGAGCTAAAAGGGAGAAACTGAAACTACCGTTCCTCCGCTTCAGCTTACTCCCAATAGTAAACTGGATGGTATAAGGAGCACCAAAGTCCTAGACTACCAGACTGTGTCATGGGAAAACGTAAATAGGAGCGACAACATTTTGCAATGAGTTCGTTGCCAAAGATTGGAAATGCAGCCTCTTTGCCTGAGGTGCGGAAAGAGCCACAAGTCCGAGGAACCCGCTCTGTGTAAGGATATAGCGTCAGAATAAACCCACCTCTCTTGTGCCTTATGTAAGAACGGTGGACGCACCGTTAATGTTTATTCATTATGGAGATTGATTCATGACATCGAATTATGAAGCCAATTTCAGGCGTGTGCAATAAGTAATCACTGATCATTGTCCTGTAATGTCGTTCCCATTGGCTTTTGAATAAATAAGCACCAATGTTTGAAGAACTTAACGAAGAGTGAGCATCGGGCTACAATATTCAAGTAAAAAAAAGGGAAATGATAGTCGAAGATGAGAGATAGTTAGGTAGAGAAATATTTGAGCATCGTCATGACGAAAGCCAATGGCCATAGAGCGCTTTATCTAGTATGTTCAATAGCCATAAAAAACATTATAATAAAATTGTGAAGCAAACGTTCCCGACTGGCTCCCAAGAAACTTGGGAAAGTAGCAATAAAGATATACCTCTACTTACTAAAGAGAAGTTACTGCTGGAACCTGAAAAGATCTGAATTAGTAAAAGCATCTCCGAATACTCGTAGAATGCGTACTTAACGACATCAAGGGGTAGTTGGTGAAATCCGTAAGATTGTAGAGCGGTGAACAGAAATGACAAAATATACGACTACGTCACCAAGATATTAAGGTGACTTATTTCCAATACAAAACTCTATGTGAATAGAAAACGAAAAAAAAACCCGCGCAGTGCAAACAAAAAAACCGAACCACCGCGCGCGTGTGCAAAAAACCAAGAAAAAAAAATAAAACTAAAACTTAGTGCAGTGCAATTAAAAAAAAAAAAATATCACAGTGCGGGTATCCTATCTTTCCCGCTCCTGGTCATAGTACTGCTGCTTGCACTGGATCACTGCCGTTGCTGTATTTACCATACGGTACGGGCAGTGACTGAGTGTATGTACCAACTAATGGATAGCGGGTTGTGAGTGCAAATTTTGCTGGTGCACTGTTTCATATTGTTGTAAGGGCATAACACCTACATCAATTGGATTCGGTTAACCAACGTCAGAATTTTCAATTCGTAGCCTCGCTTATCAGATAGATAGTCGATATGCGCCGCCTAAACCTTGATTAAATTACAACCTTTCGAGAAAATAATACACATTATTTACTCATATATTTATAATATTTAATCTACATTTCTATTTACAAGAAGCTCTGGAATAATAATGATCGATGAGGGTATGCCTGTTTCCGATTTGGGTGAAATTTGCTATCATTCGCCATTCGTGAGGCTTGTAATACCTACATATGCATATGTAAGTGTACGAATATTGAAATTAGTGTAAGTGGGTATTGTAGGATTTGTGTTCTTGAGAGTATGCGGATTTAATCATTAGTGTCATCCACATTATCCGTCGGCACCAGGCAGCTCGTGGGGTTTGTGTGTAAATGCTGAAATTCAACTAACTGCGCTGGCGGAATCTTCACTTCTTGCAATTCTGCCGCTTCACTCCCTGTGCGGAATTGCTGCATCATCGTCGTTATAACACTACTTGCAGTCTTTCACGCTTTGATATGCACGAAATACGCCACCAATTACTGTTTCCAGATAGCTTCTACCTACTGCGTCGGTTTTAAATTCCATCTGTACATGGCCTGTGCTTTGTTATTTGCCTGACAACACTGATAGTATGGATCATTCCACATGCTTCGATTTAAAAATTAAGTTTCGGAATCATCTATGCCAATACAGAAACTGAGTGAAGATAAACGCTTACCCTTCCGAGTTTTATGCTGGTTAATTCTTGTATGTTTGGCAGAATTTATTTGTCCAATGCCTTTTCGCTATCGCGATACATTTAGAACTCTATCTGCTACGTATTACCTCGTTAAATTAAACAAATTTTACCTTTCTCATATCTCTAGTCCTATTGCTGGTACCCATATAGGAGTTGCGCAAATTAGTATCGTGTGTCTTCCAATACATAGACTTGAACATTTGATAAGCCTTTTTGCTTGTGCATTTTAAAGTATCTTTAAAATTTAGCACACGGTTGAATAGTGGTTGCGCGATGCTGTGTCCTTCAGTCCGTTGAGTTTGGTGCTTAACTTTCTTTAGGCTACTTGTGAGCACGGTTTCTTTTTTGTGGTCTATCAAGAGCAAAGTCAATCTTTAAATGTTTGATAGTGTTCTTTTCGTATATTTGTGCCACTATTCTCTATACTTTTGACAAAGTCTAATTAAAGCGATACCATCTACATATTTAATGACACTCATTCCATCTAGTACTCCATCGTACATTATATTATACACGACTGGACCTAAGCTAACCCTTGTGGAACCTTATTACTTTATATTTCTGTCTGTGATGCAGAGGAAGATTGTGTCTTCGAAATAATGTGCTATTCTCCTCAAGAGGTAGTCTAGTACTTACATATCTTTCCATAAGTACGCAATATGTAGGGTGCGTTTTTTTGCGCTTGTGTATAAGTGTTGGTATTTTTTCGTCTTCTTAGGGAATAGCTAAGGACCTAGTTTGCCTCTCAAGCTGTACTACCTTTGTCCTTTCAACGCAAATCATTAATTAGCTTACTTCGCTTACTTCGCTTATTTCACCCCTCATAACATCATGTTTCCAACTTTTTCACTTGCACATGGTAGGTTGCTATCCATTTTTTCAGAAGCGTAAGCAAGGGCAAATTATGTAGTCAGCGTCTTCTTCCTGTTTGGAGCAGTATGGACAAAAATTGGCGAGGAATGATAAAGAAATGTGGGCGAAGGAAATTTCGGGAGGTAGAAAAGACAGGTACCGATATACATTGTGCTTAAATGTTTGTAAATTATAACCACCAGGTAACACAGAAATCGGCAGGGCATTCCATAAATGGGGTTGAGGGTATTGAAAGTTTGAATGGGCGAAATGCTACTGGCGATTTCAATGGAGCATCGGTGGTGGAAATAGCGATAAAACAAAGGGAGACAGGAGACATTACGTCGATGTTCGAGGGTGACAATTGATTGACTGATATTAGTATCACCAATGAGTTTTATCGCACGGTTTTGAATCCTATCTAGCAGGTGCAGAGATGTTTTAGGAGCACCATACCAGATGTGGGTATTGTACGTAAGTTGTCACTGACACACATACCGAGAATGGAAAGCTTTTTCGGTTTCGACGATGCAAGTGCCATTCATTGATAATGGCTGGGTATTTGAATTTCGCTTTAATCACAGTAGACAGCATTGAGTTTTGGAAGCATTAAATTCCACTCGGTTGATAGTTCCCCAATTGATTATGCTGTTAATATCGGAATTTAATGAGCTTAACATATGCTGCCATTCCCGTTCTACAGCCGAAGAGCAGGGGCGTGAGTGCAGGAACGAATATGAATATAAGAGAGTACTGTCATCAGCAAAGGAATATATTGGATTAGAAGTAGCAGCCAAGAGATCATTAATGAAAATTAAAAACAGTATCGGAGACAGAACGGAGCTTTGGGGCACACCAGCATTTACTTTGTGAATATCAGACTTGATTCGTCCAAGACAACTTGAATTGTACGTTCAGAAAGTTAATTTATAATGCACTGACGAAGAGAGTCATCGATCCCAAAAGCACGCATTTTCGACAAAAGAGCCTGATGCCAAACTCTGTCAAATGCCTGAGAAATATCAAGTGCAACTATCTTGCTTTCTCCTGATTGATGTACGCTTTAGTTCCACCTTTCGGTGAGACATGCCATCAAGTCACCAGTGGACCTGTTGTTACGAAAACCATATTGCCGGTCATTGAGAAGTTTTCGTGTTTCGAGATATTTCATGAGCTGACGGTTTATCAGCGTTTCCATGACCTTGGAGAGAAGGAACGTACGTGCAATGTTTCTATAGGGGGAGAGAGAAGAAGATTCGCCTTTTTTAGGGACGGGCTGACAAATGCTGTTTTCCATCTGCTCGGAAAGAGTCCTAAAGAGTAGGATTGATGCAAAAGCTTACGCAGTGGTTTTGCCAGCGTGGAAGAACACCTCTTCAGAAGAAGGGAAGATGTACCATCTAGACAAGCGGATTTATGTATGTTGAGATCTTTAAATACTCTTGCTACTACACGAGCGCGAAAGTGGATTCGTCCCATTGATGATGCGACGCTCTCAAGTGTAAGCGGGGGCAAAGCACAATCTGGGAATGTTGATCTAGCCGCAAAGTGTGCATCAAGCAGATTGGCCTTGTCCAAAGAGCTGACAATTGGAATTCCATTGTAAATGAGCGTTGGGATGGAGGATGAGGCAGCATTTTTAATGTTTTTGACGAAGGACAAAAAATTATTACTGCTTTTGGGACATTGCCTCAGTTGTTGGTTGTATTGGAATTTCACACGCTTGAGAAAGACGTTGCAGTCATTTCTGGCTCGTTTAAACTTTTTTCGGTTTTCCTCTGTCGCTTTGGTCTTGTAGGACGGAAAAAACATTTCTCTAACCCTGACAGCCTCTTTACAGTTCGAGTCGTACCATGCCTTTTCTTTTGGTTTGATACTCTTCATCCGATGAGAGATAAAACATTTCATTCCAGAGAGAGTAGTTTCTGTGATCATGTCAGCAGCGGCATCCACGTCGTTATCGAGGAAAGAAGTTGTTAAGTCCGCTCCAATTAGCTTTCTCGTATTGCCATACGGTGTTTTAAGGAATCTTTTCTCTATCTGTGTGGTGGGTGTACGAGAATTTAGCTGATATAACACAATTGTCCGACGAGCCTAGAGGGGAGAGCACATCAACGCAGTACTTATCAGGGTGAGAGGTTAAAAACAAGTCCAGGATGTTGGCGGTATGACTATTAACGTCTGGTATTCGTGTGGGCTCATTTACAAGCTGGGTTAAATTATTTTCTGCAGCGAATATTTAAACACACCATCCTTTGGGTGTTTTCTGTCCAGAAAGTCGAAGCCAACCAGAATTGTGTATACTGAAATGGCCCGTAATCACGATATCAGTATGGGGATAAAGGGATACAATTCTTTGAATGGAGTAAGACGGCGCATCAAACTCGTAAAGGGTCGACTTGCTGTCCAGTTTGGAGCGTCCCTAAATACTCGTAAAGCAGTAGTGGATAATTTGCTTACGGATATGGAATTTTAACCACATGAAATTGAATTCTGGATTGGAACAGGGACTACATTGTGGTGGATTTTGGTAAGCTACATCGCTACGCACATAAATGGCGAAACTGCGATGGGGAAAGAATAGTGGCACTAGTTCGTAGCCAGGTAACTTCAGATCAGAGTGATCTGAGAGGTGTAGGCGGGGACCTACCTATGTTGCACTAAGTGTCAAAACAGCTGGTCTGTATTTACAGACGTGGACGTACGCAGAAAAGTGATTACTTTTTAGCCCGCGTGTATTGGCTACGTCCACCCTGAATTCCCTAGTCATAAGTACAAACAAAAACAGTAAGCACAAACACCGAGGGTACTAAGCGAGGCTACGACGTTGGTTTACCGAATCCAATTGCTGTAGGTGTTATGCCCTTACAACAATATGAAACAGTGCACCAGCAAAATTTTCACTCACAACCCGCTATCCATTAGTTGGTACATACACTCAGTCACTGCCCGTATCGTATCGTATCGGCAGTGATCCACTGCAAGCAACAGTACTATGACCAGGAGCGGGAAAGATGGGATACCCGCACTGTGATATTTTTGTTTTTTTAATTGCACTGCACTAAGTTTTAGTTTATTTTTTTTTCTTGGTTTTTTGCACACGCGCGCGGTGGTTCGGTTTTTTTGTTTGCACTGCGCGGGTTTTTTTTTCGTTTTCTATTCACATAGAGTTTTGTATTGGAAATAAGTCACCTTAATATCTTGGTGACGTAGTCGTATATTTTGTCATTTCTGTTCACCGCTCTACAATCTTACGGATTTCACCAACTACCCCTTGATGTCGTTAAGTACGCATTCTACGAGTATTCGGAGATGCTTTTACTAATTCAGATCTTTTCAGGTTCCAGCAGTAACTTCTCTTTAGTAAGTAGAGGTATATCTTTATTGCTACTTTCCCAAGTTTCTTGGGAGCCAGTCGGGAACGTTTGCTTCACAATTTTATTATAATGTTTTTTATGGCTATTGAACATACTAGATAAAGCGCTCTATGGCCATTGGCTTTCGTCATGACGATGCTCAAATATTTCTCTACCTAACTATCTCTCATCTTCGACTATCATTTCCCTTTTTTTTACTTGAATATTGTAGCCCGATGCTCACTCTTCGTTAAGTTCTTCAAACATTGGTGCTTATTTATTCAAAAACCAATGGGAACGACATTACAGGACAATGATCAGTGATTACTTATTGCACACGCCTGAAATTGGCTTCATAATTCGATGTCATGAATCAATCTCCATAATGAATAAACATTAACGGTGCGTCCACCGTTCTTACATAAGGCACAAGAGAGGTGGGTTTATTCTGACGCTACATCCTTACACAGAGCGGGTTCCTCGGACTTGTGGCTCTTTCCGCACCTCAGGCAAAGAGGCTGCATTTCCAATCTTTGGCAACGAACTCATTGCAAAATGTTGTCGCTCCTATTTACGTTTTCCCATGACACAGTCTGGTAGTCTAGGACTTTGGTGCTCCTTATACCATCCAGTTTACTATTGGGAGTAAGCTGAAGCGGAGGAACGGTAGTTTCAGTTTCTCCCTTTTAGCTCTGGCTTTGGTGAAAGGCTTGACTTTTACGCATTTGAACTCATCGCACTCTTGTTCTTTAAGTAGCGCAGGGAGCTCCTCCTGATCCGTAGATGGTGTTTTAGCTGTAGTTGCTTTTGTTGTTGATGGTTTTCTTGTAGTTGCTGTTTGGTCACAGTTTTTTTTTTTTTTGTTTTACTTGTTGTGGCTGTTGTGGATGTTTTCGAGTTTGAATTTGGGATTGTTGCTGTTGAGAGCTCTGTAGCTCTTGCTGTTTGCTCTTCCGTCTCGCTATTTGCTTAGCTTGAATGACGTTATAAAATTTAGCAAGTTACAAGACATTTTCTTCTAATATTCTGAACAAATGGTGGTGGTATTTTTTTCGCAATTCCGTTCAGCAATAAGTTTGAAGAAAACTTAATCTTTCGTAGACATTATTTTTCCAGCCCTTCATGATAATTTTTTTGATAACAGCCCGTATTTCTAATATGGCTAATGTTTGTACTTTATTATCGACTTGCCGGATAATTGATTCGGATCGATGTGCGCTGCGTGGAAATTCTCAGGACAGTAGTTCATACCAAATAATGCCAAATGGGAAGGCATACGATACCTTAGAGAATTGTAAAATTTCGTCTATAAGCTTTTAAGTTGGCAGTAAACGTAAAAGCTCTGGACCTTGGTAACATGCCTAGCCTTTTGGTATACCGAATCCAATGTCCATGTATGCAAGCTATTTGGTACTAAGCAGGCTAAAATCGGTAACGACAATTTTTCCATTTTGGAAAAAATATATTTCTAGATCGGAGGTTCTTGTGGTAAACTTTTTTAGCATATAAATAGCTCATTGTTTGTGTTGTTTGCTGAGTTTTATGCAAAATCATATTTTCGTCGTCTAGATACTCTTTCTTAAGAAGTTTCACAGAAACAGGACCATGCCATCGAGTAGAGCATACAGTTCCAATTTTATTTACAACATTGAATTTGTCAGAAGGTTGAAGAGACCGAGTTTGGTCCGATATCACTTTCAGAGGTGCGTTCATCTAAAATTTAGTCGAGGGTTATGATAGATGCTGTGAAAAAACTGTCGCCAATGTTGTTTCTTCTACAAACTTCAGCCAACGTAATAAATGGAGAGGTTTATCTGGTTAACAAGGTGTTCAGTTCTGGAAAACTATGGAACTACGTCAACTTAAGATGGTATTGTTCACCGCCGAACGTAAAGGCATTCCCGAATAAGATGATAATGTTTCACTAGCGGTTTCTGACATATTTCGTCTTTTATTGGAATGCGTATCGAAATACGTTGCACTGTTCTCATTATTTTTTACTCTAAGTGTTTAAACCCAACCATCCATATCCTCCTCACATAAAAGTATAATGGATCTTTCGACTCACATTTTATGTGACATCGGTAACAGCAATCCTTACATTTTATTCCAATCACCATTTTTTTTAATTGAATCGTCTCAGGGAAAGAGTAATTGAGTATTTTTCATAAAACGATGTGAGAGGTCTTCCTGTAACAATGAACTTGAATCTCTATCAACGTCCGTACAATCACGTTTTTTTTCTATAACCGGTATACATTGTAGTCGTATGGCATATAAACTGTATACTTAAGCCACCATGCACTGATCTCATTCATTAAGTTCAGACGTGTTTAAATTTCGCTTCGCTAATTTATTTCCATTTAATTTTTTCCTGTCTAACTTCCAATAATTCGCATAAGCTATTTCTCGGTCATCGCTTTTTGTTGTGTTTGGCTGACTCGATTTGTTTATTAAGTGAAAGTGCCTAATAATGTTAAAATCAAATTAACAACTAACCCAATTCCCATTCACCGCCTTTTGTGTAAATTTTCAACTGATCTACACTAACTTATTCATTGTCATCATTTTAGAATTATGTGGAAGTGGAAGTTGCTCCCTAACAAATGATCCAAATGCTGTTATGTTGATCTGCAGTGGTCTTTGTTGCAAGTCGTTCCATGCTCTTTGCATTGGCTTGAGTAAGAGATCCATCGCGTACCTAAGAGATCTTAAAAACAGCTTTTTGCTCTATTGTGAAGAGTGCAAGGACATCACTCCGTCCCACATCTTGCTTGCTATTAAGTGTCTCAGTGATTCGGTCAATAACTTTGAGGCGGAAAACAACCATGCATTGAAATTAATTCAAAATCAATTCACTAAATATGATGCATTTTAAAGTCAGTTGAAGACTTATCAATTTCCCTTGAGAAATCTGGACCTTTAATAAGAGTCAATTTAGAAACTTATCTGTGCAGTTGGCTCAAAATAATGATTCAATTAAACGAAACGATAAACACGAAATTAGTGAAGATTTAAATAAATTTATATTCCATAGTGTTAAATCAATAATAAAATCGTACATCCCCACAATAACAGACTCAATAAGTTCTCTACGGTCTTTGTTCGAAGCACAGAAACAGGCACTTGATTACTCGGTTGCAAAATAGATAATGAATATTTATTTCATTCCAAATTAAAATGTAAAATATAATACAGAACAAAAATTGTGATGCAATCTGATATGCGAGACGTGCACTCAGCAAAATTAAGTGTGAGAAATATAATGTAATTTAAGTTGTTTGTCTACTTTGCAGCCAGTCTTCCTTCGATTTTCATCTTCAAAGTATAATCAGTTATAATAACGACATAACCGAATCACGTGCGCTGTTAAACGAAATTGCAGATCACATCCGGATAACTTCTAGTAACGATATTCCGGTGCAATCCCAGGCTCAACCGACTGCGTCATACAACACCTCGATTCTGACTGAGATGCTACAATTATGGATCCACCAATAACTCCTGGGTCATCTTCTCCTCCACCGCAACCCTCTCCGGAAATTGATGCTACTACACCAACTCCTGAACCCACAATCTAACGATTCGGCACCTCGTGGACACTTTCGGAGCGGAACAAGAGAATCAAAAAGTTGAACAATTCCAACAAGGCCGAATCGGTTGCTTTTTTAATAGGAGGTACACATCTCGATCGAAGCACGCTAACTAGTCACTTCAAATCAAAATTTAAAATTGATGTTATGTCGTATGATCTTTAGCAATACCCTCAAGGTAAGCATCCCGTTAAAATATGAATGTATGTTCATCAACCCTGCCTCCGACGTCATAACATGGGTGGAATAACCATGGAAACATTAAAACCAAATACAGGAAACAACAACAAACATCGCAAGGATACTACCTTTAAGTTCATTAATTCAAATCCCGCTAAACCTAGAAAACAGAGCCATGTTAATTTTAAGTCTAACCCTATACCGAAGCCCAACTCTCACAAAAACAATCCAAAGCCTAACAATCAAGCTCCTGATCCAAACTGGAGTTTTAAAGTTGGGACATCATCTTTCTTCACTCCTTCTTCACTTCATACTGCCAATCACATACACACAAAACGTTCTTCCACACCGTCCAACTCAATTCCCAAGCGTTTATCTTTTAATCTTGATCCTCCTCTCAGTCATTTAAAAAACCCAATAACATCTCCTCATTCCACTCAGACAAAAACGGCATACCCTAACTTCATTCGCTCTCATATCTTAAATCACTCCTCATCTTCTAAGCTAGACTCCCACCCTAATACCACACCACCTTCTTTTTTAAACCCCATACTTCCTCCAAAGGCGAAGTTAACGAAGCACCTTATCGATTCAGGTGAAGATGGCCGGTATTGATTAAGAGTTCGTAAATTATACTATAATATTCGTTTATATCTGTATACCTACATAATAAGCCAGACTCCGTCCGTATCGACGATTTAACGAAAACCAATGCAATGGTTTCATTTTGCAAGAAGGCCTTCCCACTAATCATAATAATCAGCAACTTTTTATACGTTTTCATGAGCAATTAGATATGACTTCTGATGATGTGGCTAATGATCTGTCTTCTTTTGCGTCTCACGTAAGTTTCAAACGCATACTACACCACCAGAGAATACGGTCTAGTTTAAAAAAACTACTATCGCTCCTGACCCACCACTCAATACTTTACCGAAGCCTCCCAAATATCTGTCCCTGTATTATCAAAACGTAAAAGGATTACGAACTAAACTTTCTGTTATATATCTTAATTCGCAGATTCTGCCCTACGACATATTTGCCCTCACAGAAACCAATCTCACCCCTAATATTAAAAATAATGAATTATTTTCCCATGACTTCGATTTTCACCATGACGATGGTCTAAATAAAGAGGAAAATTTATATGGCCGTGGTGTACTTCTAGCTATACACTCTTGTCTCGAGTCTAAACCCTTTAAAAAATCGTCCACTGCATTCTTTGAATTTGTTTGCGCTTGAATTCCTATTTTCAATTCAATGTTACCAGCTAGCTGTTGATGCAATCGACAGCATTTTTAATGTTGCTGATCCCAATGACGTTATTATTTTTTAGGTGATTTTAATCTATTATTATTTCTATGGGTTGACACTGACCGGTTCTACCTTACTGCAACAAATCCCACCTCTGATAAAGAAAATCCTTTCATCGACTGCCTTACTGACTTTGGTCTGCATCAATTAAGTGGTGTCACCAATAACATTGGCAGACAACTCGACCCAGTCTTCGCCACTGATACAGATAACTGCATCGTTGTAGAAAGTAGACATCTTCTTTCTAAGTTGGATAGTTACCACCCTAGCCTTTCTCTTACGGTGGCGTATGACAATGGTCTTAATCACGTTTCCTATGAGTATTCTTACAGTTTTAATTTTTAGAACAACCTCCTCCGTATGGCTAATTTTGAATTTCCTTAATCCCAACCTTATGGTTAACGATGCTCTTGGATTCTTTTACACTAAAATTTTCAAAGGTCTCTCTCAATCCGTACCTTTTTTACCCAAAAAGCATCCCTCATCGTCACCACCCTCGTATAATAAAGAGCTGCGATCTCTTCGTAAGAAGAGAAATAAGCTCTGGCGTACTTACTTAATATCGCGTTCCGACATCGATTTCTTTTACTACCAGTCTGCCCAAATAAATTTCTCTGTACTTTTCCAAACTCTATATGACAACTATCATTCCCGACCCCAAACGATTCTTTCAGTTCATCAAAACTGAAAGTAAATCGGATGACTATCCATCATCTCTGAATTTTCTAGATAAGTCCTCGGGCGATCCCCAAATTATAGCACATCTCTTCGCAATTTTTTCATCCAAGCGTTCGCCACCCGTTCCCAAGAGCCAGACCACTCTTACTTTTCCTACTTAAATAGCTGCCCACAAACAATATAAAAAAGGCCGAAAAGATATTTCCAACTATTGACCAATGCTAAACTGTCCTGCATACCTAAGCTTTTCGAGAGCATTATTTATGATATAGTGCTTTTCCATTTTAAATCTATTGTTTACCAAACCTAGCACGGATTTCTTAGAGGTAAATCTACAACCACCAACCTAACGGAATTCGTATCAAGCATTTCATGCGCCTAACTTTTGTTAGGCCTCTTCTTGAATATGCAAGATAAGTTTGGTCACCCTACTACAGAATATACATCCATCGGATAGAAGCTGTTCAACGCAGGTTTTTACGATTTACTACACGTGGTCTTCTCTGGGATGATGGAAAAAACTTACTACCTCATACTGACCGTCTGAAACTTATAAATTTACAACCAATTACGGACATTTGGACCCAATGTGTGGAATGCTTGGTGAAATCAACGATATTCTGCCTCTCTTCAACTACCATCTCAGCAAACTCTCTGTTAAGAACATTCTTATGTCAACCTATACCTCACGTCCTAACTTCCTTTAAACGCTCCCACTATTTAGTTTTGGGTGAAATTGGTACACTTTCAATAAGCGTAAATAAATCTGTCCGGGTTGACCCCGGCCGCAAATCAAAAAAAAAAACAAATCATTGTGTGCTTTCAACAAGCCATACCAGCGCCCGAATTTCTAGCCGAGTATTGGTATAAGGTGTTGTAAAGCCCATAGAGATCGGAGGACCCCATGTGCTTTGGCAACGTAACTTTTTATGTGATCATGCCAAGTTAGGGTTGAGTTAAAAATCAAACCAAGGTTTTTAGCATTGTCAACGTATTTAATAGGACCGTTGTTAATAGAGATCGGAGGAAGCAGGGATGTATTAACGGGCTTTCTAGATATAACAATGCATTTCGATTTCTTTGGATTAATAAGTAGTAGATTCTGACTCGCCCACTTGAAAATTGTATCCAGATCGGAGTTTATGTGGCCTGCAGATTCAGGAGAACAGCTAAGGTGTAAGGTAATTGGGTGTCATCAGCGTACATTTCCACTGAGCAGTACGAAAGAGTGGATGGTAATTCATTAATATATAAGGAAAATAGAAGAGGGCCTAGAATTGATCCCTGAGTGGCGTACCTCAGGATTGGGAAGAAAATCCGACAAAGAACTTTCAGTAAAAACCGCTTGTTGGCGATCATCCAAATATGAGGATATTAGACGGACTGCGGAATTGGAAAAGTTGTACATCCTGGATAATTTATCGCATAGAATAGCGTGATTAACAGTGTCGAACGCCTTAGAAAAATCGAGAAGTATCAGAAAGCAAAGATAACCTATATCAAGCCTTTCCCTAATGTCATCGACAACTCCAAGCAGAGCCGTCGAGCAACTATGCTTAGGGCGAAAACCAGACTGCATAGAAGTTAAAAGATTGTGTTGGTGAAAAAACCTATTTATTTGTTTTTGCAAGATTTTCTCGAAAACTTTCGAGAGAAAGGAAAGTATAGCAATAGGGAGGAATTCGGTGCAGGAGTGATTTTTTTGGCACTGGTATTATCTTAGACAACTTCCAGACTGAAGGAAAAACGCTTGTTGTGAGGATTTGGTTGAAAATATGAGCAATGTGAGGCAGGAGTACGGGAAGGATGATTTTTAAGAACTTGGGATGGACCATGTCCACTCTAACAGTGTTGGATTTAATTGAAAGCAAGCTCTCAGCTACGTCAACCTGTTGGATACGAGAAAAAGCGAAAGATTCGTATAGAGGAGACAGAACGTGTGAAGTTGTGGTATAATTTGGAGCGAGGGAACCATCACTAGAGGGGGTATGGGATATGAAATTCCTGTTTAGCTTATTTCCGTCGTCGTTAGTTACATGTCTGCTGCTTTGTTTTCCCATCCCAATCTCCTTGAAATTCTTCCATAACTGTTTCCCGGTTGACGAAGGATTCAACCGTTTTGAGTAAAATAGAATTTTGTAAGAGGCTCCGTTTCCAATTCAACCATCGGAGGAAGAAATCGAATGCGAACGACATTTTACCACACACACAAGACGCCTATTCGATGGCCGTTATGGAGTATCGCTACCGTTTAAAGGAGGAAAACGCCCAGTTTTAAGGCGCACCCGGGAAATCTCGCTGAAACGATTCATGTATCTGCAACGACGTTTGTAAAAAGATGAGAAGCTTCAAACTGAATACAGTCGATGTATCATCGATTATCTTACCACGAATCAAATGGAGGAGATTGATCTGCAGAACGACGCCATTTCGGAGTCACTCTACCAGTCGTTTCTCACACATCACGCTGTGGTGAAAAAAAGTAGGTCCACGACAAAAGGAAGGGTTGTTTTCGACGCAGCATCAAAAAGCACCGACGGCGCCTCTAAGCTTCAGACAGACATCATCAAAGTCATTTTGAGGTGGAGGAAATACATCACCGCAGACGTTAAGAAGGTGTATCGACAATTTTGGGTAAACCAAGCGGATAGAAATTATCAAATAATTCTCTTTAGGCTTGGAGAGATCAAAGGGTTTAAGCTCAAAACCGTCACGTTCGGCACAGCGTTAGCTCCCTTTCTAGCCATTTACACTACTCACCAAGTTGCCGATGATGAAACAGGCAAGTTTCCAATAGGGGCAGCGGTTATCAAGGAGGTGATTTGTGCCGACGACTTATTAAGTGGGCCCGAATCCGTTAAAGAAGCCCAACAGAAACCGAATGAAGTCCGGAAATCCAAGTTTAGTAGAATTTGATATATTCCTCAGACTTGTAAAATAAGTAGGGAGACCTTGTATGTATGTCATGCAGATACGCTAGAAGGAGACGTATATTCTCTTACATCTGGTTTTCTCTTAGCCTAGAAAGTGCACAGCACAACATTCTGTTGTGTCAAAAGTTGGGTGAGCTATTCTGTGGCAGGCAGAAGGGGGTCAAAAACGGAGCTAGTGGACGAAGATGTTGAGGGCGAAGCAGCGCTAATTGAAGGGGCATTAGACACATTTTCAGATCAGAAATTTATAATATGGAAACTTATGAAGTTGGGATATTTGGCATCGGTTGTGAAATCGAATTTGGGAAAGATTTGCTATTGGGGCATGTGCAAAAGGGTTATGTATTTCAGAGTGGAAAGTGTGAGAGGTTGGGTTTAATTTGAAAACGACTCGTTGATGCGGCGGTTTGGGTGGATGTGGGTGTGATGGGCGAAATGTGTTAGTTTTGAATCTCCAATTACAGTAAGGTTTGGAATGGGAGTTGGAAACGGATTTCGGCACCTTAGTACTGGAATTAAAGTCGGGTTTGGGATAGTTTCGGTATCTTATTACTAGATTTAGAGTCCTATTTGGAATGGGACACGGAAATGGTAATTGGTAACTTACAATTAGATTAAATGCTAAGATTAGTTTTATTCTGTTTCTTGGTGGGTGTGTCGATCCATTTACAGATACGCATCTTTCCAATGTTGAAATTAGGACCAGCAGGGTGTTTAAATAACCATTCGTATCTAGCAGGGAGGTCGAATTTATAGGTTCGATTACCCTTGTGGTGGAATTGCTGATGGTGATACCGTATTTGTTTGCGGAAAATTTCGTGATCCACGAAATGGTTTCGTTTTAGGAGGTGTCTTTGATGAAAAATGTAAAAATCTGGGTTAAAATTTTATCCAGCCTACACCTCCATTCGAAATGTGTCCATGTTGTATCAAAATGTCCGATGGGCTTGCGAGGGGTTTACGGTGAAACAGTTTCGGACTCTTGAATTGAAGGGGCATCGAGAGAATTTGTAGATCAAATCAATCGTGGTGGACCAGAAAGTAGTGGAGAAAGTGGGTCGATTTCGGTATAAAATAATTCAGCCAATGTATTGTAGTGGACATTCTGGTGGTGTTGGGTGTGGATTGGTAAATCGTCAATTAGAGAAAATGTGTTTTGCCTGTAGACCGAGTGCATTGCCTTACCTCAAAAGGATATTTTGCAATATAAGCTAGATAACTCAGTAACCCTATTTTTGGTTGCTGTGTTGGAATGCATTTCTGCTGATATTTTAAAACTAGCCGGAAATTATGTCCAAACAATCGAACACGTCGCGATATCTCTGGAAGATATTGAAGTGGTTATGTGTGCAGATAAGGTTTTGCCGGATATGTTCATTTATTCTGATATCGTTCCTTATCCTTTACCACCAGCTCCAGGAGCTATCCTAACTTCTGACGGGGGAGTCAAAGAAGTTATACATGACGAAAAATAGTATCAGTGACTTAAATCTGATTATTCGAGTTATGTACCCCTTAACGCACAGAAGTACACTAATGTTTTCTCTACAGTAGGATAAAATCTGTTTTAATTCAAGTTAAAGCCATGAACTCGTGGCGACAACAATTTTGTAACGTATCTAATATCACCTTTGCGAATTGCACGCATGATATCCAAAATAGATGAGTTATCAACATAAGTAGAAATAAGGGAGTGAAAAATCGCCACTTGAGATAGTTGGTAAGCTTCCTTCAAAATAAAAGTTCTTTTCGAATAAATTGAATGAAACGTTGTTTCTTTTAAAAGTTGTATCTTTGTTGTTTTTTTTTATTCTCCTCGCTAGTACTTATTTTAGTGTTGCGTATTTCATGAAGAGTTGATTAAGGTTATCGTGGACACTAAAGAAATAGAACAAAATTTTCCCAACATACGAGGGGCGTTCAACATATTCTCGGCATCGGGGTGAAGCCGTAGTTATATATATAAATTGACTTATTTATCAAGTAATACTATTATTTTAGTGAATTCATGTAAAATTTCATATAAATGTGATTATTAATTCGCGTTTTATCTCTAGTTAAACAGAATCATAATGGCAACTGAGACGATGATGGTGAAAATTGAGCATCGCGCTGTAATTAAATTTCTCACTAAGCAAGGAAAAAGTCAAAAAACTATTCATGAAGAGATGGTGGCTGTTTACCAGGGTTCCGCACCTTCATTATCAACTGTGCAAAAGTGGTCAAGTGAGTTCAAGAGAGGCAGAGAGAGCATTGAAGACGACTCCCGCTCCGGCGCCCCGGCTACTGCTTGTACGGGAGAAAGCATCAAAGAAGTCGAAAAACTTGTTCTTGAAGATGCCCGAATAAAGGTGAAAATGATGGCAGAGATCACCAAGCTTTCAATTGGTACCATGCACACCATTCTTCATGACCATCTTAACCTTTCAAAGGTCAGTGCAAGGTGGGTGCCACGAATGCTCACAGCGCCTCAGGAAAAAGTGAGAATCGCATGCTGTAGAGAGCTTTTGGAGATGTGTAGTGAGAACGGGGACGGTGTTATGGATCGAATTGTTACTGGGGACGAAATATGGGTCCACCACTATGACCCTGAAAGCAAACAAGAGTCCATGCAGTGGCATAAAAAAGGAACAGACCCCCCGCAGAAGTTCAAAGTCAGTCCGTCTGCCGGGAAGCTCATGGCCACAGTTTTTTGGGACTCAAAGGGAATCTTGCTCATTGAGTACAAAAAAAAAGGTGAAACCATCAACGCCACATCCTACGCTTCCACTTTGCATAATTTGCGGGAGGAAATTAAAAAGAAGCAGCGGGTGTGTCGCTTCTTCATGACAACGCTCCTGTTCACACGGCGCGAGTTTCCAAGGCTGCTGCGCGAGATTGTGGTTTCGAAGAAATCCAACACCCACCCTATAGTCCAGACCTTGCCCCTAGTGATTATTTCCTGTTTCCGGATTTGAAAAAATGTCTTCGTGGAAATAGATTTTTGGGATGATGAAGAACTCAAGTCGGCAATAAATGGAGGAGGAGGAAATTTATTTTTTTGAGGGTTTAAAAAAGCTTATCTCAAGATGTAACAAATGCATTGATGTTAGGGGAGATTATATTGAAAAATAAAAACAATTTGAATTGAATTCGCATTTTCCATATCGATACCGAGAATATATTGAACGCCCCTTGTACACTACACAATATCACAATTCCCACTCCTCGTATGGAGTTGGGTCTATTTCTTCGTACTATTTTATATCTTCGTTTTGAGTTTTTTGGTAAGCTTTAGTTTCGCTACCCAAATGAACACACGGGCATGGTTTTCAAACAACATAAACAGTGCGGCTTTTGGTTCGAACATAATCAGGCATTGACAACTACGACCTTCAGGCTTTGCCCCGCCATATACGTACCCATTACGACTAGAGCTGCGTTAGGACCGGCAGCAGCGTGTAAATTTGATGTAGAGAATATAGAGCTAGGTAGCCAGAATATCAGTTACAGGTTTCGGTGCTCTAGGCTACGGGACCTGAAAAGCAACCTTCGCTTGTTGTACCATGTTTCCACTGCATAAGGCCTTTTTTTCTGACTCTCCGTCCTTGCCCAGAGCGCATTACTCAGACTTCTGGTTCTTTCCGTACTTCACGCATCAAGGCTGCATTTCGCAGTTCCACGAGCGTTGTCAGGGCCTTTAGCAGGGAACACATTGTAAAATGTTATCTCTCCTTTTTACTCTTTTCTATGACATAATCTGGTAGTTTAGAATTTGGATGCTCCTTAGACCATCCAGTTTGCTATTGAGAGTTAGCTGAACTAGGAGAAATGGTAGTTTCCATTTCTGCCTTTTTTACTCTGGTTGTGGTGAAAGGCTTGACTCCGCCGAATTTGAGCTCTTGGCTAAAGCTGTTGTTGATGTTGCGGATGTCTTTGAGCTTGAGTTTACAGTTGTTGCTGTTGAGAACTTTGCAGCTCTTGATGTTCCCTTTCCATTCTCGCTATTTGTTTAGCTTTAATGGCGTTATAATATTTAATATTCCCATCATTATGGCGGATTCTCATTAAAAGCTACATGTATCTATAACAAAGGTTCATACTACTAAAAAGACATTTTCTTGTAATGTACTGTATAAATGGTGGTTACTGGAACGAAACTAATTAATTATTCTGTTCTAATATACATAGCTGTTGTATTTCTTTCGCCGTTCTTATTAAAAATTGTCCAGAAATTAATAAATTTAAAGAAAACTTAGTTTTCCGACATCATTTGTCCAGCACTTTATGATAATTTTTTTTAATAACAGCCCATATTTCTAATATGGCTAATGTTTATACTACGAGTATATTACCGGCTTGCCTGATAATTGATTTGGATCGACGTGCGCTGCGTGGGAATTCTCAGAACAGTAGTTCGTAACAAATAATTCTAAATGAGAAGAAATCAGATTCTTTGGAGAATTGTAAAATTTCGTATATAAGCTTTTAGGTTGGCACTAAACGTAAAATATTTGATACCATGCCTAGCCTTTTGGTATATCTAATCCAATGTCATTGTATGCAAGCTATTTGGTGTTAAATAGGCGTATATCGGTAATGACAACTTTTCCATTTTGGAAAAATATGTTTCTAGATCGGAGGTCCTTGTGGTAATATTTTTTAGCATGTAAATAGGTCATTGCTTGTGTTAATTGCTTGAGAATAAAGCTGCTACATTTTATGCCAAATCGTAAGCGAAATGTATGTATGTAAGTATATATGGTGCTCTCTGTGCACATGGAGGTAGCAATAACTATGTTTGTGGCCATAACACAGACAAACTAATTTCTCACTCCTTAAAGTGTTTCACAGCAATAGGAACCATACCATCGAGCAGAGTATACGGTTTCAAAGTGTCACATGCCAACTTCATTTACAATATGGAATTCGTCAGGTATGTTTCAGTAGTATGAAGAGACCGATTCTGGTCAAAGTTATTTGCCTTACCAGGCAATAGATATCACTTATAAGCAAAGGGTGCTAATCGGGATTTCTGCGCCGTGCAACAAATAATTCTTACTCATCCACATTTTTTCGTCTCTTTTATTGTCCTTTTTATTTTTGGAAAAAAAATTTAATGTATGTTGAGTCGTCTTTCAATATTAGAAGGTAATTTTGCTACAGCGATGCGGTACCATGAAGAAAAAATGCCAGGCAAGCTGGAAAAAGGTAAGATTAAATAGGATTTAATAGTGGTCGACGAAAAAATTTCAGGGAGTTACGTGGATTATCGAAGTGATCTTTTAGATGCTATTGATAGGAGATCTCAGGAGCAGGGAATTTTGGCTTCCGAAAATCAATATTCCCGAATTTTCTGGATCATATTCGAAGTGGCGATCTCTCCATGACATATTTGTTTCGTTAATCAACGGTAATAAATCAATCAGTGAAATTCAAAAACTGCATTATTTGAAGTCAAGTCACACCAGGGAAGCAGTAAGACTTCCACAACATATGTCGATAGATCCAGTAAACTACGACAAAGCTTGGGAAATGGGAACAAAAGAGTATTGGTAAATGCTCAACTCAAGCTATTTTTTGGTCAATATGCGTCAGTAAATGAGTCTGCACAAGGTATTAAATCTTTGTTAGATGTTTTCTATGAGTGTTTGCATGCATTGGAGAACTTAAAGGTACCAGTGAAACATTGGGACAGTATCGTCATTTTCATTTTGTTTTACCCAACGCCAAGCTATGGTCGAAATCGTAGGTAGCGCTCAAGGTGTTAAATGCGAAAACACAGTCGAAGCAATTCTCAAGCAAGTTGTATCTTCAAGGGTAACAACTGCTCAGAGTAAAAAAAAGGGCCCTTCTATTGAATTAACGGGACTGGGGACTCCGTTTTCAATGCAACCATCGCAGGAAGAATTCGAATGCGAACAACATTTTACCATACACACAAGACGCCAATCTGATGGCCATTATGAGGTACCGCTACCGTTT
This sequence comes from Volucella zonaria, assembly GCA_963966105.1. Lineage (NCBI taxonomy): Eukaryota > Metazoa > Arthropoda > Insecta > Diptera > Syrphidae > Volucella > Volucella zonaria. The sequence continues at coordinate 824,759 of OZ014536.1, read as the reverse complement.
AAAGGAGGGAACCGTCCAGTTTTAAGGCATACCCAGGAAATCTCGCTGAAACGATTCACGTATCTGGAAAGACGTTTATAAAAAGATGAGAAGCTTCAAACTGGTGCATCGTGGATTATCTTACCATGAATCATATGGAGGAGATTGATCTGCGGAACGGCGCCATTTTGGAGTCACCCTACCACTCGTTTCCCCCACATCATGCTGTGGTGAAAGAAAGTAGCTCCACGATAAAAGTAAGGGTTGTTTTCGACAAGCCATTCACACTACTCAGCAAGTTGCCGATGATGAAGCAGGCAAGTTTCCAATAAGGACAGCGGTTATCAAGGAGGTGATGTGTGCGGACGACTTATTAAGTGGGGCCGAATCCGTTGAAGAAGCTCAACAGAAACCGAATGAAGTCCGGAAATCCTCGATTTAGCTGGGTTGAAACTACGAACATGGACATCGAATTACAGGGAGTTGATCAGAGCATTCCTGAACAGGATCGGGAAAATAACTTCGAGCTCCCTCTCGGTTCTTCGGAACATATCAAGACCTTGCGCATCAGATTCATTCTTTTTTCTGAATTTTTCTACAGATGGGGAAGATAAGACAAAAAGATCAGTTTTGTTGTCGAAAGCAAAAGTTTTTGATCTTCTGTGATGGATAGCACCATGTACATTCAAATCAAAAATCTTGATGTAACAGTTATGGAAACGAAGTAGTGATTGGGATCAACTGATTCAAGACAATTTGGAGCGCGTGTGGGATAATTTTAGATCTGAACTTCCGCTCATATAGCACATAATGATTCCACGATGGATAGGAACACGAAGCTGTTATTCGATTGAACTGCACGGTTTTTGGAATGCTTCTATGAAGTCTTATAGAGCAGCGGTATAACTACGAGTGGTTGATAGCAACGGCCAAATTCGCATGAGCTTGCTCCTCTCAAAAATAAGGATGGCTCCCATAAGTACGGTAAACCTTCCGCGTTTAGAGCCTTGTGAAGCCGTGATTCTGGCGACCCTTATAGAACACGTCAAATCTGCTCTTAGTATGGTGAGGATTTATGCGTTATGTGTGGTCAGACTCCACAATCACTTTGGCCTGGATACGTGGACCTCCGAGTAATTGGAGCACCTTTGCCGTACAGCCTACTGGATAGCAAACATCAATAGGAGTGTTAAAAAGCATATACAACAGTATGTTGTATGCTTCCGACACAAGGCACAACACATGCAGCAATGGGGAGTTTACTAGCTCCTCGAGTTAGAATGGCCGGTGTTGACCATGCAGGACCTATAGAAGTTAAAACCTGGAAAGGACGAGGAGCGAAGAGTTTAAAAGGATATTTCGCCCTTTTTATCTGTCCATCAACCAAGGCAATTCACTTAGAGACTGTTTCGGACCTAAGCATTCTCCTCACTTTGGAGGTTTGTGGGAAGCAGGAGTGAACTCAGTAAAGCATTACTTTAAGCGAGTGGTCAAGGATGAAAGGCTCACATTTGAAGAGTTTAGCGCACTCAAAACACAATTAGAAGCATGCTTAAACTCTTGGCCTTTAGGTCCAGTCTCGGCTAATCCCAACGACCTCAAGATAATCACTCCTGGATATTTCCTTATTGGCGAAGCAATCCACACTATACCACAAGGAGACACATCAACCAGAAAAGTAAGCTACATAGACCCAATTTAAAACCGCGGCGGTAATATTTTGGAAGAAGTGGAGCGGAGGGTATCTAACTCACCTACAACAAAGACCAAAATGACAAAAAATTTTAGTCAACCCGAAAGGCGGTGACCTAGTGACGAGCGATTACCGCCGGCCCAATGGATGCTTTCACGCATTTCGGAAGTGCGTCCTGGAACCGATAGACTTATTCAAGTAGTCACTATAAAAACAAAAACCGGAAAATTCAAACGACCAACAACAAAAATATGCTTCCTACCGTCAAACAAGGCAAATCCGGAAAACACCGTTGTTTAAAGAAAACAAAAAATAATTTTAAAAATAAGAGAATAAATAATATATTAAAGTTATTAAGCACACTAATAAGCTGAAATAGAAAAAAAAACATTTACAATCATAGAAGCAAAAAAAAACAAAACATAACCTAACAACATTACAACTATGTTTACTCAAACCAGCAATATTTTCTACAAATAACTACACAATACTACAGTCCATTTAATACATAAAACTATACAATAATACCTACAATTTCTACCCAAAACTATACAATAATATCTACAATTTCTGCACAAAACTACTAAATAATGTATACAATACATTTCATTCACAAAACAAACAATAATATCAGTTATATTTTCTACACGGAAAACATTCCATTTCATACACAAATCAAAACAATAATTTTAATCGCATCACAAAAAACAATACAAAATAAAAACATACAACAGATAATGTCCTACACACAACAAGAAAATACATTACAAAAAAGCGTTCCTAAACAATTTCTACAAAATCAATCTTCGTAAATTGGTCAACAACGCGTAAATCCGTTCGTACAACGCAAATGCACAAAAAAACGCTTTCAATATCTCAAAACCAAAAAACAAAAAGAAGCTATTTGGTACACCCGGTACCGTAAGAAAGGAAATTATACTTATTAGTATTTATTCAGCCACACAAACTTATCGGGAAATATCCATGGATCTTGCGGCATAATTTAAAAAACTAAACAACACTTACAAAAGAAAAAAAAAAATTATTGAAAATCATCAAAATTTTTGGCTCGATTCAATTCCATCCCAGCGAGGAAAATACCGACGCAACATAGCGCATCGTATCAAAGACTTTTCCCATGCACGCATGCAGCATAAGGAGCGCGACACAATTATCGCATATTAGCAAGATCGCCTACTCAGGACACAGTAGAATGCAGCCATCCACAGTCAGTGGGGACAGCAGCTTAGCGAAAGAATATTCTAGTTCAAAAAGTTAAGGGTGGCCTTTCATCGATGCCATACATGAATGGAATTGTTACGGACTTCGTCCACAGTAGAGTAGAATATTTGAAGTTCAAATGAAATACAATACCTAAAGTTTATACAATTTAATTAAATTTTATATTTTTCAAATTACATTATTGTGTAAATCTGTTAATTAACCGATTAAGAAAATTATGTAAAATGATTATTCACATTTTTATCACCAAGTACACAACACCGTTTATAACGAACTCGGAATAACGCAGTTTTATTTTAAATACATTTATAATCACTTGTGGTGCTAACAGTATGCCAGCTCTCTAGTACTAACCAGGCTAAAATCGGTAATGAAAACTTTTTCATTTTGGAAAAATATATTTCTGGATCGGATGTCCTTGTGGTACATTTTTTTTTAGCATGTAAATAGCTCGTTTCCTGGGTTATGTGCTTAAGAATATGGCTGTTGAGTTATCCCGTGCCTATTTTATTTACAAAATTGAATTCGTCATAAGGTATGTCCCAGTACTCTGAAGTGGCTGAGTGTGGTCCCAGGTAACTTTAACAGTTGCGTTCATTGTTTAGAACAAAAAGTATAGGTAAGTCACAAACAATGTCGCCCAAAAATCCACCTTGAACCCACAGAGAAAAAACAAAAACAAGGTGCATTCACTGCAAGGTTGTTTGGACGAAATTCGAGTCATACTCGCATAGTCGTGAATAATTTCATAATTTTGTTGTTGCACTGAATTTTTGCTAAATAAACAAAACTGGACGATATTAAAATATTGTAAGATTAGCAATTTGTATGTAAGTGTTAGTCGTAAGTTAAGTTATGCTAAGTAAGCAATAAATTAGCATAAATAGAATTAAGTTTGAAACAATAAAGCACTGATTTTTCAACACTAAGAAGAAGAAGTCATATTTAGTTATTCCCCCACCCGAGGTAAGATAACTAAATATCATTCCCAATTACATTGATATATTGGTACAAGCACCTAATATATCCACAACAAGATCAAGGTACATACCGCCAGAGCAAAAGAGTTTCGACTTTAACATTTGGTGACCCCGACGTGATCCTCATATTTGCTTTCTCGAATAAGAGACAAACTTTTGAGCGATCACTACAATACAGAAGCGTTTACCAGAGCTTTATACACTGGTAAAGTCCGCCGCTTTTTAACTCCGAACAATCAGTACCAACGAAACAGTTGTATCCGAGTCGGATTATCGTGGATTAAGAAAAAGAGGGATATCGACCAACTGACTGAGAACCAAAATCTCAACATCAATAAGCTCTATCGACTCCTTGAGAACTATGAGAAGGATTCCGCTGAAGAAATACCAAGGAAGGTTACTACGTAGGAAGACTTCGTCAATTAGAGGCAGCCTGGGACATAATTGAGGAAACGGATACCAAGATCAGGGCGAAACTGCCCCATGATCATTAGTGTTTCACCGAAGGCTTGTACGATGTGGTCCGTGAGAACTATGAGAAGTTCAGGACCCATTTCGAGGAAAGGATTGAGGCACAACGGGGTCAAATCCTGAAACAACGGAGCCAAAATTGTCCACCGAGGACAAACAAGCAGCAAGTCTCAACACTAGTTCTGAAAAGTGGAGCAGAATATTGAGACTCCATCAAGGTATAGTTGCCTCAGTGCGTAATCTCTTACATGATACAAACGAGGCAACCAAAGCGGAGGTGCATTAATCAAAACATTACTGGGAGTACAAGCTGAAAGCTGTGAAGCATGGTGAGTCCCAACTTCAACAATCTCATCTCAATATTTATCAACTAAGCGACGACCCAGTCGCCAACGGATACAACGAAAAGCAATATTTTGATTTCTAACGTCAAATCGAGCAACTTATTATCGATATAATGACCAGATTACAAGGTACTCATGACGGTTCTTCCAGTTCAGACCAAAGACCAATGGTAGCAACAAATAGCATGGTATCGCTATCCAAGTTGACTCTGCCAAAGTTGGACGGCGATTACTTGAAGTGGCAAGAATTCCACGACTTCTTCGTACAAATAGTGCACCAGCAACCTATGGCGGATTGTCAAAAGATGTGATACCTTAAGACCAATCTAGCGGGAGCACCTGAGAAGCTAATAGGCATTTTCCGGCGTCAGACGCAAATTATGTAACAGCTTGGGAAATGCTCAAGGAACGATATGAAAACCCAAGACTACTGGTGGCAGGATTAATCAATAAGTTAATGGCACAATCAACGCATAATATGAACAATCCATCTGCGATCAGCGTAAGAAACTTACATGGCACTACGCAGTAGTGCTTGATGGGGCTAGAAACTATTGGCGTCGACACATCAAATTGGGATCCGCTATTGCTTCATTTATTAATAAGGAAGTTAGACAGAGATACCCACACATTGTATGAACAATCCCTATCCAGTCCAAGAAACTTGCAGACAAGGACTTTCTGAAGTTCCTCGAAAATCGATTCCAATCGTTGGAATTTTTGGGAAATAAGGGACGAAGCATTGAGGATCCAAGGCGATCAAACACAGCAAAATGTTCAGCAATCGCCAGTTTAGATACTACGTGCCCAGTGTGCAAGGCACATCATCATTACTATTGTATAAAGACGAAACATTTTAAAACTTCGTCGTAAGATAATTTCAAAAACTACTGAACCGATTAACGTGAAACAAATTTTATAATATTCGCTATTTTCATGAGAGTGCCATAGGCTACTTTTTTTATTTAAATGTTTTTTATTTACAAGAAAATACAACATTTATACCTATTTTTTTGAGGTTGATCCACATAATCATTGATAACTCTAAAGCCACTTAAAAAATTGCAACGGCATAAATTGTTTGATAGAGTCAAATTGATTACGCAAATTTTGAGCCCTTAATTTCATCTTTACTACACCTATATGCTGAGAAATAAAAACATTTTAAAAACTTCAATTACTTTTATTTCTTTACATGATCGACCTCTATTCAATCGCCTCTGCTTTGTTTCATTTTCCATTCCATCATCATTTCGGGGTAATTTTTTTTATCTCGCAAGCCCTCTCTCTCCCATTTCTATTCAGATTCGTATCACATATGAATGTATTTTCAAGTTTATGTGTATCATAATTTTTCGTTTGATATGTCATCGATCAACTGAATTGTGGAGCTATTTTTTACCTCCACATGCATTATAGGGGAAGTACAATATTACATGCGTAAGAAAATTCGACATAGGGATGCATTTTGATATTATTATTATAGGGGAGTCGAAAAAAGCAAGTCTGCCAATTCGGTCTGCCTGACTCTGTTTTTCTTCATGTGTAAGTAAAAAAATAGAGCGCAAGCAAAAAACTCGGTAAGACAAAGGTAGATATAAAATTGAGTGAAACTATGTATATACATATGTAGATAGAAAGAGAAAATATGAATAAAAAAAACTGATTCTGAATTTAACTTTATTTAGACTCAAGTTGTTTTCTTTTAACTGAACAACGGTAAACTTTTTTTTGGCATGACAAGGAATATGATTTCATTTATTTCGGTTTGCAGTTTTCGATACACGTGTGTATATGACAATCTCTACATATTAATATAAAATATCTTTGTGAATTACCTACAAAGTAAGATACAAATAAAACGGTAAGAAAATGTTTTTTTTTTCCAGGTTTATTCAACTACTTTCTTTTTTAAAGAACATGAAGAAAACATGGTGTAGGATTTTTTCTCTTATTTTTTTATCATAAAGAAACCATAATGGTCAGGAGAAAGATAAATCTATCAAGGAAATCGAGGAGCGCAAGAAGAAGATCTTTTCAACATTTAAATCAACAACCTTCACCGAGAGAACAAAGATTACACGGCCAACGAGATTATTCAACAAGAATTCAGGGAAACGAGGTTCAAAATGGGTATATATCTATTTTCATGCTCCTCCAAATATGTCATTAAGGCAGACCATAAACCTGCAAACGAACATCGTCGTCGCTTCAATGCTCCAACAACAAATGAAATTGCCGTATTATTGTTGGATGAAGATAAGGGTCTTAGAGACATTGTTTTGCATACAAAAGGTGGTCACTTACAGCGCGTTTCAGAACCCCATCAATCATATGACCCACTCCAATACCCATTAATGTTCATTCGCGGTGAAGCCGGTTACTGCATAGGGATTCCACAAATTTTACCTGCAACCGGCCAATTAAATTCCAAAACAACTATTTCTTGCAGAGAATTTTATGCTTACAGACTAATGGTGAGGGACAATTTCGCAAGCTTTTTAGTCAGTTTGTGGTGGATATGGCAGCCAAAATTATAATAAAGAGACTTACTATCATAAGAACTCATTAGCAGACTCTAAGACCTGATAATTATATTGATCTCAGAGATGCTGTAAGCAATGATGTTAACATTAATCCTCGGAATATAGGTCAACATATAATTTCGCCATCTGGATCACCAAGATACGTGCATGAAAAAACTCAAGATGCAATGACAAATGTCAGAAAACATGGTCGCCCAGATCTATTCACTACTATGACATGCAATCCAGAGTGGCCGGAAATCAAAGCTGCGATTTTTTCGGGCCAGAGATCTATTGACAGGCATGACATAGTTGCGCGGGTTTTTCACCTTAAATATAAAAAATTGATGCTTTTTATTCATAAAAATCATATTTTCGGGGAGACAAAATGTTACATACCGTCCATCGAATGGCAAAAAAGAGGCCTACCACACGCACATATATTGATCTGGCTTGCAGCGAGAATTCAACCTAATGAGATCGATTCCATTATAAGAGCTGAGATACCTAATAAGAATGGAGACTGATTATTATAGGACATAGTTTGCAAGCACGTGATCCATGGACTCTGCGGTGAGCTTAATCCCCAATCTCCATGCATGGTTGAGGGGAAATGTAGCAAGCGATATCCACTGGTACATAACACACAAACAGGTGATGACGGATATCCACAATATCGTCGACGTTCTTTTGAACATGGTGGTAATGTAGCTATCATAGGTACAAAGGAGATAAATAATAGTTGGGTTGTGCCATATTCTCCCATTTTAAGCAGATGTTTCTCTGCTCATATTAATGTTGAGTATTGTCACTCTGTAAAAGCCATAAAATATACGAGTATTACGAAATATATAAACAAAGGAAATGATCAAGCTACATTTTCATTAGCAAACGAAAAAAATGAAATTGAAAAATACTTGAACGGCCGCTACGCACTACACTAAGCACTTCAGAAGCATTCTGGCGAATAATTGAGTTTCCTATTCATAAGCGTTATCCAACCGTTTATCACTTGTCTGTTCACTTAGAAAAGGGTCAACGAGTTTTCTTTAATGATACTAATTTTCAACAGGTCGCGCAAAATCCACCACCAATCACGCTAACTGGCTTTTTTCAGCTCTGCATGGAAGATGATTTCGCAAAAACTCTTTTATATTGTGATGTTCCTTCCTACTACACTTGGAACAATAAAAAATTTTATCGTGTTAAGCGTGGAAAAGTAGTTCCAGGGCATCCAGGAATAAGAAGAGACGATACTCTTGGCCGAGTGTACACAATTCATCCAAATTTTGCTGAATATCTTTTTTTACGAGTTCTTCTTCACAATGTGCCAGTATCATTTGAAATGTTAAGAACAGTCAACGGCGGTGCGAGGAGTTAAGACTTCTCGAAGATGATAAGCACTGGAAACAAACTTTAAGTGATGCCTCCGCATCACATTCCGTCGGCCAACTGATCCAAAAAAATTATGGGAAGAGTTTAGAGAAAATATGTGTGAAGATATATTACCACTACCATTCTCTGTTGATATCTTCAACCAAGGTTTAATTCTAATCGAAGACAACGTCTTAATGTTAAGTGATAAGCGGCTTCGTGAATTTGGACTTCCATAACCAAAAAGGAGTAATCAGATAGATTTACAACACCAATATACACGAGAAACCAGTTACGATAAGCACAATTTAATACAACACATGCAAGAAATTTACCGAAACTTAATTCAGTACAAAAAATTGCATTCAACCTAATAACAGAAAGCGTAGATTTAAAAAAGGGAAAACTTTTCTTTATAGACGGAAAGTTTTTTGATAAATCTTTTGCTGGCTAAATATAGGTCCGAAGGTAAAATAGTTCTTGATGTAGTTTCTACCGGAGTCGCAGCAACATTGCTTAGTGGAGGTCGAACTGCTCATTCCACTTTAAAGCTGCCAATAAACATCATTGCTCATCAGGAAGCTACATGCTCCATCCGAAAGAACATTCCTATGAATGGTTTTCAAAGAAGCTGTGCGTTTTATTTGGGATGAATGTACCATGAGTAATCAAACTCATATTGATGCTGTCAATAGAGTTTTAAAGGACTTAAGATCGTCGTCGAAGCTTATGGGTGTAGTAACAATGGTTTTTTCGGGTGATTTTCGGCAAACAATGCCAGTAAATCCCAAAGGCACTCGAGCGGATATCATCAAAGCTTGCCTTAAATCATCTTCTATTTGGCAGTATGTCCAAAAACTGCAACTTCAAACCAATATGAGGATACAACTTACTGAAAATACTGACAATGTAGAGTTCGCATCTCTTCTGCTTAGCATTGGTGATGGAAGTTATACGTTTTCAGGTGCGGAGAATACGAAACAGGCAAAATTTAAACTTGCTGCGTCAGTTTGTTTGTGTGTTTGACAGCTATTTTTATCAGACTACTCACTAATTTAAGGAGAAAATGGAAAAAAGTGAATTTCGTGTGCTTATTAAGCATTATTTTTTGCGGAAAAAAAACATTACCGAGACCAAGGCTAAGCTTGATAAATACTATGGGGACTCTGCACCATCGATTTCAATGGTAAAAAAGTGGTTTACTGAATTTCGTTGTGGCCGTACAAGCACTGAAGATGCCGAACGTCCTGGACGCCCAGTTGAGGTCTTTACACCCGAAACAATCGAAAAAATTCACGATATGGTGTTGGCCGACCGAAGATTGAAAGTGCGAGAGATTGTGGAAGCCGTAGGGATCTCGCATGGCTCAGTGGTTTCAATTTTGAATGATCACTTGAGCATAAGAAAGCTTTCCGCAAGATGGGTGCCGCGTTTGCTCACAGTCGACCACGAACGCAATCGTGTAACAACTTCACAGGAAGGTTTGGCGTTGTTTAATCGCAATATGGAGGAGTTTTTGCGCCGTTTTGTAACCGTGGACGAAACATGGATCCATCACAACACACCAGAGAACAAACAACAGTCAAAACAGTGGGTTTCTAAGGGTGAATCGGCGCCAAAGAAGGCCTAGGTGGGTTTGTCAGCCAATAAAGTTATGGCGACTGTTTTTTGGGATGCAGGCGGGATAATCCACATTGACTACCTTCAAAAGGGAGCCAACTTATTGGACCGATTCAATGACGATTTGAAAAAAACACGACCTCATTTGGCCAAGAAAAAGTTCTTTTCCACCAACACAATGCAAGGGTGCACACATGTGCAGTTGCCATGGCAAAAATCCATGAATTGGGCTATGAATTGCTCCCTCATCCACCCTATTCTCCAGATTTGGCTCCGAGCGACTACTTCTTGTTCCCAAACCTGAAGAAATGGCTTGGTGGAAAAAGATTTGACTCCAAGGATGAAGTCATCTCGCAAACAAAGGCCTATTTTGAGGACCTCGACAAATCATTTTTTTTGGAAGGGATAAAAAAATTGGAGAAGCGTTGGACAAAGTGTATAGAGCTCAAGGGAGACTACGTTGAAAAATAAAATTATTTTTTATCAAAAAATCTGTGTTTTAATCAGTCACGGACTTATTGACCCGCCCTCGTACTATTCAATTAAATGAGCATTTCGGAAAAATTGTTCATACAACGGAAGAACTTATAAATTGTGTTTATGGAGATCTGATGGCCTTACAATCAAGACCATTTTCTTGGTTCTGCGAAAGAGCTATAGTGTCTCCAAAAAATAGTTCTGTGGATGAAATAAACAACCACATGCTCCGAAGTTTAAAAACCGCTTCACATCAATACAAATCAATTGATTGATAATGACAGTGTCAACTACCCTCAAGAATTTCTCAATTCACTTAACCCAGCAGGTCTTCCTCTGTACCAATTAAATTTGAAAATCGGTACACCAATTATACTAATAAGAAATCAGAGTCCCCCAAGCCTTTGCAATGGCACACGACTTCAAGTCAAGAAGCTAAACAAAAACATCATTACACCTCTAATTCTTACTGGACCCGCAGCAGGGAAGGATGCCCTTATTCCTAGAATACCAATGATACCAACGGATCTCCCTTTTCAGTTTAAACGGTTGCAGTTTCCCATTAAGCCTTGCTTCTGCATAGCGATTAAAAAAGCTCAGGGGCAGTCATTCAAATTTATTGGGGTGGATCTCAGGGGCAATGTTTTTTCTCATGGTCAGCTTTCTGTTGCCTTATCGAGAGTGGGCTCAAAGAAAAATCAGTGTTTGCTCTTCCTACGGACAATAAAACTGTAAACATTGTCTATCCTGAAACTTTAAAATAAATAAAAAAATATATATGAAAACTTCAACAACGGCGATTTTTCTTACAATGATTTCAGTAAGATTCATTATTTTGGATAAGATAAGTATATTTAAATTTTTTTCTCAATGTTTTAACCAACAAAAGTTTTCGTAGAACTTTGCGAAGCAAGGCGAGCACGGGCCAGCTAGTGCTTTATATGCATGCAAAGGTTTTCTCCAAATGAAGCCTAATCAGCGTTTAAATATCTTAAAGGATAATGATCGATGCATCAACTGCCTCAAATCAGGCCATCAAGCAGCAAAATGTTCTCAGCGAGGATGCACCAAGTGCTCGAAAAAACATAATACGTTAGTTCATTTCGACATGCCAGCAGCAAGGGCTACACCCACACAAGACTTTCAAGAACATGAAACATCATCTACGGTCAAACGGAAGGCTCTTCCAGTTTCCCTATCACAGCCTTAAATCAACAGAAGGCCTAGGTTTTTTTTGGGACAGTAATGGTAAAACTTCTAGCAAACAACGGAAATTCCATTGAGGTCAGAGCGCTTCTAGATTCAGGCTCGCAGGTCAATCTCATTACGGAACGCGTGGTAAAAAGACTAGGGATTCCGACCAAATATGATTCATCGAATATCCAAGGTATTGGTAATGCAATCCAAAAAACACAGAAGAGAGTAAACGTGCAACTGAAATCAACAATAAATGACTTCACAACAAGACTAGAAACATTGGTTCTTAACAAAATATTGTCGCCACAACCCACCAACTCAGTTGATATCTCCAACTGGACTATACCGACGAACATCAAATTAGCCGATCCAACATTTAATACACCGAGCCAAATAGATCTTCTATTACGATTGTCTTTCAGTAGGCCAAAACAAAACAGCATAGAACATGCCTGTTTTTCAAAATACCATTTTCGGGTGGATAGTCACAGCACGGATGGGACAATCATCCACATCGTCACTTTTATGCGGCATTTGCACAGAAAACGAAGGCCTCGATAACGCTCTTGAGAAGTTTTGGACACTCGAAGAACCTGAGGGTCAAAAAAGGCAAATTACGGCGGCCGAGAAGAAATGTGAGGAGCACTTTAACGCAACAGTACGTCATAACAGCAGCAGACGATTCGTAGTGAGACTTCCATTCACGGAGAATCCGGCTCAACTAGGTGACTCAAGAAGCATTGCATTGCGAAGACTTTACTCTCTAGAAAGAAGGTTAGCCAAAAATCACGAACTCCAACAACAATACCAGAAATTCATGGATGAGTACATAAAATTAGGGCACATGGCGGAAGTAGAGCAATCATCCATTCCACAACATCATTATTTTCTACCTCATCACTGCATTCAAAAACCTGATAGCAGTACCACCAAGTTACGGGTTGTGTTCGACGCATCATGTAAAACCTCAACAAACTTAACATTGAATGACATATTGCATACAGGCCCGATTATCCAAGACGATCTGTCCACTATCTTACTTCATTTTCAGTTGCCAAGATTCGTGTTCACAGCCGATATTCAACAAATGTACAGACAGGTACTGGTACATGAAGACGATCGACGATATCAACTTATTTTATGGAGACGTGATTCTTCAGAACCCCTAAGGCAGTATCAGTTAAATACAATAACCTATGGCGCATCGTCTGCTCCGTACTTTGCTATTAACTGCCTTCAAACGCTAGCACAGTCTTCTACAACGACACATCCTCTCGGCAGTAAGGTATTACAGCGGAATTTTTATGTGGATGATGTAATGACAGGTTCTAATAGTTTAACCACGGCACTAGAAATGCAAAGACAGCTGATTGACGTCCTAAATGAAACTGGGTTTAAACTTCGAAAATGGTGCGCCAACCATCCACAACTGCTTCAAAAGTTCACACCCGAAGAAAAGGAGGTGCAATTGGACTTCAAGGCAGTTGCGGAACAGGAAATAAAGACACTAGGCCTAATTTGGTTACCAGAGACGGATGAGTTTCGCATCAAAGTGAACCTAAATGATGAACACAGGGTGACGAAAGAATAGTTTCTTCAGAAATAGCCCAGCTATTTGATCCACTTGGTATTGTGGCCCCAGTGCTTATTACAGCAAAAATATTTCTTCAACAATTAGGGAAACTCAAACTGGATTCGGACGCAGCATTGCCACAGGAATTACATTGTAGATGGTTGAAATTCCGCCAGGATCTTAGTATACTAAAAAATATTTCAATTCCAAGGCACATATTCGCAAAGGAATATGCAAAGACTATCCAACTTCATCTTTTCGCTATAGTGCGTCTATTGTGTGCTAAGTCCCGGGTAGTACCACTCGACAAGGATAAATCAAAAAAGCCAACCATACCACGACTAGAATTGTGCGCCGCCAAGCTAGCAGCAGACCTTGCAAAAAGGATAAAGAGAATATCGAATAGGAGGATGTTCCATCATACTTTTGGAGCGATTCAGAAATAGTGTTAGCCTGGATAAATTCAGCTGCAGGGTCCTTTCCCCCATTCATTGCTAACAGATTATCAGCCATCCAAGCTACTACAGAACCGCGACAATGGCGACACGTTAAGTCCAAGGAGAACACGGCCGATTTGCTTACACGAGGAGTTCCTCCAGAAAGGTTGAAAGAATCAACCCTCTGGTTCTACGCCCCTTTGTTCCTACACGCGCAAGAATCCAATTGGCCACCACCCTACCTAAAACAATTAGAGAAGGGAAAGGATCAGACCACAGTAGTAACCGCTGCCAACGACAAGGAACCCATCCATTTCATTGATATAATTGCGCACAAGAACTCATTTAAAAGGCTACAACGAATTACATTATTAACGTCAGTGGCAAACGAAACACCAAACAACTTGATGATGGATCTCTCTCTAGTCAAGAGCTGACAAACGCCATGCACATCATAGTCAGTCATATGCAAACAGAATCACTCAAAAATGACATTGCTCGCGTACAACGATATGGAGAATGCAGCAATACCAGCACTATAAGGAGTTTGACTCCCTTTTTGGACGTTAAGGGGATTCTACGCGCGGGAAGGAGACTTGAATCATCTTCTCTCACATACGTCGCAAAACATCCAATAATTCTGCCTTACGAGCATCCCTTCACTAAGATGATCATGACAAACATTCACAACGAAGACATACATGTTGGACCACAAACGCTTTTAGCCATAACAGGACAGTGTTTTTGGCCAATAAAGGGAAAAACAATTCGAACTGTGGCAAATTCCTTATTTCGAGTTCTAGATGATGAATATGCCATTAAAATGACGGACGCTATTGGAAATATCAAAGAAAATGAAAAGCATTTGCTGCAATTGTTGAAGAACCAAATATTTATAGTTGACTTAACTTTAAATATAATAAACAAAGATCAGTTGACGGCTATGGAAAAATTTAGAGCTCTGAACGATCGTATGAATGAAATAGTCGATTATTCTAACCAAGAGCAACTCAGCCATACTGCTTTGGGTGTTTCTATCGAATTAACACTGGTCACCTCAAATATACAACGGATTCAATCAGCTTTGGTTAATGCTTTAACTAATACTAATCAGGGCAAAATAAATCCAATGCTTCTTTTACCGCAGCAGTTAAACAGGGAAATCTTGTTTATAAAAGGTCATGTCCTTGTCGCACTTCGCTTACCGATAAACTCTTTAGATTCAGTTCAATTGTTCAAATTAATGTCCATAAAGAGCAGGATGGTCAACAACCACACCATTTTCCATCTTAAATTTCCTCTAGTCAATAGAGAAATACTGGAAATATTCAAGATTATACCCGTACCGATAGTGGACAACAACAAGTTCATTGTGATCAAACCAGATGCCCCATATTTAATCATAAGTCAACACCGCGACCAATATTACCCCCTAACAGAGCAAGACCTAGCCAGCTGTTTAGTAACTGAACCTGCTACAATTCAGTGTGAACAAACAAGGCCGTTGTACCACAAGGGAGCAACTTGTGAGGTCAATTTATTAAACAACATGCCGTTATCCAAGCAATGCAAGATCGAGACCCTGGATGAATTTCAAACCTGGATTCGGCTCACAAACCCCAACGAATGGATTTACGCAGTTAAAACTAAGACCACCATCAACGCGGTATGTGACAGTAACATTTCATCAATGAAGCTTGAAGGTTCAGGACGCCTAAAAATTGAGCCAAATTGTGTTATCAAACAAGATCTATTGACGCTGCGTGGACATCAGAGTTACCAAAGCAATACAAGGCTTTCATACACCAAACATCTGACGGATGTACCAATCTCAACCAAGCAGATTTTAAGTATCCGGGATCCAACGATAAATCTACCTCCATCAAAAGAACTCGAAATGCTAAGAAAACAATCGAAGGATCTAGTTCAAGCTGAGCCCCCAAACAAAATTGACAATCACAACATTCATCAATATTCTGTTGCATATATAGGACTGGCCCTTGCCGTATTAGCAGTTTGTCTTTGGGCATATAGACGTAAACATCAAACAAGTAAACGAACCTTGACGACTCCCATCCACCAGAGCCAGCACCAAGAAGACACAGAAGCTTAAGCTTACCCTTTACGGAAAGGCGTTGAATGTTATCATTCAACGGGAGGAGGATGTTTAGAACATAAAGTATAGGTACGTCACGATCAATGTCGCCCAAACAATCCACCTTGAACCCACAGAGAAAAAATAAAAACAAGGTGCATTCACTGCAAGGTTGTTTGGACGAAATTCGAGTCATACTCGCATAGTCGTGAATAATTTCATAATTTTGTTGTTGCACTGAATTTTTGCTAAATAAACAAAACTGGACGATATTAAAATATTATAAGATTAGCAATTTGTATGTAAGTGTTAGTCGTAATTTAAATTATGCCGGAGCAAAAGAGTTCCGACGTTAACATTCATCTTACATTTGTTCGGAGGTCGCGATGGATGATGCAGAAAAACTGTCGCCAATGTTGTTTCTTCTATAAACTTCAGCCAAAGAAATAAATTGAGAATGTATATGGTTAAAAAGAGATTCAGTGCTGGAAAAATAGTGTCAAATTTAGATGTTATCGTCCACCGCTTTAATATTTCTTTAGCGCTGTCTGAAATATTTCATCTTTTATTGAAATGCGTATCGAAATATGTTGCAGTATCGTGAATTTTTGATGCTAGATTTGTTTAAAACACACCTATTCATATTCTCCTCACATAAAAGTGTAATGGAGCTTTCGACTCGCATTTTATGTGACATCGGTAACCGCAATTTTAGTCCAATGTCCATTTTTTTAACGCAAAAGTCACAGGAGAAAAGTAAGGGAATTTTTGATTGTAAAACGATGTGAAGTGAAGTCATATGACAATTACCTTGAAACTCTATAAACATCCGTACAATCAAGTTTTTTTTCTGTAACCGGTATATATCAGTCAGTTGCTGTGTGACAGTAGTGCGGTTAACAAGTGTTAAAATTTTGCTCCCACTTCTAAAGCTTCTCTATATTTGTATTGTTTTATCCAGCAAAAAGTAATTGGCCCTTGTTCTTTATATTGCATTTGTATTAATATAAAATAAAATAAATACTGTCTTTCTTACTTTTTCTTATAAAATGCCTTGCAAGTGTGGCCAAAGAGTTGACCGAATTGGTGCCAAAATTCAGTGTTCACTGTGTAAGGTTTACTACCACTTGAACTGTGTAAATCTTCAGCAAAGTGATGGTGAATACATGAAAAAGAACAGGATTCCTTATCGTTGTGTGTCGTGTGACAAACAAAGGCATCATTCTTTACGCTCACCACCACCCGCTCCTCAGAAAGTTAGTCAAGTGCATAATAAAGTTAATGTCCAGTCACCCGTCGAGGAAGTACATCTATCTCCCTCTAACTTAGTGTCGCCTCGGTCTGCTGATAACAATATTATGTCACCAACTCCTATCACACTTGACATTCTATATAATGAAATTGCTGCACTAAAAGAAGTTAACTCTAATGCTCTAAGACGAATTGACTGCCTGCAGGACGAAAATAAAACATTGTGTAAACATATAAACAAACTTCAAAGTACTGCGAACTTCCTGCAACAACAAACATTGCGAAAATATGTTGACATTATTGTGGTTCCTAATGTTGACAACAGTAATGCTTTGGACGCAGCTGTTAATTTATTGAAAAAGGGAATCGATGAAAACTTGAAGGCCGATGACATAAAACATTGTTATGTCAAGAACATCGCACGTAAGCCCAACTCTAACCCTTCATCTACATCGGCAAAAACTGTGAAGATTTTACGCGTCAAATTTAAAAACTATGAAGTTAAGCAAATGGTTTTACAAAAGAAAAAGGAAAATAAGTTAAGCACAAGTATTCATGTTAGTGAATGTCTTACTGAAACCCAAAAACAATGTAAAGTTAAAAAAATTAAGCCATGGATGTCTACAACTCTATCAAAGAAGATTGCAAAGAAGAATAAATTATATATTAAATGTAAAAAGAAACCGAATAATATCAGACTTAGACTTCTCTATGATAGAGTGTACAAGGAAGTTGCAGAGGAAGTTATTGTGAACAAAGACAATTATTACACCAAACTACATCTAGCTAGAGGCAATTTAAGGAAAGAATGGACAATAATTAACGAACTTATAAATAAAAAACTACCCGCTTTAAATGAACTCAATTATGTATCTTATCAGGGACATAATATAATTAATCCTAGTGAAATATCTAATGTTTTTAACAAATATTTTACAAGTGTGGCTTACAAGACTCTTTCTAGTGCCGGTTTCTCTGAATCGTCGAATCATTGTGTAGAAGATTGCTTTAGCAATGAATGGAGTCAAGCCAATAGTTTTTTTTATGACCCGATTTCTTCTTTAGAATTATGTAGGATTATCAACTCTCTAAAAAATTCTAATTCGTCCACGAGAGATAGTTGGTCTAACAATTTTATTAAGAAGGTCTCACTAAATATTGTTGATGTCTTATCGGATATTTTTAATAAAAGTATCTACAGTGGTATTTTTCCTGATACCTTAAAAACTGCAGAAGTAATACCTGTTTTAAAGAAAGGTGATAGTAAAAATCTAAATAACTACAGGCCAATCTCTCTTCTTCCTGTGTTTTCTAAAATCTTTGAGAAAGCAGTGAAAAATAGAATAATGACTTTCCTAGGTTCATCTTCTTTTTTTAGTAATAGTCAGTTTGGGTTTAGAGCTGGGAAGTCAACAGAGGATGCCCTCTTAGAGTTCTGTTGCTTTAACTACGAAAGCCTGAAAAATAAAAAATATACGGCAGCTATTTTTATAGACATTACTAAGGCGTTTGATACTGTTGACCATATGATATTAACACAAAAGTTAGAAAAAGCGGGAATAAGAGGTTTTATGCTTAAATGGTTTCTTTCCTATTTAAACAACCGCAAACAAGTTGTAAAGATTAATGATAGTTTTAGCCTATCGTTAGATATTAAAATTGGTGTTCCACAAGGCTCAGTACTTGGTCCAATCCTTTTCTTGATATATATCAATTCAATTTTTAACCTCGATATCAAAGGTAAACAAATAGGATTTGCTGATGATATAGCTTGTTCTTATTCTAATAGCTCTGCATTAGATTTAATTGCCAATATTAGCTATGACTTAGAGCAGCTGAGACATTGGTTTTGTTTACATAAATTGGTAATCAGTGATAAAACTAAAATAATGTTCTTCAAGTTGTCTTCTAACATGGTCGATTACCCACCTATGATTTTTCATAGTGCTAGTTGTAAGCATTTGCTATTTAGCCCTGTTACATGCAAAGCGACATCATCTTCTACCTTATTTAATCGGGATTTAACTTGTTCACCTCAGTGTTTTTATATAGAAAGAACTACAGTTTTTAAATATCTGGGTCTTGAAATTGATTGCAAACTGAATTGGAGTAATCATACTGCCAGTCTAAGATCTTACTTGTTAAAAACTACGAAGTTAATGTACCATTTGAGGCAATTTTGCTCCAAAAAACTGATGGAAACAATATATTATGGACTAGTACAATCAAAGTTGCAGTACGGCTTAATCTGTTGGGGAGGAACTCATAAAAATAAAGTCCATACGTTACTCATTGTGCAAAAACATATAGTTAGAATAATCTGGAGAAAGAATCTCCGAGAAAGTAGTTATTTGCTTTTTGTAAACTCTAAAATGCTACCACTCAAGCATCTTTACTTTTACAAAGTGTTAAGGATTTTTTTCGTTAGGAGTGGTTACTCCATTGACAGAATTCAACCCATCAGTCACTGCGTAGTAGCAATAATCATCTTGCTATCATTCCATCTTTCAACGCACATCACTTTTTGAACTTTTACTCCTCTGTTGCTCCCAGATTATATAATATATTGCCGCTTGAAATTAGGCAAAGCAGAAATCTTGTCGTTCGAAATAGGAAGGTTACTTCGACCTACATGAAATAAACCATTTAATTAATCGCATGGTCTGATTTTGTTGAATGATTAAAGAATTTTTTTAATAATCGATGAATCTTAACATTTGTTTTGTCCTCTCTTCACACCATTTTATTACGTTTTGTATTTTTTAATTATAGTCTTCTAAATGATGCATTCGACACTAGTTTTAGTTAACTACAGAATGTATCTTTTCATTTTTCAATTGATAAATTATTTACTTTTTAATCTCTCTTTATTTGTATTCTATTAAGTAACTGCTTGTTTCCCTTATTAATTCTGAAATTTTTTTTTTAATTAAGATCTTGCATTCTATATTTGTATCTAATTTTGTCAATTGTAAAGTGAATAAATATATAAATTAAAATGAAAAATGAAAAAAATATCGTAGTTTGTGAGTAACGGCTGGTGTTTGTACACATATGCGTGGGTGGACGTTTCACTCCCACTGCGAGCGAAGTTTAATCTTTTTAGGTATTGGTATTCAGGACAACACGGATTGTGTGGGGCACGTCCGGTGTCGCAGTTCAATTCTTGAACCTTTGGCAGAAAACACATTGTAAAATGTTGTCGTTCCTTTTTACTCTTTCTCATGACACAATCTGGTAATCTAGGAGTTTCATCCGCCGTAGACCATCCAGTTTGCTTTTGGGAGTTAACAGAACTAGGAGGAACGGTAGTTTCCGTTTCTCGCCTTTGGCTCTGGCTGTTGTAAAAGCCTTAACTGCTCACATAGCGCAGCCGGTATCCGGTATTAAATAATGAAAACAAGGAGTGAAGTAGAAACTGAAAACCGAGACTCAGAAGAAGAAGACAAATTCGAAATGGATACTGGTGGAAGTGTTGCTAGTAATTTTGTTGTACGAACGCCAGAAATATTAAAATTAAATGGAAATGTGGCAGAAAATTAGCGGGTATTAAAACAAAATTTTGATATTTTTGCTGTTGCGATTCTGATTGGGGGTGAATGTCGACGTATTGTAAGCGATGTTCTGCGAGGTGGTGACACAGAAAAAGTCCCACCAACAGTAGGTAGTAATTCGTCATCGTTGAGAGCGCATAAAGCCCCTACAACGGCGCTAAACACCGACATATCGTTTTCTTGTTCAATAAAACTTTTATTTCAGATTTTGTTGGTCCCCTAAATCTAGGAGGGATCCCACGTACTTTTTTTTTTTGTTTTTTTTATCTTTTTATCTTTTGTTTAGTAGTTCCATGAGTGGCTCCTGACGAACGTTTCTTTCCTTTGCCAGTTTTATGCAAAATATTTTCCAATTTTACATTAGTATAATTTGCGTAATATTCAATTTTATATTCGTAATAAAAAATTGAATGAAAATAAAGCTACAAGTCCACAAAAAAAAAATCGTTGCTTAAAAATTTCTTTCAGAAAATGTTTTTTCTTCATAAGTTGCAAATTCTTTGGAATTCTGCAGTACTAGGTTTCCTGAACTCAAAACAGGTAAGATGTGTAAGCGACCTAAATAATGTCAGTTTAATTGAACCACTTATCTTAATATGAAAATATGTGGATTGAAATATCAAAGCGGTCGCAAAGCTGACAGTATGACGTCAGGTTTCATTTTACAACAGAGTAAATAATTGATATTTAATAAAAAGACGAGTAAAATTACAAGAATAAGAGTATATATGCACATTTATCATGACAATGGCGATTGATTGCAAACTATTCCGGAGGTGGCACATTTTTAGTCTTACGGAAAGGAAAAACTTCTGATGTTACCACTCTTTTGCAATAATAAATTTCCGAATCTGAGTCGAACTTCCTATCAGGTAATTTCCCCAATTCTTGTGTAAATTTAACAACAGATGGATTTCTCTATAGGTTGTACCAAACGAAATGTCCGATTTTGAGGTAAAAATTTAAAAGCCATAATGTTTCTTTTTTATATTGTAATTTGTTATTAGTTAAAATATGAACCCTTAGCATCTATAACTTTTTTCCCAACTTTATAGAAGGTTTGATTTTTGGACGCTATAAAGTCTTCAAATTCTTTTACTCGTATGCCCTCTCTGCTTGGTTTTGCAATACCTTCTGCCGACAAAATGACTCCAGACTGCGGAAATGGTGATTTTCTATTTGAGAAACATCAAGAGACTGGTGGATGCGGAAAATTTCAAATACCGACTGTAGTAATTTGCACCATTAAACGTGATGTATGATGTCTAGCATTGTCATGCAATAGGATCAGATCATGCTTATTTGGCAACGCAATTTTGCATGCACTATGTCGATTTCCTCACAATATTTGACTGCATTTACCGTTCTCCCTAATTCAAGAAATAAGAAGTGAATTGGTCCTTTCGATATCCATCAAATTGTGACCATATCTTTTTCTGGGTGAAGGCCTATTTTGGGGGTGTGCTAGGTTTTTCTTCTGCATCCAACCACTGCACAGTGGTCGCTGCCATACATTAAGTCATAAATGAAGAAGTTTCTCGAAAGTAAATTTTTTTTTCTTCGAGACCATTCGCTCTTTCTAGGAAATTCCCTTAAAGTAAGACCAAGTTTTTATTGGGAACTTGTGTAAATAAAAGATCTTCACGCAATGTTAAATGATGAGTTTATTATAACAACTGACAACTAGTTAATCTGGTTTGCCGTATTTATACGTTAGCTTATGTTGTTTTGTATGAATGTGTTACTATGTATATATATTAGCATGTGTAAGTGTTATGCAACAAATTTACAGCAATTAATCTATATGGGATTTTATATGCAACAATCCTTCCCTCAATAACTACATTTCATTAAATATGGTTAATTCTAGAACGTACGTGAATAATTTATTTAGTAAGAATCCAAAATTAATAACTGTTTCAAAATTCGTAGAGATAGTAATTCAAGCATAAAAAACAAATAATAATAATTAGTCTTTTGAAACATTTGTAAAGCCTGATAAAGACCATAATTGCGAGTGTTTATTTTTTTTAAATTCTTGGTAAAGATGTCGGCAATCATATTACCAGTTGGAATATACATTATGTTATATGGATAAGTCCCTTACTAAACACTTCTCGTATGTAGTGAACCTTTATATTTATATGTTTCGTTCTGTTGTGATACACAGGGTTTTTCACCAGATGTTGAGCGCTTACGTTGTCTCTAAAAAGATCAGTCGGGCCGTCGATAAGAATATTGAAGCCCAATTCTGCCAAGAAACTCCTTAAATATACAACCTCCTTTGATGCTGCAGAAAGTGCCACATATTCGGCCTCGGTACTACTTAGTGCCACCGTTTGTTGCTTTTTACTCTCCCACGAAATGGCGGCTTTTAGATGTTGCCCATTCTGAAAATATTTAAGTTTAAAATTTAGGGTGTTACTAAGATACCTCAGGATGTGTTTTGCTGCATTCAGGTGTTCTGCATATGGGTTCTTGTTGAATTTGGCATGCATACAGAGTGCATGATGTCTGGTCTAGAGCAAACTCCCAAATACATCAAGGAGCCGATGAGGGACTGGTACTGTTTTTCATACACCAATGAGCACTTAGATTTGGAACAATCAAGACACTTTTTAAACATGCTTCCTGGTTTTAAAGGCGTCGCACATGATCTGCTTTGCACCATCTCGAATTCGACAAGTAATTTTTGTATAAATTGTTTTTGTGAAATCTGGATTGAACTTTGATTTTTGGTGATTTCCATCCGAAGAAAATAGTCGACAGGACCTTTGTCAACCACCTCAGATTGCGAACTGATTGCGGTTTTTATTGTGTTTAGGTGATCGAAATTTGAACATGCCAACAATATATCGTCCATTATATTAAGTTTATATTGCCATCATTGTTAAGTTTATACACACAAGCGTCACCATTGCATTTCGAGAATCCTATCCATCGTAGAGCAACGTCTAGTTCCTGGTTCCATTCACGAACTGATTGTTTTAGGCAACATAGTGCCTTCTTTAAACGGCACACTTTTTGTTGATTCTTGGAATCGGTAAAACACTATGGCTGCTCCATGAATACTTCCTCCTTTAGCTCGCCACTCAAATATGCGGAAGATACGTCCATTTGGTGCACACACAAATCAAATTCTGCTGATAAGGCAAGAATTAAACGAACAGATGAGTACTTTACCACGGGAGAAAAAGTCTCGCCATAGTCCACACCATACCGCTGACTGCATCCCTTCGCCACTAGTCTTGCTTTATATCGCTCTATCCCACTATTTTTATTGTACTTTATATTGAATACCCATCTCGATTTAATAGCTTGACGGTTTCTAGGTAATTCAACCAGCTCCCAGGTTCGGTTTTTCCGTAAGGAATTCATTTCCTCCTGCATCACCTTTCTCCATTTATCCCCTTCTTCTGTGCCGAGCGCTTCTTTTGTACTTGTGTTTCAATTCTGACTGTCCCTATACCTTCAGAGAAGATAAACTGATTTCCCGCTACTTCGGTTTACTCTATTTGCGCCTTAATATTAGCAAACAGATTCTTGTCACAACACATATGACAAGATGCACCGCTTTAACACACCCTATCGTCTTTGCTAATTTCAGTATTGGATACAGTATGTGTGTCCGCTACATTATTTTGCAGGATAAACACAGACGAAATTTTATTTTTTGTTGACTGCGTAAACCAACTTTGTACGTGTCACCTTCCCTTCGTTTTGCCTCCTCCTTCAACTTCACTTTTAAGTTTTTCGTTGCTATCAGAGTCTCGTGATTCGATTGCAATGATAAAATTGTCATAGTCTTTGGGCAAACTTGACAACATAATGATGGCGAGTAGTTCAACTTGTAATTTTATTTTCATTCCCATTAATTTTTTAAACAGATCAAAAAATTTGTTCAGGTGTTCCGTCATCGAACCATTTTCAGTCATTTTTAAGCATAGCAATTGCTTGAAGATTATAACTTTGCGCGCTGGGCCACTTGGACAGAACTTCTCCAGTCTTACCCAGGCATCATGGGCAACGTTACATGGTGTAGCTGTTATGACTTTAAGCTGAGAATAATTTTCTAATGCCTTGTCGTCTTTCAGTTTTCAAGTGGCCAATTCATTATCCACAGTAAGTCGTTCAAAAGTTTGGGAAACATATCCCCACAGCTCACAGTGGATGAGCACAGACTTCATGTGCACTTTCCACGTATCGTAGTTGCTGTCGTCGAGTTTGTCGATTTGGTAGAGTCCTACGCTCATTTTAGCCAGCTAGCCAGTGTTTTTCGTCTGTCACTTGTAATTTCTCTTAAAGTGTTGGTTGTGATCCCCTCGATACCCCCATTGACATTTGTTTCTTACTGATAATTAATATTTATAGATTTTAATATTCCACGAGTTGGTTGCCAAAAAAATGCCAGGCTTCATAAAAACTGGATCGGACTGACGCGAGTTTTTGGGTTGTGATGTTTTTGTTCCTCATATTGTGTACGTTTTTACTGGTATATAGTTGTCTAGAATGTAGGACTGTGCCTCCATGCCGGGCCCCCGCCCAATTATCAAGGCTTCGCCCATCAATGACGTTGTCTAATAAAAAGGGGGGGTAGATTAATCTATAACTGGTCTTATCGTAAACATCTTCAGATTGCAGCCTCTGAATGGTTGCTACGATTTGACCAGTTACAAGTTGCCGGTCATA
The DNA here is from genome assembly GCA_963966105.1 of Volucella zonaria. Lineage (NCBI taxonomy): Eukaryota > Metazoa > Arthropoda > Insecta > Diptera > Syrphidae > Volucella > Volucella zonaria. Next base: position 799,258 of record OZ014536.1, on the reverse strand, counting down.
GGTCTTGTTGGTAGGCTTGACCACCGGTAGTCCATACCAGGACTTAAATCACGGTACCATGGGAGTCAGGAGCCCCCCGGATTTCGGTCCGGGCCTGACTTAGAGGTAGGCCCCCTTATGGGAGCGTCATGGTGGCTGTGGTTTAAACCCAAATCGCGGGTACGGGTGTCCTTTTTGGTTTAGCCCATTGTAGAGTTGCAAATGAAGTACTGGGTGCTGCGACCCTAAGAGCAGCAAGAGGTTTTTTGTAGGCCTCGACTCATACCAAGGGTGGAACTTGTGCCTCCAACACAGTTCCGAATTGGTATATTATAAAAGCGAACTATTATATAATACAAGCGAGTGATTAGCGATGGCAAGGCGTATCCTTTGCTCCCTATGGGTGTATGGGCACATTAAGCCTTACGGCAGGAGGTTTACGTTAAAAATCCAGGTACGTTCTGTGCCTCTATGCCACCTTTGGGCGTTATCAAAAGAGCAGTTTGTATCACCCGTATTCCTAGACGAGTAGCGTCATTGAAATGATGGTGCTGCCTTGCCCAGCTAGTGGATTCTCATCAAAAGCTTTACCAATGTCAATACATCTGTGTACAGACAAAGGTACGTACTTGTAAAAATACAATTTCTTGTAACATAAACTGTGATTTCTGAAATGAAACTGATTAGAGCAGCATCTCTAATACTATATTGATGGGGGTTGTATTTTTTTCTCTCCATTCTGTTTAAAAACTTTTTTAGATATACTGTAAGTAAGTTTGGAGAACACTTTTATTTTCGTGGGAGTTGTTTGCCAGCACTTCATGGTAACTTTTTTTGATAATAACCCATATTTCTAATATGACTAATATTTACCATTACCGAGTTGTCAGATAATTGATTCAAATCGATATCCGCTTTGTGGAAATTCTCCGGGCAGTAGTTGATCCCAAATAGTGCCAAACGGGAATACGTCCGATGCTCTGGAGAAGGGACAACATTTCGTTATAGACTTGTAAGGTGGCAGTAAACGTAGAAGATCTGGATCTAGATAAAATCGGTAATGAAAACCTTTTCATCTTGGAAAAATATAGTTCCGGATCGGAGTTCTTTGTAGTAATTCTTTTTACCATAAATAGCTTATGCTGTGTTATTTGCTTCAAAATGGGTTTGATGAGTTATCCCGTGCCAACTTTATTTACAAAATTTTATTCGTCATATGTTATGGCTCAGTAATCTGAACGGAATTAATCTGGTCCCAATCACTTTCATTGTTGCGTTCATCCAAAATTTAGCCAGAAAACCTGTTGTCAATATTGTTTCTTCTTCTTATAAACTTCAGCCAAGATAATAAATTGAGAGATTCAATACTGGAAAAAATGTATCAACTTATGATGGTATTGTCCACTGCTTTCACGTTTTGCATTCCCGAATAGGATGGTGATTTTTCGTTAGCGCTATCTGTCATATTTCGTCTTTTATTGGAATGCGTATCGAAATATGTTGCACTTTCCTCAATATTTGATGCTCGAGGTATTTGACACCCACCCATCCATGTCGTAGTAGCCTAATGGAGCTTTCGACTCACATTTTATATGATAGCAATCCTTGCATTTTATCCCAATGACCGGTTTCTTAATGTGAAGTCACAGGAGAAAAATAATTGAATTTGTTTTATAAAACGATGTGACATTTCTTCATTTGACAATGACTTTGGATGTCTATTAACACGGTTGATATGGATTTGTATCTTCTGTGCCTCATTTTTCAGCCTTTGGTAAGCTTTAGTTTCACTAACCAAAAGCACATCTGGGACTTGGTCTTTAAACAACTTAAATAGTGCGGCTTATCTTTCGAACCTTATCAGTGAATTGGCATTGACTGCAAGGACCTTCAATGTTTGCTTTGCCATGTACGTACCCAATACGACGAAAGGTGCATTAGGGCCGGCAGTAGCGCGAAAATTTGATCTGCACACGTAGCCTTTTCCTGTATTTGACGTAAAGGCCTTGAACCGAGAGCCAGGTAGCCAGGATGTCAGTTACAGAGTATTTCCCCTACCTGCATTCATTTGTGGTAGGTAACTTGGGAAGTAAGGGCTGATGTTACATATATGCCCGGATGGACGTTTAACTTTCACTTTCTGCTGCCAAGCGATGAAAACACTTTTTATGTAATGGTATTTATGACAACACCGATAGAGCTCGATGCGTCCCGCGATCTTACATAAATCACAAGAGAGTTGGATTTTTTCTGTCTCTTCGTTTTTGCATAGAGCGCATTCCTCGGACGTGGAAGCTACGTGTCGCAGTTCCACGTGGCATGACCGAGTCTTTGGCAGCGAACACATTGTGTTCTTCCCTTCTTACTATTTCCCATGACACAATCTTGTAGTCCCAGACTTTGATGCTCCGTAGATAATCCAGTTTGGTGTTGGGAGTTATCTGAACTAGGAAGAACGGTAGTTTCCGTTTCTTCTTTTTGGGTCTGGTTGTGGTGAAAAGCTTGACTTCTACGAATTTAAGCTCATCGCATAATTTTCTCTTTAAGCAACGTAAGGAGCTCCTCCGAAACCATATACGGTGTTTTTGCAGTTGTTGCTTTTGTTCTTGATGGTTTTCTTATGTTTTCTGTTTAGTCAGTTTTCTTTGTTGTTGCATTTATTTTTACTCTTGCGAATGTTTTTTGGTTTGAGTGTGGGGTTGTTGCTATTGAGAGCTTTGTAGTTCTTACTGCTCCCACCCTCTTCAGTTTTATGCTTAGCTTTAATGGCGTTATAGTATTTAACCTTCCCATCTTTATGGTGGATTCTCACCAATGTCAATACATCTGTGTACAGACAAAGGTACGTACTAGTAAAAAAACATTTTCTTGTAATACACTGAATAAATGGTGTTTTCCGAAACAAAACTGATTAATTATGTTATGCTGTTCTAATGTAGATAGCTGATGCATTTTTTTTCGCCATTCTGTTTAAAAACTCGTCCAGAAATGAGGGAATTAAAAGAAAACTTGGTTTCTTTTTTATTTTTATTTATATTTTATTTCTATAATACATACAATGTAAATAATATGCAATGTAAAAGAATTCAAGTTCTGAGAAGCAAAATATAAAAAAAGTTGATGACATTCAGTATTTATAAATAATTAAAAAATAGAGTTGAATGCCACTTCAATTGGCTAAATGAAAACAAAATAAAGATTAACGGGTGGGGTGACCCTTTAAGAATTCTGAGTAAGAAGAAATGAAAAAAAAAAAAAAAAATAAACTTTAAACACTACAAGAAGCATAATCCAAAAATAAATTCAATGCTTATATGTCTAATGTTTGTACCTATCCATTACCGACTTTCCGGTCAATGCTTCGTATCGATGTCCGCTGTGTGGGATTTTTCCGGAGAGCAGTTCATACCAAATAGTGCCAAATGGGAAGTTATCCAATGCTTTGGAGAAGGGTACAATAGTCTTGTAAGTTGGCAGTAAACTTAGAAGCTCTGGACCTAGATAACATACCCAGCCTTTTGGTATACGCAATTCTATGTCATTGTACGCAAGCTCGCTGGTACTAAACAAGCTAAAATCGGTAACGACAGCTTTTCCATTTTGGAAAATACATTTCTGGATCGGAGGTCCTTGTGGTAAATTGCTTTAGCATGTAAATATCTTACTGCTGGTGTTATTTGCTTAGGAATAAGCCTGCTGAGTTTTGTGCTAAATCTTACGCGAGACGTATGTATGTAAGTGTGTAAGGTGCACAAAAAAACTGGAGCATCAGTTAAAATAGGCAGTCTTAATGGGACACCCTTTATTACATAATATTTATATTTTACACAATCCGTATACGTTTATCTAAAATATGTGCATACGGTAATTTGTATTTTAAACCATACCTTAGTTACGTTTTTTATCTTATACCTTATATTATTTATATATGTAAATTGATATTTCATGTTATTATATTGCGCCTATATGTAGATTTTACCAGACGAAAAACACGCAAATACCTCCGGAGTTTGTTATTTCTTCCCGTCAAAAACCAAAAAACGGAAATATATTGTGAAGCAAACAAATTGCCAGATCTGACAATATTGTCAAGTCTACAAATATTCTGAAAATGACCTGCAAATGAGCCGACAATAACGAACTACCTTACAATGCTAAATTGCCAGCTCACACGGTTGCCATATTTTGTCCCAAACTCTGGCAATTTCATTGTCAGATGGTTGGCATTTGGACACTAATCAGCTGGGCTTGCCAGTAGACAAATCACTACCCGGTAGAGAATTGCCTGTTCCGTATGTACGTTGCAGACGATGCGTTCACCTTACGGCCGAACATATTGAAACCATACAGCCAACCCGGGCTCTCATTGGTGCAACGAGTACTTAATCGATTGAGTTGCTCCCGCCTTATTATTGAAAATATTTTCGGTATTATATCGGCACGTTTCCGATGCCGAAAAGTCAAAGAAAGTTACGCTTCCATGTTGCGTGTTCCACGACTACTTGATTACAACAAATTGGACTCGTGAGTGTTGTGGGGTGCGCATCTCAGTAGAACAATAAATAAAAGTTGTATACCTTCGCTACGAAGGGCTCTATTTGTACCGAAAAAATTGAAAGGAATTATTCCACTAAAATAACGTGTTGTGATCGCTTTGCATTCTTTCATCTATCCTGTGTAAATATATGTGCTCTCCCGGAAAAGCTTTCAGTTGTGACAAGTGTGAAATGCTTAGTGCTCAGGCGTAGATCTATGCGGATGCCTGATACAATTATCAGCAATAACAACAAACAATGCGGAGAAAGAAAAGAAAATGCACCGTCCTCCACTGCTAACCGAAACGAAGGAACTAACAACAGAGGTCCAACTACTGAAGCACATCTAGATACACCTGCACACACTGAAGCTGAATCAGAATTCACTCTCCAAATGGTTTACCTTAAGCTAACCAAGCTGGAAGAAATAAATAACTTCACTCAATGAGCTACGAACCGAAAATGCAGAGCTGAAAGCGAAGGTAAATTCACTGGAGAGTAAACTAAATTGGCAACAGCAACATCTTCTCTCCAACTGCATCGAAATTGTTGGTGTATCAAATGTAACCTACAATAATGCTATGAGCTTTGTCAATTGATGTTCCCGATGCTGACGTAGAGAGATGCTATGTAAAAAATGTGCGAAACAAAAACAACGGACCTCCAAACAAACCGATCATCTGTGTTAAGTCCACAGACTTGTCGTTGAAGCAGCGGATCATGAGTGTTAAGAAGAAGAAGAAGAAGGGAAACCTAATTTCTAACGGGACTATTAATGAGAACGCCCACAGCAGCAACGGCAAAAGGCAAAGCGGGATTTACATCAACGATGCTCTTACGTCGTACACAAGGGCTCTCTTCATGCAAGCGAAAGAAGTAAGAAAGCGGAAACAGTATAAATTTGTGTGGTTATAAGAACAACCAAATACTTATGAGTAAGGAGGAGGGTGGAAAAGTCATCTCGATTAAATCTTTTACTGATCTTGAACTTGTTTGAATAATGAATTCTGAATTTAATGACACAAATGACTTTTCTATCCTCGATCTAAGTTTTGCAAATTGTGATAATGTTTTTAAAAATAGTTCATACTCTATAAACAAACTGTTTGTCGTACAGCAGAATATTAGAAGCTTGAGAGAAAACTTTGCATCTCTTGCTACCCACCTTGATTTTTTTCATTGCATTCCGGATATTATTATTGTTTCTGAAATTTGGATTTATGGGTTTGAAATTAACGATTATCATCTACCGGGTTTCCTTTTCTTTGCGAATCCAAATGAAGATTATGCTACGGGCGGTATCGGCTGTTTTATTAAAGAGAAACTAATAGTTCATGAAGCTAAGTGTGTCGACTTTCAGAGCGCAGACATTCTAAAGGTTTCTGTTAGGTTTAATCAGATAGATTTTGTTCTCTTGTCTGTTTATCGTCTACATATGTTCAATGTTTTGGCGATCATAGGAGAATTTTCTTATCTGCTGAACACAGTAAAAGCAAAAAACCTTTTTATTTTGGGAGATTTCAATATTAATCTGTTAGATAGTAGCGAAACTATGTCTAATTACTTGGCCCTCTTGGTCCTCCACGGTTTAGCTAGTTTTATAAATGAATCCACTCGGTTGTCTTCAGGTACGTATTTGGATCATATTTATTGGCGATTTGCAGACTTTCCATTGAATACCTGCGAAAGGTGCACATATAACTTGCAAATCACTGATCACTCAATGATAGGTTTATTGGTGAATACTTTTCAAAGCAAAAAGACCAGCCGTACCGAAGTTAATACCCAAAAGTAAAAAACAAGAATTAATTTTATAATGCTGACAAATCTTCTACGTTATGAGTCCTGGGACGATGGTTACATGGGGAGTGATGCTTCTGCTTCTTATGATATGTTCATAACTCGCCTTAATAAATTTATATCAAATTGCTCCTCTACGGAACCCTTGAAGAAATCTAAAAAAGTCTGAAACAATGGTAGATATTAACTCATTGAAAAAGTTAACGTGAAACACAAGCTAAGAATAAAATGCTCCAAGAATCCCATGAACCTTAGGCTGAAAAATAAGTTTAAAAAGCTATGTTTGGATTTAAAAAAAAGAGATTGCTTTTTGCCGCGATAATTATTATCGAACTAAATGCATTACTGCTAAGGGTAACCTTAAATCAGAATGGCAAATAGTGAATGATATTCTGAACAAGTCTCGTTCTACAACAAAACCCCATTCAATTTGTGTGAGCAATTGCGAACTCTTTGACAACGCTTTCAATGAGTATTTCAACTCAATAACAAACAGCATACCCAAACAGTCGTGAGAAATTGCACTCGTTGTTACAATTCAATAAGTGGGGTGGTGATCTGTCGCAATATACGAGCTTTGCCTTCGAACCTATCACTGCTTCAGAGCTCCTAAAATCAATTGGATCCCTAAAAAATTCGAACTCTTATGGCTTTGATAATATTTCAAATATACTTGTTAAACAAATACATCCTGGTAATCATTTTTAATCGCAGCATATTTGCACGTGGCAGTCAAATGCGCCGACGTAATTCCGCTGTTTAAAAAAGGCTCTGCAGACGATATGAAAAACTATAGGCCAATTTCACTTCTGCCCACTTTTAGCAAAATATTCGAAAAAGTTATTAAAGAGAGAAAAATGTCTTTGAAAAAAATTTAGTTTTTCAATCCAATGCAATTTGGTTTTCAGCAGGGTAAATCTACCGAAGATGCTCTTCTAAATTTTTGCTTAAATATTTTCTCTAACCTTGATGGTAAAAAATTCACGGCCGGTTTATTTATTGACATCACAAAAGCCTTTGACATGGCCAACCATACTTTACTGTTGGAAAAAATGGAAAAAGCGGGTTTTTGTGGGTTCATACTAGAGTGGCTTAAATCATACCTATCGAAAACATCCCAAAGAGTGAAGATTGATGGTATGAATGCGGACGTTTACTTCCACGCATCAGAATGCCAAAGGTATGGATTAGCAGGAGGTAATTGTGATTCTAGTCAAACACTTCCAACATTTTGTGATAATTGCTTTTTAATTGAGGAAGCAGACGAGTTTAAGTATCTTAGACTCACAATTGATTCTAGGATGTCATGTGCAAGCCATACAGAGTCCCTAAGGAAATATTTTCGAAATACCCTGCGACATTTTTTTTATTAAAAAAAATTTTTCTTGAAAGCAATTATTAAAAATCATTTATTATGGTTTCTTTCACGCTAAACTCCAGGATGGAATTGTTTGTTAGGGGGCGTGAATAAAATCAAACCCTTACCAAAAAGTGTAGGGAGGAAAATCTGTAACAAGAATCGGCGTCATCCAAGTTTCCCATTGTTTTGTGATATGAAAATTCTTTCATTTGTATTGTTTTAAAGTGTTGAAAACGTTCTTTCAGAGATCAGGAAATTTAAGTTACAGACTTATATCTGATTACAATCTACGAAGAAACTTTTCTTGTGTTGTGATTGTACCCGTTTTCCGTACAACTGCATTTCGTAATTTTTATATCTCTTTATGTCGACTATTTAACAAGCTCCCTTTAAATATTAAAATGATAAGAATTTCTGGAATATTTGAAAGGTCCATAAGGTCTTGGCTTTTTAATTATGATTCACAGAACGTGGAATACATTCTCTCCGATATTCTGGTCTAAATAACGGTTTTTTTTTCTTCTAACTTCCTCTTAAATTTTCTTTATTTTTATGTAGTTCTTTTATTTTGATTTGCATCCTTCACTTTTCTTTGTAAATACAATTGTATCTAAAATTAACTTGTTTTTTGAATGTAATTAAACGGGGCACCCCACACACATATTAATAATATTAAAACCCATTGAAGTAGCATTGGGCACTATTTTAATACTTTATGTATAGAAAATATAAAATGTCACTATATTATTTCTATTATAAATATATTTTTTTTAATGAATTATTGTGTATAATTCATTGAGGCTCATATGGGTGCTGTGGGCGACTTCCTGCCATAAGGCTTATTTCGGAATTTTGTATTGTGCGCATCCATTCCACAAACTGCGTCGCGTCTCAATTTCTTGAATGAGTTTCAAAATTTGGTCCTGGAACAATTCACTTTCTTCCGATATGATTTTTGCAATTTTGGTTTTTTTGCATATTTCGACTTCGTCGGAGACTGCGAAAGTTGTAGAATCTCAATCGGCTGAAATGTTGTATCGTACAGCGTAGACAGCGTAAAAAAAAGCACCGAAACTTGCGTTCTGCAACACTTGCTTTTGCTCTTTCAAATATGAAAAATTATCTGACAATGAAAAAATTGTCAGACGTTATAAACATAGCACATCTGACAATAGCAAATGTGCGCGCAAATGTCCTAAACACCTGGCAATGGTCTGACAATGGCACGATTGCCAGATACCTGCGTCCACATTACGCCGTCGTTTGAGATGAGTGACAAAAAATTCCTAGAAATAAACTGCCTAAATATTATTTTTAAAACAAATCTGGCGACCATAATCGTATATTCTGATTTTGACGTTTTATAAAAATAAATTAATTTATAGCTGATGGTCGACTTGGTGTAACATATCTAAAATTTAGAGTCGATACGCGCCACTCGTTTTGTAAATCGTCCAAACGTTAGGGATACCGAAATAAACCTGTGAATTTTTTTTTCATATTTTTACATATATATATATACTATATAATCTACATTCTTTTCACAAAAAAGTTTGGAATAATAGTGATCGATGAGGATCACTTGCACCATTCGTGCTATTTGTAATACCTACATATATGAAAGTGTACGAATATTGAAACTAGTGTACGTGCGTATTAATCGATTTGAGTTCTGGAGAGTGTACGGGGTTTAATCTATGGTGTCGTCCACATTATCGGCCGGAAACCAGGCCACTCACTGGGTTTGTGCGTAAACGTTAAACTCCAACTATCAGCTCTGGAGAAAGCTTCACTTCTTGTCGTTTGGCAGTTTGCTGTCTTTCACGCTTTGATATACACGAAATACGCCACCAATTTCTGTTTTCAGATAGCTTTTACCTACTGCATCGTTTTTGAATTCCATCGATACATGCTTTGTGTCCTATTATTTGCCCGACAACACTGATATTATTGATCCTTCCACATGCTTCTATTTAAATTCTAAGTTTCGGAATAATTCATGCCAATACAGAAATTGAGTGAAGTAAAACGCTTACCCTTCTGAGTTTTATGCTGGTTACTTCTTTGATATTTAACAGAATGTATATGTACAATATCTTTCTGCTTTCGCGATACATTTAGTCCTCTCTCTGCTACTACCTCGTTAAATAAATTAAATATTGATCCCGAAGGGCCTCCTCCGAGACTGTTTGACATACGCAACATATTCTGAATGATGCTATTTTTTGCACAAAGCTTATCTTTCTTATATCCCTATTCCTATTGCTCGTAACCCATATTGGAGTTGCATACATTAGTATCGTGTGTCTTCCAATACATAGGCTTGGATATTTAGTAAGCCTTTTTGCTTGTGTATTTTATGGTATCTTTAAAATTTAGCATACGGTTGAACAGTATTCTTGGCCCGATGCTGTGTCCTTCAATCCGTTGCGTTTGGTTCTTAACTTTCTTCAAGCTATTTGTGAGCACGGCTTCGTTTTTTGTGGTCTATCAAGAGCAAAATCATATCTTTATATGTTTGATAGTGTCCCTATACTAGTGTTGTGCCACTTCCTTTTGGGCATGATTTTTGTTTTATGTTCTGTCAAGAGCAAAGTCTTATCATTATATTTTTGATGGTGCCCTTTGTTACCCAAACACATATGACAAAATAATCCCACATACGACAAAAATAAAACAAATTTAAATGTTCTTAGTGTATTACATACAACAATATAATAGTACATTACCTATTTATTTAAAAAAAAACTAAACTCAAATTAATTTTTTTTAAATAAAATACGTATAATTCGAAATAAAATAAATAATTAATTCATATTCGATTAGTTAAAAATTACTATCTGTGTCTAAACATTAAAGTATTCGTAAGTTTAAAAAAATCACATTTATAAGTTCACAGTGCGGTAAATTTGTAAACATTAATTTAATTAACATTTAAGTAGGAACAGAAATACTCTTTAAAAAGATCAAAGTTTTATTAATCTTGAATATGCTACGATAAAATATTTTATCTTAAATTTTTTCGAGATATGGAGTAATACTTTTTATTTAATTTTTTTTTTATTGGAGTCGATGACCTTTGGTGGATCTATACGAAGGCCTTTTTGCCACAAATATCGTCGGTTCGGTGTTGAAAGCGTCTGGTGTTGTTGGTCAAATTGTAATAGGTGTAAAATCCTTCTGTGAAATTAAGTCTTACATCCCATTTTATAAGTATTCGCTTCATTGTAAATTGATTCTAAAGAACTGGATCTGCTTATAAGCAAGTTTTTCAGACCTGAAAACATAGTTGTTGAAATCCTTTTTGATCATTTCCAAAATTTTCAAATTAACGTTTGGAAAATCTATTTTTTTTTAAAGGCGTGTTAAAGTAACTTGTCTGGGTATTTCGATATTTCACAAAACTTTTCCCTTATTTCTTTGAACATTGGATTTTGATAGTCATGAAAGAATTGTATGATAGCAGCCTATGCTATTCGGTTTCTATATTGTGGAATGCATGAATCACTCCACAAAATAATTTTTTTTCATATTCAGGTGGTCGTCTACAACCTTGTTTAGGATTTTAATTAATCCACTGACGATATCATTTCCTGATGGCCTGCTAATAGTTTTATTCCAAATAACGCAGTATGTCAATTTTACTGAGCTGTGTATGATAAGTGTTCCGGTGAGATTGTAAACACAAAGTTTTCTTTTATAATAAAAATTGGATGTATACATTTTCGGCAATATAAAAACGTTTAACATCAAAACGGCGGTGTTTTCGTCAAGGTTTTGCAAATCTTTTATCGTTCTGGCTTCGTAAATCTCTTTTCTTCCAAGTGTTTTTCATAAATCTGAGTTTGTTTCTTTATTATTGTAGCATTGTGAAGACTACACTTGTCGCATAAGTCTTTTTTGGGCCATGGAACGAAAAGTTAAATTTTGTGTGAAATATCTTACGATAAACATCAATGGAGACTGGATTGACAACTTTAATTTTATACAAATCATACAGCCTTTGTAAGTTTAGGTGTGCTTCTAAGTATTTTCTGGAGATTGTTGAACGGCAATAATGGGAGTCTACAAATGCGAAGCTCGAAATGTGGTCCTTCACCTCAGCTACAGCGTCAATTTCTGTAGCCTTTCTACCACGCTTATTCTGAGATTGAGAAGACTCTCCATTTGTATAATTAGAGAAAAAGTAGTACACCGTTCTCTCTGATATACTCAATGTGTCATGTTGGTATTTTTTCATCTACATTTAACTTCATCCTTTTTAATTTAAGTTCCATAAATTTTTTTTTGTCCTCTGATGATAGACTCCAGAAATACGTATGAATTACTTCCCTCTGCGCAAGTGTCACCCATCGTTCCTTGAAACACCGCCTTTTCCTTCATATGGAAGATCTTGATCTCGATTTTCGGATATTTTGTTTCCACAATGAAGGTTTTTTTTTTCCTGCATTTATGGGCGTTGTACTACACGCTGTAAAAAACCATTAAAAAAGGGAATTTAACTTGTGATGTATTGTTTTCTATTGTAGATATTGTATATTCAGAAACTTACAAGAACTGCTGTAATTAGATCTTCGACTCGATTAGTGGAGAGAGTGGACAAAATCATTTCATCTGCAGCCTCATACAAATTTCTCAGGGCTGAGGTCCCGTTTTCTGTGTTCTTTGGAAATTCTTATGTTGGATCTTCTTACTCATCATCTGGAATGAAAACTCGCACCTGTATCATAATCATCATCCCCTAGTATTTCGTTACGCATGCTAAAAATTAAAACGAATTATTCAAAACTCTCTTTTGCCTTATCACGCATTATCATACCCATAGAGTTCCATAGATACACTTGTTGCGGGGAACTCGCCCGACCTCTGCGACATTTTGATCATAACTGAAATTACGCTGGTCTATGTTTTATCTTATGAGACATACGATAAAAGTTTTGAATTTCAAAATACATATTGTAGTATGTGCACTAAAAATTACATATACTGCAATTATTTACCAAACTTCCACTGTACGAAAAAAATGTTCCATAGATACACTTGTTGCAGGGGACTCGCCCAACCTCTGCGACATTTTGATCACGAATGAAATTACGCCGTTCTATGTTTTATCTTATGAGACATACGACAAACGATTTGAATATCAAAATACATATTGTCGTATGTGCACTAAAAATCACATATACTGCAATTATTTACCAAAATTCCACTGTACGAAAAAAATGTTCCATAGATACACTTGTTGCAGGGGACGCGCCCGACCTCTGCGACATTTTGATCACGAATGAAATTACGCCGTTCTATGTTTTATCTTATGAGACATACGACAAACGATTTGAATATCAAAATACATATTGTCGTATGTGCACTAAAAATCACATATACTGCAATTATTTACCAAAATTCCACTGTACGAAAAAAATGTTCCATAGATACACTTGTTGCAGGGGACGCGCCCGACCTCTGCGACATTTTAATCACGAATGAAATTACGCCGTTCTATGTTTTATCTTATGAGACATACGACAAACGATTTGAATATCAAAATACATATTGTCGTATGTGCACTAAAAATCACATATACTGCAATTATTTACCAAAATTCCACTGTACGAAAAAAATGTTCCATAGATACACTTGTTGCAGGGGACGCGCCCGACCTCTGCGACATTTTGATCACGAATGAAATTACGCCGTTCTATGTTTTATCTTATGAGACATACGACAAAAGTTTTGAATTTCAAAATACATATTGTCGTATGTGCACTAAAAATGACACATGCGACAATTATTTACCAAACTTCCACTGTGCGAAAAAAATGTATGTATAAATGTATATTGCATACACAAAGGACAAAGAAATACTTAAATGTTGGCGACCTTGCGAATATGACAAATTTTAACGATATTATTTTGGAAAAACGGATTTTACTAGCTTGTAGAGAAAATTTAATTAACAAAACTGCATTTAAATTTCAAAACCTCAATTTTTCACATGCGGCAATATTTTATCCAGCCGACGATATTTAATGACACTCATTCCATCTAGCACTCCATCGTACATCACATCGTACACGACTGGACCTAAGACTGACCCTTGTGAAAACCACCCTTATTATTTTATAGTACTGTCTGTGGCACAGTAGAAGATTGTGTCTTCGAAATATTCTAGTATTATCTGCAAGGGATAGTTTGGTACTTGCATATTTTTCAATAATTACGCAACATGTAGGATATGTTTTTGTGCTCTTGTGTATATGTTGGTATTTTCTCGTCTTCGTAGGAAATATCTAAAGACCTGGTTTGCCTCTCATGCTGTACTATTCACTGAGTATACAAAAAGAAAAAAAATTTTTTTTAAACTCCACTAATAAGGTTCTGTGTCAAATATGCCGTACACCGAACAAATGTACACAACAACCCATACTTCACAAGTATGCGAGCAAAACGAAGGGAGTTTAATTTGTTTTTTTTTTGTTGTTTACACATACTTATAGATAGATAGAACATCAAAATGTATGAGTCTTACAAAAAAAAAAAAATTGTTGCAAGTTTCACATTTTAAAATAAATAAATTAATAGTAATAGTAATAATAATGATAATAAAATAAAAAATACAACACTTTTAAATATATGTTTTTTTTTATTATTATTATTACCCTTCTGGGGATGGTAAATCTCTCCGTTGGCGCTCTCTGGGTCTTCGACAAAAGCCAACTGATGCTTCTGGTTGAAAGTTTTGGCAGGTGGTTTTCGCCAACGTTCTGATTGGGGTGACTGCGAATGTCGACGTCCTGTAAGCGATGTTCTGCAAAGTGGTGACACAGAAAAAGTCCCACTAACAGTAGGTATTAATTCGTCATCGTTGAGAGCGCATAAAGCCCCTACAACGGCGCTAAACACCGACATATCGTTTTCTTGTTTAATAAAACTTTTATTTTATTTTGTTGGTCTCCCTAAATCTAGGAGGGATCCCACGTAGTTTTTTTTTTTTTTTTATCTTTTTGTCTTTTGTTTAGTAGTTCGATGAGTGGCTCCTGACGATCGTTTCTTTCCTTTGCCAGTTTTATGCAAAATATTTTCCAATTTTACATTAGAATAATTTGCGTAATATTCAATTTTATATTCGTAATAAAAAATTGAATGAAAATAAAGCTACAAGTCCACAAAAAAAAATTCGTTGCTTAAAAATTTCTTTCAGATAATGTTTTTTCTTCATAAGTTGCAAATTCTTTGGAATTCTGCAGTACTGGGTTTACTGAACTCAAAACAGGTAAGATGTGTAAGCGAGCTAGATAATGTCAGTTTAATTGAACCACTTATCTTAATATGAAAATATGTGGATTGAAATATCAAAGCGGTCGCAAAGCTGACAGTACGACGTAAGGTTTCATTTTACAACAGAGTAAATAATTGATATTTAATAAAAAGACGAGTAAAATTACAAGAATAAGAGTATGTATGCACATTTATCATGACAATGGCGATTGATTGCAAACTATTCCGGAGATGGCACATTTTTAGTCTTGCGGAAAGGAAAAACTTCTGATGTTACCATTCTTTTGCGATAATAAATTTCCGAATCTGAGTCGAACTTCCTATCAGGTAATTTCCCCAATTCTTGTGTAAATTTAACAACAGATGGATTTCTCTATAGGTTGTACCAAACGAAATGTCCGATTTTGAGGTAAAAATTTAAAAGCCATAATGTTTCTTTTTTATATTGTAATTTGTTATTAGTTAAAATATGAACCCTTAGCATCTATAACTTTTTTCCCAACTTTATAGAAGGTTTGACTTTTGGACGCTATAAAGTCTTCAAATTCTTTTACTCGTATCCCCTCTCTGATTGGTTTTGCAATACCTTCTGCCGACAATATGACTCCAGACGGCGGAAATGGTGATTTTCTATTTGAGAAACATCAAGAGACTGGTGGATGCGGAAAAATTTCAAATACCGACTGTAGTAATTTGCACCATTAAACGTGATGTATGATGTCTAGCATTGTCATGCAATAGGATCAGATCATGCTTATTTGGCAACGCAGGTTGCTTTTCAACCAATTTTGCATGCACTATGTCGATTTTCTCACAATATTTGACTGCATTTACCGTTCTCCCTAATTCAAGAATTAAAAAGTGAATTGGTCCTTTCGATATCCATCAAATTGTGACCATATCTTTTTCTGGGTGAAGGTCTAGTTTGGGGGTGTGCTAGGTTTTTCTTCTGCATCCAACCACTGCACAGTGGTCGCTGCCATACATTAAATCATAAATGAAGAAGTTTCTCGAAAGTAAATTTTTTTTTTTTCGAGACCATTCGCTCTTTCTAGGAAATTCCCTTAAAGTAAGACCACGTTTTTATTGGGAACTTGTGTAAATAAAAGATCTTCACGCAATGTTAAATGATGAGTTTATTAGGACAACTGACAACTAGTTAATCGGGTTTGCCATATTTATACGTTAGCTTATGTTGTTTTGTATGAATGTGTTACTATGTATATATATTAGCATGTGTAATTAGTCTTTTGAAACATTTATAAAGCCTGATAAAGACCATAATTCCGAGTGTTTATTTTTTTTAAATTTTTGGTAAAGATGTCGGCAATCATATTACCAGTTGGATAAGTCCCTTACTAAACACTTCTCGTATGTAGTGAACCTTTATATTTATATGTTTCGTTCTGTTGTGATACACAGGGTTTTTCACCAGATGTTGAGCGCTTACGTTGTCTCCAAAAAGATCAGTCGGGCCGTCGATAAGAATATTGAAGCCCAATTCTGCCAAGAAACTCCTTAAATATACAACCTCCTTTGATGCTGCAGATAGTGCCACATATTCGGCCTCGGTACTACTTAGTGCCACCGTTTGTTGCTTTTTACTCTCCCACGAAATGGCGGCTTTTAGATGTTGCCCGTTCTGAAAATATTTAAGTTTAAAATTTAGGGTGTTACTAAGATACCTCAGGATGTGTTTTGCTGCATTCAAGTGTTCTGCATATGGGTTCTTGTTGAATTTGGCATGCATACAGAGTGCATGATGTCTGGTCTAGAGCAAACTCCCAAATACATCAAGGAGCCGATGAGGGACTGGTACTGTTTTTCATACACCAATGAGCACTTAGATTTGGAACAATCAAGACACTTTTTAAACATGCTTCCTGGTTTTAAAGGCGTTGCACATGATCTGTTTTGCACCATCCCGAATTCGACAAGTAATTTTTGTATAAATTGTTTTTGTGAAATCTGGATTGAACTTTGATTTTTGGTGATTTCCATCCGAAGAAAATAGTCGACAGGACCTTTGTCAACCACCTCAGATTGCGAACTGATTGCGATTTTTATTGTGTTTAGGTGATCGAAATTTGAACATGCCAACAATATATCGTCCATTATATTAAGTTTATATTGCCATCATTGTTAAGTTTATACACACAAGCGTCACCATTGCATTTCGAGAATCCCATCCATCGTAGAGCAACGTCTAGTTCCTGGTTCCATTCACGACCTGATTCATGGCTGCTCCATGAATACTTCCTCCTTTAGCTCGCCACTCAAATATGCGGAAGATATGTCCATTTGGTGCACACACAAATCAAATTCTGCTGATAAGGCAAGAATTAAATGAACAGATGAGTACTTTACCACGGGAGAAAAAGTCTCGCCATAGTCCACACCATACCGCTGACTGCATCCCTTCGCCACTAGTCTTGCTTTATATCGCTCTATCCCACTATTTTTATTGTACTTTATATTGAATACCCATCTCGATTTAATAGCTTGACGGTTTCTAGGTAATTCAACCAGCTCCCAGGTTCGGTTTTTCCGTAAGGAATTCATTTCCTCCTGCATCACCTTTCTCCATTTATCCCCTTCTTCTGTGCCGAGCGCTTCTTTTGTACTTGTGTTTCAATTCTGACTGTCCCTATACCTTCAGAGAAGATAAACTGATTTCCCGCTACTTCGGTTTACTCTATTTGCGCCTTAATATTAGCAAACAGATTCTTGTCACAACACATATGACAAGATGCACCGCTTTAACACACCCTATCGTCTTTGCTAATTTCAGTATTGGATACAGTATGTGTGTCCGCTACATTATTTTGCAGGATAAACACAGACGAAATTTTATTTTTTGTTGACTGCGTAAACCAACTTTGTACGTGTCACCTTCCCTTCGTTTTGCCTCCTCCTTCAACTTCACTTTTAAGTTTTTCGTTGCTATCAGAGTCTCGTGATTCGATTGCAATGATAAAATTGTCATAGTCTTTGGGCAAACTTGACAACATAATGATGGCGAGTAGTTCAACTTGTAATTTTATTTTCATTCCCATTAATTTTTTAAACAGATCAAAAAATTTGTTCAGGTGTTCCGTCATCGAACCATTTTCAGTCATTTTTAAGCATAGCAATTGCTTGAAGATTATAACTTTGCGCGCTGGGCCACTTGGACAGAACTTCTCCAGTCTTACCCAGGCATCATGGGCAACGTTACATGGTGTAGCTGTTATGACTTTAAGCTGAGAATAATTGTCTAATGCCTTGTCGTCTTTCAGTTTTCAAGTGGCCAATTCATTATCCACAGTAAGTCGTTCAAAAGTTTGGGAAACATATCCCCACAGCTCACAGTGGATGAGCACAGACTTCATGTGCACTTTCCACGTATCGTAGTTGCTGTCGTCGAGTTTGTCGATTTGGTAGAGTCCTACGCTCATTTTAGCCAGCTAGCCAGTGTTTTTCGTCTGTCACTTGTAATTTCTCTTAAAGTGTTGGTTGTGATCCCCTCGATACCCCCATTGACATTTGTTTCTCACTGATAATTAATATTTATAGATTTTAATATTCCACGAGTTGGTTGCCAAAAAAATGCCAGGCTTCATAAAAACTGGATCGGACTGACGCGAGTTTTTGGGTTGTGATGTTTTTGTTCCTCATATTGTGTACGTTTTTACTGGTATATAGTTGTCTAGAATGTAGGACTGTGCCTCCATGCCGGGCCCCCGCCCAATTATCAAGGCTTCGCCCATCAATGACGTTGTCTAATAAAAAGGGGGGGTAGATTAATCTATAACTGGTCTTATCGTAAACATCTTCAGATTGCAGCCTCTGAATGGTTGCTACGATTTGACCAGTTACAAGTTGCCGGTCATAGGTCTTGTTGGTAGGCTTGACCACCGGTAGTCCATACCAGGACTTAAATCACGGTACCATGGGAGTCAGGAGCCCCCCGGATTTCGGTCCGGGCCTGACTTAGAGGTAGGCCCCCTTATGGGAGCGTCATGGTGGCTGTGGTTTAAACCCAAATCGCGGGTACGGGTGTCCTTTTTGGTTTAGCCCATTGTAGAGTTGCAAATGAAGTACTGGGTGCTGCGACCCTAAGAGCAGCAAGAGGTTTTTTGTAGGCCTCGACTCATACCAAGGGTGGAACTTGTGCCTCCAACACAGTTCCGAATTGGTATATTATAAAAGCGAACTATTATATAATACAAGCGAGTGATTAGCGATGGCAAGGCGTATCCTTTGCTCCCTATGGGTGTATGGGCACATTAAGCCTTACGGCAGGAGGTTTACGTTAAAAATCCAGGTACGTTCTGTGCCTCTATGCCACCTTTGGGCGTTATCAAAAGAGCAGTTTGTATCACCCGTATTCCTAGACGAGTAGCGTCATTGAAATGATGGTGCTGCCTTGCCCAGCTAGTGGATTCTCATCAAAAGCTTTACCAATGTCAATACATCTGTGTACAGACAAAGGTACGTACTTGTAAAAATACAATTTCTTGTAACATAAACTGTGATTTCTGAAATGAAACTGATTAGAGCAGCATCTCTAATACTATATTGATGGGGGTTGTATTTTTTTCTCTCCATTCTGTTTAAAAACTTTTTTAGATATACTGTAAGTAAGTTTGGAGAACACTTTTATTTTCGTGGGAGTTGTTTGCCAGCACTTCATGGTAACTTTTTTTGATAATAACCCATATTTCTAATATGACTAATATTTACCATTACCGAGTTGTCAGATAATTGATTCAAATCGATATCCGCTTTGTGGAAATTCTCCGGGCAGTAGTTGATCCCAAATAGTGCCAAACGGGAATACGTCCGATGCTCTGGAGAAGGGACAACATTTCGTTATAGACTTGTAAGGTGGCAGTAAACGTAGAAGATCTGGATCTAGATAAAATCGGTAATGAAAACCTTTTCATCTTGGAAAAATATAGTTCCGGATCGGAGTTCTTTGTAGTAATTCTTTTTACCATAAATAGCTTATGCTGTGTTATTTGCTTCAAAATGGGTTTGATGAGTTATCCCGTGCCAACTTTATTTACAAAATTTTATTCGTCATATGTTATGGCTCAGTAATCTGAACGGAATTAATCTGGTCCCAATCACTTTCATTGTTGCGTTCATCCAAAATTTAGCCAGAAAACCTGTTGTCAATATTGTTTCTTCTTCTTATAAACTTCAGCCAAGATAATAAATTGAGAGATTCAATACTGGAAAAAATGTATCAACTTATGATGGTATTGTCCACTGCTTTCACGTTTTGCATTCCCGAATAGGATGGTGATTTTTCGTTAGCGCTATCTGTCATATTTCGTCTTTTATTGGAATGCGTATCGAAATATGTTGCACTTTCCTCAATATTTGATGCTCGAGGTATTTGACACCCACCCATCCATGTCGTAGTAGCCTAATGGAGCTTTCGACTCACATTTTATAATATAGCAATCCTTGCATTTTATCCCAATGACCGGTTTCTTAATGTGAAGTCACAGGAGAAAAATAATTGAATTTGTTTTATAAAACGATGTGACATTTCTTCATTTGACAATGACTTTGGATGTCTATTAACACGGTTGATATGGATTTGTATCTTCTGTGCCTCATTTTTCAGCCTTTTGGTAAGCTTTAGTTTCACTAACCAAAAGCACATCTGGGACTTGGTCTTGAAACAACTTAAATAGTGCGGCTTATCTTTCGAACCTTATCAGTGAATTGGCATTGACTGCAAGGACCTTCAATGTTTGCTCTGCCATGTACGTACCCAATACGTATGTCAGTTACAGAGTATTTCCCCTACCTGCATTCATTTGTGGTAGGTAACTTGTGAAGTAAGGGCTGATGTTACATGTATGCCCGGATGGACGATTAACTTTCACTTGGAGTTGGATTTTTTCTGTCTCTTCGTTCTTGCATAGAGCGCATTCCTCGGACGTGGAAGCTACGTGTCGCAGTTCCACGTGGCATGACCGAGTCTTTTTTGTTTGATCTCAACTTCACTGCCCTTCCGATCGATAACTTTAAATTCAGTTGGGTCAAAGTTAGGTAAGTTTATTTGTGAAGGTCACATTCTTCACTAGCACCTTGTCCCCTATTCAAATCTCATAAACTTTTGCTCCTCTATTTTCGTTTTCTCTTACCTTCCCTATTTCTTTCTCCAATATCATATATAGATGGAATTTTGTCGCGGATTGTTCGGTTATATACCATAAGTGTAAACTTCTGTATCTCTTCCTTGTAATCCATTCCATTTGTTTTTTGAAGACTTTCTTTAAACTTTCAATATGCTCTTTTAGGGATGTTGAAAATATTATTATGTCATCCATATAAACAAAGCATATTTCTCCCCGCAGATCTTGTAATACCCAATCCATCATCCTTTCGCACGTTGATGGAGCATTCTTTAAACAAATTCAAAATAGCCATTATTAACCGAAGAAGCAGTTTTCTGAATGTCCTTTTCCTCAACCTGAATTTGATGGAATCCAGATGCCGGTCAAACGTGGTGAAATACATATATTTACCTAATTAATCGAGGACATCAGATATATTCGGTATTGGATATCTGTCGTCTTCAGTTTTTTCATTCAATTTAGGATAGTCTATAACTTGTCGCAATTTTTCCTTTCCACTTGCATCTTTCTTCTTTACAACCATCCAAATCGGAGACGACCAGGAAGAAAAACTTCGAAGAATGATACCTGCGTTAAGCATATCCAAAATCTGTTTTTGAACCTCCTCCTTCAGAGTATGAGGATTTCGAGTAAATTGGAATATCATCGGTTGTTTTTATCTAATGCTCGATTTTGCTAGAGCACGATAAGGCTTCATTTTCATTGGTAAAGATATGCTGGTACTTAAGGATGAGAGTTTTAATTGTTTTTTGCTCTTCCAAATTTAAATGGTCAGTTCTAATTAAATCTTGTGTATTAATATTATCTGGGAACTTTATATTCCTATCGGACAAATTATTATTAACGTTTCTCCAAATCGATTTTCATTTTACGGTACTTTAATATATCGATGCCGACAAGACCGTCAAAGTAATTGTGAAAATTGAAAATACGAAATGATAGTACTTTATCTGAATTTAGTTCTAAAAAACGATTTGAAGATGTCCATTGAAATAAATAAAAAATGTTCGTCTTTTCAAGTTTACTAACGACTTTTCTGTTGTCTTAAATACGGAGAAATCCAAAAACTTAATAATTGTAGGTATCAAATTATTTTTCTATGTTAGCTTCAAATGATCTGACAAACTTCATCAATATTAGGTACTTGCTTTGACTAAATATATGGGCGTTTCCATAATGTTTCATTTTAAGAGTGCGCATGTTTCATTGTGGATGTATTAGCTGAAGTATTTAAACGTGGCCTAAAATGTGCAGATGTTATTCCCTTGTTTCAAAAAGATTCTGCAACTGAAATTGGAAACTATAGGTCGATATCTCTTCTGCCAGGTATTAGTAAAGTTTTTGAAAAACTTATTAAAATGAGGTTAGTTAAATTTTTAGACAAGGTAATGTTCTTTCATCCCTCACAATTTGGATTTCAAAAGGGCAAAGCGACCGAGGACGCACTTTTAGAGTTTTGCTCTCAGATAGTGTGCAACCTTGATAAAAAAAAAGCCCTCAACATAGTTGACCATAAAATTTTGTTAAAAAAAACTGGAAAATGCAGGTGTACGTGGTTTCGTGCTTGAATCATATCTGAAAAATAGATCACAGAGAGTAAAGTTGGATGAGACGAGAAGTGATGTGCAAGTGATCAGGCTTGGGGTTCCTCAAGTTGACATCAACTCACTTTTCCACCTTAATATCAAAGGCCAACCTACTGCTCCTGCTGACGATGTTGGGTTAACGTATGGCCTAGATAGTCCCTCAGATCTTACTTCTGACATAAATTGCGACTCGCATACATTAAGACAATGGTTGCGGAACACAAGCTAGTAATAAGTTAAGACTAAACTAATATTTTTTTAATTTATCTTGTCCTATTAACCCAAAACCGAATTTATATTCTCACGCACCGAATTGCAAAAAAATTAAACTATATCATCGTAAATGTGCAACAAGTGTACTTGATCATTTATTTTGTACTAGTGAAAGTTGTGGTGATGATTGTTTTTTGGTTGAGAATATGGACGAATATAGGCATTTCTATTACCTACGTAATATATGTTCTACTAAGCTTTCAACCACAATTTGTTATGGACTCTTTCATTCTAAGCTTCAATACGGTAGAAACTGCTGGCAAAGTGGCTATCAGAATAAAGGTCACCATTGTTAGCAAAAGAATGTGGTCCGAAGAATATGTCGTAAACCTGGTAGACATCCTAGTTAATCCTTGTGAATTAAGAATTCTTCCTGTTCGTCACTTATACTGCTTCTAGTTCAAAATGCTTTCTTTATGAAGTCCCGCAACTGATCATAACCTTCGTAAAAACTCCTTAAATATATTACATATACCTGGTTCTCGTACCACTGCTTATAGTAATGGTATATTTATAGTAATATACTCCCAGAAGAAATCAGAAAAGTTCACACGTCCAAAACATTTCTAAAGCGTTTAAAAAATTGGTTGTTTCTCTATAACTATAACATATAATTTTGATTGAATATATTAAGAACTGGTCTCTCGCTTAGAATTTTCTTAAGTGTGTTAAAAGAAACGACTTGCTATTCCTTCATTTCAACTTAGCGTTCTGTTTTTTTAAGTCGGTTAACGGTTTTGCGATTATAGATATTTTATTAGGGCTTGAATTTTCTCGGGTGACGGTGACACTTGTTGATTTTCTATAACATGTCCCAATAACTGGATTTTTGTTTTCAGGAAGCTGCATTTCTTTAAATTAATATCTAGCCCATAGTCTCTGCAAAGTGTTAAAACTTCTTCTAAGTTTGATAGTGCTTCTTCTTCATTTTTGGCGGGTAAAATTATATCTCAATATACGGTAATGCAACAACTCTTCTAGTTAAATTACGGAATACTGAATTGACATGTCTTTGGAACGTCCCTAAAGAATTCGAAACGCCGAAAGGCACTTTTAAAAACTGATACCGTCCATTATGTGTTACAAAAGCGGTGTATTTTCGACTTGCTTTGCTAACAGGCACATGGAAAAAATCATTTTTTAAATCTAAGGTACTAAAAATCTTGCCGTTTTTTAAACGATCGAGCTGGTCTTCAATCAAAGGAAGAGAGAAAGGATCCCTTACTATTACTCGGCTAATTTTTCTGTAATCGACACAAAGCCTTGATGTACCATCTCGTTTTTTAATAGCACGACTGGACTACAGAACTCAGAATCTGACTCTTCAATTATACTGTCTTTTAACCACTCTTCTACTTGATCGTCGACCACATGTCTTTCTTTGATTGGTAGCCTTCGTGGGTTACATGTAATGGCAGTTTCATCTTTCAATATTAAATGCATTATGACATTCGTTGTTCTGATCTTATTTGGGCGATAGTTTTGGATCATCAATTCAGTCACATGTTGCTTGGCGTAAGTACTAGGAGTTTCTCCAATGTCAATTTCTTCGAGTTCAGATAAGGCATATATCTTCATTAACGCGTGGATCTCATCACTGACATCATTTTTTAACTTGTGGAAATATAGACCTTCTGGAGTAATTCTTATTTCGTCTGGTCGACAAAACTCTTTTCCAATAACTATTTCAACATCTAAACAGTCGGATGGTATGACATGCAATATTCAATTAAATTTTTCGGAATCAATTTCGACTTCTTGTTCAAAATGGCTTAAAGGTTTTATTTTATTCTCATTTTTATTCCGACCAAACCCGAAAAGATAAAACTTGGATTGTGAAAGCTCCGGCATATTCAAATATTTATAGATTTTTTCGGTTATTATATTGAATTTGCTGCCTGTGTCAAATAGAGCTAACCACTTCCTATCTCCAATTTTTACTTCCTTGTTCATTATGTCATCGTTAGAATGTAGAATCCGCATTTTGCTTTTGGTATTGTCAACTTTTTTTTGATATGCAATCTCTCGCAATGTCGCCAAACTTATTGCATTCGAAGCATTTGACACCCTTTTCTTTATCACTGCAGTTTATGGATTTATGCTCTTTTACGACACAATTAAAACACGGTATTTCGAATTTCTTTTCACTTTTAGCAAAATCTTTTTCAGGCTTTCTTATTTCATTTTTTGGTTTAGCTTTTTCATAATATCTTAGATTGTCTTTAAAATCTCTAATATTTTTAGAACCGTACAAAATAACTTTATTTATATTCGAATCTGTTATTCTGTCAATAACGTACTGTATAAGAGCATCTTCTTCGACATTTCCCTGAGAGGCTATATCTTTCATATGCAGGAAATACTCTTGGACATTTTTCATCTTTTTGCTTTTTTCTTTCGCGAAGCAATTTATGCAGTTGCGCGCTATTTGCCGTTTTTCTAAATTCGTTAATAGAGCATATTTAAATTTTTCGTATGATGATTTTTCGCAAACACAAATTTTTGGAAGTCATCCCAGTACATAATTGAAGCGATTTATTCAAATCCACTTACCCACATTTCCACGGATATTTTCCCGTTTCCATCGGATGGTCTTATAGAGTCCTCTATGTCCCTGAAGTTGATCGCAAATCTGGAAATCGGCGGTATATCACTTTTAACAGCTGCTTGCATTCTTTTTGCTCCTTTTTAATGATGTTTTTATTACTGTTTTGTCTAATTTCTTTCACCATCTGTATACACTTTTTCTGTTGATTGAGTTGGTCCCCGTTGTTGTTTCCGTTCTGTGGTCTTTCCTTTTCCCCATCGCCGTCATCGTTGTTCTTGGTACAATCATCGTCGTCGTCATCATTACCCTCGTCGCCATCCTCGTCAGCATTTTTGTTGGCATCGTCGTCGTCGTTATCATTATCGTCGTCGTCGTCAACGGCATTGCATGATCTAAGTAAACAACCCTTTCTTAAGTTATCAAATATGTGTTGGCTCACATCCTTTACGTCGTAATTGATCCCTAACGCGTTGCAAATCGTAATCAGGTCAGCAGCACACAGATGTTCATCGACGTACTTTTGCTTCTATTTATACCTCTCGTCGTTATTATCGAAGTCGAAACCTTGAAACAATCTGAGTCTTCTTCTGTTAGATCTGTCGCCTTCGTTTTCAAATACATATTTGTGTAGAGTCATCACAATGTTGTTTTTGCAGTATTTTGGACACATTTTTATCTCATTTATGTCTTCCAAGCACGTCATTTCGTATTATTAAAAAAAACACAAAAACATTGTTTACTTAGGTAACATAAAACACTTTTATTTTCTAGGGGTTAAAATTATATATTTATATTTACTTACATAAAATAACTGATAGAATATATGAGTGTAAGTGCAAGAACTGCCACGATGAGAAGCCGGAAAATAACTGCCTTCATCCTTCGAGTGCGTCCTTTTTATATCCTGTTTCTTATATTACTCCGTGATAGTATTGCTGATTGCCAACATATATATGTATATATGTTTTAAAATTTACAACGATGGATTATTAAGCGAGTTATATATCTATATATATATCTATATATGTATATTTTTGTGTACAGTGTAAGTAATTATAATGGAGAGGACTCACTTGAACTTTCTTCCAGGTATGCACTTCTCCGGATGATTTTTCCTGTGAACACACACACTTTTGGAGCTTCCTTACACTTTTGTTGAAGGCTGCAGCGATGGGATCCTTGATGAATTGCTGGTTGCAGTTCTTCTTCTTATTATTTTAAATTTCTTTTGTTGATTTTGATGATTTATGTATTAATATTATAAAACTTTAGTGTTGATAAAGTCGTTTATAAATATGCATGTACGAGTATATCTACAGGGTGAGTTTTTTAATTTAAGACATCCAAATTACTCGAAAAATACGCGATATCGCGAAAAATGTTTCAGACAAAAGTCACAAGGTTCTGAAGGGGACATAAGGTGGTGACCACGAGTTTGACCTTGAGACCCATTTTCGAGGTCAAACGAAGGTCACTTTTGATTTTTCAAGTGATAATTCCTGATTTTCATTGCTCAGTCGTATTCCTCAATGGGGCACACGACTTTGTCTCTAAGGTCTTATTCATTCAGTGCTAGATACCACTGCACTGCACGCCTAAATCAATAATCGGTTTCTAACGTTGTTAAGGTGTTAGAAGGTCGAGATTTGTTTTGAGGAAGTCATTATTGCCTCTGCTTTACCAAACAAAAAACATGCAAATACCTCCTTAGTTTGTTATTTTTGCCAAAAACAAAAAAGGAGATATATTGCGATTCAAACTAATCTAAAGCTTTGGGTACTGGTTGAACCAAAAATATATAAAAAATAGATTATAACAAAACTAGATGAATTTAATTTCTAATTTTAGATAATCGTTAAACTAAGATTTTCAAGCGTTTCGCTTAAAGCGCTTGTGGGAAATCAAATAGCCTCCATCCAAACGCTTTAGCCAATACGAACTTCGTGGGAAATTTGGTAAATTACAAAAGAATGGGTTTCATTTCAGAGCAAAATCTGTAAAGAGATTGATTTGATTCTCAGATTTAGGATTTAAAAAATATTGAAATATGCTCAAAGTGTACTCTAACGTTTTACTCGCTGAATCTTAAACTAAAAATATATAGCTTTCTGTATAATAAGTTTTAGTTTCGCTATGATTTTTTTCAACTTCATCCACTTACATTCAACTTTCTAAATAAATCGATAAGTAAGGAGGAGTTTCTAACACGCATCGGGAAAGCAATCGGTTGAGTCCACCGTACATCGTCGTATGAGAAGAGTACCAAAAATACCAATAAATGTTAGAGATTGTGTGTTAGCGCTCTTTTCAAATTCAGTGCAAGTCCTTACCACCACAGATCGAGCATACGATCGTAAGTGTTGAATTGAGAGTGCTTCGCAATTTTGTTTTCTAAAACGTGTTTTTTTAGAAGTATATTCCATTCCATAGAAAGTTCTAAGAAAAAAAAAATAAAATATGTGGTGAAGAACTCAATCAGGTAAAAATGTGAGTCCCCTTCATTGATCACAAAACTAATAACATTTCTTTAATTCTATAGAAAACTGCGGATAGCCATTGGTAAAGATATTCATTCGGTACATTTGTGTCACATCTGATACAGTTGCCTAGAGGCCGTAAATAACAGAACAGATAGTCTAAATTTTACCACGGCATCTTCAGATTTTCCGTGGGCTACTGGATTTTTTAGAAGAAACGTAATTAATCTAATTACGCATAACGTTGCACAATATTCAAACGGCGTATCACTAAAAAGAAGAACCAAGTCCAGCTGTTAAAAAAATACTCAAGTTAAGTCAATACATATATACATACATGTGCTTACGTAACAATCATCTGGATCAAGTGATCGACTCAAAAAGCAATTCAGTGTACTAAGTATCTCCTATATTGTTTTCTTTTATCATGATTACGATTCAATCGATTTATAATCTGTCAGCTACATAAACTTAATTTTTCAATTTGTACAACCTTTTTATGTCACCTATCTATTCACGTGTCATGTTTAAAGCTTAACCTAAACTAACCTAACCTAACTTAACTTAAAAACCTACTGTAATACTCGTATATACATTATTCAACTTACTACTACTACTACTTACTTTGAATTAAGTAGAATTAAGCCAGAAATAAAACATTCACAAAAAAAAACGTAAGAAAGACCTATAATATTGTTTAATGTAATGTGTGCTTAATCTTAAGGCTCAAGAATAGATTTCAATTTTAAGTAACTAATTATTCAATCAACCAATGAAAGCAGAAGTCAGGGTTTATACATACCTTTCAAATTAAGCGAATCGTATGTATTTTTACCAAGCTGATATGAAGTCTCATAATTACATCATTTTAAATACAGCGCTTGTAGTTTCCGGGATGCATGCATTACCGTTTCTTTTTTGTTGAAACGTGCAATATGATTTGCGCTCAAGAAGAAGGAGAATCTCTTGGGTTTATCCTGCGAGATCCCAAGGTGAAATTGACAGCTCGTTCTTACAGACCTAGCCTGCATGCCAATTTCTCATCATGTCAATACACCGCCGGCATAAATAAGACAAGATACTCGAAGTCTGCTTACCTCTTTAGTATTTTCACTCCACCCAAGTTTTAAACCATATTTGGCAATAGCATATCCAAAACATGCGATATCCTTTGGTATGCAAGGAACTAAGTCCTCTTTCAGACTTTCCCTTCACCTTTCAAAGGTGAGAATATCTATGTTATATACACCTCTTGGCATGATTTTTTTGTAGGCCAGTGAATTAGCAACAAGAGAGAGGCTACTCTGTTATAGTTATAGAGAAACAACCAATTTTTTAAACGCTTTAGAAATGTTTTGGACGTGTGAACTTTTCTGATTTCTTCTGGGAGTATATTACTATAAATATACCATTACTATAAGCAGTGGTACGAGAACCAGGTATATGTAATATATTTAAGGAGTTTTTACGAAGGTTATGATCAGTTGCGGGACTTCATAAAGAAAGCATTTTGAACTAGAAGCAGTATAAGTGACGAACAGGAAGAATTCTTAATTCACAAGGATTAACTAGGATGTCTACCAGGTTTACGACATATTCTTCGGACCACATTCTTTTGCTAACAATGGTGACCTTTATTCTGATAGCCACTTTGCCAGCAGTTTCTACCGTATTGAAGCTTAGAATGAAAGAGTCCATAACAAATTGTGGTTGAAAGCTTAGTAGAACATATATTACGTAGGTAATAGAAATGCCTATATTCGTCCATATTCTCAACCAAAAAACAATCATCACCACAACTTTCACTAGTACAAAATAAATGATCAAGTACACTTGTTGCACATTTACGATGATATAGTTTAATTTTTTTGCAATTCGGTGCGTGAGAATATAAATTCGGTTTTGGGTTAATAGGACAAGATAAATTAAAAAAATATTAGTTTAGTCTTAACTTATTACTAGCTTGTGTTCCGCAACCATTGTCTTAATGTATGCGAGTCGCAATTTATGTCAGAAGTAAGATCTGAGGGACTATCTAGGCCATACGTTAACCCAACATCGTCAGCAGGAGCAGTAGGTTGGCCTTTGATATTAAGGTGGAAAAGTGAGTTGATGTCAACTTGAGGAACCCCAAGCCTGATCACTTGCACATCACTTCTCGTCTCATCCAACTTTACTCTCTGTGATCTATTTTTCAGATATGATTCAAGCACGAAACCACGTACACCTGCATTTTCCAGTTTTTTTTAACAAAATTTTATGGTCAACTATGTTGAGGGCTTTTTTTTTATCAAGGTTGCACACTATCTGAGAGCAAAACTCTAAAAGTGCGTCCTCGGTCGCTTTGCCCTTTTGAAATCCAAATTGTGAGGGATGAAAGAACATTACCTTGTCTAAAAATTTAACTAACCTCATTTTAATAAGTTTTTCAAAAACTTGTCTAAAAATTTAACTAACCTCATTTTAATAAGTTTTTCAAAAACTTATTAAAATGAGGTTAGTTAAATTTTTAGACAAGGTAATGTTCTTTCATCCCTCACAATTTGGATTTCAAAAGGGCAAAGCGACCGAGGACGCACTTTTAGAGTTTTGCTCTCAGATAGTGTGCAACCTTGATAAAAAAAAAGCCCTCAACATAGTTGACCATAAAATTTTGTTAAAAAAAACTGGAAAATGCAGGTGTACGTGGTTTCGTGCTTGAATCATATCTGAAAAATAGATCACAGAGAGTAAAGTTGGATGAGACGAGAAGTGATGTGCAAGTGATCAGGCTTGGGGTTCCTCAAGTTGACATCAACTCACTTTTCCACCTTAATATCAAAGGCC
Source organism: Volucella zonaria (assembly GCA_963966105.1). Lineage (NCBI taxonomy): Eukaryota > Metazoa > Arthropoda > Insecta > Diptera > Syrphidae > Volucella > Volucella zonaria. The sequence continues at coordinate 768,456 of OZ014536.1, read as the reverse complement.
AACCTACTGCTCCTGCTGACGATGTTGGGTTAACGTATGGCCTAGATAGTCCCTCAGATCTTACTTCTGACATAAATTGCGACTCGCATACATTAAGACAATGGTTGCGGAACACAAGCTAGTAATAAGTTAAGACTAAACTAATATTTTTTTAATTTATCTTGTCCTATTAACCCAAAACCGAATTTATATTCTCACGCACCGAATTGCAAAAAAATTAAACTATATCATCGTAAATGTGCAACAAGTGTACTTGATCATTTATTTTGTACTAGTGAAAGTTGTGGTGATGATTGTTTTTTGGTTGAGAATATGGACGAATATAGGCATTTCTATTACCTACGTAATATATGTTCTACTAAGCTTTCAACCACAATTTGTTATGGACTCTTTCATTCTAAGCTTCAATACGGTAGAAACTGCTGGCAAAGTGGCTATCAGAATAAAGGTCACCATTGTTAGCAAAAGAATGTGGTCCGAAGAATATGTCGTAAACCTGGTAGACATCCTAGTTAATCCTTGTGAATTAAGAATTCTTCCTGTTCGTCACTTATACTGCTTCTAGTTCAAAATGCTTTCTTTATGAAGTCCCGCAACTGATCATAACCTTCGTAAAAACTCCTTAAATATATTACATATACCTGGTTCTCGTACCACTGCTTATAGTAATGGTATATTTATAGTAATATACTCCCAGAAGAAATCAGAAAAGTTCACACGTCCAAAACATTTCTAAAGCGTTTAAAAAATTGGTTGTTTCTCTATAACTATAACAGAGTAGCCTCTCTCTTGTTGCTAATTCACTGGCCTACAAAAAAATCATGCCAAGAGGTGTATATAACATAGATATTCTCACCTTTGAAAGGTGAAGGGAAAGTCTGAAAGAGGACTTAGTTCCTTGCATACCAAAGGATATCGCATGTTTTGGATATGCTATTGCCAAATATGGTTTAAAACTTGGGTGGAGTGAAAATACTAAAGAGGTAAGCAGACTTCGAGTATCTTGTCTTATTTATGCCGGCGGTGTATTGACATGATGAGAAATTGGCATGCAGGCTAGGTCTGTAAGAACGAGCTGTCAATTTCACCTTGGGATCTCGCAGGATAAACCCAAGAGATTCTCCTTCTTCTTGAGCGCAAATCATATTGCACGTTTCAACAAAAAAGAAACGGTAATGCATGCATCCCGGAAACTACAAGCGCTGTATTTAAAATGATGTAATTATGAGACTTCATATCAGCTTGGTAAAAATACATACGATTCGCTTAATTTGAAAGGTATGTATAAACCCTGACTTCTGCTTTCATTGGTTGATTGAATAATTAGTTACTTAAAATTGAAATCTATTCTTGAGCCTTAAGATTAAGCACACATTACATTAAACAATATTATAGGTCTTTCTTACGTTTTTTTTTGTGAATGTTTTATTTCTGGCTTAATTCTACTTAATTCAAAGTAAGTAGTAGTAGTAGTAAGTTGAATAATGTATATACGAGTATTACAGTAGGTTTTTAAGTTAAGTTAGGTTAGGTTAGTTTAGGTTAAGCTTTAAACATGACACGTGAATAGATAGGTGACATAAAAAGGTTGTACAAATTGAAAAATTAAGTTTATGTAGCTGACAGATTATAAATCGATTGAATCGTAATCATGATAAAAGAAAACAATATAGGAGATACTTAGTACACTGAATTGCTTTTTGAGTCGATCACTTGATCCAGATGATTGTTACGTAAGCACATGTATGTATATATGTATTGACTTAACTTGAGTATTTTTTTAACAGCTGGACTTGGTTCTTCTTTTTAGTGATACGCCGTTTGAATATTGTGCAACGTTATGCGTAATTAGATTAATTACGTTTCTTCTAAAAAATCCAGTAGCCCACGGAAAATCTGAAGATGCCGTGGTAAAATTTAGACTATCTGTTCTGTTATTTACGGCCTCTAGGCAACTGTATCAGATGTGACACAAATGTACCGAATGAATATCTTTACCAATGGCTATCCGCAGTTTTCTATAGAATTAAAGAAATGTTATTAGTTTTGTGATCAATGAAGGGGACTCACATTTTTACCTGATTGAGTTCTTCACCACATATTTTATTTTTTTTTTCTTAGAACTTTCTATGGAATGGAATATACTTCTAAAAAAACACGTTTTAGAAAACAAAATTGCGAAGCACTCTCAATTCAACACTTACGATCGTATGCTCGATCTGTGGTGGTAAGGACTTGCACTGAATTTGAAAAGAGCGCTAACACACAATCTCTAACATTTATTGGTATTTTTGGTACTCTTCTCATACGACGATGTACGGTGGACTCAACCGATTGCTTTCCCGATGCGTGTTAGAAACTCCTCCTTACTTATCGATTTATTTAGAAAGTTGAATGTAAGTGGATGAAGTTGAAAAAAATCATAGCGAAACTAAAACTTATTATACAGAAAGCTATATATTTTTAGTTTAAGATTCAGCGAGTAAAACGTTAGAGTACACTTTGAGCATATTTCAATATTTTTTAAATCCTAAATCTGAGAATCAAATCAATCTCTTTACAGATTTTGCTCTGAAATGAAACCCATTCTTTTGTAATTTACCAAATTTCCCACGAAGTTCGTATTGGCTAAAGCGTTTGGATGGAGGCTATTTGATTTCCCACAAGCGCTTTAAGCGAAACGCTTGAAAATCTTAGTTTAACGATTATCTAAAATTAGAAATTAAATTCATCTAGTTTTGTTATAATCTATTTTTTATATATTTTTGGTTCAACCAGTACCCAAAGCTTTAGATTAGTTTGAATCGCAATATATCTCCTTTTTTGTTTTTGGCAAAAATAACAAACTAAGGAGGTATTTGCATGTTTTTTGTTTGGTAAAGCAGAGGCAATAATGACTTCCTCAAAACAAATCTCGACCTTCTAACACCTTAACAACGTTAGAAACCGATTATTGATTTAGGCGTGCAGTGCAGTGGTATCTAGCACTGAATGAATAAGACCTTAGAGACAAAGTCGTGTGCCCCATTGAGGAATACGACTGAGCAATGAAAATCAGGAATTATCACTTGAAAAATCAAAAGTGACCTTCGTTTGACCTCGAAAATGGGTCTCAAGGTCAAACTCGTGGTCACCACCTTATGTCCCCTTCAGAACCTTGTGACTTTTGTCTGAAACATTTTTCGCGATATCGCGTATTTTTCGAGTAATTTGGATGTCTTAAATTAAAAAACTCACCCTGTAGATATACTCGTACATGCATATTTATAAACGACTTTATCAACACTAAAGTTTTATAATATTAATACATAAATCATCAAAATCAACAAAAGAAATTTAAAATAATAAGAAGAAGAACTGCAACCAGCAATTCATCAAGGATCCCATCGCTGCAGCCTTCAACAAAAGTGTAAGGAAGCTCCAAAAGTGTGTGTGTTCACAGGAAAAATCATCCGGAGAAGTGCATACCTGGAAGAAAGTTCAAGTGAGTCCTCTCCATTATAATTACTTACACTGTACACAAAAATATACATATATAGATATATATATAGATATATAACTCGCTTAATAATCCATCGTTGTAAATTTTAAAACATATATACATATATATGTTGGCAATCAGCAATACTATCACGGAGTAATATAAGAAACAGGATATAAAAAGGACGCACTCGAAGGATGAAGGCAGTTATTTTCCGGCTTCTCATCGTGGCAGTTCTTGCACTTACACTCATATATTCTATCAGTTATTTTATGTAAGTAAATATAAATATATAATTTTAACCCCTAGAAAATAAAAGTGTTTTATGTTACCTAAGTAAACAATGTTTTTGTGTTTTTTTTAATAATACGAAATGACGTGCTTGGAAGACATAAATGAGATAAAAATGTGTCCAAAATACTGCAAAAACAACATTGTGATGACTCTACACAAATATGTATTTGAAAACGAAGGCGACAGATCTAACAGAAGAAGACTCAGATTGTTTCAAGGTTTCGACTTCGATAATAACGACGAGAGGTATAAATAGAAGCAAAAGTACGTCGATGAACATCTGTGTGCTGCTGACCTGATTACGATTTGCAACGCGTTAGGGATCAATTACGACGTAAAGGATGTGAGCCAACACATATTTGATAACTTAAGAAAGGGTTGTTTACTTAGATCATGCAATGCCGTTGACGACGACGACGATAATGATAACGACGACGACGATGCCAACAAAAATGCTGACGAGGATGGCGACGAGGGTAATGATGACGACGACGATGATTGTACCAAGAACAACGATGACGGCGATGGGGAAAAGGAAAGACCACAGAACGGAAACAACAACGGGGACCAACTCAATCAACAGAAAAAGTGTATACAGATGGTGAAAGAAATTAGACAAAACAGTAATAAAAACATCATTAAAAAGGAGCAAAAAGAATGCAAGCAGCTGTTAAAAGTGATATACCGCCGATTTCCAGATTTGCGATCAACTTCAGGGACATAGATATAAGACCTATAAGACCATCCGATGGAAACGGGAAAATATCCGTGGAAATGTGGGTAAGTGGATTTGAATAAATCGCTTCAATTATGTACTGGGATGACTTCCAAAAATTTGTGTTTGCGAAAAATCATCATACGAAAAATTTAAATATGCTCTATTAACGAATTTAGAAAAACGGCAAATAGCGCGCAACTGCATAAATTGCTTCGCGAAAGAAAAAAGCAAAAAGATGAAAAATGTCCAAGAGTATTTCCTGCATATGAAAGATATAGCCTCTCAGGGAAATGTCGAAGAAGATGCTCTTATACAGTACGTTATTGACAGAATAACAGATTCGAATATAAATAAAGTTATTTTGTACGGTTCTAAAAATATTAGAGATTTTAAAGACAATCTAAGATATTATGAAAAAGCTAAACCAAAAAATGAAATAAGAAAGCCTGAAAAAGATTTTGCTAAAAGTGAAAAGAAATTCGAAATACCGTGTTTTAATTGTGTCGTAAAAGAGCATAAATCCATAAACTGCAGTGATAAAGAAAAGGGTGTCAAATGCTTCGAATGCAATAAGTTTGGCGACATTGCGAGAGATTGCATATCAAAAAAAAGTTGACAATACCAAAAGCAAAATGCGGATTCTACATTCTAACGATGACATAATGAACAAGGAAGTAAAAATTGGAGATAGGAAGTGGTTAGCTCTATTTGACACAGGCAGCAAATTCAATATAATAACCGAAAAAATCTATAAATATTTGAATATGCCGGAGCTTTCACAATCCAAGTTTTATCTTTTCGGGTTTGGTCGGAATAAAAATGAGAATAAAATAAAACCTTTAAGCCATTTTGAACAAGAAGTCGAAATTGATTCCGAAAAATTTAATTGAATATTGCATGTCATACCATCCGACTGTTTAGATGTTGAAATAGTTATTGGAAAAGAGTTTTGTCGACCAGACGAAATAAGAATTACTCCAGAAGGTCTATATTTCCACAAGTTAAAAAATGATGTCAGTGATGAGATCCACGCGTTAATGAAGATATATGCCTTATCTGAACTCGAAGAAATTGACATTGGAGAAACTCCTAGTACTTACGCCAAGCAACATGTGACTGAATTGATGATCCAAAACTATCGCCCAAATAAGATCAGAACAACGAATGTCATAATGCATTTAATATTGAAAGATGAAACTGCCATTACATGTAACCCACGAAGGCTACCAATCAAAGAAAGACATGTGGTCGACGATCAAGTAGAAGAGTGGTTAAAAGACAGTATAATTGAAGAGTCAGATTCTGAGTTCTGTAGTCCAGTCGTGCTATTAAAAAACGAGATGGTACATCAAGGCTTTGTGTCGATTACAGAAAAATTAGCCGAGTAATAGTAAGGGATCCTTTCTCTCTTCCTTTGATTGAAGACCAGCTCGATCGTTTAAAAAACGGCAAGATTTTTAGTACCTTAGATTTAAAAAATGATTTTTTCCATGTGCCTGTTAGCAAAGCAAGTCGAAAATACACCGCTTTTGTAACACATAATGGACGGTATCAGTTTTTAAAAGTGCCTTTCGGCGTTTCGAATTCTTTAGGGACGTTCCAAAGACATGTCAATTCAGTATTCCGTAATTTAACTAGAAGAGTTGTTGCATTACCGTATATTGAGATATAATTTTACCCGCCAAAAATGAAGAAGAAGCACTATCAAACTTAGAAGAAGTTTTAACACTTTGCAGAGACTATGGGCTAGATATTAATTTAAAGAAATGCAGCTTCCTGAAAACAAAAATCCAGTTATTGGGACATGTTATAGAAAATCAACAAGTGTCACCGTCACCCGAGAAAATTCAAGCCCTAATAAAATATCTATAATCGCAAAACCGTTAACCGACTTAAAAAAACAGAACGCTAAGTTGAAATGAAGGAATAGCAAGTCGTTTCTTTTAACACACTTAAGAAAATTCTAAGCGAGAGACCAGTTCTTAATATATTCAATCAAAATTACGAAATAGAAGTTCATACGGACGCTTCTATCGATTGATACGGCGCGGTGTTACTGCAGAAATCACCGGAAGATTGTCAATTACACCCCGTATATTATATGAGCAAGAAGACCACTGAACAGGAAAGAAAATACACGAGCTATGAACTCGAAATATTAGCTGTAATAGAAGTCTTCAAAAAGTTCAGAATCTATCTTCTTGGTTTACATTTTAAATTAATAACCGACTGTAATGCCTTCGCTAAAACTTTGAGTAAAAAAGATCTCTGTACCAGAGTTGCTCGTTGGATATTGTTTTTACAAGAATATGACTACGTCGTTAAGCATATACCTGGTTCACAAATGAAACACGTAGACGCTCTTAGCAGGCATGCAGTAATGATAGTTTAATTACCAGAATACAACGACTACAAATGCAAGACGAAGACCTCATAACCATTACAGAAATTCTTCAAGTAAAGTCATCTTACAACGAATATTTTATGAAAGGGGACGTTCTGTATAAGTTGGTAAACGACGTCGAACTGCAAGTAATACCACGAGGCATGTAGATGGAAATAATAATACTCGCACACGAAAAAAGACACTTCGCCCTTAAGAAAACGATAGAGCTAATTAATAAAGAATATTTTATAACTTGATGAAAAAGTACGAAGACTCATTGCTAACTGTATACCATGCATCATAATAAGCAGAAAGCAAGGCAAACCAGAAGCATCCAATACATAAAGAAGAAGAACCACTCCACACACGAAGTTCTGTTGGTTGTATCCCACGAAGTCTACGGACGCAGAGCATGGTATTTAGCAATCCGGTTCAAATCATCTCAGATCGAGGATCCGCTTTAACTTCGGATGATTTTCGAGAATACTGTAAACTGGATAACATAAAACACATAAAAAACACTACCGGTTTACCACGCGCAAATGGGCAGGTCGAACGCCTCAATAGCATCATCATTTCCGTGTTGTCTAAGCTGAGTATCGAAGATCCAACTAAGTGGTACAAGTTTGTCGAACCCGTTCAGAAAACCATCAACTCAACCTTTAACCGTTTGACACCGTTTGAGGTACTTTTCGGAATAAGAATGCGCACCTAAGAAGACCTTCACATAATTTATGAAGCCATGGCCGACCAGTCTTGACGACGACAACCTTTTGGAGGCATTCGAGGCGAATGCCTAGCAGGATGGCCGAATTGTGGGCAATCAGCAACACTGTCACGGAGGAATATGAGAGACAGGATATAAAAAGGACACACTCGAAGGATGAGGGCAGTTGTTTTTCGGCGTCTCATCGTGGCAGTTCTTGCAACAAACTCTTACACTCATATTTTATCAGTTATTTTAAGTAAATGTAAATATATGATTTTAACCCCTAGAAAATAAAAGTGTTTTATGATACCTAAGTAAACAATCTTACATATATACAATATACATATTATTAGTGGTATTGTGTTTTCGTCATGTCCTTCGGAAAGTTACAAATTAACGTCCTTGAACGTATCAAAACGGACTATGAGAATTTTGGAAAGGCAGACAGTGCGCGTTTGAGAAGGGCGAATTATATTCAAACTCGTATTTCAATATTAGACGAGCAAATGGTTCAGGCAAATCAATACCATGAACATATCATGGTAGATGATGGCAAAATTGATTCTGAGCAGGTTTGTATGTTAGTGCAGACATTTGATAAGATCCGCGAATTGCTTGCGGATTACAAATCAGATTTTTTTAGATACATTAGACAAAATTCCAGTTATTAAAGCTGCTACAAACGGTTCAAGCGCATCTCAGGTAACGGCAGATACCAAGGAACGAGGCCACAAAGAGCTGCGATTGCCTGTCATCAGTATTCCAACATTTTCTGGGAGTTATGAAACATGGAGGTCGTTTCACGACATGTTTGTAGCATTAATTCATAACAACCAATCTTTAAGCGATGTCCAGAAGCTTGATTATTTGAAGTCGTCAGTTAGCGGTGAAGCAGATCTACAGCACTTGGCTATCGATCAAAGCAATTATGGTCCAGCGTGGAACATCTTGACAGAGCGCTACGATCATAAAAGTGTGTTGGTTAATACTCAGCTGAAACTTTTATTTAATCAACACGCAATTACCTCTGATTCATCGGCTAACATCAAAAGAATCCTGGATACTTCACAAGAAATAATTCATGCATTGAAGAATTTAGGCCTGCCAGTAGATAGTTGGGATGTTATTTTAATTTTTATTATTTTGCAAAAGCTTTCGAATAATACACAGCAGTTATAGGAAGAAAAGCTAGGTTCGAGTAAGGAATTGCCATCTTTCAAGGAGTTTGTCGAATTTTTAGAGTGTCAGTTTCGTATATTAGAAGCAGCAGATCCCAGAGGTTCCAGTAGCAAATCCGAGCAGCATAGATCAGGAACGAGTAATGTAAAAGTAATAGCCAGGAGGAGTCAAGAAAACAGGTCAGCTGTAGCGTGTGTCACAGGTTTTTGCAAATGGATGCGGAGCGCCGGAGCCAAACTGTACATAGAGTGAAAGTGTGCGAAAATTGCTTGGCGTACAGCCATTTCAAACAAAGATGTCCCAGTGCGAAATGCTGCCATTTCTGTAAGCAGCGTCACCATTCTCTGCTACACGAAAACACGCGCAGCATGGGAAGAGCCACACATAGAGCACCTTCAACTACGCAATTTGCTCCTCATCCATCTACGTCCAGCCACACAAATAATCATCAGCCACACCAGACACCAGACTTCCACCGTTAGTCCAAATGCTTCGGATTTATCATGTCAACATTAACAACAAGGTTTTGTTACCTACAGCGTTGTTGAGGGTTAGATCTTCAGGTGGAGATAGTAAAGTTTTAAGAGTTTTAGTAGATCTAGGGTCTGAGGCTTCATTCATCACGGAGTCAGCTGTCCAACGACTTGGTCGGAAACCAAAGATTACGTTTATGAAGGTTAATGGGCTGGGGATGGTCAGCAGTGGAACCACACAAAAGGCCGTCGACATGGAACTTGAGTCGTTAACCTCAAGCTATACAGGCAAGGCGCAAGCATTGGTCTTTAGAACACTGACTGGGGTTCTTTCGGCCCAATATATTGACTGTAGTAAATGGAATAGTATTCGAGGCTTACCTTTGGCGGATCCAACATTTAATATACTGTCATCCTTCTCAGTGAGGTCATCAAGGTTGCTAGGAATTCCAGTCCTGTCGGTCAAAAAACCCAACTAGGATGGATTCTATTAGGGAAGATACCCAGCAGCGTTCAAGTGAGTACTTTTTCATGCCAACTCGATTCAATCATCGACACAACTCTCGAAAATTTTGGGAGATCGAAGAAGAACCATTTCCAAGGTATGAAGCTGAGGAAGAAAAGGAATGTGAGGTACATTTTAGAAGAAATACCATAAGATTACCTGGTGGTCGGTATCAGGTTTAAGGGTGGCAAGCGTCCCACCATGGGACCGACACGTCACGGTGACTTAAAACGAATTTTATAGTTGGAGAGGAGACTTCATTGTAACCCAACACTGCTATAGGAGTATTCAAATACCATGCAGGAATATCTGACACTCGGTCATATGTCTCCAGATTACGTTCTTCAAACACCACATCATTATTTTATTCCTCACCACACGGTCATCAAGGAGTCCAGCATGACTACCAAGCTGCGAGTGGGCTTTGATGCGACATTTAAAACAATCGGCGGGGCATCACTCAACGACCACTTGATGATTGGAACTAAGATGCAGAAGAACGTAATATATATCATAATGAGATGGCGGTTATACAAGTACACATTTACAGGAGACGTCAAAAAAATGTAGCGTCAAATTTAAGTCAGCAGCCAGGACTCCCATTATCAACACATACCCTGGAGAGAGCAGCCCAAGGAAGAAATAAACATGTTTCGCCTACGAACAGTGACGTTTGGTACAGCATCAGCACCTTACCACGCTATTAGAGTTTTCCAACAGTTAGCGGACGACGAGGCCCACAGATTTCCGTCAGCAGCACAAGTTTTGAAGGAGGAAACCTACGTCGACGACGTCATCAGCGGTGCAGACAGCATTGAAGAAGCCCAGGAAAAGTTGAAAGCTTTTAAGGAGACAGCAGGATTCCATTTACGAAAGCACGTCAGCAACTCCAACTTAGTACTTCAGCACATTCCAATGGATCAGCGTGGGATTAACTTCTCCATTCCATTTGATGAGAGTGCCAACGTGAAAACTTTGGGCATAAGATGGTTACCAGCACTTGATGTATTTTCCTTCCAGGTCGCCACTATAAGTACTGAGGACGTCACTAAACGGTTGGTCCTCTCCTTCATAGCCAGGCTATATGACCCGATGGGTTGGGTCTCACTTTGCATTATCAAGGCGAAGATGATAATGCAGCAACTATGGTGGGGACGGGATCGGAGTGGACAAACCATTACCTCCAGAACTGGTGAACGAATGGTTGAATTTCTCTAAGGATTTACCCAACATCGAACGTATCCACATTCCGGATTGGATCAACACCAGCAAGCAGATCAAGTTGGTAGAAATCCACGGGTTTAGCGATACGTCGGAGAAGGCATATGCGGCTGCAGTTTATCTACGCGTACTTGGTGAAGATGACAGAGTTCACATGAGGCTGCTTTTGTCCAAAACCAAGGTGACACCACTTTAACCAATCACTCTTCCAAGATTAGAACTTTGTGGAGCTATGTTGCTGGCAAAGCTTTTAACGGAAACCGGACGAATTTTAAAGTTGGACAAAGCGAAAATGATGGCATGGTCGGATTCCCTTATAACGTTGTGCTGGATTAGAGCTCATCCATCGAAATGGAAAACCTTTGAATGCAACAGGGTTTCCCAAATCCAAAGGCTTCAAGTTGCGCGATATGGAAACACATTCCCTCACAGCTTAAACCAGCAGACTTAGCTTCCAGAGGAATTCACGCACAAAATCTCGTTGACAACGAACTCTGGTGGCAGGGACCGGAATTCTTACGACATCGATGGGACGCACCATTACCAGAACAACTGCACGTCCAGGAAGCTCAACAAAAAGAATATCCAACGAGAGTCCATCATCAGGTCCTGGAAGAAGGAGTAGTAGAAGCTTTGTTACACAAACATTCAACACTATCCAGAGTAACTCGTATTGTGGGTTACTGTCTATGGTTCTTATGTAACAAACAACAACAGCATCGGCCTCTAATCGTCGTGCTCTCTCCACAGGAGCTTGAGACCGCATTTATGAGGATAATAAGAGCCGCACAAGAAAGGATGTTTCCGGAGAAATTTAAAGAAACCAACACACAAGCGTTCAGAGGGCTAAAGGCACTGAACCCTTTCAAGGATGAACAAGGAGTACTACGAGTCCTGCACACCTCCGATTCAACAGAAAACATCCCATTCTGCTGAGTCATAAGCACCCATTAGTTCACCTCATTATAAAAGAAGCGCATTTCTCATGCGATGGTCTTCTCGACCATCCACGAGAGTAACCAAAGAGTTATGGCGTATATACGTCAGAGGTTATGGATATTTCGGCTTAAGACAATCGTCAAAAAGTTCATTTTCAAATGAAATATTTGTTATAGGTTTAGAGCGAAACCTTTGGAACAGCTGATGGGCAGTCTTCCAACTGTCAGAACGACGATATCCAGACCTTTTACATACACTGGCGTGGACTAAGCCGGACCGGTGGAGGTGAAAACGTGGAGAGGTAGGAACGCGAAACAATACAAGGGCTACTTTGCATTATTTGTATGCATGGCGACAAAAGCGTTCCATATCGAGCTCGTGAGCGATATGGCAACACAAGCGTTCATCGCCGCATTCCGACGTTTCGTGTTAAGAAGGGGACTCTGCCGAGAACTATTTAGCGATTGCGGCAAGAACTTCATCGGCGCAGACAACGAGCTTCACAAATGTCTACAAGCAACTGGCGAACGACGGCACAAAATGGAATTTCATTCCATCTGCTTCCCCGCACTTGGAGGTCTATGGGAAGCAGGTGTGAAATCATTGAAGTTTCACATAAAAAGAGTAGACGGGAATTCAACGCTGACGTTCGAGGAGCTCACCACACTTCTAACTCAGATAGAAGCATGTCTGAACTCCAGACCATTGTGCCTACGCACTTTAAACTAAAGAAAAATAAATAAAAATTAATCAAAAAAAAATAAATAATAATAATAATTGCACAACCATTAAACACACATAAAGGTTCTCGCATCCGCATCTCGCATTCAAAGTTGACAATAACAACACAACACACATACACACGCAAGAATATTTATGAATGGAGGCCAATAAACGAATAAACATTTAAAATATTATAAAATAATAGAAATAATCGATTTCAGTCATTATACTTACCCGAAATCACATGAACAAATTTACCCAAATTATCGAAAGTGGTGAAATAAGCAGAAGAAGGCAGCATCCAGGGACATTTACGATTGCGAACGCTGTTCACGGGAGGGGAGAATGTTCAAATATTAACGCAGTATTTATATTGTATTATGTATTTACATGTATATAAATATTTTAATTTCAAATTAACATAGAAATAAATAAGCATAAAAATATCAACACGTAATTTACAAAACAAACAAAACATGTACTGGTTAGCAGTTAAATAAAGATTTTCAGTTTTATTTTTTATAACGTTTTAAGATACCGAAAAGCATAGTCGTCTTTTCTTTTTGTAAAAGTTATTTTTTTTTTTTGGAAAAGCAACAATATTTTTATTTCATTGCAAAAAATTCAGATGCAAGTTTTTCTTATTTTTTTTCATCAAGTTCTCAATTTCCCCATTTTGTTTTATCTTATTTCCTAAGTAAGATTGGTGTAAAAGATTTTTAAAATTTAAGGCGTTCTGGTATCACTGAGTTCTAGAATATTTCGAAATCAAATAATAAATACACACATATGCTATTTATTTTGTAGCAAGACTTTGGAAAAATTATTAAAATTAATAAGGCGTAATAATTATTTTATCTATACATACCTACGAAGACAAAATTTATTTTGTCTTTGTTAATTAATTAGTGTCTTTTTGTTTTATTTCCTTAAAATATGTTCAGTTTAAAATTAATTTCTTTTATTTTGGCTATTTTATTTTAATTATACTTTGGTGCCAATTTAATTTTTTTGTTAATAAAATTTAAACATATATTCAACTACACACGTTACACTTTGAATGGGTGCTCGTTAAATGGTCTCAGACTAATTAATGGCTCACTGCGATTTGATTCTGCACACACTCCATCTTTCTTTAAAAAGCAAAACTTTTTCCTGAATTCACATGGGGAGGATACGAGTCTGATGCTTTTTGGGGCCTAAAGTTGCATATGAGCTTCCAATTTTCTTCCAAAAAGGGGATCAATGTTTGCAAAATTCAACCTCTCCGTTTCAATTTTGACATACATGTCAACAACGAATTGATGAAAGAGTTGGCGACAAGGTAAAATGTAATTCACTTCAATTTGGCGCTCCATAAGTCGATATGAATAATAATCCAGAGAACTAACTTTTTTATTAGTTTCGACACCTAAAATGAAAGTCAATAAATTTTTCTTTTAAAATCTAAATATTCAAAAATTAAAAAAAATTATTGAAAATCACAAAAAATATAATTACTTACCAGTAGAGGCATTCCTCATTTTAATATTCAAATGATATCCATCCACTCCACGACTAAAAAAAAGTGGATACTGTAATGCGTCGTAGCAACGATGCGTTTCACAAACTCTCTGCAATTGATTATTTCGACGATGCAAAACAATATCGCGTGAATAGAATTCATCACCTACAATAACTATTACGAATTCATCGATGGTAGGTGCATTGAACCGTCCGGCATGTTGTCCTGGCGGTGTTTTAACTACACTTATAACAATTGCATAATCGTCAGATGGCAAGTAGTTTGAAATAAATGCACCAATTGATTTTCATCTCCCAACATTGTTTGCAATCGCTCAACAATATGCCTTTTTAAATTTGTCGAAATGTCACAACGTTGATAGGTTTCAACACATAGATTGCCAACAAAATATATCTGCAGAAATTGATAACTTTGATCGGGAAAAGGCAATAAAGAACAAAGTCGATGGTACACTTGGCCTTGAATCTGTTGAAAATCAAAATTTTCACAATCGAACGTGTTACAATCCTCAATATTGTTTCATGTTTAAATTTGAAGGCCTTGCAATGACTGCACACAACAGTCATTAATCCAATTGAAACCACATCAAGAGAAGCATAATTCAGATTTGAATCATACGTAAATGCACCACGGACCAAATTTATTCGTTGTGCAGCTCTCACACGGGCATTACGCTGCCGATTAACCGCATTAACATCAGCTGGTTCATGATCTGTTTGAGCAGCTCTGGCTACTCTTCTAGCTGCAATTTTCCGAGTTGGTCGGCCCAAATTACTACGTAGACGTACCATATTATTGTATTCAAGACGTATTATTTAGAAATCGTTTTAATTTTTTACGCAACACAAAAACGAATTTTCACTCAGTGGTCAAACGATGTGTATTGAACAAACGCAAAATAGTTTATGTCAAAGAAATGCACCAGCTGAACATAACTTAATACCTTCTTCCCGACCATATCTTTCATAAAAAAAAGTATATTGAAAATGGTCGAATGCCAACTGAGATCATTAGCGTCATACGTTTTTAACAATATTTTTTTTTATATCAAATTTAATCAGTTTCGTTTCAGAAACCACCATTTATTCAATATATCACAAGGAAATGTCGCTTTTTTTTTAAAAGTATGCACCTTTGTCTGTACATAGATGATAGAGCTTTTGATGAGAGTCCACCATAAAGTAGGTGTTATTAAATACTGTAAATAATATACACTGAACCTGAGCAAATGGCGAGAAGGGAGAAGGGACAGCAAGAGCTATAAAGCTCTAAACAGCAACAACAGTATTGCAACCAAACCAAAGCAGACTAAACCGCAGCTACAAGGAAACCATCAACAACAAAAACAACTACAACAAAAACACCGCTTACGGACAAACAGTGCGATGAGTTCAAATTTGTAGAAGTCAAGAAGATATTTCTCAGGCTCCAGTTCCTAGAGCACCGGACCATGTACTGACATGCTCTCGATTTAGGGTCAGATGGCTCAGCTCGTTAAATACAGGCAAAAGGTTACGCGAGTATGGCAAATTTAACCTATATCGCCGGCACGAAAGCATCTTCGGTCGCAATGGGTACGTACATGGCGGGGCAAGCCCTGAAGGTTCTAGCAGTCAATGCCAAGTTACTGATTAGGTTCGAACGAAAATCCGCACTGATTAGGTTGCTTAAAGACCAAGCCCCAGATGTGCTCTTGGTTAGCAAAACTAAAGCTTACCAAAAGACACAAAGTGATACACAGAAGATATAAAATAGTACGAAGAAATCGACCTAACTAAATACAAGGACGTTGGAATAAAATGTGAGGATTGCTGTTAGCGATGTCACATAAAATGTGAGTGGAAAGCTCCATTAGACTCTAATCTGAGGAGGATATGGATGGATGCGTTTCAAACACCTCGAACCTCAAATACATTTTTTGATACGCATTCCAATAAAAGACGAAATATGCCTGAAAACATTATTATCCTATTGGGGAATGCCAAACGAAAAGCGATGGACAATACCATCTTAAGTCGACATAATTTTCCAGAACCGGATTCCCTGTTAACCAGACAAACTGCCCATTTGGAACGTTGGCTGAAGTTTATAGAAGAAACAACATTAGCGACAGTTTTTCTGCATCATCCGTCACAACAGTCAACCCAATTTTTAATGAACTCAGCTCTGAAAGTGATATGGAACCAGACTTGATCTCTTCATACTACTGAGACATACCTTATGGCGAATTGAATGTTGTAAATGAAGTAGGAACGGGACACTTTGGAGCTGTATATTGTATGCGCAATGGCATGGTACAGTTGCAGTGAAACTCCTTCTGAAGTAGTACTTAGATGATGAAAAATTTACAAAGGTATTCGAATTTCACAAGATCTCGCCATGAGAATTTTGGGTGTATGTGTTATTGGCACAAACCTAGTTATTGCCACCTCCATGTGCACAGAGAGCACTTTACGCACTTACATACAAACGTTTTGCGTAAGATTTTGTATAAAACTCAGAAAACTCCTTCTCAAAAAAATAACACATTTAGATGCTAAAGAAATTTTCACAAGGACATCTGATCTATAAATGAATTTGTCCAATATGGAAAGCTTGTTGTTACCGACTTTAGCCTATTTAGCACGAGAGAGCTTGCATACCATGACATTGGACTATGAAGGTATATCGAAAAGCTAGACATCTTATCTATGTTCAGAGACTCTACGTTTACCGCCAACATACAAGCTTACAAGATGGATATCCAAAGAATCGGAGTGTTCTCATTTGGCACTATTTGTATGAACTACTGTCAGGAGAATTTCCACACAGCGGACATCGATCCGAATAAACTATCTGGCAAGTCGGTAATGGTAAAATTAAAAAATTAGCTATATTAAAAATACCGGTTATTATATTAAAAATTATCCAGAAGTGCTGCTGGGCAAATAAAGCGCAAAGAAAACGAGGGCGATGAGTTCAAATACGTAGCAGACTAGCCTTTCACCATAGTCAGAGCCAAAAAGTAGAAGCGGAAACCACCCTTCCACATAGTTACCTAACTCGCAACAGCAAACTGGATATTCTAAGGAGCATTAAAATCCTAGGCTACAAGATTGTGTTATGGATAAGAGGAAAAGGGAGTGATGACATTTTCCAATGTGTTCGCTGCCAAAGGCTCAGTCATGCCGCGTGAAACTGCGACATGCAGCTTCGATGCATGAAATCCGAGGAATGCGCTCTGGGTAATGACGCAGCGTCAGAAAAAAGCCAACTCTCCTGTGCCGTATGTAAGAACACGGGACGCACTGAACTCTATCGGGGTTGCCCTAAATACCAATACATAAAAAGAGTAAACCTCGCTCGGCAGCAGTAAGTGGAAGTTTAACGTTCACCCGTACATATACAAACACCAGCCGTTACTCCCAATATTACCTACACCCAAATATGGGCAAGTAGGGAAGTCTGGAACAAAAACCAAAGGTTGCTTCTCAGGCTACTGGGCTTAGAGCACCGGAACCTGTAACTGACATGCTAAGAGGCACAGTTTTATATTCCAAATAACTACTCGTATGTAAAATATATACCGGTTATAGAAAAAGACCTGATTGTTTGAATATTGATAGAGGTTAACGGTCATTGCCATATGGATCCACTACACATTGCTTCGTAAAAAAAAGTCCAATTAGAAAAATCCTCTGACTTTCGCAAACAAAAATTTACATTGAGCTAAAATGTAAGTATTGCCGTTACCAATGTCACCTAAACTTTGAGTCGAAAGTTCCATTAGACTGTTATGTGAGGAGGATATGGATGAGCGTGTTTTAAACACCTCAAGCATCAAATTATCATTATATTCTGGGAGGATAAACGTAAAATCGCTGGACAATACCATCTTAAGTTGACGCAATTTGCCCAGCACTGAATCTCCTTTTAACCATAAAAAAAATCTCAAATCATTACATTGGCTTAAGTTTATAGAAGAAACAATATTGGCGACATTTTTTTGCATCGTCCATCAAAACCCCCGACCAAATTTTGGATAACAGCCCTTAAAGTAATATGGGAACAGAATCAGTCTCTTTACCTTATGACGAATGGAATTTTGTAAATAAAGTTGGCACGAGGGCTGTGGACCTATACAGCTGACATTGATCCAAATCAATTATCTGGCAAGTAGGTAATGTGAAATTACAAGTAATGTCGGGTGTTATCAAAAAACATTATCATTAAGTGCTGCGAAAAAAAAGCCCACGAATTAAGAAGTTTTCTTAAAATTTACTCATTCTGAACACGTTTTCAACAAAAATGGCGAAAGAAATAAAAAAGTTATCTATGATATATTAGGACAGCACAATTAATCAATTAAACCACCATTTATTGAATATACTAGCTGGCCTGAGCTCGCCTTGCTTCGCAAAGCTTTTGTTCGTTAAAATATTGAAAAAAAAAATGAAATATACTTATCGTATCCAAAATAATGAATTTCATTGAAATCATTGTAAGAAAAATTGTCATTGTTGAAATTTTCATATATATTTTTTTATTTATTTCAAAGTTTCAGGATAGACAATGTTTACAGTTCTATTGTCCGTAGGAAGAAGGAAACACTGATTTTTCTTTAAGCCCACTCCCCAATAAATTTGAATGACTGCCCCTGAGCTTTTTTAATCGCCATGCAAAAGCAAGGCTTAATGGGAAACTGCAACCGTTTAAACTGAAAAGGGAGATCCGTTGGTATCATTGGTATTCTAGGAATAAGGGCATCCTTCCCTGCAGCGGGTCCAGTAAGAATTAGAGCTGTAATGATGTTTTTGTTTAGCTTCTTGATTATGTGCCATTGCAAAGGCTTGGGGGACTCTGATTTCTTATTAGTATATTTGGTGTACCGATTTTCAAATTTAATTGGTACGGAGGAAGACCTGCTGGGTTAAGTGAATTGAGAAATTCTTGAGGGTAGTTGACACTGTCATTATCAATCAACTGATTTGTATTGATGTGAAGCGGTTTTTAAACTTCGGAGCATGTGGTTGTTCATTTCATCCACAGAACTATTTTTTGGAGACACTATAGCTCTTTCGCAGAACCAAGAAAATGGTCTTGATTGTAAGGCCATCAGATCTCCATAAACACAATTTATAAGTTCTTCCGTTGTATGAACAATTTTTCCGAAATGCTTATTTAATTGAATAGTACGAGGGCGGGTCAATAAGTCCGTGACTGATTAAAACACAGATTTTTGGATAAAAAATAATTTTATTTTTCAACGTAGTCTCCATTGAGCTCTATACACTTTGTCCAACGCTTCTCCAATTTTTTTATCCCTTCCAAAAAAAATGATTTGTCGAGGTCCTCAAAATAGGCCTTTGTTTGCGAGATGACTTCATCATTGGAGTCAAATCTTTTTCCACCAAGCCAGGTTTGGGAACAAGAAGTAGTCGCTCGGAGCCAAATCTGGAGAATAGGGTGGATGAGGGAGCAATTCATAGCCCAATTCATGGATTTTTGCCATGGCAACTGCACATGTGTGCACCCTTGCATTGTCTTGGTGGAAAAGAACTTTTTTCTTGGCCAAATGAGGTCGTTTTTTTTTTCAAATCGTCATTGAATCGGTCCAATAAGTTGGCATAATATTCCCCATTGATTGGTCTTCCCTTTTGAAGGTAGTCAATGTGGATTATCCCGCGTGCAACCCAAAAAACAGTCGCCATAACTTTATTGGCTGACAAACCCACCTAGGCCTTCTTTGGCGCCGATTCACCCTTAGAAACCCACTGTTTTGACTGTTGTTTGTTCTCTGGTGTGTTGTGATGGATCCATGTTTCGTCCACGGTTACAAAACGGCGCAAAAACTCCTCCATATTGCGATTAAACAACGCCAAATCTTCCTGTGAAGTTGTTACACGATTGCGTTTGTGGTCGACTGTGAGCAAACGCGGCACCCATCTTGCGGAAAGCTTTCTCATGCCCAAGTGATCATTCAAAATTGAAACCACTGAGCCATGCGAGATCCCTACGGCTTCCACAATCTCTCGCACTTTCAATCTTCGGTCGGCCAACACCATATCGTGAATTTTTTCGATTGTTTCGGGTGTAAAGACCTCAACTGAGATGCGAACTCTACATTGTCAGTATTTTCAGTAAGTTGTACCCTCATATTGGTTTGAAGTTGCAGTTTTTGGACATACTGCCAAATAGAAGTATAAGAATAAGGCAAGCTTTGATAATATCCGCTCGAGTGCCTTTGGGATTTACTGGCATTGTGTGCCAGCCGAAAATCACCCGAAAAAACCATTGTTACTACACCCATAAGCTTCGACGACGATCTTAAGTCCTTTAAAACTCTATTTTTATGTTTATCGGCAACTTAAAAGTGGTATGAGCAGTTCGGCCTCCACTAAGCAATGTTGCTGTAATTCCGGAAGAAGCTACAGCAAGAACTATTTTACCTTCCGACCTATATTTAGCCAGCAAAAGATTTATCAAAGAAGTTTTCCCAGTTCCTCCTCGCGCGTCTATAAAGAAGTTAGTTAGTTAGTTAGTTGACTTTTATTTTCAATAAATGTTTTACAAAATAAGTCTTTAATGGTTTCGCCTGTGGCCGTCTACCAGATATAAAAAGAAAAGTTTTCCCTTTTTGAATCTAAGCTTTCTATTATTAGGTTGAATGCAATTTTTTGTTCTGAATTAAGGTTTGGTAAATTTTCTTGCATGTGTTGTATTAAATTCTGATTATCGTAACTGCTTTCTCGTGTATATTGGTGCTGTAAATCTATCTGATTACCCCTTTTTGGTTATGGAAGTCTAAATTCTCGAAGCCGCTTATCACTTAACATTAAGACGTTGTCTTCGATTAGAATTAAACCTTGGTTGAAGATATCAACAGAGAATGGTAGTGGTAATATATCTTCACACATATTTTCTCTAAACTCTTCCCATAATTTTTTTGGATCAGTTGGCCGACGGAATGTGATGCGGAGGCATCACTTAAAGTCTTAACTCCTCGCACCGCCGTTGACTGTTCTTAACATTTCAAATGATACTGGCACATTGTGAAGAACTCGTAAAAAAAGATATTCAGCAAAATTTGGATGAATTGTGTACACTCGGTACACTCTCTTCTTATTCCTGGATGCCCTGGAACTACTTGTCCACGCTTAACACGATAAAATTTTTTATTGTTCCAAGTGTAGTAGGAAGGAACATCACAATATAAAAGAGTTTTTGCGAAATCATCTTCCATGCAGAGCTGAAAAAAGCCAGTTAGGGTGATTGGTGGTGGATTTTGCGCGACCTGTTGAAAATTTGTATCATTAAAGAAAACTCGTTGACCTTTTTCTAAGTGAACAGACAAGTGATAAACGGTTGGATAACGCTTATGAATAGGAAACTCAATTATTCGCCAGAATGCTTCTGAAGTGCTTAGTGTAGTGCGTAGCGGCCGTTCAAGTATTTTTCAATTTCATTTTTTTCGTTTGCTAATGAAAATGTAGCTTGATCATTTCCTTTGTTTATATATTTCGTAATACTCGTATATTTTATGGCTTTTACAGAGTGACAATACTCAACATTAATATGAGCAGAGAAACATCTGCTTAAAATAGGAGAATATGGCACAACCCAACTATTATTTATCTCCTTTGTACCTATGATAGCTACATTACCACCTTGTTCAAAAGAACGTCGACGATATTGTGGATATCCGTCATCACCTGTTTGTGTGTTATGTACCAGTGGATATCGCTTGCTACATTTCCCATCAACCATGCATGGAGATTGGGGATTAAGCTCACCGCAGAGTCCATGGATCACGTGCTTGCAAACTATGTCCTATAATAATCAGTCTCCATTCTTATTAGGTATCTCAGCTCTTATAATGGAATCGATCTCATTAGGTTGAATTCTCGCTGCAAGCCAGATCAATATATGTGCGTGTGGTAGGCCTCTTTTTTGCCATTCGATGGACGGTATGTAACATTTTGTCTCCCCGAAAATATGATTTTTATGAATAAAAAGCATCAGTTTTTTATATTTAAGGTGAAAAACCCGCGCAACTATGTCATGCCTGTCATTAGATCTCTGGCCCGAAAAAATCGCAGCTTTGATTTCCGTCCACTCTGGATTGCATGTCATAGTAATGAATAGATCTGGGCGACCATGTTTTCTGACATTTGTCATTGCATCTTGAGTTTTTTCAAGCAGGTAACTTGGTGATCCAGTGAACGTATATGGCAAAATTATATGTTGACCTATATACCGAGGATTAATGTTAACATCATTGCTTACAGCATCTCTGAGATCAATATAATTATCAGCTCTTAGAGTCTGCTGATGAGTTCTTATGAAAGTAAGTCTCTCTGTTATAATTTTGTCAGCCATATAAACTACAAACTGACTCAAAAGCTTGCGAAATAAAAGTAAACAATTTGTCTCATTGTCCCTCACCATTAGTCTGTACGCATAAAATTCCCTGCAAGAAATAGTTGTATTGTAATTCAATTAGCCGGTTGCAGGTAAAATTTGTGGAATCCCGGCTTCACCGCGAATGAACATTAATGGGTATTGGAGTGGGTCATATGATTGGTGAAGTTCTGAAACGCGCTGTAAGTGACCACCTTTTGTATGCAAAACAATCTCTCTAGGACCCTTATCTACATCCAACAATAATACGGCAATTCCATTTGCGTTGGAGCATTGAAGCGACCACGATGTTCGTTTGCAGGTTTATGGTCTGGCTTAATCGTGTAATCTTTGTTCTCTCGGTGAAGGTTGTTAATTTGAATGTTGAAAAGATATTCTTCTTGCGCTCCGCGATTTCCTTGCTAGATTTGTCTTTCTCTTGACCACTATGGTTTCTTTATGATAAAAAAATAAGAGAAAAAATCCTACACTATGTTTTCTTCATGTTCCTTAAATTAGAAAGTAGCTAAATAAACCTGAAAAAAAAAACATTTTCTTAACGTTTTATTTGTATTGTATTTTGTAGGTAACTCACAATGATATTTTATATTAATATGTAGAGAAGATTTTCATATACAAACGTGTATCGAAAACTGCAAACCGAAATAAATGAAATCATATTCTTTGTCATGCCAAAAAGAAAGTTTACCGTTGTTCAGTGAAAAGAAAACAACATGAGTCTAAATAAAGTTAAATTCAGAATCAGTTTTTTTTATTCATATTTTCTCTTTTTATCTATATATGTATGTACATATTTTCACTCAATTTTATATCTACCTTTGTCTTACCGAGTTTTTTTCTTGCACTCTATTTTTTTTACTTATACATGAACAAAAACAGAGTCAGGCAGACCGAATTGGCAAACTTCCTTTTTTCGACTCCCCTATAATAATAATATCAAAATGCATCCCAATGTCGAATTTTCTTACGCATGTAATATTGTACTTCCCCTATAATGCATGTGGAGGTATACAATAGCTCCACAATTCAGTTGATCGATGACATATCAAACGAAAAATTATGATACACATAAACTTGAAAATACAAGTTAAGGCTAATCACATTGCATCAGCAAGTGTAAGCACATATTTCACTTCCCACGACCAACAAGAAGCAATGCAAATGTACGTGATGGAATGTGTCGATGCTGCCTCTGGGTGATCATCTAACGCTCATCGAAGGAATGGAAGTGTCACCTGAGACGGTACACGCGAAGCCATCGTGCACTGCTGCTGGTGATGAATGTTATTGAAGCAGGTGCGCTCGTTATGCCAATCTGCAGTCTATCGCCCGAAGTCAACTCGCGAGTTCATGTCATTACAAATAGAATAAATTATAATTTGAAAAAATAAAGAAAAAAAATATTTTTTTTAAATAAATAAAACTTAATAAAATTTAATTGACGCCCGAGCAGGGACCGGCCATCGAAGTGCGCGAGTGATTTAAGTAAAAGCGAGAATAGTGACAAACTTCGAAAAAAATAAAAAAATAATAAAAACGGACATTACTTAAAATCCGCAGCCCAATCTGCCTCGTACGGGTGCCGGTCTCGCGAACTACAGTTATCGCAACCTTAACACGGTACTAAGAACACCAGTGTGGACACGGTCCTAAGAACACCTGTGTGGACACCGGTCCTAAGAACACCAGTGTCGGGATTGAAGCGTTTAAAGGCTAGACGGTACTAAGAAAACCGCTAGTCAACCGTGCAGTGAAGTGCGCAAGAGGATCCTGAGTCACCAGCAAGGAGAAAAGGAAGTCATCCGAATGGCCAGCGCGGGTACGCAGCTCTGCGTAGTTATGTAAGTTATTATAATTATAACTCTTTTTTTAAAGAAAAATTTTACATTGGAAAGTGAAATAAATAAGAAAAAGGAAATTATTTTTTCCTCAAAAACACGTTGATATATATATATATTCTAATATCCTTAATATTAAACAAAACAAATTTTTTTTTTATAATCAAGAACAATACCATTTAATCCTCACGTTGATATCCGAATAACTTTTTTGTCAACTTTAATTACCTTTTAATACTTAATTGAAACTATTTATCCTTAGTATAAAAAATATATAAAATAAATAAAAAAAGAAAAGGGAAAATCTAAGAATGCCTGACCTACGATCAGGTGCAACTACTAACCCCAGCGAAGAACGCTTCTTCGAACCAAATCCCCCAAATCCTACTTCACGGAATCCGCCTGGTCGAAGTACCGATCCAAACTTAAATACCTCGTTTCAGTCAAATATGACTACTGAAACAACAAGGGAAGTCGGAACAACTCCCGATTTTGAAGCACTCGTTGCAAACATAGCTCGCCAAGTGTTTCAACAACATAGCAAATCGCTGTCTCCTAATGCGGTTTATCACCAAGCGCGAATCTTTCACGGAACGGATGAAGTTATTTCACCACAACACCGGGATAAGGTCAGTGACCTAGATAAAATTCCCGATATTGTGTGCTGCATTCGAGATTTCTCTGGTGATCAGAATGAATTTTCCTTCTGGAAAAAGAGTGTGGATAGAGTACTGAGCATTTACTCTCACTTACAAGGCACTCCCAAATACTTCGGAATACTAAACGTAATCCGAAATAAGATCACGGGCTCAGCTGACATGACTTGAATCATATAACACCCCCTTGAATTGGGAAAGCATTAGGCAATGCCTTACAATGCACTATGCCGATAAGAGGGATGTGACGACCCTCGAGTATCAGATGTCGTCCTGATATCGGTGTACTCCCACCTTTCCTTGATTCTAAATAAAATCTTGTGTATGGAGGTAGGTGCTGAAGCTGCACGCTTACTCACTGAAACATACAGAGAAAAGGCCCTTGATACGTTCATCAGAGGTCTTCGAGGCGATCTTCCTCGTCTTTTGGCAATGAAAAAGCCTATGGACCTACCACATGCCCTCCATTTATGCTTAAAAATGGAAAATCAGTATTTCAGGTCCAATCATAGGAATATCCAAAACCAAGCAAATCCTCCACGGAAAGTTAATGGTAATAATAGATCACCGAATCCATCGAATCCACCAAATGTTCCGCAAAGCCATCAGCATGATAATTATCCCCAAGGTGGTAGAACGTTCCAAACCTACCATCAAAATCAGCCCTTTAATAATCCCCAAACGAGACCCCAAAATCAAGGTAACTTCCAGCCAAGACAGGGAAATGCTCCTCAACAGCATGCCCCGAGACAAGGTAACATAACCCTGTAAATAACGCTGCTCTCAAAATTGAACCTGTTGGTCCTAGCACTCAAGTAAGGACGCAACAGAATCGTTTCCAACAATCAAGACAATATCACATTTATATAGACGACCCCAGTACTACAGAATACGACCAAGCTATGACAATGGAAGACAACCAGCATGATGAAGAACTGGTTAGATATATGGAATCTCTGGCACATGTGAAGGAGGAGAGTCAATCAACGACTGTAGCGACCTACATTTTTTAGGTTAGCTTACTCTTCGTTGCCGTACTTCGAATGCGAGACGAAGAGTGGCGCGAGATATAAATTTCTTATAGATACGGGATCAAGCAATAATTACATTCAGCCATCAATAGTCCCGAAACCTATCCCAAACGATTATATTTACTTCGCCAAATCGGTAGCTGGCGATATGGAAATTAGTCACCATACCTTTCTTAATCTTTTTGGTCTTAGAGACGTAAATTTAAAATTTTTTCTTCTTCCAAATTTAAAAACCTTTCATGGCATTTTAGGAAATGATACCATGAGAGAACTATCAGCTGTCATCCATACTAAAGAGAGCTACATGACAATTCTTAACTCAATAAAGATAAGAATTAAACATGTAAAATCTCAATCCGTAAATTCTATTAATCAATCAATCAATAAAAATCAGTTAACAGCTTCTCAGAAATCACTATTGCATAAGGTAATAAGCGATTTTCCAAATCTATTTTCGGAACCTAATTAAAGTCTTACTTACACAACCAGGGTTGTCGGCGAAATAAGAACATAGACAGATTCACCAATTTACACGAGACATTACCTTTTTCCCATGTCCCCAAAAGGTGAAGTCGAAAGCCAGGTAAATAAACTGCTAGCTGATGGTATTATCCGACTTTCACGGTCCCCATATAATTCGCCTGTTTGGATTGTCCCAAAAAAACCAGACTCAACTGGTGCCAAACAGTACAGAATGGTAATTATAGGAAGCTTAACGCTGTGACTATAGCAGATCGATATCCTATCCCCGATATTAACGATATGTTAGCACAACTTGGTGGTAACAAATTTTTCACCGTTCTTGATTTAAAGAGCGGATTTCATCAGATTCCACTCAAAGAACGTGATATTGAAAAAACAGCATTCTCTCTAAACAACGGTAAATATGAATTTACCCGTCTTCCCTTTGGTCTCAAGAACGCTCCTTCAATTTTTCAGAGAGCTCTAGATGTCTCAAGAACGCTCCTTCAATTATTCAGAGAGCTCTAGATGATATCCTACACGGACAGGGAAACACTGCTATGTTTATATTGATGACATAGTCATCTTTAGTAAAAGTGAAGGCGAACATGCTGAACATATTCGGAAAGTGTTCGAAGCACTTTTCCACTCTAACATGAAGGTTCAACTGGACAAATGTCACTTCTTCAAACAAGAAGTAGAATTCTTAGGTTTCGTCATTTCTCCCGACGGATTAAAAACAAGTCCAGCTAAAGTTGAAGCTATTCAAAATTTCCCGCAGCCAACAAATCTTAAGGAATTGCGATCGTTCCTTGGCTTATCGGGTTATTACAGATGTTTTATAAGAGATTATTCAAAACTCGCAAAACCTCTATCAGTCATGCTAAGAGGAGAGGACGGACGAATATCGAAAAACCAGTCAGCAAAAATTCCTATAAACTTCGGCAAGAAATGCGTGGAAGCATTTAATAAACTCAAAAGCTCGCTTATCTCTAAAGATATAATGCTCTATTATCCAGACTTCAATAAAACGACTGATGCGTCAAATTTTGCTATCGGAGCGGTCTTAGAACAGAATCGTAGACCAATTGCATTCATCTCAAGAACACTCAGTAGAGCCGAAGAAAACTATGCAGCAAATGAGAAAGAGATGCTTGCCATAGTATGGGCCCTCGGATCACTTAGCAATTACCTTTACGGTTCCGCTCATGTTATAACTTCTACAGATCATCAACCCCTCACCTACGCGCTGAGTAATAAAAATCGAAATATCAACATGAAGAGATGGAAAGCAATCTTAGAAGAGTATAACTACGAGCTCAGGTATAAACCTGGAAAAGCTAATGTGGTAGCAGATGCGCTTTCTCGACCCCCGTAAACTAGTTTCGTAAACCTTTTAAAAATCCTAAAGAAAATTCTCAATCCCTCCGTCATTAATTGTATCAAAACTCAAGAATCCGTTATGGGCTTAGTACAAGAACTTTTCCCGCAACATTTCAAATCATAAAAAATCAGATTTACTCAACTACAGGTAGAGGACATTTTTAGCCAACAAGACCAAGAAACAATTATAATAGAAACAAATAACCGCGCCCATAGAAACGCGAAAGAGAATAAACTCCAAATTCTTGAGAAATTTTATTTCCCTTCCATGTCAAGTAAAATAAAATGCATCACAAAACTTTGTTCTGTATGCAAACAGAATAAGTACGAAAGACATCCAAATAAACCCAAACTTGGAGAAACACCTGTCCCCACCTATCCAGGACATACCGTACACTTTGATATATTCCTTACCGACAAAAGAATCCTTTTAACTTCCTTAGATAAATTCACTAAGTATGCTCAAATTAGAATGCTTAAAAGTAGAGCTGTTGAAGACATACGGCAACCATTGCGAGAACTAATCTTCTTTTATGGTGTTCCAAATACAATTGTCATCGACAATGAGCCTTCTCTAAATTCAGCATCTTCAATATTTATGATGAAAGATGAACTTGGAATTAACGTCTTCACGACACCCCCATACAAAAGTGAAGTTAATGGACAGGTTGAGCGCTTCCATTCAACCTTAACGGAAGTAATGAGGTGCCTCAAAGAAAATGGAACAGAACGCAACTTCGAGGAACTGCTTGAAAGAGCGGTCAACGAATACAATCATAGTATTCACTCCACTACTGGTAAAAAACCCGTAGATCTTTTTTTCGGACGCAATGTCCACTTTACCCCTGACGATTACGAGAAGACTAGAAAACACAATTTGGAAAAATTAATTCACAAGCAGAAGGAAGATATCGGTATCATAATAAGAAAAAACACGTTGCGAAAAAGTATTTACCAGGTCAGATAATTTATGTTAAGGTGAACAAAAGATTAGGAACCAAACTCTCCACCAGATTCAAAGAAGAAAAGGTAAAGGAAGATAGAAACTCTACCGTTTTAACGGAAAGCGGAAAAATTATCCACAAAAGCCACATACGAAACTGACAATTGACATTACGAACTTTCTTTTCTTCTTAGGTTTTTCGTTCAATTGATGAATGATAAACCAGAAGCTAACATTCTGGACTACACAAATTCACAGCTGGTAGCTGTACAGACAGGCGCAGCAAAGGTACACAACCGACTTATTACCGACATCCTTTCCTTTCCCAATATTTTCCGCTCTCCTCAATCGAACAACAGATGAGATATGTGGTATATGTGATATTGGACTTGCTTCAAATGCGCTCATCCAGATTCTCGTTACATTACAATCTGCTGAAACTTTTGCAAGACATTTCATTTGAAAGCAGTAATGGCAAGACTTAAACTTTAACGCAAAACCCATTTTCTTAAGGCACCAGTCACGAAGGGAGAACAACTGAAATCGCTTTATAATGCGATGTGGAGTTAAATCTTCATATCGCGATGACATTGCAAAGGTGTTTAAGTTTAGTGGAATATCTGGGTCAACATCTGTACATTCAAGTTTTTTTTTTTAATAGCTCAAATCGGTATATAGCTGCCTGCATAATATACGCTGGCACTATTCTGGGGCTATTATTTAAAGGGAAAAGTCTGTCTCGAATCCACTTTCTGGTATTACCAAAACAGTGAAGGTTATTGGTAGGACTACTGGTATCAGTAGTATTTCTAGATGATAATTGGATTTGCTTCGAGCTCATCCCGTTACAATTTACTTATTGCTGTTGTATTGGGTTGCTAAACTTAAACATTTATTTAGACAATTGATTTAAAGAAAGTGAAGAAATTAGAGTGCGTTTAAGATATTTCCGGATAATTTTTCCACGCTACACTTCAGAAGGCAGGATGATCGTATAGTGAATACACATATTTACTGGATTAATGCCTTTTTATTAATAATGCTACCACTAAGTGTATATGATATCAAGATATGTTTTTCTCATCTGTCTACCCAAGCACATCCGATTCCGTTGCTTGTTTGCAGCTTGCTGGATTGTGGGAAGCGTTGATCAGCGTATTGTTAATAATGAATGTATTTAGAATTAGTTGAGCTGATGTAGGCATATCGCACTACACAATGTCAAAAATAATGCACTTGTCTGATAAGAAACAGACTCACTGCTAGAAGAACTAGTTCAACTTGAAATTTTATAGTCCGCTGCTTTTATTTGTATCGTATTTTGTACTTTTATTTGTGCGAATACCCAGAGTGCTGATTACGTTTCATTACAGGGCCAGTTCGCCGTACCAAACACCCACAGGATTCAACACCCCGTCCCTGTCCCTTCCTTCAAGTGAATAGGTATGAACAATTATTTAGTTATAACGTCTAGTGAGTTAAGCCAAGAGCAACCAGGCTGAACTCGTTTAATAGACAATTACCTAGAGGTTAGTTAATATTTAAACACTATTACCTTCCATGCTTTTGTTTTCGAGATATTAGTTGCTGATTCCAATATTATAAAGTTTCTCTTGAAACGTAATTTCTCACATTAAATTGTATGGAGCCAATGGCTGCTACACTGCACACTGATATAAATGCTATGTGTACATGCTGCCAATTTAGCTGAAACATATGTATACAGGTAAAAATGTGCAACCTCAATTGTCAATAATAAACAATAATTCGAAACAATTGTAAACTCAAAATAAAGTAGTGCAAACTACAAATAGAAACGAAATTAAATTCAGCAAACTACGCACAACAATCAAGAACAATAATATCAAAATAATAAAAAGGGAAGGGTCATGTGTAAGATGTCAGCATTCACATTAATTTTTCGTTTTAACCGAATTTAAAATTATAAACGTAATCTGAAATAAGATCACGGGCTCAGCTGACATAGCCCTTGAATCATATAACACCCCCTTGAATTGGGAAAGCATTAGGCAATGCCTTACAATGCACTATGCCGATAAGAGGGATGTGACGACCCTCGAGTATCAGATGTCGTCCTGATATCAAGGAAATAGCACAGTTCAGGAGTACTATCAGAGGGTGTACTCCCACCTTTCCTTGATTCTAAATAAAATCTTGTGTATGGAGGTAGGTGCTGAAGCTGCACGCTTACTCACTGAAACATACAGAGAAAAGGCCCTTGATACGTTCATCAGAGGTCTTCGAGGCGATCTTCCTCGTCTTTTGGGAATGAAAAAGCCTATGGACCTACCACATGCCCTCCATTTATGCTTAAAAATGGAAAATCAGTATTTCAGGTCCAATCATAGGAATATCCAAAACCAAGCAAATCCTCCACGGAAAGTTAATGGTAATAATAGATCACCGAATCCATCGAATCCACCAAATGTTCCGCAAAGCCATCAGCATGATAATTATCCCCAAGGTGGTAGAACGTTCCAAACCTACCATCAAAATCAGCCCTTTAATAATCCCCAAACGAGACCCCAAAATCAAGGTAACTTCCAGCCAAGACAGGGAAATGCTCCTCAACAGCATGCCCCGAGACAAGGTAACATAACCCTGTAAATAACGCTGCTCTCAAAATTGAACCTGTTGGTCCTAGCACTCAAGTAAGGACGCAACAGAATCGTTTCCAGCAATCAAGACAATACCACATTTATATAGACGACCCCAGTACTACAGAATACGACCAAGCTATGACAATGGAAGACAACCAGCATGATGAAGAACTGGTTAGATATATGGAATCTCTGGCACATGTGAAGGAGAAGAGTCAATCAACGACTGTAGCGACCTACATTTTTTAGGTTAGCTTACTCTTCGTTGCCGTACTTCGAATGCGAGACGAAGAGTGGCGCGAGATATAAATTTCTTATAGATACGGGATCAAGCAATAATTACATTCAGCCATCAATAGTCCCGAAACCTATCCCAAACGATTATATTTTCTTCGCCAAATCGGTAGCTGGCGATATGGAAATTAGTCACCATACCTTTCTTAATCTTTTTGGTCTTAGAGACGTAAATTTAAAATTTTTTCTTCTTCCAAATTTAAAAACCTTTCATGGCATTTTAGGAAATGATACCATGAGAGAACTATCAGCTGTCATCCATACTAAAGAGAGCTACATGACAATTCTTAACTCAATAAAGATAAGAATTAAACATGTAAAATCTCAATCCGTAAATTCTATTAATCAATCAATCAATAAAAATCAATTAACAGCTTCTCAGAAATCACTATTGCATAAGGTAATAAGCGATTTTCCAAATCTATTTTCGGAACCTAATTAAAGTCTTACTTACACAACCAGGGTTGTCGGCGAAATAAGAACATCGACAGATTCACCAATTTACACGAGACATTACCTTTTTCCCATGTCCCCAAAAAGTGAAGTCGAAAGCCAGGTAAATAAACTGCAAGCTGATGGTATTATCCGACCTTCACGGTCCCCATATAATTCGCCTGTTTGGATTGTCCCAAAAAAACCAGACTCAACTGGTGCCAAACAGTACAGAATGGTAATTGACTATAGGAAGCTTAACACTGTGACTATAGCAGATCGATATCCTATCCCCGATATTAACGATATGTTAGCACAACTTGGTGGTAACAAATTTTTCACCGTTCTTGATTTAAAGAGCGGATTTCATCAGATTCCACTCAAAGAACGTGATATTGAAAAAACAGCATTCTCTCTAAACAACGGTAAATATGAATTTACCCGTCTTCCCTTTGGTCTCAAGAACGCTCCTTCAATTTTTCAGAGAGCTCTAGATGTCTCAAGAACGCTCCTTCAATTATTCAGAGAGCTCTAGATGATATCCTACACGGACAGGGAAACACTGCTATGTTTATATTGATGACATAGTCATCTTTAGTAAAAGTGAAGGCGAACATGCTGAACATATTCGGAAAGTGTTCGAAGCACTTTTCCACTCTAACATGAAGGTTCAACTGGACAAATGTCACTTCTTCAAACAAGAAGTAGAATTCTTAGGTTTCGTCATTTCTCCCGACGGATTAAAAACAAGTCCAGCTAAAGTTGAAGCTATTCAAAATTTCCCGCAGCCAACAAATCTTAAGGAATTGCGATCGTTCCTTGGCTTATCGGGTTATTACAGATGTTTTATAAGAGATTATTCAAAACTCGCAAAACCTCTATCAGTCATGCTAAGAGGAGAGGACGGACGAATATCGAAAAACCAGTCAGCAAAAATTCCTATAAACTTCGGCAAGAAATGCGTGGAAGCATTTAATAAACTCAAAAGCTCGCTTATCTCTAAAGATATAATGCTCTATTATCCAGACTTCAATAAAACGACTGATGCGTCAAATTTTGCTATCGGAGCGGTCTTAGAACAGAATCGTAGACCAATTGCATTCATCTCAAGAACACTCAGTAGAGCCGAAGAAAACTATGCAGCAAATGAGAAAGAGATGCTTGCCATAGTATGGGCCCTCGGATCACTTAGCAATTACCTTTACGGTTCCGCTCATGTTATAACTTCTACAGATCATCAACCCCTCACCTACGCGCTGAGTAATAAAAATCGAAATATCAACATGAAGAGATGGAAAGCAATCTTAGAAGAGTATAACTACGAGCTCAGGTATAAACCTGGAAAAGCTAATGTGGTAGCAGATGCGCTTTCTCGACCCCCGTAAACTAGTTTCGTAAACCTTTTAAAAATCCTAAAGAAAATTCTCAATCCCTCCGTCATTAATTGTATCAAAACTCAAGAATCCGTTATGGGCTTAGTACAAGAACTTTTCCCGCAACATTTCAAATCATAAAAAATCAGATTTACTCAACTACAGGTAGAGGACATTTTTAGCCAACAAGACCAAGAAACAATTATAATAGAAACAAATAACCGCGCCCATAGAAACGCGAAAGAGAATAAACTCCAAATTCTTGAGAAATTTTATTTCCCTTCCATGTCAAGTAAAATAAAATGCATCACAAAACTTTGTTCTGTATGCAAACAGAATAAGTACGAAAGACATCCAAATAAACCCAAACTTGGAGAAACACCTGTCCCCACCTATCCAGGACATACCGTACACTTTGATATATTCCTTACCGACAAAAGAATCCTTTTAACTTCCTTAGATAAATTCACTAAGTATGCTCAAATTAGAATGCTTAAAAGTAGAGCTGTTGAAGACATACGGCAACCATTGCGAGAACTAATCTTCTTTTATGGTGTTCCAAATACAATTGTCATCGACAATGAGCCTTCTCTAAATTCAGCATCTTCAATATTTATGATGAAAGATGAACTTGGAATTAACGTCTTCACGACACCCCCATACAAAAGTGAAGTTAATGGACAGGTTGAGCGCTTCCATTCAACCTTAACGGAAGTAATGAGGTGCCTCAAAGAAAATGGAACAGAACGCAACTTCGAGGAACTGCTTGAAAGAGCGGTCAACGAATACAATCATAGTATTCACTCCACTACTGGTAAAAAACCCGTAGATCTTTTTTTCGGACGCAATGTCCACTTTACCCCTGACGATTACGAGAAGACTAGAAAACACAATTTGGAAAAATTAATTCACAAGCAGAAGGAAGATATCGGTATCATAATAAGAAAAAACACGTTGCGAAAAAGTATTTACCAGGTCAGATAATTTATGTTAAGGTGAACAAAAGATTAGGAACCAAACTCTCCACCAGATTCAAAGAAGAAAAGGTAAAGGAAGATAGAAACTCTACCGTTTTAACGGAAAGCGGAAAAATTATCCACAAAAGCCACATACGAAACTGACAATTGACATTACGAACTTTCTTTTCTTCTTAGGTTTTTCGTTCAATTGATGAATGATAAACCAGAAGCTAACATTCTGGACTACACAAATTCACAGCTGGTAGCTGTACAGACAGGCGCAGCAAAGGTACACAACCGACTTATTACCGACATCCTTTCCTTTCCCAATATTTTCCGCTCTCCTCAATCGAACAACAGATGAGATATGTGGTATATGTGATATTGGACTTGCTTCAAATGCGCTCATCCAGATTCTCGTTACATTACAATCTGCTGAAACTTTTGCAAGACATTTCATTTGAAAGCAGTAATGGCAAGACTTAAACTTTAACGCAAAACCCATTTTCTTAAGGCACCAGTCACGAAGGGAGAACAACTGAAATCGCTTTATAATGCGATGTGGAGTTAAATCTTCATATCGCGATGACATTGCAAAGGTGTTTAAGTTTAGTGGAATATCTGGGTCAACATCTGTACATTCAAGTTTTTTTTTTTAATAGCTCAAATCGGTATATAGCTGCCTGCATAATATACGCTGGCACTATTCTGGGGCTATTATTTAAAGGGAAAAGTCTGTCTCGAATCCACTTTCTGGTATTACCAAAACAGTGAAGGTTATTGGTAGGACTACTGGTATCAGTAGTATTTCTAGATGATAATTGGATTTGCTTCGAGCTCATCCCGTTACAATTTACTTATTGCTGTTGTATTGGGTTGCTAAACTTAAACATTTATTTAGACAATTGATTTAAAGAAAGTGAAGAAATTAGAGTGCGTTTAAGATATTTCCGGATAATTTTTCCACGCTACACTTCAGAAGGCAGGATGATCGTATAGTGAATACACATATTTACTGGATTAATGCCTTTTTATTAATAATGCTACCACTAAGTGTATATGATATCAAGATATGTTTTTCTCATCTGTCTACCCAAGCACATCCGATTCCGTTGCTTGTTTGCAGCTTGCTGGATTGTGGGAAGCGTTGATCAGCGTATTGTTAATAATGAATGTATTTAGAATTAGTTGAGCTGATGTAGGCATATCGCACTACACAATGTCAAAAATAATGCACTTGTCTGATAAGAAACAGACTCACTGCTAGAAGAACTAGTTCAACTTGAAATTTTATAGTCCGCTGCTTTTATTTGTATCGTATTTTGTACTTTTATTTGTGCGAATACCCAGAGTGCTGATTACGTTTCATTACAGGGCCAGTTCGCCGTACCAAACACCCACAGGATTCAACACCCCGTCCCTGTCCCTTCCTTCAAGTGAATAGGTATGAACAATTATTTAGTTATAACGTCTAGTGAGTTAAGCCAAGAGCAACCAGGCTGAACTCGTTTAATAGACAATTACATAGAGGTTAGTTAATATTTAAACACTATTACCTTCCATGCTTTTGTTTTCGAGATATTAGTTGCTGATTCCAATATTATAAAGTTTCTCTTGAAACGTAATTTCTCACATTAAATTGTATGGAGCCAATGGCTGCTACACTGCACACTGATATAAATGCTATGTGTACATGCTGCCAATTTAGCTGAAACATATGTATACAGGTAAAAATGTGCAACCTCAATTGTCAATAATAAACAATAATTCGAAACAATTGTAAACTCAAAATAAAGTAGTGCAAACTACAAATAGAAACGAAATTAAATTCAGCAAACTACGCACAACAATCAAGAACAATAATATCAAAATAATAAAAAGGGAAGGGTCATGTGTAAGATGTCAGCATTCACATTAATTTTTCGTTTTAACCGAATTTAAAATTATAAACGTAATCTGAAATAAGATCACGGGCTCAGCTGACATAGCCCTTGAATCATATAACACCCCCTTGAATTGGGAAAGCATTAGGCAATGCCTTACAATGCACTATGCCGATAAGAGGGATGTGACGACCCTCGAGTATCAGATGTCGTCCTGATATCAAGGAAATAGCACAGTTCAGGAGTACTATCAGAGGGTGTACTCCCACCTTTCCTTGATTCTAAATAAAATCTTGTGTATGGAGGTAGGTGCTGAAGCTGCACGCTTACTCACTGAAACATACAGAGAAAAGGCCCTTGATACGTTCATCAGAGGTCTTCGAGGCGATCTTCCTCGTCTTTTGGCAATGAAAAAGCCTATGGACCTACCACATGCCCTCCATTTATGCTTAAAAATGGAAAATCAGTATTTCAGGTCCAATCATAGGAATATCCAAAACCAAGCAAATCCTCCACGGAAAGTTAATGGTAATAATAGATCACCGAATCCATCGAATCCACCAAATGTTCCGCAAAGCCATCAGCATGATAATTATCCCCAAGGTGGTAGAACGTTCCAAACCTACCATCAAAATCAGCCCTTTAATAATCCCCAAACGAGACCCCAAAATCAAGGTAACTTCCAGCCAAGACAGGGAAATGCTCCTCAACAGCATGCCCCGAGACAAGGTAACATAACCCTGTAAATAACGCTGCTCTCAAAATTGAACCTGTTGGTCCTAGCACTCAAGTAAGGACGCAACAGAATCGTTTCCAGCAATCAAGACAATATCACATTTATATAGACGACCCCAGTACTACAGAATACGACCAAGCTATGACAATGGAAGACAACCAGCATGATGAAGAACTGGTTAGATATATGGAATCTCTGGCACATGTGAAGGAGGAGAGTCAATCAACGACTGTAGCGACCTACATTTTTTAGGTTAGCTTACTCTTCGTTGCCGTACTTCGAATGCGAGACGAAGAGTGGCGCGAGATATAAATTTCTTATAGATACGGGATCAAGCAATAATTACATTCAGCCATCAATAGTCCCGAAACCTATCCCAAACGATTATATTTTCTTCGCCAAATCGGTAGCTGGCGATATGGAAATTAGTCACCATACCTTTCTTAATCTTTTTGGTCTTAGAGACGTAAATTTAAAATTTTTTCTTCTTCCAAATTTAAAAACCTTTCATGGCATTTTAGGAAATGATACCATGAGAGAACTATCAGCTGTCATCCATACTAAAGAGAGCTACATGACAATTCTTAACTCAATAAAGATAAGAATTAAACATGTAAAATCTCAATCCGTAAATTCTATTAATCAATCAATCAATAAAAATCAATTAACAGCTTCTCAGAAATCACTATTGCATAAGGTAATAAGCGATTTTCCAAATCTATTTTCGGAACCTAATTAAAGTCTTACTTACACAACCAGGGTTGTCGGCGAAATAAGAACATAGACAGATTCATCAATTTACACGAGACATTACCTTTTTCCCATGTCCCCAAAAGGTGAAATCGAAAGCCAGGTAAATAAACTGCTAGCTGATGGTATTATCCGACCTTCACGGTCCCCATATAATTCGCCTGTTTGGATTGTCCCAAAAAAACCAGACTCAACTGGTGCCAAACAGTACAGAATGGTAATTATAGGAAGCTTAACGCTGTGACTATAGCAGATCGATATCCTATCCCCGATATTAACGATATGTTAGCACAACTTGGTGGTAACAAATTTTTCACCGTTCTTGATTTAAAGAGCGGATTTCATCAGATTCCACTCAAAGAACGTGATATTGAAAAAACAGCATTCTCTCTAAACAACGGTAAATATGAATTTACCCGTCTTCCCTTTGGTCTCAAGAACGCTCCTTCAATTTTTCAGAGAGCTCTAGATGTCTCAAGAACGCTCCTTCAATTTTTCAGAGAGCTCTAGATGATATCCTACACGGACAGGGAAACACTGCTATGTTTATATTGATGACATAGTCATCTTTAGTAAAAGTGAAGGCGAACATGCTGAACATATTCGGAAAGTGTTCGAAGCACTTTTCCACTCTAACATGAAGGTTCAACTGGACAAATGTCACTTCTTCAAACAAGAAGTAGAATTCTTAGGTTTCGTCATTTCTCCCGACGGATTAAAAACAAGTCCAGCTAAAGTTGAAGCTATTCAAAATTTCCCGCAGCCAACAAATCTTAAGGAATTGCGATCGTTCCTTGGCTTATCGGGTTATTACAGATGTTTTATAAGAGATTATTCAAAACTCGCAAAACCTCTATCAGTCATGCTAAGAGGAGAGGACGGACGAATATCGAAAAACCAGTCAGCAAAAATTCCTATAAACTTCGGCAATAAATGCGTGGAAGCATTTAATAAACTCAAAAGCTCGCTTATCTCTAAAGATATAATGCTCTATTATCCAGACTTCAATAAAACGACTGATGCGTCAAATTTTGCTATCGGAGCGGTCTTAGAACAGAATCGTAGACCAATTGCATTCATCTCAAGAACACTCAGTAGAGCCGAAGAAAACTATGCAGCAAATGAGAAAGAGATGCTTGCCATAGTATGGGCCCTCGGATCACTTAGCAATTACCTTTACGGTTCCGCTCATGTTATAACTTCTACAGATCATCAACCCCTCACCTACGCGCTGGGTAATAAAAATCGAAATATCAACATGAAGAGATGGAAAGCAATCTTAGAAGAGTATAACTACGAGCTCAGGTATAAACCTGGAAAAGCTAATGTGGTAGCAGATGCGCTTTCTCGACCCCCGTAAACTAGTTTCGTAAACCTTTTAAAAATCCTAAAGAAAATTCTCAATCCCTCCGTCATTAATTGTATCAAAACTCAAGAATCCGTTATGGGCTTAGTATAAGAACTTTTCCCGCAACATTTCAAATCATAAAAAATCAGATTTACTCAACTACAGGTAGAGGACATTTTTAGCCAACAATTTTTAACCAAGAAACAATTATAATAGAAACAAATAACCGCGCCCATAGAAACGCGAAAGAGAATAAACTCCAAATTCTCGAGAAATTTTATTTCCCTTCCATGTCAAGTAAAATAAAACGCATCACAAAACTTTGTTCTGTATGCAAACAGAATAAGTACGAAAGACATCCAAATAAACCCAAACTTGGAGAAACACCTGTCCCCACCTATCCAGGACATACCGTACACTTTGATATATTCCTTACCGACAAAAGAACACAACTTCCTTAGATAAATTCACTAAGTATGCTCAAATTAGAATGCTTAAAAGTAGAGCTGTTGAAGACATTCGGCAACCATTGCGAGAACTAATCTTCTTTTATGGTGTTCCAAATACAATTGTCATCGACAATGAGCCTTCTCTAAATTCAGCATCTTCAATATTTATGATGAAAGATGAACTTGGAATTAACGTCTTCACGACACCCCCATACAAAAGTGAAGTTAATGGACAGGTTGAGCGCTTCCATTCAACCTTAACGGAAGTAATGAGGTGCCTCAAAGAAAATGGAACAGAACGCAACTTCGAGGAACTGCTTGAAAGAGCGGTCAACGAATACAATCATAGTATTCACTCCACTACTGGTAAAAAACCCGTAGATCTTTTTTTCGGACGCAATGTCCACTTTACCCCTGACGATTACGAGAAGACTAGAAAACACAATTTGGAAAAATTAATCCACAAGCAGAAGGAAGATATCGGTATCATAATAAGAAAAAACACGTTGCGAAAAAGTATTTACCAGGTCAGATAATTTATGTTAAGATTAGGAACCAAACTCTCCACCAGATTCAAAGAAGAAAAGGTAAAGGAAGATAGAAACTCTACCGTTTTAACGGAAAGCGGAAAAATTATCCACAAAAGCCACATACGAAGCTGACAATTGACATTACGAACTTTCTTTTCTTCTTAGGTTTTTCGTTCAATTGATGAATGATAAACCAGAAGCTAACATTCTGGACTACACAAATTCACAGCTGGTAGCTGTACAGACAGGCGCAGCAAAGGTACAAACTGGAACCTTCAAGCTGATCCATGCCATTGACCTTAACGAACACAACCGACTTATTACCGACATCCTTTCCTTTCCCAATATTTTCCGCTCTCCTCAATCGAACAACAGATGAGATATGTGATATTGGACTTGCTTCAAATGCGCTCATCCAGATTCTCGTTACATTACAATCTGCTGAAACTTTTGCAAGACATTTCATTTGAAAGCAGTAATGGCAAGACTTAAACTTTAACGCAAAACCCATTTTCTTAAGGCACCAGTCACGAAGGGAGAACAACTGAAATCGCTTTATAATGCGATGTGGAGTTAAATCTTCATATCGCGATGACATTGCAAAGGTGTTTAAGTTTAGTGGAATATCTGGGTCAACATCTGTACATTCAAGTTTTTTTTTTTAATAGCTCAAATCGGTATATAGCTGCCTGCATAATATACGCTGGCACTATTCTGGGCCTATTATTTAAAGGGAAAAGTCTGTCTCGAATCCACTTTCTGGTATTACCAAAACAGTGAAGGTTATTGGTAGGACTACTGGTATCAGTAGTATTTCTAGATGATAATTGGATTTGCTTCGAGCTCATCCCGTTACAATTTACTTATTGCTGTTGTATTGGGTTGCTAAACTTAAACATTTATTTAGACAATTGATTTAAAGAAAGTGAAGAAATTAGAGTGCGTTTAAGATATTTCCGGATAATTTTTCCACGCTACACTTCAGAAGGCAGGATGATCGTATAGTGAATACACATATTTACTGGATTAATGCCTTTTTATTAATAATGCTACCACTAAG
This sequence comes from Volucella zonaria, assembly GCA_963966105.1. Taxonomy (NCBI): domain Eukaryota; kingdom Metazoa; phylum Arthropoda; class Insecta; order Diptera; family Syrphidae; genus Volucella; species Volucella zonaria. Next base: position 727,155 of record OZ014536.1, on the reverse strand, counting down.
TGTATATGATATCAAGATATGTTTTTCTCATCTGTCTACCCAAGCACATCCGATTCCGTTGCTTGTTTGCAGCTTGCTGGATTGTGGGAAGCGTTGATCAGCGTATTGTTAATAATGAATGTATTTAGAATTAGTTGAGCTGATGTAGGCATATCGCACTACACAATGTCAAAAATAATGCACTTGTCTGATAAGAAACAGACTCACTGCTAGAAGAACTAGTTCAACTTGAAATTTTATAGTCCGCTGCTTTTATTTGTATCGTATTTTGTACTTTTATTTGTGCGAATACCCAGAGTGCTGATTACGTTTCATTACAGGGCCAGTTCGCCGTACCAAACACCCACAGGATTCAACACCCCGTCCCTGTCCCTTCCTTCAAGTGAATAGGTATGAACAATTATTTAGTTATAACGTCTAGTGAGTTAAGCCAAGAGCAACCAGGCTGAACTCGTTTAATAGACAATTACATAGAGGTTAGTTAATATTTAAACACTATTACCTTCCATGCTTTTGTTTTCGAGATATTAGTTGCTGATTCTTATATTATAAAGTTTCTCTTGAAACGTAATTTCTCACATTAAATTGTATGGAGCCAATGGCTGCTACACTGCACACTGATATAAATGCTATGTGTACATGCTGCCAATTTTGCTGAAACATATGTATACAGGTAAAAATGTGCAACCTCAATTGTCAATAATAAACAATAATTCGAAACAATTGTAAACTCAAAATAAAGTAGTGCAAACTACAAATAGAAACGAAATTAAATTCAGCAAACTACGCACAACAATCAAAAACAATAATATCAAAATAATAAAAAGGGAAGGGTCATGTGTAAGATGTCAGCATTCACATTAATTTTTCGTTTTAACCGAATTTAAAATTCTAAACGTAATCCGAAATAAGATCACGGGCTCAGCTGACATAGCCCTTGAATCATATAACACCCCCTTGAATTGGGAAAGCATTAGGCAATGCCTTACAATGCACTATGCCGATAAGAGGGATGTGACGACCCTCGAGTATCAGATGTCGTCCTGATATCAAGGAAATAGCACAGTTCAGGAGTACTATCAGAGGGTGTACTCCCACCTTTCCTTGATTCTAAATAAAATCTTGTGTATGGAGGTAGGTGCTGAAGCTGCACGCTTACTCACTGAAACATACAGAGAAAAGGCCCTTGATACGTTCATCAGAGGTCTTCGAGGCGATCTTCCTCGTCTTTTGGGAATGAAAAAGCCTATGGACCTACCACATGCCCTCCATTTATGCTTAAAAATGGAAAATCAGTATTTCAGGTCCAATCATAGGAATATCCAAAACCAAGCAAATCCTCCACGGAAAGTTAATGGTAATAATAGATCACCGAAACCATCGAATCCACCAAATGTTCCGCAAAGCCATCAGCATGATAATTATCCCCAAGGTGGTAGAACGTTCCAAACCTACCATCAAAATCAGCCCTTTAATAATCCCCAAACGAGACCCCAAAATCAAGGTAACTTCCAGCCAAGACAGGGAAATGCTCCTCAACAGCATGCCCCGAGACAAGGTAACATAACCCTGTAAATAACGCTGCTCTCAAAATTGAACCTGTTGGTCCTAGCACTCAAGTAAGGACGCAACAGAATCGTTTCCAGCAATCAAGACAATATCACATTTATATAGACGACCCCAGTACTACAGAATACGACCAAGCTATGACAATGGAAGACAACCAGCATGATGAAGAACTGGTTAGATATATGGAATCTCTGGCACATGTGAAGGAGAAGAGTCAATCAACGACTGTAGCGACCTACATTTTTTAGGTTAGCTTACTCTTCGTTGCCGTACTTCGAATGCGAGACGAAGAGTGGCGCGAGATATAAATTTCTTATAGATACGGGATCAAGCAATAATTACATTCAGCCATCAATAGTCCCGAAACCTATCCCAAACGATTATATTTTCTTCGCAAAATCGGTAGCTGGCGATATGGAAATTAGTCACCATACCTTTCTTAATCTTTTTGGTCTTAGAGACGTAAATTTAAAATTTTTTCTTCTTCCAAATTTAAAAACCTTTCATGGCATTTTAGGAAATGATACCATGAGAGAACTATCAGCTGTCATCCATACTAAAGAGAGCTACATGACAATTCTTAACTCAATAAGGATAAGAATTAAACATGTAAAATCCCAATCCGTAAATTCTATTAATCAATCAATCAATAAAAATCAATTAACAGCTTCTCAGAAATCACTATTGCATAAGGTAATAAGCGATTTTCCAAATCTATTTTCGGAACCTAATTAAAGTCTTACTTACACAACCAGGGTTGTCGGCGAAATAAGAACATCGACAGATTCACCAATTTACACGAGACATTACCTTTTTCCCATGTCCCCAAAAGGTGAAGTCGAAAGCCAGGTAAATAAACTGCAAGCTGATGGTATTATCCGACCTTCACGGTCCCCATATAATTCGCCTGTTTGGATTGTCCCAAAAAAACCAGACTCAACTGGTGCCAAACAGTACAGAATGGTAATTGACTATAGGAAGCTTAACACTGTAACTATAGCAGATCGATATCCTATCCCCGATATTAACGATATGTTAGCACAACTTGGTGGTAACAAATTTTTCACCGTTCTTGATTTAAAGAGCGGATTTCATCAGATTCCACTCAAAGAACGTGATATTGAAAAAACAGCATTCTCTCTAAACAACGGTAAATATGAATTTACCCGTCTTCCCTTTGGTCTCAAGAACGCTCCTTCAATTTTTCAGAGAGCTCTAGATGTCTCAAGAACGCTCCTTCAATTATTCAGAGAGCTCTAGATGATATCCTACACGGACAGGGAAACACTGCTATGTTTATATTGATGACATAGTCATCTTTAGTAAAAGTGAAGGCGAACATGCTGAACATATTCGGAAAGTGTTCGAAGCACTTTTCCACTCTAACATGAAGGTTCAACTGGACAAATGTCACTTCTTCAAACAAGAAGTAGAATTCTTAGGTTTCGTCATTTCTCCCGACGGATTAAAAACAAGTCCAGCTAAAGTTGAAGCTATTCAAAATTTCCCGCAGCCAACAAATCTTAAGGAATTGCGATCGTTCCTTGGCTTATCGGGTTATTACAGATGTTTTATAAGAGATTATTCAAAACTCGCAAAACCTCTATCAGTCATGCTAAGAGGAGAGGACGGACGAATATCGAAAAACCAGTCAGCAAAAATTCCTATAAACTTCGGCAAGAAATGCGTGGAAGCATTTAATAAACTCAAAAGCTCGCTTATCTCTAAAGATATAATGCTCTATTATCCAGACTTCAATAAAACGACTGATGCGTCAAATTTTGCTATCGGAGCGGTCTTAGAACAGAATCGTAGACCAATTGCATTCATCTCAAGAACACTCAGTAGAGCCGAAGAAAACTATGCGGCAAATGAGAAAGAGATGCTTGCCATAGTATGGGCCCTCGGATCACTTAGCAATTACCTTTACGGTTCCGCTCATGTTATAACTTCTACAGATCATCAACCCCTCACCAACGCGCTGAGTAATAAAAATCGAAATATCAACATGAAGAGATGGAAAGCAATCTTAGAAGAGTATAACTACGAGCTCAGGTATAAACCTGGAAAAGCTAATGTGGTAGCAGATGCGCTTTCTCGACCCCCGTAAACTAGTTTCGTAAACCTTTTAAAAATCCTAAAGAAAATTCTCAATCCTTCCGTCATTAATTGTATCAAAACTCAAGAATCCGTTATGGGCTTAGTACAAGAACTTTTCCCGCAACATTTCAAATCATAAAAAATCAGATTTACTCAACTACAGGTAGAGGACATTTTTAGCCAACAAGACCAAGAAACAATTATAATAGAAACAAATAACCGCGCCCATAGAAACGCGAAAGAGAATAAACTCCAAATTCTTGAGAAATTTTATTTCCCTTCCATGTCAAGTAAAATAAAATGCATCACAAAACTTTGTTCTGTATGCAAACAGAATAAGTACGAAAGACATCCAAATAAACCCAAACTTGGAGAAACACCTGTCCCCACCTATCCAGGACATACCGTACACTTTGATATATTCCTTACCGACAAAAGAATCGTTTTAACTTCCTTAGATAAATTCACTAAGTATGCTCAAATTAGAATGCTTAAAAGTAGAGCTGTTGAAGACATACGGCAACCATTGCGAGAACTAATCTTCTTTTATGGTGTTCCAAATACAATTGTCATCGACAATGAGCCTTCTCTAAATTCAGCATCTTCAATATTTATGATGAAAGATGAACTTGGAATTAACGTCTTCACGACACCCCCATACAAAAGTGAAGTTAATGGACAGGTTGAGCGCTTCCATTCAACCTTAACGGAAGTAATGAGGTGCCTCAAAGAAAATGGAACAGAACGCAACTTCGAGGAACTGCTTGAAAGAGCGGTCAACGAATACAATCATAGTATTCACTCCACTACTGGTAAAAAACCCGTAGATCTTTTTTTCGGACGCAATGTCCACTTTACCCCTGACGATTACGAGAAGACTAGAAAACACAATTTGGAAAAATTAATCCACAAGCAGAAGGAAGATATCGGTATCATAATAAGAAAAAACACGTTGCGAAAAAGTATTTACCAGGTCAGATAATTTATGTTAAGGTGAACAAAAGATTAGGAACCAAACTCTCCACCAGATTCAAAGACGAAAAGGTAAAGGAAGATAGAAACTCTACCGTTTTAACGGAAAGCGGAAAAATTATCCACAAAAGCCACATACGAAACTGACAATTGACATTACGAACTTTCTTTTTTTCTTAGGTTTTTCGTTCAATTGATGAATGATAAACCAGAAGCTAACATTCTGGACTACACAAATTCACAGCTGGTAGCTGTACAGACAGGCGCAGCAAAGGTACAAACTGGAACCTTCAAGCTGATCCATGCCATTGACCTTAACGAACACAACCGACTTATTACCGACATCCTTTCCTTTCCCAATATTTTCCGCTCTCCTCAATCGAACAACAGATGAGATATGTGATATTGGACTTGCTTCAAATGCGCTCATCCAGATTCTCGTTACATTACAATCTGCTGAAACTTTTGCAAGACATTTCATTTGAAAGCAGTAATGGCAAGACTTAAACTTTAACGCAAAACCCATTTTCTTAAGGCACCAGTCACGAAGGGAGAACAACTGAAATCGCTTTATAATGCGATGTGGAGTTAAATCTTCATATCGCGATGACATTGCAAAGGTGTTTAAGTTTAGTGGAATATCTGGGTCAACATCTGTACATTCAAGTTTTTTTTTTTAATAGCTCAAATCGGTATATAGCTGCCTGCATAATATACGCTGGCACTATTCTGGGGCTATTATTTAAAGGGAAAAGTCTGTCTCGAATCCACTTTCTGGTATTACCAAAACAGTGAAGGTTATTGGTAGGACTACTGGTATCAGTAGTATTTCTAGATGGTAAATTGGATTTGCTTCGAGCTCATCCCGTTACAATTTACTTATTGCTGTTGTATTGGGTTGCTAAACTTAAACATTTATTTAGACAATTGATTTAAAGAAAGTGAAGAAATTAGAGTGCATTTAAGATATTTCCGGATAATTTTTCCACGCTATCACTTCAGAAGGCAGGATGATCGTATAGTGAATACACATATTTACTGGATTAATGCCTTTTTATTAATAATGCTACCACTAAGTGTATATGATATCAAGATATGTTTTTCTCATCTGTCTACCCAAGCACATCCGATTTCGTTGCTTGTTTGCAGCTTGCTGGATTGTGGGAAGCGTTGATCAGCGTATTGTTAATAATGAATGTATTTAGAATTAGTTGAGCTGATGTAGGCATATCGCACTACACAATGTCAAAAATAATGCACTTGTCTGATAAGAAACAGACTCACTGCTAGAAGAACTAGTTCAACTTGAAATTTTATAGTCCGCTGCTTTTATTTGTATCGTATTTTGTACTTTTATTTGTGCGAATACCCAGAGTGCTGATTACGTTTCATTACAGGGCCAGTTCGCCGTACCAAACACCCACAGGATTCAACACCCCGTCCCTGTCCCTTCCTTCAAGTGAATAGGTATGAACAATTATTTAGTTATAACGTCTAGTGAGTTAAGCCAAAAGCAACCAGGCTGAACTCGTTTAATAGACAATTACCTAGAGGTTAGTTAATATTTAAACACTATTACCTTCCATGCTTTTGTTTTCGAGATATTAGTTGCTGATTCCAATATTATAAAGTTTCTCTTGAAACGTAATTTCTCACATTAAATTGTATGGAGCCAATGGCTGCTACACTGCACACTGATATAAATGCTATGTGTATATGCTGCCAATTTAGCTGAAACATATGTATACAGGTAAAAATGTGCAACCTCAATTGTCAATAATAAACAATAATTGTAAACTCAAAATAAAGTAGTGCAAACTACAAATAGAAACGAAATTAAATTCAGCAAACTACGCACAACAATCAAAAACAATAATATCAAAATAATAAAAAGGGAAGGGTCATGTGTAAGATGTCAGCATTCACATTAATTTTTCGTTTTAACCGAATTTAAAATTCTAAACGTAATCTGAAATAAGATCACGGGCTCAGCTGACATAGCCCTTGAATCATATAACACCCCCTTGAATTGGGAAAGCATTAGGCAATGCCTTACAATGCACTATGCCGATAAGAGGGATGTGACGACCCTCGAGTATCAGATGTCGTCCTGATATCAAGGAAATAGCACAGTTCAGGAGTACTATCAGAGGGTGTACTCCCACCTTTCCTTGATTCTAAATAAAATCTTGTGTATGGAGGTAGGTGCTGAAGCTGCACGCTTACTCACTGAAACATACAGAGAAAAGGCCCTTGATACGTTCATCAGAGGTCTTCGAGGCGATCTTCCTCGTCTTTTGGGAATGAAAAAGCCTATGGACCTACCACATGCCCTCCATTTATGCTTAAAAATGGAAAATCAGTATTTCAGGTCCAATCATAGGAATATCCAAAACCAAGCAAATCCTCCACGGAAAGTTAATGGTAATAATAGATCACCGAATCCATCGAATCCACCAAATGTTCCGCAAAGCCATCAGCATGATAATTATCCCCAAGGTGGTAGAACGTTCCAAACCTACCATCAAAATCAGCCCTTTAATAATCCCCAAACGAGACCCCAAAATCAAGGTAACTTCCAGCCAAGACAGGGAAATGCTCCTCAACAGCATGCCCCGAGACAAGGTAACATAACCCTGTAAATAACGCTGCTCTCAAAATTGAACCTGTTGGTCCTAGCACTCAAGTAAGGACGCAACAGAATCGTTTCCAGCAATCAAGACAATACCACATTTATATAGACGACCCCAGTACTACAGAATACGACCAAGCTATGACAATGGAAGACAACCAGCATGATGAAGAACTGGTTAGATATATGGAATCTCTGGCACATGTGAAGGAGAAGAGTCAATCAACGACTGTAGCGACCTACATTTTTTAGGTTAGCTTACTCTTCGTTGCCGTACTTCGAATGCGAGACGAAGAGTGGCGCGAGATATAAATTTCTTATAGATACGGGATCAAGCAATAATTACATTCAGCCATCAATAGTCCCGAAACCTATCCCAAACGATTATATTTTCTTCGCCAAATCGGTAGCTGGCGATATGGAAATAAGTCACCATACCTTTCTTAATCTTTTTGGTCTTAGAGACGTAAATTTAAAATTTTTTCTTCTTCCAAATTTAAAAACCTTTCATGGCATTTTAGGAAATGATACCATGAGAGAACTATGAGCTGTCATCCATACTCAAGAGAGCTACATGACAATTCTTAACTCAATAAAGATAAGAATTAAACATGTAAAATCTCAATCCGTAAATTCTATTAATGTCAATAAAAATCAATTAACAGCTTCTCAGAAATAACTATTGCATAAGGTAATAAGCGATTTTCCAAATCTATTTTCGGAACCTAATTAAAGTCTTACTTACACAACCAGGGTTGTCGGCGAAATAAGAACATCGACAGATTCACCAATTTACACGAGACATTACCTTTTTCCCATGTCCCCAAAAGGTGAAGTCGAAAGCCAGGTAAATAAACTGCTAGCTGATGGTATTATCCGACCTTCACGGTCCCCATATAATTCGCCTGTTTGGATTGTCCCAAAAAAACCAGACTCAACTGGTGCCAAACAGTACAGAATGGTAATTATAGGAAGCTTAACGCTGTGACTATAGCAGATCGATATCCTATCCCCGATATTAACGATATGTTAGCACAACTTGGTGGTAACAAATTTTTCACCGTTCTTGATTTAAAGAGCGGATTTCATCAGATTCCACTCAAAGAACGTGATATTGAAAAAACAGCATTCTCTCTAAACAACGGTAAATATGAATTTACCCGTCTTCCCTTTGGTCTCAAAAACGCTCCTTCAATTTTTCAGAGAGCTCTAGATGATATCCTACACGGACAGGGAAACACTGTTATGTTTATATTGATGACATAGTCATCTTTAGTAAAAGTGAAGGCGAACATGCTGAACATATTCGGAAAGTGTTCGAAGCACTTTTCCACTCTAACATGAAGGTTCAACTGGACAAATGTCACTTCTTCAAACAAGAAGTAGAATTCTTAGGTTTCGTCATTTCTCCCGACGGATTAAAAACAAGTCCAGCTAAAGTTGAAGCTATTCAAAATTTCCCGCAGCCAACAAATCTTAAGGAATTGCGATCGTTCCTTGGCTTATCGGGTTATTACAGATGTTTTATAAGAGATTATTCAAAACTCGCAAAACCTCTATCAGTCATGCTAAGAGGAGAGGACGGACGAATATCGAAAAACCAGTCAGCAAAAATTCCTATAAACTTCGGCAAGAAATGCGTGGAAGCATTTAATAAACTCAAAAGCTCGCTTATCTCTAAAGATATAATGCTCTATTATCCAGACTTCAATAAAACGACTGATGCGTCAAATTTTGCTATCGGAGCGGTCTTAGAACAGAATCGTAGACCAATTGCATTCATCTCAAGAACACTCAGTAGAGCCGAAGAAAACTATGCAGCAAATGAGAAAGAGATGCTTGCCATAGTATGGGCCCTCGGATCACTTAGCAATTACCTTTACGGTTCCGCTCATGTTATAACTTCTACAGATCATCAACCCCTCACCAACGCGCTGAGTAATAAAAATCGAAATATCAACATGAAGAGATGGAAAGCAATCTTAGAAGAGTATAACTACGAGCTCAGGTATAAACCTGGAAAAGCTAATGTGGTAGCAGATGCGCTTTCTCGACCCCCGTAAACTAGTTTCGTAAACCTTTTAAAAATCCTAAAGAAAATTCTCAATCCCTCCGTCATTAATTGTATCAAAACTCAAGAATCCGTTATGGGCTTAGTATAAGAACTTTTCCCGCAACATTTCAAATCATAAAAAGTCAGATTTACTCAACTACAGGTAGAGGACATTTTTAGCCAACAAGACCAAGAAACAATTATAATAGAAACAAATAACCACGCCCATAGAAACGCGAAAGAGAATAAACTCCATATTCTCGAGAAATTTTATTTCCCTTCCATGTCAAGTAAAATAAAACGCATCACAAAACTTTGTTCTGTATGCAAACAGAATAAGTACGAAAGACATCCAAATAAACCCAAACTTGGAGAAACACCTGTCCCCACCTATCCAGGACATACCGTACACTTTGATATATTCCTTACCGACAAAAGAATCGTTTTAACTTCCTTAGATAAATTCACTAAGTATGCTCAAATTAGAATGCTTAAAAGTAGAGCTGTTGAAGACATACGGCAACCATTGCGAGAACTAATCTTCTTTTATGGTGTTCCAAATACAATTGTCATCGACAATGAGCCTTCTCTAAATTCAGCATCTTCAATATTTATGATGAAAGATGAACTTGGAATTAACGTCTTCACGACACCCCCATACAAAAGTGAAGTTAATGGACAGGTTGAGCGCTTCCATTCAACCTTAACGGAAGTAATGAGGTGCCTCAAAGAAAATGGAACAGAACGCAACTTCGAGGAACTGCTTGAAAGAGCGGTCAACGAATACAATCATAGTATTCACTCCACTACTGGTAAAAAACCCGTAGATCTTTTTTTCGGACGCAATGTCCACTTTACCCCTGACGATTACGAGAAGACTAGAAAACACAATTTGGAAAAATTAATCCACAAGCAGAAGGAAGATATCGGTATCATAATAAGAAAAAACACGTTGCGAAAAAGTATTTACCAGGTCAGATAATTTATGTTAAGGTGAACAAAAGATTAGGAACCAAACTCTCCACCAGATTCAAAGACGAAAAGGTAAAGGAAGATAGAAACTCTACCGTTTTAACGGAAAGCGGAAAAATTATCCACAAAAGCCACATACGAAACTGACAATTGACATTACGAACTTTCTTTTCTTCTTAGGTTTTTCGTTCAATTGATGAATGATAAACCAGAAGCTAACATTCTGGACTACACAAATTCACAGCTGGTAGCTGTACAGACAGGCGCAGCAAAGGTACAAACTGGAACCTTCAAGCTGATCCATGCCATTGACCTTAACGAACACAACCGACTTATTACCGACATCCTTTCCTTTCCCAATATTTTCCGCTCTCCTCAATCGAACAACAGATGAGATATGTGATATTGGACTTGCTTCAAATGCGCTCATCCAGATTCTCGTTACATTACAATCTGCTGAAACTTTTGCAAGACATTTCATTTGAAAGCAGTAATGGCAAGACTTAAACTTTAACACAAAACCCATTTTCTTAAGGCACCAGTCACGAAGGGAGAACAACTGAAATCGCTTTATAATGCGATGTGGAGTTAAATCTTCATATCGCGATGACATTGCAAAGGTGTTTAAGTTTAGTGGAATATCTGGGTCAACATCTGTACATTCAAGTTTTTTTTTTAAATAGCTCAAATCGGTATATAGCTGCCTGCATAATATACGCTGGCACTATTCTGGGGCTATTATTTAAAGGGAAAAGTCTGTCTCGAATCCACTTTCTGGTATTACCAAAACAGTGAAGGTTATTGGTAGGACTACTGGTATCAGTAGTATTTCTAGATGGTAAATTGGATTTGCTTCGAGCTCATCCCGTTACAATTTACTTATTGCTGTTGTATTGGGTTGCTAAACTTAAACATTTATTTAGACAATTGATTTAAAGAAAGTGAAGAAATTAGAGTGCGTTTAAGATATTTCCGGATAATTTTTCCACGCTATCACTTCAGAAGGCAGGATGATCGTATAGTGAATACACATATTTACTGGATTAATGCCTTTTTATTAATAATGCTACCACTAAGTGTATATGATATCAAGATATGTTTTTCTCATCTGTCTACCCAAGCACATCCGATTCCGTTGCTTGTTTGCAGCTTGCTGGATTGTGGGAAGCGTTGATCAGCGTATTGTTAATAATGAATGTATTTAGAATTAGTTGAGCTGATGTAGGCATATCGCACTACACAATGTCAAAAATAATGCACTTGTCTGATAAGAAACAGACTCACTGCTAGAAGAACTAGTTCAACTTGAAATTTTATAGTCCGCTGCTTTTATTTGTATCGTATTTTGTACTTTTATTTGTGCGAATACCCAGAGTGCTGATTACGTTTCATTACAGGGCCAGTTCGCCGTACCAAACACCCACAGGATTCAACACCCCGTCCCTGTCCCTTCCTTCAAGTGAATAGGTATGAACAATTATTTAGTTATAACGTCTAGTGAGTTAAGCCAAGAGCAACCAGGCTGAACTCGTTTAATAGACAATTACCTAGAGGTTAGTTAATATTTAAACACTATTACCTTCCATGCTTTTGTTTTCGAGATATTAGTTGCTGATTCCAATATTATAAAGTTTCTCTTGAAACGTAATTTCTCACATTAAATTGTATGGAGCCAATGGCTGCTACACTGCACACTGATATAAATGCTATGTGTACATGCTGCCAATTTAGCTGAAACATATGTATACAGGTAAAAATGTGCAACCTCAATTGTCAATAATAAACAATAATTGTAAACTCAAAATAAAGTAGTGCAAACTACAAATAGAAACGAAATTAAATTCAGCAAACTACGCACAACAATCAAAAACAATAATATCAAAATAATAAAAAGGGAAGGGTCATGTGTAAGATGTCAGCATTCACATTAATTTTTCGTTTTAACCGAATTTAAAATTCTAATAGCGGATCTTATAAAAGGGTCAACCATATCTGTGAGTTAGTATATCACTCATTTTATGCCATTATGGTGCATTAATGTTAAACAAATTATGTACATGTGCTACATAGAGAAATAATGTAACTGCGCACGAATAAAAAACTTTTGTAATTTGTAAATGTACTTGATCTGAAGTGTGTAAGTGTATAGTGCCTTATACAGCCATTACCGATGTTTCGTGTTTAAAGCAGTGTAAACCGATGACAGCATCCCTCCCCCCCCAACACATGCAACAGAAGGATTTAAAATAAAGTTGATAAAGTTTTAAAGCTACATTTGTTTTTCAATTAGGAACAGCGTTATGTTTTTAAAGTTATAAACTATTTTTTATAAGATTAGAGATTGACCAAATCGCGGATGAAAAGAGCGTTTGTCGATGGAATTTCATTACTAAATGGAAGTCACAGTAAATATATTGTGCTTTCACCGAAGGAATTTCAACAATCCAGAACAACTTAACAAGAATCTTGGAGCTGGCAATAAAACCAAAAAATACACCACTAAAAACGTGCTGCAGTCGTTCATCAAGGAGTTCACACCGTTTCGTAACAGAAGTAAAACGGACACAAAGCTGTACTTTCAAGCAAATGGAGCAAATAGAGTAGGAATTTCAACTCGGTTGTTTAACCCGCTTGGATGGATCGCTCCATGTGCAATCAAAACAAAACTTATACTGCAACTTTGATTCAACAAACTTTCTTGTGATTCATCAGTTCTTCCAGACATCGAATAACAATGCTTAGAGTTAAGATATGGATTACCGAAGTTACAAAATATTCAAATTCCATGATGGATTGTATTCAATGAAACTTCGCAAATGCTATGTCATGGTTTCAGCGACGCAGTGGAAAAGGCATACTCAGCCGTTATATGTATGCGCTCGGATTCTAAACAATCGCAAGAGCGTATCCACCTGTAAGCATATCCAAAACAAGAGGTGCACCTACCCGGTCAAAGCCATTTCATTGCCCCGCTTGGAGCTCCGTGGAGTGGAGCTATTAGCAAATCTACTTTATCGGATATGCACGGCAATGCACTTCGAAACAACTGAAGTTTTTGCTTGATCTGACTTCATGATAGTATTGTAGGAAGATTAAAGGAAGTCCAGCAACTCGATTTACATTTGAGACCAATCGAATAACTGAGATATAAACACTTACCGGCAGAGATATAATCTAGCTGATTTAAGATAAAGGGGTCTATTACCAGAAGAGCTCTTCAACAGCGCGAAACATGGTGATATGGTACCTCTCTTTTGAAAATTTTTAAATTACAATATTTTCAAGCTACAATTCCCTTTGAACCCAACCTATAATCCAAATAAGAACTCTAAAACCACAACTTCCTTTTATAAAGATAACCTGACCAACTATACTGACAACCTTTATACATATAATTTGTAATTATGAACTAATTAACAATGCCTTTTTTTCAAAAATGCTCCACCCCCTACGTCTTATCCGAAGTGTGGCAGTATGGCGACGCTATATATACAACTTAAGATATACTGTCAAAATAAACTATTTGGAGAACCATTGAGTAACAGCGGACCAATGATGTTAATGATGTTATCCCTCAAAAAAGTCATTCAAATCGTGCAAAACGAAATAAGTTGAGTCATGTTGATGAGTCATGAGATAAAGCTATCCAAAGGACGATGCAGTAAATCTGGAAAGGGCTACATTGCTGTTTTGATCTGACTTGACATAAAGGCTTTACATATTGAATTGGCTACCCTCCTTATCACACCTGCTTCCTTAGCAACCTCCAACATTTTTGTAGCGAGACTAAGAATAGCGACCGCGGATAAACTTTGGACAAATAAGCAACGAGTTAAGGGAGAACGAAAAATTCATCACACAGGAATGGTCTATCAAAATTTCTGAAAAGCTAGCTTCTCAAAATGTTACATGACATTTCAACCCTCCCCCATAACCACATCTTGGAGGTCTATGTGAGGTAGGCGTATAACCACCTTAAAAAAATAATCAGCCCTTCCCAACTAACTTTCTTTTTTATTTTTTATTTAAAGCGTTTATTTAGCTATTTATTGCTATTAACACATCGAAAATTCGTTATTTGGTTCATTTTAACAAAAGAATTCACCTCATATTTAATCGTACTAAGTTTGTTTCTGTTTTTATATATGTAGGTAGTTCGTTGTAAATCTTAAATCTTAAGTCTTTTCTGTTTCTAAAAAATTGTAAATTAAAATTGTTGTTACCTCTTAAATTAAATGGCTGTACTTAAATATATTGGCATTAAATTGTTTTTTAATTTTAAATATATATATAAGCACACACATTACTATTCTTTGTTTTACATTAAGCCATCTTAGAGTTGCAATCATATAATTAATACTAGTGTATCTATTACATTTCAGTATACAACGCATTGTTTTACTTTGTCATTTTTGCATTTTGTCAAACATATCATTAAGGAACTTAACTTTAGTTTTGTCAACATTTAAATTAAGCTTATTCATGTCAAGGTACTTTCTTATATTTGATATATCTTCCTTAAGTTTGGCTTTACAATTAACAACATCATTTTCATCGTCCGCAAATAATATTAACTCTGCATATTTAATTACTTTCTGCATATCATTTACATACAACAAAAATAGCAAGGGACCGAGAACTGATCCTTGTGGGACTCCCAGATCAACATTTAATGGGTCTGATAATATATTATTAAACTTTACTACCTGTTTTCTGTAAGATTTGAACTAATTGGATTTCTCATTTCTTACACCATATCTTCGTAGTTTTTGTAGTAGGATGTCTCTATCCACTGTCTCGAACGCCCTCTTCAAATCCAAGAAAACTGCAGCCACTTTCTTGTTATTATGTACATCCTCCTTCCACTTTGCAATGACATAATTTATAGCAGTTTCACAAGAGTGTTTTTTCCTGAACCCGGATTGTTGTTCAGCTAATATGTCATTTTCATCCAAAAACTTTTCAAATTGCACTTGCACTGTCTTTTCTAAGATTTTTTCATATATTGGAAGCATATTTACCAGTCTGAACTCTTCACTTTTCTATGTACTTGCAGTTTTCTGTACTGGCACTATAACTGATGTCTTCCAGCTATCTGGGAATATACCCCTTGTTAAAGACGTATTTATGATTTTAAGCAATGCTGGCCCTAATACATTAAAACCGTCTTTTATTATATTTTTATTAGTACCATGAAAGTCTTTCTTCAGTGGCAGCATTTCTACTATTTTCCAGAGATCAGTAACCTATTCAATTTCCTTGAATTTAAACACATTATGCCTGTTCGCTAATTTATTTACAAACGGTATGTTGACTATAGAACTATTAATATCTTTTACACTTTTAATAAAAAACTCGTTGAATTTCTTCGCAATAGTTTTGTTGCAATTTATCTTGTTGCCTCTAAACTCTATCACATTATTTTCCACTTTTTTATCTTTGAGCACTAGACTTTTAATTGTTCTCCATATTGTTTTGCTTAATAAAGTTCTGTACGTATTCCTTGCTCTTCTACATATATTCCAATCTTCCTCCAGTCTTGTATGAATTTAAAATATGTTTCCACTTTTCGCCTTCTCATAGGTCGTAAACTACTCGTATACCAAGCATTATGGTTTGTTAATTTTACTTGTTTTACCACCAAAGACTCGTTCATGTCCTTAATTAATTCATTTTCAAAAATCTTGTGTATTGTGTCAACATTTGCTCCCTCACAAATTCCACTTATATCACTTCGAGCAATCGACCGTTCAAATTTGCTTTTATTGTATTTAAGAATTTTTATGTATTTAGTTCTTTCATTTGATTGTTTTAACTTTGTCTTTATTTGTAACACCAGGGTTTCCTAGTCACTTATTTTTAAGGATCTATCAACTTTTGCTACCGTGTCTTGAATGTTCGAAATTGCGTAATCTATTAACGAACTACTGTTAGATGTTATTCCTGTTGGTTCATCGACTAATTGTTTACACATAATTTCGTTTAAAATCTCTTCCACTTCCTTTTTATAATAGTTGTCACTCAACCAATTAATATTAAAATCTCCAACTATCATCCATGAATTCATTAAAAAAGTTACAGAAAATTCTATCTCATGAGTTGGGTTATCTATATATTTCTGCATTTGTAATAGGCGTATGTCCCGTTTGCACGGCTTTTATTACAAGCACCCATATATCCATTTCAATTTGTTTATTTTTAAGTACCGAGTAGCCAAAACTTTCTTTTAAGTATATAACAACACCACCAGTTCTAGTCGATGAACTGTTACACCTTATTACTTTATATTTTCCAATATTGATTTCACTATCCCGTACCTCCTTGACTAGGTGAGTTTCACTTAGTATTACTATTTCGTACTGACCTTCTAGCAACAATACTTCCTTTTCCCAGTCTTCTTATATAAACCGGACAGTTATAGTCTCTAGAATCATGACTTACATCCAGATTTAAATTGCCTTGAATTGGCTTTGGCACAAGTTTTACATTCAACTTTTGTACTTTCACAATCTACTATACAATGTTCCCCCCCACATTTAGGACACTGAATTTGATTTGTGCAATTTATTGCATTGTGGTTGAAACCCCAACACTTGAAACATCTTTTGACATTAACTTTGTCAAATATCTGACACTTGTACCAACCAATATTCAAGTGTGGATCATCATTCTCCATTAACATTTTAAATAAATCTTTGTCAATTTCAATTATTGCATTATATTTAGAAATATTGCTAGGTTTTTTTAAAACACCACCAGTTTCATTTCACCACAGATTTTATTTTGCTTTAATATAGTTTCAATCAATTTATCCTCATTATCAATTCCATTTACCATAATTTTAGGATTTACCAATTTAGGAACTTTTACATTACAATGATCTCCACATCCCTCTTTTACTTCATTTTCGTTTTTTTTCATTGATTCTTCATTATTGCATTTCATCACAATAGACCCATTGACTCTATTAGGCACACTATTAATTTGCACAGACAAATCCGAAGGGTTAGTGGTCTCATTAATTTCATTTTTTGTTTTACTACTGTTTTGTATACTTTTGGGTTCAATTATTAGAGGAGGTACGTTCTTTACCTCTATTTCCGCACATATTTTCTTTTTTTTGTACTTTAGTCTTCTCATTTTCGCTCGGTTTTACACTTGAACTTGCACTAATGATCTTCATACACTTAATAAGAGATTTTATTTCTTCTTCTTGTTTACTTAGTAGTGTTTTGTTGTCATTGACAACTTGCAATATATTGTCCATTTTTAACGTTATCTCTTTAAAGTATTCTCTGCATGCATTACACATATACATAAGATTCTTCTTTTTTCACTCAAAAGGTTAACATCGTAATAACTCAAACCGATACATTTCTTGTGAAATACTCAACGGCAGAAATCACTACATTTAATCCCCGTTTCTGTTCTTATGGGTTTACCGCAAGTTTCACTCTTGCACACTTCACTCATTATGAAATGGCATTACGTACTAACACTGTTGCATATATTCTCAAATCTGGTTTCTGTCCATTTAATAACCGCTAGTAAATTATTGTATTATTTTTTGTTTTTTCTTTTTAAGTTTTAGTTTAACACTGGTTTTTATGGATATAATGCACACAGTTCTTAATTAACAATCCCACTTTTACTTTTGTATAATTTATACTATAATTTGATATCAAAACCGTTTTAATCGAATTTATTTGAACACATCAAATTTAAACGTCTAACTCTCATTAACTCACTCAAAGAGTATGGAACCCTTCTCACACAAATTGAGGCATGCCCTTGTGTCCAGTAACATCTGATCCCGATGATCTAAGCCTTGTGAACCCGGGAAACTTTCTACCATAATTGGGACCCCGTTTTGCTAATCGCCTGACCTGAGACGCGAAAGAAACGCACATCAGTTGTCTTGATAGATGTAGATACACACAACGCTTACATCAAACATTTAGAATCATTTTGGAAAAGTGGAACAGAACATACCTCCACTTCTTCAACAGTGCACGAAATGGGTCCAGCGACTCTAGGAGATATTGTCCTAAAAAACGGTTACTCGCCCCGGACCGGATGATCTTGCGCGCATGCTGCCCGTAAAGACAGCAAAATCGTTACTAAAGCGCTCAATGGCAGAAATTTCTCATTTGCCGGTATGTAATTATTCGAACGATGCGAAAAAGACGAATAATTTTTACACTGGCTAACAATAAGTGAAACGTAAATTGTTTTTTATTTCTCCTATAGAAGCAGTACATCCCAGAAGCGTTTGAAAAACAACGAACATTAAAACACAATGCATACAAAGTTAAATCAAAGGCCGCGAACATGTTGATCCTAACAATATAAAGTTTCTTTTAAAAAGTAATTTCTCACATTAAATTGTATGGACCGATGCCTTCCCCACTGGACACTGATGGAAATGTGCTGTATGCATTAAAATTGCAATTGAATGGTATATTGATAAAAATATGCTCCATTAATTGACAACAACAATGTAAACTTTACACTTAAGATAAAGTAATTGAAAACATAAATAAAAACGAAATTGGATATAGCAAACTCCGTACAACGATCTAGAATTCCACGATTACATCAAAACAATAAAAAGGCAGGTGTCATGTGTCAAAAGCCATCAATCCTATTACTTTCTAGCTTTAACCAAATTTAAAATAATTAAGGCCTATTTATAAAAGGGACAAACAGACTTGTGAGTTAGTCTATCTCTCTTTTATAGTGCATTAATTTTAAATAAATTATGTATGTATGCTAGATGAGAAATAATGTAAAGGTGCATGGAAAAAAACCTTTTGCAAATTGTAAAGGTCGTTGATCTTAAGTATGTAAGTGCATAGTACATAATTCGGTCATTACATTTAAGATAATGTAAACTACGATTAGTAGTGCATTTTTTGATTTATTTATAACAATTTATTATAACGGTAAACGAAAGTGCACGTATTTTTTAGTAATAATAAAAACAATAGTTATATTGGGAATTAAAATTTTTTACCGTTGTAACTGACACTTTGTATTGTGAATTTGTAGATAAAAAAATATTGTCACACTTTTCCGAGATAATTGCGATTTTTCCAAAAGTTTATTAAAAAAAATAAAAAATTTGTGTTTGAAGCCCAATAACTGTAAAATGGAATTATGTGTAATATAAATTAACCACTAATCAATTGGCTACAAAACGAGCTTAGCTTGGTGGCTTTAGGTTGAATACGCTAGAAATTATAACTAATTGCTAGCACTTCTCTGAAGGAACTCTTTTAAACTCCCTGTAACTCAGTCTGTATTGTTGATAGACCCACTTCTTCAATTAAATTTTTTTTCATAACATGAACTGGGGAATCTAATATCATATCTGTTTTCCAGAGCGGACTACGCTGTATATTAAAATATGTTACACAATTCTCAATCGGGCTCCAGGTGAGATATATATTCGAGCTGTTTCTAACGGGCCAGCAATATCCTTTCCATAAGGCATAGGCACATTATGTCGGATGTGTACGGATTTGCGTATTTGCAGCTTTCTTGGCTGTGGGAATCGTTAATCTTTCTGGATCTAGGTATTCGTTGATAGATAGTCCCTTAGATCTTACTTCTCAAATGGTTCGCGGAACACAAGCTAGTAATAAAGTCTTAGACTAAACTAATGTTTTTTTTTAATTTATCTTGCCCTATCAACCCAAAACCGAATGTATATTTTCGCGCACCGAATTGCCAGAAATTTAAACTATGTCACCGTAAATGTGCAACAGGTGTACTTGGCCAATTATTTTGTACTAGTGAAAGTTGTTTTGATGATTTGTTTTTTGGTAGAGAATGTGGACGAATTTACGTACCTAGGACTCTTAATGGATTTAAATATGAAATTCTCATCTCACGTCAATGGATTAAAAAAGTATTCTATCTCTACGCTGAGGCAATTCTATTACCTACGTAATATATGTTCTACTAAGCTTTTAACCGCAATTTGTTATGGACTCTTTCATTCTGAGCTTCAATACAGTATATGTATACAGTATGTAGACTACGAGTATCTTGTCTTATTTATGCTGGTGGTGTATTGACATGAGGAGAAATTGGCATGCAGGCTAGGTCTGTAAGAACGAGCTGTCATTTGCAGCTTGGGATCGCGCAAGATAACCTCAAGAGATTCTACTTCTTCTTGAGCACAAATCATATTGCACATTTCAATAAAAAATAAATGTGCATGATTACACGGAAACTATAAGCGTTTTATTTGAAATAATGTAATTCGCATGAGATTTCAAATCAGCTTGGTAAAAATGGGTATATATATGTACGAGGGGCGTTCAAGATATTCTCGGTATCGGGGTGAAGCTGTGGTTGCATATATAAATTGACTTATTTATCAAGTAATACTATTATTTTAGTGCATTCATGTAAAATTTCATATAAATGTGATTATTAATTCGCGTTTTATCTCTAGTTAAACAGAATCATAATGGCAACTGAGGCGATGATGGTGAAAATTAAGCATCGCGCTGTAATTAAATTTCTCACTAAGCAAGGAAAAAGTCAAAAAACTATTCATGAAGAGATGGTGGCTGTTTACCAGGGTTCCGCATCTTCATTATCAACTGTGCAAAAGTGGTCAAGTGAGTTCAAGAGAGGCAGAGAGAGCATTGAGGACGACCCCCGCTCCGGCGCCTAGGCTACTGCTTGTACGGGAGAAAGCATCAAAGAAGTCGAAAAACTTGTTCTTGAGGATGCCCGAATAAAGGTGAAAATGATGGCAGAGATCACCAAGCTTTCAATTGGTACCATTCACACCATTCTTCATGACCATCTTACCCTTTCAAAGGTCAGTGCAAGGTGGGTGCCACGAATGCTCACAGCGCCTCAGATAAAAAGTGAGAATCGCATGCTGTAGAGAGCTTTTTGAGATGTGTAGTGAGAACGCGGACGGTGTTATGGATCGAATTGTTACTGGGGACGAAACATGGGTCCACCACTATGACCCTGAAAGCAAACAAGAGTCCATGCAGTGGCATAAAAAAGGAACAGACTCCCCGAAGAAGTTCAAAGTCACTCCGTCTGCCCGAAAGCTCATGGCCACAGTTTTTTGGGACTCAAAGGGAATCTTGCTCATTGAGTACAAAAAAAAAGGTGAAACCATCAACGCCACATCCTACGCTTCCACTTTGCATAATTTGCGGGAGGAAATTAAAAAGAAAAGACGGGGTAAACTCGCAGCGGGTGTGTTGCTTCTTCATGACAACGCTCCTGTTCACACGGCGCGAGTTTCCAAGGCTGCTGCGCGAGATTGTGGTTTCGAAGAAATCCAACACCCACCCTATAGTCCAGACCTTGCCCCTAGTGATTATTTTCTGTTTCCGGATTTGAAAAAATGTCTTCGTGGAAAAAGATTTTCGGATGATGAAGAACTCAAGTCGGTATTTTGCAGAGAAAGAGGAAATTTATTATTTTGAGGGTTTAAAAAAGCTTATCTCAAGATGTAACAAATGCATTGATGTTAGGGGAGATTATATTGAAAAATAAAAACAATTTAAATTGAATTCGCATTTTCCTTCATATCGATACCGAGAATATATTGAACGCCCCTCGTATGTTTGTACATGTTACGAGTATAAATACGATTGAGCAATACGGAAGTTAGAATGTGGTTATAGTACAAATGAATGTAGGTAATAATTTAGATATAGGTACAGCGTGCCCGAACTTTTGGCAGCAAATACATTGTAAAATGTTTTCGCTTCCCTTTAATTTCTCCCAGTGTACAACCTGGTAATCTAGGACCATCTAGTTTACTGCTGGGACTTAGCTGGACCTGGAAAAATGATAGTTTCCGCTTGTCCTTTTGGCTCTAGCCGTGGCGAATGGCTTAATCCCAATGAAGTTGAGCTCTTCGGTCTCCTTCTCTTTCAGCAGTGCAAGGAGATCCTCCGGATCAGTCTGACTGTTCAGCAGCATTGTTTGCAGTTTCTTCCCCATCGGTGTATAGGAGGAGAACTTCGTCGTCGTATTATTCAGTAAAATTTTAACAAAGCTCCTTGAGCAGACGGCCAGACTTCCGAACTTTTCAAAGCGCCAGATGAATGGAACCTCAACTTGTTTGTCCGATCCTCAGCAGAGGAAGTCCTCTGAACTGCGCCAACCACAGAGGTATCAGTGTCCTTCAAATTGCCAAGAAAATAATATCTGATGGTCCATATTAGTGTGACTTTAAACCGGGTAAGTCCACCATCGACCAAATATTCTATAGAGACGAGCTATACAGAGCAATGTCTAGCTTTGACATCCCTGACAAACTCATCCGTTTTGGCAGGATGACGATAGAGAATGCACGCTGCTGCATCAAGGCCGCTAAAGAAATCAGCCAGACCTTTGATGTCACAAAATGTTTTAGACTTGGGTTTAGGCGAAGAACGGCTTTAGTCCATTTAGTCCATTGAGAAAAATAAAATTTAAAATTTCCCTACTCCTACATGCATCAGGTATAAGATAAAAGTACTCAAAAACCATTATGTTATAGGATTATGTATTTATTAAAACGTAGAAAAGTGAGAATAAGTTTTAAAACAAATTACATTATCATTTAAATTTTTTTCCATGACGGAAATCATTTTCTCCGGCAATCAGGCGTCAATTGGTGGATCTTCCAGGTAATCATCGTCACTGCTTTCTTCAGATTGGTTAATGTAGGTCAACCTATTATAAAATTGTTTGCCCTCTGGTTTTTCCAGGAAAGTTGACAGCGCTTTCAGATCTTTAAATTTGACCGTTTTGATAGGTAATTGTTTTAATGCAATGGCGCGCTTCTGCTTCTTATTGTAGACTGTTGGTGAAAGACCCTATTACGTTGTTTATTTTCAAATTGTAGTATCCTTATAGGCAGGGTAGGGAAAGAACAATTGCTTGTGTTCTGAACTAAGAAAGGCAGTCCAACTGTGGAAATCAAAATAATACCCATAGTCAATTACTTGGAATGGAGGGGGTTTTATTCTACAGTTTTTAAATTCTTCACTCCAGTCATCTGGAGTCTCCGCATATGTCTTTTAGTGAATCAAATCGTTTTTCTACAACCATGTAAAAATTCTTATTTTGTCCGAAAACCGAGTCACAAAAAATTTCAAGCTGCCTCACTTCCTCTGGTAAAACGTGACGAACAAAGTGGTGCATCATAGAACAGAAATCGTCAGCTCCTTTTTTAGTTACTGATTCATCGTAGGTATCGTATATGGATTGTTAATTTGATAGAATATGTATATTAAAGCTGATGAAATTGAGCTGACAATAAACATCATTTGTAATGATGCATTTTAATATCTACTTTTCCAGTGTTTACTTTCTGATATCCACGATTTTGACATCTCGACTAAAGATGACAGTTCAGCCTTAAAAGTATCACAGGTGCTGCAGGTGTCTTTTCGTGAATATCCAAAGGATATGTTGAAATTATTTTCATATATGCAGTATAATGATCCATAAGCCATTTCATGATCGGGATTCTATTCAATGTACATCTTATGTAATTTAGATTTATTTAATTAATCAGGTAGGTACAGTTTCCTTGAGTCTTTCAACGAACAGTATGATTAGCGAACCTTTAGATCTTTTATAAAATTGATCGCCTTCTGCTTTGTCTCAACTGCAAATTTATGAGGTCATACTCTATGTTTTCCACGACCGTCGATAGGGGATTTCGCTTCTTTAACGAGAGACTCCTTTACGCGCCTGACTCACCGAAAAGTAATCCCGTGCAAGGACATAAATGCCTTGATGCAGACGACTTTGTTCACTTTCTAATCTAGACTAGATAGCTGAACGAAGCTGAATTTAAACGCGTCTTCTCGTTATTTTTCCTTTGACACCTACGCATGACTGGTAAGCATTTTGCGCATTGGTTTTTCCCAACTCAGTGAATTCACGTATTGTTCGATGACGTTCTGCATCTTCTATTAAAGTAAAACAATGAGATCGTTTACATAAACAATTAGGTCCAAGTTCATGGGTCGTAGCTCGCATCACTTTCATAACATATCTAACCCTACCCGTGATTTTCTTCTTTTCATCTCTCTGCTCGATGGGCCCAACTTTTCTTCAATAGACAGCGAATTGTAGCATATCAAGAAGCAAACCACGCAACAGAATACCAACAAAATAAATATAGCACAAATGATTCACGGTGCCAGTGTCCTAATACTCATTTTAAATCATTCAAGTGCTCCGCCTTAGTAACACTGCAGCAAATGTATCACCGATTGTGAAGTCATGTTTCTTGCTACGTTACACGTTCGTTTACAACCACAGTCACCGTACAGTGACTATACAAAATTTGTATAAATACCCGAATCAAATCAACAAAGACAGTTAATTTCCATGCCCTATCGAAGGCATTATTTAGTCTTTCTTCTTTGACGAATTACAAAAACAACATATTACATGGCGATCCTGCCAATCTACACAAATTACTGAATCGGGAGTTAGATATGCTACTGACTAAACTAGATACCATCCGCTTTCAAATTGTTTTGGCATTTCGATGCCTAAATATTTGCTTAGGATCTAAGCCTGCATTAAAAACAATAATATATATAAAATATGAATAAACATACATATATAAATATATATGTCGCTAATGTCGAAAAAAGAATTCGACCAAATGTTCGAGAAGTGGGCAGCATTCATGATTACAAAAAAGCCACAAAAAAAACAAGGCGGTCAGCAGAACCAGGCCAGGCAACCAGCAGAACCAGCAGACAAGAAGTCATCAATATCTGAACAAAAAGAAGACCTTCTTAGACAATCAGTCAAGGTACGAATTGGACCAAAACCC
This sequence comes from Volucella zonaria, assembly GCA_963966105.1. Classification (NCBI taxonomy): domain Eukaryota; kingdom Metazoa; phylum Arthropoda; class Insecta; order Diptera; family Syrphidae; genus Volucella; species Volucella zonaria. The sequence continues at coordinate 702,021 of OZ014536.1, read as the reverse complement.
ATTACTATCGAGCAGTATAGAAAACGAACAAAAGACAGCGACAGAAGAGTAACTGAAAACCCAGTCCAGAAGCAGAAAAGAGGCGGCAAAGAATACGCTCGCCGGAAGGCAATAGCCTTGTTATATAGAGAAATAAACCTAGCCACCACGCAGGAAAAAAAAAGAAGCTGAAACTACAGATAAAAACAATAAGAGAACAAGGACTAATGGAGAAAAACAAGAACCCACGCAACATCATAAGACTCCTTTTATATATGTATTCCTGTTCAGACCAAAATGTAATTGAACAGAGCTGTAGAAATTATTGTAGTTTATCTAGTTGCAACATCTAGATGTCGCTGCAATAGCATATCTTCGACTTATTCGGAAACCACTAATATTTTAATTTTAATTTTAATATTTCTGTTCTTCTTGTTACCGACCCCAACGAGAAGTTGTGAAACCCAATAAAGAACGTTACAAGATATCAATCCAATTTATCTTTTTTTTCTGGTTCAACACCCTTATAACAACGAGCAACCAGCCGGGATACTCCATACCCCATCATTTAGTCCATACGAGCCAGATAATATTGGAAAATATTAAACAATATAGGAAACAAATTTCACATTCAATCTTTATCCATTCACCGATCGTCGAAAATCATCAAGAAAAGATGCTTTGGAAACAACAGTGACGGCAAAATCAACAGAAAACCAATTACACGATCGTCAACAAATTCATCGTAAATAATTTTATTGCTACCCCAAACGATCCTCAGGGTCACCTTGAAGCTCTTCATACAATCTTCGACAGCACGAATGATCCCTGTATCTTTCCTCTACCGCTCTTGAAGATCAGCCAGAAGACACTCCATTCGACCGCCACCTAGTTTTCTAAAAAATACCCCACAAGTCAGATTAGCCCACATCATACGGATCCCGCTCTCCACACGACAGCATCGATATACCAAAGTGCCAAAAATCATCCTAAAAAAACAAAAGAAATTACACAAGATTCCCACATCTTTACCACAAGTCTACGAAAGTCTGCGCTCTCCGTACGATCATCGACGGCATTGCTAAACAAGATCCCTTCATCGTGTCCTACCTACCTAAATACCGACACAAACGATTCATACACCGTGTCCCTCGCAAGTCAAGAACAATTTACGCTCGCCGATAAGTAGTGTAATTGTTCTTTGCTTCTCTGCGCTCAGAATTCAATCAGCGACCGCAGTAGCCACACCACGGACAGTCATCTACCACTACCAGGAGTTAACATTAGATCACCCCCCACCGGTCAGCCTAAGCTGACCTTCTTCATGTTATCTACAAACAACCGAGACCCAGCAGACCATAGCAAAAGAAGAAAACACAATTGAGGAATACTAATGGAGTGAAAAGTGACCTCCTTGGGAATTAAAAAAAATTGTTTTTTAAAAGTTTTTTTATATTATTCAATATAGTCTTCTTTTAGTTTGATACACTTACTCCAGCGATTTTCCAACTTCTTGATCCCATCCGAAAAGTAATTTTCCAGAAGGTCTGCAAAATACTCCTCCGTGGCGTCGATGATTTGCTCGCGTGAGCTGAATTTTGGGAAGAGATAATAGTCCGAGGGATCCCAATCCAGTTACTAGTCGATGCCAAAAGTCAGCCCGACTCCGCATCAGCAAGTCCAAACACTCTTTCGAAGTGCTCTCGCCTTCGTGTTTTTGGTCATTCCCGGCAACCAACGGCATCCAGCGGCAGGATAACTTTTTCATATGCAGTATATTGTCCAAAATATGGCATGTGCGCTCAGTACTAATCTCTGTGGTATCTGCTAGCTGGCGCACCTTCACTTTCCGGTCAGCCAACACCACTTCATGTATTTTTTTTGACATTGTCCTCTGTAACCGCATTGGAGGGCCTGCCGCTGCGGACTTGATCGGTAGTGGAGTTGCGAACACCACGAAACTCTCGAAACCAATATTTGACGGTGTAATCTGATGGAGAATTAGCCCCATAATATTTATCCAACTTTTCTTTTGTTTCCTTCGCCGTTTTGCCTCTCAAAAAATAATGTTTTATGAGAGAACGAAAATCGTTTTTGTCCATACTCAACATGATGCCAAACACGTCAACAACAATCAGCTGTCAAAACAAAACTAAAGACAATATCGCACTGAAATTTGGCATGTCTGCTCAATATGAAAGGAGTTCAAGGCGCCATAACTTTTTTGGCATGTCTGTCTCAATATGAAAGGAGTTCAAGGCGCCATAACTTTTTTTGCAGTAGCAATGCATTCTGGCGGTCAATGAGCTCACTTTTCACTCCATCTAGTATCACAATCCGCAAATATTATCATCAATAAATAACAGGTGCGTGCAAATATTTCTGTGATTAGTGCAATTTGTTGATTTACCATACTTTAAATTCTCAAATATAATATTAATTTACTCGTACATGTAATTTTATTAAAAAAGTTCATTTTAAATTATTGTGCTGCCTAGTTGGGAACCCATAAATTAATTTGATAGCACAAAGTTTCGCAATTTCTTTAGCTAAGTATTGAGTTTTAGCGTCATTCAGCCTTTCAAGAGATTCCACATGTTGATAAAACATTAACTTCTTTAGAAGCATCCAAAATTGAGATCAAAGATCTATGGTGTAAAATTAAAACGTGTTACGCCCTTTGCTTACCTGACAATGAGTGTGAAGATCAAGAGGCAATTAAAACTAGATATCGGATGTCATCTACAACGTATATTAATTGTTTAAGTGAAGTAATCGATTCAACAAATAAATTATCTCGTATTAAAGAATATAGTATTTGTATTTGTATTTAGATTAAAATTACATTAATACTACAAGATATGATATCTTTTTAAAAGCATAGTTTTCCAGACGTTACAGATTATACGATATATTAACAACTAAGATACATTTTGAGAACAATTAAGATAATAAAAAATAAATAAAATAAAAGGGATAAATAAAGAGAGATAAAAGTAAATAAATAAATAAATAAAAATTATATTATAATTATTACATTAAATAAGAAAATAAGTCATGTCTAAGTTAGGATGCGGTTATCGGAAAGATGAAGGAAGAGCTTTTTCTGAAAGACGGCATATGAGTTGATTACCTGAAATTCATATGGAAGATAATTCCAGGCTTGAATTGCAGATACAAAAAAGGATCGCTCTCCAATGCAATGTGTGAATGAAGGTATAATTAGTTTTTTACCTCTATTAGATTGTGCAAAATGAAGGATTTCAAAAAGATAACTAAGATAATTTTAAATAATTTTAATATATTGCGGAAGTTTAAATACAGATTAAGATTCAGACCGTAAATTGAGGATGTAAAACTGGACACACTACTGGACCTAGGAATATTATAAATAAAACGGATACAGTCGTTAAACGCAACTTTTAGTCTATTCTTACAAACAGAATCAAGACAAGGGAACACAGAACAATTAAACAAAATGCAAGGCATTATAAGCGTTTTAACTAATCTTGTAGTTCGTCGAGTATCGCAATCTGCGGAGTCCACTATAAACTTTTTTCAGGGTGTCTTTTATAGCATCACAACAGGTAAGTGAGGAGTTAATATGGAAACCAAGGTATTTAGCAGAATTTACAACTTTAACCGGGTTGCCATCAAGGGCAACAGGTGAAAAATCATTTGAACAAAAGTCATTATTTGAAAAAACAATACAAACTGTCTTGTCGGGGTTCAACTTCAATTTGTTACCTTTTGGCCAGTAGGATATGATATCAAGATCTTCATTCACTCTGGCAACACAATCTTCTATAAGACCACTAGGACGCGAAAAATATATAATCACATCATCAGCGTACATGTGAATTTTGCAATTCTTAACAATACCTGGCATTTCATTGTTAAAAAGGGAGAACAGAAGTGGTCCCAAAACAGACCCTTGCGGAACGCCTTCGTGAGTGATTTTAGAGTTTGAATAACCAAGCTCTGTGGCGACCGACTGTACTCTATTCCTTAGATAACAGCTTAATAGCTTTGTGGAAGAGTTTGAAAAATTAAAGCTATTTTTAATCTTAGTTAGTAATAAGTAGTGATCAATACAGTCGAAGGCTTTGGAAAAGTCTAGAAGAACTGCTATACAGATATCTAAAGCAGATCGAATATCAGTAGTCACTTTTAGAATAGCAGATTCACAACTGTGTTTGTTTCGAAAACCGGATTGCCATTTCGAGAGCTTATTATTATCATCCAGGAATTTCTGTAATTGGAGAGATAAAACCTTTTCAAAAGCTTTTGACAAAAAACACAAAATACTAATTGGCCTGTAGTCGGCAGGATATTTTGGATTAGTCTTTTTGGGTAAAGGAACAATTTTAGCTATTTTCCAACTATCTAGGAACTGGGAGCTGTATATACCGTAATTAAATATATGGTGAATATAGCAAATGACATGAGGTAGTATAAGCTTAAGAAATGGAGGTGATATACCGTCAGGTCCTATGGCATTAGATTTATCAGAGTTAATTGCTTTGAATACATCGAATTCAGTAATACATTGAAAACCGAAATTAGGACACAATTCAGGAGAACACTGATCTAGGTTAAGAGGAGAGGGATCAGGAGGATCCGGAGAAAAAAACGCACTCATTTCATTCGGAGATAATGAACACATGGATATTTTATTATCAGTCACTACACCCAGACCTTTCAGATTCTTCCATAGTTGCTTAGACCCTAATTTAGGATCAAGTTTCTTTAAAAAATAAGACCTTTTAGAGTTGCGGATACGAGCTGTAACTTCGTTGCGTACAATACAGTATTGTTGTCTATTTTCCAGTGAAGGATTTCGTTTGAATTTCTTAAAAATACGCTCACGCTCAGTAATCTTACGTTGAATTTCGTTACTATACCAGGGACAAGAACAAGACCTAACTCGCTTAGTTACAACTGGAACAAAATTATTATATAAGCAGTTGACTAGTTTATTAAAGATTTCAACCTTTTCACTGATATTGGCCGTTAGATATATATCATGCCAATTTAAACTATAAAGCGTGCGCGTGAGCTCTATAAGACTGATGTCACTAAACGATCTAAAACTAAAGGTATTATCACAGTTGTATCTATCTATATTAAAGTCAAAAGAACAGAAAATCATATCATGAATGAATTCGCTTGTCAGTTTAATTTGGTCAAAACATAAAACACTCGACGAAACATATCCAGTAACGAGGGATTATTCTTAGACTTAAAACAGGTGGGATAACGAGAATTCACCACTGACAACCCTAGTTTATCACAGAAATAATGAAATTGACTACTTATATTATTGCACTTTAAAATGTTGACATTAAAATCACCACCTACCAAAATTTTACTGTATTTTAGATGTAGTTTTAGTAATGTGTCTTGCAGTTCCGCTAAATTTTCCTCGATGAAACAGTGAGGGGGCGAACACACTACAACAAGGAGCATTTTATCATGTGCAGAACTGACTTGTAAACAGTAAAATTGTATAATAGACTTAGAAGACTCATACACAAATTTTGGTTTAAAACAGTTTTTGGCATAAATACACACACCACCACCCACCCTTTTTTTACGGTCATTTCTAAACAAAGCAAAATTAGGAATTTTCACCATTTCTGACAGTATATCACAGTTAAGCCAAGATTCAGAAACCACTAAAATGTCAATCTTAGAAGTACTAAATAATTGGTGCAAGACTGTATATTTAGATCTCACACTTTCGACATTTATGTGACAAATATTGATACCCTGATTCGATTCACAGATTACATTGAGAACGGTCCTTATATTATCAGGATGGTTCAAACTCATAAAATGAGGATGTATATATATAATGCATACCGCCTTTAAAAAGCAACTGGAACGAAAACAGCATCATAAACAGACATGAAGGAAAGTTTTCGTCAAAAGCATAACAATTAATTTTAAGAAGGTTTAGACGAATAGTTATTGATACACATTTACAGGATACTAAATTACCAAGAGAATCATCGAATGGAGTAACGTCTGCATTTCGATTCTTAAAGCTCATAAAGTGTTAGTAGATTCGTGGGATCCTATTCTTGTATGCCTTTGTTCAAATAGGTTATCTGAAATAACTTTATCTCTATGAAAGCAATCCGTTAGAAAGCCAAGTGATATTCCAACATGGGAGGAAATGGATATTTTCTTAACAAGTCGGTATAGAGTACTCGAAACTGTGTCCGATCTTAAATTTGTGTCAAGACTGAAAGTTCAACTATCTGAAGGACATGGTCCCAATAAACACAAAGCTCTTCACTCAAAAGCTACTAATTTTAATTGCAAACTATGCAAAGGTTCGCATTCGATTCATTAGAGTCAGACCTTTTTACAAATGAGTATTCCCGATCGGATTTCGAAGGTGCATTTGCTGAAAGTCTGCCGAAACTGTCAGAAAAAGACTGCCGAAGCATGCATACTTGCATGCAGTGCAAACAGAAACATTATACACTGCTACACTCCACTCCTGTTCAACAATCTCAATCTGTTCAGTCAGCAGAACATGTCCAACAGGGTAGTCTAGCTCCAGAAAGTCCAGCTGAAAATATACAGTCCACTGCAAATCCCAATCCTCTTCAGTTTCAAACCTTTTTCTCTCGGAACAATAAACGAATCCTTTTAGCAACAGCTCTTATTGATATTCACTATCTATGAGTAAGGTGGGTCAGAAGTAATTTTTATGTCCGAAGGTGCCTAGGAAGGATTAAATCTTCCAGTGAAACCAATAAAGGCCCAGATATCGGGTATGAGCGCTGTCGTTACATCAACTCCTCCCAAAATGTCTTCGATGTGCATAGGTTCTAAACATGCTCCATCGTTCACAATCATGGCTAACGCAATAGTTTTAAAACGGCGTGAAGAAGTTTTAGAACCAATCGATTTTGAGCTTGCAGATCCTTACTTCTACGAAAGTACAAAAATAGACATTGTAATCGGTTCTGATTAATATCCATCGATTATTAAAGAAGGCATTAAATCAGACATTTTTGGTACGCTCGTAGCACAGAATACAGTATTTGGCTGGATACTTTTAGGTCCATTTTCCCAAAAAAGTCGAAGCTTTTACTCAACAATCTTATCACAGTTTAGTGAGATTTCAATCGACGAACAAATCGCGAAGATTTGGGAAGTTGAAGAGATCTCCGGTAGTAATCCCCTATCTTAGGAAGATATATTCTGTGAACAGCTGTATTCCAAAACAACTCTAAGAGATGACACTGGCCGTTACATTGTCCATCTTCCATTCAAAAATCCTCTTACCATTCTTGGCCGTTCAAGAGACATTGCATTTAGGCAATTTCATCGCATGGAGAAAACTTTGATGAAAAAGCCTGAACTCCATTCGAGATACAATCAGGTTCTTGCGGAATATGTAAACCTGGGGCACCTGCAATTAGTTTCTTATGAGGAGATAATTCAAAATCATAATTTATGTTCCAACTATCTTCCACAACACTCAGTGACACAACCTGAGAGCATCACAACAAAGGTTCGAGTGGTTTTCAATACATCGAATCCTTCAAATAACGGAATCAGACTTAATGACACGCTATACACGGGTCCAGTTTTACAAGTCGACTCAACCACTTTAATATTGAGATGGCGCTTCTATCGTTTTGTCTTCAACGCTGACATCGAGAAGATGTACCGCCAAATAGTGGTTCATCCTGAACACGCTGCGTATCAAAGGCTTTTGTTCCGCAATCCAGTTGATGGCAGTATTCAAGACTATGAATTAAAAACTGTTACCTTTGGTGTAAATTGTGTGCCATACCTGGCTATTCGTGCTTTCCTGCAACTAGCCGATGATGTACAACATATCTTCCCACTCGCATCTGAGATTCTCAAAAACGACTTCTACGTCGATGACGTCCTTTTTGGAGCCCAGCAACAACTTTCTGATGCCTTATGCTAGGCAACTCTCGTTGCGTAAGTGGACATCAAACTGCGTCGATCTAATTAATGAATTTTCTTCTTCGCACCTTTATGATCAAGACTTTCTAAGATTGGATGATAAAAGTATCTCCAAAACTCTTGGGATACAATGGAATGCTAAGTTGGATTCCTTTCACTTCTTTTTTAAAATTTTTGAAGAAGGTCATTTATTAACAAAAACAGCAGTCCTCTCGGTAATTGCGAGGCTATTCGATCCTGCTGGATGGCTAGTTCCAATTGTCATTACTGCAAACATTATAATGCAGCAAATCTGGCGTGGTGGAACGTCATGGGACACAAACCTTGTGCCGCTAACTGTCGCCGCTGGAAAACGTTCTTTGGTGCTCTTCCCGATATACAGCATATCCAAGTTCCTCGGTGGATCAACTATACTCCAAGTGATTCAACCCAAATGAGTTTTGTGTTGCCCCAGAGCTAGCTTATGTGGCAACATTTTATTTGCGAATTCACCACAGTGACAACAACTGGTCTTGTCATCTTTTATGTGCAAAAAGCAAAGTAGCTTCGGTAAAACAGCTTGCGCTACCCAGGCTTGAACTTTATGGTGCTCTTTTGTTATCAAAGCTATTTCATAAAGACAGAACATATCTGAAGTGCCCGCCCCATGAACTATTTTTTTGGACAGATAGTTCTATTGTCTTGGCTTGGTTAATTAGGCCCGCATGTAAGTGGAAAATGTTTGTAGGAGATACAATCTAATATATCTACCAGTAGATGGTACCATGTTCCATCAGGGGACAACCCAGCCTATTTGGCAACGAGAGGCCTATCGCCAATGGATCTAAAAGCAAATGGTTTATGTCAAACTCAATCATCATGGCCTCAACCTAATTTACAAGGCCCTGATAATATTCTGCTTGAGCAGAGACCAATTAAAGCGAATTTTACAGTCATATTTCCTAATATAGAAACCATTGTTGAGAGATTTTCCTCGTGGTCTAAAACCTTACATACGGTTTGTTACATTTTGGGCTTCTTTTACAGAACCCATCCTCGTTTTAGACACCAATTTGCCCATTCGTCCAAACTAATATCTGCGGAAGAAATAGCCAATGCTAAATATAGAATTATTCGTTTGACTAAAACGTTTTATTTTCGAGACGAATATCTAGCTCTTTCGAAGAGTGAGCCTATTTAAAAAAAAAGTCATTTGAAGCATTCGTTCTGACGGAAGACTCGAAAATTCAACTCTCTCTTACAACGAAAGATATCCGATTCTCTTTCCCTATCAAGCGAATATATCAACTTTGCTTGTAAAATTCATTCATTGTATATAGATTCATGGTGGAAACCAATTGGTAATTCGTCTGATTAGGTGCGAGTTTTGGATCCCAAAAGTTAAAAACTTGGAAAAGAAATGCATTCGCTTGTACAAGAAGGGTTCAAACACAGATCATGGGAGCTTTACCAATTGAAAGGACCCGTATTTATTCCCCATTTACTACCACGGGTCCAGATTTCGCTGGCCCATTTGCAATAAAAAGCTTTTCAGGAAGAAACTATCGAACAACTAAGGGATACGTCTGTCTTTTCGTATGCTTCGCTACTAAGGCAATACATTTGGAGCTAACGAGTGATTTGACAAAACAATGCTTTTTGACAGCCTTAAGTAGATTCGTCGCCTGAAGGTGAATGCCTACAACACTATTTTCTGATAATGGCACTAATTTAGTAGAAGCCAGTAAAGTAATTTCTTAAGATTTCAAGCAATTTCTGACAACTTTCTCCAAGGATGTATCTGAAAGATACAAAGATTATAACCTTGAGTGGAAATTCATTCCACCAATTGCATCACATATGGGCGGTTTATGTGAGGCTGAAGTTAAGAGCTTTAAGATTCATTTTGGAGAGATAGCTGCAACTCATAAACTTACTTCCGAAGAGTTCTCCACTTTTCTTTCAAAAATCGAAGTTGTCTTAACTCTCGACCAATTTCTCCCATATCCGAAAATGCATCTGACATTCCTCCACTGACCCCAGGTCACTTTCTTCGCGGTGGCCCTCTATTAGCTCCTCTAGAATCTGCTGTTGAAGAAGAAAAATCCCTAAGTTATATTAAATAATGGGAAAGGGTTAAGATTTTGTGTCATCAATTTTGTCGCCGATGGAAGGATGAGTACCTCAAGGAATTGAATAAGAGATACAAATGGAAGCATGCTCAGAGAAATATGTCTTTTAATGACTTGATTGTCATTAAAGATGAGAATCTTCCCCCAAATGAGTGGCGTCTTGGTCGCGTTGTTAAAGTTTTTCCAGAATCTGATAATCGTATTCGCGTTACAGATATTAGATCTCAAAATGGAGTGATAACGCGCCCAATAGCGAAGCTTTGCATTTTACCTCAATCATAAACAAGGGTTCCTAACTTCGCAAAGATCAATTCTGCAATCTCACTATTTATTTATTTAATTAAACGTAACGTAGACACTTATTATTGCACTTATCTATATGAAGTATCTCTGTCCGATAGATATTGTATTTTGTTAGTCATATACTTATTTAACTATGGTTAACTTTTAAAATGTTAATGCAATATTGTTAAGAATAGTTTACCGAAACTTTAATTACATTATTATTTAAACTTTAACTGTAACTTTTTATAAATTATATCACTTTGCAGCCAAGGTTGCAAGGCGGCCGGCAATGTTCAGACCAAAATGTAATTGAACAGAGCCATAGAATTTATTGCAGTTTATCTAGTTGCAAAATTTAGATGTCGCATCAATAGCATATCTTCGACATATTCGCAAACCACTCATCCATACTTTTTTTTTAATATTTCCGGTCTTTTTGTTACCGACCTCAACGAGGTAAGGCGTGTTGTGAAACCCAATAAAGAACGTTACAAGATATCAATCCAATTTATCTTTTTTTTCTGGTTCAACACCCTTATAACAACGAACAACCAGCCGGGGATACTCCATGCCCCGTCAATACCTTTTAAATTATTTCTGTTTGTAATATTTAAATGGGGTACGAGCAATCAAAGCTTGAGAAGCCAAATGCCAATATGGTTAATAACATAAAAATTGTTGACCATACTAGCCATTTAGAGGATATTTGGTTGCTGGTACTCATCTTAATAGCTATAACTGGAGCCTCATTGTTTTTAAAAATCTGCTCGGCTAATAATAAATATTTGAAAAAGAAATATCAAAATAACATAGCAAAGATATAAAGAAACAAAAAAAAATATTTGTATTATGTATTAAAAATTCATAGAAATAAACAATATACAATTATAAAAAAAAAAATTTAACCTCTATGGTAGATTTTCTGACGTTTTATAATCAAAATAAATCTATATTAGCAAGCTATGGAAAAGTGGAGTAAGATTGAATAAGAATTAGAGAATCATAAAACTAAGGTAGAAAGATCATACAAATGTATTAATAAAAATACACCCATTAGAAAAGAGACAGTACAAAAACACTTAGAAAGCACATTAGATAGCTTAAATAATATAGTACACATTTTACAAGGTATATACGAACATCTAATACCAACACATAAGACCCAAGGAAAACGAGTTTTTGTCTTTGCTAGAGATAAGCTCATACCAGGTCTGGCTAAGCATAATCTAGAGGCAGATATGTCAACTAATTTCCGTGAAGATATACAGATAGACTTTACTTCATTAATGACTAATCCAGATAATCCAGAAGAAAACGAACAAAAATCACAATCGAAAAGCAGGAACCAAAACCTTTACAATCCAATATGTCTCTCTCAAAAATAAACTTTATAAAAATAGCCTCGTCAACTCTACCCGAGTTCGACGGTAGAATAGAAAATAGGGCAAGTTTCATAGATGCTATAGATATATTAGATCAGATTAAGCAAACTCATGAAGACATGGCAGTTTCCATAATAAAAACAAAACTCAAAGGAACAGCCAGAAATTTGATTTGCAGTGAACAAACATTACAACAAATAAAAAATACCCTGATAAGTAAGGTAAAAGGGGAATCAGTAGAGTTATTGACTGCAAAGATAATGAACGTACAGCAAAAAAGAAAGACAGCAAACCAGTACACCGGTGAAATCGAAAAACTTACTAAGTCTTTAGAAGGAGCTTATATATCAGATGGACTTTCTTCAGAACTAGCGTCTAAATATGGCACACAGACTGCAGTAAAGGCAATGATGAAGAATTGCGCTGTAGATAGTGTATAATGGATCATGCAGGCAGGTACGTTCACATCGATGAACGAAGCTAAATTCACAAAATCGATACTACAAATAAGGCGACATCCAGGTTTATCCGTGGGAACAATCGCAATGGTTTTCGAAGTAATAGCCGAGACCATTATTGTAGTTCCAAGTTTAATAGGGCACATGATAGTAACAGTAACAGATGCCAAGACAATAACTCCCGACAGAATCGTCCAAATAATCGAAGAAATATAAGACAGCATTAGTTGGAAAACCAGCTAACTCCACTACAAGACCAACAATAAATAGTGAAAGTAAGAACATATTTAATCTGCATTTAAGCAGCTACGTTTCTTCCAAATCTACGCTAAACAACAAAATTTCAACATTTTTAATAAACACAGGAGATGACATATCAATTTTTAAAGAAGGTCAGATTAACAATGATATAAAAATAGACAATTCTCAGATAACAAAACTAAGTGGAATAGGACAAGGAGCAATAAGAACTCTGGGAATAGTTATAGCAAATTTAAAATGTGAAGAACTGTTAATTAAACACGAATTTCACGTGGTACCGAATGATTTCCCCATCCCATGTGCAGGAATCTTAGGGCTAGACTGCATCAAACGGTGCAATTGTTTGTTAGATTATGAATCCAATCAAGACAGACTCATACTAAGACCATGTAATCACCACGAGGATTTAGCTCTTCAAATGACAAACACACTTGCGGTTAACACTATAACTGTACCAGCCCGATCAGAAGTTATACGGCTAATTAACACAGATGTTACACATTCCGAATTTTTAATACCACACCAAGAAATAGCGCAGGGTATATTTCTTGCAAATACCATATCAACTAAAAATAAACCTTTCGTAAGAATAATTAATACAACCAATGTGAACGCAATTGTACAAAACTATAAAGTTCATACAGACAATCTTCAAGACTACACATAGTATCAAGTAACTCATATCACCCAATAGACATATATAACGAAATAAAATTAGAGAAGTTAAATAAAAATTTTCCAGTATTTGCAAAAGACAAACTTCACATGTTATGATCCGAGTTCATTGACATATTCGCATTAGAAACTGAGCCTATTACAACCACCGATTTTTATAAACAGAAACTACGTATGAAAGATGATGATCTAGTTTATATTAAAAATTATAGGTTACCACAAGCACACAAAGAAGAAATAGGGAAACAAATTAGTAAGTTAATTCAAGATGATATAATTGTACCATCGGTTTCAGAGTACAAAAGCCAATAGTATTGGTACCCAAAAAGCCACTCCCAGGCACAACCCAAAAAAGATGGAGATTAGTAATAGATTACAGGGGTATCAACAAAAGCTAATTGCAGACAAATTCCCCTACCCAGAATAGACGACATTCTCGACCAGCTAGGTAGAGCTAAATATTTTTCATGCCTAGATTTAACATCAGGATTTCATCAAATAGAATTAGAACAACAATCTCGGGGACATACCGTTTCAAGAGGTTACCGTACGGTCTGAAGATAGCACCAAATTAATTTCAGAGAATCTCGCACCGTCCCAAGCATTTCTATGCACGGACAATTTCTCAGTTTGTCGGAAAAACACAATCTCAAACTGCATCCTGGCAGATGTAAATTTTTCAGTGAAGAAGTCATAGTCACCGTACAGTGACTATGCCAAATTTGTATAAATACCCGTATCAAATCAATAAAGACACAGTTAACTTCTATGCCCTGTCGAAGGCATTATTTAGTCTTTCTTCTTTGACGAATTACAAAAACAACAATAATTAAAAAAATACTAAAAACGTGGCTCAAGTGGTGTGTGGCTTCCCTATCGGACGGTTCGTGGTTCAATAGCAGCCGTGACCGAAAGACTTTTTTTCAAACAACTAAAATGGTTGCCTAAATATAACATCAAGTATCCCCATTAAATGTTGGACGCCACCATGGGGCGAAATAACCGCTGAACCCAAATATCTTTCTCTCTCTCTATCTAACCAATTTTCTGAAAAACTTAATACTCCGACCTTTTAAGAGTAGTAATACCCTCTTGAGTGTTAAGTTCTTAAAAAAAAAACAATAGAAAAATGCAGTCTGAGGAAGTATGATCACGATTGGTAAGAAAACTACAGTTATCAGTGATAATGTTGCATGATGTAATGATGGTGAACGCCTATATTAAAAGTGTTTTACCTTGCACTTTGTCGCTTCGTTTTTATTGCTTAGGCTAGCAAAATTTTTATATAACTTAAGTTGAAATGAAGTTACTCGGCCAAGTTATTTAATCGAACCAGGCCTTTTACTACTTAATGTGAGGCTGCATCAGGTGATTGAATTAAAAAATATAAAAATTCTAAATAGTAGAATTTATACCTACCTAGGGCTCTTAGTTTAGAAATTACACCGCTTTTTGTGGGACACTTTGAAACGTTTGAAACGGGTGATATTTTCGAAGCATTTGGTTTTTCTTGCTTTCTCGGAAACGGGAGCAAAATATTCCCCAGCTTTACATGGTATTTAAAACAGCGGAGAACACGCTTTTTAGAAAGGTGTAACACATCTCCCTAACGCTCTTAGATTAGAAATTACAATGCTTTTTGTGGGACACTTGAATCGCTTGAAATGGGTGTTATTTTCGAAGCATTTGGTTTTTCTCACTTTCTCGGAAACCGGAAAAAACTATTCCCTAACTTTATATGGTATTCAAACCAGCGAAGAACCGACTTTTAGGAAGGTACAACACGCCTCCATAGGGATCTTAGTTTAGAAATTACAACGCTTTTTGTGGGACACTTGAAACGGTTGAAATGGGTGTTATTTTCGAAGCATTTGCTTTTTCTCACCTTCTCGGAAACCGGAAAAAATGTTTCCCCAGTTTTATGTGGTATTCAAACAAGCGAAGAACCGACTTTTTAGGAAGTTATAACACACCTCCCTAGGGTCTCAGTTTAGAAATTACAGCACTTTTTGTGGACCCTTGAAACGGTTGAAATAGGTGGTATTTTCGAAGCATTTGGTTTTTCTCGCTTTCTCGGAAACCGGAGCAAAATATTCCCTAGGTTTGTATGGCGTTTAATACAGCATAGAACTTGCATTTTAGGAAGGTGTAACACATCTACTTAGGGCCTTGGTTTAGAAATTACAGCGCTTTTTGTGGGACATTTGAAACGATTGAAACGGCTGTTATTTTCGAAGCATTTGGTTTTTCTCACCTTCTCGGAAACCGGAAAAAACTATTCCCCAGATTTGTGTGGTATTTACAGCAGCGAGGAACAGGCTTTTTAGAAAGGTGTAATACACCTCTCTAGGGCTCTTAGTTTAGAAATTGCAAGGCTTTTTGTGGGACACTTGAAACGGTTGAAACGGGTGTTATTTTCGAAGCATTTGATTTTTCTCACCTTCTCGGAAATTGGAAAACACCATTCTTCAGCTTTACGAGTTATTCAAAACAGCGAAAAACCGGCTTTTTAGGAGGGTATAACACACCTCTCTAGGGATCTCGGTTTAGAAATTAAAAGGCTTTTTGTGGGACACTTGAAACGGTTGAAACGGGTGTTATTTTCGAAGCATTTGATTTTTCTCACCTTCTCGGAAATTGGAAAACACCATTCTTCAGCTTTACGAGTTATTCAAAACAGCGAAAAACCGGCTTTTTAGGAGGGTATAACACACCTCCCTAGGGTCTCAGTTTAGAAATTACAGCACTTTTTGTGGACCCTTGAAACGGTTGAAATAGGTGGTATTTTCGAAGCATTTGGTTTTTCTCGCTTTCTCGGAAACCGGAGCAAAATATTCCCTAGGTTTGTATGGCGTTTAATACAGCATAGAACTTGCATTTTAGGAAGGTGTAACACATCTACTTAGGGCCTTGGTTTAGAAATTGCAGCGCTTTTAGTGGGACACTTGAAACGGTTGAAACGGGTGTTATTTTCGAAGCATTTGGTTTTTCTCGCTTTCTCGGAAACCGGAGAAAAATATTCCGCAGTTTTGTATGGCGTTTAATACAACATATAACTTGCATTTTGGGAAGGTGCAACACATCTACTTGGGGCCCTTAGTTTAGAAATTACAGCGCTTTTTGTGGGACATTTGAAACGATTGAAACGGCTGTTATTTTCGAAGCATTTGGTTTTTCTCACCTTCTCGGAAACCGGAAAAAACTATTCCCCAGATTTGTGTGGTATTTACAGCAGCGAGGAACAGGCTTTTTAGAAAGGTGTAATACACCTCTCTAGGGCTCTTAGTTTAGAAATTGCAAGGCTTTTTGTGGGACACTTGAAACGGTTGAAACGGGTGTTATTTTCGAAGCATTTGATTTTTCTCACCTTCTCGGAAATTGGAAAACACCATTCTTCAGCTTTACGAGTTATTCAAAACAGCGAAAAACCGGCTTTTTAGGAGGGTATAACACACCTCTCTAGGGATCTCGGTTTAGAAATTACAAGGCTTTTTGTGGGACACTTGAAACGGTTGAAACGGGTGTTATTTTCGAAGAATTTGGTTTTTCTCACCTTCTCGGAAACCGGAAAAAATTATTACCCAGCTTTAAGTGGTATTCAAACAAGCGAAGAACCGGCTTTTTAGAAAGGTACAACACGCCTCCCTTTGGATCTTAGTTTAGAAATTACAGCGCTTTTTGTTGGACATTTGAAACGGGTGTTATTTTCGAAGCATTTGGTTTTTCTCACCTTCTCGGAAACCGGAAAAGATTGTTCCCCAGCTTTATGTGGTATTCAAACAGGAGGAGAACCGACTCTTTAGGAAGGTACAACACGCATCCCTAGGGATCTTAGTTTAGAAATTACAATGCTTTGTGTGGGAGACTTGAAACGGTTAAAACGGGTGTTGCATTTGGTTTTTCTCACCTTCTCGGAAACCGGAAAAGATTGTTCCCCAGCTTTATGTGGTATTCAAACAGGAGGAGAACCGACTCTTTAGGAAGGTACAACACGCATCCCTAGGGATCTTAGTTTAGAAATTACAACGCTTTGTGTGCGAGACTTGAAACGGTTAAAACGGGTGTTGCATTTGGTTTTTCTCACCTTCTCTGAAACCGGAAAAATTATTCCCCTGCTCTATGTGGTATTCAAACACCTCCCTATGGGTCTCAGTTTAGAAATTACTGCGCTTTTGTGGGACACTTGAAACGGTTGAAACCGGTGTTATTTTCGAAGAATTTGGTTTTTCTCACCGTCTCGGAAACCGGAAAAAATTATTCCCCAGCTTTATGTGGTATTCAAACAAGCGAAGAACCGGCTTTTTAGGAAGGTATAACACGCCTCCCTAGGGATCTTAGTTTCGAAATTACAACGCTTTTTATTGGACACTTGAATGGTTGAAACGGGTGTTATTTTCGAAGCATTTGGTTTTTCTCACCTTTCCGGAAACCGGAAAAAGTATTCCCCAAGTTTATGTGGTATTCAAACAATCGAAGAACCGACTTTTTAGAAAGGTACAAAACGCCTCCCTAGGGCTCTTAATTTAGAAATTACAGCGCATTTTTTGTTAGAATTGAAACGGTTGAAACGGGTGTTATTTTCGAAGCATTTGGTTTTTCTCACCTTCTCGGAAACCGGAAAATACTATTAACCAGCTTTATATGGTATTCAAACAAGCGAAGAATTGGCTTTTTAGAAAGGTACAACACGCCTCCCTTTGGATCTTAGTTTAGAAATTACAGCGCTTTTTGTTGGACATTTGAAACGGTTGAAACGGGTGTTATTTTCGAAGCATTTGATTTTTCTCACCATCTCGGAAACCGGAAAACACCATTGCTCACCTTTACGAGGCATTCAAAACAGCAAGGTACCGGCTTTTTAGGAAGGTATAACACGCCTCCCTAGGGATCTTAGTTTAGAAATTACAGTGCTTTTTGTGGGACACTTGAAACGGTTGAAACGGGTGTTATTTTCGAAGAATTTGGTTTTTCTCACCTTCTCGGAAACCGGAAAAAATTATTCCCCAGCCTTATGCGGTATTCAAACAAGCGAAGAACCGGCATTTTAGGAAGGTATAACACGCCTCCCTTCGGATCTTAGTTTAGAAACTACAGCGCTTTTTGTTGGACACTTGAATGGTTGAAACGGGTGTTATTTTCAATGCATTTGGTTTTTCTCACTTTTCCGGAAACCGGAAAAAGTATTCCCCAGGTTTATGTGGTATTTAAACAATCGAAGAACCGACTTTTTAGAAAGGTACAACACGCCTCCCTAGGGCTCTTAATTTAGACATTACAGCGCTTTTTTGTGGGAGACTTGAAACGGTTGAAACGGGTGTTATTTTCGAAGCATTTGGTTTTTCTCACCTTCTCGGAAACCGGAAAAGATTGTTCCCCAGCTTTATGTGGTATTCAAACAAGCGAAGAACCGACTCTTTAGGAAGGTACAACTCGCATCCCTAGGAATCTTAGTTTAGAAATTACAACGCTTTTTGAGGGACATTTGAAACGGGTGTTATTTTCGAAGCATTTGATTTGTCTCACCATCTCGGAAACCGGAAAACACCATTGCTCAGCTTTACGAGGCATTCAAAACAGCAAAGTACCCGGTTTTTAGGAAGGTATAACACGCCTCCCTCTGGATCTTAGTTTAGAAATTACAGCGCTTTTTGTGGGACACTTGAAACGGTTGAAACAGGTGTTATTTTCGAAGCATGTGGTTTTTCTCGCTTTCTCGGAAACCGGAGCAAAATATTCACCAGGTTTGTATGGCGTTTAAAACAGCATGGAACCTGCATTTCAGGAAGGTGTAACACATCTACTTAGTTCCCTTAGTTTAGAAATTACAGCGCTTTTTGTGGGACACTTGAAACGGTTGAAACGGGTGTTATTTTCGAAGCACTTGGTTTTTCTCACCTTCTCGGAAACCTGAAAAATTATTCCCCAGCTTTATGTGGTATTGAAACAAGCGAGGAACCGGATTTTTAGGAAGGTATAACACGCCTCCCTAGGGGTCTTAGTATAGAAATTACAGCGCTTTTTGTGGGACACTTGAAACGGTTGAAACGGGTGTTATTTTCGAAGCATTTGGTTTTTCTCGCTTTTCAAACAGCGGAGAACATTCGTTTTAGCTGGGTATAACACGCCTCCCTGGGTCTCTTAGTTTAGATATTACAGCGCTTTTTGTTGGACACTTGAATGGTTGAAACGGGTGTTATTTTCGAAGCATTTGGTTTTACTCACCCTCTCGGAAACTGGAAAACACCATTGCTCAGCTTTACGAGGCATTCAAAACAGCAAAGCACCGGCTTTTTAGGAAGGTATAACACGCCTCCCTCTGGATCTTAGTTTAGAAATTACAGCGCTTTTTGTGGGACACTTGAAACGGTTGAAACAGGTGTTATTTTCGAAGCATGTGGTTTTTCTCGCTTTCTCGGAAACCGGAGCAAAATATTCACCAGGTTTGTATGGCGTTTAAAACAGCATGGAACCTGCATTTCAGGAAGGTGTAACACATCTACTTAGTTCCCTTAGTTTAGAAATTACAGCGCTTTTTGTGGGACACTTGAATGGTTGAAACGGGTGTTATTTTCGAAGCATTTGGTTTTTCTCACCTTCTCGGAAACCGGAAAAGATTATTCCCCAGCTTTATGTGGTATTCAAACAAGCGAAGAACCGACTCTTTAGGAAGGTACAACTCGCATCCCTAGGAATCTTAGTTTAGAAATTACAACGCTTTTTGAGGGACATTTGAAACGGGTGTTATTTTCGAAGCATTTGATTTTTCTCACCATCTCGGAAACCGGAAAACACCATTGCTCAGCTTTACGAGGCATTCAAAACAGCAAAGTACCGGCTTTTTAGGAAGGTATAACACGCCTCCCTCTGGATCTTAGTTTAGAAATTACAGCGCTTTTTGTGGGACACTTGAAACGGTTGAAACGGGTGCTATTTTCGAAGCATGTGGTTTTTCTCGCTTTCTCGGAAACCGGAGCAACATATTCACCAGGTTTGTATGGCGTTTAAAACAGCATAGAACCTGCATTTCAGGAAGGTGTAACACATCTACTTAGTTCCCTTAGTTTAGAAATTACAGCGCTTTTTGTGGGACACTTGAAACGGTTGAAACGGGTGTTATTTTCGAAGCACTTGGTTTTTCTCACCTTCTCGGAAACCGGAAAAATTATTCCCCAGCTTTATGCGGTATTGAAACAAGCGAGCAACCGGATTTTTAGGAAGGTATAACACGCCTCCCTACGGGTCTTAGTTTAGAAATTACAAGCGGAGAACCGACTCTTTAGGAAGGTACAACACGCATCCCTAGGGATCTTAGTTTAGAAATCACAACGCTTTGTGTGGGAGACTTGAAACGTTTAAAACGGGTGTTGCATTTGGTTTTTCTCACCTTCTCGGAAACCGGAAAAGATTATTCCCCAGCTTTATGTGTTATTCAAACAAGCGAAGAACCGACTCTTTAGGAAGGTACAACACGCATCCCTAGGTATCTTAGTTTAGAAATTACAACGCTTTGTGTGCGAGACTTGAAACGGTTAAAACAGGTGTCGCATTTGGTTTTTCTCACCTTCTCGGAAACCGGAAAAGATTGTTCCCCAGCTTTATGTGGTATTCAAACAAGCGAAGAACCGACTCTTTAGGAAGGTAAAACTCGCATCCCTAGGAATCTGAGTTTAGAAATTACAACGCTTTTTGAGGGACATTTGAAACGGGTGTTATTTTCGAAGCATTTGATTTTTCTCACCCTCTCGGAAACCGGAAAACACCATTGCTCAGCTTTACGAGGCATTCAAAACAGCAAAGTACCGGCTTTTTAGTAAGGTATAACACGCCTCCCTCTGGATCTTAGTTTAGAAATTACAGCGCTTTTTGTGGGACACTTGAAACGGTTGAAACGGGTGTTATTTTCGAAGCACTTGGTTTTTCTCGCTTTCTCGGAAACCGGAACAAAATATTCCCCAGGTTTGTATGGCGTTTCAAACAGCGGAGAACATTCATTTTAGGAAGGTGTAACACATCTACTTAGTTCCCTTAGTTTAGAAATTACAGCGCTTTTTCTGGGACACTTGAAACGGTTGAAACGGGTGTTATTTTCGAAGCATTTGGTTTTTCTCGCTTTCTCGGAAACCGGAACAATATATTCCCCAGGTTTGTATGGCGTTTCAAAGAGCGGAGAACATTCATTTTAGCTGGGTATAACACGCCTCCCTGGGGCTTAGTTTAGAAATTACAGCGCTTTTTGTTGGTTGAAACGGGTGTTATTTTCGAAGCATTTGGTTTTTCTCACCTTCTCGGAAACCGGAAAAGATTGTTCCAAAGCTTTATGTGGTGTGCAAACAAGCGAAGAACCGACTCTTTAGGAAGGTACAACACGCATCCCTAGGGATCTTAGTTTAGAAATTACAACGCTTTGTGTGGGAGACTTGAAACGGTTAAAACGGGTGTTGCATTTGGTTTTTCTCACCTTCTCGGAAACCGGAAAAGATTATTCCCCAGCTTTATGTGGTATTCAAACAAGCGAAGAACCGACTCTTTAGGAAGGTACAACTCGCATCCCTAGGAATCTGAGTTTAGAAATTACAACGGTTTTTGAGGGACATTTGAAAAGGGTGTTATTTTCGAAGCATTTGATTTTTCTCACCCTCTCGGAAACCGGAAAACACCATTGCTCAGCTTTATGAGGCATTCAAAATAGCAAAGTACCGGCTTTTTAGGAAGGTATAACACGCCTCCCTCTGGATCTTAGTTTAGAAATTACAGCGCTTTTTGTGGGACACTTGAAACGGTTGAAACGGGTGTTATTTTCGAAGCATGTGGTTTTTCTCGCTTTCTCGGAAACCGGAGCAAAATATTCACCAGGTTTGTATGGCGTTTAAAACAGCATAGAACCTGCATTTTAGGAAGGTGTAACACATCTACTTAGTTCCCTTAGTTTAGAAATTACAGCGCTTTTTGTGGGACACTTGAAACGGTTGAAACGGGTGTTATTTTCGAAGCATTTGGTTTTTCTCGCTTTCTCGGAAACCGGAACAAAATATTCCCCAGGTTTGTATGGCGTTTCAAACAGCGGAGAACATTCATTTTAGCTGGGTATAACACGCCTCCCTGGGGCTTAGTTTAGAAATTACAGCGCTTTTTGTTGGACACTTGAATGGTTGAAACGGGTGATATTTTCGAAGCATTTGGTTTTTCTCACCTTTCCGGAAACCGGAAAAAGTATTCCCCAGGTTTATGTGGTATTCAAACAATCGAAGAACCGGCTTTTTAGGAAGGTATAATACGCCTCCCTTTGGATCTTAGTTTAGAAATTACAACGCTTTGTGTGGGAGACTTGAAACGGTTAAAACGGGTGTTGCATTTGGTTTTTCTCACCTTCTCGGAAACCGGAAAAGATTATTCCCCAGCTTTATGTGGTATTCAAACAAGCGAAGAACCGACTCTTTAGGAAGGTACAACCCGCATCCCTAGGAATCTTAGTTTAGAAATTACAACGCTTTTTGAGGGACATTTGAAACGGGTGTTATTTTCGAAGCATTTGATTTTTCTCACCCTCTCGGAAACCGGAAAACACCATTGCTCAGCTTTATGAGGCATTCAAAATAGCAAAGTACCGGCTTTTTAGGAAGGTATAACACGCCTCCCTCTGGATCTTAGTTTAGAAATTGCAGCGCTTTTTGTGGGACACTTGAAACGATTGAAACGGGTGTTATTTTCGAAGCACTTGGTTTTTCTCGATTTCTCGGAAACCGGAACAAAATATTCCCCAGCTTTGTATAACGTTTCAAACAGCGGAGAACATTCATTTTAGCTGGGTATAACACGCGTCCCTGGGGCTCTTAGTTTAGAAATCACAGCGCTTTTTGTGGGACACTTGAAACGGTTGAAACGTGTGTTATTTTCGAAGTATTTGGATTTCCTCGCTTTCTCGGAAACCTGAGTAGAATATTCCCCAGTTTTGTATGGTATTTAATACAGCATGGAACTTGCATTTTAGGAAGGCGTAACACATCTACTTAGGGCCCTTAGTTTAGAAATTACAGCGCTTTTTGTGGGACAATTGAAATGGTTGGAACGGGTGTTATTTTCGAAGCACTTGGTTTTTCTCACCTTCTCGGAAACCGGAAAAATTATTCCCCAGCTTTATGTGGTATTGAAACAAGCGAGGAACCGGATTTTTAGGAAGGTATAACACTCCTCCCTAGGGTCTTAGTTTAGAAATTACGGCGCTTTTTGTGGGACACTTGAAACGGTTGAAACGGGTGTTATTTTCGAAGCATTTGGTTTTTCTCACCTTCTCGGAAACCGGAAAAAGTATTCCCCAGGTTTATGTGGTATTCAAACAATCGAAAAACAGACTTTTTAGAAAGGTACAACACGCCTCCCATTGGATCTTAGTTTAGAAATAACTGCGCTTTTTGTTGGACACTTGAATGGTTGAAACGGGTGTTATTTTCGAAGCATTTGGTTTTTCTCACCTTTCCAGAAACCGGAAAAAGTATTCCCCAGGTGTATGTGGCATTCAAACAATCGAAGAACCGACTTTTTAGAAAGGTACAACACGCCTCCCTTTGGATCTTAGTTTAGAAATAACTGCGCTTTTTGTTGGACACTTGAATGGTTGTAACGGGTGTTATTTTCGAAGCATTTGGTTTTTCTCACCTTTCCGGAAACCGGAAAAAGTATTCCCCAGGTTTATGTGGTATTCAAACAATCGAAGAACCGACTTTTTAGAAAGGTGCAACACGCCTCCCATTGGATCTTAGTTTAGAAATAACTGCGCTTTTTGTTGGACCCTTGAGTGGTTGAAACGGGTGTTATTTTCGAAGCATTTGGTTTTTCTCACATTTCCGGAAACCGGAAAAAGTATTCCCTAGGTTTATGTGGTATTCAAACAATCGAAGAACCGACTCTTTAGGAATCTTAGTTTAGAAATTACAACGCTTTTTGAGGGACACTTGAATGGTTGAAACGGGTGTTATTTTCGCAGCATTTGGTTTTTCTCACCTTCTCGGAAACCGGAAAAGATTGTTCCCCAGCTTTATGTGGTATGCAAACAAGCGCAGAACCGACTCTTTAGGAAGGTACAACACGCATCCCTAGGGATCTTAGTTTAGAAATTACAACGCTTTGTGTGGTAGACTTGAAACGGTTAAAACGGGTGTTGCATTTGGTTTTTCTCACCTTCTCGGAAACCGGAAAAGATTATTCCCCAGCTTTATGTGGTATTCAAACAAGCGAAGAACCGACTCTTTAGGAAGGTACAACCCGCATCCCTAGGAATCTTAGTTTAGCATCCCTAGGAATCTTAGTTTAGAAATTACAACGCTTTTTGAGGGACATTTGAAACGGGTGTTATTTTCGAAGCATTTGATTTTTCTCACCCTCTCGGAAACCGGAAAACACCATTGCTCAGCTTTATGAGGCATTCAAAATAGCAAAGTACCGGCTTTTTAGGAAGGTATAACACGCCTCCCTCTGGATCTTAGTTTAGAAATTACAGCGCTTTTTGTGGGACACTTGAAACGATTGAAACGGGTGTTATTTTCGAAGCACTTGGTTTTTCTCGATTTCTCGGAAACCGGAACAAAATATTCCCCAGGTTTGTATAACGTTTCAAACAGCGGAGAACATTCATTTTAGCTGGGTATAACACGCGTCCCTGGGGCTCTTAGTTTAGAAATCACAGCGCTTTTTGTGGGACACTTGAAACGGTTGAAACGTGTGTTATTTTCGAAGTATTTGAATTTCCTCGCTTTCTCGGAAACCTGAGTAGAATATTCCCCAGTTTTGTATGGTATTTAATACAGCATGGAACTTGCATTTTAGGAAGGCGTAACACATCTACTTAGGGCCCTTAGTTTAGAAATTACAGCGCTTTTTGTGGGACAATTGAAATGGTTGAAACGGGTGTTATTTTCGAAGCACTTGGTTTTTCTCACCTTCTCGGAAACCGGAAAAATTATTCCCCAGCTTTATGTGGTATTGAAACAAGCGAGGAACCGGATTTTTAGGAAGGTATAACACTCCTCCCTAGGGTCTTAGTTTAGAAATTACGGCGCTTTTTGTGGGACACTTGAAACGGTTGAAACGGGTGTTATTTTCGAAGCATTTGGTTTTTCTCACCTTCTCGGAAACCGGAAAAAGTATTCCCCAGGTTTATGTGGTATTCAAACAATCGAAAAACAGACTTTTTAGAAAGGTACAACACGCCTCCCATTGGATCTTAGTTTAGAAATAACTGCGCTTTTTGTTGGACACTTGAATGGTTGAAACGGGTGTTATTTTCGAAGCATTTGGTTTTTCTCACCTTTCCGGAAACCGGAAAAAGTATTCCCCAGGTGTATGTGGTATTCAAACAATCGAAGAACCGGCTTTTTAGGAAGGTATAACACGCCTCCCTTTGGATCTTAGTTTAGAAATAACTGCGCTTTTTGTTGGATACTTGAATGGTGGAAACGGGTGTTATTTTCGAAGCATTTGGTTTTTCTCACCTTTCCGGAAACCGGAAAAAGTATTCCCCAGGTTTATGTGGTATTCAAACAATCGAAGAACCGACTTTTTAGAAAGGTGCAACACGCCTCCCATTGGATCTTAGTTTAGAAATTACAGCGCGTTTTGTGGGACACTTGAAACGGTTGAAACGGGTGTTATTTTCGAAGCATTTGGTTTTTCTCACCTTCTCGGAAACCGGAAAAAGTATTCCCCAGGTTTATGTGGTATTCAAACAATCGAAAAACAGACTTTTTAGAAAGGTACAACACGCCTCCCATTGGATCTTAGTTTAGAAATAACTGCGCTTTTTGTTGGACACTTGAATGGTTGAAACGGGTGTTATTTTCGAAGCATTTGGTTTTTCTCACCTTTCCGGAAACCGGAAAAAGTATTCCCCAGGTTTATGTGGTATTCAAACAATCGAAGAACCGACTTTTTAGAAAGGTGCAACACGCCTCCCATTGGATCTTAGTTTAGAAATTACAGCGCTTTTTGTTGGACACTTGAAACGGTTGAAACGAGTGTTATTTTCGAAGCTTATGGTTTTTCTCACCTTCTCGGAAACCGGAAAAATTATTCCCCAGCTTTATGTGGTATTCAAACAATCGAAGAACCGACCTTTTAGAAAGGTACAACACGCCTCCCTAGGGCTCTTAATTTAGAAATTACAGCGCTTTTTGTGGGAGACTTGAAACGGTTGAAACGGGTGTTATTTTCGAAGCATTTGGTTTTTCTCACCTTCTCGGAAACCGGAAAACACCATTGCTCAGCTTTACGAGGCAATCAAAGCAGCAAGGTACCGGCTTTTTAGGAAGGTATAACACGCCTCTCTATTGATCTTAGTTTAGAAATTACAGCGCTTTTTGTTGGACACTTGAATGGTTGAAACGGGTGTTATTTTCGAAGCATTTGGTTTTCCTCACCTTCTCGGAAACCGGAAAAAATTATTCCCCAGCTTTATGTGGTATTCAAACAAGCATAGGACCGACTTTTTAGGGAGGTACAACACGCCTCCCTGGGGCTTAGTTTAGAAATTACAGCGCTTTTTGTTGGACACTTGAATGGTTGAAACGGGTGTTATTTTCGAAGCATTTGGTCTTTCTCACCTTCTCGGAAACCGGAAAAGATTGTTCCAAAGGTTTATGTGGTGTGCAAACAAGCGAAGAACCGACTCTTTAGGAAGGTACAACACGCATCCCTAGGGATCTTAGTTTAGAAATTACAACGCTTTGTGTGGGAGACTTGAAACGGTTAAAACGGGTGTTGCATTTGGTTTTTCTCACCTTCTCGGAAACCGGAAAAGATTATTCCCCAGCTTTATGTGGTATTCAAACGAGCGAAGAACCGACTCTTTAGGAAGGTACAACTCGCATCCCTAGGAATCTGAGTTTAGAAATTACAACGCTTTTTGAGGGACATTTGAAAAGGGTGTTATTTTCGAAGCATTTGATTTTTCTCACCCTCTCGGAAACCGGAAAACACCATTGCTCAGCTTTATGAGGCATTCAAAATAGCAAAGTACCGGCTTTTTAAGAAGGTATAACACGCCTCCCTCTGGATCTTAGTTTAGAAATTACAGCGCTTTTTGTGGGACACTTGAAACGGTTGAAACGGGTGTTATTTTCGAAGCATGTGGTTTTTCTCGCTTTCTCGGAAACCGGAGCAAAATATTCCCCAGGTTTGTATGGCGTTTAAAACAGCATAGAACCTGCATTTTAGGAAGGT
This sequence comes from Volucella zonaria, assembly GCA_963966105.1. Classification (NCBI taxonomy): domain Eukaryota; kingdom Metazoa; phylum Arthropoda; class Insecta; order Diptera; family Syrphidae; genus Volucella; species Volucella zonaria. The sequence goes on along the minus strand of OZ014536.1, from coordinate 674,700 downwards.
GTAACACATCTACTTAGTTCCCTTAGTTTAGAAATTACAGCGCTTTTTGTGGGACACTTGAAACGGTTGAAACGGGTGTTATTTTCGAAGCATTTGGTTTTTCTCGCTTTCTCGGAAACCGGAACAAAATATTCCCCAGGTTTGTATGGCGTTTCAAACAGCGGAGAACATTCATTTTAGCTGGGTATAACACGCCTCCCTGGGGCTTAGTTTAGAAATTACAGCGCTTTTTGTTGGACACTTGAATGGTTGAAACGGGTGATATTTTCGAAGCATTTGGTTTTTCTCACCTTTCCGGAAACCGGAAAAAGTATTCCCCAGGTTTATGTGGTATTCAAACAATCGAAGAACCGGCTTTTTAGGAAGGTATAATACGCCTCCCTTTGGATCTTAGTTTAGAAATTACAACGCTTTGTGTGGGAGACTTGAAACGGTTAAAACGGGTGTTGCATTTGGTTTTCTCACCTTCTCGGAAACCGGAAAAGATTATTCCCCAGCTTTATGTGGTATTCAAACAAGCGAAGAACCGACTCTTTAGGAAGGTACAACCCGCATCCCTAGGAATCTTAGTTTAGAAATTACAACGCTTTTTGAGGGACATTTGAAACGGGTGTTATTTTCGAAGCATTTGATTTTTCTCACCCTCTCGGAAACCGGAAAACACCATTGCTCAGCTTTATGAGGCATTCAAAATAGCAAAGTACCGGCTTTTTAGGAAGGTATAACACGCCTCCCTCTGGATCTTAGTTTAGAAATTACAGCGCTTTTTGTGGGACACTTGAAACGATTGAAACGGGTGTTATTTTCGAAGCACTTGGTTTTTCTCGATTTCTCGGAAACCGGAACAAAATATTCCCCAGGTTTGTATAACGTTTCAAACAGCGGAGAACATTCATTTTAGCTGGGTATAACACGCGTCCCTGGGGCTCTTAGTTTAGAAATCACAGCGCTTTTTGTGGGACACTTGAAACGGTTGAAACGTGTGTTATTTTCGAAGTATTTGGATTTCCTCGCTTTCTCGGAAACCTGAGTAGAATATTCCCCAGTTTTGTATGGTATTTAATACAGCATGGAACTTGCATTTTAGGAAGGCGTAACACATCTACTTAGGGCCCTTAGTTTAGAAATTACAGCGCTTTTTGTGGGACAATTGAAATGGTTGAAACGGGTGTTATTTTCGAAGCACTTGGTTTTTCTCACCTTCTCGGCAACCGGAAAAATTATTCCCCAGCTTTATGTGGTATTGAAACAAGCGAGGAACCGGATTTTTAGGAAGGTATAACACTCCTCCCTAGGGTCTTAGTTTAGAAATTACGGCGCTTTTTGTGGGACACTTGAAACGGTTGAAACGGGTGTTATTTTCGAAGCATTTGGTTTTTCTCACCTTCTCGGAAACCGGAAAAAGTATTCCCCAGGTTTATGTGGTATTCAAACAATCGAAAAACAGACTTTTTAGAAAGGTACAACACGCCTCCCATTGGATCTTAGTTTAGAAATAACTGCGCTTTTTGTTGGACACTTGAATGGTTGAAACGGGTGTTATTTTCGAAGCATTTGGTTTTTCTCACCTTTCCGGAAACCGGAAAAAGTATTCCCCAGGTGTATGTGGTATTCAAACAATCGAAGAACCGGCTTTTTAGGAAGGTATAACACGCCTCCCTTTGGATCTTAGTTTAGAAATAACTGCGCTTTTTGTTGGATACTTGAATGGTGGAAACGGGTGTTATTTTCGAAGCATTTGGTTTTTCTCACCTTTCCGGAAACCGGAAAAAGTATTCCCCAGGTTTATGTGGTATTCAAACAATCGAAGAACCGACTTTTTAGAAAGGTGCAACACGCCTCCCATTGGATCTTAGTTTAGAAATTACAGCGCTTTTTGTTGGACACTTGAAACGGTTGAAACGAGTGTTATTTTCGAAGCTTATGGTTTTTCTCACCTTCTCGGAAACCGGAAAAATTATTCCCCAGCTTTATGTGGTATTCAAACAATCGAAGAACCGACTTTTTAGAAAGGTACAACACGCCTCCCTAGGGCTCTTAATTTAGAAATTACAGCGCTTTTTGTGGGAGACTTGAAACGGTTGAAACGGGTGTTATTTTCGAAGCATTTGGTTTTTCTCACCTTCTCGGAAACCGGAAAACACCATTGCTCAGCTTTACGAGGCAATCAAAACAGCAAGGTACCGGCTTTTTAGGAAGGTATAACACGCCTCTCTAGGGATCTTAGTTTAGAAATTACAGCGCTTTTTGTTGGACACTTGAATGGTTGAAACGGGTGTTATTTTCGAAGCATTTGGTTTTCCTCACCTTCTCGGAAACCGGAAAAAATTATTCCCCAGCTTTATGTGGTATTCAAACAAGCATAGAACCGACTTTTTAGGGAGGTACAACACGCATCCCTAGGGATCTTAGTTTAGAAATTACAACGCTTTTTGAGGGACATTTGAAACGGGTGTTATTTTCGAAGCATTTGATTTTTCTCACCATCTCGGAAACCGGAAAACACCATTGCTCAGCTTTACGAGGCATTCAAAACAGCAAAGTACCGGCTTTTTAGGAAGGTATAACACGCCTCCCTCTGGATCTTAGTTTAGAAATTACAGCGCTTTTTGTGGGACACTTGAAACGGTCGAAACGGGTGTTATTTTCGAAGCATGTGGTTTTTCTCGCTTTCTCGGAAACCGGAGGAAAATATTCACCAGGTTTGTATGGCGTTTAAAACAGCATAGAACCTGCATTTTGGGAAGGTGCAACACATCTACTTAGTTCCGTTAGTTTAGAAATTACAGCGCTTTTTGTGGGACACTTGAAACCGTTGAAACGGGTGTTATTTTCGAAGCACTTGGTTTTTCTCGCTTTCTCGGAAACCGGAACAAAATATTCCCCAGGTTTGTATGGCGTTTCAAACAGCGGAGAACATTCATTTTAGCTGGGTATAACACGCCTCCCTGGGGCTCTTAGTTTAGAAATTACAGCGCTTTTTGTGGGACAATTGATGCGGTTGAAACGGGTGTTATTTTCGAAGCATTTGGTTTTTCTCACCTTCTCGGAAACCGGAAAAAGTATTCCCCAGGTTTATGTGGTATTCAAACAATCGAAAAACAGACTTTTTAGAAAGGTACAACACGCCTCCCATTGGATCTTAGTTTAGAAATAACTGCGCTTTTTGTTGGACACTTGAATGGTTGAAACGGGTGTTATTTTCGAAGCATTTGGTTTTTCTCACCTTTCCGGAAACCGGAAAAAGTATTCCCCAGGTGTATGTGGTATTCAAACAATCGAAGAACCGGCTTTTTAGGAAGGTATAACACGCCTCCCTTTGGATCTTAGTTTAGAAATAACTGCGCTTTTTGTTGGATACTTGAATGGTGGAAACGGGTGTTATTTTCGAAGCATTTGGTTTTTCTCACCTTTCCGGAAACCGGAAAAAGTATTCCCCAGGTTTATGTGGTATTCAAACAATCGAAGAACCGACTTTTTAGAAAGGTGCAACACGCCTCCCATTGGATCTTAGTTTAGAAATTACAGCGCTTTTTGTTGGACACTTGAAACGGTTGAAACGAGTGTTATTTTCGAAGCTTATGGTTTTTCTCACCTTCTCGGAAACCGGAAAAATTATTCCCCAGCTTTATGTGGTATTCAAACAATCGAAGAACCGACTTTTTAGAAAGGTACAACACGCCTCCCTAGGGCTCTTAATTTAGAAATTACAGCGCTTTTTGTGGGAGACTTGAAACGGTTGAAACGGGTGTTATTTTCGAAGCATTTGGTTTTTCTCACCTTCTCGGAAACCGGAAAACACCATTGCTCAGCTTTACGAGGCAATCAAAACAGCAAGGTACCGGCTTTTTAGGAAGGTATAACACGCCTCTCTAGGGATCTTAGTTTAGAAATTACAGCGCTTTTTGTTGGACACTTGAATGGTTGAAACGGGTGTTATTTTCGAAGCATTTGGTTTTCCTCACCTTCTCGGAAACCGGAAAAAATTATTCCCCAGCTTTATGTGGTATTCAAACAAGCATAGAACCGACTTTTTAGGGAGGTACAACACGCATCCCTAGGGATCTTAGCTTAGAAATTACAACGCTTTTTGAGGGACATTTGAAACGGGTGTTATTTTCGAAGCATTTGATTTTTCTCACCATCTCGGAAACCGGAAAACACCATTGCTCAGCTTTACGAGGCGTTCAAAACAGCAAAGTACCGGCTTTTTAGGAAGGTATAACACGCCTCCCTCTGGATCTTAGTTTAGAAATTACAGCGCTTTTTGTGGGACACTTGAAACGGTCGAAACGGGTGTTATTTTCGAAGCATGTGGTTTTTCTCGCTTTCTCGGAAACCGGAGGAAAATATTCACCAGGTTTGTATGGCGTTTAAAACAGCATAGAACCTGCATTTTGGGAAGGTGCAACACATCTACTTAGTTCCGTTAGTTTAGAAATTACAGCGCTTTTTGTGGGACACTTGAAACCGTTGAAACGGGTGTTATTTTCGAAGCACTTGGTTTTTCTCGCTTTCTCGGAAACCGGAACAAAATATTCCCCAGGTTTGTATGGCGTTTCAAACAGCGGAGAACATTCATTTTAGCTGGGTATAACACGCCTCCCTGGGGCTCTTAGTTTAGAAATTACAGCGCTTTTTGTTGGACACTTGAATGGTTGAAACGGGTGTTATTTTCGAAGCATTTGGTTTTTCTCACCTTTCCGGAAACCGGAAAAAGTATTCCCCAGGTTTATGTGGTATTCAAACAATCGAAGAACCGACTCTTTAGGAAGGTACAACTCGCATCCCTAGGAATCTTAGTTTAGAAATTACAACGCTTTTTGAGGGACATTTGAAACGGGTGTTATTTTCGAAGCATTTGATTTTTCTCACCCTCTCGGAAACCGGAAAACACCATTGCTCTGCTTTGCGAGGCATTCAAAACAGCAAAGTACCGGCTTTTTAGTAAGGTAAAACACGCTTCCCTCTGGATCTTCGTTTAGAAATTACAGCGCTTTTTGTTGGACACTTGAATGGTTGAAACGGGTGTTATTTTCGAAGCATTTGCTTTTTCTCGCTTTCTCGGAAACCGGAACAAAATATTCCCCAGGTTTGTATGGCGTTTCAAACAGCGGAGAACATTCATTTTAGCTGGGTATAAGACGCCTCCCTGGGGCTCTTAGTTTAGAAATTACAGCGCTTTTTGTTGGACACTTGAATAGTTGAAACGGGTGTTATTTTCGAAGCATTTGGTTTTTCTCACCTTTTCGGAAACCGGAAAAAGTATTCCCCAGGTTTATGTGGTATTCAAACAATCGAAGAACCGGCTTTTTAGGAAGGTATAACACGCCTCCCTTTGGATCTTAGTTTAGAAATTACAGCGCTTTTTGTTGGACACTTGAATGGTTGAAACGGGTGTTATTTTCGAAGCATTTGGTTTTTCTCACATTCTCGGAAACCGGAAAAGATTGTTTCCCTGCTTTATATGGTATTCAAACAAGCGAAGAACCGACTCTTTAGGAAAGTACAACACGCATTCCTAGGGATCTTAGTTTAGAAATTACAACGCTTTGTGTGGGAGACTTGAAACGGTTAAAACGGGTGTTGCATTTGGTTTTTCTCACCTTCTCGGAAATCGGAAAAGATTATTCCCCAGCTTTATGTGGTATTCAAACAAGCGAAGAACCGACTCTTTAGGAAGATACAACTCGCATCCCTAGGAATCTTAGTTTAGAAATTACAACGCTTTTTGTAGGACATTTGAAACGGGTGTTATTTTCGAAGCATTTGGTTTGGTTTTTCTCACCCTCTCGGAAACCGGAAAACACCATTGCTCAGCTTTACGAGGCATTCAAAACAGCAAAGTACCGGCTTTTTAGGAAGGTATAACACGCCTCCCTCTGGATCTTCGTTTAGAAATTACAGCGCTTTTTGTTGGACACTTGAATGGTTGAAACGGGTGTTATTTTCGAAGCATTTGCTTTTTCTCGCTTTCTCGGAAACCGGAACAAAATATTCCCCAGGTTTGTATGGCGTTTCAAACAGCGGAGAACATTCATTTTAGCTGGGTATAAGACGCCTCCCTGGGGCTCTTAGTTTAGAAACTACAGCGCTTTTTGTTGGACACTTGAATGGTTGAAACGGGTGTTATTTTCGAAGCATTTGGTTTTTCTCACCTTTTCGGAAACCGGAAAAAGTATTCCCCAGGTGTATGTGGTATTCAAACAATCGAAGAACCGGCTTTTTAGGAAGGTATAACACGCCTCCCTTTGGATCTTAGTTTAGAAATAACTGCGCTTTTTGTTGGATACTTGAATGGTGGAAACGGGTGTTATTTTCGAAGCATTTGGTTTTTCTCACCTTTCCGGAAACCGGAAAAAGTATTCCCCAGGTTTATGTGGTATTCAAACAATCGAAGAACCGACTTTTTAGAAAGGTGCAACACGCCTCCCATTGGATCTTAGTTTAGAAATTACAGCGCTTTTTGTTGGACACTTGAAACGGTTGAAACGAGTGTTATTTTCGAAGCTTATGGTTTTTCTCACCTTCTCGGAAACCGGAAAAATTATTCCCCAGCTTTATGTGGTATTCAAACAATCGAAGAACCGACTTTTTAGAAAGGTACAACACGCCTCCCTAGGGCTCTTAATTTAGAAATTACAGCGCTTTTTGTGGGAGACTTGAAACGGTTGAAACGGGTGTTATTTTCGAAGCATTTGGTTTTTCTCACCTTCTCGGAAACCGGAAAACACCATTGCTCAGCTTTACGAGGCAATCAAAACAGCAAGGTACCGGCTTTTTAGGAAGGTATAACACGCCTCTCTAGGGATCTTAGTTTAGAAATTACAGCGCTTTTTGTTGGACACTTGAATGGTTGAAACGGGTGTTATTTTCGAAGCATTTGGTTTTCCTCACCTTCTCGGAAACCGGAAAAAATTATTCCCCAGCTTTATGTGGTATTCAAACAAGCATAGAACCGACTTTTTAGGGAGGTACAACACGCATCCCTAGGGATCTTAGTTTAGAAATTACAACGCTTTTTGAGGGACATTTGAAACGGGTGTTATTTTCGAAGCATTTGATTTTTCTCACCATCTCGGAAACCGGAAAACACCATTGCTCAGCTTTACGAGGCATTCAAAACAGCAAAGTACCGGCTTTTTAGGAAGGTATAACACGCCTCCCTCTGGATCTTAGTTTAGAAATTACAGCGCTTTTTGTGGGACACTTGAAACGGTCGAAACGGGTGTTATTTTCGAAGCATGTGGTTTTTCTCGCTTTCTCGGAAACTGGAGCAAAATATTCACCAGGTTTGTATGGCGTTTAAAACAGCATAGAACCTGCATTTTGGGAAGGTGCAACACATCTACTTAGTTCCGTTAGTTTAGAAATTACAGCGCTTTTTGTGGGACACTTGAAACCGTTGAAACGGGTGTTATTTTCGAAGCACTTGGTTTTTCTCGCTTTCTCGGAAACCGGAACAAAATATTCCCCAGGTTTGTATGGCGTTTCAAACAGCGGAGAACATTCATTTTAGCTGGGTATAACACGCCTCCCTGGGGCTCTTAGTTTAGAAATTACAGCGCTTTTTGTGGGACAATTGATGCGGTTGAAACGGGTGTTATTTTCGAAGCATTTGGTTTTTCTCACCTTCTCGGAAACCGGAAAAAGTATTCCCCAGGTTTATGTGGTATTCAAACAATCGAAAAACAGACTTTTTAGAAAGGTACAACACGCCTCCCATTGGATCTTAGTTTAGAAATAACTGCGCTTTTTGTTGGACACTTGAATGGTTGAAACGGGTGTTATTTTCGAAGCATTTGGTTTTTCTCACCTTTCCGGAAACCGGAAAAAGTATTCCCCAGGTGTATGTGGTATTCAAACAATCGAAGAACCGGCTTTTTAGGAAGGTATAACACGCCTCCCTTTGGATCTTAGTTTAGAAATAACTGCGCTTTTTGTTGGATACTTGAATGGTGGAAACGGGTGTTATTTTCGAAGCATTTGGTTTTTCTCACCTTTCCGGAAACCGGAAAAAGTATTCCCCAGGTTTATGTGGTATTCAAACAATCGAAGAACCGACTTTTTAGAAAGGTGCAACACGCCTCCCATTGGATCTTAGTTTAGAAATTACAGCGCTTTTTGTTGGACACTTGAAATGGTTGAAACGAGTGTTATTTTCGAAGCTTATGGTTTTTCTCACCTTCTCGGAAACCGGAAAAATTATTCCCCAGCTTTATGTGGTATTCAAACAATCGAAGAACCGACTTTTTAGAAAGGTACAACACGCCTCCCTAGGGCTCTTAATTTAGAAATTACAGCGCTTTTTGTGGGAGACTTGAAACGGTTGAAACGGGTGTTATTTTCGAAGCATTTGGTTTTTCTCACCTTCTCGGAAACCGGAAAACACCATTGCTCAGCTTTACGAGGCAATCAAAACAGCAAGGTACCGGCTTTTTAGGAAGGTATAACACGCCTCTCTAGGGATCTTAGTTTAGAAATTACAGCGCTTTTTGTTGGACACTTGAATGGTTGAAACGGGTGTTATTTTCGAAGCATTTGGTTTTCCTCACCTTCTCGGAAACCGGAAAAAATTATTCCCCAGCTTTATGTGGTATTCAAACAAGCATAGAACCGACTTTTTAGGGAGGTACAACACGCATCCCTAGGGATCTTAGCTTAGAAATTACAACGCTTTTTGAGGGACATTTGAAACGGGTGTTATTTTCGAAGCATTTGATTTTTCTCACCATCTCGGAAACCGGAAAACACCATTGCTCAGCTTTACGAGGCGTTCAAAACAGCAAAGTACCGGCTTTTTAGGAAGGTATAACACGCCTCCCTCTGGATCTTAGTTTAGAAATTACAGCGCTTTTTGTGGGACACTTGAAACGGTCGAAACGGGTGTTATTTTCGAAGCATGTGGTTTTTCTCGCTTTCTCGGAAACCGGAGGAAAATATTCACCAGGTTTGTATGGCGTTTAAAACAGCATAGAACCTGCATTTTGGGAAGGTGCAACACATCTACTTAGTTCCGTTAGTTTAGAAATTACAGCGCTTTTTGTGGGACACTTGAAACCGTTGAAACGGGTGTTATTTTCGAAGCACTTGGTTTTTCTCGCTTTCTCGGAAACCGGAACAAAATATTCCCCAGGTTTGTATGGCGTTTCAAACAGCGGAGAACATTCATTTTAGCTGGGTATAACACGCCTCCCTGGGGCTCTTAGTTTAGAAATTACAGCGCTTTTTGTTGGACACTTGAATGGTTGAAACGGGTGTTATTTTCGAAGCATTTGGTTTTTCTCACCTTTCCGGAAACCGGAAAAAGTATTCCCCAGGTTTATGTGGTATTCAAACAATCGAAGAACCGACTCTTTAGGAAGGTACAACTCGCATCCCTAGGAATCTTAGTTTAGAAATTACAACGCTTTTTGAGGGACACTTGAATGGTTGAAACGGGTGTTATTTTCGCAGCATTTGGTTGTTCTCACCTTCTCGGAAACCGGAAAAGATTATTCCCCAGCTTTATGTGGTATTCAAACAAGCGAAGAACCGACTCTTTAGGAAGGTACAACTCGCATCCCTAGGAATCTTAGTTTAGAAATTACAACGCTTTTTGAGGGACATTTGAAACGGGTGTTATTTTCGAAGCATTTGATTTTTCTCACCCTCTCGGAAACCGGAAAACACCATTGCTCTGCTTTGCGAGGCATTCAAAACAGCAAAGTACCGGCTTTTTAGTAAGGTAAAACACGCTTCCCTCTGGATCTTCGTTTAGAAATTACAGCGCTTTTTGTTGGACACTTGAATGGTTGAAACGGGTGTTATTTTCGAAGCATTTGCTTTTTCTCGCTTTCTCGGAAACCGGAACAAAATATTCCCCAGGTTTGAATGGCGTTTCAAACAGCGGAGAACATTCATTTTAGCTGGGTATAAGACGCCTCCCTGGGGCTCTTAGTTTAGAAATTACAGCGCTTTTTGTTGGACACTTGAATAGTTGAAACGGGTGTTATTTTCGAAGCATTTGGTTTTTCTCACCTTTTCGGAAACCGGAAAAAGTATTCCCCAGGTTTATGTGGTATTCAAACAATCGAAGAACCGGCTTTTTAGGAAGGTATAACACGCCTCCCTTTGGATCTTAGTTTAGAAATTACAGCGCTTTTTGTTGGACACTTGAATGGTTGAAACGGGTGTTATTTTCGAAGCATTTGGTTTTTCTCACATTCTCGGAAACCGGAAAAGATTGTTTCCCTGCTTTATATGGTATTCAAACAAGCGAAGAACCGACTCTTTAGGAAAGTACAACACGCATTCCTAGGGATCTTAGTTTAGAAATTACAACGCTTTGTGTGGGAGACTTGAAACGGTTAAAACGGGTGTTGCATTTGGTTTTTCTCACCTTCTCGGAAATCGGAAAAGATTATTCCCCAGCTTTATGTGGTATTCAAACAAGCGAAGAACCGACTCTTTAGGAAGATACAACTCGCATCCCTAGGAATCTTAGTTTAGAAATTACAACGCTTTTTGTAGGACATTTGAAACGGGTGTTATTTTCGAAGCATTTGGTTTGGTTTTTCTCACCCTCTCGGAAACCGGAAAACACCATTGCTCAGCTTTACGAGGCATTCAAAACAGCAAAGTACCGGCTTTTTAGGAAGGTATAACACGCCTCCCTCTGGATCTTAGTTTAGAAATTACAGCGCTTTTTGTGGGACACTTGAAACGGTTGAAACGGGTGTTATTTTCGAAGCATGTGGTTTTTCTCGCTTTCTCGGAAACCGGAAAGGATTATTCCCCAGCTTTATGTGGTATTCAAACAAGCGAAGAACCGACTCTTTAGGAAAGTACAACACGCATTCCTAGGGATCTTAGTTTAGAAATTACAACGCTTTGTGTGGGAGACTTGAAACGGTTAAAACGGGTGTTGCATTTGGTTTTTCTCACCTTCTCGGAAACCGGAAAAGACTATTCCCCAGCTTTATGTGGTATTCAAAGAAGCGAAGAACCGACCCTTTAGGAAAGTACAACTCGCATCCCTAGGAAGCTTAGTTTAGAAATTACAACGCTTTTTGGGGGACATTTGAAACGGGTGTTATTTTCGAAGCATTTGGTTTTTCTCACGCCCTCGGAAACCGGAAAACACCATTGCTCAGCTTTACGAGGCATTCAAAACAGCAAAGTACCGGCTTTTTAGGAAGGTATAACACGCCTCCCTCTGGATCTTAGTTTAGAAATTACAGCGCTTTTTGTGGGACACTTGAAACGGTTGAAACGGGTGTTATTTTCGAAGCATGTGGGTTTTCCCGCTTTTTCGGAAACCGGAGCAAAATATTCCCCAGGTTTGTATGGCGTTTCAAACAGCGGAGAACATTCATTTTAGCTATTTTGCTAAGAAGAATTTGGTTTTTCTCACCTTCTCGGAAACCGGAAAAAATTATTCCCCAGCTTTATAAGGTATTCAAACAAGCGAAGAACCGGCTTTTTAGAAAGGTACAACACGCCTCCCTAGGGATCTTAGTTTAGAAATTACAGCGCTTTTTGTGGGACACTTGAAGCGGTTGAAACGGGTGCTATTTTCGAAGAATTTGATTTTTCTCACCATCTCGGAAACCGGAAAACACTATTCCTCAGCTTTACGAGGTGTTCAAAACAGCGAAGGACGGGCTTTTTAGGAGGGTATAACACACCTCTCTAATGCTCTCATTTTAGAAATTACAACACTTTTTGTGGGACACTAGAAACGGAAGAAACGGGTGTTATTTTCGAAGCATTTGGTTTTTCGCACCTTTCCGGAAACCGGAAAAAGTATTCCCCAGGTTTATGTGGTATTCAAACAATCGAAGAACCGACCTTTAAGAAAGGCACAACACGCCTCCTAGGGCTCTTAATTTAGAAATTACAGCGCTTTTTGTTGGACACTTTAATGGTGGAAACGGGTGTTATTTTCGAAGCATTTGATTTTTCTCACCATCTCGGAAACCGGGAAACACCATTCCTCAGCTTTACGATGTGTTCAAAACAGCGAAGGACGGGCTTTTTAGGAGGGTATAACACACCTCTCTAATGATCTCATTTTAGAAATTACAACACTTTTTGTGGGACACTAGAAACGGTTGAAACGGGTGTTATTTTCGAAGCATTTGGTTTTCCTCACCTTCTTGAAAACCGGAAAAAACTGTTCCCCAGATTTATGTGGTATTTAAAGCAGCGCGGAACAGGCTTTCTAGAAAGGTATAACACGCCTCCCTAGGGATCTCAGTTTAGAAATTACAACGCTTTTTGTGGGACACTTGAAACGGGTGTTATTTTCGAAGCACTTGGTTTTTCTCACCTTCTCGGAAACCGGAAAAAACTGTTCCCCACTTTTATGTGGTATTCAAACAAGCGAAGAACCGACTTTTTAGGAAGGTACAACACGCCTCCCTAGGGATCTTAGTTTAGAAATTACAACGCTTTTAGGGGGACACTTGAAACGGGTGTTATTTTCGAAGCACTTGGTTTTTCTCACCTTCTCGGAAACCGGAAAAAACTGTTCCCCACTTTTATGTGGTATTCAAACAAGCGAAGAACCGACTTTTTAGGAAGGTACAACACGCCTCCCTAGGGATCTTAGTTTAGAAATTACAACGCTTTTAGGGGGACACTTGAAACGGGTGTTATTTTCGAAGCATTTGGTTTTTCTCACCTTCTCGGAAACCGGAAAAAATTATTCCCCAGCTTTGTGTGGTATTTAAAGCAGCGCGGAACAGGTTTTTTAGAAAGGTATAACACGCCTCCCTAGGGATCTCAGTTTAGAATTTACAACGCTTTTTGTGGGACACTTGAAACGGGTGTTATTTTCGAAGCACTTGGTTTTTCTCACCTTCTCGGAAACCGGAAAAAACTGTTCCCCACTCTTATATGGTATTCAAACAAGCGAAGAACCGACTTTTTAGGAAGGTATAACACGCCTCCCTAGGGATCTTAGTTTAGAAATTACAACGCTTTTTGTGGGACACTTGAAACGGTTGAAACGGGTGTTATTTTCGAAGCATTTGGTTTTCCTCACCTTCTTGAAAACCGGAAAAAACTGTTAACCAGATTTATGTGGTATTTAAAGCAGCGCGGAACAGGCTTTCTAGAAAGGTATAACACGCCTCCCTAGGGATCTCAGTTTAGAAATTACAACGCTTTTTGTGGGACACTTGAAACGGGTGTTATTTTCGAAGCACTTGGTTTTTCTCACCTTCTCGGAAACCGGAAAAAACTGTTCCCCACTTTTATGTGGTATTCAAACAAGCGAAGAACCGACTTTTTAGGAAGGTACAACACGCCTCCCTAGGGATCTTAGTTTAGAAATTACAACGCTTTTAGGGGGCACTTGAAACGGGTGTTATTTTCGAAGCATTTGGTTTTTCTCACCTTCTCGGAAACCGGAAAAAATTATTCCCCAGCTTTGTGTGGTATTTAAAGCAGCGCGGAACAGGCTTTTTAGAAAGGTATAACACGCCTCCCTAGGGATCTCAGTTTAGAATTTACAACGCTTTTTGTGGGACACTTGAAACGGGTGTTATTTTCGAAGCACTTGGTTTTTCTCACCTTCTCGGAAACCGGAAAAAACTGTTCCCCACTTTTATGTGGTATTCAAACAAGCGAAGAACCGAGTTTTTAGGAAGGTACAACACGCCTCCTGAGGGATCTTAGTTTAGAAATTACAACGCTTTTAGAGGGACACTTGAAACGGGAGTTATTTTCGAAGCATTTGGTTTTCCTCACCTTCTCGGACGGAAAGAACTGTTCCCCAGATTTATGTGGTATTTAAAGCAGCGCGTGACAGGCTTTTTAGAAAGGTATAACAGGCCTCCCTAGGGATCTCACTTTAGAAATTACAACGCTTTTTGTGGGACACTTGAAACGAGTGTTATTTTCGAAGCACTTGGTTTTTCTCACCTTCTCGGAAACCGGAAAAAACTGTTCCCCACTCTTATGTGGTATTCAAACAAGCGAAGAACCGACTTTTTAGGAAGGTACAACACGCCTCCCTAATGATCTCGATTTAGAAATTACAACACTTTTTGCGGGACACTTGAAACGGTTGAATCGGGTGTTATTTTCGAATCATTTGATTTTTCTCACCTTCTCGGAAACCAGAAAAAACTGTTCCCCAGATTTATGTGGTTTTCAAACATCCGAAGAACCGTCTTTTTAGGAAGGTTCAACACGCCTCCCTAGGGATCTTAGTTTAGAAATTACAACGCTTTTTGTGGGACACTTGAAACGGTTGAAACGGGTGTTATTTTCGAAGCATTTGGTTTTTCTCACCTTCTCGGAAACCGGAAAAAATTATTCCCCAGCTTTGTATGGTATTTAAAGCAGCGCGGGACAGGCTTTTTAGAAAGGTATAACACGCCTCCCTAGGGATCTCAGTTTAGAATTTACAACGCTTTTTGTGGGACACTTGAAACGGGTGTTATTTTCGAAGCACTTGATTTTTCTCACCTTCTCGGAAACCAGAAAAAACTGTTCCCCAGATTTATGTGGTTTTCAAACATGCGAAGAACCGTCTTTTTAGGAAGGTTCAACACGCCTCCCTAGGGATCTTAGTTTAGAAATTACAACGCTTTTTGTGGGACACTTGAAACGGTTGAAACGGGTGTTATTTTCGAAGCATTTGGTTTTTCTCACCTTCTCGGAAACCGGAAAAAATTATTCCCCAGCTTTGTGTGGTATTTAAAGCAGCGCGGGACAGGCTTTTTAGAAAGGTATAACACGCCTCCCTAGGGATCTCAGTTTAGAATTTACAACGCTTTTTGTGGGACACTTGAAACGGGTGTTATTTTCGAAGCACTTGGTTTTTCTCACCTTCTCGGAAACCGGAAAAAACTGTTCCCCACTTTTATGTTTTTATGTGGTATTCAAACAAGCGAAGAACCGAGTTTTTAGGAAGGTACAACACGCCTCCTTAGGGATCTTAGTTTAGAAATTACAACGCTTTTAGAGGGACACTTGAAACGGGAGTTATTTTCGAAGCATTTGGTTTTCCTCACCTTCTCGGACGGAAAAAACTGTTCCCCAGATTTATGTGGTATTTAAAGCAGCGCGTGACAGGCTTTTTAGAAAGGTATAACAGGCCTCCCTAGGGATCTCACTTTAGAAATTACAACGCTTTTTGTGGGACACTTGAAACGAGTGTTATTTTCGAAGCACTTGGTTTTTCTCACCTTCTCGGAAACCGGAAAAAACTGTTCCCCACTCTTATGTGGTATTCAAACAAGCGAAGAACCGACTTTTTAGGAAGGTACAACACGCCTCCCTAGGGATCTTAGTTTAGAAATTACAACGCGTTTTGTTGGACACTTGAATGGTTGAAACGGGTGTTATTTTCGAAGCATTTGAATTTTCTCACCATCTCGGAAACCGTAAAACACTATTGCTCAACTTTACGAGGTATTCAAAACAGCGAAGGAACGGCTTTTTAGGAGGGTATAACACACCTCTCTAATGATCTCGATTTAGAAATTACAACACTTTTTGCGGGACACTTGAAACGGTTGAATCGGGTGTTATTTTCGAATCATTTGATTTTTCTCACCTTCTCGGAAGCCAGAAAAAACTGTTCCCCAGATTTATGTGGTTTGCAAACAAGCGAAGAACCGACTTTTTAGGACGGTTCAACACGCCTCCCTAGGGATCTTAGTTTAGAAATTACAACGCTTTTTGTGGGACACTTGAAACGGTTGAAACGGGTGTTATTTTCGAAGCATTTGATTTTTCTCACCATCTCGGAAACTGGAAAAACTATTCCCCAGCTTTATGTGGTATTCAAACAAGCGAAGAAACGGCTTTTTAGGAAGGTATAACACGCCTGACTTTGGATCTTAGTTTAGAAATTATAGCGCTTTTTGTTGGACACTTGAATGGTTGAAACGGGTGTTATTTTCGAAGCATTTGGTTTTTCTCACCTTTCCGGAAACCGGAAAAAGTATTCCCCAGGTTTATGTGGTGTTCAAACAATCGAAGAACCGGCTTTTTAGTAAGGTATAACACGCCTCCCTTTGGATCTTAGTTTAGAAATTACAGCGCTTTTTGTTGGACACTTGAATGGTTGAAACGGGTGTTATTTTCGAAGCATTTGGTTTTTCTCACCTTCTCGGAAACCGGAAAAGACTATTCCCCAGCTTTATGTGGTATTAAAACAAGCGAAGAACCTACTCTTTAGGAAGGTACAACACGCATCCCTAGGAATCTTAGTTTAGAAATTACAACGCTTTTTGTGGGAGACTTGAAACGGTTAAAACGGGTGTTGCATTTGGTTTTTCTCACCTTCTCGGAAACCGGAAAAGATTATTCCCCAGCTTTATGTGGTATTCAAACAAGCGAAGAACCGACTCTTTAGGAAGGTGCAACACGCATCCCTAGGGATCTTAGTTTAGACATTAAACGCTTTTTGATGGACCTTTTAAGCGGGTGTTATTTTCGAAGCATTTGATTTTTCTCACCATCTCGGGAACCGTAAAACACTATTGCTCAGCTTTACGAGGTATTCAAAACAGCGAAGGAACGGCTTTTTAGGAGGGTATAACACACCTCTCTAATGATCTCATTTTAGAAATTACAACGCTTTTTGTGGGACACTTGAAACGGGAGATATTTTCGAAGCACTTGGTTTTTCTCACCTTCTCGGAAACCGGAAAAAACTGTTCCCCACTTTTATGTGGTATTCAAAGAACCGAAAAACCGAGTTTTTAGGAAGGCACAACACGCCTCCGTAGGGATCTTAGTTTAGAAATTACAACGCTTTTAGAGGGACACTTGAAACGGGTGTTATTTTCGAAGCATTTGGTTTTTCTAACCTTTTCAGAAACCGGAAAAAACTGTTCCCCAGATTTATGTGGTATTTAAAGCAGCGCGGAACAGGCTTTTTAGAAAGGTATGACACGGCTCCCTAGGGATCTAAGTTTAGAAATTACAACGCTTTTTGTGGGACACATGAAACGGGTGTTATTTTCGAAGCACTTGGTATTTTGCACCTTCTCGGAAACCGGAAAAAACTGTTCCCCACTCTTATGTGGTATTCAAACAAGCGAAGAACCGACTTTTAAGGAAGGTACAACAGGCCTCCCTAGGGATCTTAGTTTAGAAATTACAACGCTTTTAGAGGGACACTTGAAACGGGTGTTTTTTTTCGAAGCATTTGGTTTTTCTAACCTTCTCGGAAACCGGAAAAAACTGTTCCCCAGATTTATGTGGTATTTAAAGCAGCGCCTAACAGGCTTTTTTGAAAGGTATAACACGGCTCCCTAGGGTCTCAGTTTAGAAATTACAACGCTTTTTGTGGGACACTTGAAACGGGTGTTATTTTCGAAGCACTTGGTTTTTCGCACCTTCTCGGAAACCGGAAAAAACTGTTCCCCACTCTTATGTGGTATTCAAACAAGCGAAGAACCGACTTTTTAGGAAGTTACAACAGGCCTCCCTAGGGATCGTAGTTTAGAAATTACAACGCTTTTTGCGGGACACTTGAAACGGTTGAAACGGGTGTTATTTTCGAAGCATTTGAATTTTCTCACCATTTCGGAAACCGTAAAACACTATTGCTCAACTTTACGAGGTATTCAAAACAGCGAAGGAACGGCTTTTTAGGAGGGTATAACACACCTCGCTAATGGTCTCGATTTAGAAATTACAACACTTTTTGTGGGACACTTGAAACGGTTGAATCGGGTGTTATTTTCGAAGCATTTGGTTTTCTCACCTTCTCGGAAACCAGAAAAAACTGTTCCCCAGATTTATGTGGTATTCAAACAAGCGAAGAACCGACTTTTTAGGAAGGATCAACACGCCTCCCTAGGGATCTTAGTTTAGAAATTACGACGCTCTTTGTGGGACATTTGAAACGGTTGAAACGGGTGTTATTTTCGAAGCATTTGATTTTTCTCACCTTCTCGGAAACCGGAAAAACTATTCCCCAGCTTTATGTGGTATTCAAACAAGCGAAGAACCAGCTCTTTAGGAAGGTATAACACGCCTGCCTTTGGATCTTAGTTTAGAAATTACAGCGCTTTTTGTTGGACACTTGAATGGTTGTAACGGGTGTTATTTTCGAAGCATTTGGTTTTTCTCACCTTTCCGGAAACCGGAAAAAGTATTCCCCAGGTTTACGTAGTGTTCAAACAATCGAAGAACCGGCTTTTGAGGAAGGTATAACACGCCTCCCTTTGGATCTTAGTTTAGAAATTACATTGCTTTTTGTTGGACACTTGAATGGTTGAAACGGGTGTTATTTTCGAAGCATTTGGTTTTTCTCACCTTCTCGGAAACCGGAAAAAACTGTTCCCCACTTTTATGTGGTATTCACACAAGCGAAGAACCGACTTTTTAGGAAGGTACAACACGCCGCCCTAGGGATCTTAGTTTACAAATTACAACGCTTTTTCCGGGACACTTGAAACTGTTGAAACGGGTGTTATTTTCGAAGCATTTGAATTTTCTCACCATCTCGGAAACCGTAAAACACTATTGCTCAACTTTACGAGGTATTCAAAACAGCGAAGGAACGGCTTTTTAGGAGGGTACAACACACCTTTCTAATGATCTCGATTTAGAAATTACAACACTTTTTGTGGGACACTTGAAACGGTTGAAACGGGTGTTATTTTCGAAGCATTTGGTTTTTCTCGCTTTCTCGGAAACCGGAACAAAATATTCCCCAGGTTTGTATGGCGTTCCAAACAGCGGAGAACATTCATTTTAGCTGGGTATAACACGCCTCCCTGGGGCTCTTAGTTTAGAAATTACAACGCTTTTTGTGGGACACTTGAAACGGTTGAAACGGGTGTTATTTTCGAAGCATTTGGTTTTCCTCACCTTCTTGAAAACCGGAAAATACTGTTAACCAGATTTATGTGGTATTTAAAGCAGCGCGGAACAGGCTTTCTAGAAAGGTATAACACGCCTCCCTAGGGATCTCAGTTTAGAAATTACAACGCTTTTTGTGGGACACTTGAAACGGGTGTTATTTTCGAAGCACTTGGTTTTTCTCACCTTCTCGGAAACCGGAAAAAACTGTTCCCCACTTTTATGTGGTATTCAAACAAGCGAAGAACCGACTTTTTAGGAAGGTATAACACGCCTCCCTAGGGATCTTAGTTTAGAAATTACAACGCTTTTTGTGGGACACTTGAAACGGTTGAAACGGGTGTTATTTTCGAAGCATTTGGTTTTCCTCACCTTCTTGAAAACCGGAAAAAACTGTTAACCAGATTTATGTGGTATTTAAAGCAGCGCGGAACAGGCTTTCTAGAAAGGTATAACACGCCTCCCTAGGGATCTCAGTTTAGAAATTACAACGCTTTTTGTGGGACACTTGAAACGGGTGTTATTTTCGAAGCACTTGGTTTTTCTCACCTTCTCGGAAACCGGAAAAAACTGTTCCCCACTTTTATGTGGTATTCAAACAAGCGAAGAACCGACTTTTTAGGAAGGTACAACACGCCTCCCTAGGGATCTTAGTTTAGAAATTACAACGCTTTTAGGGGGACACTTGAAACGGGTGTTATTTTCCAAGCATTTGGTTTTTCTCACCTTCTCGGAAACCGGAAAAAAATTATTCCCCAGCTTTGTGTGGTATTTAAAGCAGCGCGGGACAGGCTTTTTAGAAAGGTATAACACGCCTCCCTAGGGATCTCAGTTTAGAATTTACAACGCTTTTTGTGGGACACTTGAAACGGGTGTTATTTTCGAAGCACTTGGTTTTTCTCACCTTCTCGGAAACCGGAAAAAACTGTTCCCCACTTTTATGTGGTATTCAAACAAGCGAAGAACCGAGTTTTTAGGAAGGTACAACACGCCTCCTTAGGGATCTTAGTTTAGAAATTACAACGCTTTTAGAGGGACACTTGAAACGGGAGTTATTTTCGAAGCATTTGGTTTTCCTCACCTTCTCGGACGGAAAAAACTGTTCCCCAGATTTATGTGGTATTTAAAGCAGCGCGTGACAGGCTTTTTAGAAAGGTATAACAGGCCTCCCTAGGGATCTCACTTTAGAAATTACAACGCTTTTTGTGGGACACTTGAAACGAGTGTTATTTTCGAAGCACTTGGTTTTTCTCACCTTCTCGGAAACCGGAAAAAACTGTTCCCCACTCTTATGTGGTATTCAAACAAGCGAAGAACCGACTTTTTAGGAAGGTACAACACGCCTCCCTAGGGAGCTTAGTTTAGAAATTACAACGCGTTTTGTTGGACACTTGAATGGTTGAAACGGGTGTTATTTTCGAAGCATTTGAATTTTCTCACCATCTCGGAAACCGTAAAACACTATTGCTCAACTTTACGAGGTATTCAAAACAGCGAAGGAACGGCTTTTTAGGAGGGTATAACACACCTCTCTAATGATCTCGATTTAGAAATTACAACACTTTTTGCGGGACACTTGAAACGGTTGAATCGGGTGTTATTTTCGAATCATTTGATTTTTCTCACCTTCTCGGAAGCCAGAAAAAACTGTTCCCTAGATTTATGTGGTTTGCAAACAAGCGAAGAACCGACTTTTTAGGACGGTTCATCACGCCTCCCTAGGGATCTTAGTTTAGAAATTACAACGCTTTTTGTGGGACACTTGAAACGGTTGAAACGGGTGTTATTTTCGAAGCATTTGATTTTTCTCACCATCTCGGAAACTGGAAAAACTATTCCCCAGCTTTATGTGGTATTCAAACAAGCGAAGAAACGGCTTTTTAGGAAGGTATAACACGCCTGACTTTGGATCTTAGTTTAGAAATTATAGCGCTTTTTGTTGGACACTTGAATGGTTGAAACGGGTGTTATTTTCGAAGCATTTGGTTTTTCTCACCTTTCCGGAAACCGGAAAAAGTATTCCCCAGGTTTATGTGGTGTTCAAACAATCGAAGAACCGGCTTTTTAGTAAGGTATAACACGCCTCCCTTTGGATCTTAGTTTAGAAATTACAGCGCTTTTTGTTGGACACTTGAATGGTTGAAACGGGTGTTATTTTCGAAGCATTTGGTTTTTCTCACCTTCTCGGAAACCGGAAAAGACTATTCCCCAGCTTTATGTGGTATTAAAACAAGCGAAGAACCTACTCTTTAGGAAGGTACAACACGCATCCCTAGGAATCTTAGTTTAGAAATTACAACGCTTTTTATGGAAGACTTGAAACGGTTAAAACGGGTGTTGCATTTGGTTTTTCTCACCTTCTCGGAAACCGGAAAAGATTATTCCCCAGCTTTATGTGGTATTCAAACAAGCGAAGAACCGACTCTTTAGGAAGGTGCAACACGCATCCCTAGGGATCTTAGTTTAGACATTAAACGCTTTTTGATGGACCTTTTAAGCGGGTGTTATTTTCGAAGCATTTGATTTTTCTCACCATCTCGGGAACCGTAAAACACTATTGCTCAGCTTTACGAGGTATTCAAAACAGCGAAGGAACGGCTTTTTAGGAGGGTATAACACACCTCTCTAATGATCTCATTTTAGAAATTACAACGCTTTTTGTGGGACACTTGAAACGGGAGATATTTTCGAAGCACTTGGTTTTTCTCACCTTCTCGGAAACCGGAAAAAACTGTTCCCCACTTTTATGTGGTATTCAAAGAACCGAAAAACCGAGTTTTTAGGAAGGCACAACACGCCTCCGTAGGGATCTTAGTTTAGAAATTACAACGCTTTTAGAGGGACACTTGAAACGGGTGTTATTTTCGAAGCATTTGGTTTTTCTAACCTTTTCAGAAACCGGAAAAAACTGTTCCCCAGATTTATATGGTATTTAAAGCAGCGCGGAACAGGCTTTTTAGAAAGGTATGACACGGCTCCCTAGGGATCTAAGTTTAGAAATTACAACGCTTTTTGTGGGACACATGAAACGGGTGTTATTTTCGAAGCACTTGGTATTTTGCACCTTCTCGGAAACCGGAAAAAACTGTTCCCCACTCTTATGTGGTATTCAAACAAGCGAAGAACCGACTTTTAAGGAAGGTACAACAGGCCTCCCTAGGGATCTTAGTTTAGAAATTACAACGCTTTTAGAGGGACACTTGAAACGGGTGTTTTTTTTCGAAGCATTTGGTTTTTCTAACCTTCTCGGAAACCGGAAAAAACTGTTCCCCAGATTTATGTGGTATTTAAAGCAGCGCCTAACAGGCTTTTTTGAAAGGTATAACACGGCTCCCTAGGGTCTCAGTTTAGAAATTACAACGCTTTTTGTGGGACACTTGAAACGGGTGTTATTTTCGAAGCACTTGGTTTTTCGCACCTTCTCGGAAACCGGAAAAAACTGTTCCCCACTCTTATGTGGTATTCAAACAAGCGAAGAACCGACTTTTTAGGAAGTTACAACAGGCCTCCCTAGGGATCGTAGTTTAGAAATTACAACGCTTTTTGCGGGACACTTGAAACGGTTGAAACGGGTGTTATTTTCGAAGCATTTGAATTTTCTCACCATTTCGGAAACCGTAAAACACTATTGCTCAACTTTACGAGGTATTCAAAACAGCGAAGGAACGGCTTTTTAGGAGGGTATAACACACCTCGCTAATGGTCTCGATTTAGAAATTACAACACTTTTTGTGGGACACTTGAAACGGTTGAATCGGGTGTTTTTTTCGAAGCATTTGGTTTTCTCACCTTCTCGGAAACCAGGAAAAACTGTTCCCCAGATTTATGTGGTATTCAAACAAGCGAAGAACCGACTTTTTAGGAAGGTTCAACACGCCTCCCTAGGGATCTTAGTTTAGAAATTACGACGCTCTTTGTGGGACATTTGAAACGGTTGAAACGGGTGTTATTTTCGAAGCATTTGATTTTTCTCACCTTCTCGGAAACCGGAAAAACTATTCCCCAGCTTTATGTGGTATTCAAACAAGCGAAGAACCAGCTTTTTAGGAAGGTATAACACGCCTGCCTTTGGATCTTAGTTTAGAAATTACAGCGCTTTTTGTTGGACACTTGAATGGTTGTAACGGGTGTTATTTTCGAAGCATTTGGTTTTTCTCACCTTTCCGGAAACCGGAAAAAGTATTCCCCAGGTTTATGTGGTGTTCAAACAATCGAAGAACCGGCTTTTGAGGAAGGTATAACACGCCTCCCTTTGGATCTTAGTTTAGAAATTACATTGCTTTTTGTTGGACACTTGAATGGTTGAAACGGGTGTTATTTTCGAAGCATTTGGTTTTTCTCACCTTCTCGGAAACCGGAAAAAACTGTTCCCCACTTTTATGTGGTATTCACACAAGCGAAGAACCGACTTTTTAGGAAGGTACAACACGCCGCCCTAGGGATCTTAGTTTACAAATTACAACGCTTTTTCCGGGACACTTGAAACTGTTGAAACGGGTGTTATTTTCGAAGCATTTGAATTTTCTCACCATCTCGGAAACCGTAAAACACTATTGCTCAACTTTACGAGGTATTCAAAACAGCGAAGGAACGGCTTTTTAGGAGGGTACAACACACCTTTCTAATGATCTCGATTTAGAAATTACAACACTTTTTGTGGGACACTTGAAACGGTTGAAACGGGTGTTATTTTCGAAGCATTTGGTTTTTCTCGCTTTCTCGGAAACCGGAACAAAATATTCCCCAGGTTTGTATGGCGTTTCAAACAGCGGAGAACATTCATTTTAGCTGGGTATAACACGCCTCCCTGGGGCTCTTAGTTTAGAAATTACAGCGCTTTTTGTTGGACACTTGAATGGTTGAAACGGGTGTTATTTTCGAAGCATTTGGTTTTTCTCACCTTTCCGGAAACCGGAGAAAGTATTCCCCAGGTTTATGTGGTATTCAAACAACCGAAGAACCGGCTTTTTAGGAAGGTATAACACGCCTCCCTTAGGATCTTAGTTTACAAATTACAGCGCTTTTTGTTGGACACTTGAATGGTTGAAACGGGTGTTATTTTCGAAGCATTTGGTTTTTCTCACCTTCCCGGAAACCGGAAAAGATTGTTCCACAGCTTTATGTGGTATGCAAACTAGCTAAGAACCGACTCTTTAGGAAGGTACAACACGCATCCCTGGGGATCTTAGTTTAGAAATTACAACGCTTTGTGTGGGAGACTTGAAACGGTTAAAACGGGTGTTGCATTCGGTTTTTCTCGCTTTCTCGGAAACCGGAGAAAGATATTCCCCAGCTTTGTATGGCGTTTAAAACATCAGAGAACATGCATTTTAGCAAGGTGTATCACACCTCCCTAGGGCTCTTAATTTAGAAAATACAGCGCTTTTTGCGGGACACTTGAAACGGTTGAAACGGGTGTTATTTTCGAAGCATTTGGTTTTTCTCGCTTTCTCGGGAACTGGAGACAAATATTTCCCAGGTTTGTATGGCGTTTAAAACATCAGAGAACATGCATTTTAGGAAGGTGTAATACACCTCCTTATGGCTATTAGTTTAGAAATTACAGCGCTTTTTGAGGGACACTTGAAACGGTTGAAACGGGTGTTACTTTCGAAGCATTTGGTTTTTCTCGCCTTCGCGGAAACCGGAGAAAGCTATTCCCCAGGTTTGCATTGCGTTTAAAACACCAGAGAACATGCATTTTAGGAAGGTGTAACACACCTCCCTAGGCCTATTAATTTAGAAATTACAGCGCTTTTTGTGGGACACTTAAAACAGTTGAAACGGGTGCTATATTCGAAGCATTTGGTTTTTCTCGCTTTCTCGGAAACCGGAGAAAGATATTCCCCAGCTTTGTATGGTGTTTAAAACACCAGAGAACATGCATTTTAGGAAGGTGTAACAGACCTCCCTATGGCTATTAGTTTAGAAATTACAGCGCTTTTTGAGGGACACTTGAAACAGTTGAAACGTTTGTTATTTTCGAAGCATTTGGTTTTTCTCGCCTTCGCGGAAACCGGAGCAAGCTATTCCCCAGGTTTGCATTGCGTTTAAAACACCAGAGAACGTGCATTTTTGGAAGGTGTAACACACCTCCCTAGGCCTATTAATTTAGAAATTACAGCGCTTTTTGTGGGACACTTAAAACAGTTGAAACGGGTGCTATTTTCGAAGCATTTGGTTTTTCTCGCTTTCTCGGAAACGGGAGAAAGATATTCCACAGCTTTGTATGGCGTTTAAAACACCAGAGAACATGCATTTTAGGAAGGTGTAAGAGACCTCCCTATGGCTATTAGTTTAGAAATTACAGCGCTTTTTGAACGACACTTGAAACGGTTGAAACGTTTGTTATTTTCGAAGCATTTGGTTTTTCTCGCCTTCGCGGAAACCGGAGCAAGCTATTCCCCAGGTTTGCATTGCGTTTAAAACACCAGAGAACATGCATTTTAGGAAGGTGTAACACACCTCCCTAGGCCTATCAATTTAGAAATTACAACGCTTTGTGTGGGAGACTTGAAACGGTTAAAACGGGTGTTGCATTTGGTTTTTCTCGCTTTCTCGGAAACCGGAGAAAGATATTCCCCAGCTTTGTATGGCGTTTAAAACATCAGAGAACATGCATTTAGGAAGGTGTATCCCACCTCCCTAGGGCTCTTAATTTAGAAAATACAGCGCTTTATGCGGGACACTTGAAACGGTTGAACCGGGTGTTATTTTCGAAGCATTGGGTTTTTCTCGCTTTCTCGGGAACTGGAGACAAATATTCCCCAGGTTTGTATGGCGTTTAAAACATCATTGAACATGCATTTTAGGAAGGTATACCACACCTCCCTAGGGCTCTTAGTTTAGAAAATACAGCGCTTTTTGTGGGACACTTGAAACGGGTGTTATTTTCGAAGCACTTGGTTTTTCTCACCTTCTCGGAAACCGGAAAAAACTGTTCCCCACTTTTATGTGGTATTCAAACAAGCGAAGAACCGAGTTTTTAGGAAGGTACAACACGCCTAATTAGGGATCTTAGTTTAGAAATTACAACGCTTTTAGAGGGACACTTGAAACGGGAGTTATTTTCGAAGCATTTGGTTTTCCTCACCTTCTCGGACGGAAAAAACTGTTCCCCAGATTTATGTGGTATTTAAAGCAGCGCGTGACAGGCTTTTTAGAAAGGTATAACAGGCCTCCCTAGGGATCTCACTTTAGAAATTACAACGCTTTTTGTGGGACACTTGAAACGAGTGTTATTTTCGAAGCACTTGGTTTTTCTCACCTTCTCGGAAACCGGAAAAAACTGTTCCCCACTCTTATGTGGTATTCAAACAAGCGAAGAACCGACTTTTTAGGAAGGTACAACACGCCTCCCTAGTGATCTTAGTTTAGAAATTACAACGCGTTTTGTTGGACACTTGAATGGTTGAAACGGGTGTTATTTTCGAAGCATTTGAATTTTCTCACCTTCTCGGAAACCGTAAAACACTATTGCTCAACTTTACGAGGTATTCAAAACAGCGAAGGAACGGCTTTTTAGGAGGGTATAACACACCTCTCTAATGATCTCGATTTAGAAATTACAACACTTTTTGCGGGACACTTGAAACGGTTGAATCGGGTGTTATTTTCGAATCATTTGATTTTTCTCACCTTCTCGGAAGCCAGAAAAAACTGTTCCCCAGATTTATGTGGTTTTCAAACAAGCGAAGAACCGACTTTTTAGGACGGTTCAACACGCCTCCCTAGGGATCTTAGTTTAGAAATTACAACGCTTTTTGTGGGACACTTGAAACGGTTGAAACGGGTGTTATTTTCGAAGCATTTGATTTTTCTCACCATCTCGGAAACTAGAAAAACTATTCCCCAGCTTTATGTGGTATTCAAACAAGCGAAGAAACGGCTTTTTAGGAAGGTATAACACGCCTGACTTTGGATCTTAGTTTAGAAATTATAGCGCTTTTTGTTGGACACTTGAATGGTTGAAACGGGTGTTATTTTCGAAGCATTTGGTTTTTCTCACCTTTCCGGAAACCGGAAAAAGTATTCCCCAGGTTTATGTGGTGTTCAAACAATCGAAGAACCGGCTTTTTAGTAAGGTATAACACGCCTCCCTTTGGATCTTAGTTTAGAAATTACAGCGCTTTTTGTTGGACACTTGAATGGTTGAAACGGGTGTTATTTTCGAAGCATTTGGTTTTTCTCACCTTCTCGGAAACCGGAAAAGACTATTCCCCAGCTTTATGTGGTATTAAAACAAGCGAAGAACCTACTCTTTAGGAAGGTACAACACGCATCACTAGGAATCTTAGTTTAGAAATTACAACGCTTTTTGTGGGAGACTTGAAACGGTTAAAACGGGTGTTGCATTTGGTTTTTCTCACCTTCTCGGAAACCGGAAAAGATTATTCCCCAGCTTTATGTGGTATTCAAACAAGCGAAGAACCGACTCTTTAGGAAGGTGCAACACGCATCCCTAGGGATCTTAGTTTAGACATTAAACGCTTTTTGATGGACCTTTTAAGCGGGTGTTATTTTCGAAGCATTTGATTTTTCTCACCATCTCGGGAACCGTAAAACACTATTGCTCAGCTTTACGAGGTATTCAAAACAGCGAAGGAACGGCTTTTTAGGAGGGTATAACACACCTCTCTAATGATCTCATTTTAGAAATTACAACGCTTTTTGTGGGACACTTGAAACGGGAGATATTTTCGAAGCACTTGGTTTTTCTCACCTTCTCGGAAACCGGAAAAAACTGTTCCCCACTTTTATGTGGTATTCAAAGAACCGAAAAACCGAGTTTTTAGGAAGGCACAACACGCCTCCGTAGGGATCTTAGTTTAGAAATTACAACGCTTTGTGTGGGAGACTTGAAACGGTTAAAACGGGTGTTGCATTTGGTTTTTCTCACCTTCTCGGAAACCGGAAAAAACTGTTCCCCAGATTTATTTGGTATTTAAAGCAGCGCGGAACAGGCTTTTTAGAAAGGTATGACACGGCTCCCTAGGGATCTAAGTTTAGAAATTACAACGCTTTTTGTGGGACACATGAAACGGGTGTTATTTTCGAAGCACTTGGTATTTTGCACCTTCTCGGAAACCGGAAAAAACTGTTCCCCACTCTTATGTGGTATTCAAACAAGCGAAGAACCGACTTTTAAGGAAGGTACAACAGGCCTCCCTAGGGATCTTAGTTTAGAAATTACAACGCTTTTAGAGGGACACTTGAAACGGGTGTTTTTTTTCGAAGCATTTGGTTTTTCTAACCTTCTCGGAAACCGGAAAAAACTGTTCCCCAGATTTATGTGGTATTTAAAGCAGCGCCTAACAGGCTTTTTAGAAAGGTATAACACGGCTCCCTAGGGTCTCAGTTTAGAAATTACAACGCTTTTTGTGGGACACTTGAAACGGGTGTTATTTTCGAAGCACTTGGTTTTTCGCACCTTCTCGGAAACCGGAAAAAACTGTTCCCCACTCTTATGTGGTATTCAAACAAGCGAAGAACCGACTTTTTAGGAAGTTACAACAGGCCTCCCTAGGGATCGTAGTTTAGAAATTACAACGCTTTTTGCGGGACACTTGAAACGGTTGAAACGGGTGTTATTTTCGAAGCATTTGAATTTTCTCACCATTTCGGAAACCGTAAAACACTATTGCTCAACTTTACGAGGTATTCAAAACAGCGAAGGAACGGCTTTTTAGGAGGGTATAACACACCTCGCTAATGGTCTCGATTTAGAAATTACAACACTTTTTGTGGGACACTTGAAACGGTTGAATCGGGTGTTATTTTCGAAGCATTTGGTTTTCTCACCTTCTCGGAAACCAGAAAAAACTGTTCCCCAGATTTATGTGGTATTCAAACAAGCGAAGAACCGACTTTTTGGGAAGGTTCAACACGCCTCCCTAGGGATCTTAGTTTAGAAATTACGACGCTCTTTGTGGGACATTTGAAACGGTTGAAACGGGTGTTATTTTCGAAGCATTTGATTTTTCTCACCTTCTCGGAAACCGGAAAAACTATTCCCCAGCTTTATATGGTATTCAAACAAGCGAAGAACCAGCTTTTTAGGAAGGTATAACACGCCTGCCTTTGGATCTTAGTTTAGAAATTACAGCGCTTTTTGTTGGACACTTGAATGGTTGTAACGGGTGTTATTTTCGAAGCATTTGGTTTTTCTCACCTTTCCGGAAACCGGAAAAAGTATTCCCCAGGTTTATGTGGTGTTCAAACAATCGAAGAACCGGCTTTTGAGGAAGGTATAACACGCCTCCCTTTGGATCTTAGTTTAGAAATTACATTGCTTTTTGTTGGACACTTGAATGGTTGAAACGGGTGTTATTTTCGAAGCATTTGGTTTTTCTCACCTTCTCGGAAACCGGAAAAAACTGTTCCCCACTTTTATGTGGTATTCACACAAGCGAAGAACCGACTTTTTAGGAAGGTACAACACGCCGCCCTAGGGATCTTAGTTTACAAATTACAACGCTTTTTCCGGGACACTTGAAACTGTTGAAACGGGTGTTATTTTCGAAGCATTTGAATTTTCTCACCATCTCGGAAACCGTAAAACACTATTGCTCAACTTTACGAGGTATTCAAAACAGCGAAGGAACGGCTTTTTAGGAGGGTACAACACACCTCTCTAATGATCTCGATTTAGAAATTACAACACTTTTTGTGGGACACTTGAAACGGTTGAAACGGGTGTTATTTTCGAAGCATTTGATTTTTCTCACCATCTCGGAAACCGGAAAAACTATTCCCCAGCTTTATGTGGTATTCAAACAAGCGAAGAACCGGCTTTTTAGGAAGGTATAACACGCCTGCCTTTGGATCTTAGTTTAGAAATTACAGCGCGTTTTGTTGGACACTTGAATGGTTGAAACGGGTGTTATTTTCGAAGCATTTGGTTTTTCTCGCTTTCTCGGAAACCGGAACAAAATATTCCCCAGGTTTGTATGGCGTTTCAAACAGCGGAGAACATTCATTTTAGCTGGGTATAACACGCCTCCCTGGGGCTCTTAGTTTAGAAATTACAGCGCTTTTTGTTGGACACTTGAATGGTTGAAACGGGTGTTATTTTCGAAGCATTTGGTTTTTCTCACCTTTCCGGAAACCGGAGAAAGTATTCCCCAGGTTTATGTGGTATTCAAACAACCGAAGAACCGGCTTTTTAGGAAGGTATAACACGCCTCCCTGGGGCTCTCAGTTTAGAAATTACAGCGCTTTTTGTTGGACACTTGAATGGTTGAAACGGGTGTTATTTTCGAAGCATTTGGTTTTTCTCACCTTTCCGGAAACCGGAAAAAGTATTCCCCAGGTTTATGTGGTGTTCAAACAATCGAAGAACCGGCTTTTTAGTAAGGTATAACACGCCTCCCTTTGGATCTTAGTTTAGAAATTACAGCGCTTTTTGAGGGACACTTGAAACGGTTGAAACGGGTGTTACTTTCGAAGCATTTGGTTTTTCTCGCCTTCGCGGAAACCGGAGAAAGCTATTCCCCAGGTTTGCATTGCGTTTAAAACACCAGAGAACATGCATTTTAGGAAGGTGTAACACACCTCCCTAGGCCTATTAATTTAGAAATTACAGCGCTTTTTGTGGGACACTTAAAACAGTTGAAACGGGTCCTATATTCGAAGCATTTGGTTTTTCTCGCTTTCTCGGAAACCGGAGAAAGATATTCTCCAGCTTTGTATGGTGTTTAAAACACCAGAGAACATGCATTTCAGGAAGGTGTAACAGACCTCCCTATGGCTATTAGTTTAGAAATTACAGCGCTTTTTGAGGGACACTTGAAACAGTTGAAACGTTTGTTATTTTCGAAGCATTTGGTTTTTCTCGCCTTCGCGGAAACCGGAGCAAGCTATTCCCCAGGTTTGCATTGCGTTTAAAACACCAGAGAACATGCATTTTAGGAAGGTGTAACACACCTCCCTAGGCCTATTAATTTAGAAATTACAGCGCTTTTTGTGGGACACTTAAAACAGTTGAAACGGGTGCTATTTTCGAAGCATTTGGTTTTTCTCGCTTTCTCGGAAACGGGAGAAAGATATTCCACAGCTTTGTATGGCGTTTAAAACACCAGAGAACATGCATTTTAGGAAGGTGTAACAGACCTCCCTATGGCTATTAGTTTAGAAATTACAGCGCTTTTTGAACGACACTTGAAACGGTTGAAACGTTTGTTATTTTCGAAGCATTTGGTTTTTCTCGCCTTCGCGGAAACCGGAGCAAGCTATTCCCCAGGTTTGCATTGCGTTTAAAACACCAGAGAACATGCATTTTAGGAAGGTGTAACACACCTCCCTAGGCCTATCAATTTAGAAATTACAACGCTTTGTGTGGGAGACTTGAAACGGTTAAAACGGGTGTTGCATTTGGTTTTTCTCGCTTTCTCGGAAACCGGAGAAAGATATTCCCCAGCTTTGTATGGCGTTTAAAACATCAGAGAACATGCATTTAGAAAGGTGTATCCCACCTCCATAGGGCTCTTAATTTAGAAAATACAGCGCTTTATGCGGGACACTTGAAACGGTTGAAACGGGTGTTATTTTCGAAGCATTGGGTTTTTCTCGCTTTCTCGGGAACTGGAGACAAATATTCCCCAGGTTTGTATGGCGTTTAAAACATCATTGAACATGCATTTTAGGAAGGTACACCACACCTCCCTAGGGCTCTTAGTTTAGAAAATACAGCGCTTTTTGTGGGACACTTGAAACGGTTGAAACGGGTGTTATTTTCGAAGCATTTGGTTTTTCTCGCCTTCGCGGAAACCGGAGCAAGCTATTCCCCAGGTTTGCATTGCGTTTAAAACACCAGAGAACATGCATTTCAGGAAGGTGTAACACACCTCCCTAGGCCTATCAATTTAGAAATTACAACGCTTTGTGTGGGACAGTTAAAACAGTTGAAACGGGTGCTATTTTCGAAGCATTTGGTATTTCTCGCTTTCTCGGAAACTGTAGAAAGATATTCCCCAACTTTGTATGGCGTTTAAAACATCAGAGAACATGCATTTTAGGAAGGTGTACCACACCTCCCTAGGGCTCTTAGTTTAGAAAATACAGCGCTTTTTGCGGGACACTTGAAACGGTTGAAACGGGTGTTATTTTCGAAGCATTTGGTTTTTCTCGCCTTCGCGGAAACCGGAGCAAGCTATTCCCCAGGTTTGCATTGCGTTTAAAACACCAGAGAACATGCATTTTAGGAAGATGTAACACACCTCCCTAGGCCTATTAATTTAGAAATTACAGTGCTTTTTGTGGGACAGTTAAAACAGTTGAAACGGGTGCTATTTTCGAAGCGTTTGGTATTTCTCGCTTTCTCAGAAACCGGAGAAAGATATTCCCCAGATTTGTATGGTGTTTAAAACACCAGAGAACATGCATTTTAGGAAGGTGTAACGCACCTCCGTAGGGCTCGTAGTTTAGAAAATACAGCACTTTTTGAGGGACACTTGAAACGGTTGAAACGTTTGTTATTTTCGAAGCATTTGGTTTTTCTCGCCTTCGCGGAAACCGGAGCAAGCTATTCCCCAGGTTTGCATTGCGTTTAAAACACCAGAGAACATGCATTTCAGGAAGGTGTAACACACCTCCCTAGGCCTATCAATTTAGAAATTACAACGCTTTGTGTGGGAGACTTGAAACGGTTAAAACGGGTGTTGCATTTGGTTTTTCTCGCTTTCTCGGAAACCGGAGAAAGATATTCCCCAGCTTTGTATGGTGTTTAAAACACCAGAGAACATGCATTTTAGGAAGGTGTAACAGACCTCCTTATGGCTATTAGTTTAGAAATTACAGCGCTTTTTGAGGGACACTTGAAACGGTTAAATCGTTTGTTATTTTCGAAGCATTTGGTTTTTCTCGCCTTCGCGGAAACCGGAGCAAGCTATTCCCCAGGTTTGCATTGCGTTTAAAACACCAGAGAACATGCATTTTAGCAAGGTGTAACACACCTCCCTAGGCCTATAAATTTAGAAATTACAGCGCTTTTTGTGGGACACTTAAAACAGTTGAAACGGGTGCTATTTTCGAAGCAATTGGTTTTTCTCGCTTTCTCGGAAACCGGAGAAAGATATTCCCCAGCTTTGTACGGTGTTTAAAACACTAGAGAACATGCATTTTAGGAAGGTGTAATACACCTCCCTAGGGCTCGTAGTTTAGAAAATACAGCGCTTTTTGAGGGACACTTGAAACGGTTGAAACGTTTGTTATTTTCGAAGCATTTGGTTTTTCTCGCCTTCGCGGAAACCGGAGCAAGCTATTCCCCAGGTTTGCATTGCGTTTAAAACACCAGAGAACATGCATTTTAGGAAGGTGTAACACACCTCCCTAGGCCTATTAATTTAGAAATTACAGCGCTATTTGTGGGACACTTAAAACAGTTGAAACGGGTGCTATTTTCGAAGCATTTGGTTTTTCTCGCTTTCCCGGAAACCTGAGAAAGATATTCCCCAGCTTTGTACGGTGTTTAAAACACCAGAGAACATGCATTTTAGGAAGGTCTAACAGACCTCCCTATGGCTATTAGTTTAGAAAATACAGCGCTTTTTGTGGGACACTTGAAACGGTTGAAACGGGTGTTATTTTCGAAGCATTTGGTTTTTCTCGCCTTCGCGGAAACCGGAGCAAGCTATTCCCCAGGTTTGCATTGCGTTTGAAACACCAGAGAACGTGCATTTTAGGAAGGTGTAACACACCTCCCTAGGCCTATTAGTTTAGAAATTACAGCGCTATTTGTGGGACACTTAAAACAGTTGAAACGGGTGCTATTTTCGAAGCATTTGGTTTTTCTCGCTTTCTCGGAAACCTGAGAAAGATATTCCCCAGCTTTGTATGGTGTTTAAAACACCAGAGAACATGCATTTTAGGAAGGTGTAACAGACCTCCCTATGGCTATTAGTTTAGAAATTACAGCGCTTTTTGAAGGACACTTGAAACGGTTGAAACGTTTGTTATTTTCAAAGTATTTGGTTTTTCTCGCTTTCTCAGAAGCAGGAGCAAGACATTCCCCAGGTTTGTATGGCGTTTAAAACATCATTGAACATGCATTTTAGGAATTTGTACCACACCTCCCTAGGGCTCTTAGTTTAGAAAATACAGCGCTTTTTGTGGGACACTTGAAACGGTTGAAACGGGTGTTATTTTCGAAGCATTTGGTTTTTCTCGCCTTCGCGGAAACCGGAGCAAGCTATTCCCCAGGTTTGCATTGCGTTTAAAACACCAGAGAACTTGCATTTTAGGAAGGTGTAACACACCTCCCTAGGCCTATTAGTTTAGAAATTACAGCGCTTTTTGTGGGACAGTTAAAACAGTTGAAACGGGTGCTATTTTCGAAGCATTTGGTTTTTCTCGCTTTCTCGTAAACCGGAGAAAGATATTCCCCAGCTTTGTATGGCGTTTAAAACACCAGAGAACGTGCATTTTAGGAAGGTGTAACACACCTCCCTAGGGCTCGTAGTTTAGAAAATACAGCGCTTTTTGAGGGACACTTGAAACGGTTGAAACGTTTGTTATTTTCGAAGCATTTGGTTTTTCTCGCCTTCGCGGAAACCGGAGCAAGCTATACCCCAGGTTTGCATTGCGTTTAAAACATCAGAGAACACGCATTTTAGGAAGGTGTAACACACCTCCCTAGGCCTATTAATTTAGAAATTACAGCGCTTTTTGTGGGACACTTAAAACAGTTGAAACGGGTGCTATATTCGAAGCATTTGGTTTTTCTCGCTTTCTCGGAAACCGGAGAAAGATATTCCCCAGCTTTGTATGGTGTTTAAAACACTAGAGAACATGCATTTTAGGAAGGTGTAACAGACCTCCCTATGGCTATTAGTTTAGAAATTACAGCGCTTTTTGAAGGACACTTGAAACGGTTGAAACGTTTGTTATTTTCAAAGCATTTGGTTTTTCTCGCTTTCTCAGAAGCAGGAGTAAGACATTCCGCAGGTTTGTATGGCGTTTAAAACACCAGAGAACATGCATTTTAGGAAGGTGTACCACACCTCCCTAGGGCTCTTAGTTTAGAAATTACAGCGCTTTTTGTGGGACAGTTAAAACAGTTGAAACGGGTGCTATTTTCGAAGCATTTGGTTTTTCTCGCCTTCGCGGAAACCGGAGCAAGCTATTCCCCAGGTTTGCATTGCGTTTAAAACATCAGAGAACATGCATTTTAGGAAGGTGTATCACACCTCCCTAGGGCTCTTAATTTAGAAAATACAGCGCTTTTTGCGGGACACTTGAAACGGTTGAAACTGGTGTTATTTTCGAAGCATTTGATTTTTCTCGCTTTCTCGGGAACTGGAGACAAATATTCCCCAGGTTTGTATGGCGTTTAAAACATCAGTGAACATGCATTTTAGGAAGGTGTAATACACCTCCTTATGGCTATTAGTTTAGAAATTACAGCGCTTTTTGAGGGACACTTGAAACGGTTGAAACGGGTGTTACTTTCGAAGCATTTGGTTTTTCTCGCCTTCGCGGAAACCGGAGAAAGCTATTCCCCAGGTTTGCATTGCGTTTAAAACACCAGAGAACATGCATTTTAGGAAGGTTCAACACGCCTCCCTAGGGATCTTAGTTTAGAAATTACGACGCTCTTTGTGGGACATTTGAAACGGTTGAAACGGGTGTTATTTTCGAAGCATTTGATTTTTCTCACCTTCTCGGAAACCGGAAAAACTATTCCCCAGCTTTATGTGGTATTCAAACAAGCGAAGAACCAGCTTTTTAGGAAGGTATAACACGCCTGCCTTTGGATCTTAGTTTAGAAATTACAGCGCTTTTTGTTGGACACTTGAATGGTTGTAACGGGTGTTATTTTCGAAGCATTTGGTTTTTCTCACCTTTCCGGAAACCGGAAAAAGTATTCCCCAGGTTTATGTGGTGTTCAAACAATCGAAGAACCGGCTTTTGAGGAAGGTATAACACGCCTCCCTTTGGATCTTAGTTTAGAAATTACATTGCTTTTTGTTGGACACTTGAATGGTTGAAACGGGTGTTATTTTCGAAGCATTTGGTTTTTCTCACCTTCTCGGAAACCGGAAAAAACTGTTCCCCACTTTTATGTGGTATTCACACAAGCGAAGAACCGACTTTTTAGGAAGGTACAACACGCCGCCCTAGGGATCTTAGTTTACAAATTACAACGCTTTTTCCGGGACACTTGAAACTGTTGAAACGGGTGTTATTTTCGAAGCATTTGAATTTTCTCACCATCTCGGAAACCGTAAAACACTATTGCTCAACTTTACGAGGTATTCAAAACAGCGAAGGAACGGCTTTTTAGGAGGGTACAACACACCTCTCTAATGATCTCGATTTAGAAATTACAACACTTTTTGTGGGACACTTGAAACGGTTGAAACGGGTGTTATTTTCGAAGCATTTGATTTTTCTCACCATCTCGGAAACCGGAAAAACTATTCCCCAGCTTTATGTGGTATTCAAACAAGCGAAGAACCGGCTTTTTAGGAAGGTATAACACGCCTGCCTTTGGATCTTAGTTTAGAAATTACAGCGCGTTTTGTTGGACACTTGAATGGTTGAAACGGGTGTTATTTTCGAAGCATTTGGTTTTTCTCGCTTTCTCGGAAACCGGAACAAAATATTCCCCAGGTTTGTATGGCGTTTCAAACAGCGGAGAACATTCATTTTAGCTGGGTATAACACGCCTCCCTGGGGCTCTTAGTTTAGAAATTACAGCGCTTTTTGTTGGACACTTGAATGGTTGAAACGGGTGTTATTTTCGAAGCATTTGGTTTTTCTCACCTTTCCGGAAACCGGAGAAAGTATTCCCCAGGTTTATGTGGTATTCAAACAACCGAAGAACCGGCTTTTTAGGAAGGTATAACACGCCTCCCTTTGGATCTTAGTTTACAAATTACAGCGCTTTTTGTTGGACACTTGAATGGTTGAAACGGGTGTTATTTTCGAAGCATTTGGTTGTTCTCACCTTCCCGGAAACCGGAAAAGATTGTTCCCCAGCTTTATGTGGTATGCAAACAAGCTAAGAACCGACTCTTTAGGAAGGTACAACACGCGTCCCTGGGGATCTTAGTTTAGAAATTACAACGCTTTGTGTGGGAGACTTGAAACGGTTAAAACGGGTGTTGCATTCGGTTTTTCTCGCTTTCTCGGAAACCGGAGAAAGATATTCCCCAGCTTTGTATGGCGTTTAAAACATCAGAGAACATGCATTTTAGGAAGGTGTATCACACCTCCCTAGGGCTCTTAATTTAGAAAATACAGCGCTTTTTGCGGGACACTTGAAACGGTTGAAACGGGTGTTATTTTCGAAGCATTTGGTTTTTCTCGCTTTCTCGGGAACTGGAGACAAATATTCCCCAGGTTTGTATGGCGTTTAAAACATCAGAGAACATGCATTTTAGGAAGGTGTAATACACCTCCTTATGGCTATTAGTTTAGAAATTACAGCGCTTTTTGAGGGACACTTGAAACGGTTGAAACGGGTGTTACTTTCGAAGCATTTGGTTTTTCTCGCCTTCGCGGAAACCGGAGAAAGCTATTCCCCAGGTTTGCATTGCGTTTAAAACACCAGAGAACATGCATTTTAGGAAGGTGTAACACACCTCCCTAGGCCTATTAATTTAGAAATTACAGCGCTTTTTGTGGGACACTTAAAACAGTTGAAACGGGTCCTATATTCGAAGCATTTGGTTTTTCTCGCTTTCTCGGAAACCGGAGAAAGATATTCTCCAGCTTTGTATGGTGTTTAAAACACCAGAGAACATGCATTTCAGGAAGGTGTAACAGACCTCCCTATGGCTATTAGTTTAGAAATTACAGCGCTTTTTGAGGGACACTTGAAACAGTTGAAACGTTTGTTATTTTCGAAGCATTTGGTTTTTCTCGCCTTCGCGGAAACCGGAGCAAGCTATTCCCCAGGTTTGCATTGCGTTTAAAACACCAGAGAACATGCATTTTAGGAAGGTGTAACACACCTCCCTAGGCCTATTAATTTAGAAATTACAGCGCTTTTTGTGGGACACTTAAAACAGTTGAAACGGGTGCTATTTTCGAAGCATTTGGTTTTTCTCGCTTTCTCGGAAACGGGAGAAAGATATTCCACAGCTTTGTATGGCGTTTAAAACACCAGAGAACATGCATTTTAGGAAGGTGTAACAGACCTCCCTATGGCTATTAGTTTAGAAATTACAGCGCTTTTTGAACGACACTTGAAACGGTTGAAACGTTTGTTATTTTCGAAGCATTTGGTTTTTCTCGCCTTCGCGGAAACCGGAGCAAGCTATTCCCCAGGTTTGCATTGCGTTTAAAACACCAGAGAACATGCATTTTAGGAAGGTGTAACACACCTCCCTAGGCCTATCAATTTAGAAATTACAACGCTTTGTGTGGGAGACTTGAAACGGTTAAAACGGGTGTTGCATTTGGTTTTTCTCGCTTTCTCGGAAACCGGAGAAAGATATTCCCCAGCTTTGTATGGCGTTTAAAACATCAGAGAACATGCATTTAGGAAGGTGTATCCCACCTCCATAGGGCTCTTAATTTAGAAAATACAGCGCTTTATGCGGGACACTTGAAACGGTTGAAACGGGTGTTATTTTCGAAGCATTGGGTTTTTCTCGCTTTCTCGGGAACTGGAGACAAATATTCCCCAGGTTTGTATGGCGTTTAAAACATCATTGAACATGCATTTTAGGAAGGTACACCACACCTCCCTAGGGCTCTTAGTTTAGAAAATACAGCGCTTTTTGTGGGACACTTGAAACGGTTGAAACGGGTGTTATTTTCGAAGCATTTGGTTTTTCTCGCCTTCGCGGAAACCGGAGCAAGCTATTCCCCAGGTTTGCATTGCGTTTAAAACACCAGAGAACATGCATTTCAGGAAGGTGTAACACACCTCCCTAGGCCTATCAATTTAGAAATTACAACGCTTTGTGTGGGACAGTTAAAACAGTTGAAACGGGTGCTATTTTCGAAGCATTTGGTATTTCTCGCTTTCTCGGAAACTGTAGAAAGATATTCCCCAACTTTGTATGGCGTTTAAAACATCAGAGAACATGCATTTTAGGAAGGTGTACCACACCTCCCTAGGGCTCTTAGTTTAGAAAATACAGCGCTTTTTGCGGGACACTTGAAACGGTTGAAACGGGTGTTATTTTCGAAGCATTTGGTTTTTCTCGCCTTCGCGGAAACCGGAGCAAGCTATTCCCCAGGTTTGCATTGCGTTTAAAACACCAGAGAACATGCATTTTAGGAAGATGTAACACACCTCCCTAGGCCTATTAATTTAGAAATTACAGTGCTTTTTGTGGGACAGTTAAAACAGTTGAAACGGGTGCTATTTTCGAAGCGTTTGGTATTTCTCGCTTTCTCAGAAACCGGAGAAAGATATTCCCCAGATTTGTATGGTGTTTAAAACACCAGAGAACATGCATTTTAGGAAGGTGTAACGCACCTCCGTAGGGCTCGTAGTTTAGAAAATACAGCACTTTTTGAGGGACACTAGAAACGGTTGAAACGTTTGTTATTTTCGAAGCATTTGGTTTTTCTCGCCTTCGCGGAAACCGGAGCAAGCTATTCCCCAGGTTTGCATTGCGTTTAAAACACCAGAGAACATGCATTTCAGGAAGGTGTAACACACCTCCCTAGGCCTATCAATTTAGAAATTACAACGCTTTGTGTGGGAGACTTGAAACGGTTAAAACGGGTGTTGCATTTGGTTTTTCTCGCTTTCTCGGAAACCGGAGAAAGATATTCCCCAGCTTTGTATGGTGTTTAAAACACCAGAGAACATGCATTTTAGGAAGGTGTAACAGACCTCCTTATGGCTATTAGTTTAGAAATTACAGCGCTTTTTGAGGGACACTTGAAACGGTTAAAACGTTTGTTATTTTCGAAGCATTTGGTTTTTCTCGCCTTCGCGGAAACCGGAGCAAGCTATTCCCCAGGTTTGCATTGCGTTTAAAACACCAGAGAACATGCATTTTAGGAAGGTGTAACACACCTCCCTAGGCCTATTAATTTAGAAATTACAGCGCTATTTGTGGGACACTTAAAACAGTTGAAACGGGTGCTATTTTCGAAGCATTTGGTTTTTCTCGCTTTCCCGGAAACCTGAGAAAGATATTCCCCAGCTTTGTACGGTGTTTAAAACACCAGAGAACATGCATTTTAGGAAGGTCTAACAGACCTCCCTATGGCTATTAGTTTAGAAAATACAGCGCTTTTTGTGGGACACTTGAAACGGTTGAAACGGGTGTTATTTTCGAAGCATTTGGTTTTTCTCGCCTTCGCGGAAACCGGAGCAAGCTATTCCCCAGGTTTGCATTGCGTTTGAAACACCAGAGAACGTGCATTTTAGGAAGGTGTAACACACCTCCCTAGGCCTATTAGTTTAGAAATTACAGCGCTATTTGTGGGACACTTAAAACAGTTGAAACGGGTGCTATTTTCGAAGCATTTGGTTTTTCTCGCTTTCTCGGAAACCTGAGAAAGATATTCCCCAGCTTTGTATGGTGTTTAAAACACCAGAGAACATGCATTTTAGGAAGGTGTAACAGACCTCCCTATGGCTATTAGTTTAGAAATTACAGCGCTTTTTGAAGGACACTTGAAACGGTTGAAACGTTTGTTATTTTCAAAGTATTTGGTTTTTCTCGCTTTCTCAGAAGCAGGAGCAAGACATTCCCCAGGTTTGTATGGCGTTTAAAACATCATTGAACATGCATTTTAGGAATTTGTACCACACCTCCCTAGGGCTCTTAGTTTAGAAAATACAGCGCTTTTTGTGGGACACTTGAAACGGTTGAAACGGGTGTTATTTTCGAAGCATTTGGTTTTTCTCGCCTTCGCGGAAACCGGAGCAAGCTATTCCCCAGGTTTGCATTGCGTTTAAAACACCAGAGAACTTGCATTTTAGGAAGGTGTAACACACCTCCCTAGGCCTATTAGTTTAGAAATTACAGCGCTTTTTGTGGGACAGTTAAAACAGTTGAAACGGGTGCTATTTTCGAAGCATTTGGTTTTTCTCGCTTTCTCGTAAACCGGAGAAAGATATTCCCCAGCTTTGTATGGCGTTTAAAACACCAGAGAACGTGCATTTTAGGAAGGTGTAACATACCTCCCTAGGGCTCGTAGTTTAGAAAATACAGCGCTTTTTGAGGGACACTTGAAACGGTTGAAACGTTTGTTATTTTCGAAGCATTTGGTTTTTCTCGCCTTCGCGGAAACCGGAGCAAGCTATACCCCAGGTTTGCATTGCGTTTAAAACATCAGAGAACACGCATTTTAGGAAGGTGTAACACACCTCCCTAGGCCTATTAATTTAGAAATTACAGCGCTTTTTGTGGGACACTTAAAACAGTTGAAACGGGTGCTATATTCGAAGCATTTGGTTTTTCTCGCTTTCTCGGAAACCGGAGAAAGATATTCCCCAGCTTTGTATGGTGTTTAAAACACTAGAGAACATGCATTTTAGGAAGGTGTAACAGACCTCCCTATGGCTATTAGTTTAGAAATTACAGCGCTTTTTGAAGGACACTTGAAACGGTTGAAACGTTTGTTATTTTCAAAGCATTTGGTTTTTCTCGCTTTCTCAGAAGCAGGAGTAAGACATTCCGCAGGTTTGTATGGCGTTTAAAACACCAGAGAACATGCATTTTAGGAAGGTGTACCACACCTCCCTAGGGCTCTTAGTTTAGAAATTACAGCGCTTTTTGTGGGACAGTTAAAACAGTTGAAACGGGTGCTATTTTCGAAGCATTTGGTTTTTCTCGCCTTCGCGGAAACCGGAGCAAGCTATTCCCCAGGTTTGCATTGCGTTTAAAACATCAGAGAACATGCATTTTAGGAAGGTGTATCACACCTCCCTAGGGCTCTTAATTTAGAAAATACAGCGCTTTTTGCGGGACACTTGAAACGGTTGAAACTGGTGTTATTTTCGAAGCATTTGATTTTTCTCGCTTTCTCGGGAACTGGAGACAAATATTCCCCAGGTTTGTATGGCGTTTAAAACATCAGAGAACATGCATTTTAGGAAGGTGTAATACACCTCCTTATGGCTATTAGTTTAGAAATTACAGCGCTTTTTGAGGGACACTTGAAACGGTTGAAACGGGTGTTACTTTCGAAGCATTTGGTTTTTCTCGCCTTCGCGGAAACCGGAGAAAGCTATTCCCCAGGTTTGCATTGCGTTTAAAACACCAGAGAACATGCATTTTAGGAAGGTATAACACACCTCCCTAGGCCTATTAATTTAGAAATTACAGCGCTTTTTGTGGGACACTTAAAACAGTTGAAACGGGTGCTATATTCGAAGCATTTGGTTTTTCTCGCTTTCTCGGAAACCGAAGATAGATATTCCCCAGCTTTGTATGGTGTATAAAACACCAGAGAACATGCATTTTAGGAAGGTGTAACAGACCTCCCTATGGCTATTAGTTTAGAAATTACAGCGCTTTTTGAGGGACACTTGAAACAGTTGAAACGTTTGTTATTTTCGAAGCATTTGGTTTTTCTCGCCTTCGCGGAAACCGGAGCAAGCTATTCCCCAGGTTTGCATTGCGTTTAAAACACCAGAGAACGTGCATTTTTGGAAGGTGTAACACACCTCCCTAGGCCTATTAATTTAGAAATTACAGCGCTTTTTGTGGGACACTTAAAACAGTTGAAACGGGTGCTATTTTCGAAGCATTTGGTTTTTCTCGCTTTCTCGAAAACGGGAGAAAGATATTCCACAGCTTTGTATGGCGTTTAAAACACCAGAGAACATGCATTTTAGGAAGGTGTAACAGACCTCCCTATGGCTATTAGTTTAGAAATTACAGCGCTTTTTGAACGACACTTGAAACGGTTGAAACGTTTGTTATTTTCGAAGCATTTGGTTTTTCTCGCCTTCGCGGAAACCGGAGCAAGCTATTCCCCAGGTTTGCATTGCGTTTAAAACACCAGAAAACATGCATTTTAGGAAGGTGTAACACACCTCCCTAGGCCTATCAATTTAGAAATTACAACGCTTTGTGTGGGAGACTTGAATCGGTTGAAACGGGTGTTATTTTCGAAGCATTGGGTTTTTCTCGCTTTCTCGGGAACTGGAGACAAATATTCCCCAGGTTTGTATGGCGTTTAAAACATCATTGAACATGCATTTTAGGAAGGTGTACCACACCTCCCTAGGGCTCTTAGTTTAGAAAATACAGCGCTTTTTGTGGGACACTTGAAACGGTTGAAACGGGTGTTATTTTCGAAGCATTTGGTTTTTCTCGCCTTCGCGGAAACCGGAGCAAGCTATTCCCCAGGTTTGCATGGCGTTTAAAACACCAGAGAACATGCATTTTAGGAAGATGTAACACACCTCCCTAGGCCTATTAATTTAGAAATTACAGTGCTTTTTGTGGGACAGTTAAAACA
Source organism: Volucella zonaria (assembly GCA_963966105.1). Lineage (NCBI taxonomy): Eukaryota > Metazoa > Arthropoda > Insecta > Diptera > Syrphidae > Volucella > Volucella zonaria. The sequence continues at coordinate 631,494 of OZ014536.1, read as the reverse complement.
GTTGAAACGGGTGCTATTTTCGAAGCATTTGGTATTTCTCGCTTTCTCGGAAACGGGAGAAAGATATTCCCCAGCTTTGTATGGTGTTTAAAACACCAGAGAACATGCAATTTAGGAAGGTGTAACGCACCTCCGTAGGGCTCGTAGTTTAGAAAATACAGCACTTTTTGAGGGACACTTGAAACGGTTGAAACGTTTGTTATTTTCGAAGCATTTGGTTTTTCTCGCCTTCGCGGAAACCGGAGCAAGCTATTCCCCATGTTTGCATTGCGTTTAAAACACCAGAGAACATGCATTTCAGGAAGGTGTAACACACCTCCCTAGGCCTATCAATTTAGAAATTACAACGCTTTGTGTGGGAGACTTGAAACGGTTAAAACGGGTGTGGCATTTGGTTTTTCTCGCTTTCTCGGAAACCGGAGAAAGATATTCCCCAGCTTTGTATGGTGTTTAAAACACCAGAGAACATGCATTTTAGGAAGGTGTAACAGACCTCCTTATGGCTATTAGTTTAGAAATTACAGCGCTTTTTGAGGGACACTTGAAACGGTTGAAACGTTTGTTATTTTCGAAGCATTTGGTTTTTCTCGCCTTCGCAGAAACCGGAGCAAGCTATTCCCCAGGTTTGCATTGCGTTTAAAACACCAGAGAACATGCATTTTAGGAAGGTGTAACACACCTCCCTAGGCCTATAAATTTAGAAATTACAGCGCTTTTTGTGGGACACTTAAAACAGTTGAAACGGGTGCTATTTTCGAAGCATTTGGTTTTTCTCGCTTTCTCGGAAACGGGAGAAAGATATTCCACAGCTTTGTATGGCGTTTAAAACACCAGAGAACATGCATTTTAGGAAGGTGTAACAGACCTCCCTATGGCTATTAGTTTAGAAATTACAGCGCTTTTTGAACGACACTTGAAACGGTTGAAACGTTTGTTATTTTCGAAGCATTTGGTTTTTCTCGCCTTCGCGGAAACCGGAGCAAGCTATTCCCCAGGTTTGCATTGCGTTTAAAACACCAGAAAACATGCATTTTAGGAAGGTGTAACACACCTCCCTAGGCCTATCAATTTAGAAATTACAACGCTTTGTGTGGGAGACTTGAATCGGTTGAAACGGGTGTTATTTTCGAAGCATTGGGTTTTTCTCGCTTTCTCGGGAACTGGAGACAAATATTCCCCAGGTTTGTATGGCGTTTAAAACATCATTGAACATGCATTTTAGGAAGGTGTACCACACCTCCCTAGGGCTCTTAGTTTAGAAAATACAGCGCTTTTTGTGGGACACTTGAAACGGTTGAAACGGGTGTTATTTTCGAAGCATTTGGTTTTTCTTGCCTTCGCGGAAACCGGAGCAAGCTATTCCCCAGGTTTGCATGGCGTTTAAAACACCAGAGAACATGCATTTTAGGAAGATGTAACACACCTCCCTAGGCCTATTAATTTAGAAATTACAGTGCTTTTTGTGGGACAGTTAAAACAGTTGAAACGGGTGCTATTTTCGAAGCATTTGGTATTTCTCGCTTTCTCGGAAACCGGAGAAAGATATTCCCCAGCTTTGTATGGTGTTTAAAACACCAGAGAACATGCAATTTAGGAAGTTGTAACGCACCTCCGTAGGGCTCGTAGTTTAGAAAATACAGCACTTTTTGAGGGACACTTGAAACGGTTGAAACGTTTGTTATTTTCGAAGCATTTGGTTTTTCTCGCCTTCGCGGAAACCGGAGCAAGCTATTCCCCAGGTTTGCATTGCGTTTAAAACACCAGAGAACATGCATTTCAGGAAGGTGTAACACACCTCCCTAGGCCTATCAATTTAGAAATTACAACGCTTTGTGTGGGAGACTTGAAACGGTTAAAACGGGTGTGGCATTTGGTTTTTCTCGCTTTCTCGGAAACCGGAGAAAGATATTCCCCAGCTTTGTATGGTGTTTAAAACACCAGAGAACATGCATTTTAGGAAGGTGTAACAGACCTCCTTATGGCTATTAGTTTAGAAATTACAGCGCTTTTTGAGGGACACTTGAAACGGTTGAAACGTTTGTTATTTTCGAAGCATTTGGTTTTTCTCGCCTTCGCGGAAACCGGAGCAAGCTATTCCCCAGGTTTGCATTGCGTTTAAAACACCAGAGAACATGCATTTTAGGAAGGTGTAACACACCTCCCTAGGCCTATCAATTTAGAAATTACAACGCTTTGTGTGGGAGACTTGAAACGGTTAAAACGGGTGTGGCATTTGGTTTTTCTCGCTTTCTCGGAAACCGGAGAAAGATATTCCCCAGCTTTGTATGGTGTTTAAAACACCAGAGAACATGCATTTTAGGAAGGTGTAACAGACCTCCTTATGGCTATTAGTTTAGAAATTACAGCGCTTTTTGAGGGACACTTGAAACGGTTGAAACGTTTGTTATTTTCGAAGCATTTGGTTTTTCTCGCCTTCGCGGAAACCGGAGCAAGCTATTCCCCAGGTTTGCATTGCGTTTAAAACACCAGAGAACATGCATTTTAGGAAGGTGTAACACACCTCCCTAGGCCTATCAATTTAGAAATTACAACGCTTTGTGTGGGAGACTTGAATCGGTTGAAACGGGTGTTATTTTCGAAGCATTGGGTTTTTCTCGCTTTCTCGGGAACTGGAGACAAATATTCCCCAGGTTTGTATGGCGTTTAAAACATCATTGAACATGCATTTTAGGAAGGTGTACCACACCTCCCAAGGGCTCTTAGTTTAGAAAATACAGCGCTTTTTGTGGGACACTTGAAACGGTTGAAACGGGTGTTATTTTCGAAGCATTTGGTTTTTCTCGCCTTCGCGGAAACCGGAGCAAGCTATTCCCCAGGTTTGCATGGCGTTTAAAACACCAGAGAACATGCATTTTAGGAAGATGTAACACACCTCCCTAGGCCTATTAATTTAGAAATTACAGTGCTTTTTGTGGGACAGTTAAAACAGTTGAAACGGGTGCTATTTTCGAAGCATTTGGTATTTCTCGCTTTCTCGGAAACCGGAGAAAGATATTCCCCAGCTTTGTATGGTGTTTAAAACACCAGAGAACATGCAATTTAGGAAGGTGTAACGCACCTCCGTAGGGCTCGTAGTTTAGAAAATACAGCACTTTTTGAGGGACACTTGAAACGGTTGAAACGTTTGTTATTTTCGAAGCATTTGGTTTTTCTCGCCTTCGCGGAAACCGGAGCAAGCTATTCCCCAGGTTTGCATTGCGTTTAAAACACCAGAGAACATGCATTTCAGGAAGGTGTAACACACCTCCCTAGGCCTATCAATTTAGAAATTACAACGCTTTGTGTGGGAGACTTGAAACGGTTAAAACGGGTGTGGCATTTGGTTTTTCTCGCTTTCTCGGAAACCGGAGAAAGATATTCCCCAGCTTTGTATGGTGTTTAAAACACCAGAGAACATGCATTTTAGGAAGGTGTAACAGACCTCCTTATGGCTATTAGTTTAGAAATTACAGCGCTTTTTGAGGGACACTTGAAACGGTTGAAACGTTTGTTATTTTCGAAGCATTTGGTTTTTCTCGCCTTCGCAGAAACCGGAGCAAGCTATTCCCCAGGTTTGCATTGCGTTTAAAACACCAGAGAACATGCATTTTAGGAAGGTGTAACACACCTCCCTAGGCCTATAAATTTAGAAATTACAGCGCTTTTTGTGGGACACTTAAAACAGTTGAAACGGGTGCTATTTTCGAAGCATTTGGTTTTTCTCGCTTTCTCGGAAACCGGAGAAAGATATTCCCCAGCTTTGTATGGCGTTTAAAACACCAGAGAACGTGCATTTTAGGAAGGTGTAACACACCTCCCTAGGGCTCGTAGTTTAGAAAATACAGCGCTTTTTGAGGGACACTTGAAACGGTTGAAACGTTTGTTATTTTCGAAGCATTTGGTTTTTCTCGCCTTCGCGGAAACCGGAGCAAGCTATTCCCCAGGTTTGCATTGCGTTTAAAACACCAGAGAACATGCATTTTAGGAAGGTGTAACACACCTCCCTAGGCCTATTAATTTAGAAATTACAGCGCTATTTGTGGGACACTTAAAACAGTTGAAACGGGTGCTATTTTCGTAGCATTTGGTTTTTCTCGCTTTCTCGGAAACCTGAGAAAGATATTCCCCAGCTTTGTATGGTGTTTAAAACACCAGAAAACATGCATTTTAGGAAGGTGTAACAGACCTCCCTATGGCTATTAGTTTAGAAAATACAGCGCTTTTTGTGGGACACTTGAAACGGTTGAAACGGGTGTTATTTTCGAAGCATTTGGTTTTTCTCGCCTTCGCGGAAACCGGAGCAAGCTATTCCCCAGGTTTGCATTGCGTTTGAAACACCAGAGAACGTGCATTTTAGGAAGGTGTAACACACCTCCCTAGGCCTATTAGTTTAGAAATTACAGAGCTATTTGTGGGACACTTAAAACAGTTGAAACGGGTGCTATTTTCGAAGCATTTGGTTTTTCTCGCTTTCTCGGAAACCTGAGAAAGATATTCCCCAGCTTTGTATGGTGTTTAAAACACCAGAGAACATGCATTTTAGGAAGGTGTAACAGACCTCCCTATGGTTATTAGTTTAGAAATTACAGCGCTTTTTGAAGGACACTTGAAACGGTTGAAACGTTTGTTATTTTCAAAGTATTTGGTTTTTCTCGCTGTCTCAGAAGCAGGAGCAAGACATTCCCCAGGTTTGTATGGCGTTTAAAACATCATTGAACATGCATTTTAGGAATTTGTACCACACCTCCCTAGGGCTCTTAGTTTAGAAAATACAGCGCTTTTTGTGGGACACTTGAAACGGTTGAAACGGGTGTTATTTTCGAAGCATTTGGTTTTTCTCGCCTTCGCGGAAACCGGAGCAAGCTATTCCCCAGGTTTGCATTGCGTTTAAAACACCAGAGAACTTGCATTTTAGGAAGGTGTAACACACCTCCCTAGGCCTATTAGTTTAGAAATTACAGCGCTTTTTGTGGGACAGTTAAAACAGTTGAAACGGGTGCTATTTTCGAAGCATTTGGTTTTTCTCGCTTTCTCGGAAACCGGAGAAAGATATTCCCCAGCTTTGTATGGCGTTTAAAACACCAGAGAACGTGCATTTTAGGAAGGTGTAACACACCTCCCTAGGGCTCGTAGTTTAGAAAATACAGCGCTTTTTGAGGGACACTTGAAACGGTTGAAACGTTTGTTATTTTCGAAGCATTTGGTTTTTCTCGCCTTCGCGGAAACCGGAGCAAGCTATACCCCAGGTTTGCATTGCGTTTAAAACATCAGAGAACATGCATTTTAGGAAGGTGTAACACACCTCCCTAGGCCTATTAATTTAGAAATTACAGCGCTTTTTGTGGGACACTTAAAACAGTTGAAACGGGTGCTATATTCGAAGCATTTGGTTTTTCTCGCTTTCTCGGAAACCGGAGAAAGATATTCCCCAGCTTTGTATGGTGTTTAAAACACTAGAGAACATGCATTTTAGGAAGGTGTAACAGACCTCCCTATGGCTATTAGTTTAGAAATTACAGCGCTTTTTGAAGGACACTTGAAACGGTTGAAACGTTTGTTATTTTCAAAGCATTTGGTTTTTCTCGCTTTCTCAGAAGCAGGAGTAAGACATTCCGCAGGTTTGTATGGCGTTTAAAACACCAGAGAACATGCATTTTAGGAAGGTGTACCACACCTCCCTAGGGCTCTTAGTTTAGAAATTACAGCGCTTTTTGTGGGACAGTTAAAACAGTTGAAACGGGTGCTATTTTCGAAGCATTTGGTTTTTCTCGCCTTCGCGGAAACCGGAGCAAGCTATTCCCCAGGTTTGCATTGCGTTTAAAACATCAGAGAACATGCATTTTAGGAAGGTGTATCACACCTCCCTAGGGCTCTTAATTTAGAAAATACAGCGCTTTTTGCGGGACACTTGAAACGGTTGAAACTGGTGTTATTTTCGAAGCATTTGATTTTTCTCGCTTTCTCGGGAACTGGAGACAAATATTCCCCAGGTTTGTATGGCGTTTAAAACATCAGAGAACATGCATTTTAGGAAGGTGTAATACACCTCCTTATGGCTATTAGTTTAGAAATTACAGCGCTTTTTGAGGGACACTTGAAACGGTTGAAACGGGTGTTACTTTCGAAGCATTTGGTTTTTCTCGCCTTCGCGGAAACCGGAGCAAGCTATACCCCAGGTTTGCATTGCGTTTAAAACACCAGAGAACATGCATTTTAGGAAGGTGTACCACACCTCCCTAGGGCTCTTAGTTTAGAAATTACAGCGCTTTTTGTGGGACAGTTAAAACAGTTGAAACGGGTGCTATATTCGAAGCATTTGGTTTTTCTCGCTTTCTCGGAAACCGAAGATAGATATTCCCCAGCTTTGTATGGTGTTTAAAACACCAGAGAACATGCATTTTAGGAAGGTGTAACACACCTCCCTAGGCCTATCAATTTAGAAATTACAACGCTTTGTGTGGGAGACTTGAATCGGTTGAAACGGGTGTTATTTTCGAAGCATTGGGTTTTTCTCGCTTTCTCGGGAACTGGAGACAAATATTCCCCAGGTTTGTATGGCGTTTAAAACATCATTGAACATGCATTTTAGGAAGGTGTACCACACCTCCCAAGGGCTCTTAGTTTAGAAAATACAGCGCTTTTTGTGGGACACTTGAAACGGTTGAAACGGGTGTTATTTTCGAAGCATTTGGTTTTTCTCGCCTTCGCGGAAACCGGAGCAAGCTATTCCCCAGGTTTGCATGGCGTTTAAAACACCAGAGAACATGCATTTTAGGAAGATGTAACACACCTCCCTAGGCCTATTAATTTAGAAATTACAGTGCTTTTTGTGGGACAGTTAAAACAGTTGAAACGGGTGCTATTTTCGAAGCATTTGGTATTTCTCGCTTTCTCGGAAACCGGAGAAAGATATTCCCCAGCTTTGTATGGTGTTTAAAACACCAGAGAACATGCAATTTAGGAAGGTGTAACGCACCTCCGTAGGGCTCGTAGTTTAGAAAATACAGCACTTTTTGAGGGACACTTGAAACGGTTGAAACGTTTGTTATTTTCGAAGCATTTGGTTTTTCTCGCCTTCGCGGAAACCGGAGCAAGCTATTCCCCAGGTTTGCATTGCGTTTAAAACACCAGAGAACATGCATTTCAGGAAGGTGTAACACACCTCCCTAGGCCTATCAATTTAGAAATTACAACGCTTTGTGTGGGAGACTTGAAACGGTTAAAACGGGTGTGGCATTTGGTTTTTCTCGCTTTCTCGGAAACCGGAGAAAGATATTCCCCAGCTTTGTATGGTGTTTAAAACACCAGAGAACATGCATTTTAGGAAGGTGTAACAGACCTCCTTATGGCTATTAGTTTAGAAATTACAGCGCTTTTTGAGGGACACTTGAAACGGTTGAAACGTTTGTTATTTTCGAAGCATTTGGTTTTTCTCGCCTTCGCAGAAACCGGAGCAAGCTATTCCCCAGGTTTGCATTGCGTTTAAAACACCAGAGAACATGCATTTTAGGAAGGTGTAACACACCTCCCTAGGCCTATAAATTTAGAAATTACAGCGCTTTTTGTGGGACACTTAAAACAGTTGAAACGGGTGCTATTTTCGAAGCATTTGGTTTTTCTCGCTTTCTCGGAAACCGGAGAAAGATATTCCCCAGCTTTGTATGGCGTTTAAAACACCAGAGAACGTGCATTTTAGGAAGGTGTAACACACCTCCCTAGGGCTCGTAGTTTAGAAAATACAGCGCTTTTTGAGGGACACTTGAAACGGTTGAAACGTTTGTTATTTTCGAAGCATTTGGTTTTTCTCGCCTTCGCGGAAACCGGAGCAAGCTATTCCCCAGGTTTGCATTGCGTTTAAAACACCAGAGAACATGCATTTTAGGAAGGTGTAACACACCTCCCTAGGCCTATTAATTTAGAAATTACAGCGCTATTTGTGGGACACTTAAAACAGTTGAAACGGGTGCTATTTTCGTAGCATTTGGTTTTTCTCGCTTTCTCGGAAACCTGAGAAAGATATTCCCCAGCTTTGTATGGTGTTTAAAACACCAGAAAACATGCATTTTAGGAAGGTGTAACAGACCTCCCTATGGCTATTAGTTTAGAAAATACAGCGCTTTTTGTGGGACACTTGAAACGGTTGAAACGGGTGTTATTTTCGAAGCATTTGGTTTTTCTCGCCTTCGCGGAAACCGGAGCAAGCTATTCCCCAGGTTTGCATTGCGTTTGAAACACCAGAGAACGTGCATTTTAGGAAGGTGTAACACACCTCCCTAGGCCTATTAGTTTAGAAATTACAGAGCTATTTGTGGGACACTTAAAACAGTTGAAACGGGTGCTATTTTCGAAGCATTTGGTTTTTCTCGCTTTCTCGGAAACCTGAGAAAGATATTCCCCAGCTTTGTATGGTGTTTAAAACACCAGAGAACATGCATTTTAGGAAGGTGTAACAGACCTCCCTATGGTTATTAGTTTAGAAATTACAGCGCTTTTTGAAGGACACTTGAAACGGTTGAAACGTTTGTTATTTTCAAAGTATTTGGTTTTTCTCGCTGTCTCAGAAGCAGGAGCAAGACATTCCCCAGGTTTGTATGGCGTTTAAAACATCATTGAACATGCATTTTAGGAATTTGTACCACACCTCCCTAGGGCTCTTAGTTTAGAAAATACAGCGCTTTTTGTGGGACACTTGAAACGGTTGAAACGGGTGTTATTTTCGAAGCATTTGGTTTTTCTCGCCTTCGCGGAAACCGGAGCAAGCTATTCCCCAGGTTTGCATTGCGTTTAAAACACCAGAGAACTTGCATTTTAGGAAGGTGTAACACACCTCCCTAGGCCTATTAGTTTAGAAATTACAGCGCTTTTTGTGGGACAGTTAAAAGAGTTGAAACGGGTGCTATTTTCGAAGCATTTGGTTTTTCTCGCTTTCTCGGAAACCGGAGAAAGATATTCCCCAGCTTTGTATGGCGTTTAAAACACCAGAGAACGTGCATTTTAGGAAGGTGTAACACACCTCCCTAGGGCTCGTAGTTTAGAAAATACAGCGCTTTTTGAGGGACACTTGAAACGGTTGAAACGTTTGTTATTTTCGAAGCATTTGGTTTTTCTCGCCTTCGCGGAAACCGGAGCAAGCTATACCCCAGGTTTGCATTGCGTTTAAAACATCAGAGAACATGCATTTTAGGAAGGTGTAACACACCTCCCTAGGCCTATTAATTTAGAAATTACAGCGCTTTTTGTGGGACACTTAAAACAGTTGAAACGGGTGCTATATTCGAAGCATTTGGTTTTTCTCGCTTTCTCGGAAACCGGAGAAAGATATTCCCCAGCTTTGTATGGTGTTTAAAACACTAGAGAACATGCATTTTAGGAAGGTGTAACAGACCTCCCTATGGCTATTAGTTTAGAAATTACAGCGCTTTTTGAAGGACACTTGAAACGGTTGAAACGTTTGTTATTTTCAAAGCATTTGGTTTTTCTCGCTTTCTCAGAAGCAGGAGTAAGACATTCCGCAGGTTTGTATGGCGTTTAAAACACCAGAGAACATGCATTTTAGGAAGGTGTACCACACCTCCCTAGGGCTCTTAGTTTAGAAATTACAGCGCTTTTTGTGGGACAGTTAAAACAGTTGAAACGGGTGCTATTTTCGAAGCATTTGGTTTTTCTCGCTTTCTCGGAAACCGGAGAAAGATATTCCCCAGCTTTGTATGGCGTTTAAAACACCAGAGAACGTGCATTTTAGGAAGGTGTAACACACCTCCCTAGGGCTCGTAGTTTAGAAAATACAGCGCTTTTTGAGGGACACTTGAAACGGTTGAAACGTTGTTATTTTCGAAGCATTTGGTTTTTCTCGCCTTCGCGGAAACCGGAGCAAGCTATACCCCAGGTTTGCATTGCGTTTAAAACATCAGAGAACATGCATTTTAGGAAGGTGTAACACACCTCCCTAGGCCTATTAATTTAGAAATTACAGCGCTTTTTGTGGGACACTTAAAACAGTTGAAACGGGTGCTATATTCGAAGCATTTGGTTTTTCTCGCTTTCTCGGAAACCGGAGAAAGATATTCCCCAGCTTTGTATGGTGTTTAAAACACTAGAGAACATGCATTTTAGGAAGGTGTAACAGACCTCCCTATGGCTATTAGTTTAGAAATTACAGCGCTTTTTGAAGGACACTTGAAACGGTTGAAACGTTTGTTATTTTCAAAGCATTTGGTTTTTCTCGCTTTCTTAGAAGCAGGAGCAAGACATTCGACAGGTTTGTATGGCGTTTAAAACACCATTGAACATGCATTTTATGAAGATATACCACACCTCCCTAGGGCTCTTAGTTTAGAAAATACAGCGCTTTATGTGGGACACTTGAAACGGTTGAAACGGGTGTTATTTTCGAAGCATTTGGTTTTTCTCGCCTTCGCGGAAACCGGAGCAAGCTATTCCCAGGTTTGCATTGCGTTTAAAACACCAGAGAACGTGCATTTTAGGAAGGTGTAACACACCTCCCTAGGCCTATTAATTTAGAAATTACAGCGCTTTTTGTGGGACACTTAAAACAGTTGAAACGGGTGCTATTTTCGAAGCATTTGGTTTTTCTCGCTTCTCGGAAACCGGAGAAAGATATTCCCCAGCTTTGTATGGCGTTTAAAACACCAGAGAACATGCATTTTAGGAAAGTGTACCACACCTCCCTAGGGCTCTTAGTTTAGAAAATACACCGCTTTTTGTGGGACACTTGAAACGGTTGAAACGTTTGTTATTTTCGAAGCATTTGGTTTTTCTCGCCTTCGCGGAAACCGGAGCAAGCTATTCCCCAGGTTTGCATTGCGTTTAAAACACCAGAGAACATGCATTTTAGGAAGGTGTAACACACCTCCCTAGGCCTATTAATTTAGAAATTACAGCGCTTTTTGTGGGACACTTAAAACAGTTGAAACGGGTGCTATATTCGAAGCATTTGGTTTTTCTCGCTTTCTCGGAAACCGGAGAAAGATATTCCCCAGCTTTGTACGGTGTTTAAAACACTAGAGAACATGCATTTTAGGAAGGTGTAACAGACCTCCCTATGGCTATTAGTTTAGAAATTACAGCGCTTTTTGGAGGACACTTGAAACGGTTGAAACGTTTGTTATTTTCAAAGCATTTGGTTTTTCTCGCTTTCTCAGAAGCAGGAGTAAGACATTCCGCAGGTTTGTATGGCGTTTAAAACATCATTGAACATGCATTTTAGGAAGGTGTACCACACCTACCTAGGGCTCTTAGTTTAGAAAATACAGCGCTTTATGTGGGACACTTGAAACGGTTGAAACGGGTGTTATTTTCGAAGCATTTGGTTTTTCTCGCCTTCGCGCAAACCGGAGCAAGCTATTCCCCAGGTTGGCATTGCGTTTAAAACACCAGAGAACTTGCATTTTAGGAAGGTGTAACACACCTCCCTAGGCCTATTAATTTAGAAATTACAGCGCTTTTTGTGGGACACTTAAAACAGTTGAAACGGGTGCTATTTTCGAAGCATTTGGTTTTTCTCGCTTCTCGGAAACCGGAGAAAGATATTCCCCAGCTTTGTATAGCGTTTAAAACACCAGAGAACATGCATTTTAGGAAGGTGTAACAGACCTCCCTGTGGCTATTAGTTTAGAAATTACTGCGCTTTTTGCAGGACACTTGAAACGGTTGAAACGTTTGTTATTTTCAAAGCATTTGGTTTTTCTCGCTTTCTCAGAAGCAGGAGCAAGACATTCCCCAGGTTTGTATGGCGTTTAAAACACCAGAGAACATGCATTTTAGGAAGGTTTACCACACCTCCCTAAGGCTCTTAGTTTAGAAAATACAGCGCTTTTGCCGGACAATTGAAACGGTTGAAACAGGTGTTATTTTCGAAGCATTTGGTTTTTCTCGCTTTCTCGGAAGTAGGAGACAAATATTCCCCAGGTTTGTATGGCGTTTAAAACATCAGAGAACATGCATTTTAGGAAGGTGTAACAGACCTCCCTATGGCTATTAGTTTAGAAATTACAGCGCTTTTTGAAGGACACTTGAAACGGTTGAAACGTTTGTTATTTTCAAAGTATTTGGTTTTTCTCGCTTTCTGAGAAGCAGGAGCAAGACATTCCCCAGGTTTGTATGGCGTTTAAAACATCATTGAACATGCATTTTAGGAATTTGTACCACACCTCCCTGTGGCTATTAGTTTAGAAATTACAGCGCTTTTTGCAGGACACTTGAAACGGTTGAAACGTTTGTTATTTTCAAAGCATTTGGTTTTTCTCGCTTTCTCAGAAGCAGGAGCAAGACATTCCCCAGGTTTGTATGGCGTTTAAAACACCAGAGAACATGCATTTTAGGAAGGTTTACCACACCTCCCTAGGGCTCTTAGTTTAGAAAATACAGCGCTTTTGCCGGACACTTGAAACGGTTGAATCGGGTGTTATTTTCGAAGCATTTGGTTTTTCTCGCTTTCTCGGGAACCGGAGAAAGATATTCCCCAGGTTTGTATGGCGTGTAAAACATCGGAGAACATGCATTTTAGGAAGGTGTAACAGACCTCCCATTGGCTATTAGTTTAGAAATTACAGCGCTTTTTGAGGGACACTTGAAACGGTTGAAACGGGTGTTATTTTCGAAGCATTTGGTTTTTCTCGCTTTCTCGGGAACTGGAGACAAATATTCCCAAGGTTTGTATGGCGTTTAAAACATCAGAGAACATGCATTTTAGGAAGGTGTAATACACCTCCTTATGGCTCTTAGTTTAGAAATCACAGCGCTTTATGTGGGACACTTGAAACGGTTGAAACGGGTGTTATTTTCGAAGCATTTGGTTTTTCTCGCCTTCGCGCAAACCGGAGCAAGCTATTCCCCAGGTTGGCATTGCGTTTAAAACACCAGAGAACTTGCATTTTAGGAAGGTGTAACACACCTCCCTAGGCCTATTAATTTAGAAATTACAGCGCTTTTTGTGGGACACTTAAAACAGTTGAAACGGGTGCTATTTTCGAAGCATTTGGTTTTTCTCGCTTCTCGGAAACCGGAGAAAGATATTCCCCAGCTTTGTATAGCGTTTAAAACACCAGAGAACATGCATTTTAGGAAGGTGTAACAGACCTCCCTGTGGCTATTAGTTTAGAAATTACTGCGCTTTTTGCAGGACACTTGAAACGGTTGAAACGTTTGTTATTTTCAAAGCATTTGGTTTTTCTCGCTTTCTCAGAAGCAGGAGCAAGACATTCCCCAGGTTTGTATGGCGTTTAAAACACCAGAGAACATGCATTTTAGGAAGGTTTACCACACCTCCCTAAGGCTCTTAGTTTAGAAAATACAGCGCTTTTGCCGGACAATTGAAACGGTTGAAACAGGTGTTATTTTCGAAGCATTTGGTTTTTCTCGCTTTCTCGGAAACCGGAGAAAGATATTCCCCAGCTTTGTATGGCGTGTAAAACATCGGAGAACATGCATTTTAGGAAGGTGTAACAGACCTCCCAATGGCTATTAGTTTAGAAATTACAGCGCTTTTTGAGGGACACTTGAAACGGTTGAAACGGGTGTTATTTTCGAAGCATTTGGTTTTTCTCGCTTTCTCGGGAACTGGAGACAAATATTCCCAAGGTTTGTATGGCGTTTAAAACATCAGAGAACATGCATTTTAGGAAGGTGTAATACACCTCCTTATGGCTATTAGTTTAGAAATTACAGCGCTTTTTGTGGGACCATTGAAACGGTTGAAACAGGTGTTATTTTCGAAGCATTTGGTTTTTCTCGCTTTCTCGGAAGTAGGAGACAAATATTCCCCAGGTTTGTATGGCGTTTAAAACATCAGAGAACATGCATTTTAGGAAGGTGTAACAGACCTCCCTATGGCTATTAGTTTAGAAATTACAGCGCTTTTTGAAGGACACTTGAAACGGTTGAAACGTTTGTTATTTTCAAAGTATTTGGTTTTTCTCGCTTTCTGAGAAGCAGGAGCAAGACATTCCCCAGGTTTGTATGGCGTTTAAAACATCATTGAACATGCATTTTAGGAATTTGTACCACACCTCCCTGTGGCTATTAGTTTAGAAATTACAGCGCTTTTTGCAGGACACTTGAAACGGTTGAAACGTTTGTTATTTTCAAAGCATTTGGTTTTTCTCGCTTTCTCAGAAGCAGGAGCAAGACATTCCCCAGGTTTGTATGGCGTTTAAAACACCAGAGAACATGCATTTTAGGAAGGTTTACCACACCTCCCTAGGGCTCTTAGTTTAGAAAATACAGCGCTTTTGCCGGACAATTGAAACGGTTGAAACAGGTGTTATTTTCGAAGCATTTGGTTTTTCTCGCTTTTTCGGAAACCGGAGAAAGATATTCCCCAGGTTTGTATGGCGTGTAAAACATCGGAGAACATGCATTTTAGGAAGGTGTAACAGACCTCCCATTGGCTATTAGTTTAGAAATTACAGCGCTTTTTGAGGGACACTTGAAACGGTTGAAACGGGTGTTATTTTCGAAGCATTTGGTTTTTCTCGCTTTCTCGGGAACTGGAGACAAATATTCCCAAGGTTTGTATGGCGTTTAAAACATCAGAGAACATGCATTTTAGGAAGGTGTAATACACCTCCTTATGGCTCTTAGTTTAGAAATCACAGCGCTTTTTGTGGGACACTTGAAACGGTTGAAACGTGTGTTATTTTCGAAGTATTTGGATTTCCTCGCTTTCTCGGAAACCTGAGTAGAATATTCCCCAGTTTTGTATGGTATTTAATACAGCATGGAACTTGCATTTTAGGAAGGCGTAACACATCTACTTAGGGCCCTTAGTTTAGAAATTACAGCGCTTTTTGTGGGACAATTGAAATGGTTGAAACGGGTGTTATTTTCGAAGCACTTGGTTTTTCTCACCTTCTCGGAAACCGGAAAAATTATTCCCCAGCTTTATGTGGTATTGAAACAAGCGAGGAACCGGATTTTTAGGAAGGTATAACACTCCTCCCTAGGGTCTTAGTTTAGAAATTACGGCGCTTTTTGTGGGACACTTGAAACGGTTGAAACGGGTGTTATTTTCGAAGCATTTGGTTTTTCTCACCTTCTCGGAAACCGGAAAAAGTATTCCCCAGGTTTATGTGGTATTCAAACAATCGAAAAACAGACTTTTTAGAAAGGTACAACACGCCTCCCATTGGATCTTAGTTTAGAAATAACTGCGCTTTTTGTTGGACACTTGAATGGTTGAAACGGGTGTTATTTTCGAAGCATTTGGTTTTTCTCACCTTTCCGGAAACCGGAAAAAGTATTCCCCAGGTTTATGTGGTATTCAAACAATCGAAGAACCGACTTTTTAGAAAGGTGCAACACGCCTCCCATTGGATCTTAGTTTAGAAATTACAGCGCTTTTTGTTGGACACTTGAAACGGTTGAAACGAGTGTTATTTTCGAAGCTTATGGTTTTTCTCGCCTTCGCGCAAACCGGAGCAAGCTATTCCCCAGGTTGGCATTGCGTTTAAAACACCAGAGAACTTGCATTTTAGGAAGGTGTAACACACCTCCCTAGGCCTATTAATTTAGAAATTACAGCGCTTTTTGTGGGACACTTAAAACAGTTGAAACGGGTGCTATTTTCGAAGCATTTGGTTTTTCTCGCTTCTCGGAAACCGGAGAAAGATATTCCCCAGCTTTGTATGGCGTTTAAAACGCAAGAGAACGTGCATTTGAGGAAGGTGTAACAGACCTCCCTATGGCTATTACTTTAGAAATTACAGCGCTTTTTGAGGGACACTTGAAACGGTTGAAACGGGTGTTATTTTCGAAGCATTTGGTTTTTCTCGCTTTCTCGGAAACTGGAGAAAAATATTCCCCAGGTTTGTATGGCGTTTAAAACATCAGAGAACATGCATTTTAGGAAGGTATAATACACCTCCTGATGGCTATTAGTTTAGAAATTACAGCGCTTTTTGTGGGACAATTGAAACGGTTGAAACATTTGTTATTTTCGAAGCATTTGGTTTTTCTCGCTTTCTCGGAAACCGGAGACAAATATTCCCCAGGTTTGTATGGCGATTAAAACATCAGAGAACATGCAGGAAGGTGTACCACACCTCCCTAGGGCTCTTAGTTTAGAAAATACAGCGCTTTTTGCGGGACAATTGAAACGGTTGAAACAGGTGTTATTTTCGAAGCATTTGGTTTTTCTCGCTTTCTCGGAAGCAGGAGACAAATATTCCCAAGGTTTGTATGGCGTTTAAAACATCAGAGAACATGCATTTTAGGAAGGTGTAACAGACCTCCCTATGGCTATTAGTTTAGAAATTACAGCGCTTTTTGAAGGACACTTGAAACGGTTGAAACGTTTGTTATTTTCAAAGTATTTGGTTTTTCTCGCTTTCTGAGAAGCAGGAGCAAGACATTCCCCAGGTTTGTATGGCGTTTAAAACATCATTGAACATGCATTTTAGGAATTTGTACCACACCTCCCTGTGGCTATTAGTTTAGAAATTACAGCGCTTTTTGCAGGACACTTGAAACGGTTGAAACGTTTGTTATTTTCAAAGCATTTGGTTTTTCTCGCTTTCTCAGAAGCAGGAGCAAGACATTCCCCAGGTTTGTATGGCGTT
Source organism: Volucella zonaria (assembly GCA_963966105.1). Taxonomy (NCBI): domain Eukaryota; kingdom Metazoa; phylum Arthropoda; class Insecta; order Diptera; family Syrphidae; genus Volucella; species Volucella zonaria. The sequence continues at coordinate 614,917 of OZ014536.1, read as the reverse complement.
TAAAACACCAGAGAACATGCATTTTAGGAAGGTTTACCACACCTCCCTAGGGCTCTTAGTTTAGAAAATACAGCGCTTTTGCCGGACAATTGAAACGGTTGAAACAGGTGTTATTTTCGAAGCATTTGGTTTTTCTCGCTTTTTCGGAAACCGGAGAAAGATATTCCCCAGGTTTGTATGGCGTGTAAAACATCGGAGAACATGCATTTTAGGAAGGTGTAACAGGTCCCATTGGCTATTAGTTTAGAAATTACAGCGCTTTTTGAGGGACACTTGAAACGGTTGAAACGGGTGTTATTTTCGAAGCATTTGGTTTTTCTCGCTTTCTCGGGAACTGGAGACAAATATTCCCAAGGTTTGTATGGCGTTTAAAACATCAGAGAACATGCATTTTAGGAAGGTGTAATACACCTCCTTATGGCTATTAGTTTAGAAATTACAGCGCTTTTTGTGGGACCATTGAAACGGTTGAAACAGGTGTTATTTTCGAAGCATTTGGTTTTTCTCGCTTTCTCGGAAGTAGGAGACAAATATTCCCCAGGTTTGTATGGCGTTTAAAACATCAGAGAACATGCATTTTAGGAAGGTGTAACAGACCTCCCTATGGCTATTAGTTTAGAAATTACAGCGCTTTTTGAAGGACACTTGAAACGGTTGAAACGTTTGTTATTTTCAAAGTATTCGGTTTTTCTCGCTTTCTGAGAAGCAGGAGCAAGACATTCCCCAGGTTTGTATGGCGTTTAAAACATCATTGAACATGCATTTTAGGAATTTGTACCACACCTCCCTGTGGCTATTAGTTTAGAAATTACAGCGCTTTTTGCAGGACACTTGAAACGGTTGAAACGTTTGTTATTTTCAAAGCATTTGGTTTTTCTCGCTTTCTCAGAAGCAGGAGCAAGACATTCCCCAGGTTTGTATGGCGTTTAAAACACCAGAGAACATGCATTTTAGGAAGGTTTACCACACCTCCCTAGGGCTCTTAGTTTAGAAAATACAGCGCTTTTGCCGGACAATTGAAACGGTTGAAACAGGTGTTATTTTCGAAGCATTTGGTTTTTCTCGCTTTTTCGGAAACCGGAGAAAGATATTCCCCAGGTTTGTATGGCGTGTAAAACATCGGAGAACATGCATTTTAGGAAGGTGTAACAGACCTCCCATTGGCTATTAGTTTAGAAATTACAGCGCTTTTTGAGGGACACTTGAAACGGTTGAAACGGGTGTTATTTTCGAAGCATTTGGTTTTTCTCGCTTTCTCGGGAACTGGAGACAAATATTCCCAAGGTTTGTATGGCGTTTAAAACATCAGAGAACATGCATTTTAGGAAGGTGTAATACACCTCCTTATGGCTCTTAGTTTAGAAATCACAGCGCTTTTTGTGGGACACTTGAAACGGTTGAAACGTGTGTTATTTTCGAAGTATTTGGATTTCCTCGCTTTCTCGGAAACCTGAGTAGAATATTCCCCAGTTTTGTATGGTATTTAATACAGCATGGAACTTGCATTTTAGGAAGGCGTAACACATCTACTTAGGGCCCTTAGTTTAGAAATTACAGCGCTTTTTGTGGAACAATTGAAATGGTTGAAACGGGTGTTATTTTCGAAGCACTTGGTTTTTCTCACCTTCTCGGAAACCGGAAAAATTATTCCCCAGCTTTATGTGGTATTGAAACAAGCGAGGAACCGGATTTTTAGGAAGGTATAACACTCCTCCCTAGGGTCTTAGTTTAGAAATTACGGCGCTTTTTGTGGGACACTTGAAACGGTTGAAACGGGTGTTATTTTCGAAGCATTTGGTTTTTCTCACCTTCTCGGAAACCGGAAAAAGTATTCCCCAGGTTTATGTGGTATTCAAACAATCGAAAAACAGACTTTTTAGAAAGGTACAACACGCCTCCCATTGGATCTTAGTTTAGAAATAACTGCGCTTTTTGTTGGACACTTGAATGGTTGAAACGGGTGTTATTTTCGAAGCATTTGGTTTTTCTCACCTTTCCGGAAACCGGAAAAAGTATTCCCCAGGTTTATGTGGTATTCAAACAATCGAAGAACCGACTTTTTAGAAAGGTGCAACACGCCTCCCATTGGATCTTAGTTTAGAAATTACAGCGCTTTTTGTTGGACACTTGAAACGGTTGAAACGAGTGTTATTTTCGAAGCTTATGGTTTTTCTCGCCTTCGCGCAAACCGGAGCAAGCTATTCCCCAGGTTGGCATTGCGTTTAAAACACCAGAGAACTTGCATTTTAGGAAGGTGTAACACACCTCCCTAGGCCTATTAATTTAGAAATTACAGCGCTTTTTGTGGGACACTTAAAACAGTTGAAACGGGTGCTATTTTCGAAGCATTTGGTTTTTCTCGCTTCTCGGAAACCGGAGAAAGATATTCCCCAGCTTTGTATAGCGTTTAAAACACCAGAGAACATGCATTTTAGGAAGGTGTAACAGACCTCCCTGTGGCTATTAGTTTAGAAATTACAGCGCTTTTTGCAGGACACTTGAAACGGTTGAAACGTTTGTTATTTTCAAAGCATTTGGTTTTTCTCGCTTTCTCAGAAGCAGGAGCAAGACATTCCCCAGGTTTGTATGGCGTTTAAAACACCAGAGAACATGCATTTTAGGAAGGTTTACCACACCTCCCTAGGGCTCTTAGTTTAGAAAATACAGCGCTTTTGCCGGACAATTGAAACGGTTGAAACAGATGTTATTTTCGAAGCATTTGGTTTTTCTCGCTTTCTCGGAAACCGGAGAAAGATATTCCCCAGCTTTGTACGGTGTTTAAAACACTAGAGAACATGCATTTTAGGAAGGTGTAACAGACCTCCCTATGGCTATTAGTTTAGAAATTACAGCGCTTTTTGGAGGACACTTGAAACGGTTGAAACGTTTGTTATTTTCAAAGCATTTGGTTTTTCTCGCTTTCTCAGAAGCAGGAGTAAGACATTCCGCAGGTTTGTATGGCGTTTAAAACATCATTGAACATGCATTTTAGGAAGGTGTACCACACCTCCCTAGGGCTCTTAGTTTAGAAAATACAGCGCTTTATGTGGGACACTTGAAACGGTTGAAACGGGTGTTATTTTCGAAGCATTTGGTTTTTCTCGCTTTCTCGGAAACCGGAGAAAGATATTCCCCAGCTTTGTACGGTGTTTAAAACACTAGAGAACATGCATTTTAGGAAGGTGTAACAGACCTCCCTATGGCTATTAGTTTAGAAATTACAGCGCTTTTTGAAGGACACTTGAAACGGTTGAAACGTTTGTTATTTTCAAAGCATTTGGTTTTTCTCGCTTTCTCAGAAGCAGGAGTAAGACATTCCGCAGGTTTGTATGGCGTTTAAAATATCATTGAACATGCATTTTAGGAAGGTGTACCACACCTCCCTAGGGCTCTTAGTTTAGAAAATACAGCGCTTTATGTGGGACACTTGAAACGGTTGAAACAGGTGTTATTTTCGAAGCATTTGGTTTTTCTCGCTTTCTCGGAAACCGGAGAAAGATATTCCCCAGCTTTGTACGGTGTTTAAAACACTAGAGAACATGCATTTTAGGAAGGTGTAACAGACCTCCCTATGGCTATTAGTTTAGAAATTACAGCGCTTTTTGAAGGACACTTGAAACGGTTGAAACGTTTGTTATTTTCAAAGCATTTGGTTTTTCTCGCTTTCTCAGAAGCAGGAGTAAGACATTCCGCAGGTTTGTATGGCGTTTAAAACATCATTGAACTTGCATTTTAGGAAGGTGTAACACACCTCCCTAGGCCTATTAATTTAGAAATTACAGCGCTTTTTGTGGGACACTTAAAACAGTTGAAACGGGTGCTATTTTCGAAGCATTTGGTTTTTCTCGCTTCTCGGAAACCGGAGAAAGATATTCCCCAGCTTTGTATAGCGTTTAAAACACCAGAGAACATGCATTTTAGGAAGGTGTAACAGACCTCCCTGTGGCTATTAGTTTAGAAATTACAGCGCTTTTTGCAGGACACTTGAAACGGTTGAAACGTTTGTTATTTTCAAAGCATTTGGTTTTTCTCGCTTTCTCAGAAGCAGGAGCAAGACATTCCCCAGGTTTGTATGGCGTTTAAAACACCAGAGAACATGCATTTTAGGAAGGTTTACCACACCTCCCTAGGGCTCTTAGTTTAGAAAATACAGCGCTTTTGCCGGACAATTGAAACGGTTGAAACAGGTGTTATTTTCGAAGCATTTGGTTTTTCTCGCTTTCTCGGAAACCGGAGAAAGATATTCCCCAGCTTTGTATGGCGTGTAAAACATCGGAGAACATGCATTTTAGGAAGGTGTAACAGACCTCCCAATGGCTATTAGTTTAGAAATTACAGCGCTTTTTGAGGGACACTTGAAACGGTTGAAACGGGTGTTATTTTCGAAGCATTTGGTTTTTCTCGCTTTCTCGGGAACTGGAGACAAATATTCCCAAGGTTTGTATGGCGTTTAAAACATCAGAGAACATGCATTTTAGGAAGGTGTAATACACCTCCTTATGGCTATTAGTTTAGAAATTACAGCGCTTTTTGTGGGACCATTGAAACGGTTGAAACAGGTGTTATTTTCGAAGCATTTGGTTTTTCTCGCTTTCTCGGAAGTAGGAGACAAATATTCCCCAGGTTTGTATGGCGTTTAAAACATCAGAGAACATGCATTTTAGGAAGGTGTAACAGACCTCCCTATGGCTATTAGTTTAGAAATTACAGCGCTTTTTGAAGGACACTTGAAACGGTTGAAACGTTTGTTATTTTCAAAGTATTTGGTTTTTCTCGCTTTCTGAGAAGCAGGAGCAAGACATTCCCCAGGTTTGTATGGCGTTTAAAACATCATTGAACATGCATTTTAGGAATTTGTACCACACCTCCCTGTGGCTATTAGTTTAGAAATTACAGCGCTTTTTGCAGGACACTTGAAACGGTTGAAACGTTTGTTATTTTCAAAGCATTTGGTTTTTCTCGCTTTCTCAGAAGCAGGAGCAAGACATTCCCCAGGTTTGTATGGCGTTTAAAACACCAGAGAACATGCATTTTAGGAAGGTTTACCACACCTCCCTAGGGCTCTTAGTTTAGAAAATACAGCGCTTTTGCCGGACAATTGAAACGGTTGAAACAGGTGTTATTTTCGAAGCATTTGGTTTTTCTCGCTTTCTCGGAAACCGGAGAAAGATATTCCCCAGCTTTGTATGGCGTGTAAAACATCGGAGAACATGCATTTTAGGAAGGTGTAACAGACCTCCCATTGGCTATTAGTTTAGAAATTACAGCGCTTTTTGAAGGACACTTGAAACGGTTGAAACGTTTGTTATTTTCAAAGCATTTGGTTTTTCTCGCTTTCTCAGAAGCAGGAGTAAGACATTCCGCAGGTTTGTATGGCGTTTAAAATATCATTGAACATGCATTTTAGGAAGGTGTACCACACCTCCCTAGGGCTCTTAGTTTAGAAAATACAGCGCTTTATGTGGGACACTTGAAACGGTTGAAACAGGTGTTATTTTCGAAGCATTTGGTTTTTCTCGCTTTCTCGGAAACCGGAGAAAGATATTCCCCAGCTTTGTACGGTGTTTAAAACACTAGAGAACATGCATTTTAGGAAGGTGTAACAGACCTCTCTATGGCTATTAGTTTAGAAATTACAGCGCTTTTTGAAGGACACTTGAAACGGTTGAAACGTTTGTTATTTTCAAAGCATTTGGTTTTTCTCGCTTTCTCAGAAGCAGGAGTAAGACATTCCGCAGGTTTGTATGGCGTTTAAAACATCATTGAACTTGCATTTTAGGAAGGTGTAACACACCTCCCTAGGCCTATTAATTTAGAAATTACAGCGCTTTTTGTGGGACACTTAAAACAGTTGAAACGGGTGCTATTTTCGAAGCATTTGGTTTTTCTCGCTTCTCGGAAACCGGAGAAAGATATTCCCCAGCTTTGTATAGCGTTTAAAACACCAGAGAACATGCATTTTAGGAAGGTGTAACAGACCTCCCTGTGGCTATTAGTTTAGAAATTACAGCGCTTTTTGCAGGACACTTGAAACGGTTGAAACGTTTGTTATTTTCAAAGCATTTGGTTTTTCTCGCTTTCTCAGAAGCAGGAGCAAGACATTCCCCAGGTTTGTATGGCGTTTAAAACACCAGAGAACATGCATTTTAGGAAGGTTTACCACACCTCCCTAGGGCTCTTAGTTTAGAAAATACAGCGCTTTTGCCGGACAATTGAAACGGTTGAAACAGGTGTTATTTTCGAAGCATTTGGTTTTTCTCGCTTTCTCGGAAACCGGAGAAAGATATTCCCCAGCTTTGTATGGCGTGTAAAACATCGGAGAACATGCATTTTAGGAAGGTGTAACAGACCTCCCAATGGCTATTAGTTTAGAAATTACAGCGCTTTTTGAGGGACAATTGAAACGGTTGAAACGGGTGTTATTTTCGAAGCATTTGGTTTTTCTCGCTTTCTCGGGAACTGGAGACAAATATTCCCAAGGTTTGTATGGCGTTTAAAACATCAGAGAACATGCATTTTAGGAAGGTGTAATACACCTCCTTATGGCTATTAGTTTAGAAATTACAGCGCTTTTTGTGGGACCATTGAAACGGTTGAAACAGGTGTTATTTTCGAAGCATTTGGTTTTTCTCGCTTTCTCGGAAGTAGGAGACAAATATTCCCCAGGTTTGTATGGCGTTTAAAACATCAGAGAACATGCATTTTAGGAAGGTGTAACAGACCTCCCTATGGCTATTAGTTTAGAAATTACAGCGCTTTTTGAAGGACACTTGAAACGGTTGAAACGTTTGTTATTTTCAAAGTATTTGGTTTTTCTCGCTTTCTGAGAAGCAGGAGCAAGACATTCCCCAGGTTTGTATGGCGTTTAAAACATCATTGAACATGCATTTTAGGAATTTGTACCACACCTCCCTGTGGCTATTAGTTTAGAAATTACAGCGCTTTTTGCAGGACACTTGAAACGGTTGAAACGTTTGTTATTTTCAAAGCATTTGGTTTTTCTCGCTTTCTCAGAAGCAGGAGCAAGACATTCCCCAGGTTTGTATGGCGTTTAAAACACCAGAGAACATGCATTTTAGGAAGGTTTACCACACCTCCCTAGGGCTCTTAGTTTAGAAAATACAGCGCTTTTGCCGGACAATTGAAACGGTTGAAACAGGTGTTATTTTCGAAGCATTTGGTTTTTCTCGCTTTCTCGGAAACCGGAGAAAGGTATTCCCCAGCTTTGTATGGCGTGTAAAACATCGGAGAACATGCATTTTAGGAAGGTGTAACAGACCTCCCATTGGCTATTAGTTTAGAAATTACAGCGCTTTTTGAGGGACACTTGAAACGGTTGAAACGGGTGTTATTTTCGAAGCATTTGGTTTTTCTCGCTTTCTCGGGAACTGGAGACAAATATTCCCAAGGTTTGTATGGCGTTTAAAACATCAGAGAACATGCATTTTAGGAAGGTGTAATACACCTCCTTATGGCTCTTAGTTTAGAAATCACAGCGCTTTTTGTGGGACACTTGAAACGGTTGAAACGTGTGTTATTTTCGAAGTATTTGGATTTCCTCGCTTTCTCGGAAACCTGAGTAGAATATTCCCCAGTTTTGTATGGTATTTAATACAGCATGGAACTTGCATTTTAGGAAGGCGTAACACATCTACTTAGGGCCCTTAGTTTAGAAATTACAGCGCTTTTTGTGGGACAATTGAAATGGTTGAAACGGGTGTTATTTTCGAAGCACTTGGTTTTTCTCACCTTCTCGGAAACCGGAAAAATTATTCCCCAGCTTTATGTGGTATTGAAACAAGCGAGGAACCGGATTTTTAGGAAGGTATAACACTCCTCCCTAGGGTCTTAGTTTAGAAATTACGGCGCTTTTTGTGGGACACTTGAAACGGTTGAAACGGGTGTTATTTTCGAAGCATTTGGTTTTTCTCACCTTCTCGGAAACCGGAAAAAGTATTCCCCAGGTTTATGTGGTATTCAAACAATCGAAAAACAGACTTTTTAGAAAGGTACAACACGCCTCCCATTGGATCTTAGTTTAGAAATAACTGCGCTTTTTGTTGGACACTTGAATGGTTGAAACGGGTGTTATTTTCGAAGCATTTGGTTTTTCTCACCTTTCCGGAAACCGGAAAAAGTATTCCCCAGGTGTATGTGGTATTCAAACAATCGAAGAACCGGCTTTTTAGGAAGGTATAACACGCCTCCCTTTGGATCTTAGTTTAGAAATAACTGCGCTTTTTGTTGGATACTTGAATGGTGGAAACGGGTGTTATTTTCGAAGCATTTGGTTTTTCTCACCTTTCCGGAAACCGGAAAAAGTATTCCCCAGGTTTATGTGGTATTCAAACAATCGAAGAACCGACTTTTTAGAAAGGTGCAACACGCCTCCCATTGGATCTTAGTTTAGAAATTACAGCGCTTTTTGTTGGACACTTGAAACGGTTGAAACGAGTGTTATTTTCGAAGCTTATGGTTTTTCTCACCTTCTCGGAAACCGGAAAAATTATTCCCCAGCTTTATGTGGTATTCAAACAATCGAAGAACCGACTTTTTAGAAAGGTACAACACGCCTCCCTAGGGCTCTTAATTTAGAAATTACAGCGCTTTTTGTGGGAGACTTGAAACGGTTGAAACGGGTGTTATTTTCGAAGCATTTGGTTTTTCTCACCTTCTCGGAAACCGGAAAACACCATTGCTCAGCTTTACGAGGCAATCAAAACAGCAAGGTACCGGCTTTTTAGGAAGGTATAACACGCCTCTCTAGGGATCTTAGTTTAGAAATTACAGCGCTTTTTGTTGGACACTTGAATGGTTGAAACGGGTGTTATTTTCGAAGCATTTGGTTTTCCTCACCTTCTCGGAAACCGGAAAAAATTATTCCCCAGCTTTATGTGGTATTCAAACAAGGATAGAACCGACTTTTTAGGGAGGTACAACACGCATCCCTTGGGGTCTTAGTTTAGAAATTACAACGCTTTTTGAGGGACATTTGAAACGGGTGTTATTTTCGAAGCATTTGATTTTTCTCACCATCTCGGAAACCGGAAAACACCATTGCTCAGCTTTACGAGGCATTCAAAACAGCAAAGTACCGGCTTTTTAGGAAGGTATAACACGCCTCCCTCTGGATCTTAGCTTAGAAATTACAGCGCTTTTTGTGGGACACTTGAAACGGTCGAAACGGGTGTTATTTTCGAAGCATGTGGTTTTTCTCGCTTTCTCGGAAACCGGAGCAAAATATTCACCAGGTTTGTATGGCGTTTAAAACAGCATAGAACCTGCATTTTGGGAAGGTGCAACACATCTACTTAGTTCCGTTAGTTTAGAAATTACAGCGCTTTTTGTGGGACACTTGAAACCGTTGAAACGGGTGTTATTTTCGAAGCACTTGGTTTTTCTCGCTTTCTCGGAAACCGGAACAAAATATTCCCCAGGTTTGTATGGCGTTTCAAACAGCGGAGAACATTCATTTTAGCTGGGTATAACACGCCTCCCTGGGGCTCTTAGTTTCGAAATTACAGCGCTTTTTGTTGGACACTTGAATGGTTGAAACGGGTGTTATTTTCGAAGCATTTGGTTTTTCTCACCTTTCCGGAAACAGGAAAAAGTATTCCCCAGGTTTATGTGGTATTCAAACAATCGAAGAACCGACTCTTTAGGAAGGTACAACTCGCATCCCTAGGAATCTTAGTTTAGAAATTACAACGCTTTTTGAGGGACACTTGAATGGTTGAAACGGGTGTTATTTTCGCAGCATTTGGTTTTTCTCACCTTCTCGGAAACCGGAAAAGATTGTTCCCCAGCTTTATGTGGTATGCAAACAAGCGCAGAACCGACTCTTTAGGAAGGTACAACACGCATCCCTAGGGATCTTAGTTTAGAAATTACAACGCTTTGTGTGGTAGACTTGAAACGGTTAAAACGGGTGTTGCATTTGGTTTTTCTCACCTTCTCGGAAACCGGAAAAGATTATTCCCCAGCTTTATGTGGTATTCAAACAAGCGAAGAACCGACTCTTTAGGAAGGTACAACTCGCATCCCTAGGAATCTTAGTTTAGAAATTACAACGCTTTTTGAGGGACATTTGAAACGGGTGTTATTTTCGAAGCATTTGATTTTTCTCACCCTCTCGGAAACCGGAAAACACCATTGCTCAGCTTTACGAGGCATTCAAAACAGCAAAGTACCGGCTTTTTAGTAAGGTAAAACACGCTTCCCTCTGGATCTTCGTTTAGAAATTACAGCGCTTTTTGTTGGACACTTGAATGGTTGAAACGGGTGTTATTTTCGAAGCATTTGCTTTTTCGCGCTTTCTCGGAAACCGGAACAAAATATTCCCCAGGTTTGTATGGCGTTTCAAACAGCGGAGAACATTCATTTTAGCTGGGTATAAGACGCCTCCCTGGGGCTCTTAGTTTAGAAATTACAGCGCTTTTTGTTGGACACTTGAATAGTTGAAACGGGTGTTATTTTCGAAGCATTTGGTTTTTCTCACCTTTTCGGAAACCGGAAAAAGTATTCCCCAGGTTTATGTGGTACTCAAACAATCGAAGAACCGGCTTTTTAGGAAGGTATAACACGCCTCCCTTTGGATCTTAGTTTAGAAATTACAGCGCTTTTTGTTGGACACTTGAATGGTTGAAACGGGTGTTATTTTCGAAGCATTTGGTTTTTCTCACCTTCTCGGAAACCGGAAAAGATTGTTTCCCTGCTTTATATGGTATTCAAACAAGCGAAGGACCGACTCTTTAGGAAAGTACAACACGCATTCCTAGGGATCTTAGTTTAGAAATTACAACGCTTTGTGTGGGAGACTTGAAACGGTTAAAACGGGTGTTGCATTTGGTTTTTCTCACCTTCTCGGAAACCGGAAAAGATTATTCCCCAGCTTTATGTGGTATTCAAACAAGCGAAGAACCGACTCTTTAGGAAGATACAACTCGCATCCCTAGGAATCTTAGTTTAGAAATTACAACGCTTTTTGTAGGACATTTGAAACGGGTGTTATTTTCGAAGCATTTGGTTTGGTTTTTCTCACCCTCTCGGAAACCGGAAAACACCATTGCTCAGCTTTACGAGGCATTCAAAACAGCAAAGTACCGGCTTTTTAGGAAGGTATAACACGCCTCCCTCTGGATCTTAGTTTAGAAATTACAGCGCTTTTTGTGGGACACTTGAAACGGTTGAAACGGGTGTTATTTTCGAAGCATGTGGTTTTTCTCGCTTTCTCGGAAACCGGAAAGGATTATTCCCCAGCTTTATGTGGTATTCAAACAAGCGAAGAACCGACTCTTTAGGAACGTACAACTCGCATCCCTAGGAATCTTAGTTTAGAAATTACAACGCTTTTTGTGGGACATTTGAAACTGGTGTTATTTTCGAAGCATTTGGTTTTTCTCACCTTCTCGGAAACCGGAAAATATTGTTTCCCAGCTTTATATGGTATTCAAACAAGCGAAGAACCGACTCTTTAGGAAGGTACAACACGCATCCCTAGGGATCTTAGTTTAGAAATTACAACGCTCTGTGTGGGAGACTTGAAACGGTTAAAACGGGTGTTGCATTTGGTTTTTCTCACCTTCTCGGAAACCGGAAAAGATTATTCCCCAGCTTTATGTGGTATTCAAAGAAGCGAAGAACCGACCCTTTAGGAAAGTACAACTCGCATCCCTAGGTATCTTAGTTTAGAAATTACAACGCTTTTTGGGGGACATTTGAAACGGGTGTTATTTTCGAAGCATTTGGTTTTTCTCACGCCCTCGGAAACCGGAAAACACCATTGCTCAGCTTTACGAGGCATTCAAAACAGCGATGTACCGGCTTTTTAGGAAGGTATAACACGCCTCCCTTTGGATCTTAGTTTAGAAATTACAGCGCTTTTTGTTGGACACTTGAATAGTTGAAACGGGTGTTATTTTCGAAGCATTTGGTTTTTCTCACCTTTTCGGAAACCGGAAAAAGTATTCCCCAGGTTTATGTGGTATTCAAACAATCGAAGAACCGGCTTTTTAGGAAGGTATAACACGCCTCCCTTTGGATCTTAGTTTAGAAATTACAGCGCTTTTTGTTGGACACTTGAATGGTTGAAACGGGTGTTATTTTCGAAGCATTTGGTTTTTCTCACCTTCTCGGAAACCGGAAAAGATTGTTTCCCTGCTTTATATGGTATTCAAACAAGCGAAGAACCGACTCTTTAGGAAAGTACAACACGCATTCCTAGGGATCTTAGTTTAGAAATTACAACGCTTTGTGTGGGAGACTTGAAACGGTTAAAACGGGTGTTGCATTTGGTTTTTCTCACCTTCTCGGAAACCGGAAAAGATTATTCCCCAGCTTTATGTGGTATTCAAACAAGCGAAGAACCGACTCTTTAGGAAGATACAACTCGCATCCCTAGGAATCTTAGTTTAGAAATTACAACGCTTTTTGTAGGACATTTGAAACGGGTGTTATTTTCGAAGCATTTGGTTTGGTTTTTCTCACCCTCTCGGAAACCGGAAAACACCATTGCTCAGCTTTACGAGGCATTCAAAACAGCAAAGTACCGGCTTTTTAGGAAGGTATAACACGCCTCCCTCTGGATCTTAGTTTAGAAATTACAGCGCTTTTTGTGGGACACTTGAAACGGTTGAAACGGGTGTTATTTTCGAAGCATGTGGTTTTTCTCGCTTTCTCGGAAACCGGAAAGGATTATTCCCCAGCTTTATGTGGTATTCAAACAAGCGAAGAACCGACTCTTTAGGAAGGTACAACTCGCATCCCTAGGAATCTTAGTTTAGAAATTACAACGCTTTATGTGGGACATTTGAAACTGGTGTTATTTTCGAAGCATTTGGTTTTTCTCACCTTCTCGGAAACCGGAAAAGATTGTTTCCCAGCTTTATGTGGTATTCAAACAAGCGAAGAACCGACTCTTTAGGAAGGTACAACACGCATCCCTAGGGATCTTAGTTTAGAAATTACAACGCTTTGTGTGGGAGACTTGAAACGGTTAAAACGGGTGTTGCATTTGGTTTTTCTCACCTTCTCGGAAACCGGAAAAGATTATTCCCCAGCTTTATGTGGTATTCAAAGTAGCGAAGAACCGACCCTTTAGGAAAGTACAACTCGCATCCCTAGGAATCTTAGTTTAGAAATTACAACGCTTTTTGGGGGACATTTGAAACGGGTGTTATTTTCGAAGCATTTGGTTTTTCTCACGCCCTCGGAAACCGGAAAACACCATTGCTCAGCTTTACGAGGCATTCAAAACAGCGAAGGACGGGCTTTTTAGTAGGGTATAACACACCTCTCTAATGCTCTCATTTTAGAAATTACAACACTTTTTGTGGGACACTAGAAACGGAAGAAACGGGTGTTATTTTCGAAGCATTTGGTTTTTCTCACCTTTCCGGAAACCGGAAAAAGTATTCCCCAGGTTTATGTGGTATTCAAACAATCGAAGAACCGACCTTTTAGAAAGGCACAACACGCCTCCTAGGGCTCTTAATTTAGAAATTACAGCGCTTTTTGTTGGACACTTTAATGGTGGAAACGGGTGTTATTTTCGAAGCATTTGATTTTTCTCACCATCTCGGAAACCGGGAAACAATATTCCTCAGCTTTACGAGGTGTTCAAAACAGCGAAGGACGGGCTTTTTAGGAGGGTATAACACACCTCTCTAATGATCTCATTTTAGAAATTACAACACTTTTTGTGGGACACTAGAAACGGTTGAAACGGGTGTTATTTTCGAAGCATTTGGTTTTCCTCACCTTCTTGAAAACCGGAAAAAACTGTTCCCCAGATTTATGTGGTATTTAAAGCAGCGCGGAACAGGCTTTCTAGAAAGGTATAACACGCCTCCCTAGGGATCTCAGTTTAGAAATTACAACGCTTTTTGTGGGACACTTGAAACGGGTGTTATTTTCGAAGCACTTGGTTTTTCTCACCTTCTCGGAAACCGGAAAAAACTGTTCCCCACTTTTATGTGGTATTCAAACAAGCGAAGAACCGACTTTTTAGGAAGGTACAACACGCCTCCCTAGGGATCTTAGTTTAGAAATTACAACGCTTTTAGGGGGACACTTGAAACGGGTGTTATTTTCGAAGCATTTGGTTTTTCTCACCTTCTCGGAAACCGGAAAAAAGTATTCCCCAGGTTTATGTGGTATTCAAACAATCGAAGAACCGGCTTTTTAGGAAGGTATAACACGCCTCCCTTTGGATCTTAGTTTAGAAATTACAGCGCTTTTTGTTGGACACTTGAATGGTTGAAACGGGTGTTATTTTCGAAGCATTTGGTTTTTCTCACCTTCTCGGAAACCGGAAAAGATTGTTTCCCTGCTTTATATGGTATTCAAACAAGCGAAGAACCGACTCTTTAGGAAAGTACAACACGCATTCCTAGGGATCTTAGTTTAGAAATTACAACGCTTTGTGTGGGAGACTTGAAACGGTTAAAACGGGTGTTGCATTTGGCTTTTCTCACCTTCTCGGAAACCGGAAAAGATTATTCCCCAGCTTTATGTGGTATTCAAACAAGCGAAGAACCGACCCTTTAGGAAGGTACAACTCGCATCCCTAGGAATCTTAGTTTAGAAATTACAACGCTTTTTGGGGGACATTTGAAACGGGTGTTATTTTCGAAGCATTTGGTTTTTCTCACGCCCTCGGAAACCGGAAAACACCATTGCTCAGCTTTACGAGGCATTCAAAACAGCAAAGTACCGGCTTTTTAGGAAGGTATAACACGCCTCCCTCTGGATCTTAGTTTAGAAATTACAGCGCTTTTTGTGGGACACTTGAAACGGTTGAAACGGGTGTTATTTTCGAAGCATGTGGTTTTTCCCGCTTTTTCGGAAACCGGAGCAAAATATTCACCTGGTTTGTATGGCGTTTAAAACAGCATAGAACGTGCATCTTAGGGAGGTGTAACTCATCTACTTAAGTCCTTTAGTTTAGAAATTACAGCGCTTTTTGTGGGACACTTGAAACGGTTGAAAAGGGTGTTATTTTCGAAGCATTTGGTTTTTCTCGCTTTCTCGGAAACCGGAACCAAATATTCCCCAGGTTTGTATGGCGTTTCAAACAGCGGAGAACATTCATTTTAGCTATTTTGCTAAGAAGAATTTGGTTTTTCTCACCTTCTCGGAAACCGGAAAAAATTATTCCCCAGCTTTATAAGGTATTCAAACAAGCGAAGAACCGGCTTTTTAGAAAGGTACAACACGCCTCCCTAGGGATCTTAGTTTAGAAATTACAGCGCTTTTTGTGGGACACTTGAAACGGTTGAAACGGGTGTTATTTTCGAAGCATGTGGTTTTTCTCGCTTTCTCGGAAACCGGAAAGGATTATTCCCCAGCTTTATGTGGTATTCAAACAAGCGAAGAACCGACTCTTTAGGAAGGTACAACTCGCATCCCTAGGAATCTTAGTTTAGAAATTACAACGCTTTATGTGGGACATTTGAAACTGGTGTTATTTTCGAAGCATTTGGTTTTTCTCACCTTCTCGGAAACCGGAAAAGATTGTTTCCCAGCTTTATGTGGTATTCAAACAAGCGAAGAACCGACTCTTTAGGAAGGTACAACACGCATCCCTAGGGATCTTAGTTTAGAAATTACAACGCTTTGTGTGGGAGACTTGAAACGGTTAAAACGGGTGTTGCATTTGGTTTTTCTCACCTTCTCGGAAACCGGAAAAGATTATTCCCCAGCTTTATGTGGTATTCAAAGTAGCGAAGAACCGACCCTTTAGGAAAGTACAACTCGCATCCCTAGGAATCTTAGTTTAGAAATTACAACGCTTTTTGGGGGACATTTGAAACGGGTGTTATTTTCGAAGCATTTGGTTTTTCTCACGCCCTCGGAAACCGGAAAACACCATTGCTCAGCTTTACGAGGCATTCAAAACAGCGAAGGACGGGCTTTTTAGTAGGGTATAACACACCTCTCTAATGCTCTCATTTTAGAAATTACAACACTTTTTGTGGGACACTAGAAACGGAAGAAACGGGTGTTATTTTCGAAGCATTTGGTTTTTCTCACCTTTCCGGAAACCGGAAAAAGTATTCCCCAGGTTTATGTGGTATTCAAACAATCGAAGAACCGACCTTTTAGAAAGGCACAACACGCCTCCTAGGGCTCTTAATTTAGAAATTACAGCGCTTTTTGTTGGACACTTTAATGGTGGAAACGGGTGTTATTTTCGAAGCATTTGATTTTTCTCACCATCTCGGAAACCGGGAAACAATATTCCTCAGCTTTACGAGGTGTTCAAAACAGCGAAGGACGGGCTTTTTAGGAGGGTATAACACACCTCTCTAATGATCTCATTTTAGAAATTACAACACTTTTTGTGGGACACTAGAAACGGTTGAAACGGGTGTTATTTTCGAAGCATTTGGTTTTCCTCACCTTCTTGAAAACCGGAAAAAACTGTTCCCCAGATTTATGTGGTATTTAAAGCAGCGCGGAACAGGCTTTCTAGAAAGGTATAACACGCCTCCCTAGGGATCTCAGTTTAGAAATTACAACGCTTTTTGTGGGACACTTGAAACGGGTGTTATTTTCGAAGCACTTGGTTTTTCTCACCTTCTCGGAAACCGGAAAAAACTGTTCCCCACTTTTATGTGGTATTCAAACAAGCGAAGAACCGACTTTTTAGGAAGGTACAACACGCCTCCCTAGGGATCTTAGTTTAGAAATTACAACGCTTTTAGGGGGACACTTGAAACGGGTGTTATTTTCGAAGCATTTGGTTTTTCTCACCTTCTCGGAAACCGGAAAAAAGTATTCCCCAGGTTTATGTGGTATTCAAACAATCGAAGAACCGGCTTTTTAGGAAGGTATAACACGCCTCCCTTTGGATCTTAGTTTAGAAATTACAGCGCTTTTTGTTGGACACTTGAATGGTTGAAACGGGTGTTATTTTCGAAGCATTTGGTTTTTCTCACCTTCTCGGAAACCGGAAAAGATTGTTTCCCTGCTTTATATGGTATTCAAACAAGCGAAGAACCGACTCTTTAGGAAAGTACAACACGCATTCCTAGGGATCTTAGTTTAGAAATTACAACGCTTTGTGTGGGAGACTTGAAACGGTTAAAACGGGTGTTGCATTTGGCTTTTCTCACCTTCTCGGAAACCGGAAAAGATTATTCCCCAGCTTTATGTGGTATTCAAACAAGCGAAGAACCGACCCTTTAGGAAGGTACAACTCGCATCCCTAGGAATCTTAGTTTAGAAATTACAACGCTTTTTGGGGGACATTTGAAACGGGTGTTATTTTCGAAGCATTTGGTTTTTCTCACGCCCTCGGAAACCGGAAAACACCATTGCTCAGCTTTACGAGGCATTCAAAACAGCAAAGTACCGGCTTTTTAGGAAGGTATAACACGCCTCCCTCTGGATCTTAGTTTAGAAATTACAGCGCTTTTTGTGGGACACTTGAAACGGTTGAAACGGGTGTTATTTTCGAAGCATGTGGTTTTTCCCGCTTTTTCGGAAACCGGAGCAAAATATTCACCTGGTTTGTATGGCGTTTAAAACAGCATAGAACGTGCATCTTAGGGAGGTGTAACTCATCTACTTAAGTCCTTTAGTTTAGAAATTACAGCGCTTTTTGTGGGACACTTGAAACGGTTGAAAAGGGTGTTATTTTCGAAGCATTTGGTTTTTCTCGCTTTCTCGGAAACCGGAACCAAATATTCCCCAGGTTTGTATGGCGTTTCAAACAGCGGAGAACATTCATTTTAGCTATTTTGCTAAGAAGAATTTGGTTTTTCTCACCTTCTCGGAAACCGGAAAAAATTATTCCCCAGCTTTATAAGGTATTCAAACAAGCGAAGAACCGGCTTTTTAGAAAGGTACAACACGCCTCCCTAGGGATCTTAGTTTAGAAATTACAGCGCTTTTTGTGGGACACTTGAAGCGGTTGAAACGGGTGCTATTTTCGAAGAATTTGATTTTTCTCACCATCTCGGAAACCGGAAAACACTATTCCTCAGCTTTACGAGGTGTTCAAAACAGCGAAGGACGGGCTTTTTAGGAGGGTATAATACACCTCTCTAATGCTCTCATTTTAGAAATTACAACACTTTTTGTAGGACACTAGAAACGGAAGAAACGGGTGTTATTTTCGAAGCATTTGGTTTTTCTCACCTTTCCGGAAACCGGAAAAAAGTATTCCCCAGGTTTATGTGGTATTCAAACAATCGAAGAACCGACCTTTTAGAAAGGCACAACACGCCTCCTAGGGCTCTTAATTTAGAAATTACAGCGCTTTTTGTTGGACACTTTAATGGTGGAAACGGGTGTTATTTTCGAAGCATTTGATTTTTCTCACCATCTCGGAAACCGGGAAACACCATTCCTCAGCTTTACGATGTGTTCAAAACAGCGAAGGACGGGCTTTTTAGGAGGGTATAACACACCTCTCTAATGATCTCATTTTAGAAATTACAACACTTTTTGTGGGACACTAGAAACGGTTGAAACGGGTGTTATTTTCGAAGCATTTGGTTTTCCTCACCTTCTTGAAAACCGGAAAAAACTGTTCCCCAGATTTATGTGGTATTTAAAGCAGCGCGGAACAGGCTTTCTAGAAAGGTATAACACGCCTCCCTAGGGATCTCAGTTTAGAAATTACAACGCTTTTTGTGGGACACTTGAAACGGGTGTTATTTTCGAAGCACTTTGTTTTTCTCACCTTCTCGGAAACCGGAAAAAACTGTTCCCCACTTTTATGTGGTATTCAAACAAGCGAAGAACCGACTTTTTAGGAAGGAACAACACGTCTCCCTAGGGATCTTAGTTTAGAAATTACAACGCTTTTAGGGGGACACTTGAAACGGGTGTTATTTTCGAAGCACTTGGTTTTTCTCACCTTCTCGGAAACCGGAAAAAACTGTTCCCCACTTTTATGTGGTATTCAAACAAGCGAAGAACCGACTTTTTAGGATGGTACAACGCGCCTCCCTAGGGATCTTAGTTTAGAAATTACAACGCTTTTAGGGGGACACTTGAAACGGGTGTTATTTTCGAAGCATTTGGTTTTTCTCACCTTCTCGGAAACCGGAAAAAATTATTCCCCAGCTTTGTGTGGTATTTAAAGCAGCGCGGAACAGGCTTTTTAGAAAGGTATAACACGCCTCCCTAGGGATCTCAGTTTAGAATTTACAATGCTTTTTGTGGGACACTTGAAACGGGTGTTATTTTCGAAGCACTTGGTTTTTCTCACCTTCTCGGAAACCGGAAAAAACTGTTCCCCACTTTTATGTGGTATTCAAACAAGCGAAGAACCGACTTTTTAGGAAGGTACAACACGCCTCCCTAGGGATCTTAGTTTAGAAATTACAACGCTTTTAGGGGGACACTTGAAACGGGTGTTATTTTCGAAGCATTTGGTTTTTCTCACCTTCTCGGAAACCGGAAAAAATTATTCCCCAGCTTTGTGTGGTATTTGAAGCAGCGCGGAACAGGCTTTTTAGAAAGGTATAACACGCCTCCCTAGGGATCTCAGTTTAGAATTTACAACGCTTTTTGTGGGTCACTCGAAACGGGTGTTATTTTCGAAGCACTTGGTTTTTCTCACCTTCTCGGAAACCGGAAAAAACTGTTCCCCACTTTTATGTGGTATTCAAACAAGCGAAGAAACGAGTTTTTAGGAAGGTACAACACGCCTCCCTAGGGATCTTAGTTTAGAAATTACATCGCTTTTTGTGGGACACTTGAAACCGTTGAAACGGGTGTTATTTTCGAAGCATTTGGTTTTCCTCACCTTCTTGAAAACCGGAAAAAACTGTTAACCAGATTTATGTGGTATTTAAAGCAGCGCGGAACAGGCTTTCTAGAAAGGTATAACACGCCTCCCTAGGGATCTCAGTTTAGAAATTACAACGCTTTTTGTGGGACACTTGAAACGGGTGTTATTTTCGAAGCACTTGGTTTTTCTCACCTTCTCGGAAACCGGAAAAAACTGTTCCCCACTTTTATGTGGTATTCAAACAAGCGAAGAACCGACTTTTTAGGAAGGTACAACACGCCTCCCTAGGGATCTTAGTTTAGAAATTACAACGCTTTTAGGGGGACACTTGAAACGGGTGTTATTTTCGAAGCATTTGGTTTTTCTCACCTTCTCGGAAACCGGAAAAAATTATTCCACAGCTTTGTGTGGTATTTAAAGCAGCGCGGAACAGGCTTTTTAGAAAGGTATAACTCGCCTCCCTAGGGATCTCAGTTTAGAATTTACAACGCTTTTTGTGGGACACTTGAAACGGGTGTTATTTTCGAAGCACTTGGTTTTTCTCACCTTCTCGGAAACCGGAAAAAACTGTTCCCCACTTTTATGTGGTATTCAAACAAGCGAAGAACCGAGTTTTTAGGAAGGTACAACACGCCTCCTGAGGGATCTTAGTTTAGAAATTACAACGCTTTTAGAGGGACACTTGAAACGGGAGTTATTTTCGAAGCATTTGGTTTTCCTCACCTTCTCGGACGGAAAGAACTGTTCCCCAGATTTATGTGGTATTTAAAGCAGCGCGTGACAGGCTTTTTAGAAAGGTATAACAGGCCTCCCTAGGGATCTCACTTTAGAAATTACAACGCTTTTTGTGGGACACTTGAAACGAGTGTTATTTTCGAAGCACTTGGTTTTTCTCACCTTCTCGGAAACCGGAAAAAACTGTTCCCCACTCTTATGTGGTATTCAAACAAACGAAGAACCGACTTTTTAGGAAGGTACAACACGCCTCCCTAGGGATCTTAGTTTAGAAATTACAACGCTTTTAGGGGGACACTTGAAACGGGTGTTATTTTCGAAGCACTTGGTTTTTCTCACCTTCTCGGAAACCGGAAAAAACTGTTCCCCACTTTTATGTGGTATTCAAACAAGCGAAGAACCGACTTTTTAGGAAGGTACAACACGCCTCCCTAGGGATCTTAGTTTAGAAATTACAACGCTTTTAGGGGGACACTTGAAACGGGTGTTATTTTCGAAGCATTTGGTTTTTCTCACCTTCTCGGAAACCGGAAAAAATTATTCCCCAGCTTTGTGTGGTATTTAAAGCAGCGCGGAACAGGCTTTTTAGAAAGGTATAACACGCCTCCCTAGGGATCTCAGTTTAGAATTTACAACGCTTTTAGGGGGACACTTGAAACGGGTGTTATTTTCGAAGCACTTGGTTTTTCTCACCTTCTCGGAAACCGGAAAAAATTATTCCACAGCTTTGTGTGGTATTTAAAGCAGCGCGGAACAGGCTTTTTAGAAAGGTATAACTCGCCTCCCTAGGGATCTCACTTTAGAAATTACAACGCTTTTTGTGGGACACTTGAAACGAGTGTTATTTTCGAAGCACTTGGTTTTTCTCACCTTCTCGGAAACCGGAAAAAACTGTTCCCCACTTTTATGTGGTATTCAAACACGCGAAGAACCGACTTTTTAGGAAGGTACAACACGCCTCCCTAGGGATCTTAGTTTAGAAATTACAACGCTTTTAGGGGGACACTTGAAACGGGTGTTATTTTCGAAGCACTTGGTTTTTCTCACCTTCTCGGAAACCGGAAAAAACTGTTCCCCACTTTTATGTGGTATTCAAACAAGCGAAGAACCGACTTTTTAGGAAGGTACAACACGCCTCCCTAGGGATCTTAGTTTAGAAATTACAACGCTTTTAGGGGGACACTTGAAACGGGTGTTATTTTCGAAGCATTTGGTTTTTCTCACCTTCTCGGAAACCGGAAAAAATTATTCCCCAGCTTTGTGTGGTATTTAAAGCAGCGCGGAACAGGCTTTTTAGAAAGGTATAACACGCCTCCCTAGGGATCTCAGTTTAGAATTTACAACGCTTTTTGTGGGACACTTGAAACGGGTGTTATTTTCGAAGCACTTGGTTTTTCTCACCTTCTCGGAAACCGGAAAAAACTGTTCCCCACTTTTATGTGGTATTCAAACAAGCGAAGAACCGACTTTTTAGGAAGGTACAACACGCCTCCCTAGGGATCTTAGTTTAGAAATTACAACGCTTTTAGGGGGACACTTGAAACGGGTGTTATTTTCGAAGCATTTGGTTTTTCTCACCTTCTCGGAAACCGGAAAAAATTATTCCCCAGCTTTGTGTGGTATTTGAAGCAGCGCGGAACAGGCTTTTTAGAAAGGTATAACACGCCTCCCTAGGGATCTCAGTTTAGAATTTACAACGCTTTTTGTGGGTCACTCGAAACGGGTGTTATTTTCGAAGCACTTGGTTTTTCTCACCTTCTCGGAAACCGGAAAAAACTGTTCCCCACTTTTATGTGGTATTCAAACAAGCGAAGAAACGAGTTTTTAGGAAGGTACAACACGCCTCCCTAGGTATCTTAGTTTAGAAATTACATCGCTTTTTGTGGGACACTTGAAACCGTTGAAACGGGTGTTATTTTCGAAGCATTTGGTTTTCCTCACCTTCTTGAAAACCGGAAAAAACTGTTAACCAGATTTATGTGGTATTTAAAGCAGCGCGGAACAGGCTTTCTAGAAAGGTATAACACGCCTCCCTAGGGATCTCAGTTTAGAAATTACAACGCTTTTTGTGGGACACTTGAAACGGGTGTTATTTTCGAAGCACTTGGTTTTTCTCACCTTCTCGGAAACCGGAAAAAACTGTTCCCCACTTTTATGTGGTATTCAAACAAGCGAAGAACCGACTTTTTAGGAAGGTACAACACGCCTCCCTAGGGATCTTAGTTTAGAAATTACAACGCTTTTAGGGGGACACTTGAAACGGGTGTTATTTTCGAAGCATTTGGTTTTTCTCACCTTCTCGGAAACCGGAAAAAATTATTCCACAGCTTTGTGTGGTATTTAAAGCAGCGCGGAACAGGCTTTTTAGAAAGGTATAACTCGCCTCCCTAGGGATCTCAGTTTAGAATTTACAACGCTTTTTGTGGGACACTTGAAACGGGTGTTATTTTCGAAGCACTTGGTTTTTCTCACCTTCTCGGAAACCGGAAAAAACTGTTCCCCACTTTTATGTGGTATTCAAACAAGCGAAGAACCGAGTTTTTAGGAAGGTACAACACGCCTCCTGAGGGATCTTAGTTTAGAAATTACAACGCTTTTAGAGGGACACTTGAAACGGGAGTTATTTTCGAAGCATTTGGTTTTCCTTACCTTCTCGGACGGAAAGAACTGTTCCCCAGATTTATGTGGTATTTAAAGCAGCGCGTGACAGGCTTTTTAGAAAGGTATAACAGGCCTCCCTAGGGATCTCACTTTAGAAATTACAACGCTTTTTGTGGGACACTTGAAACTAGTGTTATTTTCGAAGCACTTGGTTTTTCTCACCTTCTCGGAAACCGGAAAAAACTGTTCCCCACTCTTATGTGGTATTCAAACAAACGAAGAACCGACTTTTTAGGAAGGTACAACACGCCTCCCTAATGATCTCGATTTAGAAATTACAACACTTTTTGCGGGACACTTGAAACGGTTGAATCGGGTGTTATTTTCGAATCATTTGATTTTTCTCACCTTCTCGGAAACCAGAAAAAACTGTTCCCCAGATTTATGTGGTTTTCAAACAAGCGAAGAACCGTCTTTTTAGGAAGGTTCAACTCGCCTCCCTAGGGATCTTAGTTTAGAAATTACAACGCTTTTTGTGGGACACTTGAAACGGTTGAAACGGGTGTTATTTTCGAAGCATTTGGTTTTTCTCACCTTCTCGGAAACCGGAAAAAATTATTCCCCAGCTTTGTGTGGTATTTAAAGTAGCGCGGGACAGGCTTTTTAGAAAGGTATAACACGCCTCCCTAGGGATCTCAGTTTAGAATTTACAACGCTTTTTGTGGGACACTTGAAACGGGTGTTATTTTCGAAGCACTTGGTTTTTCTCACCTTCTCGGAAACCGGAAAAAACTGTTCCCCACTTTTATGTGGTATTCAAACAAGCGAAGAACCGAGTTTTTAGGAAGGTACAACACGCCTCCTTAGGGATCTTAGTTTAGAAATTACAACGCTTTTAGAGGGACACTTGAAACGGGAGTTATTTTCGAAGCATTTGGTTTTCCTCACCTTCTCGGACGGAAAAAACTGTTCCCCAGATTTATGTGGTATTTAAAGCAGCGCGTGACAGGCTTTTTAGAAAGGTATAACAGGCCTCCCTAGGGATCTCACTTTAGAAATTACAACGCTTTTTGTGGGACACTTGAAACGAGTGTTATTTTCGAAGCACTTGGTTTTTCTCACCTTCTCGGAAACCGGAAAAAACTGTTCCCCACTTTTATGTGGTATTCAAAGAACCGAAAAACCGAGTTTTTAGGAAGGCACAACACGCCTCCCTAGGGATCTTAGTTTAGAAATTACAACGCTTTTAGAGGGACACTTGAAACGGGTGTTATTTTCGAAGCATTTGGTTTTTCTAACCTTTTCAGAAACCGGAAAAAACTGTTCCCCAGATTTATGTGGTATTTAAAGCAGCGCGGAACAGGCTTTTTAGAAAGGTATGACACGGCTCCCTAGGGATCTAAGTTTAGAAATTACAACGCTTTTTGTGGGACACATGAAACGGGTGTTATTTTCGAAGCACTTGGTATTTTGCACCTTCTCGGAAACCGGAAAAAACTGTTCCCCACTCTTATGTGGTATTCAAACAAGCGAAGAACCGACTTTTAAGAAAGGTACAACAGGCCTCCCTAGGGATCTTAGTTTAGAAATTACAACGCTTTTAGAGGGACACTTGAAACGGGTGTTTTTTTTCGAAGCATTTGGTTTTTCTAACCTTCTCGGAAACCGGAAAAAACTGTTCCCCAGATTTATGTGGTATTTAAAGCAGCGCCTAACAGGCTTTTTAGAAAGGTATAACACGGCTCCCTAGGGTCTCAGTTTAGAAATTACAACGCTTTTTGTGGGACACTTGAAACGGGTGTTATTTTCGAAGCACTTGGTTTTTCGCACCTTCTCGGAAACCGGAAAAAACTGTTCCCCACTCTTATGTGGTATTCAAACAAGCGAAGAACCGACTTTTTAGGAAGGTACAACAGGCCTCCCTAGGGATCGTAGTTTAGAAATTACAACGCTTTTTGCGGGACACTTGAAACGGTTGAAACGGGTGTTATTTTCGAAGCATTTGAATTTTCTCACCATTTCGGAAACCGTAAAACACTATTGCTCAACTTTACGAGGTATTCAAAACAGCGAAGGAACGGCTTTTTAGGAGGGTATAACACACCTCGCTAATGGTCTCGATTTAGAAATTACAACACTTTTTGTGGGTCACTTGAAACGGTTGAATCGGGTGTTATTTTCGAAGCATTTGGTTTTCTCACCTTCTCGGAAACCAGAAAAAACTGTTCCCCAGATTTATGTGGTATTCAAACAAGCGAAGAACCGACTTTTTAGGAAGGTTCAACACGCCTCCCTAGGGATCTTAGTTTAGAAATTACGACGCTCTTTGTGGGACATTTGAAACGGTTGAAACGGGTGTTATTTTCGAAGCATTTGATTTTTCTCACCTTCTCGGAAACCGGAAAAACTATTCCCCAGCTTTATGTGGTATTCAAACAAGCGAAGAACCAGCTTTTTAGGAAGGTATAACACGCCTGCCTTTGGATCTTAGTTTAGAAATTACAGCGCTTTTTGTTGGACACTTGAATGGTTGTAACGGGTGTTATTTTCGAAGCATTTGGTTTTTCTCACCTTTCCGGAAACCGGAAAAAGTATTCCCCAGGTTTATGTGGTGTTCAAACAATCGAAGAACCGGCTTTTGAGGAAGGTATAACACGCCTCCCTTTGGATCTTAGTTTAGAAATTACACTGCTTTTTGTTGGACACTTGAATGGTTGAAACGGGTGTTATTTTCGAAGCATTTGGTTTTTCTCACCTTCTCGGAAACCGGAAAAAACTGTTCCCCACTTTTATGTGGTATTCACACAAGCGAAGAACCGACTTTTTAGGAAGGTACAACACGCCGCCCTAGGGATCTTAGTTTACAAATTACAACGCTTTTTCCGGGACACTTGAAACTGTTGAAACAGGTGTTATTTTCGAAGCATTTGAATTTTCTCACCATCTCGGAAACCGTAAAACACTATTGCTCAACTTTACGAGGTATTCAAAACAGCGAAGGAACGGCTTTTTAGGAGGGTACAACACACCTCTCTAATGATCTCGATTTAGAAATTACAACACTTTTTGTGGGACACTTGAAACGGTTGAAACGGGTGTTATTTTCGAAGCATTTGATTTTTCTCACCATCTCGGAAACCGGAAAAACTATTCCCCAGCTTTATGTGGTATTCAAACAAGCGAAGAACCGGCTTTTTAGGAAGGTATAACACGCCTGCCTTTGGATCTTAGTTTAGAAATTACCGCGCGTTTTGTTGGACACTTGAATGGTTGAAACGGGTGTTATTTTCGAAGCATTTGGTTTTTCTCGCTTTCTCGGAAACCGGAACAAAATATTCCCCAGGTTTGTATGGCCTTTCAAACAGCGGAGAACATTCATTTTAGCGGGGTATAACACGCCTCTCTGGGGCTCTTAGTTTAGAAATTACAGCGCTTTTTGTTGGACACTTGAATGGTTGAAACGGGTGTTATTTTCGAAGCATTTGGTTTTTCTCACCTTTCCGGAAACCGGAGAAAGTATTCCCCAGGTTTATGTGGTATTCAAACAACCGAAGAACCGGCTTTCTAGGAAGGTATAACACGCCTCCCTTTGGATCTTAGTTTAGAAATTACAGCGCTTTTTGTTGGACACTTGAATGGTTGAAACGGGTGTTATTTTCGAAGCATTTGGTTTTTCTCACCTTCTCGGAAACCGGAAAAAACTGTTCCCCACTTTTATGTGGTATTCACACAAGCGAAGAACCGACTTTTTAGGAAGGTACAACACGCCGCCCTAGGGATCTTAGTTTACAAATTACAACGCTTTTTCCGGGACACTTGAAACTGTTGAAACAGGTGTTATTTTCGAAGCATTTGAATTTTCTCACCATCTCGGAAACCGTAAAACACTATTGCTCAACTTTACGAGGTATTCAAAACAGCGAAGGAACGGCTTTTTAGGAGGGTACAACACACCTCTCTAATGATCTCGATTTAGAAATTACAACACTTTTTGTGGGACACTTGAAACGGTTGAAACGGGTGTTATTTTCGAAGCATTTGATTTTTCTCACCATCTCGGAAACCGGAAAAACTATTCCCCAGCTTTATGTGGTATTCAAACAAGCGAAGAACCGGCTTTTTAGGAAGGTATAACACGCCTGCCTTTGGATCTTAGTTTAGAAATTACCGCGCGTTTTGTTGGACACTTGAATGGTTGAAACGGGTGTTATTTTCGAAGCATTTGGTTTTTCTCGCTTTCTCGGAAACCGGAACAAAATATTCCCCAGGTTTGTATGGCCTTTCAAACAGCGGAGAACATTCATTTTAGCTGGGTATAACACGCCTCTCTGGGGCTCTTAGTTTAGAAATTACAGCGCTTTTTGTTGGCCACTTGAATGGTTGAAACGGGTGTTATTTTCGAAGCATTTGGTTTTTCTCACCTTTCCGGAAACCGGAGAAAGTATTCCCCAGGTTTATGTGGTATTCAAACAACCGAAGAACCGGCTTTCTAGGAAGGTATAACACGCCTCCCTTTGGATCTTAGTTTACAAATTACAGCGCTTTTTGTTGGACACTTGAATGGTTGAAACGGGTGTTATTTTCGAAGCATTTGGTTTTTCTCACCTTCCCGGAAACCGGAAAAGATTGTTCCCCAGCTTTATGTGGTATGCAAACAAGCTAAGAACCGACTCTTTAGGAAGGTACAACACGCATCCCTGGGGATCTTAGTTTAGAAATTACAACGCTTTGTGTGGGAGACTTGAAACGGTTAAAACGGGTGTTGCATTCGGTTTTTCTCGCTTTCTCGGAAACCGGAGAAAGATATTCCCCAGCTTTGTATGGCGTTTAAAACATCAGAGAACATGCATTTTAGGAAGGTGTATCACACCTCCCTAGGGCTCTTAATTTAGAAAATACAGCGCTTTTTGTGGGACACTTGAAACGGTTGAAACGGGTGTTATTTTCGAAGCATTTGGTTTTTCTCGCTTTCTCGGGAACTGGAGACAAATATTCCCCAGGTTTGTATGGCGTTTAAAACATCAGAGAACATGCATTTTAGGAAGGTGTAATACACCTCCTTATGGCTATTAGTTTAGAAATTACAGCGCTTTTTGAGGGACACTTGAAACGGTTGAAACGGGTGTTACTTTCGAAGCATTTGGTTTTTCTCGCCTTCGCGGAAACCGGAGAAAGCTATTCCCCAGGTTTGCATTGCGTTTAAAACACCAGAGAACATGCATTTTAGGAAGGTGTAACACACCTCCCTAGGCCTATTAATTTAGAAATTACAGCGCTTTTTGTGGGACACTTAAAACAGTTGAAACGGGTGCTATATTCGAAGCATTTGGTTTTTCTCGCTTTCTCGGAAACCGGAGAAAGATATTCCCCAGCTTTGTATGGTGTTTAAAACACCAGAGAACATGCATTTTAGGAAGGTGTAACAGACCTCCCTATGGCTATTAGTTTAGAAATTACAGCGCTTTTTGAGGGACACTTGAAACAGTTGAAACGTTTGTTATTTTCGAAGCATTTGGTTTTTCTCGCCTTCGCGGAAACCGGAGCAAGCTATTCCCCAGGTTTGCATTGCGTTTAAAACACCAGAGAACGTGCATTTTTGGAAGGTGTAACACACCTCCCTAGGCCTATTAATTTAGAAATTACAGGGCTTTTTGTGGGACACTTAAAACAGTTGAAACGGGTGCTATTTTCGAAGCATTTGGTTTTTCTCGCTTTCTCGGAAAAGGGAGAAAGATATTCCACAGCTTTGTATGGCGTTTAAAACACCAGAGAACATGCATTTTAGGAAGGTGTAACAGACCTCTCTATGGCTATTAGTTTAGAAATTACAGCGCTTTTTGAACGACACTTGAAACGGTTGAAACGTTTGTTATTTTCGAAGCATTTGGTTTTTCTCGCCTTCGCGGAAACCGGAGCAAGCTATTCCCCAGGTTTGCATTGCGTTTAAAACACCAGAGAACATGCATTTTAGGAAGGTGTAACACACCTCCCTAGGCCTATCAATTTAGAAATTACAACGCTTTGTGTGGGAGACTTGAAACGGTTAAAACGGGTGTTGCATTTGGTTTTTCTCGCTTTCTCGGAAACCGGAGAAAGATATTCCCCAGCTTTGAATGGCGTTTAAAACATCAGAGAACATGCATTTAGGAAGGTGTATCCCACCTCCCTAGTGCTCTGAATTTAGAAAATACAGCGCTTTATGCGGGACACTTGAAACGGTTGAAACGGGTGCTATTTTCGAAGCATTGGGTTTTTCTCGCTTTCTCGGGAACTGGAGACAAATATTCCCCAGGTTTGTATTGCGTTTAAAACATCATTGAACATGCATTTTAGGGAGGTATACCACACCTCCCTAGGGCTCTTAGTTTAGAAAATACAGCGCTTTTTGTGGGACACTTGAAACGGTTGAAACGGGTGTTATTTTCGAAGCATTTGGTTTTTCTCGCCTTCGCGGAAACCGGAGCAAGCTATTCCCCAGGTTTGCATGGCGTTTAAAACACCAGAGAACGTGCATTTTAGGAAGATGTAACACACCTCCCTAGGCCTATTAATTTAGAAATTACAGTGCTTTTTGTGGGACAGTTAAAACAGTTGAAACGGGTGCTATTTTCGAAGCATTTGGTATTTCTCGCTTTCTCGGAAACCGGAGAAAGATATTCCCCAGCTTTGTATGGTGTTTAAAACACCAGAGAACATGCATTTTAGGAAGGTGTAACGCACCTCCGTAGGGCTCGTAGTTTAGAAAATACAGCACTTTTTGAGGGACACTTGAAACGGTTGAAACGTTTGTTATTTTCGAAGCATTTGGTTTTTCTCGCCTTCGCGGAAACCGGAGCAAGCTATTCCCCAGGTTTGCATTGCGTTTAAAACACCAGAGAACATGCATTTCAGGAAGGTGTAACACACCTCCCTAGGCCTATCAATTTAGAAATTACAACGCTTTGTGTGGGAGACTTGAAACGGTTAAAACGGGTGTTGCATTTGGTTTTTCTCGCTTTCTCGGAAACCGGAGAAAGATATTCCCCAGCTTTGTATGGTGTTTAAAACACCAGAGAACATGCATTTTAGGAAGGTGTAACAGACCTCCTTATGGCTATTAGTTTAGAAATTACAGCGCTTTTTGAGGGACACTTGAAACGGTTGAAACGTTTGTTATTTTCGAAGCATTTGGTTTTTCTCGCCTTCGCGGAAACCGGAGCAAGCTATTCCCCAGGTTTGCATTGCGTTTAAAACACCAGAGAACATGCATTTTAGGAAGGTGTAACACACCTCCCTAGGCCTATAAATTTAGAAATTACAGCGCTTTTTGTGGGACACTTAAAACAGTTGAAACGGGTGCTATTTTCGAAGCATTTGGTTTTTCTCGCTTTCTCGGAAACCGGAGAAAGATATTCCCCAGCTTTGTATGGTGTTTAAAACACTAGAGAACATGCATTTTAGGAAGGTGTAATACACCTCCCTAGGGCTCGTAGTTTAGAAAATACAGCGCTTTTTGAGGGACACTTGAAACGGTTGAAACGTTTGTTATTTTCGAAGCATTTGGTTTTTCTCGCCTTCGCGGAAACCGGAGCAAGATATTCCCCAGGTTTGCATTGCGTTTAAAACACCAGACAACATGCATTTTAGGAAGGTGTAACACACCTCCCTAGGCCTATTAATTTAGAAATTACAGCGCTATTTGTGGGACACTTAAAACAGTTGAAACGGGTGCTATTTTCGAAGCATTTGGTTTTTCTCGCTTTCTCGGAAACCTGAGAAAGATATTCCCCAGTTTTGTATGGTGTTTAAAACACCAGAGAACATGCATTTTAGGAAGGTGTAACAGACCTCCCTATGGCTATTAGTTTAGAAAATACAGCGCTTTTTGTGGGACACTTGAAACGGTTGAAACGGGTGTTATTTTCGAAGCATTTGGTTTTTCTCGCCTTCGCGGAAACCGGAGCAAGCTATTCCCCAGGTTTGCATTGCGTTTGAAACACCAGAGAACGTGCATTTTAGGAAGGTGTAACACACCTCCCTAGGCCTATTAGTTTAGAAATTACAGCGCTATTTGTGGGACACTTAAAACAGTTGAATCGGGTGCTATTTTCGAAGCATTTGGTTTTTCTCGCTTTCTCGGAAACCTGAGAAAGATATTCCCCAGCTTTGTATGGTGTTTAAAACACCAGAGAACATGCATTTTAGGAAGGTGTAACAGACCTCCCTACGGCTATTAGTTTAGAAATTACAGCGCTTTTTGAAGGACACTTGAAACGGTTGAAACGTTTGTTATTTTCAAAGTATTTGGTTTTTCTCGCTTTCTCAGAAGCAGGAGCAAGACATTCCCCAGGTTTGTATGGCGTTTAAAACATCATTGAACATGCATTTTAGGAATTTGTACCACACCTCCCTAGGGCTCTTAGTTTAGAAAATACAGCGCTTTTTGTGGGACACTTGAAACGGTTGAAACGGGTGTTATTTTCGAAGCATTTGGTTTTTCTCGCCTTCGCGAAAACCGGAGCAAGCTATTCCCCAGGTTTGCATTGCGTTTAAAACACCAGAGAACTTGCATTTTAGGAAGGTGTAACACACCTCCCTAGGCCTATTAGTTTAGAAATTACAGCGCTTTTTGTGGGACAGTTAAAACAGTTGAAACGGGTGCTATTTTCGAAGCATTTGGTTTTTCTCGCTTTCTCGTAAACCGGAGAAAGATATTCCCAAGCTTTGTATGGCGTTTAAAACACCAGAGAACGTGCATTTTAGGAAGGTGTAACACACCTCCCTAGGGCTCGTAGTTTAGAAAATACAGCGCTTTTTGAGGGACACTTGAAACGGTTGAAACGTTTGCTATTTTCGAAGCATTTGGTTTTTCTCGCCTTCGCGGAAACCGGAGCAAGCTATACCCCAGGTTTGCATTGCGTTTAAAACATCAGAGAACATGCATTTTAGGAAGGTGTAACACACCTCCCTAGGCCTATTAATTTAGAAATTACAGCGCTTTTTGTGGGACACTTAAAACAGTTGAAACGGGTGCTATATTCGAAGCATTTGGTTTTTCTCGCTTTCTCGGAAACCGGAGAAAGATATTCCCCAGCTTTGTATGGTGTTTAAAACACTAGAGAACATGCATTTTAGGAAGGTGTAACAGACCTCCCTATGGCTATTAGTTTAGAAATTACAGCGCTTTTTGAAGGACACTTGAAACGGTTGAAACGTTTGTTATTTTCAAAGCATTTGGTTTTTCTCGCTTTCTCAGAAGCAGGAGTAAGACATTCCGCAGGTTTGTATGGCGTTTAAAACACCAGAGAACATGCATTTTAGGAAGGTGTACCACACCTCCCTAGGGCTCTTAGTTTAGAAATTACAGCGCTTTTTGTGGGACAGTTAAAACAGTTGAAACGTGTGCTATTTTCGAAGCATTTGGTTTTTCTCGCCTTCGCGGAAACCGGAGCAAGCTATTCCCCAGGTTTGCATTGCGTTTAAAACATCAGAGAACATGCATTTTAGGAAGGTGTATCACACCTCCCTAGGGCTCTTAATTTAGAAAATACAGCGCTTTTTGCGGGACACTTGAAACGGTTGAAACTGGTGTTATTTTCGAAGCATTTGGTTTTTCTCGCTTTCTCGGGAACTGGAGACAAATATTCCCCAGGTTTGTATGGCGTTTAAAACATCAGAGAACATGCATTCTAGGAAGGTGTAATACACCTCCTTATGGCTATTAGTTTAGAAATTACAGCGCTTTTTGAGGGACACTTGAAACGGTTGAAACGGGTGTTACTTTCGAAGCATTTGGTTTTTCTCGCCTTCGCGGAAACCGGAGAACGCTATTCTCCAGGTTTGCATTGCGTTTAAAACACCAGAGAACATGCATTTTAGGAAGGTGTAACACACCTCCCTAGGCCTATTAATTTAGAAATTACAGCGCTTTTTGTGGGACACTTAAAACAGTTGAAACGGGTGCTATATTCGAAGCATTTGGTTTTTCTCGCTTTCTCGGAAACCGGAGAAAGATATTCCCCAGCTTTGTATGGTGTTTAAAACACCAGAGAACATGCATTTTAGGAAGGTGTAACAGACCTCCCTATGGCTATTAGTTTAGAAATTACAGCGCTTTTTGAGGGACACTTGAAACAGTTGAAACGTTTGTTATTTTCGAAGCATTTGGTTTTTCTCGCCTTCGCGGAAACCGGAGCAAGCTATTCCCCAGGTTTGCATTGCGTTTAAAACACCAGAGAACGTGCATTTTTGGAAGGTGTAACACACCTCCCTAGGCCTATTAATTTAGAAATTACAGCGCTTTTTGTGGGACACTTAAAACAGTTGAAACGGGTGCTATTTTCGAAGCATTTGGTTTTTCTCGCTTTCTCGAAAACGGGAGAAAGATATTCCACAGCTTTGTATGGCGTTTAAAACACCAGAGAACATGCATTTTAGGAAGGTGTAACAGACCTCCCTATGGCTATTAGTTTAGAAATTACAGCGCTTTTTGAACGACACTTGAAACGGTTGAAACGTTTGTTATTTTCGAAGCATTTGGTTTTTCTCGCCTTCGCGGAAACCGGAGCAAGCTATTCCCCAGGTTTGCATTGCGTTTAAAACACCAGAGAACATGCATTTTAGGAAGGTGTAACACACCTCCCTAGGCCTATCAATTTAGAAATTACAACGCTTTGTGTGGGAGACTTGAAACGGTTGAAACGGGTGTTATTTTCGAAGCATTGGGTTTTTCTCGCTTTCTCGGGAACTGGAGACAAATATTCCCCAGGTTTGTATGGCGTTTAAAACATCATTGAACATGCATTTTAGGAAGGTGTACCACACCTCCCTAGGGCTCTTAGTTTAGAAAATACAGCGCTTTTTGTGGGACACTTGAAACGGTTGAAACGGGTGTTATTTTCGAAGCATTTGGTTTTTCTCGCCTTCGCGGAAACCGGAGCAAGCTATTCCCCAGGTTTGCATGGCGTTTAAAACACAAGAGAACATGCATTTTAGGAAGATGTAACACACCTCCCTAGGCCTATTAATTTAGAAATTACAGTGCTTTTTGTGGGACAGTTAAAACAGTTGAAACGGGTGCTATTTTCGAAGCATTTGGTATTTCTCGCTTTCTCGGAAACCGGAGAAAGATATTCCCCAGCTTTGTATGGTGTTTAAAACACCAGAGAACATGCATTTTAGGAAGGTGTAACGCACCTCCGTAGGGCTCGTAGTTTAGAAAATACAGCACTTTTTGAGGGACACTTGAAACGGTTGAAACGTTTGTTATTTTCGAAGCATTTCGTTTTTCTCGCCTTCGCGGAAACCGGAGCAAGCTATTCCCCAGGTTTGCATTGCGTTTAAAACACCAGAGAACGTGCATTTTAGGAAGGTGTAACACACCTCCCTAGGCCTATCAATTTAGAAATTACAACGCTTTGTGTGGGAGACTTGAAACGGTTAAAACGGGTGTTGCATTTGGTTTTTCTCGCTTTCTCGGAAACCGGAGAAAGATATTCCCCAGCTTTGTATGGTGTTTAAAACACCAGAGAACATGCATTTTAGGAAGGTGCAACAGACCTCCTTATGGCTATTAGTTTAGAAATTACAGCGCTTTTTGAGGGACACTTGAAACGGTTGAAACGTTTGTTATTTTCGAAGCATTTGGTTTTTCTCGCCTTCGCGGAAACCGGAGCAAGCTATTCCCCAGGTTTGCATTGCGTTTAAAACACCAGAGAACGTGCATTTTAGGAAGGTGTAACACACCTCCCTAGGCCTATTAATTTAGAAATTACAGCGCTTTTTGTTGGACACTTAAAACAGTTGAAACGGGTGCTATTTTCGAAGCATTTGGTTTTTCTCGCTTTCTCGGAAACCGGAGAAAGATATTCCCCAGCTTTGTATGGTGTTTAAAACACTAGAGAACATGCATTTTAGGAAGGTGTAATACACCTCCCTAGGGCTCGTAGTTTAGAAAATACAGCCCTTTTTGAGGGACACTTGAAACGGTTGAAACGTTTGTTATTTTCGAAGCATTTGGTTTTTCTCGCCTTCGCGGAAACCGGAGCAAGCTATTCCCCAGGTTTGCATTGCGTTTAAAACACCAGAGAACGTGCATTTTAGGAAGGTGTAACACACCTCCCTAGGCCTATTAATTTAGAAATTACAGCGCTATTTGTGGGACACTTAAAACAGTTGAAACGGGTGCTATTTTCGAAGCATTTGGTTTTTCTCGCCTTCGCGGAAACCGGAGCAAGCTATTCCCCAGGTTTGCATTGCGTTTAAAACACCAGAGAACATGCATTTCAGGAAGGTGTAACACACCTCCCTAGGCCTATCAATTTAGAAATTACAACGCTTTGTGTGGGAGACTTGAAACGGTTAAAACGGGTGTTGCATTTGGTTTTTCTCGCTTTCTCGGAAACCGGAGAAAGATATTCCCCAGCTTTGTATGGTGTTTAAAACACCAGAGAACATGCATTTTAGGAAGGTGCAACAGACCTCCTTATGGCTATTAGTTTAGAAATTACAGCGCTTTTTGAGGGACACTTGAAACGGTTGAAACGTTTGTTATTTTCGAAGCATTTGGTTTTTCTCGCCTTCGCGGAAACCGGAGCAAGCTATTCCCCAGGTTTGCATTGCGTTTAAAACACCAGAGAACGTGCATTTTAGGAAGGTGTAACACACCTCCCTAGGCCTATTAATTTAGAAATTACAGCGCTTTTTGTTGGACACTTAAAACAGTTGAAACGGGTGCTATTTTCGAAGCATTTGGTTTTTCTCGCTTTCTCGGAAACCGGAGAAAGATATTCCCCAGCTTTGTATGGTGTTTAAAACACTAGAGAACATGCATTTTAGGAAGGTGTAATACACCTCCCTAGGGCTCGTAGTTTAGAAAATACAGCCCTTTTTGAGGGACACTTGAAACGGTTGAAACGTTTGTTATTTTCGAAGCATTTGGTTTTTCTCGCCTTCGCGGAAACCGGAGCAAGCTATTCCCCAGGTTTGCATTGCGTTTAAAACACCAGAGAACGTGCATTTTAGGAAGGTGTAACACACCTCCCTAGGCCTATTAATTTAGAAATTACAGCGCTATTTGTGGGACACTTAAAACAGTTGAAACGGGTGCTATTTTCGAAGCATTTGGTTTTTCTCGCTTTCTCGGAAACCTGAGAAAGATATTCCCCAGCTTTGTATGGTGTTTAAAACACCAGAGAACATGCATTTTAGGAAGGTGTAACAGACCTCCCTATGGCTATTAGTTTAGAAAATACAGCGCTTTTTGTGGGACACTTGAAACGGTTGAAACGGGTGTTATTTTCGAAGCATTTGGTTTTTCTCGCCTTCGCGGAAACCGGAGCAAGCTATTTCCCAGGTTTGCATTGCGTTTGAAACACCAGAGAACGTGCATTTTAGGAAGGTGTAACACACCTCCCTAGGCCTATTAGTTTAGAAATTACAGCGCTATTTGTGGGACACTTAAAACAGTTGAAACGGGTGCTATTTTCGAAGCATTTGGTTTTTCTCGCTTTCTCGGAAACCTGAGAAAGATATTCCCCAGCTTTGTATGGTGTTTAAAACACCAGAGAACATGCATTTTAGGAAGGTGTAACAGACCTCCCTATGGCTATTAGTTTAGAAATTACAGCGCTTTTTGAAGGACACTTGAAACGGTTGAAACGTTTGTTATTTTCAAAGTATTTGGTTTTTCTCGCTTTCTCAGAAGCAGGAGCAAGACATTCCCCAGGTTTGTATGGCGTTTAAAACATCATTGAACATGCATTTTAGGAATTTGTACCACACCTCCCTAGGGCTCTTAGTTTAGAAAATACAGCGCTTTTTGTGGGACACTTGAAACGGTTGAAACGGGTGTTATTTTCGAAGCATTTGGTTTTTCTCGCCTTCGCGGAAACCGGAGCAAGCTATTCCCCAGGTTTGCATTGCGTTTAAAACACCAGAGAACATGCATTTTAGGAAGGTGTAACACACCTCCCTAGGCCTATTAATTTAGAAATTACAGCGCTATTTGTGGGACACTTAAAACAGTTGAAACGGGTGCTATTTTCGAAGCATTTGGTTTTTCTCGCTTTCTCGGAAACCTGAGAAAGATATTCCCCAGCTTTGTATGGTGTTTAAAACACCAGAGAACATGCATTTTAGGAAGGTGTAACAGACCCCCTATGGCTATTAGTTTAGAAATTACAGCGCTTTTTGAAGGACACTTGAAACGGTTGAAACGTTTGTTATTTTCAAAGTATTTGGTTTTTCTCGCTTTCTCAGAAGCAGGAGCAAGACATTCCCCAGGTTTGTATGGCGTTTAAAACATCATTGAACATGCATTTTAGGAATTTGTACCACACCTCCCTAGGGCTCTTAGTTTAGAAAATACAGCGCTTTTTGTGGGACACTTGAAACGGTTGAAACGGGTGTTATTTTCGAAGCATTTGGTTTTTCTCGCCTTCGCGGAAACCGGAGCAAGCTATTCCCCAGGTTTGCATTGCGTTTAAAACACCAGAGAACATGCATTTTAGGAAGGTGTAACACACCTCCCTAGGCCTATTAATTTAGAAATTACAGCGCTATTTGTGGGACACTTAAAACAGTTGAAACGGGTGCTATTTTCGAAGCATTTGGTTTTTCTCGCTTTCTCGGAAACCTGAGAAAGATATTCCCCAGCTTTGTATGGTGTTTAAAACACCAGAGAACATGCATTTTAGGAAGGTGTAACAGACCCCCTATGGCTATTAGTTTAGAAATTACAGCGCTTTTTGAAGGACACTTGAAACGGTTGAAACGTTTGTTATTTTCAAAGTATTTGGTTTTTCTCGCTTTCTCAGAAGCAGGAGCAAGACATTCCCCAGGTTTGTATGGCGTTTAAAACATCATTGAACATGCATTTTAGGAATTTGTACCACACCTCCCTAGGGCTCTTAGTTTAGAAAATACAGCGCTTTTTGTGGGACACTTGAAACGGTTGAAACGGGTGTTATTTTCGAAGCATTTGGTTTTTCTCGCTTTCTCGTAAACCGGAGAAAGATATTCCCCAGCTTTGTATGGCGTTTAAAACACCAGAGAACGTGCATTTTAGGAAGGTGTAACACACCTCCCTAGGGCTCGTAGTTTAGAAAATACATCGCTTTTTGTGGGACACTTGAAACGGTTGAAACGTTTGTTATTTTCGAAGCATTTGGTTTTTCTCGCCTTCGCGGAAACCGGAGCAAGCTATACCCCAGGTTTGCATTGCGTTTAAAACACCAGAGAACATGCATTTTAGGAAGGTGTAACACACCTCCCTAGGCCTATCAATTTAGAAATTACAACGCTTTG
Source organism: Volucella zonaria (assembly GCA_963966105.1). Classification (NCBI taxonomy): domain Eukaryota; kingdom Metazoa; phylum Arthropoda; class Insecta; order Diptera; family Syrphidae; genus Volucella; species Volucella zonaria. The sequence continues at coordinate 576,549 of OZ014536.1, read as the reverse complement.
TGTGGGAGACTTGAAACGGTTGAAACGGGTGTTATTTTCGAAGCATTGGGTTTTTCTCGCTTTCTCGGGAACTGGAGACAAATATTCCCCAGGTTTGTATGGCGTTTAAAACATCATTGAACATGCATTTTAGGAAGGTGTACCACACCTCCCTAGGGCTCTTAGTTTAGAAATTACAGCGCTTTTTGTTGGACACTTGAATGGTTGTAACGGGTGTTATTTTCGAAGCATTTGGTTTTTCTCACCTTTCCGGAAACCGGAAAAAGTATTCCCCAGGTTTATGTGGTGTTCAAACAATCGAAGAACCGGCTTTTGAGGAAGGTATAACACGCCTCCCTTTGGATCTTAGTTTAGAAATTACACTGCTTTTTGTTGGACACTTGAATGGTTGAAACGGGTGTTATTTTCGAAGCATTTGGTTTTTCTCACCTTCTCGGAAACCGGAAAAAACTGTTCCCCACTTTTATGTGGTATTCACACAAGCGAAGAACCGACTTTTTAGGAAGGTACAACACGCCGCCCTAGGGATCTTAGTTTACAAATTACAACGCTTTTTCCGGGACACTTGAAACTGTTGAAACAGGTGTTATTTTCGAAGCATTTGAATTTTCTCACCATCTCGGAAACCGTAAAACACTATTGCTCAACTTTACGAGGTATTCAAAACAGCGAAGGAACGGCTTTTTAGGAGGGTACAACACACCTCTCTAATGATCTCGATTTAGAAATTACAACACTTTTTGTGGGACACTTGAAACGGTTGAAACGGGTGTTATTTTCGAAGCATTTGATTTTTCTCACCATCTCGGAAACCGGAAAAACTATTCCCCAGCTTTATGTGGTATTCAAACAAGCGAAGAACCGGCTTTTTAGGAAGGTATAACACGCCTGCCTTTGGATCTTAGTTTAGAAATTACCGCGCGTTTTGTTGGACACTTGAATGGTTGAAACGGGTGTTATTTTCGAAGCATTTGGTTTTTCTCGCTTTCTCGGAAACCGGAACAAAATATTCCCCAGGTTTGTATGGCCTTTCAAACAGCGGAGAACATTCATTTTAGCTGGGTATAACACGCCTCTCTGGGGCTCTTAGTTTAGAAATTACAGCGCTTTTTGTTGGACACTTGAATGGTTGAAACGGGTGTTATTTTCGAAGCATTTGGTTTTTCTCACCTTTCCGGAAACCGGAGAAAGTATTCCCCAGGTTTATGTGGTATTCAAACAACCGAAGAACCGGCTTTTTAGGAAGGTATAACACGCCTCCCCTTGGATCTTAGTTTACAAATTACAGCGCTTTTTGTTGGACACTTGAATGGTTGAAACGGGTGTTATTTTCGAAGCATTTGGTTTTTCTCACCTTCCCGGAAACCGGAAAAGATTGTTCCCCAGCTTTATGTGGTATGCAAACAAGCTAAGAACCGACTCTTTAGGAAGGTACAACACGCATCCCTGGGGATCTTAGTTTAGAAATTACAACGCTTTGTGTGGGAGACTTGAAACGGTTAAAACGGGTGTTGCATTCGGTTTTTCTCGCTTTCTCGGAAACCGGAGAAAGATATTCCCCAGCTTTGTATGGCGTTTAAAACATCAGAGAACATGCATTTTAGGAAGGTGTATCACACCTCCCTAGGGCTCTTAATTTAGAAAATACAGCGCTTTTTGTGGGACACTTGAAACGGTTGAAACGGGTGTTATTTTCGAAGCATTTGGTTTTTCTCGCTTTCTCGGGAACTGGAGACAAATATTCCCCAGGTTTGTATGGCGTTTAAAACATCAGAGAACGTGCATTTTAGGAAGGTGTAATACACCTCCTTATGGCTATTAGTTTAGAAATTACAGCGCTTTTTGAGGGACACTTGAAACGGTTGAAACGGGTGTTACTTTCGAAGCATTTGGTTTTTCTCGCCTTCGCGGAAACCGGAGAAAGCTATTCCCCAGGTTTGCATTGCGTTTAAAACACCAGAGAACATGCATTTTAGGAAGGTGTAACACACCTCCCTAGGCCTATTAATTTAGAAATTACAGCGCTTTTTGTGGGACACTTAAAACAGTTGATACGGGTGCTATATTCGAAGCATTTGGTTTTTCTCGCTTTCTCGGAAACCGGAGAAAGATATTCCCCAGCTTTGTATGGTGTTTAAAACACCAGAGAACATGCATTTTAGGAAGGTGTAACAGACCTCCCTATGGCTATTAGTTTAGAAATTACAGCGCTTTTTGAGGGACACTTGAAACAGTTGAAACGTTTGTTATTTTCGAAGCATTTGGTTTTTCTCGCCTTCGCGGAAACCGGAGCAAGCTATTCCCCAGGTTTGCATTGCGTTTAAAACACCAGAGAACGTGCATTTTTGGAAGGTGTAACACACCTCCCTAGACCTATTAATTTAGAAATTACAGGGCTTTTTGTGGGACACTTAAAACAGTTGAAACGGGTGCTATTTTCGAAGCATTTGGTTTTTCTCGCTTTCTCGGAAAAGGGAGAAAGATATTCCACAGCTTTGTATGGCGTTTAAAACACCAGAGAACATGCATTTTAGGAAGGTGTAACAGACCTCCCTATGGCTATTAGTTTAGAAATTACAGCGCTTTTTGAACGACACTTGAAACGGTTGAAACGTTTGTTATTTTCGAAGCATTTGGTTTTTCTCGCCTTCGCGGAAACCGGAGCAAGCTATTCCCCAGGTTTGCATTGCGTTTAAAACACCAGAGAACATGCATTTTAGGAAGGTGTAACACACCTCCCTAGGCCTATCAGTTTAGAAATTACAACGCTTTGTGTGGGAGACTTGAAACGGTTAAAACGGGTGTTGCATTTGGTTTTTCTCGCTTTCTCGGAAACCGGAGAAAGATATTCCCCAGCTTTGAATGGCGTTTAAAACATCAGAGAACATGCATTTAGGAAGGTGTATCCCACCTCCCTAGGGCTCTGAATTTAGAAAATACAGCGCTTTATGCGGGACACTTGAAACGGTTGAAACGGGTGTTATTTTCGAAGCATTGGGTTTTTCTCGCTTTCTCGGGAACTGGAGACAAATATTCCCCAGGTTTGTATGGCGTTTAAAACATCATTGAACATGCATTTTAGGGAGGTATACCACACCTCCCTAGGGCTCTTAGTTTAGAAAATACAGCGCTTTTTGTGGGACACTTGAAACGGTTGAAACGGGTGTTATTTTCGAAGCATTTGGTTTTTCTCGCCTTCGCGGAAACCGGAGCAAGCTATTCCCCAGGTTTGCATGGCGTTTAAAACACCAGAGAACGTGCATTTTAGGAAGATGTAACACACCTCCCTAGGCCTATTAATTTAGAAATTACAGTGCTTTTTGTGGGACAGTTAAAACAGTTGAAACGGGTGCTATTTTCGAAGCATTTGGTATTTCTCGCTTTCTCGGAAACCGGAGAAAGATATTCCCCAGCTTTGTATGGTGTTTAAAACACCAGAGAACATGCATTTTAGGAAGGTGTAACGCACCTCCGTAGGGCTCGTAGTTTAGAAAATACAGCACTTTTTGAGGGACACTTGAAACGGTTGAAACGTTTGTTATTTTCGAAGCATTTGGTTTTTCTCGCCTTCGCGGAAACCGGAGCAAGCTATTCCCCAGGTTTGTATTGCGTTTAAAACACCAGAGAACATGCATTTCAGGAAGGTGTAACACACCTCCCTAGGCCTATCAATTTAGAAATTACAACGCTTTGTGTGGGAGACTTGAAACGGTTAAAACGGGTGTTGCATTTGGTTTTTCTCGCTTTCTCGGAAACCGGAGAAAGATATTCCCCAGCTTTGTATGGTGTTTAAAACACCAGAGAACATGCATTTTAGGAAGGTGTAACAGACCTCCTTATGGCTATTAGTTTAGAAATTACAGGGTTTTTTAGGGACACTTGAAACGGTTGAAACGTTTGTTATTTTCGAAGCATTTGGTTTTTCTCGCCTTCGCGGAAACCGGAGCAAGCTATTCCCCAGGTTTGCATTGCGTTTAAAACACCAGAGAACATGCATTTTAGGAAGGTGTAACACACCTCCCTAGGCCTATAAATTTAGAAATTACAGCGCTTTTTGTGGGACACTTAAAACAGTTGAAACGGGTGCTATTTTCGAAGCATTTGGTTTTTCTCGCTTTCTCGGAAACCGGAGAAAGATATTCCCCAGCTTTGTATGGTGTTTAAAACACTAGAGACCATGCATTTTAGGAAGGTGTAATACACCTCCCTAGGGCTCGTAGTTTAGAAAATACAGCGCTTTTTGAGGGACACTTGAAACGGTTGAAACGTTTGTTATTTTCGAAGCATTTGGTTTTTCTCGCCTTCGCGGAAACCGGAGCAAGATATTCCCCAGGTTTGCATTGCGTTTAAAACACCAGACAACATGCATTTTAGGAAGGTGTAACACACCTCCCTAGGCCTATTAATTTAGAAATTACAGCGCTATTTGTGGGACACTTAAAACAGTTGAAACGGGTGCTATTTTCGAAGCATTTGGTTTTTCTCGCTTTCTCGGAAACCTGAGAAAGATATTCCCCAGTTTTGTATGGTGTTTAAAACACCAGAGAACATGCATTTTAGGAAGGTGTAACAGACCTCCCTATGGCTATTAGTTTAGAAAATACAGCGCTTTTTGTGGGACACTTGAAACGGTTGAAACGGGTGTTATTTTCGAAGCATTTGGTTTTTCTCGCCTTCGCGGAAACCGGAGCAAGCTATTCCCCAGGTTTGCATTGCGTTTGAAACACCAGAGAACGTGCATTTTAGGAAGGTGTAACACACCTCCCTAGGCCTATTAGTTTAGAAATTACAGCGCTATTTGTGGGACACTTAAAACAGTTGAAACGGGTGCTATTTTCGAAGCATTTGGTTTTTCTCGCTTTCTCGGAAACCTGAGAAAGATATTCCCCAGCTTTGTATGGTGTTTAAAACACCAGAGAACATGCATTTTAGGAAGGTGTAACAGACCTCCCTATGGCTATTAGTTTAGAAATTACAGCGCTTTTTGAAGGACACTTGAAACGGTTGAAACGTTTGTTATTTTCAAAGTATTTGGTTTTTCTCGCTTTCTCAGAAGCAGGAGCAAGACATTCCCCAGGTTTGTATGGCGTTTAAAACATCATTGAACATGCATTTTAGGAATTTGTACCACACCTCCCTAGGGCTCTTAGTTTAGAAAATACAGCGCTTTTTGTGGGACACTTGAAACGGTTGAAACGGGTGTTATTTTCGAAGCATTTGGTTTTTCTCGCCTTCGCGAAAACCGGAGCAAGCTATTCCCCAGGTTTGCATTGCGTTTAAAACACCAGAGAACTTGCATTTTAGGAAGGTGTAACACACCTCCCTAGGCCTATTAGTTTAGAAATTACAGCGCTTTTTGTGGGACAGTTAAAACAGTTGAAACGGGTGCTATTTTCGAAGCATTTGGTTTTTCTCGCTTTCTCGTAAACCGGAGAAAGATATTCCCCAGCTTTGTATGGCGTTTAAAACACCAGAGAACGTGCATTTTAGGAAGGTGTAACACACCTCCCTAGGGCTCGTAGTTTAGAAAATACAGCGCTTTTTGAGGGACACTTGAAACGGTTGAAACGTTTGCTATTTTCGAAGCATTTGGTTTTTCTCGCCTTCGCGGAAACCGGAGCAAGCTATACCCCAGGTTTGCATTGCGTTTAAAACATCAGAGAACATGCATTTTAGGAAGGTGTAACACACCTCCCTAGGCCTATTAATTTAGAAATTACAGCGCTTTTTGTGGGACACTTAAAACAGTTGAAACGGGTGCTATATTCGAAGCATTTGGTTTTTCTCGCTTTCTCGGAAACCGGAGAAAGATATTCCCCAGCTTTGTATGGTGTTTAAAACACTAGAGAACATGCATTTTAGGAAGGTGTAACAGACCTCCCTATGGCTATTAGTTTAGAAATTACAGCGCTTTTTGAAGGACACTTGAATCGGTTGAAACGTTTGTTATTTTCAAAGCATTTGGTTTTTCTCGCTTTCTCAGAAGCAGGAGTAAGACATTCCGCAGGTTTGTATGGCGTTTAAAACACCAGAGAACATGCATTTTAGGAAGGTGTACCACACCTCCCTAGGGCTCTTAGTTTAGAAATTACAGCGCTTTTTGTGGGACAGTTAAAACAGTTGAAACGTGTGCTATTTTCGAAGCATTTGGTTTTTCTCGCCTTCGCGGAAACCGGAGCAAGCTATTCCCCAGGTTTGCATTGCGTTTAAAACATCAGAGAACATGCATTTTAGGAAGGTGTATCACACCTCCCTAGGGCTCTTAATTTAGAAAATACAGCGCTTTTTGCGGGACACTTGAAACGGTTGAAACTGGTGTTATTTTCGAAGCATTTGGTTTTTCTCGCTTTCTCGGGAACTGGAGACAAATATTCCCCAGGTTTGTATGGCGTTTAAAACATCAGAGAACATGCATTTTAGGAAGGTGTAATACACCTCCTTATGGCTATTAGTTTAGAAATTACAGCGCTTTTTGAGGGACACTTGAAACGGTTGAAACGGGTGTTACTTTCGAAGCATTTGGTTTTTCTCGCCTTCGCGGAAACCGGAGAATGCTATTCTCCAGGTTTGCATTGCGTTTAAAACACCAGAGAACATGCATTTTAGGAAGGTGTAACACACCTCCCTAGGCCTATTAATTTAGAAATTACAGCGCTTTTTGTGGGACACTTAAAACAGTTGAAACGGGTGCTATATTCGAAGCATTTGGTTTTTCTCGCTTTCTCGGAAACCGGAGAAAGATATTCCCCAGCTTTGTATGGTGTTTAAAACACCAGAGAACATGCATTTTAGGAAGGTGTAACAGACCTCCCTATGGCTATTAGTTTAGAAATTACAGCGCTTTTTGAGGGACACTTGAAACAGTTGAAACGTTTGTTATTTTCGAAGCATTTGGTTTTTCTCGCCTTCGCGGAAACCGGAGCAAGCTATTCCCCAGGTTTGCATTGCGTTTAAAACACCAGAGAACGTGCATTTTTGGAAGGTGTAACACACCTCCCTAGGCCTATTAATTTAGAAATTACAGCGCTTTTTGTGGGACACTTAAAACAGTTGAAACGGGTGCTATTTTCGAAGCATTTGGTTTTTCTCGCTTTCTCGGAAACGGGAGAAAGATATTCCACAGCTTTGTATGGCGTTTAAAACACCAGAGAACATGCATTTTAGGAAGGTGTAACAGACCTCCCTATGGCTATTAGTTTAGAAATTACAGCGCTTTTTGAACGACACTTGAAACGGTTGAAACGTTTGTTATTTTCGAAGCATTTGGTTTTTCTCGCCTTCGCGGAAACCGGAGCAAGCTATTCCCCAGGTTTGCATTGCGTTTAAAACACCAGAGAACATGCATTTTAGGAAGGTGTAACACACCTCCCTAGGCCTATCAATTTAGAAATTACAACGCTTTGTGTGGGAGACTTGAAACGGTTGAAACGGGTGTTATTTTCGAAGCATTGGGTTTTTCTCGCTTTCTCGGGAACTGGAGACAAATATTCCCCAGGTTTGTATGGCGTTTAAAACATCATTGAACATGCATTTTAGGAAGGTGTACCACACCTCCCTAGGGCTCTTAGTTTAGAAAATACAGCGCTTTTTGTGGGACACTTGAAACGGTTGAAACGGGTGTTATTTTCGAAGCATTTGGTTTTTCTCGCCTTCGCGGAAACCGGAGCAAGCTATTCCCCAGGTTTGCATGGCGTTTAAAACACAAGAGAACATGCATTTTAGGAAGATGTAACACACCTCCCTAGGCCTATTAATTTAGAAATTACAGTGCTTTTTGTGGGACAGTTAAAACAGTTGAAACGGGTGCTATTTTCGAAGCATTTGGTATTTCTCGCTTTCTCGGAAACCGGAGAAAGATATTCCCCAGCTTTGTATGGTGTTTAAAACACCAGAGAACATGCATTTTAGGAAGGTGTAACGCACCTCCGTAGGGCTCGTAGTTTAGAAAATACAGCACTTTTTGAGGGACACTTGAAACGGTTGAAACGTTTGTTATTTTCGAAGCATTTCGTTTTTCTCGCCTTCGCGGAAACCGGAGCAAGCTATTCCCCAGGTTTGCATTGCGTTTAAAACACCAGAGAACATGCATTTCAGGAAGGTGTAACACACCTCCCTAGGCCTATCAATTTAGAAATTACAACGCTTTGTGTGGGAGACTTGAAACGGTTAAAACGGGTGTTGCATTTGGTTTTTCTCGCTTTCTCGGAAACCGGAGAAAGATATTCCCCAGCTTTGTATGGTGTTTAAAACACCAGAGAACATGCATTTTAGGAAGGTGCAACAGACCTCCTTATGGCTATTAGTTTAGAAATTACAGCGCTTTTTGAGGGACACTTGAAACGGTTGAAACGTTTGTTATTTTCGAAGCATTTGGTTTTTCTCGCCTTCGCGGAAACCGGAGCAAGCTATTCCCCAGGTTTGCATTGCGTTTAAAACACCAGAGAACGTGCATTTTAGGAAGGTGTAACACACCTCCCTAGGCCTATTAATTTAGAAATTACAGCGCTTTTTGTTGGACACTTAAAACAGTTGAAACGGGTGCTATTTTCGAAGCATTTGGTTTTTCTCGCTTTCTCGGAAACCGGAGAAAGATATTCCCCAGCTTTGTATGGTGTTTAAAACACTAGAGAACATGCATTTTAGGAAGGTGTAATACACCTCCCTAGGGCTCGTAGTTTAGAAAATACAGCCCTTTTTGAGGGACACTTGAAACGGTTGAAACGTTTGTTATTTTCGAAGCATTTGGTTTTTCTCGCCTTCGCGGAAACCGGAGCAAGCTATTCCCCAGGTTTGCATTGCGTTTAAAACACCAGAGAACGTGCATTTTAGGAAGGTGTAACACACCTCCCTAGGCCTATTAATTTAGAAATTACAGCGCTATTTGTGGGACACTTAAAACAGTTGAAACGGGTGCTATTTTCGAAGCATTTGGTTTTTCTCGCTTTCTCGGAAACCTGAGAAAGATATTCCCCAGCTTTGTACGGTGTTTAAAACACCAGAGAACATGCATTTTAGGAAGGTGTAACAGACCTCCCTATGGCTATTAGTTTAGAAATTACAGCGCTTTTTGAAGGACACTTGAAACGGTTGAAACGTTTGTTATTTTCAAAGTATTTGGTTTTTCTCGCTTTCTCAGAAGCAGGAGCAAGACATTCCCCAGGTTTGTATGGCGTTTAAAACATCATTGAACATGCATTTTAGGAATTTGTACCACACCTCCCTAGGGCTCTTAGTTTAGAAAATACAGCGCTTTTTGTGGGACACTTGAAACGGTTGAAACGGGTGTTATTTTCGAAGCATTTGGTTTTTCTCGCTTTCTCGGAAACCGGAGAAAGATATTCCCCAGCTTTGTATGGTGTTTAAAACACTAGAGAACATGCATTTTAGGAAGGTGTAACAGACCTCCCTATGGCTATTAGTTTAGAAATTACAGCGCTTTTTGAAGGACACTTGAAACGGTTGAAACGTTTGTTATTTTCAAAGCATTTGGTTTTTCTCGCTTTCTCAGAAGCAGGAGCAAGACATTCCCCAGGTTTGTATGGCGTTTAAAACATCATTGAACATGCATTTTAGGAATTTGTACCACACCTCCCTAGGGCTCTTAGTTTAGAAAATACAGCGCTTTTTGTGGGACACTTGAAACGGTTGAAACGGGTGTTATTTTCGAAGCATTTGGTTTTTCTCGCCTTCGCGGAAACCGGAGCAAGCTATTCCCCAGGTTTGCATTGCGTTTAAAACACCAGAGAACATGCATTTTAGGAAGGTGTAACACACCTCCCTAGGCCTATTAATTTAGAAATTACAGCGCTATTTGTGGGACACTTAAAACAGTTGAAACGGGTGCTATTTTCGAAGCATTTGGTTTTTCTCGCTTTCTCGGAAACCTGAGAAAGATATTCCCCAGCTTTGTATGGTGTTTAAAACACCAGAGAACATGCATTTTAGGAAGGTGTAACAGACCTCCCTATGGCTATTAGTTTAGAAAATACAGCGCTTTTTGTGGGACACTTGAAACGGTTGAAACGGGTGTTATTTTCGAAGCATTTGGTTTTTCTCGCCTTCGCGGAAACCGGAGCAAGCTATTTCCCAGGTTTGCATTGCGTTTGAAACACCAGAGAACGTGCATTTTAGGAAGGTGTAACACACCTCCCTAGGCCTATTAGTTTAGAAATTACAGCGCTATTTGTGGGACACTTAAAACAGTTGAAACGGGTGCTATTTTCGAAGCATTTGGTTTTTCTCGCTTTCTCGGAAACCTGAGAAAGATATTCCCCAGCTTTGTATGGTGTTTAAAACACCAGAGAACATGCATTTTAGGAAGGTGTAACAGACCTCCCTATGGCTATTAGTTTAGAAATTACAGCGCTTTTTGAAGGACACTTGAAACGGTTGAAACGTTTGTTATTTTCGAAGTATTTGGTTTTTCTCGCTTTCTCAGAAGCAGGAGCAAGACATTCCCCAGGTTTGTATGGCGTTTAAAACATCATTGAACATGCATTTTAGGAATTTGTACCACACCTCCCTAGGGCTCTTAGTTTAGAAAATACAGCGCTTTTTGTGGGACACTTGAAACGGTTGAAACGGGTGTTATTTTCGAAGCATTTGGTTTTTCTCGCCTTCGCGGAAACCGGAGCAAGCTATTCCCCAGGTTTGCATTGCGTTTAAAACACCAGAGAACATGCATTTTAGGAAGGTGTAACACACCTCCCTAGGCCTATTAGTTTAGAAATTACAGCGCTATTTGTGGGACACTTAAAACAGTTGAAACGGGTGCTATTTTCGAAGCATTTGGTTTTTCTCGCTTTCTCGGAAACCTGAGAAAGATATTCCCCAGCTTTGTATGGTGTTTAAAACACTAGAGAACATGCATTTTAGGAAGGTGTAACAGACCTCCCTATGGCTATTAGTTTAGAAATTACAGCGCTTTTTGAAGGACACTTGAAACGGTTGAAACGTTTGTTATTTTCAAAGCATTTGGTTTTTCTCGCTTTCTCAGAAGCAGGAGTAAGACATTCCGCAGGTTTGTATGGCGTTTAAAACACCAGAGAACATGCATTTTAGGAAGGTGTACCACACCTCCCTAGGGCTCTTAGTTAAGAAATTACAGCGCTTTTTGTGGGACAGTTAAAACAGTTGAAACGGGTGCTATTTTCGAAGCATTTGGTTTTTCTCGCCTTCGCGGAAACCGGAGCAAGCTATTCCCCAGGTTTGCATTGCGTTTAAAACATCAGAGAACATGCATTTTAGGAAGGTGTATCACACCTCCCTAGGGCTCTTAATTTAGAAAATACAGCGCTTTTTGCGGGACACTTGAAACGGTTGAAACTGGTGTTATTTTCGAAGCATTTGGTTTTTCTCGCTTTCTCGGGAACTGGAGACAAATATTCCCCAGGTTTGTATGGCGTTTAAAACATCAGAGAACATGCATTTTAGGAAGGTGTAATACACCTCCTTATGGCTATTAGTTTAGAAATTACAGCGCTTTTTGAGGGACACTTGAAACGGTTGAAACGGGTGTTACTTTCGAAGCATTTGGTTTTTCTCGCCTTCGCGGAAACCGGAGAATGCTATTCCCCAGGTTTGCATTGCGTTTAAAACACCAGAGAACATGCATTTTAGGAAGGTGTAACACACCTCCCTAGGCCTATTAATTTAGAAATTACAGCGCTTTTTGTGGGACACTTAAAACAGTTGAAACGGGTGCTATATTCGAAGCATTTGGTTTTTCTCGCTTTCTCGGAAACCGGAGAAAGATATTCCCCAGCTTTGTATGGTGTTTAAAACACCAGTGAACATGCATTTTAGGAAGGTGTAACAGACCTCCCTATGGCTATTAGTTTAGAAATTACAGCGCTTTTTGAGGGACACTTGAAACAGTTGAAACGTTTGTTATTTTCGAAGCATTTGGTTTTTCTCGCCTTCGCGGAAACCGGAGCAAGCTATTCCCCAGGTTTGCATTGCGTTTAAAACACCAGAGAACATGCATTTTAGGAAGGTGTAACAGACCTCCCTATGGCTATTAGTTTAGAAATTACAGCGCTTTTTGAGGGACACTTGAAACAGTTGAAACGTTTGTTATTTTCGAAGCATTTGGTTTTTCTCGCCTTCGCGGAAACCGGAGCAAGCTATTCCCCAGGTTTGCATTGCGTTTAAAACACCAGAGAACATGCATTTCAGGAAGGTGTAACACACCTCCCTAGGCCTATCAATTTAGAAATTACAACGCTTTGTGTGGGAGACTTGAAACGGTTAAAACGGGTGTTGCATTTGGTTTTTCTCGCTTTCTCGGAAACCGGAGAAAGATATTCCCCAGCTTTGTATGGTGTTTAAAACACCAGAGAACATGCATTTTAGGAAGGTGTAACACACCTCCCTAGGCCTATTAATTTAGAAATTACAGCGCTTTTTGTGGGACACTTAAAACAGTTGAAACGGGTGCTATTTTCGAAGCATTTGGTTTTTCTCGCTTTCTCGGAAACGGGAGAAAGATATTCCACAGCTTTGTATGGCGTTTAAAACACCAGAGAACATGCATTTTAGGAAGGTGTAACAGACCTCCCTATGGCTATTAGTTTAGAAATTACAGCGCTTTTTGAACGACACTTGAAACGGTTGAAACGTTTGTTATTTTCGAAGCATTTGGTTTTTCTCGCCTTCGCGGAAACCGGAGCAAGCTATTCCCCAGGTTTGCATTGCGTTTAAAACACCAGAGAACATGCATTTTAGGAAGGTGTAACACACCTCCCTAGGCCTATCAATTTAGAAATTACAACGCTTTGTGTGGGAGACTTGAAACGGTTGAAACGGGTGTTATTTTCGAAGCATTGGGTTTTTCTCGCTTTCTCGGGAACTGGAGACAAATATTCCCCAGGTTTGTATGGCGTTTAAAACATCATTGAACATGCATTTTAGGAAGGTGTACCACACCTCCCTAGGGCTCTTAGTTTAGAAAATACAGCGCTTTTTGTGGGACACTTGAAACGGTTGAAACGGGTGTTATTTTCGAAGCATTTGGTTTTTCTCGCCTTCGCGGAAACCGGAGCAAGCTATTCCCCAGGTTTGCATGGCGTTTAAAACACCAGAGAACATGCATTTTAGGAAGATGTAACACACCTCCCTAGGCCTATTAATTTAGAAATTACAGTGCTTTTTGTGGGACAGTTAAAACAGTTGAAACGGGTGCTATTTTCGAAGCATTTGGTATTTCTCGCTTTCTCGGAAACCGGAGAAAGATATTCCCCAGCTTTGTATGGTGTTTAAAACACCAGAGAACATGCATTTTAGGAAGGTGTAACGCACCTCCGTAGGGCTCGTAGTTTAGAAAATACAGCACTTTTTGAGGGACACTTGAAACGGTTGAAACGTTTGTTATTTTCGAAGCATTTCGTTTTTCTCGCCTTCGCGGAAACCGGAGCAAGCTATTCCCCAGGTTTGCATTGCGTTTAAAACACCAGAGAACATGCATTTCAGGAAGGTGTAACACACCTCCCTAGGCCTATCAATTTAGAAATTACAACGCTTTGTGTGGGAGACTTGAAACGGTTGAAACGGGTGTTATTTTCGAAGCATTGGGTTTTTCTCGCTTTCTCGGGAACTGGAGACAAATATTCCCCAGGTTTGTATGGCGTTTAAAACATCATTGAACATGCATTTTAGGAAGGTGTACCACACCTCCCTAGGGCTCTTAGTTTAGAAAATACAGCGCTTTTTGTGGGACACTTGAAACGGTTGAAACGTTTGTTATTTTCGAAGCATTTGGTTTTTCTCGCCTTCGCGGAAACCGGAGCAAGCTATTCCCCAGGTTTGCATTGCGTTTAAAACACCAGAGAACATGCATTTTAGGAAGGTGTAACACACCTCCCTAGGCCTATTAATTTAGAAATTACAGCGCTATTTGTGGGACACTTAAAACAGTTGAAACGGGTGCTATTTTCGAAGCATTTGGTTTTTCTCGCTTTCTCGGAAACCTGAGAAAGATATTCCCCAGCTTTGTATGGTGTTTAAAACACCAGAGAACATGCATTTTAGGAAGGTGTAACAGACCCCCTATGGCTATTAGTTTAGAAATTACAGCGCTTTTTGAAGGACACTTGAAACGGTTGAAACGTTTGTTATTTTCAAAGTATTTGGTTTTTCTCGCTTTCTCAGAAGCAGGAGCAAGACATTCCCCAGGTTTGTATGGCGTTTAAAACATCATTGAACATGCATTTTAGGAATTTGTACCACACCTCCCTAGGGCTCTTAGTTTAGAAAATACAGCGCTTTTTGTGGGACACTTGAAACGGTTGAAACGGGTGTTATTTTCGAAGCATTTGGTTTTTCTCGCTTTCTCGTAAACCGGAGAAAGATATTCCCCAGCTTTGTATGGCGTTTAAAACACCAGAGAACGTGCATTTTAGGAAGGTGTAACACACCTCCCTAGGGCTCGTAGTTTAGAAAATACATCGCTTTTTGTGGGACACTTGAAACGGTTGAAACGTTTGTTATTTTCGAAGCATTTGGTTTTTCTCGCCTTCGCGGAAACCGGAGCAAGCTATACCCCAGGTTTGCATTGCGTTTAAAACATCAGAGAACATGCATTTTAGGAAGGTGTAACACACCTCCCTAGGCCTATTAATTTAGAAATTACAGCGCTTTTTGTGGGACACTTAAAACAGTTGAAACGGGTGCTATATTCGAAGCATTTGGTTTTTCTCGCTTTCTCGGAAACCGGAGAAAGATATTCCCCAGCTTTGTATGGTGTTTAAAACACTAGAGAACATGCATTTTAGGAAGGTGTAACAGACCTCCCTATGGCTATTAGTTTAGAAATTACAGCGCTTTTTGAAGGACACTTGAAACGGTTGAAACGTTTGTTATTTTCAAAGCATTTGGTTTTTCTCGCTTTCTCAGAAGCAGGAGTAAGACATTCCGCAGGTTTGTATGGCGTTTAAAACACCAGAGAACATGCATTTTAGGAAGGTGTACCACACCTCCCTAGGGCTCTTAGTTTAGAAATTACAGCGCTTTTTGTGGGACAGTTAAAACAGTTGAAACGGGTGCTATTTTCGAAGCATTTGGTTTTTCTCGCCTTCGCGGAAACCGGAGCAAGCTATTCCCCAGGTTTGCATTGCGTTTAAAACATCAGAGAACATGCATTTTAGGAAGGTGTATCACACCTCCCTAGGGCTCTTAATTTAGAAAATACAGCGCTTTTTGCGGGACACTTGAAACGGTTGAAACTGGTGTTATTTTCGAAGCATTTGGTTTTTCTCGCTTTCTCGGGAACTGGAGACAAATATTCCCCAGGTTTGTATGGCGTTTAAAACATCAGAGAACATGCATTTTAGGAAGGTGTAATACACCTTATTATGGCTATTAGTTTAGAAATTACAGCGCTTTTTGAGGGACACTTGAAACGGTTGAAACGGGTGTTACTTTCGAAGCATTTGGTTTTTCTCGCCTTCGCGGAAACCGGAGAATGCTATTCCCCAGGTTTGCATTGCGTTTAAAACACCAGAGAACATGCATTTAAGGAAGGTGTAACACACCTCCCTAGGCCTATTAATTTAGAAATTACAGCGCTTTTTGTGGGACACTTAAAACAGTTGAAACGGGTGCTATATTCGAAGCATTTGGTTTTTCTCGCTTTCTCGGAAACCGGAGAAAGATATTCCCCAGCTTTGTATGGTGTTTAAAACACTAGAGAACATGCATTTTAGGAAGGTGTAATACACCTCCCTAGGGCTCGTAGTTTAGAAAATACAGCGCTTTTTGAGGGACACTTGAAACGGTTGAAACGTTTGTTATTTTCGAAGCATTTGGTTTTTCTCGCCTTCGCGGAAACCGGAGCAAGCTATTCCCCAGGTTTGCATTGCGTTTAAAACACCAGAGAACGTGCATTTTAGGAAGGTGTAACACACCTCCCTAGGCCTATCAATTTAGAAATTACAACGCTTTGTGTGGGAGACTTGAAACGGTTAAAACGGGTGTTGCATTTGGTTTTTCTCGCTTTCTCGGAAACCGGAGAAAGATATTCCCCAGCTTTGTATGGTGTTTAAAACACCAGAGAACATGCATTTTAGGAAGGTGTAACACACCTCCCTAGGCCTATTAATTTAGAAATTACAGCGCTTTTTGTGGGACACTTAAAACAGTTGAAACGGGTGCTATTTTCGAAGCATTTGGTTTTTCTCGCTTTCTCGGAAACGGGAGAAAGATATTCCACAGCTTTGTATGGCGTTTAAAACACCAGAGAACATGCATTTTAGGAAGGTGTAACAGACCTCCCTATGGCTATTAGTTTAGAAATTACAGCGCTTTTTGAACGACACTTGAAACGGTTGAAACGTTTGTTATTTTCGAAGCATTTGGTTTTTCTCGCCTTCGCGGAAACCGGAGCAAGCTATTCCCCAGGTTTGCATTGCGTTTAAAACACCAGAGAACATGCATTTTAGGAAGGTGTAACACACCTCCCTAGGCCTATCAATTTAGAAATTACAACGCTTTGTGTGGGAGACTTGAAACGGTTGAAACGGGTGTTATTTTCGAAGCATTGGGTTTTTCTCGCTTTCTCGGGAACTGGAGACAAATATTCCCCAGGTTTGTATGGCGTTTAAAACATCATTGAACATGCATTTTAGGAAGGTGTACCACACCTCCCTAGGGCTCTTAGTTTAGAAAATACAGCGCTTTTTGTGGGACACTTGAAACGGTTGAAACGGGTGTTATTTTCGAAGCATTTGGTTTTTCTCGCCTTCGCGGAAACCGGAGCAAGCTATTCCCCAGGTTTGCATGGCGTTTAAAACACCAGAGAACATGCATTTTAGGAAGATGTAACACACCTCCCTAGGCCTATTAATTTAGAAATTACAGTGCTTTTTGTGGGACAGTTAAAACAGTTGAAACGGGTGCTATTTTCGAAGCATTTGGTATTTCTCGCTTTCTCGGAAACCGGAGAAAGATATTCCCCAGCTTTGTATGGTGTTTAAAACACCAGAGAACATGCATTTTAGGAAGGTGTAACGCACCTCCGTAGGGCTCGTAGTTTAGAAAATACAGCACTTTTTGAGGGACACTTGAAACGGTTGAAACGTTTGTTATTTTCGAAGCATTTCGTTTTTCTCGCCTTCGCGGAAACCGGAGCAAGCTATTCCCCAGGTTTGCATTGCGTTTAAAACACCAGAGAACATGCATTTCAGGAAGGTGTAACACACCTCCCTAGGCCTATCAATTTAGAAATTACAACGCTTTGTGTGGGAGACTTGAAACGGTTAAAACGGGTGTTGCATTTGGTTTTTCTCGCTTTCTCGGAAACCGGAGAAAGATATTCCCCAGCTTTGTATGGTGTTTAAAACACCAGAGAACATGCATTTTAGGAAGGTGTAACAGACCTCCTTATGGCTATTAGTTTAGAAATTACAGCGCTTTTTGAGGGACACTTGAAACGGTTGAAACGTTTGTTATTTTCGAAGCATTTGGTTTTTCTCGCCTTCGCGGAAACCGGAGCAAGCTATTCCCCAGGTTTGCATTGCGTTTAAAACACCAGAGAACATGCATTTTAGGAAGGTGTAACACACCTCCCTAGGCCTATAAATTTAGAAATTACAGCGCTTTTTGTTGGACACTTAAAACAGTTGAAACGGGTGCTATTTTCGAAGCATTTGGTTTTTCTCGCTTTCTCGGAAACCGGAGAAAGATATTCCCCAGCTTTGTATGGTGTTTAAAACACTAGAGAACATGCATTTTAGGAAGGTGTAATACACCTCCCTAGGGCTCGTAGTTTAGAAAATACAGCGCTTTTTGAGGGACACTTGAAACGGTTGAAACGTTTGTTATTTTCGAAGCATTTGGTTTTTCTCGCCTTCGCGGAAACCGGAGCAAGCTATTCCCCAGGTTTGCATTGCGTTTAAAACACCAGAGAACGTGCATTTTAGGAAGGTGTAACACACCTCCCTAGGCCTATTAGTTTAGAAATTACAGCGCTATTTGTGGGACACTTAAAACAGTTGAAACGGGTGCTATTTTCGAAGCATTTGGTTTTTCTCGCTTTCTCGGAAACCTGAGAAAGATATTCCCCAGCTTTGTATGGTGTTTAAAACACCAGAGAACATGCATTTTAGGAAGGTGTAACAGACCTCCCTATGGCTATTAGTTTAGAAAATACAGCGCTTTTTGTGGGACACTTGAAACGGTTGAAACGGGTG
The DNA here is from genome assembly GCA_963966105.1 of Volucella zonaria. Taxonomy (NCBI): domain Eukaryota; kingdom Metazoa; phylum Arthropoda; class Insecta; order Diptera; family Syrphidae; genus Volucella; species Volucella zonaria. The sequence goes on along the minus strand of OZ014536.1, from coordinate 558,364 downwards.
TTATTTTCGAAGCATTTGGTTTTTCTCGCCTTCGCGGAAACCGGAGCAAGCTATTCCCCAGGTTTGCATTGCGTTTGAAACACCAGAGAACGTGCATTTTAGGAAGGTGTAACACACCTCCCTAGGCCTATTAGTTTAGAAATTACAGCGCTATTTGTGGGACACTTAAAACAGTTGAAACGGGTGCTATTTTCGAAGCATTTGGTTTTTCTCGCTTTCTCGGAAACCTGAGAAAGATATTCCCCAGCTTTGTATGGTGTTTAAAACACCAGAGAACATGCATTTTAGGAAGGTGTAACAGACCTCCCTATGGCTATTAGTTTAGAAATTACAGCGCTTTTTGAAGGACACTTGAAACGGTTGAAACGTTTGTTATTTTCAAAGTATTTGGTTTTTCTCGCTTTCTCAGAAGCAGGAGCAAGACATTCCCCAGGTTTGTATGGCGTTTAAAACCTCATTGAACATGCATTTTAGGAATTTGTACCACACCTCCCTAGGGCTCTTAGTTTAGAAAATACAGCGCTTTTTGTGGGACACTTGAAACGGTTGAAACGGGTGTTATTTTCGAAGCATTTGGTTTTTCTCGCCTTCGCGGAAACCGGAGCAAGCTATTCCCCAGGTTTGCATTGCGTTTAAAACACCAGAGAACTTGCATTTTAGGAAGGTGCAACACCTCCCTAGGCCTATTAGTTTAGAAATTACAGCGCTTTTTGTGGGACAGTTAAAACAGTTGAAACGGGTGCTATTTTCGAAGCATTTGGTTTTTCTCGCTTTCTCGGAAACCGGAGAAAGATATTCCCCAGCTTTGTATGGCGTTTAAAACACCAGAGAACGTGCATTTTAGGAAGGTGTAACACACCTCCCTAGGGCTCGTAGTTTAGAAAATACAGCGCTTTTTGAGGGACACTTGAAACGGTTGAAACGTTTGTTATTTTCGAAGCATTTGGTTTTTCTCGCCTTCGCGGAAACCGGAGCAAGCTATACCCCAGGTTTGCATTGCGTTTAAAACATCAGAGAACATGCATTTTAGGAAGGTGTAACACACCTCCCTAGGCCTATTAATTTAGAAATTACAGCGCTTTTTGTGGGACACTTAAAACAGTTGAAACGGGTGCTATATTCGAAGCATTTGGTTTTTCTCGCTTTCTCGGAAACCGGAGAAAGATATTCCCCAGCTTTGTATGGTGTTTAAAACACTGGAGAACATGCATTTTAGGAAGGTGTAACAGACCTCCCTATGGCTATTAGTTTAGAAATTACAGCGCTTTTTGAAGGACACTTGAAACGGTTGAAACGTTTGTTATTTTCAAAGCATTTGGTTTTTCTCGCTTTCTCAGAAGCAGGAGTAAGATATTCCGCAGGTTTGTATGGCGTTTAAAACACCAGAGAACATGCATTTTAGGAAGGTGTAACACACCTCCCTAGGGCTCGTAGTTTAGAAAATACAGCGCTTTTTGAGGGACACTTGAAACGGTTGAAACGTTTGTTATTTTCGAAGCATTTGGTTTTTCTCGCCTTCGCGGAAACCGGAGCAAGCTATACCCCAGGTTTGCATTGCGTTTAAAACACCAGAGAACTTGCATTTTAGGAAGGTGCAACACCTCCCTAGGCCTATTAGTTTAGAAATTACAGCGCTTTTTGTGGGACAGTTAAAACAGTTGAAACGGGTGCTATTTTCGAAGCATTTGGTTTTTCTCGCTTTCTCGGAAACCGGAGAAAGATATTCCCCAGCTTTGTATGGCGTTTAAAACACCAGAGAACGTGCATTTTAGGAAGGTGTAATACACCTCCCTAGGGCTCGTAGTTTAGAAAATACAGCGCTTTTTGAGGGACACTTGAAACGGTTGAAACGTTTGTTATTTTCGAAGCATTTGGTTTTTCTCGCCTTCGCGGAAACCGGAGCAAGCTATTCCCCAGGTTTGCATTGCGTTTAAAACACCAGAGAACGTGCATTTTAGGAAGGTGTAACACACCTCCCTAGGCCTATTAATTTAGAAATTACAGCGCTATTTGTGGGACACTTAAAACAGTTGAAACTGGTGCTATTTTCGAAGCATTTGGTTTTTCTCGCTTTCTCGGAAACCTGAGAAAGATATTCCCCAGCTTTGTATGGTGTTTAAAACACCAGAGAACATGCATTTTAGGAAGGTGTAACAGACCTCCCTATGGCTATTAGTTTAGAAAATACAGCGCTTTTTGTGGGACACTTGAAACGGTTGAAACGGGTGTTATTTTCGAAGCATTTGGTTTTTCTCGCCTTCGCGGAAACCGGAGCAAGCTATTCCCCAGGTTTGCATTGCGTTTGAAACACCAGAGAACGTGCATTTTAGGAAGGTGTAACACACCTCCCTAGGCCTATTAGTTTAGAAATTACAGCGCTATTTGTGGGACACTTAAAACAGTTGAAACGGGTGCTATTTTCGAAGCATTTGGTTTTTCTCGCTTTCTCGGAAACCTGAGAAAGATATTCCCCAGCTTTGTATGGTGTTTAAAACACCAGAGAACATGCATTTTAGGAAGGTGTAACAGACCTCCCTATGGCTATTAGTTTAGAAATTACAGCGCTTTTTGAAGGACACTTGAAACGGTTGAAACGTTTGTTATTTTCAAAGTATTTGGTTTTTCTCGCTTTCTCAGAAGCAGGAGCAAGACATTCCCCAGGTTTGTATGGCGTTTAAAATCTCATTGAACATGCATTTTAGGAATTTGTACCACACCTCCCTAGGGCTCTTAGTTTAGAAAATACAGCGCTTTTTGTGGGACACTTGAAACGGTTGAAACGGGTGTTATTTTCGAAGCATTTGGTTTTTCTCGCCTTCGCGGAAACCGGAGCAAGCTATTCCCCAGGTTTGCATTGCGTTTAAAACACCAGAGAACTTGCATTTTAGGAAGGTGCAACACCTCCCTAGGCCTATTAGTTTAGAAATTACAGCGCTTTTTGTGGGACAGTTAAAACAGTTGAAACGGGTGCTATTTTCGAAGCATTTGGTTTTTCTCGCTTTCTCGGAAACCGGAGAAAGATATTCCCCAGCTTTGTATGGCGTTTAAAACACCAGAGAACGTGCATTTTAGGAAGGTGTAACACACCTCCCTAGGGCTCGTAGTTTAGAAAATACAGCGCTTTTTGAGGGACACTTGAAACGGTTGAAACGTTTGTTATTTTCGAAGCATTTGGTTTTTCTCGCCTTCGCGGAAACCGGAGCAAGCTATACCCCAGGTTTGCATTGCGTTTAAAACATCAGAGAACATGCATTTTAGGAAGGTGTAACACACCTCCCTAGGCCTATTAATTTAGAAATTACAGCGCTTTTTGTGGGACACTTAAAACAGTTGAAACGGGTGCTATATTCGAAGCATTTGGTTTTTCTCGCTTTCTCGGAAACCGGAGAAAGATATTCCCCAGCTTTGTATGGTGTTTAAAACACTGGAGAACATGCATTTTAGGAAGGTGTAACAGACCTCCCTATGGCTATTAGTTTAGAAATTACAGCGCTTTTTGAAGGACACTTGAAACGGTTGAAACGTTTGTTATTTTCAAAGCATTTGGTTTTTCTCGCTTTCTCAGAAGCAGGAGTAAGACATTCCGCAGGTTTGTATGGCGTTTAAAACACCAGAGAACATGCATTTTAGGAAGGTGTAACACACCTCCCTAGGGCTCGTAGTTTAGAAAATACAGCGCTTTTTGAGGGACACTTGAAACGGTTGAAACGTTTGTTATTTTCGAAGCATTTGGTTTTTCTTGCCTTCGCGGAAACCGGAGCAAGCTATACCCCAGGTTTGCATTGCGTTTAAAACACCAGAGAACTTGCATTTTAGGAAGGTGCAACACCTCCCTAGGCCTATTAGTTTAGAAATTACAGCGCTTTTTGTGGGACAGTTAAAACAGTTGAAACGGGTGCTATTTTCGAAGCATTTGGTTTTTCTCGCTTTCTCGGAAACCGGAGAAAGATATTCCCCAGCTTTGTATGGCGTTTAAAACACCAGAGAACGTGCATTTTAGGAAGGTGTAATACACCTCCCTAGGGCTCGTAGTTTAGAAAATACAGCGCTTTTTGAGGGACACTTGAAACGGTTGAAACGTTTGTTATTTTCGAAGCATTTGGTTTTTCTCGCCTTCGCGGAAACCGGAGCAAGCTATTCCCCAGGTTTGCATTGCGTTTAAAACACCAGAGAACGTGCATTTTAGGAAGGTGTAACACACCTCCCTAGGCCTATTAATTTAGAAATTACAGCGCTATTTGTGGGACACTTAAAACAGTTGAAACTGGTGCTATTTTCGAAGCATTTGGTTTTTCTCGCTTTCTCGGAAACCTGAGAAAGATATTCCCCAGCTTTGTATGGTGTTTAAAACACCAGAGAACATGCATTTTAGGAAGGTGTAACAGACCTCCCTATGGCTATTAGTTTAGAAAATACAGCGCTTTTTGTGGGACACTTGAAACGGTTGAAACGGGTGTTATTTTCGAAGCATTTGGTTTTTCTCGCCTTCGCGGAAACCGGAGCAAGCTATTCCCCAGGTTTGCATTGCGTTTGAAACACCAGAGAACGTGCATTTTAGGAAGGTGTAACACACCTCCCTAGGCCTATTAGTTTAGAAATTACAGCGCTATTTGTGGGACACTTAAAACAGTTGAAACGGGTGCTATTTTCGAAGCATTTGGTTTTTCTCGCTTTCTCGGAAACCTGAGAAAGATATTCCCCAGCTTTGTATGGTGTTTAAAACACCAGAGAACATGCATTTTAGGAAGGTGTAACAGACCTCCCTATGGCTATTAGTTTAGAAATTACAGCGCTTTTTGAAGGACACTTGAAACGGTTGAAACGTTTGTTATTTTCAAAGTATTTGGTTTTTCTCGCTTTCTCAGAAGCAGGAGCAAGACATTCCCCAGGTTTGTATGGCGTTTAAAACCTCATTGAACATGCATTTTAGGAATTTGTACCACACCTCCCTAGGGCTCTTAGTTTAGAAAATACAGCGCTTTTTGTGGGACACTTGAAACGGTTGAAACGGGTGTTATTTTCGAAGCATTTGGTTTTTCTCGCCTTCGCGGAAACCGGAGCAAGCTATTCCCCAGGTTTGCATTGCGTTTAAAACACCAGAGAACTTGCATTTTAGGAAGGTGCAACACCTCCCTAGGCCTATTAGTTTAGAAATTACAGCGCTTTTTGTGGGACAGTTAAAACAGTTGAAACGGGTGCTATTTTCGAAGCATTTGGTTTTTCTCGCTTTCTCGGAAACCGGAGAAAGATATTCCCCAGCTTTGTATGGCGTTTAAAACACCAGAGAACGTGCATTTTAGAAAGGTGTAACACACCTCCCTAGGGCTCGTAGTTTAGAAAATACAGCGCTTTTTGAGGGACACTTGAAACGGTTGAAACGTTTGTTATTTTCGAAGCATTTGGTTTTTCTCGCCTTCGCGGAAACCGGAGCAAGCTATACCCCAGGTTTGCATTGCGTTTAAAACATCAGAGAACATGCATTTTAGGAAGGTGTAACACACCTCCCTAGGCCTATTAATTTAGAAATTACAGCGCTTTTTGTGGGACACTTAAAACAGTTGAAACGGGTGCTATATTCGAAGCATTTGGTTTTTCTCGCTTTCTCGGAAACCGGAGAAAGATATTCCCCAGCTTTGTATGGTGTTTAAAACACTGGAGAACATGCATTTTAGGAAGGTGTAACAGACCTCCCTATGGCTATTAGTTTAGAAATTACAGCGCTTTTTGAAGGACACTTGAAACGGTTGAAACGTTTGTTATTTTCAAAGCATTTGGTTTTTCTCGCTTTCTCAGAAGCAGGAGTAAGACATTCCGCAGGTTTGTATGGCGTTTAAAACACCAGAGAACATGCATTTTAGGAAGGTGTACCACACCTCCCTAGGGCTCTTAGTTTAGAAATTACAGCGCTTTTTGTGGGACAGTTAAAACAGTTGAAACGGGTGCTATTTTCGAAGCATTTGGTTTTTCTCGCTTTCTCGGAAACCGGAGAAAGATATTCCCCAGCTTTGTATGGCGTTTACAACACCAGAGAACGTGCATTTTAGGAAGGTGTAACACACCTCCCTAGGGCTCGTAGTTTAGAAAATACAGCGCTTTTTGAGGGACACTTGAAACGGTTGAAACGTTTGTTATTTTCGAAGCATTTGGTTTTTCTCGCCTTCGCGGAAACCGGAGCAAGCTATACCCCAGGTTTGCATTGCGTTTAAAACATCAGAGAACATGCATTTTAGGAAGGTGTAACACACCTCCCTAGGCCTATTAATTTAGAAATTACAGCGCTTTTTGTGGGACAGTTAAAACAGTTGAAACGGGTGCTATTTTCGAAGCATTTGGTTTTTCTCGCTTTCTCGGAAACCGGAGAAAGATATTCCCCAGCTTTGTATGGTGTTTAAAACACTAGAGAACATGCATTTTAGGAAGGTGTAACAGACCTCCCTATGGCTATTAGTTTAGAAATTACAGCGCTTTTTGAAGGACACTTGAAACGGTTGAAACGTTTGTTATTTTCAAAGCATTTGGTTTTTCTCGCTTTCTTAGAAGCAGGAGCAAGACATTCGACAGGTTTGTATGGCGTTTAAAACACCATTGAACATGCATTTTATGAAGGTGTACCACGCCTCCCTAGGGCTCTTAGTTTAGAAAATACAGCGCTTTTTGTGGGACACTTGAAACGGTTGAAACGGGTGTTATTTTCGAAGCATTTGGTTTTTCTCGCCTTCGCGGAAACCGGAGCAACCTATTCCCCAGGTTTGCATTGCGTTTAAAACACCAGAGAACATGCATTTTAGGAAGGTGTAACACACCTCCCTAGGCCTATTAATTTAGAAACTACAGCGCTTTTTGTGGGACACTTAAAACAGTTGAAACGGGTGCTATTTTCGAAGCATTTGGTTTTTCTCGCTTCTCGGAAACCGGAGAAAGATATTCCCCAGCTTTGTATGGCGTTTAAAACACCAGAGAACATGCATTTTAGGAAAGTGTACCACACCTCCCTAGGGCTCTTAGTTTAGAAAATACAGCGCTTTTTGAGGGACACTTGAAACGGTTGAAACGTTTGTTATTTTCGAAGCATTTGGTTTTTCTCGCCTTCGCGGAAACCGGAGCAAGCTATTCCCCAGGTTTGCATTGCGTTTAAAACACCGGAGAACATGCATTTTAGGAAGGTGTAACACACCTCCCTAGGCCTATTAATTTAGAAATTACAGCGCTTTTTGTGGGACACTTAAAACAGTTGAAACGGGTGCTATATTCGAAGCATTTGGTTTTTCTCGCTTTCTCGGAAACCGGAGAAAGATATTCCCCAGCTTTGTATGGTGTTTAAAACACTAGAGAACATGCATTTTAGGAAGGTGTAACAGACCTCCCTATGGCTATTAGTTTAGAAATTACAGCGCTTTTTGAAGGACACTTGAAACGGTTGAAACGTTTGTTATTTTCAAAGCATTTGGTTTTTCTCGCTTTCTCAGAAGCAGGAGTAAGACATTCCGCAGGTTTGTATGGCGTTTAAAACATCATTGAACATGCATTTTAGGAAGGTGTACCACACCTCCCTAGGGCTCTTAGTTTAGAAAATACAGCGCTTTTTGTGGGACACTTGAAACGGTTGAAACGGGTGTTATTTTCGAAGCATTTGGTTTTTCTCGCCTTCGCGGAAACCGGAGCAAGCTATTCCCCAGGTTGGCATTGCGTTTAAAACACCAGAGAACATGCATTTTAGGAAGGTGTAACACACCTCCCTAGGCCTATTAATTTAGAAATTACAGCGCTTTTTGTGGGACACTTAAAACAGTTGAAACGGGTGCTATTTTCGAAGCATTTGGTTTTTCTCGCTTCTCGGAAACCGGAGAAAGATATTCCCCAGCTTTGTATAGCGTTTAAAACACCAGAGAACATGCATTTTAGGAAGGTGTAACAGACCTCCCTGTGGCTATTAGTTTAGAAATTACAGCGCTTTTTGCAGGACACTTGAAACGGTTGAAACGTTTGTTATTTTCAAAGCATTTGGTTTTTCTCGCTTTCTCAGAAGCAGGAGCAAGACATTCCCCAGGTTTGTATGGCGTTTAAAACACCAGAGAACATGCATTTTAGGAAGGTTTACCACACCTCAATAGGGCTCTTAGTTTAGAAAATACAGCGCTTTTGCCGGACAATTGAAACGGTTGAAACAGGTGTTATTTTCGAAGCATTTGGTTTTTCTCGCTTTCTCGGAAACCGGAGAAAGATATTCCCCAGCTTTGTATGGCGTGTAAAACATCGGAGAACATGCATTTTAGGAAGGTGTAACAGACCTCCCAATGGCTATTAGTTTAGAAATTACAGCGCTTTTTGAGGGACACTTGAAACGGTTGAAACGGGTGTTATTTTCGAATCATTTGGTTTTTCTCGCTTTCTCGGGAACTGGAGACAAATATTCCCAAGGTTTGTATGGCGTTTAAAACATCAGAGAACATGCATTTTAGGAAGGTGTAATACACCTCCTTATGGCTATTAGTTTAGAAATTACAGCGCTTTTTGTGGGACCATTGAAACGGTTGAAACAGGTGTTATTTTCGAAGCATTTGGTTTTTCTCGCTTTCTCGGAAGTAGGAGACAAATATTCCCCAGGTTTGTATGGCGTTTAAAACATCAGAGAACGTGCATTTTAGGAAGGTGTAACAGACCTCCCTATGGCTATTAGTTTAGAAATTACAGCGCTTTTTGAGGGACACTTGAAACGGTTGAAACGTTTGTTATTTTCGAAGCATTTAGTTTTTCTCGCCTTCGCGGAAACCGGAGCTAAATATTCCCCAGGTTTGCATTGCGTTTAAAACACCAGAGAACATGCATTTTAGGAAGGTGTAACACACCTCCCTAGGCCTATTAATTTAGAAATTACAGCGCTTTTTGTGGGACACTTAAAACAGTTGAAACGGGTGCTATTTTCGAAGCATTTGGTTTTTCTCGCTTCTCGGAAACCGGAGAAAGATATTCCCCAGCTTTGTATAGCGTTTAAAACACCAGAGAACATGCATTTCAGGAAGGTGTAACAGACCTCCCTGTGGCTATTAGTTTAGAAATTACAGCGCTTTTTGTGGGACCATTGAAACGGTTGAAACAGGTGTTATTTTCGAAGGATTTGGTTTTTCTCGCTTTCTCGGAAGTAGGAGACAAATATTCCCCAGGTTTGTATGGCGTTTAAAACATCAGAGAACATGCATTTTAGGAAGGTGTAACAGACCTCCCTATGGCTATTAGTTTAGAAAATACAGCGCTTTTTGTGGGACACTTGAAACGGTTGAAACGGGTGTTATTTTCGAAGCATTTGGTTTTTCTCGCCTTCGCGGAAACCGGAGCAAGCTATTCCCCAGGTTGGCATTGCGTTTAAAACACCAGAGAACATGCATTTTAGGAAGGTGTAACACACCTCCCTAGGCCTATTAATTTAGAAATTACAGCGCTTTTTGTGGGACACTTAAAACAGTTGAAACGGGTGCTATTTTCGAAGCATTTGGTTTTTCTCGCTTTTTCGGAAACCGGAGAAAGATATTCCCCAGCTTTGTATGGCGTTTAAAACACCAGAGGACATGCATTTTAGGAAGGTGTAACAGACCTCCTATGGCTATTAGTTTAGAAATTACAGCGCTTTTTGAGGGACACTTGAAACGGTTGAAACGTTTGTTATTTTCGAAGCATTTAGTTTTTCTCGCCTTCGCGGAAACCGGAGCTAAATATTCCCCAGGTTTACATTGCGTTTAAAACACCAGAGAACATGCATTTTAGGAAGGTGTAACACACCTCCCTAGGCCTATTAATTTAGAAATTACAGCGCTTTTTGTGGGACACTTAAAACAGTTGAAACGGGTGCTATATTCGAAGCATTTGGTTTTTCTCGCTTTCTCGGAAACCGGAGAAAGATATTCCCCAGCTTTGTATGGTGTTTAAAACACTGGAGAACATGCATTTTAGGAAGGTGTAACAGACCTCCCTATGGCTATTAGTTTAGAAATTACAGCGCTTTTTGAAGGACACTTGAAACGGTTGAAACGTTTGTTATTTTCAAAGCATTTGGTTTTTCTCGCTTTCTCAGAAGCAGGAGTAAGACATTCCGCAGGTTTGTATGGCGTTTAAAACACCAGAGAACATGCATTTTAGGAAGGTGTACCACACCTCCCTAGGGCTCTTAGTTTAGAAAATACAGCGCTTTTTGTGGGACACTTGAAACGGTTGAAACGGGTGTTATTTTCGAAGCATTTGGTTTTTCTCGCCTTCGCGGAAACCGGAGCAACCTATTCCCCAGGTTTGCATTGCGTTTAAAACACCAGAGAACATGCATTTTAGGAAGGTGTAACACACCTCCCTAGGCCTATTAATTTAGAAATTACAGCGCTTTTTGTGGGACACTTAAAACAGTTGAAACGGGTGCTATTTTCGAAGCATTTGGTTTTTCTCGCTTCTCGGAAACCGGAGAAAGATATTCCCCAGCTTTGTATGGCGTTTAAAACACCAGAGAACATGCATTTTAGGAAAGTGTACCACACCTCCCTAGGGCTCTTAGTTTAGAAAATACAGCGCTTTTTGAGGGACACTTGAAACGGTTGAAACGTTTGTTATTTTCGAAGCATTTGGTTTTTCTCGCCTTAGCGGAAACCGGAGCAAGCTATTCCCCAGGTTTGCATTGTGTTTAAAACACCAGAGAACATGCATTTTAGGAAGGTGTAACACACCTCCCTAGGCCTATTAATTTAGAAATTACAGCGCTTTTTGTGGGACACTTAAAACAGTTGAAACGGGTGCTATATTCGAAGCATTTGGTTTTTCTCGCTTTCTCGGAAACCGGAGAAAGATATTCCCCAGCTTTGTATGGTGTTTAAAACACTAGAGAACATGCATTTTAGGAAGGTGTAACAGACCTCCCTATGGCTATTAGGTTAGAAATTACAGCGCTTTTTGAAGGACACTTGAAACGGTTGAAACGTTTGTTATTTTCAAAGCATTTGGTTTTTCTCGCTTTCTCAGAAGCAGGAGTAAGACATTCCGCAGGTTTGTATGGCGTTTAAAACATCATTGAACATGCATTTTAGGAAGGTGTACCACACCTCCCTAGGGCTCTTAGTTTAGAAAATACAGCGCTTTTTGTGGGACACTTGAAACGGTTGAAACGGGTGTTATTTTCGAAGCATTTGGTTTTTCTCGCCTTCGCGGAAACCGGAGCAAGCTATTCCCCAGGTTGGCATTGCGTTTAAAACACCAGAGAACATGCATTTTAGGAAGGTGTAACACACCTCCCTAGGCCTATTAATTTAGAAATTACAGCGCTTTTTGTGGGACACTTAAAACAGTTGAAACGGGTGCTATTTTCGAAGCATTTGGTTTTTCTCGCTTCTCGGAAAGCGGAGAAAGATATTCCCCAGCTTTGTATAGCGTTTAAAACACCAGAGAACATGCATTTCAGGAAGGTGTAACAGACCTCCCTGTGGCTATTAGTTTAGAAATTACAGCGCTTTTTGCAGGACACTTGAAACGGTTGAAACGTTTGTTATTTTCAAAGCATTTGGTTTTTCTCGCTTTCTCAGAAGCAGGAGCAAGACATTCCCCAGGTTTGTATGGCGTTTAAAACACCAGAGAACATGCATTTTAGGAAGGTTTACCACACCTCAATAGGGCTCTTAGTTTAGAAAATACAGCGCTTTTGCCGGACAATTGAAACGGTTGAAACATATGTTATTTTCGAAGCATTTGGTTTTTCTCGTTTTCTCGGAAACCGGAGAAAGATATTCCCCAGCTTTGTATGGCGTGTAAAACATCGGAGAACATGCATTTTAGGAAGGTGTAACAGACCTCCCAATGGCTATTAGTTTAGAAATTACAGCGCTTTTTGAGGGACACTTGAAACGGTTGAAACGGGTGTTATTTTCGAATCATTTGGTTTTTCTCGCTTTCTCGGGAACTGGAGACAAATATTCCCAAGGTTTGTATGGCGTTTAAAACATCAGAGAACATGCATTTTAGGAAGGTGTAATACACCTCCTTATGGCTATTAGTTTAGAAATTACAGCGCTTTTTGTGGGACCATTGAAACGGTTGAAACAGGTGTTATTTTCGAAGCATTTGGTTTTTCTCGCTTTCTCGGAAGTAGGAGACAAATATTCCCCAGGTTTGTATGGCGTTTAAAACATCAGAGAACATGCATTTTAGGAAGGTGTAACAGACCTCCCTATGGCTATTAGTTTAGAAATTACAGCGCTTTTTGAGGGACACTTGAAACGGTTGAAACGTTTGTTATTTTCGAAGCATTTAGTTTTTCTCGCCTTCGCGGAAACCGGAGCTAAATATTCCCCAGGTTTGCATTGCGTTTAAAACACCAGAGAACATGCATTTTAGGAAGGTGTAACACACCTCCCTAGGCCTATTAATTTAGAAATTACAGCGCTTTTTGTGGGACACTTAAAACAGTTGAAACGGGTGCTATTTTCGAAGCATTTGGTTTTTCTCGCTTTTTCGGAAACCGGAGAAAGATATTCCCCAGCTTTGTATGGCGTTTAAAACACCAGAGGACATGCATTTTAGGAAGGTGTAACAGACCTCCTATGGCTATTAGTTTAGAAATTACAGCGCTTTTTGGAGGACACTTGAAACGGTTGAAACGTTTGTTATTTTCAAAGCATTAGGTTTTTCTCGCTTTCTCAGAAGCAGGAGCAAGACATTCCCCAGGTTTGTATGGCGTTTAAAACACCAGAGAACATGCATTTTAGGAAGGTGTACCACACCTACCTAGGGCTCTTAGTTTAGAAAATACAGCGCTTTTGCGGGACAATTGAAACGGTTGAAACAGGTGTTATTTTCGAAGCATTTGGTTTTTCTCGCTTTCTCGGAAGCGGGAGACAAATATTCCCCAGGTTTGTACGGCGTTTAAAACATCAGAGAACATGCATTTTAGGAAGATGTAACACACCTACCTAGGGCTCTTAGTTTAGAAAATACAGCGCTTTTTGTGGGACACTTGAAACGGTTGAAACGGGTGTTATTTTCGAAGCATTTGGTTTTTCTCGCTTTCTCGGAAACCCGAGCAAGATATTCCCCAGGTTTGTATGGCGTGTAAAACATAGGAGAACATGCATTTTAGGAAGATGCAACGCACCTCCTTAGGACTATTAGTTTAGAAACTACAGCGCTTTTTGCGGGACACTTGATACAGTTGAAACGGGTGTTATTTTCGAAGCATGTGGTTTTTCTCGCTTTCTCGGAAGCGGGAGACAAATATTCCCCAGGTTTGTACGGCGTTTAAAACATCAGAGAACATGCATTTTAGGAAGATGTAACACACCTACCTAGGGCTCTTAGTTTAGAAAATACAGCGCTTTTGCGGGACAATTGAAACGGTTGAAACAGGTGTTATTTTCGAAGCATTTGGTTTTTCTCGCTTTCTCGGAAGCGGGAGACAAATATTCCCCAGGTTTGTACGGCGTTTAAAACATCAGAGAACATGCATTTTAGGAAGATGTAACACACCTACCTAGGGCTCTTAGTTTAGAAAATACAGCGCTTTTAGAGGGACACTTGAAACGGGAGTTATTTTCGAAGCATTTGGTTTTCCTCACCTTCTCGGACGGAAAGAACTGTTCCCCAGATTTATGTGGTATTTAAAGCAGCGCGTGACAGGCTTTTTAGAAAGGTATAACAGGCCTCCCTAGGGATCTCACTTTAGAAATTACAACGCTTTTTGTGGGACACTTGAAACTAGTGTTATTTTCGAAGCACTTGGTTTTTCTCACCTTCTCGGAAACCGGAAAAAACTGTTCCCCACTCTTATGTGGTATTCAAACAAACGAAGAACCGACTTTTTAGGAAGGTACAACACGCCTCCCTAATGATCTCGATTTAGAAATTACAACACTTTTTGCGGGACACTTGAAACGGTTGAATCGGGTGTTATTTTCGAATCATTTGATTTTTCTCACCTTCTCGGAAACCAGAAAAAACTGTTCCCCAGATTTATGTGGTTTTCAAACAAGCGAAGAACCGTCTTTTTAGGAAGGTTCAACTCGCCTCCCTAGGGATCTTAGTTTAGAAATTACAACGCTTTTTGTGGGACACTTGAAACGGTTGAAACGGGTGTTATTTTCGAAGCATTTGGTTTTTCTCACCTTCTCGGAAACCGGAAAAAATTATTCCCCAGCTTTGTGTGGTATTTAAAGTAGCGCGGGACAGGCTTTTTAGAAAGGTATAACACGCCTCCCTAGGGATCTCAGTTTAGAATTTACAACGCTTTTTGTGGGACACTTGAAACGGGTGTTATTTTCGAAGCACTTGGTTTTTCTCACCTTCTCGGAAACCGGAAAAAACTGTTCCCCACTTTTATGTGGTATTCAAACAAGCGAAGAACCGAGTTTTTAGGAAGGTACAACACGCCTCCTTAGGGATCTTAGTTTCGAAATTACAACGCTTTTAGAGGGACACTTGAAACGGGAGTTATTTTCGAAGCATTTGGTTTTCCTCACCTTCTCGGACGGAAAAAACTGTTCCCCAGATTTATGTGGTATTTAAAGCAGCGCGTGACAGGCTTTTTAGAAAGGTATAACAGGCCTCCCTAGGGATCTCACTTTAGAAATTACAACGCTTTTTGTGGGACACTTGAAACGAGTGTTATTTTCGAAGCACTTGGTTTTTCTCACCTTCTCGGAAACCGGAAAAAACTGTTCCCCACTTTTATGTGGTATTCAAAGAACCGAAAAACCGAGTTTTTAGGAAGGCACAACAGGCCTCCCTAGGGATCTTAGTTTAGAAATTACAACGCTTTTAGAGGGACACTTGAAACGGGTGTTATTTTCGAAGCATTTGGTTTTTCTAACCTTTTCAGAAACCGGAAAAAACTGTTCCCCAGATTTATGTGGTATTTAAAGCAGCGCGGAACAGGCTTTTTAGAAAGGTATGACACGGCTCCCTAGGGATCTAAGTTTAGAAATTACAACGCTTTTTGTGGGACACATGAAACGGGTGTTATTTTCGAAGCACTTGGTATTTTGCACCTTCTCGGAAACCGGAAAAAACTGTTCCCCACTCTTATGTGGTATTCAAACAAGCGAAGAACCGACTTTTAAGAAAGGTACAACAGGCCTCCCTAGGGATCTTAGTTTAGAAATTACAACGCTTTTAGAGGGACACTTGAAACGGGTGTTTTTTTTCGAAGCATTTGGTTTTTCTAACCTTCTCGGAAACCGGAAAAAACTGTTCCCCAGATTTATGTGGTATTTAAAGCAGCGCCCAACAGGCTTTTTAGAAAGGTATAACACGGCTCCCTAGGGTCTCAGTTTAGAAATTACAACGCTTTTTGTCGGACACTTGAAACGGGTGTTATTTTCGAAGCACTTGGTTTTTCGCACCTTCTCGGAAACCGGAAAAAACTGTTCCCCACTCTTATGTGGTATTCAAACAAGCGAAGAACCGACTTTTTAGGAAGGTACAACAGGCCTCCCTAGGGATCGTAGTTTAGAAATTACAACGCTTTTTGCGGGACACTTGAAACGGTTGAAACGGGTGTTATTTTCGAAGCATTTGAATTTTCTCACCATTTCGGAAACCGTAAAACACTATTGCTCAACTTTACGAGGTATTCAAAACAGCGAAGGAACGGCTTTTTAGGAGGGTATAACACACCTCGCTAATGGTCTCGATTTAGAAATTACAACACTTTTTGTGGGACACTTGAAACGGTTGAATCGGGTGTTATTTTCGAAGCATTTGGTTTTCTCACCTTCTCGGAAACCAGAAAAAACTGTTCCCCAGATTTATGTGGTATTCAAACAAGCGAAGAACCGACTTTTTAGGAAGGTTCAACACGCCTCCCTAGGGATCTTAGTTTAGAAATTACGACGCTCTTTGTGGGACATTTGAAACGGTTGAAACTGGTGTTATTTTCGAAGCATTTGATTTTTCTCACCTTCTCGGAAACCGGAAAAACTATTCCCCAGCTTTATGTGGTATTCAAACAAGCGAAGAACCAGCTTTTTAGGAAGGTATAACACGCCTGCCTTTGGATCTTAGTTTAGAAATTACAGCGCTTTTTGTTGGACACTTGAATGGTTGTAACGGGTGTTATTTTCGAAGCATTTGGTTTTTCTCACCTTTCCGGAAACCGGAAAAAGTATTCCCCAGGTTTATGTGGTGTTCAAACAATCGAAGAACCGGCTTTTGAGGAAGGTATAACACGCCTCCCTTTGGATCTTAGTTTAGAAATTACACTGCTTTTTGTTGGACACTTGAATGGTTGAAACGGGTGTTATTTTCGAAGCATTTGGTTTTTCTCACCTTCTCGGAAACCGGAAAAAACTGTTCCCCACTTTTATGTGGTATTCACACAAGCGAAGAACCGACTTTTTAGGAAGGTACAACACGCCGCCCTAGGGATCTTAGTTTACAAATTACAACGCTTTTTCCGGGACACTTGAAACTGTTGAAACGGGTGTTATTTTCGAAGCATTTGAATTTTCTCACCATCTCGGAAACCGTAAAACACTATTGCTCAACTTTACGAGGTATTCAAAACAGCGAAGGAACGGCTTTTTAGGAGGGTACAACACACCTCTCTAATGATCTCGATTTAGAAATTACAACACTTTTTGTGGGACACTTGAAACGGTTGAAACGGGTGTTATTTTCGAAGCATTTGATTTTTCTCACCATCTCGGAAACCGGAAAAACTATTCCCCAGCTTTATGTGGTATTCAAACAAGCGAAGAACCGGCTTTTTAGGAAGGTATAACACGCCTGCCTTTGGATCTTAGTTTAGAAATTACCGCGCGTTTTGTTGGACACTTGAATGGTTGAAACGGGTGTTATTTTCGAAGCATTTGGTTTTTCTCGCTTTCTCGGAAACCGGAACAAAATATTCCCCAGGTTTGTATGGCCTTTCAAACAGCGGAGAACATTCATTTTAGCTGGGTATAACACGCCTCTCTGGGGCTCTTAGTTTAGAAATTACAGCGCTTTTTGTTGGACACTTGAATGGTTGAAACGGGTGTTATTTTCGAAGCATTTGGTTTTTCTCACCTTTCCGGAAACCGGAGAAAGTATTCCCCAGGTTTATGTGGTATTCAAACAACCGAAGAACCGGCTTTTTAGGAAGGTATAACACGCCTCCCTTTGGATCTTAGTTTACAAATTACAGCGCTTTTTGTTGGACACTTGAATGGTTGAAACGGGTGTTATTTTCGAAGCATTTGGTTTTTCTCACCTTCCCGGAAACCGGAAAAGATTGTTCCCCAGCTTTATGTGGTATGCAAACAAGCTAAGAACCGACTCTTTAGGAAGGTACAACACGCATCCCTGGGGATCTTAGTTTAGAAATTACAACGCTTTGTGTGGGAGACTTGAAACGGTTAAAACGGGTGTTGCATTCGGTTTTTCTCGCTTTCTCGGAAACCGGAGAAAGATATTCCCCAGCTTTGTATGGCGTTTAAAACATCAGAGAACATGCATTTTAGGAAGGTGTATCACACCTCCCTAGGGCTCTTAATTTAGAAAATACAGCGCTTTTTGCGGGACACTTGAAACGGTTGAAACGGGTGTTATTTTCGAAGCATTTGGTTTTTCTCGCTTTCTCGGGAACTGGAGACAAATATTCCCCAGGTTTGTATGGCGTTTAAAACATCAGAGAACATGCATTTTAGGAAGGTGTAATACACCTCCTTATGGCTATTAGTTTAGAAATTACAGCGCTTTTTGAGGGACACTTGAAACGGTTGAAACGGGTGTTACTTTCGAAGCATTTGGTTTTTCTCGCCTTCGCGGAAACCGGAGAAAGCTATTCCCCAGGTTTGCATTGCGTTTAAAACACCAGAGAACATGCATTTTAGGAAGGTGTAACACACCTCCCTAGGCCTATTAGTTTAGAAATTACAGCGCTTTTTGTGGGACACTTAAAACAGTTGAAACGGGTGCTATATTCGAAGCATTTGGTTTTTCTCGCTTTCTCGGAAACCGGAGAAAGATATTCCCCAGCTTTGTATGGTGTTTAAAACACCAGAGAACATGCATTTTAGGAAGGTGTAACAGACCTCCCTATGGCTATTAGTTTAGAAATTACAGCGCTTTTTGAGGGACACTTGAAACAGTTGAAACGTTTGTTATTTTCGAAGCATTTGGTTTTTCTCGCCTTCGCGGAAACCGGAGCAAGCTATTCCCCAGGTTTGCATTGCGTTTAAAACACCAGAGAACGTGCATTTTTGGAAGGTGTAACACACCTCCCTAGGCCTATTAATTTAGAAATTACAGGGCTTTTTGTGGGACACTTAAAACAGTTGAAACGGGTGCTATTTTCGAAGCATTTGGTTTTTCTCGCTTTCTCGGAAAAGGGAGAAAGATATTCCACAGCTTTGTATGGCGTTTAAAACACCAGAGAACATGCATTTTAGGAAGGTGTAACAGACCTCCCTATGGCTATTAGTTTAGAAATTACAGCGCTTTTTGAACGACACTTGAAACGGTTGAAACGTTTGTTATTTTCGAAGCATTTGGTTTTTCTCGCCTTCGCGGAAACCGGAGCAAGCTATTCCCCAGGTTTGCATTGCGTTTAAAACACCAGAGAACATGCATTTTAGGAAGGTGTAACACACCTCCCTAGGCCTATCAATTTAGAAATTACAACGCTTTGTGTGGGAGACTTGAAACGGTTAAAACGGGTGTTGCATTTGGTTTTTCTCGCTTTCTCGGAAACCGGAGAAAGATATTCCCCAGCTTTGAATGGCGTTTAAAACATCAGAGAACATGCATTTAGGAAGGTGTATCCCACCTCCCTAGGGCTCTGAATTTAGAAAATACAGCGCTTTATGCGGGACACTTGAAACGGTTGAAACGGGTGTTATTTTCGAAGCATTGGGTTTTTCTCGCTTTCTCGGGAACTGGAGACAAATATTCCCCAGGTTTGTATGGCGTTTAAAACATCATTGAACATGCATTTTAGGGAGGTATACCACACCTCCCTAGGGCTCTTAGTTTAGAAAATACAGCGCTTTTTGTGGGACACTTGAAACGGGTGTTATTTTCGAAGCATTTGGTTTTTCTCGCCTTCGCGGAAACCGGAGCAAGCTATTCCCCAGGTTTGCATGGCGTTTAAAACACCAGAGAACGTGCATTTTAGGAAGATGTAACACACCTCCCTAGGCCTATTAATTTAGAAATTACAGTGCTTTTTGTGGGACAGTTAAAACAGTTGAAACGGGTGCTATTTTCGAAGCATTTGGTATTTCTCGCTTTCTCGGAAACCGGAGAAAGATATTCCCCAGCTTTGTATGGTGTTTAAAACACCAGAGAACATGCATTTTAGGAAGGTGTAACGCACCTCCGTAGGGCTCGTAGTTTAGAAAATACAGCACTTTTTGAGGGACACTTGAAACGGTTGAAACGTTTGTTATTTTCGAAGCATTTGGTTTTTCTCGCCTTCGCGGAAACCGGAGCAAGCTATTCCCCAGGTTTGCATTGCGTTTAAAACACCAGAGAACATGCATTTCAGGAAGGTGTAACACACCTCCCTAGGCCTATCAATTTAGAAATTACAACGCTTTGTGTGGGAGACTTGAAACGGTTAAAACGGGTGTTGCATTTGGTTTTTCTCGCTTTCTCGGAAACCGGAGAAAGATATTCCCCAGCTTTGTATGGTGTTTAAAACACCAGAGAACATGCATTTTAGGAAGGTGTAACAGACCTCCTTATGGCTATTAGTTTAGAAATTACAGCGCTTTTTGAGGGACACTTGAAACGGTTGAAACGTTTGTTATTTTCGAAGCATTTGGTTTTTCTCGCCTTCGCGGAAACCGGAGCAAGCTATTCCCCAGGTTTGCATTGCGTTTAAAACACCAGAGAACATGCATTTTAGGAAGGTGTAACACACCTCCCTAGGCCTATAAATTTAGAAATTACAGCGCTTTTTGTGGGACACTTAAAACAGTTGAAACGGGTGCTATTTTCGAAGCATTTGGTTTTTCTCGCTTTCTCGGAAACCGGAGAAAGATATTCCCCAGCTTTGTATGGTGTTTAAAACACTAGAGAACATGCATTTTAGGAAGGTGTAATACACCTCCCTAGGGCTCGTAGTTTAGAAAATACAGCGCTTTTTGAGGGACACTTGAAACGGTTGAAACGTTTGTTATTTTCGAAGCATTTGGTTTTTCTCGCCTTCGCGGAAACCGGAGCAAGATATTCCCCAGGTTTGCATTGCGTTTAAAACACCAGACAACATGCATTTTAGGAAGGTGTAACACACCTCCCTAGGCCTATTAATTTAGAAATTACAGCGCTATTTGTGGGACACTTAAAACAGTTGAAACGGGTGCTATTTTCGAAGCATTTGGTTTTTCTCGCTTTCTCGGAAACCTGAGAAAGATATTCCCCAGTTTTGTATGGTGTTTAAAACACCAGAGAACATGCATTTTAGGAAGGTGTAACAGACCTCCCTATGGCTATTAGTTTAGAAAATACAGCGCTTTTTGTGGGACACTTGAAACGGTTGAAACGGGTGTTATTTTCGAAGCATTTGGTTTTTCTCGCCTTCGCGGAAACCGGAGCAAGCTATTCCCCAGGTTTGCATTGCGTTTGAAACACCAGAGAACGTGCATTTTAGGAAGGTGTAACACACCTCCCTAGGCCTATTAGTTTAGAAATTACAGCGCTATTTGTGGGACACTTAAAACAGTTGAAACGGGTGCTATTTTCGAAGCATTTGGTTTTTCTCGCTTTCTCGGAAACCTGAGAAAGATATTCCCCAGCTTTGTATGGTGTTTAAAACACCAGAGAACATGCATTTTAGGAAGGTGTAACAGACCTCCCTATGGCTATTAGTTTAGAAATTACAGCGCTTTTTGAAGGACACTTGAAACGGTTGAAACGTTTGTTATTTTCAAAGTATTTGGTTTTTCTCGCTTTCTCAGAAGCAGGAGCAAGACATTCCCCAGGTTTGTATGGCGTTTAAAACATCATTGAAAATGCATTTTAGGAATTTGTACCACACCTCCCTAGGGCTCTTAGTTTAGAAAATACAGCGCTTTTTGTGGGACACTTGAAACGGTTGAAACGGGTGTTATTTTCGAAGCATTTGGTTTTTCTCGCCTTCGCGAAAACCGGAGCAAGCTATTCCCCAGGTTTGCATTGCGTTTAAAACACCAGAGAACTTGCATTTTAGGAAGGTGTAACACACCTCCCTAGGCCTATTAGTTTAGAAATTACAGCGCTTTTTGTGGGACAGTTAAAACAGTTGAAACGGGTGCTATTTTCGAAGCATTTGGTTTTTCTCGCTTTCTCGTAAACCGGAGAAAGATATTCCCCAGCTTTGTATGGCGTTTAAAACACCAGAGAACGTGCATTTTAGGAAGGTGTAACACACCTCCCTAGGGCTCGTAGTTTAGAAAATACAGCGCTTTTTGAGGGACACTTGAAACGGTTGAAACGTTTGCTATTTTCGAAGCATTTGGTGTTTCTCGCCTTCGCGGAAACCGGAGCAAGCTATACCCCAGGTTTGCATTGCGTTTAAAACATCAGAGAACACGCATTTTAGGAAGGTGTAACACACCTCCCTAGGCCTATTAATTTAGAAATTACAGCGCTTTTTGTGGGACACTTAAAACAGTTGAAACGGGTGCTATATTCGAAGCATTTGGTTTTTCTCGCTTTCTCGGAAACCGGAGAAAGATATTCCCCAGCTTTGTATGGTGTTTAAAACACTAGAGAACATGCATTTTAGGAAGGTGTAACAGACCTCCCTATGGCTATTAGTTTAGAAATTACAGCGCTTTTTGAAGGACACTTGAAACGGTTGAAACGTTTGTTATTTTCAAAGCATTTGGTTTTTCTCGCTTTCTCAGAAGCAGGAGTAAGACATTCCGCAGGTTTGTATGGTGTTTAAAACACCAGAGAACATGCATTTTAGGAAGGTGTACCACACCTCCCTAGGGCTCTTAGTTTAGAAATTACAGCGCTTTTTGTGGGACAGTTAAAACAGTTGAAACGTGTGCTATTTTCGAAGCATTTGGTTTTTCTCTCCTTCGCGGAAACCGGAGCAAGCTATTCCCCAGGTTTGCATTGCGTTTAAAACATCAGAGAACATGCATTTTAGGAAGGTGTATCACACCTCCCTAGGGCTCTTAATTTAGAAAATACAGCGCTTTTTGCGGGACACTTGAAACGGTTGAAACTGGTGTTATTTTCGAAGCATTTGGTTTTTCTCGCTTTCTCGGGAACTGGAGACAAATATTCCCCAGGTTTGTATGGCGTTTAAAACATCAGAGAACATGCATTTTAGGAAGGTGTAATACACCTCCTTATGGCTATTAGTTTAGAAATTACAGCGCTTTTTGAGGGACACTTGAAACGGTTGAAACGGGTGTTACTTTCGAAGCATTTGGTTTTTCTCGCCTTCGCGGAAACCGGAGAATGCTATTCTCCAGGTTTGCATTGCGTTTAAAACACCAGAGAACATGCATTTTAGGAAGGTGTAACACACCTCCCTAGGCCTATTAATTTAGAAATTACAGCGCTTTTTGTGGGACACTTAAAACAGTTGAAACGGGTGCTATATTCGAAGCATTTGGTTTTTCTCGCTTTCTCGGAAACCGGAGAAAGATATTCCCCAGCTTTGTATGGTGTTTAAAACACCAGAGAACGTGCATTTTAGGAAGGTGTAACAGACCTCCCTATGGCTATTAGTTTAGAAATTACAGCGCTTTTTGAGGGACACTTGAAACAGTTGAAACGTTTGTTATTTTCGAAGCATTTGGTTTTTCTCGCCTTCGCGGAAACCGGAGCAAGCTATTCCCCAGGTTTGCATTGCGTTTAAAACACCAGAGAACGTGCATTTTTGGAAGGTGTAACACACCTCCCTAGGCCTATTAATTTAGAAATTACAGCGCTTTTTGTGGGACACTTAAAACAGTTGAAACGGGTGCTATTTTCGAAGCATTTGGTTTTTCTCGCTTTCTCGGAAACGGGAGAAAGATATTCCACAGCTTTGTATGGCGTTTAAAACACCAGAGAACATGCATTTTAGGAAGGTGTAACAGACCTCCCTATGGCTATTAGTTTAGAAATTACAGCGCTTTTTGAACGACACTTGAAACGGTTGAAACGTTTGTTATTTTCGAAGCATTTGGTTTTTCTCGCCTTCGCGGAAACCGGAGCAAGCTATTCCCCAGGTTTGCATTGCGTTTAAAACACCAGAGAACATGCATTTTAGGAAGGTGTAACACACCTCCCTAGGCCTATCAATTTAGAAATTACAACGCTTTGTGTGGGAGACTTGAAACGGTTGAAACGGGTGTTATTTTCGAAGCATTGGGTTTTTCTCGCTTTCTCGGGAACTGGAGACAAATATTCCCCAGGTTTGTATGGCGTTTAAAACATCATTGAACATGCATTTTAGGAAGGTGTACCACACCTCCCTAGGGCTCTTAGTTTAGAAAATACAGCGCTTTTTGTGGGACACTTGAAACGGTTGAAACGGGTGTTATTTTCGAAGCATTTGGTTTTTCTCGCCTTCGCGGAAACCGGAGCAAGCTATTCCCCAGGTTTGCATGGCGTTTAAAACACAAGAGAACATGCATTTTAGGAAGATGTAACACACCTCCCTAGGCCTATTAATTTAGAAATTACAGTGCTTTTTGTGGGACAGTTAAAACAGTTGAAACGGGTGCTATTTTCGAAGCATTTGGTATTTCTCGCTTTCTCGGAAACCGGAGAAAGATATTCCCCAGCTTTGTATGGTGTTTAAAACACCAGAGAACATGCATTTTAGGAAGGTGTAACGCACCTCCGTAGGGCTAGTAGTTTAGAAAATACAGCACTTTTTGAGGGACACTTGAAACGGTTGAAACGTTTGTTATTTTCGAAGCATTTCGTTTTTCTCGCCTTCGCGGAAACCGGAGCAAGCTATTCCCCAGGTTTGCATTGCGTTTAAAACACCAGAGAACATGCATTTCAGGAAGGTGTAACACACCTCCCTAGGCCTATCAATTTAGAAATTACAACGCTTTGTGTGGGAGACTTGAAACGGTTAAAACGGGTGTTGCATTTGGTTTTTCTCGCTTTCTCGGAAACCGGAGAAAGATATTCCCCAGCTTTGTATGGTGTTTAAAACACCAGAGAACATGCATTTTAGGAAGGTGCAACAGACCTCCTTATGGCTATTAGTTTAGAAATTACAGCGCTTTTTGAGGGACACTTGAAACAGTTGAAACGTTTGTTATTTTCGAAGCATTTGGTTTTTCTCGCCTTCGCGGAAACCGGAGCAAGCTATTCCCCAGGTTTGCATTGCGTTTAAAACACCAGAGAACGTGCATTTTTGGAAGGTGTAACACACCTCCCTAGGCCTATTAATTTAGAAATTACAGCGCTTTTTGTGGGACACTTAAAACAGTTGAAACGGGTGCTATTTTCGAAGCATTTGGTTTTTCTCGCTTTCTCGGAAACGGGAGAAAGATATTCCACAGCTTTGTATGGTGTTTAAAACACCAGAGAACATGCATTTTAGGAAGGTGTAACGCACCTCCGTAGGGCTAGTAGTTTAGAAAATACAGCACTTTTTGAGGGACACTTGAAACGGTTGAAACGTTTGTTATTTTCGAAGCATTTCGTTTTTCTCGCCTTCGCGGAAACCGGAGCAAGCTATTCCCCAGGTTTGCATTGCGTTTAAAACACCAGAGAACATGCATTTTAGGAAGGTGTAACACACCTCCCTAGGCCTATCAATTTAGAAATTACAACGCTTTGTGTGGGAGACTTGAAACGGTTGAAACGGGTGTTATTTTCGAAGCATTGGGTTTTTCTCGCTTTCTCGGGAACTGGAGACAAATATTCCCCAGGTTTGTATGGCGTTTAAAACATCATTGAACATGCATTTTAGGAAGGTGTACCACACCTCCCTAGGGCTCTTAGTTTAGAAAATACAGCGCTTTTTGTGGGACACTTGAAACGGTTGAAACGGGTGTTATTTTCGAAGCATTTGGTTTTTCTCGCCTTCGCGGAAACCGGAGCAAGCTATTCCCCAGGTTTGCATGGCGTTTAAAACACAAGAGAACATGCATTTTAGGAAGATGTAACACACCTCCCTAGGCCTATTAATTTAGAAATTACAGTGCTTTTTGTGGGACAGTTAAAACAGTTGAAACGGGTGCTATTTTCGAAGCATTTGGTATTTCTCGCTTTCTCGGAAACCGGAGAAAGATATTCCCCAGCTTTGTATGGTGTTTAAAACACCAGAGAACATGCATTTTAGGAAGGTGTAACGCACCTCCGTAGGGCTAGTAGTTTAGAAAATACAGCACTTTTTGAGGGACACTTGAAACGGTTGAAACGTTTGTTATTTTCGAAGCATTTCGTTTTTCTCGCCTTCGCGGAAACCGGAGCAAGCTATTCCCCAGGTTTGCATTGCGTTTAAAACACCAGAGAACATGCATTTCAGGAAGGTGTAACACACCTCCCTAGGCCTATCAATTTAGAAATTACAACGCTTTGTGTGGGAGACTTGAAACGGTTAAAACGGGTGTTGCATTTGGTTTTTCTCGCTTTCTCGGAAACCGGAGAAAGATATTCCCCAGCTTTGTATGGTGTTTAAAACACCAGAGAACATGCATTTTAGGAAGGTGCAACAGACCTCCTTATGGCTATTAGTTTAGAAATTACAGCGCTTTTTGAGGGACACTTGAAACAGTTGAAACGTTTGTTATTTTCGAAGCATTTGGTTTTTCTCGCCTTCGCGGAAACCGGAGCAAGCTATTCCCCAGGTTTGCATTGCGTTTAAAACACCAGAGAACGTGCATTTTTGGAAGGTGTAACACACCTCCCTAGGCCTATTAATTTAGAAATTACAGCGCTTTTTGTGGGACACTTAAAACAGTTGAAACGGGTGCTATTTTCGAAGCATTTGGTTTTTCTCGCTTTCTCGGAAACGGGAGAAAGATATTCCACAGCTTTGTATGGCGTTTAAAACACCAGAGAACATGCATTTTAGGAAGGTGTAACAGACCTCCCTATGGCTATTAGTTTAGAAATTACAGCGCTTTTTGAGGGACACTTGAAACAGTTGAAACGTTTGTTATTTTCGAAGCATTTGGTTTTTCTCGCCTTCGCGGAAACCGGAGCAAGCTATTCCCCAGGTTTGCATTGCGTTTAAAACACCAGAGAACGTGCATTTTTGGAAGGTGTACCACACCTCCCTAGGGCTCTTAGTTTAGAAAATACAGCGCTTTTTGTGGGACACTTGAAACGGTTGAAACGGGTGTTATTTTCGAAGCATTTGGTTTTTCTCGCCTTCGCGGAAACCGGAGCAAGCTATTCCCCAGGTTTGCATGGCGTTTAAAACACAAGAGAACATGCATTTTAGGAAGATGTAACACACCTCCCTAGGCCTATTAATTTAGAAATTACAGTGCTTTTTGTGGGACAGTTAAAACAGTTGAAACGGGTGCTATTTTCGAAGCATTTGGTATTTCTCGCTTTCTCGGAAACCGGAGAAAGATATTCCCCAGCTTTGTATGGTGTTTAAAACACCAGAGAACATGCATTTTAGGAAGGTGTAACACACCTCCCTAGGCCTATTAATTTAGAAATTACAGCGCTTTTTGTGGGACACTTAAAACAGTTGAAACGGGTGCTATATTCGAAGCATTTGGTTTTTCTCGCTTTCTCGGAAACCGGAGAAAGATATTCCCCAGCTTTGTATGGTGTTTAAAACACCAGAGAACATGCATTTTAGGAAGGTGTAACAGACCTCCCTATGGCTATTAGTTTAGAAATTACAGCGCTTTTTGAACGACACTTGAAACGGTTGAAACGTTTGTTATTTTCGAAGCATTTGGTTTTTCTCGCCTTCGCGGAAACCGGAGCAAGCTATTCCCCAGGTTTGCATTGCGTTTAAAACACCAGAGAACATGCATTTTAGGAAGGTGTAACACACCTCCCTAGGCCTATCAATTTAGAAATTACAACGCTTTGTGTGGGAGACTTGAAACGGTTGAAACGGGTGTTATTTTCGAAGCATTGGGTTTTTCTCGCTTTCTCGGGAACTGGAGACAAATATTCCCCAGGTTTGTATGGCGTTTAAAACATCATTGAACATGCATTTTAGGAAGGTGTACCACACCTCCCTAGGGCTCTTAGTTTAGAAAATACAGCGCTTTTTGTGGGACACTTGAAACGGTTGAAACGGGTGTTATTTTCGAAGCATTTGGTTTTTCTCGCCTTCGCGGAAACCGGAGCAAGCTATTCCCCAGGTTTGCATGGCGTTTAAAACACAAGAGAACATGCATTTTAGGAAGATGTAACACACCTCCCTAGGCCTATTAATTTAGAAATTACAGTGCTTTTTGTGGGACAGTTAAAACAGTTGAAACGGGTGCTATTTTCGAAGCATTTGGTATTTCTCGCTTTCTCGGAAACCGGAGAAAGATATTCCCCAGCTTTGTATGGTGTTTAAAACACCAGAGAACATGCATTTTAGGAAGGTGTAACGCACCTCCGTAGGGCTCGTAGTTTAGAAAATACAGCACTTTTTGAGGGACACTTGAAACGGTTGAAACGTTTGTTATTTTCGAAGCATTTCGTTTTTCTCGCCTTCGCGGAAACCGGAGCAAGCTATTCCCCAGGTTTGCATTGCGTTTAAAACACCAGAGAACATGCATTTCAGGAAGGTGTAACACACCTCCCTAGGCCTATCAATTTAGAAATTACAACGCTTTGTGTGGGAGACTTGAAACGGTTAAAACGGGTGTTGCATTTGGTTTTTCTCGCTTTCTCGGAAACCGGAGAAAGATATTCCCCAGCTTTGTATGGTGTTTAAAACACCAGAGAACATGCATTTTAGGAAGGTACAACAGACCTCCTTATGGCTATTAGTTTAGAAATTACAGCGCTTTTTGAGGGACACTTGAAACAGTTGAAACGTTTGTTATTTTCGAAGCATTTGGTTTTTCTCGCCTTCGCGGAAACCGGAGCAAGCTATTCCCCAGGTTTGCATTGCGTTTAAAACACCAGAGAACGTGCATTTTTGGAAGGTGTAACACACCTCCCTAGGCCTATTAATTTAGAAATTACAGCGCTTTTTGTGGGACACTTAAAACAGTTGAAACGGGTGCTATTTTCGAAGCATTTGGTTTTTCTCGCTTTCTCGGAAACGGGAGAAAGATATTCCACAGCTTTGTATGGCGTTTAAAACACCAGAGAACATGCATTTTAGGAAGGTGTAACAGACCTCCCTATGGCTATTAGTTTAGAAATTACAGCGCTTTTTGAGGGACACTTGAAACAGTTGAAACGTTTGTTATTTTCGAAGCATTTGGTTTTTCTCGCCTTCGCGGAAACCGGAGCAAGCTATTCCCCAGGTTTGCATTGCGTTTAAAACACCAGAGAACGTGCATTTTTGGAAGGTGTACCACACCTCCCTAGGGCTCTTAGTTTAGAAAATACAGCGCTTTTTGTGGGACACTTGAAACGGTTGAAACGGGTGTTATTTTCGAAGCATTTGGTTTTTCTCGCCTTCGCGGAAACCGGAGCAAGCTATTCCCCAGGTTTGCATGGCGTTTAAAACACAAGAGAACATGCATTTTAGGAAGATGTAACACACCTCCCTAGGCCTATTAATTTAGAAATTACAGTGCTTTTTGTGGGACAGTTAAAACAGTTGAAACGGGTGCTATTTTCGAAGCATTTGGTATTTCTCGCTTTCTCGGAAACCGGAGAAAGATATTCCCCAGCTTTGTATGGTGTTTAAAACACCAGAGAACATGCATTTTAGGAAGGTGTAACACACCTCCCTAGGCCTATTAATTTAGAAATTACAGCGCTTTTTGTGGGACACTTAAAACAGTTGAAACGGGTGCTATATTCGAAGCATTTGGTTTTTCTCGCTTTCTCGGAAACCGGAGAAAGATATTCCCCAGCTTTGTATGGTGTTTAAAACACCAGAGAACATGCATTTTAGGAAGGTGTAACAGACCTCCCTATGGCTATTAGTTTAGAAATTACAGCGCTTTTTGAGGGACACTTGAAACAGTTGAAACGTTTGTTATTTTCGAAGCATTTGGTTTTTCTCGCCTTCGCGGAAACCAGAGCAAGCTATTCCCCAGGTTTGCATTGCGTTTAAAACACCAGAGAACGTGCATTTTTGGAAGGTGTAACACACCTCCCTAGGCCTATTAATTTAGAAATTACAGCGCTTTTTGTGGGACACTTAAAACAGTTGAAACGGGTGCTATTTTCGAAGCATTTGGTTTTTCTCGCTTTCTCGGAAACGGGAGAAAGATATTCCACAGCTTTGTATGGCGTTTAAAACACCAGAGAACATGCATTTTAGGAAGGTGTAACAGACCTCCCTATGGCTATTAGTTTAGAAATTACAGCGCTTTTTGAACGACACTTGAAACGGTTGAAACGTTTGTTATTTTCGAAGCATTTGGTTTTTCTCGCCTTCGCGGAAACCGGAGCAAGCTATTCCCCAGGTTTGCATTGCGTTTAAAACACCAGAGAACATGCATTTTAGGAAGGTGTAACACACCTCCCTAGGCCTATCAATTTAGAAATTACAACGCTTTGTGTGGGAGACTTGAAACGGTTGAAACGGGTGTTATTTTCGAAGCATTGGGTTTTTCTCGCTTTCTCGGGAACTGGAGACAAATATTCCCCAGGTTTGTATGGCGTTTAAAACATCATTGAACATGCATTTTAGGAAGGTGTACCACACCTCCCTAGGGCTCTTAGTTTAGAAAATACAGCGCTTTTTGTGGGACACTTGAAACGGTTGAAACGGGTGTTATTTTCGAAGCATTTGGTTTTTCTCGCCTTCGCGGAAACCGGAGCAAGCTATTCCCCAGGTTTGCATGGCGTTTAAAACACAAGAGAACATGCATTTTAGGAAGATGTAACACACCTCCCTAGGCCTATTAATTTAGAAATTACAGTGCTTTTTGTGGGACAGTTAAAACAGTTGAAACGGGTGCTATTTTCGAAGCATTTGGTATTTCTCGCTTTCTCGGAAACCGGAGAAAGATATTCCCCAGCTTTGTATGGTGTTTAAAACACCAGAGAACATGCATTTTAGGAAGGTGTAACGCACCTCCGTAGGGCTCGTAGTTTAGAAAATACAGCACTTTTTGAGGGACACTTGAAACGGTTGAAACGTTTGTTATTTTCGAAGCATTTCGTTTTTCTCGCCTTCGCGGAAACCGGAGCAAGCTATTCCCCAGGTTTGCATTGCGTTTAAAACACCAGAGAACATGCATTTCAGGAAGGTGTAACACACCTCCCTAGGCCTATCAATTTAGAAATTACAACGCTTTGTGTGGGAGACTTGAAACGGTTAAAACGGGTGTTGCATTTGGTTTTTCTCGCTTTCTCGGAAACCGGAGAAAGATATTCCCCAGCTTTGTATGGTGTTTAAAACACCAGAGAACATGCATTTTAGGAAGGTGCAACAGACCTCCTTATGGCTATTAGTTTAGAAATTACAGCGCTTTTTGAGGGACACTTGAAACAGTTGAAACGTTTGTTATTTTCGAAGCATTTGGTTTTTCTCGCCTTCGCGGAAACCGGAGCAAGCTATTCCCCAGGTTTGCATTGCGTTTAAAACACCAGAGAACGTGCATTTTTGGAAGGTGTAACACACCTCCCTAGGCCTATTAATTTAGAAATTACAGCGCTTTTTGTGGGACACTTAAAACAGTTGAAACGGGTGCTATTTTCGAAGCATTTGGTTTTTCTCGCTTTCTCGGAAACGGGAGAAAGATATTCCACAGCTTTGTATGGCGTTTAAAACACCAGAGAACATGCATTTTAGGAAGGTGTAACAGACCTCCCTATGGCTATTAGTTTAGAAATTACAGCGCTTTTTGAACGACACTTGAAACGGTTGAAACGTTTGTTATTTTCGAAGCATTTGGTTTTTCTCGCCTTCGCGGAAACCGGAGCAAGCTATTCCCCAGGTTTGCATTGCGTTTAAAACACCAGAGAACATGCATTTTAGGAAGGTGTAACACACCTCCCTAGGCCTATCAATTTAGAAATTACAACGCTTTGTGTGGGAGACTTGAAACGGTTGAAACGGGTGTTATTTTCGAAGCATTGGGTTTTTCTCGCTTTCTCGGGAACTGGAGACAAATATTCCCCAGGTTTGTATGGCGTTTAAAACATCATTGAACATGCATTTTAGGAAGGTGTACCACACCTCCCTAGGGCTCTTAGTTTAGAAAATACAGCGCTTTTTGTGGGACACTTGAAACGGTTGAAACGGGTGTTATTTTCGAAGCATTTGGTTTTTCTCGCCTTCGCGGAAACCGGAGCAAGCTATTCCCCAGGTTTGCATGGCGTTTAAAACACAAGAGAACATGCATTTTAGGAAGATGTAACACACCTCCCTAGGCCTATTAATTTAGAAATTACAGTGCTTTTTGTGGGACAGTTAAAACAGTTGAAACGGGTGCTATTTTCGAAGCATTTGGTTTTTCTCGCTTTCTCGGAAACCGGAGAAAGATATTCCCCAGCTTTGTATGGTGTTTAAAACACTAGAGAACATGCATTTTAGGAAGGTGTAATACACCTCCCTAGGGCTCGTAGTTTAGAAAATACAGCCCTTTTTGAGGGACACTTGAAACGGTTGAAACGTTTGTTATTTTCGAAGCATTTGGTTTTTCTCGCCTTCGCGGAAACCGGAGCAAGCTATTCCCCAGGTTTGCATTGCGTTTAAAACACCAGAGAACGTGCATTTTAGGAAGGTGTAACACACCTCCCTAGGCCTATTAATTTAGAAATTACAGCGCTATTTGTGGGACACTTAAAACAGTTGAAACGGGTGCTATTTTCGAAGCATTTGGTTTTTCTCGCTTTCTCGGAAACCTGAGAAAGATATTCCCCAGCTTTGTATGGTGTTTAAAACACCAGAGAACATGCATTTTAGGAAGGTGTAACAGACCTCCCTATGGCTATTAGTTTAGAAAATACAGCGCTTTTTGTGGGACACTTGAAACGGTTGAAACGGGTGTTATTTTCGAAGCATTTGGTTTTTCTCGCCTTCGCGGAAACCGGAGCAAGCTATTTCCCAGGTTTGCATTGCGTTTGAAACACCAGAGAACGTGCATTTTAGGAAGGTGTAACACACCTCCCTAGGCCTATTAGTTTAGAAATTACAGCGCTATTTGTGGGACACTTAAAACAGTTGAAACGGGTGCTATTTTCGAAGCATTTGGTTTTTCTCGCTTTCTCGGAAACCTGAGAAAGATATTCCCCAGCTTTGTATGGTGTTTAAAACACCAGAGAACATGCATTTTAGGAAGGTGTAACAGACCTCCCTATGGCTATTAGTTTAGAAATTACAGCGCTTTTTGAAGGACACTTGAAACGGTTGAAACGTTTGTTATTTTCAAAGTATTTGGTTTTTCTCGCTTTCTCAGAAGCAGGAGCAAGACATTCCCCAGGTTTGTATGGCGTTTAAAACATCATTGAACATGCATTTTAGGAATTTGTACCACACCTCCCTAGGGCTCTTAGTTTAGAAAATACAGCGCTTTTTGTGGGACACTTGAAACGGTTGAAACGGGTGTTATTTTCGAAGCATTTGGTTTTTCTCGCCTTCGCGGAAACCGGAGCAAGCTATTCCCCAGGTTTGCATTGCGTTTAAAACACCAGAGAACACGCATTTTAGGAAGGTGTAACACACCTCCCTAGGCCTATTAATTTAGAAATTACAGCGCTATTTGTGGGACACTTAAAACAGTTGAAACGGGTGCTATTTTCGAAGCATTTGGTTTTTCTCGCTTTCTCGGAAACCTGAGAAAGATATTCCCCAGCTTTGTATGGTGTTTAAAACACCAGAGAACATGCATTTTAGGAAGGTGTAACAGACCTCGCTATGGCTATTAGTTTAGAAATTACAGCGCTTTTTGAAGGACACTTGAAACGGTTGAAACGTTTGTTATTTTCAAAGTATTTGGTTTTTCTCGCTTTCTCAGAAGCAGGAGCAAGACATTCCCCAGGTTTGTATGGCGTTTAAAACATCATTGAACATGCATTTTAGGAATTTGTACCACACCTCCCTAGGGCTCTTAGTTTAGAAAATACAGCGCTTTTTGTGGGACACTTGAAACGGTTGAAACGGGTGTTATTTTCGAAGCATTTGGTTTTTCTCGCTTTCTCGTAAACCGGAGAAAGATATTCCCCAGCTTTGTATGGCGTTTAAAACACCAGAGAACGTGCATTTTAGGAAGGTGTAACACACCTCCCTAGGGCTCGTAGTTTAGAAAATACATCGCTTTTTGTGGGACACTTGAAACGGTTGAAACGTTTGTTATTTTCGAAGCATTTGGTTTTTCTCGCCTTCGCGGAAACCGGAGCAAGCTATACCCCAGGTTTGCATTGCGTTTAAAACATCAGAGAACATGCATTTTAGGAAGGTGTAACACACCTCCCTAGGCCTATTAATTTAGAAATTACAGCGCTTTTTGTGGGACACTTAAAACAGTTGAAACGGGTGCTATATTCGAAGCATTTGGTTTTTCTCGCTTTCTCGGAAACCGGAGAAAGATATTCCCCAGCTTTGTATGGTGTTTAAAACACTAGAGAACATGCATTTTAGGAAGGTGTAACAGACCTCCCTATGGCTATTAGTTTAGAAATTACAGCGCTTTTTGAAGGACACTTGAAACGGTTGAAACGTTTGTTATTTTCAAAGCATTTGGTTTTTCTCGCTTTCTCAGAAGCAGGAGTAAGACATTCCGCAGGTTTGTATGGCGTTTAAAACACCAGAGAACATGCATTTTAGGAAGGTGTACCACACCTCCCTAGGGCTCTTAGTTTAGAAATTACAGCGCTTTTTGTGGGACAGTTAAAACAGTTGAAACGGGTGCTATTTTCGAAGCATTTGGTTTTTCTCGCCTTCGCGGAAACCGGAGCAAGCTATTCCCCAGGTTTGCATTGCGTTTAAAACATCAGAGAACATGCATTTTAGGAAGGTGTATCACACCTCCCTAGGGCTCTTAATTTAGAAAATACAGCGCTTTTTGCGGGACACTTGAAACGGTTGAAACTGGTGTTATTTTCGAAGCATTTGGTTTTTCTCGCTTTCTCGGGAACTGGAGACAAATATTCCCCAGGTTTGTATGGCGTTTAAAACATCAGAGAACATGCATTTTAGGAAGGTGTAATACACCTCCTTATGGCTATTAGTTTAGAAATTACAGCGCTTTTTGAGGGACACTTGAAACGGTTGAAACGGGTGTTACTTTCGAAGCATTTGGTTTTTCTCGCCTTCGCGGAAACCGGAGAATGCTATTCCCCAGGTTTGCATTGCGTTTAAAACACCAGAGAACATGCATTTTAGGAAGGTGTAACACACCTCCCTAGGCCTATTAATTTAGAAAATACAGCGCTTTTTGTGGGACACTTAAAACAGTTGAAACGGGTGCTATATTCGAAGCATTTGGTTTTTCTCGCTTTCTCGGAAACCGGAGAAAGATATTCCCCAGCTTTGTATGGTGTTTAAAACACCAGAGAACATGCATTTTAGGAAGGTGTAACAGACCTCCCTATGGCTATTAGTTTAGAAATTACAGCGCTTTTTGAGGGACACTTGAAACAGTTGAAACGTTTGTTATTTTCGAAGCATTTGGTTTTTCTCGCCTTCGCGGAAACCGGAGCAAGCTATTCCCCAGGTTTGCATTGCGTTTAAAACACCAGAGAACATGCATTTCAGGAAGGTGTAACACACCTCCCTAGGCCTATCAATTTAGAAATTACAACGCTTTGTGTGGGAGACTTGAAACGGTTAAAACGGGTGTTGCATTTGGTTTTTCTCGCTTTCTCGGAAACCGGAGAAAGATATTCCCCAGCTTTGTATGGTGTTTAAAACACCAGAGAACATGCATTTTAGGAAGGTGTAACACACCTCCCTAGGCCTATTAATTTAGAAATTACAGCGCTTTTTGTGGGACACTTAAAACAGTTGAAACGGGTGCTATTTTCGAAGCATTTGGTTTTTCTCGCTTTCTCGGAAACGGGAGAAAGATATTCCACAGCTTTGTATGGCGTTTAAAACACCAGAGAACATGCATTTTAGGAAGGTGTAACAGACCTCCCTATGGCTATTAGTTTAGAAATTACAGCGCTTTTTGAACGACACTTGAAACGGTTGAAACGTTTGTTATTTTCGAAGCATTTGGTTTTTCTCGCCTTCGCGGAAACCGGAGCAAGCTATTCCCCAGGTTTGCATTGCGTTTAAAACACCAGAGAACATGCATTTTAGGAAGGTGTAACACACCTCCCTAGGCCTATCAATTTAGAAATTACAACGCTTTGTGTGGGAGACTTGAAACGGTTGAAACGGGTGTTATTTTCGAAGCATTGGGTTTTTCTCGCTTTCTCGGGAACTGGAGACAAATATTCCCCAGGTTTGTATGGCGTTTAAAACATCATTGAACATGCATTTTAGGAAGGTGTACCACACCTCCCTAGGGCTCTTAGTTTAGAAAATACAGCGCTTTTTGTGGGACACTTGAAACGGTTGAAACGGGTGTTATTTTCGAAGCATTTGGTTTTTCTCGCCTTCGCGGAAACCGGAGCAAGCTATTCCCCAGGTTTGCATGGCGTTTAAAACACCAGAGAACATGCATTTTAGGAAGATGTAACACACCTCCCTAGGCCTATTAATTTAGAAATTACAGTGCTTTTTGTGGGACAGTTAAAACAGTTGAAACGGGTGCTATTTTCGAAGCATTTGGTATTTCTCGCTTTCTCGGAAACCGGAGAAAGATATTCCCCAGCTTTGTATGGTGTTTAAAACACCAGAGAACATGCATTTTAGGAAGGTGTAACGCACCTCCGTAGGGCTCGTAGTTTAGAAAATACAGCACTTTTTGAGGGACACTTGAAACGGTTGAAACGTTTGTTATTTTCGAAGCATTTCGTTTTTCTCGCCTTCGCGGAAACCGGAGCAAGCTATTCCCCAGGTTTGCATTGCGTTTAAAACACCAGAGAACATGCATTTCAGGAAGGTGTAACACACCTCCCTAGGCCTATCAATTTAGAAATTACAACGCTTTGTGTGGGAGACTTGAAACGGTTAAAACGGGTGTTGCATTTGGTTTTTCTCGCTTTCTCGGAAACCGGAGAAAGATATTCCCCAGCTTTGTATGGTGTTTAAAACACCAGAGAACATGCATTTTAGGAAGGTGTAACAGACCTCCTTATGGCTATTAGTTTAGAAATTACAGCGCTTTTTGAGGGACACTTGAAACGGTTGAAACGTTTGTTATTTTCGAAGCATTTGGTTTTTCTCGCCTTCGCGGAAACCGGAGCAAGCTATTCCCCAGGTTTGCATTGCGTTTAAAACACCAGAGAACATGCATTTTAGGAAGGTGTAACACACCTCCCTAGGCCTATAAATTTAGAAATTACAGCGCTTTTTGTTGGACACTTAAAACAGTTGAAACGGGTGCTATTTTCGAAGCATTTGGTTTTTCTCGCTTTCTCGGAAACCGGAGAAAGATATTCCCCAGCTTTGTATGGTGTTTAAAACACTAGAGAACATGCATTTTAGGAAGGTGTAATACACATCCCTAGGGCTCGTAGTTTAGAAAATACAGCGCTTTTTGAGGGACACTTGAAACGGTTGAAACGTTTGTTATTTTCGAAGCATTTGGTTTTTCTCGCCTTCGCGGAAACCGGAGCAAGCTATTCCCCAGGTTTGCATTGCGTTTAAAACACCAGAGAACGTGCATTTTAGGAAGGTGTAACACACCTCCCTAGGCCTATTAATTTAGAAATTACAGCGCTATTTGTGGGACACTTAAAACAGTTGAAACTGGTGCTATTTTCGAAGCATTTGGTTTTTCTCGCTTTCTCGGAAACCTGAGAAAGATATTCCCCAGCTTTGTATGGTGTTTAAAACACCAGAGAACATGCATTTTAGGAAGGTGTAACAGACCTCCCTATGGCTATTAGTTTAGAAAATACAGCGCTTTTTGTGGGACACTTGAAACGGTTGAAACGGGTGTTATTTTCGAAGCATTTGGTTTTTCTCGCCTTCGCGGAAACCGGAGCAAGCTATTCCCCAGGTTTGCATTGCGTTTGAAACACCAGAGAACGTGCATTTTAGGAAGGTGTAACACACCTCCCTAGGCCTATTAGTTTAGAAATTACAGCGCTATTTGTGGGACACTTAAAACAGTTGAAACGGGTGCTATTTTCGAAGCATTTGGTTTTTCTCGCTTTCTCGGAAACCTGAGAAAGATATTCCCCAGCTTTGTATGGTGTTTAAAACACCAGAGAACATGCATTTTAGGAAGGTGTAACAGACCTCCCTATGGCTATTAGTTTAGAAATTACAGCGCTTTTTGAAGGACACTTGAAACGGTTGAAACGTTTGTTATTTTCAAAGTATTTGGTTTTTCTCGCTTTCTCAGAAGCAGGAGCAAGACATTCCCCAGGTTTGTATGGCGTTTAAAACCTCATTGAACATGCATTTTAGGAATTTGTACCACACCTCCCTAGGGCTCTTAGTTTAGAAAATACAGCGCTTTTTGTGGGACACTTGAAACGGTTGAAACGGGTGTTATTTTCGAAGCATTTGGTTTTTCTCGCCTTCGCGGAAACCGGAGCAAGCTATTCCCCAGGTTTGCATTGCGTTTAAAACACCAGAGAACTTGCATTTTAGGAAGGTGCAACACCTCCCTAGGCCTATTAGTTTAGAAATTACAGCGCTTTTTGTGGGACAGTTAAAACAGTTGAAACGGGTGCTATTTTCGAAGCATTTGGTTTTTCTCGCTTTCTCGGAAACCGGAGAAAGATATTCCCCAGCTTTGTATGGCGTTTAAAACACCAGAGAACGTGCATTTTAGGAAGGTGTAACACACCTCCCTAGGGCTCGTAGTTTAGAAAATACAGCGCTTTTTGAGGGACACTTGAAACGGTTGAAACGTTTGTTATTTTCGAAGCATTTGGTTTTTCTCGCCTTCGCGGAAACCGGAGCAAGCTATACCCCAGGTTTGCATTGCGTTTAAAACATCAGAGAACATGCATTTTAGGAAGGTGTAACACACCTCCCTAGGCCTATTAATTTAGAAATTACAGCGCTTTTTGTGGGACACTTAAAACAGTTGAAACGGGTGCTATATTCGAAGCATTTGGTTTTTCTCGCTTTCTCGGAAACCGGAGAAAGATATTCCCCAGCTTTGTATGGTGTTTAAAACACTGGAGAACATGCATTTTAGGAAGGTGTAACAGACCTCCCTATGGCTATTAGTTTAGAAATTACAGCGCTTTTTGAAGGACACTTGAAACGGTTGAAACGTTTGTTATTTTCAAAGCATTTGGTTTTTCTCGCTTTCTCAGAAGCAGGAGTAAGACATTCCGCAGGTTTGTATGGCGTTTAAAACACCAGAGAACATGCATTTTAGGAAGGTGTACCACACCTCCCTAGGGCTCTTAGTTTAGAAATTACAGCGCTTTTTGTGGGACAGTTAAAACAGTTGAAACGGGTGCTATTTTCGAAGCATTTGGTTTTTCTCGCTTTCTCGGAAACCGGAGAAAGATATTCCCCAGCTTTGTATGGCGTTTACAACACCAGAGAACGTGCATTTTAGGAAGGTGTAACACACCTCCCTAGGGCTCGTAGTTTAGAAAATACAGCGCTTTTTGAGGGACACTTGAAACGGTTGAAACGTTTGTTATTTTCGAAGCATTTGGTTTTTCTCGCCTTCGCGGAAACCGGAGCAAGCTATACCCCAGGTTTGCATTGCGTTTAAAACATCAGAGAACATGCATTTTAGGAAGGTGTAACACACCTCCCTAGGCCTATTAATTTAGAAATTACAGCGCTTTATGTGGGACACTTAAAACATTTGAAACGGGTGCTATATTCGAAGCATTTGGTTTTTCTCGCTTTCTCGGAAAGCGGAGAAAGATATTCCCCAGCTTTGTATGGTGTTTAAAACACTAGAGAACATGCATTTTAGGAAGGTGTAACAGACCTCCCTATGGCTATTAGTTTAGAAATTACAGCGCTTTTTGAAGGACACTTGAAACGGTTGAAACGTTTGTTATTTTCAAAGCATTTGGTTTTTCTCGCTTTCTTAGAAGCAGGAGCAAGACATTCGACAGGTTTGTATGGCGTTTAAAACACCATTGAACATGCATTTTATGAAGGTGTACCACACCTCCCTAGGGCTCTTAGTTTAGAAAATACAGCGCTTTTTGTGGGACACTTGAAACGGTTGAAACGGGTGTTATTTTCGAAGCATTTGGTTTTTCTCGCCTTCGCGGAAACCGGAGCAACCTATTCCCCAGGTTTGCATTGCGTTTAAAACACCAGAGAACATGCATTTTAGGAAGGTGTAACACACCTCCCTAGGCCTATTAATTTAGAAACTACAGCGCTTTTTGTGGGACACTTAAAACAGTTGAAACGGGTGCTATTTTCGAAGCATTTGGTTTTTCTCGCTTCTCGGAAACCGGAGAAAGATATTCCCCAGCTTTGTATGGCGTTTAAAACACCAGAGAACATGCATTTTAGGAAAGTGTACCACACCTCCCTAGGGCTCTTAGTTTAGAAAATACAGCGCTTTTTGAGGGACACTTGAAACGGTTGAAACGTTTGTTATTTTCGAAGCATTTGGTTTTTCTCGCCTTCGCGGAAACCGGAGCAAGCTATTCCCCAGGTTTGCATTGCGTTTAAAACACCAGAGAACATGCATTTTAGGAAGGTGTAACACACCTCCCTAGGCCTATTAATTTAGAAATTACAGCGCTTTTTGTGGGACACTTACAACAGTTGAAACGGGTGCTATATTCGAAGCATTTGGTTTTTCTCGCTTTCTCGGAAACCGGAGAAAGATATTCCCCAGCTTTGTATGGTGTTTAAAACACTAGAGAACATGCATTTTAGGAAGGTGTAACAGACCTCCCTATGGCTATTAGTTTAGAAATTACAGCGCTTTTTGAAGGACACTTGAAACGGTTGAAACGTTTGTTATTTTCAAAGCATTTGGTTTTTCTCGCTTTCTCAGAAGCAGGAGTAAGACATTCCGCAGGTTTGTATGGCGTTTAAAACACCAGAGAACATGCATTTTAGGAAGGTTTACCACACCTCAATAGGGCTCTTAGTTTAGAAAATACAGCGCTTTTTGTGGGACACTTGAAACGGTTGAAACGGGTGTTATTTTCGAAGCATTTGGTTTTTCTCGCCTTCGCGGAAACTGGAGCAAGCTATTCCCCAGGTTTGCATTGCGTTTAAAACACCAGAGAACATGCATTTTAGGAAGGTGTAACACACCTCCCTAGGCCTATTAATTTAGAAATTACAGCGCTTTTTGTGGGACACTTAAAACAGTTGAAACGGGTGCTATTTTCGAAGCATTTGGTTTTTCTCGCTTCTCGGAAACCGGAGAAAGATATTCCCCAGCTTTGTATAGCGTTTAAAACACCAGAGAACATGCATTTTAGGAAGGTGTAACAGACCTCCCTGTGTCTATTAGTTTAGAAATTACAGCGCTTTTTGCAGGACACTTGAAACGGTTGAAACGTTTGTTATTTTCAAAGCATTTGGTTTTTCTCGCTTTCTCAGAAGCAGGAGCAAGACATTCCCCAGGTTTGTATGGCGTTTAAAACACCAGAGAACATGCATTTTAGGAAGGTTTACCACACCTCAATAGGGCTCTTAGTTTAGAAAATACAGCGCTTTTGCCGGACAATTGAAACGGTTGAAACAGGTGTTATTTTCGAAGCATTTGGTTTTTCTCGCTTTCTCGGAAACCGGAGAAAGATATTCCCCAGCTTTGTATGGCGTGTAAAACATCGGAGAACATGCATTTTAGGAAGGTGTAACAGACCTCCCAATGGCTATTAGTTTAGAAATTACAGCGCTTTTTGAGGGACACTTGAAACGGTTGAAACGGGTGTTATTTTCGAATCATTTGGTTTTTCTCGCTTTCTCGGGAACTGGAGACAAATATTCCCCAGGTTTGTATGGCGTTTAAAACATCAGAGAACGTGCATTTTAGGAAGGTGTACCACACCTCCCTAGGGCTATTAGTTTAGAAATTACAGCGCTTTTTGAGGGACACTTGAAACGGTTGAAACGTTTGTTATTTTCGAAGCATTTAGTTTTTCTCGCCTTCGCGGAAACCGGAGCTAAATATTCCCCAGGTTTGCATTGCGTTTAAAACACCAGAGAACGTGCATTTTAGGAAGGTGTAACACACCTCCCTAGGCCTATTAATTTAGAAACTACAGCGCTTTTTGTGGGACACTTAAAACAGTTGAAACGGGTGCTATTTTCGAAGCATTTGGTTTTTCTCGCTTCTCGGAAACCGGAGAAAGATATTCCCCAGCTTTGTATGGCGTTTAAAACACCAGAGAACATGCATTTTAGGAAAGTGTACCACACCTCCCTAGGGCTCTTAGTTTAGAAAATACAGCGCTTTTTGAGGGACACTTGAAACGGTTGAAACGTTTGTTATTTTCGAAGCATTTGGTTTTTCTCGCCTTCGCGGAAACCGGAGCAAGCTATTCCCCAGGTTTGCATTGCGTTTAAAACACCAGAGAACATGCATTTTAGGAAGGTGTAACACACCTCCCTAGGCCTATTAATTTAGAAATTACAGCGCTTTTTGTGGGACACTTAAAACAGTTGAAACGGGTGCTATATTCGAAGCATTTGGTTTTTCTCGCTTTCTCGGAAACCGGAGAAAGATATTCCCCAGCTTTGTATGGTGTTTAAAACACTAGAGAACATGCATTTTAGGAAGGTGTAACAGACCTCCCTATGGCTATTAGTTTAGAAATTACAGCGCTTTTTGAAGGACACTTGAAACGGTTGAAACGTTTGTTATTTTCAAAGCATTTGGTTTTTCTCGCTTTCTCAGAAGCAGGAGTAAGACATTCCGCAGGTTTGTATGGCGTTTAAAACACCAGAGAACATGAATTTTAGGAAGGTTTACCACACCTCAATAGGGCTCTTAGTTTAGAAAATACAGCGCTTTTTGTGGGACACTTGAAACGGTTGAAACGGGTGTTATTTTCGAAGCATTTGGTTTTTCTCGCCTTCGCGGAAACCGGAGCAACCTATTCCCCAGGTTTGCATTGCGTTTAAAACACCAGAGAACATGCATTTTAGGAAGGTGTAACACACCTCCCTAGGCCTATTAATTTAGAAACTACAGCGCTTTTTGTGGGACACTTAAAACAGTTGAAACGGGTGCTATTTTCGAAGCATTTGGTTTTTCTCGCTTCTCGGAAACCGGAGAAAGATATTCCCCAGCTTTGTATGGCGTTTAAAACACCAGAGAACATGCATTTTAGGAAAGTGTACCACACCTCCCTAGGGCTCTTAGTTTAGAAAATACAGCGCTTTTTGAGGGACACTTGAAACGGTTGAAACGTTTGTTATTTTCGAAGCATTTGGTTTTTCTCGCCTTCGCGGAAACCGGAGCAAGCTATTCCCCAGGTTTGCATTGCGTTTAAAACACCAGAGAACATGCATTTTAGGAAGGTGTAACACACCTCCCTAGGCCTATTAATTTAGAAATTACAGCGCTTTTTGTGGGACACTTAAAACAGTTGAAACGGGTGCTATATTCGAAGCATTTGGTTTTTCTCGCTTTCTCGGAAACCGGAGAAAGATATTCCCCAGCTTTGTATGGTGTTTAAAACACTAGAGAACATGCATTTTAGGAAGGTGTAACAGACCTCCCTATGGCTATTAGTTTAGAAATTACAGCGCTTTTTGAAGGACACTTGAAACGATTGAAACGTTTGTTATTTTCAAAGCATTTGGTTTTTCTCGCTTTCTCAGAAGCAGGAGTAAGACATTCCGCAGGTTTGTATGGCGTTTAAAACACCAGAGAACATGCATTTTAGGAAGGTTTACCACACCTCAATAGGGCTCTTAGTTTAGAAAATACAGCGCTTTTTGTGGGACACTTGAAACGGTTGAAACGGGTGTTATTTTCGAAGCATTTGGTTTTTCTCGCCTTCGCGGAAACCGGAGCAAGCTATTCCCCAGGTTGGCATTGCGTTTAAAACACCAGAGAACATGCATTTTAGGAAGGTGTAACACACCTCCCTAGGCCTATTAATTTAGAAATTACAGCGCTTTTTGTGGGACACTTAAAACAGTTGAAACGGGTGCTATTTTCGAAGCATTTGGTTTTTCTCGCTTCTCGGAAACCGGAGAAAGATATTCCCCAGCTTTGTATAGCGTTTAAAACACCAGAGAACATGCATTTTAGGAAGGTGTAACAGACCTCCCTGTGGCTATTAGTTTAGAAATTACAGCGCTTTTTGCAGGACACTTGAAACGGTTGAAACGTTTGTTATTTTCAAAGCATTTGGTTTTTCTCGCTTTCTCAGAAGCAGGAGCAAGACATTCC
Source organism: Volucella zonaria (assembly GCA_963966105.1). Taxonomy (NCBI): domain Eukaryota; kingdom Metazoa; phylum Arthropoda; class Insecta; order Diptera; family Syrphidae; genus Volucella; species Volucella zonaria. The sequence continues at coordinate 515,000 of OZ014536.1, read as the reverse complement.
CCAGGTTTGTATGGCGTTTAAAACACCAGAGAACATGCATTTTAGGAAGGTTTACCACACCTCAATAGGGCTCTTAGTTTAGAAAATACAGCGCTTTTGCCGGACAATTGAAACGGTTGAAACAGGTGTTATTTTCGAAGCATTTGGTTTTTCTCACTTTCTCGGAAACCGGAGAAAGATATTCCCCAGCTTTGTATGGCGTGTAAAACATCGGAGAACATGCATTTTAGGAAGGTGTAACAGACCTCCCAATGGCTATTAGTTTAGAAATTACAGCGCTTTTTGAGGGACACTTGAAACGGTTGAAACGGGTGTTATTTTCGAATCATTTGGTTTTTCTCGCTTTCTCGGGAACTGGAGACAAATATTCCCAAGGTTTGTATGGCGTTTAAAACATCAGAGAACATGCATTTTAGGAAGGTGTAATACACCTCCTTATGGCTATTAGTTTAGAAATTACAGCGCTTTTTGTGGGACCATTGAAACGGTTGAAACAGGTGTTATTTTCGAAGCATTTGGTTTTTCTCGCTTACTCGGAAGTAGGAGACAAATATTCCCCAGGTTTGTATGGCGTTTAAAACATCAGAGAACGTGCATTTTAGGAAGGTGTAACAGACCTCCTTATGGCTATTAGTTTAGAAATTACAGCGCTTTTTGTGGGACCATTGAAACGGTTGAAACGGGTGCTATTTTCGAAGCATTTGGTTTTTCTCGCTTCTCGGAAACCGGAGAAAGATATTCCCCAGCTTTGTATAGCGTTTAAAACACCAGAGAACATGCATTTTAGGAAGGTGTAACAGACCTCCCTGTGGCTATTAGTTTAGAAATTACAGCGCTTTTTGCAGGACACTTGAAACGGTTGAAACGTTTGTTATTTTCAAAGCATTTGGTTTTTCTCGCTTTCTCAGAAGCAGGAGCAAGACATTCCCCAGGTTTGTATGGCGTTTAAAACACCAGAGAACATGCATTTTAGGAAGGTTTACCACACCTCAATAGGGCTCTTAGTTTAGAAAATACAGCGCTTTTTGTGGGACACTTGAAACGGTTGAAACGGGTGTTATTTTCGAAGCATTTGGTTTTTCTCGCCTTCGCGGAAACCGGAGCAACCTATTCCCCAGGTTTGCATTGCGTTTAAAACACCAGAGAACATGCATTTTAGGAAGGTGTAACACACCTCCCTAGGCCTATTAATTTAGAAACTACAGCGCTTTTTGTGGGACACTTAAAACAGTTGAAACGGGTGCTATTTTCGAAGCATTTGGTTTTTCTCGCTTCTCGGAAACCGGAGAAAGATATTCCCCAGCTTTGTATGGCGTTTAAAACACCAGAGAACATGCATTTTAGGAAAGTGTACCACACCTCCCTAGGGCTCTTAGTTTAGAAAATACAGCGCTTTTTGAGGGACACTTGAAACGGTTGAAACGTTTGTTATTTTCGAAGCATTTGGTTTTTCTCGCCTTCGCGGAAACCGGAGCAAGCTATTCCCCAGGTTTGCATTGCGTTTAAAACACCAGAGAACATGCATTTTAGGAAGGTGTAACACACCTCCCTAGGCCTATTAATTTAGAAATTACAGCGCTTTTTGTGGGACACTTAAAACAGTTGAAACGGGTGCTATATTCGAAGCATTTGGTTTTTCTCGCTTTCTCGGAAACCGGAGAAAGATATTCCCCAGCTTTTTATGGTGTTTAAAACACTAGAGAACATGCATTTTAGGAAGGTGTAACAGACCTCCCTGTGGCTATTAGTTTAGAAATTACAGCGCTTTTTGAAGGACACTTGAAACGGTTGAAACGTTTGTTATTTTCAAAGCATTTGGTTTTTCTCGCTTTCTCAGAAGCAGGAGTAAGACATTCCGCAGGTTTGTATGGCGTTTAAAACACCAGAGAACATGCATTTTAGGAAGGTTTACCACACCTCAATAGGGCTCTTAGTTTAGAAAATACAGCGCTTTTTGTGGGACACTTGAAACGGTTGAAACGGGTGTTATTTTCGAAGCATTTGGTTTTTCTCGCCTTCGCGGAAACCGGAGCAACCTATTCCCCAGGTTTGCATTGCGTTTAAAACACCAGAGAACATGCATTTTAGGAAGGTGTAACACACCTCCCTAGGCCTATTAATTTAGAAACTACAGCGCTTTTTGTGGGACACTTAAAACAGTTGAAACGGGTGCTATTTTCGAAGCATTTGGTTTTTCTCGCTTCTCGGAAACCGGAGAAAGATATTCCCCAGCTTTGTATGGCGTTTAAAACACCAGAGAACATGCATTTTAGGAAAGTGTACCACACCTCCCTAGGGCTCTTAGTTTAGAAAATACAGCGCTTTTTGAGGGACACTTGAAACGGTTGAAACGTTTGTTATTTTCGAAGCATTTGGTTTTTCTCGCCTTCGCGGAAACCGGAGCAAGCTATTCCCCAGGTTTGCATTGCGTTTAAAACACCAGAGAACATGCATTTTAGGAAGGTGTAACACACCTCCCTAGGCCTATTAATTTAGAAATTACAGCGCTTTTTGTGGGACACTTACAACAGTTGAAACGGGTGCTATATTCGAAGCATTTGGTTTTTCTCGCTTTCTCGGAAACCGGAGAAAGATATTCCCCAGCTTTGTATGGTGTTTAAAACACTAGAGAACATGCATTTTAGGAAGGTGTAACAGACCTCCCTATGGCTATTAGTTTAGAAATTACAGCGCTTTTTGAAGGACACTTGAAACGGTTGAAACGTTTGTTATTTTCAAAGCATTTGGTTTTTCTCGCTTTCTCAGAAGCAGGAGTAAGACATTCCGCAGGTTTGTATGGCGTTTAAAACACCAGAGAACATGCATTTTAGGAAGGTTTACCACACCTCAATAGGGCTCTTAGTTTAGAAAATACAGCGCTTTTTGTGGGACACTTGAAACGGTTGAAACGGGTGTTATTTTCGAAGCATTTGGTTTTTCTCGCCTTCGCGGAAACCGGAGCAAGCTATTCCCCAGGTTGGCATTGCGTTTAAAACACCAGAGAACATGCATTTTAGGAAGGTGTAACACACCTCCCTAGGCCTATTAATTTAGAAATTACAGCGCTTTTTGTGGGACACTTAAAACAGTTGAAACGGGTGCTATTTTCGAAGCATTTGGTTTTTCTCGCTTCTCGGAAACCGGAGAAAGATATTCCCCAGCTTTGTATAGCGTTTAAAACACCAGAGAACATGCATTTTAGGAAGGTGTAACAGACCTCCCTGTGGCTATTAGTTTAGAAATTACAGCGCTTTTTGCAGGACACTTGAAACGGTTGAAACGTTTGTTATTTTCAAAGCATTTGGTTTTTCTCGCTTTCTCAGAAGCAGGAGCAAGACATTCCCCAGGTTTGTATGGCGTTTAAAACACCAGAGAACATGCATTTTAGGAAGGTTTACCACACCTCAATAGGGCTCTTAGTTTAGAAAATACAGCGCTTTTGCCGGACAATTGAAACGGTTGAAACAGGTGTTATTTTCGAAGCATTTGGTTTTTCTCGCTTTCTCGGAAACCGGAGAAAGATATTCCCCAGCTTTGTATGGCGTGTAAAACATCGGAGAACATGCATTTTAGGAAGGTGTAACAGACCTCCCAATGGCTATTAGTTTAGAAATTACAGCGCTTTTTGAGGGACACTTGAAACGGTTGAAACGGGTGTTATTTTCGAATCATTTGGTTTTTCTCGCTTTCTCGGGAACTGGAGACAAATATTCCCAAGGTTTGTATGGCGTTTAAAACATCAGAGAACATGCATTTTAGGAAGGTGTAATACACCTCCTTATGGCTATTAGTTTAGAAATTACAGCGCTTTTTGTGGGACCATTGAAACGGTTGAAACAGGTGTTATTTTCGAAGCATTTGGTTTTTCTCGCTTTCTCGGAAGTAGGAGACAAATATTCCCCAGGTTTGTATGGCGTTTAAAACATCAGAGAACGTGCATTTTAGGAAGGTGTAACAGACCTCCCTATGGCTATTAGTTTAGAAATTACAGCGCTTTTTGGGGGACACTTGAAACGGTTGAAACGTTTGTTATTTTCGAAGCATTTAGTTTTTCTCGCCTTCGCGGAAACCGGAGCTAAATATTCCCCAGGTTTGCATTGCGTTTAAAACACCAGAGAACATGCATTTTAGGAAGGTGTAACACACCTCCCTAGGCCTATTAATTTAGAAATTACAGCGCTTTTTGTGGGACACTTAAAACAGTTGAAACGGGTGCTATTTTCGAAGCATTTGGTTTTTCTCGCTTCTCGGAAACCGGAGAAAGATATTCCCCAGGTTTGTATAGCGTTTAAAACACCAGAGAACATGCATTTCAGGAAGGTGTAACAGACCTCCCTGTGGCTATTAGTTTAGAAATTACAGCGCTTTTTGTGGGACCATTGAAACGGTTGAAACAGGTGTTATTTTCGAAGCATTTGGTTTTTCTCGCTTTCTCGGAAGTAGGAGACAAATATTCCCCAGGTTTGTATGGCGTTTAAAACATCAGAGAACATGCATTTTAGGAAGGTGTAACAGACCTCCCTATGGCTATTAGTTTAGAAAATACAGCGCTTTTTGTGGGACACTTGAAACGGTTGAAACGGGTGTTATTTTCGAAGCATTTGGTTTTTCTCGCCTTCGCGGAAACCGGAGCAAGCTATTCCCCAGGTTGGCATTGCGTTTAAAACACCAGAGAACATGCATTTTAGGAAGGTGTAACACACCTCCCTAGGCCTATTAATTTAGAAATTACAGCGCTTTTTGTGGGACACTTAAAACAGTTGAAACGGGTGCTATTTTCGAAGCATTTGGTTTTTCTCGCTTTTTCGGAAACCGGAGAAAGATATTCCCCAGCTTTGTATGGCGTTTAAAACACCAGAGGACATGCATTTTAGGAAGGTGTAACAGACCTCCTATGGCTATTAGTTTAGAAATTACAGCGCTTTTTGAGGGACACTTGAAACGGTTGAAACGTTTGTTATTTTCGAAGCATTTAGTTTTTCTCGCCTTCGCGGAAACCGGAGCTAAATATTCCCCAGGTTTACATTGCGTTTAAAACACCAGAGAACATGCATTTTAGGAAGGTGTAACACACCTCCCTAGGCCTATTAATTTAGAAATTACAGCGCTTTTTGTGGGACACTTAAAACAGTTGAAACGGGTGCTATATTCGAAGCATTTGGTTTTTCTCGCTTTCTCGGAAACCGGAGAAAGATATTCCCCAGCTTTGTATGGTGTTTAAAACACTGGAGAACATGCATTTTAGGAAGGTGTAACAGACCTCCCTATGGCTATTAGTTTAGAAATTACAGCGCTTTTTGAAGGAAACTTGAAACGGTTGAAACGTTTGTTATTTTCAAAGCATTTGGTTTTTCTCGCTTTCTCAGAAGCAGGAGTAAGACATTCCGCAGGTTTGTATGGCGTTTAAAACACCAGAGAACATGCATTTTAGGAAGGTGTACCACACCTCCCTAGGGCTCTTAGTTTAGAAAATACAGCGCTTTTTGTGGGACACTTGAAACGGTTGAAACGGGTGTTATTTTCGAAGCATTTGGTTTTTCTCGCCTTCGCGGAAACCGGAGCAACCTATTCCCCAGGTTTGCATTGCGTTTAAAACACCAGAGAACATGCATTTTAGGAAGGTGTAACACACCTCCCTAGGCCTATTAATTTAGAAATTACAGCGCTTTTTGTGGGACACTTAAAACAGTTGAAACGGGTGCTATTTTCGAAGCATTTGGTTTTTCTCGCTTCTCGGAAACCGGAGAAAGATATTCCCCAGCTTTGTATGGCGTTTAAAACACCAGAGAACATGCATTTTAGGAAAGTGTACCGCACCTCCCTAGGGCTCTTAGTTTAGAAAATACAGCGCTTTTTGAGGGACACTTGAAACGGTTGAAACGTTTGTTATTTTCGAAGCATTTGGTTTTTCTCGCCTTCGCGGAAACCGGAGCAAGCTATTCCCCAGGTTTGCATTGTGTTTAAAACACCAGGGAACATGCATTTTAGGAAGGTGTAACACACCTCCCTAGGCCTATTAATTTAGAAATTACAGCGCTTTTTGTGGGACACTTAAAACAGTTGAAACGGGTGCTATATTCGAAGCATTTGGTTTTTCTCGCTTTCTCGGAAACCGGAGAAAGATATTCCCCAGCTTTGTATGGTGTTTAAAACACTAGAGAACATGCATTTTAGGAAGGTGTAACAGACCTCCCTATGGCTATTAGGTTAGAAATTACAGCGCTTTTTGAAGGACACTTGAAACGGTTGAAACGTTTGTTATTTTCAAAGCATTTGGTTTTTCTCGCTTTCTCAGAAGCAGGAGTAAGACATTCCGCAGGTTTGTATGGCGTTTAAAACATCATTGAACATGCATTTTAGGAAGGTGTACCACACCTCCCTAGGGCTCTTAGTTTAGAAAATACAGCGCTTTTTGTGGGACACTTGAAACGGTTGAAACGGGTGTTATTTTCGAAGCATTTGGTTTTTCTCGCCTTCGCGGAAACCGGAGCAAGCTATTCCCCAGGTTGGCATTGCGTTTAAAACACCAGAGAACATGCATTTTAGGAAGGTGTAACACACCTCCCTAGGCCTATTAATTTAGAAATTACAGCGCTTTTTGTGGGACACTTAAAACAGTTGAAACGGGTGCTATTTTCGAAGCATTTGGTTTTTCTCGCTTCTCGGAAACCGGAGAAAGATATTCCCCAGCTTTGTATAGCGTTTAAAACACCAGAGAACATGCATTTCAGGAAGGTGTAACAGACCTCCCTGTGGCTATTAGTTTAGAAATTACAGCGCTTTTTGCAGGACACTTGAAACGGTTGAAACGTTTGTTATTTTCAAAGCATTTGGTTTTTCTCGCTTTCTCAGAAGCAGGAGCAAGACATTCCCCAGGTTTGTATGGCGTTTAAAACACCAGAGAACATGCATTTTAGGAAGGTTTACCACACCTCAATAGGGCTCTTAGTTTAGAAAATACAGCGCTTTTGCCGGACAATTGAAACGGTTGAAACATATGTTATTTTCGAAGCATTTGGTTTTTCTCGCTTTCTCGGAAACCGGAGAAAGATATTCCCCAGCTTTGTATGGCGTGTAAAACATCGGAGAACATGCATTTTAGGAAGGTGTAACAGACCTCCCAATGGCTATTAGTTTAGAAATTACAGCGCTTTTTGAGGGACACTTGAAACGGTTGAAACGGGTGTTATTTTCGAATCATTTGGTTTTTCTCGCTTTCTCGGGAACTGGAGACAAATATTCCCAAGGTTTGTATGGCGTTTAAAACATCAGAGAACATGCATTTTAGGAAGGTGTAATACACCTCCTTATGGCTATTAGTTTAGAAATTACAGCGCTTTTTGTGGGACCATTGAAACGGTTGAAACAGGTGTTATTTTCGAAGCATTTGGTTTTTCTCGCTTTCTCGGAAGTAGGAGACAAATATTCCCCAGGTTTGTATGGCGTTTAAAACATCAGAGAACATGCATTTTAGGAAGGTGTAACAGACCTCCCTATGGCTATTAGTTTAGAAATTACAGCGCTTTTTGAGGGACACTTGAAACGGTTGAAACGTTTGTTATTTTCGAAGCATTTAGTTTTTCTCGCCTTCGCGGAAACCGGAGCTAAATATTCCCCAGGTTTGCATTGCGTTTAAAACACCAGAGAACATGCATTTTAGGAAGGTGTAACACACCTCCCTAGGCCTATTAATTTAGAAATTACAGCGCTTTTTGTGGGACACTTAAAACAGTTGAAACGGGTGCTATTTTCGAAGCATTTGGTTTTTCTCGCTTTTTCGGAAACCGGAGAAAGATATTCCCCAGCTTTGTATGGCGTTTAAAACACCAGAGGACATGCATTTTAGGAAGGTGTAACAGACCTCCTACGGCTATTAGTTTAGAAATTACAGCGCTTTTTGGAGGACACTTGAAACGGTTGAAACGTTTGTTATTTTCAAAGCATTAGGTTTTTCTCGCTTTCTCAGAAGCAGGAGCAAGACATTCCCCAGGTTTGTATGGCGTTTAAAACACCAGAGAACATGCATTTTAGGAAGGTGTACCACACCTACCTAGGGCTCTTAGTTTAGAAAATACAGCGCTTTTGCGGGACAATTGAAACGGTTGAAACAGGTGTTATTTTCGAAGCATTTGGTTTTTCTCGCTTTCTCGGAAGCGGGAGACAAATATTCCCCAGGTTTGTACGGCGTTTAAAACATCAGAGAACATGCATTTTAGGAAGATGTAACACACCTACCTAGGGCTCTTAGTTTAGAAAATACAGCGCTTTTTGTGGGACACTTGAAACGGTTGAAACGGGTGTTATTTTCGAAGCATTTGGTTTTTCTCGCTTTCTCGGAAACCCGAGCAAGATATTCCCCAGGTTTGTATGGCGTGTAAAACATAGGAGAACATGCATTTTAGGAAGATGCAACGCACCTCCTTAGGACTATTAGTTTAGAAACTACAGCGCTTTTTGCGGGACACTTGATACAGTTGAAACGGGTGTTATTTTCGAAGCATGTGGTTTTTCTCGCTTTTTCGGAAACCGGAGAAAGATATTCCCCAGCTTTGTATGGCGTTTAAAACACCAGAGGACGTGCATTTTAGGAAGGTGTAACAGACCTCCCTGTGGCTATTAGTTTAGAAATTACAGCGCTTTTTGAAGGACACTTGAAACGGTTGAAACGTTTGTTATTTTCAAAGCATTTGGTTTTTCTCGCTTTCTCAGAAGCAGGAGCAAGGCATTCCCCAGGTTTGCATTGCGTTTAAAACACCAGAGAACATGCATTTTAGGAAGGTGTAACACACCTCCCTAGGCCTATTAATTTAGAAATTACAGCACTTTTTGTGGGACAGTTAAAACAGTTGAAACGGGTGCAATTTTCGAAGCATTTGGTTTTTCTCGCTTTCTCGGAAACCGGAGAAAGATATTCCCCAGCTTTGTATGGCGTTTAAAACACCGGAGAACATGCATTTTAGGAAGGTGTACCACACCTCCCTAGGGCTCTTAGTTTAGAAAATACAGCGCTTTTTTTGGGACACTTGAAACGGTTGAAACGTTTGTTATTTTCGAAGCATTTGGTTTTTCTCGCCTTCGCGGAAACCGGAGCAAGCTATTCCCCAGGGTTGCATTGCGTTTAAAACACCGGAGAACATGCATTTTAGGAAGGTATAACACACCTCCCTAGGCCTATTAATTTAGAAATTACAGCGCTTTTTGTGGGACACTTAAAACAGTTGAAACAGGTGCTATATTCGAAGCATTTGGTTTTTCTCGCTTTCTCGGAAACCGGAGAAAGATATTCCCCAGCTTTGTATGGCGTTTAAAACACCAGGGAACATGCATTTTAGGAAGGTGTAACAGACCTCCCTGTGGCTATTAGTTTAGAAATTACAGCGCTTTTTGCAGGACACTTGAAACGGTTGAAACATTTGTTATTTTCAAAGCATTTGGTTTTTCTCGCTTTCTCAGAAGCAGGAGCAAGACATTCCCCAGGTTTGTATGGCGTTTAAAACACCAGAGAACATGCATTTTAGGAAGGTGTACCACACCTCCCTAGGGCTCTTAGTTTAGAAAATACAGCGCTTTTGCCGGACAATTGAAACGGTTGAAACAGGTGTTATTTTCGAAGCATTTGGTTTTTCTCGCTTTCTCGGAAGCAGGAGACAAATATTCCCCAGGTTTGTATGGCGTTTAAAACATCAGAGAACATGCATTTTAGGAAGATGTAACACACATACCTAGGGCTCTTAATTTAGAAAATACAGCGCTTTTTGTGGGACACTTGAAACGGTTGAAACGGGTGTTATTTTCGAAGCATTTGGTTTTTCTCGCTTTCTCGGAAACCCGAGCAAGACATTCCCCAGGTTTGTAAGGCGTGTAAAACACCGGAGAACATGCATTTTAGGAAGGTGTAATACACCTCCTTAGGACTATTAGTTTAGAAACTACAGGGCTTTTTGCGGGACACTTGATACAGTTGAAACGGGTGTTATTTTCGAAGCATGTGGTTTTCTCGCTTTCTCGGAAACCGGAGAAAGATATTCCCCAGCTTTGTATGGCGTTTAAAACACCAGAGAACATGCATTTTAGGAAGGTGTGACAGACCTCCCAATGGCTATTAGTTTAGAAATTACAGCGCTTTTTGAGGGACACTTGAAACGGTTGAAACGGGTGTTATTTTCGAAGCATTTGGTTTTTCTCGCTTTCTCGGGAACTAAAGACAAATATTCCCAAGGTTTGTATGGCGTTTAAAACATCAGAGAACATGCATTTTAGGAAGGTGTAATACACCTCCTTATGGCTATTAGTTCAGAAATTACAGCGCTTTTTGTGGGACAATTGAAACGGTTGAAACAGGTGTTATTTTTGAAGCATTTGCTTTTTCTCGCTTTCTCGGAAACAGGAGACAAATATTCCCCAGGTTTGTATGGCGTTTAAAACATCAGAGAACATGCATTTTAGGAAGGTGTAACAGACCTCCCTGTGGCTACTAGTTTAGAAATTACAGCGCTTTTTGAGGGACACTTGAAACGGTTGAAACGTTTGTTATTTTCGAAGCATTTGGTTTTTCTCGCTTTCTCGGAAACCGGAGAAAGATATTCCCCAGCTTTGTATGGCGTTTAAAACACCAGAGGACATTCATTTTAGGAAGGTGTAACAGACCTCCCTATGGCTATTAGTTTAGAAATTACAGCGCTTTTTGAAGGACTCTTGAAACGGTTGAAACGTTTGTTATTTTCGAAGCATTTGGTTTTTCTCGATTTCTCGGGAACTGGAGACAAATATTCCCAAGGTTTGTATGGCGATTAAAACATCAGAGAACAAGCATTTTAGGAAGGTGCAATACACCTCCTTATGGCTATTAGCTTAGAAATTACAGCGCTTTTTGTGGGACAATTGAAACGGTTGAAACAGGTGTAATTTTCGAAGCATTTGGTTTTTCTCGCTTTCTCGGAAGCAGGAGACAAATATTCCCCAGGTTTGTATGGCGTTTAAAACATTAGCGAACATGCATTTTAGGAAGATGTAACACACCTCCCTAGGGCTCTTAGTTTAGAAAATACAGCGCTTTTTGTGGGACACTTGAAACGGTTGAAACGGGTGTTATTTTCGAAGCATTTGGTTTTTCTCGATTTCTCGGGAACTGGAGACAAATATTCCAAAGGTTTGTATGGCGTTTAAAACATCGGAGAACATGCATTTTAGGAAGGTGCAATACACCTCCTTAGGACTATTAGTTTAGAAACTACAGCGCTTTTTGCGGGACACTTGATACAATTGAAACGGGTGTTATTTTCGAAGCATGTGGTTTTCTCGCTTTCTCGGAAACCGGAGAAAGATATTCCCCAGCTTTGTATGGCGTTTAAAACACCAGAGAACATGCATTTTAGGAAGGTGTAACAGACCTCCCTATGGCTATTAGTTTAGAAATTACAGCGCTTTTTGAGGGACACTTGAAACGGTTGAAACGGGTGTTATTTTCGAAGCATTTGGTTTTTCTCGATTTCTCGGGAACTGGAGACAAATATTCCCAAGGTTTGTATGGCGATTAAAACATCAGAGAACATGCATTTTAGGAAGGTGTAATACACCTCCTTATGGCTCTTGGTTTAGAAAATACAGCGCTTTTTGCGGGACACTTGAAACGGTTGAAACGGGTGTTATTTTCGAAGCATTTAGTTTTTCCCGCTTTCTCGGGAACTGGAGACAAATATTCCCCAGGTTTGTATGGCGTTTAAAACATCAGCGAACATGCATTTTAGGAAGATGTAACACACCTCCCTAGGGCTCTTAGTTTAGAAATTACAGCGCTTTTTGAGGGACACTTGAAACGGTTGAAACGTTTGTTATTTTCGAAGCATTTGGTTTTTCTCGCTTTCTCGGGAACTGGAGACAAATATTCCCCAGGTTTGTATGGCGTTTAAAACATCAGAGAACATGCATTTTAGGAAGGTGTAATACACCTCCTTATGGCTCTTAGTTTAGAAAATACAGCGCTTTTTGCGGGACACTTGAAACGGTTGAAACGGGTGTTATTTTCGAAGCATTTGGTTTTTCCCGCTTTCTCGGGAACTGGAGACAAATATTCCCCAGCTTTGTATGGCGTTTAAAACACCAGAGAACATGCATTTTAGGAAAGTGTACCACACCTCCCTAGGGCTCTTAGTTTAGAAAATACAGCGCTTTTTGAGGGACACTTGAAACGGTTGAAACGTTTGTTATTTTCGAAGCATTTGGTTTTTCTCGCCTTCGCGGAAACCGGAGCAAGCTATTCCCCAGGTTTGCATTGTGTTTAAAACACCAGAGAACATGCATTTTAGGAAGGTGTAACACACCTCCCTAGGCCTATTAATTTAGAAATTACAGCGCTTTTTGTGGGACACTTAAAACAGTTGAAACGGGTGCTATATTCGAAGCATTTGGTTTTTCTCGCTTTCTCGGAAACCGGAGAAAGATATTCCCCAGCTTTGTATGGTGTTTAAAACACTAGAGAACATGCATTTTAGGAAGGTGTAACAGACCTCCCTATGGCTATTAGGTTAGAAATTACAGCGCTTTTTGAAGGACACTTGAAACGGTTGAAACGTTTGTTATTTTCAAAGCATTTGGTTTTTCTCGCTTTCTCAGAAGCAGGAGTAAGACATTCCGCAGGTTTGTATGGCGTTTAAAACATCATTGAACATGCATTTTAGGAAGGTGTACCACACCTCCCTAGGGCTCTTAGTTTAGAAAATACAGCGCTTTTTGTGGGACACTTGAAACGGTTGAAACGGGTGTTATTTTCGAAGCATTTGGTTTTTCTCGCCTTCGCGGAAACCGGAGCAAGCTATTCCCCAGGTTGGCATTGCGTTTAAAACACCAGAGAACATGCATTTTAGGAAGGTGTAACACACCTCCCTAGGCCTATTAATTTAGAAATTACAGCGCTTTTTGTGGGACACTTAAAACAGTTGAAACGGGTGCTATTTTCGAAGCATTTGGTTTTTCTCGCTTCTCGGAAACCGGAGAAAGATATTCCCCAGCTTTGTATAGCGTTTAAAACACCAGAGAACATGCATTTCAGGAAGGTGTAACAGACCTCCCTGTGGCTATTAGTTTAGAAATTACAGCGCTTTTTGCAGGACACTTGTAACGGTTGAAACGTTTGTTATTTTCAAAGCATTTGGTTTGTCTCGCTTTCTCAGAAGCAGGAGCAAGACATTCCCCAGGTTTGTATGGCGTTTAAAACACCAGAGAACATGCATTTTAGGAAGGTTTACCACACCTCAATAGGGCTCTTAGTTTAGAAAATACAGCGCTTTTGCCGGACAATTGAAACGGTTGAAACATATGTTATTTTCGAAGCATTTGGTTTTTCTCGCTTTCTCGGAAACCGGAGAAAGATATTCCCCAGCTTTGTATGGCGTGTAAAACATCGGAGAACATGCATTTTAGGAAGGTGTAACAGACCTCCCAATGGCTATTAGTTTAGAAATTACAGCGCTTTTTGAGGGACACTTGAAACGGTTGAAACGGGTGTTATTTTCGAATCATTTGGTTTTTCTCGCTTTCTCGGGAACTGGAGACAAATATTCCCAAGGTTTGTATGGCGTTTAAAACATCAGAGAACATGCATTTTAGGAAGGTGTAATACACCTCCTTATGGCTATTAGTTTAGAAATTACAGCGCTTTTTGTGGGACCATTGAAACGGTTGAAACAGGTGTTATTTTCGAAGCATTTGGTTTTTCTCGCTTTCTCGGAAGTAGGAGACAAATATTCCCCAGGTTTGTATGGCGTTTAAAACATCAGAGAACATGCATTTTAGGAAGGTGTAACAGACCTCCCTATGGCTATTAGTTTAGAAATTACAGCGCTTTTTGAGGGACACTTGAAACGGTTGAAACGTTTGTTATTTTCGAAGCATTTAGTTTTTCTCGCCTTCGCGGAAACCGGAGCTAAATATTCCCCAGGTTTGCATTGCGTTTAAAACACCAGAGAACATGCATTTTAGGAAGGTGTAACACACCTCCCTAGGCCTATTAATTTAGAAATTACAGCGCTTTTTGTGGGACACTTAAAACAGTTGAAACGGGTGCTATTTTCGAAGCATTTGGTTTTTCTCGCTTTTTCGGAAACCGGAGAAAGATATTCCCCAGCTTTGTATGGCGTTTAAAACACCAGAGGACATGCATTTTAGGAAGGTGTAACAGACCTCCTATGGCTATTAGTTTAGAAATTACAGCGCTTTTTGGAGGACACTTGAAACGGTTGAAACGTTTGTTATTTTCAAAGCATTAGGTTTTTCTCGCTTTCTCAGAAGCAGGAGCAAGACATTCCCCAGGTTTGTATGGCGTTTAAAACACCAGAGAACATGCATTTTAGGAAGGTGTACCACACCTACCTAGGGCTCTTAGTTTAGAAAATACAGCGCTTTTGCGGGACAATTGAAACGGTTGAAACAGGTGTTATTTTCGAAGCATTTGGTTTTTCTCGCTTTCTCGGAAGCGGGAGACAAATATTCCCCAGGTTTGTACGGCGTTTAAAACATCAGAGAACATGCATTTTAGGAAGATGTAACACACCTACCTAGGGCTCTTAGTTTAGAAAATACAGCGCTTTTTGTGGGACACTTGAAACGGTTGAAACGGGTGTTATTTTCGAAGCATTTGGTTTTTCTCGCTTTCTCGGAAACCCGAGCAAGATATTCCCCAGGTTTGTATGGCGTGTAAAACATAGGAGAACATGCATTTTAGGAAGATGCAACGCACCTCCTTAGGACTATTAGTTTAGAAACTACAGCGCTTTTTGCGGGACACTTGATACAGTTGAAACGGGTGTTATTTTCGAAGCATGTGGTTTTTCTCGCTTTTTCGGAAACCGGAGAAAGATATTCCCCAGCTTTGTATGGCGTTTAAAACACCAGAGGACGTGCATTTTAGGAAGGTGTAACAGACCTCCCTATGGCTATTAGTTTAGAAATTACAGCGCTTTTTGAAGGACACTTGAAACGGTTGAAACGTTTGTTATTTTCAAAGCATTTGGTTTTTCTCGCTTTCTCAGAAGCAGGAGCAAGGCATTCCCCAGGTTTGCATTGCGTTTAAAACACCAGAGAACATGCATTTTAGGAAGGTGTAACACACCTCCCTAGGCCTATTAATTTAGAAATTACAGCACTTTTTGTGGGACAGTTAAAACAGTTGAAACGGGTGCAATTTTCGAAGCATTTGGTTTTTCTCGCTTTCTCGGAAACCGGAGAAAGATATTCCCCAGCTTTGTATGGCGTTTAAAACACCGGAGAACATGCATTTTAGGAAGGTGTAACACACCTCCCTAGGGCTCGTAGTTTAGAAAATACAGCGCTTTTTTTGGGACACTTGAAACGGTTGAAACGGGTGTTATTTTCGAAGCATTTGGTTTTTCTCGATTTCTCGGGAACTGGAGACAAATATTCCAAAGGTTTGTATGGCGTTTAAAACATCGGAGAACATGCATTTTAGGAAGGTGCAATACACCTCCTTAGGACTATTAGTTTAGAAACTACAGCGCTTTTTGCGGGACACTTGATACAATTGAAACGGGTGTTATTTTCGAAGCATGTGGTTTTCTCGCTTTCTCGGAAACCGGAGAAAGATATTCCCCAGCTTTGTATGGCGTTTAAAACACCAGAGAACATGCATTTTAGGAAGGTGTAACAGACCTCCCTATGGCTATTAGTTTAGAAATTACAGCGCTTTTTGAGGGACACTTGAAACGGTTGAAACGGGTGTTATTTTCGAAGCATTTGGTTTTTCTCGATTTCTCGGGAACTGGAGACAAATATTCCCAAGGTTTGTATGGCGATTAAAACAGCAGAGAACATGCATTTTAGGAAGGTGTAATACACCTCCTTATGGCTCTTGGTTTAGAAAATACAGCGCTTTTTGCGGGACACTTGAAACGGTTGAAACGGGTGTTATTTTCGAAGCATTTAGTTTTTCCCGCTTTCTCGGGAACTGGAGACAAATATTCCCCAGGTTTGTATGGCGTTTAAAACATCAGCGAACATGCATTTTAGGAAGATGTAACACACCTCCCTAGGGCTCTTAGTTTAGAAATTACAGCGCTTTTTGAGGGACACTTGAAACGGTTGAAACGTTTGTTATTTTCGAAGCATTTGGTTTTTCTCGCTTTCTCGGGAACTGGAGACAAATATTCCCCAGGTTTGTATGGCGTTTAAAACATCAGAGAACATGCATTTTAGGAAGGTGTAATACACCTCCTTATGGCTCTTAGTTTAGAAAATACAGCGCTTTTTGCGGGACACTTGAAACGGTTGAAACGGGTGTTATTTTCGAAGCATTTGGTTTTTCCCGCTTTCTCGGGAACTGGAGACAAATATTCCCCAGCTTTGTATGGCGTTTAAAACACCAGAGAACATGCATTTTAGGAAAGTGTACCACACCTCCCTAGGGCTCTTAGTTTAGAAAATACAGCGCTTTTTGAGGGACACTTGAAACGGTTGAAACGTTTGTTATTTTCGAAGCATTTGGTTTTTCTCGCCTTCGCGGAAACCGGAGCAAGCTATTCCCCAGGTTTGCATTGTGTTTAAAACACCAGAGAACATGCATTTTAGGAAGGTGTAACACACCTCCCTAGGCCTATTAATTTAGAAATTACAGCGCTTTTTGTGGGACACTTAAAACAGTTGAAACGGGTGCTATATTCGAAGCATTTGGTTTTTCTCGCTTTCTCGGAAACCGGAGAAAGATATTCCCCAGCTTTGTATGGTGTTTAAAACACTAGAGAACATGCATTTTAGGAAGGTGTAACAGACCTCCCTATGGCTATTAGGTTAGAAATTACAGCGCTTTTTGAAGGACACTTGAAACGGTTGAAACGTTTGTTATTTTCAAAGCATTTGGTTTTTCTCGCTTTCTCAGAAGCAGGAGTAAGACATTCCGCAGGTTTGTATGGCGTTTAAAACATCATTGAACATGCATTTTAGGAAGGTGTACCACACCTCCCTAGGGCTCTTAGTTTAGAAAATACAGCGCTTTTTGTGGGACACTTGAAACGGTTGAAACGGGTGTTATTTTCGAAGCATTTGGTTTTTCTCGCCTTCGCGGAAACCGGAGCAAGCTATTCCCCAGGTTGGCATTGCGTTTAAAACACCAGAGAACATGCATTTTAGGAAGGTGTAACACACCTCCCTAGGCCTATTAATTTAGAAATTACAGCGCTTTTTGTGGGACACTTAAAACAGTTGAAACGGGTGCTATTTTCGAAGCATTTGGTTTTTCTCGCTTCTCGGAAACCGGAGAAAGATATTCCCCAGCTTTGTATAGCGTTTAAAACACCAGAGAACATGCATTTCAGGAAGGTGTAACAGACCTCCCTGTGGCTATTAGTTTAGAAATTACAGCGCTTTTTGCAGGACACTTGTAACGGTTGAAACGTTTGTTATTTTCAAAGCATTTGGTTTGTCTCGCTTTCTCAGAAGCAGGAGCAAGACATTCCCCAGGTTTGTATGGCGTTTAAAACACCAGAGAACATGCATTTTAGGAAGGTTTACCACACCTCAATAGGGCTCTTAGTTTAGAAAATACAGCGCTTTTGCCGGACAATTGAAACGGTTGAAACATATGTTATTTTCGAAGCATTTGGTTTTTCTCGCTTTCTCGGAAACCGGAGAAAGATATTCCCCAGCTTTGTATGGCGTGTAAAACATCGGAGAACATGCATTTTAGGAAGGTGTAACAGACCTCCCAATGGCTATTAGTTTAGAAATTACAGCGCTTTTTGAGGGACACTTGAAACGGTTGAAACGGGTGTTATTTTCGAATCATTTGGTTTTTCTCGCTTTCTCGGGAACTGGAGACAAATATTCCCAAGGTTTGTATGGCGTTTAAAACATCAGAGAACATGCATTTTAGGAAGGTGTAATACACCTCCTTATGGCTATTAGTTTAGAAATTACAGCGCTTTTTGTGGGACCATTGAAACGGTTGAAACAGGTGTTATTTTCGAAGCATTTGGTTTTTCTCGCTTTCTCGGAAGTAGGAGACAAATATTCCCCAGGTTTGTATGGCGTTTAAAACATCAGAGAACATGCATTTTAGGAAGGTGTAACAGACCTCCCTATGGCTATTAGTTTAGAAATTACAGCGCTTTTTGAGGGACACTTGAAACGGTTGAAACGTTTGTTATTTTCGAAGCATTTAGTTTTTCTCGCCTTCGCGGAAACCGGAGCTAAATATTCCCCAGGTTTGCATTGCGTTTAAAACACCAGAGAACATGCATTTTAGGAAGGTGTAACACACCTCCCTAGGCCTATTAATTTAGAAATTACAGCGCTTTTTGTGGGACACTTAAAACAGTTGAAACGGGTGCTATTTTCGAAGCATTTGGTTTTTCTCGCTTTTTCGGAAACCGGAGAAAGATATTCCCCAGCTTTGTATGGCGTTTAAAACACCAGAGGACATGCATTTTAGGAAGGTGTAACAGACCTCCTATGGCTATTAGTTTAGAAATTACAGCGCTTTTTGGAGGACACTTGAAACGGTTGAAACGTTTGTTATTTTCAAAGCATTAGGTTTTTCTCGCTTTCTCAGAAGCAGGAGCAAGACATTCCCCAGGTTTGTATGGCGTTTAAAACACCAGAGAACATGCATTTTAGGAAGGTGTACCACACCTACCTAGGGCTCTTAGTTTAGAAAATACAGCGCTTTTGCGGGACAATTGAAACGGTTGAAACAGGTGTTATTTTCGAAGCATTTGGTTTTTCTCGCTTTCTCGGAAGCGGGAGACAAATATTCCCCAGGTTTGTACGGCGTTTAAAACATCAGAGAACATGCATTTTAGGAAGATGTAACACACCTACCTAGGGCTCTTAGTTTAGAAAATACAGCGCTTTTTGTGGGACACTTGAAACGGTTGAAACGGGTGTTATTTTCGAAGCATTTGGTTTTTCTCGCTTTCTCGGAAACCCGAGCAAGATATTCCCCAGGTTTGTATGGCGTGTAAAACATAGGAGAACATGCATTTTAGGAAGATGCAACGCACCTCCTTAGGACTATTAGTTTAGAAACTACAGCGCTTTTTGCGGGACACTTGATACAGTTGAAACGGGTGTTATTTTCGAAGCATGTGGTTTTTCTCGCTTTTTCGGAAACCGGAGAAAGATATTCCCCAGCTTTGTATGGCGTTTAAAACACCAGAGGACGTGCATTTTAGGAAGGTGTAACAGACCTCCCTATGGCTATTAGTTTAGAAATTACAGCGCTTTTTGAAGGACACTTGAAACGGTTGAAACGTTTGTTATTTTCAAAGCATTTGGTTTTTCTCGCTTTCTCAGAAGCAGGAGCAAGGCATTCCCCAGGTTTGCATTGCGTTTAAAACACCAGAGAACATGCATTTTAGGAAGGTGTAACACACCTCCCTAGGCCTATTAATTTAGAAATTACAGCACTTTTTGTGGGACAGTTAAAACAGTTGAAACGGGTGCAATTTTCGAAGCATTTGGTTTTTCTCGCTTTCTCGGAAACCGGAGAAAGATATTCCCCAGCTTTGTATGGCGTTTAAAACACCGGAGAACATGCATTTTAGGAAGGTGTAACACACCTCCCTAGGGCTCGTAGTTTAGAAAATACAGCGCTTTTTTTGGGACACTTGAAACGGTTGAAACGTTTGTTATTTTCGAAGCATTTGGTTTTTCTCGCCTTCGCGGAAACCGGAGCAAGCTATTCCCCAGGGTTGCATTGCGTTTAAAACACCAGAGAACATGCATTTTAGGAAGGTATAACACACCTCCCTAGGCCTATTAATTTAGAAATTACAGCGCTTTTTGTGGGACACTTAAAACAGTTGAAACAGGTGCTATATTCGAAGCATTTGGTTTTTCTCGCTTTCTCGGAAACCGGAGAAAGATATTCCCCAGCTTTGTATGGCGTTTAAAACACCAGGGAACATGCATTTTAGGAAGGTGTAACAGACCTCCCTGTGGCTATTAGTTTAGAAATTACAGCGCTTTTTGCAGGACACTTGAAACGGTTGAAACATTTGTTATTTTCAAAGCATTTGGTTTTTCTCGCTTTCTCAGAAGCAGGAGCAAGACATTCCCCAGGTTTGTATGGCGTTTAAAACACCAGAGAACATGCATTTTAGGAAGGTGTACCACACCTCCCTAGGGCTCTTAGTTTAGAAAATACAGCGCTTTTGCCGGACAATTGAAACGGTTGAAACAGGTGTTATTTTCGAAGCATTTGGTTTTTCTCGCTTTCTCGGAAGCAGGAGACAAATATTCCCCAGGTTTGTATGGCGTTTAAAACATCAGAGAACATGCATTTTAGGAAGATGTAACACACATACCTAGGGCTCTTAGTTTAGAAAATACAGCGCTTTTTGTGGGACACTTGAAACGGTTGAAACGGGTGTTATTTTCGAAGCATTTGGTTTTTCTCGCTTTCTCGGAAACCCGAGCAAGACATTCCCCAGGTTTGTAAGGCGTGTAAAACACCGGAGAACATGCATTTTAGGAAGGTGTAATACACCTCCTTAGGACTATTAGTTTAGAAACTACAGGGCTTTTTGCGGGACACTTGATACAGTTGAAACGGGTGTTATTTTCGAAGCATGTGGTTTTCTCGCTTTCTCGGAAACCGGAGTAAGATATTCCCCAGCTTTGTATGGCGTTTAAAACACCAGAGAACATGCATTTTAGGAAGGTGTGACAGACCTCCCAATGGCTATTAGTTTAGAAATTACAGCGCTTTTTGAGGGACACTTGAAACGGTTGAAACGGGTGTTATTTTCGAAGCATTTGGTTTTTCTCGCTTTCTCGGGAACTAAAGACAAATATTCCCAAGGTTTGTATGGCGTTTAAAACATCAGAGAACATGCATTTTAGGAAGGTGTAATACACCTCCTGATGGCTATTAGTTCAGAAATTACAGCGCTTTTTGTGGGACAATTGAAACGGTTGAAACAGGTGTTATTTTTGAAGCATTTGCTTTTTCTCGCTTTCTCGGAAACAGGAGACAAATATTCCCCAGGTTTGTATGGCGTTTAAAACATCAGAGAACATGCATTTTAGGAAGGTGTAACAGACCTCCCTGCGGCTACTAGTTTAGAAATTACAGCGCTTTTTGAGGGACACTTGAAACGGTTGAAACGTTTGTTATTTTCGAAGCATTTGGTTTTTCTCGCTTTCTCGGAAACCGGAGAAAGATATTCCCCAGCTTTGTATGGCGTTTAAAACACCAGAGGACATTCATTTTAGGAAGGTGTAACAGACCTCCCTATGGCTATTAGTTTAGAAATTACAGCGCTTTTTGAAGGACTCTTGAAACGGTTGAAACGTTTGTTATTTTCGAAGCATTTGGTTTTTCTCGATTTCTCGGGAACTGGAGACAAATATTCCCAAGGTTTGTATGGCGATTAAAACATCAGAGAACAAGCATTTTAGGAAGGTGCAATACACCTCCTTATGGCTATTAGCTTCGAAATTACAGCGCTTTTTGTGGGACAATTGAAACGGTTGAAACAGGTGTAATTTTCGAAGCATTTGGTTTTTCTCGCTTTCTCGGAAGCAGGAGACAAATATTCCCCAGGTTTGTATGGCGTTTAAAACATTAGCGAACATGCATTTTAGGAGGATGTAACACACCTCCCTAGGGCTCTTAGTTTAGAAAATACAGCGCTTTTTGTGGGACACTTGAAACGGTTGAAACGGGTGTTATTTTCGAAGCATTTGGTTTTTCTCGATTTCTCGGGAACTGGAGACAAATATTCCAAAGGTTTGTATGGCGTTTAAAACATCGGAGAACATGCATTTTAGGAAGGTGCAATACACCTCCTTAGGACTATTAGTTTAGAAACTACAGCGCTTTTTGCGGGACACTTGATACAATTGAAACGGGTGTTATTTTCGAAGCATGTGGTTTTCTCGCTTTCTCGGAAACCGGAGAAAGATATTCCCCAGCTTTGTATGGCGTTTAAAACACCAGAGAACATGCATTTTAGGAAGGTGTAACAGACCTCCCTATGGCTATTAGTTTAGAAATTACAGCGCTTTTTGAGGGACACTTGAAACGGTTGAAACGGGTGTTATTTTCGAAGCATTTGGTTTTTCTCGATTTCTCGGGAACTGGAGACAAATATTCCCAAGGTTTGTATGGCGATTAA
The DNA here is from genome assembly GCA_963966105.1 of Volucella zonaria. Taxonomy (NCBI): domain Eukaryota; kingdom Metazoa; phylum Arthropoda; class Insecta; order Diptera; family Syrphidae; genus Volucella; species Volucella zonaria. The sequence continues at coordinate 492,873 of OZ014536.1, read as the reverse complement.
AACATCAGAGAACATGCATTTTAGGAAGGTGTAATACACCTCCTTATGGCTCTTGGTTTAGAAAATACAGCGCTTTTTGCGGGACACTTGAAACGGTTGAAACGGGTGTTATTTTCGAAGCATTTAGTTTTTCCCGCTTTCTCGGGAACTGGAGACAAATATTCCCCAGGTTTGTATGGCGTTTAAAACATCAGCGAACATGCATTTTAGGAAGATGTAACACACCTCCCTAGGGCTCTTAGTTTAGAAATTACAGCGCTTTTTGAGGGACACTTGAAACGGTTGAAACGTTTGTTATTTTCGAAGCATTTGGTTTTTCTCGCTTTCTCGGGAACTGGAGACAAATATTCCCCAGGTTTGTATGGCGTTTAAAACATCAGAGAACATGCATTTTAGGAAGGTGTAATACACCTCCTTATGGCTCTTAGTTTAGAAAATACAGCGCTTTTTGCGGGACACTTGAAACGGTTGAAACGGGTGTTATTTTCGAAGCATTTGGTTTTTCCCGCTTTCTCGGGAACTGGAGACAAATATTCCCCAGGTTTGTATGGCGTTTAAAACATCAGAGAACATGCATTTTAGGAAGGTGTAATACACCTCCTTATGGCTCTTAGTTTAGAAAATACAGCGCTTTTTGTGGGACACTTGAAACGGTTGAAACGGGTGTTATTTTCGAAGCATTTGGTTTTTCTCGATTTCTCGGGAACTGGAGACAAATATTCCCAAGGTTTGTATGGCGTTTAAAACATCAGAGAACATGCATTTTAGGAAGGTGCAACAGACCTCCCTATGGCTATTAGTTTAGAAATTACAGCGCTTTTTGAGGGACACTTGAAACGGTTGAAACGTTTGTTATTTTCGAAGCATTTGGTTTTTCTCGCTTTCTCGGGAACTGGAGACAAATATTCCCCAAGTTTGTATGGCGTTTAAAACATCAGAGAACATGCATTTTAGGAAGGTGTAATACACCTCCTTATGGCTCTTAGTTTAGAAAATACAGCGCTTTTTGCGGGACACTTGAAACGGTTGAAACGGGTGTTATTTTCGAAGCATTTGGTTTTTCCCGCTTTCTCGGGAACTGGAGACAAATATTCCCCAGGTTTGTATGGCTTTTAAAACACCAGATAACATGCATTTTAGGAAGATGTAACGCACCTCCCTGGGGCTCTTAGTTTAGAAAATACAGCGCTTTTTGTGGGACACTTGAAACGGTTGAAACGGGTGTTATTTTCGAAGCATTTGGTTTTTCTCGCTTTCTCAGAAGCAGGAGCAAGATATTCCCCAGGTTTGCATGGCGTTTAAAACACCAGAGAACATGCATTTTAGGAAGGTGTACCACTCCTCCCTAGGCCTATTAATTTAGAAATTACAGCGCTTTTTGTGGGACAGTTAAAACAGTTGAAACGGGTGCTATTTTCGAAGCATTTGGTTTTTCTCGCTTTCTCGGAAACCGGAGAAAGATATTCCCCAACTTTGTATGGCGTTTAAAACACCAGAGAACATGCATTTTAGGAAGGTGTAACACACCTCCTTATGGCTATTAGTTTAGAAATTACAGCGCTTTTTGAGGGACACTTGAAACGGTTGAAACGTTTGTTATTTTCGAAGCATTTGGTTTTTCTCGCTTTCTCAGAAGCAGGAGCAAGATATTCCCCAGGTTTGTATGGCGTTTAAAATATCAGAGAACATGCATTTTAGGAAGGTGTAACAGACCTCCCTATAGCTATTAGTATAGAAATTACAGCGCTTTTTGAGGGACACTTGAAACGGTTGAAACGGGTGTTATTTTCGAAACATTTGGTTTTTCTCGATTTCTCGGGAACTGGAGACAAATATTCTCAAGGTTTGTATGGCGTTTAAAACATCAGAGAATATGCATTTTAGGAAGGTGCAATACACCTCCTTATGGCTATTAGCTTAGAAATTACAGCGCGTTTTGTGGGACAATTGAAACGGTTGAAACAGGTGTAATTTTCGAAGCATTTGGTTTTTCTCGCTTTCTCGGAAGCAGGAGACAAATATTCCCCAGGTTTGTATGGCGTTTAAAACATCAGCGAACATGCATTTCAGGAAGATGTAACACACCTCCCTAGGGCTCTTAGTTTAGAAAATACAGCCCTTTTTGTGGGACACTTGAAACGGTTGAAACGGGTGTTATTTTCGAAGCATTTGGTTTTTCCCGCTTTCTCGGGAACTGGAGACAAATATTCCCCAGGTTTGTATGGCGTTTAAAACATCAGAGAACATGCATTTTAGGAAGGTGTAATACACCTCCTTATGGCTCTTGGTTTAGAAAATACAGCGCTTTTTGCGGGACACTTGAAACGGTTGAAACGGGTGTTATTTTCGAAGCATTTAGTTTTTCCCGCTTTCTCGGGAACTGGAGACAAATATTCCCCAGGTTTGTATGGCGTTTAAAACATCAGCGAACATGCATTTTAGGAAGATGTAACACACCTCCCTAGGGCTCTTAGTTTAGAAATTACAGCGCTTTTTGAGGGACACTTGAAACGGTTGAAACGTTTGTTATTTTCGAAGCATTTGGTTTTTCTCGCTTTCTCGGGAACTGGAGACAAATATTCCCCAGGTTTGTATGGCGTTTAAAACATCAGAGAACATGCATTTTAGGAAGGTGTAATACACCTCCTTATGGCTCTTAGTTTAGAAAATACAGCGCTTTTTGCGGGACACTTGAAACGGTTGAAACGGGTGTTATTTTCGAAGCATTTGGTTTTTCCCGCTTTCTCGGGAACTGGAGACAAATATTCCCCAGGTTTGTATGGCGTTTAAAACATCAGAGAACATGCATTTTAGGAAGGTGTAATACACCTCCTTATGGCTCTTAGTTTAGAAAATACAGCGCTTTTTGTGGGACACTTGAAACGGTTGAAACGGGTGTTATTTTCGAAGCATTTGGTTTTTCTCGATTTCTCGGGAACTGGAGACAAATATTCCCAAGGTTTGTATGGCGCTTAAAACATCAGAGAACATGCATTTTAGGAAGGTGCAACAGACCTCCCTATGGCTATTAGTTTAGAAATTACAGCGCTTTTTGAGGGACACTTGAAACGGTTGAAACGTTTGTTATTTTCGAAGCATTTGGTTTTTCTCGCTTTCTCGGGAACTGGAGACAAATATTCCCCAGGTTTGTATGGCGTTTAAAACATCAGAGAACATGCATTTTAGGAAGGTGTAATACACCTCCTTATGGCTCTTAGTTTAGAAAATACAGCGCTTTTTGCGGGACACTTGAAACGGTTGAAACGGGTGTTATTTTCGAAGCATTTGGTTTTTCCCGCTTTCTCGGGAACTGGAGACAAATATTCCCCAGGTTTGTATGGCTTTTAAAACACCAGATAACATGCATTTTAGGAAGATGTAACGCACCTCCCTGGGGCTCTTAGTTTAGAAAATACAGCGCTTTTTGTGGGACACTTGAAACGGTTGAAACGGGTGTTATTTTCGAAGCATTTGGTTTTTCTCGCTTTCTCAGAAGCAGGAGCAAGATATTCCCCAGGTTTGCATGGCGTTTAAAACACCAGAGAACATGCATTTTAGGAAGGTGTACCACTCCTCCCTAGGCCTATTAATTTAGAAATTACAGCGCTTTTTGTGGGACAGTTAAAACAGTTGAAACGGGTGCTATTTTCGAAGCATTTGGTTTTTCTCGCTTTCTCGGAAACCGGAGAAAGATATTCCCCAACTTTGTATGGCGTTTAAAACACCAGAGAACATGCATTTTAGGAAGGTGTAACACACCTCCTTATGGCTATTAGTTTAGAAATTACAGCGCTTTTTGAGGGACACTTGAAACGGTTGAAACGTTTGTTATTTTCGAAGCATTTGGTTTTTCTCGCTTTCTCAGAAGCAGGAGCAAGATATTCCCCAGGTTTGTATGGCGTTTAAAATATCAGAGAACATGCATTTTAGGAAGGTGTAACAGACCTCCCTATAGCTATTAGTATAGAAATTACAGCGCTTTTTGAGGGACACTTGAAACGGTTGAAACGGGTGTTATTTTCGAAACATTTGGTTTTTCTCGATTTCTCGGGAACTGGAGACAAATATTCTCAAGGTTTGTATGGCGTTTAAAACATCAGAGAATATGCATTTTAGGAAGGTGCAATACACCTCCTTATGGCTATTAGCTTAGAAATTACAGCGCGTTTTGTGGGACAATTGAAACGGTTGAAACAGGTGTAATTTTCGAAGCATTTGGTTTTTCTCGCTTTCTCGGAAGCAGGAGACAAATATTCCCCAGGTTTGTATGGCGTTTAAAACATCAGCGAACATGCATTTCAGGAAGATGTAACACACCTCCCTAGGGCTCTTAGTTTAGAAAATACAGCCCTTTTTGTGGGACACTTGAAACGGTTGAAACGGGTGTTATTTTCGAAGCATTTGGTTTTTCCCGCTTTCTCGGGAACTGGAGACAAATATTCCCCAGGTTTGTATGGCGTTTAAAACATCAGAGAACATGCATTTTAGGAAGGTGTAATACACCTCCTTATGGCTCTTAGTTTAGAAAATACAGCGCTTTTTGTGGGACACTTGAAACGGTTGAAACGGGTGTTATTTTCGAAACATTTGGTTTTTCTCGATTTCTCGGGAACTGGAGACAAATATTCCCAAGGTTTGTATGGCGTTTAAAACATCAGAGAACATGCATTTTAGGAAGGTGCAACAGACCTCCCTATGGCTATTAGTTTAGAAATTACAGCGCTTTTTGAGGGACACTTGAAACGGTTGAAACGTTTGTTATTTTCGAAGCATTTGGTTTTTCTCGCTTTCTCGGGAACTGGAGACAAATATTCCCCAGGTTTGTATGGCGTTTAAAACATCAGAGAACATGCATTTTAGGAAGGTGTAATACACCTCCTTATGGCTCTTAGTTTAGAAAATACAGCGCTTTTTGCGGGACACTTGAAACGGTTGAAACGGGTGTTATTTTCGAAGCATTTGGTTTTTCCCGCTTTCTCGGGAACTGGAGACAAATATTCCCCAGGTTTGTATGGCTTTTAAAACACCAGATAACATGCATTTTAGGAAGATGTAACGCACCTCCCTGGGGCTCTTAGTTTAGAAAATACAGCGCTTTTTGTGGGACACTTGAAACGGTTGAAACGGGTGTTATTTTCGAAGCATTTGGTTTTTCTCGCTTTCTCAGAAGCAGGAGCAAGATATTCCCCAGGTTTGCATGGCGTTTAAAACACCAGAGAACATGCATTTTAGGAAGGTGTACCACTCCTCCCTAGGCCTATTAATTTAGAAATTACAGCGCTTTTTGTGGGACAGTTAAAACAGTTGAAACGGGTGCTATTTTCGAAGCATTTGGTTTTTCTCGCTTTCTCGGAAACCGGAGAAAGATATTCCCCAACTTTGTATGGCGTTTAAAACACCAGAGAACATGCATTTTAGGAAGGTGTAACACACCTCCTTATGGCTATTAGTTTAGAAATTACAGCGCTTTTTGAGGGACACTTGAAACGGTTGAAACGTTTGTTATTTTCGAAGCATTTGGTTTTTCTCGCTTTCTCAGAAGCAGGAGCAAGATATTCCCCAGGTTTGTATGGCGTTTAAAATATCAGAGAACATGCATTTTAGGAAGGTGTAACAGACCTCCCTATAGCTATTAGTATAGAAATTACAGCGCTTTTTGAGGGACACTTGAAACGGTTGAAACGGGTGTTATTTTCGAAACATTTGGTTTTTCTCGATTTCTCGGGAACTGGAGACAAATATTCTCAAGGTTTGTATGGCGTTTAAAACATCAGAGAATATGCATTTTAGGAAGGTGCAATACACCTCCTTATGGCTATTAGCTTAGAAATTACAGCGCGTTTTGTGGGACAATTGAAACGGTTGAAACAGGTGTAATTTTCGAAGCATTTGGTTTTTCTCGCTTTCTCGGAAGCAGGAGACAAATATTCCCCAGGTTTGTATGGCGTTTAAAACATCAGCGAACATGCATTTCAGGAAGATGTAACACACCTCCCTAGGGCTCTTAGTTTAGAAAATACAGCCCTTTTTGTGGGACACTTGAAACGGTTGAAACGGGTGTTATTTTCGAAGCATTTGGTTTTTCTCGCCTTCGCGGAAACCGGAGCAAGCTATTCCCCAGGTTTGCATGGCGTTTAAAACACCAGAGAACATGCATTTTAGGATGGTGTAACACACCTCCCTAGGCCTATTAATTTAGAAATTAAAGCGCTTTTTGTGGGACACTTAAAACAGTTGAAACGGGTGCTATTTTCGAAGCATTTGGTTTTTCTCGCTTTCTCGGAAAACGGAGAAAGATATTCCCGAGCTTTGTATGGCGCTTAAAACACCAGAGAACATGCATTTTAGGAAGGTGCAACAGACCTCCCTATGGCTATTAGTTTAGAAATTACAGCGCTTTTTGAGGGACACTTGAAACGGTTGAAACGTTTGTTATTTTCGAAGCATTTGGTTTGTCTCGCTTTCTCAGAAGCAGGAGCAAGATATTCCCCAGGTTTGTATGGCGTTTAAAACATCAGAGAACGTGCATTTTAGGAAGGTGTACCACACCTCCCTAGGGCTCTTAGTTTAGAAAATACAGCGCTTTTTGCGGGACACTTGAAACGGTTGAAACGGGTGTTATTTTCGAAGCATTTGTTTTTTCTCGCTTTCTCGGGAACTGGAGACAAATATTCCCAAGGTTTGTATGGCGTTTAAAACATCGGAGAACATGCATTTTAGGAAGGTGCAATACACCTCCTTAGGACTATTAGTTTAGAAATTACAGCGCTTTTTGAGGGACACTTGAAACGGTTGAAACGGGTGTTATTTTCGAAACATTTGGTTTTTCTCGATTTCTCGGGAACTGGAGACAAATATTCCCAAGGTTTGTATGGCGTTTAAAACATCAGAGAATATGCATTTTAGGAAGGTGCAATACACCTCCTTATGGCTATTAGCTTAGAAATTACAGCGCTTTTTGTGGGACAATTGAAACGGTTGAAACAGGTGTAATTTTCGAAGCATTTGGTTTTTCTCGCTTTCTCGGAAGCAGGAGACAAATATTCCCCAGGTTTGTATGGCGTTTAAAACATCAGAGAACATGCATTTTAGGAAGGTGTAATACACCTCCTTATGGCTATTAGTTTAGAAATTACAGCGCTTTTTGTGGGACAATTGAAACGGTTGAAACAGGTGTTACTTTCGAAGCATTTGGTTTTTCTCGCTTTCTCGGAAGCAGGAGACAAATATTCCGCAGGTTTGTATGGCGTTTAAAACATCAGAGAACGTGCATTTTAGGAAGATGTAACACACCTCCCTAGGGCTCTTGGTTTAGAAAATACAGCGCTTTTTGTGGGACACTTGAAACGGTTGAAACGGGTGTTATTTTCGAAGCATTTGGTTTTTCTCGCTTTCTCGGAAAACGGAGAAAGATATTCCCGAGCTTTGTATGGCGCTTGAAACACCAGAGAACATGCATTTTAGGAAGGTGCAACAGACCTCCCTATGGCTATTAGTTTAGAAATTACAGCGCTTTTTGAGGGACACTTGAAACGGTTGAAACGTTTGTTATTTTCGAAGCATTTGGTTTTTCTCGCTTTCTCAGAAGCAGGAGCAAGATATTCCCCAGGTTTGTATGGCGTTTAAAACATCAGAGAACATGCATTTTAGGAAGGTGTACCACACCTCCCTAGGCCTATGAATTTAGAAATTACAGCGCTTTTTGTGGGACAGTTAAAACAGTTGAAACGGGTGCTATTTTCGAAGCATTTGGTTTTTCGCGCTTTCTCGGAAACCGGAGAAAGATATTCCCCAGCTTTGTATGGCGTTTAAAACACCAGAGAACATGCATTTTAGGAAGGTGTAACAGACCTCCCTATGGCTATTAGTTTAGAAATTACAGCGCTTTTTGAGGGACACTTGAAACGGTTGAAACGTTTGTTATTTTCGAAGCATTTGGTTTTTCTCGCTTTCTCAGAAGCAGGAGCAAGATATTCCCCAGATTTGTATGGCGTTTAAAACATCGGAGAACATGCATTTTAGGAAGGTGTAACACACCTCCTTATGGCTATTAGTTTAGAAACTACAGCGCTTTTTGAGGGACACTTGAAACGGTTGAAACGGGTGTTATTTTCGAAGCATTTGGCTTTTCTCGCCTTCGCGGAAACCGGAGCAAGCTATTCCCCAGGTTTGCATGGCGTTTAAAACAACAGAGAACGTGCATTTTAGGAAGGTGTAACACACCTCCCTAGGCCTATTAATTTAGAAATTACAGCGCTTTTTGTGGGACAGTTAAAACAGTTGAAACGGGTGCTATTTTCGAAGCATTTGGTTTTTCTCGCTTTCTCAGAAGCAGGAGCAAGATATTCCCCAGGTTTGTATGGCGTTTAAAACATCAGAGAACATGCATTTTAGGATGGTGTACCACACCTCCCTAGGGCTCTTAGTTTAGAAAATACAGCGCTTTTTGCGGGACACTTGAAACGGTTGAAACGGGTGTTATTTTCGAAGCATTTGGTTTTTCTCGCTTTCTCGGGAACTGGAGACAAATATTCCCCAGGTTTGTATGGCGTTTAAAACATCAGAGAACATGCATTTTAGGAAGGTGTAATACACCTCCTTATGGCTATTAGTTTAGAAATTACAGCGCTTTTTGTGGGACAATTGAAACGGTTGAAACAGGTGTTACTTTCGAAGCATTTGGTTTTTCTCGCTTTCTCGGAAGCAGGAGACAAATATTCCCCAGGTTTGTATGGCGTTTAAAACATCAGAGAACATGCATTTTAGGAAGGTGTAACACACCTCCCTAGGGCTCTTGGTTTAGAAAATACAGCGCTTTTTGTGGGACACTTGAAACGGTTGATACGGGTGTTATTTTCGAAGCATTTGGTTTTTCTCGCTTTCTCGGAAAACGGAGAAAGATATTCCCGAGCTTTGTATGGCGCTTAAAACACTAGAGAACATGCATTTTAGGAAGGTGCAACAGACCTCCCTATGGCTATTAGTTTAGAAATTACAGCGCTTTTTGAGGAACACTTGAAACGGTTGAAACGTTTGTTATTTTCGAAGCATTTGGTTTTTCTCGCTTTCTCAGAAGCAGGAGCAAGATATTCCCCAGGTTTGTATGGCGTTTAAAACATCAGAGAACATGCATTTTAGGAAGGTGTACCACTCCTCCCTAGGCCTATTAATTTAGAAATTACAGCGCTTTTGGTGGGACAGTTAAAACAGTTGAAACGGGTGCTATTTTCGAAGCATTTGGTTTTTCTCGCTTTCTCGGAAACCGGAGAAAGATATTCCCCAACTTTGTATGGCGTTTAAAACACCAGAGAACATGCATTTTAGGAAGGTGTAACAGACCTCCCTGTAGCTATTAGTTTAGAAATTACAGCGCTTTTTGAGGGACACTTGAAACGGTTGAAACGTTTGTTATTTTCGAAGCATTTGGTTTTTCTCGCTTTCTCAGAAGCAGGAGCAAGATATTCCCCAGGTTTGTATGGCGTTTAAAACATCGGAGAACATGCATTTTAGGAAGGTGTAACACACCTCCTTATGGCTATTAGCTTAGAAATTACAGCGCTTTTTGTGGGACAATTGAAACGGTTGAAACAGGTGTAATTTTCGAAGCATTTGGTTTTTCTCGCTTTCTCGGAAGCAGGAGACAAATATTCCCCAGGTTTGTATGGCGTTTAAAACATTAGCGAACATGCATTTTAGGAAGATGTAACACACCTCCCTAGGGCTCTTAGTTTAGAAAATACAGCGCTTTTTGTGGGACACTTGAAACGGTTGAAACGGGTGTTATTTTCGAAGCATTTGGTTTTTCTCGATTTCTCGGGAACTGGAGACAAATATTCCAAAGGTTTGTATGGCGTTTAAAACATCGGAGAACATGCATTTTAGGAAGGTGTAACACACCTCCTTATGGCTATTAGCTTAGAAATTACAGCGCTTTTTGTGGGACAATTGAAACGGTTGAAACAGGTGTAATTTTCGAAGCATTTGGTTTTTCTCGCTTTCTCGGAAGCAGGAGACAAATATTCCCCAGGTTTGTATGGCGTTTAAAACATTAGCGAACATGCATTTTAGGAAGATGTAACACACCTCCCTAGGGCTCTTAGTTTAGAAATTACAGCGCTTTTTGAGGGACACTTGAAACGGTTGAAACGTTTGTTATTTTCGAAGCATTTGGTTTTTCTCGCTTTCTCAGAAGCAGGAGCAAGATATTCCCCAGGTTTGTATGGCGTTTAAAATATCAGAGAACATGCATTTTAGGAAGGTGTAACAGACCTCCCTATAGCTATTAGTATAGAAATTACAGCGCTTTTTGAGGGACACTTGAAACGGTTGAAACGGGTGTTATTTTCGAAACATTTGGTTTTTCTCGATTTCTCGGGAACTGGAGACAAATATTCTCAAGGTTTGTATGGCGTTTAAAACATCAGAGAATATGCATTTTAGGAAGGTGCAATACACCTCCTTATGGCTATTAGCTTAGAAATTACAGCGCGTTTTGTGGGACAATTGAAACGGTTGAAACAGGTGTAATTTTCGAAGCATTTGGTTTTTCTCGCTTTCTCGGAAGCAGGAGACAAATATTCCCCAGGTTTGTATGGCGTTTAAAACATCAGCGAACATGCATTTTAGGAAGATGTAACACACCTCCCTAGGGCTCTTAGTTTAGAAAATACAGCCCTTTTTGTGGGACACTTGAAACGGTTGAAACAGGTGTTATTTTTGAAGCATTTGCTTTTTCTCGCTTTCTCGGAAACCGGAGAAAGATATTCCCCAGCTTTGTATGGCGTTTAAAACACCAGAGGACATTCATTTTAGGAAGGTGTAACAGACCTCCCTATGGCTATTAGTTTAGAAATTACAGCGCTTTTTGAAGGACACTTGAAACGGTTGAAACGTTTGTTATTTTCGAAGCATTTGGTTTTTTTCGATTTCTCGGGAACTGGAGACAAATATTCCCAAGGTTTGTATGGCGATTAAAACACCAGAGAACATGCATTTTAGGAAGGTGCAATACACCTCCTTATGGCTATTAGCTTAGAAATTACAGCGCTTTTTGTGGGACAATTGAAACGGTTGAAACAGGTGTAATTTTCGAAGCATTTGGTTTTTCTCGCTTTCTCGGAAGCAGGAGACAAATATTCCCCAGGTTTGTATGGCGTTTAAAACATTAGCGAACATGCATTTTAGGAAGATGTAACACACCTCCCTAGGGCTCTTAGTTTAGAAAATACAGCGCTTTTTGTGGGACACTTGAAACGGTTGAAACGGGTGTTATTTTCGAAGCATTTGGTTTTTCTCGATTTCTCGGGAACTGGAGACAAATATTCCAAAGGTTTGTATGGCGTTTAAAACATCGGAGAACATGCATTTTAGGAAGGTGCAATACACCTCCTTAGGACTATTAGTTTAGAAACTACAGCGCTTTTTGCGGGACACTTGATACAATTGAAACGGGTGTTATTTTCGAAGCATGTGGTTTTCTCGCTTTCTCGGAAACCGGAGAAAGATATTCCCCAGCTTTGTATGGCGTTTAAAACACCAGAGAACATGCATTTTAGGAAGGTGTAACAGACCTCCCTATGGCTATTAGTTTAGAAATTACAGCGCTTTTTGAGGGACACTTGAAACGGTTGAAACGGGTGTTATTTTCGAAGCATTTGGTTTTTCTCGATTTCTCGGGAACTGGAGACAAATATTCCCAAGGTTTGTATGGCGATTAAAACATCAGAGAACATGCATTTTAGGAAGGTGTAATACACCTCCTTATGGCTCTTGGTTTAGAAAATACAGCGCTGTTTGCGGGACACTTGAAACGGTTGAAACGGGTGTTATTTTCGAAGCATTTAGTTTTTCCCGCTTTCTCGGGAACTGGAGACAAATATTCCCCAGGTTTGTATGGCGTTTAAAACACCAGCGAACATGCATTTTAGGAAGATGTAACACACCTCCCTAGGGCTCTTAGTTTAGAAATTACAGCGCTTTTTGAGGGACACTTGAAACGGTTGAAACGTTTGTTATTTTCGAAGCATTTGGTTTTTCTCGCTTTCTCGGGAACTGGAGACAAATATTCCCCAGGTTTGTATGGCGTTTAAAACATCAGAGAACATGCATTTTAGGAAGGTGTAATACACCTCCTTATGGCTCTTAGTTTAGAAAATACAGCGCTTTTTGCGGGACACTTGAAACGGTTGAAACGGGTGTTATTTTCGAAGCATTTGGTTTTTCCCGCTTTCTCGGGAACTGGAGACAAATATTCCCCAGGTTTGTATGGCGTTTAAAACATCAGAGAACATGCATTTTAGGAAGGTGTAATACACCTCCTTATGGCTCTTAGTTTAGAAAATACAGCGCTTTTTGTGGGACACTTGAAACGGTTGAAACGGGTGTTATTTTCGAAGCATTTGGTTTTTCTCGATTTCTCGGGAACTGGAGACAAATATTCCCAAGGTTTGTATGGCGTTTAAAACATCAGAGAACATGCATTTTAGGAAGGTGCAACAGACCTCCCTATGGCTATTAGTTTAGAAATTACAGCGCTTTTTGAGGGACACTTGAAACGGTTGAAACGTTTGTTATTTTCGAAGCATTTGGTTTTTCTCGCTTTCTCGGGAACTGGAGACAAATATTCCCCAGGTTTGTATGGCGTTTAAAACATCAGAGAACATGCATTTTAGGAAGGTGTAATACACCTCCTTATGGCTCTTAGTTTAGAAAATACAGCGCTTTTTGCGGGACACTTGAAACGGTTGAAACGGGTGTTATTTTCGAAGCATTTGGTTTTTCCCGCTTTCTCGGGAACTGGAGACAAATATTCCCCAGGTTTGTATGGCTTTTAAAACACCAGATAACATGCATTTTAGGAAGATGTAACGCACCTCCCTAGGGCTCTTAGTTTAGAAAATACAGCGCTTTTTGTGGGACACTTGAAACGGTTGAAACGGGTGTTATTTTCGAAGCATTTGGTTTTTCTCGCCTTCGCGGAAACCGGAGCAAGCTATTCCCCAGGTTTGCATGGCGTTTAAAACACCAGAGAACATGCATTTTAGCAAATTGTAATACACCTCCTTAGGGCTATTAGTTTGGAAACTACAGCGCTTTTTGTGGGACATTTAAAACAGTTGAAACGGGTGCTATTTTCGAAGCATTTGGTTTTTCTCGCTTTCTCGGAAACCGGAGCAAGCTATTCCCCAGGTTTGCATGGCGTTTAAAACACCAGAGAACATGCATTTTAGGAAGGTGTAACACACCTCCTTATGGCTATTAGTTTAGAAATTACAGCGCTTTTTGAGGGACACTTGAAACGGTTGAAACGTTTGTTATTTTCGAAGCATTTGGTTTTTCTCGCTTTCTCAGAAGCAGGAGCAAGATATTCCCCAGGTTTGTATGGCGTTTAAAATATCAGAGAACATGCATTTTAGGAAGGTGTAACAGACCTCCCTATAGCTATTAGTATAGAAATTACAGCGCTTTTTGAGGGACACTTGAAACGGTTGAAACGGGTGTTATTTTCGAAACATTTGGTTTTTCTCGATTTCTCGGGAACTGGAGACAAATATTCTCAAGGTTTGTATGGCGTTTAAAACATCAGAGAATATGCATTTTAGGAAGGTGCAATACACCTCCTTATGGCTATTAGCTTAGAAATTACAGCGCGTTTTGTGGGACAATTGAAACGGTTGAAACAGGTGTAATTTTCGAAGCATTTGGTTTTTCTCGCTTTCTCGGAAGCAGGAGACAAATATTCCCCAGGTTTGTATGGCGTTTAAAACATCAGCGAACATGCATTTTAGGAAGATGTAACACACCTCCCTAGGGCTCTTAGTTTAGAAAATACAGCCCTTTTTGTGGGACACTTGAAACGGTTGAAACGGGTGTTATTTTCGAAGCATTTGGTTTTTCTCGCCTTCGCGGAAACCGGAGCAAGCTATTCCCCAGGTTTGCATGGCGTTTAAAACACCAGAGAACATGCATTTTAGGATGGTGTAACACACCTCCCTAGGCCTATTAATTTAGAAATTAAAGCGCTTTTTGTGGGACACTTAAAACAGTTGAAACGGGTGCTATTTTCGAAGCATTTGGTTTTTCTCGCTTTCTCGGAAAACGGAGAAAGATATTCCCGAGCTTTGTATGGCGCTTAAAATATCAGAGAACATGCATTTTAGGAAGGTGTAACAGACCTCCCTATAGCTATTAGTATAGAAATTACAGCGCTTTTTGAGGGACACTTGAAACGGTTGAAACGGGTGTTATTTTCGAAACATTTGGTTTTTCTCGATTTCTCGGGAACTGGAGACAAATATTCTCAAGGTTTGTATGGCGTTTAAAACATCAGAGAATATGCATTTTAGGAAGGTGTACCACACCTCCCTAGGGCTCTTAGTTTAGAAAATACAGCGCTTTTTGCGGGACACTTGAAACGGTTGAAACGGGTGTTATTTTCGAAGCATTTGTTTTTTCTCGCTTTCTCGGGAACTGGAGACAAATATTCTCAAGGTTTGTATGGCGTTTAAAACATCAGAGAATATGCATTTTAGGAAGGTGCAATACACCTCCTTATGGCTATTAGCTTAGAAATTACAGCGCGTTTTGTGGGACAATTGAAACGGTTGAAACAGGTGTAATTTTCGAAGCATTTGGTTTTTCTCGCTTTCTCGGAAGCAGGAGACAAATATTCCCCAGGTTTGTATGGCGTTTAAAACATCAGCGAACATGCATTTTAGGAAGATGTAACACACCTCCCTAGGGCTCTTAGTTTAGAAAATACAGCCCTTTTTGTGGGACACTTGAAACGGTTGAAACGGGTGTTATTTTCGAAGCATTTGGTTTTTCTCGCCTTCGCGGAAACCGGAGCAAGCTATTCCCCAGGTTTGCATGGCGTTTAAAATATCAGAGAACATGCATTTTAGGAAGGTGTAACAGACCTCCCTATAGCTATTAGTATAGAAATTACAGCGCTTTTTGAGGGACACTTGAAACGGTTGAAACGGGTGTTATTTTCGAAACATTTGGTTTTTCTCGATTTCTCGGGAACTGGAGACAAATATTCTCAAGGTTTGTATGGCGTTTAAAACATCAGAGAATATGCATTTTAGGAAGGTGTACCACACCTCCCTAGGGCTCTTAGTTTAGAAAATACAGCGCTTTTTGCGGGACACTTGAAACGGTTGAAACGGGTGTTATTTTCGAAGCATTTGTTTTTTCTCGCTTTCTCGGGAACTGGAGACAAATATTCTCAAGGTTTGTATGGCGTTTAAAACATCGGAGAACATGCATTTTAGGAAGGTGCAATACACCTCCTTAGGACTATTAGTTTAGAAATTACAGCGCTTTTTGAGGGACACTTGAAACGGTTGAAACGGGTGTTATTTTCGAAACATTTGGTTTTTCTCGATTTCTCGGGAACTGGAGACAAATATTCCCAAGGTTTGTATGGCGTTTAAAACATCAGAGAATATGCATTTTAGGAAGGTGCAATACACCTCCTTATGGCTATTAGCTTAGAAATTACAGCGCTTTTTGTGGGACAATTGAAACGGTTGAAACAGGTGTAATTTTCGAAGCATTTGGTTTTTCTCGCTTTCTCGGAAGCAGGAGACAAATATTCCCCAGGTTTGTATGGTGTTTAAAACATCAGAGAACATGCATTTTAGGAAGGTGTAATACACCTCCTTATGGCTATTAGTTTAGAAATTACAGCGCTTTTTGTGGGACAATTGAAACGGTTGAAACAGGTGTTACTTTCGAAGCATTTGGTTTTTCTCGCTTTCTCGGAAGCAGGAGACAAATATTCCGCAGGTTTGTATGGCGTTTAAAACATCAGAGAACATGCATTTTAGGAAGATGTAACACACCTCCCTAGGGCTCTTGGTTTAGAAAATACAGCGCTTTTTGTGGGACACTTGAAACGGTTGAAACGGGTGTTATTTTCGAAGCATTTGGTTTTTCTCGCTTTCTCGGAAAACGGAGAAAGATATTCCCGAGCTTTGTATGGCGCTTAAAACACCAGAGAACATGCATTTTAGGAAGGTGCAACAGACCTCCCTATGGCTATTAGTTTAGAAATTACAGCGCTTTTTGAGGGACACTTGAAACGGTTGAAACGTTTGTTATTTTCGAAGCATTTGGTTTTTCTCGCTTTCTCAGAAGCAGGAGCAAGATATTCCCCAGGTTTGTATGGCGTTTAAAACATCAGAGAACATGCATTTTAGGAAGGTGTACCACACCTCCCTGGGCCTATGAATTTAAAAATTACAGCGCTTTTTGTGGGACAGTTAAAACAGTTGAAACGGGTGCTATTTTCGAAGCATTTGGTTTTTCGCGCTTTCTCGGAAACCGGAGAAAGATATTCCCCAGCTTTGTATGGCGTTTAAAACACCAGAGAACATGCATTTTAGGAAGGTGTAACAGACCTCCCTATGGCTATTAGTTTACAAATTACAGCGCTTTTTGAGGGACACTTGAAACGGTTGAAACGTTTGTTATTTTCGAAGCATTTGGTTTTTCTCGCTTTCTCAGAAGCAGGAGCAAGATATTCCCCAGATTTGTATGGCGTTTAAAACATCGGAGAACATGCATTTTAGGAAGGTGTAACACACCTCCTTATGGCTATTAGTTTAGAAATTACAGCGCTTTTTGAGGGACACTTGAAACGGTTGAAACGGGTGTTATTTTCGAAGCATTTGGCTTTTCTCGCCTTCGCGGAAACCGGAGCAAGCTATTCCCCAGGTTTGCATGGCGTTTAAAACAACAGAGAACGTGCATTTTAGGAAGGTGTAACACACCTCCCTAGGCCTATTAATTTAGAAATTACAGCGCTTTTTGTGGGACAGTTAAAACAGTTGAAACGGGTGCTATTTTCGAAGCATTTGGTTTTTCTCGCTTTCTCAGAAGCAGGAGCAAGATATTCCCCAGGTTTGTATGGCGTTTAAAACATCAGAGAACATGCATTTTAGGAAGGTGTACCACACCTCCCTAGGGCTCTTAGTTTAGAAAATACAGCGCTTTTTGCGGGACACTTGAAACGGTTGAAACGGGTGTTATTTTCGAAGCATTTGTTTTTTCTCGCTTTCTCGGGAACTGGAGACAAATATTCCCAAGGTTTGTATGGCGTTTAAAACATCGGAGAACATGCATTTTAGGAAGGTGCAATACACCTCCTTAGGACTATTAGTTTAGAAATTACAGCGCTTTTTGAGGGACACTTGAAACGGTTGAAACGGGTGTTATTTTCGAAACATCTGGTTTTTCTCGATTTCTCGGGAACTGGAGACAAATATTCCCAAGGTTTGTATGGCGTTTAAAACACCAGAGAATATGCATTTTAGGAAGGTGCAATACACCTCCTTATGGCTATTAGCTTAGAAATTACAGCGCTTTTTGTGGGACAATTGAAACGGTTGAAACAGGTGTAATTTTCGAAGCATTTGGTTTTTCTCGCTTTCTCGGAAGCAGGAGACAAATATTCCCCAGGTTTGTATGGCGTTTAAAACATCAGAGAACATGCATTTTAGGAAGGTGTAATACACCTCCTTATGGCTATTAGTTTAGAAATTACAGCGCTTTTTGTGGGACAATTGAAACGGTTGAAACAGGTGTTACTTTCGAAGCATTTGGTTTTTCTCGCTTTCTCGGAAGCAGGAGACAAATATTCCGCAGGTTTGTATGGCGTTTAAAACATCAGAGAACATGCATTTTAGGAAGATGTAACACACCTCCCTAGGGCTCTTGGTTTAGAAAATACAGCGCTTTTTGTGGGACACTTGAAACGGTTGAAACGGGTGTTATTTTCGAAGCATTTGGTTTTTCTCGCTTTCTCGGAAAACGGAGAAAGATATTCCCGAGCTTTGTATGGCGCTTAAAACACCAGAGAACATGCATTTTAGGAAGGTGCAACAGACCTCCCTATGGCTATTAGTTTAGAAATTACAGCGCTTTTTGAGGGACACTTGAAACGGTTGAAACGTTTGTTATTTTCGAAGCATTTGGTTTTTCTCGCTTTCTCAGAAGCAGGAGCAAGATATTCCCCAGGTTTGTATGGCGTTTAAAACATCAGAGAACATGCATTTTAGGAAGGTGTACCACACCTCCCTAGGCCTATGAATTTAGAAATTACAGCGCTTTTTGTGGGACAGTTAAAACAGTTGAAACGGGTGCTATTTTCGAAGCATTTGGTTTTTCGCGCTTTCTCGGAAACCGGAGAAAGATATTCCCCAGCTTTGTATGGCGTTTAAAACACCAGAGAACATGCATTTTAGGAAGGTGTAACAGACCTCCCTATGGCTATTAGTTTAGAAATTACAGCGCTTTTTGAGGGACACTTGAAACGGTTGAAACGTTTGTTATTTTCGAAGCATTTGGTTTTTCTCGCTTTCTCAGAAGCAGGAGCAAGATATTCCCCAGATTTGTATGGCGTTTAAAACATCGGAGAACATGCATTTTAGGAAGGTGTAACACACCTCCTTATGGCTATTAGTTTAGAAATTACAGCGCTTTTTGAGGGACACTTGAAACGGTTGAAACGGGTGTTATTTTCGAAGCATTTGGCTTTTCTCGCCTTCGCGGAAACCGGAGCAAGCTATTCCCCAGGTTTGCATGGCGTTTAAAACAACAGAGAACGTGCATTTTAGGAAGGTGTAATACACCTCCCTAGGCCTATTAATTTAGAAATTACAGCGCTTTTTGTGGGACAGTTAAAACAGTTGAAACGGGTGCTATTTTCGAAGCATTTGGTTTTTCTCGCTTTCTCAGAAGCAGGAGCAAGATATTCCCCAGGTTTGTATGGCGTTTAAAACATCAGAGAACATGCATTTTAGGAAGGTGTACCACACCTCCCTAGGGCTCTTAGTTTAGAAAATACAGCGCTTTTTGCGGGACACTTGAAACGGTTGAAACGGGTGTTATTTTCGAAGCATTTGGTTTTTCTCGCTTTCTCGGGAACTGGAGACAAATATTCCCCAGGTTTGTATGGCGTTTAAAACATCAGAGAACATGCATTTTAGGAAGGTGTAATACACCTCCTTATGGCTATTAGTTTAGAAATTACAGCGCTTTTTGTGGGACAATTGAAACGGTTGAAACAGGTGTTACTTTCGAAGCATTTGGTTTTTCTCACTTTCTCGGAAGCAGGAGACAAATATTCCCCAGGTTTGTATGGCGTTTAAAACGTCAGAGAACATGCATTTTAGGAAGATGTAACACACCTCCCTAGGGCTCTTGGTTTAGAAAATACAGCGCTTTTTGTGGGACACTTGAAACGGTTGATACGGGTGTTATTTTCGAAGCATTTGGTTTTTCTCGCTTTCTCGGAAAACGGAGAAAGATATTCCCGAGCTTTGTATGGCGCTTAAAACACCAGAGAACATGCATTTTAGGAAGGTGCAACAGACCTCCCTATGGCTATTAGTTTAGAAATTACAGCGCTTTTTGAGGAACACTTGAAACGGTTGAAACGTTTGTTATTTTCGAAGCATTTGGTTTTTCTCGCTTTCTCAGAAGCAGGAGCAAGATATTCCCCAGGTTTGTATGGCGTTTAAAACATCAGAGAACATGCATTTTAGGAAGGTGTACCACACCTCCCTAGGGCTCTTAGTTTAGAAAATACAGCGCTTTTTGCGGGACACTTGAAACGGTTGAAACGGGTGTTATTTTCGAAGCATTTGTTTTTTCTCGCTTTCTCGGGAACTGGAGACAAATATTCCCAAGGTTTGTATGTCGTTTAAAACATCGGAGAACATGCATTTTAGGAAGGTGCAATACACCTCCTTAGGACTATTAGTTTAGAAATTACAGCGCTTTTTGAGGGACACTTGAAACGGTTGAAACGGGTGTTATTTTCGAAACATTTGGTTTTTCTCGATTTCTCGGGAACTGGAGACAAATATTCCCAAGGTTTGTATGGCGTTTAAAACATCAGAGAATATGCATTTTAGGAAGGTGCAATACACCTCCTTATGGCTATTAGCTTAGAAATTACAGCGCTTTGTGTGGGACAATTGAAACGGTTGAAACAGGTGTAATTTTCGAAGCATTTGGTTTTTCTCGCTTTCTCGGAAGCAGGAGACAAATATTCCCCAGGTTTGTATGGCGTTTAAAACATCAGAGAACATGCATTTTAGGAAGGTGTAATACACCTCCTTATGGCTATTAGTTTAGAAATTACAGCGCTTTTTGTGGGACAATTGAAACGGTTGAAACAGGTGTTACTTTCGAAGCATTTGGTTTTTCTCGCTTTCTCGGAAGCAGGAGACAAATATTCCCCAGGTTTATATGGCGTTTAAAACGTCAGAGAACATGCATTTTAGGAAGATGTAACACACCTCCCTAGGGCTCTTGGTTTAGAAAATACAGCGCTTTTTGTGGGACACTTGAAACGGTTGATACGGGTGTTATTTTCGAAGCATTTGGTTTTTCTCGCTTTCTCGGAAAACGGAGAAAGATATTCCCGAGCTTTGTATGGCGCTTAAAACACCAGAGAACATGCATTTTAGGAAGGTGCAACAGACCTCCCTATGGCTATTAGTTTAGAAATTACAGCGCTTTTTGAGGGACACTTGAAACGGTTGAAACGTTTGTTATTTTCGAAGCATTTGGTTTTTCTCGCTTTCTCAGAAGCAGGAGCAAGATATTCCCCAGGTTTGTATGGCGTTTAAAACATCAGAGATCATGCATTTTAGGAAGGTGTACCACACCTCCCTAGGCCTATGAATTTAGAAATTACAGCGCTTTTTGTGGGACAGTTAAAACAGTTGAAACGGGTGCTATTTTCGAAGCATTTGGTTTTTCGCGCTTTCTCGGAAACCGGAGAAAGATATTCCCCAGCTTTGTATGGCGTTTAAAACACCAGAGAACATGCATTTTAGGAAGGTGTAACAGACCTCCCTAGGGCTCTTGGTTTAGAAAATACAGCGCTTTTTGTGGGACACTTGAAACGGTTGATACGGGTGTTATTTTCGAAGCATTTGGTTTTTCTCGCTTTCTCGGAAAACGGAGAAAGATATTCCCGAGCTTTGTATGGCGCTTAAAACACCAGAGAACATGCATTTTAGGAAGGTGCAACAGACCTCCCTATGGCTATTAGTTTAGAAATTACAGCGCTTTTTGAGGGACACTTGAAACGGTTGAAACGTTTGTTATTTTCGAAGCATTTGGTTTTTCTCGCTTTCTCAGAAGCAGGAGCAAGATATTCCCCAGGTTTGTATGGCGTTTAAAACATCAGAGAACATGCATTTTAGGAAGGTGTAATACACCTCCTTATGGCTATTAGTTTAGAAATTACAGCGCTTTTTGTGGGACAATTGAAACGGTTGAAACAGGTGTTACTTTCGAAGCATTTGGTTTTTCTCGCTTTCTCGGAAGCAGGAGACAAATATTCCCCAGGTTTGTATGGCGTTTAAAACGTCAGAGAACATGCATTTTAGGAAGATGTAACACACCTCCCTAGGGCTCTTGGTTTAGAAAATACAGCGCTTTTTGTGGGACACTTGAAACGGTTGATACGGGTGTTATTTTCGAAGCATTTGGTTTTTCTCGCTTTCTCGGAAAACGGAGAAAGATATTCCCGAGCTTTGTATGGCGCTTAAAACACCAGAGAACATGCATTTTAGGAAGGTGCAACAGACCTCCCTATGGCTATTAGTTTAGAAATTACAGCGCTTTTTGAGGGACACTTGAAACGGTTGAAACGTTTGTTATTTTCGAAGCATTTGGTTTTTCTCGCTTTCTCAGAAGCAGGAGCAAGATATTCCCCAGGTTTGTATGGCGTTTAAAACATCAGAGAACATGCATTTTAGGAAGGTGTAATACACCTCCTTATGGCTATTAGTTTAGAAATTACAGCGCTTTTTGTGGGACAATTGAAACGGTTGAAACAGGTGTTACTTTCGAAGCATTTGGTTTTTCTCGCTTTCTCGGAAGCAGGAGACAAATATTCCCCAGGTTTGTATGGCGTTTAAAACGTCAGAGAACATGCATTTTAGGAAGATGTAACACACCTCCCTAGGGCTCTTGGTTTAGAAAATACAGCGCTTTTTGTGGGACACTTGAAACGGTTGATACGGGTGTTATTTTCGAAGCATTTGGTTTTTCTCGCTTTCTCGGAAAACGGAGAAAGATATTCCCGAGCTTTGTATGGCGCTTAAAACACCAGAGAACATGCATTTTAGGAAGGTGCAACAGACCTCCCTATGGCTATTAGTTTAGAAATTACAGCGCTTTTTGAGGGACACTTGAAACGGTTGAAACGTTTGTTATTTTCGAAGCATTTGGTTTTTCTCGCTTTCTCAGAAGCAGGAGCAAGATATTCCCCAGATTTGTATGGCGTTTAAAACATCGGAGAACATGCATTTTAGGAAGGTGTAACACACCTCCTTATGGCTATTAGTTTAGAAATTACAGCGCTTTTTGAGGGACACTTGAAACGGTTGAAACGGGTGTTATTTTCGAAGCATTTGGCTTTTCTCGCCTTCGCGGAAACCGGAGAAAGATATTCCCCAGGTTTGCATGGCGTTTAAAACAACAGAGAACGTGCATTTTAGGAAGGTGTAACACACCTCCCTAGGCCTATTAATTTAGAAATTACAGCGCTTTTTGTGGGACAGTTAAAACAGTTGAAACGGGTGCTATTTTCGAAGCATTTGGTTTTTCTCGCTTTCTCAGAAGCAGGAGCAAGATATTCCCCAGGTTTGTATGGCGTTTAAAACATCAGAGAACATGCATTTTAGGAAGGTGTACCACACCTCCCTAGGGCTCTTAGTTTAGAAAATACAGCGCTTTTTGCGGGACACTTGAAACGGTTGAAACGGGTGTTATTTTCGAAGCATTTGGTTTTTCTCGCTTTCTCGGGAACTGGAGACAAATATTCCCCAGGTTTGTATGGCGTTTAAAACATCAGAGAACATGCATTTTAGGAAGGTGTAATACACCTCCTTATGGCTATTAGTTTAGAAATTACAGCGCTTTTTGTGGGACAATTGAAACGGTTGAAACAGGTGTTACTTTCGAAGCATTTGGTTTTTCTCGCTTTCTCGGAAGCAGGAGACAAATATTCCCCAGGTTTGTATGGCGTTTAAAACGTCAGAGAACATGCATTTTAGGAAGATGTAACACACCTCCCTAGGGCTCTTGGTTTAGAAAATACAGCGCTTTTTGTGGGACACTTGAAACGGTTGATACGGGTGTTATTTTCGAAGCATTTGGTTTTTCTCGCTTTCTCGGAAAACGGAGAAAGATATTCCCGAGCTTTGTATGGCGCTTAAAACACCAGAGAACATGCATTTTAGGAAGGTGCAACAGACCTCCCTATGGCTATTAGTTTAGAAATTACAGCGCTTTTTGAGGAACACTTGAAACGGTTGAAACGTTTGTTATTTTCGAAGCATTTGGTTTTTCTCGCTTTCTCAGAAGCAGGAGCAAGATATTCCCCAGGTTTGTATGGCGTTTAAAACATCAGAGAACATGCATTTTAGGAAGGTGTAATACACCTCCTTATGGCTATTAGTTTAGAAATTACAGCGCTTTTTGTGGGACAATTGAAACGGTTGAAACAGGTGTTACTTTCGAAGCATTTGGTTTTTCTCGCTTTCTCGGAAGCAGGAGACAAATATTCCCCAGGTTTGTATGGCGTTTAAAACATCAGAGAACATGCATTTTAGGAAGATGTAACACACCTCCCTAGGGCTCTTGGTTTAGAAAATACAGCGCTTTTTGTGGGACACTTGAAACGGTTGAAACGGGTGTTATTTTCGAAGCATTTGGTTTTTCTCGCTTTCTCGGAAAACGGAGAAAGATATTCCCGAGCTTTGTATGGCGCTTAAAACACCAGAGAACATGCATTTTAGGAAGGTGCAACAGACCTCCCTATTGCTATTAGTTTAGAAATTACAGCGCTTTTTGAGGGACACTTGAAACGGTTGAAACGTTTGTTATTTTCGAAGCATTTGGTTTTTCTCGCTTTCTCAGAAGCAGGAGCAAGATATTCCCCAGGTTTGTATGGCGTTTAAAACATCAGAGAACATGCATTTTAGGAAGGTGTAATACACCTCCTTATGGCTATTAGTTTAGAAATTACAGCGCTTTTTGTGGGACAATTGAAACGGTTGAAACAGGTGTTACTTTCGAAGCATTTGGTTTTTCTCGCTTTCTCGGAAGCAGGAGACAAATATTCCCCAGGTTTGTATGGCGTTTAAAACGTCAGAGAACATGCATTTTAGGAAGATGTAACACACCTCCCTAGGGCTCTTGGTTTAGAAAATACAGCGCTTTTTGTGGGACACTTGAAACGGTTGATACGGGTGTTATTTTCGAAGCATTTGGTTTTTCTCGCTTTCTCGGAAAACGGAGAAAGATATTCCCGAGCTTTGTATGGCGCTTAAAACACCAGAGAACATGCATTTTAGGAAGGTGCAACAGACCTCCCTATGGCTATTAGTTTAGAAATTACAGCGCTTTTTGAGGAACACTTGAAACGGTTGAAACGTTTGTTATTTTCGAAGCATTTTATTTTTCTCGCTTTCTCAGAAGCAGGAGCAAGATATTCCCCAGGTTTGTATGGCGTTTAAAACATCAGAGAACATGCATTTTAGGAAGGTGTAATACACCTCCTTATGGCTATTAGTTTAGAAATTACAGCGCTTTTTGTGGGACAATTGAAACGGTTGAAACAGGTGTTACTTTCGAAGCATTTGGTTTTTCTCGCTTTCTCGGAAGCAGGAGACAAATATTCCCCAGGTTTGTATGGCGTTTAAAACATCAGAGAACATGCATTTTAGGAAGATGTAACACACCTCCCTAGGGCTCTTGGTTTAGAAAATACAGCGCTTTTTGTGGGACACTTGAAACGGTTGAAACGGGTGTTATTTTCGAAGCATTTGGTTTTTCTCGCTTTCTCGGAAAACGGAGAAAGATATTCCCGAGCTTTGTATGGCGCTTAAAACACCAGAGAACATGCATTTTAGGAAGGTGCAACAGACCTCCCTATTGCTATTAGTTTAGAAATTACAGCGCTTTTTGAGGGACACTTGAAACGGTTGAAACGTTTGTTATTTTCGAAGCATTTGGTTTTTCTCGCTTTCTCAGAAGCAGGAGCAAGATATTCCCCAGGTTTGTATGGCGTTTAAAACATCAGAGAACATGCATTTTAGGAAGGTGTAATACACCTCCTTATGGCTATTAGTTTAGAAATTACAGCGCTTTTTGTGGGACAATTGAAACGGTTGAAACAGGTGTTACTTTCGAAGCATTTGGTTTTTCTCGCTTTCTCGGAAGCAGGAGACAAATATTCCCCAGGTTTGTATGGCGTTTAAAACGTCAGAGAACATGCATTTTAGGAAGATGTAACACACCTCCCTAGGGCTCTTGGTTTAGAAAATACAGCGCTTTTTGTGGGACACTTGAAACGGTTGATACGGGTGTTATTTTCGAAGCATTTGGTTTTTCTCGCTTTCTCGGAAAACGGAGAAAGATATTCCCGAGCTTTGTATGGCGCTTAAAACACCAGAGAACATGCATTTTAGGAAGGTGCAACAGACCTCCCTATGGCTATTAGTTTAGAAATTACAGCGCTTTTTGAGGAACACTTGAAACGGTTGAAACGTTTGTTATTTTCGAAGCATTTGGTTTTTCTCGCTTTCTCAGAAGCAGGAGCAAGATATTCCCCAGGTTTGTATGGCGTTTAAAACATCAGAGAACATGCATTTTAGGAAGGTGTAATACACCTCCTTATGGCTATTAGTTTAGAAATTACAGCGCTTTTTGTGGGACAATTGAAACGGTTGAAACAGGTGTTACTTTCGAAGCATTTGGTTTTTCTCGCTTTCTCGGAAGCAGGAGACAAATATTCCCCAGGTTTGTATGGCGTTTAAAACATCAGAGAACATGCATTTTAGGAAGATGTAACACACCTCCCTAGGGCTCTTGGTTTAGAAAATACAGCGCTTTTTGTGGGACACTTGAAACGGTTGAAACGGGTGTTATTTTCGAAGCATTTGGTTTTTCTCGCTTTCTCGGAAAACGGAGAAAGATATTCCCGAGCTTTGTATGGCGCTTAAAACACCAGAGAACATGCATTTTAGGAAGGTGCAACAGACCTCCCTATTGCTATTAGTTTAGAAATTACAGCGCTTTTTGAGGGACACTTGAAACGGTTGAAACGTTTGTTATTTTCGAAGCATTTGGTTTTTCTCGCTTTCTCAGAAGCAGGAGCAAGATATTCCCCAGGTTTGTATGGCGTTTAAAACATCAGAGAACATGCATTTTAGGAAGGTGTACCACACCTCCCTAGGCCTATGAATTTAGAAATTACAGCGCTTTTTGTGGGACAGTTAAAACAGTTGAAACGGGTGCTATTTTCGAAGCATTTGGTTTTTCGCGCTTTCTCGGAAACCGGAGAAAGATATTCCCCAGCTTTGTATGGCGTTTAAAACACCAGAGAACATGCATTTTAGGAAGGTGTAACAGACCTCCCTATGGCTATTAGTTTAGAAATTACAGCGCTTTTTGAGGGACACTTGAAACGGTTGAAACGTTTGTTATTTTCGAAGCATTTGGTTTTTCTCGCTTTCTCAGAATCAGGAGCAAGATATTCCCCAGATTTGTATGGCGTTTAAAACATCGGAGAACATGCATTTTAGGAAGGTGTAACACACCTCCTTATGGCTATTAGTTTAGAAATTACAGCGCTTTTTGAGGGACACTTGAAACGGTTGAAACGGGTGTTATTTTCGAAGCATTTGGCTTTTCTCGCCTTCGCGGAAACCGGAGCAAGCTATTCCCCAGGTTTGCATGGCGTTTAAAACAACAGAGAACGTGCATTTTAGGAAGGTGTAACACACCTCCCTAGGCCTATTAATTTAGAAATTACAGCGCTTTTTGTGGGACAGTTAAAACAGTTGAAACGGGTGCTATTTTCGAAGCATTTGGTTTTTCTCGCTTTCTCAGAAGCAGGAGCAAGATATTCCCCAGGTTTGTATGGCGTTTAAAACACCAGAGAACATGCATTTTAGGAAGGTGTACCACACCTCCCTAGGGCTCTTAGTTTAGAAAATACAGCGCTTTTTGCGGGACACTTGAAACGGTTGAAACGGGTGTTATTTTCGAAGCATTTGGTTTTTCTCGCTTTCTCGGGAACTGGAGACAAATATTCCCCAGGTTTGTATGGCGTTTAAAACATCAGAGAACATGCATTTTAGGAAGGTGTAATACACCTCCTTATGGCTATTAGTTTAGAAATTACAGCCCTTTTTGTGGGACAATTGAAACGGTTGAAACGTTTGTTATTTTCGAAGCATTTGGTTTTTCTCGCTTTTTCAGAAGCAGGAGCAAGATATTCCCCAGGTTTGTATGGCGTTTAAAACATCAGAGAACATGCATTTTAGGAAGGTGTACCACACCTCCCTAGGGCTCTTAGTTTAGAAAATACAGCGCTTTTTGCGGGACACTTGAAACGGTTGAAACGGGTGTTATTTTCGAAGCATTTGGTTTTTCTCGCTTTCTCGGGAACTGGAGACAAATATTCCCCAGGTTTGTATGGCGTTTAAAACATCAGAGAACATGCATTTTAGGAAGGTGTAATACACCTCCTTATGGCTATTAGTTTAGAAATTACAGCGCTTTTTGTGGGACAATTGAAACGGTTGAAACAGGTGTTACTTTCGAAGCATTTGGTTTTTCTCGCTTTCTCGGAAGCAGGAGACAAATATTCCCCAGGTTTGTATGGCGTTTAAAACGTCAGAGAACATGCATTTTAGGAAGATGTAACACACCTCCCTAGGGCTCTTGGTTTAGAAAATACAGCGCTTTTTGTGGGACACTTGAAACGGTTGATACGGGTGTTATTTTCGAAGCATTTGGTTTTTCTCGCTTTCTCGGGAACTGGAGACAAATATTCCCCAGGTTTGTATGGCGTTTAAAACATCAGAGAACATGCATTTTAGGATGGTGTAACACACCTCCCTAGGCCTATTAATTTAGAAATTAAAGCGCTTTTTGTGGGACACTTAAAACAGTTGAAACGGGTGCTATTTTCGAAGCATTTGGTTTTTCTCGCTTTCTCGGAAAACGGAGAAAGATATTCCCGAGCTTTGTATGGCGCTTAAAACACCAGAGAACATGCATTTTAGGAAGGTGCAACAGACCTCCCTATGGGTATTAGTTTAGAAATTACAGCGCTTTTTGAGGGACACTTGAAACGGTTGAAACGTTTGTTATTTTCGAAGCATTTGGTTTTTCTCGCTTTCTCAGAAGCAGGAGCAAGATATTCCCCAGGTTTGTATGGCGTTTAAAACATCAGAGAACATGCATTTTAGGATGGTGTAACACACCTCCCTAGGCCTATTAATTTAGAAATTAAAGCGCTTTTTGTGGGACACTTAAAACAGTTGAAACGGGTGCTATTTTCGAAGCATTTGGTTTTTCTCGCTTTCTCGGAAAACGGAGAAAGACATTCCCGAGCTTTGTATGGCGCTTAAAACACCAGAGAACATGCATTTTAGGAAGGTGTACCACACCTCCCTAGGGCTCTTAGTTTAGAAAATACAGCGCTTTTTGCGGGACACTTGAAACGGTTGAAACGGGTGTTATTTTCGAAGCATTTGGTTTTTCTCGCTTTCTCGGGAACTGGAGACAAATATTCCCCAGGTTTGTATGGCGTTTAAAACATCAGAGAACATGCATTTTAGGAAGGTGTACCACACCTCCCTAGGGCTCTTAGTTTAGAAAATACAGCGCTTTTTGCGGGACACTTGAAACGGTTGAAACGGGTGTTATTTTCGAAGCATTTGGTTTTTCTCGCTTTCTCGGGAACTGGAGACAAATATTCCCCAGGTTTGTATGGCGTTTAAAACATCAGAGAACATGCATTTTAGGAAGGTGTAACACACCTCCCTAGGCCTATTAATTTAGAAATTAAAGCGCTTTTTGTGGGACACTTAAAACAGTTGAAACGGGTGCTATTTTCGAAGCATTTGGTTTTTCTCGCCTTCGCGGAAACCGGAGCAAGCTATTCCCCAGGTTTGCATGGCGTTTAAAACAACAGAGAACGTGCATTTTAGGAAGGTGTAACACACCTCCCTAGGCCTATTAATTTAGAAATTACAGCGCTTTTTGTGGGACAGTTAAAACAGTTGAAACGGGTGCTATTTTCGAAGCATTTGGTTTTTCTCGCTTTCTCAGAAGCAGGAGCAAGATATTCCCCAGGTTTGTATGGCGTTTAAAACATCAGAGAACATGCATTTTAGGAAGGTGTACCACACCTCCCTAGGGCTCTTAGTTTAGAAAATACAGCGCTTTTTGCGGGACACTTGAAACGGTTGAAACGGGTGTTATTTTCGAAGCATTTGGTTTTTCTCGCTTTCTCGGGAACTGGAGACAAATATTCCCCAGGTTTGTATGGCGTTTAAAACATCAGAGAACATGCATTTTAGGATGGTGTAACACACCTCCCTAGGCCTATTAATTTAGAAATTAAAGCGCTTTTTGTGGGACACTTAAAACAGTTGAAACGGGTGCTATTTTCGAAGCATTTGGTTTTTCTCGCTTTCTCGGAAAACGGAGAAAGATATTCCCGAGCTTTGTATGGCGCTTAAAACACCAGAGAACATGCATTTTAGGAAGGTGCAACAGACCTCCCTATGGCTATTAGTTTAGAAATTACAGCGCTTTTTGAGGGACACTTGAAACGGTTGAAACGTTTGTTATTTTCGAAGCATTTGGTTTTTCTCGCTTTCTCAGAAGCAGGAGCAAGATATTCCCCAGGTTTGTATGGCGTTTAAAACATCAGAGAACATGCATTTTAGGAAGGTGTACCACACCTCCCTAGGGCTCTTAGTTTAGAAAATACAGCGCTTTTTGCGGGACACTT
Source organism: Volucella zonaria (assembly GCA_963966105.1). NCBI lineage: Eukaryota > Metazoa > Arthropoda > Insecta > Diptera > Syrphidae > Volucella > Volucella zonaria. Next base: position 463,025 of record OZ014536.1, on the reverse strand, counting down.
GAAACTGTTGAAACGGGTGTTATTTTCGAAGCATTTGGTTTTTCTCGCTTTCTCGGGAACTGGAGACAAATATTCCCCAGGTTTGTATGGCGTTTAAAACATCAGAGAACATGCATTTTAGGAAGGTGTAATACACCTCCTTATGGCTATTAGTTTAGAAATTACAGCGCTTTTTGTGGGACAATTGAAACGGTTGAAACAGGTGTTACTTTCGAAGCATTTGGTTTTTCTCGCTTTCTCGGAAGCAGGAGACAAATATTCCCCAGGTTTGTATGGCGTTTAAAACGTCAGAGAACATGCATTTTAGGAAGGTGTACCACACCTCCCTAGGGCTCTTGGTTTAGAAAATACAGCGCTTTTTGTGGGACACTTGAAACGGTTGATACGGGTGTTATTTTCGAAGCATTTGGTTTTTCTCGCTTTCTCGGAAAACGGAGAAAGATATTCCCGAGCTTTGTATGGCGCTTAAAACACCAGAGAACATGCATTTTAGGAAGGTGCAACAGACCTCCCTATGGCTATTAGTTTAGAAATTACAGCGCTTTTTGAGGAACACTTGAAACGGTTGAAACGTTTGTTATTTTCGAAGCATTTGGTTTTTCTCGCTTTCTCAGAAGCAGGAGCAAGATATTCCCCAGGCTTGTATGGCGTTTAAAACATCAGAGAACATGCATTTTAGGAAGGTGTACCACACCTCCCTAGGCCTATTAATTTAGAAATTACAGCGCTTTTTGTGGGACAGTTAAAACAGTTGAAACGGGTGCTATTTTCGAAGCATTTGGTTTTTCGCGCTTTCTCGGAAACCGGAGAAAGATATTCCCCAGCTTTGTATGGCGTTTAAAACACCAGAGAACATGCATTTTAGGAAGGTGTAACAGACCTCCCTATGGCTATTAGTTTAGAAATTACAACGCTTTTTGAGGGACACTTGAAACGGTTGAAACGTTTGTTATTTTCGAAGCATTTGGTTTTTCTCGCTTTCTCAGAAGCAGGAGCAAGATATTCCCCAGGTTTGTATGGCGTTTAAAACATCAGAGAACATGCATTTTAGGATGGTGTAACACACCTCCCTAGGCCTATTAATTTAGAAATTAAAGCGCTTTTTGTGGGACACTTAAAACAGTTGAAACGGGTGCTATTTTCGAAGCATTTGGTTTTTCTCGCTTTCTCGGAAAACGGAGAAAGATATTCCCGAGCTTTGTATGGCGCTTAAAACACCAGAGAACATGCATTTTAGGAAGGTGCAACAGACCTCCCTATGGCTATTAGTTTAGAAATTACAGCGCTTTTTGAGGGACACTTGAAACGGTTGAAACGTTTGTTATTTTCGAAGCATTTGGTTTTTCTCGCTTTCTCAGAAGCAGGAGCAAGATATTCCCCAGGTTTGTATGGCGTTTAAAACATCAGAGAACATGCATTTTAGGAAGGTGTACCACACCTCCCTAGGGCTCTTAGTTTAGAAAATACAGCGCTTTTTGCGGTACACTTAAAACGGTTGAAACGGGTGTTATTTTCGAAGCATTTGGTTTTTCTCGCCTTCGCGGAAACCGGAGCAAGCTATTCCCCAGGTTTGCATGGCGTTTAAAACACCAGAGAACATGCATTTTAGGAAGGTGTAACACACCTCCCTAGGCCTATTAATTTAGAAATTACAGCGCTTTTTGTGGGACACTTAAAACATTTGAAACGGGTGCTATTTTCGAAGCATTTGGTTTTTCTCGCTTTCTCGGGAACTGGAGACAAATATTCCCCAGGTTTGTATGGCGTTTAAAACATCGGAGAACATGCATTTTAGGAAGGTGTACTACACCTCCTTATGGCTATCAGTTTAGAAATTACAGCGCTTTTTGTGGGACAATTGAAACGGTTGAAACAGGTGTTACTTTCGAAGCATTTGGTTTTTCTCGCTTTCTCGGAAGCAGGAGACAAATATTCCCCAGGTTTGTATGGCGTTTAAAACATCAGAGAACATGCATTTTAGGAAGATGTAACACACCTCCCTAGGGCTCTTGGTTTAGAAAATACAGCGCTTTTTGTGGGACACTTGAAACGGTTGAAACGGGTGTTATTTTCGAAGCATTTGGTTTTTCTCGCTTTCTCGGAAAACGGAGAAAGATATTCCCGAGCTTTGTATGGCGCTTAAAACACCAGAGAACATGCATTTTAGGAAGGTGCAACAGACCTCCCTATGGCTATTAGTTTAGAAATTACAGCGCTTTTTGAGGAACACTTGAAACGGTTGAAACGTTTGTTATTTTCGAAGCATTTGGTTTTTCTCGCTTTCTCGGAAGCAGGAGACAAATATTCCCCAGGTTTGTATGGCGTTTAAAACATCAGAGAACATGCATTTTAGGAAGATGTAACACACCTCCCTAGGGCTCTTGGTTTAGAAAATACAGCGCTTTTTGCGGGACACTTGAAACTGTTGAAACGGGTGTTATTTTCGAAGCATTTGGTTTTTCTCGCTTTCTCGGGAACTGGAGACAAATATTCCCCAGGTTTGTATGGCGTTTAAAACATCAGAGAACATGCATTTTAGGAAGGTGTAATACACCTCCTTATGGCTATTAGTTTAGAAATTACAGCGCTTTTTGTGGGACAATTGAAACGGTTGAAACAGGTGTTACTTTCGAAGCATTTGGTTTTTCTCGCTTTCTCGGAAGCAGGAGACAAATATTCCCCAGGTTTGTATGGCGTTTAAAACATCAGAGAACATGCATTTTAGGAAGATGTAACACACCTCCCTAGGGCTCTTGGTTTAGAAAATACAGCGCTTTTTGTGGGACACTTGAAACGGTTGAAACGGGTGTTATTTTCGAAGCATTTGGTTTTTCTCGCTTTCTCGGAAAACGGAGAAAGATATTCCCGAGCTTTGTATGGCGCTTAAAACACCAGAGAACATGCATTTTAGGAAGGTGCAACAGACCTCCCTATGGCTATTAGTTTAGAAATTACAGCGCTTTTTGAGGAACACTTGAAACGGTTGAAACGTTTGTTATTTTCGAAGCATTTGGTTTTTCTCGCTTTCTCAGAAGCAGGAGCAAGATATTCCCCAGGTTTGTATGGCGTTTAAAACATCGGAGAACATGCATTTTAGGAAGGTGTACCGCACCTCCCTAGGCCTATTAATTTAGAAATTACAGCGCTTTTTGTGGGACAGTTAAAACAGTTGAAACGGGTGCTATTTTCGAAGCATTTGGTTTTTCGCGCTTTCTCGGAAACCGGAGAAAGATATTCCCCAGCTTTGTATGGCGTTTAAAACACCAGAGAACATGCATTTTAGGAAGGTGTAACAGACCTCCCTATGGCTATTAGTTTAGAAATTACAGCGCTTTTTGAGGGACACTTGAAACGGTTGAAACGTTTGTTATTTTCGAAGCATTTGGTTTTTCTCGCTTTCTCAGAAGCAGGAGCAAGATATTCCCCAGGTTTGTATGGCGTTTAAAACATCAGAGAACATGCATTTTAGGATGGTGTAACACACCTCCCTAGGCCTATTAATTTAGAAATTACAGCGCTTTTTGTGGGACAGTTAAAACAGTTGAAACGGGTGCTATTTTCGAAGCATTTGGTTTTTCGCGCTTTCTCGGAAACCGGAGAAAGATATTCCCCAGCTTTGTATGGCGTTTAAAACACCAGAGAACATGCATTTTAGGAAGGTGTAACAGACCTCCCTATGGCTATTAGTTTAGAAATTACAACGCTTTTTGAGGGACACTTGAAACGGTTGAAACGTTTGTTATTTTCGAAGCATTTGGTTTTTCTCGCTTTCTCAGAAGCAGGAGCAAGATATTCCCCAGGTTTGTATGGCGTTTAAAACATCAGAGAACATGCATTTTAGGATGGTGTAACACACCTCCCTAGGCCTATTAATTTAGAAATTAAAGCGCTTTTTGTGGGAAACTTAAAACAGTTGAAACGGGTGCTATTTTCGAAGCATTTGGTTTTTCTCGCTTTCTCGGAAAACGGAGAAAGATATTCCCGAGCTTTGTATGGCGCTTAAAACACCAGAGAACATGCATTTTAGGAAGGTGCAACAGACCTCCCTATGGCTATCAGTTTAGAAATTACAGCGCTTTTTGAGGGACACTTGAAACGGTTGAAACGTTTGTTATTTTCGAAGCATTTGGTTTTTCTCGCTTTCTCAGAAGCAGGAGCAAGATATTCCCCAGGTTTGTATGGCGTTTAAAACATCAGAGAACATGCATTTTAGGAAGGTGTACCACACCTCCCTAGGGCTCTTAGTTTAGAAAATACAGCGCTTTTTGCGGGACACTTGAAACGGTTGAAACGGGTGTTATTTTCGAAGCATTTGGTTTTTCTCGCTTTCTCGGAAAACGGAGAAAGATATTCCCGAGCTTTGTATGGCGCTTAAAACACCAGAGAACATGCATTTTAGGAAGGTGCAACAGACCTCCCTATGGCTATTAGTTTAGAAATTACAGCGCTTTTTGAGGAACACTTGAAACGGTTGAAACGTTTGTTATTTTCGAAGCATTTGGTTTTTCTCGCTTTCTCAGAAGCAGGAGCAAGATATTCCCCAGGTTTGTATGGCGTTTAAAACATCGGAGGACATGCATTTTAGGAAGGTGTACCGCACCTCCCTAGGCCTATTAATTTAGAAATTACAGCGCTTTTTTTGGGACAGTTAAAACAGTTGAAACGGGTGCTATTTTCGAAGCATTTGGTTTTTCGCGCTTTCTCGGAAACCGGAGAAAGATATTCCCCAGCTTTGTATGGCGTTTAAAACACCAGAGAACATGCATTTTAGGAAGGTGTAACAGACCTCCCTATGGCTATTAGTTTAGAAATTACAGCGCTTTTTGAGGGACACTTGAAACGGTTGAAACGTTTGTTATTTTCGAAGCATTTGGTTTTTCTCGCTTTCTCAGAAGCAGGAGCAAGATATTCCCCAGGTTTGTATGGCGTTTAAAACATCAGAGAACATGCATTTTAGGATGGTGTAACACACCTCCCTAGGCCTATTAATTTAGAAATTAAAGCGCTTTTTGTGGGACACTTAAAACAGTTGAAACGGGTGCTATTTTCGAAGCATTTGGTTTTTCTCGCTTTCTCGGAAAACGGAGAAAGATATTCCCGAGCTTTGTATGGCGCTTAAAACACCAGAGAACATGCATTTTAGGAAGGTGCAACAGACCTCCCTATGGCTATTAGTTTAGAAATTACAGCGCTTTTTGAGGGACACTTGAAACGGTTGAAACGTTTGTTATTTTCGAAGCATTTGGTTTTTCTCGCTTTCTCAGAAGCAGGAGCAAGATATTCCCCAGGTTTGTATGGCGTTTAAAACATCAGAGAACATGCATTTTAGGAAGGTGTACCACACCTCCCTAGGGCTCTTAGTTTAGAAAATACAGCGCTTTTTGCGGGACACTTGAAACGGTTGAAACGGGTGTTATTTTCGAAGCATTTGGTTTTTCTCGCTTTCTCGGGAACTGGAGACAAATATTCCCCAGGTTTGTATGGCGTTTAAAACATCAGAGAACATGCATTTTAGGAAGGTGTAATACACCTCCTTATGGCTATTAGTTTAGAAATTACAGCGCTTTTTGTGGGACAATTGAAACGGTTGAAACAGGTGTTACTTTCGAAGCATTTGGTTTTTCTCGCTTTCTCGGAAGCAGGAGACAAATATTCCCCAGGTTTGTATGGCGTTTAAAACATCAGAGAACATGCATTTTAGGAAGATGTAACACACCTCCCTAGGGCTCTTGGTTTAGAAAATACAGCGCTTTTTGTGGGACACTTGAAACGGTTGAAACGGGTGTTATTTTCGAAGCATTTGGTTTTTCTCGCTTTCTCGGAAAACGGAGAAAGATATTCCCGAGCTTTGTATGGCGCTTAAAACACCAGAGAACATGCATTTTAGGAAGGTGCAACAGACCTCCCTATGGCTATTAGTTTAGAAATTACAGCGCTTTTTGAGGGACACTTGAAACGGTTGAAACGGGTGTTATTTTCGAAGCATTTGGCTTTTCTCGCCTTCGCGGAAACCGGAGCAAGCTATTCCCCAGGTTTGCATGGCGTTTAAAACACCAGAGAACGTGCATTTTAGGAAGGTGTAACTCACCTCCCTAGGCCTATTAATTTAGAAATTACAGCGCTTTTTGTGGGACAGTTAAAACAGTTGAAACGGGTGCTATTTTCGAAGCATTTGGTTTTTCGCACTTTCTCAGAAGCAGGAGCAAGATATTCCCCAGGTTTGTATGGCGTTTAAAACATCAGAGAACATGCATTTTAGGAAGGTGTACCACACCTCCCTAGGGCTCTTAGTTTAGAAAATACAGCGCTTTTTGCGGGACACTTGAAACGGTTGAAACGGGTGTTATTTTCGAAGCATTTGGTTTTTCTCGCTTTCTCGGGAACTGGAGACAAATATTCCCCAGGTTTGTATGGCGTTTAAAACATCAGAGAACATGCATTTTAGGAAGGTGTAATACACCTCCTTATGGCTATTAGTTTAGAAATTACAGCGCTTTTTGTGGGACAATTGAAACGGTTGAAACAGGTGTTACTTTCGAAGCATTTGGTTTTTCTCGCTTTCTCGGAAGCAGGAGACAAATATTCCCCAGGTTTGTATGGCGTTTAAAACGTCAGAGAACATGCATTTTAGGAAGATGTAACACACCTCCCTAGGGCTCTTGGTTTAGAAAATACAGCGCTTTTTGTGGGACACTTGAAACGGTTGAAACGGGTGTTATTTTCGAAGCATTTGGTTTTTCTCGCTTTCTCGGAAAACGGAGAAAGATATTCCCGAGCTTTGTATGGCGCTTAAAACACCAGAGAACATGCATTTTAGGAAGGTGCAACAGACCTCCCTATGGCTATTAGTTTAGAAATTACAGCGCTTTTTGAGGAACACTTGAAACGGTTGAAACGTTTGTTATTTTCGAAGCATTTGGTTTTTCTCGCTTTCTCAGAAGCAGGAGCAAGATATTCCCCAGGTTTGTATGGCGTTTAAAACATCAGAGAACATGCATTTTAGGAAGGTGTACCACACCTCCCTAGGCCTATTAATTTAGAAATTACAGCGCTTTTTGTGGGACAGTTAAAACAGTTGAAACGGGTGCTATTTTCGAAGCATTTGGTTTTTCGCGCTTTCTCGGAAACCGGAGAAAGATATTCCCCAGCTTTGTATGGCGTTTAAAACACCAGAGAACATGCATTTTAGGAAGGTGTAACAGACCTCCCTGTGGCTATTAGTTTAGAAATTACAGCGCTTTTTGAGGGACACTTGAAACGGTTGAAACGTTTGTTATTTTCGAAGCATTTGGTTTTTCTCGCTTTCTCAGAAGCAGGAGCAAGATATTCCCCAGGTTTGTATGGCGTTTAAAACATCGGAGAACATGCATTTTAGGAAGGTGTAACACACCTCCTTATGGCTATTAGTTTTGAAATTACAGCGCTTTTTGAGGGACACTTGAAACGGTTGAAACGGGTGTTATTTTCGAAGCATTTGGCTTTTCTCGCCTTCGCGGAAACCGGAGCAAGCTATTCCCCAGGTTTGCATGGCGTTTAAAACACCAGAGAACGTGCATTTTAGGAAGGTGTAACACACCTCCCTAGGCCTATTAATTTAGAAATTACAGCGCTTTTTGTGGGACAGTTAAAACAGTTGAAACGGGTGCTATTTTCGAAGCATTTGGTTTTTCGCACTTTCTCAGAAGCAGGAGCAAGATATTCCGCAGGTTTGTATGGCGGTTAAAACATCAGAGAACATGCATTTTAGGAAGGTGTACCACACCTCCCTAGGGCTCTTAGTTTAGAAAATACAGCGCTTTTTGCGGGACACTTGAAACGGTTGAAACGGGTGTTATTTTCGAAGCATTTGGTTTTTCTCGCTTTCTCGGGAACTGGAGACAAATATTCCCCAGGTTTGTATGGCGTTTAAAACATCAGAGAACATGCATTTTAGGAAGTTGTAATACACCTCCTTATGGCTATTAGTTTAGAAATTACAGCGCTTTTTGTGGGACAATTGAAACGGTTGAAACAGGTGTTACTTTCGAAGCATTTGGTTTTTCTCGCTTTCTCGGAAGCAGGAGACAAATATTCCCCAGGTTTGTATGGCGTTTAAAACGTCAGAGAACATGCATTTTAGGAAGATGTAACACACCTCCCTAGGGCTCTTGGTTTAGAAAATACAGCGCTTTTTGTGGGACACTTGAAACGGTTGAAACGGGTGTTATTTTCGAAGCATTTGGTTTTTCTCGCTTTCTCGGAAAACGGAGAAAGATATTCCCGAGCTTTGTATGGCGCTTAAAACACCAGAGAACATGCATTTTAGGAAGGTGCAACAGACCTCCCTATGGCTATTAGTTTAGAAATTACAGCGCTTTTTGTGGAACACTTGAAACGGTTGAAACGTTTGTTATTTTCGAAGCATTTGGTTTTTCTCGCTTTCTCAGAAGCTGGAGCAAGATATTCCCCAGGTTTGTATGGCGTTTAAAACATCAGAGAACATGCATTTTAGGAAGGTGTACCACACCTCCCTAGGCCTATTAATTTAGAAATTACAGCGCTTTTTGTGGGACAGTTAAAACAGTTGAAACGGGTGCTATTTTCGAAGCATTTGGTTTTTCGCGCTTTCTCGGAAACCGGAGAAAGATATTCCCCAGCTTTGTATGGCGTTTAAAACACCAGAGAACATGCATTTTAGGAAGGTGTAACAGACCTCCCTATGGCTATTAGTTTAGAAATTACAGCGCTTTTTGAGGGACACTTGAAACGGTTGAAACGTTTGTTATTTTCGAAGCATTTGGTTTTTCTCGCTTTCTCAGAAGCAGGAGCAAGATATTCCCCAGGTTTGTATGGCGTTTAAAACATCGGAGAACATGCATTTTAGGAAGGTGTATCACACCTCCCTAGGGCTCTTAATTTAGAAAATACAGCGCTTTTTGCGGGACACTTGAAACGGTTGAAACGGGTGTTATTTTCGAAGCATTTGGCTTTTCTCGCCTTCGCGGAAACCGGAGCAAGCTATTCCCCAGGTTTGCATGGCGTTTAAAACACCAGAGAACGTGCATTTTAGGAAGGTGTAACACACCTCCCTAGGCCTATTAATTTAGAAATTACAGCGCTTTTTGTGGGACAGTTAAAACAGTTGAAACGGGTGCTATTTTCGAAGCATTTGGTTTTTCGCGCTTTCTCGGAAACCGGAGAAAGATATTCCCCAGCTTTGTATGGCGTTTAAAACATCAGAGAACATGCATTTTAGGAAGGTGTACCACACCTCCCTAGGGCTCTTAGTTTAGAAAATACAGCGCTTTTTGCGGGACACTTGAAACGGTTGAAACGGGTGTTATTTTCGAAGCATTTGGTTTTTCTCGCTTTCTCGGGAACTGGAGACAAATATTCCCCAGGTTTGTATGGCGTTTAAAACATCAGAGAACATGCATTTTAGGAAGGTGTAATTCACCTCCTTATGGCTATTAGTTTAGAAATTACAGCGCTTTTTGTGGGACAATTGAAACGGTTGAAACAGGTGTTACTTTCGAAGCATTTGGTTTTTCTCGCTTTCTCGGAAGCAGGAGACAAATATTCCCCAGGTTTGTATGGCGTTTAAAACATCAGAGAACATGCATTTTAGGAAGATGTAACACACCTCCCTAGGGCTCTTGGTTTAGAAAATACAGCGCTTTTTGTGGGACACTTGAAACGGTTGAAACGGGTGTTATTTTCGAAGCATTTGGTTTTTCTCGCTTTCTCGGAAAACGGAGAAAGATATTCCCGAGCTTTGTATGGCGCTTAAAACACCAGAGAACATGCATTTTAGGAAGGTGCAACAGACCTCCCTATGGCTATTAGTTTAGAAATTACAGCGCTTTTTGAGGGACACTTGAAACGGTTGAAACGTTTGTTATTTTCGAAGCATTTGATTTTTCTCGCTTTCTCAGAAGCAGGAGCAAGATATTCCCCAGGTTTGTATGGCGTTTAAAACATCAGAGAACATGCATTTTAGGAAGGTGTACCACACCTCCCTAGGCCTATTCATTTAGAAATTACAGCGCTTTTTGTGGGACAGTTAAAACAGTTGAAACGGGTGCTATTTTCGAAGCATTTGGTTTTTCGCGCTTTCTCGGAAACCGGAGAAAGATATTCCCGAGCTTTGTATGGCGCTTAAAACACCAGAGAACATGCATTTTAGGAAGGTGTAACAGACCTCCCTATGGCTATTAGTTTAGAAATTACAGCGCTTTTTGTGTGACACTTGAAACGGTTGAAACGTTTGTTATTTTCGAATCATTTGGTTTTTCTCGCTTTCTCAGAAGCAGGAGCAAGATATTCCCCAGGTTTGTATGGCGTTTAAAACATCGGAGAACATGCATTTTAGGAAGGTGTAACACACCTCCTTGTGACTATTAGTTTAGAAATTACAGCACTTTTTGTGGGACACTTGAAACGGGTGTTATTTTCGAAGCACTTGGTTTTTCTCACCTTCTCGGAAACCGGAAAAAACTGTTCCCAACTTTTATGTGGTATTCAAACAAGCGAAGAACCGAGTTTTTAGGAAGGTACAACACGCCTCCTTAGGGATCTTAGTTTAGAAATTACAACGCTTTTAGAGGGACACTTGAAACGGGAGTTATTTTCGAAGCATTTGGTTTTCCTCACCTTCTCGGACGGAAAAAACTGTTCCCCAGATTTATGTGGTATTTAAAGCAGCGCGTGACAGGCTTTTTAGAAAGGTATAACAGGCCTCCCTAGGGATCTCACTTTAGAAATTACAACGCTTTTTGTGGGACACTTGAAACGAGTGTTATTTTCGAAGCACTTGGTTTTTCTCACCTTCTCGGAAACCGGAAAAAACTGTTCCCCACTCTTATGTGGTATTCAAACAAGCGAAGAACCGAGTTTTTAGGAAGGTACAACACGCCTCCCTAGGGAGCTTAGTTTAGAAATTACAACGCGTTTTGTTGGACACTTGAATGGTTGAAACGGGTGTTATTTTCGAAGCATTTGAATTTTCTCACCATCTCGGAAACCGTAAAACACTATTGCTCAACTTTACGAGGTATTCAAAACAGCGAAGGAACGGCTTTTTAGGAGGGTATAACACACCTCTCTAATGATCTCGATTTAGAAATTACAACACTTTTTGCGGGACACTTGAAACGGTTGAATCGGGTGTTATTTTCGAATCATTTGATTTTTCTCACCTTCTCGGAAGCCAGAAAAAACTGTTCCCCAGATTTATGTGGTTTGCAAACAAGCGAAGAACCGACTTTTTAGGACGGTTCAACACGCCTCCCTGGGGATCTTAGTTTAGAAATTACAACGCTTTTTGTGGGACACTTGAAACGGTTGAAACGGGTGTTATTTTCGAAGCATTTGATTTTTCTCACCATCTCGGAAACTGGAAAAACTATTCCCCAGCTTTATGTGGTATTCAAACAAGCGAAGAAACGGCTTTTTAGGAAGGTATAACACGCCTGACGTTGGATCTTAGTTTAGAAATTATAGCGCTTTTTGTTGGACACTTGAATGGTTGAAACGGGTGTTATTTTCGAAGCATTTGGTTTTTCTCACCTTTCCGGAAACCGGAAAAAGTATTCCCCAGGTTTATGTGGTGTTCAAACAATCGAATAACCGGCTTTTTAGTAAGGTATAACACGCCTCCCTTTGGATCTTAGTTTAGAAATTACAGCGCTTTTTGTTGGACACTTGAATGGTTGAAACGGGTGTTATTTTCGAAGCATTTGGTTTTTCTCACCTTCTCGGAAACCGGAAAAGACTATTCCCCAGCTTTATGTGGTATTAAAACAAGCGAAGAACCTACTCTTTAGGAAGGTACAACACGCATCCCTAGGAATCTTAGTTTAGAAATTACAACGCTTTTTGAGGGACACTTGAATGGTTGAAACGGGTGTTATTTTCGAAGCATTTGGTTTTTCTCACCTTCTCGGAAACCGGAAAAGATTGTTTCCCTGCTTTATATGGTATTCAAACAAGCGAAGAACCGACTCTTTAGGAAAGTACAACACGCATTCCTAGGGATCTTAGTTTAGAAATTACAACGCTTTGTGTGGGAGACTTGAAACGGTTAAAACGGGTGTTGCATTTGGTTTTTCTCACCTTCTCGGAAACCGGAAAAGATTATTCCCCAGCTTTATGTGGTATTCAAACAAGCGAAGAACCGACTCTTTAGGAAGGTGCAACACGCATCCCTAGGGATCTTAGTTTAGACATTAAACGCTTTTTGATGGACCTTTTAAGCGGGTGTTATTTTCGAAGCATTTGATTTTTCTCACCATCTCGGGAACCGTAAAACACTATTGCTCAGCTTTACGAGGTATTCAAAACAGCGAAGGAACGGCTTTTTAGGAGGGTATAACACACCTCTCTAATGATCTCATTTTAGAAATTACAACGCTTTTTGTGGGACACTTGAAACGGGAGATATTTTCGAAGCACTTGGTTTTTCTCACCTTCTCGGAAACCGGAAAAAACTGTTCCCCACTTTTATGTGGTATTCAAAGAACCGAAAAACCGAGTTTTTAGGAAGGCACAACACGCCTCCGTAGGGATCTTAGTTTAGAAATTACAACGCTTTTAGAGGGACACTTGAAACGGGTGTTATTTTCGAAGCATTTGGTTTTTCTAACCTTTTCAGAAACCGGAAAAAACTGTTCCCCAGATTTATGTGGTATTTAAAGCAGCGCGGAACAGGCTTTTTAGAAAGGTATGACACGGCTCCCTAGGGATCTAAGTTTAGAAATTACAACGCTTTTTGTGGGACACATGAAACGGGTGTTATTTTCGAAGCACTTGGTATTTTGCACCTTCTCGGAAACCGGAAAATACTGTTCCCCACTCTTATGTGGTATTCAAACAAGCGAAGAACCGACTTTTAAGGAAGGTACAACAGGCCTCCCTAGGGATCTTAGTTTAGAAATTACAACGCTTTTAGAGGGACACTTGAAACGGGTGTTTTTTTTCGAAGCATTTGGTTTTTCTAACCTTCTCGGAAACCGGAAAAAACTGTTCCCCAGATTTATGTGGTATTTAAAGCAGCGCCTAACAGGCTTTTTAGAAAGGTATAACACGGCTCCCTAGGGTCTCAGTTTAGAAATTACAACGCTTTTTGTGGGACACTTGAAACGGGTGTTATTTTCGAAGCACTTGGTTTTTCGCACCTTCTCGGAAACCGGAAAAAACTGTTCCCCACTCTTATGTGGTATTCAAACAAGCGAAGAACCGACTTTTTAGGAAGTTACAACAGGCCTCCCTAGGGATCGTAGTTTAGAAATTACAACGCTTTTTGCGGGACACTTGAAACGGTTGAAACGGGTGTTATTTTCGAAGCATTTGAATTTTCTCACCATTTCGGAAACCGTAAAACACTATTGCTCAACTTTACGAGGTATTCAAAACAGCGAAGGAACGGCTTTTTAGGAGGGTATAACACACCTCGCTAATGGTCTCGATTTAGAAATTACAACACTTTTTGTGGGACACTTGAAACGGTTGAATCGGGTGTTATTTTCGAAGCATTTGGTTTTCTCACCTTCTCGGAAACCAGAAAAAACTGTTCCCCAGATTTATGTGGTATTCAAACAAGCGAAGAACCGACTTTTTAGGAAGGTTCAACACGCCTCCCTAGGGATCTTAGTTCAGAAATTACGACGCTCTTTGTGGGACATTTGAAACGGTTGAAACGGGTGTTATTTTCGAAGCATTTGATTTTTCTCACCTTCTCGGAAACCGGAAAAACTATTCCCCAGCTTTATGTGGTATTCAAACAAGCGAAGAACCAGCTTTTTAGGAAGGTATAACACGCCTGCCTTTGGATCTTAGTTTAGAAATTACAGCGCTTTTTGTTGGACACTTGAATGGTTGTAACGGGTGTTATTTTCGAAGCATTTGGTTTTTCTCACCTTTCCGGAAACCGGAAAAAGTATTCCCCAGGTTTATGTGGTGTTCAAACAATCGAAGAACCGGCTTTTGAGGAAGGTATAACACGCCTCCCTTTGGATCTTAGTTTAGAAATTACATTGCTTTTTGTTGGACACTTGAATGGTTGAAACGGGTGTTATTTTCGAAGCATTTGGTTTTTCTCACCTTCTCGGAAACCGGAAAAAACTGTTCCCCACTTTTATGTGGTATTCACACAAGCGAAGAACCGACTTTTTAGGAAGGTACAACACGCCGCCCTAGGGATCTTAGTTTACAAATTACAACGCTTTTTCCGGGACACTTGAAACTGTTGAAACGGGTGTTATTTTCGAAGCATTTGAATTTTCTCACCATCTCGGAAACCGTAAAACACTATTGCTCAACTTTACGAGGTATTCAAAACAGCGAAGGAACGGCTTTTTAGGAGGGTATAACACACCTCGCTAATGGTCTCGATTTAGAAATTACAACACTTTTTGTGGGACACTTGAAACGGTTGAATCGGGTGTTATTTTCGAAGCATTTGGTTTTCTCACCTTCTCGGAAACCAGAAAAAACTGTTCCCCAGATTTATGTGGTATTCAAACAAGCGAAGAACCGACTTTTTAGGAAGTTACAACAGGCCTCCCTAGGGATCGTAGTTTAGAAATTACAACGCTTTTTGCGGGACACTTGAAACGGTTGAAACGGGTGTTATTTTCGAAGCATTTGAATTTTCTCACCATTTCGGAAACCGTAAAACACTATTGCTCAACTTTACGAGGTATTCAAAACAGCGAAGGAACGGCTTTTTAGGAGGGTATAACACACCTCGCTAATGGTCTCGATTTAGAAATTACAACACTTTTTGTGGGACACTTGAAACGGTTGAATCGGGTGTTATTTTCGAAGCATTTGGTTTTCTCACCTTCTCGGAAACCAGAAAAAACTGTTCCCCAGATTTATGTGGTATTCAAACAAGCGAAGAACCGACTTTTTAGGAAGGTTCAACACGCCTCCCTAGGGATCTTAGTTTAGAAATTACGACGCTCTTTGTGGGACATTTGAAACGGTTGAAACGGGTGTTATTTTCGAAGCATTTGATTTTTCTCACCTTCTCGGAAACCGGAAAAACTATTCCCCAGCTTTATGTGGTATTCAAACAAGCGAAGAACCAGCTTTTTAGGAAGGTATAACACGCCTGCCTTTGGATCTTAGTTTAGAAATTACAGCGCTTTTTGTTGGACACTTGAATGGTTGTAACGGGTGTTATTTTCGAAGCATTTGGTTTTTCTCACCTTTCCGGAAACCGGAAAAAGTATTCCCCAGGTTTATGTGGTGTTCAAACAATCGAAGAACCGGCTTTTGAGGAAGGTATAACACGCCTCCCTTTGGATCTTAGTTTAGAAATTACATTGCTTTTTGTTGGACACTTGAATGGTTGAAACGGGTGTTATTTTCGAAGCATTTGGTTTTTCTCACCTTCTCGGAAACCGGAAAAAACTGTTCCCCACTTTTATGTGGTATTCACACAAGCGAAGAACCGACTTTTTAGGAAGGTACAACACGCCGCCCTAGGGATCTTAGTTTACAAATTACAACGCTTTTTCCGGGACACTTGAAACTGTTGAAACGGGTGTTATTTTCGAAGCATTTGAATTTTCTCACCATCTCGGAAACCGTAAAACACCATTGCTCAACTTTACGAGGTATTCAAAACAGCGAAGGAACGGCTTTTTAGGAGGGTACAACACACCTTTCTAATGATCTCGATTTAGAAATTACAACACTTTTTGTGGGACACTTGAAACGGTTGAAACGGGTGTTATTTTCGAAGCATTTGGTTTTTCTCGCTTTCTCGGAAACCGGAACAAAATATTCCCCAGGTTTGTATGGCGTTTCAAACAGCGGAGAACATTCATTTTAGCTGGGTATAACACGCCTCCCTGGGGCTCTTAGTTTAGAAATTACAGCGCTTTTTGTTGGACACTTGAATGGTTGAAACGGGTGTTATTTTCGAAGCATTTGGTTTTTCTCACCTTTCCGGAAACCGGAGAAAGTATTCCCCAGGTTTATGTGGTATTCAAACAACCGAAGAACCGGCTTTTTAGGAAGGTATAACACGCCTCCCTTTGGATCTTAGTTTAAAAATTACAGCGCTTTTTGTTGGACACTTGAATGGTTGAAACGGGTGTTATTTTCGAAGCATTTGGTTTTTCTCACCTTCCCGGAAACCGGAAAAGATTGTTCCCCAGCTTTATGTGGTATGCAAACAAGCTAAGAACCGACTCTTTAATAAGGTACAACACGCATCCCTGGGGATCTTAGTTTAGAAATTACAACGCTTTGTGTGGGAGACTTGAAACGGTTAAAACGGGTGTTGCATTCGGTTTTTCTCGCTTTCTCGGAAACCGGAGAAAGATATTCCCCAGCTTTGTATGGCGTTTAAAACATCAGAGAACATGCATTTTAGGAAGGTGTATCACACCTCCCTAGGGCTCTTAATTTAGAAAATACAGCGCTTTTTGCGGGACACTTGAAACGGTTGAAACGGGTGTTATTTTCGAAGCATTTGGTTTTTCTCGCTTTCTCGGGAACTGGAGACAAATATTCCCCAGGTTTGTATGGCGTTTAAAACATCAGAGAACATGCATTTTAGGAAGGTGTAATACACCTCCTTATGGCTATTAGTTTAGAAATTACAGCTCTTTTTGAGGGACACTTGAAACGGTTGAAACGGGTGTTACTTTCGAAGCATTTGGTTTTTCTCGCCTTCGCGGAAACCGGAGAAAGCTATTCCCCAGGTTTGCATTGCGTTTAAAACACCAGAGAACATGCATTTTAGGAAGGTGTAACACACCTCCCAAGGCCTATTAATTTAGAAATTACAGCGCTTTTTGTGGGACACTTAAAACAGTTGAAACGGGTGCTATATTCGAAGCATTTGGTTTTTCTCGCTTTCTCGGAAACCGGAGAAAGATATTCCCCAGCTTTGTATGGTGTTTAAAACACCAGAGAACATGCATTTTAGGAAGGTGTAACAGACCTCCCTATGGCTATTAGTTTAGAAATTACAGCGCTTTTTGAGGGACACTTGAAACAGTTGAAACGTTTGTTATTTTCGAAGCATTTGGTTTTTCTCGCCTTCGCGGAAACCGGAGCAAGCTATTCCCCAGGTTTGCATTGCGTTTAAAACACCAGAGAACGTGCATTTTTGGAAGGTGTAACACACCTCCCTAGGCCTATTAATTTAGAAATTACAGCGCTTTTTGTGGGACACTTAAAACAGTTGAAACGGGTGCTATTTTCGAAGCATTTGGTTTTTCTCGCTTTCTCGGAAACGGGAGAAAGATATTCCCCAGCTTTGTATGGTGTTTAAAACACCAGAGAACATGCATTTTAGGAAGGTGTAACAGACCTCCCTATGGCTATTAGTTTAGAAATTACAGCGCTTTTTGAACGACACTTGAAACGGTTGAAACGTTTGTTATTTTCGAAGCATTTGGTTTTTCTCGCCTTCGCGGAAACCGGAGCAAGCTATTCCCCAGGTTTGCATTGCGTTTAAAACACCAGAGAACATGCATTTTAGGAAGGTGTAACACACCTCCCTAGGCCTATCAATTTAGAAATTACAACGCTTTGTGTGGGAGACTTGAAACGGTTAAAACGGGTGTTGCATTTGGTTTTTCTCGCTTTCTCGGAAACCGGAGAAAGATATTCCCCAGCTTTGTATGGCGTTTAAAACATCAGAGAACATGCATTTAGGAAGGTGTATCCCACCTCCCTAGGGCTCTTAATTTAGAAAATACAGCGCTTTATGCGGGACACTTGAAACGGTTGAACCGGGTGTTATTTTCGAAGCATTGGGTTTTTCTCGCTTTCTCGGGAACTGGAGACAAATATTCCCCAGGTTTGTATGGCGTTTAAAACATCATTGAACATGCATTTTAGGAAGGTATACCACACCTCCCTAGGGCTCTTAGTTTAGAAAATACAGCGCTTTTTGTGGGACACTTGAAACGGGTGTTATTTTCGAAGCACTTGGTTTTTCTCACCTTCTCGGAAACCGGAAAAAACTGTTCCCCACTTTTATGTGGTATTCAAACAAGCGAAGAACCGAGTTTTTAGGAAGGTACAACACGCCTCCTTAGGGATCTTAGTTTAGAAATTACAACGCTTTTAGAGGGACACTTGAAACGGGAGTTATTTTCGAAGCATTTGGTTTTCCTCACCTTCTCGGACGGAAAAAACTGTTCCCCAGATTTATGTGGTATTTAAAGCAGCGCGTGACAGGCTTTTTAGAAAGGTATAACAGGCCTCCCTAGGGATCTCACTTTAGAAATTACAACGCTTTTTGAGGGACACTTGAAACGAGTGTTATTTTCGAAGCACTTGGTTTTTCTCACCTTCTCGGAAACCGGAAAAAACTGTTCCCCACTCTTATGTGGTATTCAAACAAGCGAAGAACCGACTTTTTAGGAAGGTACAACACGCCTCCCTAGGGATCTTAGTTTAGAAATTACAACGCGTTTTGTTGGACACTTGAATGGTTGAAACGGGTGTTATTTTCGAAGCATTTAAATTTTCTCACCTTCTCGGAAACCGTAAAACACTATTGCTCAACTTTACGAGGTATTCAAAACAGCGAAGGAACGGCTTTTTAGGAGGGTATAACACACCTCTCTAATGATCTCGATTTAGAAATTACAACACTTTTTGCGGGACACTTGAAACGGTTGAATCGGGTGTTATTTTCGAATCATTTGATTTTTCTCACCTTCTCGGAAGCCAGAAAAAACTGTTCCCCAGATTTATGTGGTTTTCAAACAAGCGAAGAACCGACTTTTTAGGACGGTTCAACACGCCTCCCTAGGGATCTTAGTTTAGAAATTACAACGCTTTTTGTGGGACACTTGAAACGGTTGAAACGGGTGTTATTTTCGAAGCATTTGATTTTTCTCACCATCTCGGAAACTAGAAAAACTATTCCCCAGCTTTATGTGGTATTCAAACAAGCGAAGAAACGGCTTTTTAGGAAGGTATAACACGCCTGACTTTGGATCTTAGTTTAGAAATTATAGCGCTTTTTGTTGGACACTTGAATGGTTGAAATGGGTGTTATTTTCGAAGCATTTGGTTTTTCTCACCTTTCCGGAAACCGGAAAAAGTATTCCCCAGGTTTATGTGGTGTTCAAACAATCGAAGAACCGGCTTTTTAGTAAGGTATAACACGCCTCCCTTTGGATCTTAGTTTAGAAATTACAGCGCTTTTTGTTGGACACTTGAATGGTTGAAACGGGTGTTATTTTCGAAGCATTTGGTTTTTCTCACCTTCTCGGAAACCGGAAAAGACTATTCCCCAGCTTTATGTGGTATTAAAACAAGCGAAGAACCTACTCTTTAGGAAGGTACAACACGCATCCCTAGGAATCTTAGTTTAGAAATTACAACGCTTTTTGTGGGAGACTTGAAACGGTTAAAACGGGTGTTGCATTTGGTTTTTCTCACCTTCTCGGAAACCGGAAAAGATTATTCCCCAGCTTTATGTGGTATTCAAACAAGCGAAGAACCGACTCTTTAGGAAGGTGCAACACGCATCCCTAGGGATCTTAGTTTAGACATTAAACGCTTTTTGATGGACCTTTTAAGCGGGTGTTATTTTCGAAGCATTTGATTTTTCTCACCATCTCGGGAACCGTAAAACACTATTGCTCAGCTTTACGAGGTATTCAAAACAGCGAAGGAACGGCTTTTTAGGAGGGTATAACACACCTCTCTAATGATCTCATTTTAGAAATTACAACGCTTTTTGTGGGACACTTGAAACGGGAGATATTTTCGAAGCACTTGGTTTTTCTCACCTTCTCGGAAACCGGAAAAAACTGTTCCCCACTTTTATGTGGTATTCAAAGAACCGAAAAACCGAGTTTTTAGGAAGGCACAACAGGCCTCCCTAGGGATCTTAGTTTAGAAATTACAACGCTTTTAGAGGGACACTTGAAACGGGTGTTATTTTCGAAGCATTTGGTTTTTCTAACCTTTTCAGAAACCGGAAAAAACTGTTCCCCAGATTTATGTGGTATTTAAAGCAGCGCGGAACAGGCTTTTTAGAAAGGTATGACACGGCTCCCTAGGGATCTAAGTTTAGAAATTACAACGCTTTTTGTGGGACACATGAAACGGGTGTTATTTTCGAAGCACTTGGTATTTTGCACCTTCTCGGAAACCGGAAAAAACTGTTCCCCACTCTTATGTGGTATTCAAACAAGCGAAGAACCGACTTTTAAGGAAGGTACAACAGGCCTCCCTAGGGATCTTAGTTTAGAAATTACAACGCTTTTAGAGGGACACTTGAAACGGGTGTTTTTTTTCGAAGCATTTGGTTTTTCTAACCTTCTCGGAAACCGGAAAAAACTGTTCCCCAGATTTATGTGGTATTTAAAGCAGCGCCTAACAGGCTTTTTAGAAAGGTATAACACGGCTCCCTAGGGTTTCAGTTTAGAAATTACAACGCTTTTTGTGGGACACTTGAAACGGGTGTTATTTTCGAAGCACTTGGTTTTTCGCACCTTCTCGGAAACCGGAAAAAACTGTTCCCCACTCTTATGTGGTATTCAAACAAGCGAAGAACCGACTTTTTAGGAAGTTACAACAGGCCTCCCTAGGGATCGTAGTTTAGAAATTACAACGCTTTTTGCGGGACACTTGAAACGGTTGAAACGGGTGTTATTTTCGAAGCATTTGAATTTTCTCACCATTTCGGAAACCGTAAAACACTATTGCTCAACTTTACGAGGTATTCAAAACAGCGAAGGAACGGCTTTTTAGGAGGGTATAACACACCTCGCTAATGGTCTCGATTTAGAAATTACAACACTTTTTGTGGGACACTTGAAACGGTTGA
The DNA here is from genome assembly GCA_963966105.1 of Volucella zonaria. Lineage (NCBI taxonomy): Eukaryota > Metazoa > Arthropoda > Insecta > Diptera > Syrphidae > Volucella > Volucella zonaria. The sequence goes on along the minus strand of OZ014536.1, from coordinate 442,228 downwards.
ATCGGGTGTTATTTTCGAAGCATTTGGTTTTCTCACCTTCTCGGAAACCAGAAAAAACTGTTCCCCAGATTTATGTGGTATTCAAACAAGCGAAGAACCGACTTTTTAGGAAGGTTCAACACGCCTCCCTAGGGATCTTAGTTTAGAAATTACGACGCTCTTTGTGGGACATTTGAAACGGTTGAAACGGGTGTTATTTTCGAAGCATTTGATTTTTCTCACCTTCTCGGAAACCGGAAAAACTATTCCCCAGCTTTATGTGGTATTCAAACAAGCGAAGAACCAGCTTTTTAGGAAGGTATAACACGCCTGCCTTTGGATCTTAGTTTAGAAATTACAGCGCTTTTTGTTGGACACTTGAATGGTTGTAACGGGTGTTATTTTCGAAGCATTTGGTTTTTCTCACCTTTCCGGAAACCGGAAAAAGTATTCCCCAGGTTTATGTGGTGTTCAAACAATCGAAGAACCGGCTTTTGAGGAAGGTATAACACGCCTCCCTTTGGATCTTAGTTTAGAAATTACATTGCTTTTTGTTGGACACTTGAATGGTTGAAACGGGTGTTATTTTCGAAGCATTTGGTTTTTCTCACCTTCTCGGAAACCGGAAAAAACTGTTCCCCACTTTTATGTGGTATTCACACAAGCGAAGAACCGACTTTTTAGGAAGGTACAACACGCCGCCCTAGGGATCTTAGTTTACAAATTACAACGCTTTTTCCGGGACACTTGAAACTGTTGAAACGGGTGTTATTTTCGAAGCATTTGAATTTTCTCACCATCTCGGAAACCGTAAAACACTATTGTTCAACTTTACGAGGTATTCAAAACAGCGAAGGAACGGCTTTTTAGGAGGGTACAACACACCTCTCTAATGATCTCGATTTAGAAATTACAACACTTTTTGTGGGACACTTGAAACGGTTGAAACGGGTGTTATTTTCGAAGCATTTGATTTTTCTCACCATCTCGGAAACCGGAAAAACTATTCCCCAGCTTTATGTGGTATTCAAACAAGCGAAGAACCGGCTTTTTAGGAAGGTATAACACGCCTGCCTTTGGATCTTAGTTTAGAAATTACAGCGCGTTTTGTTGGACACTTGAATGGTTGAAACGGGTGTTATTTTCGAAGCATTTGGTTTTTCTCGCTTTCTCGGAAACCGGAACAAAATATTCCCCAGGTTTGTATGGCGTTTCAAACAGCGGAGAACATTCATTTTAGCTGGGTATAACACGCCTCCCTGGGGCTCTTAGTTTAGAAATTACAGCGCTTTTTGTTGGACACTTGAATGGTTGAAACGGGTGTTATTTTCGAAGCATTTGGTTTTTCTCACCTTTCCGGAAACCGGAGAAAGTATTCCCCAGGTTTATGTGGTATTCAAACAACCGAAGAACCGGCTTTTTAGGAAGGTATAACACGCCTCCCTTTGGATCTTAGTTTACAAATTACAGCGCTTTTTGTTGGACACTTGAATGGTTGAAACGGGTGTTATTTTCGAAGCATTTGGTTGTTCTCACCTTCCCGGAAACCGGAAAAGATTGTTCCCCAGCTTTATGTGGTATGCAAACAAGCTAAGAACCGACTCTTTAGGAAGGTACAACACGCGTCCCTGGGGATCTTAGTTTAGAAATTACAACGCTTTGTGTGGGAGACTTGAAACGGTTAAAACGGGTGTTGCATTCGGTTTTTCTCGCTTTCTCGGAAACCGGAGAAAGATATTCCCCAGCTTTGTATGGCGTTTAAAACATCAGAGAACATGCATTTTAGAAAGGTGTATCACACCTCCCTAGGGCTCTTAATTTAGAAAATACAGCGCTTTTTGCGGGACACTTGAAACGGTTGAAACGGGTGTTATTTTCGAAGCATTTGGTTTTTCTCGCTTTCTCGGGAACTGGAGACAAATATTCCCCAGGTTTGTATGGCGTTTAAAACATCAGAGAACATGCATTTTAGGAAGGTGTAATACACCTCCTTATGGCTATTAGTTTAGAAATTACAGCGCTTTTTGAGGGACACTTGAAACGGTTGAAACGGGTGTTACTTTCGAAGCATTTGGTTTTTCTCGCCTTCGCGGAAACCGGAGAAAGCTATTCCCCAGGTTTGCATTGCGTTTAAAACACCAGAGAACATGCATTTTAGGAAGGTGTAACACACCTCCCTAGGCCTATTAATTTAGAAATTACAGCGCTTTTTGTGGGACACTTAAAACAGTTGAAACGGGTGCTATATTCGAAGCATTTGGTTTTTCTCGCTTTCTCGGAAACCGGAGAAAGATATTCTCCAGCTTTGTATGGTGTTTAAAACACCAGAGAACATGCATTTCAGGAAGGTGTAACAGACCTCCCTATGGCTATTAGTTTAGAAATTACAGCGCTTTTTGAGGGACACTTGAAACAGTTGAAACGTTTGTTATTTTCGAAGCATTTGGTTTTTCTCGCCTTCGCGGAAACCGGAGCAAGCTATTCCCCAGGTTTGCATTGCGTTTAAAACACCAGAGAACATGCATTTTAGGAAGGTGTAACACACCTCCCTAGGCCTATTAATTTAGAAATTACAGCGCTTTTTGTGGGACACTTAAAACAGTTGAAACGGGTGCTATTTTCGAAGCATTTGGTTTTTCTCGCTTTCTCGGAAACGGGAGAAAGATATTCCACAGCTTTGTATGGCGTTTAAAACACCAGAGAACATGCATTTTAGGAAGGTGTAACAGACCTCCCTATGGCTATTAGTTTAGAAATTACAGCGCTTTTTGAACGACACTTGAAACGGTTGAAACGTTTGTTATTTTCGAAGCATTTGGTTTTTCTCGCCTTCGCGGAAACCGGAGCAAGCTATTCCCCAGGTTTGCATTGCGTTTAAAACACCAGAGAACATGCATTTTAGGAAGGTGTAACACACCTCCCTAGGCCTATCAATTTAGAAATTACAACGCTTTGTGTGGGAGACTTGAAACGGTTAAAACGGGTGTTGCATTTGGTTTTTCTCGCTTTCTCGGAAACCGGAGAAAGATATTCCCCAGCTTTGTATGGCGTTTAAAACATCAGAGAACATGCATTTAGGAAGGTGTATCCCACCTCCATAGGGCTCTTAATTTAGAAAATACAGCGCTTTATGCGGGACACTTGAAACGGTTGAAACGGGTGTTATTTTCGAAGCATTGGGTTTTTCTCGCTTTCTCGGGAACTGGAGACAAATATTCCCCAGGTTTGTATGGCGTTTAAAACATCATTGAACATGCATTTTAGGAAGGTACACCACACCTCCCTAAGGCTCTTAGTTTAGAAAATACAGCGCTTTTTGTGGGACACTTGAAACGGTTGAAACGGGTGTTATTTTCGAAGCATTTGGTTTTTCTCGCCTTCGCGGAAACCGGAGCAAGCTATTCCCCAGGTTTGCATTGCGTTTAAAACACCAGAGAACATGCATTTCAGGAAGGTGTAACACACCTCCCTAGGCCTATCAATTTAGAAATTACAACGCTTTGTGTGGGACAGTTAAAACAATTGAAACGGGTGCTATTTTCGAAGCATTTGGTATTTCTCGCTTTCTCGGAAACTGTAGAAAGATATTCCCCAACTTTGTATGGCGTTTAAAACATCAGAGAACATGCATTTTAGGAAGGTGTACCACACCTCCCTAGGGCTCTTAGTTTAGAAAATACAGCGCTTTTTGCGGGACACTTGAAACGGTTGAAACGGGTGTTATTTTCGAAGCATTTGGTTTTTCTCGCCTTCGCGGAAACCGGAGCAAGCTATTCCCCAGGTTTGCATTGCGTTTAAAACACCAGAGAACATGCATTTTAGGAAGATGTAACACACCTCCCTAGGCCTATTAATTTAGAAATTACAGTGCTTTTTGTGGGACAGTTAAAACAGTTGAAACGGGTGCTATTTTCGAAGCGTTTGGTATTTCTCGCTTTCTCAGAAACCGGAGAAAGCTATTCCCCAGATTTGTATGGTGTTTAAAACACCAGAGAACATGCATTTTAGGAAGGTGTAACGCACCTCCGTAGGGCTCGTAGTTTAGAAAATACAGCACTTTTTGAGGGACACTTGAAACGGTTGAAACGTTTGTTATTTTCGAAGCATTTGGTTTTTCTCGCCTTCGCGGAAACCGGAGCAAGCTATTCCCCAGGTTTGCATTGCGTTTAAAACACCAGAGAACATGCATTTCAGGAAGGTGTAACACACCTCCCTAGGCCTATCAATTTAGAAATTACAACGCTTTGTGTGGGAGACTTGAAACGGTTAAAACGGGTGTTGCATTTGGTTTTTCTCGCTTTCTCGGAAACCGGAGAAAGATATTCCCCAGCTTTGTATGGTGTTTAAAACACCAGAGAACATGCATTTTAGGAAGGTGTAACAGACCTCCTTATGGCTATTAGTTTAGAAATTACAGCGCTTTTTGAGGGACACTTGAAACGGTTGAAACGTTTGTTATTTTCGAAGCATTTGGTTTTTCTCGCCTTCGCGGAAACCGGAGCAAGCTATTCCCCAGGTTTGCATTGCGTTTAAAACACCAGAGAACATGCATTTTAGGAAGGTGTAACACACCTCCCTAGGCCTATAAATTTAGAAATTACAGCGCTTTTTGTGGGACACTTAAAACAGTTGAAACGGGTGCTATTTTCGAAGCAATTGGTTTTTCTCGCTTTCTCGGAAACCGGAGAAAGATATTCCCCAGCTTTGTATGGTGTTTAAAACACTAGAGAACATGCATTTTAGGAAGGTGTAATACACCTCCCTAGGGCTCGTAGTTTAGAAAATACAGCGCTTTTTGAGGGACACTTGAAACGGTTGAAACGTTTGTTATTTTCGAAGCATTTGGTTTTTCTCGCCTTCGCGGAAACAGGAGCAAGCTATTCCCCAGGAAGGTGTAACACACCTCCCTAGGCCTATTAATTTAGAAATTACAGCGCTATTTGTGGGACACTTAAAACAGTTGAAACGGGTGCTATTTTCGAAGCATTTGGTTTTTCTCGCTTTCCCGGAAACCTGAGAAAGATATTCCCCAGCTTTGTACGGTGTTTAAAACACCAGAGAACATGCATTTTAGGAAGGTGTAACAGACCTCCCTATGGCTATTAGTTTAGAAAATACAGCGCTTTTTGTGGGACACTTGAAACGGTTGAAACGGGTGTTATTTTCGAAGCATTTGGTTTTTCTCGCCTTCGCGGAAACCGGAGCCAGCTATTCCCCAGGTTTGCATTGCGTTTGAAACACCAGAGAACGTGCATTTTAGGAAGGTGTAACACACCTCCCTAGGCCTATTAGTTTAGAAATTACAGCGCTATTTGTGGGACACTTAAAACAGTTGAAACGGGTGCTATTTTCGAAGCATTTGGTTTTTCTCGCTTTCTCGGAAACCTGAGAAAGATATTCCCCAGCTTTGTATGGTGTTTAAAACACCAGAGAACATGCATTTTAGGAAGGTGTAACAGACCTCCCTATGGCTATTAGTTTAGAAATTACAGCGCTTTTTGAAGGACACTTGAAACGGTTGAAACGTTTGTTATTTTCAAAGTATTTGGTTTTTCTCGCTTTCTCAGAAGCAGGAGCAAGACATTCCCCAGGTTTGTATGGCGTTTAAAACATCATTGAACATGCATTTTTGGAATTTGTACCACACCTCCCTAGGGCTCTTAGTTTAGAAAATACAGCGCTTTTTGTGGGACACTTGAAACGGTTGAAACGGGTGTTATTTTCGAAGCATTTGGTTTTTCTCGCCTTCGCGGAAACCGGAGCAAGCTATTCCCCAGGTTTGCATTGCGTTTAAAACACCAGAGAACTTGCATTTTAGGAAGGTGTAACACACCTCCCTAGGCCTATTAGTTTAGAAATTACAGCGCTTTTTGTGGGACAGTTAAAACAGTTGAAACGGGTGCTATTTTCGAAGCATTTGGTTTTTCTCGCTTTCTCGTAAACCGGAGAAAGATATTCCCCAGCTTTGTATGGCGTTTAAAACACCAGAGAACGTGCATTTTAGGAAGGTGTAACACACCTCCCTAGGGCTCGTAGTTTAGAAAATACAGCGCTTTTTGAGGGACACTTGAAACGGTTGAAACGTTTGTTATTTTCGAAGCATTTGGTTTTTCTCGCCTTCGCGGAAACAGGAGCAAGCTATTCCCCAGGTTTGCATTGCGTTTAAAACACCAGAGAACATGCATTTTAGGAAGGTGTAACACGCCTCCCTAGGCCTATTAATTTAGAAATTACAGCGCTTTTTGTGGGACACTTAAAACAGTTGAAACGGGTGCTATATTCGAAGCATTTGGTTTTTCTCGCTTTCTCGGAAACCGGAGAAAGATATTCCCCAGCTTTGTATGGTGTTTAAAACAATAGAGAACATGCATTTTAGGAAGGTGTAACAGACCTCCCTATGGCTATTAGTTTAGAAATTACAGCGCTTTTTGAAGGACACTTGAAACGGTTGAAACGTTTGTTATTTTCAAAGCATTTGGTTTTTCTCGCTTTCTCAGAAGCAGGAGTAAGACATTCCGCAGGTTTGTACGGCGTTTAAAACACCAGAGAAAATGCATTTTAGGAAGGTGTACCACACCTCCCTAGGGCTCTTAGTTTAGAAATTACAGCGCTTTTTGTGGGACAGTTAAAACAGTTGAAACGGGTGCTATTTTCGAAGCATTTGGTTTTTCTCGCCTTCGCGGAAACCGGAGCAAGCTATTCCCCAGGTTTGCATTGCGTTTAAAACATCAGAGAACATGCATTTTAGGAAGGTGTATCACACTTCCCTAGGGCTCTTAATTTAGAAAATACAGCGCTTTTTGCGGGACACTTGAAACGGTTGAAACTGGTGTTATTTTCGAAGCATTTGGTTTTTCTCGCTTTCTCGGGAACTGGAGACAAATATTCCCCAGGTTTGTATGGCGTTTAAAACATCAGAGAACATGCATTTTAGGAAGGTGTAATACACCTCCTTATGGCTATTAGTTTAGAAATTACAGCGCTTTTTGAGGGACACTTGAAACGGTTGAAACGGGTGTTACTTTCGAAGCATTTGGTTTTTCTCGCCTTCGCGGAAACCGGAGAAAGCTATTCCCCAGGTTTGCATTGCGTTTAAAACACCAGAGAACATGCATTTTAGGAAGGTGTAACACACCTCCCTAGGCCTATTAATTTAGAAATTACAGCGCTTTTTGTGGGACACTTAAAACAGTTGAAACGGGTGCTATATTCGAAGCATTTGGTTTTTCTCGCTTTCTCGGAAACCGAAGATAGATATTCCCCAGCTTTGTATGGTGTTTAAAACACCAGAGAACATGCATTTTAGGAAGGTGTAACAGACCTCCCTATGGCTATTAGTTTAGAAATTACAGCGCTTTTTGAGGGACACTTGAAACAGTTGAAACGTTTGTTATTTTCGAAGCATTTGGTTTTTCTCGCCTTCGCGGAAACCGGAGCAAGCTATTCCCCAGGTTTGCATTGCGTTTAAAACACCAGAGAACGTGCATTTTTGGAAGGTGTAACACACCTCCCTAGGCCTATTAATTTAGAAATTACAGGGCTTTTTGTGGGACACTTAAAACAGTTGAAACGGGTGCTATTTTCGAAGCATTTGGTTTTTCTCGCTTTCTCGGAAACGGGAGAAAGATATTCCACAGCTTTGTATGGCGTTTAAAACACCAGAGAACATGCATTTTAGGAAGGTGTAACAGACCTCCCTATGGCTATTAGTTTAGAAATTACAGCGCTTTTTGAACGACACTTGAAACGGTTGAAACGTTTGTTATTTTCGAAGCATTTGGTTTTTCTCGCCTTCGCGGAAACCGGAGCAAGCTATTCCCCAGGTTTGCATTGCGTTTAAAACACCAGAGAACATGCATTTTAGGAAGGTGTAACACACCTCCCTAGGCCTATCAATTTAGAAATTACAACGCTTTGTGTGGGAGACTTGAATCGGTTGAAACGGGTGTTATTTTCGAAGCATTGGGTTTTTCTCGCTTTCTCGGGAACTGGAGACAAATATTCCCCAGGTTTGTATGGCGTTTAAAACATCATTGAACATGCATTTTAGGAAGGTGTACCACACCTCCCTAGGGCTCTTAGTTTAGAAAATACAGCGCTTTTTGTGGGACACTTGAAACGGTTGAAACGGGTGTTATTTTCGAAGCATTTGGTTTTTCTCGCCTTCGCGGAAACCGGAGCAAGCTATTCCCCAGGTTTGCATGGCGTTTAAAACACCAGAGAACATGCATTTCAGGAAGATGTAACACACCTCCCTAGGCCTATTAATTTAGAAATTACAGTGCTTTTTGTGGGACAGTTAAAACAGTTGAAACGGGTGCTATTTTCGAAGCATTTGGTATTTCTCGCTTTCTCGGAAACCGGAGAAAGATATTCCCCAGCTTTGTATGGTGTTTAAAACACCAGAGAACATGCAATTTAGGAAGGTGTAACGCACCTCCGTAGGGCTCGTAGTTTAGAAAATACAGCACTTTTTGAGGGACACTTGAAACGGTTGAAACGTTTGTTATTTTCGAAGCATTTGGTTTTTCTCGCCTTCGCGGAAACCGGAGCAAGCTATTCCCCAGGTTTGCATTGCGTTTAAAACACCAGAGAACATGCATTTCAGGAAGGTGTAACACACCTCCCTAGGCCTATCAATTTAGAAATTACAACGCTTTGTGTGGGAGACTTGAAACGGTTAAAACGGGTGTGGCATTTGGTTTTTCTCGCTTTCTCGGAAACCGGAGAAAGATATTCCCCAGCTTTGTATGGTGTTTAAAACACCAGAGAACATGCAATTTAGGAAGGTGTAACAGACCTCCTTATGGCTATTAGTTTAGAAATTACAGCGCTTTTTGAGGGACACTTGAAACGGTTGAAACGTTTGTTATTTTCGAAGCATTTGGTTTTTCTCGCCTTCGCAGAAACCGGAGCAAGCTATTCCCCAGGTTTGCATTGCGTTTAAAACACCAGAGAACATGCATTTTAGGAAGGTGTAACACACCTCCCTAGGCCTATCAATTTAGAAATTACAACGCTTTGTGTGGGAGACTTGAATCGGTTGAAACGGGTGTTATTTTCGAAGCATTGGGTTTTTCTCGCTTTCTCGGGAACTGGAGACAAATATTCCCCAGGTTTGTATGGCGTTTAAAACATCATTGAACATGCATTTTAGGAAGGTGTACCACACCTCCCTAGGGCTCTTAGTTTAGAAAATACAGCGCTTTTTGTGGGACACTTGAAACGGTTGAAACGGGTGTTATTTTCGAAGCATTTGGTTTTTCTCGCCTTCGCGGAAACCGGAGCAAGGTATTCCCCAGGTTTGCATGGCGTTTAAAACACCAGAGAACATGCATTTTAGGAAGATGTAACACACCTCCCTAGGCCTATTAATTTAGAAATTACAGTGCTTTTTGTGGGACAGTTAAAACAGTTGAAACGGGTGCTATTTTCGAAGCATTTGGTATTTCTCGCTTTCTCGGAAACCGGAGAAAGATATTCCCCAGCTTTGTATGGTGTTTAAAACACCAGAGAACATGCAATTTAGGAAGGTGTAACGCACCTCCGTAGGGCTCGTAGTTTAGAAAATACAGCACTTTTTGAGGGACACTTGAAACGGTTGAAACGTTTGTTATTTTCGAAGCATTTGGTTTTTCTCGCCTTCGCGGAAACCGGAGCAAGCTATTCCCCAGGTTTGCATTGCGTTTAAAACACCAGAGAACATGCATTTCAGGAAGGTGTAACACACCTCCCTAGGCCCATCAATTTAGAAATTACAACGCTTTGTGTGGGACAGTTAAAACAGTTGAAACGGGTGCTATTTTCGAAGCATTTGGTATTTCTCGCTTTCTCGGAAACTGTAGAAAGATATTCCCCAACTTTGTATGGCGTTTAAAACATCAGAGAACATGCATTTTAGGAAGGTGTACCACACCTCCCTAGGGCTCTTAGTTTAGAAAATACAGCGCTTTTTGCGGGACACTTGAAACGGTTGAAACGGGTGTTATTTTCGAAGCATTTGGTTTTTCTCGCCTTCGCGGAAACCGGAGCAAGCTATTCCCCAGGTTTGCATTGCGTTTAAAACACCAGAGAACATGCATTTTAGGAAGATGTAACACACCTCCCTAGGCCTATTAATTTAGAAATTACAGTGCTTTTTGTGGGACAGTTAAAACAGTTGAAACGGGTGCTATTTTCGAAGCGTTTGGTATTTCTCGCTTTCTCAGAAACCGGAGAAAGATATTCCCCAGATTTGTATGGTGTTTAAAACACCAGAGAACATGCATTTTAGGAAGGTGTAACGCACCTCCGTAGGGCTCGTAGTTTAGAAAATACAGCACTTTTTGAGGGACACTTGAAACGGTTGAAACGTTTGTTATTTTCGAAGCATTTGGTTTTTCTCGCCTTCGCGGAAACCGGAGCAAGCTATTCCCCAGGTTTGCATTGCGTTTAAAACACCAGAGGACATGCATTTCAGGAAGGTGTAACACACCTCCCTAGGCCTATCAATTTAGAAATTACAACGCTTTGTGTGGGAGACTTGAAACGGTTAAAACGGGTGTTGCATTTGGTTTTTCTCGCTTTCTCGGAAACCGGAGAAAGATATTCCCCAGCTTTGTATGGTGTTTAAAACACCAGAGAACATGCATTTTAGGAAGGTGTAACAGACCTCCTTATGGCTATTAGTTTAGAAATTACAGCGCTTTTTGAGGGACACTTGAAACGGTTGAAACGTTTGTTATTTTCGAAGCATTTGGTTTTTCTCGCCTTCGCGGAAACCGGAGCAAGCTATTCCCCAGGTTTGCATTGCGTTTAAAACACCAGAGAACATGCATTTTAGGAAGGTGTAACACACCTCCCTAGGCCTATAAATTTAGAAATTACAGCGCTATTTGAGGGACACTTAAAACAGTTGAAACGGGTGCTATTTTCGAAGCATTTGGTTTTTCTCGCTTTCTCGGAAACCTGAGAAAGATATTCCCCAGCTTTGTATGGTGTTTAAAACACCAGAGAACATGCATTTTAGGAAGGTGTAACAGACCTCCCTATGGCTATTAGTTTAGAAATTACAGCGCTTTTTGAAGGACACTTGAAACGGTTGAAACGTTTGTTATTTTCAAAGTATTTGGTTTTTCTCGCTTTCTCAGAAGCAGGAGCAAGACATTCCCCAGGTTTGTATGGCGTTTAAAACATCATTGAACATGCATTTTAGGAATTTGTACCACACCTCCCTAGGGCTCTTAGTTTAGAAAATACAGCGCTTTTTGTGGGACACTTGAAACGGTTGAAACGGGTGTTATTTTCGAAGCATTTGGTTTTTCTCGCCTTCGCGGAAACCGGAGCAAGCTATTCCCCAGGTTTGCATTGCGTTTAAAACACCAGAGAACATGCATTTTAGGAAGGTGTAACACACCTCCCTAGGCCTATTAGTTTAGAAATTACAGCGCTTTTTGTGGGACAGTTAAAACAGTTGAAACGGGTGCTATTTTCGAAGCATTTGGTTTTTCTCGCTTTCTCGTAAACCGGAGAAAGATATTCCCCAGCTTTGTATGGCGTTTAAAACACCAGAGAACGTGCATTTTAGGAAGGTGTAACGCACCTCCCTAGGGCTCGTAGTTTAGAAAATACAGCGCTTTTTGAGGGACACTTGAAACGGTTGAAACGTTTGTTATTTTCGAAGCATTTGGTTTTTCTCGCCTTCGCGGAAACCGGAGCAAGCTATACCCCAGGTTTGCATTGCGTTTAAAACATCAGAGAACATGCATTTTAGGAAGGTGTAACACACCTCCCTAGGCCTATTAATTTAGAAATTACAGCGCTTTTTGTGGGACACTTAAAACAGTTGAAACGGGTGCTATATTCGAAGCATTTGGTTTTTCTCGCTTTCTCGGAAACCGGAGAAAGATATTCCCCAGCTTTGTATGGTGTTTAAAACAATAGAGAACATGCATTTTAGGAAGGTGTAACAGACCTCCCTATGGCTATTAGTTTAGAAATTACAGCGCTTTTTGAAGGACACTTGAAACGGTTGAAACGTTTGTTATTTTCAAAGCATTTGGTTTTTCTCGCTTTCTCAGAAGCAGGAGTAAGACATTCCGCAGGTTTGTATGGCGTTTAAAACACCAGAGAACATGCATTTTAGGAAGGTGTACCACACCTCCCTAGGGCTCTTAGTTTAGAAATTACAGCGCTTTTTGTGGGACAGTTAAAACAGTTGAAACGGGTGCTATTTTCGAAGCATTTGGTTTTTCTCGCCTTCGCGGAAACCGGAGCAAGCTATTCCCCAGGTTTGCATTGCGTTTAAAACATCAGAGAACATGCATTTTAGGAAGGTGTATCACACCTCCCTAGGGCTCTTAATTTAGAAAATACAGCGCTTTTTGCGGGACACTTGAAACGGTTGAAACTGGTGTTATTTTCGAAGCATTTGGTTTTTCTCGCTTTCTCGGGAACTGGAGACAAATATTCCCCAGGTTTGTATGGCGTTTAAAACATCAGAGAACATGCATTTTAGGAAGGTGTAATACACCTCCTTATGGCTATTAGTTTAGAAATTACAGCGCTTTTTGAGGGACACTTGAAACGGTTGAAACGGGTGTTACTTTCGAAGCATTTGGTTTTTCTCGCCTTCGCAGAAACCGGAGAAAGCTATTCCCCAGGTTTGCATTGCGTTTAAAACACCAGAGAACATGCATTTTAGGAAGGTGTAACACACCTCCCTAGGCCTATTAATTTAGAAATTACAGCGCTTTTTGTGGGACACTTAAAACAGTTGAAACGGGTGCTATATTCGAAGCATTTGGTTTTTCTCGCTTTCTCGGAAACCGAAGATAGATATTCCCCAGCTTTGTATGGTGTTTAAAACACCAGAGAACATGCATTTTAGGAAGGTGTAACAGACCTCCCTATGGCTATTAGTTTAGAAATTACAGCGCTTTTTGAGGGACACTTGAAACAGTTGAAACGTTTGTTATTTTCGAAGCATTTGGTTTTTCTCGCCTTCGCGGAAACCGGAGCAAGCTATTCCCCAGGTTTGCATTGCGTTTAAAACACCAGAGAACGTGCATTTTTGGAAGGTGTAACACACCTCCCTAGGCCTATTAATTTAGAAATTACAGCGCTTTTTGTGGGACACTTAAAACAGTTGAAACGGGTGCTATTTTCGAAGCATTTGGTTTTTCTCGCTTTCTCGGAAACGGGAGAAAGATATTCCACAGCTTTGTATGGCGTTTAAAACACCAGAGAACATGCATTTTAGGAAGGTGTAACAGACCTCCCTATGGCTATTAGTTTAGAAATTACAGCGCTTTTTGAACGACACTTGAAACGGTTGAAACGTTTGTTATTTTCGAAGCATTTGGTTTTTCTCGCCTTCGCGGAAACCGGAGCAAGCTATTCCCCAGGTTTGCATTGCGTTTAAAACACCAGAGAACATGCATTTTAGGAAGGTGTAACACACCTCCCTAGGCCTATCAATTTAGAAATTACAACGCTTTGTGTGGGAGACTTGAATCGGTTGAAACGGGTGTTATTTTCGAAGCATTGGGTTTTTCTCGCTTTCTCGGGAACTGGAGACAAATATTCCCCAGGTTTGTATGGCGTTTAAAACACCAGAGAACATGCATTTCAGGAAGATGTAACACACCTCCCTAGGCCTATTAATTTAGAAATTACAGTGCTTTTTGTGGGACAGTTAAAACAGTTGAAACGGGTGCTATTTTCGAAGCATTTGGTATTTCTCGCTTTCTCGGAAACCGGAGAAAGATATTCCCCAGCTTTGTATGGTGTTTAAAACACCAGAGAACATGCAATTTAGGAAGGTGTAACGCACCTCCGTAGGGCTCGTAGTTTAGAAAATACAGCGCTTTTTGCGGGACACTTGAAACGGTTGAAACTGGTGTTATTTTCGAAGCATTTGGTTTTTCTCGCTTTCTCGGGAACTGGAGACAAATATTCCCCAGGTTTGTATGGCGTTTAAAACATCAGAGAACATGCATTTTAGGAAGGTGTACCACACCTCCCTAGGGCTCTTAGTTTAGAAATTACAGCGCTTTTTGTGGGACAGTTAAAACAGTTGAAACGGGTGCTATTTTCGAAGCATTTGGTTTTTCTCGCTTTCTCGGAAACGGGAGAAAGATATTCCACAGCTTTGTATGGCGTTTAAAACACCAGAGAACATGCATTTTAGGAAGGTGTAACAGACCTCCCTATGGCTATTAGTTTAGAAATTACAGCGCTTTTTGAAGGACACTTGAAACGGTTGAAACGTTTGTTATTTTCAAAGTATTTGGTTTTTCTCGCTTTCTCAGAAGCAGGAGCAAGACATTCCCCAGGTTTGTATGGCGTTTAAAACATCATTGAACATGCATTTTAGGAATTTGTACCACACCTCCCTAGGGCTCTTAGTTTAGAAAATACAGCGCTTTTTGTGGGACACTTGAAACGGTTGAAACGGGTGTTATTTTCGAAGCATTTGGTTTTTCTCGCCTTCGCGGAAACCGGAGCAAGCTATTCCCCAGGTTTGCATTGCGTTTAAAACACCAGAGAACATGCATTTTAGGAAGGTGTAACACACCTCCCTAGGCCTATTAGTTTAGAAATTACAGCGCTTTTTGTGGGACAGTTAAAACAGTTGAAACGGGTGCTATTTTCGAAGCATTTGGTTTTTCTCGCTTTCTCGTAAACCGGAGAAAGATATTCCCCAGCTTTGTATGGCGTTTAAAACACCAGAGAACGTGCATTTTAGGAAGGTGTAACGCACCTCCCTAGGGCTCGTAGTTTAGAAAATACAGCGCTTTTTGAGGGACACTTGAAACGGTTGAAACGTTTGTTATTTTCGAAGCATTTGGTTTTTCTCGCCTTCGCGGAAACCGGAGCAAGCTATACCCCAGGTTTGCATTGCGTTTAAAACATCAGAGAACATGCATTTTAGGAAGGTGTAACACACCTCCCTAGGCCTATTAATTTAGAAATTACAGCGCTTTTTGTGGGACACTTAAAACAGTTGAAACGGGTGCTATATTCGAAGCATTTGGTTTTTCTCGCTTTCTCGGAAACCGGAGAAAGATATTCCCCAGCTTTGTATGGTGTTTAAAACAACAGAGAACATGCATTTTAGGAAGGTGTAACAGACCTCCCTATGGCTATTAGTTTAGAAATTACAGCGCTTTTTGAAGGACACTTGAAACGGTTGAAACGTTTGTTATTTTCAAAAGCATTTGGTTTTTCTCGCTTTCTCAGAAGCAGGAGTAAGACATTCCGCAGGTTTGTATGGCGTTTAAAACACCAGAGAACATGCATTTTAGGAAGGTGTACCACACCTCCCTAGGGCTCTTAGTTTAGAAATTACAGCGCTTTTTGTGGGACAGTTAAAACAGTTGAAACGGGTGCTATTTTCGAAGCATTTGGTTTTTCTCGCCTTCGCGGAAACCGGAGCAAGCTATTCCCCAGGTTTGCATTGCGTTTAAAACATCAGAGAACATGCATTTTAGGAAGGTGTATCACACCTCCCTAGGGCTCTTAATTTAGAAAATACAGCGCTTTTTGCGGGACACTTGAAACGGTTGAAACTGGTGTTATTTTCGAAGCATTTGGTTTTTCTCGCTTTCTCGGGAACTGGAGACAAATATTCCCCAGGTTTGTATGGCGTTTAAAACATCAGAGAACATGCATTTTAGGAAGGTGTAATACACCTCCTTATGGCTATTAGTTTAGAAATTACAGCGCTTTTTGAGGGACACTTGAAACGGTTGAAACGGGTGTTACTTTCGAAGCATTTGGTTTTTCTCGCCTTCGCAGAAACCGGAGAAAGCTATTCCCCAGGTTTGCATTGCGTTTAAAACACCAGAGAACATGCATTTTAGGAAGGTGTAACACACCTCCCTAGGCCTATTAATTTAGAAATTACAGCGCTTTTTGTGGGACACTTAAAACAGTTGAAACGGGTGCTATATTCGAAGCATTTGGTTTTTCTCGCTTTCTCGGAAACCGAAGATAGATATTCCCCAGCTTTGTATGGTGTTTAAAACACCAGAGAACATGCATTTTAGGAAGGTGTAACAGACCTCCCTATGGCTATTAGTTTAGAAATTACAGCGCTTTTTGAGGGACACTTGAAACAGTTGAAACGTTTGTTATTTTCGAAGCATTTGGTTTTTCTCGCCTTCGCGGAAACCGGAGCAAGCTATTCCCCAGGTTTGCATTGCGTTTAAAACACCAGAGAACGTGCATTTTTGGAAGGTGTAACACACCTCCCTAGGCCTATTAATTTAGAAATTACAGCGCTTTTTGTGGGACACTTAAAACAGTTGAAACGGGTGCTATTTTCGAAGCATTTGGTTTTTCTCGCTTTCTCGGAAACGGGAGAAAGATATTCCACAGCTTTGTATGGCGTTTAAAACACCAGAGAACATGCATTTTAGGAAGGTGTAACAGACCTCCCTATGGCTATTAGTTTAGAAATTACAGCGCTTTTTGAACGACACTTGAAACGGTTGAAACGTTTGTTATTTTCGAAGCATTTGGTTTTTCTCGCCTTCGCGGAAACCGGAGCAAGCTATTCCCCAGGTTTGCATTGCGTTTAAAACACCAGAGAACATGCATTTTAGGAAGGTGTAACACACCTCCCTAGGCCTATCAATTTAGAAATTACAACGCTTTGTGTGGGAGACTTGAATCGGTTGAAACGGGTGTTATTTTCGAAGCATTGGGTTTTTCTCGCTTTCTCGGGAACTGGAGACAAATATTCCCCAGGTTTGTATGGCGTTTAAAACACCAGAGAACATGCATTTCAGGAAGATGTAACACACCTCCCTAGGCCTATTAATTTAGAAATTACAGTGCTTTTTGTGGGACAGTTAAAACAGTTGAAACGGGTGCTATTTTCGAAGCATTTGGTATTTCTCGCTTTCTCGGAAACCGGAGAAAGATATTCCCCAGCTTTGTATGGTGTTTAAAACACCAGAGAACATGCAATTTAGGAAGGTGTAACGCACCTCCGTAGGGCTCGTAGTTTAGAAAATACAGCGCTTTTTGCGGGACACTTGAAACGGTTGAAACTGGTGTTATTTTCGAAGCATTTGGTTTTTCTCGCTTTCTCGGGAACTGGAGACAAATATTCCCCAGGTTTGTATGGCGTTTAAAACATCAGAGAACATGCATTTTAGGAAGGTGTACCACACCTCCCTAGGGCTCTTAGTTTAGAAAATACAGCGCTTTTTGTGGGACACTTGAAACGGTTGAAACGGGTGTTATTTTCGAAGCATTTGGTTTTTCTCGCCTTCGCGGAAACCGGAGCAAGCTATTCCCCAGGTTTGCATGGCGTTTAAAACACCAGAGAACGTGCATTTTTGGAAGGTGTAACACACCTCCCTAGGCCTATTAATTTAGAAATTACAGCGCTTTTTGTGGGACACTTAAAACAGTTGAAACGGGTGCTATTTTCGAAGCATTTGGTTTTTCTCGCTTTCTCGGAAACGGGAGAAAGATATTCCACAGCTTTGTATGGCGTTTAAAACACCAGAGAACATGCATTTTAGGAAGGTGTAACAGACCTCCCTAGGCCTATTAATTTAGAAATTACAGCGCTTTTTGTGGGACACTTAAAACAGTTGAAACGGGTGCTATATTCGAAGCATTTGGTTTTTCTCGCTTTCTCGGAAACCGAAGATAGATATTCCCCAGCTTTGTATGGTGTTTAAAACACCAGAGAACATGCATTTTAGGAAGGTGTAACAGACCTCCCTATGGCTATTAGTTTAGAAATTACAGCGCTTTTTGAGGGACACTTGAAACAGTTGAAACGTTTGTTATTTTCGAAGCATTTGGTTTTTCTCGCCTTCGCGGAAACCGGAGCAAGCTATTCCCCAGGTTTGCATTGCGTTTAAAACACCAGAGAACGTGCATTTTTGGAAGGTGTAACACACCTCCCTAGGCCTATTAATTTAGAAATTACAGCGCTTTTTGTGGGACACTTAAAACAGTTGAAACGGGTGCTATTTTCGAAGCATTTGGTTTTTCTCGCTTTCTCGGAAACGGGAGAAAGATATTCCACAGCTTTGTATGGCGTTTAAAACACCAGAGAACATGCATTTTAGGAAGGTGTAACAGACCTCCCTATGGCTATTAGTTTAGAAATTACAGCGCTTTTTGAACGACACTTGAAACGGTTGAAACGTTTGTTATTTTCGAAGCATTTGGTTTTTCTCGCCTTCGCGGAAACCGGAGCAAGCTATTCCCCAGGTTTGCATTGCGTTTAAAACACCAGAGAACATGCATTTTAGGAAGGTGTACCACACCTCCCTAGGCCTATCAATTTAGAAATTACAACGCTTTGTGTGGGAGACTTGAATCGGTTGAAACGGGTGTTATTTTCGAAGCATTGGGTTTTTCTCGCTTTCTCGGGAACTGGAGACAAATATTCCCAGGTTTGTATGGCGTTTAAAACACCAGAGAACATGCATTTCAGGAAGATGTAACACACCTCCCTAGGCCTATTAATTTAGAAATTACAGTGCTTTTTGTGGGACAGTTAAAACAGTTGAAACGGGTGCTATTTTCGAAGCATTTGGTATTTCTCGCTTTCTCGGAAACCGGAGAAAGATATTCCCCAGCTTTGTATGGTGTTTAAAACACCAGAGAACATGCAATTTAGGAAGGTGTAACGCACCTCCGTAGGGCTCGTAGTTTAGAAAATACAGCGCTTTTTGCGGGACACTTGAAACGGTTGAAACTGGTGTTATTTTCGAAGCATTTGGTTTTTCTCGCTTTCTCGGGAACTGGAGACAAATATTCCCCAGGTTTGTATGGCGTTTAAAACATCAGAGAACATGCATTTTAGGAAGGTGTACCACACCTCCCTAGGGCTCTTAGTTTAGAAATTACAGCGCTTTTTGTGGGACAGTTAAAACAGTTGAAACGGGTGCTATTTTCGAAGCATTTGGTTTTTCTCGCTTTCTCGGAAACGGGAGAAAGATATTCCACAGCTTTGTATGGCGTTTAAAACACCAGAGAACATGCATTTTAGGAAGGTGTAACAGACCTCCCTATGGCTATTAGTTTAGAAATTACAGCGCTTTTTGAAGGACACTTGAAACGGTTGAAACGTTTGTTATTTTCAAAGTATTTGGTTTTTCTCGCTTTCTCAGAAGCAGGAGCAAGACATTCCCCAGGTTTGTATGGCGTTTAAAACATCATTGAACATGCATTTTAGGAATTTGTACCACACCTCCCTAGGGCTCTTAGTTTAGAAAATACAGCGCTTTTTGTGGGACACTTGAAACGGTTGAAACGGGTGTTATTTTCGAAGCATTTGGTTTTTCTCGCCTTCGCGGAAACCGGAGCAAGCTATTCCCCAGGTTTGCATTGCGTTTAAAACACCAGAGAACATGCATTTTAGGAAGGTGTAACACACCTCCCTAGGCCTATTAGTTTAGAAATTACAGCGCTTTTTGTGGGACAGTTAAAACAGTTGAAACGGGTGCTATTTTCGAAGCATTTGGTTTTTCTCGCTTTCTCGTAAACCGGAGAAAGATATTCCCCAGCTTTGTATGGCGTTTAAAACACCAGAGAACGTGCATTTTAGGAAGGTGTAACGCACCTCCCTAGGGCTCGTAGTTTAGAAAATACAGCGCTTTTTGAGGGACACTTGAAACGGTTGAAACGTTTGTTATTTTCGAAGCATTTGGTTTTTCTCGCCTTCGCGGAAACCGGAGCAAGCTATACCCCAGGTTTGCATTGCGTTTAAAACATCAGAGAACATGCATTTTAGGAAGGTGTAACACACCTCCCTAGGCCTATTAATTTAGAAATTACAGCGCTTTTTGTGGGACACTTAAAACAGTTGAAACGGGTGCTATATTCGAAGCATTTGGTTTTTCTCGCTTTCTCGGAAACCGGAGAAAGATATTCCCCAGCTTTGTATGGTGTTTAAAACAATAGAGAACATGCATTTTAGGAAGGTGTAACAGACCTCCCTATGGCTATTAGTTTAGAAATTACAGCGCTTTTTGAAGGACACTTGAAACGGTTGAAACGTTTGTTATTTTCAAAGCATTTGGTTTTTCTCGCTTTCTCAGAAGCAGGAGTAAGACATTCCGCAGGTTTGTATGGCGTTTAAAACACCAGAGAACATGCATTTTAGGAAGGTGTACCACACCTCCCTAGGGCTCTTAGTTTAGAAATTACAGCGCTTTTTGTGGGACAGTTAAAACAGTTGAAACGGGTGCTATTTTCGAAGCATTTGGTTTTTCTCGCCTTCGCGGAAACCGGAGCAAGCTATTCCCCAGGTTTGCATTGCGTTTAAAACATCAGAGAACATGCATTTTAGGAAGGTGTATCACACCTCCCTAGGGCTCTTAATTTAGAAAATACAGCGCTTTTTGCGGGACACTTGAAACGGTTGAAACTGGTGTTATTTTCGAAGCATTTGGTTTTTCTCGCTTTCTCGGGAACTGGAGACAAATATTCCCCAGGTTTGTATGGCGTTTAAAACATCAGAGAACATGCATTTTAGGAAGGTGTAATACACCTCCTTATGGCTATTAGTTTAGAAATTACAGCGCTTTTTGAGGGACACTTGAAACGGTTGAAACGGGTGTTACTTTCGAAGCATTTGGTTTTTCTCGCCTTCGCAGAAACCGGAGAAAGCTATTCCCCAGGTTTGCATTGCGTTTAAAACACCAGAGAACATGCATTTTAGGAAGGTGTAACACACCTCCCTAGGCCTATTAATTTAGAAATTACAGCGCTTTTTGTGGGACACTTAAAACAGTTGAAACGGGTGCTATATTCGAAGCATTTGGTTTTTCTCGCTTTCTCGGAAACCGAAGATAGATATTCCCCAGCTTTGTATGGTGTTTAAAACACCAGAGAACATGCATTTTAGGAAGGTGTAACAGACCTCCCTATGGCTATTAGTTTAGAAATTACAGCGCTTTTTGAGGGACACTTGAAACAGTTGAAACGTTTGTTATTTTCGAAGCATTTGGTTTTTCTCGCCTTCGCGGAAACCGGAGCAAGCTATTCCCCAGGTTTGCATTGCGTTTAAAACACCAGAGAACGTGCATTTTTGGAAGGTGTAACACACCTCCCTAGGCCTATTAATTTAGAAATTACAGCGCTTTTTGTGGGACACTTAAAACAGTTGAAACGGGTGCTATTTTCGAAGCATTTGGTTTTTCTCGCTTTCTCGGAAACGGGTGAAAGATATTCCACAGCTTTGTATGGCGTTTAAAACACCAGAGAACATGCATTTTAGGAAGGTGTAACAGACCTCCCTATGGCTATTAGTTTAGAAATTACAGCGCTTTTTGAACGACACTTGAAACGGTTGAAACGTTTGTTATTTTCGAAGCATTTGGTTTTTCTCGCCTTCGCGGAAACCGGAGCAAGCTATTCCCCAGGTTTGCATTGCGTTTAAAACACCAGAGAACATGCATTTTAGGAAGGTGTAACACACCTCCCTAGGCCTATCAATTTAGAAATTACAACGCTTTGTGTGGGAGACTTGAATCGGTTGAAACGGGTGTTATTTTCGAAGCATTGGGTTTTTCTCGCTTTCTCGGGAACTGGAGACAAATATTCCCCAGGTTTGTATGGCGTTTAAAACACCAGAGAACATGCATTTCAGGAAGATGTAACACACCTCCCTAGGCCTATTAATTTAGAAATTACAGTGCTTTTTGTGGGACAGTTAAAACAGTTGAAACGGGTGCTATTTTCGAAGCATTTGGTATTTCTCGCTTTCTCGGAAACCGGAGAAAGATATTCCCCAGCTTTGTATGGTGTTTAAAACACCAGAGAACATGCAATTTAGGAAGGTGTAACGCACCTCCGTAGGGCTCGTAGTTTAGAAAATACAGCGCTTTTTGCGGGACACTTGAAACGGTTGAAACTGGTGTTATTTTCGAAGCATTTGGTTTTTCTCGCTTTCTCGGGAACTGGAGACAAATATTCCCCAGGTTTGTATGGCGTTTAAAACATCAGAGAACATGCATTTTAGGAAGGTGTACCACACCTCCCTAGGGCTCTTAGTTTAGAAAATACAGCGCTTTTTGTGGGACACTTGAAACGGTTGAAACGGGTGTTATTTTCGAAGCATTTGGTTTTTCTCGCCTTCGCGGAAACCGGAGCAAGCTATTCCCCAGGTTTGCATGGCGTTTAAAACACCAGAGAACATGCATTTCAGGAAGATGTAACACACCTCCCTAGGCCTATTAATTTAGAAATTACAGTGCTTTTTGTGGGACAGTTAAAACAGTTGAAACGGGTGCTATTTTCGAAGCATTTGGTATTTCTCGCTTTCTCGGAAACCGGAGAAAGATATTCCCCAGCTTTGTATGGTGTTTAAAACACCAGAGAACATGCAATTGAGGAAGGTGTAACGCACCTCCGTAGGGCTCGTAGTTTAGAAAATACAGCACTTTTTGAGGGACACTTGAAACGGTTGAAACGTTTGTTATTTTCGAAGCATTTGGTTTTTCTCGCTTTCGCGGAAACCGGAGCAAGCTATTCCCCAGGTTTGCATTGCGTTTAAAACACCAGAGAACATGCATTTCAGGAAGGTGTAACACACCTCCCTAGGCCTATCAATTTAGAAATTACAACGCTTTGTGTGGGAGACTTGAAACGGTTAAAACGGGTGTGGCATTTGGTTTTTCTCGCTTTCTCGGAAACCGGAGAAAGATATTCCCCAGCTTTGTATGGCGTTTAAAACACCAGAGAACATGCATTTTAGGAAGGTGTAACAGACCTCCTTGTGGCTATTAGTTTAGAAATTACAGCGCTTTTTGAGGGACACTTGAAACGGTTGAAACGTTTGTTATTTTCGAAGCATTTGGTTTTTCTCGCCTTCGCAGAAACCGGAGCAAGCTATTCCCCAGGTTTGCATTGCGTTTAAAACACCAGAGAACATGCATTTTAGGAAGGTGTAACACACCTCCCTAGGCCTATAAATTTAGAAATTACAGCGCTTTTTGTGGGACACTTAAAACAGTTGAAACGGGTGCTATTTTCGAAGCATTTGGTTTTTCTCGCTTTCTCGGAAACGGGAGAAAGATATTCCACAGCTTTGTATGGCGTTTAAAACACCAGAGAACATGCATTTTAGGAAGGTGTAACAGACCTCCCTATGGCTATTAGTTTAGAAATTACAGCGCTTTTTGAACGACACTTGAAACGGTTGAAACGTTTGTTATTTTCGAAGCATTTGGTTTTTCTCGCCTTCGCGGAAACCGGAGCAAGCTATTCCCCAGGTTTGCATTGCGTTTAAAACACCAGAGAACATGCATTTTAGGAAGGTGTAACACACCTCCCTAGGCCTATCAATTTAGAAATTACAACGCTTTGTGTGGGAGACTTGAATCGGTTGAAACGGGTGTTATTTTCGAAGCATTGGGTTTTTCTCGCTTTCTCGGGAACTGGAGACAAATATTCCCCAGGTTTGTATGGCGTTTAAAACACCAGAGAACATGCATTTCAGGAAGATGTAACACACCTCCCTAGGCCTATTAATTTAGAAATTACAGTGCTTTTTGTGGGACAGTTAAAACAGTTGAAACGGGTGCTATTTTCGAAGCATTTGGTATTTCTCGCTTTCTCGGAAACCGGAGAAAGATATTCCCCAGCTTTGTATGGTGTTTAAAACACCAGAGAACATGCAATTTAGGAAGGTGTAACGCACCTCCGTAGGGCTCGTAGTTTAGAAAATACAGCGCTTTTTGCGGGACACTTGAAACGGTTGAAACTGGTGTTATTTTCGAAGCATTTGGTTTTTCTCGCTTTCTCGGGAACTGGAGACAAATATTCCCCAGGTTTGTATGGCGTTTAAAACATCAGAGAACATGCATTTTAGGAAGGTGTACCACACCTCCCTAGGGCTCTTAGTTTAGAAAATACAGCGCTTTTTGTGGGACACTTGAAACGGTTGAAACGGGTGTTATTTTCGAAGCATTTGGTTTTTCTCGCCTTCGCGGAAACCGGAGCAAGCTATTCCCCAGGTTTGCATGGCGTTTAAAACACCAGAGAACATGCATTTCAGGAAGATGTAACACACCTCCCTAGGCCTATTAATTTAGAAATTACAGTGCTTTTTGTGGGACAGTTAAAACAGTTGAAACGGGTGCTATTTTCGAAGCATTTGGTATTTCTCGCTTTCTCGGAAACCGGAGAAAGATATTCCCCAGCTTTGTATGGTGTTTAAAACACCAGAGAACATGCAATTGAGGAAGGTGTAACGCACCTCCGTAGGGCTCGTAGTTTAGAAAATACAGCACTTTTTGAGGGACACTTGAAACGGTTGAAACGTTTGTTATTTTCGAAGCATTTGGTTTTTCTCGCTTTCGCGGAAACCGGAGCAAGCTATTCCCCAGGTTTGCATTGCGTTTAAAACACCAGAGAACATGCATTTCAGGAAGGTGTAACACACCTCCCTAGGCCTATCAATTTAGAAATTACAACGCTTTGTGTGGGAGACTTGAAACGGTTAAAACGGGTGTGGCATTTGGTTTTTCTCGCTTTCTCGGAAACCGGAGAAAGATATTCCCCAGCTTTGTATGGCGTTTAAAACACCAGAGAACATGCATTTTAGGAAGGTGTAACAGACCTCCTTGTGGCTATTAGTTTAGAAATTACAGCGCTTTTTGAGGGACACTTGAAACGGTTGAAACGTTTGTTATTTTCGAAGCATTTGGTTTTTCTCGCCTTCGCAGAAACCGGAGCAAGCTATTCCCCAGGTTTGCATTGCGTTTAAAACACCAGAGAACATGCATTTTAGGAAGGTGTAACACACCTCCCTAGGCCTATAAATTTAGAAATTACAGCGCTTTTTGTGGGACACTTAAAACAGTTGAAACGGGTGCTATTTTCGAAGCATTTGGTTTTTCTCGCTTTCTCGGAAACGGGAGAAAGATATTCCACAGCTTTGTATGGCGTTTAAAACACCAGAGAACATGCATTTTAGGAAGGTGTAACAGACCTCCCTATGGCTATTAGTTTAGAAATTACAGCGCTTTTTGAACGACACTTGAAACGGTTGAAACGTTTGTTATTTTCGAAGCATTTGGTTTTTCTCGCCTTCGCGGAAACCGGAGCAAGCTATTCCCCAGGTTTGCATTGCGTTTAAAACACCAGAGAACATGCATTTTAGGAAGGTGTAACACACCTCCCTAGGCCTATCAATTTAGAAATTACAACGCTTTTTGTGGGAGACTTGAATCGGTTGAAACGGGTGTTATTTTCGAAGCATTGGGTTTTTCTCGCTTTCTCGGGAACTGGAGACAAATATTCCCGAGGTTTGTATGGCGTTTAAAACATCATTGAACATGCATTTTAGGAAGGTGTACCACACCTCCCTAGGGCTCTTAGTTTAGAAAATACAGCGCTTTTTGCGGGACACTTGAAACGGTTGAAACGGGTGTTATTTTCGAAGCATTTGGTTTTTCTCGCCTTCGCGGAAACCGGAGCAAGCTATTCCCCAGGTTTGCATTGCGTTTAAAACACCAGAGAACATGCATTTTAGGAAGATGTAACACACCTCCCTAGGCCTATTAATTTAGAAATTACAGTGCTTTTTGTGGGACAGTTAAAACAGTTGAAACGGGTGCTATTTTCGAAGCGTTTGGTATTTCTCGCTTTCTCAGAAACCGGAGAAAGATATTCCCCAGATTTGTATGGTGTTTAAAACACCAGAGAACATGCATTTTAGGAAGGTGTAACGCACCTCCGTAGGGCTCGTAGTTTAGAAAATACAGCACTTTTTGAGGGACACTTGAAACGGTTGAAACGTTTGTTATTTTCGAAGCATTTGGTTTTTCTCGCCTTCGCGGAAACCGTAGCAAGCTATTCCCCAGGTTTGCATTGCGTTTAAAACACCAGAGGACATGCATTTCAGGAAGGTGTAACACACCTCCCTAGGCCTATCAATTTAGAAATTACAACGCTTTGTGTGGGAGACTTGAAACGGTTAAAACGGGTGTTGCATTTGGTTTTTCTCGCTTTCTCGGAAACCGGAGAAAGATATTCCCCAGCTTTGTATGGTGTTTAAAACACCAGAGAACATGCAATTTAGGAAGGTGTAACGCACCTCCGTAGGGCTCGTAGTTTAGAAAATACAGCGCTTTTTGCGGGACACTTGAAACGGTTGAAACTGGTGTTATTTTCGAAGCATTTGGTTTTTCTCGCTTTCTCGGGAACTGGAGACAAATATTCCCCAGGTTTGTATGGCGTTTAAAACATCAGAGAACATGCATTTTAGGAAGGTGTACCACACCTCCCTAGGGCTCTTAGTTTAGAAAATACAGCGCTTTTTGTGGGACACTTGAAACGGTTGAAACGGGTGTTATTTTCGAAGCATTTGGTTTTTCTCGCCTTCGCGGAAACCGGAGCAAGCTATTCCCCAGGTTTGCATGGCGTTTAAAACACCAGAGAACATGCATTTCAGGAAGATGTAACACACCTCCCTAGGCCTATTAATTTAGAAATTACAGTGCTTTTTGTGGGACAGTTAAAACAGTTGAAACGGGTGCTATTTTCGAAGCATTTGGTATTTCTCGCTTTCTCGGAAACCGGAGAAAGATATTCCCCAGCTTTGTATGGTGTTTAAAACACCAGAGAACATGCAATTGAGGAAGGTGTAACGCACCTCCGTAGGGCTCGTAGTTTAGAAAATACAGCACTTTTTGAGGGACACTTGAAACGGTTGAAACGTTTGTTATTTTCGAAGCATTTGGTTTTTCTCGCTTTCGCGGAAACCGGAGCAAGCTATTCCCCAGGTTTGCATTGCGTTTAAAACACCAGAGAACATGCATTTCAGGAAGGTGTAACACACCTCCCTAGGCCTATCAATTTAGAAATTACAACGCTTTGTGTGGGAGACTTGAAACGGTTAAAACGGGTGTGGCATTTGGTTTTTCTCGCTTTCTCGGAAACCGGAGAAAGATATTCCCCAGCTTTGTATGGTGTTTAAAACACCAGAGAACATGCATTTTAGGAAGGTGTAACAGACCTCCTTGTGGCTATTAGTTTAGAAATTACAGCGCTTTTTGAGGGACACTTGAAACGGTTGAAACGTTTGTTATTTTCGAAGCATTTGGTTTTTCTCGCCTTCGCAGAAACCGGAGCAAGCTATTCCCCAGGTTTGCATTGCGTTTAAAACACCAGAGAACATGCATTTTAGGAAGGTGTAACACACCTCCCTAGGCCTATAAATTTAGAAATTACAGCGCTTTTTGTGGGACACTTAAAACAGTTGAAACGGGTGCTATTTTCGAAGCATTTGGTTTTTCTCGCTTTCTCGGAAACGGGAGAAAGATATTCCACAGCTTTGTATGGCGTTTAAAACACCAGAGAACATGCATTTTAGGAAGGTGTAACAGACCTCCCTATGGCTATTAGTTTAGAAATTACAGCGCTTTTTGAACGACACTTGAAACGGTTGAAACGTTTGTTATTTTCGAAGCATTTGGTTTTTCTCGCCTTCGCGGAAACCGGAGCAAGCTATTCCCCAGGTTTGCATTGCGTTTAAGACACCAGAGAACATGCATTTTAGGAAGGTGTAACACACCTCCCTAGGCCTATCAATTTAGAAATTACAACGCTTTTTGTGGGAGACTTGAATCGGTTGAAACGGGTGTTATTTTCGAAGCATTGGGTTTTTCTCGCTTTCTCGGGAACTGGAGACAAATATTCCCGAGGTTTGTATGGCGTTTAAAACATCATTGAACATGCATTTTAGGAAGGTGTACCACACCTCCCTAGGGCTCTTAGTTTAGAAAATACAGCGCTTTTTGCGGGACACTTGAAACGGTTGAAACGGGTGTTATTTTCGAAGCATTTGGTTTTTCTCGCCTTCGCGGAAACCGGAGCAAGCTATTCCCCAGGTTTGCATTGCGTTTAAAACACCAGAGAACATGCATTTTAGGAAGATGTAACACACCTCCCTAGGCCTATTAATTTAGAAATTACAGTGCTTTTTGTGGGACAGTTAAAACAGTTGAAACGGGTGCTATTTTCGAAGCGTTTGGTATTTCTCGCTTTCTCAGAAACCGGAGAAAGATATTCCCCAGATTTGTATGGTGTTTAAAACACCAGAGAACATGCATTTTAGGAAGGTGTAACGCACCTCCGTAGGGCTCGTAGTTTAGAAAATACAGCACTTTTTGAGGGACACTTGAAACGGTTGAAACGTTTGTTATTTTCGAAGCATTTGGTTTTTCTCGCCTTCGCGGAAACCGTAGCAAGCTATTCCCCAGGTTTGCATTGCGTTTAAAACACCAGAGGACATGCATTTCAGGAAGGTGTAACACACCTCCCTAGGCCTATCAATTTAGAAATTACAACGCTTTGTGTGGGAGACTTGAAACGGTTAAAACGGGTGTTGCATTTGGTTTTTCTCGCTTTCTCGGAAACCGGAGAAAGATATTCCCCAGCTTTGTATGGTGTTTAAAACACCAGAGAACATGCAATTTAGGAAGGTGTAACGCACCTCCGTAGGGCTCGTAGTTTAGAAAATACAGCGCTTTTTGCGGGACACTTGAAACGGTTGAAACTGGTGTTATTTTCGAAGCATTTGGTTTTTCTCGCTTTCTCGGGAACTGGAGACAAATATTCCCCAGGTTTGTATGGCGTTTAAAACATCAGAGAACATGCATTTTAGGAAGGTGTACCACACCTCCCTAGGGCTCTTAGTTTAGAAAATACAGCGCTTTTTGTGGGACACTTGAAACGGTTGAAACGGGTGTTATTTTCGAAGCATTTGGTTTTTCTCGCCTTCGCGGAAACCGGAGCAAGCTATTCCCCAGGTTTGCATGGCGTTTAAAACACCAGAGAACATGCATTTCAGGAAGATGTAACACACCTCCCTAGGCCTATTAATTTAGAAATTACAGTGCTTTTTGTGGGACAGTTAAAACAGTTGAAACGGGTGCTATTTTCGAAGCATTTGGTATTTCTCGCTTTCTCGGAAACCGGAGAAAGATATTCCCCAGCTTTGTATGGTGTTTAAAACACCAGAGAACATGCAATTGAGGAAGGTGTAACGCACCTCCGTAGGGCTCGTAGTTTAGAAAATACAGCACTTTTTGAGGGACACTTGAAACGGTTGAAACGTTTGTTATTTTCGAAGCATTTGGTTTTTCTCGCTTTCGCGGAAACCGGAGCAAGCTATTCCCCAGGTTTGCATTGCGTTTAAAACACCAGAGAACATGCATTTCAGGAAGGTGTAACACACCTCCCTAGGCCTATCAATTTAGAAATTACAACGCTTTGTGTGGGAGACTTGAAACGGTTAAAACGGGTGTGGCATTTGGTTTTTCTCGCTTTCTCGGAAACCGGAGAAAGATATTCCCCAGCTTTGTATGGTGTTTAAAACACCAGAGAACATGCATTTTAGGAAGGTGTAACAGACCTCCTTGTGGCTATTAGTTTAGAAATTACAGCGCTTTTTGAGGGACACTTGAAACGGTTGAAACGTTTGTTATTTTCGAAGCATTTGGTTTTTCTCGCCTTCGCAGAAACCGGAGCAAGCTATTCCCCAGGTTTGCATTGCGTTTAAAACACCAGAGAACATGCATTTTAGGAAGGTGTAACACACCTCCCTAGGCCTATAAATTTAGAAATTACAGCGCTTTTTGTGGGACACTTAAAACAGTTGAAACGGGTGCTATTTTCGAAGCATTTGGTTTTTCTCGCTTTCTCGGAAACGGGAGAAAGATATTCCACAGCTTTGTATGGCGTTTAAAACACCAGAGAACATGCATTTTAGGAAGGTGTAACAGACCTCCCTATGGCTATTAGTTTAGAAATTACAGCGCTTTTTGAACGACACTTGAAACGGTTGAAACGTTTGTTATTTTCGAAGCATTTGGTTTTTCTCGCCTTCGCGGAAACCGGAGCAAGCTATTCCCCAGGTTTGCATTGCGTTTAAAACACCAGAGAACATGCATTTTAGGAAGGTGTAACACACCTCCCTAGGCCTATCAATTTAGAAATTACAACGCTTTGTGTGGGAGACTTGAATCGGTTGAAACGGGTGTTATTTTCGAAGCATTGGGTTTTTCTCGCTTTCTCGGGAACTGGAGACAAATATTCCCGAGGTTTGTATGGCGTTTAAAACATCATTGAACATGCATTTTAGGAAGGTGTACCACACCTCCCTAGGGCTCTTAGTTTAGAAAATACAGCGCTTTTTGCGGGACACTTGAAACGGTTGAAACGGGTGTTATTTTCGAAGCATTTGGTTTTTCTCGCCTTCGCGGAAACCGGAGCAAGCTATTCCCCAGGTTTGCATTGCGTTTAAAACACCAGAGAACATGCATTTTAGGAAGATGTAACACACCTCCCTAGGCCTATTAATTTAGAAATTACAGTGCTTTTTGTGGGACAGTTAAAACAGTTGAAACGGGTGCTATTTTCGAAGCGTTTGGTATTTCTCGCTTTCTCAGAAACCGGAGAAAGATATTCCCCAGATTTGTATGGTGTTTAAAACACCAGAGAACATGCATTTTAGGAAGGTGTAACGCACCTCCGTAGGGCTCGTAGTTTAGAAAATACAGCACTTTTTGAGGGACACTTGAAACGGTTGAAACGTTTGTTATTTTCGAAGCATTTGGTTTTTCTCGCCTTCGCGGAAACCGTAGCAAGCTATTCCCCAGGTTTGCATTGCGTTTAAAACACCAGAGGACATGCATTTCAGGAAGGTGTAACACACCTCCCTAGGCCTATCAATTTAGAAATTACAACGCTTTGTGTGGGAGACTTGAAACGGTTAAAACGGGTGTTGCATTTGGTTTTTCTCGCTTTCTCGGAAACCGGAGAAAGATATTCCCCAGCTTTGTATGGTGTTTAAAACACCAGAGAACATGCATTTTAGGAAGGTGTAACAGACCTCCTTATGGCTATTAGTTTAGAAATTACAGCGCTTTTTGAGGGACACTTGAAACGGTTGAAACGTTTGTTATTTTCGAAGCATTTGGTTTTTCTCGCCTTCGCGGAAACCGGAGCAAGCTCTTCCCCAGGTTTGCATTGCGTTTAAAACACCAGAGAACATGCATTTTAGGAAGGTGTAACACACCTCCCTAGGCCTATAAATTTAGAAATTACAGCGCTTTTTGTGGGACACTTAAAACAGTTGAAACGGGTGCTATTTTCGAAGCAATTGGTTTTTCTCGCTTTCTCGGAAACCGGAGAAAGATATTCCCCAGCTTTGTATGGTGTTTAAAACACTAGAGAACATGCATTTTAGAAAGGTGTAATACACCTCCCTAGGGCTCGTAGTTTAGAAAATACAGCGCTTTTTGAGGGACACTTGAAACGGTTGAAACGTTTGTTATTTTCGAAGCATTTGGTTTTTCTCGCCTTCGCGGAAACCGGAGCAAGCTATTCCCCAGGTTTGCATTGCGTTTAAAACACCAGAGAACATGCATTTTAGGAAGGTGTAACACACCTCCCTAGGCCTATTAATTTAGAAATTACAGCGCTATTTGTGGGACACTTAAAACAGTTGAAACGGGTGCTATTTTCGAAGCATTTGGTTTTTCTCGCTTTCCCGGAAACCTGAGAAAGATATTCCCCAGCTTTGTACGGTGTTTAAAACACCAGAGAACATGCATTTTAGGAAGGTGTAACAGACCTCCCTATGGCTATTAGTTTAGAAAATACAGCGCTTTTTGTGGGACACTTGAAACGGTTGAAACGGGTGTTATTTTCGAAGCATTTGGTTTTTCTCGCCTTCGCGGAAACCGGAGCAAGCTATTCCCCAGGTTTGCATTGCGTTTGAAACACCAGAGAACGTGCATTTTAGGAAGGTGTAACACACCTCCCTAGGCCTATTAGTTTAGAAATTACAGCGCTATTTGTGGGACACTTAAAACAGTTGAAACGGGTGCTATTTTCGAAGCATTTGGTTTTTCTCGCTTTCTCGGAAACCTGAGAAAGATATTCCCCAGCTTTGTATGGTGTTTAAAACACCAGAGAACATGCATTTTAGGAAGGTGTAACAGACCTCCCTATGGCTATTAGTTTAGAAATTACAGCGCTTTTTGAAGGACACTTGAAACGGTTGAAACGTTTGTTATTTTCAAAGTATTTGGTTTTTCTCGCTTTCTCAGAAGCAGGAGCAAGACATTCCCCAGGTTTGTATGGCGTTTAAAACATCATTGAACATGCATTTTAGGAATTTGTACAACACCTCCCTAGGGCTCTTAGTTTAGAAAATACAGCGCTTTTTGTGGGACACTTGAAACGGTTGAAACGGGTGTTATTTTCGAAGCATTTGGTTTTTCTCGCCTTCGCGGAAACCGGAGCAAGCTATTCCCCAGGTTTGCATTGCGTTTAAAACACCAGAGAACATGCATTTTAGGAAGGTGTAACACACCTCCCTAGGCCTATTAGTTTAGAAATTACAGCGCTTTTTGTGGGACAGTTAAAACAGTTGAAACGGGTGCTATTTTCGAAGCATTTGGTTTTTCTCGCTTTCTCGTAAACCGGAGAAAGATATTCCCCAGCTTTGTATGGCGTTTAAAACACCAGAGAACGTGCATTTTAGGAAGGTGTAACGCACCTCCCTAGGGCTCGTAGTTTAGAAAATACAGCGCTTTTTGAGAGACACTTGAAACGGTTGAAACGTTTGTTATTTTCGAAGCATTTGGTTTTTCTCGCCTTCGCGGAAACCGGAGCAAGCTATACCCCAGGTTTGCATTGCGTTTAAAACATCAGAGAACATGCATTTTAGGAAGGTGTAACACACCTCCCTAGGCCTATTAATTTAGAAATTACAGCGCTTTTTGTGGGACACTTAAAACAGTTGAAACGGGTGCTATATTCGAAGCATTTGGTTTTTCTCGCTTTCTCGGAAACCGGAGAAAGATATTCCCCAGCTTTGTATGGTGTTTAAAACAATAGAGAACATGCATTTTAGGAAGGTGTAACAGACCTCCCTATGGCTATTAGTTTAGAAATTACAGCGCTTTTTGAAGGACACTTGAAACGGTTGAAACGTTTGTTATTTTCAAAGCATTTGGTTTTTCTCGCTTTCTCAGAAGCAGGAGTAAGACATTCCGCAGGTTTGTATGGCGTTTAAAACACCAGAGAACATGCATTTTAGGAAGGTGTACCACACCTCCCTAGGGCTCTTAGTTTAGAAATTACAGCGCTTTTTGTGGGACAGTTAAAACAGTTGAAACGGGTGCTATTTTCGAAGCATTTGGTTTTTCTCGCCTTCGCGGAAACCGGAGCAAGCTATTCCCCAGGTTTGCATTGCGTTTAAAACATCAGAGAACATGCATTTTAGGAAGGTGTATCACACCTCCCTAGGGCTCTTAATTTAGAAAATACAGCGCTTTTTGCGGGACACTTGAAACGGTTGAAACTGGTGTTATTTTCGAAGCATTTGGTTTTTCTCGCTTTCTCGGGAACTGGAGACAAATATTCCCCAGGTTTGTATGGCGTTTAAAACATCAGAGAACATGCATTTTAGGAAGGTGTAATACACCTCCTTATGGCTATTAGTTTAGAAATTACAGCGCTTTTTGAGGGACACTTGAAACGGTTGAAACGGGTGTTACTTTCGAAGCATTTGGTTTTTCTCGCCTTCGCAGAAACCGGAGAAAGCTATTCCCCAGGTTTGCATTGCGTTTAAAACACCAGAGAACATGCATTTTAGGAAGGTGTAACACACCTCCCTAGGCCTATTAATTTAGAAATTACAGCGCTTTTTGTGGGACACTTAAAACAGTTGAAACGGGTGCTATATTCGAAGCATTTGGTTTTTCTCGCTTTCTCGGAAACCGAAGATAGATATTCCCCAGCTTTGTATGGTGTTTAAAACACCAGAGAACATGCATTTTAGGAAGGTGTAACAGACCTCCCTATGGCTATTAGTTTAGAAATTACAGCGCTTTTTGAGGGACACTTGAAACAGTTGAAACGTTTGTTATTTTCGAAGCATTTGGTTTTTCTCGCCTTCGCGGAAACCGGAGCAAGCTATTCCCCAGGTTTGCATTGCGTTTAAAACACCAGAGAACGTGCATTTTTGGAAGGTGTAACACACCTCCCTAGGCCTATTAATTTAGAAATTACAGCGCTTTTTGAACGACACTTGAAACGGTTGAAACGTTTGTTATTTTCGAAGCATTTGGTTTTTCTCGCCTTCGCGGAAACCGGAGCAAGCTATTCCCCAGGTTTGCATTGCGTTTAAAACACCAGAGAACATGCATTTTAGGAAGGTGTAACAGACCTCCCTATGGCTATTAGTTTAGAAATTACAGCGCTTTTTGAACGACACTTGAAACGGTTGAAACGTTTGTTATTTTCGAAGCATTTGGTTTTTCTCGCCTTCGCGGAAACCGGAGCAAGCTATTCCCCAGGTTTGCATTGCGTTTAAAACACCAGAGAACATGCATTTTAGGAAGGTGTAACACACCTCCCTAGGCCTATCAATTTAGAAATTACAACGCTTTGTGTGGGAGACTTGAATCGGTTGAAACGGGTGTTATTTTCGAAGCATTGGGTTTTTCTCGCTTTCTCGGGAACTGGAGACAAATATTCCCCAGGTTTGTATGGCGTTTAAAACACCAGAGAACATGCATTTCAGGAAGATGTAACACACCTCCCTAGGCCTATTAATTTAGAAATTACAGTGCTTTTTGTGGGACAGTTAAAACAGTTGAAACGGGTGCTATTTTCGAAGCATTTGGTATTTCTCGCTTTCTCGGAAACCGGAGAAACATATTCCCCAGCTTTGTATGGTGTTTAAAACACCAGAGAACATGCAATTTAGGAAGGTGTAACGCACCTCCGTAGGGCTCGTAGTTTAGAAAATACAGCGCTTTTTGCGGGACACTTGAAACGGTTGAAACTGGTGTTATTTTCGAAGCATTTGGTTTTTCTCGCTTTCTCGGGAACTGGAGACAAATATTCCCCAGGTTTGTATGGCGTTTAAAACATCAGAGAGCATGCATTTTAGGAAGGTGTACCACACCTCCCTAGCGCTCTTAGTTTAGAAAATACAGCGCTTTTTGTGGGACACTTGAAACGGTTGAAACGGGTGTTATTTTCGAAGCATTTGGTTTTTCTCGCCTTCGCGGAAACCGGAGCAAGCTATTCCCCAGGTTTGCATGGCGTTTAAAACACCAGAGAACATGCATTTCAGGAAGATGTAACACACCTCCCTAGGCCTATTAATTTAGAAATTACAGTGCTTTTTGTGGGACAGTTAAAACAGTTGAAACGGGTGCTATTTTCGAAGCATTTGGTATTTCTCGCTTTCTCGGAAACCGGAGAAAGATATTCCCCAGCTTTGTATGGTGTTTAAAACACCAGAGAACATGCAATTGAGGAAGGTGTAACGCACCTCCGTAGGGCTCGTAGTTTAGAAAATACAGCACTTTTTGCGGGACACTTGAAACGGTTGAAACGTTTGTTATTTTCGAAGCATTTGGTTTTTCTCGCTTTCGCGGAAACCGGAGCAAGCTATTCCCCAGGTTTGCATTGCGTTTAAAACACCAGAGAACATGCATTTCAGGAAGGTGTAACACACCTCCCTAGGCCTATCAATTTAGAAATTACAACGCTTTGTGTGGGAGACTTGAAACGGTTAAAACGGGTGTGGCATTTGGTTTTTCTCGCTTTCTCGGAAACCGGAGAAAGATATTCCCCAGCTTTGTATGGTGTTTAAAACACCAGAGAACATGCATTTTAGGAAGGTGTAACAGACCTCCTTATGGCTATTAGTTTAGAAATTACAGCGCTTTTTGAGGGACACTTGAAACGGTTGAAACGTTTGTTATTTTCGAAGCATTTGGTTTTTCTCGCCTTCGCAGAAACCGGAGCAAGCTATTCCCCAGGTTTGCATTGCGTTTAAAACACCAGAGAACATGCATTTTAGAAAGGTGTAACACACCTCCCTAGGCCTATAAATTTAGAAATTACAGCGCTTTTTGTGGGACACTTAAAACAGTTGAAACGGGTGCTATTTTCGAAGCATTTGGTTTTTCTCGCTTTCTCGGAAACGGGAGAAAGATATTCCACAGCTTTGTATGGCGTTTAAAACACCAGAGAACATGCATTTTAGGAAGGTGTAACAGACCTCCCTATGGCTATTAGTTTAGAAATTACAGCGCTTTTTGAACGACACTTGAAACGGTTGAAACGTTTGTTATTTTCGAAGCATTTGGTTTTTCTCGCCTTCGCGGAAACCGGAGCAAGCTATTCCCCAGGTTTGCATTGCGTTTAAAACACCAGAGAACATGCATTTTAGGAAGGTGTAACACACCTCCCTAGGCCTATCAATTTAGAAATTACAACGCTTTGTGTGGGAGACTTGAATCGGTTGAAACGGGTGTTATTTTCGAAGCATTGGGTTTTTCTCGCTTTCTCGGGAACTGGAGACAAATATTCCCGAGGTTTGTATGGCGTTTAAAACATCATTGAACATGCATTTTAGGAAGGTGTACCACACCTCCCTAGGGCTCTTAGTTTAGAAAATACAGCGCTTTTTGTGGGACACTTGAAACGGTTGAAACGGGTGTTATTTTCGAAGCATTTGGTTTTTCTCGCCTTCGCGGAAACCGGAGCAAGCTATTCCCCAGGTTTGCATGGCGTTTAAAACACCAGAGAACATGCATTTTAGGAAGATGTAACACACCTCCCTAGGCCTATTAATTTAGAAATTACAGTGCTTTTTGTGGGACAGTTAAAACAGTTGAAACGGGTGCTATTTTCGAAGCATTTGGTATTTCTCGCTTTCTCGGAAACCGGAGAAAGATATTCCCCAGCTTTGTATGGTGTTTAAAACACCAGAGAACATGCAATTTATGAAGGTGTAACGCACCTCCGTAGGGCTCGTAGTTTAGAAAATACAGCACTTTTTGAGGGACACTTGAAACGGTTGAAACGTTTGTTATTTTCGAAGCATTTGGTTTTTCTCGCCTTCGCGGAAACCGGAGCAAGCTATTCCCCAGGTTTGCATTGCGTTTAAAACACCAGAGAACATGCATTTCAGGAAGGTGTACCACACCTCCCTAGGGCTCTTAGTTTAGAAATTACAGCGCTTTTTGTGGGACAGTTAAAACAGTTGAAACGGGTGCTATTTTCGAAGCATTTGGTTTTTCTCGCCTTCGCGGAAACCGGAGCAAGCTATTCCCCAGGTTTGCATTGCGTTTAAAACATCAGAGAACATGCATTTTAGGAAGGTGTATCACACCTCCCTAGGGCTCTTAATTTAGAAAATACAGCGCTTTTTGCGGGACACTTGAAACGGTTGAAACTGGTGTTATTTTCGAAGCATTTGGTTTTTCTCGCTTTCTCGGGAACTGGAGACAAATATTCCCCAGGTTTGTATGGCGTTTAAAACATCAGAGAACATGCATTTTAGGAAGGTGTAATACACCTCCTTATGGCTATTAGTTTAGAAATTACAGCGCTTTTTGAGGGACACTTGAAACGGTTGAAACGGGTGTTACTTTCGAAGCATTTGGTTTTTCTCGCCTTCGCGGAAACCGGAGAAAGCTATTCCCCAGGTTTGCATTGCGTTTAAAACACCAGAGAACATGCATTTTAGGAAGGTGTAACACACCTCCCTAGGCCTATTAATTTAGAAATTACAGCGCTTTTTGTGGGACACTTAAAACAGTTGAAACGGGTGCTATATTCGAAGCATTTGGTTTTTCTCGCTTTCTCGGAAACCGAAGATAGATATTCCCCAGCTTTGTATGGTGTTTAAAACACCAGAGAACATGCATTTTAGGAAGGTGTAACAGACCTCCCTGTGGCTATTAGTTTAGAAAATACAGCGCTTTTTGAGGGACACTTGAAACGGTTGAAACGTTTGTTATTTTCGAAGCATTTGGTTTTTCTCGCCTTCGCGGAAACCGGAGCAAGCTATTCCCCAGGTTTGCATTGCGTTTAAAACACCAGAGAACGTGCATTTTTGGAAGGTGTAACACACCTCCCTAGGCCTATTAATTTAGAAATTACAGCGCTTTTTGTGGGACACTTAAAACAGTTGAAACGGGTGCTATTTTCGAAGCATTTGGTTTTTCTCGCTTTCTCGGAAACGGGAGAAAGATATTCCACAGCTTTGTATGGCGTTTAAAACACCAGAGAACATGCATTTTAGGAAGGTGTAACAGACCTCCCTATGGCTATTAGTTTAGAAATTACAGCGCTTTTTGAACGACACTTGAAACGGTTGAAACGTTTGTTATTTTCGAAGCATTTGGTTTTTCTCGCCTTCGCGGAAACCGGAGCAAGCTATTCCCCAGGTTTGCATTGCGTTTAAAACACCAGAGAACATGCATTTTAGGAAGGTGTAACACACCTCCCTAGGCCTATCAATTTAGAAATTACAACGCTTTGTGTGGGAGACTTGAATCGGTTGAAACGGGTGTTATTTTCGAAGCATTGGGTTTTTCTCGCTTTCTCGGGAACTGGAGACAAATATTCCCCAGGTTTGTATGGCGTTTAAAACATCATTGAACATGCATTTTAGGAAGGTGTACCACACCTCCCTAGGGCTCTTAGTTTAGAAAATACAGCGCTTTTTGTGGGACACTTGAAACGGTTGAAACGGGTGTTATTTTCGAAGCATTTGGTTTTTCTCGCCTTCGCGGAAACCGGAGCAAGCTATTCCCCAGGTTTGCATGGCGTTTAAAACACCAGAGAACATGCATTTTAGGAAGATGTAACACACCTCCCTAGGCCTATTAATTTAGAAATTACAGTGCTTTTTGCGGGACAGTTAAAACAGTTGAAACGGGTGCTATTTTCGAAGCATTTGGTATTTCTCGCTTTCTCGGAAACCGGAGAAAGATATTCCCCAGCTTTGTATGGTGTTTAAAACACCAGAGAACATGCAATTTAGGAAGGTGTAACGCACCTCCGTAGGGCTCGTAGTTTAGAAAATACAGCACTTTTTGAGGGACACTTGAAACGGTTGAAACGTTTGTTATTTTCGAAGCATTTGGTTTTTCTCGCCTTCGCGGAAACCGGAGCAAGCTATTCCCCAGGTTTGCATTGCGTTTAAAACACCAGAGAACATGCATTTCAGGAAGGTGTACCACACCTCCCTAGGGCTCTTAGTTTAGAAATTACAGCGCTTTTTGTGGGACAGTTAAAACAGTTGAAACGGGTGCTATTTTCGAAGCATTTGGTTTTTCTCGCCTTCGCGGAAACCGGAGCAAGCTATTCCCCAGGTTTGCATTGCGTTTAAAACATCAGAGAACATGCATTTTAGGAAGGTGTATCACACCTCCCTAGGGCTCTTAATTTAGAAAATACAGCGCTTTTTGCGGGACACTTGAAACGGTTGAAACTGGTGTTATTTTCGAAGCATTTGGTTTTTCTCGCTTTCTCGGGAACTGGAGACAAATATTCCCCAGGTTTGTATGGCGTTTAAAACATCAGAGAACATGCATTTTAGGAAGGTGTAATACACCTCCTTATGGCTATTAGTTTAGAAATTACAGCGCTTTTTGAGGGACACTTGAAACGGTTGAAACGGGTGTTACTTTCGAAGCATTTGGTTTTTCTCGCCTTCGCGGAAACCGGAGAAAGCTATTCCCCAGGTTTGCATTGCGTTTAAAACACCAGAGAACATGCATTTTAGGAAGGTGTAACACACCTCCCTAGGCCTATTAATTTAGAAATTACAGCGCTTTTTGTGGGACACTTAAAACAGTTGAAACGGGTGCTATATTCGAAGCATTTGGTTTTTCTCGCTTTCTCGGAAACCGAAGATAGATATTCCCCAGCTTTGTATGGTGTTTAAAACACCAGAGAACATGCATTTTAGGAAGGTGTAACAGACCTCCCTGTGGCTATTAGTTTAGAAAATACAGCGCTTTTTGAGGGACACTTGAAACGGTTGAAACGTTTGTTATTTTCGAAGCATTTGGTTTTTCTCGCCTTCGCGGAAACCGGAGCAAGCTATTCCCCAGGTTTGCATTGCGTTTAAAACACCAGAGAACGTGCATTTTTGGAAGGTGTAACACACCTCCCTAGGCCTATTAATTTAGAAATTACAGCGCTTTTTGTGGGACACTTAAAACAGTTGAAACGGGTGCTATTTTCGAAGCATTTGGTTTTTCTCGCTTTCTCGGAAACGGGAGAAAGATATTCCACAGCTTTGTATGGCGTTTAAAACACCAGAGAACATGCATTTTAGGAAGGTGTAACAGACCTCCCTATGGCTATTAGTTTAGAAATTACAGCGCTTTTTGAACGACACTTGAAACGGTTGAAACGTTTGTTATTTTCGAAGCATTTGGTTTTTCTCGCCTTCGCGGAAACCGGAGCAAGCTATTCCCCAGGTTTGCATTGCGTTTAAAACACCAGAGAACATGCATTTTAGGAAGGTGTAACACACCTCCCTAGGCCTATCAATTTAGAAATTACAACGCTTTGTGTGGGAGACTTGAATCGGTTGAAACGGGTGTTATTTTCGAAGCATTGGGTTTTTCTCGCTTTCTCGGGAACTGGAGACAAATATTCCCCAGGTTTGTATGGCGTTTAAAACATCATTGAACATGCATTTTAGGAAGGTGTACCACACCTCCCTAGGGCTCTTAGTTTAGAAAATACAGCGCTTTTTGTGGGACACTTGAAACGGTTGAAACGGGTGTTATTTTCGAAGCATTTGGTTTTTCTCGCCTTCGCGGAAACCGGAGCAAGCTATTCCCCAGGTTTGCATGGCGTTTAAAACACCAGAGAACATGCATTTTAGGAAGATGTAACACACCTCCCTAGGCCTATTAATTTAGAAATTACAGTGCTTTTTGTGGGACAGTTAAAACAGTTGAAACGGGTGCTATTTTCGAAGCATTTGGTATTTCTCGCTTTCTCGGAAACCGGAGAAAGATATTCCCCAGCTTTGTATGGTGTTTAAAACACCAGAGAACATGCAATTTAGGAAGGTGTAACGCACCTCCGTAGGGCTCGTAGTTTAGAAAATACAGCACTTTTTGAGGGACACTTGAAACGGTTGAAACGTTTGTTATTTTCGAAGCATTTGGTTTTTCTCGCCTTCGCGGAAACCGGAGCAAGCTATTCCCCAGGTTTGCATTGCGTTTAAAACACCAGAGAACATGCATTTCAGGAAGGTGTAACACACCTCCCTAGGCCTATCAATTTAGAAATTACAACGCTTTGTGTGGGAGACTTGAAACGGTTAAAACGGGTGTGGCATTTGGTTTTTCTCGCTTTCTCGGAAACCGGAGAAAGATATTCCCCAGCTTTGTATGGTGTTTAAAACACCAGAGAACATGCATTTTAGGAAGGTGTAACAGACCTCCTTATGGCTATTAGTTTAGAAATTACAGCGCTTTTTGAGGGACACTTGAAACGGTTGAAACGTTTGTTATTTTCGAAGCATTTGGTTTTTCTCGCCTTCGCAGAAACCGGAGCAAGCTATTCCCCAGGTTTGCATTGCGTTTAAAACACCAGAGAACATGCATTTTAGGAAGGTGTAACACACCTCCCTAGGCCTATAAATTTAGAAATTACAGCGCTTTTTGTGGGACACTTAAAACAGTTGAAACGGGTGCTATTTTCGAAGCATTTGGTTTTTCTCGCTTTCTCGGAAACGGGAGAAAGATATTCCACAGCTTTGTATGGCGTTTAAAACACCAGAGAACATGCATTTTAGGAAGGTGTAACAGACCTCCCTATGGCTATTAGTTTAGAAATTACAGCGCTTTTTGAACGACACTTGAAACGGTTGAAACGTTTGTTATTTTCGAAGCATTTGGTTTTTCTCGCCTTCGCGGAAACCGGAGCAAGCTATTCCCCAGGTTTGCATTGCGTTTAAAACACCAGAGAACATGCATTTTAGGAAGGTGTAACACACCTCCCTAGGCCTATCAATTTAGAAATTACAACGCTTTGTGTGGGAGACTTGAATCGGTTGAAACGGGTGTTATTTTCGAAGCATTGGGTTTTTCTCGCTTTCTCGGGAACTGGAGACAAATATTCCCGAGGTTTGTATGGCGTTTAAAACATCATTGAACATGCATTTTAGGAAGGTGTACCACACCTCCCTAGGGCTCTTAGTTTAGAAAATACAGCGCTTTTTGTGGGACACTTGAAACGGTTGAAACGGGTGTTATTTTCGAAGCATTTGGTTTTTCTCGCCTTCGCGGAAACCGGAGCAAGCTATTCCCCAGGTTTGCATGGCGTTTAAAACACCAGAGAACATGCATTTTAGGAAGATGTAACACACCTCCCTAGGCCTATTAATTTAGAAATTACAGTGCTTTTTGTGGGACAGTTAAAACAGTTGAAACGGGTGCTATTTTCGAAGCATTTGGTATTTCTCGCTTTCTCGGAAACCGGAGAAAGATATTCCCCAGCTTTGTATGGTGTTTAAAACACCAGAGAACATGCAATTTAGGAAGGTGTAACGCACCTCCGTAGGGCTCGTAGTTTAGAAAATACAGCACTTTTTGAGGGACACTTGAAACGGTTGAAACGTTTGTTATTTTCGAAGCATTTGGTTTTTCTCGCCTTCGCGGAAACCGGGGCAAGCTATTCCCCAGGTTTGCATTGCGTTTAAAACACCAGAGAACATGCATTTCAGGAAGGTGTAACACACCTCCCTAGGCCTATCAATTTAGAAATTACAACGCTTTGTGTGGGAGACTTGAAACGGTTAAAACGGGTGTGGCATTTGGTTTTTCTCGCTTTCTCGGAAACCGGAGAAAGATATTCCCCAGCTTTGTATGGTGTTTAAAACACCAGAGAACATGCATTTTAGGAAGGTGTAACAGACCTCCTTATGGCTATTAGTTTAGAAATTACAGCGCTTTTTGAGGGACACTTGAAACGGTTGAAACGTTTGTTATTTTCGAAGCATTTGGTTTTTCTCGCCTTCGCAGAAACCGGAGCAAGCTATTCCCCAGGTTTGCATTGCGTTTAAAACACCAGAGAACATGCATTTTAGGAAGGTGTAACACACCTCCCTAGGCCTATAAATTTAGAAATTACAGCGCTTTTTGTGGGACACTTAAAACAGTTGAAACGGGTGCTATTTTCGAAGCATTTGGTTTTTCTCGCTTTCTCGGAAACGGGAGAAAGATATTCCACAGCTTTGTATGGCGTTTAAAACACCAGAGAACATGCATTTTAGGAAGGTGTAACAGACCTCCCTATGGCTATTAGTTTAGAAATTACAGCGCTTTTTGAACGACACTTGAAACGGTTGAAACGTTTGTTATTTTCGAAGCATTTGGTTTTTCTCGCCTTCGCGGAAACCGGAGCAAGCTATTCCCCAGGTTTGCATTGCGTTTAAAACACCAGAGAACATGCATTTTAGGAAGGTGTAACACACCTCCCTAGGCCTATCAATTTAGAAATTACAACGCTTTGTGTGGGAGACTTGAATCGGTTGAAACGGGTGTTATTTTCGAAGCATTGGGTTTTTCTCGCTTTCTCGGGAACTGGAGACAAATATTCCCCAGGTTTGTATGGCGTTTAAAACATCATTGAACATGCATTTTAGGAAGGTGTACCACACCTCCCTAGGGCTCTTAGTTTAGAAAATACAGCGCTTTTTGTGGGACACTTGAAACGGTTGAAACGGGTGTTATTTTCGAAGCATTTGGTTTTTCTCGCCTTCGCGGAAACCGGAGCAAGCTATTCCCCAGGTTTGCATGGCGTTTAAAACACCAGAGAACATGCATTTTAGGAAGATGTAACACACCTCCCTAGGCCTATTAATTTAGAAATTACAGTGCTTTTTGTGGGACAGTTAAAACAGTTGAAACGGGTGCTATTTTCGAAGCATTTGGTATTTCTCGCTTTCTCGGAAACCGGAGAAAGATATTCCCCAGCTTTGTATGGTGTTTAAAACACCAGAGAACATGCAATTTAGGAAGGTGTAACGCACCTCCGTAGGGCTCGTAGTTTAGAAAATACAGCACTTTTTGAGGGACACTTGAAACGGTTGAAACGTTTGTTATTTTCGAAGCATTTGGTTTTTCTCGCCTTCGCGGAAACCGGAGCAAGCTATTCCCCAGGTTTGCATTGCGTTTAAAACACCAGAGAACATGCATTTCAGGAAGGTGTAACACACCTCCCTAGGCCTATCAATTTAGAAATTACAACGCTTTGTGTGGGAGACTTGAAACGGTTAAAACGGGTGTGGCATTTGGTTTTTCTCGCTTTCTCGGAAACCGGAGAAAGATATTCCCCAGGTGTGTAACAGACCTCCTTATGGCTATTAGTTTAGAAATTACAGCGCTTTTTGAGGGACACTTGAAACGGTTGAAACGTTTGTTATTTTCGAAGCATTTGGTTTTTCTCGCCTTCGCAGAAACCGGAGCAAGCTATTCCCCAGGTTTGCATTGCGTTTAAAACACCAGAGAACATGCATTTTAGGAAGGTGTAACACACCTCCCTAGGCCTATAAATTTAGAAATTACAGCGCTTTTTGTGGGACACTTAAAACAGTTGAAACGGGTGCTATTTTCGAAGCATTTGGTTTTTCTCGCTTTCTCGGAAACCGGAGAAAGATATTCCCCAGCTTTGTATGGTGTTTAAAACACTAGAGAACATGCATTTTAGGAAGGTGTAATACACCTCCCTAGGGCTCGTAGTTTAGAAAATACAGCGCTTTTTGAGGGACACTTGAAACGGTTGAAACGTTTGTTATTTTCGAAGCATTTGGTTTTTCTCGCCTTCGCGGAAACCGGAGCAAGCTATTCCCCAGGTTTGCATTGCGTTTAAAACACCAGAGAACATGCATTTTAGGAAGGTGTAACACACCTCCCTAGGCCTATTAATTTAGAAATTACAGCGCTATTTGTGGGACACTTAAAACAGTTGAAACGGGTGCTATTTTCGAAGCATTTGGTTTTTCTCGCTTTCTCGGAAACCTGAGAAAGATATTCCCCAGCTTTGTATGGTGTTTAAAACACCAGAGAACAT
The DNA here is from genome assembly GCA_963966105.1 of Volucella zonaria. Classification (NCBI taxonomy): domain Eukaryota; kingdom Metazoa; phylum Arthropoda; class Insecta; order Diptera; family Syrphidae; genus Volucella; species Volucella zonaria. The sequence continues at coordinate 397,354 of OZ014536.1, read as the reverse complement.
GCATTTTAGGAAGGTGTAACAGACCTCCCTATGGCTATTAGTTTAGAAAATACAGCGCTTTTTGTGGGACACTTGAAACGGTTGAAACGGGTGTTATTTTCGAAGCATTTGGTTTTTCTCGCCTTCGCGGAAACCGGAGCAAGCTATTCCCCAGGTTTGCATTGCGTTTGAAACACCAGAGAACGTGCATTTTAGGAAGGTGTAACACACCTCCCTAGGCCTATTAGTTTAGAAATTACAGCGCTATTTGTGGGACACTTAAAACTGTTGAAACGGGTGCTATTTTCGAAGCATTTGGTTTTTCTCGCTTTCTCGGAAACCTGAGAAAGATATTCCCCAGCTTTGTATGGTGTTTAAAACACCAGAGAACATGCATTTTAGGAAGGTGTAACAGACCTCCCTATGGCTATTAGTTTAGAAATTACAGCGCTTTTTGAAACACACTTGAAACGGTTGAAACGTTTGTTATTTTCAAAGTATTTGGTTTTTCTCGCTGTCTCAGAAGCAGGAGCAAGACATTCCCCAGGTTTGTATGGCGTTTAAAACATCATTGAACATGCATTTTAGGAATTTGTACCACACCTCCCTAGGGCTCTTAGTTTAGAAAATACAGCGCTTTTTGTGGGACACTTGAAACGGTTGAAACGGGTGTTATTTTCGAAGCATTTGGTTTTTCTCGCCTTCGCGGAAACCGGAGCAAGCTATTCCCCAGGTTTGCATTGCGTTTAAAACACCAGAGAACTTGCATTTTAGGAAGGTGTAACACACCTCCCTAGGCCTTTTAGTTTAGAAATTACAGCGCTTTTTGTGGGACAGTTAAAACAGTTGAAACGGATGCTATTTTCGAAGCATTTGGTTTTTCTCGCTTTCTCGGAAACCGGAGAAAGATATTCCCCAGCTTTGTATGGCGTTTAAAACACCAGAGAACGTGCATTTTAGGAAGGTGTAACACACCTCCCTAGGGCTCGTAGTTTAGAAAATACAGCGCTTTTTGAGGGACACTTGAAACGGTTGAAACGTTTGTTATTTTCGAAGCATTTGGTTTTTCTCGCCTTCGCGGAAACCGGAGCAAGCTATACCCCAGGTTTGCATTGCGTTTAAAACATCAGAGAACATGCATTTTAGGAAGGTGTAACACACCTCCCTAGGCCTATTAATTTAGAAATTACAGCGCTTTTTGTGGGACACTTAAAACAGTTGAAACGGGTGCTATATTCGAAGCATTTGGTTTTTCTCGCTTTCTCGGAAACCGGAGAAAGATATTCCCCAGCTTTGTATGGTGTTTAAAACACTAGAGAACATGCATTTTAGGAAGGTGTAACAGACCTCCCTATGGCTATTAGTTTAGAAATTACAGCGCTTTTTGAAGGACACTTGAAACGGTTGAAACGTTTGTTATTTTCAAAGCATTTGGTTTTTCTCGCTTTCTCAGAAGCAGGAGTAAGACATTCCGCAGGTTTGTATGGCGTTTAAAACACCAGAGAACATGCATTTTAGGAAGGTGTACCACACCTCCCTAGGGCTCTTAGTTTAGAAATTACAGCGCTTTTTGTGGGACAGTTAAAACAGTTGAAACGGGTGCTATTTTCGAAGCATTTGGTTTTTCTCGCTTTCTCGGAAACCGGAGAAAGATATTCCCCAGCTTTGTATGGCGTTTAAAACACCAGAGAACGTGCATTTTAGGAAGGTGTAACACACCTCCCTAGGGCTCGTAGTTTAGAAAATACAGCGCTTTTTGAGGGACACTTGAAACGGTTGAAACGTTTGTTATTTTCGAAGCATTTGGTTTTTCTCGCCTTCGCGGAAACCGGAGCAAGCTATACCCCAGGTTTGCATTGCGTTTAAAACATCAGAGAACATGCATTTTAGGAAGGTGTAACACACCTCCCTAGGCCTATTAATTTAGAAATTACAGCGCTTTTTGTGGGACACTTAAAACAGTTGAAACGGGTGCTATATTCGAAGCATTTGGTTTTTCTCGCTTTCTCGGAAACCGGAGAAAGATATTCCCCAGCTTTGTATGGTGTTTAAAACACTAGAGAACATGCATTTTAGGAAGGTGTAACAGACCTCCCTATGGCTATTAGTTTAGAAATTACATCGCTTTTTGAAGGACACTTGAAACGGTTGAAACGTTTGTTATTTTCAAAGCATTTGGTTTTTCTCGCTTTCTCAGAAGCAGGAGTAAGACATTCCGCAGGTTTGTATGGCGTTTAAAACACCAGAGAACATGCATTTTAGGAAGGTGTACCACACCACCCTAGGGCTCTTAGTTTAGAAATTACAGCGCTTTTTGTGGGACAGTTAAAACAGTTGAAACGGGTGCTATTTTCGAAGCATTTGGTTTTTCTCGCTTTCTCGGAAACCGGAGAAAGATATTCCCCAGCTTTGTATGGCGTTTAAAACACCAGAGAACGTGCATTTTAGGAAGGTGTAACACACCTCCCTAGGGCTCGTAGTTTAGAAAATACAGCGCTTTTTGAGGGACACTTGAAACGGTTGAAACGTTTGTTATTTTCGAAGCATTTGGTTTTTCTCGCCTTCGCGGAAACCGGAGCAAGCTATACCCCAGGTTTGCATTGCGTTTAAAACATCAGAGAACATGCATTTTAGGAAGGTATAACACACCTCCCTAGGCCTATTAATTTAGAAATTACAGCGCTTTTTGTGGGACACTTAAAACAGTTGAAACGGGTGCTATATTCGAAGCATTTGGTTTTTCTCGCTTTCTCGGAAACCGGAGAAAGATATTCCCCAGCTTTGTATGGTGTTTAAAACACTAGAGAACATGCATTTTAGGAAGGTGTAACAGACCTCCCTATGGCTATTAGTTTAGAAATTACAGCGCTTTTTGAAGGACACTTGAAACGGTTGAAACGTTTGTTATTTTCAAAGCATTTGGTTTTTCTCGCTTTCTTAGAAGCAGGAGCAAGACATTCGACAGGTTTGTATGGCGTTTAAAACACCATTGAACATGCATTTTATGAAGGTGTACCACACCTCCCTAGGGCTCTTAGTTTAGAAAATACAGCGCTTTTTGTGGGACACTTGAAACGGTTGAAACGGGTGTTATTTTCGAAGCATTTGGTTTTTCTCGCCTTCGCGGAAACCGGAGCAAGCTATTCCCAGGTTTGCATTGCGTTTAAAACACCAGAGAACGTGCATTTTAGGAAGGTGTAACACACCTCCCTAGGCCTATTAATTTAGAAATTACAGCGCTTTTTGTGGGACACTTAAAACAGTTGAAACGGCTGCTATTTTCGAAGCATTTGGTTTTTCTCGCTTCTCGGAAACCGGAGAAAGATATTCCCCAGCTTTGTATGGCGTTTAAAACACCAGAGAACATGCATTTTAGGAAAGTGTACCACACCTCCCTAGGGCTCTTAGTTTAGAAAATACACCGCTTTTTGTGGGACACTTGAAACGGTTGAAACGTTTGTTATTTTCGAAGCATTTGGTTTTTCTCGCCTTCGCGGAAACCGGAGCAAGCTATTCCCCAGGTTTGCATTGCGTTTAAAACACCAGAGAACATGCATTTTAGGAAGGTGTAACAGACCTCCCTATGGCTATTAGTTTAGAAATTACAGCGCTTTTTGAAGGACACTTGAAACGGTTGAAACGTTTGTTATTTTCAAAGCATTTGGTTTTTCTCGCTTTCTCAGAAGCAGGAGTAAGACATTCCGCAGGTTTGTATGGCGTTTAAAACATCATTGAACATGCATTTTAGGAAGGTGTACCACACCTCCCTAGGGCTCTTAGTTTAGAAAATACAGCGCTTTATGTGGGACACTTGAAACGGTTGAAACGGGTGTTATTTTCGAAGCATTTGGTTTTTCTCGCCTTCGCGCAAACCGGAGCAAGCTATTCCCCAGGTTGGCATTGCGTTTAAAACACCAGAGAACTTGCATTTTAGGAAGGTGTAACACACCTCCCTGGGCCTATTAATTTAGAAATTACAGCGCTTTTTGTGGGAAACTTAAAACAGTTGAAACGGGTGCTATTTTCGAAGCATTTGGTTTTTCTCGCTTCTCGGAAACCGAAGATAGATATTCCCCAGCTTTGTATGGTGTTTAAAACACCAGAGAACATGCATTTTAGGAAGGTGTAACAGACCTCCCTATGGCTATTAGTTTAGAAATTACAGCGCTTTTTGAGGGACACTTGAAACAGTTGAAACGTTTGTTATTTTCGAAGCATTTGGTTTTTCTCGCCTTCGCGGAAACCGGAGCAAGCTATTCCCCAGGTTTGCATTGCGTTTAAAACACCAGAGAACGTGCATTTTTGGAAGGTGTAACACACCTCCCTAGGCCTATTAATTTAGAAATTACAGCGCTTTTTGTGGGACACTTAAAACAGTTGAAACGGGTGCTATTTTCGAAGCATTTGGTTTTTCTCGCTTTCTCGGAAACGGGAGAAAGATATTCCACAGCTTTGTATGGCGTTTAAAACACCAGAGAACATGCATTTTAGGAAGGTGTAACAGACCTCCCTATGGCTATTAGTTTAGAAATTACAGCGCTTTTTGAACGACACTTGAAACGGTTGAAACGTTTGTTATTTTCGAAGCATTTGGTTTTTCTCGCCTTCGCGGAAACCGGAGCAAGCTATTCCCCAGGTTTGCATTGCGTTTAAAACACCAGAGAACATACATTTTAGGAAGGTGTAACACACCTCCCTAGGCCTATCAATTTAGAAATTACAACGCTTTGTGTGGGAGACTTGAATCGGTTGAAACGGGTGTTATTTTCGAAGCATTGGGTTTTTCTCGCTTTCTCGGGAACTGGAGACAAATATTCCCCAGGTTTGTATGGCGTTTAAAACATCAGAGAGCATGCATTTTAGGAAGGTGTACCACACCTCCCTAGGGCTCTTAGTTTAGAAAATACAGCGCTTTTTGTGGGACACTTGAAACGGTTGAAACGGGTGTTATTTTCGAAGCATTTGGTTTTTCTCGCCTTCGCGGAAACCGGAGCAAGCTATTCCCCAGGTTTGCATGGCGTTTAAAACACCAGAGAACATGCATTTCAGGAAGATGTAACACACCTCCCTAGGCCTATTAATTTAGAAATTACAGTGCTTTTTGTGGGACAGTTAAAACAGTTGAAACGGGTGCTATTTTCGAAGCATTTGGTATTTCTCGCTTTCTCGGAAACCGGAGAAAGATATTCCCCAGCTTTGTATGGTGTTTAAAACACCAGAGAACATGCAATTGAGGAAGGTGTAACGCACCTCCGTAGGGCTCGTAGTTTAGAAAATACAGCACTTTTTGCGGGACACTTGAAACGGTTGAAACGTTTGTTATTTTCGAAGCATTTGGTTTTTCTCGCTTTCGCGGAAACCGGAGCAAGCTATTCCCCAGGTTTGCATTGCGTTTAAAACACCAGAGAACATGCATTTCAGGAAGGTGTAACACACCTCCCTAGGCCTATTAATTTAGAAATTACAGTGCTTTTTGTGGGACAGTTAAAACAGTTGAAACGGGTGCTATTTTCGAAGCATTTGGTATTTCTCGCTTTCTCGGAAACCGGAGAAAGATATTCCCCAGCTTTGTATGGTGTTTAAAACACCAGAGAACATGCAATTTAGGAAGGTGTAACGCACCTCCGTAGGGCTCGTAGTTTAGAAAATACAGCGCTTTTTGCGGGACACTTGAAACGGTTGAAACTGGTGTTATTTTCGAAGCATTTGGTTTTTCTCGCTTTCTCGGGAACTGGAGACAAATATTCCCCAGGTTTGTATGGCGTTTAAAACATCAGAGAGCATGCATTTTAGGAAGGTGTACCACACCTCCCTAGGGCTCTTAGTTTAGAAAATACAGCGCTTTTTGTGGGACACTTGAAACGGTTGAAACGGGTGTTATTTTCGAAGCATTTGGTTTTTCTCGCCTTCGCGGAAACCGGAGCAAGCTATTCCCCAGGTTTGCATGGCGTTTAAAACACCAGAGAACATGCATTTCAGGATGATGTAACACACCTCCCTAGGCCTATTAATTTAGAAATTACAGTGCTTTTTGTGGGACAGTTAAAACAGTTGAAACGGGTGCTATTTTCGAAGCATTTGGTATTTCTCGCTTTCTCGGAAACCGGAGAAAGATATTCCCCAGCTTTGTATGGTGTTTAAAACACCAGAGAACATGCAATTGAGGAAGGTGTAACGCACCTCCGTAGGGCTCGTAGTTTAGAAAATACAGCACTTTTTGCGGGACACTTGAAACGGTTGAAACGTTTGTTATTTTCGAAGCATTTGGTTTTTCTCGCTTTCGCGGAAACCGGAGCAAGCTATTCCCCAGGTTTGCATTGCGTTTAAAACACCAGAGAACATGCATTTCAGGAAGGTGTAACACACCTCCCTAGGCCTATCAATTTAGAAATTACAACGCTTTGTGTGGGAGACTTGAAACGGTTAAAACGGGTGTGGCATTTGGTTTTTCTCGCTTTCTCGGAAACCGGAGAAAGATATTCCCCAGCTTTGTATGGTGTTTAAAACACCAGAGAACATGCATTTTAGGAAGGTGTAACAGACCTCCTTATGGCTATTAGTTTAGAAATTACAGCGCTTTTTGTGGGACACTTGAAACGGTTGAAACGTTTGTTATTTTCGAAGCATTTGGTTTTTCTCGCCTTCGCAGAAACCGGAGCAAGCTATTCCCCAGGTTTGCATTGCGTTTAAAACACCAGAGAACATGCATTTTAGAAAGGTGTAACACACCTCCCTAGGCCTATAAATTTAGAAATTACAGCGCTTTTTGTGGGACACTTAAAACAGTTGAAACGGGTGCTATTTTCGAAGCATTTGGTTTTTCTCGCTTTCTCGGAAACGGGAGAAAGATATTCCACAGCTTTGTATGGCGTTTAAAACACCAGAGAACATGCATTTTAGGAAGGTGTAACAGACCTCCCTATGGCTATTAGTTTAGAAATTACAGCGCTTTTTGAACGACACTTGAAACGGTTGAAACGTTTGTTATTTTCGAAGCATTTGGTTTTTCTCGCCTTCGCGGAAACCGGAGCAAGCTATTCCCCAGGTTTGCATTGCGTTTAAAACACCAGAGAACATGCATTTTAGGAAGGTGTAACACACCTCCCTAGGCCTATCAATTTAGAAATTACAACGCTTTGTGTGGGAGACTTGAATCGGTTGAAACGGGTGTTATTTTCGAAGCATTGGGTTTTTCTCGCTTTCTCGGGAACTGGAGACAAATATTCCCCAGGTTTGTATGGCGTTTAAAACACCAGAGAACATGCATTTCAGGAAGATGTAACACACCTCCCTAGGCCTATTAATTTAGAAATTACAGTGCTTTTTGTGGGACAGTTAAAACAGTTGAAACGGGTGCTATTTTCGAAGCATTTGGTATTTCTCGCTTTCTCGGAAACGGGAGAAAGATATTCCACAGCTTTGTATGGCGTTTAAAACACCAGAGAACATGCATTTTAGGAAGGTGTAACAGACCTCCCTATGGCTATTAGTTTAGAAATTACAGCGCTTTTTGAACGACACTTGAAACGGTTGAAACGTTTGTTATTTTCGAAGCATTTGGTTTTTCTCGCCTTCGCGGAAACCGGAGCAAGCTATTCCCCAGGTTTGCATTGCGTTTAAAACACCAGAGAACATGCATTTTAGAAAGGTGTAACACACCTCCCTAGGCCTATAAATTTAGAAATTACAGCGCTTTTTGTGGGACACTTAAAACAGTTGAAACGGGTGCTATTTTCGAAGCATTTGGTTTTTCTCGCTTTCTCGGAAACGGGAGAAAGATATTCCACAGCTTTGTATGGCGTTTAAAACACCAGAGAACATGCATTTTAGGAAGGTGTAACAGACCTCCCTATGGCTATTAGTTTAGAAATTACAGCGCTTTTTGAAGGACACTTGAAACGGTTGAAACGTTTGTTATTTTCAAAGCATTTGGTTTTTCTCGCTTTCTCAGAAGCAGGAGTAAGACATTCCGCAGGTTTGTATGGCGTTTAAAACATCATTGAACATGCATTTTAGGAAGGTGTACCACACCTCCCTAGGGCTCTTAGTTTAGAAAATACAGCGCTTTATGTGGGACACTTGAAACGGTTGAAACGGGTGTTATTTTCGAAGCATTTGGTTTTTCTCGCCTTCGCGCAAACCGGAGCAAGCTATTCCCCAGGTTGGCATTGCGTTTAAAACACCAGAGAACTTGCATTTTAGGAAGGTGTAACACACCTCCCTGGGCCTATTAATTTAGAAATTACAGCGCTTTTTGTGGGAAACTTAAAACAGTTGAAACGGGTGCTATTTTCGAAGCATTTGGTTTTTCTCGCTTCTCGGAAACCGAAGATAGATATTCCCCAGCTTTGTATGGTGTTTAAAACACCAGAGAACATGCATTTTAGGAAGGTGTAACAGACCTCCCTATGGCTATTAGTTTAGAAATTACAGCGCTTTTTGAGGGACACTTGAAACAGTTGAAACGTTTGTTATTTTCGAAGCATTTGGTTTTTCTCGCCTTCGCGGAAACCGGAGCAAGCTATTCCCCAGGTTTGCATTGCGTTTAAAACACCAGAGAACGTGCATTTTTGGAAGGTGTAACACACCTCCCTAGGCCTATTAATTTAGAAATTACAGCGCTTTTTGTGGGACACTTAAAACAGTTGAAACGGGTGCTATTTTCGAAGCATTTGGTTTTTCTCGCTTTCTCGGAAACGGGAGAAAGATATTCCACAGCTTTGTATGGCGTTTAAAACACCAGAGAACATGCATTTTAGGAAGGTGTAACAGACCTCCCTATGGCTATTAGTTTAGAAATTACAGCGCTTTTTGAGGGACACTTGAAACGGTTGAAACGTTTGTTATTTTCGAAGCATTTGGTTTTTCTCGCCTTCGCGGAAACCGGAGCAAGCTATTCCCCAGGTTTGCATTGCGTTTAAAACACCAGAGAACATGCATTTTAGGAAGGTGTAACAGACCTCCTTATGGCTATTAGTTTAGAAATTACAGCGCTTTTTGAGGGACACTTGAAACGGTTGAAACGTTTGTTATTTTCGAAGCATTTGGTTTTTCTCGCCTTCGCAGAAACCGGAGCAAGCTATTCCCCAGGTTTGCATTGCGTTTAAAACACCAGAGAACATGCATTTTAGAAAGGTGTAACACACCTCCCTAGGCCTATAAATTTAGAAATTACAGCGCTTTTTGTGGGACACTTAAAACAGTTGAAACGGGTGCTATTTTCGAAGCATTTGGTTTTTCTCGCTTTCTCGGAAACGGGAGAAAGATATTCCACAGCTTTGTATGGCGTTTAAAACACCAGAGAACATGCATTTTAGGAAGGTATAACACACCTCCCTAGGCCTATTAATTTAGAAATTACAGCGCTTTTTGTGGGACACTTAAAACAGTTGAAACGGGTGCTATATTCGAAGCATTTGGTTTTTCTCGCTTTCTCGGAAACCGGAGAAAGATATTCCCCAGCTTTGTATGGTGTTTAAAACACCAGAGAACATGCATTTTAGGAAGGTGTAACAGACCTCCTTATGGCTATTAGTTTAGAAATTACAGCGCTTTTTGAGGGACACTTGAAACGGTTGAAACGTTTGTTATTTTCGAAGCATTTGGTTTTTCTCGCCTTCGCAGAAACCGGAGCAAGCTATTCCCCAGGTTTGCATTGCGTTTAAAACACCAGAGAACATGCATTTTAGAAAGGTGTAACACACCTCCATAGGCCTATAAATTTAGAAATTACAGCGCTTTTTGTGGGACACTTAAAACAGTTGAAACGGGTGCTATTTTCGAAGCATTTGGTTTTTCTCGCTTTCTCGGAAACGGGAGAAAGATATTCCACAGCTTTGTATGGCGTTTAAAACACCAGAGAACATGCATTTTAGGAAGGTGTAACAGACCTCCCTATGGCTATTAGTTTAGAAATTACAGCGCTTTTTGAACGACACTTGAAACGGTTGAAACGTTTGTTATTTTCGAAGCATTTGGTTTTTCTCGCCTTCGCGGAAACCGGAGCAAGCTATTCCCCAGGTTTGCATTGCGTTTAAAACACCAGAGAACGTGCATTTTTGGAAGGTGTAACACACCTCCCTAGGCCTATTAATTTAGAAATTACAGGGCTTTTTGTGGGACACTTAAAACAGTTGAAACGGGTGCTATTTTCGAAGCATTTGGTTTTTCTCGCTTTCTCGGAAAAGGGAGAAAGATATTCCACAGCTTTGTATGGCGTTTAAAACACCAGAGAACATGCATTTTAGGAAGGTGTAACAGACCTCTCTATGGCTATTAGTTTAGAAATTACAGCGCTTTTTGAACGACACTTGAAACGGTTGAAACGTTTGTTATTTTCGAAGCATTTGGTTTTTCTCGCCTTCGCGGAAACCGGAGCAAGCTATTCCCCAGGTTTGCATTGCGTTTAAAACACCAGAGAACATGCATTTTAGGAAGGTGTAACACACCTCCCTAGGCCTATCAATTTAGAAATTACAACGCTTTGTGTGGGAGACTTGAAACGGTTAAAACGGGTGTTGCATTTGGTTTTTCTCGCTTTCTCGGAAACCGGAGAAAGATATTCCCCAGCTTTGAATGGCGTTTAAAACATCAGAGAACATGCATTTAGGAAGGTGTATCCCACCTCCCTAGTGCTCTGAATTTAGAAAATACAGCGCTTTATGCGGGACACTTGAAACGGTTGAAACGGGTGCTATTTTCGAAGCATTTGGTTTTTCTCGCCTTCGCGGAAACCGGAGCAAGCTATTCCCCAGGTTTGCATGGCGTTTAAAACACCAGAGAACATGCATTTTAGGAAGATGTAACACACCTCCCTAGGCCTATTAATTTAGAAATTACAGTGCTTTTTGTGGGACAGTTAAAACAGTTGAAACGGGTGCTATTTTCGAAGCATTTGGTATTTCTCGCTTTCTCGGAAACCGGAGAAAGATATTCCCCAGCTTTGTATGGCGTTTAAAACACCAGAGAACATGCATTTTAGGAAGGTGTAACAGACCTCCCTATGGCTATTAGTTTAGAAATTACAGCGCTTTTTGAAGGACACTTGAAACGGTTGAAACGTTTGTTATTTTCAAAGCATTTGGTTTTTCTCGCTTTCTCAGAAGCAGGAGTAAGACATTCCGCAGGTTTGTATGGCGTTTAAAACATCATTGAACATGCATTTTAGGAAGGTGTACCACACCTCCCTAGGGCTCTTAGTTTAGAAAATACAGCGCTTTATGTGGGACACTTGAAACGGTTGAAACGGGTGTTATTTTCGAAGCATTTGGTTTTTCTCGCCTTCGCGCAAACCGGAGCAAGCTATTCCCCAGGTTGGCATTGCGTTTAAAACACCAGAGAACTTGCATTTTAGGAAGGTGTAACACACCTCCCTGGGCCTATTAATTTAGAAATTACAGCGCTTTTTGTGGGAAACTTAAAACAGTTGAAACGGGTGCTATTTTCGAAGCATTTGGTTTTTCTCGCTTCTCGGAAACCGAAGATAGATATTCCCCAGCTTTGTATGGTGTTTAAAACACCAGAGAACATGCATTTTAGGAAGGTGTAACAGACCTCCCTATGGCTATTAGTTTAGAAATTACAGCGCTTTTTGAGGGACACTTGAAACAGTTGAAACGTTTGTTATTTTCGAAGCATTTGGTTTTTCTCGCCTTCGCGGAAACCGGAGCAAGCTATTCCCCAGGTTTGCATTGCGTTTAAAACACCAGAGAACGTGCATTTTTGGAAGGTGTAACACACCTCCCTAGGCCTATTAATTTAGAAATTACAGCGCTTTTTGTGGGACACTTAAAACAGTTGAAACGGGTGCTATTTTCGAAGCATTTGGTTTTTCTCGCTTTCTCGGAAACGGGAGAAAGATATTCCACAGCTTTGTATGGCGTTTAAAACACCAGAGAACATGCATTTTAGGAAGGTGTAACAGACCTCCCTATGGCTATTAGTTTAGAAATTACAGCGCTTTTTGAGGGACACTTGAAACGGTTGAAACGTTTGTTATTTTCGAAGCATTTGGTTTTTCTCGCCTTCGCGGAAACCGGAGCAAGCTATTCCCCAGGTTTGCATTGCGTTTAAAACACCAGAGAACATGCATTTTAGGAAGGTGTAACAGACCTCCTTATGGCTATTAGTTTAGAAATTACAGCGCTTTTTGAGGGACACTTGAAACGGTTGAAACGTTTGTTATTTTCGAAGCATTTGGTTTTTCTCGCCTCCGCAGAAACCGGAGCAAGCTATTCCCCAGGTTTGCATTGCGTTTAAAACACCAGAGAACATGCATTTTAGAAAGGTGTAACACACCTCCCTAGGCCTATAAATTTAGAAATTACAGCGCTTTTTGTGGGACACTTAAAACAGTTGAAACGGGTGCTATTTTCGAAGCATTTGGTTTTTCTCGCTTTCTCGGAAACGGGAGAAAGATATTCCACAGCTTTGTATGGCGTTTAAAACACCAGAGAACATGCATTTTAGGAAGGTATAACACACCTCCCTAGGCCTATTAATTTAGAAATTACAGCGCTTTTTGTGGGACACTTAAAACAGTTGAAACGGGTGCTATATTCGAAGCATTTGGTTTTTCTCGCTTTCTCGGAAACCGGAGAAAGATATTCCCCAGCTTTGTATGGTGTTTAAAACACCAGAGAACATGCATTTTAGGAAGGTGTAACAGACCTCCTTATGGCTATTAGTTTAGAAATTACAGCGCTTTTTGAGGGACACTTGAAACGGTTGAAACGTTTGTTATTTTCGAAGCATTTGGTTTTTCTCGCCTTCGCAGAAACCGGAGCAAGCTATTCCCCAGGTTTGCATTGCGTTTAAAACACCAGAGAACATGCATTTTAGAAAGGTGTAACACACCTCCCTAGGCCTATAAATTTAGAAATTACAGCGCTTTTTGTGGGACACTTAAAACAGTTGAAACGGGTGCTATTTTCGAAGCATTTGGTTTTTCTCGCTTTCTCGGAAACGGGAGAAAGATATTCCACAGCTTTGTATGGCGTTTAAAACACCAGAGAACATGCATTTTAGGAAGGTGTAACAGACCTCCCTATGGCTATTAGTTTAGAAATTACAGCGCTTTTTGAACGACACTTGAAACGGTTGAAACGTTTGTTATTTTCGAAGCATTTGGTTTTTCTCGCCTTCGCGGAAACCGGAGCAAGCTATTCCCCAGGTTTGCATTGCGTTTAAAACACCAGAGAACATGCATTTTAGGAAGGTGTAACACACCTCCCTAGGCCTATCAATTTAGAAATTACAACGCTTTGTGTGGGAGACTTGAATCGGTTGAAACGGGTGTTATTTTCGAAGCATTGGGTTTTTCTCGCTTTCTCGGGAACTGGAGACAAATATTCCCGAGGTTTGTATGGCGTTTAAAACACCATTGAACATGCATTTTAGGAAGGTGTACCACACCTCCCTAGGGCTCTTAGTTTAGAAAATACAGCGCTTTTTGTGGGACACTTGAAACGGTTGAAACGGGTGTTATTTTCGAAGCATTTGGTTTTTCTCGCCTTCGCGGAAACCGGAGCAAGCTATTCCCCAGGTTTGCATGGCGTTTAAAACACCAGAGAACATGCATTTTAGGAAGATGTAACACACCTCCCTAGGCCTATTAATTTAGAAATTACAGTGCTTTTTGTGGGACAGTTAAAACAGTTGAAACGGGTGCTATTTTCGAAGCATTTGGTATTTCTCGCTTTCTCGGAAACCGGAGAAAGATATTCCCCAGCTTTGTATGGTGTTTAAAACACCAGAGAACATGCAATTTAGGAAGGTGTAACGCACCTCCGTAGGGCTCGTAGTTTAGAAAATACAGCACTTTTTGAGGGACACTTGAAACGGTTGAAACGTTTGTTATTTTCGAAGCATTTGGTTTTTCTCGCCTTCGCGGAAACCGGAGCAAGCTATTCCCCAGGTTTGCATTGCGTTTAAAACACCAGAGAACATGCATTTCAGGAAGGTGTACCACACCTCCCTAGGGCTCTTAGTTTAGAAATTACAGCGCTTTTTGTGGGACAGTTAAAACAGTTGAAACGGGTGCTATTTTCGAAGCATTTGGTTTTTCTCGCCTTCGCGGAAACCGGAGCAAGCTATTCCCCAGGTTTGCATTGCGTTTAAAACATCAGAGAACATGCATTTTAGGAAGGTGTATCACACCTCCCTAGGGCTCTTAATTTAGAAAATACAGCGCTTTTTGCGGGACACTTGAAACGGTTGAAACTGGTGTTATTTTCGAAGCATTTGGTTTTTCTCGCTTTCTCGGGAACTGGAGAAAAATATTCCCCAGGTTTGTATGGCGTTTAAAACATCAGAGAACATGCATTTTAGGAAGGTGTAATACACCTCCTTATGGCTATTAGTTTAGAAATTACAGCGCTTTTTGAGGGACACTTGAAACGGTTGAAACGGGTGTTACTTTCGAAGCATTTGGTTTTTCTCGCCTTCGCGGAAACCGGAGAAAGCTATTCCCCAGGTTTGCATTGCGTTTAAAACACCAGAGAACATGCATTTTAGGAAGGTGTAACACACCTCCCTAGGCCTATTAATTTAGAAATTACAGCGCTTTTTGTGGGACACTTAAAACAGTTGAAACGGGTGCTATATTCGAAGCATTTGGTTTTTCTCGCTTTCTCGGAAACCGAAGATAGATATTCCCCAGCTTTGTATGGTGTTTAAAACACCAGAGAACATGCATTTTAGGAAGGTGTAACAGACCTCCCTGTGGCTATTAGTTTAGAAAATACAGCGCTTTTTGAGGGACACTTGAAACGGTTGAAACGTTTGTTATTTTCGAAGCATTTGGTTTTTCTCGCCTTCGCGGAAACCGGAGCAAGCTATTCCCCAGGTTTGCATTGCGTTTAAAACACCAGAGAACGTGCATTTTTGGAAGGTGTAACACACCTCCCTAGGCCTATTAATTTAGAAATTACAGCGCTTTTTGTGGGACACTTAAAACAGTTGAAACGGGTGCTATTTTCGAAGCATTTGGTTTTTCTCGCTTTCTCGGAAACGGGAGAAAGATATTCCACAGCTTTGTATGGCGTTTAAAACACCAGAGAACATGCATTTTAGGAAGGTGTAACAGACCTCCCTATGGCTATTAGTTTAGAAATTACAGCGCTTTTTGAACGACACTTGAAACGGTTGAAACGTTTGTTATTTTCGAAGCATTTGGTTTTTCTCGCCTTCGCGGAAACCGGAGCAAGCTATTCCCCAGGTTTGCATTGCGTTTAAAACACCAGAGAACATGCATTTTAGGAAGGTGTAACACACCTCCCTAGGCCTATCAATTTAGAAATTACAACGCTTTGTGTGGGAGACTTGAATCGGTTGAAACGGGTGTTATTTTCGAAGCATTGGGTTTTTCTCGCTTTCTCGGGAACTGGAGACAAATATTCCCCAGGTTTGTATGGCGTTTAAAACATCATTGAACATGCATTTTAGGAAGGTGTACCACACCTCCCTAGGGCTCTTAGTTTAGAAAATACAGCGCTTTTTGTGGGACACTTGAAACGGTTGAAACGGGTGTTATTTTCGAAGCATTTGGTTTTTCTCGCCTTCGCGGAAACCGGAGCAAGCTATTCCCCAGGTTTGCATGGCGTTTAAAACACCAGAGAACATGCATTTTAGGAAGATGTAACACACCTCCCTAGGCCTATTAATTTAGAAATTACAGTGCTTTTTGTGGGACAGTTAAAACAGTTGAAACGGGTGCTATTTTCGAAGCATTTGGTATTTCTCGCTTTCTCGGAAACCGGAGAAAGATATTCCCCAGCTTTGTATGGTGTTTAAAACACCAGAGAACATGCAATTTAGGAAGGTGTAACGCACCTCCGTAGGGCTCGTAGTTTAGAAAATACAGCACTTTTTGAGGGACACTTGAAACGGTTGAAACGTTTGTTATTTTCGAAGCATTTGGTTTTTCTCGCCTTCGCGGAAACCGGAGCAAGCTATTCCCCAGGTTTGCATTGCGTTTAAAACACCAGAGAACATGCATTTCAGGAAGGTGTAACACACCTCCCCAGGCCTATCAATTTAGAAATTACAACGCTTTGTGTGGGAGACTTGAAACGGTTAAAACGGGTGTGGCATTTGGTTTTTCTCGCTTTCTCGGAAACCGGAGAAAGATATTCCACAGCTTTGTATGGCGTTTAAAACACCAGAGAACATGCATTTTAGGAAGGTGTAACAGACCTCCCTATGGCTATTAGTTTAGAAATTACAGCGCTTTTTGAACGACACTTGAAACGGTTGAAACGTTTGTTATTTTCGAAGCATTTGGTTTTTCTCGCCTTCGCGGAAACCGGAGCAAGCTATTCCCCAGGTTTGCATTGCGTTTAAAACACCAGAGAACATGCATTTTAGGAAGGTGTAACACACCTCCCTAGGCCTATCAATTTAGAAATTACAACGCTTTGTGTGGGAGACTTGAATCGGTTGAAACGGGTGTTATTTTCGAAGCATTGGGTTTTTCTCGCTTTCTCGGGAACTGGAGACAAATATTCCCCAGGTTTGTATGGCGTTTAAAACATCATTGAACATGCATTTTAGGAAGGTGTACCACACCTCCCTAGGGCTCTTAGTTTAGAAAATACAGCGCTTTTTGTGGGACACTTGAAACGGTTGAAACGGGTGTTATTTTCGAAGCATTTGGTTTTTCTCGCCTTCGCGGAAACTGGAGCAAGCTATTCCCCAGGTTTGCATGGCGTTTAAAACACCAGAGAACATGCATTTTAGGAAGATGTAACACACCTCCCTAGGCCTATTAATTTAGAAATTACAGTGCTTTTTGTGGGACAGTTAAAACAGTTGAAACGGGTGCTATTTTCGAAGCATTTGGTATTTCTCGCTTTCTCGGAAACCGGAGAAAGATATTCCCCAGCTTTGTATGGTGTTTAAAACACCAGAGAACATGCAATTTAGGAAGGTGTAACGCACCTCCGTAGGGCTCGTAGTTTAGAAAATACAGCACTTTTTGAGGGACACTTGAAACGGTTGAAACGTTTGTTATTTTCGAAGCATTTGGTTTTTCTCGCCTTCGCGGAAACCGGAGCAAGCTATTCCCCAGGTTTGCATTGCGTTTAAAACACCAGAGAACATGCATTTCAGGAAGGTGTAACACACCTCCCCAGGCCTATCAATTTAGAAATTACAACGCTTTGTGTGGGAGACTTGAAACGGTTAAAACGGGTGTGGCATTTGGTTTTTCTCGCTTTCTCGGAAACCGGAGAAAGATATTCCACAGCTTTGTATGGCGTTTAAAACACCAGAGAACATGCATTTTAGGAAGGTGTAACAGACCTCCCTATGGCTATTAGTTTAGAAATTACAGCGCTTTTTGAACGACACTTGAAACGGTTGAAACGTTTGTTATTTTCGAAGCATTTGGTTTTTCTCGCCTTCGCGGAAACCGGAGCAAGCTATTCCCCAGGTTTGCATTGCGTTTAAAACACCAGAGAACATGCATTTTAGGAAGGTGTAACACACCTCCCTAGGCCTATCAATTTAGAAATTACAACGCTTTGTGTGGGAGACTTGAATCGGTTGAAACGGGTGTTATTTTCGAAGCATTGGGTTTTTCTCGCTTTCTCGGGAACTGGAGACAAATATTCCCCAGGTTTGTATGGCGTTTAAAACATCATTGAACATGCATTTTAGGAAGGTGTACCACACCTCCCTAGGGCTCTTAGTTTAGAAAATACAGCGCTTTTTGTGGGACACTTGAAACGGTTGAAACGGGTGTTATTTTCGAAGCATTTGGTTTTTCTCGCCTTCGCGGAAACTGGAGCAAGCTATTCCCCAGGTTTGCATGGCGTTTAAAACACCAGAGAACATGCATTTTAGGAAGATGTAACACACCTCCCTAGGCCTATTAATTTAGAAATTACAGTGCTTTTTGTGGGACAGTTAAAACAGTTGAAACGGGTGCTATTTTCGAAGCATTTGGTATTTCTCGCTTTCTCGGAAACCGGAGAAAGATATTCCCCAGCTTTGTATGGTGTTTAAAACACCAGAGAACATGCAATTTAGGAAGGTGTAACGCACCTCCGTAGGGCTCGTAGTTTAGAAAATACAGCACTTTTTGAGGGACACTTGAAACGGTTGAAACGTTTGTTATTTTCGAAGCATTTGGTTTTTCTCGCCTTCGCGGAAACCGGAGCAAGCTATTCCCCAGGTTTGCATTGCGTTTAAAACACCAGAGAACATGCATTTCAGGAAGGTGTACCACACCTCCCTAGGGCTCTTAGTTTAGAAATTACAGCGCTTTTTGTGGGACAGTTAAAACAGTTGAAACGGGTGCTATTTTCGAAGCATTTGGTTTTTCTCGCCTTCGCGGAAACCGGAGCAAGCTATTCCCCAGGTTTGCATTGCGTTTAAAACATCAGAGAACATGCATTTTAGGAAGGTGTATCACACCTCCCTAGGGCTCTTAATTTAGAAAATACAGCGCTTTTTGCGGGACACTTGAAACGGTTGAAACTGGTGTTATTTTCGAAGCATTTGGTTTTCCTCGCTTTCTCGGGAACTGGAGACAAATATTCCCCAGGTTTGTATGGCGTTTAAAACATCAGAGAACATGCATTTTAGGAAGGTGTAATACACCTCCTTATGGCTATTAGTTTAGAAATTACAGCGCTTTTTGAGGGACACTTGAAACGGTTGAAACGGGTGTTACTTTCGAAGCATTTGGTTTTTCTCGCCTTCGCGGAAACCGGAGAAAGCTATTCCCCAGGTTTGCATTGCGTTTAAAACACCAGAGAACATGCATTTTAGGAAGGTGTAACACACCTCCCTAGGCCTATTAATTTAGAAATTACAGCGCTTTTTGTGGGACACTTAAAACAGTTGAAACGGGTGCTATATTCGAAGCATTTGGTTTTTCTCGCTTTCTCGGAAACCGAAGATAGATATTCCCCAGCTTTGTATGGTGTTTAAAACACCAGAGAACATGCATTTTAGGAAGGTGTAACAGACCTCCCTATGGCTATTAGTTTAGAAAATACAGCGCTTTTTGAGGGACACTTGAAACGGTTGAAACGTTTGTTATTTTCGAAGCATTTGGTTTTTCTCGCCTTCGCGGAAACCGGAGCAAGCTATTCCCCAGGTTTGCATTGCGTTTAAAACACCAGAGAACGTGCATTTTTGGAAGGTGTAACACACCTCCCTAGGCCTATTAATTTAGAAATTACAGCGCTTTTTGTGGGACACTTAAAACAGTTGAAACGGGTGCTATTTTCGAAGCATTTGGTTTTTCTCGCTTTCTCGGAAACGGGAGAAAGATATTCCACAGCTTTGTATGGCGTTTAAAACACCAGAGAACATGCATTTTAGGAAGGTGTAACAGACCTCCCTATGGCTATTAGTTTAGAAATTACAGCGCTTTTTGAACGACACTTGAAACGGTTGAAACGTTTGTTATTTTCGAAGCATTTGGTTTTTCTCGCCTTCGCGGAAACCGGAGCAAGCTATTCCCCAGGTTTGCATTGCGTTTAAAACACCAGAGAACATGCATTTTAGGAAGGTGTAACACACCTCCCTAGGCCTATCAATTTAGAAATTACAACGCTTTGTGTGGGAGACTTGAATCGGTTGAAACGGGTGTTATTTTCGAAGCATTGGGTTTTTCTCGCTTTCTCGGGAACTGGAGACAAATATTCCCCAGGTTTGTATGGCGTTTAAAACATCATTGAACATGCATTTTAGGAAGGTGTACCACACCTCCCTAGGGCTCTTAGTTTAGAAAATACAGCGCTTTTTGTGGGACACTTGAAACGGTTGAAACGGGTGTTATTTTCGAAGCATTTGGTTTTTCTCGCCTTCGCGGAAACCGGAGCAAGCTATTCCCCAGGTTTGCATGGCGTTTAAAACACCAGAGAACATGCATTTTAGGAAGATGTAACACACCTCCCTAGGCCTATTAATTTAGAAATTACAGTGCTTTTTGTGGGACAGTTAAAACAGTTGAAACGGGTGCTATTTTCGAAGCATTTGGTATTTCTCGCTTTCTCGGAAACCGGAGAAAGATATTCCCCAGCTTTGTATGGTGTTTAAAACACCAGAGAACATGCAATTTAGGAAGGTGTAACGCACCTCCGTAGGGCTCGTAGTTTAGAAAATACAGCACTTTTTGAGGGACACTTGAAACGGTTGAAACGTTTGTTATTTTCGAAGCATTTGGTTTTTCTCGCCTTCGCGGAAACCGGAGCAAGCTATTCCCCAGGTTTGCATTGCGTTTAAAACACCAGAGAACATGCATTTCAGGAAGGTGTAACACACCTCCCTAGGCCTATCAATTTAGAAATTACAACGCTTTGTGTGGGAGACTTGAAACGGTTAAAACGGGTGTGGCATTTGGTTTTTCTCGCTTTCTCGGAAACCGGAGAAAGATATTCCCCAGCTTTGTATGGTGTTTAAAACACCAGAGAACATGCATTTTAGGAAGGTGTAACAGACCTCCTTATGGCTATTAGTTTAGAAATTACAGCGCTTTTTGAGGGACACTTGAAACGGTTGAAACGTTTGTTATTTTCGAAGCATTTGGTTTTTCTCGCCTTCGCAGAAACCGGAGCAAGCTATTCCCCAGGTTTGCATTGCGTTTAAAACACCAGAGAACATGCATTTTAGGAAGGTGTAACACACCTCCCTAGGCCTATAAATTTAGAAATTACAGCGCTTTTTGTGGGACACTTAAAACAGTTGAAACGGGTGCTATTTTCGAAGCATTTGGTTTTTCTCGCTTTCTCGGAAACGGGAGAAAGATATTCCACAGCTTTGTATGGCGTTTAAAACACCAGAGAACATGCATTTTAGGAAGGTGTAACAGACCTCCCTATGGCTATTAGTTTAGAAATTACAGCGCTTTTTGAACGACACTTGAAACGGTTGAAACGTTTGTTATTTTCGAAGCATTTGGTTTTTCTCGCCTTCGCGGAAACCGGAGCAAGCTATTCCCCAGGTTTGCATTGCGTTTAAAACATCAGAGAACATGCATTTTAGGAAGGTGTATCACACCTCCCTAGGGCTCTTAATTTAGAAAATACAGCGCTTTTTGCGGGACACTTGAAACGGTTGAAACTGGTGTTATTTTCGAAGCATTTGGTTTTCCTCGCTTTCTCGGGAACTGGAGACAAATATTCCCCAGGTTTGTATGGCGTTTAAAACATCAGAGAACATGCATTTTAGGAAGGTGTAATACACCTCCTTATGGCTATTAGTTTAGAAATTACAGCGCTTTTTGAGGGACACTTGAAACGGTTGAAACGGGTGTTACTTTCGAAGCATTTGGTTTTTCTCGCCTTCGCGGAAACCGGAGAAAGCTATTCCCCAGGTTTGCATTGCGTTTAAAACACCAGAGAACATGCATTTTAGGAAGGTGTAACACACCTCCCTAGGCCTATTAATTTAGAAATTACAGCGCTTTTTGTGGGACACTTAAAACAGTTGAAACGGGTGCTATATTCGAAGCATTTGGTTTTTCTCGCTTTCTCGGAAACCGAAGATAGATATTCCCCAGCTTTGTATGGTGTTTAAAACACCAGAGAACATGCATTTTAGGAAGGTGTAACAGACCTCCCTATGGCTATTAGTTTAGAAAATACAGCGCTTTTTGAGGGACACTTGAAACGGTTGAAACGTTTGTTATTTTCGAAGCATTTGGTTTTTCTCGCCTTCGCGGAAACCGGAGCAAGCTATTCCCCAGGTTTGCATTGCGTTTAAAACACCAGAGAACGTGCATTTTTGGAAGGTGTAACACACCTCCCTAGGCCTATTAATTTAGAAATTACAGCGCTTTTTGTGGGACACTTAAAACAGTTGAAACGGGTGCTATTTTCGAAGCATTTGGTTTTTCTCGCTTTCTCGGAAACGGGAGAAAGATATTCCACAGCTTTGTATGGCGTTTAAAACACCAGAGAACATGCATTTTAGGAAGGTGTAACAGACCTCCCTATGGCTATTAGTTTAGAAATTACAGCGCTTTTTGAACGACACTTGAAACGGTTGAAACGTTTGTTATTTTCGAAGCATTTGGTTTTTCTCGCCTTCGCGGAAACCGGAGCAAGCTATTCCCCAGGTTTGCATTGCGTTTAAAACACCAGAGAACATGCATTTTAGGAAGGTGTAACACACCTCCCTAGGCCTATCAATTTAGAAATTACAACGCTTTGTGTGGGAGACTTGAATCGGTTGAAACGGGTGTTATTTTCGAAGCATTGGGTTTTTCTCGCTTTCTCGGGAACTGGAGACAAATATTCCCCAGGTTTGTATGGCGTTTAAAACATCATTGAACATGCATTTTAGGAAGGTGTACCACACCTCCCTAGGGCTCTTAGTTTAGAAAATACAGCGCTTTTTGTGGGACACTTGAAACGGTTGAAACGGGTGTTATTTTCGAAGCATTTGGTTTTTCTCGCCTTCGCGGAAACCGGAGCAAGCTATTCCCCAGGTTTGCATGGCGTTTAAAACACCAGAGAACATGCATTTTAGGAAGATGTAACACACCTCCCTAGGCCTATTAATTTAGAAATTACAGTGCTTTTTGTGGGACAGTTAAAACAGTTGAAACGGGTGCTATTTTCGAAGCATTTGGTATTTCTCGCTTTCTCGGAAACCGGAGAAAGATATTCCCCAGCTTTGTATGGTGTTTAAAACACCAGAGAACATGCAATTTAGGAAGGTGTAACGCACCTCCGTAGGGCTCGTAGTTTAGAAAATACAGCACTTTTTGAGGGACACTTGAAACGGTTGAAACGTTTGTTATTTTCGAAGCATTTGGTTTTTCTCGCCTTCGCGGAAACCGGAGCAAGCTATTCCCCAGGTTTGCATTGCGTTTAAAACACCAGAGAACATGCATTTCAGGAAGGTGTAACACACCTCCCTAGGCCTATCAATTTAGAAATTACAACGCTTTGTGTGGGAGACTTGAAACGGTTAAAACGGGTGTGGCATTTGGTTTTTCTCGCTTTCTCGGAAACCGGAGAAAGATATTCCCCAGCTTTGTATGGTGTTTAAAACACCAGAGAACATGCATTTTAGGAAGGTGTAACAGACCTCCTTATGGCTATTAGTTTAGAAATTACAGCGCTTTTTGAGGGACACTTGAAACGGTTGAAACGTTTGTTATTTTCGAAGCATTTGGTTTTTCTCGCCTTCGCAGAAACCGGAGCAAGCTATTCCCCAGGTTTGCATTGCGTTTAAAACACCAGAGAACATGCATTTTAGGAAGGTGTAACACACCTCCCTAGGCCTATAAATTTAGAAATTACAGCGCTTTTTGTGGGACACTTAAAACAGTTGAAACGGGTGCTATTTTCGAAGCATTTGGTTTTTCTCGCTTTCTCGGAAACGGGAGAAAGATATTCCACAGCTTTGTATGGCGTTTAAAACACCAGAGAACATGCATTTTAGGAAGGTGTAACAGACCTCCCTATGGCTATTAGTTTAGAAATTACAGCGCTTTTTGAACGACACTTGAAACGGTTGAAACGTTTGTTATTTTCGAAGCATTTGGTTTTTCTCGCCTTCGCGGAAACCGGAGCAAGCTATTCCCCAGGTTTGCATTGCGTTTAAAACACCAGAGAACATGCATTTTAGGAAGGTGTAACACACCTCCCTAGGCCTATCAATTTAGAAATTACAACGCTTTGTGTGGGAGACTTGAATCGGTTGAAACGGGTGTTATTTTCGAAGCATTGGGTTTTTCTCGCTTTCTCGGGAACTGGAGACAAATATTCCCGAGGTTTGTATGGCGTTTAAAACATCATTGAACATGCATTTTAGGAAGGTGTACCACACCTCCCTAGGGCTCTTAGTTTAGAAAATACAGCGCTTTTTGTGGGACACTTGAAACGGTTGAAACGGGTGTTATTTTCGAAGCATTTGGTTTTTCTCGCCTTCGCGGAAACCGGAGCAAGCTATTCCCCAGGTTTGCATGGCGTTTAAAACACCAGAGAACATGCATTTTAGGAAGATGTAACACACCTCCCTAGGCCTATTAATTTAGAAATTACAGTGCTTTTTGTGGGACAGTTAAAACAGTTGAAACGGGTGCTATTTTCGAAGCATTTGGTATTTCTCGCTTTCTCGGAAACCGGAGAAAGATATTCCCCAGCTTTGTATGGTGTTTAAAACACCAGAGAACATGCAATTTAGGAAGGTGTAACGCACCTCCGTAGGGCTCGTAGTTTAGAAAATACAGCACTTTTTGAGGGACACTTGAAACGGTTGAAACGTTTGTTATTTTCGAAGCATTTGGTTTTTCTCGCCTTCGCGGAAACCGGAGCAAGCTATTCCCCAGGTTTGCATTGCGTTTAAAACACCAGAGAACATGCATTTCAGGAAGGTGTAACACACCTCCCTAGGCCTATCAATTTAGAAATTACAACGCTTTGTGTGGGAGACTTGAAACGGTTAAAACGGGTGTGGCATTTGGTTTTTCTCGCTTTCTCGGAAACCGGAGAAAGATATTCCCCAGCTTTGTATGGTGTTTAAAACACCAGAGAACATGCATTTTAGGAAGGTGTAACAGACCTCCTTATGGCTATTAGTTTAGAAATTACAGCGCTTTTTGAGGGACACTTGAAACGGTTGAAACGTTTGTTATTTTCGAAGCATTTGGTTTTTCTCGCCTTCGCAGAAACCGGAGCAAGCTATTCCCCAGGTTTGCATTGCGTTTAAAACACCAGAGAACATGCATTTTAGGAAGGTGTAACACACCTCCCTAGGCCTATAAATTTAGAAATTACAGCGCTTTTTGTGGGACACTTAAAACAGTTGAAACGGGTGCTATTTTCGAAGCATTTGGTTTTTCTCGCTTTCTCGGAAACGGGAGAAAGATATTCCACAGCTTTGTATGGCGTTTAAAACACCAGAGAACATGCATTTTAGGAAGGTGTAACAGACCTCCCTATGGCTATTAGTTTAGAAATTACAGCGCTTTTTGAACGACACTTGAAACGGTTGAAACGTTTGTTATTTTCGAAGCATTTGGTTTTTCTCGCCTTCGCGGAAACCGGAGCAAGCTATTCCCCAGGTTTGCATTGCGTTTAAAACACCAGAGAACATGCATTTTAGGAAGGTGTAACACACCTCCCTAGGCCTATCAATTTAGAAATTACAACGCTTTGTGTGGGAGACTTGAATCGGTTGAAACGGGTGTTATTTTCGAAGCATTGGGTTTTTCTCGCTTTCTCGGGAACTGGAGACAAATATTCCCCAGATTTGTATGGCGTTTAAAACATCATTGAACATGCATTTTAGGAAGGTGTACCACACCTCCCTAGGGCTCTTAGTTTAGAAAATACAGCGCTTTTTGTGGGACACTTGAAACGGTTGAAACGGGTGTTATTTTCGAAGCATTTGGTTTTTCTCGCCTTCGCGGAAACCGGAGCAAGCTATTCCCCAGGTTTGCATGGCGTTTAAAACACCAGAGAACATGCATTTTAGGAAGATGTAACACACCTCCCTAGGCCTATTAATTTAGAAATTACAGTGCTTTTTGTGGGACAGTTAAAACAGTTGAAACGGGTGCTATTTTCGAAGCATTTGGTATTTCTCGCTTTCTCGGAAACCGGAGAAAGATATTCCCCAGCTTTGTATGGTGTTTAAAACACCAGAGAACATGCAATTTAGGAAGGTGTAACGCACCTCCGTAGGGCTCGTAGTTTAGAAAATACAGCACTTTTTGAGGGACACTTGAAACGGTTGAAACGTTTGTTATTTTCGAAGCATTTGGTTTTTCTCGCCTTCGCGGAAACCGGAGCAAGCTATTCCCCAGGTTTGCATTGCGTTTAAAACACCAGAGAACATGCATTTCAGGAAGGTGTAACACACCTCCCTAGGCCTATCAATTTAGAAATTACAACGCTTTGTGTGGGAGACTTGAAACGGTTAAAACGGGTGTGGCATTTGGTTTTTCTCGCTTTCTCGGAAACCGGAGAAAGATATTCCCCAGGTGTGTAACAGACCTCCTTATGGCTATTAGTTTAGAAATTACAGCGCTTTTTGAGGGACACTTGAAACGGTTGAAACGTTTGTTATTTTCGAAGCATTTGGTTTTTCTCGCCTTCGCAGAAACCGGAGCAAGCTATTCCCCAGGTTTGCATTGCGTTTAAAACACCAGAGAACATGCATTTTAGGAAGGTGTAACACACCTCCCTAGGCCTATAAATTTAGAAATTACAGCGCTTTTTGTGGGACACTTAAAACAGTTGAAACGGGTGCTATTTTCGAAGCATTTGGTTTTTCTCGCTTTCTCGGAAACCGGAGAAAGATATTCCCCAGCTTTGTATGGTGTTTAAAACACTAGAGAACATGCATTTTAGGAAGGTGTAATACACCTCCCTAGGGCTCGTAGTTTAGAAAATACAGCGCTTTTTGAGGGACACTTGAAACGGTTGAAACGTTTGTTATTTTCGAAGCATTTGGTTTTTCTCGCCTTCGCGGAAACCGGAGCAAGCTATTCCCCAGGTTTGCATTGCGTTTAAAACACCAGAGAACATGCATTTTAGGAAGGTGTAACACACCTCCCTAGGCCTATTAATTTAGAAATTACAGCGCTATTTGTGGGACACTTAAAACAGTTGAAACGGGTGCTATTTTCGAAGCATTTGGTTTTTCTCGCTTTCTCGGAAACCTGAGAAAGATATTCCCCAGCTTTGTATGGTGTTTAAAACACCAGAGAACATGCATTTTAGGAAGGTGTAACAGACCTCCCTATGGCTATTAGTTTAGAAAATACAGCGCTTTTTGTGGGACACTTGAAACGGTTGAAACGGGTGTTATTTTCGAAGCATTTGGTTTTTCTCGCCTTCGCGGAAACCGGAGCAAGCTATTCCCCAGGTTTGCATTGCGTTTGAAACACCAGAGAACGTGCATTTTAGGAAGGTGTAACACACCTCCCTAGGCCTATTAGTTTAGAAATTACAGCGCTATTTGTGGGACACTTAAAACAGTTGAAACGGGTGCTATTTTCGAAGCATTTGGTTTTTCTCGCTTTCTCGGAAACCTGAGAAAGATATTCCCCAGCTTTGTATGGTGTTTAAAACACCAGAGAACATGCATTTTAGGAAGGTGTAACAGACCTCCCTATGGCTATTAGTTTAGAAATTACAGCGCTTTTTGAAGGACACTTGAAACGGTTGAAACGTTTGTTATTTTCAAAGTATTTGGTTTTTCTCGCTGTCTCAGAAGCAGGAGCAAGACATTCCCCAGGTTTGTATGGCGTTTAAAACATCATTGAACATGCATTTTAGGAATTTGTACCACACCTCCCTAGGGCTCTTAGTTTAGAAAATACAGCGCTTTTTGTGGGACACTTGAAACGGTTGAAACGGGTGTTATTTTCGAAGCATTTGGTTTTTCTCGCCTTCGCGGAAACCGGAGCAAGCTATTCCCCAGGTTTGCATTGCGTTTAAAACACCAGAGAACTTGCATTTTAGGAAGGTGTAACACACCTCCCTAGGCCTTTTAGTTTAGAAATTACAGCGCTTTTTGTGGGACAGTTAAAACAGTTGAAACGGGTGCTATTTTCGAAGCATTTGGTTTTTCTCGCTTTCTCGGAAACCGGAGAAAGATATTCCCCAGCTTTGTATGGCGTTTAAAACACCAGAGAACGTGCATTTTAGGAATGTGTAACACACCTCCCTAGGGCTCGTAGTTTAGAAAATACAGCGCTTTTTGAGGGACACTTGAAACGGTTGAAACGTTTGTTATTTTCGAAGCATTTGGTTTTTCTCGCCTTCGCGGAAACCGGAGCAAGCTATACCCCAGGTTTGCATTGCGTTTAAAACATCAGAGAACATGCATTTTAGGAAGGTGTAACACACCTCCCTAGGCCTATTAATTTAGAAATTACAGCGCTTTTTGTGGGACACTTAAAACAGTTGAAACGGGTGCTATATTCGAAGCATTTGGTTTTTCTCGCTTTCTCGGAAACCGGAGAAAGATATTCCCCAGCCTTGTATGGTGTTTAAAACACTAGAGAACATGCATTTTAGGAAGGTGTAACAGACCTCCCTATGGCTATTAGTTTAGAAATTACAGCGCTTTTTGAAGGACACTTGAAACGGTTGAAACGTTTGTTATTTTCAAAGCATTTGGTTTTTCTCGCTTTCTCAGAAGCAGGAGTAAGACATTCCGCAGGTTTGTATGGCGTTTAAAACACCAGAGAACATGCATTTTAGGAAGGTGTACCACACCTCCCTAGGGCTCTTAGTTTAGAAATTACAGCGCTTTTTGTGGGACAGTTAAAACAGTTGAAACGGGTGCTATTTTCGAAGCATTTGGTTTTTCTCGCTTTCTCGGAAACCGGAGAAAGATATTCCCCAGCTTTGTATGGCGTTTAAAACACCAGAGAACGTGCATTTTAGGAAGGTGTAACACACCTCCCTAGGGCTCGTAGTTTAGAAAATACAGCGCTTTTTGAGGGACACTTGAAACGGTTGAAACGTTTGTTATTTTCGAAGCATTTGGTTTTTCTCGCCTTCGCGGAAACCGGAGCAAGCTATACCCCAGGTTTGCATTGCGTTTAAAACATCAGAGAACATGCATTTTAGGAAGGTGTAACACACCTCCCTAGGCCTATTAATTTAGAAATTACAGCGCTTTTTGTGGGACACTTAAAACAGTTGAAACGGGTGCTATATTCGAAGCATTTGGTTTTTCTCGCTTTCTCGGAAACCGGAGAAAGATATTCCCCAGCTTTGTATGGTGTTTAAAACACTAGAGAACATGCATTTTAGGAAGGTGTAACAGACCTCCCTATGGCTATTAGTTTAGAAATTACATCGCTTTTTGAAGGACACTTGAAACGGTTGAAACGTTTGTTATTTTCAAAGCATTTGGTTTTTCTCGCTTTCTCAGAAGCAGGAGTAAGACATTCCGCAGGTTTGTATGGCGTTTAAAACACCAGAGAACATGCATTTTAGGAAGGTGTACCACACCACCCTAGGGCTCTTAGTTTAGAAATCACAGCGCTTTTTGTGGGACAGTTAAAACAGTTGAAACGGGTGCTATTTTCGAAGCATTTGGTTTTTCTCGCTTTCTCGGAAACCGGAGAAAGATATTCCCCAGCTTTGTATGGCGTTTAAAACACCAGAGAACGTGCATTTTAGGAAGGTGTAACACACCTCCCTAGGGCTCGTAGTTTAGAAAATACAGCGCTTTTTGAGGGACACTTGAAACGGTTGAAACGTTTGTTATTTTCGAAGCATTTGGTTTTTCTCGCCTTCGCGGAAACCGGAGCAAGCTATACCCCAGGTTTGCATTGCGTTTAAAACATCAGAGAACATGCATTTTAGGAAGGTATAACACACCTCCCTAGGCCTATTAATTTAGAAATTACAGCGCTTTTTGTGGGACACTTAAAACAGTTGAAACGGGTGCTATATTCGAAGCATTTGGTTTTTCTCGCTTTCTCGGAAACCGGAGAAAGATATTCCCCAGCTTTGTATGGTGTTTAAAACACTAGAGAACATGCATTTTAGGAAGGTGTAACAGACCTCCCTATGGCTATTAGTTTAGAAATTACAGCGCTTTTTGAAGGACACTTGAAACGGTTGAAACGTTTGTTATTTTCAAAGCATTTGGTTTTTCTCGCTTTCTTAGAAGCAGGAGCAAGACATTCGACAGGTTTGTATGGCGTTTAAAACACCATTGAACATGCATTTTATGAAGGTGCACCACACCTCCCTAGGGCTCTTAGTTTAGAAAATACAGCGCTTTTTGTGGGACACT
This sequence comes from Volucella zonaria, assembly GCA_963966105.1. Lineage (NCBI taxonomy): Eukaryota > Metazoa > Arthropoda > Insecta > Diptera > Syrphidae > Volucella > Volucella zonaria. Next base: position 367,642 of record OZ014536.1, on the reverse strand, counting down.
TGAAACGGTTGAAACGGGTGTTATTTTCGAAGCATTTGGTTTTTCTCGCCTTCGCGGAAACCGGAGCAAGCTATTCCCAGGTTTGCATTGCGTTTAAAACACCAGAGAACATGCATTTTAGGAAGGTGTAACACACCTCCCTAGGCCTATTAATTTAGAAATTACAGCGCTTTTTGTGGGACACTTAAAACAGTTGAAACGGCTGCTATTTTCGAAGCATTTGGTTTTCTCGCTTCTCGGAAACCGGAGAAAGATATTCCCCAGCTTTGTATGGCGTTTAAAACACCAGAGAACATGCATTTTAGGAAAGTGTACCACACCTCCCTAGGGCTCTTAGTTTAGAAAATACACCGCTTTTTGAGGGACACTTGAAACGGTTGAAACGTTTGTTATTTTCGAAGCATTTGGTTTTTCTCGCCTTCGCGGAAACCGGAGCAAGCTATTCCCCAGGTTTGCATTGCGTTTAAAACACCAGAGAACATGCATTTTAGGAAGGTGTAACACACCTCCCTAGGCCTATTAATTTAGAAATTACAGCGCTTTTTGTGGGACACTTAAAACAGTTGAAACGGGTGCTATATTCGAAGCATTTGGTTTTTCTCGCTTTCTCGGAAACCGGAGAAAGATATTCCCCTGCTTTGTACGGTGTTTAAAACACTAGAGAACATGCATTTTAGGAAGGTGTAACAGACCTCCCTATGGCTATTAGTTTAGAAATTACAGCGCTTTTTGAAGGACACTTGAAACGGTTGAAACGTTTGTTATTTTCAAAGCATTTGGTTTTTCTCGCTTTCTCAGAAGCAGGAGTAAGACATTCCGCAGGTTTGTATGGCGTTTAAAACATCATTGAACATGCATTTTAGGAAGGTGTACCACACCTCCCTAGGGCTCTTAGTTTAGAAAATACAGCGCTTTATGTGGGACACTTGAAACGGTTGAAACGGGTGTTATTTTCGAAGCATTTGGTTTTTCTCGCCTTCGCGCAAACCGGAGCAAGCTATTCCCCAGGTTGGCATTGCGTTTAAAACACCAGAGAACTTGCATTTTAGGAAGGTGTAACACACCTCCCTGGGCCTATTAATTTAGAAATTACAGCGCTTTTTGTGGGAAACTTAAAACAGTTGAAACGGGTGCTATTTTCGAAGCATTTGGTTTTTCTCGCTTCTCGGAAACCGGAGAAAGATATTCCCCAGCTTTGTATAGCGTTTAAAACACCAGAGAACATGCATTTTAGGAAGGTGTAACAGACCTCCCTGTAGCTATTAGTTTAGAAATTACAGCGCTTTTTGCAGGACACTTGAAACGGTTGAAACGTTTGTTATTTTCAAAGCATTTGGTTTTTCTCGCTTTCTCAGAAGCAGGAGCAAGACATTCCCCAGGTTTGTATGGCGTTTAAAACACCAGAGAACATGCATTTTAGGAAGGTTTACCACACCTCCCTAAGGCTCTTAGTTTAGAAAATACAGCGCTTTTGCCGGACAATTGAAACGGTTGAAACAGGTGATATTTTCGAAGCATTTGGTTTTTCTCGCTTTCTCGGAAACCGGAGAAAGATATTCCCCAGCTTTGTATGGCGTGTAAAACATCGGAGAACATGCATTTTAGGAAGGTGTAACAGACCTCCCAATGGCTATTAGTTTAGAAATTACAGCGCTTTTTGAGGGACACTTGAAACGGTTGAAACGGGTGTTATTTTCGAAGCATTTGGTTTTTCTCGCTTTCTCGGGAACTGGAGACAAATATTCCCAAGGTTTGTATGGCGTTTAAAACATCAGAGAACATGCATTTTAGGAAGGTGTAATACACCTCCTTATGGCTATTAGTTTAGAAATTACAGCGCTTTTTGTGGGACCATTGAAACGGTTGAAACAGGTGTTATTTTCGAAGCATTTGGTTTTTCTCGCTTTCTCGGAAGTAGGAGACAAATATTCCCCAGGTTTGTATGGCGTTTAAAACATCAGAGAACATGCATTTTAGGAAGGTGTAACAGACCTCCCTATGGCTATTAGTTTAGAAATTACAGCGCTTTTTGAAGGACACTTGAAACGGTTGAAACGTTTGTTATTTTCAAAGTATTTGGTTTTTCTCGCTTTCTGAGAAGCAGGAGCAAGACATTCCCCAGGTTTGTATGGCGTTTAAAACATCATTGAACATGCATTTTAGGAATTTGTACCACACCTCCCTGTGGCTATTAGTTTAGAAATTACAGCGCTTTTTGCAGGACACTTGAAACGGTTGAAACGTTTGTTATTTTCAAAGCATTTGGTTTTTCTCGCTTTCTCAGAAGCAGGAGCAAGACATTCCCCAGGTTTGTATGGCGTTTAAAACACCAGAGAACATGCATTTTAGGAAGGTTTACCACACCTCCCTAGGGCTCTTAGTTTAGAAAATACAGCGCTTTTGCCGGACAATTGAAACGGTTGAAACAGGTGTTATTTTCGAAGCATTTGGTTTTTCTCGCTTTCTCGGAAACCGGAGAAAGATATTCCCCAGGTTTGTATGGCGTGTAAAACATCGGAGAACATGCATTTTAGGAAGGTGTAACAGACCTCCCATTGGCTATTAGTTTAGAAATTACAGCGCTTTTTGAGGGACACTTGAAACGGTTGAAACGGGTGTTATTTTCGAAGCATTTGGCTTTTCTCGCTTTCTCGGGAACTGGAGACAAATATTCCCAAGGTTTGTATGGCGTTTAAAACATCAGAGAACATGCATTTTAGGAAGGTGTAATACACCTCCTTATGGCTCTTAGTTTAGAAATCACAGCGCTTTTTGTGGGACACTTGAAACGGTTGAAACGTGTGTTATTTTCGAAGTATTTGGATTTCCTCGCTTTCTCGGAAACCTGAGTAGAATATTCCCCAGTTTTGTATGGTATTTAATACAGCATGGAACTTGCATTTTAGGAAGGCGTAACACATCTACTTAGGGCCCTTAGTTTAGAAATTACAGCGCTTTTTGTGGGACAATTGAAATGGTTGAAACGGGTGTTATTTTCGAAGCACTTGGTTTTTCTTACCTTCTCGGAAACCGGAAAAATTATTCCCCAGCTTTATGTGGTATTGAAACAAGCGAGGAACCGGATTTTTAGGAAGGTATAACACTCCTCCCTAGGGTCTTAGTTTAGAAATTACGGCGCTTTTTGTGGGACACTTGAAACGGTTGAAACGGGTGTTATTTTCGAAGCATTTGGTTTTTCTCACCTTCTCGGAAACCGGAAAAAGTATTCCCCAGGTTTATGTGGTATTCAAACAATCGAAAAACAGACTTTTTAGAAAGGTACAACACGCCTCCCATTGGATCTTAGTTTAGAAATAACTGCGCTTTTTGTTGGACACTTGAATGGTTGAAACGGGTGTTATTTTCGAAGCATTTGGTTTTTCTCACCTTTCCGGAAACCGGAAAAAGTATTCCCCAGGTGTATGTGGTATTCAAACAATCGAAGAACCGGCTTTTTAGGAAGGTATAACACGCCTCCCTTTGGATCTTAGTTTAGAAATTACTGCGCTTTTTGTTGGATACTTGAATGGTGGAAACGGGTGTTATTTTCGAAGCATTTGGTTTTTCTCACCTTTCCGGAAACCGGAAAAAGTATTCCCCAGGTTTATGTGGAATTCAAACAATCGAAGAACCGACTTTTTAGAAAGGTGCAACACGCCTCCCATTGGATCTTAGTTTAGAAATTACAGCGCTTTTTGTTGGACACTTGAAACGGTTGAAACGAGTGTTATTTTCGAAGCTTATGGTTTTTCTCGCCTTCGCGCAAACCGGAGCAAGCTATTCCCCAGGTTGGCATTGCGGTTAAAACACCAGAGAACTTGCATTTTAGGAAGGTGTAACACACCTCCCTAGGCCTATTAATTTAGAAATTACAGCGCTTTTTGTGGGACACTTAAAACAGTTGAAACGGGTGCTATTTTCGAAGCATTTGGTTTTTCTCGCTTCTCGGAAACCGGAGAAAGATATTCCCCAGCTTTGTATAGCGTTTAAAACACCAGAGAACATGCATTTTAGGAAGGTGTAACAGACCTCCCTGTGGCTATTAGTTTAGAAATTACAGCGCTTTTTGCAGGACACTTGAAACGGTTGAAACGTTTGTTATTTTCAAAGCATTTGGTTTTTCTCGCTTTCTCAGAAGCAGGAGCAAGACATTCCCCAGGTTTGTATGGCGTTTAAAACACCAGAGAACATGCATTTTAGGAAGGTTTACCACACCTCCCTAGGGCTCTTAGTTTAGAAAATACAGCGCTTTTGCCGGACAATTGAAACGGTTGAAACAGGTGTTATTTTCGAAGCATTTGGTTTTTCTCGCTTTCTCGGAAACCGGAGAAAGATATTCCCCAGCTTTGTACGGTGTTTAAAACACTAGAGAACATGCATTTTAGGAAGGTGTAACAGACCTCCCTATGGCTATTAGTTTAGAAATTACAGCGCTTTTTGAAGGACACTTGAAACGGTTGAAACGTTTGTTATTTTCAAAGCATTTGGTTTTTCTCGCTTTCTCAGAAGCAGGAGTAAGACATTCCGCAGGTTTGTATGGCGTTTAAAACATCATTGAACATGCATTTTAGGAAGGTGTACCACACCTCCCTAGGGCTCTTAGTTTAGAAAATACAGCGCTTTATGTGGGACACTTGAAACGGTTGAAACGGGTGTTATTTTCGAAGCATTTGGTTTTTCTCGCTTTCTCGGAAACCGGAGAAAGATATTCCCCAGCTTTGTACGGTGTTTAAAACACTAGAGAACATGCATTTTAGGAAGGTGTAACAGACCTCCCTATGGCTATTAGTTTAGAAATTACAGCGCTTTTTGAAGGACACTTGAAACGGTTGAAACGTTTGTTATTTTCAAAGCATTTGGTTTTTCTCGCTTTCTCAGAAGCAGGAGTAAGACATTCCGCAGGTTTGTATGGCGTTTAAAACATCATTGAACATGCATTTTAGGAAGGTGTACCACACCTCCCTAGGGCTCTTAGTTTAGAAAATACAGCGCTTTATGTGGGACACTTGAAACGGTTGAAACAGGTGTTATTTTCGAAGCATTTGGTTTTTCTCGCTTTCTCGGAAACCGGAGAAAGATATTCCCCAGCTTTGTACGGTGTTTAAAACACTAGAGAACATGCATTTTAGGAAGGTGTAACAGACCTCCCTATGGCTATTAGTTTAGAAATTACAGCGCTTTTTGAAGGACACTTGAAACGGTTGAAACGTTTGTTATTTTCAAAGCATTTGGTTTTTCTCGCTTTCTCAGAAGCAGGAGTAAGACATTCCGCAGGTTTGTATGGCGTTTAAAACATCATTGAACTTGCATTTTAGGAAGGTGTAACACACCTCCCTAGGCCTATTAATTTAGAAATTACAGCGCTTTTTGTGGGACACTTAAAACAGTTGAAACGGGTGCTATTTTCGAAGCATTTGGTTTTTCTCGCTTCTCGGAAACCGGAGAAAGATATTCCCCAGCTTTGTATAGCGTTTAAAACACCAGAGAACATGCATTTTAGGAAGGTGTAACAGACCTCCCTGTGGCTATTAGTTTAGAAATTACAGCGCTTTTTGCAGGACACTTGAAACGGTTGAAACGTTTGTTATTTTCAAAGCATTTGGTTTTTCTCGCTTTCTCAGAAGCAGGAGCAAGACATTCCCCAGGTTTGTATGGCGTTTAAAACACCAGAGAACATGCATTTTAGGAAGGTTTACCACACCTCCCTAGGGCTCTTAGTTTAGAAAATACAGCGCTTTTGCCGGACAATTGAAACGGTTGAAACAGGTGTTATTTTCGAAGCATTTGGTTTTTCTCGCTTTCTCGGAAACCGGAGAAAGATATTCCCCAGCTTTGTATGGCGTGTAAAACATCGGAGAACATGCATTTTAGGAAGGTGTAACAGACCTCCCAATGGCTATTAGTTTAGAAATTACAGCGCTTTTTGAGGGACACTTGAAACGGTTGAAACGGGTGTTATTTTCGAAGCATTTGGTTTTTCTCGCTTTCTCGGGAACTGGAGACAAATATTCCCAAGGTTTGTATGGCGTTTAAAACATCAGAGAACATGCATTTTAGGAAGGTGTAATACACCTCCTTATGGCTATTAGTTTAGAAATTACAGCGCTTTTTGTGGGACCATTGAAACGGTTGAAACAGGTGTTATTTTCGAAGCATTTGGTTTTTCTCGCTTTCTCGGAAGTAGGAGACAAATATTCCCCAGGTTTGTATGGCGTTTAAAACATCAGAGAACATGCATTTTAGGAAGGTGTAACAGCCCTCCCTATGGCTATTAGTTTAGAAATTACAGCGCTTTTTGAAGGACACTTGAAACGGTTGAAACGTTTGTTATTTTCAAAGTATTTGGTTTTTCTCGCTTTCTGAGAAGCAGGAGCAAGACATTCCCCAGGTTTGTATGGCGTTTAAAACATCATTGAACATGCATTTTAGGAATTTGTACCACACCTCCCTGTGGCTATTAGTTTAGAAATTACAGCGCTTTTTGCAGGACACTTGAAACGGTTGAAACGTTTGTTATTTTCAAAGCATTTGGTTTTTCTCGCTTTCTCAGAAGCAGGAGCAAGACATTCCCCAGGTTTGTATGGCGTTTAAAACACCAGAGAACATGCATTTTAGGAAGGTTTACCACACCTCCCTAGGGCTCTTAGTTTAGAAAATACAGCGCTTTTGCCGGACAATTGAAACGGTTGAAACAGGTGTTATTTTCGAAGCATTTGGATTTTCTCGCTTTCTCGGAAACCGGAGAAAGATATTCCCCAGCTTTGTATGGCGTGTAAAACATCGGAGAACATGCATTTTAGGAAGGTGTAACAGACCTCCCATTGGCTATTAGTTTAGAAATTACAGCGCTTTTTGAGGGACACTTGAAACGGTTGAAACGGGTGTTATTTTCGAAGCATTTGGTTTTTCTCGCTTTCTCGGGAACTGGAGACAAATATTCCCAAGGTTTGTATGGCGTTTAAAACATCAGAGAACATGCATTTTAGGAAGGTGTAATACACCTCCTTATGGCTCTTAGTTTAGAAATCACAGCGCTTTTTGTGGGACACTTGAAACGGTTGAAACGTGTGTTATTTTCGAAGTATTTGGATTTCCTCGCTTTCTCGGAAACCTGAGTAGAATATTCCCCAGTTTTGTATGGTATTTAATACAGCATGGAACTTGCATTTTAGGAAGGCGTAACACATCTACTTAGGGCCCTTAGTTTAGAAATTACAGCGCTTTTTGTGGGACAATTGAAATGGTTGAAACGGGTGTTATTTTCGAAGCACTTGGTTTTTCTCACCTTCTCGGAAACCGGAAAAATTATTCCCCAGCTTTATGTGGTATTGAAACAAGCGAGGAACCGGATTTTTAGGAAGGTATAACACTCCTTCCTAGGGTCTTAGTTTAGAAATTACGGCGCTTTTTGTGGGACACTTGAAACGGTTGAAACGGGTGTTATTTTCGAAGCATTTGGTTTTTCTCACCTTCTCGGAAACCGGAAAAAGTATTCCCCAGGTTTATGTGGTATTCAAACAATCGAAAAACAGACTTTTTAGAAAGGTACAACACGCCTCCCATTGGATCTTAGTTTAGAAATAACTGCGCTTTTTGTTGGACACTTGAATGGTTGAAACGGATGTTATTTTCGAAGCATTTGGTTTTTCTCACCTTTCCGGAAACCGGAAAAAGTATTCCCCAGGTGTATGTGGTATTCAAACAATCGAAGAACCGGCTTTTTAGGAAGGTATAACACGCCTCCCTTTGGATCTTAGTTTAGAAATAACTGCGCTTTTTGTTGGATACTTGAATGGTGGAAACGGGTGTTATTTTCGAAGCATTTGGTTTTTCTCACCTTTCCGGAAACCGGAAAAAGTATTCCCCAGGTTTATGTGGTATTCAAACAATCGAAGAACCGACTTTTTAGAAAGGTGCAACACGCCTCCCATTGGATCTTAGTTTAGAAATTACAGCGCTTTTTGTTGGACACTTGAAACGGTTGAAACGAGTGTTATTTTCGAAGCTTATGGTTTTTCTCACCTTCTCGGAAACCGGAAAAATTATTCCCCAGCTTTATGTGGTATTCAAACAATCGAAGAACCGACTTTTTAGAAAGGTACAACACGCCTCCCTAGGGCTCTTAATTTAGAAATTACAGCGCTTTTTGTGGGAGACTTGAAACGGTTGAAACGGGTGTTATTTTCGAAGCATTTGGTTTTTCTCACCTTCTCGGAAACCGGAAAACACCATTGCTCAGCTTTACGAGGCAATCAAAACAGCAAGGTACCGGCTTTTTAGGAAGGTATAACACGCCTCTCTAGGGATCTTAGTTTAGAAATTACAGCGCTTTTTGTTGGACACTTGAATGGTTGAAACGGGTGTTATTTTCGAAGCATTTGGTTTTCCTCACCTTCTCGGAAACCGGAAAAAATTATTCCCCAGCTTTATGTGGTATTCAAACAAGCATAGAACCGACTTTTTAGGAAGGTACAACTCGCATCCCTAGGAATCTTAGTTTAGAAATTACAACGCTTTTTGAGGGACACTTGAATGGTTGAAACGGGTGTTATTTTCGAAGCATTTGGTTTTTCTCACCTTCTCGGAAACCGGAAAAGATTGTTTCCCTGCTTTATATGGTATTCAAACAAGCGAAGAACCGACTCTTTAGGAAAGTACAACACGCATTCCTAGGGATCTTAGTTTAGAAATTACAACGCTTTGTGTGGGAGACTTGAAACGGTTAAAACGGGTGTTGCATTTGGTTTTTCTCACCTTCTCGGAAACCGGAAAAGATTATTCCCCAGCTTTATGTGGTATTCAAACAAGCGAAGAACCGACTCTTTAGGAAGATACAACTCGCATCCCTAGGGATCTTAGTTTAGAAATTACAACGCTTTTTGAGGGACATTTGAAACGGGTGTTATTTTCGAAGCATTTGATTTTTCTCACCATCTCGGAAACCGGAAAACACCATTGCTCAGCTTTACGAGGCATTCAAAACAGCAAAGTACCGGCTTTTTAGGAAGGTATAACACGCCTCCCTCTGGATCTTAGTTTAGAAATTACAGCGCTTTTTGTGGGACACTTGAAACGGTCGAAACGGGTGTTATTTTCGAAGCATGTGGTTTTTCTCGCTTTCTCGGAAACCGGAGCAAAATATTCAGCAGGTTTGTATGGCGTTTAAAACAGCATAGAACCTGCATTTTGGGAAGGTGCAACACATCTACTTAGTTCCGTTAGTTTAGAAATTACAGCGCTTTTTGTGGGACACTTGAAACCGTTGAAACGGGTGTTATTTTCGAAGCACTTGGTTTTTCTCGCTTTCTCGGAAACCGGAACAAAATATTCCCCAGGTTTGTATGGCGTTTCAAACAGCGGAGAACATTCATTTTAGCTGGGTATAACACGCCTCCCTGGGGCTCTTAGTTTAGAAATTACAGCGCTTTTTGTTGGACACTTGAATGGTTGAAACGGGTGTTATTTTCGAAGCATTTGGTTTTTCTCACCTTTCCGGAAACAGGAAAAAGTATTCCCCAGGTTTATGTGGTATTCAAACAATCGAAGAACCGACTCTTTAGGAAGGTACAACTCGCATCCCTAGGAATCTTAGTTTAGAAATTACAACGCTTTTTGAGGGACACTTGAATGGTTGAAACGGGTGTTATTTTCGCAACATTTGGTTTTTCTCACCTTCTCGGAAACCGGAAAAGATTGTTCCCCAGCTTTATGTGGTATGCAAACGAGCGCAGAACCGACTCTTTAGGAAGGTACAACACGCATCCCTAGGGATCTTAGTTTAGAAATTACAACGCTTTGTGTGGTAGACTTGAAACGGTTAAAACGGGTGTTGCATTTGGTTTTTCTCACCTTCTCGGAAACCGGAAAAGATTATTCCCCAGCTTTATGTGGTATTCAAACAAGCGAAGAACCGACTCTTTAGGAAGGTACAACTCGCATCCCTAGGAATCTTAGTTTAGAAATTACAACGCTTTTTCCGGGACACTTGAAACTGTTGAAACGGGTGTTATTTTCGAAGCATTTGAATTTTCTCACCTTCTCGGAAACCGGAAAAGATTATTCCCCAGCTTTATGTGGTATTCAAACAAGCGAAGAACCGACTCTTTAGGAAGATACAACTCGCATCCCTAGGGATCTTAGTTTAGAAATTACAACGCTTTTTGAGGGACATTTGAAACGGGTGTTATTTTCGAAGCATTTGATTTTTCTCACCATCTCGGAAACCGGAAAACACCATTGCTCAGCTTTACGAGGCATTCAAAACAGCAAAGTACCGGCTTGTTAGTAAGGTAAAACACGCTTCCCTCTGGATCTTCGTTTAGAAATTACAGCGCTTTTTGTTGGACACTTGAATGGTTGAAACGGGTGTTATTTTCGAAGCATTTGCTTTTTCGCGCTTTCTCGGAAACCGGAACAAAATATTCCCCAGGTTTGTATGGCGTTTCAAACAGCGGAGAACATTCATTTTAGCTGGGTATAAGACGCCTCCCTGGGGCTCTTAGTTTAGAAATTACAGCGCTTTTTGTTGGACACTTGAATAGTTGAAACGGGTGTTATTTTCGAAGCATTTGGTTTTTCTCACCTTTTCGGAAACCGGAAAAAGTATTCCCCAGGTTTATGTGGTATTCAAACAATCGAAGAACCGGCTTTTTAGGAAGGTATAACACGCCTCCCTTTGGATCTTAGTTTAGAAATTACAGCGCTTTTTGTTGGACACTTGAATGGTTGAAACGGGTGTTATTTTCGAAGCATTTGGTTTTTCTCACCTTCTCGGAAACCGGAAAAGATTGTTTCCCTGCTTTATATGGTATTCAAACAAGCGAAGAACCGACTCTTTAGGAAAGTACAACACGCATTCCTAGGGATCTTAGTTTAGAAATTACAACGCTTTGTGTGGGAGACTTGAAACGGTTAAAACGGGTGTTGCATTTGGTTTTTCTCACCTTCTCGGAAACCGGAAAAGATTATTCCCCAGCTTTATGTGGTATTCAAACAAGCGAAGAACCGACTCTTTAGGAAGATACAACTCGCATCCCTAGGAATCTTAGTTTAGAAATTACAACGCTTTTTGTAGGACATTTGAAACGGGTGTTATTTTCGAAGCATTTGGTTTGGTTTTTCTCACCCTCTCGGAAACCGGAAAACACCATTGCTCAGCTTTACGAGGCATTCAAAACAGCAAAGTACCGGCTTTTTAGGAAGGTATAACACGCCTCCCTCAGGATTTTAGTTTAGAAATTACAGCGCTTTTTGTGGGACACTTGAAACGGTTGAAACGGGTGTTATTTTCGAAGCATGTGGTTTTTCTCGCTTTCTCGGAAACCGGAAAGGATTATTCCCCAGCTTTATGTGGTATTCAAACAATCGAAGAACCGACTCTTTAGGAACGTACAACTCGCATCCCTAGGAATCTTAGTTTAGAAATTACAACGCTTTTTGTGGGACATTTGAAACTGGTGTTATTTTCGAAGCATTTGGTTTTTCTCACCTTCTCGGAAACCGGAAAATATTGTTTCCCAGCTTTATGTGGTATTCAAACAAGCGAAGAACCGACTCTTTAGGAAGGTACAACACGCATCCCTAGGGATCTTAGTTTAGAAATTACAACGCTTTGTGTGGGAGACTTGAAACGGTTAAAACGGGTGTTGCATTTGGTTTTTCTCACCTTCTCGGAAACCGGAAAAGATTATTCCCCAGCTTTATGTGGTATTCAAAGAAGCGAAGAACCGACCCTTTAGGAAAGTACAACTCGCATCCCTAGGTATCTTAGTTTAGAAATTACAACGCTTTTTGGGGGACATTTGAAACGGGTGTTATTTTCGAAGCATTTGGTTTTTCTCACGCCCTCGGAAACCGGAAAACACCATTGCTCAGCTTTACGAGGCATTCAAAACAGCGAAGTACCGGCTTTTTAGGAAGGTATAACACGCCTCCCTTTGGATCTTAGTTTAGAAATTACAGCGCTTTTTGTTGGACACTTGAATAGTTGAAACGGGTGTTATTTTCGAAGCATTTGGTTTTTCTCACCTTTTCGGAAACCGGAAAAAGTATTCCCCAGGTTTATGTGGTATTCAAACAATCGAAGAACCGGCTTTTTAGGAAGGTATAACACGCCTCCCTTTGGATCTTAGTTTAGAAATTACAGCGCTTTTTGTTGGACACTTGAATGGTTGAAACGGGTGTTATTTTCGAAGCATTTGGTTTTTCTCACCTTCTCGGAAACCGGAAAAGATTGTTTCCCTGCTTTATATGGTATTCAAACAAGCGAAGAACCGACTCTTTAGGAAAGTACAACACGCATTCCTAGGGATCTTAGTTTAGAAATTACAACGCTTTGTGTGGGAGACTTGAAACGGTTAAAATGGGTGTTGCATTTGGTTTTTCTCACCTTCTCGGAAACCGGAAAAGATTATTCCCCAGCTTTATGTTGTATTCAAACAAGCGAAGAACCGACTCTTTAGGAAGATACAACTCGCATCCCTAGGAATCTTAGTTTAGAAATTACAACGCTTTTTGTAGGACATTTGAAACGGGTGTTATTTTCGAAGCATTTGGTTTGGTTTTTCTCACCCTCTCGGAAACCGGAAAACACCATTGCTCAGCTTTACGAGGCATTCAAAACAGCAAAGTACCGGCTTTTTAGGAAGGTACAACACGCCTCCCATTGGATCTTAGTTTAGAAATAACTGCGCTTTTTGTTGGACACTTGAATGGTTGAAACGGATGTTATTTTCGAAGCATTTGGTTTTTCTCACCTTTCCGGAAACCGGAAAAAGTATTCCCCAGGTGTATGTGGTATTCAAACAATCGAAGAACCGGCTTTTTAGGAAGGTATAACACGCCTCCCTTTGGATCTTAGTTTAGAAATAACTGCGCTTTTTGTTGGATACTTGAATGGTGGAAACGGGTGTTATTTTCGAAGCATTTGGTTTTTCTCACCTTTCCGGAAACCGGAAAAAGTATTCCCCAGGTTTATGTGGTATTCAAACAATCGAAGAACCGACTTTTTAGAAAGGTGCAACACGCCTCCCATTGGATCTTAGTTTAGAAATTACAGCGCTTTTTGTTGGACACTTGAAACGGTTGAAACGAGTGTTATTTTCGAAGCTTATGGTTTTTCTCACCTTCTCGGAAACCGGAAAAATTATTCCCCAGCTTTATGTGGTATTCAAACAATCGAAGAACCGACTTTTTAGAAAGGTACAACACGCCTCCCTAGGGCTCTTAATTTAGAAATTACAGCGCTTTTTGTGGGAGACTTGAAACGGTTGAAACGGGTGTTATTTTCGAAGCATTTGGTTTTTCTCACCTTCTCGGAAACCGGAAAACACCATTGCTCAGCTTTACGAGGCAATCAAAACAGCAAGGTACCGGCTTTTTAGGAAGGTATAACACGCCTCTCTAGGGATCTTAGTTTAGAAATTACAGCGCTTTTTGTTGGACACTTGAATGGTTGAAACGGGTGTTATTTTCGAAGCATTTGGTTTTCCTCACCTTCTCGGAAACCGGAAAAAATTATTCCCCAGCTTTATGTGGTATTCAAACAAGCATAGAACCGACTTTTTAGGAAGGTACAACTCGCATCCCTAGGAATCTTAGTTTAGAAATTACAACGCTTTTTGAGGGACACTTGAATGTTTGAAACGGGTGTTATTTTCGAAGCATTTGGTTTTTCTCACCTTCTCGGAAACCGGAAAAGATTGTTTCCCTGCTTTATATGGTATTCAAACAAGCGAAGAACCGACTCTTTAGGAAAGTACAACACGCATTCCTAGGGATCTTAGTTTAGAAATTACAACGCTTTGTGTGGGAGACTTGAAACGGTTAAAACGGGTGTTGCATTTGGTTTTTCTCACCTTCTCGGAAACCGGAAAAGATTATTCCCCAGCTTTATGTGGTATTCAAACAAGCGAAGAACCGACTCTTTAGGAAGATACAACTCGCATCCCTAGGGATCTTAGTTTAGAAATTACAACGCTTTTTGAGGGACATTTGAAACGGGTGTTATTTTCGAAGCATTTGATTTTTCTCACCATCTCGGAAACCGGAAAACACCATTGCTCAGCTTTACGAGGCATTCAAAACAGCAAAGTACCGGCTTTTTAGGAAGGTATAACACGCCTCCCTCTGGATCTTAGTTTAGAAATTACAGCGCTTTTTGTGGGACACTTGAAACGGTCGAAACGGGTGTTATTTTCGAAGCATGTGGTTTTTCTCGCTTTCTCGGAAACCGGAGCAAAATATTCACCAGGTTTGTATGGCGTTTAAAACAGCATAGAACCTGCATTTTGGGAAGGTGCAACACATCTACTTAGTTCCGTTAGTTTAGAAATTACAGCGCTTTTTGTGGGACACTTGAAACCGTTGAAACGGGTGTTATTTTCGAAGCACTTGGTTTTTCTCGCTTTCTCGGAAACCGGAACAAAATATTCCCCAGGTTTGTATGGCGTTTCAAACAGCGGAGAACATTCATTTTAGCTGGGTATAACACGCCTCCCTGGGGCTCTTAGTTTAGAAATTACAGCGCTTTTTGTTGGACACTTGAATGGTTGAAACGGGTGTTATTTTCGAAGCATTTGGTTTTTCTCACCTTTCCGGAAACAGGAAAAAGTATTCCCCAGGTTTATGTGGTATTCAAACAATCGAAGAACCGACTCTTTAGGAAGGTACAACTCGCATCCCTAGGAATCTTAGTTTAGAAATTACAACGCTTTTTGAGGGACACTTGAATGGTTGAAACGGGTGTTATTTTCGCAGCATTTGGTTTTTCTCACCTTCTCGGAAACCGGAAAAGATTGTTCCCCAGCTTTATGTGGTATGCAAACGAGCGTAGAACCGACTCTTTAGGAAGGTACAACACGCATCCCTAGGGATCTTAGTTTAGAAATTACAACGCTTTGTGTGGTAGACTTGAAACGGTTAAAACGGGTGTTGCATTTGGTTTTTCTCACCTTCTCGGAAACCGGAAAAGATTATTCCCCAGCTTTATGTGGTATTCAAACAAGCGAAGAACCGACTCTTTAGGAAGGTACAACTCGCATTCCTAGGGATCTTAGTTTAGAAATTACAACGCTTTGTGTGGGAGACTTGAAACGGTTAAAACGGGTGTTGCATTTGGTTTTTCTCACCTTCTCGGAAACCGGAAAAGATTATTCCCCAGCTTTATGTGGTATTCAAACAAGCGAAGAACCGACTCTTTAGGAAGATACAACTCGCATCCCTAGGGATCTTAGTTTAGAAATTACAACGCTTTTTGAGGGACATTTGAAACGGGTGTTATTTTCGAAGCATTTGATTTTTCTCACCATCTCGGAAACCGGAAAACACCATTGCTCAGCTTTACGAGGCATTCAAAACAGCAAAGTACCGGCTTTTTAGTAAGGTAAAACACGCTTCCCTCTGGATCTTCGTTTAGAAATTACAGCGCTTTTTGTTGGACACTTGAATGGTTGAAACGGGTGTTATTTTCGAAGCATTTGCTTTTTCGCGCTTTCTCGGAAACCGGAACAAAATATTCCCCAGGTTTGTATGGCGTTTCAAACAGCGGAGAACATTCATTTTAGCTGGGTATAAGACGCCTCCCTGGGGCTCTTAGTTTAGAAATTACAGCGCTTTTTGTTGGACACTTGAATAGTTGAAACGGGTGTTATTTTCGAAGCATTTGGTTTTTCTCACCTTTTCGGAAACCGGAAAAAGTATTCCCCAGGTTTATGTGGTATTCAAACAATCGAAGAACCGGCTTTTTAGGAAGGTATAACACGCCTCCCTTTGGATCTTAGTTTAGAAATTACAGCGCTTTTTGTTGGACACTTGAATGGTTGAAACGGGTGTTATTTTCGAAGCATTTGGTTTTTCTCACCTTCTCGGAAACCGGAAAAGATTGTTTCCCTGCTTTATATGGTATTCAAACAAGCGAAGAACCGACTCTTTAGGAAAGTACAACACGCATTCCTAGGGATCTTAGTTTAGAAATTACAACGCTTTGTGTGGGAGACTTGAAACGGTTAAAACGGGTGTTGCATTTGGTTTTTCTCACCTTCTCGGAAACCGGAAAAGATTATTCCCCAGCTTTATGTGGTATTCAAACAAGCGAAGAACCGACTCTTTAGGAAGATACAACTCGCATCCCTAGGAATCTTAGTTTAGAAATTACAACGCTTTTTGTAGGACATTTGAAACGGGTGTTATTTTCGAAGCATTTGGTTTGGTTTTTCTCACCCTCTCGGAAACCGGAAAACACCATTGCTCAGCTTTACGAGGCATTCAAAACAGCAAAGTACCGGCTTTTTAGGAAGGTATAACACGCCTCCCTCTGGATTTTAGTTTAGAAATTACAGCGCTTTTTGTGGGACACTTGAAACGGTTGAAACGGGTGTTATTTTCGAAGCATGTGGTTTTTCTCGCTTTCTCGGAAACCGGAAAGGATTATTCCCCAGCTTTATGTGGTATTCAAACAAGCGAAGAACCGACTCTTTAGGAACGTACAACTCGCATCCCTAGGAATCTTAGTTTAGAAATTACAACGCTTTTTGTGGGACATTTGAAACTGGTGTTATTTTCGAAGCATTTGGTTTTTCTCACCTTCTCGGAAACCGGAAAATATTGTTTCCCAGCTTTATGTGGTATTCAAACAAGCGAAGAACCGACTCTTTAGGAAGGTACAACACGCATCCCTAGGGATCTTAGTTTAGAAATTACAACGCTTTGTGTGGGAGACTTGAAACGGTTAAAACGGGTGTTGCATTTGGTTTTTCTCACCTTCTCGGAAACCGGAAAAGATTATTCCCCAGCTTTATGTGGTATTCAAAGAAGCGAAGAACCGACCCTTTAGGAAAGTACAACTCGCATCCCTAGGTATCTTAGTTTAGAAATTACAACGCTTTTTGGGGGACATTTGAAACGGGTGTTATTTTCGAAGCATTTGGTTTTTCTCACGCCCTCGGAAACCGGAAAACACCATTGCTCAGCTTTACGAGGCATTCAAAACAGCGAAGTACCGGCTTTTTAGGAAGGTATAACACGCCTCCCTTTGGATCTTAGTTTAGAAATTACAGCGCTTTTTGTTGGACACTTGAATAGTTGAAACGGGTGTTATTTTCGAAGCATTTGGTTTTTCTCACCTTTTCGGAAACCGGAAAAAGTATTCCCCAGGTTTATGTGGTATTCAAACAATCGAAGAACCGGCTTTTTAGGAAGGTATAACACGCCTCCCTTTGGATCTTAGTTTAGAAATTACAGCGCTTTTTGTTGGACACTTGAATGGTTGAAACGGGTGTTATTTTCGAAGCATTTGGTTTTTCTCACCTTCTCGGAAACCGGAAAAGATTGTTTCCCTGCTTTATATGGTATTCAAACAAGCGAAGAACCGACTCTTTAGGAAAGTACAACACGCATTCCTAGGGATCTTAGTTTAGAAATTACAACGCTTTGTGTGGGAGACTTGAAACGGTTAAAACGGGTGTTGCATTTGGTTTTTCTCACCTTCTCGGAAACCGGAAAAGATTATTCCCCAGCTTTATGTTGTATTCAAACAAGCGAAGAACCGACTCTTTAGGAAGATACAACTCGCATCCCTAGGAATCTTAGTTTAGAAATTACAACGCTTTTTGTAGGACATTTGAAACGGGTGTTATTTTCGAAGCATTTGGTTTGGTTTTTCTCACCCTCTCGGAAACCGGAAAACACCATTGCTCAGCTTTACGAGGCATTCAAAACAGCAAAGTACCGGCTTTTTAGGAAGGTATAACACGCCTCCCTCTGGATCTTAGTTTAGAAATTACAGCGCTTTTTGTGGGACACTTGAAACGGTTGAAACGGGTGTTATTTTCGAAGCATGTGGTTTTTCTCGCTTTCTCGGAAACCGGAAAGGATTATTCCCCAGCTTTATGCGGTATTCAAACAAGCGAAGAACCGACTCTTTAGGAAGGTACAACTCGCATCCCTAGGAATCTTGGTTTAGAAATTACAACGCTTTATGTGGGACATTTGAAACTGGTGTTATTTTCGAAGCATTTGGTTTTTCTCACCTTCTCGGAAACCGGAAAAGATTGTTTCCCAGCTTTATGCGGTATTCAAACAAGCGAAGAACCGACCCTTTAGGAAGGTACAACACGCATCCCTAGGGATCTTAGTTTAGAAATTACAACGCTTTGTGTGGGAGACTTGAAACGGTTAAAACGGGTGTTGCATTTGGTTTTTCTCACCTTCTCGGAAACCGGAAAAGATTATTCCCCAGCTTTATGTGGTATTCAAAGTAGCGAAGAACCGACCCTTTAGGAAAGTACAACTCGCATCCCTAGGAATCTTAGTTTAGAAATTACAACGCTTTTTGGGGGACATTTGAAACGGGTGTTATTTTCGAAGCATTTGGTTTTTCTCACGCCCTCGGAAACCGGAAAACACCATTGCTCAGCTTTACGAGGCATTCAAAACAGCGAAGTACCGGCTTTTTAGGAAGGTATAACACGCCTCCCTTTGGATCTTAGTTTAGAAATTACAGCGCTTTTTGTTGGACACTTGAATAGTTGAAACGGGTGTTATTTTCGAAGCATTTGGTTTTTCTCACCTTTTCGGAAACCGGAAAAAGTATTCCCCAGGTTTATGTGGTATTCAAACAATCGAAGAACCGGCTTTTTAGGAAGGTATAACACGCCTCCCTTTGGATCTTAGTTTAGAAATTACAGCGCTTTTTGTTGGACACTTGAATGGTTGAAACGGGTGTTATTTTCGAAGCATTTGGTTTTTCTCACCTTCTCGGAAACCGGAAAAGATTGTTTCCCTGCTTTATATGGTATTCAAACAAGCGAAGAACCGACTCTTTAGGAAAGTACAACACGCATTCCTAGGGATCTTAGTTTAGAAATTACAACGCTTTGTGTGGGAGACTTGAAACGGTTAAAACGGGTGTTGCATTTGGTTTTTCTCACCTTCTCGGAAACCGGAAAAGATTATTCCCCAGCTTTATGTGGTATTCAAACAAGCGAAGAACCGACTCTTTAGGAAGATACAACTCGCATCCCTAGGAATCTTAGTTTAGAAATTACAACGCTTTTTGTAGGACATTTGAAACGGGTGTTATTTTCGAAGCATTTGGTTTGGTTTTTCTCACCCTCTCGGAAACCGGAAAACACCATTGCTCAGCTTTATGAGGCATTCAAAACAGCAAAGTACCGGCTTTTTAGGAAGGTATAACACGCCTCCCTCTGGATCTTAGTTTAGAAATTACAGCGCTTTTTGTGGGACACTTGAAACGGTTGAAACGGGTGTTATTTTCGAAGCATGTGGTTTTTCTCGCTTTCTCGGAAACCGGAAAGGATTATTCCCCAGCTTTATGCGGTATTCAAACAAGCGAAGAACCGACTCTTTAGGAAGGTACAACTCGCATCCCTAGGAATCTTAGTTTAGAAATTACAACGCTTTATGTGGGACATTTGAAACTGGTGTTATTTTCGAAGCATTTGGTTTTTCTCACCTTCTCGGAAACCGGAAAAGATTGTTTCCCAGCTTTATGCGGTATTCAAACAAGCGAAGAACCGACTCTTTAGGAAGGTACAACACGCATCCCTAGGGATCTTAGTTTAGAAATTACAACGCTTTGTGTGGGAGACTTGAAACGGTTAAAAAGGGTGTTGCATTTGGTTTTTCTCACCTTCTCGGAAACCGGAAAAGATTATTCCCCAGCTTTATGTGGTATTCAAAGTAGCGAAGAACCGACCCTTTAGGAAAGTACAACTCGCATCCCTAGGAATCTTAGTTTAGAAATTACAACGCTTTTTGGGGGACATTTGAAACGGGTGTTATTTTCGAAGCATTTGGTTTTTCTCACGCCCTCGGAAACCGGAAAACACCATTGCTCAGCTTTACGAGGCATTCAAAACAGCGAAGGACGGGCTTTTTAGTAGGGTATAACACACCTCTCTAGTGCTCTCATTTTAGAAATTACAACACTTTTTGTGGGACACTAGAAACGGAAGAAACGGGTGTTATTTTCGAAGCATTTGGTTTTTCTCACCTTTCCGGAAACCGGAAAAAGTATTCCCCAGGTTTATGTGGTATTCAAACAATCGAAGAACCGACCTTTTAGAAAGGCACAACACGCCTCCTAGGGCTCTTAATTTAGAAATTACAGCGCTTTTTGTTGGACACTTTAATGGTGGAAACGGGTGTTATTTTCGAAGCATTTGATTTTTCTCACCATCTCGGAAACCGGGAAACAATATTCCTCAGCTTTACGAGGTGTTCAAAACAGCGAAGGACGGGCTTTTTAGGAGGGTATAACACACCTCTCTAATGATCTCATTTTAGAAATTACAACACTTTTTGTGGGACACTAGAAACGGTTGAAACGGGTGTTATTTTCGAAGCATTTGGTTTTCCTCACCTTCTTGAAAACCGGAAAAAACTGTTCCCCAGATTTATGTGGTATTTAAAGCAGCGCGGAACAGGCTTTCTAGAAAGGTATAACACGCCTCCCTAGGGATCTCAGTTTAGAAATTACAACGCTTTTTGTGGGACACTTGAAACGGGTGTTATTTTCGAAGCACTTGGTTTTTCTCACCTTCTCGGAAACCGGAAAAAACTGTTCCCCACTTTTATGTGGTATTCAAACAAGCGAAGAACCGACTTTTTAGGAAGGTACAACACGCCTCCCTAGGGATCTTAGTTTAGAAATTACAACGCTTTTAGGGGGACACTTGAAACGGGTGTTATTTTCGAAGCATTTGGTTTTTCTCACCTTCTCGGAAACCGGAAAAAAGTATTCCCCAGGTTTATGTGGTATTCAAACAATCGAAGAACCGGCTTTTTAGGAAGGTATAACACGCCTCCCTTTGGATCTTAGTTTAGAAATTACAGCGCTTTTTGTTGGACACTTGAATGGTTGAAACGGGTGTTATTTTCGAAGCATTTGGTTTTTCTCACCTTCTCGGAAACCGGAAAAGATTGTTTCCCTGCTTTATATGGTATTCAAACAAGCGAAGAACCGACTCTTTAGGAAAGTACAACACGCATTCCTAGGGATCTTAGTTTAGAAATTACAACGCTTTGTGTGGGAGACTTGAAACGGTTAAAACGGGTGTTGCATTTGGCTTTTCTCACCTTCTCGGAAACCGGAAAAGATTATTCCCCAGCTTTATGTGGTATTCAAACAAGCGAAGAACCGACCCTTTAGGAAGGTACAACTCGCATCCCGAGGAATCTTAGTTTAGAAATTACAACGCTTTTTGGGGGACATTTGAAACGGGTGTTATTTTCGAAGCATTTGGTTTTTCTCACGCCCTCGGAAACCGGAAAACACCATTGCTCAGCTTTACGAGGCATTCAAAACAGCAAAGTACCGGCTTTTTAGGAAGGTATAACACGCCTCCCTCTGGATCTTAGTTTAGAAATTACAGCGCTTTTTGTGGGACACTTGAAACGGTTGAAACGGGTGTTATTTTCGAAGCATGTGGTTTTTCCCGCTTTTTCGGAAACCGGAGCAAAATATTCACCAGGTTTGTATGGCGTTTAAAACAGCATAGAACGTGCATTTTAGGGAGGTGTAACTCATCTACTTAAGTCCTTTAGTTTAGAAATTACAGCGCTTTTTGTGGGACACTTGAAACGGTTGAAAAGGGTGTTATTTTCGAAGCATTTGGTTTTTCTCGCTTTCTCGGAAACCGGAACCAAATATTCCCCAGGTTTGTATGGCGTTTCAAACAGCGGAGAACATTCATTTTAGCTATTTTGCTAAGAAGAATTTGGTTTTTCTCACCTTCTCGGAAACCGGAAAAAATTATTCCCCAGCTTTATAAGGTATTCAAACAAGCGAAGAACCGGCTTTTTAGAAAGGTACAACACGCCTCCCTAGGGATCTTAGTTTAGAAATTACAGCGCTTTTTGTGGGACACTTGAAGCGGTTGAAACGGGTGCTATTTTCGAAGAATTTGATTTTTCTCACCATCTCGGAAACCGGAAAACACTATTCCTCAGCTTTACGAGGTGTTCAAAACAGCGAAGGACGGACTTTTTAGGAGGGTATAATACACCTCTCTAATGCTCTCATTTTAGAAATTACAACACTTTTTGTGGGACACTAGAAACGGAAGAAACGGGTGTTATTTTCGAAGCATTTGGTTTTTCTCACCTTTCCGGAAACCGGAAAAAGTATTCCCCAGGTTTATGTGGTATTCAAACAATCGAAGAACCGAACTTTTAGAAAGGCACAACACGCCTCCTAGGGCTCTTAATTTAGAAATTACAGCGCTTTTTGTTGGACACTTTAATGGTGGAAACGGGTGTTATTTTCGAAGCATTTGATTTTTCTCACCATCTCGGAAACCGGGAAACACCATTCCTCAGCTTTACGATGTGTTCAAAACAGCGAAGGACGGGCTTTTTAGGAGGGTATAACACACCTCTCTAATGATCTCATTTTAGAAATTACAACACTTTTTGTGGGACACTAGAAACGGTTGAAACGGGTGTTATTTTCGAAGCATTTGGTTTTCCTCACCTTCTTGAAAACCGGAAAAAACTGTTCCCCAGATTTATATGGTATTTAAAGCAGCGCGGAACAGGCTTTCTAGAAAGGTATAACACGCCTCCCTAGGGATCTCAATTTAGAAATTACAACGCTTTTTGTGGGACACTTGAAACGGGTGTTATTTTCGAAGCACTTGGTTTTTCTCACCTTCTCGGAAACCGGAAAAAACTGTTCCCCACTTTTATGTGGTATTCAAACAAGCGAAGAACCGATTTTTTAGGAAGGAACAACACGCCTCCCTAGGGATCTTAGTTTAGAAATTACAACGCTTTTAGGGGGACACTTGAAACGGGTGTTATTTTCGAAGCACTTGGTTTTTCTCACCTTCTCGGAAACCGGAAAAAACTGTTCCCCACTTTTATGTGGTATTCAAACAAGCGAAGAACCGACTTTTTAGGAAGGTACAACACGCCTCCCTAGGGATCTTAGTTTAGAAATTACAACGCTTTTAGGGGGACACTTGAAACGGGTGTTATTTTCGAAGCATTTGGTTTTTCTCACCTTCTCGGAAACCGGAAAAAATTATTCCCCAGCTTTGTGTGGTATTTAAAGCAGCGCGGAACAGGCTTTTTAGAAAGGTATAACACGCCTCCCTAGGGATCTCAATTTAGAATTTACAACGCTTTTTGTGGGACACTTGAAACGGGTGTTATTTTCGAAGCACTTGGTTTTTCTCACCTTCTCGGAAACCGGAAAAAACTGTTCCCCACTTTTATGTGGTATTCAAACAAGCGAAGAACCGACTTTTTAGGAAGGTATAACACGCCTCCCTAGGGATCTCAGTTTAGAATTTACAACGCTTTTTGTGGGACACTTGAAACGGGTGTTATTTTCGAAGCACTTGGTTTTTCTCACCTTCTCGGAAACCGGAAAAAACTGTTCCCCACTTTTATGCGGTATTCAAACAAGCGAAGAACCGACTTTTTAGGAAGGTACAACACGCCTCCCTAGGGATCTTAGTTTAGAAATTACAACGCTTTTAGGGGGACACTTGAAACGGGTGTTATTTTCGAAGCATTTGGTTTTTCTCACCTTCTCGGAAACCGGAAAAAATTATTCCCCAGCTTTGTGTGGTATTTGAAGCAGCGCGGAACAGGCTTTTTAGAAAGGTATAACACGCCTCCCTAGGGATCTCAGTTTAGAATTTACAACGCTTTTTGTGGGTCACTCGAAACGGGTGTTATTTTCGAAGCACTTGGTTTTTCTCACCTTCTCGGAAACCGGAAAAAACTGTTCCCCACTTTTATGTGGTATTCAAACAAGCGAAGAAACGAGTTTTTAGGAAGGTACAACACGCCTCCCTAGGGATCTTAGTTTAGAAATTACATCGCTTTTTGTGGGACACTTGAAACCGTTGAAACGGGTGTTATTTTCGAAGCATTTGGTTTTCCTCACCTTCTTGAAAACCGGAAAAAACTGTTAACCAGATTTATGTGGTATTTAAAGCAGCGCGGAACAGGCTTTCTAGAAAGGTATAACACGCCTCCCTAGGGATCTCAGTTTAGAAATTACAACGCTTTTTGTGGGACACTTGAAACGGGTGTTATTTTCGAAGCACTTGGTTTTTCTCACCTTCTCGGAAACCGGAAAAAACTGTTCCCCACTTTTATGTGGTATTCAAACAAGCGAAGAACCGACTTTTTAGGAAGGTACAACACGCCTCCCTAGGGATCTTAGTTTAGAAATTACAACGCTTTTAGGGGGACACTTGAAACGGGTGTTATTTTCGAAGCATTTGGTTTTTCTCACCTTCTCGGAAACCGGAAAAAATTATTCCACAGCTTTGTGTGGTATTTAAAGCAGCGCGGAACAGGCTTTTTAGAAAGGTATAACTCGCCTCCCTAGGGATCTCAGTTTAGAATTTACAACGCTTTTTGAGGGACACTTGAAACGGGTGTTATTTTCGAAGCACTTGGTTTTTCTCACCTTCTCGGAAACCGGAAAAAACTGTTCCCCACTTTTATGTGGTATTCAAACAAGCGAAGAACCGAGTTTTTAGGAAGGTACAACACGCCTCCTGAGGGATCTTAGTTTAGAAATTACAACGCTTTTAGAGGGACACTTGAAACGGGAGTTATTTCCGAAGCATTTGGTTTTCCTCACCTTCTCGGACGGAAATAACTGTTCCCCAGATTTATGTGGTATTTAAAGCAGCGCGTGACAGGCTTTTTAGAAAGGTATAACAGGCCTCCCTAGGGATCTCACTTTAGAAATTACAACGCTTTTTGTGGGACACTTGAAACGAGTGTTATTTTCGAAGCACTTGGTTTTTCTCACCTTCTCGGAAACCGGAAAAAACTGTTCCCCACTCTTATGTGGTATTCAAACAAGCGAAGAACCGACTTTTTAGGAAGGTACAACACGCCTCCCTAATGATCTCGATTTAGAAATTACAACACTTTTTGCGGGACACTTGAAACGGTTGAGTCGGGTGTTATTTTCGAATCATTTGATTTTTCTCACCTTCTCGGAAACCAGAAAAAACTGTTCCCCAGATTTATGTGGTTTTCAAACAAGCGAAGAACCGTCTTTTTAGGAAGGTTCAACACGCCTCCCTAGGGATCTTAGTTTAGAAATTACAACGCTTTTTGTGGGACACTTGAAACGGTTGAAACGGGTGTTATTTTCGAAGCATTTGGTTTTTCTCACCTTCTCGGAAACCGGAAAAAATTATTCCCCAGCTTTGTGTGGTATTTAAAGCAGCGCGGGACAGGCTTTTTAGAAAGGTATAACACGCCTCCCTAGGGATCTCAGTTTAGAATTTACAACGCTTTTTGTGGGACACTTGAAACGGGTGTTATTTTCGAAGCACTTGGTTTTTCTCACCTTCTCGGAAACCGGAAAAAACTGTTCCCCACTTTTATGTGGTATTCAAACAAGCGAAGAACCGAGTTTTTAGGAAGGTACAACACGCCTCCTTAGGGATCTTAGTTTAGAAATTACAACGCTTTTAGAGGGACACTTGAAACGGGAGTTATTTTCGAAGCATTTGGTTTTCCTCACCTTCTCGGACGGAAAAAACTGTTCCCCAGATTTATGTGGTATTTAAAGCAGCGCGTGACAGGCTTTTTAGAAAGGTATAACAGGCCTCCCTAGGGATCTCACTTTAGAAATTACAACGCTTTTTGTGGGACACTTGAAACGAGTGTTATTTTCGAAGCACTTGGTTTTTCTCACCTTCTCGGAAACCGGAAAAAACTGTTCCCCACTTTTATGTGGTATTCAAAGAACCGAAAAACCGAGTTTTTAGGAAGGCACAACACGCCTCCCTAGGGATCTTAGTTTAGAAATTACAACGCTTTTAGAGGGACACTTGAAACGGGTGTTATTTTCGAAGCATTTGGTTTTTCTAACCTTTTCAGAAACCGGAAAAAACTGTTCCCCAGATTTATGTGGTATTTAAAGCAGCGCGGAACAGGCTTTTTAGAAAGGTATGACACGGCTCCCTAGGGATCTAAGTTTAGAAATTACAACGCTTTTTGTGGGACACATGAAACGGGTGTTATTTTCGAAGCACTTGGTATTTTGCACCTTCTCGGAAACCGGAAAAAACTGTTCCCCACTCTTATGTGGTATTCAAACAAGCGAAGAACCGACTTTTAAGAAAGGTACAACAGGCCTCCCTAGGGATCTTAGTTTAGAAATTACAACGCTTTTAGAGGGACACTTGAAACGGGTGTTTTTTTTCGAAGCATTTGGTTTTTCTAACCTTCTCGGAAACCGGAAAAAACTGTTCCCCAGATTTATGTGGTATTTAAAGCAGCGCCTAACAGGCTTTTTAGAAAGGTATAACACGGCTCCCTAGGGTCTCAGTTAAGAAATTACAACGCTTTTTGTGGGACACTTGAAACGGGTGTTATTTTCGAAGCACTTGGTTTTTCGCACCTTCTCGGAAACCGGAAAAAACTGTTCCCCACTCTTATGTGGTATTCAAACAAGCGAAGAACCGACTTTTTAGGAAGGTACAACAGGCCTCCCTAGGGATCGTAGTTTAGAAATTACAACGCTTTTTGCGGGACACTTGAAACGGTTGAAACGGGTGTTATTTTCGAAGCATTTGAATTTTCTCACCATTTCGGAAACCGTAAAACACTATTGCTCAACTTTACGAGGTATTCAAAACAGCGAAGGAACGGCTTTTTAGGAGGGTATAACACACCTCGCTAATGGTCTCGATTTAGAAATTACAACACTTTTTGTGGGACACTTGAAACGGTTGAATCGGGTGTTATTTTCGAAGCATTTGGTTTTCTCACCTTCTCGGAAACCAGAAAAAACTGTTCCCCAGATTTATGTGGTATTCAAACAAGCGAAGAACCGACTTTTTAGGAAGGTTCAACACGCCTCCCTAGGGATCTTAGTTTAGAAATTACGACGCTCTTTGTGGGACATTTGAAACGGTTGAAACGGGTGTTATTTGCGAAGCATTTGATTTTTCTCACCTTCTCGGAAACCGGAAAAACTATTCCCTAGCTTTATGTGGTATTCAAACAAGCGAAGAACCAGCTTTTTAGGAAGGTATAACACGCCTGCCTTTGGATCTTAGTTTAGAAATTACAGCGCTTTTTGTTGGACACTTGAATGGTTGTAACGGGTGTTATTTTCGAAGCATTTGGTTTTTCTCACCTTTCCGGAAACCGGAAAAAGTATTCCCCAGGTTTATGTGGTGTTCAAACAATCGAAGAACCGGCTTTTGAGGAAGGTATAACACGCCTCCCTTTGGATCTTAGTTTAGAAATTACACTGCTTTTTGTTGGACACTTGAATGGTTGAAACGGGTGTTATTTTCGAAGCATTTGGTTTTTCTCACCTTCTCGGAAACCGGAAAAAACTGTTCCCCACTTTTATGTGGTATTCACACAAGCGAAGAACCGACTTTTTAGGAAGGTACAACACGCCGCCCTAGGGATCTTAGTTTACAAATTACAACGCTTTTTCCGGGACACTTGAAACTGTTGAAACGGGTGTTATTTTCGAAGCATTTGAATTTTCTCACCATCTCGGAAACCGTAAAACACTATTGCTCAACTTTACGAGGTATTCAAAACAGCGAAGGAACGGCTTTTTAGGAGGGTACAACACACCTCTCTAATGATCTCGATTTAGAAATTACAACACTTTTTGTGGGACACTTGAAACGGTTGAAACGGGTGTTATTTTCGAAGCATTTGATTTTTCTCACCATCTCGGAAACCGGAAAAACTATTCCCCAGCTTTATGTGGTATTCAAACAAGCGAAGAACCGGCTTTTTAGGAAGGTATAACACGCCTGCCTTTGGATCTTAGTTTAGAAATTACCGCGC
Source organism: Volucella zonaria (assembly GCA_963966105.1). Taxonomy (NCBI): domain Eukaryota; kingdom Metazoa; phylum Arthropoda; class Insecta; order Diptera; family Syrphidae; genus Volucella; species Volucella zonaria. Next base: position 339,817 of record OZ014536.1, on the reverse strand, counting down.
GTTTTGTTGGACACTTGAATGGTTGAAACGGGTGTTATTTTCGAAGCATTTGGTTTTTCTCGCTTTCTCGGAAACCGGAACAAAATATTCCCCAGGTTTGTATGGCCTTTCCAACATCGGAGAACATTCATTTTAGCTTTGTATAACACGCCTCTCTGGGGCTCTTAGTTTAGAAATTACAGCGCTTTTTGTTGGACACTTGAATGGTTGAAACGGGTGTTATTTTCGAAGCATTTGGTTTTTCTCACCTTTCCGGAAACCGGAGAAAGTATTCCCCAGGTTTATGTGGTATTCAAACAACCGAAGAACCGGCTTTTTAGGAAGGTATAACACGCCTCCCTTTATATCTTAGTTTACAAATTACAGCGCTTTTTGTTGGACACTTGAATGGTTGAAACGGGTGTTATTTTCGAAGCATTTGGTTTTTCTCACCTTCCCGGAAACCGGAAAAGATTGTTCCCCAGCTTTATGTGGTATGCAAACAAGCTAAGAACCGACTCTTTAGGAAGGTACAACACGCATCCCTGGGGATCTTAGTTTAGAAATTACAACGCTTTGTGTGGGAGACTTGAAACGGTTAAAACGGGTGTTGCATTCGGTTTTTCTCGCTTTCTCGGAAACCGGAGAAAGATATTCCCCAGCTTTGTATGGCGTTTAAAACATCAGAGAACATGCATTTTAGGAAGGTGTATCACACCTCCCTAGGGCTCTTAATTTAGAAAATACAGCGCTTTTTGCGGGACACTTGAAACGGTTGAAACGGGTGTTATTTTCGAAGCATTTGGTTTTTCTCGCTTTCTCGGGAACTGGAGACAAATATTCCCCAGGTTTGTATGGCGTTTAAAACATCAGAGAACATGCATTTTAGGAAGGTGTAATACACCTCCTTATGGCTATTAGTTTAGAAATTACAGCGCTTTTTGAGGGACACTTGAAACGGTTGAAACGGGTGTTACTTTCGAAGCATTTGGTTTTTCTCGCCTTCGCGGAAACCGGAGAAAGCTATTCCCCAGGTTTGCATTGCGTTTAAAACACCAGAGAACATGCATTTTAGGAAGGTGTAACACACCTCCCTAGGCCTATTAATTTAGAAATTACAGCGCTTTTTGTGGGACACTTAAAACAGTTGAAACGGGTGCTATATTCGAAGCATTTGGTTTTTCTCGCTTTCTCGGAAACCGGAGAAAGATATTCCCCAGCTTTGTATGGTGTTTAAAACACCAGAGAACGTGCATTTTAGGAAGGTGTAACAGACCTCCATATGGCTATTAGTTTAGAAATTACAGCGCTTTTTGTGGGACACTTGAAACGGTTGAAACGTTTGTTATTTTCGAAGCATTTGGTTTTTCTCGCCTTCGCGGAAACCGGAGCAAGATATTCCCCAGGTTTGCATTGCGTTTAAAACACCAGAGAACATGCATTTTAGGAAGGTGTAACACACCTCCCTAGGCCTATTAATTTAGAAATTACAGCGCTTTTTGTGGGACACTTAAAACAGTTGAAACGGGTGCTATATTCGAAGCATTTGGTTTTTCTCGCTTTCTCGGAAACCGGAGAAAGATATTCCCCAGCTTTGTATGGCGTTTAAAACATCAGAGAACATGCATTTTAGGAAGGTGTATCGCACCTCCCTAGGGCTCTTAATTTAGAAAATACAGCGCTTTTTGCGGGACACTTGAAACGGTTGAAACGGGTGCTATTTTCGAAGCATTTGGTTTTTCTCGCTTTCTCGGAAAAGGGAGAAAGATATTCCACAGCTTTGTATGGCGTTTAAAACACCAGAGAACATGCATTTTAGGAAGGTGTAACAGACCTCCCTATGGCTATTAGTTTAGAAATTACAGCGCTTTTTGAACGACACTTGAAACGGTTGAAACGTTTGTTATTTTCGAAGCATTTGGTTTTTCTCGCCTTCGCGGAAACCGGAGCAAGCTATTCCCCAGGTTTGCATTGCGTTTAAAACACCAGAGAACATGCATTTTAGGAAGGTGTAACACACCTCCCTAGGCCTATCAATTTAGAAATTACAACGCTTTGTGTGGGAGACTTGAAACGGTTAAAACGGGTGTTGCATTTGGTTTTTCTCGCTTTCTCGGAAACCGGAGAAAGATATTCCCCAGCTTTGAATGGCGTTTAAAACATCAGAGAACATGCATTTAGGAAGGTGTATCCCACCTCCCTAGGGCTCTTAATTTAGAAAATACAGCGCTTTATGCGGGACACTTGAAACGGTTGAAACGGGTGTTATTTTCGAAGCATTTGGTTTTTCTCGCCTTCGCGGAAACCGGAGCAAGCTATTCCCCAGGTTTGCATGGCGTTTAAAACACCAGAGAACGTGCATTTTAGGAAGATGTAACACACCTCCCTAGGCCTATTAATTTAGAAATTACAGTGCTTTTTGTGGGACAGTTAAAACAGTTGAAACGGGTGCTATTTTCGAAGCATTTGGTATTTCTCGCTTTCTCGGAAACCGGAGAAAGATATTCCCCAGCTTTGTATGGTGTTTAAAACACCAGAGAACATGCATTTTAGGAAGGTGTAACGCACCTCCGTAGGGCTCGTAGTTTAGAAAATACAGCACTTTTTGAGGGACACTTGAAACGGTTGAAACGTTTGTTATTTTCGAAGCATTTGGTTTTTCTCGCCTTCGCGGAAACCGGAGCAAGCTATTCCCCAGGTTTGCATTGCGTTTAAAACACCAGAGAACATGCATTTCAGGAAGGTGTAACACACCTCCCTAGGCCTATCAATTTAGAAATTACAACGCTTTGTGTGGGAGACTTGAAACGGTTAAAACGGGTGTTGCATTTGGTTTTTCTCGCTTTCTCGGAAACCGGAGAAAGATATTCCCCAGCTTTGTATGGTGTTTAAAACACCAGAGAACATGCATTTTAGGAAGGTGTAACACACCTCCCTAGGCCTATAAATTTAGAAATTACAGCGCTTTTTGTGGGACACTTAAAACAGTTGAAACGGGTGCTATTTTCGAAGCATTTGGTTTTTCTCGCTTTCTCGGAAACCGGAGAAAGATATTCCCCAGCTTTGTATGGTGTTTAAAACACTAGAGAACATGCATTTTAGGAAGGTGTAATACACCTCCCTAGGGCTCGTAGTTTAGAAAATACAGCGCTTTTTGAGGGACACTTGAAACGGTTGAAACGTTTGTTATTTTCGAAGCATTTGGTTTTTCTCGCCTTCGCGGAAACCGGAGCAAGATATTCCCCAGGTTTGCATTGCGTTTAAAACACCAGAGAACATGCATTTTAGGAAGGTGTAACACACCTCCCTAGGCCTATTAATTTAGAAATTACAGCGCTATTTGTGGGACACTTAAAACAGTTGAAACGGGTGCTATTTTCGAAGCATTTGGTTTTTCTCGCTTTCTCGGAAACCTGAGAAAGATATTCCCCAGCTTTGTATGGTGTTTAAAACACCAGAGAACATGCATTTTAGGAAGGTGTACCAGACCTCCCTGTGGCTATTAGTTTAGAAAATACAGCGCTTTTTGTGGGACACTTGAAACGGTTGAAACGGGTGTTATTTTCGAAGCATTTGGTTTTTCTCGCCTTCGCGGAAACCGGAGCAAGCTATTCCCCAGGTTTGCATTGCGTTTGAAACACCAGAGAACGTGCATTTTAGGAAGGTGTAACACACCTCCCTAGGCCTATTAGTTTAGAAATTACAGCGCTATTTGTGGGACACTTAAAACAGTTGAAACGGGTGCTATTTTCGAAGCATTTGGTTTTTCTCGCTTTCTCGGAAACCTGAGAAAGATATTCCCCAGCTTTGTATGGTGTTTAAAACACCAGAGAACATGCATTTTAGGAAGGTGTAACAGACCTCCCTGTGGCTATTAGTTTAGAAATTACAGCGCTTTTTGAAGGACACTTGAAACGGTTGAAACGTTTGTTATTTTCAAAGTATTTGGTTTTTCTCGCTTTCTCAGAAGCAGGAGCAAGACATTCCCCAGGTTTGTATGGCGTTTAAAACATCATTGAACATGCATTTTAGGAAGGTGTAATACACCTCCCTAGGGCTCGTAGTTTAGAAAATACAGCGCTTTTTGAGGGACACTTGAAACGGTTGAAACGTTTGTTATTTTCGAAGCATTTGGTTTTTCTCGCCTTCGCGGAAACCGGAGCAAGATATTCCCCAGGTTTGCATTGCGTTTAAAACACCAGAGAACATGCATTTTAGGAAGGTGTAACACACCTCCCTAGGCCTATTAATTTAGAAATTACAGCGCTATTTGTGGGACACTTAAAACAGTTGAAACGGGTGCTATTTTCGAAGCATTTGGTTTTTCTCGCTTTCTCGGAAACCTGAGAAAGATATTCCCCAGCTTTGTATGGTGTTTAAAACACCAGAGAACATGCATTTTAGGAAGGTGTAACAGACCTCCCTGTGGCTATTAGTTTAGAAAATACAGCGCTTTTTGTGGGACACTTGAAACGGTTGAAACGTTTGTTATTTTCAAAGCATTTGGTTTTTCTCGCTTCCTCAGAAGCAGGAGTAAGACATTCCGCAGGTTTGTATGGCGTTTAAAACACCAGAGAACATGCATTTTAGGAAGGTGTACCACACCTCCCTAGGGCTCTTAGTTTAGAAATTACAGCGCTTTTTGTGGGACAGTTAAAACAGTTGAAACGGGTGCTATTTTCGAAGCATTTGGTTTTTCTCGCCTTCGCGGAAACGGGAGCAAGCTATTCCCCAGGTTTGCATTGCGTTTAAAACATCGGAGAACATGCATTTTAGGAAGGTGTATCACACCTCCCTAGGGCTCTTAATTTAGAAAATACAGCGCTTTTTGCGGGACACTTGAAACGGTTGAAACTGGTGTTATTTTCGAAGCATTTGGTTTTTCTCGCTTTCTCGGGAACTGGAGACAAATATTCCCCAGGTTTGTATGGCGTTTAAAACACCAGAGAACATGCATTTTAGGAAGGTGTAATACACCTCCTTATGGCTATTAGTTTAGAAACTACAGCGCTTTTTGAGGGACACTTGAAACGGTTGAAACGGGTGTTACTTTCGAAGCATTTGGTTTTTCTCGCCTTCGCGGAAACCGGAGAATGCTATTCTCCAGGTTTGCATTGCGTTTAAAACACCAGAGAACATGCATTTTAGGAAGGTGTAACACACCTCCCTAGGCCTATTAATTTAGAAATTACAGCGCTTTTTGTGGGACACTTAAAACAGTTGAAACGGGTGCTATATTCGAAGCATTTGGTTTTTCTCGCTTTCTCGGAAACCGGAGAAAGATATTCCCCAGCTTTGTATGGTGTTTAAAACACCAGAGAACATGCATTTTAGGAAGGTGTAACAGACCTCCCTATGGCTATTAGTTTAGAAATTACAGCGCTTTTTGAGGGACACTTGAAACAGTTGAAACGTTTGTTATTTTCGAAGCATTTGGTTTTTCTCGCCTTCGCGGAAACCGGAGCAAGCTATTCCCCAGGTTTGCATTGCGTTTAAAACACCAGAGAACGTGCATTTTTGGAAGGTGTAACACACCTCCCTAGGCCTATTAATTTAGAAATTACAGCGCTTTTTGTGGGACACTTAAAACAGTTGAAACGGGTGCTATTTTCGAAGCATTTGGTTTTTCTCGCTTTCTCGGAAACGGGAGAAAGATATTCCACAGCTTTGTATGGCGTTTAAAACACCAGAGAACATGCATTTTAGGAAGGTGTAACAGACCTCCCTATGGCTATTAGTTTAGAAATTACAGCGCTTTTTGAACGACACTTGAAACGGTTGAAACGTTTGTTATTTTCGAAGCATTTGGTTTTTCTCGCCTTCGCGGAAACCGGAGCAAGCTATTCCCCAGGTTTGCATTGCGTTTAAAACACCAGAGAACATGCATTTTAGGAAGGTGTAACACACCTCCCTAGGCCTATCAATTTAGAAATTACAACGCTTTGTGTGGGAGACTTGAAACGGTTGAAACGGGTGTTATTTTCGAAGCATTGGGTTTTTCTCGCTTTCTCGGGAACTGGAGGCAAATATTCCCCAGGTTTGTATGGCGTTTAAAACATCATTGAACATGCATTTTAGGAAGGTGTACCACACCTCCCTAGGGCTCTTAGTTTAGAAAATACAGCGCTTTTTGTGGGACACTTGAAACGGTTGAAACGGGTGTTATTTTCGAAGCATTTGGTTTTTCTCGCCTTCGCGGAAACCGGAGCAAGCTATTCCCCAGGTTTGCATTGCGTTTAAAACACCAGAGAACATGCATTTTAGGAAGGTGTAACACACCTCCCTAGGCCTATCAATTTAGAAATTACAACGCTTTGTGTGGGAGACTTGAAACGGTTGAAACGGGTGTTATTTTCGAAGCATTTGGTTTTTCTCGCCTTCGCGAAAACCGGAGCAAGCTATTCCCCAGGTTTGCATTGCGTTTAAAACACCAGAGAACTTGCATTTTAGGAAGGTGTAACACACCTCCCTAGGCCTATTAGTTTAGAAATTACAGCGCTTTTTGTGGGACAGTTAAAACAGTTGAAACGGGTGCTATTTTCGAAGCATTTGGTTTTTCTCGCTTTCTCGTAAACCGGAGAAAGATATTCCCCAGCTTTGTATGGCGTTTAAAACACCAGAGAACGTGCATTTTAGGAAGGTGTAACACACCTCCCTAGGGCTCGTAATTTAGAAAATACAGCGCTTTTTGCGGGGCACTTGAAACGGTTGAAACTGGTGTTATTTTCGAAGCATTTGGTTTTTCTCGCTTTCTCGGGAACTGGAGACAAATATTCCCCAGGTTTGTATGGCGTTTAAAACACCAGAGAACATGCATTTTAGGAAGGTGTAATACACCTCCTTATGGCTATTAGTTTAGAAATTACAGCGCTTTTTGAGGGACACTTGAAACGGTTGAAACGTTTGTTATTTTCGAAGCATTTGGTTTTTCTCGCCGTCGCGGAAACCGGAGCAAGCTATACCCCAGGTTTGCATTGCGTTTAAAACATCAGAGAACATGCATTTTAGGAAGGTGTAACACACCTCCCTAGGCCTATTAATTTAGAAATTACAGCGCTTTTTGTGGGACACTTAAAACAGTTGAAACGGGTGCTATATTCGAAGCATTTGGTTTTTCTCGCTTTCTCGGAAACCGGAGAAAGATATTCCCCAGCTTTGTATGGTGTTTAAAACACTAGAGAACATGCATTTTAGGAAGGTGTAACAGACCTCCCTATGGCTATTAGTTTAGAAATTACAGCGCTTTTTGAAGGACACTTGAAACGGTTGAAACGTTTGTTATTTTCAAAGCATTTGGTTTTTCTCGCTTCCTCAGAAGCAGGAGTAAGACATTCCGCAGGTTTGTATGGCGTTTAAAACACCAGAGAACATGCATTTTAGGAAGGTGTACCACACCTCCCTAGGGCTCTTAGTTTAGAAATTACAGCGCTTTTTGTGGGACAGTTAAAACAGTTGAAACGGGTGCTATTTTCGAAGCATTTGGTTTTTCTCGCCTTCGCGGAAACCGGAGCAAGCTATTCCCCAGGTTTGCATTGCGTTTAAAACATCGGAGAACATGCATTTTAGGAAGGTGTATCACACCTCCCTAGGGCTCTTAATTTAGAAAATACAGCGCTTTTTGCGGGACACTTGAAACGGTTGAAACTGGTGTTATTTTCGAAGCATTTGGTTTTTCTCGCTTTCTCGGGAACTGGAGACAAATATTCCCCAGGTTTGTATGGCGTTTAAAACACCAGAGAACATGCATTTTAGGAAGGTGTAATACACCTCCTTATGGCTATTAGTTTAGAAATTACAGCGCTTTTTGAGGGACACTTGAAACGGTTGAAACGGGTGTTACTTTCGAAGCATTTGGTTTTTCTCGCCTTCGCGGAAACCGGAGAATGCTATTCTCCAGGTTTGCATTGCGTTTAAAACACCAGAGAACATGCATTTTAGGAAGGTGTAACACACCTCCCTAGGCCTATTAATTTAGAAATTACAGCGCTTTTTGTGGGACACTTAAAACAGTTGAAACGGGTGCTATATTCGAAGCATTTGGTTTTTCTCGCTTTCTCGGAAACCGGAGAAAGATATTCCCCAGCTTTGTATGGTGTTTAAAACACCAGAGAACATGCATTTTAGGAAGGTGTAACAGACCTCCCTATGGCTATTAGTTTAGAAATTACAGCGCTTTTTGAGGGACACTTGAAACAGTTGAAACGTTTGTTATTTTCGAAGCATTTGGTTTTTCTCGCCTTCGCGGAAACCGGAGCAAGCTATTCCCCAGGTTTGCATTGCGTTTAAAACACCAGAGAACGTGCATTTTTGGAAGGTGTAACACACCTCCCTAGGCGTATTAATTTAGAAATTACAGCGCTTTTTGTGGGACACTTAAAACAGTTGAAACGGGTGCTATTTTCGAAGCATTTGGTTTTTCTCGCTTTCTCGGAAACGGGAGAAAGATATTCCACAGCTTTGTATGGCGTTTAAAACACCAGAGAACATGCATTTTAGGAAGGTGTAACAGACCTCCCTATGGCTATTAGTTTAGAAATTACAGCGCTTTTTGAACGACACTTGAAACGGTTGAAACGTTTGTTATTTTCGAAGCATTTGGTTTTTCTCGCCTTCGCGGAAACCGGAGCAAGCTATTCCCCAGGTTTGCATTGCGTTTAAAACACCAGAGAACATGCATTTTAGGAAGGTGTAACACACCTCCCTAGGCCTATCAATTTAGAAATTACAACGCTTTGTGTGGGAGACTTGAAACGGTTGAAACGGGTGTTATTTTCGATGCATTGGGTTTTTCTCGCTTTCTCGGGAACTGGAGGCAAATATTCCCCAGGTTTGTATGGCGTTTAAAACATCATTGAACATGCATTTTAGGAAGGTGTACCACACCTCCCTAGGGCTCTTAGTTTAGAAAATACAGCGCTTTTTGTGGGACACTTGAAACGGTTGAAACGGGTGTTATTTTCGAAGCATTTGGTTTTTCTCGCCTTCGCGGAAACCGGAGCAAGCTATTCCCCAGGTTTGCATTGCGTTTAAAACACCAGAGAACATGCATTTTAGGAAGGTGTAACACACCTCCCTAGGCCTATCAATTTAGAAATTACAACGCTTTGTGTGGGAGACTTGAAACGGTTGAAACGGGTGTTATTTTCGAAGCATTTGGTTTTTCTCGCCTTCGCGAAAACCGGAGCAAGCTATTCCCCAGGTTTGCATTGCGTTTAAAACACCAGAGAACTTGCATTTTAGGAAGGTGTAACACACCTCCCTAGGCCTATTAGTTTAGAAATTACAGCGCTTTTTGTGGGACAGTTAAAACAGTTGAAACGGGTGCTATTTTCGAAGCATTTGGTTTTTCTCGCTTTCTCGTAAACCGGAGAAAGATATTCCCCAGCTTTGTATGGCGTTTAAAACACCAGAGAACGTGCATTTTAGGAAGGTGTAACACACCTCCCTAGGGCTCGTAATTTAGAAAATACAGCGCTTTTTGCGGGGCACTTGAAACGGTTGAAACTGGTGTTATTTTCGAAGCATTTGGTTTTTCTCGCTTTCTCGGGAACTGGAGACAAATATTCCCCAGGTTTGTATGGCGTTTAAAACACCAGAGAACATGCATTTTAGGAAGGTGTACCACACCTCCCTAGGGCTCTTAGTTTAGAAATTACAGCGCTTTTTGTGGAACAGTTAAAACAGTTGAAACGGGTGCTATTTTCGAAGCATTTGGTTTTTCTCGCCTTTGCGGAAACCGGAGCAAGCTATTCCCCAGGTTTGCATTGCGTTTAAAACATCGGAGAACATGCATTTTAGGAAGGTGTATCACACCTCCCTAGGGCTCTTAATTTAGAAAATACAGCGCTTTTTGCGGGGCACTTGAAACGGTTGAAACTGGTGTTATTTTCGAAGCATTTGGTTTTTCTCGCTTTCTCGGGAACTGGAGACAAATATTCCCCAGGTTTGTATGGCGTTTAAAACATCAGAGAACATGCATTTTAGGAAGGTGTAATACACCTCCTTATGGCTATTAGTTTAGAAATTACAGCGCTTTTTGAGGGACACTTGAAACGGTTGAAACGGGTGTTACTTTCGAAGCATTTGGTTTTTCTCGCCTTCGCGGAAACCGGAGAATGCTATTCTCCAGGTTTGCATTGCGTTTAAAACACCAGAGAACATGCATTTTAGGAAGGTGTAACACACCTCCCTAGGCCTATTAATTTAGAAATTACAGCGCTTTTTGTGGGACACTTAAAACAGTTGAAACGGGTGCTATATTCGAAGCATTTGGTTTTTCTCGCTTTCTCGGAAACCGGAGAAAGATATTCCCCAGCTTTGTATGGTGTTTAAAACACCAGAGAACATGCATTTTAGGAAGGTGTAACAGACCTCCCTATGGCTATTAGTTTAGAAATTACAGCGCTTTTTGAGGGACACTTGAAACAGTTGAAACGTTTGTTATTTTCGAAGCATTTGGTTTTTCTCGCCTTCGCGGAAACCGGAGCAAGCTATTCCCCAGGTTTGCATTGCGTTTAAAACACCAGAGAACGTGCATTTTTGGAAGGTGTAACACACCTCCCTAGGCCTATTAATTTAGAAATTACAGCGCTTTTTGTGGGACACTTAAAACAGTTGAAACGGGTGCTATTTTCGAAGCATTTGGTTTTTCTCGCTTTCTCGGAAACGGGAGAAAGATATTCCACAGCTTTGTATGGCGTTTAAAACACCAGAGAACATGCATTTTAGGAAGGTGTAACAGACCTCCCTATGGCTATTAGTTTAGAAATTACAGCGCTTTTTGAACGACACTTGAAACGGTTGAAACGTTTGTTATTTTCGAAGCATTTGGTTTTTCTCGCCTTCGCGGAAACCGGAGCAAGCTATTCCCCAGGTTTGCATTGCGTTTAAAACACCAGAGAACATGCATTTTAGGAAGGTGTAACACACCTCCCTAGGCCTATCAATTTAGAAATTACAACGCTTTGTGTGGGAGACTTGAAACGGTTGAAACGGGTGTTATTTTCGAAGCATTGGGTTTTTCTCGCTTTCTCGGGAACTGGAGGCAAATATTCCCCAGGTTTGTATGGCGTTTAAAACATCATTGAACATGCATTTTAGGAAGGTGTACCACATCTCCCTAGGGCTCTTAGTTTAGAAAATACAGCGCTTTTTGTGGGACACTTGAAACGGTTGAAACGGGTGTTATTTTCGAAGCATTTGGTTTTTCTCGCCTTCGCGGAAACCGGAGCAAGCTATTCCCCAGGTTTGCATTGCGTTTAAAACACCAGAGAACATGCATTTTAGGAAGGTGTAACACACCTCCCTAGGCCTATCAATTTAGAAATTACAACGCTTTGTGTGGGAGACTTGAAACGGTTGAAACGGGTGTTATTTTCGAAGCATTTGGTTTTTCTCGCCTTCGCGAAAACCGGAGCAAGCTATTCCCCAGGTTTGCATTGCGTTTAAAACACCAGAGAACTTGCATTTTAGGAAGGTGTAACACACCTCCCTAGGCCTATTAGTTTAGAAATTACAGCGCTTTTTGTGGGACAGTTAAAACAGTTGAAACGGGTGCTATTTTCGAAGCATTTGGTTTTTCTCGCTTTCTCGTAAACCGGAGAAAGATATTCCCCAGCTTTGTATGGCGTTTAAAACACCAGAGAACGTGCATTTTAGGAAGGTGTAACACACCTCCCTAGGGCTCGTAGTTTAGAAAATACAGCGCTTTTTGGGGGACACTTGGAACGGTTGAAACGTTTGTTATTTTCGAAGCATTTGGTTTTTCTCGCCTTCGCGGAAACCGGAGCAAGCTATACCCCAGGTTTGCATTGCGTTTAAAACATCAGAGAACATGCATTTTAGGAAGGTGTAACACACCTCCCTAGGCCTATTAATTTAGAAATTACAGCGCTTTTTGTGGGACACTTAAAACAGTTGAAACGGGTGCTATATTCGAAGCATTTGGTTTTTCTCGCTTTCTCGGAAACCGGAGAAAGATATTCCCCAGCTTTGTATGGTGTTTAAAACACTAGAGAACATGCATTTTAGGAAGGTGTAACAGACCTCCCTATGGCTATTAGTTTAGAAATTACAGCGCTTTTTGAAGGACACTTGAAACGGTTGAAACGTTTGTTATTTTCAAAGCATTTGGTTTTTCTCGCTTTCTCAGAAGCAGGAGTAAGACATTCCGCAGGTTTGTATGGCGTTTAAAACACCAGAGAACATGCATTTTAGGAAGGTGTACCACACCTCCCTCGGGCTCTTAGTTTAGAAATTACAGCGCTTTTTGTGGGACAGTTAAAACAGTTGAAACGGGTGCTATTTTCGAAGCATTTGGTTTTTCTCGCCTTCGCGGAAACCGGAGCAAGCTATTCCCCAGGTTTGCATTGCGTTTAAAACATCGGAGAACATGCATTTTAGGAAGGTGTATCACACCTCCCTAGGGCTCTTAATTTAGAAAATACAGCGCTTTTTGCGGGACACTTGAAACGGTTGAAACTGGTGTTATTTTCGAAGCATTTGGTTTTTCTCGCTTTCTCGGGAACTGGAGACAAATATTCCCCAGGTTTGTATGGCGTTTAAAACATCAGAGAACATGCATTTTAGGAAGGTGTAATACACCTCCTTATGGCTATTAGTTTAGAAATTACAGCGCTTTTTGAGGGACACTTGAAACGGTTGAAACGGGTGTTACTTTCGAAGCATTTGGTTTTTCTCGCCTTCGCGGAAACCGGAGAATGCTATTCTCCAGGTTTGCATTGCGTTTAAAACACCAGAGAACATGCATTTTAGGAAGGTGTAACACACCTCCCTAGGCCTATTAATTTAGAAATTACAGCGCTTTTTGTGGGACACTTAAAACAGTTGAAACGGGTGCTATTTTCGAAGCATTTGGTTTTTCTCGCTTTCTCGGAAACGGGAGAAAGATATTCCACAGCTTTGTATGGCGTTTAAAACACCAGAGAACATGCATTTTAGGAAGGTGTAACAGACCTCCCTATGGCTATTAGTTTAGAAATTACAGCGCTTTTTGAACGACACTTGAAACGGTTGAAACGTTTGTTATTTTCGAAGCATTTGGTTTTTCTCGCCTTCGCGGAAACCGGAGCAAGCTATTCCCCAGGTTTGCATTGCGTTTAAAACACCAGAGAACATGCATTTTAGGAAGGTGTAACACACCTCCCTAGGCCTATCAATTTAGAAATTACAACGCTTTGTGTGGGAGACTTGAAACGGTTGAAACGGGTGTTATTTTCGAAGCATTGGGTTTTTCTCGCTTTCTCGGGAACTGGAGGCAAATATTCCCCAGGTTTGTATGGCGTTTAAAACATCATTGAACATGCATTTTAGGAAGGTGTACCACACCTCCCTAGGCCTATTAATTTAGAAATTACAGTGCTTTTTGTGGGACAGTTAAAACAGTTGAAACGGGTGCTATTTTCGAAGCATTTGGTATTTCTCGCTTTCTCGGAAACCGGAGAAAGATATTAACCAGCTTTGTATGGTGTTTAAAACACCAGAGAACATGCATTTTAGGAAGGTGTAACGCACCTCCGTAGGGCTCGTAGTTTAGAAAATACAGCACTTTTTGAGGGACACTTGAAACGGTTGAAACGTTTGTTATTTTCGAAGCATTTCGTTTTTCTCGCCTTCGCGGAAACCGGAGCAAGCTATTCCCCAGGTTTGCATTGCGTTTAAAACACCAGAGAACATGCATTTCAGGAAGGTGTAACACACCTCCCTAGGCCTATCAATTTAGAAATTACAACGCTTTGTGTGGGAGACTTGAAACGGTTAAAACGGGTGTTGCATTTGGTTTTTCTCGCTTTCTCGGAAACCGGAGAAAGATATTCCCCAGCTTTGTATGGTGTTTAAAACACCAGAGAACATGCATTTTAGGAAGGTGCAACAGACCTCCTTATGGCTATTAGTTTAGAAATTACAGCGCTTTTTGAGGGACACTTGAAACGGTTGAAACGTTTGTTATTTTCGAAGCATTTGGTTTTTCTCGCCTTCGCGGAAACCGGAGCAAGCTATTCCCCAGGTTTGCATTGCGTTTAAAACTCCAGAGAACGTGCATTTTAGGAAGGTGCAACACACCTCCCTAGGCCTATTAATTTAGAAATTACAGCGCTTTTTGTTGGACACTTAAAACAGTTGAAACGGGTGCTATTTTCGAAGCATTTGGTTTTTCTCGCTTTCTCGGAAACCGGAGAAAGATATTCCCCAGCTTTGTATGGTGTTTAAAACACTAGAGAACGTGCATTTTAGGAAGGTGTAATACACCTCCCTAGGGCTCGTAGTTTAGAAAATACAGCGCTTTTTGAGGGACACTTGAAACGGTTGAAACGTTTGCTATTTTCGAAGCATTTGGTTTTTCTCGCCTTCGCGGAAACCGGAGCAAGCTATTCCCCAGGTTTGCATTGCGTTTAAAACACCAGAGAACGTGCATTTTAGGAAGGTGTAACACACCTCCCTAGGCCTATTAATTTAGAAATTACAGCGCTATTTGTGGGACACTTAAAACAGTTGAAACCGGTGCTATTTTCGAAGCATTTGGTTTTTCTCGCTTTCTCGGAAACCTGAGAAAGATATTCCCCAGCTTTGTATGGTGTTTAAAACACCAGAGAACATGCATTTTAGGAAGGTGTAACAGACCTCCCTATGGCTATCAGTTTAGTAAATACAGCGCTTTTTGTGGGACACTTGAAACGGTTGAAACGGGTGTTATTTTCGAAGCATTTGGTTTTTCTCGCCTTCGCGGAAACCGGAGCAAGCTATTCCCCAGGTTTGCATTGCGTTTGAAACACCAGAGAACGTGCATTTTAGGAAGGTGTAACACACCTCCCTAGGCCTATTAGTTTAGAAATTACAGCGCTATTTGTGGGACACTTAAAACAGTTGAAACGGGTGCTATTTTCGAAGCATTTGGTTTTTCTCGCTTTCTCGGAAACCTGAGAAAGATATTCCCCAGCTTTGTATGGTGTTTAAAACACCAGAGAACATGCATTTTAGGAAGGTGTAACAGACCTCCCTATGGCTATTAGTTTAGAAATTACAGCGCTTTTTGGAGGACACTTGAAACGGTTGAAACGTTTGTTATTTTCAAAGTATTTGGTTTTTCTCGCTTTCTCAGAAGCAGGAGCAAGACATTCCCCAGGTTTGTATGGCGTTTAAAACATCATTGAACATGCATTTTAGGAATTTGTACCACACCTCCCTAGGGCTCTTAGTTTAGAAAATACAGCGCTTTTTGTGGGACACTTGAAACGGTTGAAACGGGTGTTATTTTCGAAGCATTTGGTTTTTCTCGCTTTCTCGTAAACCGGAGAAAGATATTCCCCAGCTTTGTATGGCGTTTAAAACACCAGAGAACGTGCATTTTAGGAAGGTGTAACACACCTCCCTAGGGCTCGTAGTTTAGAAAATACATCGCTTTTTGAGGGACACTTGAAACGGTTGAAACGTTTGTTATTTTCGAAGCATTTGGTTTTTCTCGCCTTCGCGGAAACCGGAGCAAGCTATACCCCAGGTTTGCATTGCGTTTAAAACATCAGAGAACATGCATTTTAGGAAGGTGTAACACACCTCCCTAGGCCTATTAATTTAGAAATTACAGCGCTTTTTGTGGGACACTTAAAACAGTTGAAACGGGTGCTATATTCGAAGCATTTGGTTTTTCTCGCTTTCTCGGAAACCGGAGAAAGATATTCCCCAGCTTTGTATGGTGTTTAAAACACTAGAGAACATGCATTTTAGGAAGGTGTAACAGACCTCCCTATGGCTATTAGTTTAGAAATTACAGCGCTTTTTGAAGGACACTTGAAACGGTTGAAACGTTTGTTATTTTCAAAGCATTTGGTTTTTCTCGCTTTCTCAGAAGCAGGAGTAAGACATTCCGCAGGTTTGTATGGCGTTTAAAACACCAGAGAACATGCATTTTAGGAAGGTGTACCACACCTCCCTAGGGCTCTTAGTTTAGAAATTACAGCGCTTTTTGTGAGACAGTTAAGACAGTTGAAACGGGTGCTATTTTCGAAGCATTTGGTTTTTCTCGCCTTCGCGGAAACCGGAGCAAGCTATTCCCCAGGTTTGCATTGCGTTTAAAACATCAGAGAACATGCATTTTAGGAAGGTGTATCACACCTCCCTAGGGCTCTTAATTTAGCAAATACAGCGCTTTTTGCGGGACACTTGAAACGGTTGAAACTGGTGTTATTTTCGAAGCATTTGGTTTTTCTCGCTTTCTCGGGAACTGGAGACAAATATTCCCCAGGTTTGTATGGCGTTTAAAGCATCAGAGAACATGCATTTTAGGAAGGTGTAATACACCTCCTTATGGCTATTAGTTTAGAAATTACAGCGCTTTTTGAGGGACACTTGAAACGGTTGAAACGGGTGTTACTTTCGAAGCATTTGGTTTTTCTCGCCTTCGCGGAAACCGGAGAATGCTATTCCCCAGGTTTGCATTGCGTTTAAAACACCAGAGAACATGCATTTTAGGAAGGTGTAACACACCTCCCTAGGCCTATTAATTTAGAAATTACAGCGCTTTTTGTGGGACACTTAAAACAGTTGAAACGGGTGCTATATTCGAAGCATTTGGTTTTTCTCGCTTTCTCGGAAACCGGAGAAAGATATTCCCCAGCTTTGTATGGTGTTTAAAACACCAGAGAACATGCATTTTAGGAAGGTGTAACAGACCTCCCTATGGCTATTAGTTTAGAAATTACAGCGCTTTTTGAGGGACACTTGAAACAGTTGAAACGTTTGTTATTTTCGAAGCATTTGGTTTTTCTCGCCTTCGCGGAAACCGGAGCAAGCTATTCCCCAGGTTTGCATTGCGTTTAAAACACCAGAGAACATGCATTTCAGGAAGGTGTAACACACCTCCCTAGGCCTATCAATTTAGAAATTACAACGCTTTGTGTGGGAGACTTGAAACGGTTAAAACGGGTGTTGCATTTGGTTTTTCTCGCTTTCTCGGAAACCGGAGAAAGATATTCCCCAGCTTTGTATGGTGTTTAAAACACCAGAGAACATGCATTTTAGGAAGGTGTAACACACCTCCCTAGGCCTATTAATTTAGAAATTACAGCGCTTTTTGTGGGACACTTAAAACAGTTGAAACGGGTGCTATTTTCGAAGCATTTGGTTTTTCTCGCTTTCTCGGAAACGGGAGAAAGATATTCCACAGCTTTGTATGGCGTTTAAAACACCAGAGAACATGCATTTTAGGAAGGTGTAACAGACCTCCCTATGGCTATTAGTTTAGAAATTACAGCGCTTTTTGAACGACACTTGAAACGGTTGAAACGTTTGTTATTTTCGAAGCATTTGGTTTTTCTCGCCTTCGCGGAAACCGGAGCAAGCTATTCCCCAGGTTTGCATTGCGTTTAAAACACCAGAGAACATGCATTTTAGGAAGGTGTAACACACCTCCCTAGGCCTATCAATTTAGAAATTACAACGCTTTGTGTGGGAGACTTGAAACGGTTGAAACGGGTGTTATTTTCGAAGCATTGGGTTTTTCTCGCTTTCTCGGGAACTGGAGACAAATATTCCCCAGGTTTGTATGGCGTTTAAAACATCATTGAACATGCATTTTAGGAAGGTGTACCACACCTCCCTAGGGCTCTTAGTTTAGAAAATACAGCGCTTTTTGTGGGACACTTGAAACGGTTGAAACGGGTGTTATTTTCGAAGCATTTGGTTTTTCTCGCCTTCGCGGAAACCGGAGCAAGCTATTCCCCAGGTTTGCATGGCGTTTAAAACACCAGAGAACATGCATTTTAGGAAGATGTAACACACCTCCCTAGGCCTATTAATTTAGAAATTACAGTGCTTTTTGTGGGACAGTTAAAACAGTTGAAACGGGTGCTATTTTCGAAGCATTTGGTATTTCTCGCTTTCTCGGAAACCGGAGAAAGATATTCCCCAGCTTTGTATGGTGTTTAAAACACCAGAGAACATGCATTTTAGGAAGGTGTAACGCACCTCCGTAGGGCTCGTAGTTTAGAAAATACAGCACTTTTTGAGGGACACTTGAAACGGTTGAAACGTTTGTTATTTTCGAAGCATTTCGTTTTTCTCGCCTTCGCGGAAACCGGAGCAAGCTATTCCCCAGGTTTGCATTGCGTTTAAAACACCAGAGAACATGCATTTCAGGAAGGTGTAACACACCTCCCTAGGCCTATCAATTTAGAAATTACAACGCTTTGTGTGGGAGACTTGAAACGGTTAAAACGGGTGTTGCATTTGGTTTTTCTCGCTTTCTCGGAAACCGGAGAAAGATATTCCCCAGCTTTGTATGGTGTTTAAAACACCAGAGAACATGCATTTTAGGAAGTTGTAACAGACCTCCTTATGGCTATTAGTTTAGAAATTACAGCGCTTTTTGAGGGACACTTGAAACGGTTGAAACGTTTGTTATTTTCGAAGCATTTGGTTTTTCTCGCCTTCGCGGAAACCGGAGCAAGCTATTCCCAAGGTTTGCATTGCGTTTAAAACACCAGAGAACATGCATTTTAGGAAGGTGTAACACACCTCCCTAGGCCTATAAATTTAGAAATTACAGCGCTTTTTGTTGGACACTTAAAACAGTTGAAACGGGTGCTATTTTCGAAGCATTTGGTTTTTCTCGCTTTCTCGGAAACCGGAGAAAGATATTCCCCAGCTTTGTATGGTGTTTAAAACACTAGAGAACATGCATTTTAGGAAGGTGTAATACACCTCCCTAGGGCTCGTAGTTTAGAAAATACAGCGCTTTTTGAGGGACACTTGAAACGGTTGAAACGTTTGTTATTTTCGAAGCATTTGGTTTTTCTCGCCTTCGCGGAAACCGGAGCAAGCTATTCCCCAGGTTTGCATTGCGTTTAAAACACCAGAGAACGTGCATTTTAGGAAGGTGTAACACACCTCCCTAGGCCTATTAATTTAGAAATTACAGCGCTATTTGTGGGACACTTAAAACAGTTGAAACTGGTGCTATTTTCGAAGCATTTGGTTTTTCTCGCTTTCTCGGAAACCTGAGAAAGATATTCCCCAGCTTTGTATGGTGTTTAAAACACCAGAGAACATGCATTTTAGGAAGGTGTAACAGACCTCCCTATGGCTATTAGTTTAGAAAATACAGCGCTTTTTGTGGGACACTTGAAACGGTTGAAACGGGTGTTATTTTCGAAGCATTTGGTTTTTCTCGCCTTCGCGGAAACCGGAGCAAGCTATTCCCCAGGTTTGCATTGCGTTTGAAACACCAGAGAACGTGCATTTTAGGAAGGTGTAACACACCTCCCTAGGCCTATTAGTTTAGAAATTACAGCGCTATTTGTGGGACACTTAAAACAGTTGAAACGGGTGCTATTTTCGAAGCATTTGGTTTTTCTCGCTTTCTCGGAAACCTGAGAAAGATATTCCCCAGCTTTGTATGGTGTTTAAAACACCAGAGAACATGCATTTTAGGAAGGTGTAACAGACCTCCCTATGGCTATTAGTTTAGAAATTACAGCGCTTTTTGAAGGACACTTGAAACGGTTGAAACGTTTGTTATTTTCAAAGTATTTGGTTTTTCTCGCTTTCTCAGAAGCAGGAGCAAGACATTCCCCAGGTTTGTATGGCGTTTAAAACCTCATTGAACATGCATTTTAGGAATTTGTACCACACCTCCCTAGGGCTCTTAGTTTAGAAAATACAGCGCTTTTTGTGGGACACTTGAAACGGTTGAAACGGGTGTTATTTTCGAAGCATTTGGTTTTTCTCGCCTTCGCGGAAACCGGAGCAAGCTATACCCCAGGTTTGCATTGCGTTTAAAACACCAGAGAACGTGCATTTTAGGAAGGTGTAACACACCTCCCTAGGGCTCGTAGTTTAGAAAATACAGCGCTTTTTGAGGGACACTTGAAACGGTTGAAACGTTTGTTATTTTCGAAGCATTTGGTTTTTCTCGCCTTCGCGGAAACCGGAGCAAGCTATACCCCAGGTTTGCATTGCGTTTAAAACATCAGAGAACATGCATTTTAGGAAGGTGTAACACACCTCCCTAGGCCTATTAATTTAGAAATTACAGCGCTTTTTGTGGGACACTTAAAACAGTTGAAACGGGTGCTATATTCGAAGCATTTGGTTTTTCTCGCTTTCTCGGAAACCGGAGAAAGATATTCCCCAGCTTTGTATGGTGTTTAAAACACTGGAGAACATGCATTTTAGGAAGGTGTAACAGACCTCCCTATGGCTATTAGTTTAGAAATTACAGCGCTTTTTGAAGGACACTTGAAACGGTTGAAACGTTTGTTATTTTCAAAGCATTTGGTTTTTCTCGCTTTCTCAGAAGCAGGAGTAAGACATTCCGCAGGTTTGTATGGCGTTTAAAACACCAGAGAACATGCATTTTAGGAAGGTGTACCACACCTCCCTAGGGCTCTTAGTTTAGAAATTACAGCGCTTTTTGTGGGACAGTTAAAACAGTTGAAACGGGTGCTATTTTCGAAGCATTTGGTTTTTCTCGCTTTCTCGGAAACCGGAGAAAGATATTCCCCAGCTTTGTATGGCGTTTACAACACCAGAGAACGTGCATTTTAGGAAGGTGTAACACATCTCCCTAGGGCTCGTAGTTTAGAAAATACAGCGCTTTTTGAGGGACACTTGAAACGGTTGAAACGTTTGTTATTTTCGAAGCATTTGGTTTTTCTCGCCTTCGCGGAAACCGGAGCAAGCTATACCCCAGGTTTGCATTGCGTTTAAAACATCAGAGAACATGCATTTTAGGAAGGTGTAACACACCTCCCTAGGCCTATTAATTTAGAAATTACAGCGCTTTATGTGGGACACTTAAAACAGTTGAAACGGGTGCTATATTCGAAGCATTTGGTTTTTCTCGCTTTCTCGGAAAGCGGAGAAAGATATTCCCCAGCTTTGTATGGTGTTTAAAACACTAGAGAACATGCATTTTAGGAAGGTGTAACAGACCTCCCTATGCCTATTAGTTTAGAAATTACAGCGCTTTTTGAAGGACACTTGAAACGGTTGAAACGTTTGTTATTTTCAAAGCATTTGGTTTTTCTCGCTTTCTTAGAAGCAGGAGCAAGACATTCGACAGGTTTGTATGGCGTTTAAAACACCATTGAACATGCATTTTATGAAGGTGTACCACACCTCCCTAGGGCTCTTAGTTTAGAAAATACAGCGCTTTTTGTGGGACACTTTAAACGGTTGAAACGGGTGTTATTTTCGAAGCATTTGGTTTTTCTCGCCTTCGCGGAAACCGGAGCAACCTATTCCCCAGGTTTGCATTGCGTTGAAAACACCAGAGAACATGCATTTTAGGAAGGTGTAACACACCTCCCTAGGCCTATTAATTTAGAAATTACAGCGCTTTTTGTGGGACACTTAAAACAGTTGAAACGGGTGCTATTTTCGAAGCATTTGGTTTTTCTCGCTTCTCGGAAACCGGAGAAAGATATTCCCCAGCTTTGTATGGCGTTTAAAACACCAGAGAACATGCATTTTAGGAAAGTGTACCACACCTCCCTAGGGCTCTTAGTTTAGAAAATACAGCGCTTTTTGAGGGACACTTGAAACGGTTGAAACGTTTGTTATTTTCGAAGCATTTGGTTTATCTCGCCTTCGCGGAAACCGGAGCGAGCTATTCCCCAGGTTTGCATTGCGTTTAAGACACCAGAGAACATGCATTTTAGGAAGGTGTAACACACCTCCCTAGGCCTATTAATTTAGAAATTACAGCGCTTTTTGTGGGACACTTAAAACAGTTGAAACGGGTGCTATATTCGAAGCATTTGGTTTTTCTCGCTTTCTCGGAAACCGGAGAAAGATATTCCCCAGCTTTGTATGGTGTTTAAAACACTAGAGAACATGCATTTTAGGAAGGTGTAACAGACCTCCCTATGGCTATTAGTTTAGAAATTACAGCGCTTTTTGACGGACACTTGAAACGGTTGAAACGTTTGTTATTTTCAAAGCATTTGGTTTTTCTCGCTTTCTCAGAAGCAGGAGTAAGACATTCCGCAGGTTTGTATGGCGTTTAAAACATCATTGAACATGCATTTTAGGAAGGTGTACCACTCCTCCCTAGGGCTCTTAGTTTAGAAAATACAGCGCTTTTTGTGGGACACTTGAAACGGTTGAAACGGGTGTTATTTTCGAAGCATTTGGTTTTTCTCGCCTTCGCGGAAACCGGAGCAAGCTATTCCCCAGGTTGGCATTGCGTTTAAAACACCAGAGAACATGCATTTTAGGAAGGTGCAACACACCTCCCTAGGCCTATTAATTTAGAAATTACAGCGCTTTTTGTGGGACACTTAAAACAGTTGAAACGGGTGCTATTTTCGAAGCATTTGGTTTTTCTCGCTTCTCGGAAACCGGAGAAAGATATTCCCCAGCTTTGTATAGCGTTTAAAACACCAGAGAACATGCATTTTAGGAAGGTGTAACAGACCTCCCTGTGGCTATTAGTTTAGAAATTACAGCGCTTTTTGCAGGACACTTGAAACGGTTGAAACGTTTGTTATTTTCAAAGCATTTGGTTTTTCTCGCTTTCTCAGAAGCAGGAGCAAGATATTCCCCAGGTTTGTATGGCGTTTAAAACACCAGAGAACATGCATTTTAGGAAGGTTTACCACACCTCAATAGGGCTCTTAGTTTAGAAAATACAGCGCTTTTGCCGGACAATTGAAACGGTTGAAACAGGTGTTATTTTCGAAGCATTTGGTTTTTCTCGCTTTCTCGGAAACCGGAGAAAGATATTCCCCAGCTTTGTATGGCGTGTAAAACATCGGAGAACATGCATTTTAGGAAGTTGTAACAGACCTCCTTATGGCTATTAGTTTAGAAATTACAGCGCTTTTTGAGGGACACTTGAAACGGTTGAAACGTTTGTTATTTTCGAAGCATTTGGTTTTTCTCGCCTTCGCGGAAACCGGAGCAAGCTATTCCCAAGGTTTGCATTGCGTTTAAAACACCAGAGAACATGCATTTTAGGAAGGTGTAACACACCTCCCTAGGCCTATAAATTTAGAAATTACAGCGCTTTTTGTTGGACACTTAAAACAGTTGAAACGGGTGCTATTTTCGAAGCATTTGGTTTTTCTCGCTTTCTCGGAAACCGGAGAAAGATATTCCCCAGCTTTGTATGGTGTTTAAAACACTAGAGAACATGCATTTTAGGAAGGTGTAATACACCTCCCTAGGGCTCGTAGTTTAGAAAATACAGCGCTTTTTGAGGGACACTTGAAACGGTTGAAACGTTTGTTATTTTCGAAGCATTTGGTTTTTCTCGCCTTCGCGGAAACCGGAGCAAGCTATTCCCCAGGTTTGCATTGCGTTTAAAACACCAGACAACGTGCATTTTAGGAAGGTGTAACACACCTCCCTAGGCCTATTAATTTAGAAATTACAGCGCTATTTGTGGGACACTTAAAACAGTTGAAACTGGTGCTATTTTCGAAGCATTTGGTTTTTCTCGCTTTCTCGGAAACCTGAGAAAGATATTCCCCAGCTTTGTATGGTGTTTAAAACACCAGAGAACATGCATTTTAGGAAGGTGTAACAGACCTCCCTATGGCTATTAGTTTAGAAAATACAGCGCTTTTTGTGGGACACTTGAAACGGTTGAAACGGGTGTTATTTTCGAAGCATTTGGTTTTTCTCGCCTTCGCGGAAACCGGAGCAAGCTATTCCCCAGGTTTGCATTGCGTTTGAAACACCAGAGAACGTGCATTTTAGGAAGGTGTAACACACCTCCCTAGGCCTATTAGTTTAGAAATTACAGCGCTATTTGTGGGACACTTAAAACAGTTGAAACGGGTGCTATTTTCGAAGCATTTGGTTTTTCTCGCTTTCTCGGAAACCTGAGAAAGATATTCCCCAGCTTTGTATGGTGTTTAAAACACCAGAGAACTTGCATTTTAGGAAGGTGTAACAGACCTCCCTATGGCTATTAGTTTAGAAATTACAGCGCTTTTTGAAGGACACTTGAAACGGTTGAAACGTTTGTTATTTTCAAAGTATTTGGTTTTTCTCGCTTTCTCAGAAGCAGGAGCAAGACATTCCCCAGGTTTGTATGGCGTTTAAAACCTCATTGAACATGCATTTTAGGAATTTGTACCACACCTCCCTAGGGCTCTTAGTTTAGAAAATACAGCGCTTTTTGTGGGACACTTGAAACGGTTGAAACGGGTGTTATTTTCGAAGCATTTGGTTTTTCTCGCCTTCGCGGAAACCGGAGCAAGCTATTCCCCAGGTTTGCATTGCGTTTAAAACACCAGAGAACTTGCATTTTAGGAAGGTGCAACACACCTCCCTAGGCCTATTAGTTTAGAAATTACAGCGCTTTTTGTGGGACAGTTAAAACAGTTGAAACGGGTGCTATTTTCGAAGCATTTGGTTTTTCTCGCTTTCTCGGAAACCGGAGAAAGATATTCCCCAGCTTTGTATGGCGTTTAAAACACCACAGAACGTGCATTTTAGGAAGGTGTAACACACCTCCCTAGGGCTCGTAGTTTAGAAAATACAGCGCTTTTTGAGGGACACTTGAAACGGTTGAAACGTTTGTTATTTTCGAAGCATTTGGTTTTTCTCGCCTTCGCGGAAACCGGAGCAAGCTATACCCCAGGTTTGCATTGCGTTTAAAACATCAGAGAACATGCATTTTAGGAAGGTGTAACAGACCTCCCTATGGCTATTAGTTTAGAAATTACAGCGCTTTTTGAAGGACACTTGAAACGGTTGAAACGTTTGTTATTTTCAAAGCATTTGGTTTTTCTCGCTTTCTCAGAAGCAGGAGTAAGACATTCCGCAGGTTTGTATGGCGTTTAAAACACCAGAGAACATGCATTTTAGGAAGGTGTACCACACCTCCCTAGGGCTCTTAGTTTAGAAATTACAGCGCTTTTTGTGGGACAGTTAAAACAGTTGAAACGGGTGCTATTTTCGAAGCATTTGGTTTTTCTCGCTTTCTCGGAAACCGGAGAAAGATATTCCCCAGCTTTGTATGGCGTTTACAACACCAGAGAACGTGCATTTTAGGAAGGTGTAACACATCTCCCTAGGGCTCGTAGTTTAGAAAATACAGCGCTTTTTGAGGGACACTTGAAACGGTTGAAACGTTTGTTATTTTCGAAGCATTTGGTTTTTCTCGCCTTCGCGGAAACCGGAGCAAGCTATACCCCAGGTTTGCATTGCGTTTAAAACATCAGAGAACATGCATTTTAGGAAGGTGTAACACACCTCCCTAGGCCTATTAATTTAGAAATTACAGCGCTTTATGTGGGACACTTAAAACAGTTGAAACGTGTGCTATATTCGAAGCATTTGGTTTTTCTCGCTTTCTCGGAAAGCGGAGAAAGATATTCCCCAGCTTTGTATGGTGTTTAAAACACTAGAGAACATGCATTTTAGGAAGGTGTAACAGACCTCCCTATGCCTATTAGTTTAGAAATTACAGCGCTTTTTGAAGGACACTTGAAACGGTTGAAACGTTTGTTATTTTCAAAGCATTTGGTTTTTCTCGCTTTCTTAGAAGCAGGAGCAAGACATTCGACAGGTTTGTATGGCGTTTAAAACACCATTGAACATGCATTTTATGAAGGTGTACCACACCTCCCTAGGGCTCTTAGTTTAGAAAATACAGCGCTTTTTGTGGGACACTTTAAACGGTTGAAACGGGTGTTATTTTCGAAGCATTTGGTTTTTCTCGCCTTCGCGGAAACCGGAG
This sequence comes from Volucella zonaria, assembly GCA_963966105.1. NCBI lineage: Eukaryota > Metazoa > Arthropoda > Insecta > Diptera > Syrphidae > Volucella > Volucella zonaria. Next base: position 314,130 of record OZ014536.1, on the reverse strand, counting down.
CAACCTATTCCCCAGGTTTGCATTGCGTTGAAAACACCAGAGAACATGCATTTTAGGAAGGTGTAACACACCTCCCTAGGCCTATTAATTTAGAAATTACAGCGCTTTTTGTGGGACACTTAAAACAGTTGAAACGGGTGCTATTTTCGAAGCATTTGGTTTTTCTCGCTTCTCGGAAACCGGAGAAAGATATTCCCCAGCTTTGTATGGCGTTTAAAACACCAGAGAACATGCATTTTAGGAAAGTGTACCACACCTCCCTAGGGCTCTTAGTTTAGAAAATACAGCACTTTTTGAGGGACACTTGAAACGGTTGAAACGTTTGTTATTTTCGAAGCATTTGGTTTATCTCGCCTTCGCGGAAACCGGAGCAAGCTATTCCCCAGGTTTGCATTGCGTTTAAGACACCAGAGAACATGCATTTTAGGAAGGTGTAACACACCTCCCTAGGCCTATTAATTTAGAAATTACAGCGCTTTTTGTGGGACACTTAAAACAGTTGAAACGGGTGCTATTTTCGAAGCATTTGGTTTTTCTCGCTTTCTCGGAAACCTGAGAAAGATATTCCCCAGCTTTGTATGGTGTTTAAAACACCAGAGAACATGCATTTTAGGAAGGTGTAACAGACCTCCCTATGGCTATTAGTTTAGAAAATACAGCGCTTTTTGTGGGACACTTGAAACGGTTGAAACGGGTGTTATTTTCGAAGCATTTGGTTTTTCTCGCCTTCGCGGAAACCGGAGCAAGCTATTCCCCAGGTTTGCATTGCGTTTGAAACACCAGAGAACGTGCATTTTAGGAAGGTGTAACACACCTCCCTAGGCCTATTAGTTTAGAAATTACAGCGCTATTTGTGGGACACTTAAAACAGTTGAAACGGGTGCTATTTTCGAAGCATTTGGTTTTTCTCGCTTTCTCGGAAACCTGAGAAAGATATTCCCCAGCTTTGTATGGTGTTTAAAACACCAGAGAACATGCATTTTAGGAAGGTGTAACAGACCTCCCTATGGCTATTAGTTTAGAAATTACAGCGCTTTTTGAAGGACACTTGAAACGGTTGAAACGTTTGTTATTTTCAAAGTATTTGGTTTTTCTCGCTTTCTCAGAAGCAGGAGCAAGACATTCCCCAGGTTTGTATGGCGTTTAAAACCTCATTGAACATGCATTTTAGGAATTTGTACCACACCTCCCTAGGGCTCTTAGTTTAGAAAATACAGCGCTTTTTGTGGGACACTTGAAACGGTTGAAACGGGTGTTATTTTCGAAGCATTTGGTTTTTCTCGCCTTCGCGGAAACCGGAGCAAGCTATTCCCCAGGTTTGCATTGCGTTTAAAACACCAGAGAACTTGCATTTTAGGAAGGTGCAACACACCTCCCTAGGCCTATTAGTTTAGAAATTACAGCGCTTTTTGTGGGACAGTTAAAACAGTTGAAACGGGTGCTATTTTCGAAGCATTTGGTTTTTCTCGCTTTCTCGGAAACCGGAGAAAGATATTCCCCAGCTTTGTATGGCGTTTAAAACACCACAGAACGTGCATTTTAGGAAGGTGTAACACACCTCCCTAGGGCTCGTAGTTTAGAAAATACAGCGCTTTTTGAGGGACACTTGAAACGGTTGAAACGTTTGTTATTTTCGAAGCATTTGGTTTTTCTCGCCTTCGCGGAAACCGGAGCAAGCTATACCCCAGGTTTGCATTGCGTTTAAAACATCAGAGAACATGCATTTTAGGAAGGTGTAACACACCTCCCTAGGCCTATTAATTTAGAAATTACAGCGCTTTTTGTGGGACACTTAAAACAGTTGAAACGGGTGCTATATTCGAAGCATTTGGTTTTTCTCGCTTTCTCGGAAACCGGAGAAAGATATTCCCCAGCTTTGTATGGTGTTTAAAACACTGGAGAACATGCATTTTAGGAAGGTGTAACAGACCTCCCTATGGCTATTAGTTTAGAAATTACAGCGCTTTTTGAAGGACACTTGAAACGGTTGAAACGTTTGTTATTTTCAAAGCATTTGGTTTTTCTCGCTTTCTCAGAAGCAGGAGTAAGACATTCCGCAGGTTTGTATGGCGTTTAAAACACCAGAGAACATGCATTTTAGGAAGGTGTACCACACCTCCCTAGGGCTCTTAGTTTAGAAATTACAGCGCTTTTTGTGGGACAGTTAAAACAGTTGAAACGGGTGCTATTTTCGAAGCATTTGGTTTTTCTCGCTTTCTCGGAAACCGGAGAAAGATATTCCCCAGCTTTGTATGGCGTTTACAACACCAGAGAACGTGCATTTTAGGAAGGTGTAACACATCTCCCTAGGGCTCGTAGTTTAGAAAATACAGCGCTTTTTGAGGGACACTTGAAACGGTTGAAACGTTTGTTATTTTCGAAGCATTTGGTTTTTCTCGCCTTCGCGGAAACCGGAGCAAGCTATACCCCAGGTTTGCATTGCGTTTAAAACATCAGAGAACATGCATTTTAGGAAGGTGTAACACACCTCCCTAGGCCTATTAATTTAGAAATTACAGCGCTTTATGTGGGACACTTAAAACAGTTGAAACGGGTGCTATATTCGAAGCATTTGGTTTTTCTCGCTTTCTCGGAAAGCGGAGAAAGATATTCCCCAGCTTTGTATGGTGTTTAAAACACTAGAGAACATGCATTTTAGGAAGGTGTAACAGACCTCCCTATGCCTATTAGTTTAGAAATTACAGCGCTTTTTGAAGGACACTTGAAACGGTTGAAACGTTTGTTATTTTCAAAGCATTTGGTTTTTCTCGCTTTCTTAGAAGCAGGAGCAAGACATTCGACAGGTTTGTATGGCGTTTAAAACACCATTGAACATGCATTTTATGAAGGTGTACCACACCTCCCTAGGGCTCTTAGTTTAGAAAATACAGCGCTTTTTGTGGGACACTTTAAACGGTTGAAACGGGTGTTATTTTCGAAGCATTTGGTTTTTCTCGCCTTCGCGGAAACCGGAGCAACCTATTCCCCAGGTTTGCATTGCGTTGAAAACACCAGAGAACATGCATTTTAGGAAGGTGTAACACACCTCCCTAGGCCTATTAATTTAGAAATTACAGCGCTTTTTGTGGGACACTTAAAACAGTTGAAACGGGTGCTATTTTCGAAGCATTTGGTTTTTCTCGCTTCTCGGAAACCGGAGAAAGATATTCCCCAGCTTTGTATGGCGTTTAAAACACCAGAGAACATGCATTTTAGGAAAGTGTACCACACCTCCCTAGGGCTCTTAGTTTAGAAAATACAGCGCTTTTTGAGGGACACTTGAAACGGTTGAAACGTTTGTTATTTTCGAAGCATTTGGTTTATCTCGCCTTCGCGGAAACCGGAGCAAGCTATTCCCCAGGTTTGCATTGCGTTTAAGACACCAGAGAACATGCATTTTAGGAAGGTGTAACACACCTCCCTAGGCCTATTAATTTAGAAATTACAGCGCTTTTTGTGGGACACTTAAAACAGTTGAAACGGGTGCTATATTCGAAGCATTTGGTTTTTCTCGCTTTCTCGGAAACCGGAGAAAGATATTCCCCAGCTTTGTATGGTGTTTAAAACACTAGAGAACATGCATTTTAGGAAGGTGTAACAGACCTCCCTATGGCTATTAGTTTAGAAATTACAGCGCTTTTTGACGGACACTTGAAACGGTTGAAACGTTTGTTATTTTCAAAGCATTTGGTTTTTCTCGCTTTCTCAGAAGCAGGAGTAAGACATTCCGCAGGTTTGTATGGCGTTTAAAACATCATTGAACATGCATTTTAGGAAGGTGTACCACTCCTCCCTAGGGCTCTTAGTTTAGAAAATACAGCGCTTTTTGTGGGACACTTGAAACGGTTGAAACGGGTGTTATTTTCGAAGCATTTGGTTTTTCTCGCCTTCGCGGAAACCGGAGCAAGCTATTCCCCAGGTTGGCATTGCGTTTAAAACACCAGAGAACATGCATTTTAGGAAGGTGCAACACACCTCCCTAGGCCTATTAATTTAGAAATTACAGCGCTTTTTGTGGGACACTTAAAACAGTTGAAACGGGTGCTATTTTCGAAGCATTTGGTTTTTCTCGCTTCTCGGAAACCGGAGAAAGATATTCCCCAGCTTTGTATAGCGTTTAAAACACCAGAGAACATGCATTTTAGGAAGGTGTAACAGACCTCCCTGTGGCTATTAGTTTAGAAATTACAGCGCTTTTTGCAGGACACTTGAAACGGTTGAAACGTTTGTTATTTTCAAAGCATTTGGTTTTTCTCGCTTTCTCAGAAGCAGGAGCAAGACATTCCCCAGGTTTGTATGGCGTTTAAAACACCAGAGAACATGCATTTTAGGAAGGTTTACCACACCTCAATAGGGCTCTTAGTTTAGAAAATACAGCGCTTTTGCCGGACAATTGAAACGGTTGAAACAGGTGTTATTTTCGAAGCATTTGGTTTTTCTCGCTTTCTCGGAAACCGGAGAAAGATATTCCCCAGCTTTGTATGGCGTGTAAAACATCGGAGAACATGCATTTTAGGAAGGTGTAACAGACCTCCCAATGGCTATTAGTTTAGAAATTACAGCGCTTTTTGAGGGACACTTGAAACGGTTGAAACGGGTGTTATTTTCGAATCATTTGGTTTTTCTCGCTTTCTCGGGAACTGGAGACAAATATTCCCAAGGTTTGTATGGCGTTTAAAACACCAGAGAACATGCATTTTAGGAAGGTGTAACACACCTCCCTAGGCCTATTAATTTAGAAATTACAGCGCTTTTTGTGGGACACTTAAAACAGTTGAAACGGGTGCTATTTTCGAAGCATTTGGTTTTTCTCGCTTTTTCGGAAACCGGAGAAAGATATTCCCCAGCTTTGTATGGCGTTTAAAACACCAGAGGACATGCATTTTAGGAAGGTGTAACAGACCTCCTATGGCTATTAGTTTAGAAATTACAGCGCTTTTTGAGGGACACTTGAAACGGTTGAAACGTTTGTTATTTTCGAAGCATTTAGTTTTTCTCGCCTTCGCGGAAACCGGAGCTAAATATTCCCCAGGTTTACATTGCGTTTAAAACACCAGAGAACATGCATTTTAGGAAGGTGTAACACACCTCCCTAGGCCTATTAATTTAGAAATTACAGCGCTTTTTGTGGGACACTTAAAACAGTTGAAACGGGTGCTATATTCGAAGCATTTGGTTTTTCTCGCTTTCTCGGAAACCGGAGAAAGATATTCCCCAGCTTTGTATGGTGTTTAAAACACTGGAGAACATGCATTCTAGGAAGGTGTAACAGACCTCCCTATGGCTATTAGTTTAGAAATTACAGCGCTTTTTGAAGGACACTTGAAACGGTTGAAACGTTTGTTATTTTCAAAGCATTTGGTTTTTCTCGCTTTCTCAGAAGCAGGAGTAAGACATTCCGCAGGTTTGTATGGCGTTTAAAACACCAGAGAACATGCATTTTAGGAAGGTATACCACACCTCCCTAGGGCTCTTAGTTTAGAAAATACAGCGCTTTTTGTGGGACACTTGAAACGGTTGAAACGGGTGTTATTTTCGAAGCATTTGGTTTTTCTCGCCTTCGCGGAAACCGGAGCAACCTATTCCCCAGGTTTGCATTGCGTTTAAAACACCAGAGAACATGCATTTTAGGAAGGTGTAACACACCTCCCTGGGCCTATTAATTTAGAAATTACAGCGCTTTTTGTGGGACACTTAAAACAGTTGAAACGGGTGCTATTTTCGAAGCATTTGGTTTTTCTCGCTTCTCGGAAACCGGAGAAAGATATTCCCCAGCTTTGTATGGCGTTTAAAACACCAGAGAACATGCATTTTAGGAAAGTGTACCACACCTCCCTAGGGCTCTTAGTTTAGAAAATACAGCGCTTTTTGAGGGACACTTGAAACGGTTGAAACGTTTGTTATTTTCGAAGCATTTGGTTTTTCTCGCCTTCGCGGAAACCGGAGCAAGCTGTTCCCCAGGTTTGCATTGCGTTTAAAACACCAGAGAACATGCATTTTAGGAAGGTGTAACACACCTCCCTAGGCCTATTAATTTAGAAATTACAGCGCTTTTTGTGGGACACTTAAAACAGTTGAAACGGGTGCTATATTCGAAGCATTTGGTTTTTCTCGCTTTCTCGGAAACCGGAGAAAGATATTCCCCAGCTTTGTATGGTGTTTAAAACACCAGAGAACATGCATTTTAGGAAGGTGTACCACACATCCCTAGGGCTCTTAGTTTAGAAAATACAGCGCTTTTTGTGGGACACTTGAAACGGTTGAAACGGGTGTTATTTTCGAAGCATTTGGTTTTTCTCGCGTTCGCGGAAACCGGAGCAAGCTATTCCCCAGGTTGGCATTGCGTTTAAAACACCAGAGAACATGCATTTTAGGAAGGTGTAACACACCTCCCTAGGCCTATTAATTTAGAAATTACAGCGCTTTTTGTGGGACACTTAAAACAGTTGAAACGGGTGCTATTTTCGAAGCATTTGGTTTTTCTCGCTTCTCGGAAACCGGAGAAAGATATTCCCCAGCTTTGTATGGCGTTTAAAACACCAGAGAACATGCATTTTAGGAAGGTGTAACAGACCTCCTATGGCTATTAGTTTAGAAATTACAGCGCTTTTTGAGGGACACTTGAAACGGTTGAAACGTTTGTTATTTTCGAAGCATTTAGTTTTTCTCGCCTTCGCGGAAACCGGAGCTAAATATTCCCCAGGTTTACATTGCGTTTAAAACACCAGAGAACATGCATTTTAGGAAGGTGTAACACACCTCCCTAGGCCTATTAATTTAGAAATTACAGCGCTTTTTGTGGGACACTTAAAACAGTTGAAACGGGTGCTATATTCGAAGCATTTGGTTTTTCTCGCTTTCTCGGAAACCGGAGAAAGATATTCCCCAGCTTTGTATGGTGTTTAAAACACTGGAGAACATGCATTTTAGGAAGGTGTAACAGACCTCCCTATGGCTATTAGTTTAGAAATTACAGCGCTTTTTGAAGGACACTTGAAACGGTTGAAACGTTTGTTATTTTCAAAGCATTTGGTTTTTCTCGCTTTCTCAGAAGCAGGAGTAAGACATTCCGCAGGTTTGTATGGCGTTTAAAACACCAGAGAACATGCATTTTAGGAAGGTGTACCACACCTCCCTAGGGCTCTTAGTTTAGAAAATACAGCGCTTTTTGTGGGACACTTGAAACGGTTGAAACGGGTGTTATTTTCGAAGCATTTGGTTTTTCTCGCCTTCGCGGAAACCGGAGCAACCTATTCCCCAGGTTTGCATTGCGTTTAAAACACCAGAGAACATGCATTTTAGGAAGGTGTAACACACCTCCCTAGGCCTATTAATTTAGAAATTACAGCGCTTTTTGTGGGACACTTAAAACAGTTGAAACGGGTGCTATTTTCGAAGCATTTGGTTTTTCTCGCTTCTCGGAAACCGGAGAAAGATATTCCCCAGCTTTGTATGGCGTTTAAAACACCAGAGAACATGCATTTTAGGAAAGTGTACCACACCTCCCTAGGGCTCTTAGTTTAGAAAATACAGCGCTTTTTGAGGGACACTTGAAACGGTTGAAACGTTTGTTATTTTCGAAGCATTTGGTTTTTCTCGCCTTCGCGGAAACCGGAGCAAGCTATTCCCCAGGTTTGCATTGCGTTTAAAACACCAGAGAACATGCATTTTAGGAAGGTGTAACACACCTCCCTAGGCCTATTAATTTAGAAATTACAGCGCTTTTTGTGGGACACTTAAAACAGTTGAAACGGGTGCTATATTCGAAGCATTTGGTTTTTCTCGCTTTCTCGGAAACCGGAGAAAGATATTCCCCAGCTTTGTATGGTGTTTAAAACACTGGAGAACATGCATTTTAGGAAGGTGTAACAGACCTCCCTATGGCTATTAGTTTAGAAATTACAGCGCTTTTTGAAGGACACTTGAAACGGTTGAAACGTTTGTTATTTTCAAAGCATTTGGTTTTTCTCGCTTTCTCAGAAGCAGGAGTAAGACATTCCGCAGGTTTGTATGGCGTTTAAAACACCAGAGAACATGCATTTTAGGAAGGTGTACCACACCTCCCTAGGGCTCTTAGTTTAGAAATTACAGCGCTTTTTGTGGGACAGTTAAAACAGTTGAAACGGGTGCTATTTTCGAAGCATTTGGTTTTTCTCGCTTTCTCGGAAACCGGAGAAAGATATTCCCCAGCTTTGTATGGCGTTTACAACACCAGAGAACGTGCATTTTAGGAAGGTGTAACACATCTCCCTAGGGCTCGTAGTTTAGAAAATACAGCGCTTTTTGAGGGACACTTGAAACGGTTGAAACGTTTGTTATTTTCGAAGCATTTGGTTTTTCTCGCCTTCGCGGAAACCGGAGCAAGCTATACCCCAGGTTTGCATTGCGTTTAAAACATCAGAGAACATGCATTTTAGGAAGGTGTAACACACCTCCCTAGGCCTATTAATTTAGAAATTACAGCGCTTTATGTGGGACACTTAAAACAGTTGAAACGGGTGCTATATTCGAAGCATTTGGTTTTTCTCGCTTTCTCGGAAAGCGGAGAAAGATATTCCCCAGCTTTGTATGGTGTTTAAAACACTAGAGAACATGCATTTTAGGAAGGTGTAACAGACCTCGCTATGCCTATTAGTTTAGAAATTACAGCGCTTTTTGAAGGACACTTGAAACGGTTGAAACGTTTGTTATTTTCAAAGCATTTGGTTTTTCTCGCTTTCTTAGAAGCAGGAGCAAGACATTCGACAGGTTTGTATGGCGTTTAAAACACCATTGAACATGCATTTTATGAAGGTGTACCACACCTCCCTAGGGCTCTTAGTTTAGAAAATACAGCGCTTTTTGTGGGACACTTTAAACGGTTGAAACGGGTGTTATTTTCGAAGCATTTGGTTTTTCTCGCTTCTCGGAAACCGGAGAAAGATATTCCCCAGCTTTGTATGGCGTTTAAAACACCAGAGAACGTGCATTTTAGGAAGGTGTAACACATCTCCCTAGGGCTCGTAGTTTAGAAAATACAGCGCTTTTTGAGGGACACTTGAAACGGTTGAAACGTTTGTTATTTTCGAAGCATTTGGTTTATCTCGCCTTCGCGGAAACCGGAGCAAGCTATTCCCCAGGTTTGCATTGCGTTTAAGACACCAGAGAACATGCATTTTAGGAAGGTGTAACACACCTCCCTAGGCCTATTAATTTAGAAATTACAGCGCTTTTTGTGGGACACTTAAAACAGTTGAAACGGGTGCTATATTCGAAGCATTTGGTTTTTCTCGCTTTCTCGGAAACCGGAGAAAGATATTCCCCAGCTTTGTATGGTGTTTAAAACACTAGAGAACATGCATTTTAGGAAGGTGTAACAGACCTCCCTATGGCTATTAGTTTAGAAATTACAGCGCTTTTTGACGGACACTTGAAACGGTTGAAACGTTTGTTATTTTCAAAGCATTTGGTTTTTCTCGCTTTCTCAGAAGCAGGAGTAAGACATTCCGCAGGTTTGTATGGCGTTTAAAACATCATTGAACATGCATTTTAGGAAGGTGTACCACTCCTCCCTAGGGCTCTTAGTTTAGAAAATACAGCGCTTTTTGTGGGACACTTGAAACGGTTGAAACGGGTGTTATTTTCGAAGCATTTGGTTTTTCTCGCCTTCGCGGAAACCGGAGCAAGCTATTCCCCAGGTTGGCATTGCGTTTAAAACACCAGAGAACATGCATTTTAGGAAGGTGCAACACACCTCCCTAGGCCTATTAATTTAGAAATTACAGCGCTTTTTGTGGGACACTTAAAACAGTTGAAACGGGTGCTATTTTCGAAGCATTTGGTTTTTCTCGCTTCTCGGAAACCGGAGAAAGATATTCCCCAGCTTTGTATAGCGTTTAAAACACCAGAGAACATGCATTTTAGGAAGGTGTAACAGACCTCCCTGTGGCTATTAGTTTAGAAATTACAGCGCTTTTTGCAGGACACTTGAAACGGTTGAAACGTTTGTTATTTTCAAAGCATATGGTTTTTCTCGCTTTCTCAGAAGCAGGAGCAAGACATTCCCCAGGTTTGTATGGCGTTTAAAACACCAGAGAACATGCATTTTAGGAAGGTTTACCACACCTCAATAGGGCTCTTAGTTTAGAAAATACAGCGCTTTTGCCGGACAATTGAAACGGTTGAAACAGGTGTTATTTTCGAAGCATTTGGTTTTTCTCGCTTTCTCGGAAACCGGAGAAAGATATTCCCCAGCTTTGTATGGCGTGTAAAACATCGGAGAACATGCATTTTAGGAAGGTGTAACAGACCTCCCTATGGCTATTAGTTTAGAAATTACAGCGCTTTTTGAAGGACACTTGAAACGGTTGAAACGTTTGTTATTTTCAAAGCATTTGGTTTTTCTCGCTTTCTCAGAAGCAGGAGTAAGACATTCCGCAGGTTTGTATGGCGTTTAAAACACCAGAGAACATGCATTTTAGGAAGGTGTACCACACCTCCCTAGGGCTCTTAGTTTAGAAATTACAGCGCTTTTTGTGGGACAGTTAAAACAGTTGAAACGGGTGCTATTTTCGAAGCATTTGGTTTTTCTCGCTTTCTCGGAAACCGGAGAAAGATATTCCCCAGCTTTGTATGGCGTTTACAACACCAGAGAACGTGCATTTTAGGAAGGTGTAACACATCTCCCTAGGGCTCGTAGTTTAGAAAATACAGCGCTTTTTGAGGGACACTTGAAACGGTTGAAACGTTTGTTATTTTCGAAGCATTTGGTTTTTCTCGCCTTCGCGGAAACCGGAGCAACCTATTCCCCAGGTTTGCATTGCGTTGAAAACACCAGAGAACATGCATTTTAGGAAGGTGTAACACACCTCCCTAGGCCTATTAATTTAGAAATTACAGCGCTTTTTGTGGGACACTTAAAACAGTTGAAACGGGTGCTATTTTCGAAGCATTTGGTTTTTCTCGCTTCTCGGAAACCGGAGAAAGATATTCCCCAGCTTTGTATGGCGTTTAAAACACCAGAGAACATGCATTTTAGGAAAGTGTACCACATCTCCCTAGGGCTCTTAGTTTAGAAAATACAGCGCTTTTTGAGGGACACTTGAAACGGTTGAAACGTTTGTTATTTTCGAAGCATTTGGTTTATCTCGCCTTCGCGGAAACCGGAGCAAGCTATTCCCCAGGTTTGCATTGCGTTTAAGACACCAGAGAACATGCATTTTAGGAAGGTGTAACACACCTCCCTAGGCCTATTAATTTAGAAATTACAGCGCTTTTTGTGGGACACTTAAAACAGTTGAAACGGGTGCTATATTCGAAGCATTTGGTTTTTCTCGCTTTCTCGGAAACCGGAGAAAGATATTCCCCAGCTTTGTATGGTGTTTAAAACACTAGAGAACATGCATTTTAGGAAGGTGTAACAGACCTCCCTATGGCTATTAGTTTAGAAATTACAGCGCTTTTTGACGGACACTTGAAACGGTTGAAACGTTTGTTATTTTCAAAGCATTTGGTTTTTCTCGCTTTCTCAGAAGCAGGAGTAAGACATTCCGCAGGTTTGTATGGCGTTTAAAACATCATTGAACATGCATTTTAGGAAGGTGTACCACTCCTCCCTAGGGCTCTTAGTTTAGAAAATACAGCGCTTTTTGTGGGACACTTGAAACGGTTGAAACGGGTGTTATTTTCGAAGCATTTGGTTTTTCTCGCCTTCGCGGAAACCGGAGCAAGCTATTCCCCAGGTTGGCATTGCGTTTAAAACACCAGAGAACATGCATTTTAGGAAGGTGCAACACACCTCCCTAGGCCTATTAATTTAGAAATTACAGCGCTTTTTGTGGGACACTTAAAACAGTTGAAACGGGTGCTATTTTCGAAGCATTTGGTTTTTCTCGCTTCTCGGAAACCGGAGAAAGATATTCCCCAGCTTTGTATAGCGTTTAAAACACCAGAGAACATGCATTTTAGGAAGGTGTAACAGACCTCCCTGTGGCTATTAGTTTAGAAATTACAGCGCTTTTTGCAGGACACTTGAAACGGTTGAAACGTTTGTTATTTTCAAAGCATTTGGTTTTTCTCGCTTTCTCAGAAGCAGGAGCAAGACATTCCCCAGGTTTGTATGGCGTTTAAAACACCAGAGAACATGCATTTTAGGAAGGTTTACCACACCTCAATAGGGCTCTTAGTTTAGAAAATACAGCGCTTTTGCCGGACAATTGAAACGGTTGAAACAGGTGTTATTTTCGAAGCATTTGGTTTTTCTCGCTTTCTCGGAAACCGGAGAAAGATATTCCCCAGCTTTGTATGGCGTGTAAAACATCGGAGAACATGCATTTTAGGAAGGTGTAACAGACCTCCCAATGGCTATTAGTTTAGAAATTACAGCGCTTTTTGAGGGACACTTGAAACGGTTGAAACGGGTGTTATTTTCGAATCATTTGGTTTTTCTCGCTTTCTCGGGAACTGGAGACAAATATTCCCAAGGTTTGTATGGCGTTTAAAACACCAGAGAACATGCATTTTAGGAAGGTGTAACACACCTCCCTAGGCCTATTAATTTAGAAATTACAGCGCTTTTTGTGGGACACTTAAAACAGTTGAAACGGGTGCTATTTTCGAAGCATTTGGTTTTTCTCGCTTTTTCGGAAACCGGAGAAAGATATTCCCCAGCTTTGTATGGCGTTTAAAACACCAGAGGACATGCATTTTAGGAAGGTGTAACAGACCTCCTATGGCTATTAGTTTAGAAATTACAGCGCTTTTTGAGGGACACTTGAAACGGTTGAAACGTTTGTTATTTTCGAAGCATTTAGTTTTTCTCGCCTTCGCGGAAACCGGAGCTAAATATTCCCCAGGTTTACATTGCGTTTAAAACACCAGAGAACATGCATTTTAGGAAGGTGTAACACACCTCCCTAGGCCTATTAATTTAGAAATTACAGCGCTTTTTGTGGGACACTTAAAACAGTTGAAACGGGTGCTATATTCGAAGCATTTGGTTTTTCTCGCTTTCTCGGAAACCGGAGAAAGATATTCCCCAGCTTTGTATGGTGTTTAAAACACTGGAGAACATGCATTTTAGGAAGGTGTAACAGACCTCCCTATGGCTATTAGTTTAGAAATTACAGCGCTTTTTGAAGGACACTTGAAACGGTTGAAACGTTTGTTATTTTCAAAGCATTTGGTTTTTCTCGCTTTCTCAGAAGCAGGAGTAAGACATTCCGCAGGTTTGTATGGCGTTTAAAACACCAGAGAACATGCATTTTAGGAAGGTATACCACACCTCCCTAGGGCTCTTAGTTTAGAAAATACAGCGCTTTTTGTGGGACACTTGAAACGGTTGAAACGGGTGTTATTTTCGAAGCATTTGGTTTTTCTCGCCTTCGCGGAAACCGGAGCAACCTATTCCCCAGGTTTGCATTGCGTTTAAAACACCAGAGAACATGCATTTTAGGAAGGTGTAACACACCTCCCTGGGCCTATTAATTTAGAAATTACAGCGCTTTTTGTGGGACACTTAAAACAGTTGAAACGGGTGCTATTTTCGAAGCATTTGGTTTTTCTCGCTTCTCGGAAACCGGAGAAAGATATTCCCCAGCTTTGTATGGCGTTTAAAACACCAGAGAACATGCATTTTAGGAAAGTGTACCACACCTCCCTAGGGCTCTTAGTTTAGAAAATACAGCGCTTTTTGAGGGACACTTGAAACGGTTGAAACGTTTGTTATTTTCGAAGCATTTGGTTTTTCTCGCCTTCGCGGAAACCGGAGCAAGCTGTTCCCCAGGTTTGCATTGCGTTTAAAACACCAGAGAACATGCATTTTAGGAAGGTGTAACACACCTCCCTAGGCCTATTAATTTAGAAATTACAGCGCTTTTTGTGGGACACTTAAAACAGTTGAAACGGGTGCTATATTCGAAGCATTTGGTTTTTCTCGCTTTCTCGGAAACCGGAGAAAGATATTCCCCAGCTTTGTATGGTGTTTAAAACACCAGAGAACATGCATTTTAGGAAGGTGTACCACACATCCCTAGGGCTCTTAGTTTAGAAAATACAGCGCTTTTTGTGGGACACTTGAAACGGTTGAAACGGGTGTTATTTTCGAAGCATTTGGTTTTTCTCGCGTTCGCGGAAACCGGAGCAAGCTATTCCCCAGGTTGGCATTGCGTTTAAAACACCAGAGAACATGCATTTTAGGAAGGTGTAACACACCTCCCTAGGCCTATTAATTTAGAAATTACAGCGCTTTTTGTGGGACACTTAAAACAGTTGAAACGGGTGCTATTTTCGAAGCATTTGGTTTTTCTCGCTTCTCGGAAACCGGAGAAAGATATTCCCCAGCTTTGTATGGCGTTTAAAACACCAGAGAACATGCATTTTAGGAAGGTGTAACAGACCTCCTATGGCTATTAGTTTAGAAATTACAGCGCTTTTTGAGGGACACTTGAAACGGTTGAAACGTTTGTTATTTTCGAAGCATTTAGTTTTTCTCGCCTTCGCGGAAACCGGAGCTAAATATTCCCCAGGTTTACATTGCGTTTAAAACACCAGAGAACATGCATTTTAGGAAGGTGTAACACACCTCCCTAGGCCTATTAATTTAGAAATTACAGCGCTTTTTGTGGGACACTTAAAACAGTTGAAACGGGTGCTATATTCGAAGCATTTGGTTTTTCTCGCTTTCTCGGAAACCGGAGAAAGATATTCCCCAGCTTTGTATGGTGTTTAAAACACTGGAGAACATGCATTTTAGGAAGGTGTAACAGACCTCCCTATGGCTATTAGTTTAGAAATTACAGCGCTTTTTGAAGGACACTTGAAACGGTTGAAACGTTTGTTATTTTCAAAGCATTTGGTTTTTCTCGCTTTCTCAGAAGCAGGAGTAAGACATTCCGCAGGTTTGTATGGCGTTTAAAACACCAGAGAACATGCATTTTAGGAAGGTGTACCACACCTCCCTAGGGCTCTTAGTTTAGAAAATACAGCGCTTTTTGTGGGACACTTGAAACGGTTGAAACGGGTGTTATTTTCGAAGCATTTGGTTTTTCTCGCCTTCGCGGAAACCGGAGCAACCTATTCCCCAGGTTTGCATTGCGTTTAAAACACCAGAGAACATGCATTTTAGGAAGGTGTAACACACCTCCCTAGGCCTATTAATTTAGAAATTACAGCGCTTTTTGTGGGACACTTAAAACAGTTGAAACGGGTGCTATTTTCGAAGCATTTGGTTTTTCTCGCTTCTCGGAAACCGGAGAAAGATATTCCCCAGCTTTGTATGGCGTTTAAAACACCAGAGAACATGCATTTTAGGAAAGTGTACCACACCTCCCTAGGGCTCTTAGTTTAGAAAATACAGCGCTTTTTGAGGGACACTTGAAACGGTTGAAACGTTTGTTATTTTCGAAGCATTTGGTTTTTCTCGCCTTCGCGGAAACCGGAGCAAGCTATTCCCCAGGTTTGCATTGCGTTTAAAACACCAGAGAACATGCATTTTAGGAAGGTGTAACACACCTCCCTAGGCCTATTAATTTAGAAATTACAGCGCTTTTTGTGGGACACTTAAAACAGTTGAAACGGGTGCTATATTCGAAGCATTTGGTTTTTCTCGCTTTCTCGGAAACCGGAGAAAGATATTCCCCAGCTTTGTATGGTGTTTAAAACACTAGAGAACATGCATTTTAGGAAGGTGTAACAGACCTCCCTATGGCTATTAGTTTAGAAATTACAGCGCTTTTTGAAGGACACTTGAAACGGTTGAAACGTTTGTTATTTTCAAAGTATTTGGTTTTTCTCGCTTTCTCAGAAGCAGGAGTAAGACATTCCGCAGGTTTGTATGGCGTTTAAAACATCATTGAACATGCATTTTAGGAAGGTGTACCACACCTCCCTAGGGCTCTTAGTTTAGAAAATACAGCGCTTTTTGTGGGACACTTGAAACGGTTGAAACGGGTGTTATTTTCGAAGCATTTGGTTTTTCTCGCGTTCGCGGAAACCGGAGCAAGCTATTCCCCAGGTTGGCATTGCGTTTAAAACACCAGAGAACATGCATTTTAGGAAGGTGTAACACACCTCCCTAGGCCTATTAATTTAGAAATTACAGCGCTTTTTGTGGGACACTTAAAACAGTTGAAACGGGTGCTATTTTCGAAGCATTTGGTTTTTCTCGCTTCTCGGAAACCGGAGAAAGATATTCCCCAGCTTTGTATGGCGTTTAAAACACCAGAGAACATGCATTTTAGGAAGGTGTAACACACCTCCCTAGGCCTATTAATTTAGAAATTACAGCGCTTTTTGTGGGACACTTAAAACAGTTGAAACGGGTGCTATTTTCGAAGCATTTGGTTTTTCTCGCTTTTTCGGAAACCGGAGAAAGATATTCCCCAGCTTTGTATGGCGTTTAAAACACCAGAGGACATGCATTTTAGGAAGGTGTAACAGACCTCCTATGGCTATTAGTTTAGAAATTACAGCGCTTTTTGAGGGACACTTGAAACGGTTGAAACGTTTGTTATTTTCGAAGCATTTAGTTTTTCTCGCCTTCGCGGAAACCGGAGCTAAATATTCCCCAGGTTTACATTGCGTTTAAAACACCAGAGAACATGCATTTTAGGAAGGTGTAACACACCTCCCTAGGCCTATTAATTTAGAAATTACAGCGCTTTTTGTGGGACACTTAAAACAGTTGAAACGGGTGCTATATTCGAAGCATTTGGTTTTTCTCGCTTTCTCGGAAACCGGAGAAAGATATTCCCCAGCTTTGTATGGTGTTTAAAACACTGGAGAACATGCATTTTAGGAAGGTGTAACAGACCTCCCTATGGCTATTAGTTTAGAAATTACAGCGCTTTTTAAAGGACACTTGAAACGGTTGAAACGTTTGTTATTTTCAAAGCATTTGGTTTTTCTCGCTTTCTCAGAAGCAGGAGTAAGACATTCCGCAGGTTTGTATGGCGTTTAAAACACCAGAGAACATGCATTTTAGGAAGGTGTACCACACCTCCCTAGGGCTCTTAGTTTAGAAAATACAGCGCTTTTTGTGGGACACTTGAAACGGTTGAAACGGGTGTTATTTTCGAAGCATTTGGTTTTTCTCGCCTTCGCGGAAACCGGAGCAACCTATTCCCCAGGTTTGCATTGCGTTTAAAACACCAGAGAACATGCATTTTAGGAAGGTGTAACACACCTCCCTAGGCCTATTAATTTAGAAATTACAGCGCTTTTTGTGGGACACTTAAAACAGTTGAAACGGGTGCTATTTTCGAAGCATTTGGTTTTTCTCGCTTCTCGGAAACCGGAGAAAGATATTCCCCAGCTTTGTATGGCGTTTAAAACACCAGAGAACATGCATTTTAGGAAAGTGTACCACACCTCCCTAGGGCTCTTAGTTTAGAAAATACAGCCCTTTTTGAGGGACACTTGAAACGGTTGAAACGTTTGTTATTTTCGAAGCATTTGGTTTTTCTCGCCTTCGCGGAAACCGGAGCAAGCTATTCCCCAGGTTTGCATTGCGTTTAAAACACCAGAGAACATGCATTTTAGGAAGGTGTAACACACCTCCCTAGGCCTATTAATTTAGAAATTACAGCGCTTTTTGTGGGACACTTAAAACAGTTGAAACGGGTGCTATATTCGAAGCATTTGGTTTTTCTCGCTTTCTCGGAAACCGGAGAAAGATATTCCCCAGCTTTGTATGGTGTTTAAAACACTAGAGAACATGCATTTTAGGAAGGTGTAACAGACCTCCCTATGGCTATTAGTTTAGAAATTACAGCGCTTTTTGAAGGACACTTGAAACGGTTGAAACGTTTGTTATTTTCAAAGCATTTGGTTTTTCTCGCTTTCTCAGAAGCAGGAGTAAGACATTCCGCAGGTTTGTATGGCGTTTAAAACATCATTGAACATGCATTTTAGGAAGGTGTACCACACCTCCCTAGGGCTCTTAGTTTAGAAAATACAGCGCTTTTTGTGGGACACTTGAAACGGTTGAAACGGGTGTTATTTTCGAAGCATTTGGTTTTTCTCGCGTTCGCGGAAACCGGAGCAAGCTATTCCCCAGGTTTGCATTGCGTTTAAAACATCAGAGAACATGCATTTTAGGAAGGTGTAACACACCTCCCTAGGCCTATTAATTTAGAAATTACAGCGCTTTTTGTGGGACACTTAAAACAGTTGAAACGGGTGCTATATTCGAAGCATTTGGTTTTTCTCGCTTTTTCGGAAACCGGAGAAAGATATTCCCCAGCTTTGTATGGCGTTTAAAACACCAGAGGACATGCATTTTAGGAAGGTGTAACAGACCTCCTATGGCTATTAGTTTAGAAATTACAGCGCTTTTTGAGGGACACTTGAAACGGTTGAAACGTTTGTTATTTTCGAAGCATTTAGTTTTTCTCGCCTTCGCGGAAACCGGAGCTAAATATTCCCCAGGTTTACATTGCGTTTAAAACACCAGAGAACATGCATTTTAGGAAGGTGTAACACACCTCCCTAGGCCTATTAATTTAGAAATTACAGCGCTTTTTGTGGGACACTTAAAACAGTTGAAACGGGTGCTATATTCGAAGCATTTGGTTTTTCTCGCTTTCTCGGAAACCGGAGAAAGATATTCCCCAGCTTTGTATGGTGTTTAAAACACTGGAGAACATGCATTTTAGGAAGGTGTAACAGACCTCCCTATGGCTATTAGTTTAGAAATTACAGCGCTTTTTGAAGGACACTTGAAACGGTTGAAGCGTTTGTTATTTTCAAAGCATTTGGTTTTTCTCGCTTTCTCAGAAGCAGGAGTAAGACATTCCGCAGGTTTGTATGGCGTTTAAAACACCAGAGAACATGCATTTTAGGAAGGTGTACCACACCTCCCTAGGGCTCTTAGTTTAGAAAATACAGCGCTTTTTGTGGGACACTTGAAACGGTTGAAACGGGTGTTATTTTCGAAGCATTTGGTTTTTCTCGCGTTCGCGGAAGCCGGAGCAACCTATTCCCCAGGTTTGCATTGCGTTTAAAACACCAGAGAAAATGCATTTTAGGAAGGTGTAACACACCTCCCTAGGCCTATTAATTTAGAAATTACAGCGCTTTTTGTGGGACACTTAAAACAGTTGAAACGGGTGCTATTTTCGAAGCATTTGGTTTTTCTCGCTTCTCGGAAACCGGAGAAAGATATTCCCCAGCTTTGTATGGCGTTTAAAACACCAGAGAACATGCATTTTAGGAAGGTGTAACACACCTCCCTAGGCCTATTAATTTAGAAATTACAGCGCTTTTTGTGGGACACTTAAAACAGTTGAAACGGGTGCTATTTTCGAAGCATTTGGTTTTTCTCGCTTTTTCGGAAACCGGAGAAAGATATTCCCCAGCTTTGTATGGCGTTTAAAACACCAGAGGACATGCATTTTAGGAAGGTGTAACAGACCTCCTATGGCTATTAGTTTAGAAATTACAGCGCTTTTTGAGGGACACTTGAAACGGTTGAAACGTTTGTTATTTTCGAAGCATTTAGTTTTTCTCGCCTTCGCGGAAACCGGAGCTAAATATTCCCCAGGTTTACATTGCGTTTAAAACACCAGAGAACATGCATTTTAGGAAGGTGTAACACACCTCCCTAGGCCTATTAATTTAGAAATTACAGCGCTTTTTGTGGGACACTTAAAACAGTTGAAACGGGTGCTATATTCGAAGCATTTGGTTTTTCTCGCTTTCTCGGAAACCGGAGAAAGATATTCCCCAGCTTTGTATGGTGTTTAAAACACTGGAGAACATGCATTTTAGGAAGGTGTAACAGACCTCCCTATGGCTATTAGTTTAGAAATTACAGCGCTTTTTGAAGGACACTTGAAACGGTTGAAACGTTTGTTATTTTCAAAGCATTTGGTTTTTCTCGCTTTCTCAGAAGCAGGAGTAAGACATTCCGCAGGTTTGTATGGCGTTTAAAACACCAGAGAACATGCATTTTAGGAAGGTGTACCACACCTCCCTAGGGCTCTTAGTTTAGAAAATACAGCGCTTTTTGTGGGACACTTGAAACGGTTGAAACGGGTGTTATTTTCGAAGCATTTGGTTTTTCTCGCCTTCGCGGAAACCGGAGCAACCTATTCCCCAGGTTTGCATTGCGTTTAAAACACCAGAGAACATGCATTTTAGGAAGGTGTAACACACCTCCCTAGGCCTATTAATTTAGAAATTACAGCGCTTTTTGTGGGACACTTAAAACAGTTGAAACGGGTGCTATTTTCGAAGCATTTGGTTTTTCTCGCTTCTCGGAAACCGGAGAAAGATATTCCCCAGCTTTGTATGGCGTTTAAAACACCAGAGAACATGCATTTTAGGAAAGTGTACCACACCTCCCTAGGGCTCTTAGTTTAGAAAATACAGCCCTTTTTGAGGGACACTTGAAACGGTTGAAACGTTTGTTATTTTCGAAGCATTTGGTTTTTCTCGCCTTCGCGGAAACCGGAGCAAGCTATTCCCCAGGTTTGCATTGCGTTTAAAACACCAGAGAACATGCATTTTAGGAAGGTGTAACAGACCTCCCTATGGCTATTAGTTTAGAAATTACAGCGCTTTTTGAAGGACACTTGAAACGGTTGAAACGTTTGTTATTTTCAAAGCATTTGGTTTTTCTCGCTTTCTCAGAAGCAGGGGTAAGACATTCCGCAGGTTTGTATGGCGTTTAAAACATCATTGAACATGCATTTTAGGAAGGTGTACCACACCTCCCTAGGGCTCTTAGTTTAGAAAATACAGCGCTTTTTGTGGGACACTTGAAACGGTTGAAACGGGTGTTATTTTCGAAGCATTTGGTTTTTCTCGCGTTCGCGGAAACCGGAGCAAGCTATTCCCCAGGTTTGCATTGCGTTTAAAACATCAGAGAACATGCATTTTAGGAAGGTGTAACACACCTCCCTAGGCCTATTAATTTAGAAATTACAGCGCTTTTTGTGGGACACTTAAAACAGTTGAAACGGGTGCTATATTCGAAGCATTTGGTTTTTCTAGCTTTTTCGGAAACCGGAAAAAGATATTCCCCAGCTTTGTATGGCGTTTAAAACACCAGAGGACATGCATTTTAGGAAGGTGTAACAGACCTCCTATGGCTATTAGTTTAGAAATTACAGCGCTTTTTGAGGGACACTTGAAACGGTTGAAACGTTTGTTATTTTCGAAGCATTTAGTTTTTCTCGCCTTCGCGGAAACCGGAGCTAAATATTCCCCAGGTTTACATTGCGTTTAAAACACCAGAGAACATGCATTTTAGGAAGGTGTAACACACCTCCCTAGGCCTATTAATTTAGAAATTACAGCGCTTTTTGTGGGACACTTAAAACAGTTGAAACGGGTGCTATATTCGAAGCATTTGGTTTTTCTCGCTTTCTCGGAAACCGGAGAAAGATATTCCCCAGCTTTGTATGGTGTTTAAAACACTGGAGAACATGCATTTTAGGAAGGTGTAACAGACCTCCCTATGGCTATTAGTTTAGAAATTACAGCGCTTTTTGAAGGACACTTGAAACGGTTGAAACGTTTGTTATTTTCAAAGCATTTGGTTTTTCTCGCTTTCTCAGAAGCAGGAGTAAGACATTCCGCAGGTTTGTATGGCGTTTAAAACACCAGAGAACATGCATTTTAGGAAGGTGTACCACACCTCCCTAGGGCTCTTAGTTTAGAAAATACAGCGCTTTTTGTGGGACACTTGAAACGGTTGAAACGGGTGTTATTTTCGAAGCATTTGGTTTTTCTCGCCTTCGCGGAAACCGGAGCAACCTATTCCCCAGGTTTGCATTGCGTTTAAAACACCAGAGAACATGCATTTTAGGAAGGTGTAACACACCTCCCTAGGCCTATTAATTTAGAAATTACA
This sequence comes from Volucella zonaria, assembly GCA_963966105.1. Taxonomy (NCBI): domain Eukaryota; kingdom Metazoa; phylum Arthropoda; class Insecta; order Diptera; family Syrphidae; genus Volucella; species Volucella zonaria. The sequence goes on along the minus strand of OZ014536.1, from coordinate 292,295 downwards.
GCGCTTTTTGTGGGACACTTAAAACAGTTGAAACGGGTGCTATATTCGAAGCATTTGGTTTTTCTCGCTTTCTCGGAAACCGGAGAAAGATATTCCCCAGCTTTGTATGGTGTTTAAAACACTAGAGAACATGCATTTTAGGAAGGTGTAACAGACCTCCCTATGGCTATTAGTTTAGAAATTACAGCGCTTTTTGAAGGACACTTGAAACGGTTGAAACGTTTGTTATTTTCAAAGCATTTGGTTTTTCTCGCTTTCTCAGAAGCAGGAGTAAGACATTCCGCAGGTTTGTATGGCGTTTAAAACATCATTGAACTTGCATTTTAGGAAGGTGTACCACACCTCCCTAGGGCTCTTAGTTTAGAAAATACAGCGCTTTTTGTGGGACACTTGAAACGGTTGAAACGGGTGTTATTTTCGAAGCATTTGGTTTTTCTCGCGTTCGCGGAAACCGGAGCAAGCTATTCCCCAGGTTGGCATTGCGTTTAAAACACCAGAGAACATGCATTTTAGGAAGGTGTAACACACCTCCCTAGGCCTATTAATTTAGAAATTACAGCGCTTTTTGTGGGACACTTAAAACAGTTGAAACGGGTGCTAACTTCGAAGCATTTGGTTTTTCTCGCTTCTCGGAAACCGGAGAAAGATATTCCCCAGCTTTGTATAGCGTTTAAAACACCAGAGAACATGCATTTTAGGAAGGTGTAACAGACCTCCCTGTGGCTATTAGTTTAGAAATTACAGCGCTTTTTGCAGGACACTTGAAACGGTTGAAACGTTTGTTATTTTCAAAGCATTTGGTTTTTCTCGCTTTCTCAGAAGCAGGAGCAAGACATTCCCCAGGTTTGTATGGCGTTTAAAACACCAGAGAACATGCATTTTAGGAAGGTTTACCACACCTCAATAGGGCTCTTAGTTTAGAAAATACAGCGCTTTTGCCGGACAATTGAAACGGTTGAAACAGGTGTTATTTTCGAAGCATTTGGTTTTTCTCGCTTTCTCGGAAACCGGAGAAAGATATTCCCCAGCTTTGTATGGCGTGTAAAACATCGGAGAACATGCATTTTAGGAAGGTGTAACAGACCTCCCAATGGCTATTAGTTTAGAAATTACAGCGCTTTTTGAGGGACACTTGAAACGGTTGAAACGGGTGTTATTTTCGAATCATTTGGTTTTTCTCGCTTTCTCGGGAACTGGAGACAAATATTCCCAAGGTTTGTATGGCGTTTAAAACATCAGAGAACATGCATTTTAGGAAGGTGTGATACACCTCCTTATGGCTATTAGTTTAGAAATTACAGCGCTTTTTGTGGGACCATTGAAACGGTTGAAACAGGTGTTATTTTCGAAGCATTTGGTTTTTCTCGCTTTCTCGGAAGTAGGAGACAAATATTCCCCAGGTTTGTATGGCGTTTAAAACATCAGAGAACATGCATTTTAGGAAGGTGTAACAGACCTCCCTATGGCTATTAGTTTAGAAATTACAGCGCTTTTTGAGGGACACTTGAAACGGTTGAAACGTTTGTTATTTTCGAAGCATTTAGTTTTTCTCGCCTTCGCGGAAACCGGAGCTAAATATTCCCCAGGTTTGCATTGCGTTTAAAACACCAGAGAACATGCATTTTAGGAAGGTGTAACACACCTCCCTACGCCTATTAATTTAGAAATTACAGCGCTTTTTGTGGGACACTTAAAACAGTTGAAACGGGTGCTATTTTCGAAGCATTTGGTTTTTCTCGCTTTTTCGGAAACCGGAGAAAGATATTCCCCAGCTTTGTATGGCGTTTAAAACACCAGAGGACATGCATTTTAGGAAGGTGTAACAGACCTCCTATGGCTATTAGTTTAGAAATTACAGCGCTTTTTGGAGGACACTTGAAACGGTTGAAACGTTTGTTATTTTCAAAGCATTAGGTTTTTCTCGCTTTCTCAGAAGCAGGAGCAAGATAATTCCCCAGGTTTGTATGGCGTTTAAAACACCAGAGAACATGCATTTTAGGAAGGTGTACCACACCTACCTAGGGCTCTTAGTTTAGAAAATACAGCGCTTTTTGTGGGACACTTGAAACGGTTGAAACGGGTGTTATTTTCGAAGCATTTGGTTTTTCTCGCCTTCGCGGAAACCGGAGCAACCTATTCCCCAGGTTTGCATTGCGTTTAAAACACCAGAGAACATGCATTTTAGGAAGGTGTAACACACCTCCCTAGGCCTATTAATTTAGAAATTACAGCGCTTTTTGTGGGACACTTAAAACAGTTGAAACGGGTGCTATATTCGAAGCATTTGGTTTTTCTCGCTTTCTCGGAAACCGGAGAAAGATATTCCCCAGCTTTGTATGGTGTTTAAAACACTGGAGAACATGCATTTTAGGAAGGTGTAACAGACCTCCCTATGGCTATTAGTTTAGAAATTACAGCGCTTTTTGAAGGACACTTGAAACGGTTGAAACGTTTGTTATTTTCAAAGCATTTGGTTTTTCTCGCTTTCTCAGAAGCAGGAGTAAGACATTCCGCAGGTTTGTATGGCGTTTAAAACACCAGAGAACATGCATTTTAGGAAGGTGTACCACACCTCCCTAGGGCTCTTAGTTTAGAAAATACAGCGCTTTTTGTGGGACACTTGAAACGGTTGAAACGGGTGTTATTTTCGAAGCATTTGGTTTTTCTCGCCTTCGCGGAAACCGGAGCAACCTATTCCCCAGGTTTGCATTGCGTTTAAAACACCAGAGAACATGCATTTTAGGAAGGTGTAACACACCTCCCTAGGCCTATTAATTTAGAAATTACAGCGCTTTTTGTGGGACACTTAAAACAGTTGAAACGGGTGCTATTTTCGAAGCATTTGGTTTTTCTCGCTTCTCGGAAACCGGAGAAAGATATTCCCCAGCTTTGTATGGCGTTTAAAACACCAGAGAACATGCATTTTAGGAAAGTGTACCACACCTCCCTAGGGCTCTTAGTTTAGAAAATACAGCCCTTTTTGAGGGACACTTGAAACGGTTGAAACGTTTGTTATTTTCGAAGCATTTGGTTTTTCTCGCCTTCGCGGAAACCGGAGCAAGCTATTCCCCAGGTTTGCATTGCGTTTAAAACACCAGAGAACATGCATTTTAGGAAGGTGTAACAGACCTCCCTATGGCTATTAGTTTAGAAATTACAGCGCTTTTTGAAGGACACTTGAAACGGTTGAAACGTTTGTTATTTTCAAAGCATTTGGTTTTTCTCGCTTTCTCAGAAGCAGGAGTAAGACATTCCGCAGGTTTGTATGGCGTTTAAAACATCATTGAACATGCATTTTAGGAAGGTGTACCACACCTCCCTAGGGCTCTTAGTTTAGAAAATACAGCGCTTTTTGTGGGACACTTGAAACGGTTGAAACGGGTGTTATTTTCGAAGCATTTGGTTTTTCTCGCGTTCGCGGAAACCGGAGCAAGCTATTCCCCAGGTTTGCATTGCGTTTAAAACATCAGAGAACATGCATTTTAGGAAGGTGTAACACACCTCCCTAGGCCTATTAATTTAGAAATTACAGCGCTTTTTGTGGGACACTTAAAACAGTTGAAACGGGTGCTATATTCGAAGCATTTGGTTTTTCTAGCTTTTTCGGAAACCGGAAAAAGATATTCCCCAGCTTTGTATGGCGTTTAAAACACCAGAGGACATGCATTTTAGGAAGGTGTAACAGACCTCCCTATGGCTATTAGTTTAGAAATTACAGCGCTTTTTGAAGGACACTTGAAACGGTTGAAACGTTTGTTATTTTCAAAGCATTTGGTTTTTCTCGCTTTCTCAGAAGCAGGAGTAAGACATTCCGCAGGTTTGTATGGCGTTTAAAACATCATTGAACATGCATTTTAGGAAGGTGTACCACACCTCCCTAGGGCTCTTAGTTTAGAAAATACAGCGCTTTTTGTGGGACACTTGAAACGGTTGAAACGGGTGTTATTTTCGAAGCATTTGGTTTTTCTCGCCTTCGCGGAAACCGGAGCAACCTATTCCCCAGGTTTGCATTGCGTTTAAAACACCAGAGAACATGCATTTTAGGAAGGTGTAACACACCTCCCTAGGCCTATTAATTTAGAAATTACAGCGCTTTTTGTGGGACACTTAAAACAGTTGAAACGGGTGCTATATTCGAAGCATTTGGTTTTTCTCGCTTTCTCGGAAACCGGAGAAAGATATTCCCCAGCTTTGTATGGTGTTTAAAACACTGGAGAACATGCATTTTAGGAAGGTGTAACAGACCTCCCTATGGCTATTAGTTTAGAAATTACAGCGCTTTTTGAAGGACACTTGAAACGGTTGAAACGTTTGTTATTTTCAAAGCATTTGGTTTTTCTCGCTTTCTCAGAAGCAGGAGTAAGACATTCCGCAGGTTTGTATGGCGTTTAAAACACCAGAGAACATGCATTTTAGGAAGGTGTACCACACCTCCCTAGGGCTCTTAGTTTAGAAAATACAGCGCTTTTTGTGGGACACTTGAAACGGTTGAAACGGGTGTTATTTTCGAAGCATTTGGTTTTTCTCGCCTTCGCGGAAACCGGAGCAACCTATTCCCCAGGTTTGCATTGCGTTTAAAACACCAGAGAACATGCATTTTAGGAAGGTGTAACACACCTCCCTAGGCCTATTAATTTAGAAATTACAGCGCTTTTTGTGGGACACTTAAAACAGTTGAAACGGGTGCTATTTTCGAAGCATTTGGTTTTTCTCGCTTCTCGGAAACCGGAGAAAGATATTCCCCAGCTTTGTATGGCGTTTAAAACACCAGAGAACATGCATTTTAGGAAAGTGTACCACACCTCCCTAGGGCTCTTAGTTTAGAAAATACAGCCCTTTTTGAGGGACACTTGAAACGGTTGAAACGTTTGTTATTTTCGAAGCATTTGGTTTTTCTCGCCTTCGCGGAAACCGGAGCAAGCTATTCCCCAGGTTTGCATTGCGTTTAAAACACCAGAGAACATGCATTTTAGGAAGGTGTAACAGACCTCCCTATGGCTATTAGTTTAGAAATTACAGCGCTTTTTGAAGGACACTTGAAACGGTTGAAACGTTTGTTATTTTCAAAGCATTTGGTTTTTCTCGCTTTCTCAGAAGCAGGAGTAAGACATTCCGCAGGTTTGTATGGCGTTTAAAACATCATTGAACATGCATTTTAGGAAGGTGTACCACACCTCCCTAGGGCTCTTAGTTTAGAAAATACAGCGCTTTTTGTGGGACACTTGAAACGGTTGAAACGGGTGTTATTTTCGAAGCATTTGGTTTTTCTCGCGTTCGCGGAAACCGGAGCAAGCTATTCCCCAGGTTTGCATTGCGTTTAAAACATCAGAGAACATGCATTTTAGGAAGGTGTAACACACCTCCCTAGGCCTATTAATTTAGAAATTACAGCGCTTTTTGTGGGACACTTAAAACAGTTGAAACGGGTGCTATATTCGAAGCATTTGGTTTTTCTAGCTTTTTCGGAAACCGGAAAAAGATATTCCCCAGCTTTGTATGGCGTTTAAAACACCAGAGGACATGCATTTTAGGAAGGTGTAACAGACCTCCTATGGCTATTAGTTTAGAAATTACAGCGCTTTTTGAGGGACACTTGAAACGGTTGAAACGTTTGTTATTTTCGAAGCATTTAGTTTTTCTCGCCTTCGCGGAAACCGGAGCTAAATATTCCCCAGGTTTACATTGCGTTTAAAACACCAGAGAACATGCATTTTAGGAAGGTGTAACACACCTCCCTAGGCCTATTAATTTAGAAATTACAGCGCTTTTTGTGGGACACTTAAAACAGTTGAAACGGGTGCTATATTCGAAGCATTTGGTTTTTCTCGCTTTCTCGGAAACCGGAGAAAGATATTCCCCAGCTTTGTATGGTGTTTAAAACACTGGAGAACATGCATTTTAGGAAGGTGTAACAGACCTCCCTATGGCTATTAGTTTAGAAATTACAGCGCTTTTTGAAGGACACTTGAAACGGTTGAAACGTTTGTTATTTTCAAAGCATTTGGTTTTTCTCGCTTTCTCAGAAGCAGGAGTAAGACATTCCGCAGGTTTGTATGGCGTTTAAAACACCAGAGAACATGCATTTTAGGAAGGTGTACCACACCTCCCTAGGGCTCTTAGTTTAGAAAATACAGCGCTTTTTGTGGGACACTTGAAACGGTTGAAACGGGTGTTATTTTCGAAGCATTTGGTTTTTCTCGCCTTCGCGGAAACCGGAGCAACCTATTCCCCAGGTTTGCATTGCGTTTAAAACACCAGAGAACATGCATTTTAGGAAGGTGTAACACACCTCCCTAGGCCTATTAATTTAGAAATTACAGCGCTTTTTGTGGGACACTTAAAACAGTTGAAACGGGTGCTATATTCGAAGCATTTGGTTTTTCTCGCTTTCTCGGAAACCGGAGAAAGATATTCCCCAGCTTTGTATGGTGTTTAAAACACTAGAGAACATGCATTTTAGGAAGGTGTAACAGACCTCCCTATGGCTATTAGTTTAGAAATTACAGCGCTTTTTGAAGGACACTTGAAACGGTTGAAACGTTTGTTATTTTCAAAGCATTTGGTTTTTCTCGCTTTCTCAGAAGCAGGAGTAAGACATTCCGCAGGTTTGTATGGCGTTTAAAACATCATTGAACTTGCATTTTAGGAAGGTGTACCACACCTCCCTAGGGCTCTTAGTTTAGAAAATACAGCGCTTTTTGTGGGACACTTGAAACGGTTGAAACGGGTGTTATTTTCGAAGCATTTGGTTTTTCTCGCGTTCGCGGAAACCGGAGCAAGCTATTCCCCAGGTTGGCATTGCGTTTAAAACACCAGAGAACATGCATTTTAGGAAGGTGTAACACACCTCCCTAGGCCTATTAATTTAGAAATTACATCGCTTTTTGTGGGACACTTAAAACAGTTGAAACGGGTGCTAACTTCGAAGCATTTGGTTTTTCTCGCTTCTCGGAAACCGGAGAAAGATATTCCCCAGCTTTGTATAGCGTTTAAAACACCAGAGAACATGCATTTTAGGAAGGTGTAACAGACCTCCCTGTGGCTATTAGTTTAGAAATTACAGCGCTTTTTGCAGGACACTTGAAACGGTTGAAACGTTTGTTATTTTCAAAGCATTTGGTTTTTCTCGCTTTCTCAGAAGCAGGAGCAAGACATTCCCCAGGTTTGTATGGCGTTTAAAACACCAGAGAACATGCATTTTAGGAAGGTTTACCACACCTCAATAGGGCTCTTAGTTTAGAAAATACAGCGCTTTTGCCGGACAATTGAAACGGTTGAAACAGGTGTTATTTTCGAAGCATTTGGTTTTTCTCGCTTTCTCGGAAACCGGAGAAAGATATTCCCCAGCTTTGTATGGCGTGTAAAACATCGGAGAACATGCATTTTAGGAAGGTGTAACAGACCTCCCAATGGCTATTAGTTTAGAAATTACAGCGCTTTTTGAGGGACACTTGAAACGGTTGAAACGGGTGTTATTTTCGAATCATTTGGTTTTTCTCGCTTTCTCGGGAACTGGAGACAAATATTCCCAAGGTTTGTATGGCGTTTAAAACATCAGAGAACATGCATTTTAGGAAGGTGTGATACACCTCCTTATGGCTATTAGTTTAGAAATTACAGCGCTTTTTGTGGGACCATTGAAACGGTTGAAACAGGTGTTATTTTCGAAGCATTTGGTTTTTCTCGCTTTCTCGGAAGTAGGAGACAAATATTCCCCAGGTTTGTATGGCGTTTAAAACATCAGAGAACATGCATTTTAGGAAGGTGTAACAGACCTCCCTATGGCTATTAGTTTAGAAATTACAGCGCTTTTTGAGGGACACTTGAAACGGTTGAAACGTTTGTTATTTTCGAAGCATTTAGTTTTTCTCGCCTTCGCGGAAACCGGAGCTAAATATTCCTCAGGTTTGCATTGCGTTTAAAACACCAGAGAACATGCATTTTAGGAAGGTGTAACACACCTCCCTACGCCTATTAATTTAGAAATTACAGCGCTTTTTGTGGGACACTTAAAACAGTTGAAACGGGTGCTATTTTCGAAGCATTTGGTTTTTCTCGCTTTTTCGGAAACCGGAGAAAGATATTCCCCAGCTTTGTATGGCGTTTAAAACACCAGAGGACATGCATTTTAGGAAGGTGTAACAGACCTCCTATGGCTATTAGTTTAGAAATTACAGCGCTTTTTGGAGGACACTTGAAACGGTTGAAACGTTTGTTATTTTCAAAGCATTAGGTTTTTCTCGCTTTCTCAGAAGCAGGAGCAAGACATTCCCCAGGTTTGTATGGCGTTTAAAACACCAGAGAACATGCATTTTAGGAAGGTGTACCACACCTACCTAGGGCTCTTAGTTTAGAAAATACAGCGCTTTTGCGGGACAATTGAAACGGTTGAAACAGGTGTTATTTTCGAAGCATTTGGTTTTTCTCGCTTTCTCGGAAGCGGGAGACAAATATTCCCCAGGTTTGTACGGCGTTTAAAACATCAGAGAACATGCATTTTAGGAAGATGTAACACACCTACCTAGGGCTCTTAGTTTAGAAAATACAGCGCTTTTTGTGGGACACTTGAAACGGTTGAAACGGGTGTTATTTTCGAAGCATTTGGTTTTTCTCGCTTTCTCGGAAACCCGAGCAAGATATTCCCCAGGTTTGTATGGCGTGTAAAACATAGGAGAACATGCATTTTAGGAAGATACAACACACCTCCTTAGGACTATTAGTTTAGAAACTACAGCGCTTTTTGCGGGACACTTGATACAGTTGAAACGGGTGTTATTTTCGAAGCATGTGGTTTTTCTCGCTTTTTCGGAAACCGGAGAAAGATATTCCCCAGCTTTGTATGGCGTTTAAAACACCAGAGGACGTGCATTTTAGGAAGGTGTAACAGACCTCCCTATGGCTATTAGTTTAGAAATTACAGCGCTTTTTGAAGGACACTTGAAACGGTTGAAACGTTTGTTATTTTCAAAGCATTTGGTTTTTCTCGCTTTCTCAGAAGCAGGAGCAAGGCATTCCCCAGGTTTGTATGGCGTTTAAAACACCAGAGAACATGCATTTTAGGAAGGTGTACCACACCTCCCTAGGGCTCGTAGTTTAGAAAATACAGCGCTTTTTGTGGGACACTTGAAACGGTTGAAACGGGTGTTATTTTCGAAGCATTTGGTTTTTCTCGCCTTCGCGGAAACCGGAGCAAGCTATTCCCCAGGTTTGCATTGCGTTTAAAACACCAGAGAACATGCATTTTAGGAAGGTGTAACACACCTCCCTAGGCCTATTAATTTAGAAATTACAGCACTTTTTGTGGGACAGTTAAAACAGTTGAAACGGGTGCAATTTTCGAAGCATTTGGTTTTTCTCGCTTTCTCGGAAACCGGAGAAAGATATTCCCCAGCTTTGTATGGCGTTTAAAACACCGGAGAACATGCATTTTAGGAAGGTGTAACACACCTCCCTAGGGCTCGTAGTTTAGAAAATACAGCGCTTTTTGGGGGACACTTGAAACGGTTGAAACGTTTGTTATTTTCGAAGCATTTGGTTTTTCTCGCCTTCGCGGAAACCGGAGCAAGCTATTCCCCAGGGTTGCATTGCGTTTAAAACACCAGAGAACATGCATTTTAGGAAGGTATAACACACCTCCCTAGGCCTATTAATTTAGAAATTACAGCGCTTTTTGTGGGACACTTAAAACAGTTGAAACAGGTGCTATATTCGAAGCATTTGGTTTTTCTCGCTTTCTCGGAAACCGGAGAAAGATATTCCCCAGCTTTGTATGGCGTTTAAAACACCAGGGAACATGCATTTTAGGAAGGTGTAACAGACCTCCCTGTGGCTATTAGTTTAGAAATTACAGCGCTTTTTGCAGGACACTTGAAACGGTTGAAACATTTGTTATTTTCAAAGCATTTGGTTTTTCTCGCTTTCTCAGAAGCAGGAGCAAGACATTCCCCAGGTTTGTATGGCGTTTAAAACACCAGAGAACATGCATTTTAGTAAGGTGTACCACACCTCCCTAGGGCTCTTAGTTTAGAAAATACAGCGCTTTTGCCGGACAATTGAAACGGTTGAAACAGGTGTTATTTTCGAAGCATTTGGTTTTTCTCGCTTTCTCGGGAACTAAAGACAAATATTCCCAAGGTTTGTATGGCGCTTAAAACATCAGAGAACATGCATTTTAGGAAGGTGTAATACACCTCCTTATGGCTATTAATTCAGAAATTACAGCGCTTTTTGTGGGACAATTGAAACGGTTGAAACAGGTGTTATTTTTGAAGCATTTGCTTTTTCTCGCTTTCTCGGAAACAGGAGACAAATATTCCCCAGGTTTGTATGGCGTTTAAAACATCAGAGAACATGCATTTTAGGAAGGTGTAACAGACCTCCCTGTGGCTATTAGTTTAGAAATTACAGCGCTTTTTGAGGGACACTTGAAACGGTTGAAACGTTTGTTATTTTCGAAGCATTTGGTTTTTCTCGCTTTCTCGGAAACCGGAGAAAGATATTCCCCAGCTTTGTATGGCGTTTAAAACACCAGAGGACATTCATTTTAGGAAGGTGTAACAGACCTCCCTATGGCTATTAGTTTAGAAATTACAGCGCTTTTTGAAGGACACTTGAAACGGTTGAAACGTTTGTTATTTTCGAAGCATTTGGTTTTTCTCGATTTCTCGGGAACTGGAGACAAATATTCCCAAGGTTTGTATGGCGATTAAAACATCAGAGAACATGCATTTTAGGAAGGTGCAATACACCTCCTTATGGCTATTAGCTTAGAAATTACAGCGCTTTTTGTGGGACAATTGAAACGGTTGAAACAGGTGTAATTTTCGAAGCATTTGGTTTTTCTCGCTTTCTCGGAAGCAGGAGACAAATATTCCCCAGGTTTGTATGGCGTTTAAAACATTAGCGAACATGCATTTTAGGAATATGTAACACACCTCCCTAGGGCTCTTAGTTTAGAAAATACAGCGCTTTTTGTGGGACACTTGAAACGGTTGAAACGGGTGTTATTTTCGAAGCATTTGGTTTTTCTCGATTTCTCGGGAACTGGAGACAAATATTCCAAAGGTTTGTATGGCGTTTAAAACATCGGAGAACATGCATTTTAGGAAGGTGCAATACACCTCCTTAGGACTATTAGTTTAGAAACTACAGCGCTTTTTGCGGGACACTTGATACAATTGAAACGGGTGTTATTTTCGAAGCATGTGGTTTTCTCGCTTTCTCGGAAACCGGAGAAAGATATTCCCCAGCTTTGTATGGCGTTTAAAACACCAGAGAACATGCATTTTAGGAAGGTGTAACAGACCTCCCTATGGCTATTAGTTTAGAAATTACAGCGCTTTTTGAGGGACACTTGAAACGGTTGAAACGGGTGTTATTTTCGAAGCATTTGGTTTTTCTCGATTTCTCGGGAACTGGAGACAAATATTCCCCAGCTTTGTATGGCGTTTAAAACACCAGAGGACATGCATTTTAGGAAGGTGTAACAGACCTCCTATGGCTATTAGTTTAGAAATTACAGCGCTTTTTGGAGGACACTTGAAACGGTTGAAACGTTTGTTATTTTCAAAGCATTAGGTTTTTCTCGCTTTCTCAGAAGCAGGAGCAAGACATTCCCCAGGTTTGTATGGCGTTTAAAACACCAGAGAACATGCATTTTAGGAAGGTGTACCACACCTACCTAGGGCTCTTAGTTTAGAAAATACAGCGCTTTTGCGGGACAATTGAAACGGTTGAAACAGGTGTTATTTTCGAAGCATTTGGTTTTTCTCGCTTTCTCGGAAGCGGGAGACAAATATTCCCCAGGTTTGTACGGCGTTTAAAACATCAGAGAACATGCATTTTAGGAAGATGTAACACACCTACCTAGGGCTCTTAGTTTAGAAAATACAGCGCTTTTTGTGGGACACTTGAAACGGTTGAAACGGGTGTTATTTTCGAAGCATTTGGTTTTTCTCGCTTTCTCGGAAACCCGAGCAAGATATTCCCCAGGTTTGTATGGCGTGTAAAACATAGGAGAACATGCATTTTAGGAAGATGCAACACACCTCCTTAGGACTATTAGTTTAGAAACTACAGCGCTTTTTGCGGGACACTTGATACAGTTGAAACGGGTGTTATTTTCGAAGCATGTGGTTTTTCTCGCTTTTTCGGAAACCGGAGAAAGATATTCCCCAGCTTTGTATGGCGTTTAAAACACCAGAGGACGTGCATTTTAGGAAGGTGTAACAGACCTCCCTATGGCTATTAGTTTAGAAATTACAGCGCTTTTTGAAGGACACTTCAAACGGTTGAAACGTTTGTTATTTTCAAAGCATTTGGTTTTTCTCGCTTTCTCAGAAGCAGGAGCAAGGCATTCCCCAGGTTTGTATGGCGTTTAAAACACCAGAGAACATGCATTTTAGGAAGGTGTACCACACCTCCCTAGGGCTCGTAGTTTAGAAAATACAGCGCTTTTTGTGGGACACTTGAAACGGTTGAAACGGGTGTTATTTTCGAAGCATTTGGTTTTTCTCGCCTTCGCGGAAACCGGAGCAAGCTATTCCCCAGGTTTGCATTGCGTTTAAAACACCAGAGAACATGCATTTTAGGAAGGTGTAACACACCTCCCTAGGCCTATTAATTTAGAAATTACAGCACTTTTTGTGGGACAGTTAAAACAGTTGAAACGGGTGCAATTTTCGAAGCATTTGGTTTTTCTCGCTTTCTCGGAAACCGGAGAAAGATATTCCCCAGCTTTGTATGGCGTTTAAAACACCGGAGAACATGCATTTTAGGAAGGTGTAACACACCTCCCTAGGGCTCGTAGTTTAGAAAATACAGCGCTTTTTGGGGGACACTTGAAACGGTTGAAACGTTTGTTATTTTCGAAGCATTTGGTTTTTCTCGCCTTCGCGGAAACCGGAGCAAGCTATTCCCCAGGGTTGCATTGCGTTTAAAACACCAGAGAACATGCATTTTAGGAAGGTATAACACACCTCCCTAGGCCTATTAATTTAGAAATTACAGCGCTTTTTGTGGGACACTTAAAACAGTTGAAACAGGTGCTATATTCGAAGCATTTGGTTTTTCTCGCTTTCTCGGAAACCGGAGAAAGATATTCCCCAGCTTTGTATGGCGTTTAAAACACCAGGGAACATGCATTTTAGGAAGGTGTAACAGACCTCCCTGTGGCTATTAGTTTAGAAATTACAGCGCTTTTTGCAGGACACTTGAAACGGTTGAAACATTTGTTATTTTCAAAGCATTTGGTTTTTCTCGCTTTCTCAGAAGCAGGAGCAAGACATTCCCCAGGTTTGTATGGCGTTTAAAACACCAGAGAACATGCATTTTAGGAAGGTGTACCACACCTCCCTAGGGCTCTTAGTTTAGAAAATACAGCGCTTTTGCCGGACAATTGAAACGGTTGAAACAGGTGTTATTTTCGAAGCATTTGGTTTTTCTCGCTTTCTCGGGAACTAAAGACAAATATTCCCAAGGTTTGTATGGCGCTTAAAACATCAGAGAACATGCATTTTAGGAAGGTGTAATACACCTCCTTATGGCTATTAATTCAGAAATTACAGCGCTTTTTGTGGGACAATTGAAACGGTTGAAACAGGTGTTATTTTTGAAGCATTTGCTTTTTCTCGCTTTCTCGGAAACAGGAGACAAATATTCCCCAGGTTTGTATGGCGTTTAAAACATCAGAGAACATGCATTTTAGGAAGGTGTAACAGACCTCCCTGTGGCTATTAGTTTAGAAATTACAGCGCTTTTTGAGGGACACTTGAAACGGTTGAAACGTTTGTTATTTTCGAAGCATTTGGTTTTTCTCGCTTTCTCGGAAACCGGAGAAAGATATTCCCCAGCTTTGTATGGCGTTTAAAACACCAGAGGACATTCATTTTAGGAAGGTGTAACAGACCTCCCTATGGCTATTAGTTTAGAAATTACAGCGCTTTTTGAAGGACACTTGAAACGGTTGAAACGTTTGTTATTTTCGAAGCATTTGGTTTTTCTCGATTTCTCGGGAACTGGAGACAAATATTCCCAAGGTTTGTATGGCGATTAAAACATCAGAGAACATGCATTTTAGGAAGGTGCAATACACCTCCTTATGGCTATTAGCTTAGAAATTACAGCGCTTTTTGTGGGACAATTGAAACGGTTGAAACAGGTGTAATTTTCGAAGCATTTGGTTTTTCTCGCTTTCTCGGAAGCAGGAGACAAATATTCCCCAGGTTTGTATGGCGTTTAAAACGTTAGCGAACATGCATTTTAGGAAGATGTAACACACCTCCCTAGGGCTCTTAGTTTAGAAAATACAGCGCTTTTTGTGGGACACTTGAAACGGTTGAAACGGGTGTTATTTTCGAAGCATTTGGTTTTTCTCGATTTCTCGGGAACTGGAGACAAATATTCCAAAGGTTTGTATGGCGTTTAAAACATCGGAGAACATGCATTTTAGGAAGGTGCAATACACCTCCTTAGGACTATTAGTTTAGAAACTACAGCGCTTTTTGCGGGACACTTGATACAATTGAAACGGGTGTTATTTTCGAAGCATGTGGTTTTCTCGCTTTCTCGGAAACCGGAGAAAGATATTCCCCAGCTTTGTATGGCGTTTAAAACACCAGAGAACATGCATTTTAGGAAGGTGTAACAGACCTCCCTATGGCTATTAGTTTAGAAATTACAGCGCTTTTTGAGGGACACTTGAAACGGTTGAAACGGGTGTTATTTTCGAAGCATTTGGTTTTTCTCGATTTCTCGGGAACTGGAGACAAATATTCCCAAGGTTTGTATGGCGATTAAAACATCAGAGAACATGCATTTTAGGAAGGTGTAATACACCTCCTTATGGCTCTTGGTTTAGAAAATACAGCGCTTTTTGCGGGACACTTGAAACGGTTGAAACGGGTGTTATTTTCGAAGCATTTAGTTTTTCCCGCTTTCTCGGGAACTGGAGACAAGTATTCCCCAGGTTTGTATGGCGTTTAAAACATCAGCGAACATGCATTTTAGGAAGATGTAACACACCTCCCTAGGGCTCTTAGTTTAGAAATTACAGCGCTTTTTGAGGGACACTTGAAACGGTTGAAACGTTTGTTATTTTCGAAGCATTTGGTTTTTCTCGCTTTCTCGGGAACTGGAGACAAATATTCCCCAGGTTTGTATGGCGTTTAAAACATCAGAGAACATGCATTTTAGGAAGGTGTAATACACCTCCTTATGGCTCTTAGTTTAGAAAATACAGCGCTTTTTGCGGGACACTTGAAACGGTTGAAACGGGTGTTATTTTCGAAGCATTTGGTTTTTCCCGCTTTCTCGGGAACTGGAGACAAATATTCCCCAGGTTTGTATGGCGTTTAAAACATCAGAGAACATGCATTTTAGGAAGGTGTAATACACCTCCTTATGGCTCTTAGTTTAGAAAATACAGCGCTTTTTGTGGGACACTTGAAACGGTTGAAACGGGTGTTATTTTCGAAGCATTTGGTTTTTCTCGATTTCTCGGGAACTGGAGACAAATATTCCCAAGGTTTGTATGGCGTTTAAAACATCAGAGAACATGCATTTTAGGAAGGTGCAACAGACCTCCCTATGGCTATTAGTTTAGAAATTACAGCGCTTTTTGAGGGACACTTGAAACGGTTGAAACGTTTGTTATTTTCGAAGCATTTGGTTTTTCTCGCTTTCTCGGGAACTGGAGACAAATATTCCCCAGGTTTGTATGGCGTTTAAAACATCAGAGAACATGCATTTTAGGAAGGTGTAACAGACCTCCCTGTGGCTATTAGTTTAGAAATTACAGCGCTTTTTGAGGGACACTTGAAACGGTTGAAACGTTTGTTATTTTCGAAGCATTTGGTTTTTCTCGCTTTCTCGGAAACCGGAGAAAGATATTCCCCAGCTTTGTATGGCGTTTAAAACACCAGAGGACATTCATTTTAGGAAGGTGTAACAGACCTCCCTATGGCTATTAGTTTAGAAATTACAGCGCTTTTTGAAGGACACTTGAAACGGTTGAAACGTTTGTTATTTTCGAAGCATTTGGTTTTTCTCGATTTCTCGGGAACTGGAGACAAATATTCCCAAGGTTTGTATGGCGATTAAAACATCAGAGAACATGCATTTTAGGAAGGTGCAATACACCTCCTTATGGCTATTAGCTTAGAAATTACAGCGCTTTTTGTGGGACAATTGAAACGGTTGAAACAGGTGTAATTTTCGAAGCATTTGGTTTTTCTCGCTTTCTCGGAAGCAGGAGACAAATATTCCCCAGGTTTGTATGGCGTTTAAAACATCAGAGAACATGCATTTTAGGAAGGTGTAACAGACCTCCCTGTGGCTTTAGTTTAGAAATTACAGCGCTTTTTGAGGGACACTTGAAACGGTTGAAACGTTTGTTATTTTCGAAGCATTTGGTTTTTCTCGCTTTCTCGGAAACCGGAGAAAGATATTCCCCAGCTTTGTATGGCGTTTAAAACACCAGAGGACATTCATTTTAGGAAGGTGTAACAGACCTCCCTATGGCTATTAGTTTAGAAATTACAGCGCTTTTTGAAGGACACTTGAAACGGTTGAAACGTTTGTTATTTTCGAAGCATTTGGTTTTTCTCGATTTCTCGGGAACTGGAGACAAATATTCCCAAGGTTTGTATGGCGATTAAAACATCAGAGAACATGCATTTTAGGAAGGTGCAATACACCTCCTTATGGCTATTAGCTTAGAAATTACAGCGCTTTTTGTGGGACAATTGAAACGGTTGAAACAGGTGTAATTTTCGAAGCATTTGGTTTTTCTCGCTTTCTCGGAAGCAGGAGACAAATATTCCCCAGGTTTGTATGGCGTTTAAAACATTAGCGGACATGCATTTTAGGAAGATGTAACACACCTCCCTAGGGCTCTTAGTTTAGAAAATACAGCGCTTTTTGTGGGACACTTGAAACGGTTGAAACGGGTGTTATTTTCGAAGCATTTGGTTTTTCTCGATTTCTCGGGAACTGGAGACAAATATTCCAAAGGTTTGTATGGCGTTTAAAACATCGGAGAACATGCATTTTAGGAAGGTGCAATACACCTCCTTAGGACTATTAGTTTAGAAACTACAGCGCTTTTTGCGGGACACTTGATACAATTGAAACGGGTGTTATTTTCGAAGCATGTGGTTTTCTCGCTTTCTCGGAAACCGGAGAAAGATATTCCCCAGCTTTGTATGGCGTTTAAAACACCAGAGAACATGCATTTTAGGAAGGTGTAACAGACCTCCCTATGGCTATTAGTTTAGAAATTACAGCGCTTTTTGAGGGACACTTGAAACGGTTGAAACGGGTGTTATTTTCGAAGCATTTGGTTTTTCTCGATTTCTCGGGAACTGGAGACAAATATTCCCAAGGTTTGTATGGCGATTAAAACATCAGAGAACATGCATTTTAGGAAGGTGTAATACACCTCCTTATGGCTCTTAGTTTAGAAAATACAGCGCTTTTTGCGGGACACTTGAAACGGTTGAAACGGGTGTTATTTTCGAAGCATTTAGTTTTTCCCGCTTTCTCGGGAACTGGAGACAAATATTCCCCAGGTTTGTATGGCGTTTAAAACATCAGCGAACATGCATTTTAGGAAGATGTAACACACCTCCCTAGGGCTCTTAGTTTAGAAATTACAGCGCTTTTTGAGGGACACTTGAAACGGTTGAAACGTTTGTTATTTTCGAAGCATTTGGTTTTTCTCGCTTTCTCGGGAACTGGAGACAAATATTCCCCAGGTTTGTATGGCGTTTAAAACATCAGAGAACATGCATTTTAGGAAGGTGTAATACACCTCCTTATGGCTCTTAGTTTAGAAAATACAGCGCTTTTTGCGGGACACTTGAAACGGTTGAAACGGGTGTTATTTTCGAAGCATTTGGTTTTTCCCGCTTTCTCGGGAACTGGAGACAAATATTCCCCAGGTTTGTATGGCGTTTAAAACATCAGAGAACATGCATTTTAGGAAGGTGTAATACACCTCCTTATGGCTCTTAGTTTAGAAAATACAGCGCTTTTTGTGGGACACTTGAAACGGTTGAAACGGGTGTTATTTTCGAAGCATTTGGTTTTTCTCGATTTCTCGGGAACTGGAGACAAATATTCCCAAGGTTTGTATGGCGTTTAAAACATCAGAGAACATGCATTTTAGGAAGGTGCAACAGACCTCCCTATGGCTATTAGTTTAGAAATTACAGCGCTTTTTGAGGGACACTTGAAACGGTTGAAACGTTTGTTATTTTCGAAGCATTTGGTTTTTCTCGCTTTCTCGGGAACTGGAGACAAATATTCCCCAGGTTTGTATGGCGTTTAAAACATCAGAGAACATGCATTTTAGGAAGGTGTAATACACCTCCTTATGGCTCTTAGTTTAGAAAATACAGCGCTTTTTGCGGGACACTTGAAACGGTTGAAACGGGTGTTATTTTCGAAGCATTTGGTTTTTCCCGCTTTCTCGGGAACTGGAGACAAATATTCCCCAGGTTTGTATGGCTTTTAAAACACCAGATAACATGCATTTTAGGAAGATGTAACGCACCTCCCTAGGGCTCTTAGTTTAGAAAATACAGCGCTTTTTGTGGGACACTTGAAACGGTTGAAACGGGTGTTATTTTCGAAGCATTTGGTTTTTCTCGCCTTCGCGGAAACCGGAGCAAGCTATTCCCCAGGTTTGCATGGTGTTTAAAACACCAGAGAACATGCATTTTATTAAGGTGTACCACTCCTCCCTAGGCCTATTAATTTAGAAATTACAGCGCTTTTTGTGGGACAGTTAAAACAGTTGAAACGGGTGCTATTTTCGAAGCATTTGGTTTTTCTCGCTTTCTCGGAAACCGGAGAAAGATATTCCCCAACTTTGTATGGCGTTTAAAACACCAGAGAACATGCATTTTAGGAAGGTGTAACAGACCTCCCTGTAGCTATTAGTTTAGAAATTACAGCGCTTTTTGAGGGACACTTGAAACGGTTGAAACGTTTGTTATTTTCGAAGCATTTGGTTTTTCTCGCTTTCTCAGAAGCAGGAGCAAGATATTCCCCAGGTTTGTATGGCGTTTAAAACATCGTAGAACATGCATTTTAGGAAGGTGTAACACACCTCCTTATGGCTATTAGTTTAGAAATTACAGCGCTTTTTGAGGGACACTTGAAACGGTTGAAACGTTTGTTATTTTCGAAGCATTTGGTTTTTCTCGCTTTCTCAGAAGCAGGAGCAAGATATTCCCCAGGTTTGTATGGCGTTTAAAATATCAGAGAACATGCATTTTAGGAAGGTGTAACAGACCTCCGTATAGCTATTAGTATAGAAATTACAGCGCTTTTTGAGGGACACTTGAAACGGTTGAAACGGGTGTTATTTTCGAAACATTTGGTTTTTCTCGATTTCTCGGGAACTGGAGACAAATATTCTCAAGGTTTGTATGGCGTTTAAAACATCAGAGAATATGCATTTTAGGAAGGTGCAATACACCTCCTTATGGCTATTAGCTTAGAAATTACAGCGCGTTTTGTGGGACAATTGAAACGGTTGAAACAGGTGTAATTTTCGAAGCATTTGGTTTTTCTCGCTTTCTCGGAAGCAGGAGACAAATATTCCCCAGGTTTGTATGGCGTTTAAAACATCAGCGAACATGCATTTTAGGAAGATGTAACACACCTCCCTAGGGCTCTTAGTTTAGAAAATACAGCCCTTTTTGGTGGGACACTTGAAACGGTTGAAACGGGTGTTATTTTCGAAGCATTTGGTTTTTCTCGCCTTCGCGGAAACCGGAGCAAGCTATTCCCCAGGTTTGCATGGCGTTTAAAACACCAGAGAACATGCATTTTAGGATGGTGTAACACACCTCCCTAGGCCTATTAATTTAGAAATTAAAGCGCTTTTTGTGGGACACTTAAAACAGTTGAAACGGGTGCTATTTTCGAAGCATTTGGTTTTTCTCGCTTTCTCGGAAAACGGAGAAAGATATTCCCGAGCTTTGTATGGCGCTTAAAACACCAGAGAACATGCATTTTAGGAAGGTGCAACAGACCTCCCTATGGCTATTAGTTTAGAAATTACAGCGCTTTTTGAGGGACACTTGAAACGGTTGAAACGTTTGTTATTTTCGAAGCATTTGGTTTTTCTCGCTTTCTCAGAAGCAGGAGCAAGATATTCCCCAGGTTTGTATGGCGTTTAAAACATCAGAGAACGTGCATTTTAGGAAGGTGTACCACACCACCCTAGGGCTCTTAGTTTAGAAAATACAGCGCTTTTTGCGGGACACTTGAAACGGTTGAAACGGGTGTTATTTTCGAAGCATTTGTTTTTTCTCGCTTTCTCGGGAACTGGAGACAAATATTCCCAAGGTTTGTATGGCGTTTAAAACATCGGAGAACATGCATTTTAGGAAGGTGCAATACACCTCCTTAGGACTATTAGTTTAGAAATTACAGCGCTTTTTGAGGGACACTTGAAACGGTTGAAACGGGTGTTATTTTCGAAACATTTGGTTTTTCTCGATTTCTCGGGAACTGGAGACAAATATTCCCAAGGTTTGTATGGCGTTTAAAACATCAGAGAATATGCATTTTAGGAAGGTGCAATACACCTCCTTATGGCTATTAGCTTAGAAATTACAGCGCTTTTTGTGGGACAATTGAAACGGTTGAAACAGGTGTAATTTTCGAAGCATTTGGTTTTTCTCGCTTTCTCGGAAGCAGGAGACAAATATTCCCCAGGTTTGTATGGCGCTTAAAACACCAGAGAACATGCATTTTAGGAAGGTGCAACAGACCTCCCTATGGCTATTAATTTAGAAATTACAGCGCTTTTTGAGGGACACTTGAAACGGTTGAAACGTTTGTTATTTTCGAAGCATTTGGTTTTTCTCGCTTTCTCAGAAGCAGGAGCAAGATATTCCCCAGGTTTGTATGGCGTTTAAAATATCAGAGAACATGCATTTTAGGAAGGTGTAACAGACCTCCCTATAGCTATTAGTATAGAAATTACAGCGCTTTTTGAGGGACACTTGAAACGGTTGAAACGGGTGTTATTTTCGAAACATTTGGTTTTTCTCGATTTCTCGGGAACTGGAGACAAATATTCTCAAGGTTTGTATGGCGTTTAAAACATCAGAGAATATGCATTTTAGGAAGGTGCAACACACCTCCTTATGGCTATTAGCTTAGAAATTACAGCGCGTTTTGTGGGACAATTGAAACGGTTGAAACAGGTGTAATTTTCGAAGCATTTGGTTTTTCTCGCTTTCTCGGAAGCAGGAGACAAATATTCCCCAGGTTTGTATGGCGTTTAAAACATCAGCGAACATGCATTTTAGGAAGATGTAACACACCTCCCTAGGGCTCTTAGTTTAGAAAATACAGCCCTTTTTGTGGGACACTTGAAACGGTTGAAACGGGTGTTATTTTCGAAGCATTTGGTTTTTCTCGCCTTCGCGGAAACCGGAGCAAGCTATTCCCCAGGTTTGCATGGCGTTTAAAACACCAGAGAACATGCATTTTAGGATGGTGTAACACACCTCCCTAGGCCTATTAATTTAGAAATTAAAGCGCTTTTTGTGGGACACTTAAAACAGTTGAAACGGGTGCTATTTTCGAAGCATTTGGTTTTTCTCGCTTTCTCAGAAGCAGGAGCAAGATATTCCCCAGGTTTGTATGGCGTTTAAAATATCAGAGAACATGCATTTTAGGAAGGTGTAACAGACCTCCCTATAGCTATTAGTATAGAAATTACAGCGCTTTTTGAGGGACACTTGAAACGGTTGAAACGGGTGTTATTTTCGAAACATTTGGTTTTTCTCGATTTCTCGGGAACTGGAGACAAATATTCTCAAGGTTTGTATGGCGTTTAAAACATCAGAGAATATGCATTTTAGGAAGGTGCAACACACCTCCTTATGGCTATTAGCTTAGAAATTACAGCGCGTTTTGTGGGACAATTGAAACGGTTGAAACAGGTGTAATTTTCGAAGCATTTGGTTTTTCTCGCTTTCTCGGAAGCAGGAGACAAATATTCCCCAGGTTTGTATGGCGTTTAAAACATCAGCGAACATGCATTTTAGGAAGATGTAACACACCTCCCTAGGGCTCTTAGTTTAGAAAATACAGCCCTTTTTGTGGGACACTTGAAACGGTTGAAACGGGTGTTATTTTCGAAGCATTTGGTTTTTCTCGCCTTCGCGGAAACCGGAGCAAGCTATTCCCCAGGTTTGCATGGCGTTTAAAACACCAGAGAACATGCATTTTAGGAAGGTGCAACAGACCTCCCTATGGCTATTAGTTTAGAAATTACAGCGCTTTTTGAGGGACACTTGAAACGGTTGAAACGTTTGTTATTTTCGAAGCATTTGGTTTTTCTCGCTTTCTCAGAAGCAGGAGCAAGATATTCCCCAGGTTTGTATGGCGTTTAAAACATCAGAGAACGTGCATTTTAGGAAGGTGTATCACACCTCCCTAGGGCTCTTAGTTTAGAAAATACAGCGCTTTTTGCGGGACACTTGAAACGGTTGAAACGGGTGTTATTTTCGAAGCATTTGTTTTTTCTCGCTTTCTCGGGAACTGGAGACAAATATTCCCAAGGTTTGTATGGCGTTTAAAACATCGGAGAACATGCATTTTAGGAAGGTGCAATACACCTCCTTAGGACTATTAGTTTAGAAATTACAGCGCTTTTTGAGGGACACTTGAAACGGTTGAAACGGGTGTTATTTTCGAAACATTTGGTTTTTCTCGATTTCTCGGGAACTGGAGACAAATATTCCCAAGGTTTGTATGGCGTTTAAAACATCAGAGAATATGCATTTTAGGAAGGTGCAATACACCTCCTTATGGCTATTAGCTTAGAAATTACAGCGCTTTTTGTGGGACAATTGAAACGGTTGAAACAGGTGTAATTTTCGAAGCATTTGGTTTTTCTCGCTTTCTCGGAAGCAGGAGACAAATATTCCCCAGGTTTGTATGGCGCTTAAAACACCAGAGAACATGCATTTTAGGAAGGTGCAACAGACCTCCCTATGGCTATTAGTTTAGAAATTACAGCGCTTTTTGAGGGACACTTGAAACGGTTGAAACGTTTGTTATTTTCGAAGCATTTGGTTTTTCTCGCTTTCTCAGAAGCAGGAGCAAGATATTCCCCAGGTTTGTATGGCGTTTAAAACATCAGAGAACGTGCATTTTAGGAAGGTGTACCACACCTCCCTAGGGCTCTTAGTTTAGAAAATACAGCGCTTTTTGCGGGACACTTGAAACGGTTGAAACGGGTGTTATTTTCGAAGCATTTGTTTTTTCTCGCTTTCTCGGGAACTGGAGACAAATATTCCCAAGGTTTGTATGGCGTTTAAAACACCAGAGAATATGCATTTTAGGAAGGTGTAATACACCTCCTTATGGCTATTAGTTTAGAAATTACAGCGCTTTTTGTGGGACAATTGAAACGGTTGAAACAGGTGTTACTTTCGAAGCATTTGGTTTTTCTCGCTTTCTCGGAAGCAGGAGACAAATATTCCGCAGGTTTGTATGGCGTTTAAAACATCAGAGAACATGCATTTTAGCAAGATGTAACACACCTCCCTAGGGCTCTTGGTTTAGAAAATACAGCGCTTTTTGTGGGACACTTGAAACGGTTGAAACGGGTGTTATTTTCGAAGCATTTGGTTTTTCTCGCTTTCTCGGAAAACGGAGAAAGATATTCCCGAGCTTTGTATGGCGCTTAAAACACCAGAGAACATGCATTTTAGGAAGGTGCAACAGACCTCCCTATGGCTATTAGTTTAGAAATTACCGCGCTTTTTGAGGGACACTTGAAACGGTTGAAACGTTTGTTATTTTCGAAGCATTTGGTTTTTCTCGCTTTCTCAGAAGCAGGAGCAAGATATTCCCCAGGTTTGTATGGCGTTTAAAACATCAGAGAACATGCATTTTAGGAAGGTGTACCACACCTCCCTAGGCCTATGAATTTAGAAATTACAGCGCTTTTTGTGGGACAGTTAAAACAGTTGAAACGGGTGCTATTTTCGAAGCATTTGGTTTTTCGCGCTTTCTCGGAAACCGGAGAAAGATATTCCCCAGCTTTGTATGGCGTTTAAAACACCAGAGAACATGCATTTTAGGAAGGTGTAACAGACCTCCCTATGGCTATTAGTTTAGAAATTACAGCGCTTTTTGAGGGACACTTGAAACGGTTGAAACGTTTGTTATTTTCGAAGCATTTGGTTTTTCTCGCTTTCTCAGAAGCAGGAGCAAGATATTCCCCAGATTTGTATGGCGTTTAAAACATCGGAGAACATGCATTTTAGGAAGGTGTAACACACCTCCTTATGGCTATTAGTTTAGAAATTACAGCGCTTTTTGAGGGACACTTGAAACGGTTGAAACGGGTGTTATTTTCGAAGCATTTGGCTTTTCTCGCCTTCGCGGAAACCGGAGCAAGCTATTCCCCAGGTTTGCATGGCGTTTAAAACAACAGAGAACGTGCATTTTAGGAAGGTGTAACACACCTCCCTAGGCCTATTAATTTAGAAATTACAGCGCTTTTTGTGGGACAGTTAAAACAGTTGAAACGGGTGCTATTTTCGAAGCATTTGGTTTTTCTCGCTTTCTCAGAAGCAATAGCAAGATATTCCCCAGGTTTGTATGGCGTTTAAAACATCAGAGAACATGCATTTTAGGAAGGTGTACCACACCTCCCTAGGGCTCTTAGTTTAGAAAATACAGCGCTTTTTGCGGGACACTTGAAACGGTTGAAACGGGTGTTATTTTCGAAGCATTTGGTTTTTCTCGCTTTCTCGGGAACTGGAGACAAATATTCCCCAGGTTTGTATGGCGTTTAAAACATCAGAGAACATGCATATTAGGAAGGTGTAATACACCTCCTTATGGCTATTAGTTTAGAAATTACAGCGCTTTTTGTGGGACTCTTGAAACGGTTGATACGGGTGTTATTTTCGAAGCATTTGGTTTTTCTCGCTTTCTCGGAAAACGGAGAAAGATATTCCCGAGCTTTGTATGGCGCTTAAAACACCAGAGAACTTGCATTTTAGGAAGGTGCAACAGACCTCCCTATGGCTATTAGTTTAGAAATTACAGCGCTTTTTGAGGAACACTTGAAACGGTTGAAACGTTTGTTATTTTCGAAGCATTTGGTTTTTCTCGCTTTCTCAGAAGCAGGAGCAAGATATTCCCCAGGTTTGTATGGCGTTTAAAACATCAGAGAACATGCATTTTAGGAAGGTGTACCACTCCTCCCTAGGCCTATTAATTTAGAAATTACAGCGCTTTTTGTGGGACAGTTAAAACAGTTGAAACGGGTGCTATTTTCGAAGCATTTGGTTTTTCTCGCTTTCTCGGAAACCGGAGAAAGATATTCCCCAACTTTGTATGGCGTTTAAAACACCAGAGAACATGCATTTTAGGAAGGTGTAACAGACCTCCCTGTAGCTATTAGTTTAGAAATTACAGCGCTTTTTGAGGGACACTTGAAACGGTTGAAACGTTTGTTATTTTCGAAGCATTTGGTTTTTCTCGCTTTCTCAGAAGCAGGAGCAAGATATTCCCCAGGTTTGTATGGCGTTTAAAACATCGGAGAACATGCATTTTAGGAAGGTGTAACACACCTCCTTATGGCTATTAGTTTAGAAATTACAGCGCTTTTTGAGGGACACTTGAAACGGTTGAAACGTTTGTTATTTTCGAAGCATTTGGTTTTTCTCGCTTTCTCAGAAGCAGGAGCAAGATATTCCCCAGGTTTGTATGGCGTTTAAAATATCAGAGAACATGCATTTTAGGAAGGTGTAACAGACCTCCCTATAGCTATTAGTATAGAAATTACAGCGCTTTTTGAGGGACACTTGAAACGGTTGAAACGGGTGTTATTTTCGAAACATTTGGTTTTTCTCGATTTCTCGGGAACTGGAGACAAATATTCTCAAGGTTTGTATGGCGTTTAAAACATCAGAGAATATGCATTTTAGGAAGGTGCAATACACCTCCTTAGGGCTATTAGCTTAGAAATTACAGCGCGTTTTGTGGGACAATTGAAACGGTTGAAACAGGTGTAATTTTCGAAGCATTTGGTTTTTCTCGCTTTCTCGGAAGCAGGAGACAAATATTCCCCAGGTTTGTATGGCGTTTAAAACATCAGCGAACATGCATTTTAGGAAGATGTAACACACCTCCCTAGGGCTCTTAGTTTAGAAAATACAGCCCTTTTTGTGGGACACTTGAAACGGTTGAAACGGGTGTTGTTTTCGAAGCATTTGGTTTTTCTCGCCTTCGCGGAAACCGGAGCAAGCTATTCCCCAGGTTTGCATGGCGTTTAAAACACCAGAGAACATGCATTTTAGGATGGTGTAACACACCTCCCTAGGCCTATTAATTTAGAAATTAAAGCGCTTTTTGTGGGACACTTAAAACAGTTGAAACGGGTGCTATTTTCGAAGCATTTGGTTTTTCTCGCTTTCTCGGAAAACGGAGAAAGATATTCCCGAGCTTTGTATGGCGCTTAAAACACCAGAGAACATGCATTTTAGGAAGGTGCAACAGACCTCCCTATGGCTATTAGTTTAGAAATTACAGCGCTTTTTGAGGGACACTTGAAACGGTTGAAACGTTTGTTATTTTCGAAGCATTTGGTTTTTCTCGCTTTCTCAGAAGCAGGAGCAAGATATTCCCCAGGTTTGTATGGCGTTTAAAACATCAGAGAACGTGCATTTTAGGAAGGTGTACCACACCTCCCTAGGGCTCTTAGTTTAGAAAATACAGCGCTTTTTGCGGGACACTTGAAACGGTTGAAACGGGTGTTATTTTCGAAGCATTTGTTTTTTCTCGCTTTCTCGGGAACTGGAGACAAATATTCCCAAGGTTTGTATGGCGTTTAAAACATCGGAGAACATGCATTTTAGGAAGGTGCAACACACCTCCTTAGGACTATTAGTTTAGAAATTACAGCGCTTTTTGAGGGACACTTGAAACGGTTGAAACGGGTGTTATTTTCGAAACATTTGGTTTTTCTCGATTTCTCGGGAACTGGAGACAAATATTCCCAAGGTTTGTATGGCGTTTAAAACATCAGAGAATATGCATTTTAGGAAGGTGCAATACACCTCCTTATGGCTATTAGCTTAGAAATTACAGCGCTTTTTGTGGGACAATTGAAACGGTTGAAACAGGTGTAATTTTCGAAGCATTTGGTTTTTCTCGCTTTCTCGGAAGCAGGAGACAAATATTCCCCAGGTTTGTATGGCGTTTAAAACATCAGAGAACATGCATTTTAGGAAGGTGTAATACACCTCCTTATGGCTATTAGTTTAGAAATTACAGCGCTTTTTGTGGGACAATTGAAACGGTTGAAACAGGTGTTACTTTCGAAGCATTTGGTTTTTCTCGCTTTCTCGGAAGCAGGAGACAAATATTCCCCAGGTTTGTATGGCGTTTAAAACATCAGAGAACATGCATTTTAGGAAGATGTAACACACCTCCCTAGGGCTCTTGGTTTAGAAAATACAGCGCTTTTTGTGGGACACTTGAAACGGTTGAAACGGGTGTTATTTTCGAAGCATTTGGTTTTTCTCGCTTTCTCGGAAAACGGAGAAAGATATTCCCGAGCTTTGTATGGCGCTTAAAACACCAGAGAACTTGCATTTTAGGAAGGTGCAACAGACCTCCCTATGGCTATTAGTTTAGAAATTACAGCGCTTTTTGAGGGACACTTGAAACGGTTGAAACGTTTGTTATTTTCGAAGCATTTGGTTTTTCTCGCTTTCTCAGAAGCAGGAGCAAGATATTCCCCAGGTTTGTATGGCGTTTAAAACATCAGAGAACGTGCATTTTAGGAAGGTGTACCACACCTCCCTAGGGCTCTTAGTTTAGAAAATACAGCGCTTTTTGCGGGACACTTGAAACGGTTGAAACGGGTGTTATTTTCGAAGCATTTGTTTTTTCTCGCTTTCTCGGGAACTGGAGACAAATATTCCCAAGGTTTGTATGGCGTTTAAAACATCAGAGAATATGCATTTTAGGAAGGTGTAATACACCTCCTTATGGCTATTAGTTTAGAAATTACAGCGCTTTTTGTGGGACAATTGAAACGGTTGAAACAGGTGTTACTTTCGAAGCATTTGGTTTTTCTCGCTTTCTCGGAAGCAGGAGACAAATATTCCGCAGGTTTGTATGGCGTTTAAAACATCAGAGAACATGCATTTTAGCAAGATGTAACACACCTCCCTAGGGCTCTTGGTTTAGAAAATACAGCGCTTTTTGTGGGACACTTGAAACGGTTGAAACGGGTGTTATTTTCGAAGCATTTGGTTTTTCTCGCTTTCTCGGAAAACGGAGAAAGATATTCCCGAGCTTTGTATGGCGCTTAAAACACCAGAGAACATGCATTTTAGGAAGGTGCAACAGACCTCCCTATGGCTATTAGTTTAGAAATTACAGCGCTTTTTGAGGGACACTTGAAACGGTTGAAACGTTTGTTATTTTCGAAGCATTTGGTTTTTCTCGCTTTCTCAGAAGCAGGAGCAAGATATTCCCCAGGTTTGTATGGCGTTTAAAACATCAGAGAACATGCATTTTAGGAAGGTGTACCACACCTCCCTAGGCCTATGAATTTAGAAATTACAGCGCTTTTTGTGGGACAGTTAAAACAGTTGAAACGGGTGCTATTTTCGAAGCATTTGGTTTTTCGCGCTTTCTCGGAAACCGGAGAAAGATATTCCCCAGCTTTGTATGGCGTTTAAAACACCAGAGAACATGCATTTTAGGAAGGTGTAACAGACCTCCCTATGGCTATTAGTTTAGAAATTACAGCGCTTTTTGAGGGACACTTGAAACGGTTGAAACGTTTGTTATTTTCGAAGCATTTGGTTTTTCTCGCTTTCTCAGAAGCAGGAGCAAGATATTCCCCAGATTTGTATGGCGTTTAAAACATCGGAGAACATGCATTTTAGGAAGGTGTAACACACCTCCTTATGGCTATTAGTTTAGAAATTACAGCGCTTTTTGAGGGACACTTGAAACGGTTGAAACGGGTGTTATTTTCGAAGCATTTGGCTTTTCTCGCTTTCTCAGAAGCAATAGCAAGATATTCCCCAGGTTTGTATGGCGTTTAAAACATCAGAGAACATGCATTTTAGGAAGGTGTACCACACCTCCCTAGGGCTCTTAGTTTAGAAAATACAGCGCTTTTTGCGGGACACTTGAAACGGTTGAAACGGGTGTTATTTTCGAAGCATTTGGTTTTTCTCGCTTTCTCAGAAGCAATAGCAAGATATTCCCCAGGTTTGTATGGCGTTTAAAACATCAGAGAACATGCATTTTAGGAAGGTGTACCACACCTCCCTAGGGCTCTTAGTTTAGAAAATACAGCGCTTTTTGCGGGACACTTGAAACGGTTGAAACGGGTGTTATTTTCGAAGCATTTGGTTTTTCTCGCTTTCTCGGGAACTGGAGACAAATATTCCCCAGGTTTGTATGGCGTTTAAAACATCAGAGAACATGCATTTTAGGAAGGTGTAATACACCTCCTTATGGCTATTAGTTTAGAAATTACAGCGCTTTTTGTGGGACTCTTGAAACGGTTGATACGGGTGTTATTTTCGAAGCATTTGGTTTTTCTCGCTTTCTCGGAAAACGGAGAAAGATATTCCCGAGCTTTGTATGGCGCTTAAAACACCAGAGAACTTGCATTTTAGGAAGGTGTAACACACCTCCCTAGGCCTATTAATTTAGAAATTACAGCGCTTTTTGTGGGACAGTTAAAACAGTTGAAACGGGTGCTATTTTCGAAGCATTTGGTTTTTCTCGCTTTCTCAGAAGCAATAGCAAGATATTCCCCAGGTTTGTATGGCGTTTAAAACATCAGAGAACATGCATTTTAGGAAGGTGTACCACACCTCCCTAGGGCTCTTAGTTTAGAAAATACAGCGCTTTTTGCGGGACACTTGAAACGGTTGAAACGGGTGTTATTTTCGAAGCATTTGGTTTTTCTCCCTTTCTCGGGAACTGGAGACAAATATTCCCCAGGTTTGTATGGCGTTTAAAACATCAGAGAACATGCATTTTAGGAAGGTGTAATACACCTCCTTATGGCTATTAGTTTAGAAATTACAGCGCTTTTTGTGGGACTCTTGAAACGGTTGATACGGGTGTTATTTTCGAAGCATTTGGTTTTTCTCGCTTTCTCGGAAAACGGAGAAAGATATTCCCGAGCTTTGTATGGCGCTTAAAACACCAGAGAACTTGCATTTTAGGAAGGTGCAACAGACCTCCCTATGGCTATTAGTTTAGAAATTACAGCGCTTTTTGAGGAACACTTGAAACGGTTGAAACGTTTGTTATTTTCGAAGCATTTGGTTTTTCTCGCTTTCTCAGAAGCAGGAGCAAGATATTCCCCAGGTTTGTATGGCGTTTAAAACATCAGAGAACATGCATTTTAGGAAGGTGTACCACTCCTCCCTAGGCCTATTAATTTAGAAATTACAGCGCTTTTTGTGGGACAGTTAAAACAGTTGAAACGGGTGCTATTTTCGAAGCATTTGGTTTTTCTCGCTTTCTCGGAAACCGGAGAAAGATATTCCCCAACTTTGTATGGCGTTTAAAACACCAGAGAACATGCATTTTAGGAAGGTGTAACAGACCTCCCTGTAGCTATTAGTTTAGAAATTACAGCGCTTTTTGAGGGACACTTGAAACGGTTGAAACGTTTGTTATTTTCGAAGCATTTGGTTTTTCTCGCTTTCTCAGAAGCAGGAGCAAGATATTCCCCAGGTTTGTATGGCGTTTAAAACATCGGAGAACATGCATTTTAGGAAGGTGTAACACACCTCCTTATGGCTATTAGTTTAGAAATTACAGCGCTTTTTGAGGGACACTTGAAACGGTTGAAACGTTTGTTATTTTCGAAGCATTTGGTTTTTCTCGCTTTCTCAGAAGCAGGAGCAAGATATTCCCCAGGTTTGTATGGCGTTTAAAATATCAGAGAACATGCATTTTAGGAAGGTGTAACAGACCTCCCTATAGCTATTAGTATAGAAATTACAGCGCTTTTTGAGGGACACTTGAAACGGTTGAAACGGGTGTTATTTTCGAAACATTTGGTTTTTCTCGATTTCTCGGGAACTGGAGACAAATATTCTCAAGGTTTGTATGGCGTTTAAAACATCAGAGAATATGCATTTTAGGAAGGTGCAACACACCTCCTTAGGGCTATTAGCTTAGAAATTACAGCGCGTTTTGTGGGACAATTGAAACGGTTGAAACAGGTGTAATTTTCGAAGCATTTGGTTTTTCTCGCTTTCTCGGAAGCAGGAGACAAATATTCCCCAGGTTTGTATGGCGTTTAAAACATCAGCGAACATGCATTTTAGGAAGATGTAACACACCTCCCTAGGGCTCTTAGTTTAGAAAATACAGCCCTTTTTGTGGGACACTTGAAACGGTTGAAACGGGTGTTGTTTTCGAAGCATTTGGTTTTTCTCGCCTTCGCGGAAACCGGAGCAAGCTATTCCCCAGGTTTGCATGGCGTTTAAAACACCAGAGAACATGCATTTTAGGATGGTGTAACACACCTCCCTAGGCCTATTAATTTAGAAATTAAAGCGCTTTTTGTGGGACACTTAAAACAGTTGAAACGGGTGCTATTTTCGAAGCATTTGGTTTTTCTCGCTTTCTCGGAAAACGGAGAAAGATATTCCCGAGCTTTGTATGGCGCTTAAAACACCAGAGAACATGCATTTTAGGAAGGTGCAACAGACCTCCCTATGGCTATTAGTTTAGAAATTACAGCGCTTTTTGAGGGACACTTGAAACGGTTGAAACGTTTGTTATTTTCGAAGCATTTGGTTTTTCTCGCTTTCTCAGAAGCAGGAGCAAGATATTCCCCAGGTTTGTATGGCGTTTAAAACATCAGAGAACGTGCATTTTAGGAAGGTGTACCACACCTCCCTAGGGCTCTTAGTTTAGAAAATACAGCGCTTTTTGCGGGACACTTGAAACGGTTGAAACGGGTGTTATTTTCGAAGCATTTGTTTTTTCTCGCTTTCTCGGGAACTGGAGACAAATATTCCCAAGGTTTGTATGGCGTTTAAAACATCGGAGAACATGCATTTTAGGAAGGTGCAATACACCTCCTTAGGACTATTAGTTTAGAAATTACAGCGCTTTTTGAGGGACACTTGAAACGGTTGAAACGGGTGTTATTTTCGAAACATTTGGTTTTTCTCGATTTCTCGGGAACTGGAGACAAATATTCCCAAGGTTTGTATGGCGTTTAAAACATCAGAGAATATGCATTTTAGGAAGGTGCAATACACCTCCTTATGGCTATTAGCTTAGAAATTACAGCGCTTTTTGTGGGACAATTGAAACGGTTGAAACAGGTGTAATTTTCGAAGCATTTGGTTTTTCTCGCTTTCTCGGAAGCAGGAGACAAATATTCCCCAGGTTTGTATGGCGTTTAAAACATCAGAGAACATGCATTTTAGGAAGGTGTAATACACCTCCTTATGGCTATTAGTTTAGAAATTACAGCGCTTTTTGTGGGACAATTGAAACGGTTGAAACGTTTGTTATTTTCGAAGCATTTGGTTTTTCTCGCTTTCTCAGAAGCAGGAGCAAGATATTCCCCAGGTTTGTATGGCGTTTAAAACATCAGAGAACATGCATTTTAGGAAGGTGTACCACACCTACCTAGGCCTATGAATTTAGAAATTACAGCGCTTTTTGTGGGACAGTTAAAACAGTTGAAACGGGTGCTATTTTCGAAGCATTTGGTTTTTCGCGCTTTCTCGGAAACCGGAGAAAGATATTCCCCAGCTTTGTATGGCGTTTAAAACACCAGAGAACATGCATTTTAGGAAGGTGTAACAGACCTCCCTATGGCTATTAGTTTAGAAATTACAGCGCTTTTTGAGGGACACTTGAAACGGTTGAAACGTTTGTTATTTTCGAAGCATTTGGTTTTTCTCGCTTTCTCAGAAGCAGGAGCAAGATATTCCCCAGATTTGTATGGCGTTTAAAACATCGGAGAACATGCATTTTAGGAAGGTGTAACACACCTCCTTATGGCTATTAGTTTAGAAATTACAGCGCTTTTTGAGGGACACTTGAAACGGTTGAAACGGGTGTTATTTTCGAAGCATTTGGCTTTTCTCGCCTTCGCGGAAACCGGAGCAAACTATTCCCCAGGTTTGCATGGCGTTTAAAACAACAGAGAACGTGCATTTTAGGAAGGTGTAACACACCTCCCTAGGCCTATTAATTTAGAAATTACAGCGCTTTTTGTGGGACAGATAAAACAGTTGAAACGGGTGCTATTTTCGAAGCATTTGGTTTTTCTCGCTTTCTCAGAAGCAGGAGCAAGATATTCCCCAGGTTTGTATGGCGTTTAAAACATCAGAGAACATGCATTTTAGGAAGGTGTACCACACCTCCCTAGGGCTCTTAGTTTAGAAAATACTGCGCTTTTTGCGGGACACTTGAAACGGTTGAAACGGGTGTTATTTTCGAAGCATTTGGTTTTTCTCGCTTTCTCGGGAACTGGAGACAAATATTCCCCAGGTTTGTATGGCGTTTAAAACATCAGAGAACATGCATTTTAGGAAGGTGTAATAAACCTCCTTATGGCTATTAGTTTAGAAATTACAGCGCTTTTTGTGGGACAATTGAAACGGTTGAAACAGGTGTTACTTTCGAAGCATTTGGTTTTTCTCGCTTTCTCGGAAGCAGGAGACAAATATTCCCCAGGTTTGTATGGCGTTTAAAACGTCAGAGAACATGCATTTTAGGAAGATGTAACACACCTCCCTAGGGCTCTTGGTTTAGAAAATACAGCGCTTTTTGTGGGACACTTGAAACGGTTGATACGGGTGTTATTTTCGAAGCATTTGGTTTTTCTCGCTTTCTCGGAAAACGGAGAAAGATATTCCCGAGCTTTGTATGGCGCTTAAAACACCAGAGAACATGCATTTTAGGAAGGTGCAACAGACCTCCCTATGGCTATTAGTTTAGAAATTACAGCGCTTTTTGAGGAACACTTGAAACGGTTGAAACGTTTGTTATTTTCGAAGCATTTGGTTTTTCTCGCTTTCTCAGAAGCAGGAGCAAGATATTCCCCAGGTTTGTATGGCGTTTAAAACATCAGAGAACATGCATTTTAGGAAGGTGTACCACACCTCCCTAGGCCTATTAATTTAGAAATTACAGCGCTTTTTGTGGGACAGTTAAAACAGTTGAAACGGGTGCTATTTTCGAAGCATTTGGTTTTTCGCGCTTTCTCGGAAACCGGAGAAAGATATTCCCCAGCTTTGTATGGCGTTTAAAACACCAGAGAACATGCATTTTAGGAAGGTGTAACAGACCTCCCTATGGCTATTAGTTTAGAAATTACAGCGCTTTTTGAGGGACACTTGAAACGGTTGAAACGTTTGTTATTTTCGAAGCATTTGGTTTTTCTCGCTTTCTCAGAAGCAGGAGCAAGATATTCCCCAGGTTTGTATGGCGTTTAAAACATCAGAGAACATGCATTTTAGGAAGGTGTACCACACCTCCCTAGGGCTCTTAGTTTAGAAAATACAGCGCTTTTTGTGGGACACTTGAAACGGGTGTTATTTTCGAAGCATTTGGTTTTTCTCGCTTTCTCGGAAAACGGAGAAAGATATTCCCGAGCTTTGTATGGCGCTTAAAACACCAGAGAACATGCATTTTAGGAAGGTGCAACAGACCTCCCTATGGCTATTAGTTTAGAAATTACAGCGCTTTTTGCGGGACACTTGAAACGGTTGAAACGTTTGTTATTTTCGAAGCATTTGGTTTTTCTCGCTTTCTCAGAAGCAGGAGCAAGATATTCCCCAGGTTTGTATGGCGTTTAAAACATCAGAGAACATGCATTTTAGGATGGTGTAACACACCTCCCTAGGCCTATTAATTTAGAAATTAAAGCGCTTTTTGTGGGACACTTAAAACAGTTGAAACGGGTGCTATTTTCGAAGCATTTGGTTTTTCTCGCTTTCTCGGAAAACGGAGAAAGATATTCCCGAGCTTTGTATGGCGCTTAAAACACCAGAGAACATGCATTTTAGGAAGGTGCAACAGACCTCCCTATGGCTATTAGTTTAGAAATTACAGCGCTTTTTGAGGGACACTTGAAACGGTTGAAACGTTTGTTATTTTCGAAGCATTTGGTTTTTCTCGCTTTCTCAGAAGCAGGAGCAAGATATTCCCCAGGTTTGTATGGCGTTTAAAACATCAGAGAACATGCATTTTAGGAAGGTGTACCACACCTCCCTAGGGCTCTTAGTTTAGAAAATACAGCGCTTTTTGCGGGACACTTGAAACGGTTGAAACGGGTGTTATTTTCGAAGCATTTGGTTTTTCTCGCTTTCTCGGGAACTGGAGACAAATATTCCCCAGGTTTGTATGGCGTTTAAAACATCAGAGAACATGCATTTTAGGAAGGTGTAATACACCTCCTTATGGCTATTAGTTTAGAAATTACAGCGCTTTTTGTGGGACAATTGAAACGGTTGAAACAGGTGTTACTTTCGAAGCATTTGGTTTTTCTCGCTTTCTCGGAAGCAGGAGACAAATATTCCCCAGGTTTGTATGGCGTTTAAAACATCAGAGAACATGCATTTTAGGAAGATGTAACACACCTCCCTAGGGCTCTTGGTTTAGAAAATACAGCGCTTTTTGTGGGACACTTGAAACGGTTGAAACGGGTGTTATTTTCGAAGCATTTGGTTTTTCTCGCTTTCTCGGAAAACGGAGAAAGATATTCCCGAGCTTTGTATGGCGCTTAAAACACCAGAGAACATGCATTTTAGGAAGGTGCAACAGACCTCCCTATGGCTATTAGTTTAGAAATTACAGCGCTTTTTGAGGAACACTTGAAACGGTTGAAACGTTTGTTATTTTCGAAGCATTTGGTTTTTCTCGCTTTCTCAGAAGCAGGAGCAAGATATTCCCCAGGTTTGTATGGCGTTTAAAACATCGGAGAACATGCATTTTAGGAAGGTGTACCGCACCTCCCTAGGCCTATTAATTTAGAAATTACAGCGCTTTTTGTGGGACAGTTAAAACAGTTGAAACGGGTGCTATTTTCGAAGCATTTGGTTTTTCGCGCTTTCTCGGAAACCGGAGAAAGATATTCCCCAGCTTTGTGTGGCGTTTAAAACACCAGAGAACATGCATTTTAGGAAGGTGTAACAGACCTCCCTATGGCTATTAGTTTAGAAATTACAGCGCTTTTTGAGGGACACTTGAAACGGTTGAAACGTTTGTTATTTTCGAAGCATTTGGTTTTTCTCGCTTTCTCAGAAGCAGGAGCAAGATATTCCCCAGGTTTGTATGGCGTTTAAAACATCAGAGAACATGCATTTTAGGATGGTGTAACACACCTCCCTAGGCCTATTAATTTAGAAATTAAAGCGCTTTTTGTGGGACACTTAAAACAGTTGAAACGGGTGCTATTTTCGAAGCATTTGGTTTTTCTCGCTTTCTCGGAAAACGGAGAAAGATATTCCCGAGCTTTGTATGGCGCTTAAAACACCAGAGAACATGCATTTTAGGAAGGTGCAACAGACCTCCCTATGGCTATTAGTTTAGAAATTACAGCGCTTTTTGAGGGACACTTGAAACGGTTGAAACGTTTGTTATTTTCGAAGCATTTGGTTTTTCTCGCTTTCTCAGAAGCAGGAGCAAGATATTCCCCAGGTTTGTATGGCGTTTAAAACATCAGAGAACATGCATTTTAGGAAGGTGTACCACACCTCCCTAGGGCTCTTAGTTTAGAAAATACAGCGCTTTTTGCGGGACACTTGAAACGGTTGAAACGGGTGTTATTTTCGAAGCATTTGGTTTTTCTCGCTTTCTCGGGAACTGGAGACAAATATTCCCCAGGTTTGTATGGCGTTTAAAACATCAGAGAACATGCATTTTAGGAAGGTGTAATACACCTCCTTATGGCTATTAGTTTAGAAATTACAGCGCTTTTTGTGGGACAATTGAAACGGTTGAAACAGGTGTTACTTTCGAAGCATTTGGTTTTTCTCGCTTTCTCGGAAGCAGGAGACAAATATTCCCCAGGTTTGTATGGCGTTTAAAACATCAGAGAACATGCATTTTAGGAAGATGTAACACACCTCCCTAGGGCTCTTGGTTTAGAAAATACAGCGCTTTTTGTGGGAAACTTGAAACGGTTGAAACGGGTGTTATTTTCGAAGCATTTGGTTTTTCTCGCTTTCTCGGAAAACGGAGAAAGATATTCCCGAGCTTTGTATGGCGCTTAAAACACCAGAGAACATGCATTTTAGGAAGGTGCAACAGACCTCCCTATGGCTATTAGTTTTGAAATTACAGCGCTTTTTGAGGGACACTTGAAACGGTTGAAACGTTTGTTATTTTCGAAGCATTTGGTTTTTCTCGCTTTCTCAGAAGCAGGAGCAAGATATTCCCCAGGTTTGTATGGCGTTTAAAACATCAGAGAACATGCATTTTAGGAAGGTGTACCACACCTCCCTAGGCCTATTAATTTAGAAATTACAGCGCTTTTTGTGGGACAGTTAAAACAGTTGAAACGGGTGCTATTTTCGAAGCATTTGGTTTTTCGCGCTTTCTCGGAAACCGGAGAAAGATATTCCCCAGCTTTGTATAACGTTTAAAACACCAGAGAACATGCATTTTAGGAAGGTGTAACAGACCTCCCTATGGCTATTAGTTTAGAAATTACAGCGCTTTTTGAGGGACACTTGAAACGGTTGAAACGTTTGTTATTTTCGAAGCATTTGGTTTTTCTCGCTTTCTCAGAAGCAGGAGCAAGATATTCCCCAGGTTTGTATGGCGTTTAAAACATCGGAGAACATGCATTTTAGGAAGGTGTAACACACCTCCTTATGGCTATTAGTTTAGAAATTACAGCGCTTTTTGAGGGACACTTGAAACGGTTGAAACGGGTGTTATTTTCGAAGCATTTGGCTTTTCTCGCCTTCGCGGAAACCGGAGCAAGCTATTCCCCAGGTTTGCATGGCGTTTAAAACACCAGAGAACGTGCATTTTAGGAAGGTGTAACACACCTCCCTAGGCCTATTAATTTAGAAATTACAGCGCTTTTTGTGGGACAGTTAAAACAGTTGAAACGGGTGCTATTTTCGAAGCATTTGGTTTTTCGCACTTTCTCAGAAGCAGGAGCAAGATATTCCCCAGGTTTGTATGGCGTTTAAAACATCAGAGAACATGCATTTTAGGAAGGTGTACCACACCTCCCTAGGGCTCTTAGTTTAGAAAATACAGCGCTTTTTGCGGGACACTTGAAACGGTTGAAACGGGTGTTATTTTCGAAGCATTTGGTTTTTCTCGCTTTCTCGGGAACTGGAGACAAATATTCCCCAGGTTTGTATGGCGTTTAAAACATCAGAGAACATGCATTTTAGGAAGGTATAATACACCTCCTTATGGCTATTAGTTTAGAAATTACAGCGCTTTTTGTGGGACAATTGAAACGGTTGAAACAGGTGTTACTTTCGAAGCATTTGGTTTTTCTCGCTTTCTCGGAAGCAGGAGACAAATATTCCCCAGGTTTGTATGGCGTTTAAAACGTCAGAGAACATGCATTTTAGGAAGATGTAACACACCTCCCTAGGGCTCTTGGTTTAGAAAATACAGCGCTTTTTGTGGGACACTTGAAACGGTTGAAACGGGTGTTATTTTCGAAGCATTTGGTTTTTCTCGCTTTCTCGGAAAACGGAGAAAGGTATTCCCGAGCTTTGTATGGCGCTTAAAACACCAGAGAACATGCATTTTAGGAAGGTGCAACAGACCTCCCTATGGCTATTAGTTTAGAAATTACAGCGCTTTTTGAGGAACACTTGAAACGGTTGAAACGTTTGTTATTTTCGAAGCATTTGGTTTTTCTCGCTTTCTCAGAAGCAGGAGCAAGATATTCCCCAGGTTTGTATGGCGTTTAAAACATCAGAGAACATGCATTTTAGGAAGGTGTACCACACCTCCCTAGGCCTATTAATTTAGAAATTACAGCGCTTTTTGTGGGACAGTTAAAACAGTTGAAACGGGTGCTATTTTCGAAGCATTTGGTTTTTCGCGCTTTCTCGGAAACCGGAGAAAGATATTCCCCAGCTTTGTATGGCGTTTAAAACACCAGAGAACATGCATTTTAGGAAGGTGTAACAGACCTCCCTGTGGCTATTAGTTTAGAAATTACAGCGCTTTTTGAGGGACACTTGAAACGGTTGAAACGTTTGTTATTTTCGAAGCATTTGGTTTTTCTCGCTTTCTCAGAAGCAGGAGCAAGATATTCCCCAGGTTTGTATGGCGTTTAAAACGTCGGAGAACATGCATTTTAGGAAGGTGTAACACACCTCCTTATGGCTATTAGTTTAGAAATTACAGCGCTTTTTGAGGGACACTTGAAACGGTTGAAACGGGTGTTATTTTCGAAGCATTTGGCTTTTCTCGCCTTCGCGGAAACCGGAGCAAGCTATTCCCCAGGTTTGCATGGCGTTTAAAACACCAGAGAACGTGCATTTTAGGAAGGTGTAACACACCTCCCTAGGCCTATTAATTTAGAAATTACAGCGCTTTTTGTGGGACAGTTAAAACAGTTGAAACGGGTGCTATTTTCGAAGCATTTGGTTTTTCGCACTTTCTCAGAAGCAGGAGCAAGATATTCCCCAGGTTTGTATGGCGTTTAAAACATCAGAGAACATGCATTTTAGGAAGGTGTACCACACCTCCCTAGGGCTCTTAGTTTAGAAAATACAGCGCTTTTTGCGGGACACTTGAAACGGTTGAAACGGGTGTTATTTTCGAAGCATTTGGTTTTTCTCGCTTTCTCGGGAACTGGAGACAAATATTCCCCAGGTTTGTATGGCGTTTAAAACATCAGAGAACATGCATTTTAGGAAGGTGTAATACACCTCCTTATGGCTATTAGTTTAGAAATTACAGCGCTTTTTGTGGGACAATTGAAACGGTTGAAACAGGTGTTACTTTCGAAGCATTTGGTTTTTCTCGCTTTCTCGGAAGCAGGAGACAAATATTCCCCAGGTTTGTATGGCGTTTAAAACGTCAGAGAACATGCATTTTAGGAAGATGTAACACACCTCCCTAGGGCTCTTGGTTTAGAAAATACAGCGCTTTTTGTGGGACACTTGAAACGGTTGAAACGGGTGTTATTTTCGAAGCATTTGGTTTTTCTCGCTTTCTCGGAAAACGGAGAAAGATATTCCCGAGCCTTGTATGGCGCTTAAAACACCAGAGAACATGCATTTTAGGAAGGTGTACCACACCTCCCTAGGCCTATTAATTTAGAAATTACAGCGCTTTTTGTGGGACAGTTAAAACAGTTGAAACGGGTGCTATTTTCGAAGCATTTGGTTTTCGCGCTTTCTCGGAAACCGGAGAAAGATATTCCCCAGCTTTGTATGGCGTTTAAAACACCAGAGAACGTGCATTTTAGGAAGGTGTA
This sequence comes from Volucella zonaria, assembly GCA_963966105.1. Taxonomy (NCBI): domain Eukaryota; kingdom Metazoa; phylum Arthropoda; class Insecta; order Diptera; family Syrphidae; genus Volucella; species Volucella zonaria. Next base: position 251,809 of record OZ014536.1, on the reverse strand, counting down.
ACACACCTCCCTAGGCCTATTAATTTAGAAATTACAGCGCTTTTTGTGGGACAGTTAAAACAGTTGAAACGGGTGCTATTTTCGAAGCATTTGGTTTTTCGCGCTTTCTCGGAAACCGGAGAAAGATATTCCCCAGCTTTGTATGGCGTTTAAAACACCAGAGAACATGCATTTTAGGAAGGTATACCACACCTCCCTAGGGCTCTTAGTTTAGAAAATACAGCGCTTTTTGCGGGACACTTGAAACGGTTGAAACGGGTGTTATTTTCGAAGCATTTGGTTTTTCTCGCTTTCTCGGGAACTGGAGACAAATATTCCCCAGGTTTGTATGGCGTTTAAAACATCAGAGAACATGCATTTTAGGAAGGTGTAATACACCTCCTTATGGCTATTAGTTTAGAAATTACAGCGCTTTTTGTGGGACAATTGAAACGGTTGAAACAGGTGTTACTTTCGAAGCATTTGGTTTTTCTCGCTTTCTCGGAAGCAGGAGACAAATATTCCCCAGGTTTGTATGGCGTTTAAAACATCAGAGAACATGCATTTTAGGAAGATGTAACACACCTCCCTAGGGCTCTTGGTTTAGAAAATACAGCGCTTTTTGTGGGACACTTGAAACGGTTGAAACGGGTGTTATTTTCGAAGCATTTGGTTTTTCTCGCTTTCTCGGAAAACGGAGAAAGATATTCCCGAGCTTTGTATGGCGCTTAAAACACCAGAGAACATGCATTTTAGGAAGGTGCAACAGACCTCCCTATGGCTATTAGTTTAGAAATTACAGCGCTTTTTGAGGGACACTTGAAACGGTTGAAACGTTTGTTATTTTCGAAGCATTTGGTTTTTCTCGCTTTCTCAGAAGCAGGAGCAAGATATTCCCCAGGTTTGTATGGCGTTTAAAACATCAGAGAACATGCAATTTAGGAAGGTGTACCACACCTCCCTAGGCCTATTCATTTAGAAATTACAGCGCTTTTTGTGGGACAGTTAAAACAGTTGAAACGGGTGCTATTTTCGAAGCATTTGGTTTTTCGCGCTTTCTCGGAAACCGGAGAAAGATATTCCCGAGCTTTGTATGGCGCTTCAAACACCAGAGAACATGCATTTTAGGAAGGTGTAACAGACCTCCCTGTGGCTATTAGTTTAGAAATTACAGCGCTTTTTGTGTGACACTTGAAACGGTTGAAACGTTTGTTATTTTCGAAGCATTTGGTTTTTCTCGCTTTCTCAGAAGCAGGAGCAAGATATTCCCCAGGTTTGTATGGCGTTTAAAACATCGGAGAACATGCATTTTAGGAAGGTGTAACACACCTCCTTGTGACTATTAGTTTAGAAATTACAGCACTTTTTGAGGGACACTTGAAACGGTTGAAACGGGTGTTATTTTCGAAGCATTTGGCTTTTCTCGCCTTCGCGGAAACCGGAGCAAGCTATTCCCCAGGCTTGCATGGCGTTTAAAACACCAGAGAACGTGCATTTTAGGAAGGTGTAACACACTTCCCTAGGCCTATTAATTTAGAAATTACAGCGCTTTTTGTGGGACAGTTAAAACAGTTGAAACGGGTGCTATTTTCGAAGCATTTGGTTTTTCGCGCTTTCTCGGAAACCGGAGAAAGATATTCCCCAGCTTTGTATGGCGTTTAAAACACCAGAGAACATGCATTTTAGGAAGGTGTAATACACCTCCTTATGGCTATTAGTTTAGAAATTACAGCGCTTTTTGTGGGACAATTGAAACGGTTGAAACAGGTGTTACTTTCGAAGCATTTGGTTTTTCTCGCTTTCTCGGAAGCAGGAGACAAATATTCCCCAGGTTTGTATGGCGTTTAAAACGTCAGAGAACATGCATTTTAGGAAGATGTAACACACCTCCCTAGGGCTCTTGGTTTAGAAAATACAGCGCTTTTTGTGGGACACTTGAAACGGTTGAAACGGGTGTTATTTTCGAAGCATTTGGTTTTTCTCGCTTTCTCGGAAAACGGAGAAAGATATTCCCGAGCTTTGTATGGCGCTTAAAACACCAGAGAACATGCATTTTAGGAAGGTGCAACAGACCTCCCTATGGCTATTAGTTTAGAAATTACAGCGCTTTTTGAGGAACACTTGAAACGGTTGAAACGTTTGTTATTTTCGAAGCATTTGGTTTTTCTCGCTTTCTCAGAAGCAGGAGCAAGATATTCCCCAGGTTTGTATGGCGTTTAAAACATCAGAGAACATGCATTTTAGGAAGGTGTACCACACCTCCCTAGGCCTATTAATTTAGAAATTACAGCGCTTTTTGTGGGACAGTTAAAACAGTTGAAACGGGTGCTATTTTCGAAGCATTTGGTTTTTCGCGCTTTCTCGGAAACCGGAGAAAGATATTCCCCAGCTTTGTATGGCGTTTAAAACACCAGAGAACATGCATTTTAGGAAGGTGTAACAGACCTCCCTGTGGCTATTAGTTTAGAAATTACAGCGCTTTTTGAGGGACACTTGAAACGGTTGAAACGTTTGTTATTTTCGAAGCATTTGGTTTTTCTCGCTTTCTCAGAAGCAGGAGCAAGATATTCCCCAGGTTTGTATGGCGTTTAAAACGTCGGAGAACATGCATTTTAGGAAGGTGTAACACACCTCCTTATGGCTATTAGTTTAGAAATTACAGCGCTTTTTGAGGGACACTTGAAACGGTTGAAACGGGTGTTATTTTCGAAGCATTTGGCTTTTCTCGCCTTCGCGGAAACCGGAGCAAGCTATTCCCCAGGTTTGCATGGCGTTGAAAACACCAGAGAACGTGCATTTTAGGAAGGTGTAACACACCTCCCTAGGCCTATTAATTTAGAAATTACAGCGCTTTTTGTGGGACAGTTAAAACAGTTGAAACGGGTGCTATTTTCGAAGCATTTGGTTTTTCGCACTTTCTCAGAAGCAGGAGCAAGATATTCCCCAGGTTTGTATGGCGTTTAAAACATCAGAGAACATGCATTTTAGGAAGGTGTACCACACCTCCCTAGGGCTCTTAGTTTAGAAAATACAGCGCTTTTTGCGGGACACTTGAAACGGTTGAAACGGGTGTTATTTTCGAAGCATTTGGTTTTTCTCGCTTTCTCGGGAACTGGAGACAAATATTCCCCAGGTTTGTATGGCGTTTAAAACATCAGAGAACATGCATTTTAGGAAGGTGTAATACACCTCCTTATGGCTATTAGTTTAGAAATTACAGCGCTTTTTGTGGGACAATTGAAACGGTTGAAACAGGTGTTACTTTCGAAGCATTTGGTTTTTCTCGCTTTCTCGGAAGCAGGAGACAAATATTCCCCAGGTTTGTATGGCGTTTAAAACGTCAGAGAACATGCATTTTAGGAAGATGTAACACACCTCCCTAGGGCTCTTGGTTTAGAAAATACAGCGCTTTTTGTGGGACACTTGAAACGGTTGAAACGGGTGTTATTTTCGAAGCATTTGGTTTTTCTCGCTTTCTCGGAAAACGGAGAAAGATATTCCCGAGCCTTGTATGGCGCTTAAAACACCAGAGAACATGCATTTTAGGAAGGTGTACCACACCTCCCTAGGCCTATTAATTTAGAAATTACAGCGCTTTTTGTGGGACAGTTAAAACAGTTGAAACGGGTGCTATTTTCGAAGCATTTGGTTTTCGCGCTTTCTCGGAAACCGGAGAAAGATATTCCCCAGCTTTGTATGGCGTTTAAAACACCAGAGAACGTGCATTTTAGGAAGGTGTAACACACCTCCCTAGGCCTATTAATTTAGAAATTACAGCGCTTTTTGTGGGACAGTTAAAACAGTTGAAACGGGTGCTATTTTCGAAGCATTTGGTTTTTCGCGCTTTCTCGGAAACCGGAGAAAGATATTCCCCAGCTTTGTATGGCGTTTAAAACACCAGAGAACATGCATTTTAGGAAGGTATACCACACCTCCCTAGGGCTCTTAGTTTAGAAAATACAGCGCTTTTTGCGGGACACTTGAAACGGTTGAAACGGGTGTTATTTTCGAAGCATTTGGTTTTTCTCGCTTTCTCGGGAACTGGAGACAAATATTCCCCAGGTTTGTATGGCGTTTAAAACATCAGAGAACATGCATTTTAGGAAGGTGTAATACACCTCCTTATGGCTATTAGTTTAGAAATTACAGCGCTTTTTGTGGGACAATTGAAACGGTTGAAACAGGTGTTACTTTCGAAGCATTTGGTTTTTCTCGCTTTCTCGGAAGCAGGAGACAAATATTCCCCAGGTTTGTATGGCGTTTAAAACATCAGAGAACATGCATTTTAGGAAGATGTAACACACCTCCCTAGGGCTCTTGGTTTAGAAAATACAGCGCTTTTTGTGGGACACTTGAAACGGTTGAAACGGGTGTTATTTTCGAAGCATTTGGTTTTTCTCGCTTTCTCGGAAAACGGAGAAAGATATTCCCGAGCTTTGTATGGCGCTTAAAACACCAGAGAACATGCATTTTAGGAAGGTGCAACAGACCTCCCTATGGCTATTAGTTTAGAAATTACAGCGCTTTTTGAGGGACACTTGAAACGGTTGAAACGTTTGTTATTTTCGAAGCATTTGGTTTTTCTCGCTTTCTCAGAAGCAGGAGCAAGATATTCCCCAGGTTTGTATGGCGTTTAAAACATCAGAGAACATGCAATTTAGGAAGGTGTACCACACCTCCCTAGGCCTATTCATTTAGAAATTACAGCGCTTTTTGTGGGACAGTTAAAACAGTTGAAACGGGTGCTATTTTCGAAGCATTTGGTTTTTCGCGCTTTCTCGGAAACCGGAGAAAGATATTCCCGAGCTTTGTATGGCGCTTCAAACACCAGAGAACATGCATTTTAGGAAGGTGTAACAGACCTCCCTGTGGCTATTAGTTTAGAAATTACAGCGCTTTTTGTGTGACACTTGAAACGGTTGAAACGTTTGTTATTTTCGAAGCATTTGGTTTTTCTCGCTTTCTCAGAAGCAGGAGCAAGATATTCCCCAGGTTTGTATGGCGTTTAAAACATCGGAGAACATGCATTTTAGGAAGGTGTAACACACCTCCTTGTGACTATTAGTTTAGAAATTACAGCACTTTTTGAGGGACACTTGAAACGGTTGAAACGGGTGTTATTTTCGAAGCATTTGGCTTTTCTCGCCTTCGCGGAAACCGGAGCAAGCTATTCCCCAGGCTTGCATGGCGTTTAAAACACCAGAGAACGTGCATTTTAGGAAGGTGTAACACACTTCCCTAGGCCTATTAATTTAGAAATTACAGCGCTTTTTGTGGGACAGTTAAAACAGTTGAAACGGGTGCTATTTTCGAAGCATTTGGTTTTTCGCGCTTTCTCGGAAACCGGAGAAAGATATTCCCCAGCTTTGTATGGCGTTTAAAACACCAGAGAACATGCATTTTAGGAAGGTGTAATACACCTCCTTATGGCTATTAGTTTAGAAATTACAGCGCTTTTTGTGGGACAATTGAAACGGTTGAAACAGGTGTTACTTTCGAAGCATTTGGTTTTTCTCGCTTTCTCGGAAGCAGGAGACAAATATTCCCCAGGTTTGTATGGCGTTTAAAACGTCAGAGAACATGCATTTTAGGAAGATGTAACACACCTCCCTAGGGCTCTTGGTTTAGAAAATACAGCGCTTTTTGTGGGACACTTGAAACGGTTGAAACGGGTGTTATTTTCGAAGCATTTGGTTTTTCTCGCTTTCTCGGGAACTGGAGACAAATATTCCCCAGGTTTGTATGGCGTTTAAAACATCAGAGAACGTGCATTTTAGGAAGGTGTAATACACCTCCTTATGGCTATTAGTTTAGAAATTACAGCGCTTTTTGTGGGACAATTGAAACGGTTGAAACAGGTGTTACTTTCGAAGCATTTGGTTTTTCTCGCTTTCTCGGAAGCAGGAGACAAATATTCCCCAGGTTTGTATGGCGTTTAAAACGCCAGAGAACATGCATTTTAGGAAGATGTAACACACCTCCCTAGGGCTCTTGGTTTAGAAAATACAGCGCTTTTTGTGGGACACTTGAAACGGTTGAAACGGGTGTTATTTTCGAAGCATTTGGTTTTTCTCGCTTTCTCGGAAAACGGAGAAAGATATTCCCGAGCTTTGTATGGCGCTTAAAACACCAGAGAACATGCATTTTAGGAAGGTGCAACAGACCTCCCTATGGCTATTAGTTTAGAAATTACAGCGCTTTTTGAGGAACACTTGAAACGGTTGAAACGTTTGTTATTTTCGAAGCATTTGGTTTTTCTCGCTTTCTCAGAAGCAGGAGCAAGATATTCCCCAGGTTTGTATGGCGTTTAAAACATCAGAGAACATGCATTTTAGGAAGGTGTACCACACCTCCCTAGGCCTATTAATTTAGAAATTACAGCGCTTTTTGTGGGACAGTTAAAACAGTTGAAACGGGTGCTATTTTCGAAGCATTTGGTTTTTCGCGCTTTCTCGGAAACCGGAGAAAGATATTCCCCAGCTTTGTATGGCGTTTAAAACACCAGAGAACATGCATTTTAGGAAGGTGTAACAGACCTCCCTATGGCTATTAGTTTAGAAATTACAGCGCTTTTTGAGGGACACTTGAAACGGTTGAAACGTTTGTTATTTTCGAAGCATTTGGTTTTTCTCGCTTTCTCAGAAGCAGGAGCAAGATATTCCCCAGGTTTCTATGGCGTTTAAAACATCGGAGAACATGCATTTTAGGAAGGTGTAACACACCTCCTTGTGGCTATTAGTTTAGAAATTACAGCGCTTTTTGAGGGACACTTGAAACGGTTGAAACGGGTGTTATTTTCGAAGCATTTGGCTTTTCTCGCCTTCGCGGAAACCGGAGCAAGCTATTCCCCAGGTTTGCATGGCGTTTGAAACACCAGAGAACGTGCATTTTAGGAAGGTGTAACACACCTCCCTAGGCCTATTAATTTAGAAATTACAGCGCTTTTTGTGGGACAGTTAAAACAGTTGAAACGGGGGCTATTTTCGAAGCATTTGGTTTTTCGCGCTTTCTCGGAAACCGGAGAAAGATATTCCCCAGCTTTGTATGGCGTTTAAAACATCAGAGAACATGCATTTTAGGAAGGTGTACCACACCTCCCTAGGGCTCTTAGTTTAGAAAATACAGCGCTTTTTGCGGGACACTTGAAACGGTTGAAACGGGTGTTATTTTCGAAGCATTTGGTTTTTCTCGCTTTCTCGGGAACTGGAGACAAATATTCCCCAGGTTTGTATGGCGTTTAAAACATCAGAGAACATGCATTTTAGGAAGGTGTAATACACCTCCTTATGGCTATTAGTTTAGAAATTACAGCGCTTTTTGTGGGACAGTTGAAACGGTTGAAACAGGTGTTACTTTCGAAGCATTTGGTTTTTCTCGCTTTCTCGGAAGCAGGAGACAAATATTCCCCAGGTTTGTATGGCGTTTAAAACATCAGAGAACATGCATTTTAGGAAGATGTAACACACCTCCCTAGGGCTCTTGGTTTAGAAAATACAGCGCTTTTTGTGGGACACTTGAAACGGTTGAAACGGGTGTTATTTTCGAAGCATTTGGTTTTTCTCGCTTTCTCGGAAAACGGAGAAAGATATTCCCGAGCTTTGTATGGCGCTTAAAACACCAGAGAACATGCATTTTAGGAAGGTGTAACAGACCTCCCTATGGCTATTAGTTTAGAAATTACAGCGCTTTTTGAGGGACACTTGAAACGGTTGAAACGTTTGTTATTTTCGAAGCATTTGGTTTTTCTCGCTTTCTCAGAAGCAGGAGCAAGATATTCCCCAGGTTTGTATGGCGTTTAAAACACCAGAGAACATGCATTTTAGGAAGGTGTACCACACCTCCCTAGGCCTATTCATTTAGAAATTACAGCGCTTTTTGTGGGACAGTTAAAACAGTTGAAACGGGTGCTATTTTCGAAGCATTTGGTTTTTCGCGCTTTCTCGGAAACCGGAGAAAGATATTCCCGAGCTTTGTATGGCGCTTAAAACACCAGAGAACATGCATTTTAGGAAGGTGTAACAGACCTCCCTATGGCTATTAGTTTAGAAATTACAGCGCTTTTTGTGTGACACTTGAAACGGTTGAAACGTTTGTTATTTTCGAAGCATTTGGTTTTTCTCGCTTTCTCAGAAGCAGGAGCAAGATATTCCCCAGGTTTGTATGGCGTTTAAAACATCGGAGAACATGCATTTTAGGAAGGTGTAACACACCTCCTTGTGACTATTAGTTTAGAAATTACAGCACTTTTTGAGGGACACTTGAAACGGTTGAAACGGGTGTTATTTTCGAAGCATTTGGCTTTTCTCGCCTTCGCGGAAACCGGAGCAAGCTATTCCCCAGGCTTGCATGGCGTTTAAAACGCCAGAGAACGTGCATTTTAGGAAGGTGTAACACACCTCCCTAGGCCTATTAATTTAGAAATTACAGCGCTTTTTGTGGGACAGTTAAAACAGTTGAAACGGGTGCTATTTTCGAAGCATTTGGTTTTTCGCGCTTTCTCGGAAACCGGAGAAAGATATTCCCCAGCTTTGTATGGCGTTTAAAACACCAGAGAACATGCATTTTAGGAAGGTGTAATACACCTCCCTATGGCTATTAGTTTAGAAATTACAGCGCTTTTTGTGGGACAATTGAAACGGTTGAAACAGGTGTTACTTTCGAAGCATTTGGTTTTTCTCGCTTTCTCGGAAGCAGGAGACAAATATTCCCCAGGTTTGTATGGCGTTTAAAACGTCAGAGAACAAGCATTTTAGGAAGATGTAACACACCTCCCTACGGCTCTTGGTTTAGAAAATACAGCGCTTTTTGTGGGACACTTGAAACGGTTGAAACGGGTGTTATTTTCGAAGCATTTGGTTTTTCTCGCTTTCTCGGGAACTGGAGACAAATATTCCCCAGGTTTGTATGGCGTTTAAAACATCAGAGAACATGCATTTTAGGAAGGTGTAATACACTTCCTTATGGCTATTAGTTTAGAAATTACAGCGCTTTTAGTGGGACAATTGAAACGGTTGAAACAGGTGTTACTTTCGAAGCATTTGGTTTTTCTCGCTTTCTCGGAAGCAGGAGACAAATATTCCCCAGGTTTGTATGGCGTTTAAAACATCGGAGAACATGCATTTTAGGAAGGTGTAACACACCTCCTTGTGACTATTAGTTTAGAAATTACAGCGCTTTTTGAGGGACACTTGAAACGGTTGAAACGGGTGTTATTTTCGAAGCATTTGGTTTTTCTCGCTTTCTCAGGAACTGAAGACAAATATTCCACAGGTTTGTATGGCGTTTAAAACATCAGAGAACATGCATTTTAGGAAGGTGCAACAGACCTCCCTATGGCTATTAGTTTAGAAATTACAGCGCTTTTTGAGGGACACTTGAAACGGTTGAAACGTTTGTTATTTTCGAAGCATTTGGTTTTTCTCGCTTTCTCAGAAGCTGGAGCAAGATATTCCCCAGGTTTGTATGGCGTTTAAAACATCAGAGAACATGCATTTTAGGAAGGTGTACCATACCTCCCTAGGCCTATTAATTTAGAAATTACAGCGCTTTTTGTGGGACAGTTAAAACAGTTGAAACGGGTGCTATTTTCGAAGCATTTGGTTTTTCGCGCTTTCTCGGAAACCGGAGAAAGATATTCCCCAGCTTTGTATGGCGTTTAAAACACCAGAGAACATGCATTTTAGGAAGGTGTACCATACCTCCCTAGGCCTATTAATTTAGAAATTACAGCGCTTTTTGTGGGACAGTTAAAACAGTTGAAACGGGTGCTATTTTCGAAGCATTTGGTTTTTCTCGCTTTCTCGGAAACCGTAGAAAGATATTCCCCAACTTTGTATGGCGTTTAAAACATCAGAGAACATGCATTTTAGGAAGGTGTACCACACCTCCCTAGGGCTCTTAGTTTAGAAAATACAGCGCTTTTTGCGGGACACTTGAAACGGTTGAAACGTTTGTTATTTTCGAAGCATTTGGTTTTTCTCGCTTTCTCAGAAGCAGGAGCAAGATATTCCCCAGGTTTGTATGGCGTTTAAAACATCGGAGAACATGCATTTTAGGAAGGTGTAACACACCTCCTTGTGACTATTAGTTTAGAAATTACAGCGCTTTTTGAGGGACACTTGAAACGGTTGAAACGGGTGTTATTTTCGAAGCATTTGGCTTTTCTCGCCTTCGCGGAAACCGGAGCAAGCTATTCCCCAGGTTTGCATGGCGTTTAAAACACCAGAGAACGTGCATTTTAGGAAGGTGTAACACACCTCCCTAGGCCTATTAATTTAGTAATTAGAGCGCGTTTTGTGGGACAGTTAAAACAGTTGAAACGGGTGCTATTTTCGAAGCATTTGGTTTTTCTCGCTTTCTCGGAAACCGTAGAAAGATATTCCCCAACTTTGTATGGCGTTTAAAACATCAGAGAACATGCATTTTAGGAAGGTGTAATACACCTCCTTATGGCTATTAGTTTAGAAATTACAGCGCTTTTTGCGGGACACTTGAAACGGTTGAAACGGGTGTTATTTTCGAAGCATTTGGTTTTTCTCGCTTTCTCAGGAACTGAAGACAAATATTCCACAGGTTTGTATGGCGTTTAAAACATCAGAGAACATGCATTTTAGGAAGGTGTAATACACCTCCTTATGGCTATTAGTTTAGAAATTACAGCGCTTTTTGTGGGACAATTGAAACGGTTGAAACAGGTGTTACTTTCGAAGCATTTGGTGTTTCTCGCTTTCTCGGAAGCAGGAGACAAATATTCCCCAGGTTTGTATGGCGTTTAAAACATCAGAGAACATGCATTTTAGGAAGATGTAACACACCTCCCTAGGGCTCTTAGTTTAGAAAATACAGCGCTTTTTGTGGGACACTTGAAACGGTTGAAACGGGTGTTATTTTCGAAGCATTTGGTTTTTCTCGCCTTCGCGGAAACCGGAGCAAGCTATTCCCCGGGTTTACATGGCGTTTAAAACACCAAAGAACGTGAATTTTAGGAAGGTGTAACACACCTCCCTAGGCCTATTAATTTAGAAATTACAGCGCTTTTTGTGGGACACTTAAAACAGTTGAAACGGGTGCTATTTTCGAAGCATTTGGTTTTTCTCGCTTTCTCGGAAACCGGAAAAAGATATTCCCCAGCATTGTATGGCGTTTAAAACACCAGAGAACGTGCATTTTAGGAAGGTATAACACACCTCCCTAGGCCTATTAATTTAGAAATTACAGCGCTTTTTGTGGGACACTTAAAAAAGTTGAAACGGGTGCTATTTTCGAAGCATTTGGTTTTTCTCGCTTTCTCGGAAACCGGAGAAAGATATTCCCCAGCTTTGTATGGCGTTTAAAACACCAGAGAACGTGCATTTTAGGAAGGTGTAACACACCTCCCTAGGGCTCTTAGTTTAGAAAATACAGCGCTTTTTGTGGGACACTTGAAACGGTTGAAACGGGTGTTATTTTCGAAGCATTTGGTTTTTCTCGCTTTCTCGGAAAACGGAGAAAGATATTCCCGAGCTTTGTATGGCGCTTAAAACATCAGAGAACATGCATTTTAGGAAGGTGTACCACACCTCCCTAGGGCTCTTAGTTTAGAAAATACAGCGCTTTTTGTGGGACACTTGAAACGGTTGAAACGGGTGTTATTTTCGAAGCATTTGGTTTTTCTCGCTTTCTCGGAAAACGGAGAAAGATATTCCCGAGCTTTGTATGGCGCTTAAAACACCAGAGAACATGCATTTTAGGAAGGTGCAACAGACCTCCCTATGGCTATTAGTTTAGAAATTACAGCGCTTTTTGAGGGACACTTGAAACGGTTGAAACGGGTGTTATTTTCGAAGCATTTGGTTTTTCTCGCTTTCTCGGGAACTGGAGACAAATATTCCCCAGGTTTGTATGGCGTTTAAAACATCAGAGAACATGCATTTTAGGAAGGTGTAATACACCTCCTTATGGCTATTAGTTTAGAAATTACAGCGCTTTTTGTGGGACAATTGAAACGGTTGAAACAGGTGTTACTTTCGAAGCATTTGGTTTTTCTCGCTTTCTCGGAAGCAGGAGACAAATATTCCCCAGGTTTGTATGGCGTTTAAAACGTCAGAGAACATGCATTTTAGGAAGGTGCAACAGACCTCCCTATGGCTATTAGTTTAGAAATTACAGCGCTTTTTGAGGGACACTTGAAACGGTTGAAACGTTTGTTATTTTCGAAGCATTTGGTTTTTCTCGCTTTCTCAGAAGCTGGAGCAAGATATTCCCCAGGTTTGTATGGCGTTTAAAACATCAGAGAACATGCATTTTAGGAAGGTGTACCACACCTCCCTAGGCCTATTAATTTAGAAATTACAGCGCTTTTTGTGGGACAGTTAAAACAGTTGAAACGGGTGCTATTTTCGAAGCATTTGGTTTTTCGCGCTTTCTCGGAAACCGGAGAAAGATATTCCCCAGCTTTGTATGGCGTTTAAAACACCAGAGAACATGCATTTTAGGAAGGTGTAACAGACCTCCCTATGGCTATTAATTTAGAAATTAGAGCGCTTTTTGTGGGACAGTTAAAACAGTTGAAACGGGTGCTATTTTCGAAGCATTTGGTTTTTCTCGCTTTCTCGGAAACCGTAGAAAGATATTCCCCAACTTTGTATGGCGTTTAAAACATCAGAGAACATGCATTTTAGGAAGGTGTACCACACCTCCCTAGGGCTCTTAGTTTAGAAAATACAGCGCTTTTTGCGGGACACTTGAAACGGTTGAAACGTTTGTTATTTTCGAAGCATTTGGTTTTTCTCGCTTTCTCAGAAGCAGGAGCAAGATATTCCCCAGGTTTGTATGGCGTTTAAAACATCGGAGAACATGCATTTTAGGAAGGTGTAACACACCTCCTTGTGACTATTAGTTTAGAAATTACAGCGCTTTTTGAGGGACACTTGAAACGGTTGAAACGGGTGTTATTTTCGAAGCATTTGGCTTTTCTCGCCTTCGCGGAAACCGGAGCAAGCTATTCCCCAGGTTTGCATGGCGTTTAAAACACCAGAGAACGTGCATTTTAGGAAGGTGTAACACACCTCCCTAGGCCTATTAATTTAGTAATTAGAGCGCTTTTTGTGGGACAGTTAAAACAGTTGAAACGGGTGCTATTTTCGAAGCATTTGGTTTTTCTCGCTTTCTCGGAAACCGTAGAAAGATATTCCCCAACTTTGTATGGCGTTTAAAACATCAGAGAACATGCATTTTAGGAAGGTGTACCACACCTCCCTAGGGCTCTTAGTTTAGAAAATACAGCGCTTTTTGCGGGACACTTGAAACGGTTGAAACGGGTGTTATTTTCGAAGCATTTGGTTTTTCTCGCTTTCTCAGGAACTGAAGACAAATATTCCACAGGTTTGTATGGCGTTTAAAACATCAGAGAACATGCATTTTAGGAAGGTGTAATACACCTCCTTATGGCTATTAGTTTAGAAATTACAGCGCTTTTTGTGGGACAATTGAAACGGTTGAAACAGGTGTTACTTTCGAAGCATTTGGTGTTTCTCGCTTTCTCGGAAGCAGGAGACAAATATTCCCCAGGTTTGTATGGCGTTTAAAACATCAGAGAACATGCATTTTAGGAAGATGTAACACACCTCCCTAGGGCTCTTAGTTTAGAAAATACAGCGCTTTTTGTGGGACACTTGAAACGGTTGAAACGGGTGTTATTTTCGAAGCAGTTGGTTTTTCTCGCCTTCGCGGAAACCGGAGCAAGCTATTCCCCGGGTTTGCATGGCGTTTAAAACACCAAAGAACGTGCATTTTAGGAAGGTGTAACACACCTCCCTAGGGCTCTTAGTTTAGAAAATACAGCGCTTTTTGTGGGACACTTGAAACGGTTGAAACGGGTGTTATTTTCGAAGCATTTGGTTTTTCTCGCTTTCTCGGAAAACGGAGAAAGATATTCCCGAGCTTTGTATGGCGCTTAAAACATCAGAGAACATGCATTTTAGGAAGGTGTACCACACCTCCCTAGGGCTCTTAGTTTAGAAAATACAGCGCTTTTTGTGGGACACTTGAAACGGTTGAAACGGGTGTTATTTTCGAAGCATTTGGTTTTTCTCGCTTTCTCGGAAAACGGAGAAAGATATTCCCGAGCTTTGTATGGCGCTTAAAACACCAGAGAACATGCATTTTAGGAAGGTGCAACAGACCTCCCTATGGCTATTAGTTTAGAAATTACAGCGCTTTTTGAGGGACACTTGAAACGGTTGAAACGTTTGTTATTTTCGAAGCATTTGGTTTTTCTCGCTTTCTCAGAAGCAGGAGCAAGATGTTCCCCAGGTTTGTATGGCGTTTAAAACACCAGAGAACATGCATTTTAGGAAGGTGCACCACACCTCCCTAGGCCTATTCATTTAGAAATTACAGCGCTTTTTGTGGGACAGTTAAAACAGTTGAAACGGGTGCTATTTTCGAAGCATTTGGTTTTTCGCGCTTTCTTGGAAACCGGGGAAAGATATTCCCGAGCTTTGTATGGCGCTTAAAACACCAGAGAACATGCATTTTAGGAAGGTGTAACAGACCTCCCTATGGCTATTAGTTTAGAAATTACAGCGCTTTTTGTGTGACACTTGAAACGGTTGAAACGTTTGTTATATTCGAAGCATTTGGTTTTTCTCGCTTTCTCAGAAGCAGGAGCAAGATATTCCCCAGGTTTGTACGGCGTTTAAAACATCGGAGAACATGCATTTTAGGAAGGTGTAACACACCTCCTTGTGACTATTAGTTTAGAAATTACAGCACTTTTTGAGGGACACTTGAAACGGTTGAAACGGGTGTTATTTTCGAAGCATTTGGCTTTTCTCGCCTTCGCGGAAACCGGAGCAAGCTATTCCCCAGGCTTGCATGGCGTTTAAAACACCAGAGAACGTGCATTTTAGGAAGGTGTAACACACCTCCCTAGGCCTATTAATTTAGAAATTACAGCGCTTTTTGTGGGACAGTTAAAACAGTTGAAACGGGTGCTATTTTCGAAGCATTTGGTTTTTCGCGCTTTCTCGGAAGCAGGAGACAAATATTCCCCAGGTTTGTATGGCGTTTAAAACATCAGAGAACATGCATTTTAGGAAGATGTAACACACCTCCCTAGGGCTCTTGGTTTAGAAAATACAGCGCTTTTTGTGGGACACTTGAAACGGTTGAAACGGGTGTTATTTTCGAAGCATTTGGTTTTTCTCGCTTTCTCGGGAACTGGAGACAAATATTCCCCAGGTTTGTATGGCGTTTAAAACATCAGAGAACATGCATTTTAGGAAGGTGTAATACACCTCCTTATGGCTATTAGTTTAGAAATTACAGCGCTTTTTGTGGGACAATTGAAACGGTTGAAACAGGTGTTACTTTCGAAGCATTTGGTTTTTCTCGCTTTCTCGGAAGCAGGAGACAAATATTCCCCAGGTTTGTATGGCGTTTAAAACGTCAGAGAACATGCATTTTAGGAAGGTGTAATACACCTCCTTATGGCTATTAGTTTAGAAATTACAGCGCTTTTTGTGGGACAATTGAAACGGTTGAAACAGGTGTTACTTTCGAAGCATTTGGTTTTTCTCGCTTTCTCAGAAGCTGGAGCAAGATATTCCCCAGGTTTGTATGGCGTTTAAAACATCAGAGAACATGCATTTTAGGAAGGTGTACCACACCTCCCTAGGCCTATTAATTTAGAAATTACAGCGCTTTTTGTGGGACAATTGAAACGGTTGAAACAGGTGTTACTTTCGAAGCATTTGGTTTTTCTCGCTTTCTCGGAAGCAGGAGACAAATATTCCCCAGGTTTGTATGGCGTTTAAAACGTCAGAGAACATGCATTTTAGGAAGGTGCAACAGACCTCCCTATGGCTATTAGTTTAGAAATTACAGCGCTTTTTGAGGGACACTTGAAACGGTTGAAACGTTTGTTATTTTCGAAGCATTTGGTTTTTCTCGCTTTCTCAGAAGCTGGAGCAAGATATTCCCCAGGTTTGTATGGCGTTTAAAACATCAGAGAACATGCATTTTAGGAAGGTGTACCACACCTCCCTAGGCCTATTAATTTAGAAATTACAGCGCTTTTTGTGGGACAGTTAAAACAGTTGAAACGGGTGCTATTTTCGAAGCATTTGGTTTTTCGCGCTTTCTCGGAAACCGGAGAAAGATATTCCCCAGCTTTGTATGGCGTTTAAAACACCAGAGAACATGCATTTTAGGAAGGTGTAACAGACCTCCCTATGGCTATTAATTTAGAAATTAGAGCGCTTTTTGTGGGACAGTTAAAACAGTTGAAACGTTTGTTATTTTCGAAGCATTTGGTTTTTCTCGCTTTCTCAGAAGCAGGAGCAAGATATTCCCCAGGTTTGTATGGCGTTTAAAACATCGGAGAACATGCATTTTAGGAAGGTGTAACACACCTCCTTGTGACTATTAGTTTAGAAATTACAGCGCTTTTTGAGGGACACTTGAAACGGTTGAAACGGGTGTTATTTTCGAAGCATTTGGCTTTTCTCGCCTTCGCGGAAACCGGAGCAAGCTATTCCCCAGGTTTGCATGGCGTTTAAAACACCAGAGAACGTGCATTTTAGGAAGGTGTAACACACCTCCCTAGGCCTATTAATTTAGAAATTAGAGCGCTTTTTGTGGGACAGTTAAAACAGTTGAAACGGGTGCTATTTTCGAAGCATTTGGTTTTTCTCGCTTTCTCGGAAACCGTAGAAAGATATTCCCCAACTTTGTATGGCGTTTAAAACATCAGAGAACATGCATTTTAGGAAGGTGTACCACACCTCCATAGGGCTCTTAGTTTAGAAAATACAGCGCTTTTTGCGGGACACTTGAAACGGTTGAAACGGGTGTTATTTTCGAAGCATTTGGTTTTTCTCGCTTTCTCAGGAACTGAAGACAAATATTCCACAGGTTTGTATGGCGTTTAAAACACCAGAGAACATGCATTTTAGGAAGGTGTAATACACCTCCTTATGGCTATTAGTTTAGAAATTACAGCGCTTTTTGTGGGACAATTGAAACGGTTGAAACAGGTGTTACTTTCGAAGCATTTGGTGTTTCTCGCTTTCTCGGAAGCAGGAGACAAATATTCCCCAGGTTTGTATGGCGTTTAAAACATCAGAGAACATGCATTTTAGGAAGATGTAACACACCTCCCTAGGGCTCTTAGTTTAGAAAATACAGCGCTTTTTGTGGGACACTTGAAACGGTTGAAACGGGTGTTATTTTCGAAGCATTTGGTTTTTCTCGCCTTCGCGGAAACCGGAGCAAGCTATTCCCCGGGTTTGCATGGCGTTTAAAACACCAAAGAACGTGCATTTTAGGAAGGTGTAACACACCTCCCTAGGCCTATTAATTTAGAAATTAGAGCGCTTTTTGTGGTACAGTTAAAACAGTTGAAACGGGTGCTATTTTCGAAGCATTTGGTTTTTCTCGCTTTCTCGGAAACCGGAGAAAGATATTCCCCAGCTTTGTATGGCGTTTAAAACATCGGAGAACATGCATTTTAGGAAGGTGTACCACACCTCCCTAGGGCTCTTAGTTTAGAAAATACAGCGCTTTTTGCGGGACACTTGAAACGGTTGAAACGGGTGTTATTTTTGAAGCATTTGGTTTTTCTCGCTTTCTCGGGAACTGAAGACAAATATTCCCCAGGTTTGTATGGCGTTTAAAACACCGGAGAACATGCATTTTAGGAAGGTGTAATACACCTCCTTATGGCTATTAGTTTAGAAATTACAGCGCTTTTTGTGGGACAATTGAAACGGTTGAAACAGGTGTTACTTTCGAAGCATTTGGTGTTTCTCGCTTTCTCGGAAGCAGGAGACAAATATTCCGCAGGTTTGTATGACGTTTAAAACATCAGAGAACATGCATTTTAGGAAGATGTAACACCTCCCTAGGGCTCTTAGTTTAGAAAATACAGCGCTTTTTGTGGGACACTTCAAACGGTTGAAACGGGTGTTATTTTCGAAGCATTTGGTTTTTCTCGCCTTCGCGGAAACCGGAGCAAGATATTCCCCAGGTTTGTATGGCGTTTAAAACATCGGAGAACATGCATTTTAGAAAGGTATAACACACCTCCTTATGGCTATTAGTTTAGAAATTACAGCGCTTTTTGAGGGACACTTGAAACGGTTGAAACGGGTGTTATTTTCGAAGCATTTGGTTTTTCTCGCTTTCTCGGGAACTGGAGACAAATATTCCCCAGGTTTGTATGGCGTTTAAAACATCAGAGAACATGCATTTTAGGAAGGTGTAACACACCTCCTTATGGCTATTAGTTTAGAAATTACAGCGCTTTTTGTGGGACAATTGAAACGGTTGAAACGGGTGTTACTTTCGAAGCATTTTGTTTTTCTCGCTTTCTCGGAAGCAGGAGACAAATATTCCCCAGGTTTGTATGTCGTTTAAAACATCAGAGAACATGCATTTTAGGAAGATGTAACCCACCTCCCTAGGGCTCTTGGTTTAGAAAATACAGCGCTTTTTGTGGGACACTTGAAACGGGTGTTATTTTCGAAGCATTTGGTTTTTCTCGCTTTCTCGGAAAACGGGGAAAGATATTCCCGAGCTTTGTATGGCGCTTAAAACACCAGAGAACATGCATTTTAGGAAGGTGCAACAGACCTCCCTATGGCTATTAGTTTAGAAATTACAGTGCTTTTTGAGGGACACTTGAAACGGTTGAAACGTTTGTTATTTTCGAAGCATTTGGTTTTTCTCGCTTTCTCAGAAGTAGGAGCAAGATATTCCCCAGGTTTGTATGGCGTTTAAAACATCGGAGAACATGCATTTTAGGAAGGTGTAACAAACCTCCTTATGGCTATTAGTTTAGAAATTACAGCGCTTTTTGAGGGACACTTGAAACGGTTGAAACGGGTGTTATTTTCGAAGCATTTGGCTTTTCTCGCCTTCGCGGAAACCGGAGCAAGCTATTCCCCAGGTTTGCATGGCGTTTAAAACACCAGAGAACGTGCATTTTAGGAAGGTGTAACACACCTCCCTAGGCCTATTAATTTAGAAATTAGAGCGCTTTTTGTGGTACAGTTAAAACAGTTGAAACGGGTGCTATTTTCGAAGCATTTGGTTTTTCTCGCTTTCTCGGAAACCGGAGAAAGATATTCCCCAGCTTTGTATGGCGTTTAAAACATCAGAGAACATGCATTTTAGGAAGGTGTAACAGACCTCCCTATGGCTATTAGTTTAGAAATTACAGCGCTTTTTGAGGGACACTTGAAACTGTTGAAACGTTTGTTATTTTCGAAGCATTTGGTTTTTCTCGCTTTCTCAGAAGCAGGAGCAAGATATTCCCCAGGTTTGTATGGCGTTTAAAACATCGGAGAACATGCATTTTTGGAAGGTATACCACACCTCCCTAGGGCTCTTAGTTTAGAAAATACAGCGCTTTTTGCGGGACACTTGAAACGGTTGAAACGGGTATTATTTTCGAAGCATTTGGTTTTTCTCGCTTTCTCAGGAACTGAAGACAAATATTCCCCAGGTTTGTATGGCGTTTAAAACATCAGAGAACATGCATTTTGGGAAGGTGTAATACACCTCCTTATGGCTATTAGTTTAGAAATTACAGCGCTTTTTGTGGGACAATTGAAACGGTTGAAACAGGTGTTACTTTCGAAGCATTTGGTGTTTCTCGCTTTCTCGGAAGCAGGAGACAAATATTTCCCAGGTTTGTATGTCGTTTAAAACATCAGAGAACATGCATTTTAGGAAGATGTAACCCACCTCCCTAGGGCTCTTGGTTTAGAAAATACAGCGCTTTTTGTGGGACACTTGAAACGGTTGAAACGGGTGTTATTTTCGAAGCATTTGGTTTTTCTCGCCTTCGCGGAAACCGGAGCAAGCTATTCCCCGGGTTTGCATGGCGTTTAAAACACAAGAGAACATGCATTTTAGGAAGGTGTAACACACCTCCCTAGGCCTATTAATTTAGAAATTACAGCGCTTTTTGTGGGACACTTGAAACGGTTGAAACGGGTGTTATTTTCGAAGCATTTGGTTTTTCTCGCTTTCTCGGGAACTGGAGACAAATATTCCCCAGGTTTGTATGGCGTTTAAAACATCAGAGAACATGCATTTTAGGAAGGTGTAACACACCTCCTTATGGCTATTAGTTTAGAAATTACAGCGCTTTTTGTGGGACAATTGAAACGGTTGAAACGGGTGTTACTTTCGAAGCATTTGGTTTTTCTCGCTTTCTCGGAAGCAGGAGACAAATATTCCCCAGGTTTGTATGTCGTTTAAAACATCAGAGAACATGCATTTTAGGAAGATGTAACCCACCTCCCTAGGGCTCTTGGTTTAGAAAATACAGCGCTTTTTGTGGGACACTTGAAACGGGTGTTATTTTCCAAGCATTTGGTTTTTCTCGCTTTCTCGGAAAACGGGGAAAGATATTCCCGAGCTTTGTATGGCGCTTAAAACACCAGAGAACATGCATTTTAGGAAGGTGCAACAGACCTCCCTATGGCTATTAGTTTAGAAATTACAGTGCTTTTTGAGGGACACTTGAAACGGTTGAAACGTTTGTTATTTTCGAAGCATTTGGTTTTTCTCGCTTTCTCAGAAGTAGGAGCAAGATATTCCCCAGGTTTGTATGGCGTTTAAAACATCGGAGAACATGCATTTTAGGAAGGTGTAACAAACCTCCTTATGGCTATTAGTTTAGAAATTACAGCGCTTTTTGAGGGACACTTGAAACGGTTGAAACGGGTGTTATTTTCGAAGCATTTGGCTTTTCTCGCCTTCGCGGAAACCGGAGCAAGCTATTCCCCAGGTTTGCATGGCGTTTAAAACACCAGAGAACGTGCATTTTAGGAAGGTGTAACACACCTCCCTAGGCCTATTAATTTAGAAATTAGAGCGCTTTTTGTGGTACAGTTAAAACAGTTGAAACGGGTGCTATTTTCGAAGCATTTGGTTTTTCTCGCTTTCTCGGAAACCGGAGAAAGATATTCCCCAGCTTTGTATGGCGTTTAAAACATCAGAGAACATGCATTTTAGGAAGGTGTAACAGACCTCCCTATGGCTATTAGTTTAGAAATTACAGCGCTTTTTGAGGGACACTTGAAACTGTTGAAACGTTTGTTATTTTCGAAGCATTTGGTTTTTCTCGCTTTCTCAGAAGCAGGAGCAAGATATTCCCCAGGTTTGTATGGCGTTTAAAACATCGGAGAACATGCATTTTTGGAAGGTGTACCACACCTCCCTAGGGCTCTTAGTTTAGAAAATACAGCGCTTTTTGCGGGACACTTGAAACGGTTGAAACGGGTATTATTTTCGAAGCATTTGGTTTTTCTCGCTTTCTCAGGAACTGAAGACAAATATTCCCCAGGTTTGTATGGCGTTTAAAACATCAGAGAACATGCATTTTGGGAAGGTGTAATACACCTCCTTATGGCTATTAATTTAGAAATTACAGCGCTTTTTGTGGGACAATTGAAACGGTTGAAACAGGTGTTACTTTCGAAGCATTTGGTGTTTCTCGCTTTCTCGGAAGCAGGAGACAAATATTCCGCAGGTTTGTATGACGTTTAAAACATCAGAGAACATGCATTTTAGGAAGATGTAACACCTCCCTAGGGCTCTTAGTTTAGAAAATACAGCGCTTTTTGTGGGACACTTCAAACGGTTGAAACGGGTGTTATTTTCGAAGCATTTGGTTTTTCTCGCCTTCGCGGAAACCGGAGCAAGATATTCCCCAGGTTTGTATGGCGTTTAAAACATCGGAGAACATGCATTTTAGAAAGGTATAACACACCTCCTTATGGCTATTAGTTTAGAAATTACAGCGCTTTTTGAGGGACACTTGAAACGGTTGAAACGGGTGTTATTTTCGAAGCATTTGGTTTTTCTCGCTTTCTCGGGAACTGGAGACAAATATTCCCCAGGTTTGTATGGCGTTTAAAACATCAGAGAACATGCATTTTAGGAAGGTGTAACACACCTCCTTATGGCTATTAGTTTAGAAATTACAGCGCTTTTTGTGGGACAATTGAAACGGTTGAAACGGGTGTTACTTTCGAAGCATTTGGTTTTTCTCGCTTTCTCGGAAGCAGGAGACAAATATTCCCCAGGTTTGTATGTCGTTTAAAACATCAGAGAACATGCATTTTAGGAAGATGTAACCCACCTCCCTAGGGCTCTTGGTTTAGAAAATACAGCGCTTTTTGTGGGACACTTGAAACGGGTGTTATTTTCGAAGCATTTGGTTTTTCTCGCCTTCGCGGAAACCGGAGCAAGCTATTCCCCGGGTTTGCATGGCGTTTAAAACACCAGAGAACATGCATTTTAGGAAGGTGTAACACACCTCCCTAGGCCTATTAATTTAGAAATTACAGCGCTTTTTGTGGGACACTTAAAACAGTTGAAACGGGTGCTATTTTCGAAGCATTTGGTTTTTCTCGCTTTCTCGGAAACCGAAGAAAGATATTCCCCAGCTTTGTATGGCGTTTAAAACACCAGAGAACGTGCATTTTAGGAAGGTATAACACACCTCCCTAGGCCTATTAATTTAGAAATTAGAGCGCTTTTTGTGGTACAGTTAAAACAGTTGAAACGGGTGCTATTTTCGAAGCATTTGGTTTTTCTCGCTTTCTCGGAAACCAGAGAAAGATATTCCCCAGCTTTGTATGGCGTTTAAAACATCAGAGAACATGCATTTTAGAAAGGTGTACCACACCTCCCTAGGGCTCTTAGTTTAGAAAATACAGCGCTTTTTGCGGGACACTTGAAACGGTTGAAACGTTTGTTATTTTCGAAGCATTTGGTTTTTCTCGCTTTCTCAGAAGCAGGAGCAAGATATTCCCCAGGTTTGTATGGCGTTTAAAACATCGGAGAACATGCATTTTGGAAAGGTGTAACACACCTCCTTATGGCTATTAGTTTAGAAATTACAGCGCTTTTTGAGGGACACTTGAAACGGTTGAAACGGGTGTTATTTTCGAAGCATTTGGCTTTTCTCGCCTTCGCGGAAACCGGAGCAAGCTATTCCCCAGGCTTGCATGGCGTTTAAAACACCAGAGAACGTGCATTCTAGGAAGGTGTAACACACCTCCCTAGGCCTATTAATTTAGAAATTAGAGCGCTTTTTGTGGGACAGTTAAAACAGTTGAAACGGGTGCTATTTTCGAAGCATTTGGTTTTTCTCGCTTTCTCGGAAACCAGAGAAAGATATTCCCCAGCTTTGTATGGCGTTTAAAACATCAGAGAACATGCATTTTAGAAAGGTGTACCACACCTCCCTAGGGCTCTTAGTTTAGAAAATACAGCGCTTTTTGCGGGACACTTGAAACGGTTGAAACGGGTGTTATTTTTGAAGCATTTGGTTTTTCTCGCTTTCTCGGGAACTGAAGACAAATATTCCCCAGGTTTGTATGGCGTTTAAAACATCGGAGAACATGCATTTTAGGAAGGTGTAATGCACCTCCTTATGGCTATTAGTTTAGAAATTACAGCGCTTTTTGTGGGACAATTGAAACGGTTGAAACAGGTGTTACTTTCGAAGCATTTGGTGTTTCTCGCTTTCTCGGAAGCAGGAGACAAATATTCCGCAGGTTTGTATGACGTTTAAAACATCAGAGAACATGCATTTTAGGAAGATGTAACACCTCCCTAGGGCTCTTAGTTTAGAAAATACAGCGCTTTTTGTGGGACACTTCAAACGGTTGAAACGGGTGTTATTTTCGAAGCATTTGGTTTTTCTCGCCTTCGCGGAAACCGGAGCAAGCTATTCCCCGGGTTTGCATGGCGTTTAAAACACCAGAGAACATGCATTTTAGGAAGGTGTAACACACCTCCCTAGGCCTATTAATTTAGAAATTACAGCGCTTTTTGTGGGACACTTAAAACAGTTGAAACGGGTGCTATTTTCGAAGCATTTGGTTTTTCTCGCTTTCTCGGAAACCGGAGAAAGATATTCCCCAGCTTTGTATGGCGTTTAAAACACCAGAGAACGTGCATTTTAGGAAGGTATAACACACCTCCCTAGGCCTATTAATTTAGAAATTAGAGCGCTTTTTGTGGTACAGTTAAAACAGTTGAAACGGGTGCTATTTTCGAAGCATTTGGTTTTTCTCGCTTTCTCGGAAACGGGAGAAAGATATTCCCCAGCTTTGTATGGCGTTTAAAACATCAGAGAACATGCATTTTAGGAAGGTGTACCACACCTCCCTAGGGCTCTTAGTTTAGAAAATACAGCGCTTTATGCGGGACACTTGAAACGGTTGAAACGTTTGTTATTTTCGAAGCATTTGGTTTTTCTCGCTTTCTCAGAAGCAGGAGAAAGATATTCCCCAGGTTTGTATGGCGTTTAAAACACCGGAGAACATGCATTTTAGGAAGGTATAACACACCTCCTTATGGCTATTAGTTTAGAAATTACAGCGCTTTTTGAGGGACACTTGAAACGGTTGAAACGGGTGTTATTTTCGAAGCATTTGGCTTTTCTCGCCTTCGCGGAAACCGGAGCAAGCTATTCCCCAGGTTTGCATGGCGTTTAAAACACCAGAGAACGTGCATTTTAGGAAGGTGTAACACACCTCCCTAGGCCTATTAATTTAGAAATTAGAGCGCTTTTTGTGGGACAGTTAAAACAGTTGAAACGGGTGTTATTTTCGAAGCATTTGGTTTTTCTCGCTTTCTCGGGAACTGGAGACAAATATTCCCCAGGTTTGTATGGCGTTTAAAACATCAGAGAACATGCATTTTAGGAAGGTGTAATACACCTCCTTATGGCTATTAGTTTAGAAATTACAGCGCTTTTTGTGGGACAATTGAAACGGTTGAAACGGGTGTTACTTTCGAAGCATTTGGTTTTTCTCGCTTTCTCGGAAGCAGGAGACAAATATTCCCCAGGTTTGTATGGCGTTTAAAATATCAGAGAACATGCATTTTAGGAAGATGTAACACACCTCCCTAGGGCTCTTGGTTTAGAAAATACAGCGCTTTTTGTGGGACACTTGAAACGGTTGAAACGGGTGTTATTTTCGAAGCATTTGGTTTTTCTCGCTTTCTCGGAAAACGGAGAAAGATATTCCCGAGCTTTGTATGGCGCTTAAAACACCAGAGAACATGCATTTTAGGAAGGTGCAACAGACCTCCCTATGGCTATTAGTTTAGAAATTACAGCGCTTTTTGAGGGACACTTGAAACGGTTGAAACGTTTGTTATTTTCGAAGCATTTGGTTTTTCTCGCTTTCTCAGAAGCAGGAGCAAGATATTCCCCAGGTTTGTATGGTGTTTAAAACATCGGAGAACATGCATTTTAGGAAGGTGTACCACACCTCCCTAGGCCTATTAATTTAGAAATTACAGCGCTTTTTGTGGGACAGTTAAAACAGTTGAAACGGGTGCTATTTTCGAAGCATTTGGTTTTTCGCGCTTTCTCGGAAACCGGAGAAAGATATTCCCCAGCTTTGTATGGCGTTTAAAACACCAGAGAACATGCATTTTAGGAAGGTGTAACAGAACTCCCTATGGCTATTAGTTTAGAAATTACAGCGCTTTTTGAGGGACACTTGAAACGGTTGAAACGGGTGTTATTTTCGAAGCATTTGGCTTTTCTCGCCTTCGCGGAAACCGGAGCAAGCTATTCCCCAGGTTTGTATGGCGTTTAAAACACCAGAGAACATGCATTTTAGGAAGGTATAACACACCTCCCTAGGCCTATTAATTTAGAAATTAGAGCGCTTTTTGTGGTACAGTTAAAACAGTTGAAACGGGTGCTATTTTCGAAGCATTTGGTTTTTCTCGCTTTCTCGGAAACGGGAGAAAGATATTCCCCAGCTTTGTATGGCGTTTAAAACATCAGAGAACATGCATTTTAGGAAGGTGTACCACACCTCCCTAGGGCTCTTAGTTTAGAAAATACAGCGCTTTATGCGGGACACTTGAAACGGTTGAAACGTTTGTTATTTTCGAAGCATTTGGTTTTTCTCGCTTTCTCAGAAGCAGGAGAAAGATATTCCCCAGGTTTGTATGGCGTTTAAAACACCGGAGAACATGCATTTTAGGAAGGCATAACACACCTCCTTATGGCTATTAGTTTAGAAATTACAGCGCTTTTTGAGGGACACTTGAAACGGTTGAAACGGGTGTTATTTTCGAAGCATTTGGCTTTTCTCGCCTTCGCGGAAACCGGAGCAAGCTATTCCCCAGGTTTGCATGGCGTTTAAAACACCAGAGAACGTGCATTTTAGGAAGGTGTAACACACCTCCCTAGGCCTATTAATTTAGAAATTAGAGCGCTTTTTGTGGGACAGTTAAAACAGTTGAAACGGGTGTTATTTTCGAAGCATTTGGTTTTTCTCGCTTTCTCGGGAACTGGAGACAAATATTCCCCAGGTTTGTATGGCGTTTAAAACATCAGAGAACATGCATTTTAGGAAGGTGTAATACACCTCCTTATGGCTATTAGTTTAGAAATTACAGCGCTTTTTGTGGGACAATTGAAACGGTTGAAACGGGTGTTACTTTCGAAGCATTTGGTTTTTCTCGCTTTCTCGGAAGCAGGAGACAAATATTCCCCAGGTTTGTATGGCGTTTAAAATATCAGAGAACATGCATTTTAGGAAGATGTAACACACCTCCCTAGGGCTCTTGGTTTAGAAAATACAGCGCTTTTTGTGGGACACTTGAAACGGTTGAAACGGGTGTTATTTTCGAAGCATTTGGTTTTTCTCGCTTTC
Organism: Volucella zonaria; assembly: GCA_963966105.1. Lineage (NCBI taxonomy): Eukaryota > Metazoa > Arthropoda > Insecta > Diptera > Syrphidae > Volucella > Volucella zonaria. The sequence continues at coordinate 225,137 of OZ014536.1, read as the reverse complement.
TCGGAAAACGGAGAAAGATATTCCCGAGCTTTGTATGGCGCTTAAAACACCAGAGAACATGCATTTTAGGAAGGTGCAACAGACCTCCCTATGGCTATTAGTTTAGAAATTACAGCGCTTTTTGAGGGACACTTGAAACGGTTGAAACGTTTGTTATTTTCGAAGCATTTGGTTTTTCTCGCTTTCTCAGAAGCAGGAGCAAGATATTCCCCAGGTTTGTATGGTGTTTAAAACATCGGAGAACATGCATTTTAGGAAGGTGTACCACACCTCCCTAGGCCTATTAATTTAGAAATTACAGCGCTTTTTGTGGGACAGTTAAAACAGTTGAAACGGGTGCTATTTTCGAAGCATTTGGTTTTTCGCGCTTTCTCGGAAACCGGAGAAAGATATTCCCCAGCTTTGTATGGCGTTTAAAACACCAGAGAACATGCATTTTAGGAAGGTGTAACAGAACTCCCTATGGCTATTAGTTTAGAAATTACAGCGCTTTTTGAGGGACACTTGAAACGGTTGAAACGGGTGTTATTTTCGAAGCATTTGGCTTTTCTCGCCTTCGCGGAAACCGGAGCAAGCTATTCCCCAGGTTTGCATGGCGTTTAAAACACCAGAGAACGTGCATTTTAGGAAGGTGTAACACACCTCCCTAGGCCTATTAATTTAGAAATTAGAGCGCTTTTTGTGGGACAGTTAAAACAGTTGAAACGGGTGTTATTTTCGAAGCATTTGGTTTTTCTCGCTTTCTCGGGAACTGGAGACAAATATTCCCCAGGTTTGTATGGCGTTTAAAACATCAGAGAACATGCATTTTAGGAAGGTGTAATACACCTCCTTATGGCTATTAGTTTAGAAATTACAGCGCTTTTTGTGGGACAATTGAAACGGTTGAAACGGGTGTTACTTTCGAAGCATTTGGTTTTTCTCGCTTTCTCGGAAGCAGGAGACAAATATTCCCCAGGTTTGTATGGCGTTTAAAATATCAGAGAACATGCATTTTAGGAAGATATAACACACCTCCCTAGGGCTCTTGGTTTAGAAAATACAGCGCTTTTTGTGGGACACTTGAAACGGTTGAAACGGGTGTTATTTTCGAAGCATTTGGTTTTTCTCGCTTTCTCGGAAAACGGAGAGAGATATTCCCGAGCTTTGTATGGCGCTTAAAACACCAGAGAACATGCATTTTAGGAAGGTGCAACAGACCTCCCTATGGCTATTAGTTTAGAAATTACAGCGCTTTTTGAGGGACACTTGAAACGGTTGAAACGTTTGTTATTTTCGAAGCATTTGGTTTTTCTCGCTTTCTCAGAAGCAGGAGCAAGATATTCCCCAGGTTTGTATGGCGTTTAAAACATCGGAGAACATGCATTTTAGGAAGGTGTACCACACCTCCCTAGGCCTATTAATTTAGAAATTACAGCGCTTTTTGTGGGACAGTTAAAACAGTTGAAACGGGTGCTATTTTCGAAGCATTTGGTTTTTCGCGCTTTCTCGGAAACCGGAGAAAGATATTCCCCAGCTTTGTATGGCGTTTAAAACACCAGAGAACATGCATTTTAGGAAGGTGTAACAGAACTCCCTATGGCTAGTAGTTTAGAAATTACAGCGCTTTTTGAGGGACACTTGAAACGGTTGAAACGGGTGTTATTTTCGAAGCATTTGGCTTTTCTCGCCTTCGCGGAAACTGGAGCAAGCTATTCCCCAGGTTTGCATGGCGTTTAAAACACCAGAGAACGTGCATTTTAGGAAGGTGTAACACACCCCCCTAGGCCTATTAATTTAGAAATTAGAGCGCTTTTTGTGGGACAGTTAAAACAGTTGAAACGGGTGCTATTTTCGAAGCATTTGGTTTTTCTCGCTTTCTCGGAAACCGGAGAAAGATATTCCCCAACTTTGTATGGCGTTTAAAACATCGGAGAACATGCATTTTAGGAAGGTGTACCACACCTCCCTAGGGCTCTTAGTTTAGAAAATACAGCGCTTTTTGCGGGACACTTGAAACGGTTGAAACGGGTGTTATTTTCGAAGCATTTGGTTTTTCTCGCTTTCTCGGGAACTGAAGACAAATATTCCCCAGGTTTGTATGGCGTTTAAAACATCAGAGAACGTGCATTTTAGGAAGGTGTAATACACCTCCTTATGGCTATTAGTTTAGAAATTACAGCACTTTTTGTGGGACAATTGAAACGGTTGAAACACGTGTTACTTTCGAAGCATTTGGTGTTTCTCGCTTTCTCGGAAGCAGGAGACAAATATTCCCCAGGTTTGTATGGCGTTTAAAACATCGGAGAACATGCATTTTAGGAAGGTGTAACACACCTCCCTAGGCCTATTAATTTAGAAATTACAGCGCTTTTTGTGGGACACTTAAAACAGTTGAAACGGGTGCTATTTTCGAAGCATTTGGTTTTTCTCGCTTTCTCGGAAACCGGAGAAAGATATTCCATAGCTTTGTATGGCGTTCAAAACACCAGAGAACGTGCATTTTAGGAAGGTATAACACACCTCCCTAGGCCTATTAATTTAGAAATTAGAGCGCTTTTTGTGGTACAGTTAAAACAGTTGAAACGGGTGCTATTTTCGAAGCATTTGGTTTTTCTCGCTTTCTCGGAAACCGGAGAAAGATATTCCCCAGCTTTGTACGGCGTTTAAAACATCAGAGAACATGCATTTTAGGAAGGTGTACCACACCTCCCTAGGGCTCTTAGTTTAGAAAATACAGCGCTTTTTGCGGGACACTTGAAACGGTTGAAACGTTTGTTATTTTCGAAGCATTTGGTTTTTCTCGCTTTCTCAGAAGCAGGAGCAAGATATTCCCCAGTTTTGTATGGCGTTTAAAACATCGGAGAACATGCATTTTAGGAAGGTATAACACACCTCCTTATGGTTATTAGTTTAGAAATTACAGCGCTTTTTGAGGGACACTTGAAACGGTTGAAACGGGTGTTATTTTCGAAGCATTTGGTTTTTCTCGCCTTCGCGGAAACCGGAGCAAGCCATTCCCCGGGTTTGCATGGCGTTTAAAACACCAGAGAACATGCATTTTAGGAAGGTGTAACACACCTCCCTAGGGCTCTTAGTTTAGAAAATACAGCGCTTTTTGTGGGACACTTGAAACGGTTGAAACGTGTGTTATTTTCGTAGCATTTGGTTTTTCTCGCCTTCGCGGAAACCGGAGCAAGCTATTCCCCGGGTTTGCATGGCGTTTAAAACACCAGAGAACATGCATTTTAGGAAGGTGTAACACACCTCCCTAGGCCTATTAATTTAGAAATTACAGCGCTTTTTGTGGGACACTTAAAACAGTTGAAACGGGTGCTATTTTCGAAGCATTTGGTTTTTCTCGCTTTCTCGGAAACCGGAGAAAGATATTCCATAGCTTTGTATGGCGTTTAAAACACCAGAGAACATGCATTTTAGGAAGGTGTACCACACCTCCCTAGGGCTCTTAGTTTAGAAAATACAGCGCTTTTTGCGGGACACTTGAAACGGTTGAAACGTTTGTTATTTTCGAAGCATTTGGTTTTTCTCGCTTTCTCAGAAGCAGGAGCAAGATATTCCCCAGTTTTGTATGGCGTTTAAAACATCGGAGAACATGCATTTTAGGAAGGTATAACGCACCTCCTTATGGTTATTAGTTTAGAAATTACAGCGCTTTTTGAGGGACACTTGAAACGGTTGAAACGGGTGTTATTTTCGAAGCATTTGGCTTTTCTCGCCTTCGCGGAAACCGGAGCAAGCTATTCCCCAGGTTTGCATGGCGTTTAAAACACCAGAGAACGTGCATTTTAGGAAGGTGTAACACACCTCCCTAGGCCTATTAATTTAGAAATTAGAGCGCTTTTTGTGGGACAGTTAAAACAGTTGAAACGGGTGTTATTTTCGAAGCATTTGGTTTTTCTCGCTTTCTCGGGAACTGGAGACAAATATTCCCCAGGTTTGTATGGCGTTTAAAACATCAGAGAACATGCATTTTAGGAAGGTGTAAAACACCTCCTTATGGCTATTAGTTTAGAAATTACAGCGCTTTTTGTGGGACAATTGAAACGGTTGAAACAGGTGTTACTTTCGAAGCATTTGGTTTTTCTCGCTTTCTCGGGAGCAGGAGACAAATGTTCCCCAGGTTTGTATGGCGTTTAAAACATCAGAGAACATGCATTTTAGGAAGGTGTACCACACCTCCCTAGGCCTATTAATTTAGAAATTACAGCGCTTTTTGTGGGACAGTTAAAACAGTTGAAACGGGTGCTATTTTCGAAGCATTTGGTTTATCTCGCTTTCTCGGAAACCGGAGAAAGATATTCCCCAGCTTTGTATGGCGTTTAAAACACCAGAGAACATTCATTTTAGGAAGGTGTAACACACCTCCCTTGGGCTTTTGGTTTAGAAAATACAGCGCTTTTTGTGGGACACTTGAAACGGTTGAAACGGGTGTTATTTTCGAAGCATTTGGTTTTTCTCGCCTTCGCGGAAACCGGAGCAAGCTATTCCCCAGGTTTGCATGGCGTTTAAAACACCAGAGAACATGCATTTTAGGAAGGTGTACCACACCTCCCTAGGCCTATTAATTTAGAAATTACAGCGCTTTTTGTGGGACAGTTAAAACAGTTGAAACGGGTGCTATTTTCGAAGCATTTGGTTTTTCTCGCTTTCTCGGAAACCGGAGAAAGATATTCCCCAGCTTTGTATGGCGTTTAAAACACCAGAGAACATTCATTTTAGGAAGGTGTAACAGACCTCCCTATGGCTATTAGTTTAGAAATTACAGCGCTTTTTGAGGGACACTTGAAACGGTTGAAACGTTTGTTATTTTCGAAGCATTTGGTTTTTCTCGCTTTCTCAGAAGCAGGAGCAAGATATTCCCCAGGTTTGTATGGCGTTTAAAACATCGGAGAACATGCATTTTAGGAAGGTGTAACACACCTCCTTATGGCTATTAGTTTAGAAATTACAGCGCTTTTTGAGGGACACTTGAAACGGTTGAAACGGGTGTTATTTTCGAAGCATTTGGCTTTTCTCGCCTTCGCGGAAACCGGAGCAAGGTATTCCCCAGGTTTGCATGGCGTTTAAAACACCAGAGAACGTGCATTTTAGGAAGGTGTAACACACCTCCCTAGGCCTATTAATTTAGAAATTAGAGCGCTTTTTGTGGGACAGTTAAAACAGTTGAAACGGGTGCTATTTTCGAAGCATTTGGTTTTTCTCGCTTTCTCGGAAACCGGAGAAAGATATTCCCCAACTTTGTATGGCGTTTAAAACATCAGAGAACACGCATTTTAGGAAGGTGTACCACACCTCCCTAGGGCTCTTAGTTTAGAAAATACAGCGCTTTTTGCGGGACACTTGAAACGGTTGAAACGGGTGTTATTTTCGAAGCATTCGGTTTTTCTCGCTTTCTCGGGAACTGAAGACAAATATTCCCCAGGTTTGTATGGCGTTTACAACATCAGAGAACATGCATTTTAGGAAGGTGTAATACACCTCCTTATGGCTATTAGTTTAGAAATTACAGCGCTTTTTGTGGGACAATTGAAACGGTTGAAACAGGTGTTACTTTCGAAGCATTTGGTGTTTCTCGCTTTCTCGGAAGCAGGAGACAAATATTCCCCAGGTTTGTATGGCGTTTAAAACACCAGAGAACGTGCATTTTAGGAAGATGTAACACACCTCCCTAGGGCTCTTGGTTTAGAAAATACAGCGCTTTTTGTGGGACACTTGAAACGGTTGAAACGGGTGGTTTTTCTCGCCTTCGCGGAAACCGGAGCAAGCTATTCCCCGGGTTTGCATGGCGTTTAAAACACCAGAGAACATGCATTTTAGGAAGGTGTAACACACCTCCCTAGGCCTATTAATTTAGAAATTACAGCGCTTTTTGGGGGACACTTAAAACAGTTGAAACGGGTGCTATTTTCGAAGCATTTGGTTTTTCTCGCTTTCTCGGAAACCGGAGAAAGATATTCCCCAGCTTTGCATGGCGTTTAAAACACCAGAGAACGTGCATTTTAGGAAGGTGTAACACACCTCCCTAGGCCTATTAATTTAGAAATTAGGGCGCTTTTTGTGGTACAGTTAAAACAGTTGAAACGGGTGCTATTTTCGAAGCATTTGGTTTTTCTCGCTTTCTCGGAAACCGGAGAAAGGTATTCCCCAGCTTTGTATGGCGTTTAAAACATCAGAGAACATGCATTTTAGGAAGGTGTACCACACCTCCCTAGGGCTCTTAGTTTAGAAAATACAGCGCTTTTTGCGGGGCACTTAAAACCGTTGAAACGGGTGCTATTTTCGAAGCATTTGGTTTTTCTCGCTTTCTCGGAAACCGGAGAAAGATATTCCCCAGCTTTGTATGGCGTTTAAAACACCAGGGAACGTGCATTTTAGGAAGGTGTAACACACCTCCCTAGGCCTATTAATTTAGAAATTAGAGCGCTTTTTGTGGTACAGTTAAAACAGTTGAAACGGGTGCTATTTTCGAAGCATTTGGTTTTTCTCGCTTTCTCGGAAACCGGAGAAAGATATTCCCCAGCTTTGTATGGCGTTTAAAACACCAGAGAACGTGCATTTTAGGAAGGTGTAACACACCTCCCTAGGCCTATTAATTTAGAAATTACAGCGCTTTTTGTGGGACACTTAAAACAGTTGAAACGGGTGATTTTTCGAAGCATTTGGTTTTTCTCGCTTTCTCGGAAACCGGAGAAAGATATTCCCCAGCTTTGTATGGCGTTTAAAACACCAGAGAACGTGCATTTTAGGAAGGTGTAACACACCTCAATAGGCCTATTAATTTAGAAATCAGAGCGCTTTTTGTGGTACAGTTAAAACAGTTGAAACGGGTGCTATTTTCGAAGCATTTGGTTTTTCTCGCTTTCTAGGAAACCGGAGAAAGGTATTCCCCAGCTTTGTATGGCGTTTAAAACATCAGAGAACATGCATTTTAGGAAGGTGTACCACACCTCCCTAGGGCTCTTAGTTTAGAAAATACAGCGCTTTTTGCGGGACACTTGAAACGGTTGAAACGGGTGTTATTTTCTAAGCATTTGGTTTTTCTCGCCTTCGCGGAAACCGGAGCAAGCTATTCCCCAGGCTTGCATGGCGTTTAAAACACCAGATATCATGCATTTTAGGAAAGTGTAACAGACCTCCCTATGGCTATTAGTTTAGAAATTACAGCGCTTTTTGAGGGACACTTGAAACCGTTGAAACGTTTGTTATTTTCGAAGCATTTGGTTTTTCTCGGTTTCTCAAGAACTGGAGACAAATATTCCCCAGGTTTGTATGGCGTTTAAAACATCGGAGAACATGCATTTTAGGAAGGTGTAACACACCTCCCTATGCCTATTAATTTAGAAATTACAGCGCTTTTTGTGGGACACTTGAAACGGTTGAAACGTTTGTTATTTTCGAAGCATTTGGTTTTTCTCGCTTTCTCAGAAGCAGGAGCAAGATGTTCCCCAGGTTTGTATGGCGTTTAAAACATCAGAGAACGTGCATTTTAGGAAGGTGTACCGCACCTCCCTACGGCTCTTAGTTTAGAAAACACAGCGCTTTTTGCGGGACACTTGAAACGGTTGAAACGGGTGTTATTTTCGAAGCATTTGGTTTTTCTCGCCTTCGCGGAAACCGGAGCAAGCTATTCCCCAGGTTTGCATGGCGTTTAAAACAGCAGAGAACATGCATTTTAGGAAGGTGTAACAGACCTCCCTATGGCTATTAGTTTAGAAATTACAGCGCTTTTTGAGGGACACTTGAAACGGTTGAAACGTTTGTTATTTTCGAAGCATTTGGTTTTTCTCGCTTTCTCAGAAGCAGGAGCAAGATATTCCCCAGGTTTGTATGGCGTTTAAAACATCAGAGAACATGCATTTTAGGAAGGTGTACCACACCTCCCTAGGGCTCTCAGTTTAGAAAATACAGCCCTTTTTGCGGGACACTTGAAACGGTTGAAACGTTTGTTATTTTCGAAGCATTTGGTTTTTCTCGCTTTCTCAGAAGCAGGAGCAAGATATTCCCCAGTTTTGTATGGCGTTTAAAACATCGGAGAACATGCATTTTAGGAAGGTATAACACACCTCCTTATGGTTATTAGTTTAGAAATTACAGCGCTTTTTGAGGGACACTTGAAACGGTTGAAACGGGTGTTATTTTCGAAGCATTTGGCTTTTCTCGCCTTCGCGGAAACCGGAGCAAGCTATTCCCCAGGTTTGCATGGCGTTTAAAACACCAGAGAACGTGCATTTTAGGAAGGTATAACACACCTCCCTAGGCCTATTAATTTAGAAATTAGAGCGCTTTTTGTGGGACAGTTAAAACAGTTGAAACGGGTGTTATTTTCGAAGCATTTGGTTTTTCTCGCTTTCTCGGGAACTGGAGACAAATATTCCCCAGGTTTGTATGGCGTTTAAAACATCAGAGAACATGCATTTTAGGAAGGTGTAAAACACCTCCTTATGGCTATTAGTTTAGAAATTACAGCGCTTTTTGTGGGACAATTGAAACGGTTGAAACAGGTGTTACTTTCGAAGCATTTGGTTTTTCTCGCTTTCTCGGGAGCAGGAGACAAATGTTCCCCAGGTTTGTATGGCGTTTAAAACATCAGAGAACATGCATTTTAGGAAGGTGTACCACACCTCCCTAGGCCTATTAATTTAGAAATTACAGCGCTTTTTGTGGGACAGTTAAAACAGTTGAAACGGGTGCTATTTTCGAAGCATTTGGTTTATCTCGCTTTCTCGGAAACCGGAGAAAGATATTCCCCAGCTTTGTATGGCGTTTAAAACACCAGAGAACATGCATTTTAGGAAGGTGTAACACACCTCCCTTGGGCTTTTGGTTTAGAAAATACAGCGCTTTTTGTGGGACACTTGAAACGGTTGAAACGGGTGTTATTTTCGAAGCATTTGGTTTTTCTCGCCTTCGCGGAAACCGGAGCAAGCTATTCCCCAGGTTTGCATGGCGTTTAAAACACCAGAGAACATGCATTTTAGGAAGGTGTACCACACCTCCCTAGGCCTATTAATTTAGAAATTACAGCGCTTTTTGTGGGACAGTTAAAACAGTTGAAACGGGTGCTATTTTCGAAGCATTTGGTTTTTCTCGCTTTCTCGGAAACCGGAGAAAGATATTCCCCAGCTTTGTATGGCGTTTAAAACACCAGAGAACATTCATTTTAGGAAGGTGTAACAGACCTCCCTATGGCTATTAGTTTAGAAATTACAGCGCTTTTTGAGGGACACTTGAAACGGTTGAAACGTTTGTTATTTTCGAAGCATTTGGTTTTTCTCGCTTTCTCAGAAGCAGGAGCAAGATATTCCCCAGGTTTGTATGGCGTTTAAAACATCGGAGAACATGCATTTTAGGAAGGTGCAACACACCTCCTTATGGCTATTAGTTTAGAAATTACAGCGCTTTTTGAGGGACACTTGAAACGGTTGAAACGGGTGTTATTTTCGAAGCATTTGGCTTTTCTCGCCTTCGCGGAAACCGGAGCAAGGTATTCCCCAGGTTTGCGTGGCGTTTAAAACACCAGAGAACGTGCATTTTAGGAAGGTGTAACACACCTCCCTAGGCCTATTAATTTAGAAATTAGAGCGCTTTTTGTGGGACAGTTAAAACAGTTGAAACGGGTGCTATTTTCGAAGCATTTGGTTTTTCTCGCTTTCTCGGAAACCGGAGAAAGATATTCCCCAACTTTGTATGGCGTTTAAAACATCAGAGAACACGCATTTTAGGAAGGTGTACCACACCTCCCTAGGGCTCTTAGTTTAGAAAATACAGCGCTTTTTGCGGGACACTTGAAACGGTTGAAACGGGTGTTATTTTCGAAGCATTCGGTTTTTCTCGCTTTCTCGGGAACTGAAGACAAATATTCCCCAGGTTTGTATGGCGTTTAAAACATCAGAGAACATGCATTTTAGGAAGGTGTAATACACCTCCTTATGGCTATTAGTTTAGAAATTACAGCGCTTTTTGTGGGACAATTGAAACGGTTGAAACAGGTGTTACTTTCGAAGCATTTGGTGTTTCTCGCTTTCTCGGAAGCAGGAGACAAATATTCCCCAGGTTTGTATGGCGTTTAAAACATCAGAGAACATGCATTTTAGGAAGATGTAACACACCTCCCTAGGGCTCTTGGTTTAGAAAATACAGCGCTTTTTGTGGGACACTTGAAACGGTTGAAACGGGTGGTTTTTCTCGCCTTCGCGGAAACCGGAGCAAGCTATTCCCCGGGTTTGCATGGCGTTTAAAACACCAGAGAACATGCATTTTAGGAAGGTGTAACACACCTCCCTAGGCCTATTAATTTAGAAATTACAGCGCTTTTTGGGGGACACTTAAAACAGTTGAAACGGGTGCTATTTTCGAAGCATTTGGTTTTTCTCGCTTTCTCGGAAACCGGAGAAAGATATTCCCCAGCTTTGCATGGCGTTTAAAACACCAGAGAACGTGCATTTTAGGAAGGTGTAACACACCTCCCTAGGCCTATTAATTTAGAAATTAGGGCGCTTTTTGTGGTACAGTTAAAACAGTTGAAACGGGTGCTATTTTCGAAGCATTTGGTTTTTCTCGCTTTCTCGGAAACCGGAGAAAGGTATTCCCCAGCTTTGTATGGCGTTTAAAACATCAGAGAACATGCATTTTAGGAAGGTGTACCACACCTCCCTAGGGCTCTTAGTTTAGAAAATACAGCGCTGTTTGCGGGGCACTTAAAACCGTTGAAACGGGTGCTATTTTCGAAGCATTTGGTTTTTCTCGCTTTCTCGGAAACCGGAGAAAGATATTCCCCAGCTTTGTATGGTGTTTAAAACACCAGAGAACGTGCATTTTAGGAAGGTGTAACACACCTCCCTAGGCCTATTAATTTAGAAATTAGAGCGCTTTTTGTGGTACAGTTAAAACAGTTGAAACGGGTGCTATTTTCGAAGCATTTGGTTTTTCTCGCTTTCTCGGAAACCGGAGAAAGATATTCCCCAGCTTTGTATGGTGTTTAAAACACCAGAGAACATGCATTTTAGGAAGGTGTACCACACCTCCCTAGGCCTATTAATTTAGAAATTACAGCGCTTTTTGTGGTACAGTTAAAACAGTTGAAACGGGTGCTATTTTCGAAGCATTTGGTTTTTCTCGCTTTCTCGGAAACCGGAGAAAGATATTCCCCAGCTTTGTATGGCGTTTAAAACACCAGAGAACATGCATTTTAGGAAGGTGTAACACACCTCCCTTGGGCTTTTGGTTTAGAAAATACAGCGCTTTTTGTGGGACACTTGAAACGGTTGAAACGGGTGTTATTTTCGAAGCATTTGGTTTTTCTCGCCTTCGCGGAAACCGGAGCAAGCTATTCCCCAGGTTTGCATGGCGTTTAAAACACCAGAGAACATGCATTTTAGGAAGGTGTACCACACCTCCCTAGGCCTATTAATTTAGAAATTACAGCGCTTTTTGTGGGACAGTTAAAACAGTTGAAACGGGTGCTATTTTCGAAGCATTTGGTTTTTCTCGCTTTCTCGGAAACCGGAGAAAGATATTCCCCAGCTTTGTATGGCGTTTAAAACACCAGAGAACATTCATTTTAGGAAGGTGTAACAGACCTCCCTATGGCTATTAGTTTAGAAATTACAGCGCTTTTTGAGGGACACTTGAAACGGTTGAAACGTTTGTTATTTTCGAAGCATTTGGTTTTTCTCGCTTTCTCAGAAGCAGGAGCAAGATATTCCCCAGGTTTGTATGGCGTTTAAAACATCGGAGAACATGCATTTTAGGAAGGTGCAACACACCTCCTTATGGCTATTAGTTTAGAAATTACAGCGCTTTTTGAGGGACACTTGAAACGGTTGAAACGGGTGTTATTTTCGAAGCATTTGGCTTTTCTCGCCTTCGCGGAAACCGGAGCAAGGTATTCCCCAGGTTTGCGTGGCGTTTAAAACACCAGAGAACGTGCATTTTAGGAAGGTGTAACACACCTCCCTAGGCCTATTAATTTAGAAATTAGAGCGCTTTTTGTGGGACAGTTAAAACAGTTGAAACGGGTGCTATTTTCGAAGCATTTGGTTTTTCTCGCTTTCTCGGAAACCGGAGAAAGATATTCCCCAACTTTGTATGGCGTTTAAAACATCAGAGAACACGCATTTTAGGAAGGTGTACCACACCTCCCTAGGGCTCTTAGTTTAGAAAATACAGCGCTTTTTGCGGCACACTTGAAACGGTTGAAACGGGTGTTATTTTCGAAGCATTCGGTTTTTCTCGCTTTCTCGGGAACTGAAGACAAATATTCCCCAGGTTTGTATGGCGTTTAAAACATCAGAGAACATGCATTTTAGGAAGGTGTAATACACCTCCTTATGGCTATTAGTTTAGAAATTACAGCGCTTTTTGTGGGACAATTGAAACGGTTGAAACAGGTGTTACTTTCGAAGCATTTGGTGTTTCTCGCTTTCTCGGAAGCAGGAGACAAATATTCCCCAGGTTTGTATGGCGTTTAAAACATCAGAGAACATGCATTTTAGGAAGATGTAACACACCTCCCTAGGGCTCTTGGTTTAGAAAATACAGCGCTTTTTGTGGGACACTTGAAACGGTTGAAACGGGTGGTTTTTCTCGCCTTCGCGGAAACCGGAGCAAGCTATTCCCCGGGTTTGCATGGCGTTTAAAACACCAGAGAACATGCATTTTAGGAAGGTGTAACACACCTCCCTAGGCCTATTAATTTAGAAATTACAGCGCTTTTTGGGGGACACTTAAAACAGTTGAAACGGGTGCTATTTTCGAAGCATTTGGTTTTTCTCGCTTTCTCGGAAACCGGAGAAAGATATTCCCCAGCTTTGCATGGCGTTTAAAACACCAGAGAACGTGCATTTTAGGAAGGTGTAACACACCTCCCTAGGCCTATTAATTTAGAAATTAGGGCGCTTTTTGTGGTACAGTTAAAACAGTTGAAACGGGTGCTATTTTCGAAGCATTTGGTTTTTCTCGCTTTCTCGGAAACCGGAGAAAGGTATTCCCCAGCTTTGTATGGCGTTTAAAACATCAGAGAACATGCATTTTAGGAAGGTGTACCACACCTCCCTAGGGCTCTTAGTTTAGAAAATACAGCGCTGTTTGCGGGGCACTTAAAACCGTTGAAACGGGTGCTATTTTCGAAGCATTTGGTTTTTCTCGCTTTCTCGGAAACCGGAGAAAGATATTCCCCAGCTTTGTATGGTGTTTAAAACACCAGAGAACGTGCATTTTAGGAAGGTGTAACACACCTCCCTAGGCCTATTAATTTAGAAATTAGAGCGCTTTTTGTGGTACAGTTAAAACAGTTGAAACGGGTGCTATTTTCGAAGCATTTGGTTTTTCTCGCTTTCTCGGAAACCGGAGAAAGATATTCCCCAGCTTTGTATGGCGTTTAAAACACCAGAGAACGTGCATTTTAGGAAGGTGTAACACACCTCCCTAGGCCTATTAATTTAGAAATTACAGCGCCTTTTGTGGGACACTTAAAACAGTTGAAACGGGTGATTTTTCGAAGCATTTGGTTTTTCTCGCTTTCTCGGAAACCGGAGAAAGATATTCCCCAGCTTTGTATGGCGTTTAAAACACCAGAGAACGTGCATTTTAGGAAGGTGTACCACACCTCCCTAGGCCTATTAATTTAGAAATTACAGCGCTTTTTGTGGGACAGATAAAACAGTTGAAACGGGTGCTATTTTCGAAGCATTTGGTTTATCTCGCTTTCTCGGAAACCGGAGAAAGATATTCCCCAGCTTTGTATGGCGTTTAAAACACCAGAGAACATTCATTTTAGGAAGGTGTAACACACCTCCCCCGGGCTTTTGGTTTAGAAAATACAGCGCTTTTTGTGGGACACTTGAAACGGTTGAAACGGGTGTTATTTTCGAAGCATTTGGTTTTTCTCGCCTTCGCGGAAACCGGAGCAAGCTATTCCCCAGGTTTGCATGGCGTTTAAAACACCAGAGAACATGCATTTTAGGAAGGTGTACCACACCTCCCTAGGCCTATTAATTTAGAAATTACAGCGCTTTTTGTGGGACAGTTAAAACAGTTGAAACGGGTGCTATTTTCGAAGCATTTGGTTTTTCTCGCTTTCTCGGAAACCGGAGAAAGATATTCCCCAGCTTTGTATGGCGTTTAAAACACCAGAGAACATTCATTTTAGGAAGGTGTAACAGACCTCCCTATGGCTATTAGTTTAGAAATTACAGCGCTTTTTGAGGGACACTTGAAACGGTTGAAACGTTTGTTATTTTCGAAGCATTTGGTTTTTCTCGCTTTCTCAGAAGCAGGAGCAAGATATTCCCCAGGTTTGTATGGCGTTTAAAACATCGGAGAACATGCATTTTAGGAAGGTGTAACACACCTCCTTATGGCTATTAGTTTAGAAATTACAGCGCTTTTTGAGGGACACTTGAAACGGTTGAAACGGGTGTTATTTTCGAAGCATTTGGCTTTTCTCGCCTTCGCGGAAACCGGAGCAAGGTATTCCCCAGGTTTGCGTGGCGTTTAAAACACCAGAGAACGTGCATTTTAGGAAGGTGTAACACACCTCCCTAGGCCTATTAGTTTAGAAATTAGAGCGCTTTTTGTGGGACAGTTAAAACAGTTGAAACGGGTGCTATTTTCGAAGCATTTGGTTTTTCTCGCTTTCTCGGAAACCGGAGAAAGATATTCCCCAACTTTGTATGGCGTTTAAAACACCAGAGAACACGCATTTTAGGAAGGTGTACCACACCTCCCTAGGGCTCTTAGTTTAGAAAATACAGCGCTTTTTGCGGGACACTTGAAACGGTTGAAACGGGTGTTATTTTCGAAGCATTCGGTTTTTCTCGCTTTCTCGGGAACTGAAGACAAATATTCCCCAGGTTTGTATGGCGTTTAAAACATCAGAGAACATGCATTTTAGGAAGGTGTAATACACCTCCTTATGGCTATTAGTTTAGAAATTACAGCGCTTTTTGTGGGACAATTGAAACGGTTGAAACAGGTGTTACTTTCGAAGCATTTGGTGTTTCTCGCTTTCTCGGAAGCAGGAGACAAATATTCCCCAGGTTTGTATGGCGTTTAAAACATCAGAGAACATGCATTTTAGGAAGATGTAACACACCTCCCTAGGGCTCTTGGTTTAGAAAATACAGCGCTTTTTGTGGGACACTTGAAACGGTTGAAACGGGTGGTTTTTCTCGCCTTCGCGGAAACCGGAGCAAGCTATTCCCCGGGTTTGCATGGCGTTTAAAACACCAGAGAACATGCATTTTAGGAAGGTGTAACACACCTCCCTAGGCCTATTAATTTAGAAATTACAGCGCTTTTTGGGGGACACTTAAAACAGTTGAAACGGGTGCTATTTTCGAAGCATTTGGTTTTTCTCGCTTTCTCGGAAACCGGAGAAAGATATTCCCCAGCTTTGCATGGCGTTTAAAACACCAGAGAACGTGCATTTTAGGAAGGTGTAACACACCTCCCTAGGCCTATTAATTTAGAAATTAGGGCGCTTTTTGTGGTACAGTTAAAACAGTTGAAACGGGTGCTATTTTCGAAGCATTTGGTTTTTCTCGCTTTCTCGGAAACCGGAGAAAGGTATTCCCCAGCCTTGTATGGCGTTTAAAACATCAGAGAACATGCATTTTAGGAAGGTGTACCACACCTCCCTAGGGCTCTTAGTTTAGAAAATACAGCGCTTTTTGCGGGGCACTTAAAACCGTTGAAACGGGTGCTATTTTCGAAGCATTTGGTTTTTCTCGCTTTCTCGGAAACCGGAGAAAGATATTCCCCAGCTTTGTATGGCGTTTAAAACACCAGAGAACGTGCATTTTAGGAAGGTGTAACACACCTCCCTAGGCCTATTAATTTAGAAATTAGAGCGCTTTTTGTGGTACAGTTAAAACAGTTGAAACGGGTGCTATTTTCGAAGCATTTGGTTTTTCTCGCTTTCTCGGAAACCGGAGAAAGATATTCCCCAGCTTTGTATGGCGTTTAAAACACCAGAGAACGTGCATTTTAGGAAGGTGTAACACACCTCCCTAGGCCTATTAATTTAGAAATTACAGCGCTTTTTGTGGGACACTTAAAACAGTTGAAACGGGTGATTTTTCGAAGCATTTGGTTTTTCTCGCTTTCTCGGAAACCGGAGAAAGATATTCCCCAGCTTTGTATGGCGTTTAAAACACCAGAGAACGTGCATTTTAGGAAGGTGTAACACACCTCCCTAGGCCTATTAATTTAGAAATTACAGCGCTTTTTGGGGGACACTTAAAACAGTTGAAACGGGTGCTATTTTCGAAGCATTTGGTTTTTCTCGCTTTCTCGGAAACCGGAGAAAGATATTCCCCAGCTTTGCATGGCGTTTAAAACACCAGAGAACGTGCATTTTAGGAAGGTGTAACACACCTCCCTAGGCCTATTAATTTAGAAATTAGGGCGCTTTTTGTGGTACAGTTAAAACAGTTGAAACGGGTGCTATTTTCGAAGCATTTGGTTTTTCTCGCTTTCTCGGAAACCGGAGAAAGGTATTCCCCAGCTTTGTATGGCGTTTAAAACATCAGAGAACATGCATTTTAGGAAGGTGTACCACACCTCCCTAGGGCTCTTAGTTTAGAAAATACAGCGCTGTTTGCGGGGCACTTAAAACCGTTGAAACGGGTGCTATTTTCGAAGCATTTGGTTTTTCTCGCTTTCTCGGAAACCGGAGAAAGATATTCCCCAGCTTTGTATGGTGTTTAAAACACCAGAGAACGTGCATTTTAGGAAGGTGTAACACACCTCCCTAGGCCTATTAATTTAGAAATTAGAGCGCTTTTTGTGGTACAGTTAAAACAGTTGAAACGGGTGCTATTTTCGAAGCATTTGGTTTTTCTCGCTTTCTCGGAAACCGGAGAAAGATATTCCCCAGCTTTGTATGGCGTTTAAAACACCAGAGAACGTGCATTTTAGGAAGGTGTAACACACCTCCCTAGGCCTATTAATTTAGAAATTACAGCGCCTTTTGTGGGACACTTAAAACAGTTGAAACGGGTGATTTTTCGAAGCATTTGGTTTTTCTCGCTTTCTCGGAAACCGGAGAAAGATATTCCCCAGCTTTGTATGGCGTTTAAAACACCAGAGAACGTGCATTTTAGGAAGGTGTACCACACCTCCCTAGGCCTATTAGTTTAGAAATTACAGCGCTTTTTGTGGGACAGATAAAACAGTTGAAACGGGTGCTATTTTCGAAGCATTTGGTTTATCTCGCTTTCTCGGAAACCGGAGAAAGATATTCCCCAGCTTTGTATGGCGTTTAAAACACCAGAGAACATTCATTTTAGGAAGGTGTAACACACCTCCCTCGGGCTTTTGGTTTAGAAAATACAGCGCTTTTTGTGGGACACTTGAAACGGTTGAAACGGGTGTTATTTTCGAAGCATTTGGTTTTTCTCGCCTTCGCGGAAACCGGAGCAAGCTATTCCCCAGGTTTGCATGGCGTTTAAAACACCAGAGAACATGCATTTTAGGAAGGTGTACCGCACCTCCCTAGGCCTATTAATTTAGAAATTACAGCGCTTTTTGTGGGACAGTTAAAACAGTTGAAACGGGTGCTATTTTCGAAGCATTTGGTTTTTCTCGCTTTCTCGGAAACCGGAGAAAGATATTCCCCAGCTTTGTATGGCGTTTAAAACACCAGAGAACATTCATTTTAGGAAGGTGTAACAGACCTCCCTATGGCTATTAGTTTAGAAATTACAGCGCTTTTTGAGGGACACTTGAAACGGTTGAAACGTTTGTTATTTTCGAAGCATTTGGTTTTTCTCGCTTTCTCAGAAGCAGGAGCAAGATATTCCCCAGGTTTGTATGGCGTTTAAAACATCGGAGAACATGCATTTTAGGAAGGTGTAACACACCTCCTTATGGCTATTAGTTTAGAAATTACAGCGCTTTTTGAGGGACACTTGAAACGGTTGAAACGGGTGTTATTTTCGAAGCATTTGGCTTTTCTCGCCTTCGCGGAAACCGGAGCAAGGTATTCCCCAGGTTTGCATGGCGTTTAAAACACCAGAGAACGTGCATTTTAGGAAGGTGTAACACACCTCCCTAGGCCTATTAATTTAGAAATTAGAGCGCTTTTTGTGGGACAGTTAAAACAGTTGAAACGGGTGCTATTTTCGAAGCATTTGGTTTTTCTCGCTTTCTCGGAAACCGGAGAAAGATATTCCCCAACTTTGTATGGCGTTTAAAACATCAGAGAACACGCATTTTAGGAAGGTGTACCACACCTCCCTAGGGCTCTTAGTTTAGAAAATACAGCGCTTTTTGCGGGACACTTGAAACGGTTGAAACGGGTGTTATTTTCGAAGCATTCGGTTTTTCTCGCTTTCTCGGGAACTGAAGACAAATATTCCCCAGGTTTGTATGGCGTTTAAAACATCAGAGAACATGCATTTTAGGAAGGTGTAATACACCTCCTTATGGCTATTAGTTTAGAAATTACAGCGCTTTTTGTGGGACAATTGAAACGGTTGAAACAGGTGTTACTTTCGAAGCATTTGGTGTTTCTCGCTTTCTCGGAAGCAGGAGACAAATATTCCCCAGGTTTGTATGGCGTTTAAAACATCAGAGAACATGCATTTTAGGAAGATGTAACACACCTCCCTAGGGCTCTTGGTTTAGAAAATACAGCGCTTTTTGTGGGACACTTGAAACGGTTGAAACGGGTGGTTTTTCTCGCCTTCGCGGAAACCGGAGCAAGCTATTCCCCGGGTTTGCATGGCGTTTAAAACACCAGAGAACATGCATTTTAGGAAGGTGTAACACACCTCCCTAGGCCTATTAATTTAGAAATTACAGCGCTTTTTGGGGGACACTTAAAACAGTTGAAACGGGTGCTATTTTCGAAGCATTTGGTTTTTCTCGCTTTCTCGGAAACCGGAGAAAGATATTCCCCAGCTTTGCATGGCGTTTAAAACACCAGAGAACGTGCATTTTAGGAAGGTGTAACACACCTCCCTAGGCCTATTAATTTAGAAATTAGGGCGCTTTTTGTGGTACAGTTAAAACAGTTGAAACGGGTGCTATTTTCGAAGCATTTGGTTTTTCTCGCTTTCTCGGAAACCGGAGAAAGGTATTCCCCAGCCTTGTATGGCGTTTAAAACATCAGAGAACATGCATTTTAGGAAGGTGTACCACACCTCCCTAGGGCTCTTAGTTTAGAAAATACAGCGCTTTTTGCGGGGCACTTAAAACCGTTGAAACGGGTGCTATTTTCGAAGCATTTGGTTTTTCTCGCTTTCTCGGAAACCGGAGAAAGATATTCCCCAGCTTTGTATGGCGTTTAAAACACCAGAGAACGTGCATTTTAGGAAGGTGTAACACACCTCCCTAGGCCTATTAATTTAGAAATTAGAGCGCTTTTTGTGGTACAGTTAAAACAGTTGAAACGGGTGCTATTTTCGAAGCATTTGGTTTTTCTCGCTTTCTCGGAAACCGGAGAAAGATATTCCCCAGCTTTGTATGGCGTTTAAAACACCAGAGAACGTGCATTTTAGGAAGGTGTAACACACCTCCCTAGGCCTATTAATTTAGAAATTACAGCGCTTTTTGTGGGACACTTAAAACAGTTGAAACGGGTGATTTTTCGAAGCATTTGGTTTTTCTCGCTTTCTCGGAAACCGGAGAAAGATATTCCCCAGCTTTGTATGGCGTTTAAAACACCAGAGAACGTGCATTTTAGGAAGGTGTAACACACCTCAATAGGCCTATTAATTTAGAAATCAGAGCGCTTTTTGTGGTACAGTTAAAACAGTTGAAACGGGTGCTATTTTCGAAGCATTTGGTTTTTCTCGCTTTCTAGGAAACCGGAGAAAGGTATTCCCCAGCTTTGTATGGCGTTTAAAACATCAGAGAACATGCATTTTAGGAAGGTGTACCACACCTCCCTAGGGCTCTTAGTTTAGAAAATACAGCGCTTTTTGCGGGACACTTGAAACGGTTGAAACGTGTGTTATTTTCTAAGCATTTGGTTTTTCTCGCCTTCGCGGAAACCGGAGCAAGCTATTCCCCAGGTTTGCATGGCGTTTAAAACACCAGATATCATGCATTTTAGGAAAGTGTAACAGACCTCCCTATGGCTATTAGTTTAGAAATTACAGCGCTTTTTGAGGGACACTTGAAACCGTTGAAACGTTTGTTATTTTCGAAGCATTTGGTTTTTCTCGGTTTCTCAAGAACTGGAGACAAATATTCCCCAGGTTTGTATGGCGTTTAAAACATCGGAGAACATGCATTTTAGGAAGGTGTAACACACCTCCCTATGCCTATTAATTTAGAAATTACAGCGCTTTTTGTGGGACACTTGAAACGGTTGAAACGTTTGTTATTTTCGAAGCATTTGGTTTTTCTCGCTTTCTCAGAAGCAGGAGCAAGATATTCCCCAGGTTTGTATGGCGTTTAAAACATCAGAGAACGTGCATTTTAGGAAGGTGTACCACACCTCCCTACGACTCTTAGTTTAGAAAACACAGCGCTTTTTGCGGGACACTTGAAACGGTTGAAACGGGTGTTATTTTCGAAGCATTTGGTTTTTCTCGCCTTCGCGGAAACCGGAGCAAGCTATTCCCCAGGTTTGCATGGCGTTTAAAACACCAGAGAACATGCATTTTAGGAAGGTGTAACAGACCTCCCTATGGCTATTAGTTTAGAAATTACAGCGCTTTTTGAGGGACACTTGAAACGGTTGAAACGTTTGTTATTTTCGAAGCATTTGGTTTTTCTCGCTTTCTCAGAAGCAGGAGCAAGATATTCCCCAGGTTTGTATGGCGTTTAAAACATCAGAGAACATGCATTTTAGGAAGGTGTACCACACCTCCCTAGGGCTCTCAGTTTAGAAAATACAGCGCTTTTTGCGGGACACTTGAAACGGTTGAAACGAGTGTTATTTTCGAAGCATTTGGTTTTTCTCGCTTTCTCGGGAACTGGAGACAAATATTCCCCAGGTTTGTATGGCGTTTAAAACATCAGAGAATATGCATTTTAGGAAGGTGTAACACACCTCCTTATGGCTATTAGTTTAGAAATTACAGCGCTTTTTGTGGGACAATTGAAACGGTTGAAACAGGTGTTACTTTCGAAGCATTTGGTTTTTTTCGCTTTCTCGGAAGCAGTAGACAAATATTCCCCAGGTTTGTATGGCGTTTAAAACACCAGAGAACATGCATTTTAGGAAGATGTAACACACCTCCCTAGGGCTCTTAGTTTAGAAAATACAGCGCTTTTTGTGGGACACTTGAAACGGTTGAAACGGGTGTTATTTTCGAAGCATTTGGTTTTTCTCGACTTCGCGGAAACCGGAGCAAGCTATTCCCCAGGTTTATATGGCGTTTAAAACACCAGAGAACGTGCATTTTAGGAAGGTGTAACACACCTCCCTAGGCCTATTAATTTAGAAATTACAGCGCTTTTTGTGGGACACTTAAAAAAGTTGAAACGGGTGCTATTTTCGAAGCATTTGGTTTTTCTCGCTTTCTCGGAAACCGGAGAAAGATATTCCCCAGCTTTGTATGGCGTTTAAAACACCAGAGAACGTGCATTTTAGGAAGGTGTAACACACCTCAATTGGCCTATTAATTTAGAAATTAGAGCGCTTTTTGTGGTACAGTTAAAACAGTTGAAACGGGTGCTATTTTCGAAGCATTTGGTTTTTCTCGCTTTCTAGGAAACCGGAGAAAGGTATTCCCCAGCTTTGTATGGCGTTTAAAACATCAGAGAACAAGCATTTTAGGAAGGTGTACCACACCTCCCTAGGGCTCTTAGTTTAGAAAATACAGCGCTTTTTGCGGGACACTTGAAACGGTTGAAACGGGTGTTATTTTCTAAGCATTTGGTTTTTCTCGCCTTCGCGGAAACCGGAGCAAGCTATTCCCCAGGTTTGCGTGGCGTTTAAAACACCAGAGATCATGCATTTTAGGAAAGTGTAACAGACCTCCCTATGGCTATTAGTTTAGAAATTACAGCGCTTTTTGAGGGACACTTGAAACCGTTGAAACGTTTGTTATTTTCGAAGCATTTGGTTTTTCTCGGTTTCTCAAGAACTGGAGACAAATATTCCCCAGGTTTGTATGGCGTTTAAAACATCGGAGAACATGCATTTTAGGAAGGTGTAACACACCTCCCTATGCCTATTAATTTAGAAATTACAGCGCTTTTTGTGGGACACTTGAAACGGTTGAAACGTTTGTTATTTTCGAAGCATTTGGTTTTTCTCGCTTTCTCAGAAGCAGGAGCAAGATATTCCCCAGGTTTGTATGGCGTTTAAAACATCAGAGAACATGCATTTTAGGAAGGTGTACCACACCTCCCTGCGGCTCTTAGTTTAGGAAACACAGCGCTTTTTTCGGGACACTTGAAACGGTTGAAACGGGTGTTATTTTCGAAGCATTTGGTTTTTCTCGCCTTCGCGGAAACCGGAGCAAGCCATTCCCCAGGTTTGCATGGCGTTTAAAACACCAGAGAACATGCATTTTAGGAAGGTGTAACAGACCTCATTGTGGCTATTAGTTTAGAAATTACAGCGCTTTTTGAGGGACACTTGAAACGGTTGAAACGTTTGTTATTTTCGAAGCATTTGGTTTTTCTCGCTTTCTCAGAAGCAGGAGCAAGATATTCCCCAGGTTTGTATGGCGTTTAAAACACCAGAGAACATGCATTTTAGGAAGGTGTACCGCACCTCCCTAGGGCTCTCAGTTTAGAAAATACAGCGCTTTTTGCGGGACACTTGAAACGGTTGAAACGAGTGTTATTTTCGAAGCATTTGGTTTTTCTCGCTTTCTCGGGAACTGGAGACAAATATTCCCCAGGTTTGTATGGCGTTTAAAACATCAGAGAACATGCATTTTAGGGAGGTGTAATACACCTCCTTATGGCTATTAGTTTAGAAATTACAGCGCTTTTTGTGGGACAATTGAAACGGTTGAAACAGGTGTTACTTTCGAAGCATTTGGTTTTTCTCGCTTTCTCGGAAGCAGGAGACAAATATTCCCCAGGTTTGTATGGCGTTTAAAACACCAGAGAACATGCATTTTAGGAAGATGTAACACCTCCCTAGGGCTCTTAGTTTAGAAAATACAGCGCTTTTTGTGGGACACTTGAAACGGTTGAAACGGGTGTTATTTTCGAAGCATTTGGTTTTTCTCGCCTTCGCGGAAACCGGAGCAAGCTATTCCCCAGGTTTATATGGCGTTTAAAACACCAGAGAACGTGCATTTTAGGAAGGTGTAACACACCTCCCTAGGTCTATTAATTTAGAAATTACAGCGCTTTTTGTGGGACACTTAAAAAAGTTGAAACGGGTGCTATTTTCGAAGCATTTGGTTTTTCTCGCTTTCTCGGAAACCGGAGAAAGATATTCCCCAGCTTTGTATGGCGTTTAAAACACCAGAGAACGTGCATTTTAGGAAGGTGTAACACACCTCAATAGGCCTATTAATTTAGAAATTAGAGCGCTTTTTGTGGTACAGTTAAAACAGTTGAAACGGGTGCTATTTTCGAAGCATTTGGTTTTTCTCGCTTTCTAGGAAACCGGAGAAAGGTATTCCCCAGCTTTGTATGGCGTTTAAAACATCAGAGAACATGCATTTTAGGAAGGTGTACCACACCACCCTAGGGCTCTTAGTTTAGAAAAAACAGCGCTTTTTGCGGGACACTTGAAACGGTTGAAACGGGTGTTATTTTCTAAGCATTTGGTTTTTCTCGCCTTCGCGGAAACCGGAGCAAGCTATTCCCCAGGTTTGCATGGCGTTTAAAACATCGGAGAACATGCATTTTAGGAAGGTGTAACACACCTCCCTATGCCTATTAATTTAGAAATTACAGCGCTTTTTGTGGGACACTTGAAACGGTTGAAACGTTTGTTATTTTCGAAGCATTTGGTTTTTCTCGCTTTCTCAGAAGCAGGAGCAAGATATTCCCCAGGTTTGTATGGCGTTTAAAACATCAGAGAACATGCATTTTAGGAAGGTGTACCACACCTCCCTACGGCTCTTAGTTTAGAAAACACAGCGCTTTTTGCGGGACACTTGAAACGGTTGAAACGGGTGTTATTTTCGAAGCATTTGGTTTTTCTCGCCTTCGCGGAAACCGGAGCAAGCTATTCCCCAGGTTTGCATGGCGTTTAAAACACCAGAGAACATGCATTTTAGGAAGGTGTAACAGACCTCCCTGTGGCTATTAGTTTAGAAATTACAGCGCTTTTTGAGGGACACTTGAAACGGTTGAAACGTTTGTTATTTTCGAAGCATTTGGTTTTTCTCGCTTTCTCAGAAGCAGGAGCAAGATATTCCCCAGGTTTGTATGGCGTTTAAAACATCAGAGAACATGCATTTTAGGAAGGTGTAAAACACCTCCCTAGGGCTCTCAGTTTAGAAAATACAGCGCTTTTTGCGGGACACTTGAGACGGTTGAAACGAGTGTTATTTTCGAAGCATTTGGTTTTTCTCGCTTTCTCGGGAACTGGAGACCAATATTCCCCAGGTTTGTATGGCGTTTAAAACATCAGAGAACATGCATTTTAGGAAGGTGTAATACACCTCCTTATGGCTATTAGTTTAGAAATTACAGCGCTTTTTGTGGGACAATTGAAACGGTTGAAACAGGTGTTACTTTCGAAGCATTTGGTTTTTCTCGCTTTCTCGGAAGCAGGAGACAAATATTCCCCAGGTTTGTATGGCGTTTAAAACACCAGAGAACATGCATTTTAGGAAGATGTAACACACCTCCCTAGGGCTCTTAGTTTAGAAAATACAGCGCTTTTTGTGGGACACTTGAAACGGTTGAAACGGGTGTTATTTTCGAAGCATTTGGTTTTTCTCGCCTTCGCGGAAACCGGAGCAAGCTATTCCCCAAGTTTATATGGCGTTTAAAACACCAGAGAACGTGCATTTTAGGAAGGTGTAACACACCTCCCTAGGCCCATTAATTTAGAAATTACAGCGCTTTTTGTGGGACACTTAAAAAAGTTGAAACGGGTGCTATTTTCGAAGCATTTGGTTTTTCTCGCTTTCTCGGAAACCGGAGAAAGATATTCCCCAGCTTTGTATGGCGTTTAAAACACCAGAGAACATGTATTTTAGGAAGGTGTACCACACCTCCCTATGGCTCTTAGTTTAGAAAATACAGCGCTTTTTGCGGGACACTTGAAACGGTTGAAACGGGTGTTATTTTCGAAGCATTTGGTTTTTCTCGCCTTCGCGGAAACCGGAGCAAGCTATTCAACAGGTTTGCATGGCGTTTAAAACACCAGAGAACATGCATTTTAGGAAGGTGTAACACACCACCCTAGGCCTATTAATTTAGAAATCACAGCGCTTTTTGTGGGACACTTAAAACAGTTGAAACGGGTGCTATTTTCGAAGCATTTGGTTTTTCTCGCTTTCTCGGAAACCGGAGAAAGATATTCCCGAGCTTTGTATGGCGTTTAAAACACCAGAGAACGTGCATTTTAGGAAGGTGTAACACACCTCCCTAGGGCTATTAATCTAGAAATTACAGCGCTTTTTGTGGGACAGTTAAAACTGTTGAAACGGGTGCTATTTTCGAAGCATTTGGTTTTTCTCGCTTTCTCGGGAACTGGAGACAAATATTCCCCAGGTTTGTATGGCGTTTAAAACATCGGAGAACGTGCATTTTAGGAAGGTGTAATACACCTCCTTATGGCTATTAGTTTAGAAATTACAGCGCTTTTTGTGGGACACTTGAAACGGTTGAAACGTTTGTTATTTTCGAAGCATTTGGTTTTTCTCGCTTTCTCAGAAGCAGGAGCAAGATATTCCCCAGGTTTGTATGGCTTTTAAAACATCAGAGAACATGCATTTTAGGAAGGTTTAACACACCTCCCTAGGGCTCTTAGTTTAGAAAATACAGCGCTTTTTGTAGGACACTTGAAACGGTCGAAACGGGTGTTATTTTCGAAGCATTTGGTTTTTCTCGCCTTCGCGGAAACCGGAGCAAGCTATTCAACAGGTTTGCATGGCGTTTAAAACACCAGAGAACATGCATTTTAGGAAGGTGTAACACACCACCCTAGGCCTATTAATTTAGAAATCACAGCGCTTTTTGTGGGACACTTAAAACAGTTGAAACGGGTGCTATTTTCGAAGCATTTGGTTTTTCTCGCTTTCTCGGAAACCGGAGAAAGATATTCCCGAGCTTTGTATGGCGCTTAAAACACCAGAGAACGTGCATTTTAGGAAGGTGTAACACACCTCCCTAGGGCTATTAATCTAGAAATTACAGCGCTTTTTGTGGGACAGTTAAAACAGTTGAAACGGGTGCTATTTTCGAAGCATTTGGTTTTTCTCGCTTTCTCGGGAACTGGAGACAAATATTCCCCAGGTTTGTATGGCGTTTAAAACATCGGAGAACGTGCATTTTAGGAAGGTGTAATACACCTCCTTATGGCTATTAGTTTAGAAATTACAGCGCTTTTTGTGGGACACTTGAAACGGTTGAAACGTTTGTTATTTTCGAAGCATTTGGTTTTTCTCGCTTCCTCAGAAGCAGGAGCAAGATATTCCCCAGGTTTGTATGGCGTTTAAAACATCAGAGGACATGCATTTTAGGAAGATGTAACACACCTCCCTAGGGCTCTTAGTTTAGAAAATACAGCGCTTTTTGAGGGACACTTGAAACGGTTGAAACGTTTGTTATTTTCGAAGCATTTGGTTTTTCTCGCTTTCTCGGGAACTGGAGACAAATATTCCCCAGGTTTGTATGGCGTTTGAAACATCAGAGAACATGCATTTTAGGAAGGTGTAATACACCACCTTATGGCTACTAGTTTAGAAATTACAGCGCTTTTTGTGGGACAATTGAAACGGTTGAAAAAGGTGTTACTTTCGAAGCATGTGGTTTTTCTCGCTTTCTTGGAAGCAGGAGACAAATATTCCCCAGGTTTGTATGGCGTTTAAAACATCAGAGAACATGCATTTTAGGAAAGTGTAATACACCTCCTTATGGCTATTAGTTTAGAAAAAACAGCGCTTTGTGTGGGACACTTGAAACGGTTGAAACGGGTGTTATTTTCGAAGCATTTGGTTTTTCTCGCCTTCGCGGAAACCGGAGCAAGCTATTCCTAAGGTTTGCATGGCGTTTAAAACACCAGAGAACATGCATTTTAGGAAGGTGTAACACCCCTCCCTAGGCCTATTAATTTAGAAATTACAGCGCTTTTTGTGGGACAGTTAAAACAGTTGAAACGGGTGCTATTTTCGAAGCATTTGGTTTTTCTCGATTTCTCGGAAACCGGAGAAAGATATTCCCCAGCTTTGTATGGCGTTTAAAACACCAGAGAACGTGCATTTTAGGAAGGTGTAACACACCTCCCTAGGCCTATTAATTTAGAAATTACAGCGCTTTTTGTGGGACACTTAAAATAGTTGAAACGGGTGCTATTTTCGAAGCATTTGGTTTTTCTCGCTTTCTCGGAAACCGGAGAAAGATATTCCCCAGCTTTGTATGGCGTTTAAAACATCAGAGAACATGCATTTTAGGAAGGTGTACCACACCTCCCTAGGGCTCTTAGTTTAGAAAATACAGCGCTTTTTGCGGTACACTTAAAACGGTTGAAACGGGTGTTATTTTCGAAGCATTTGGTTTTTCTCGCCTTCGCGGAAACCGGAGCAAGCTATTCCCCAGGTTTGCATGGCGTTTAAAACACCAGAGAACATGCATTTTAGGAAGGTGTAACACACCTCCCTAGGCCTATTAATTTAGAAATTACAGCGCTTTTTGTGGGACACTTAAAACAGTTGAAACGGGTGCTATTTTCGAAGCATTTGGTTTTTCTCGCCTTCGCGGAAACCGGAGCAAGCTGTTCCCCAGGTTTGCATGGCGTTTAAAACATCAGAGAACATGCATTTTAGGAAGGTGTAATACACCTCCTTATGGCTATTAGTTTAGAAAAAACAGCGCTTTGTGTGGGACACTTGAAACGGTTGAAACGGGTGTTATTTTCGAAGCATTTGGTTTTTCTCGCCTTCGCGGAAACCGGAGCAAGCTATTCCTAAGGTTTGCATGGCGTTTAAAACACCAGAGAACATGCATTTTAGGAAGGTGTAACACCCCTCCCTAGGCCTATTAATTTAGAAATTACAGCGCTTTTTGTGGGACAGTTAAAACAGTTGAAACGGGTGCTATTTTCGAAGCATTTGGTTTTTCTCGATTTCTCGGAAACCGGAGAAAGATATTCCCCAGCTTTGTATGGCGTTTAAAACACCAGAGAACGTGCATTTTAGGAAGGTGTAACACACCTCCCTAGGCCTATTAATTTAGAAATTACAGCGCTTTTTGTGGGACACTTAAAATAGTTGAAACGGGTGCTATTTTCGAAGCATTTGGTTTTTCTCGCTTTCTCGGAAACCGGAGAAAGATATTCCCCAGCTTTGTATGGCGTTTAAAACATCAGAGAACATGCATTTTAGGAAGGTGTACCACACCTCCCTAGGGCTCTTAGTTTAGAAAATACAGCGCTTTTTGCGGTACACTTAAAACGGTTGAAACGGGTGTTATTTTCGAAGCATTTGGTTTTTCTCGCCTTCGCGGAAACCGGAGCAAGCTATTCCCCAGGTTTGCATGGCGTTTAAAACACCAGAGAACATGCATTTTAGGAAGGTGTAACACACCTCCCTAGGCCTATTAATTTAGAAATTACAGCGCTTTTTGTGGGACACTTAAAACAGTTGAAACGGGTGCTATTTTCGAAGCATTTGGTTTTTCTCGCCTTCGCGGAAACCGGAGCAAGCTGTTCCCCAGGTTTGCATGGCGTTTAAAACATCAGAGAACATGCATTTTAGGAGGGTGTAATACACCTCCTTATGGCTATTAGTTTAGAAATTACAGCGCTTTTTGTGGGACACTTGAAACGGTTGAAACGGGTGTTATTTTCGAAGCATTTGGTTTTCCTCGCCTTCGCGGAAACCGGAGCAAGCTATTCCCCAGGTTTGTATGGCGTTTAAAACACCAGAGAACGTGCATTTTAGGAAGGTGTAACACACCTCCCTAGGCCTATTAATTTAGAAATTACAGCGCTTTGTGTGGGACACTTAAAACAGTTGAAACGGGTGCTATTTTCGAAGCATTTGGTTTTTCTCGCTTTCTCGGAAACCGGAGAAAGATATTCCCCAGCTTTGT
Source organism: Volucella zonaria (assembly GCA_963966105.1). Lineage (NCBI taxonomy): Eukaryota > Metazoa > Arthropoda > Insecta > Diptera > Syrphidae > Volucella > Volucella zonaria. Next base: position 195,998 of record OZ014536.1, on the reverse strand, counting down.
ATGGCGTTTAAAACATCAGAGAACATGCATTTTAGGAAGGTGTACCACACCTCCCTAGGGCTCTTAGTTTAGAAAATACAGCGCTTTTTGCGGTACACTTAAAACGGTTGAAACGGGTGTTATTTTCGAAGCATTTGGTTTTTCTCGCCTTCGCGGAAACCGGAGCAAGCTATTCCCCAGGTTTGCATGGCGTTTAAAACACCAGAGAACATGCATTTTAGGAAGGTGTAACACACCTCCCTAGGCCTATTAATTTAGAAATTACAGCGCTTTTTGTGGGACAATTGAAACGGTTGAAAAAGGTGTTACTTTCGAAGCATGTGGTTTTTCTCGCTTTCTTGGAAGCAGGAGACAAATATTCCCCAGGTTTGTATGGCGTTTAAAACATCAGAGAACATGCATTTTAGGAAGGTGTAATACACCTCCTTATGGCTATTAGTTTAGAAAAAACAGCGCTTTGTGTGGGACACTTGAAACGGTTGAAACGGGTGTTATTTTCGAAGCATTTGGTTTTTCTCGCCTTCGCGGAAACCGGAGCAAGCTATTCCTAAGGTTTGCATGGCGTTTAAAACACCAGAGAACATGCATTTTAGGAAGGTGTAACACCCCTCCCTAGGCCTATTAATTTAGAAATTACAGCGCTTTTTGTGGGACAGTTAAAACAGTTGAAACGGGTGCTATTTTCGAAGCATTTGGTTTTTCTCGATTTCTCGGAAACCGGAGAAAGATATTCCCCAGCTTTGTATGGCGTTTAAAACACCAGAGAACGTGCATTTTAGGAAGGTGTAACACACCTCCCTAGGCCTATTAATTTAGAAATTACAGCGCTTTTTGTGGGACACTTAAAATAGTTGAAACGGGTGCTATTTTCGAAGCATTTGGTTTTTCTCGCTTTCTCGGAAACCGGAGAAAGATATTCCCCAGCTTTGTATGGCGTTTAAAACATCAGAGAACATGCATTTTAGGAAGGTGTACCACACCTCCCTAGGGCTCTTAGTTTAGAAAATACAGCGCTTTTTGCGGTACACTTAAAACGGTTGAAACGGGTGTTATTTTCGAAGCATTTGGTTTTTCTCGCCTTCGCGGAAACCGGAGCAAGCTATTCCCCAGGTTTGCATGGCGTTTAAAACACCAGAGAACATGCATTTTAGGAAGGTGTAACACACCTCCCTAGGCCTATTAATTTAGAAATTACAGCGCTTTTTGTGGGACACTTAAAACAGTTGAAACGGGTGCTATTTTCGAAGCATTTGGTTTTTCTCGCCTTCGCGGAAACCGGAGCAAGCTGTTCCCCAGGTTTGCATGGCGTTTAAAACATCAGAGAACATGCATTTTAGGAGGGTGTAATACACCTCCTTATGGCTATTAGTTTAGAAATTACAGCGCTTTTTGTGGGACACTTGAAACGGTTGAAACGGGTGTTATTTTCGAAGCATTTGGTTTTCCTCGCCTTCGCGGAAACCGGAGCAAGCTATTCCCCAGGTTTGTATGGCGTTTAAAACACCAGAGAACGTGCATTTTAGGAAGGTGTAACACACCTCCCTAGGCCTATTAATTTAGAAATTACAGCGCTTTGTGTGGGACACTTAAAACAGTTGAAACGGGTGCTATTTTCGAAGCATTTGGTTTTTCTCGCTTTCTCGGAAACCGGAGAAAGATATTCCCCAGCTTTGTATGGCGTTTAAAACATCAGAGAACATGCATTTTAGGAAGGTGTACCACACCTCCCTAGGGCTCTTAGTTTAGAAAATACAGCGCTTTTTGCGGTACACTTAAAACGGTTGAAACGGGTGTTATTTTCGAAGCATTTGGTTTTTCTCGCCTTCGCGGAAACCGGAGCAAGCTATTCCCCAGGTTTGCATGGCGTTTAAAACACCAGAGAACATGCATTTTAGGAAGGTGTAACACACCTCCCTAGGCCTATTAATTTAGAAATTACAGCGCTTTTTGTGGGACACTTAAAACAGTTGAAACGGGTGCTATTTTCGAAGCATTTGGTTTTTCTCGATTTCTCGGAAACCGGAGAAAGATATTCCCCAGCTTTGTATGGCGTTTAAAACACCAGAGAACGTGCATTTTAGGAAGGTGTAACACACCTCCCTAGGCCTATTAATTTAGAAATTACAGCGCTTTTTGTGGGACACTTAAAACATTTGAAACGGGTGCTATTTTCGAAGCATTTGGTTTTTCTCGCTTTCTCGGGAACTGGAGACAAATATTCCCCAGGTTTGTATGGCGTTTAAAACATCGGAGAACATGCATTTTAGGAAGGTGTAATACACCTCCTTATGGCTATTAGTTTAGAAATTACAGCGCTTTTTGTGGGACAGTTAAAACTGTTGAAACGGGTGCTATTTTCGAAGCATTTGGTTTTTCTCGCTTTCTCGGGAACTGGAGACAAATATTCCCCAGGTTTGTATGGCGTTTAAAACATCGGAGAACGTGCATTTTAGGAAGGTGTAATACACCTCCTTATGGCTATTAGTTTAGAAATTACAGCGCTTTTTGAGGGACACTTGAAACGGTTGAAACGTTTGTTATTTTCGAAGCATTTGGTTTTTCTCGCTTTCTCAGAAGCAGGAGCAAGATATTCCCCAGGTTTGTATGGCGTTTAAAACATCAGAGAACATGCATTTTCGGAAGGTTTAACACACCTCCCTAGGGCTCTTAGTTTAGAAAATACAGCGCTTTTTGTAGGACACTTGAAATGGTTGAAACGGGTGTTATTTTCGAAGCATTTGGTTTTTCTCGCCTTCGCGGAAACCGGAGCAAGCTATTCAACAGGTTTGCATGGCGTTTAAAACACCAGAGAACATGCATTTTAGGGAGGTGTAACACACCACCCTAGGCCTATTAATTTAGAAATCACAGCGCTTTTTGTGGGACACTTAAAACAGTTGAAACGGGTGCTATTTTCGAAGCATTTGGTTTTTCTCGCTTTCTCGGAATCCGGAGAAAGATATTCCCGAGCTTTGTATGGCGTTTAAAACACCAGAGAACGTGCATTTTACGAAGGTGTAACACACCTCCCTAGGGCTATTAATCTAGAAATTACAGCGCTTTTTGTGGGACAGTTAAAACAGTTGAAACGGGTGCTATTTTCGAAGCATTTGGTTTTTCTCGCTTTCTCGGGAACTGGAGACAAATATTCCCCAGGTTTGTATGGCGTTTAAAACATCGGAGAACGTGCATTTTAGGAAGGTGTAATACACCTCCTTATGGCTATTAGTTTAGAAATTACAGCGCTTTTTGAGGGACACTTGAAACGGTTGAAACGTTTGTTATTTTCGAAGCATTTGGTTTTTCTCGCTTTCTCAGAAGCAGGAGCAAGATATTCCCCAGGTTTGTATGGCGTTTAAAACATCAGAGAACATGCATTTTAGGAAGATGTAACACACCTCCCTAGGGCTCTTAGTTTAGAAAATACAGCGCTTTTTGAGGGACACTTGAAACGGTAGAAACGGGTGTTATTTTCGAAGCATTTGGTTTTTCTCGCTTTCTCGGGAACTGGAGACAAATATTCCCCAGGTTTGTATGGCGTTTAAAACATCAGAGAACATGCATTTTAGGAAGGTGTAATACACCACCTTATGGCTACTAGTTTAGAAATTACAGCGCTTTTTGTGGGACAATTGAAACGGTTGAAACAGGTGTTACTTTCGAAGCATTTGGTTTTTCTCGCTTTCTTGGAAGCAGGAGACAAATATTCCCCAGGTTTGTATCGCGTTTAAAACATCAGAGAACATGCATTTTAGGAAGGTGTAATACACCTCCTTATGGCTATTAGTTTAGAAAATACAGCGCTTTGTGTGGGACACTTGAAACGGTTGAAACGGGTGTTATTTTCGAAGCATTTGGTTTTTCTCGCCTTCGCGGAAACCGGAGCAAGCTATTCCTAAGGTTTGCATGGCGTTTAAAACACCAGAGAACATGCATTTTAGGAAGGTGTAACACACCTCCCTAGGCCTATTAATTTAGAAATTACAGCGCTTTTTGTGGGACAGTTAAAACAGTTGAAACGGGTGCTATTTTCGAAGCATTTGGTTTTTCTCGATTTCTCGGAAACCGGAGAAAGATATTCCCCAGCTTTGTATGGCGTTTAAAACATCAGAGAACATGCATTTCAGGAAGGTGTAATACACCTCCATATGGCTATTAGTTTAGAAATTACAGCGCTTTTTGTGGGACACTTGAAACGGTTGAAACGGGTGTTATTTTCGAAGCATTTGGTTTTTCTCGCCTTCGCGGAAACCGGAGCAAGCTATTCCCCAGGTTTGTATGGCGTTTAAAACACCAGAGAACGTGCATTTTAGGAAGGTGTAACACACCTCCCTAGGCCTATTAATTTAGAAATTACAGCGCTTTGTGTGGGACACTTAAAACAGTTGAAACGGGTGCTATTTTCGAAGCATTTGGTTTTTCTCGCTTTCTCGGAAACCGGAGAAAGATATTCCCCAGCTTTGTATGGCGTTTTAAACATCAGAGAACATGCATTTTAGGAAGGTGTACCACACCTCCCTAGGGCTCTTAGTTTAGAAAATACAGCGCTTTTTGCGGTACACTTAAAACGGTTGAAACGGGTGTTATTTTCGAAGCATTTGGTTTTTCTCGCCTCCGCGGAAACCGGAGCAAGCTATTCCCCAGGTTTGCATGGCGTTTAAAACACCAGAGAACATGCATTTTAGGAAGGTGTAACACACCTCCCTAGGCCTATTAATTTAGAAATTACAGCGCTTTTTGTGGGACACTTAAAACAGTTGAAACGGGTGCTATTTTCGAAGCATTTGGTTTTTCTCGCTTTCTCGGAAACCGGAGAAAGATATTCCCCAGCTTTGTATGGCGTTTAAAACATCAGAGAACATGCATTTTAGGAAGGTGTACCACACCTCCCTAGGGCTCTTAGTTTAGAAAATACAGCGCTTTTTGCGGTACACTTAAAACGGTTGAAACGGGTGTTATTTTCGAAGCATTTGGTTTTTCTCGCCTTCGCGGAAACCGGAGCAAGCTATTCCCCAGGTTTGCATGGCGTTTAAAACACCAGAGAACATGCATTTTAGGAAGGTGTAACACACCTCCCTAGGCCTATTAATTTAGAAATTACAGCGCTTTTTGTGGGACACTTAAAACAGTTGAAACGGGTGCTATTTTCGAAGCATTTGGTTTTTCTCGATTTCTCGGAAACCGGAGAAAGATATTCCCCAGCTTTGTATGGCGTTTAAAACACCAGAGAACGTGCATTTTAGGAAGGTGTAACACACCTCCCTAGGCCTATTAATTTAGAAATTACAGCGCTTTTTGTGGGACACTTAAAACATTTGAAACGGGAGCTATTTTCGAAGCATTTGGTTTTTCTCGCTTTCTCGGGAACTGGAGACAAATATTCCCCAGGTTTGTATGGCGTTTAAAACATCGGAGAACATGCATTTTAGGAAGGTGTAATACACCTCCTTATGGCTATTAGTTTAGAAAATACAGCGCTTTGTGTGGGACACTTGAAACGGTTGAAACGGGTGTTATTTTCGAAGCATTTGGTTTTTCTCGCCTTCGCGGAAACCGGAGCAAGCTATTCCTAAGGTTTGCATGGCGTTTAAAACACCAGAGAACATGCATTTTAGGAAGGTGTAACACACCTCCCTAGGCCTATTAATTTAGAAATTACAGCGCTTTTTGTGGGACAGTTAAAACAGTTGAAACGGGTGCTATTTTCGAAGCATTTGGTTTTTCTCGATTTCTCGGAAACCGGAGAAAGATATTCCCCAGCTTTGTATGGCGTTTAAAACATCAGAGAACATGCATTTCAGGAAGGTGTAATACACCTCCATATGGCTATTAGTTTAGAAATTACAGCGCTTTTTGTGGGACACTTGAAACGGTTGAAACGGGTGTTATTTTCGAAGCATTTGGTTTTTCTCGCCTTCGCGGAAACCGGAGCAAGCTATTCCCCAGGTTTGTATGGCGTTTAAAACACCAGAGAACGTGCATTTTAGGAAGGTGTAACACACCTCCCTAGGCCTATTAATTTAGAAATTACAGCGCTTTGTGTGGGACACTTAAAACAGTTGAAACGGGTGCTATTTTCGAAGCATTTGGTTTTTCTCGCTTTCTCGGAAACCGGAGAAAGATATTCCCCAGCTTTGTATGGCGTTTTAAACATCAGAGAACATGCATTTTAGGAAGGTGTACCACACCTCCCTAGGGCTCTTAGTTTAGAAAATACAGCGCTTTTTGCGGTACACTTAAAACGGTTGAAACGGGTGTTATTTTCGAAGCATTTGGTTTTTCTCGCCTCCGCGGAAACCGGAGCAAGCTATTCCCCAGGTTTGCATGGCGTTTAAAACACCAGAGAACATGCATTTTAGGAAGGTGTAACACACCTCCCTAGGCCTATTAATTTAGAAATTACAGCGCTTTTTGTGGGACACTTAAAACAGTTGAAACGGGTGCTATTTTCGAAGCATTTGGTTTTTCTCGCTTTCTCGGAAACCGGAGAAAGATATTCCCCAGCTTTGTATGGCGTTTAAAACATCAGAGAACATGCATTTTAGGAAGGTGTACCACACCTCCCTAGGGCTCTTAGTTTAGAAAATACAGCGCTTTTTGCGGTACACTTAAAACGGTTGAAACGGGTGTTATTTTCGAAGCATTTGGTTTTTCTCGCCTTCGCGGAAACCGGAGCAAGCTATTCCCCAGGTTTGCATGGCGTTTAAAACACCAGAGAACATGCATTTTAGGAAGGTGTAACACACCTCCCTAGGCCTATTAATTTAGAAATTACAGCGCTTTTTGTGGGACACTTAAAACAGTTGAAACGGGTGCTATTTTCGAAGCATTTGGTTTTTCTCGATTTCTCGGAAACCGGAGAAAGATATTCCCCAGCTTTGTATGGCGTTTAAAACACCAGAGAACGTGCATTTTAGGAAGGTGTAACACACCTCCCTAGGCCTATTAATTTAGAAATTACAGCGCTTTTTGTGGGACACTTAAAACATTTGAAACGGGTGCTATTTTCGAAGCATTTGGTTTTTCTCGCTTTCTCGGGAACTGGAGACAAATATTCCCCAGGTTTGTATGGCGTTTAAAACATCGGAGAACATGCATTTTAGGAAGGTGTAATACACCTCCTTATGGCTATTAGTTTAGAAAATACAGCGCTTTGTGTGGGACACTTGAAACGGTTGAAACGGGTGTTATTTTCGAAGCATTTGGTTTTTCTCGCCTTCGCGGAAACCGGAGCAAGCTATTCCTAAGGTTTGCATGGCGTTTAAAACACCAGAGAACATGCATTTTAGGAAGGTGTAACACACCTCCCTAGGCCTATTAATTTAGAAATTACAGCGCTTTTTGTGGGACAGTTAAAACAGTTGAAACGGGTGCTATTTTCGAAGCATTTGGTTTTTCTCGATTTCTCGGAAACCGGAGAAAGATATTCCCCAGCTTTGTATGGCGTTTAAAACATCAGAGAACATGCATTTCAGGAAGGTGTAATACACCTCCATATGGCTATTAGTTTAGAAATTACAGCGCTTTTTGTGGGACACTTGAAACGGTTGAAACGGGTGTTATTTTCGAAGCATTTGGTTTTTCTCGCCTTCGCGGAAACCGGAGCAAGCTATTCCCCAGGTTTGTATGGCGTTTAAAACACCAGAGAACGTGCATTTTAGGAAGGTGTAACACACCTCCCTAGGCCTATTAATTTAGAAATTACAGCGCTTTTTGTGGGACACTTAAAACAGTTGAAACGGGTGCTATTTTCGAAGCATTTGGTTTTTCTCGCTTTCTCGGAAACCGGAGAAAGATATTCCCCAGCTTTGTATGGCGTTTAAAACATCAGAGAACATGCATTTTAGGAAGGTGTACCACACCTCCCTAGGGCTCTTAGTTTAGAAAATACAGCGCTTTTTGCGGTACACTTAAAACGGTTGAAACGGGTGTTATTTTCGAAGCATTTGGTTTTTCTCGCCTTCGCGGAAACCGGAGCAAGCTATTCCCCAGGTTTGCATGGCGTTTAAAACACCAGAGAACATGCATTTTAGGAAGGTGTAACACACCTCCCTAGGCCTATTAATTTAGAAATTACAGCGCTTTTTGTGGGACACTTAAAACAGTTGAAACGGGTGCTATTTTCGAAGCATTTGGTTTTTCTCGATTTCTCGGAAACCGGAGAAAGATATTCCCCAGCTTTGTATGGCGTTTAAAACACCAGAGAACGTGCATTTTAGGAAGGTGTAACACACCTCCCTAGGCCTATTAATTTAGAAATTACAGCGCTTTTTGTGGGACACTTAAAACATTTGAAACGGGTGCTATTTTCGAAGCATTTGGTTTTTCTCGCTTTCTCGGGAACTGGAGACAAATATTCCCCAGGTTTGTATGGCGTTTAAAACATCGGAGAACATGCATTTTAGGAAGGTGTAATACACCTCCTTATGGCTATTAGTTTAGAAATTACAGCGCTTTTTGTGGGACAGTTAAAACTGTTGAAACGGGTGCTATTTTCGAAGCATTTGGTTTTTCTCGCTTTCTCGGGAACGGGAGACAAATATTCCCCAGGTTTGTATGGCGTTTAAAACATCGGAGAACGTGCATTTTAGGAAGGTGTAATACACCTCCTTATGGCTATTAGTTTAGAAATTACAGCGCTTTATGAGGGACACTTGAAACGGTTGAAACGTTTGTTATTTTCGAAGCATTTGGTTTTTCTCGCTTTCTCAGAAGCAGGAGCAAGATATTCCCCAGGTTTGTATGGCGTTTAAAACATCAGAGAACATGCATTTTCGGAAGGTTTAACACACCTCCCTAGGGCTCTTAGTTTAGAAAATACAGCGCTTTTTGTAGGACACTTGAAATGGTTGAAACGGGTGTTATTTTCGAAGCATTTGGTTTTTCTCGCCTTCGCGGAAACCGGAGCAAGCTATTCAACAGGTTTGCATGGCGTTTAAAACACCAGAGAACATGCATTTTAGGGAGGTGTAACACACCACCCTAGGCCTATTAATTTAGAAATCACAGCGCTTTTTGTGGGACACTTAAAACAGTTGAAACGGGTGCTATTTTCGAAGCATTTGGTTTTTCTCGCTTTCTCGGAAACCGGAGAAAGATATTCCCGAGCTTTGTATGGCGTTTAAAACACCAGAGAACGTGCATTTTACGAAGGTGTAACACACCTCCCTAGGGCTATTAATCTAGAAATTACAGCGCTTTTTGTGGGACAGTTAAAACAGTTGAAACGGGTGCTATTTTCGAAGCATTTGGTTTTTCTCGCTTTCTCGGGAACTGGAGACAAATATTCCCCAGGTTTGTATGGCGTTTAAAACATCGGAGAACGTGCATTTTAGGAAGGTGTAATACACCTCCTTATGGCTATTAGTTTAGAAATTACAGCGCTTTTTGAGGGACACTTGAAACGGTTGAAACGTTTGTTATTTTCGAAGCATTTGGTTTTTCTCGCTTTCTCAGAAGCAGGAGCAAGATATTCCCCAGGTTTGTATGGCGTTTAAAACATCAGAGAACATGCATTTTAGGAAGATGTAACACACCTCCCTAGGGCTCTTAGTTTAGAAAATACAGCGCTTTTTGAGGGACACTTGAAACGGTAGAAACGGGTGTTATTTTCGAAGCATTTGGTTTTTCTCGCTTTCTCGGGAACTGGAGACAAATATTCCCCAGGTTTGTATGGCGTTTAAAACATCAGAGAACATGCATTTTAGGAAGGTGTAATACACCACCTTATGGCTACTAGTTTAGAAATTACAGCGCTTTTTGTGGGACAATTGAAACGGTTGAAACAGGTGTTACTTTCGAAGCATTTGGTTTTTCTCGCTTTCTTGGAAGCAGGAGACAAATATTCCCCAGGTTTGTATGGCGTTTAAAACATCAGAGAACATGCATTTTAGGAAGGTGTAATACACCTCCTTATGGCTATTAGTTTAGAAAATACAGCGCTTTGTGTGGGACACTTGAAACGGTTGAAACGGGTGTTATTTTCGAAGCATTTGGTTTTTCTCGCCTTCGCGGAAACCGGAGCAAGCTATTCCTAAGATTTGCATGGCGTTTAAAACACCAGAGAACATGCATTTTAGGAAGGTGTAACACACCTCCCTAGGCCTATTAATTTAGAAATTACAGCGCTTTTTGTGGGACACTTAAAACAGTTGAAACGGGTGCTATTTTCGAAGCATTTGGTTTTTCTCGATTTCTCGGAAACCGGAGAAAGATATTCCCCAGCTTTGTATGGCGTTTAAAACACCAGAGAACGTGCATTTTAGGAAGGTGTAACACACCTCCCTAGGCCTATTAATTTAGAAATTACAGCGCTTTTTGTGGGACACTTAAAACATTTGAAACGGGTGCTATTTTCGAAGCATTTGGTTTTCTCGCTTTCTCGGGAACTGGAGACAAATATTCCCCAGGTTTGTATGGCGTTTAAAACATCGGAGAACATGCATTTTAGGAAGGTGTAATACACCTCCTTATGGCTATTAGTTTAGAAATTACAGCGCTTTTTGTGGGACAGTTAAAACTGTTGAAACGGGTGCTATTTTCGAAGCATTTGGTTTTTCTCGCTTTCTCGGGAACTGGAGACAAATATTCCCCAGGTTTGTATGGCGTTTAAAACATCGGAGAACGTGCATTTTAGGAAGGTGTAATACACCTCCTTATGGCTATTAGTTTAGAAATTACAGCGCTTTTTGAGGGACACTTGAAACGGTTGAAACGTTTGTTATTTTCGAAGCATTTGGTTTTTCTCGCTTTCTCAGAAGCAGGAGCAAGATATTCCCCAGGTTTGTATGGCGTTTAAAACATCAGAGAACATGCATTTTCGGAAGGTTTAACACACCTCCCTAGGGCTCTTAGTTTAGAAAATACAGCGCTTTTTGTAGGACACTTGAAATGGTTGAAACGGGTGTTATTTTCGAAGCATTTGGTTTTTCTCGCCTTCGCGGAAACCGGAGCAAGCTATTCAACAGGTTTGCATGGCGTTTAAAACACCAGAGAACATGCATTTTAGGAAGGTGTAATACACCTCCTTATGGCTATTAATTTAGAAATTACAGCGCTTTTTGTGGGACAGTTAAAACAGTTGAAACGGGTGCTATTTTCGAAGCATTTGGTTTTTCTCGATTTCTCGGAAACCGGAGAAAGATATTCCCCAGCTTTGTATGGCGTTTAAAACACCAGAGAACGTGCATTTTAGGAAGGTGTAACACACCTCCCTATGCCTATTAATTTCGAAATTACAGCGCTTTTTGTGGGACACTTAAAACAGTTGAAACGGGTGCTATTTTCGAAGCATTTGGTTTTTCTCGCCTTCGCGGAAACCGGAGCAAGCTATTCCCCAGGTTTGCATGGCGTTTAAAACATCAGAGAACATGCATTTTAGGAAGGTGTAATACACCTCCTTATGGCTATTAGTTTAGAAATTACAGCGCTTTTTGTGGGACACTTGAAACGGTTGAAACGGGTGTTATTTTCGAAGCATTTGGTTTTTCTCGCCTTCGCGGAAACCGGAGCAAGCTATTCCCCAGGTTTGTATGGCGTTTAAAACACCAGAGGACGTGCATTTTAGGAAGGTGTAACACACCTCCCTAGGCCTATTAATTTAGAAATTACAGCGCTTTGTGTGGGACACTTAAAACAGTTGAAACGGGTGCTATTTTCGAAGCATTTGGTTTTTCTCGCTTTCTCGGAAACCGGAGAAAGATATTCCCCAGCTTTGTATGGCGTTTAAAACATCAGAGAACATGCATTTTAGGAAGGTGTACCACACCTCCCTAGGGCTCTTACTTTAGAAAATACAGCGCTTTTTGCGGTACACTTAAAACGGTTGAAACGGGTGTTATTTTCGAAGCATTTGGTTTTTCTCGCCTTCGCGGAAACCGGAGCAAGCTATTCCCCAGGTTTGCATGGCGTTTAAAACACCAGAGAACTTGCATTTTAGGAAGGTGTAATACACCTCCCTAGGCCTATTAATTTAGAAATTACAGCGCTTTTTGTGGGACACTTAAAACATTTGAAACGGGTGCTATTTTCGAAGCATTTGGTTTTTCTCGCTTTCTCGGGAACTGGAGACAAATATTCCCCAGGTTTGTATGGCGTTTAAAACACCGGAGAACATGCATTTTAGGAAGGTGTAATACACCTCCTTATGGCTATTAGTTTAGAAATTACAGCGCTTTTTGAGGGACACTTGAAACGGTTGAAACGTTTGTTATTTTCGAAGTATTTGGTTTTTCTCGCTTTCTCAGAAGCAGGAGCAAGATATTCCCCAGATTTGTATGGCGTTTAAAACATCAGAGAACATGCATTTTAGGAAGGTGTAATGCACCTCCTTATGGCTATTAGTTTAGAAAATACAGCGCTTTGTGTGGGACACTTGAAACGGTTGAAACGGGTGTTATTTTCGAAGCATTTGGTTTTTCTCGCCTTCGCGGAAACCGGAGCAAGCTATTCCCCAGGTTTGCATGGCGTTTAAAACACCAGAGAACTTGCATTTTAGGAAGGTGTAATACACCTCCCTAGGCCTATTAATTTAGAAATTACAGCGCTTTTTGTGGGACACTTAAAACATTTGAAACGGGTGCTATTTTCGAAGCATTTGGTTTTTCTCGCTTTCTCGGGAACTGGAGACAAATATTCCCCAGGTTTGTATGGCGTTTAAAACATCAGAGAACATGCATTTTAGGAAGGTGTAATACACCTCCTTATGGCTATTAGTTTAGAAAATACAGCGCTTTTTGTGGGACACTTGAAACGGTTGAAACGGGTGTTATTTTCGAAGCATTTGGTTTTTCTCGCCTTCGCGGAAACCGGAGCAAGCTATTCCCCAGGTTTGCATGGCGTTTAAAACACCAGAGAACATGCATTTTAGGAAGGTGTAATACACCTCCATATGGCTATTAGTTTAGAAATTACAGCGCTTTTTGTGGGACACTTGAAACGGTTGAAACGGGTGTTATTTTCGAAGCATTTGGTTTTTCTCGCCTTCGCGGAAACCGGAGCAAGCTATTCCCCAGGTTTGTATGGCGTTTAAAACACCAGAGAACGTGCATTTTAGGAAGGTGTAACACACCTCCCTAGGCCTATTAATTTAGAAATTACTGCGCTTTGTGTGGGACACTTAAAACAGTTGAAACGGGTGCTATTTTCGAAGCATTTGGTTTTTCTCGATTTCTCGGAAACCGGAGAAAGATATTCCCCAGCTTTGTATGGCGTTTAAAACACCAGAGAACGTGCATTTTAGGAAGGTGCAACACACCTCCCTAGGCCTATTAATTTAGAAATTACAGCGCTGTTTGTGGGACACTTAAAATAGTTGAAACGGGTGCTATTTTCGAAGCATTTGGTTTTTCTCGCTTTCTCGGAAACCGGAGCAAGCTATTCCCCAGGTTTGCATGGCGTTTAAAACACCAGAGAACATGCATTTTAGGAAGGTGTACCACACCTCCCTGGGGCTCTTAGTTTAGAAAATACAGCGCTTTTTGCGGTACACTTAAAACGGTTGAAACGGGTGTTATTTTCGAAGCATTTGGTTTTTCTCGCCTTCGCGGAAACCGGAGCAAGCTATTCCCCAGGTTTGCATGGCGTTTAAAACACCAGAGAACATGCATTTTAGGAAGGTGTACCACACCTCCCTGGGGCTCTTAGTTTAGAAAATACAGCGCTTTTTGCGGTACACTTAAAACGGTTGAAACGGGTGTTATTTTCGAAGCATTTGGTTTTTCTCGCCTTCGCGGAAACCGGAGCAAGCTATTCCCCAGGTTTGCATGGCGTTTAAAACACCAGAGAACATGCATTTTAGGAAGGTGTAACACACCTCCCTAGGCCTATTAATTTAGAAATTACAGCGCTTTTTGTGGGACACTTAAAACAGTTGAAACGGGTGCTATTTTCGAAGCATTTGGTTTTTCTCGCCTTCGCGGAAACCGGAGCAAGCTATTCCCCAGGTTTGCATGGCGTTTAAAACACCAGAGAACATGCATTTTAGGAAGGTGTAATACACCTCCATATGGCTATTAGTTTAGAAATTACAGCGCTTTTTGTGGGACACTTGAAACGGTTGAAACGGGTGTTATTTTCGAAGCATTTGGTTTTTCTCGCCTTCGCGGAAACCGGAGCAAGCTATTCCCCAGGTTTGTATGGCGTTTAAAACACCAGAGAACGTGCATTTTAGGAAGGTGTAACACACCTCCCTAGGCCTATTAATTTAGAAATTACAGCGCTTTGTGTGGGACACTTAAAACAGTTGAAACGGGTGCTATTTTCGAAGCATTTGGTTTTTCTCGCTTTCTCGGAAACCGGAGAAAGATATTCCCCAGCTTTGTATGGCGTTTAAAACATCAGAGAACATGCATTTTAGGAAGGTGTACCACACCTCCCTAGGGCTCTTAGTTTAGAAAATACAGCGCTTTTTGCGGTACACTTAAAACGGTTGAAACGGGTGTTATTTTCGAAGCATTTGGTTTTTCTCGCCTTCGCGGAAACCGAAGCAAGCTATTCCCCAGGTTTGCATGGGGTTTAAAACACCAGAGAACATGCATTTTAGGAAGGTGTAACACACCTCCCTAGGCCTATTAATTTAGAAATTACAGCGCTTTTTGTGGGACACTTAAAACAGTTGAAACGGGTGCTATTTTCGAAGCATTTGGTTTTTCTCGCTTTCTCGGAAACCGGAGAAAGATATTCCCCAGCTTTGTATGGCGTTTAAAACATCAGAGAACATGCATTTTAGGAAGGTGTACCACACCTCCCTGGGGCTCTTAGTTTAGAAAATACAGCGCTTTTTGCGGTACACTTAAAACGGTTGAAACGGGTGTTATTTTCGAAGCATTTGGTTTTTCTCGCCTTCGCGGAAACCGGAGCAAGCTATTCCCCAGGTTTGCATGGCGTTTAAAACACCAGAGAACATGCATTTTAGGAAGGTGTAACACACCTCCCTAGGCCTATTAATTTCGAAATTACAGCGCTTTTTGTGGGACACTTAAAACAGTTGAAACGGGTGCTATTTTCGAAGCATTTGGTTTTTCTCGCCTTCGCGGAAACCGGAGCAAGCTATTCCCCAGGTTTGCATGGCGTTTAAAACATCAGAGAACATGCATTTTAGGAAGGTGTAATACACCTCCTTATGGCTATTAGTTTAGAAATTACAGCGCTTTTTGTGGGACACTTGAAACGGTTGAAACGGGTGTTATTTTCGAAGCATTTGGTTTTTCTCGCCTTCGCGGAAACCGGAGCAAGCTATTCCCCAGGTTTGTATGGCGCTTAAAACACCAGAGAACGTGCATTTTAGGAAGGTGTAACACACCTCCCTAGGCCTATTAATTTAGAAATTACAGCGCTTTGTGTGGGACACTTAAAACAGTTGAAACGGGTGCTATTTTCGAAGCATTTGGTTTTTCTCGCCTTCGCGGAAACCGGAGCAAGCTATTCCCCAGGTTTGCATGGCGTTTAAAACATCAGAGAACATGCATTTTAGGAAGGTGTAATACACCTCCTTATGGCTATTAGTTTAGAAATTACAGCGCTTTTTGTGGGACACTTGAAACGGTTGAAACGGGTGTTATTTTCGAAGCATTTGGTTTTTCTCGCCTTCGCGGAAACCGGAGCAAGCTATTCCCCAGGTTTGTATGGCGTTTAAAACACCAGAGAACGTGCAATTTAGGAAGGTGTAACACACCTCCCTAGGCCTATTAATTTAGAAATTACAGCGCTTTGTGTGGGACGCTTAAAACAGTTGAAACGGGTGCTATTTTCGAAGCATTTGGTTTTTCTCGCTTTCTCGGAAACCGGAGAAAGATATTCCCCAGCTTTGTATGGCGTTTAAAACATCAGAGAACATGCATTTTAGGAAGGTGTACCACACCTCCCTAGGGCTCTTAGTTTAGAAAATACAGCGCTTTTTGCGGTACACTTAAAACGGTTGAAACGGGTGTTATTTTCGAAGCATTTGGTTTTTCTCGCCTTCGCGGAAACCGGAGCAAGCTATTCCCCAGGTTTGCATGGCGTTTAAAACACCAGAGAACATGCATTTTAGGAAGGTGTAACACACCTCCCTAGGCCTATTAATTTAGAAATTACAGCGCTTTTTGTGGGACACTTAAAACATTTGAAACGGGTGCTATTTTCGAAGCATTTGGTTTTTCTCGCTTTCTCGGAAACCGGAGAAAGATATTCCCGAGCTTTGTATGGCGTTTAAAACACCAGAGAACGTGCATTTTAGGAAGGTGTAACACACCTCCCTAGGCCTATTAATTTAGAAATTACAGCGCTTTTTGTGGGACACTTAAAACATTTGAAACGGGTGCTATTTTCGAAGCATTTGGTTTTTCTCGCTTTCTCGGGAACTGGAGACAAATATTCCCCAGGTATGTATGGCGTTTAAAACATCGGAGAACATGCATTTTAGGAAGGTGTAATACACCTCCTTATGGCTATTAGTTTAGAAATTACAGCGCTTTTTGTGGGACACTTGAAACGGTTGAAACGGGTGTTATTTTCGAAGCATTTGGTTTTTCTCGCCTTCGCGGAAACCGGAGCAAGCTATTCCCCAGGTTTGTATGGCGTTTAAAACACCAGAGAACGTGCATTTTAGGAAGGTGTAACACACCTCCCTAGGCCTATTAATTTAGAAATTACAGCGCTTTGTGTGGGACACTTAAAACAGTTGAAACGGGTGCTATTTTCGAAGCATTTGGTTTTTCTCGCTTTCTCGGAAACCGGAGAAAGATATTCCCCAGCTTTGTATGGCGTTTAAAACATCAGAGAACATGCATTTTAGGAAGGTGTACCACACCTCCCTAGGGCTCTTAGTTTAGAAAATACAGCGCTTTGTGTGGGACGCTTAAAACAGTTGAAACGGGTGCTATTTTCGAAGCATTTGGTTTTTCTCGCTTTCTCGGAAACCGGAGAAAGATATTCCCCAGCTTTGTATGGCGTTTAAAACATCAGAGAACATGCATTTTAGGAAGGTGTACCACACCTCCCTAGGGCTCTTAGTTTAGAAAATACAGCGCTTTTTGCGGTACACTTAAAACGGTTGAAACGGGTGTTATTTTCGAAGCATTTGGTTTTTCTCGCCTTCGCGGAAACCGGAGCAAGCTATTCCCCAGGTTTGCATGGCGTTTAAAACACCAGAGAACATGCATTTTAGGAAGGTGTAACACACCTCCCTAGGCCTATTAATTTAGAAATTACAGCGCTTTTTGTGGGACACTTAAAACAGTTGAAACGGGTGCTATTTTCGAAGCATTTGGTTTTTCTCGCTTTCTCGGAAACCGGAGAAAGATATTCCCGAGCTTTGTATGGCGTTTAAAACACCAGAGAACGTGCATTTTAGGAAGGTGTAACACACCTCCCTAGGCCTATTAATTTAGAAATTACAGCGCTTTTTGTGGGACACTTAAAACATTTGAAACGGGTGCTATTTTCGAAGCATTTGGTTTTTCTCGCTTTCTCGGGAACTGGAGACAAATATTCCCCAGGTTTGTATGGCGTTTAAAACATCGGAGAACATGCATTTTAGGAAGGTGTAATACACCTCCTTATGGCTATTAGTTTAGAAATTACAGCGCTTTTTGTGGGACACTTGAAACGGTTGAAACGGGTGTTATTTTCGAAGCATTTGGTTTTTCTCGCCTTCGCGGAAACCGGAGCAAGCTATTCCCCAGGTTTGTATGGCGTTTAAAACACCAGAGAACGTGCATTTTAGGAAGGTGTAACACACCTCCCTAGGCCTATTAATTTAGAAATTACAGCGCTTTGTGTGGGACACTTAAAACAGTTGAAACGGGTGCTATTTTCGAAGCATTTGGTTTTTCTCGCTTTCTCGGAAACCGGAGAAAGATATTCCCCAGCTTTGTATGGCGTTTAAAACATCAGAGAACATGCATTTTAGGAAGGTGTACCACACCTCCCTAGGGCTCTTAGTTTAGAAAATACAGCGCTTTTTGCGGTACACTTAAAACGGTTGAAACGGATGTTATTTTCGAAGCATTTGGTTTTTCTCGCCTTCGCGGAAACCGGAGCAAGCTATTCCCCAGGTTTGCATGGCGTTTAAAACACCAGAGAACATGCATTTTAGGAAGGTGTAACACACCTCCCTAGGCCTATTAATTTAGAAATTACAGCGCTTTTTGTGGGACACTTAAAACATTTGAAACGGGTGCTATTTTCGAAGCATTTGGTTTTTCTCGCTTTCTCGGGAACTGGAGACAAATATTCCCCAGGTTTGTATGGCGTTTAAAACACCGGAGAACATACATTTTAGGAAGGTGTAATACACCTCCTTATGGCTATTAGTTTAGAAATTACAGCGCTTTTTGTGGGACACTTGAAACGGTTGAAACGGGTGTTATTTTCGAAGCATTTGGTTTTTCTCGCCTTCGCGGAAACCGGAGCAAGCTATTCCCCAGGTTTGTATGGCGTTTAAAACACCAGAGAACGTGCATTTTAGGAAGGTGTAACACACCTCCCTAGGCCTATTAATTTAGAAATTACAGCGCTTTGTGTGGGACACTTAAAACAGTTGAAACGGGTGCTATTTTCGAAGCATTTGGTTTTTCTCGCTTTCTCGGAAACCGGAGAAAGATATTCCCCAGCTTTGTATGGCGTTTAAAACATCAGAGAACATGCATTTTAGGAAGGTGTACCACACCTCCCTAGGGCTCTTAGTTTAGAAAATACAGCGCTTTTTGCGGTACACTTAAAACGGTTGAAACGGGTGTTATTTTCGAAGCATTTGGTTTTTCTCGCCTTCGCGGAAACCGGAGCAAGCTATTCCCCAGGTTTGCATGGCGTTTAAAACATCAGAGAACATGCATTTTAGGAAGGTGTAATACACCTCCTTATGGCTATTAGTTTAGAAATTACAGCGCTTTTTGTGGGACACTTGAAACGGTTGAAACGGGTGTTATTTTCGAAGCATTTGGTTTTTCTCGCCTTCGCGGAAACCGGAGCAAGCTATTCCCCAGGTTTGTATGGCGTTTAAAACACCAGAGAACGTGCATTTTAGGAAGGTGTAACACACCTCCCTAGGCCTATTAATTTAGAAATTACAGCGCTTTTTGTGGGACACTTAAAACAGTTGAAACGGGTGCTATTTTCGAAGCATTTGGTTTTTCTCGCCTTCGCGGAAACCGGAGCAAGCTATTCCCCAGGTTTGCATGGCGTTTAAAACATCAGAGAACATGCATTTTAGGAAGGTGTAATACACCTCCTTATGGCTATTAGTTTAGAAATTACAGCGCTTTTTGTGGGACACTTGAAACGGTTGAAACGGGTGTTATTTTCGAAGCATTTGGTTTTTCTCGCCTTCGCGGAAACCGGAGCAAGCTATTCCCCAGGTTTGTATGGCGTTTAAAACACCAGAGAACGTGCATTTTAGGAAGGTGTAACACACCTCCCTAGGCCTATTAATTTAGAAATTACAGCGCTTTGTGTGGGACACTTAAAACAGTTGAAACGGGTGCTATTTTCGAAGCATTTGGTTTTTCTCGCCTTCGCGGAAACCGGAGCAAGCTATTCCCCAGGTTTGCATGGCGTTTAAAACATCAGAGAACATGCATTTTAGGAAGGTGTAATACACCTCCTTATGGCTATTAGTTTAGAAATTACAGCGCTTTTTGTGGGACACTTGAAACGGTTGAAACGGGTGTTATTTTTGAAGCATTTGGTTTTTCTCGCCTTCGCGGAAACCGGAGCAAGCTATTCCCCAGGTTTGTATGGCGTTTAAAACACCAGAGAACGTGCAATTTAGGAAGGTGTAACACACCTCCCTAGGCCTATTAATTTAGAAATTACAGCGCTTTGTGTGGGACGCTTAAAACAGTTGAAACGGGTGCTATTTTCGAAACATTTGGTTTTTCTCGCTTTCTCGGAAACCGGAGAAAGATATTCCCCAGCTTTGTATGGCGTTTAAAACATCAGAGAACATGCATTTTAGGAAGGTGTACCACACCTCCCTAGGGCTCTTAGTTTAGAAAATACAGCGCTTTTTGCGGTACACTTAAAACGGTTGAAACGGGTGTTATTTTCGAAGCATTTGGTTTTTCTCGCCTTCGCGGAAACCGGAGCAAGCTATTCCCCAGGTTTGCATGGCGTTTAAAACACCAGAGAACATGCATTTTAGGAAGGTGTAACACACCTCCCTAGGCCTATTAATTTAGAAATTACAGCGCTTTTTGTGGGACACTTAAAACATTTGAAACGGGTGCTATTTTCGAAGCATTTGGTTTTTCTCGCTTTCTCGGAAACCGGAGAAAGATATTCCCGAGCTTTGTATGGCGTTTAAAACACCAGAGAACGTGCATTTTAGGAAGGTGTAACACACCTCCCTAGGCCTATTAATTTAGAAATTACAGCGCTTTTTGTGGGACACTTAAAACATTTGAAACGGGTGCTATTTTCGAAGCATTTGGTTTTTCTCGCTTTCTCGGGAACTGGAGACAAATATTCCCCAGGTTTGTATGGCGTTTAAAACATCGGAGAACATGCATTTTAGGAAGGTGTAATACACCTCCTTATGGCTATTAGTTTAGAAATTACAGCGCTTTTTGTGGGACACTTGAAACGGTTGAAACGGGTGTTATTTTCGAAGCATTTGGTTTTTCTCGCCTTCGCGGAAACCGGAGCAAGCTATTCCCCAGGTTTGTATGGCGTTTAAAACACCAGAGAACGTGCATTTTAGGAAGGTGTAACACACCTCCCTAGGCCTATTAATTTAGAAATTACAGCGCTTTGTGTGGGACACTTAAAACAGTTGAAACGGGTGCTATTTTCGAAGCATTTGGTTTTTCTCGCTTTCTCGGAAACCGGAGAAAGATATTCCCCAGCTTTGTATGGCGTTTAAAACATCAGAGAACATGCATTTTAGGAAGGTGTACCACACCTCCCTAGGGCTCTTAGTTTAGAAAATACAGCGCTTTTTGCGGTACACTTAAAACGGTTGAAACGGATGTTATTTTCGAAGCATTTGGTTTTTCTCGCTTTCTCGGAAACCGGAGAAAGATATTCCCCAGCTTTGTATGGCGTTTAAAACATCAGAGAACATGCATTTTAGGAAGGTGTACCACACCTCCCTAGGGCTCTTAGTTTAGAAAATACAGCGCTTTTTGCGGTACACTTAAAACGGTTGAAACGGGTGTTATTTTCGAAGCATTTGGTTTTTCTCGCCTTCGCGGAAACCGGAGCAAGCTATTCCCCAGGTTTGCATGGCGTTTAAAACACCAGAGAACATGCATTTTAGGAAGGTGTAACACACCTCCCTAGGCCTATTAATTTAGAAATTACAGCGCTTTTTGTGGGACACTTAAAACATTTGAAACGGGTGCTATTTTCGAAGCATTTGGTTTTTCTCGCTTTCTCGGGAACTGGAGACAAATATTCCCCAGGTTTGTATGGCGTTTAAAACATCGGAGAACATGCATTTTAGGAAGGTGTAATACACCTCCTTATGGCTATTAGTTTAGAAATTACAGCGCTTTTTGTGGGACACTTGAAACGGTTGAAACGGGTGTTATTTTCGAAGCATTTGGTTTTTCTCGCCTTCGCGGAAACCGGAGCAAGCTATTCCCCAGGTTTGTATGGCGTTTAAAACACCAGAGAACGTGCATTTTAGGAAGGTGTAACACACCTCCCTAGGCCTATTAATTTAGAAATTACAGCGCTTTGTGTGGGACACTTAAAACAGTTGAAACGGGTGCTATTTTCGAAGCATTTGGTTTTTCTCGCTTTCTCGGAAACCGGAGAAAGATATTCCCCAGCTTTGTATGGCGTTTAAAACATCAGAGAACATGCATTTTAGGAAGGTGTAACACACCTCCCTAGGCCTATTAATTTCGAAATTACAGCGCTTTTTGTGGGACACTTAAAACAGTTGAAACGGGTGCTATTTTCGAAGCATTTGGTTTTTCTCGCCTTCGCGGAAACCGGAGCAAGCTACTCCCCAGGTTTGCATGGCGTTTAAAACACCAGAGAACATGCATTTTAGGAAGGTGTAATACACCTCCTTATGGCTATTAGTTTAGAAATTACAGCGCTTTTTGTGGGACACTTGAAACGGTTGAAACGGGTGTTATTTTCGAAGCATTTGGTTTTTCTCGCCTTCGCGGAAACCGGAGCAAGCTATTCCCCAGGTTTGTATGGCGTTTAAAACACCAGAGAACGTGCATTTTAGGAAGGTGTAACACACCTCCCTAGGCCTATTAATTTAGAAATTACAGCGCTTTGTGTGGGACACTTAAAACAGTTGAAACGGGTGCTATTTTCGAAGCATTTGGTTTTTCTCGCTTTCTCGGAAACCGGAGAAAGATATTCCCCAGCTTTGTATGGCGTTTAAAACATCCGAGAACATGCATTTTAGGAAGGTGTACCACACCTCCCTAGGGCTCTTAGTTTAGAAAATACAGCGCTTTTTGCGGTACACTTAAAACGGTTGAAACGGGTGTTATTTTCGAAGCATTTGGTTTTTCTCGCCTTCGCGGAAACCGGAGCAAGCTATTCCCCAGGTTTGCATGGCGTTTAAAACACCAGAGAACATGCATTTTAGGAAGGTGTAACACACCTCCCTAGGCCTATTAATTTAGAAATTACAGCGCTTTTTGTGGGACACTTAAAACAGTTGAAACGGGTGCTATTTTCGAAGCATTTGGTTTTTCTCGCTTTCTCGGAAACCGGAGAAAGATATTCCCCAGCTTTGTATGGCGTTTAAAACATCAGAGAACATGCATTTTAGGAAGGTGTACCACACCTCCCTAGGGCTCTTAGTTTAGAAAATACAGCGCTTTTTGCGGTACACTTAAAACGGTTGAAACGGGTGTTATTTTCGAAGCATTTGGTTTTTCTCGCCTTCGCGGAAACCGGAGCAAGCTATTCCCCAGGTTTGCATGGCGTTTAAAACACCAGAGAACATGCATTTTAGGAAGGTGTAACACACCTCCCTAGGCCTATTAATTTAGAAATTACAGCGCTTTTTGTGGGACACTTAAAACATTTGAAACGGGTGCTATTTTCGAAGCATTTGGTTTTTCTCGCTTTCTCGGGAACTGGAGACAAATATTCCCCAGGTTTGTATGGCGTTTAAAACATCGGAGAACATGCATTTTAGGAAGGTGTAATACACCTCCTTATGGCTATTAGTTTAGAAATTACAGCGCTTTTTGAGGGACACTTGAAACGGTTGAAACGTTTGTTATTTTCGAAGTATTTGGTTTTTCTCGCTTTCTCAGAAGCACGAGCAAGATATTCCCCAGATTTGTATGGCGTTTAAAACATCAGAGAACATGCATTTTAGGAAGGTGTAATGCACCTCCTTATGGCTATTAGATTAGAAAATACAGCGCTTTGTGTGGGACACTTGAAACGGTTGAAACAGGTGTTACTTTCGAAGCATTTGGTTTTTCTCGCTTTCTTGGAAGCAGGAGACAAATATTCCCCAGGTTTGTATGGCGTTTAAAACATCAGAGAACATGCATTTTAGGAAGGTGTAATACACCTCCTTATGGCTATTAGTTTAGAAAATACAGCGCTTTTTGTGGGACACTTGAAACGGTTGAAACGGGTGTTATTTTCGAAGCATTTGGTTTTTCTCGCCTTCGCGGAAACCGGAGCAAGCTATTCCCCGGGTTTGCATGGCGTTAAAACACCAGAGAACTTGCATTATAGGAAGGTGTAACACACCTCCCTAGGCCTATTAATTTAGAAATTACAGCGCTTTTTGTGGGACAGTTAAAACAGTTGAAACGGGTGCTATTTTCGAAGCATTTGGTTTTTCTCGATTTCTCGGAAACCGGAGAAAGATATTCCCCAGCTTTGTATGGCGTTTAAAACACCAGGGAACGTGCATTTTAGGAAGGTGCAACACACCTCCCTAGGCCTATTAATTTAGAAATTACAGCGCTGTTTGTGGGACACTTAAAATAGTTGAAACGGGTGCTATTTTCGAAGCATTTGGTTTTTCTCGCTTTCTCGGAAACCGGAGAAAGATATTCCCCGGCTTTGTATGGCGTTTAAAACATCAGAGAACATGCATTTTAGGAAGGTGTACCACACCTCCCTGGGGCTCTTAGTTTAGAAAATACAGCGCTTTGTGTGGGACACTTAAAACAGTTGAAACGGGTGCTATTTTCGAAGCATTTGGTTTTTCTCGCTTTCTCGGAAACCGGAGAAAGATATTCCCCAGCTTTGTATGGCGTTTAAAACATCAGAGAACATGCATTTTAGGAAGGTGTACCACACCTCCCTAGGGCTCTTAGTTTAGAAAATACAGCGCTTTTTGCGGTACACTTAAAACGGTTGAAACGGGTGTTATTTTCGAAGCATTTGGTTTTTCTCGCCTTCGCGGAAACCGGAGCAAGCTATTCCCCAGGTTTGCATGGCGTTTAAAACACCAGAGAACATGCATTTTAGGAAGGTGTAACACACCTCCCTAGGCCTACTAATTTAGAAATTACAGCGCTTTTTGTGGGACACTTAAAACAGTTGAAACGGGTGCTATTTTCGAAGCATTTGGTTTTTCTCGCTTTCTCGGAAACCGGAGAAAGATATTGCCCAGCTTTGTATGGCGTTTAAAACATCAGAGAACATGCATTTTAGGAAGGTGTACCACACCTCCCTAGGGCTCTTAGCTTAGAAAATACAGCGCTTTTTGCGGTACACTTAAAACGGTTGAAACGGGTGTTATTTTCGAAGCATTTGGTTTTTCTCGCCTTCGCGGAAACCGGAGCAAGCTATTCCCCAGGTTTGTATGGCGTTTAAAACACCAGAGAACGTGCATTTTAGGAAGGTGTAATACACCTCCATATGGCTATTAGTTTAGAAATTACAGCGCTTTGTGTGGGACACTTAAAACAGTTGAAACGGGTGCTATTTTCGAAGCAT
Source organism: Volucella zonaria (assembly GCA_963966105.1). Lineage (NCBI taxonomy): Eukaryota > Metazoa > Arthropoda > Insecta > Diptera > Syrphidae > Volucella > Volucella zonaria. The sequence continues at coordinate 171,128 of OZ014536.1, read as the reverse complement.
TTGGTTTTTCTCGCTTTCTCGGAAACCGGAGAAAGATATTGCCCAGCTTTGTATGGCGTTTAAAACATCAGAGAACATGCATTTTAGGAAGGTGTACCACACCTCCCTAGGGCTCTTAGTTTAGAAAATACAGCGCTTTTTGCGGTACACTTAAAACGGTTGAAACGGGTGTTATTTTCGAAGCATTTGGTTTTTCTCGCCTTCGCGGAAACCGGAGCAAGCTATTCCCCAGGTTTGTATGGCGTTTAAAACACCAGAGAACGTGCATTTTAGGAAGGTGTAATACACCTCCATATGGCTATTAGTTTAGAAATTACAGCGCTTTGTGTGGGACACTTAAAACAGTTGAAACGGGTGCTATTTTCGAAGCATTTGGTTTTTCTCGCCTTCGCGGAAACCGGAGCAAGCTATTCCCCAGGTTTGTATGGCGTTTAAAACACCAGAGAACGTGCATTTTAGGAAGGTGTAACACACCTCCCTAGGCCTATTAATTTAGAAATTACAGCGCTTTGTGTGGGACACTTAAAACAGTTGAAACGGGTGCTATTTTCGAAGCATTTGGTTTTTCTCGCCTTCTCGGAAACCGGAGAAAGATATTCCCCAGCTTTGTATGGCGTTTAAAACATCAGAGAACATGCATTTTAGGAAGGTGTAACACACCTCCCTAGGCCTATTAATTTCGAAATTACAGCGCTTTTTGTGGGACACTTAAAACAGTTGAAACGGGTGCTATTTTCGAAGCATTTGGTTTTTCTCGCCTTCGCGGAAACCGGAGCAAGCTATTCCCCAGGTTTGCATGGCGTTTAAAACATCAGAGAACATGCATTTTAGGAAGGTGTAATACACCTCCTTATGGCTATTAGTTTAGAAATTACAGCGCTTTTTGTGGGACACTTGAAACGGTTGAAACGGGTGTTATTTTTGAAGCATTTGGTTTTTCTCGCCTTCGCGGAAACCGGAGCAAGCTATTCCCCAGGTTTGTATGGCGTTTAAAACACCAGAGAACGTGCATTTTAGGAAGGTGTAATACACCTCCATATGGCTATTAGTTTAGAAATTACAGCGCTTTGTGTGGGACACTTAAAACAGTTGAAACGGGTGCTATTTTCGAAGCATTTGGTTTTTCTCGCTTTCTCGGAAACCGGAGAAAGATATTCCCCAGCTTTGTATGGCGTTTAAAACACCAGAGAACATGCATTTTAGGAAGGTGTACCACACCTCCCTAGGGCTCTTAGTTTAGAAAATACAGCGCTTTTTGCGGTACACTTAAAACGGTTGAAACGGGTGTTATTTTCGAAGCATTTGGTTTTTCTCGCCTTCGCGGAAACCGGAGCAAGCTATTCCCCAGGTTTGTATGGCGTTTAAAACACCAGAGAACGTGCATTTTAGGAAGGTGTAATACACCTCCATATGGCTATTAGTTTAGAAATTACAGCGCTTTGTGTGGGACACTTAAAACAGTTGAAACGGGTGCTATTTTCGAAGCATTTGGTTTTTCTCGCCTTCGCGGAAACCGGAGCAAGCTATTCCCCAGGTTTGTATGGCGTTTAAAACACCAGAGAACGTGCATTTTAGGAAGGTGTAACACACCTCCCTAGGCCTATTAATTTAGAAATTACAGCGCTTTGTGTGGGACACTTAAAACAGTTGAAACGGGTGCTATTTTCGAAGCATTTGGTTTTTCTCGCTTTCTCGGAAACCGGAGAAAGATATTCCCCAGCTTTGTATGGCGTTTAAAACATCAGAGAACATGCATTTTAGGAAGGTGTACCACACCTCCCTAGGGCTCTTAGTTTAGAAAATACAGCGCTTTTTGTGGGACACTTAAAACAGTTGAAACGGGTGCTATTTTCGAAGCATTTGGTTTTTCTCGCCTTCGCGGAAACCGGAGCAAGCTATTCCCCAGGTTTGCATGGCGTTTAAAACATCAGAGAACATGCATTTTAGGAAGGTGTAATACACCTCCTTATGGCTATTAGTTTAGAAATTACAGCGCTTTTTGTGGGACACTTGAAACGGTTGAAACGGGTGTTATTTTTGAAGCATTTGGTTTTTCTCGCCTTCGCGGAAACCGGAGCAAGCTATTCCCCAGGTTTGTATGGCGTTTAAAACACCAGAGAACGTGCATTTTAGGAAGGTGTAATACACCTCCATATGGCTATTAGTTTAGAAATTACAGCGCTTTGTGTGGGACACTTAAAACAGTTGAAACGGGTGCTATTTTCGAAGCATTTGGTTTTTCTCGCTTTCTCGGAAACCGGAGAAAGATATTCCCCAGCTTTGTATGGCGTTTAAAACATCAGAGAACATGCATTTTAGGAAGGTGTACCACACCTCCCTAGGGCTCTTAGTTTAGAAAATACAGCGCTTTTTGCGGTACACTTAAAACGGTTGAAACGGGTGTTATTTTCGAAGCATTTGGTTTTTCTCGCCTTCGCGGAAACCGGAGCAAGCTATTCCCCAGGTTTGTATGGCGTTTAAAACACCAGAGAACGTGCATTTTAGGAAGGTGTAATACACCTCCATATGGCTATTAGTTTAGAAATTACAGCGCTTTGTGTGGGACACTTAAAACAGTTGAAACGGGTGCTATTTTCGAAGCATTTGGTTTTTCTCGCCTTCGCGGAAACCGGAGCAAGCTATTCCCCAGGTTTGTATGGCGTTTAAAACACCAGAGAACGTGCATTTTAGGAAGGTGTAACACACCTCCCTAGGCCTATTAATTTAGAAATTACAGCGCTTTGTGTGGGACACTTAAAACAGTTGAAACGGGTGCTATTTTCGAAGCATTTGGTTTTTCTCGCTTTCTCGGAAACCGGAGAAAGATATTCCCCAGCTTTGTATGGCGTTTAAAACATCAGAGAACATGCATTTTAGGAAGGTGTACCACACCTCCCTAGGGCTCTTAGTTTAGAAAATACAGCGCTTTTTGCGGTACACTTAAAACGGTTGAAACGGGTGTTATTTTCGAAGCATTTGGTTTTTCTCGCCTTCGCGGAAACCGGAGCAAGCTATTCCCCAGGTTTGTATGGCGTTTAAAACACCAGAGAACGTGCATTTTAGGAAGGTGTAATACACCTCCATATGGCTATTAGTTTAGAAATTACAGCGCTTTGTGTGGGACACTTAAAACAGTTGAAACGGGTGCTATTTTCGAAGCATTTGGTTTTTCTCGCTTTCTCGGAAACCGGAGAAAGATATTCCCCAGCTTTGTATGGCGTTTAAAACATCAGAGAACATGCATTTTAGGAAGGTGTACCACACCTCCCTAGGGCTCTTAGTTTAGAAAATACAGCGCTTTTTGCGGTACACTTAAAACGGTTGAAACGGGTGTTATTTTCGAAGCATTTGGTTTTTCTCGACTTCGCGGAAACCGGAGAAAGATATTCCCCAGCTTTGTATGGCGTTTAAAACATCAGAGAACATGCATTTTAGGAAGGTGTACCACACCTCCCTAGGGCTCTTAGTTTAGAAAATACAGCGCTTTTTGCGGTACACTTAAAACGGTTGAAACGGGTGTTATTTTCGAAGCATTTGGTTTTTCTCGCCTTCGCGGAAACCGGAGCAAGCTATTCCCCAGGTTTGTATGGCGTTTAAAACACCAGAGAACGTGCATTTTAGGAAGGTGTAATACACCTCCATATGGCTATTAGTTTAGAAATTACAGCGCTTTGTGTGGGACACTTAAAACAGTTGAAACGGGTGCTATTTTCGAAGCATTTGGTTTTTCTCGCCTTCGCGGAAACCGGAGCAAGCTATTCCCCAGGTTTGTATGGCGTTTAAAACACCAGAGAACGTGCATTTTAGGAAGGTGTAACACACCTCCCTAGGCCTATTAATTTAGAAATTACAGCGCTTTGTGTGGGACACTTAAAACAGTTGAAACGGGTGCTATTTTCGAAGCATTTGGTTTTTCTCGCTTTCTCGGAAACCGGAGAAAGATATTCCCCAGCTTTGTATGGCGTTTAAAACATCAGAGAACATGCATTTTAGGAAGGTGTACCACACCTCCCTAGGGCTCTTAGTTTAGAAAATACAGCGCTTTTTGCGGTACACTTAAAACGGTTGAAACGGGTGTTATTTTCGAAGCATTTGGTTTTTCTCGCCTTCGCGGAAACCGGAGCAAGCTATTCCCCAGGTTTGTATGGCGTTTAAAACACCAGAGAACGTGCATTTTAGGAAGGTGTAATACACCTCCATATGGCTATTAGTTTAGAAATTACAGCGCTTTGTGTGGGACACTTAAAACAGTTGAAACGGGTGCTATTTTCGAAGCATTTGGTTTTTCTCGCTTTCTCGGAAACCGGAGAAAGATATTCCCCAGCTTTGTATGGCGTTTAAAACATCAGAGAACATGCATTTTAGGAAGGTGTACCACACCTCCCTAGGGCTCTTAGTTTAGAAAATACAGCGCTTTTTGCGGTACACTTAAAACGGTTGAAACGGGTGTTATTTTCGAAGCATTTGGTTTTTCTCGCCTTCGCGGAAACCGGAGCAAGCTATTCCCCAGGTTTGCATGGCGTTTAAAACACCAGAGAACATGCATTTTAGGAAGGTGTAACACACCTCCCTAGGCCTACTAATTTAGAAATTACAGCGCTTTTTGCGGTACACTTAAAACGGTTGAAACGGGTGCTATTTTCGAAGCATTTGGTTTTTCTCGCCTTCGCGGAAACCGGAGCAAGCTATTCCCCAGGTTTGTATGGCGTTTAAAACACCAGAGAACGTGCATTTTAGGAAGGTGTAATACACCTCCATATGGCTATTAGTTTAGAAATTACAGCGCTTTGTGTGGGACACTTAAAACAGTTGAAACGGGTGCTATTTTCGAAGCATTTGGTTTTTCTCGCTTTCTCGGAAACCGGAGAAAGATATTCCCCAGCTTTGTATGGCGTTTAAAACATCAGAGAACATGCATTTTAGGAAGGTGTACCACACCTCCCTAGGGCTCTTAGTTTAGAAAATACAGCGCTTTTTGCGGTACACTTAAAACGGTTGAAACGGGTGTTATTTTCGAAGCATTTGGTTTTTCTCGCCTTCGCGGAAACCGGAGCAAGCTATTCCCCAGGTTTGTATGGCGTTTAAAACACCAGAGAACGTGCATTTTAGGAAGGTGTAATACACCTCCATATGGCTATTAGTTTAGAAATTACAGCGCTTTGTGTGGGACACTTAAAACAGTTGAAACGGGTGCTATTTTCGAAGCATTTGGTTTTTCTCGCCTTCGCGGAAACCGGAGCAAGCTATTCCCCAGGTTTGTATGGCGTTTAAAACACCAGAGAACGTGCATTTTAGGAAGGTGTAACACACCTCCCTGGGCCTATTAATTTAGAAATTACAGCGCTTTGTGTGGGACACTTAAAACAGTTGAAACGGGTGCTATTTTCGAAGCATTTGGTTTTTCTCGCTTTCTCGGAAACCGGAGAAAGATATTCCCCAGCTTTGTATGGCGTTTAAAACATCAGAGAACATGCATTTTAGGAAGGTGTACCACACCTCCCTAGGGCTCTTAGTTTAGAAAATACAGCGCTTTTTGCGGTACACTTAAAACGGTTGAAACGGGTGTTATTTTCGAAGCATTTGGTTTTTCTCGCCTTCGCGGAAACCGGAGCAAGCTATTCCCCAGGTTTGCATGGCGTTTAAAACATCAGAGAACATGCATTTTAGGAAGGTGTAATACACCTCCTTATGGCTATTAGTTTAGAAATTACAGCGCTTTTTGTGGGACACTTGAAACGGTTGAAACGGGTGTTATTTTCGAAGCATTTGGTTTTTCTCGCCTTCGCGGAAACCGGAGCAAGCTATTCCCCAGGTTTGTATGGCGTTTAAAACACCAGAGAACGTGCATTTTAGGAAGGTGTAACACACCTCCCTAGGCCTATTAATTTAGAAATTACAGCGCTTTTTGTGGGACACTTAAAACAGTTGAAACGGGTGCTATTTTCGAAGCATTTGGTTTTTCTCGCCTTCGCGGAAACCGGAGCAAGCTATTCCCCAGGTTTGCATGGCGTTTAAAACATCAGAGAACATGCATTTTAGGAAGGTGTAATACACCTCCTTATGGCTATTAGTTTAGAAATTACAGCGCTTTTTGTGGGACACTTGAAACGGTTGAAACGGGTGTTATTTTCGAAGCATTTGGTTTTTCTCGCCTTCGCGGAAACCGGAGCAAGCTATTCCCCAGGTTTGTATGGCGTTTAAAACACCAGAGAACGTGCATTTTAGGAAGGTGTAACACACCTCCCTAGGCCTATTAATTTAGAAATTACAGCGTTTTGTGTGGGACACTTAAAACAGTTGAAACGGGTGCTATTTTCGAAGCATTTGGTTTTTCTCGCCTTCGCGGAAACCGGAGCAAGCTATTCCCCAGGTTTGCATGGCGTTTAAAACATCAGAGAACATGCATTTTAGGAAGGTGTAATACACCTCCTTATGGCTATTAGTTTAGAAATTACAGCGCTTTTTGTGGGACACTTGAAACGGTTGAAACGGGTGTTATTTTTGAAGCATTTGGTTTTTCTCGCCTTCGCGGAAACCGGAGCAAGCTATTCCCCAGGTTTGTATGGCGTTTAAAACACCAGAGAACGTGCAATTTAGGAAGGTGTAACACACCTCCCTAGGCCTATTAATTTAGAAATTACAGCGCTTTGTGTGGGACGCTTAAAACAGTTGAAACGGGTGCTATTTTCGAAGCATTTGGTTTTTCTCGCTTTCTCGGAAACCGGAGAAAGATATTCCCCAGTTTTGTATGGCGTTTAAAACATCAGAGAACATGCATTTTAGGAAGGTGTACCACACCTCCCTAGGGCTCTTAGTTTAGAAAATACAGCGCTTTTTGTGGGACACTTAAAACAGTTGAAACGGGTGCTATTTTCGAAGCATTTGGTTTTTCTCGCTTTCTCGGAAACCGGAGAAAGATATTCCCGAGCTTTGTATGGCGTTTAAAACACCAGAGAACGTGCATTTTAGGAAGGTGTAACACACCTCCCTAGGCCTATTAATTTAGAAATTACAGCGCTTTTTGTGGGACACTTAAAACAGTTGAAACGGGTGCTATTTTCGAAGCATTTGGTTTTTCTCGCTTTCTCGGAAACCGGAGAAAGATATTCCCGAGCTTTGTATGGCGTTTAAAACACCAGAGAACGTGCATTTTAGGAAGGTGTAACACACCTCCCTAGGCCTATTAATTTAGAAATTACAGCGCTTTTTGTGGGACACTTAAAACATTTGAAACGGGTGCTATTTTCGAAGCATTTGGTTTTTCTCGCTTTCTCGGAAACCGGAGAAAGATATTCCCCAGCTTTGTATGGCGTTTAAAACATCAGAGAACATGCATTTTAGGAAGGTGTACCACACCTCCCTAGGGCTCTTAGTTTAGAAAATACAGCGCTTTTTGCGGTACACTTAAAACGGTTGAAACGGGTGTTATTTTCGAAGCATTTGGTTTTTCTCGCCTTCGCGGAAACCGGAGCAAGCTATTCCCCAGGTTTGCATGGCGTTTAAAACATCAGAGAACATGCATTTTAGGAAGGTGTAATACACCTCCTTATGGCTATTAGTTTAGAAATTACAGCGCTTTTTGTGGGACACTTGAAACGGTTGAAACGGGTGTTATTTTCGAAGCATTTGGTTTTTCTCGCCTTCGCGGAAACCGGAGCAAGCTATTCCCCAGGTTTGTATGGCGTTTAAAACACCAGAGAACGTGCATTTTAGGAAGGTGTAACACACCTCCCTAGGCCTATTAATTTAGAAATTACAGCGCTTTTTGTGGGACACTTAAAACAGTTGAAACGGGTGCTATTTTCGAAGCATTTGGTTTTTCTCGCCTTCGCGGAAACCGGAGCAAGCTATTCCCCAGGTTTGTATGGCGTTTAAAACACCAGAGAACGTGCATTTTAGGAAGGTGTAATACACCTCCATATGGCTATTAGTTTAGAAATTACAGCGCTTTGTGTGGGACACTTAAAACAGTTGAAACGGGTGCTATTTTCGAAGCATTTGGTTTTTCTCGCTTTCTCGGAAACCGGAGAAAGATATTCCCCAGCTTTGTATGGCGTTTAAAACATCAGAGAACATGCATTTTAGGAAGGTGTACCACACCTCCCTAGGGCTCTTAGTTTAGAAAATACAGCGCTTTTTGCGGTACACTTAAAACGGTTGAAACGGGTGTTATTTTCGAAGCATTTGGTTTTTCTCGCCTTCGCGGAAACCGGAGCAAGCTATTCCCCAGGTTTGTATGGCGTTTAAAACACCAGAGAACGTGCATTTTAGGAAGGTGTAATACACCTCCATATGGCTATTAGTTTAGAAATTACAGCGCTTTGTGTGGGACACTTAAAACAGTTGAAACGGGTGCTATTTTCGAAGCATTTGGTTTTTCTCGCTTTCTCGGAAACCGGAGAAAGATATTCCCCAGCTTTGTATGGCGTTTAAAACATCAGAGAACATGCATTTTAGGAAGGTGTACCACACCTCCCTAGGGCTCTTAGTTTAGAAAATACAGCGCTTTTTGCGGTACACTTAAAACGGTTGAAACGGGTGTTATTTTCGAAGCATTTGGTTTTTCTCGCCTTCGCGGAAACCGGAGCAAGCTATTCCCCAGGTTTGCATGGCGTTTAAAACACCAGAGAACATGCATTTTAGGAAGGTGTAACACACCTCCCTAGGCCTACTAATTTAGAAATTACAGCGCTTTTTGCGGTACACTTAAAACGGTTGAAACGGGTGCTATTTTCGAAGCATTTGGTTTTTCTCGCCTTCGCGGAAACCGGAGCAAGCTATTCCCCAGGTTTGTATGGCGTTTAAAACACCAGAGAACGTGCATTTTAGGAAGGTGTAACACACCTCCCTGGGCCTATTAATTTAGAAATTACAGCGCTTTGTGTGGGACACTTAAAACAGTTGAAACGGGTGCTATTTTCGAAGCATTTGGTTTTTCTCGCTTTCTCGGAAACCGGAGAAAGATATTCCCCAGCTTTGTATGGCGTTTAAAACATCAGAGAACATGCATTTTAGGAAGGTGTACCACACCTCCCTAGGGCTCTTAGTTTAGAAAATACAGCGCTTTTTGCGGTACACTTAAAACGGTTGAAACGGGTGTTATTTTCGAAGCATTTGGTTTTTCTCGCCTTCGCGGAAACCGGAGCAAGCTATTCCCCAGGTTTGCATGGCGTTTAAAACATCAGAGAACATGCATTTTAGGAAGGTGTAATACACCTCCTTATGGCTATTAGTTTAGAAATTACAGCGCTTTTTGTGGGACACTTGAAACGGTTGAAACGGGTGTTATTTTCGAAGCATTTGGTTTTTCTCGCCTTCGCGGAAACCGGAGCAAGCTATTCCCCAGGTTTGTATGGCGTTTAAAACACCAGAGAACGTGCATTTTAGGAAGGTGTAACACACCTCCCTAGGCCTATTAATTTAGAAATTACAGCGCTTTTTGTGGGACACTTAAAACAGTTGAAACGGGTGCTATTTTCGAAGCATTTGGTTTTTCTCGCCTTCGCGGAAACCGGAGCAAGCTATTCCCCAGGTTTGCATGGCGTTTAAAACACCAGAGAACATGCATTTTAGGAAGGTGTAATACACCTCCTTATGGCTATTAGTTTAGAAATTACAGCGCTTTTTGTGGGACACTTGAAACGGTTGAAACGGGTGTTATTTTCGAAGCATTTGGTTTTTCTCGCCTTCGCGGAAACCGGAGCAAGCTATTCCCCAGGTTTGTATGGCGTTTAAAACACCAGAGAACGTGCATTTTAGGAAGGTGTAACACACCTCCCTAGGCCTATTAATTTAGAAATTACAGCGTTTTGTGTGGGACACTTAAAACAGTTGAAACGGGTGCTATTTTCGAAGCATTTGGTTTTTCTCGCCTTCGCGGAAACCGGAGCAAGCTATTCCCCAGGTTTGCATGGCGTTTAAAACATCAGAGAACATGCATTTTAGGAAGGTGTAATACACCTCCTTATGGCTATTAGTTTAGAAATTACAGCGCTTTTTGTGGGACACTTGAAACGGTTGAAACGGGTGTTATTTTTGAAGCATTTGGTTTTTCTCGCCTTCGCGGAAACCGGAGCAAGCTATTCCCCAGGTTTGTATGGCGTTTAAAACACCAGAGAACGTGCAATTTAGGAAGGTGTAACACACCTCCCTAGGCCTATTAATTTAGAAATTACAGCGCTTTGTGTGGGACGCTTAAAACAGTTGAAACGGGTGCTATTTTCGAAGCATTTGGTTTTTCTCGCTTTCTCGGAAACCGGAGAAAGATATTCCCCAGTTTTGTATGGCGTTTAAAACATCAGAGAACATGCATTTTAGGAAGGTGTACCACACCTCCCTAGGGCTCTTAGTTTAGAAAATACAGCGCTTTTTGCGGTACACTTAAAACGGTTGAAACGGGTGTTATTTTCGAAGCATTTGGTTTTTCTCGCCTTCGCGGAAACCGGAGCAAGCTATTCCCCAGGTTTGCATGGCGTTTAAAACACCAGAGAACATGCATTTTAGGAAGGTGTAACACACCTCCCTAGGCCTATTAATTTAGAAATTACAGCGCTTTTTGTGGGACACTTAAAACAGTTGAAACGGGTGCTATTTTCGAAGCATTTGGTTTTTCTCGCTTTCTCGGAAACCGGAGAAAGATATTCCCGAGCTTTGTATGGCGTTTAAAACACCAGAGAACGTGCATTTTAGGAAGGTGTAACACACCTCCCTAGGCCTATTAATTTAGAAATTACAGCGCTTTTTGTGGGACACTTAAAACATTTGAAACGGGTGCTATTTTCGAAGCATTTGGTTTTTCTCGCTTTCTCGGGAACTGGAGACAAATATTCCCCAGGTTTGTATGGCGTTTAAAACATCGGAGAACATGCATTTTAGGAAGGTGTAATACACCTCCTTATGGCTATTAGTTTAGAAATTACAGCGCTTTTTGTGGGACACTTGAAACGGTTGAAACGGGTGTTATTTTCGAAGCATTTGGTTTTTCTCGCCTTCGCGGAAACCGGAGCAAGCTATTCCCCAGGTTTGTATGGCGTTTAAAACACCAGAGAACCTGCATTTTAGGAAGGTGTAACACACCTCCCTAGGCCTATTAATTTAGAAATTACAGCGCTTTGTGTGGGACACTTAAAACAGTTGAAACGGGTGCTATTTTCGAAGCATTTGGTTTTTCTCGCTTTCTCGGAAACCGGAGAAAGATATTCCCCAGCTTTGTATGGCGTTTAAAACATCAGAGAACATGCATTTTAGGAAGGTGTACCACACCTCCCTAGGGCTCTTAGTTTAGAAAATACAGCGCTTTTTGCGGTACACTTAAAACGGTTGAAACGGATGTTATTTTCGAAGCATTTGGTTTTTCTCGCTTTCTCGGAAACCGGAGAAAGATATTCCCCAGCTTTGTATGGCGTTTAAAACATCAGAGAACATGCATTTTAGGAAGGTGTACCACACCTCCCTAGGGCTCTTAGTTTAGAAAATACAGCGCTTTTTGCGGTACACTTAAAACGGTTGAAACGGGTGTTATTTTCGAAGCATTTGGTTTTTCTCGCCTTCGCGGAAACCGGAGCAAGCTATTCCCCAGGTTTGTATGGCGTTTAAAACACCAGAGAACGTGCATTTTAGGAAGGTGTAATACACCTCCTTATGGCTATTAGTTTAGAAATTACAGCGCTTTTTGTGGGACACTTGAAACGGTTGAAACGGGTGTTATTTTCGAAGCATTTGGTTTTTCTCGCCTTCGCGGAAACCGGAGCAAGCTATTCCCCAGGTTTGTATGGCGTTTAAAACACCAGAGAACGTGCATTTTAGGAAGGTGTAATACACCTCCTTATGGCTATTAGTTTAGAAATTACAGCGCTTTTTGTGGGACACTTGAAACGGTTGAAACGGGTGTTATTTTCGAAGCATTTGGTTTTTCTCGCCTTCGCGGAAACCGGAGCAAGCTATTCCCCAGGTTTGTATGGCGTTTAAAACACCAGAGAACGTGCATTTTAGGAAGGTGTAACACACCTCCCTAGGCCTATTAATTTAGAAATTACAGCGCTTTGTGTGGGACACTTAAAACAGTTGAAACGGGTGCTATTTTCGAAGCATTTGGTTTTTCTCGCTTTCTCGGAAACCGGAGAAAGATATTCCCCAGCTTTGTATGGCGTTTAAAACATCCGAGAACATGCATTTTAGGAAGGTGTACCACACCTCCCTAGGGCTCTTAGTTTAGAAAATACAGCGCTTTTTGCGGTACACTTAAAACGGTTGAAACGGGTGTTATTTTCGAAGCATTTGGTTTTTCTCGCCTTCGCGGAAACCGGAGCAAGCTATTCCCCAGGTTTGCATGGCGTTTAAAACACCAGAGAACATGCATTTTAGGAAGGTGTAACACACCTCCCTAGGCCTATTAATTTAGAAATTACAGCGCTTTTTGTGGGACACTTAAAACAGTTGAAACGGGTGCTATTTTCGAAGCATTTGGTTTTTCTCGCTTTCTCGGAAACCGGAGAAAGATATTCCCCAGCTTTGTATGGCGTTTAAAACATCAGAGAACATGCATTTTAGGAAGGTGTACCACACCTCCCTAGGGCTCTTAGTTTAGAAAATACAGCGCTTTTTGCGGTACACTTAAAACGGTTGAAACGGGTGTTATTTTCGAAGCATTTGGTTTTTCTCGCCTTCGCGGAAACCGGAGCAAGCTATTCCCCAGGTTTGCATGGCGTTTAAAACACCAGAGAACATGCATTTTAGGAAGGTGTAACACACCTCCCTAGGCCTATTAATTTAGAAATTACAGCGCTTTTTGTGGGACACTTAAAACATTTGAAACGGGTGCTATTTTCGAAGCATTTGGTTTTTCTCGCTTTCTCGGGAACTGGAGACAAATATTCCCCAGGTTTGTATGGCGTTTAAAACATCGGAGAACATGCATTTTAGGAAGGTGTAATACACCTCCTTATGGCTATTAGTTTAGAAATTACAGCGCTTTTTGAGGGACACTTGAAACGGTTGAAACGTTTGTTATTTTCGAAGTATTTGGTTTTTCTCGCTTTCTCAGAAGCAGGAGCAAGATATTCCCCAGATTTGTATGGCGTTTAAAACATCAGAGAACATGCATTTTAGGAAGGTGTAACGCACCTCCTTATGGCTATTAGTTTAGAAAATACAGCGCTTTGTGTGGGACACTTGAAACGGTTGAAACAGGTGTTACTTTCGAAGCATTTGGTTTTTCTCGCTTTCTTGGAAGCAGGAGACAAATATTCCCCAGGTTTGTATGGCGTTTAAAACATCGGAGAACATGCATTTTAGGAAGGTGTAATACACCTCCTTATGGCTATTAGTTTAGAAAATACAGCGCTTTTTGTGGGACACTTGAAACGGTTGAAACGGGTGTTATTTTCGAAGCATTTGGTTTTTCTCGCCTTCGCGGAAACCGGAGCAAGCTATTCCCCGGGTTTGCATGGCGTTAAAACACCAGAGAACATGCATTATAGGAAGGTGTAACACACCTCCCTAGGCCTATTAATTTAGAAATTACAGCGCTTTTTGTGGGACAGTTAAAACAGTTGAAACGGGTGCTATTTTCGAAGCATTTGGTTTTTCTCGATTTCTCGGAAACCGGAGAAAGATATTCCCCAGCTTTGTATGGCGTTTAAAACACCAGAGAACGTGCATTTTAGGAAGGTGAAACACACCTCCCTAGGCCTATTAATTTAGAAATTACAGCGCTGTTTGTGGGACACTTAAAATAGTTGAAACGGGTGCTATTTTCGAAGCATTTGGTTTTTCTCGCTTTCTCGGAAACCGGAGAAAGATATTCCCCGGCTTTGTATGGCGTTTAAAACATCAGAGAACATGCATTTTAGGAAGGTGTACCACACCTCCCTGGGGCTCTTAGTTTAGAAAATACAGCGCTTTTTGCGGTACACTTAAAACGGTTGAAACGGGTGTTATTTTCGAAGCATTTGGTTTTTCTCGCCTTCGCGGAAACCGGAGCAAGCTATTCCCCAGGTTTGTATGGCGTTTAAAGCACCAGAGAACGTGCATTTTAGGAAGGTGTAACACACCTCCATATGGCTATTAGTTTAGAAATTACAGCGCTTTGTGTGGGACACTTAAAACAGTTGAAACGGGTGCTATTTTCGAAGCATTTGGTTTTTCTCGCTTTCTCGGAAACCGGAGAAAGATATTCCCCAGCTTTGTATGGCGTTTAAAACATCAGAGAACATGCATTTTAGGAAGGTGTAATACACCTCCTTATGGCTATTAGTTTAGAAATTACAGCGCTTTTTGTGGGACACTTGAAACGGTTGAAACGGGTGTTATTTTTGAAGCATTTGGTTTTTCTCGCCTTCGCGGAAACCGGAGCAAGCTATTCCCCAGGTTTGTATGGCGTTTAAAACACCAGAGAACGTGCAATTTAGGAAGGTGTAACACACCTCCCTAGGCCTATTAATTTAGAAATTACAGCGCTTTGTGTGGGACGCTTAAAACAGTTGAAACGGGTGCTATTTTCGAAGCATTTGGTTTTTCTCGCTTTCTCGGAAACCGGAGAAAGATATTCCCCAGTTTTGTATGGCGTTTAAAACATCAGAGAACATGCATTTTAGGAAGGTGTACCACACCTCCCTAGGGCTCTTAGTTTAGAAAATACAGCGCTTTTTGCGGTACACTTAAAACGGTTGAAACGGGTGTTATTTTCGAAGCATTTGGTTTTTCTCGCCTTCGCGGAAACCGGAGCAAGCTATTCCCCAGGTTTGCATGGCGTTTAAAACACCAGAGAACATGCATTTTAGGAAGGTGTAACACACCTCCCTAGGCCTATTAATTTAGAAATTACAGCGCTTTTTGTGGGACACTTAAAACAGTTGAAACGGGTGCTATTTTCGAAGCATTTGGTTTTTCTCGCTTTCTCGGAAACCGGAGAAAGATATTCCCGAGCTTTGTATGGCGTTTAAAACACCAGAGAACGTGCATTTTAGGAAGGTGTAACACACCTCCCTAGGCCTATTAATTTAGAAATTACAGCGCTTTTTGTGGGACACTTAAAACATTTGAAACGGGTGCTATTTTCGAAGCATTTGGTTTTTCTCGCTTTCTCGGGAACTGGAGACAAATATTCCCCAGGTTTGTATGGCGTTTAAAACATCGGAGAACATGCATTTTAGGAAGGTGTAATACACCTCCTTATGGCTATTAGTTTAGAAATTACAGCGCTTTTTGTGGGACACTTGAAACGGTTGAAACGGGTGTTATTTTCGAAGCATTTGGTTTTTCTCGCCTTCGCGGAAACCGGAGCAAGCTATTCCCCAGGTTTGTATGGCGTTTAAAACACCAGAGAACGTGCATTTTAGGAAGGTGTAACACACCTCCCTAGGCCTATTAATTTAGAAATTACAGCGCTTTGTGTGGGACACTTAAAACAGTTGAAACGGGTGCTATTTTCGAAGCATTTGGTTTTTCTCGCTTTCTCGGAAACCGGAGAAAGATATTCCCCAGCTTTGTATGGCGTTTAAAACATCAGAGAACATGCATTTTAGGAAGGTGTACCACACCTCCCTAGGGCTCTTAGTTTAGAAAATACAGCGCTTTTTGCGGTACACTTAAAACGGTTGAAACGGATGTTATTTTCGAAGCATTTGGTTTTTCTCGCTTTCTCGGAAACCGGAGAAAGATATTCCCCAGCTTTGTATGGCGTTTAAAACATCAGAGAACATGCATTTTAGGAAGGTGTACCACACCTCCCTAGGGCTCTTAGTTTAGAAAATACAGCGCTTTTTGCGGTACACTTAAAACGGTTGAAACGGGTGTTATTTTCGAAGCATTTGGTTTTTCTCGCCTTCGCGGAAACCGGAGCAAGCTATTCCCCAGGTTTGTATGGCGTTTAAAACACCAGAGAACGTGCATTTTAGGAAGGTGTAATACACCTCCTTATGGCTATTAGTTTAGAAATTACAGCGCTTTTTGTGGGACACTTGAAACGGTTGAAACGGGTGTTATTTTCGAAGCATTTGGTTTTTCTCGCCTTCGCGGAAACCGGAGCAAGCTATTCCCCAGGTTTGTATGGCGTTTAAAACACCAGAGAACGTGCATTTTAGGAAGGTGTAATACACCTCCTTATGGCTATTAGTTTAGAAATTACAGCGCTTTGTGTGGGACACTTGAAACGGTTGAAACGGGTGTTATTTTCGAAGCATTTGGTTTTTCTCGCCTTCGCGGAAACCGGAGCAAGCTATTCCCCAGGTTTGTATGGCGTTTAAAACACCAGAGAACGTGCATTTTAGGAAGGTGTAACACACCTCCCTAGGCCTATTAATTTAGAAATTACAGCGCTTTGTGTGGGACACTTAAAACAGTTGAAACGGGTGCTATTTTCGAAGCATTTGGTTTTTCTCGCTTTCTCGGAAACCGGAGAAAGATATTCCCCAGCTTTGTATGGCGTTTAAAACATCCGAGAACATGCATTTTAGGAAGGTGTACCACACCTCCCTAGGGCTCTTAGTTTAGAAAATACAGCGCTTTTTGCGGTACACTTAAAACGGTTGAAACGGGTGTTATTTTCGAAGCATTTGGTTTTTCTCGCCTTCGCGGAAACCGGAGCAAGCTATTCCCCAGGTTTGCATGGCGTTTAAAACACCAGAGAACATGCATTTTAGGAAGGTGTAACACACCTCCCTAGGCCTATTAATTTAGAAATTACAGCGCTTTTTGTGGGACACTTAAAACAGTTGAAACGGGTGCTATTTTCGAAGCATTTGGTTTTTCTCGCTTTCTCGGAAACCGGAGAAAGATATTCCCCAGCTTTGTATGGCGTTTAAAACATCAGAGAACATGCATTTTAGGAAGGTGTACCACACCTCCCTAGGGCTCTTAGTTTAGAAAATACAGCGCTTTTTGCGGTACACTTAAAACGGTTGAAACGGGTGTTATTTTCGAAGCATTTGGTTTTTCTCGCCTTCGCGGAAACCGGAGCAAGCTATTCCCCAGGTTTGCATGGCGTTTAAAACACCAGAGAACATGCATTTTAGGAAGGTGTAACACACCTCCCTAGGCCTATTAATTTAGAAATTACAGCGCTTTTTGTGGGACACTTAAAACATTTGAAACGGGTGCTATTTTCGAAGCATTTGGTTTTTCTCGCTTTCTCGGGAACTGGAGACAAATATTCCCCAGGTTTGTATGGCGTTTAAAACATCGGAGAACATGCATTTTAGGAAGGTGTAATACACCTCCTTATGGCTATTAGTTTAGAAATTACAGCGCTTTTTGAGGGACACTTGAAACGGTTGAAACGTTTGTTATTTTCGAAGTATTTGGTTTTTCTCGCTTTCTCAGAAGCAGGAGCAAGATATTCCCCAGATTTGTATGGCGTTTAAAACATCAGAGAACATGCATTTTAGGAAGGTGTAACGCACCTCCTTATGGCTATTAGTTTAGAAAATACAGCGCTTTGTGTGGGACACTTGAAACGGTTGAAACAGGTGTTACTTTCGAAGCATTTGGTTTTTCTCGCTTTCTTGGAAGCAGGAGACAAATATTCCCCAGGTTTGTATGGCGTTTAAAACATCGGAGAACATGCATTTTAGGAAGGTGTAATACACCTCCTTATGGCTATTAGTTTAGAAAATACAGCGCTTTTTGTGGGACACTTGAAACGGTTGAAACGGGTGTTATTTTCGAAGCATTTGGTTTTTCTCGCCTTCGCGGAAACCGGAGCAAGCTATTCCCCGGGTTTGCATGGCGTTAAAACACCAGAGAACATGCATTATAGGAAGGTGTAACACACCTCCCTAGGCCTATTAATTTAGAAATTACAGCGCTTTTTGTGGGACAGTTAAAACAGTTGAAACGGGTGCTATTTTCGAAGCATTTGGTTTTTCTCGATTTCTCGGAAACCGGAGAAAGATATTCCCCAGCTTTGTATGGCGTTTAAAACACCAGAGAACGTGCATTTTAGGAAGGTGAAACACACCTCCCTAGGCCTATTAATTTAGAAATTACAGCGCTGTTTGTGGGACACTTAAAATAGTTGAAACGGGTGCTATTTTCGAAGCATTTGGTTTTTCTCGCTTTCTCGGAAACCGGAGAAAGATATTCCCCGGCTTTGTATGGCGTTTAAAACATCAGAGAACATGCATTTTAGGAAGGTGTACCACACCTCCCTGGGGCTCTTAGTTTAGAAAATACAGCGCTTTTTGCGGTACACTTAAAACGGTTGAAACGGGTGTTATTTTCGAAGCATTTGGTTTTTCTCGCCTTCGCGGAAACCGGAGCAAGCTATTCCCCAGGTTTGTATGGCGTTTAAAGCACCAGAGAACGTGCATTTTAGGAAGGTGTAACACACCTCCATATGGCTATTAGTTTAGAAATTACAGCGCTTTGTGTGGGACACTTAAAACAGTTGAAACGGGTGCTATTTTCGAAGCATTTGGTTTTTCTCGCTTTCTCGGAAACCGGAGAAAGATATTCCCCAGCTTTGTATGGCGTTTAAAACATCAGAGAACATGCATTTTAGGAAGGTGTACCACACCTCCCTAGGGCTCTTAGTTTAGAAAATACAGCGCTTTTTGCGGTACACTTAAAACGGTTGAAACGGATGTTATTTTCGAAGCATTTGGTTTTTCTCGCTTTCTCGGAAACCGGAGAAAGATATTCCCCAGCTTTGTATGGCGTTTAAAACATCAGAGAACATGCATTTTAGGAAGGTGTACCACACCTCCCTAGGGCTCTTAGTTTAGAAAATACAGCGCTTTTTGCGGTACACTTAAAACGGTTGAAACGGATGTTATTTTCGAAGCATTTGGTTTTTCTCGCTTTCTCGGAAACCGGAGAAAGATATTCCCCAGCTTTGTATGGCGTTTAAAACATCGGAGAACATGCATTTTAGGAAGGTGTAATACACCTCCTTATGGCTATTAGTTTAGAAATTACAGCGCTTTTTGTGGGACACTTGAAACGGTTGAAACGGGTGTTATTTTCGAAGCATTTGGTTTTTCTCGCCTTCGCGGAAACCGGAGCAAGCTATTCCCCAGGTTTGTATGGCGTTTAAAACACCAGAGAACGTGCATTTTAGGAAGGTGTAACACACCTCCCTAGGCCTATTAATTTAGAAATTACAGCGCTTTGTGTGGGACACTTAAAACAGTTGAAACGGGTGCTATTTTCGAAGCATTTGGTTTTTCTCGCTTTCTCGGAAACCGGAGAAAGATATTCCCCAGCTTTGTATGGCGTTTAAAACATCAGAGAACATGCATTTTAGGAAGGTGTACCACACCTCCCTAGGGCTCTTAGTTTAGAAAATACAGCGCTTTTTGCGGTACACTTAAAACGGTTGAAACGGATGTTATTTTCGAAGCATTTGGTTTTTCTCGCTTTCTCGGAAACCGGAGAAAGATATTCCCCAGCTTTGTATGGCGTTTAAAACATCAGAGAACATGCATTTTAGGAAGGTGTACCACACCTCCCTAGGGCTCTTAGTTTAGAAAATACAGCGCTTTTTGCGGTACACTTAAAACGGTTGAAACGGGTGTTATTTTCGAAGCATTTGGTTTTTCTCGCCTTCGCGGAAACCGGAGCAAGCTATTCCCCAGGTTTGTATGGCGTTTAAAACACCAGAGAACGTGCATTTTAGGAAGGTGTAATACACCTCCTTATGGCTATTAGTTTAGAAATTACAGCGCTTTTTGTGGGACACTTGAAACGGTTGAAACGGGTGTTATTTTCGAAGCATTTGGTTTTTCTCGCCTTCGCGGAAACCGGAGCAAGCTATTCCCCAGGTTTGTATGGCGTTTAAAACACCAGAGAACGTGCATTTTAGGAAGGTGTAATACACCTCCTTATGGCTATTAGTTTAGAAATTACAGCGCTTTTTGTGGGACACTTGAAACGGTTGAAACGGGTGTTATTTTCGAAGCATTTGGTTTTTCTCGCCTTCGCGGAAACCGGAGCAAGCTATTCCCCAGGTTTGTATGGCGTTTAAAACACCAGAGAACGTGCATTTTAGGAAGGTGTAACACACCTCCCTAGGCCTATTAATTTAGAAATTACAGCGCTTTGTGTGGGACACTTAAAACAGTTGAAACGGGTGCTATTTTCGAAGCATTTGGTTTTTCTCGCTTTCTCGGAAACCGGAGAAAGATATTCCCCAGCTTTGTATGGCGTTTAAAACATCCGAGAACATGCATTTTAGGAAGGTGTACCACACCTCCCTAGGGCTCTTAGTTTAGAAAATACAGCGCTTTTTGCGGTACACTTAAAACGGTTGAAACGGGTGTTATTTTCGAAGCATTTGGTTTTTCTCGCCTTCGCGGAAACCGGAGCAAGCTATTCCCCAGGTTTGCATGGCGTTTAAAACACCAGAGAACATGCATTTTAGGAAGGTGTAACACACCTCCCTAGGCCTATTAATTTAGAAATTACAGCGCTTTTTGTGGGACACTTAAAACAGTTGAAACGGGTGCTATTTTCGAAGCATTTGGTTTTTCTCGCTTTCTCGGAAACCGGAGAAAGATATTCCCCAGCTTTGTATGGCGTTTAAAACATCAGAGAACATGCATTTTAGGAAGGTGTACCACACCTCCCTAGGGCTCTTAGTTTAGAAAATACAGCGCTTTTTGCGGTACACTTAAAACGGTTGAAACGGGTGTTATTTTCGAAGCATTTGGTTTTTCTCGCCTTCGCGGAAACCGGAGCAAGCTATTCCCCAGGTTTGCATGGCGTTTAAAACACCAGAGAACATGCATTTTAGGAAGGTGTAACACACCTCCCTAGGCCTATTAATTTAGAAATTACAGCGCTTTTTGTGGGACACTTAAAACATTTGAAACGGGTGCTATTTTCGAAGCATTTGGTTTTTCTCGCTTTCTCGGGAACTGGAGACAAATATTCCCCAGGTTTGTATGGCGTTTAAAACATCGGAGAACATGCATTTTAGGAAGGTGTAATACACCTCCTTATGGCTATTAGTTTAGAAATTACAGCGCTTTTTGAGGGACACTTGAAACGGTTGAAACGTTTGTTATTTTCGAAGTATTTGGTTTTTCTCGCTTTCTCAGAAGCAGGAGCAAGATATTCCCCAGATTTGTATGGCGTTTAAAACATCAGAGAACATGCATTTTAGGAAGGTGTAACGCACCTCCTTATGGCTATTAGTTTAGAAAATACAGCGCTTTGTGTGGGACACTTGAAACGGTTGAAACAGGTGTTACTTTCGAAGCATTTGGTTTTTCTCGCTTTCTTGGAAGCAGGAGACAAATATTCCCCAGGTTTGTATGGCGTTTAAAACATCGGAGAACATGCATTTTAGGAAGGTGTAATACACCTCCTTATGGCTATTAGTTTAGAAAATACAGCGCTTTTTGTGGGACACTTGAAACGGTTGAAACGGGTGTTATTTTCGAAGCATTTGGTTTTTCTCGCCTTCGCGGAAACCGGAGCAAGCTATTCCCCGGGTTTGCATGGCGTTAAAACACCAGAGAACATGCATTATAGGAAGGTGTAACACACCTCCCTAGGCCTATTAATTTAGAAATTACAGCGCTTTTTGTGGGACAGTTAAAACAGTTGAAACGGGTGCTATTTTCGAAGCATTTGGTTTTTCTCGATTTCTCGGAAACCGGAGAAAGATATTCCCCAGCTTTGTATGGCGTTTAAAACACCAGAGAACGTGCATTTTAGGAAGGTGAAACACACCTCCCTAGGCCTATTAATTTAGAAATTACAGCGCTGTTTGTGGGACACTTAAAATAGTTGAAACGGGTGCTATTTTCGAAGCATTTGGTTTTTCTCGCTTTCTCGGAAACCGGAGAAAGATATTCCCCGGCTTTGTATGGCGTTTAAAACATCAGAGAACATGCATTTTAGGAAGGTGTACCACACCTCCCTGGGGCTCTTAGTTTAGAAAATACAGCGCTTTTTGCGGTACACTTAAAACGGTTGAAACGGGTGTTATTTTCGAAGCATTTGGTTTTTCTCGCCTTCGCGGAAACCGGAGCAAGCTATTCCCCAGGTTTGTATGGCGTTTAAAGCACCAGAGAACGTGCATTTTAGGAAGGTGTAACACACCTCCATATGGCTATTAGTTTAGAAATTACAGCGCTTTGTGTGGGACACTTAAAACAGTTGAAACGGGTGCTATTTTCGAAGCATTTGGTTTTTCTCGCTTTCTCGGAAACCGGAGAAAGATATTCCCCAGCTTTGTATGGCGTTTAAAACATCAGAGAACATGCATTTTAGGAAGGTGTACCACACCTCCCTAGGGCTCTTAGTTTAGAAAATACAGCGCTTTTTGCGGTACACTTAAAACGGTTGAAACGGGTGTTATTTTCGAAGCATTTGGTTTTTCTCGCCTTCGCGGAAACCGGAGCAAGCTATTTCCCAGGTTTGCATGGCGTTTAAAACACCAGAGAACATGCATTTTAGGAAGGTGTAACACACCTCCCTAGGCCTACTAATTTAGAAATTACAGCGCTTTTTGTGGGACACTTAAAACAGTTGAAACGGGTGCTATTTTCGAAGCATTTGGTTTTTCTCGCTTTCTCGGAAACCGGAGAAAGATATTGCCCAGCTTTGTATGGCGTTTAAAACATCAGAGAACATGCATTTTAGGAAGGTGTACCACACCTCCCTAGGGCTCTTAGTTTAGAAAATACAGCGCTTTTTGCGGTACACTTAAAACGGTTGAAACGGGTGTTATTTTCGAAGCATTTGGTTTTTCTCGCCTTCGCGGAAACCGGAGCAAGCTATTCCCCAGGTTTGTATGGCGTTTAAAACACCAGAGAACGTGCATTTTAGGAAGGTGTAATACACCTCCATATGGCTATTAGTTTAGAAATTACAGCGCTTTGTGTGGGACACTTAAAACAGTTGAAACGGGTGCTATTTTCGAAGCATTTGGTTTTTCTCGCTTTCTCGGAAACCGGAGAAAGATATTCCCCAGCTTTGTATGGCGTTTAAAACACCAGAGAACGTGCATTTTAGGAAGGTGTAACACACCTCCCTAGGCCTATTAATTTAGAAATTACAGCGCTTTGTGTGGGACACTTAAAACAGTTGAAACGGGTGCTATTTTCGAAGCATTTGGTTTTTCTCGCTTTCTCGGAAACCGGAGAAAGATATTCCCCAGCTTTGTATGGCGTTTAAAACATCAGAGAACATGCATTTTAGGAAGGTGTACCACACCTCCCTAGGGCTCTTAGTTTAGAAAATACAGCGCTTTTTGCGGTACACTTAAAACGGTTGAAACGGGTGTTATTTTCGAAGCATTTGGTTTTTCTCGCCTTCGCGGAAACCGGAGCAAGCTATTCCCCAGGTTTGTATGGCGTTTAAAACACCAGAGAACGTGCATTTTAGGAAGGTGTAATACACCTCCATATGGCTATTAGTTTAGAAATTACAGCGCTTTGTGTGGGACACTTAAAACAGTTGAAACGGGTGCTATTTTCGAAGCATTTGGTTTTTCTCGCTTTCTCGGAAACCGGAGAAAGATATTCCCCAGCTTTGTATGGCGTTTAAAACACCAGAGAACGTGCATTTTAGGAAGGTGTAACACACCTCCCTAGGCCTATTAATTTAGAAATTACAGCGCTTTGTGTGGGACACTTAAAACAGTTGAAACGGGTGCTATTTTCGAAGCATTTGGTTTTTCTCGCTTTCTCGGAAACCAGAGAAAGATATTCCCCAGCTTTGTATGGCGTTTAAAACATCAGAGAACATGCATTTTAGGAAGGTGTAACACACCTCCCTAGGCCTATTAATTTCGAAATTACAGCGCTTTTTGTGGGACACTTAAAACAGTTGAAACGGGTGCTATTTTCGAAGCATTTGGTTTTTCTCGCCTTCGCGGAAACCGGAGCAAGCTATTCCCCAGGTTTGCATGGCGTTTAAAACATCAGAGAACATGCATTTTAGGAAGGTGTAATACACCTCCTTATGGCTATTAGTTTAGAAATTACAGCGCTTTTTGTGGGACACTTGAAACGGTTGAAACGGGTGTTATTTTCGAAGCATTTGGTTTTTCTCGCCTTCGCGGAAACCGGAGCAAGCTATTCCCCAGGTTTGTATGGCGTTTAAAACACCAGAGAACGTGCATTTTAGGAAGGTGTAACACACCTCCCTAGGCCTATTAATTTAGAAATTACAGCGCTTTGTGTGGGACACTTAAAACAGTTGAAACGGGTGCTCTTTTCGAAGCATTTGGTTTTTCTCGCTTTCTCGGAAACCGGAGAAAGATATTCCCCAGCTTTGTATGGCGTTTAAAACATCAGAGAACATGCATTTTAGGAAGGTGTACCACACCTCCCTAGGGCTCTTAGTTTAGAAAATACAGCGCTTTTTGCGGTACACTTAAAACGGTTGAAACGGGTGTTATTTTCGAAGCATTTGGTTTTTCTCGCCTTCGCGGAAACCGGAGCAAGCTATTCCCCAGGTTTGCATGGCGTTTAAAACACCAGAGAACATGCATTTTAGGAAGGTGTAACACACCTCCCTAGGCCTATTAATTTAGAAATTACAGCGCTTTTTGTGGGACACTTAAAACAGTTGAAACGGGTGCTATTTTCGAAGCATTTGGTTTTTCTCGCTTTCTCGGAAACCGGAGAAAGATATTCCCCACCTTTGTATGGCTTTTAAAACATCAGAGAACATGCATTTTAGGAAGGTGTACCACACCTCCCTAGGGCTCTTAGTTTAGAAAATACAGCGCTTTTTGCGGTACACTTAAAACGGTTGAAACGGGTGTTATTTTCGAAGCATTTGGTTTTTCTCGCCTTCCCGGAAACCGGAGCAAGCTATTCCCCAGGTTTGCATGGCGTTTAAAACACCAGAGAACATGCATTTTAGGAAGGTGTAACACACCTCCCTAGGCCTATTAATTTAGAAATTACAGCGCTTTTTGTGGGACACTTAAAACATTTGAAACGGGTGCTATTTTCGAAGCATTTGGTTTTTCTCGCTTTCTCGGGAACTGGAGACAAATATTCCCCAGGTTTGTATGGCGTTTAAAACATCGGAGAACATGCATTTTAGGAAGGTGTAATACACCTCCTTATGGCTATTAGTTTAGAAATTACAGCGCTTTTTGAGGGACACTTGAAACGGTTGAAACGTTTGTTATTTTCGAAGTATTTGGTTTTTCTCGCTTTCTCAGAAGCAGGAGCAAGATATTCCCCAGATTTGTATGGCGTTTAAAACATCAGAGAACATGCATTTTAGGAAGGTGTAATGCACCTCCTTATGGCTATTAGTTTAGAAAATACAGCGCTTTGTATGGGACACTTGAAACGGTTGAAACAGGTGTTACTTTCGAAGCATTTGGTTTTTCTCGCTTTCTTGGAAGCAGGAGACAAATATTCCCCAGGTTTGTATGGCTTTTAAAACACCAGAGAACATGCATTTTAGGAAGGTGTACCACACCTCCCTAGGGCTCTTAGTTTAGAAAATACAGCGCTTTTTGCGGTACACTTAAAACGGTTGAAACGGGTGTTATTTTCGAAGCATTTGGTTTTTCTCGCCTTCCCGGAAACCGGAGCAAGCTATTCCCCAGGTTTGCATGGCGTTTAAAACATCAGAGAACATGCATTTTAGGAAGGTGTAATACACCTCCTTATGGCTATTAGTTTAGAAATTACAGCGCTTTTTGTGGGACACTTGAAACGGTTGAAACGGGTGTTATTTTCGAAGCATTTGGTTTTTCTCGCCTTCGCGGAAACCGGAGCAAGCTATTCCCCAGGTTTGTATGGCGTTTAAAACACCAGAGAACGTGCATTTTAGGAAGGTGTAACACACCTCCCTAGGCCTATTAATTTAGAAATTACAGCGATTTGTGTGGGACACTTAAAACAGTTGAAACGGGTGCTATTTTCGAAGCATTTGGTTTTTCTCGCTTTCTCGGAAACCGGAGAAAGATATTCCCCAGCTTTGTATGGCGTTTAAAACATCCGAGAACATGCATTTTAGGAAGGTGTACCACACCTCCCTAGGGCTCTTAGTTTAGAAAATACAGCGCTTTTTGCGGTACACTTAAAACGGTTGAAACGGGTGTTATTTTCGAAGCATTTGGTTTTTCTCGCCTTCGCGGAAACCGGAGCAAGCTATTCCCCAGGTTTGCATGGCGTTTAAAACACCAGAGAACATGCATTTTAGGAAGGTGTAACACACCTCCCTAGGCCTATTAATTTAGAAATTACAGCGCTTTTTGTGGGACACTTAAAACAGTTGAAACGGGTGCTATTTTCGAAGCATTTGGTTTTTCTCGCTTTCTCGGAAACCGGAGAAAGATATTCCCCAGCTTTGTATGGCGTTTAAAACATCAGAGAACATGCATTTTAGGAAGGTGTACCACACCTCCCTAGGGCTCTTAGTTTAGAAAATACAGCGCTTTTTGCGGTACACTTAAAACGGTTGAAACGGGTGTTATTTTCGAAGCATTTGGTTTTTCTCGCCTTCGCGGAAACCGGAGCAAGTTATTCCCCAGGTTTGCATGGCGTTTAAAACACCAGAGAACATGCATTTTAGGAAGGTGTAACACACCTCCCTAGGCCTATTAATTTAGAAATTACAGCGCTTTTTGTGGGACACTTAAAACATTTGAAACGGGTGCTATTTTCGAAGCATTTGGTTTTTCTCGCTTTCTCGGGAACTGGAGACAAATATTCCCCAGGTTTGTATGGCGTTTAAAACATCGGAGAACATGCATTTTAGGAAGGTGTAATACACCTCCTTATGGCTATTAGTTTAGAAATTACAGCGCTTTTTGAGGGACACTTGAAACGGTTGAAACGTTTGTTATTTTCGAAGTATTTGGTTTTTCTCGCTTTCTCAGAAGCAGGAGCAAGATATTCCCCAGATTTGTATGGCGTTTAAAACATCAGAGAACATGCATTTTAGGAAGGTGTAATGCACCTCCGTATGGCTATTAGTTTAGAAAATACAGCGCTTTGTGTGGGACACTTGAAACGGTTGAAACAGGTGTTACTTTCGAAGCATTTGGTTTTTCTCGCTTTCTTGGAAGCAGGAGACAAATATTCCCCAGGTTTGTATGGCGTTTAAAACATCGGAGAACATGCATTTTAGGAAGGTGTAATACACCTCCTTATGGCTATTAGTTTAGAAAATACAGCGCTTTTTGTGGGACACTTGAAACGGTTGAAACGGGTGTTATTTTCGAAGCATTTGGTTTTTCTCGCCTTCGCGGAAACCGGAGCAAGCTATTCCCCGGGTTTGCATGGCGTTAAAACACCAGAGAACATGCATTATAGGAAGGTGTAACACACCTCCCTAGGCCTATTAATTTAGAAATTACAGCGCTTTTTGTGGGACAGTTAAAACAGTTGAAACGGGTGCTATTTTCGAAGCATTTGGTTTTTCTCGATTTCTCGGAAACCGGAGAAAGATATTCCCCAGCTTTGTATGGCGTTTAAAACACCAGAGAACGTGCATTTTAGGAAGGTGCAACACACCTCCCTAGGCCTATTAATTTAGAAATTACAGCGCTGTTTGTGGGACACTTAAAATAGTTGAAACGGGTGCTATTTTCGAAGCATTTGGTTTTTCTCGCTTTCTCGGAAACCGGAGAAAGATATTCCCCGGCTTTGTATGGCGTTTAAAACATCAGAGAACATGCATTTTAGGAAGGTGTACCACACCTCCCTGGGGCTCTTAGTTTAGAAAATACAGCGCTTTTTGCGGTACACTTAAAACGGTTGAAACGGGTGTTATTTTCGAAGCATTTGGTTTTTCTCGCCTTCGCGGAAACCGGAGCAAGCTATTCCCCAGGTTTGTATGGCGTTTAAAACACCAGAGAACGTGCATTTTAGGAAGGTGTAATACACCTCCATATGGCTATTAGTTTAGAAATTACAGCGCTTTGTGTGGGACACTTAAAACAGTTGAAACGGGTGCTATTTTCGAAGCATTTGGTTTTTCTCGCTTTCTCGGAAACCGGAGAAAGATATTCCCCAGCTTTGTATGGCGTTTAAAACACCAGAGAACGTGCATTTTAGGAAGGTGTAACACACCTCCCTAGGCCTATTAATTTAGAAATTACAGCGCTTTGTGTGGGACACTTAAAACAGTTGAAACGGGTGCTATTTTCGAAGCATTTGGTTTTTCTCGCTTTCTCGGAAACCGGAGAAAGATATTCCCCAGCTTTGTATGGCGTTTAAAACATCAGAGAACATGCATTTTAGGAAGGTGTAACACACCTCCCTAGGCCTATTAATTTCGAAATTACAGCGCTTTTTGTGGGACACTTAAAACAGTTGAAACGGGTGCTATTTTCGAAGCATTTGGTTTTTCTCGCCTTCGCGGAAACCGGAGCAAGCTATTCCCCAGGTTTGCATGGCGTTTAAAACATCAGAGAACATGCATTTTAGGAAGGTGTAATACACCTCCTTATGGCTATTAGTTTAGAAATTACAGCGCTTTTTGTGGGACACTTGAAACGGTTGAAACGGGTGTTATTTTCGAAGCATTTGGTTTTTCTCGCCTTCGCGGAAACCGGAGCAAGCTATTCCCCAGGTTTATATGGCGTTTAAAACACCAGAGAACGTGCATTTTAGGAAGGTGTAACACACCTCCCTAGGCCTATTAATTTAGAAATTACAGCGCTTTGTGTGGGACACTTAAAACAGTTGAAACGGGTGCTCTTTTCGAAGCATTTGGTTTTTCTCGCTTTCTCGGAAACCGGAGAAAGATATTCCCCAGCTTTGTATGGCGTTTAAAACATCAGAGAACATGCATTTTAGGAAGGTGTACCACACCTCCCTAGGGCTCTTAGTTTAGAAAATACAGCGCTTTTTGCGGTACACTTAAAACGGTTGAAACGGGTGTTATTTTCGAAGCATTTGGTTTTTCTCGCCTTCGCGGAAACCGGAGCAAGCTATTCCCCAGGTTTGCATGGCGTTTAAAACATCAGAGAACATGCATTTTAGGAAGGTGTAACACACCTCCCTAGGCCTATTAATTTAGAAATTACAGCGCTTTTTGTGGGACACTTAAAACAGTTGAAACGGGTGCTATTTTCGAAGCATTTGGTTTTTCTCGCTTTCTCGGAAACCGGAGAAAGATATTCCCCAGCTTTGTATGGCTTTTAAAACATCAGAGAACATGCATTTTAGGAAGGTGTACCACACCTCCCTAGGGCTCTTAGTTTAGAAAATACAGCGCTTTTTGCGGTACACTTAAAACGGTTGAAACGGGTGTTATTTTCGAAGCATTTGGTTTTTCTCGCCTTCCCGGAAACCGGAGCAAGCTATTCCCCAGGTTTGCATGGCGTTTAAAACACCAGAGAACATGCATTTTAGGAAGGTGTAACACACCTCCCTAGGCCTATTAATTTAGAAATTACAGCGCTTTTTGTGGGACACTTAAAACATTTGAAACGGGTGCTATTTTCGAAGCATTTGGTTTTTCTCGCTTTCTCGGGAACTGGAGACAAATATTCCCCAGGTTTGTATGGCGTTTAAAACATCGGAGAACATGCATTTTAGGAAGGTGTAATACACCTCCTTATGGCTATTAGTTTAGAAATTACAGCGCTTTTTGAGGGACACTTGAAACGGTTGAAACGTTTGTTATTTTCGAAGTATTTGGTTTTTCTCGCTTTCTCAGAAGCAGGAGCAAGATATTCCCCAGATTTGTATGGCGTTTAAAACATCAGAGAACATGCATTTTAGGAAGGTGTAATGCACCTCCTTATGGCTATTAGTTTAGAAAATACAGCGCTTTGTATGGGACACTTGAAACGGTTGAAACAGGTGTTACTTTCGAAGCATTTGGTTTTTCTCGCTTTCTTGGAAGCAGGAGACAAATATTCCCCAGGTTTGTATGGCGTTTAAAACACCAGAGAACATGCATTTTAGGAAGGTGTACCACACCTCCCTAGGGCTCTTAGTTTAGAAAATACAGCGCTTTTTGCGGTACACTTAAAACGGTTGAAACGGGTGTTATTTTCGAAGCATTTGGTTTTTCTCGCCTTCCCGGAAACCGGAGCAAGCTATTCCCCAGGTTTGCATGGCGTTTAAAACATCAGAGAACATGCATTTTAGGAAGGTGTAATACACCTCCTTATGGCTATTAGTTTAGAAATTACAGCGCTTTTTGTGGGACACTTGAAACGGTTGAAACGGGTGTTATTTTCGAAGCATTTGGTTTTTCTCGCCTTCGCGGAAACCGGAGCAAGCTATTCCCCAGGTTTGTATGGCGTTTAAAACACCAGAGAACGTGCATTTTAGGAAGGTGTAACACACCTCCCTAGGCCTATTAATTTAGAAATTACAGCGCTTTGTGTGGGACACTTAAAACAGTTGAAACGGGTGCTATTTTCGAAGCATTTGGTTTTTCTCGCTTTCTCGGAAACCGGAGAAAGATATTCCCCAGCTTTGTATGGCGTTTAAAACATCAGAGAACATGCATTTTAGGAAGGTGTACCACACCTCCCTAGGGCTCTTAGTTTAGAAAATACAGCGCTTTTTGCGGTACACTTAAAACGGTTGAAACGGGTGTTATTTTCGAAGCATTTGGTTTTTCTCGCCTTCGCGGAAACCGGAGCAAGCTATTCCCCAGGTTTGTATGGCGTTTAAAACACCAGAGAACGTGCATTTTAGGAAGGTGTAATACACCTCCATATGGCTATTAGTTTAGAAATTACGGCGCTTTGTGTGGGACACTTAAAACAGTTGAAACGGGTGCTATTTTCGAAGCATTTGGTTTTTCTCGCTTTCTCGGAAACCGGAGAAAGATATTCCCCAGCTTTGTATGGCGTTTAAAACACCAGAGAACGTGCATTTTAGGAAGGTGTAACACACCTCCCTAGGCCTATTAATTTAGAAATTACAGCGCTTTGTGTGGGACACTTAAAACAGTTGAAACGGGTGCTATTTTCGAAGCATTTGGTTTTTCTCGCTTTCTCGGAAACCGGAGAAAGATATTCCCCAGCTTTGTATGGCGTTTAAAACATCAGAGAACATGCATTTTAGGAAGGTGTAACACACCTCCCTAGGCCTATTAATTTCGAAATTACAGCGCTTTTTGTGGGACACTTAAAACAGTTGAAACGGGTGCTATTTTCGAAGCATTTGGTTTTTCTCGCCTTCGCGGAAACCGGAGCAAGCTATTCCCCAGGTTTGCATGGCGTTTAAAACATCAGAGAACATGCATTTTAGGAAGGTGTAATACACCTCCTTATGGCTATTAGTTTAGAAATTACAGCGCTTTTTGTGGGACACTTGAAACGGTTGAAACGGGTGTTATTTTCGAAGCATTTGGTTTTTCTCGCCTTCGCGGAAACCGGAGCAAGCTATTCCCCAGGTTTATATGGCGTTTAAAACACCAGAGAACGTGCATTTTAGGAAGGTGTAACACACCTCCCTAGGCCTATTAATTTAGAAATTACAGCGCTTTGTGTGGGACACTTAAAACAGTTGAAACGGGTGCTCTTTTCGAAGCATTTGGTTTTTCTCGCTTTCTCGGAAACCGGAGAAAGATATTCCCCAGCTTTGTATGGCGTTTAAAACATCAGAGAACATGCATTTTAGGAAGGTGTACCACACCTCCCTAGGGCTCTTAGTTTAGAAAATACAGCGCTTTTTGCGGTACACTTAAAACGGTTGAAACGGGTGTTATTTTCGAAGCATTTGGTTTTTCTCGCCTTCGCGGAAACCGGAGCAAGCTATTCCCCAGGTTTGCATGGCGTTTAAAACACCAGAGAACATGCATTTTAGGAAGGTGTAACACACCTCCCTAGGCCTATTAATTTAGAAATTACAGCGCTTTTTGTGGGACACTTAAAACAGTTGAAACGGGTGCTATTTTCGAAGCATTTGGTTTTTCTCGCTTTCTCGGAAACCGGAGAAAGATATTCCCCAGCTTTGTATGGCTTTTAAAACATCAGAGAACATGCATTTTAGGAAGGTGTACCACACCTCCCTAGGGCTCTTAGTTTAGAAAATACAGCGCTTTTTGCGGTACACTTAAAACGGTTGAAACGGGTGTTATTTTCGAAGCATTTGGTTTTTCTCGCCTTCCCGGAAACCGGAGCAAGCTATTCCCCAGGTTTGCATGGCGTTTAAAACACCAGAGAACATGCATTTTAGGAAGGTGTAACACACCTCCCTAGGCCTATTAATTTAGAAATTACAGCGCTTTTTGTGGGACACTTAAAACATTTGAAACGGGTGCTATTTTCGAAGCATTTGGTTTTTCTCGCTTTCTCGGGAACTCGAGACAAATATTCCCCAGGTTTGTATGGCGTTTAAAACATCGGAGAACATGCATTTTAGGAAGGTGTAATACACCTCCTTATGGCTATTAGTTTAGAAATTACAGCGCTTTTTGAGGGACACTTGAAACGGTTGAAACGTTTGTTATTTTCGAAGTATTTGGTTTTTCTCGCTTTCTCAGAAGCAGGAGCAAGATATTCCCCAGATTTGTATGGCGTTTAAAACATCAGAGAACATGCATTTTAGGAAGGTGTAATGCACCTCCTTATGGCTATTAGTTTAGAAAATACAGCGCTTTGTATGGGACACTTGAAACGGTTGAAACAGGTGTTACTTTCGAAGCATTTGGTTTTTCTCGCTTTCTTGGAAGCAGGAGACAAATATTCCCCAGGTTTGTATGGCGTTTAAAACACCAGAGAACATGCATTTTAGGAAGGTGTACCACACCTCCCTAGGGCTCTTAGTTTAGAAAATACAGCGCTTTTTGCGGTACACTTAAAACGGTTGAAACGGGTGTTATTTTCGAAGCATTTGGTTTTTCTCGCCTTCCCGGAAACCGGAGCAAGCTATTCCCCAGGTTTGCATGGCGTTTAAAACATCAGAGAACATGCATTTTAGGAAGGTGTAATACACCTCCTTATGGCTATTAGTTTAGAAATTACAGCGCTTTTTGTGGGACACTTGAAACGGTTGAAACGGGTGTTATTTTCGAAGCATTTGGTTTTTCTCGCCTTCGCGGAAACCGGAGCAAGCTATTCCCCAGGTTTGTATGGCGTTTAAAACACCAGAGAACGTGCATTTTAGGAAGGTGTAACACACCTCCCTAGGCCTATTAATTTAGAAATTACAGCGCTTTGTGTGGGACACTTAAAACAGTTGAAACGGGTGCTATTTTCGAAGCATTTGGTTTTTCTCGCTTTCTCGGAAACCGGAGAAAGATATTCCCCAGCTTTGTATGGCGTTTAAAACATCAGAGAACATGCATTTTAGGAAGGTGTAACACACCTCCCTAGGCCTATTAATTTCGAAATTACAGCGCTTTTTGTGGGACACTTAAAATAGTTGAAACGGGTGCTATTTTCGAAGCATTTGGTTTTTCTCGCCTTCGCGGAAACCGGAGCAAGCTATTCCCCAGGTTTGCATGGCGTTTAAAACATCAGAGAACATGCATTTTAGGAAGGTGTAATACACCTCCTTATGGCTATTAGTTTAGAAATTACAGCGCTTTTTGTGGGACACTTGAAACGGTTGAAACGGGTGTTATTTTCGAAGCATTTGGTTTTTCTCGCCTTCGCGGAAACCGGAGCAAGCTATTCCCCAGGTTTGTATGGCGTTTAAAACACCAGAGAACGTGCATTTTAGGAAGGTGTAACACACCTCCCTAGGCCTATTAATTTAGAAATTACAGCGCTTTGTGTGGGACACTTAAAACAGTTGAAACGGGTGCTATTTTCGAAGCATTTGGTTTTTCTCGCTTTCTCGGAAACCGGAGAAAGATATTCCCCAGCTTTGTATGGCGTTTAAAACATCAGAGAACATGCATTTTAGGAAGGTGTAACACACCTCCCTAGGCCTATTAATTTCGAAATTACAGCGCTTTTTGTGGGACACTTAAAACAGTTGAAACGGGTGCTATTTTCGAAGCATTTGGTTTTTCTCGCCTTCGCGGAAACCGGAGCAAGCTATTCCCCAGGTTTGCATGGCGTTTAAAACATCAGAGAACATGCATTTTAGGAAGGTGTAATACACCTCCTTATGGCTATTAGTTTAGAAATTACAGCGCTTTTTGTGGGACACTTGAAACGGTTGAAACGGGTGTTATTTTCGAAGCATTTGGTTTTTCTCGCCTTCGCGGAAACCGGAGCAAGCTATTCCCCTGGTTTGTATGGCGTTTAAAACACCAGAGAACGCGCATTTTAGGAAGGTGTAACACACCTCCCTAGGCCTATTAATTTAGAAATTACAGCGCTTTGTGTGGGACACTTAAAACAGTTGAAACGGGTGCTATTTTCGAAGCATTTGGTTTTTCTCGCTTTCTCGGAAACCGGAGAAAGATATTCCCCAGCTTTGTATGGCGTTTAAAACATCCGAGAACATGCATTTTAGGAAGGTGTACCACACCTCCCTAGGGCTCTTAGTTTAGAAAATACAGCGCTTTTTGCGGTACACTTAAAACGGTTGAAACGGGTGTTATTTTCGAAGCATTTGGTTTTTCTCGCCTTCGCGGAAACCGGAGCAAGCTATTCCCCAGGTTTGCATGGCGTTTAAAACACCAGAGAACATGCATTTTAGGAAGGTGTAACACACCTCCCTAGGCCTATTAATTTAGAAATTACAGCGCTTTTTGTGGGACACTTAAAACAGTTGAAACGGGTGCTATTTTCGAAGCATTTGGTTTTTCTCGCTTTCTCGGAAACCGGAGAAAGATATTCCCCAGCTTTGTATGGCGTTTAAAACATCAGAGAACATGCATTTTAGGAAGGTGTACCACACCTCCCTAGGGCTCTTAGTTTAGAAAATACAGCGCTTTTTGCGGTACACTTAAAACGGTTGAAACGGGTGTTATTTTCGAAGCATTTGGTTTTTCTCGCCTTCGCGGAAACCGGAGCAAGCTATTCCCCAGGTTTGCATGGCGTTTAAAACACCAGAGAACATGCATTTTAGGAAGGTGTAACACACCTCCCTAGGCCTATTAATTTAGAAATTACAGCGCTTTTTGTGGGACACTTAAAACATTTGAAACGGGTGCTATTTTCGAAGCATTTGGTTTTTCTCGCTTTCTCGGGAACTGGAGACAAATATTCCCCAGGTTTGTATGGCGTTTAAAACATCGGAGAACATGCATTTTAGGAAGGTGTAATACACCTCCTTATGGCTATTAGTTTAGAAATTACAGCGCTTTTTGAGGGACACTTGAAACGGTTGAAACGTTTGTTATTTTCGAAGTATTTGGTTTTTCTCGCTTTCTCAGAAGCAGGAGCAAGATATTCCCCAGATTTGTATGGCGTTTAAAACATCAGAGAACATGCATTTTAGGAAGGTGTAATGCACCTCCTTATGGCTATTAGTTTAGAAAATACAGCGCTTTGTGTGGGACACTTGAAACGGTTGAAACAGGTGTTACTTTCGAAGCATTTGGTTTTTCTCGCTTTCTTGGAAGCAGGAGACAAATATTCCCCAGGTTTGTATGGCGTTTAAAACATCAGAGAACATGCATTTTAGGAAGGTGTAATACACCTCCTTATGGCTATTAGTTTAGAAAATACAGCGCTTTTTGTGGGACACTTGAAACGGTTGAAACGGGTGTTATTTTCGAAGCATTTGGTTTTTCTCGCCTTCGCGGAAACCGGAGCAAGCTATTCCCCGGGTTTGCATGGCGTTAAAACACCAGAGAACATGCATTATAGGAAGGTGTAACACACCTCCCTAGGCCTATTAATTTAGAAATTACAGCGCTTTTTGTGGGACAGTTAAAACAGTTGAAACGGGTGCTATTTTCGAAGCATTTGGTTTTTCTCGATTTCTCGGAAACCGGAGAAAGATATTCCCCAGCTTTGTATGGCGTTTAAAACACCAGAGAACGTGCATTTTAGGAAGGTGCAACACACCTCCCTAGGCCTATTAATTTAGAAATTACAGCGCTGTTTGTGGGACACTTAAAATAGTTGAAACGGGTGCTATTTTCGAAGCATTTGGTTTTTCTCGCTTTCTCGGAAACCGGAGAAAGATATTCCCCGGCTTTGTATGGCGTTTAAAACATCAGAGAACATGCATTTTAGGAAGGTGTACCACACCTCCCTGGGGCTCTTAGTTTAGAAAATACAGCGCTTTTTGCGGTACACTTAAAACGGTTGAAACGGGTGTTATTTTCGAAGCATTTGGTTTTTCTCGCCTTCGCGGAAACCGGAGCAAGCTATTCCCCAGGTTTGTATGGCGTTTAAAACACCAGAGAACGTGCATTTTAGGAAGGTGTAATACACCTCCATATGGCTATTAGTTTCGAAATTACAGCGCTTTGTGTGGGACACTTAAAACAGTTGAAACGGGTGCTATTTTCGAAGCATTTGGTTTTTCTCGCTTTCTCGGAAACCGGAGAAAGATATTCCCCAGCTTTGTATGGCGTTTAAAACATCAGAGAACATGCATTTTAGGAAGGTGTACCACACCTCCCTAGGGCTCTTAGTTTAGAAAATACAGCGCTTTTTGCGGTACACTTAAAACGGTTGAAACGGGTGTTATTTTCGAAGCATTTGGTTTTTCTCGCCTTCGCGGAAACCGGAGCAAGCTATTCCCCAGGTTTGCATGGCGTTTAAAACACCAGAGAACATGCATTTTAGGAAGGTGTAACACACCTCCCTAGGCCTACTAATTTAGAAATTACAGCGCTTTTTGTGGGACACTTAAAACAGTTGAAACGGGTGCTATTTTCGAAGCATTTGGTTTTTCTCGCTTTCTCGGAAACCGGAGAAAGATATTGCCCAGCTTTGTATGGCGTTTAAAACATCAGAGAACATGCATTTTAGGAAGGTGTACCACACCTCCCTAGGGCTCTTAGTTTAGAAAATACAGCGCTTTTTGCGGTACACTTAAAACGGTTGAAACGGGTGTTATTTTCGAAGCATTTGGTTTTTCTCGCCTTCGCGGAAACCGGAGCAAGCTATTCCCCAGGTTTGTATGGCGTTTAAAACACCAGAGAACGTGCATTTTAGGAAGGTGTAATACACCTCCATATGGCTATTAGTTTAGAAATTACAGCGCTTTGTGTGGGACACTTAAAACAGTTGAAACGGGTGCTATTTTCGAAGCATTTGGTTTTTCTCGCTTTCTCGGAAACCGGAGAAAGATATTCCCCAGCTTTGTATGGCGTTTAAAACACCAGAGAACGTGCATTTTAGGAAGGTGTAACACACCTCCCTAGGCCTATTAATTTAGAAATTACAGCGCTTTGTGTGGGACACTTAAAACAGTTGAAACGGGTGCTATTTTCGAAGCATTTGGTTTTTCTCGCTTTCTCGGAAACCGGAGAAAGATATTCCCCAGCTTTGTATGGCGTTTAAAACATCAGAGAACATGCATTTTAGGAAGGTGTACCACACCTCCCTAGGGCTCTTAGTTTAGAAAATACAGCGCTTTTTGCGGTACACTTAAAACGGTTGAAACGGGTGTTATTTTCGAAGCATTTGGTTTTTCTCGCCTTCGCGGAAACCGGAGCAAGCTATTCCCCAGGTTTGTATGGCGTTTAAAACACCAGAGAACGTGCATTTTAGGAAGGTGTAATACACCTCCATATGGCTATTAGTTTAGAAATTACAGCGCTTTGTGTGGGACACTTAAAACAGTTGAAACGGGTGCTATTTTCGAAGCATTTGGTTTTTCTCGCTTTCTCGGAAACCGGAGAAAGATATTCCCCAGCTTTGTATGGCGTTTAAAACACCAGAGAACGTGCATTTTAGGAAGGTGTAACACACCTCCCTAGGCCTATTAATTTAGAAATTACAGCGCTTTGTGTGGGACACTTAAAACAGTTGAAACGGGTGCTATTTTCGAAGCATTTGGTTTTTCTCGCTTTCTCGGAAACCGGAGAAAGATATTCCCCAGCTTTGTATGGCGTTTAAAACATCAGAGAACATGCATTTTAGGAAGGTGTAACACACCTCCCTAGGCCTATTAATTTCGAAATTACAGCGCTTTTTGTGGGACACTTAAAACAGTTGAAACGGGTGCTATTTTCGAAGCATTTGGTTTTTCTCGCCTTCGCGGAAACCGGAGCAAGCTATTCCCCAGGTTTGCATGGCGTTTAAAACATCAGAGAACATGCATTTTAGGAAGGTGTAATACACCTCCTTATGGCTATTAGTTTAGAAATTACAGCGCTTTTTGTGGGACACTTGAAACGGTTGAAACGGGTGTTATTTTCGAAGCATTTGGTTTTTCTCGCCTTCGCGGAAACCGGAGCAAGCTATTCCCCAGGTTTGTATGGCGTTTAAAACACCAGAGAACGTGCATTTTAGGAAGGTGTAACACACCTCCCTAGGCCTATTAGTTTAGAAATTACAGCGCTTTGTGTGGGACACTTAAAACAGTTGAAACGGGTGCTCTTTTCGAAGCATTTGGTTTTTCTCGCTTTCTCGGAAACCGGAGAAAGATATTCCCCAGCTTTGTATGGCGTTTAAAACATCAGAGAACATGCATTTTAGGAAGGTGTACCACACCTCCCTAGGGCTCTTAGTTTAGAAAATACAGCGCTTTTTGCGGTACACTTAAAACGGTTGAAACGGGTGTTATTTTCGAAGCATTTGGTTTTTCTCGCCTTCGCGGAAACCGGAGCAAGCTATTCCCCAGGTTTGCATGGCGTTTAAAACACCAGAGAACATGCATTTTAGGAAGGTGTAACACACCTCCCTAGGCCTATTAATTTAGAAATTACAGCGCTTTTTGTGGGACACTTAAAACAGTTGAAACGGGTGCTATTTTCGAAGCATTTGGTTTTTCTCGCTTTCTCGGAAACCGGAGAAAGATATTCCCCAGCTTTGTATGGCTTTTAAAACATCAGAGAACATGCATTTTAGGAAGGTGTACCACACCTCCCTAGGGCTCTTAGTTTAGAAAATACAGCGCTTTTTGCGGTACACTTAAAACGGTTGAAACGGGTGTTATTTTCGAAGCATTTGGTTTTTCTCGCCTTCCCGGAAACCGGAGCAAGCTATTCCCCAGGTTTGCATGGCGTTTAAAACACCAGAGAACATGCATTTTAGGAAGGTGTAACACACCTCCCTAGGCCTATTAATTTAGAAATTACAGCGCTTTTTGTGGGACACTTAAAACATTTGAAACGGGTGCTATTTTCGAAGCATTTGGTTTTTCTCGCTTTCTCGGGAACTGGAGACAAATATTCCCCAGGTTTGTATGGCGTTTAAAACATCGGAGAACATGCATTTTAGGAAGGTGTAATACACCTCCTTATGGCTATTAGTTTAGAAATTACAGCGCTTTTTGAGGGACACTTGAAACGGTTGAAACGTTTGTTATTTTCGAAGTATTTGGTTTTTCTCGCTTTCTCAGAAGCAGGAGCAAGATATTCCCCAGATTTGTATGGCGTTTAAAACATCAGAGAACATGCATTTTAGGAAGGTGTAATGCACCTCCTTATGGCTATTAGTTTAGAAAATACAGCGCTTTGTAAGGGACACTTGAAACGGTTGAAACAGGTGTTACTTTCGAAGCATTTGGTTTTTCTCGCTTTCTTGGAAGCAGGAGACAAATATTCCCCAGGTTTGTATGGCGTTTAAAACACCAGAGAACATGCATTTTAGGAAGGTGTACCACACCTCCCTAGGGCTCTTAGTTTAGAAAATACAGCGCTTTTTGCGGTACACTTAAAACGGTTGAAACGGGTGTTATTTTCGAAGCATTTGGTTTTTCTCGCCTTCCCGGAAACCGGAGCAAGCTATTCCCCAGGTTTGCATGGCGTTTAAAACACCAGAGAACATGCATTTTAGGAAGGTGTAACACACCTCCCTAGGCCTATTAATTTAGAAATTACAGCGCTTTTTGTGGGACACTTAAAACATTTGAAACGGGTGCTATTTTCGAAGCATTTGGTTTTTCTCGCTTTCTCGGGAACTGGAGACAAATATTCCCCAGGTTTGTATGGCGTTTAAAACATCGGAGAACATGCATTTTAGGAAGGTGTAATACACCTCCTTATGGCTATTAGTTTAGAAATTACAGCGCTTTTTGAGGGACACTTGAAACGGTTGAAACGTTTGTTATTTTCGAAGTATTTGGTTTTTCTCGCTTTCTCAGAAGCAGGAGCAAGATATTCCCCAGATTTGTATGGCGTTTAAAACATCAGAGAACATGCATTTTAGGAAGGTGTAATGCACCTCCTTATGGCTATTAGTTTAGAAAATACAGCGCTTTGTATGGGACACTTGAAACGGTTGAAACAGGTGTTACTTTCGAAGCATTTGGTTTTTCTCGCTTTCTTGGAAGCAGGAGACAAATATTCCCCAGGTTTGTATGGCGTTTAAAACATCAGAGAACATGCATTTTAGGAAGGTGTAATACACCTCCTTATGGCTATTAGTTTAGAAAATACAGCGCTTTTTGTGGGACACTTGAAACGGTTGAAACGGGTGTTATTTTCGAAGCATTTGGTTTTTCTCGCCTTCGCGGAAACCGGAGCAAGCTATTCCCCGGGTTTGCATGGCGTTAAAACACCAGAGAACATGCATTATAGGAAGGTGTAACACACCTCCCTAGGCCTATTAATTTAGAAATTACAGCGCTTTTTGTGGGACAGTTAAAACAGTTGAAACGGGTGCTATTTTCGAAGCATTTGGTTTTTCTCGATTTCTCGGAAACCGGAGAAAGATATTAACCAGCTTTGTATGGCGTTTAAAACACCAGAGAACGTGCATTTTAGGAAGGTGCAACACACCTCCCTAGGCCTATTAATTTAGAAATTACAGCGCTGTTTGTGGGACACTTAAAATAGTTGAAACGGGTGCTATTTTCGAAGCATTTGGTTTTTCTCGCTTTCTCGGAAACCGGAGAAAGATATTGCCCAGCTTTGTATGGCGTTTAAAACATCAGAGAACATGCATTTTAGGAAGGTGTACCACACCTCCCTAGGGCTCTTAGTTTAGAAAATACAGCGCTTTTTGCGGTACACTTAAAACGGTTGAAACGGGTGTTATTTTCGAAGCATTTGGTTTTTCTCGCCTTCGCGGAAACCGGAGCAAGCTATTCCCCAGGTTTGTATGGCGTTTAAAACACCAGAGAACGTGCATTTTAGGAAGGTGTAATACACCTCCATATGGCTATTAGTTTAGAAATTACAGCGCTTTGTGTGGGACACTTAAAACAGTTGAAACGGGTGCTATTTTCGAAGCATTTGGTTTTTCTCGCTTTCTCGGAAACCGGAGAAAGATATTCCCCAGCTTTGTATGGCGTTTAAAACACCAGAGAACGTGCATTTTAGGAAGGTGTAACACACCTCCCTAGGCCTATTAATTTAGAAATTACAGCGCTTTGTGTGGGACACTTAAAACAGTTGAAACGGGTGCTATTTTCGAAGCATTTGGTTTTTCTCGCTTTCTCGGAAACCGGAGAAAGATATTCCCCAGCTTTGTATGGCGTTTAAAACATCAGAGAACATGCATTTTAGGAAGGTGTACCACACCTCCCTAGGGCTCTTAGTTTAGAAAATACAGCGCTTTTTGCGGTACACTTAAAACGGTTGAAACGGGTGTTATTTTCGAAGCATTTGGTTTTTCTCGCCTTCGCGGAAACCGGAGCAAGCTATTCCCCAGGTTTGTATGGCGTTTAAAACACCAGAGAACGTGCATTTTAGGAAGGTGTAATACACCTCCATATGGCTATTAGTTTAGAAATTACAGCGCTTTGTGTGGGACACTTAAAACAGTTGAAACGGGTGCTATTTTCGAAGCATTTGGTTTTTCTCGCTTTCTCGGAAACCGGAGAAAGATATTCCCCAGCTTTGTATGGCGTTTAAAACACCAGAGAACGTGCATTTTAGGAAGGTGTAACACACCTCCCTAGGCCTATTAATTTAGAAATTACAGCGCTTTGTGTGGGACACTTAAAACAGTTGAAACGGGTGCTATTTTCGAAGCATTTGGTTTTTCTCGCTTTCTCGGAAACCGGAGAAAGATATTCCCCAGCTTTGTATGGCGTTTAAAACATCAGAGAACATGCATTTTAGGAAGGTGTAACACACCTCCCTAGGCCTATTAATTTCGAAATTACAGCGCTTTTTGTGGGACACTTAAAACAGTTGAAACGGGTGCTATTTTCGAAGCATTTGGTTTTTCTCGCCTTCGCGGAAACCGGAGCAAGCTATTCCCCAGGTTTGCATGGCGTTTAAAACATCAGAGAACATGCATTTTAGGAAGGTGTAATACACCTCCTTATGGCTATTAGTTTAGAAATTACAGCGCTTTTTGTGGGACACTTGAAACGGTTGAAACGGGTGTTATTTTCGAAGCATTTGGTTTTTCTCGCCTTCGCGGAAACCGGAGCAAGCTATTCCCCAGGTTTGTATGGCGTTTAAAACACCAGAGAACGTGCATTTTAGGAAGGTGTAACACACCTCCCTAGGCCTATTAGTTTAGAAATTACAGCGCTTTGTGTGGGACACTTAAAACAGTTGAAACGGGTGCTCTTTTCGAAGCATTTGGTTTTTCTCGCTTTCTCGGAAACCGGAGAAAGATATTCCCCAGCTTTGTATGGCGTTTAAAACATCAGAGAACATGCATTTTAGGAAGGTGTACCACACCTCCCTAGGGCTCTTAGTTTAGAAAATACAGCGCTTTTTGCGGTACACTTAAAACGGTTGAAACGGGTGTTATTTTCGAAGCATTTGGTTTTTCTCGCCTTCGCGGAAACCGGAGCAAGCTATTCCCCAGGTTTGCATGGCGTTTAAAACACCAGAGAACATGCATTTTAGGAAGGTGTAACACACCTCCCTAGGCCTATTAATTTAGAAATTACAGCGCTTTTTGTGGGACACTTAAAACAGTTGAAACGGGTGCTATTTTCGAAGCATTTGGTTTTTCTCGCTTTCTCGGAAACCGGAGAAGATATTCCCCAGCTTTGTATGGCTTTTAAACATCAGAGAACATGCATTTTAGGAAGGTGTACCACACCTCCCTAGGGCTCTTAGTTTAGAAAATACAGCGCTTTTTTGCGGTACACTTAAAACGGTTGAAACGGGTGTTATTTTCGAAGCATTTGGTTTTTCTCGCCTTCCCGGAAACCGGAGCAAGCTATTCCCCAGGTTTGCATGGCGTTTAAAACACCAGAGAACATGCATTTTAGGAAGGTGTAACACACCTCCCTAGGCCTATTAATTTAGAAATTACAGCGCTTTTTGTGGGACACTTAAAACATTTGAAACGGGTGCTATTTTCGAAGCATTTGGTTTTTCTCGCTTTCTCGGGAACTGGAGACAAATATTCCCCAGGTTTGTATGGCGTTTAAAACATCGGAGAACATGCATTTTAGGAAGGTGTAATACACCTCCTTATGGCTATTAGTTTAGAAATTACAGCGCTTTTTGAGGGGACACTTGAAACGGTTGAAACGTTTGTTATTTTCGAAGTATTTGGTTTTTCTCGCTTTCCTCAGAAGCAGGAGCAAGATATTCCCCAGATTTGTATGGCGTTTAAAACATCAGAGAACATGCATTTTAGGAAGGTGTAATGCACCTCCTTATGGCTATTAGTTTAGAAAATACAGCGCTTTGTAAGGGACACTTGAAACGGTTGAAACAGGTGTTACTTTCGAAGCATTTGGTTTTTCTCGCTTTCTTGGAAGCAGGAGACAAATATTCCCCAGGTTTGTATGGCGTTTAAAACACCAGAGAACATGCATTTTAGAAGGTGTACCACACCTCCCTAGGGCTCTTAGGGTTTAGAAAATACAGCGCTTTTTGCGGTACACTTAAACGGTTGAAACGGGTGTTATTTTCGAAGCATTTGGTTTTTCTCGCCTTCCCGGAAACCGGAGCAAGCTATTCCCAGGTTT
This sequence comes from Volucella zonaria, assembly GCA_963966105.1. Taxonomy (NCBI): domain Eukaryota; kingdom Metazoa; phylum Arthropoda; class Insecta; order Diptera; family Syrphidae; genus Volucella; species Volucella zonaria. The sequence goes on along the minus strand of OZ014536.1, from coordinate 127,374 downwards.
GCATGGCGTTTAAAACACCAGAGAACATGCATTTTAGGAAGGTGTAACACACCTCCCTAGGCCTATTAATTTAGAAATTACAGCGCTTTTTGTGGGACACTTAAAACATTTGAAACGGGTGCTATTTCGAAGCATTTGGTTTTTCTCGCTTTCTCGGGAACTGGAGACAAATATTCCCCGGTTTGTATGGCGTTTAAAACATCGGAGAACATGCATTTTAGGAAGGTGTAATACACCTCCTTATGGCTATTAGTTTAGAAATTACAGCGCTTTTTGAGGGACACTTGAAACGGTTGAAACGTCTGTTATATTCGAAGTATTTGGTTTTTCTCGCTTTCTCAGAAGCAGGAGCAAGATATTCCCCAGATTTGTATGGCGTTTAAAAACATCAGAGAACATGCATTTTAGAAGGTGTAATGCACCTCCTTATGGCTATTAGTTTAGAAAATACAGCGCTTTGTATGGGACACTTGAAACGGTTGCAAACAGGTGTTACTTTCGAAGCATTTGGTTTTTCTCGCTTTCATGGAAGCAGGAGACAAATATTCCCCAGGTTTGTGTATGGCGTTTAAAACATCAGAGAACATGCATTTTAGGAAGGTGTAATACACCTCCTTATGGCTATTAGTTTAGAAAATACAGCGCTTTTTGTGGGACACTTGAAACGGTTGAAACGGGTGTTATTTTCGAAGCATTTGGTTTTTCTCGCCTTCGCGGAAACCGGAGCAAGCTATTCCCCGGGTTTGCATGGCGTTAAAACACCAGAGAACATGCATTATAGGAAGGTGTAACACACCTCCCTAGGCCTATTAATTTAGAAATTACAGCGCTTTTTGTGGGACAGTTAAAACAGTTGAAACGGGTGCTATTTTCGAAGCATTTGGTTTTTCTCGATTTCTCGGAAACCGGAGAAAGATATTAACCAGCTTTGTATGGCGTTTAAAACACCAGAGAACGTGCATTTTAGGAAGGTGCAACACACCTCCCTAGGCCTATTAATTTAGAAATTACAGCGCTGTTTGTGGGACACTTAAAATAGTTGAAACGGGTGCTATTTTCGAAGCATTTGGTTTTTCTCGCTTTCTCGGAAACCGGAGAAAGATATTCCCCGGCTTTGTATGGCGTTTAAAACATCAGAGAACATGCATTTTAGGAAGGTGTACCACACCTCCCTGGGGCTCTTAGTTTAGAAAATACAGCGCTTTTTGCGGTACACTTAAAACGGTTGAAACGGGTGTTATTTTCGAAGCATTTGGTTTTTCTCGCCTTCGCGGAAACCGGAGCAAGCTATTCCCCAGGTTTGCATGGCGTTTAAAACACCAGAGAACATGCATTTTAGGAAGGTGTAACACACCTCCCTAGGCCTACTAATTTAGAAATTACAGCGCTTTTTGTGGGACACTTAAAACAGTTGAAACGGGTGCTATTTTCGAAGCATTTGGTTTTTCTCGCTTTCTCGGAAACCGGAGAAAGATATTGCCCAGCTTTGTATGGCGTTTAAAACATCAGAGAACATGCATTTTAGGAAGGTGTACCACACCTCCCTAGGGCTCTTAGTTTAGAAAATACAGCGCTTTTTGCGGTACACTTAAAACGGTTGAAACGGGTGTTATTTTCGAAGCATTTGGTTTTTCTCGCCTTCGCGGAAACCGGAGCAAGCTATTCCCCAGGTTTGTATGGCGTTTAAAACACCAGAGAACGTGCATTTTAGGAAGGTGTAATACACCTCCATATGGCTATTAGTTTAGAAATTACAGCGCTTTGTGTGGGACACTTAAAACAGTTGAAACGGGTGCTATTTTCGAAGCATTTGGTTTTTCTCGCTTTCTCGGAAACCGGAGAAAGATATTCCCCAGCTTTGTATGGCGTTTAAAACATCAGAGAACATGCATTTTAGGAAGGTGTACCACACCTCCCTAGGGCTCTTAGTTTAGAAAATACAGCGCTTTTTGCGGTACACTTAAAACGGTTGAAACGGGTGTTATTTTCGAAGCATTTGGTTTTTCTCGCCTTCGCGGAAACCGGAGCAAGCTATTCCCCAGGTTTGCATGGCGTTTAAAACACCAGAGAACATGCATTTTAGGAAGGTGTAACACACCTCCCTAGGCCTACTAATTTAGAAATTACAGCGCTTTTTGTGGGACACTTAAAACAGTTGAAACGGGTGCTATTTTCGAAGCATTTGGTTTTTCTCGCTTTCTCGGAAACCGGAAAAAGATATTGCCCAGCTTTGTATGGCGTTTAAAACATCAGAGAACATGCATTTTAGGAAGGTGTACCACACCTCCCTAGGGCTCTTAGTTTAGAAAATACAGCGCTTTTTGCGGTACACTTAAAACGGTTGAAACGGGTGTTATTTTCGAAGCATTTGGTTTTTCTCGCCTTCGCGGAAACCGGAGCAAGCTATTCCCCAGGTTTGTATGGCGTTTAAAACACCAGAGAACGTGCATTTTAGGAAGGTGTAATACACCTCCATATGGCTATTAGTTTAGAAATTACAGCGCTTTGTGTGGGACACTTAAAACAGTTGAAACGGGTGCTATTTTCGAAGCATTTGGTTTTTCTCGCTTTCTCGGAAACCGGAGAAAGATATTCCCCAGCTTTGTATGGCGTTTAAAACATCAGAGAACATGCATTTTAGGAAGGTGTACCACACCTCCCTAGGGCTCTTAGTTTAGAAAATACAGCGCTTTTTGCGGTACACTTAAAACGGTTGAAACGGGTGTTATTTTCGAAGCATTTAGTTTTTCTCGCCTTCGCGGAAACCGGAGCAAGCTATTCCCCAGGTTTGTATGGCGTTTAAAACACCAGAGAACGTGCATTTTAGGAAGGTGTAATACACCTCCATATGGCTATTAGTTTAGAAATTACAGCGCTTTGTGTGGGACACTTAAAACAGTTGAAACGGGTGCTATTTTCGAAGCATTTGGTTTTTCTCGCTTTCTCGGGAACTGGAGACAAATATTCCCCAGGTTTGTATGGCGTTTAAAACATCGGAGAACATGCATTTTAGGAAGGTGTAATACACCTCCTTATGGCTATTAGTTTAGAAATTACAGCGCTTTTTGAGGGACACTTGAAACGGTTGAAACGTTTGTTATTTTCGAAGTATTTGGTTTTTCTCGCTTTCTCAGAAGCAGGAGCAAGATATTCCCCAGACTTGTATGGCGTTTAAAACATCAGAGAACATGCATTTTAGGAAGGTGTAATGCACCTCCTTATGGCTATTAGTTTAGAAAATACAGCGCTTTGTATGGGACACTTGAAACGGTTGAAACAGGTGTTACTTTCGAAGCATTTGGTTTTTCTCGCTTTCTTGGAAGCAGGAGACAAATATTCCCCAGGTTTGTATGGCGTTTAAAACACCAGAGAACATGCATTTTAGGAAGGTGTACCACACCTCCCTAGGGCTCTTAGTTTAGAAAATACAGCGCTTTTTGCGGTACACTTAAAACGGTTGAAACGGGTGTTATTTTCGAAGCATTTGGTTTTTCTCGCCTTCCCGGAAACCGGAGCAAGCTATTCCCCAGGTTTGCATGGCGTTTAAAACACCAGAGAACATGCATTTTAGGAAGGTGTAACACACCTCCCTAGGCCTATTAATTTAGAAATTACAGCGCTTTTTGTGGGACACTTAAAACATTTGAAACGGGTGCTATTTTCGAAGCATTTGGTTTTTCTCGCTTTCTCGGGAACTGGAGACAAATATTCCCCAGGTTTGTATGGCGTTTAAAACATCGGAGAACATGCATTTTAGGAAGGTGTAATACACCTCCTTATGGCTATTAGTTTAGAAATTACAGCGCTTTTTGAGGGACACTTGAAACGGTTGAAACGTTTGTTATTTTCGAAGTATTTGGTTTTTCTCGCTTTCTCAGAAGCAGGAGCAAGATATTCCCCAGATTTGTATGGCGTTTAAAACATCAGAGAACATGCATTTTAGGAAGGTGTAATGCACCTCCTTATGGCTATTAGTTTAGAAAATACAGCGCTTTGTATGGGACACTTGAAACGGTTGAAACAGGTGTTACTTTCGAAGCATTTGGTTTTTCTCGCTTTCTTGGAAGCAGGAGACAAATATTCCCCAGGTTTGTATGGCGTTTAAAACATCAGAGAACATGCATTTTAGGAAGGTGTAATACACCTCCTTATGGCTATTAGTTTAGAAAATACAGCGCTTTTTGTGGGACACTTGAAACGGTTGAAACGGGTGTTATTTTCGAAGCATTTGGTTTTTCTCGCCTTCGCGGAAACCGGAGCAAGCTATTCCCCGGGTTTGCATGGCGTTAAAACACCAGAGAACATGCATTATAGGAAGGTGTAACACACCTCCCTAGGCCTATTAATTTAGAAATTACAGCGCTTTTTGTGGGACAGTTAAAACAGTTGAAACGGGTGCTATTTTCGAAGCATTTGGTTTTTCTCGATTTCTCGGAAACCGGAGAAAGATATTAACCAGCTTTGTATGGCGTTTAAAACACCAGAGAACGTGCATTTTAGGAAGGTGCAACACACCTCCCTAGGCCTATTAATTTAGAAATTACAGCGCTGTTTGTGGGACACTTAAAATAGTTGAAACGGGTGCTATTTTCGAAGCATTTGGTTTTTCTCGCTTTCTCGGAAACCGGAGAAAGATATTCCCCGGCTTTGTATGGCGTTTAAAACATCAGAGAACATGCATTTTAGGAAGGTGTACCACACCTCCCTGGGGCTCTTAGTTTAGAAAATACAGCGCTTTTTGCGGTACACTTAAAACGGTTGAAACGGGTGTTATTTTCGAAGCATTTGGTTTTTCTCGCCTTCGCGGAAACTGGAGCAAGCTATTCCCCAGGTTTGTATGGCGTTTAAAACACCAGAGAACGTGCATTTTAGGAAGGTGTAATACACCTCCATATGGCTATTAGTTTAGAAATTACAGCGCTTTGTGTGGGACACTTAAAACAGTTGAAACGGGTGCTATTTTCGAAGCATTTGGTTTTTCTCGCTTTCTCGGAAACCGGAGAAAGATATTCCCCAGCTTTGTATGGCGTTTAAAACATCAGAGAACATGCATTTTAGGAAGGTGTACCACACCTCCCTAGGGCTCTTAGTTTAGAAAATACAGCGCTTTTTGCGGTACACTTAAAACGGTTGAAACGGGTGTTATTTTCGAAGCATTTGGTTTTTCTCGCCTTCGCGGAAACCGGAGCAAGCTATTCCCCAGGTTTGTATGGCGTTTAAAACACCAGAGAACGTGCATTTTAGGAAGGTGTAACACACCTCCATATGGCTATTAGTTTAGAAATTACAGCGCTTTGTGTGGGACACTTAAAACAGTTGAAACGGGTGCTATTTTCGAAGCATTTGGTTTTTCTCGCTTTCTCGGAAACCGGAGAAAGATATTCCCCAGCTTTGTACGGCGTTTAAAACATCAGAGAACATGCATTTTAGGAAGGTGTACCACACCTCCCTAGGGCTCTTAGTTTAGAAAATACAGCGCTTTTTGCGGTACACTTAAAACGGTTGAAACGGGTGCTATTTTCGAAGCATTTGGTTTTTCTCGCTTTCTCGGAAACCGGAGAAAGATATTGCCCAGCTTTGTATGGCGTTTAAAACATCAGAGAACATGCATTTTAGGAAGGTGTACCACACCTCCCTAGGGCTCTTAGTTTAGAAAATACAGCGCTTTTTGCGGTACACTTAAAACGGTTGAAACGGGTGTTATTTTCGAAGCATTTGGTTTTTCTCGCCTTCGCGGAAACCGGAGCAAGCTATTCCCCAGGTTTGTATGGCGTTTAAAACACCAGAGAACGTGCATTTTAGGAAGGTGTAATACACCTCCATATGGCTATTAGTTTAGAAATTACAGCGCTTTGTGTGGGACACTTAAAACAGTTGAAACGGGTGCTATTTTCGAAGCATTTGGTTTTTCTCGCTTTCTCGGAAACCGGAGAAAGATATTCCCCAGCTTTGTATGGCGTTTAAAACATCAGAGAACATGCATTTTAGGAAGGTGTACCACACCTCCCTAGGGTTCTTAGTTTAGAAAATACAGCGCTTTTTGCGGTACACTTAAAACGGTTGAAACGGGTGTTATTTTCGAAGCATTTCGTTTTTCTCGCCTTCGCGGAAACCGGAGCAAGCTATTCCCCAGGTTTGCATGGCGTTTAAAACACCAGAGAACATGCATTTTAGGAAGGTGTAACACACCTCCCTAGGCCTACTAATTTAGAAATTACAGCGCTTTTTGTGGGACACTTAAAACAGTTGAAACGGGTGCTATTTTCGAAGCATTTGGTTTTTCTCGCTTTCTCGGAAACCGGAGAAAGATATTGCCCAGCTTTGTATGGCGTTTAAAACATCAGAGAACATGCATTTTAGGAAGGTGTACCACACCTCCCTAGGGCTCTTAGTTTAGAAAATACAGCGCTTTTTGCGGTACACTTAAAACGGTTGAAACGGGTGTTATTTTCGAAGCATTTGGTTTTTCTCGCCTTCGCGGAAACCGGAGCAAGCTATTCCCCAGGTTTGTATGGCGTTTAAAACACCAGAGAACGTGCATTTTAGGAAGGTGTAATACACCTCCATATGGCTATTAGTTTAGAAATTACAGCGCTTTGTGTGGGACACTTAAAACAGTTGAAACGGGTGCTATTTTCGAAGCATTTGGTTTTTCTCGCTTTCTCGGAAACCGGAGAAAGATATTCCCCAGCTTTGTATGGCGTTTAAAACATCAGAGAACATGCATTTTAGGAAGGTGTACCACACCTCCCTAGGGCTCTTAGTTTAGAAAATACAGCGCTTTTTGCGGTACACTTAAAACGGTTGAAACGGGTGTTATTTTCGAAGCATTTGGTTTTTCTCGCCTCCGCGGAAACCGGAGCAAGCTATTCCCCAGGTTTGTATGGCGTTTAAAACACCAGAGAACGTGCATTTTAGGAAGGTGTAATACACCTCCATATGGCTATTAGTTTAGAAATTACAGCGCTTTGTGTTTGACACTTAAAACAGTTGAAACGGGTGCTATTTTCGAAGCATTTGGTTTTTCTCGCTTTCTCGGAAACCGGAGAAAGATATTCCCCAGCTTTGTATGGCGTTTAAAACATCAGAGAACATGCATTTTAGGAAGGTGTACCACACCTCCCTAGGGCTCTTAGTTTAGAAAATACAGCGCTTTTTGCGGTACACTTAAAACGGTTGAAACGGGTGTTATTTTCGAAGCATTTGGTTTTTCTCGCCTTCGCGGAAACCGGAGCAAGCTATTCCCCAGGTTTGTATGGCGTTTAAAACACCAGAGAACGTGCATTTTAGGAAGGTGTAACACACCTCCATATGGCTATTAGTTTAGAAATTACAGCGCTTTGTGTGGGACACTTAAAACAGTTGAAACGGGTGCTATTTTCGAAGCATTTGGTTTTTCTCGCTTTCTCGGAAACCGGAGAAAGATATTCCCCAGCTTTGTACGGCGTTTAAAACATCAGAGAACATGCATTTTAGGAAGGTGTACCACACCTCCCTAGGGCTCTTAGTTTAGAAAATACAGCGCTTTTTGCGGTACACTTAAAACGGTTGAAACGGGTGCTATTTTCGAAGCATTTGGTTTTTCTCGCTTTCTCGGAAACCGGAGAAAGATATTGCCCAGCTTTGTATGGCGTTTAAAACATCAGAGAACATGCATTTTAGGAAGGTGTACCACACCTCCCTAGGGCTCTTAGTTTAGAAAATACAGCGCTTTTTGCGGTACACTTAAAACGGTTGAAACGGGTGTTATTTTCGAAGCATTTGGTTTTTCTCGCCTTCGCGGAAACCGGAGCAAGCTATTCCCCAGGTTTGTATGGCGTTTAAAACACCAGAGAACGTGCATTTTAGGAAGGTGTAATACACCTCCATATGGCTATTAGTTTAGAAATTACAGCGCTTTGTGTGGGACACTTAAAACAGTTGAAACGGGTGCTATTTTCGAAGCATTTGGTTTTTCTCGCTTTCTCGGAAACCGGAGAAAGATATTCCCCAGCTTTGTATGGCGTTTAAAACATCAGAGAACATGCATTTTAGGAAGGTGTACCACACCTCCCTAGGGTTCTTAGTTTAGAAAATACAGCGCTTTTTGCGGTACACTTAAAACGGTTGAAACGGGTGTTATTTTCGAAGCATTTCGTTTTTCTCGCCTTCGCGGAAACCGGAGCAAGCTATTCCCCAGGTTTGCATGGCGTTTAAAACACCAGAGAACATGCATTTTAGGAAGGTGTAACACACCTCCCTAGGCCTACTAATTTAGAAATTACAGCGCTTTTTGTGGGACACTTAAAACAGTTGAAACGGGTGCTATTTTCGAAGCATTTGGTTTTTCTCGCTTTCTCGGAAACCGGAGAAAGATATTGCCCAGCTTTGTATGGCGTTTAAAACATCAGAGAACATGCATTTTAGGAAGGTGTACCACACCTCCCTAGGGCTCTTAGTTTAGAAAATACAGCGCTTTTTGCGGTACACTTAAAACGGTTGAAACGGGTGTTATTTTCGAAGCATTTGGTTTTTCTCGCCTTCGCGGAAACCGGAGCAAGCTATTCCCCAGGTTTGTATGGCGTTTAAAACACCAGAGAACGTGCATTTTAGGAAGGTGTAATACACCTCCATATGGCTATTAGTTTAGAAATTACAGCGCTTTGTGTGGGACACTTAAAACAGTTGAAACGGGTGCTATTTTCGAAGCATTTGGTTTTTCTCGCTTTCTCGGAAACCGGAGAAAGATATTCCCCAGCTTTGTATGGCGTTTAAAACATCAGAGAACATGCATTTTAGGAAGGTGTACCACACCTCCCTAGGGCTCTTAGTTTAGAAAATACAGCGCTTTTTGCGGTACACTTAAAACGGTTGAAACGGGTGTTATTTTCGAAGCATTTGGTTTTTCTCGCCTCCGCGGAAACCGGAGCAAGCTATTCCCCAGGTTTGTATGGCGTTTAAAACACCAGAGAACGTGCATTTTAGGAAGGTGTAATACACCTCCATATGGCTATTAGTTTAGAAATTACAGCGCTTTGTGTGGGACACTTAAAACAGTTGAAACGGGTGCTATTTTCGAAGCATTTGGTTTTTCTCGCTTTCTCGGAAACCGGAGAAAGATATTCCCCAGCTTTGTATGGCGTTTAAAACATCAGAGAACATGCATTTTAGGAAGGTGTACCACGCCTCCCTAGGGCTCTTAGTTTAGAAAATACAGCGCTTTTTGCGGTACACTTAAAACGGTTGAAACGGGTGTTATTTTCGAAGCATTTGGTTTTTCTCGCCTTCGCGGAAACCGGAGCAAGCTATTCCCCAGGTTTGCATGGCGTTTAAAACACCAGAGAACATGCATTTTAGGAAGGTGTAACACACCTCCCTAGGCCTACTAATTTAGAAATTACAGCGCTTTTTGTGGGACACTTAAAACAGTTGAAACGGGTGCTATTTTCGAAGCATTTGGTTTTTCTCGCTTTCTCGGAAACCGGAGAAAGATATTGCCCAGCTTTGTATGGCGTTTAAAACATCAGAGAACATGCATTTTAGGAAGGTGTACCACACCTCCCTAGGGCTCTTAGTTTAGAAAATACAGCGCTTTTTGCGGTACACTTAAAACGGTTGAAACGGGTGTTATTTTCGAAGCATTTGGTTTTTCTCGCCTTCGCGGAAACCGGAGCAAGCTATTCCCCAGGTTTGTATGGCGTTTAAAACACCAGAGAACGTGCATTTTAGGAAGGTGTAATACACCTCCATATGGCTATTAGTTTAGAAATTACAGCGCTTTGTGTGGGACACTTAAAACAGTTGAAACGGGTGCTATTTTCGAAGCATTTGGTTTTTCTCGCTTTCTCGGAAACCGGAGAAAGATATTCCCCAGCTTTGTACGGCGTTTAAAACATCAGAGAACATGCATTTTAGGAAGGTGTACCACACCTCCCTAGGGCTCTTAGTTTAGAAAATACAGCGCTTTTTGCGGTACACTTAAAACGGTTGAAACGGGTGTTATTTTCGAAGCATTTGGTTTTTCTCGCCTTCGCGGAAACCGGAGCAAGCTATTCCCCAGGTTTGTATGGCGTTTAAAACACCAGAGAACGTGCATTTTAGGAAGGTGTAATACACCTCCATATGGCTATTAGTTTAGCAATTACAGCGCTTTGTGTGGGACACTTAAAACAGTTGAAACGGGTGCTATTTTCGAAGCATTTGGTTTTTCTCGCTTTCTCGGAAACCGGAGAAAGATATTCCCCAGCTTTGTATGGCGTTTAAAACATCAGAGAACATGCATTTTAGGAAGGTGTACCACACCTCCCTAGGGCTCTTAGTTTAGAAAATACAGCGCTTTTTGCGGTACACTTAAAACGGTTGAAACGGGTGTTATTTTCGCAGCATTTGGTTTTTCTCGCCTTCGCGGAAACCGGAGCAAGCTATTCCCCAGGTTTGTATGGCGTTTAAAACACCAGAGAACGTGCATTTTAGGAAGGTGTAATACACCTCCATATGGCTATTAGTTTAGAAATTACAGCGCTTTGTGTGGGACACTTAAAACAGTTGAAACGGGTGCTATTTTCGAAGCATTTGGTTTTTCTCGCTTTCTCGGAAACCGGAGAAAGATATTCCCCAGGTTTGTATGGCGTTTAAAACATCAGAGAACATGCATTTTAGGAAGGTGTACCACACCTCCCTAGGGCTCTTAGTTTAGAAAATACAGCGCTTTTTGCGGTACACTTAAAACGGTTGAAACGGGTGTTATTTTCGAAGCATTTGGTTTTTCTCGCCTTCGCGGAAACCGGAGCAAGCTATTCCCCAGGTTTGCATGGCGTTTAAAACACCAGAGAACATGCATTTTAGGAAGGTGTAACACACCTCCCTAGGCCTATTAATTTAGAAAGTACAGCGCTTTTTGTGGGACACTTAAAACAGTTGAAACGGGTGCTATTTTCGAAGCATTTGGTTTTTCTCGCCTTCGCGGAAACCGGAGCAAGCTATTCCCCAGGTTTGCATGGCGTTTAAAACATCAGAGAACATGCATTTTAGGAAGGTGTACCACACCTCCCTAGGCCTATTAATTTAGAAATTACAGCGCTTTTTGTGGGACACTTAAAACAGTTGAAACGGGTGCTATTTTCGAAGCATTTGGTTTTTCTCGCCTTCGCGGAAACCGGAGCAAGCTATTCCCCAGGTTTGTATGGCGTTTAAAACACCAGAGAACGTGCATTTTAGGAAGGTGTGATACACCTCCATATGGCTATTAGTTTAGAAATTACAGCGCTTTGTGTGGGACACTTAAAACAGTTGAAACGGGTGCTATTTTCGAAGCATTTGGTTTTTCTCGCTTTCTCGGAAACCGGAGAAAGATATTCCCCAGCTTTGTATGGCGTTTAAAACATCAGAGAACATGCATTTTAGGAAGGTGTACCACACCTCCCTAGGGCTCTTAGTTTAGAAAATACAGCGCTTTTTGCGGTACACTTAAAACGGTTGAAACGGGTGTTATTTTCGAAGCATTTGGTTTTTCTCGCCTTCGCGGAAACCGGAGCAAGCTATTCCCCAGGTTTGCATGGCGTTTAAAACACCAGAGGACATGCATTTTAGGAAGGTGTAACACACCTCCCTAGGCCTATTAATTTAGAAATTACAGCGCTTTTTGTGGGACACTTAAAACAGTTGAAACGGGTGCTATTTTCGAAGCATTTGGTTTTTCTCGCTTTCTCGGAAACCGGAGAAAGATATTGCCCAGCTTTGTATGGCGTTTAAAACATCAGAGAACATGCATTTTAGGAAGGTGTACCACACCTCCCTAGGGCTCTTAGTTTAGAAAATACAGCGCTTTTTGCGGTACACTTAAAACGGTTGAAACGGGTGTTATTTTCGAAGCATTTGGTTTTTCTCGCCTTCGCGGAAACCGGAGCAAGCTATTCCCCAGGTTTGCATGGCGTTTAAAACACCAGAGAACATGCATTTTAGGAAGGTGTAACACACCTCCCTAGGCCTATTAATTTCGAAATTACAGCGCTTTTTGTGGGACACTTAAAACAGTTGAAACGGGTGCTATTTTCGAAGCATTTGGTTTTTCTCGCCTTCGCGGAAACCGGAGCAAGCTATTCCCCAGGTTTGCATGGCGTTTAAAACACCAGAGAACATGCATTTTAGGAAGGTGTAATACACCTCCTTATGGCTATTAGTTTAGAAATTACAGCGCTTTTTGTGGGACACTTGAAACGGTTGAAACGGGTGTTATTTTCGAAGCATTTGGTTTTTCTCGCCTTCGCGGAAACCGGAGCAAGCTATTCCCCAGGTTTGTATGGCGTTTAAAACACCAGAGAACGTGCATTTTAGGAAGGTGTAACACACCTCCCTAGGGCTCTTAGTTTAGAAAATACAGCGCTTTTTGCGGTACACTTAAAACGGTTGAAACGGGTGTTATTTTCGCAGCATTTGGTTTTTCTCGCCTTCGCGGAAACCGGAGCAAGCTATTCCCCAGGTTTGTATGGCGTTTAAAACACCAGAGAACGTGCATTTTAGGAAGGTGTAATACACCTCCATATGGCTATTAGTTTAGAAATTACAGCGCTTTGTGTGGGACACTTAAAACAGTTGAAACGGGTGCTATTTTCGAAGCATTTGGTTTTTCTCGCTTTCTCGGAAACCGGAGAAAGATATTCCCCAGCTTTGTATGGCGTTTAAAACATCAGAGAACATGCATTTTAGGAAGGTGTACCACACCTCCCTAGGGCTCTTAGTTTAGAAAATACAGCGCTTTTTGCGGTACACTTAAAACGGTTGAAACGGGTGTTATTTTCGAAGCATTTGGTTTTTCTCGCCTTCGCGGAAACCGGAGCAAGCTATTCCCCAGGTTTGCATGGCGTTTAAAACACCAGAGAACATGCATTTTAGGAAGGTGTAACACACCTCCCTAGGCCTATTAATTTAGAAAGTACAGCGCTTTTTGTGGGACACTTAAAACAGTTGAAACGGGTGCTATTTTCGAAGCATTTGGTTTTTCTCGCCTTCGCGGAAACCGGAGCAAGCTATTCCCCAGGTTTGCATGGCGTTTAAAACATCAGAGAACATGCATTTTAGGAAGGTGTACCACACCTCCCTAGGCCTATTAATTTAGAAATTACAGCGCTTTTTGTGGGACACTTAAAACAGTTGAAACGGGTGCTATTTTCGAAGCATTTGGTTTTTCTCGCTTTCTCGGAAACCGGAGAAAGATATTGCCCAGCTTTGTATGGCGTTTAAAACATCAGAGAACATGCATTTTAGGAAGGTGTACCACACCTCCCTAGGGCTCTTAGTTTAGAAAATACAGCGCTTTTTGCGGTACACTTAAAACGGTTGAAACGGGTGTTATTTTCGAAGCATTTGGTTTTTCTCGCCTTCGCGGAAACCGGAGCAAGCTATTCCCCAGGTTTGCATGGCGTTTAAAACACCAGAGAACATGCATTTTAGGAAGGTGTAACACACCTCCCTAGGCCTATTAATTTAGAAAGTACAGCGCTTTTTGTGGGACACTTAAAACAGTTGAAACGGGTGCTATTTTCGAAGCATTTGGTTTTTCTCGCCTTCGCGGAAACCGGAGCAAGCTATTCCCCAGGTTTGCATGGCGTTTAAAACACCAGAGAACATGCATTTTAGGAAGGTGTAACACACCTCCCTAGGCCTATTAATTTAGAAAGTACAGCGCTTTTTGTGGGACACTTAAAACAGTTGAAACGGGTGCTATTTTCGAAGCATTTGGTTTTTCTCGCTTTCTCGGAAACCGGAGAAAGATATTGCCCAGCTTTGTATGGCGTTTAAAACATCAGAGAACATGCATTTTAGGAAGGTGTACCACACCTCCCTAGGGCTCTTAGTTTAGAAAATACAGCGCTTTTTGCGGTACACTTAAAACGGTTGAAACGGGTGTTATTTTCGAAGCATTTGGTTTTTCTCGCCTTCGCGGAAACCGGAGCAAGCTATTCCCCAGGTTTGTATGGCGTTTAAAACACCAGAGAACGTGCATTTTAGGAAGGTGTAATACACCTCCATATGGCTATTAGTTTAGCAATTACAGCGCTTTGTGTGGGACACTTAAAACAGTTGAAACGGGTGCTATTTTCGAAGCATTTGGTTTTTCTCGCTTTCTCGGAAACCGGAGAAAGATATTCCCCAGCTTTGTATGGCGTTTAAAACATCAGAGAACATGCATTTTAGGAAGGTGTACCACACCTCCCTAGGGCTCTTAGTTTAGAAAATACAGCGCTTTTTGCGGTACACTTAAAACGGTTGAAACGGGTGTTATTTTCGAAGCATTTGGTTTTTCTCGCCTTCGCGGAAACCGGAGCAAGCTATTCCCCAGGTTTGTATGGCGTTTAAAACACCAGAGAACGTGCATTTTAGGAAGGTGTAATACACCTCCATATGGCTATTAGTTTAGCAATTACAGCGCTTTGTGTGGGACACTTAAAACAGTTGAAACGGGTGCTATTTTCGAAGCATTTGGTTTTTCTCGCTTTCTCGGAAACCGGAGAAAGATATTCCCCAGCTTTGTATGGCGTTTAAAACATCAGAGAACATGCATTTTAGGAAGGTGTACCACACCTCCCTAGGGCTCTTAGTTTAGAAAATACAGCGCTTTTTGCGGTACACTTAAAACGGTTGAAACGGGTGTTATTTTCGCAGCATTTGGTTTTTCTCGCCTTCGCGGAAACCGGAGCAAGCTATTCCCCAGGTTTGTATGGCGTTTAAAGCACCAGAGAACGTGCATTTTAGGAAGGTGTAATACACCTCCATATGGCTATTAGTTTAGAAATTACAGCGCTTTGTGTGGGACACTTAAAACAGTTGAAACGGGTGCTATTTTCGAAGCATTTGGTTTTTCTCGCTTTCTCGGAAACCGGAGAAAGATATTCCCCAGCTTTGTATGGCGTTTAAAACATCAGAGAACATGCATTTTAGGAAGGTGTACCACACCTCCCTAGGGCTCTTAGTTTAGAAAATACAGCGCTTTTTGCGGTACACTTAAAACGGTTGAAACGGGTGTTATTTTCGAAGCATTTGGTTTTTCTCGCCTTCGCGGAAACCGGAGCAAGCTATTCCCCAGGTTTGCATGGCGTTTAAAACACCAGAGAACATGCATTTTAGGAAGGTGTAACACACCTCCCTAGGCCTATTAATTTAGAAAGTACAGCGCTTTTTGTGGGACACTTAAAACAGTTGAAACGGGTGCTATTTTCGAAGCATTTGGTTTTTCTCGCCTTCGCGGAAACCGGAGCAAGCTATTCCCCAGGTTTGCATGGCGTTTAAAACATCAGAGAACATGCATTTTAGGAAGGTGTACCACACCTCCCTAGGCCTATTAATTTAGAAATTACAGCGCTTTTTGTGGGACACTTAAAACAGTTGAAACGGGTGCTATTTTCGAAGCATTTGGTTTTTCTCGCCTTCGCGGAAACCGGAGCAAGCTATTCCCCAGGTTTGTATGGCGTTTAAAACACCAGAGAACGTGCATTTTAGGAAGGTGTGATACACCTCCATATGGCTATTAGTTTAGCAATTACAGCGCTTTGTGTGGGACACTTAAAACAGTTGAAACGGGTGCTATTTTCGAAGCATTTGGTTTTTCTCGCTTTCTCGGAAACCGGAGAAAGATATTGCCCAGCTTTGTATGGCGTTTAAAACATCAGAGAACATGCATTTTAGGAAGGTGTACCACACCTCCCTAGGGCTCTTAGTTTAGAAAATACAGCGCTTTTTGCGGTACACTTAAAACGGTTGAAACGGGTGTTATTTTCGAAGCATTTGGTTTTTCTCGCCTTCGCGGAAACCGGAGCAAGCTATTCCCCAGGTTTGTATGGCGTTTAAAACACCAGAGAACGTGCATTTTAGGAAGGTGTAATACACCTCCATATGGCTATTAGTTTAGCAATTACAGCGCTTTGTGTGGGACACTTAAAACAGTTGAAACGGGTGCTATTTTCGAAGCATTTGGTTTTTCTCGCTTTCTCGGAAACCGGAGAAAGATATTCCCCAGCTTTGTATGGCGTTTAAAACATCAGAGAACATGCATTTTAGGAAGGTGTACCACACCTCCCTAGGGCTCTTAGTTTAGAAAATACAGCGCTTTTTGCGGTACACTTAAAACGGTTGAAACGGGTGTTATTTTCGCAGCATTTGGTTTTTCTCGCCTTCGCGGAAACCGGAGCAAGCTATTCCCCAGGTTTGTATGGCGTTTAAAACACCAGAGAACGTGCATTTTAGGAAGGTGTAATACACCTCCATATGGCTATTAGTTTAGAAATTACAGCGCTTTGTGTGGGACACTTAAAACAGTTGAAACGGGTGCTATTTTCGAAGCATTTGGTTTTTCTCGCTTTCTCGGAAACCGGAGAAAGATATTCCCCAGCTTTGTATGGCGTTTAAAACATCAGAGAACATGCATTTTAGGAAGGTGTACCACACCTCCCTAGGGCTCTTAGTTTAGAAAATACAGCGCTTTTTGCGGTACACTTAAAACGGTTGAAACGGGTGTTATTTTCGAAGCATTTGGTTTTTCTCGCCTTCGCGGAAACCGGAGCAAGCTATTCCCCAGGTTTGCATGGCGTTTAAAACACCAGAGAACATGCATTTTAGGAAGGTGTAACACACCTCCCTAGGCCTATTAATTTAGAAAGTACAGCGCTTTTTGTGGGACACTTAAAACAGTTGAAACGGGTGCTATTTTCGAAGCATTTGGTTTTTCTCGCCTTCGCGGAAACCGGAGCAAGCTATTCCCCAGGTTTGCATGGCGTTTAAAACATCAGAGAACATGCATTTTAGGAAGGTGTACCACACCTCCCTAGGCCTATTAATTTAGAAATTACAGCGCTTTTTGTGGGACACTTAAAACAGTTGAAACGGGTGCTATTTTCGAAGCATTTGGTTTTTCTCGCTTTCTCGGAAACCGGAGAAAGATATTGCCCAGCTTTGTATGGCGTTTAAAACATCAGAGAACATGCATTTTAGGAAGGTGTACCACACCTCCCTAGGGCTCTTAGTTTAGAAAATACAGCGCTTTTTGCGGTACACTTAAAACGGTTGAAACGGGTGTTATTTTCGAAGCATTTGGTTTTTCTCGCCTTCGCGGAAACCGGAGCAAGCTATTCCCCAGGTTTGCATGGCGTTTAAAACACCAGAGAACATGCATTTTAGGAAGGTGTAACACACCTCCCTAGGCCTATTAATTTAGAAAGTACAGCGCTTTTTGTGGGACACTTAAAACAGTTGAAACGGGTGCTATTTTCGAAGCATTTGGTTTTTCTCGCCTTCGCGGAAACCGGAGCAAGCTATTCCCCAGGTTTGCATGGCGTTTAAAACACCAGAGAACATGCATTTTAGGAAGGTGTAACACACCTCCCTAGGCCTATTAATTTAGAAAGTACAGCGCTTTTTGTGGGACACTTAAAACAGTTGAAACGGGTGCTATTTTCGAAGCATTTGGTTTTTCTCGCTTTCTCGGAAACCGGAGAAAGATATTGCCCAGCTTTGTATGGCGTTTAAAACATCAGAGAACATGCATTTTAGGAAGGTGTACCACACCTCCCTAGGGCTCTTAGTTTAGAAAATACAGCGCTTTTTGCGGTACACTTAAAACGGTTGAAACGGGTGTTATTTTCGAAGCATTTGGTTTTTCTCGCCTTCGCGGAAACCGGAGCAAGCTATTCCCCAGGTTTGTATGGCGTTTAAAACACCAGAGAACGTGCATTTTAGGAAGGTGTAATACACCTCCATATGGCTATTAGTTTAGCAATTACAGCGCTTTGTGTGGGACACTTAAAACAGTTGAAACGGGTGCTATTTTCGAAGCATTTGGTTTTTCTCGCTTTCTCGGAAACCGGAGAAAGATATTCCCCAGCTTTGTATGGCGTTTAAAACATCAGAGAACATGCATTTTAGGAAGGTGTACCACACCTCCCTAGGGCTCTTAGTTTAGAAAATACAGCGCTTTTTGCGGTACACTTAAAACGGTTGAAACGGGTGTTATTTTCGAAGCATTTGGTTTTTCTCGCCTTCGCGGAAACCGGAGCAAGCTATTCCCCAGGTTTGTATGGCGTTTAAAACACCAGAGAACGTGCATTTTAGGAAGGTGTAATACACCTCCATATGGCTATTAGTTTAGCAATTACAGCGCTTTGTGTGGGACACTTAAAACAGTTGAAACGGGTGCTATTTTCGAAGCATTTGGTTTTTCTCGCTTTCTCGGAAACCGGAGAAAGATATTCCCCAGCTTTGTATGGCGTTTAAAACATCAGAGAACATGCATTTTAGGAAGGTGTACCACACCTCCCTAGGGCTCTTAGTTTAGAAAATACAGCGCTTTTTGCGGTACACTTAAAACGGTTGAAACGGGTGTTATTTTCGCAGCATTTGGTTTTTCTCGCCTTCGCGGAAACCGGAGCAAGCTATTCCCCAGGTTTGTATGGCGTTTAAAGCACCAGAGAACGTGCATTTTAGGAAGGTGTAATACACCTCCATATGGCTATTAGTTTAGAAATTACAGCGCTTTGTGTGGGACACTTAAAACAGTTGAAACGGGTGCTATTTTCGAAGCATTTGGTTTTTCTCGCTTTCTCGGAAACCGGAGAAAGATATTCCCCAGCTTTGTATGGCGTTTAAAACATCAGAGAACATGCATTTTAGGAAGGTGTACCACACCTCCCTAGGGCTCTTAGTTTAGAAAATACAGCGCTTTTTGCGGTACACTTAAAACGGTTGAAACGGGTGTTATTTTCGAAGCATTTGGTTTTTCTCGCCTTCGCGGAAACCGGAGCAAGCTATTCCCCAGGTTTGCATGGCGTTTAAAACACCAGAGAACATGCATTTTAGGAAGGTGTAACACACCTCCCTAGGCCTATTAATTTAGAAAGTACAGCGCTTTTTGTGGGACACTTAAAACAGTTGAAACGGGTGCTATTTTCGAAGCATTTGGTTTTTCTCGCCTTCGCGGAAACCGGAGCAAGCTATTCCCCAGGTTTGCATGGCGTTTAAAACATCAGAGAACATGCATTTTAGGAAGGTGTACCACACCTCCCTAGGCCTATTAATTTAGAAATTACAGCGCTTTTTGTGGGACACTTAAAACAGTTGAAACGGGTGCTATTTTCGAAGCATTTGGTTTTTCTCGCCTTCGCGGAAACCGGAGCAAGCTATTCCCCAGGTTTGTATGGCGTTTAAAACACCAGAGAACGTGCATTTTAGGAAGGTGTGATACACCTCCATATGGCTATTAGTTTAGCAATTACAGCGCTTTGTGTGGGACACTTAAAACAGTTGAAACGGGTGCTATTTTCGAAGCATTTGGTTTTTCTCGCTTTCTCGGAAACCGGAGAAAGATATTGCCCAGCTTTGTATGGCGTTTAAAACATCAGAGAACATGCATTTTAGGAAGGTGTACCACACCTCCCTAGGGCTCTTAGTTTAGAAAATACAGCGCTTTTTGCGGTACACTTAAAACGGTTGAAACGGGTGTTATTTTCGAAGCATTTGGTTTTTCTCGCCTTCGCGGAAACCGGAGCAAGCTATTCCCCAGGTTTGTATGGCGTTTAAAACACCAGAGAACGTGCATTTTAGGAAGGTGTAATACACCTCCATATGGCTATTAGTTTAGCAATTACAGCGCTTTGTGTGGGACACTTAAAACAGTTGAAACGGGTGCTATTTTCGAAGCATTTGGTTTTTCTCGCTTTCTCGGAAACCGGAGAAAGATATTCCCCAGCTTTGTATGGCGTTTAAAACATCAGAGAACATGCATTTTAGGAAGGTGTACCACACCTCCCTAGGGCTCTTAGTTTAGAAAATACAGCGCTTTTTGCGGTACACTTAAAACGGTTGAAACGGGTGTTATTTTCGCAGCATTTGGTTTTTCTCGCCTTCGCGGAAACCGGAGCAAGCTATTCCCCAGGTTTGTATGGCGTTTAAAACACCAGAGAACGTGCATTTTAGGAAGGTGTAATACACCTCCATATGGCTATTAGTTTAGAAATTACAGCGCTTTGTGTGGGACACTTAAAACAGTTGAAACGGGTGCTATTTTCGAAGCATTTGGTTTTTCTCGCTTTCTCGGAAACCGGAGAAAGATATTCCCCAGCTTTGTATGGCGTTTAAAACATCAGAGAACATGCATTTTAGGAAGGTGTACCACACCTCCCTAGGGCTCTTAGTTTAGAAAATACAGCGCTTTTTGCGGTACACTTAAAACGGTTGAAACGGGTGTTATTTTCGAAGCATTTGGTTTTTCTCGCCTTCGCGGAAACCGGAGCAAGCTATTCCCCAGGTTTGCATGGCGTTTAAAACACCAGAGAACATGCATTTTAGGAAGGTGTAACACACCTCCCTAGGCCTATTAATTTAGAAAGTACAGCGCTTTTTGTGGGACACTTAAAACAGTTGAAACGGGTGCTATTTTCGAAGCATTTGGTTTTTCTCGCCTTCGCGGAAACCGGAGCAAGCTATTCCCCAGGTTTGCATGGCGTTTAAAACATCAGAGAACATGCATTTTAGGAAGGTGTACCACACCTCCCTAGGCCTATTAATTTAGAAATTACAGCGCTTTTTGTGGGACACTTAAAACAGTTGAAACGGGTGCTATTTTCGAAGCATTTGGTTTTTCTCGCCTTCGCGGAAACCGGAGCAAGCTATTCCCCAGGTTTGTATGGCGTTTAAAACACCAGAGAACGTGCATTTTAGGAAGGTGTGATACACCTCCATATGGCTATTAGTTTAGAAATTACAGCGCTTTGTGTGGGACACTTAAAACAGTTGAAACGGGTGCTATTTTCGAAGCATTTGGTTTTTCTCGCTTTCTCGGAAACCGGAGAAAGATATTCCCCAGCTTTGTATGGCGTTTAAAACATCAGAGAACATGCATTTTAGGAAGGTGTACCACACCTCCCTAGGGCTCTTAGTTTAGAAAATACAGCGCTTTTTGCGGTACACTTAAAACGGTTGAAACGGGTGTTATTTTCGAAGCATTTGGTTTTTCT
This sequence comes from Volucella zonaria, assembly GCA_963966105.1. NCBI lineage: Eukaryota > Metazoa > Arthropoda > Insecta > Diptera > Syrphidae > Volucella > Volucella zonaria. The sequence goes on along the minus strand of OZ014536.1, from coordinate 106,396 downwards.
CGCCTTCGCGGAAACCGGAGCAAGCTATTCCCCAGGTTTGCATGGCGTTTAAAACACCAGAGGACATGCATTTTAGGAAGGTGTAACACACCTCCCTAGGCCTATTAATTTAGAAATTACAGCGCTTTTTGTGGGACACTTAAAACAGTTGAAACGGGTGCTATTTTCGAAGCATTTGGTTTTTCTCGCTTTCTCGGAAACCGGAGAAAGATATTGCCCAGCTTTGTATGGCGTTTAAAACATCAGAGAACATGCATTTTAGGAAGGTGTACCACACCTCCCTAGGGCTCTTAGTTTAGAAAATACAGCGCTTTTTGCGGTACACTTAAAACGGTTGAAACGGGTGTTATTTTCGAAGCATTTGGTTTTTCTCGCCTTCGCGGAAACCGGAGCAAGCTATTCCCCAGGTTTGCATGGCGTTTAAAACACCAGAGAACATGCATTTTAGGAAGGTGTAACACACCTCCCTAGGCCTATTAATTTCGAAATTACAGCGCTTTTTGTGGGACACTTAAAACAGTTGAAACGGGTGCTATTTTCGAAGCATTTGGTTTTTCTCGCCTTCGCGGAAACCGGAGCAAGCTATTCCCCAGGTTTGCATGGCGTTTAAAACACCAGAGAACATGCATTTTAGGAAGGTGTAATACACCTCCTTATGGCTATTAGTTTAGAAATTACAGCGCTTTTTGTGGGACACTTGAAACGGTTGAAACGGGTGTTATTTTCGAAGCATTTGGTTTTTCTCGCCTTCGCGGAAACCGGAGCAAGCTATTCCCCAGGTTTGTATGGCGTTTAAAACACCAGAGAACGTGCATTTTAGGAAGGTGTAACACACCTCCCTAGGCCTATTAATTTAGAAATTACAGCGCTTTGTGTGGGACACTTAAAACAGTTGAAACGGGTGCTATTTTCGAAGCATTTGGTTTTTCTCGCCTTCGCGGAAACCGGAGCAAGCTATTCCCCAGGTTTGCATGGCGTTTAAAACATCAGAGAACATGCATTTTAGGAAGGTGTAATACACCTCCTTATGGCTATTAGTTTAGAAAATACAGCGCTTTTTGTGGGACACTTGAAACGGTTGAAACGGGTGTTATTTTCGAAGCATTTGGTTTTTCTCGCCTTCGCGGAAACCGGAGCAAGCTATTCCCCAGGTTTGTATGGCGTTTAAAACACCAGAGAACGTGCAATTTAGGAAGGTGTAACACACCTCCCTAGGCCTATTAATTTAGAAATTACAGCGCTTTGTGTGGGACACTTAAAACAGTTGAAACGGGTGCTATTTTCGAAGCATTTGGTTTTTCTCGCTTTCTCGGAAACCGGAGAAAGATATTCCCCAGCTTTGTATGGCGTTTAAAACATCAGAGAACATGCATTTTAGGAAGGTGTACCACACCTCCCTAGGGCTCTTAGTTTAGAAAATACAGCGCTTTTTGCGGTACACTTAAAACGGTTGAAACGGGTGTTATTTTCGAAGCATTTGGTTTTTCTCGCCTTCGCGGAAACCGGAGCAAGCTATTCCCCAGGTTTGCATGGCGTTTAAAACACCAGAGAACATGCATTTTAGGAAGGTGTAACACACCTCCCTAGGCCTATTAATTTAGAAATTACAGCGCTTTTTGTGGGACACTTAAAACAGTTGAAACGGGTGCTATTTTCGAAGCATTTGGTTTTTCTCGCTTTCTCGGAAACCGGAGAAAGATATTCCCGAGCTTTGTATGGCGTTTAAAACACCAGAGAACGTGCATTTTAGGAAGGTGTAACACACCTCCCTAGGCCTATTAATTTAGAAATTACAGCGCTTTTTGTGGGACACTTAAAACATTTGAAACGGGTGCTATTTTCGAAGCATTTGGTTTTTCTCGCTTTCTGGGGAACTGGAGACAAATATTCCCCAGGTTTGTATGGCGTTTAAAACATCGGAGAACATGCATTTTAGGAAGGTGTAATACACCTCCTTATGGCTATTAGTTTAGAAAATACAGCGCTTTGTGTGGGACACTTGAAACGGTTGAAACAGGTGTTACTTTCGAAGCATTTGGTTTTTCTCGCTTTCTTGGAAGCAGGAGACAAATATTCCCCAGGTTTGTATGGCGTTTAAAACATCAGAGAACATGCATTTTAGGAAGGTGTAATACACCTCCTTATGGCTATTAGTTTAGAAATTACAGCGCTTTTTGAGGGACACTTGAAACGGTTGAAACGTTTGTTATTTTCGAAGTATTTGGTTTTTCTCGCTTTCTCAGAAGCAGGAGCAAGATATTCCCCAGATTTGTATGGCGTTTAAAACATCAGAGAACATGCATTTTAGGAAGGTGTAATGCACCTCCTTATGGCTATTAGTTTAGAAAATACAGCGCTTTGTGTGGGACACTTGAAACGGTTGAAACAGGTGTTACTTTCGAAGCATTTGGTTTTTCTCGCTTTCTTGGAAGCAGGAGACAAATATTCCCCAGGTTTGTATGGCGTTTAAAACATCAGAGAACATGCATTTTAGGAAGGTGTAATACACCTCCTTATGGCTATTAGTTTAGAAATTACAGCGCTTTTTGAGGGACACTTGAAACGGTTGAAACGTTTGTTATTTTCGAAGTATTTGGTTTTTCTCGCTTTCTCAGAAGCAGGAGCAAGATATTCCCCAGATTTGTATGGCGTTTAAAACATCAGAGAACATGCATTCTAGGAAGGTGTAATGCACCTCCTTATGGCTATTAGTTTAGAAAATACAGCGCTTTGTGTGGGACACTTGAAACGGTTGAAACAGGTGTTACTTTCGAAGCATTTGGTTTTTCTCGCTTTCTTGGAAGCAGGAGACAAATATTCCCCAGGTTTGTATGGCGTTTAAAACATCAGAGAACATGCATTTTAGGAAGGTGTAATACACCTCCTTATGGCTATTAGTTTAGAAAATACAGCGCTTTTTGTGGGACACTTGAAACGGTTGAAACGGGTGTTATTTTCGAAGCATTTGGTTTTTCTCGCCTTCGCGGAAACCGGAGCAAGCTATTCCCCGGGTTTGCATGGCGTTTAAAACACCAGAGAACATGCATTATAGGAAGGTGTAACACACCTCCCTAGGCCTATTAATTTAGAAATTACAGCGCTTTTTGTGGGACAGTTAAAACAGTTGAAACGGGTGCTATTTTCGAAGCATTTGGTTTTTCTCGATTTCTCGGAAACCGGAGAAAGATATTCCCCAGCTTTGTATGGCGTTTAAAACACCAGAGAACGTGCATTTTAGGAAGGTGCGACACACCTCCCTAGGCCTATTAATTTAGAAATTACAGCGCTGTTTGTGGGACACTTAAAATAGTTGAAACGGGTGCTATTTTCGAAGCATTTGGTTTTTCTCGCTTTCTCGGAAACCGGAGAAAGATATTCCCCAGCTTTGTATGGCGTTTAAAACATCAGAGAACATGCATTTTAGGAAGGTGTACCACACCTCCCTGGGGCTCTTAGTTTAGAAAATACAGCGCTTTTTGCGGTACACTTAAAACGGTTGAAACGGGTGTTATTTTCGAAGCATTTGGTTTTTCTCGCCTTCGCGGAAACCGGAGCAAGCTATTCCCCAGGTTTGCATGGCGTTTAAAACACCAGAGAACATGCATTTTAGGAAGGTGTAACACTCCTCCCTCGGCCTATTAATTTCGAAATTACAGCGCTTTTTGTGGGACACTTAAAACAGTTGAAACGGGTGCTATTTTCGAAGCATTTGGTTTTTCTCGCCTTCGCGGAAACCGGAGCAAGCTATTCCCCAGGTTTGCATGGCGTTTAAAACATCAGAGAACATGCATTTTAGGAAGGTGTAATACACCTCCTTATGGCTATTAGTTTAGAAATTACAGCGCTTTTTGTGGGACACTTGAAACGGTTGAAACGGGTGTTATTTTCGAAGCATTTGGTTTTTCTCGCCTTCGCGGAAAGCGGAGCAAGCTATTCCCCAGGTTTGTATGGCGTTTAAAACACCAGAGAACGTGCATTTTAGGAAGGTGTAACACACCTCCCTAGGCCTATTAATTTAGAAATTACAGCGCTTTGTGTGGGACACTTAAAACAGTTGAAACGGGTGCTCTTTTCGAAGCATTTGGTTTTTCTCGCTTTCTCGGAAACCGGAGAAAGATATTCCCCAGCTTTGTATGGCGTTTAAAACATCAGAGAACATGCATTTTAGGAAGGTGTACCACACCTCCCTAGGGCTCTTAGTTTAGAAAATACAGCGCTTTTTGTGGGACACTTGAAACGGTTGAAACGGGTGTTATTTTCGAAGCATTTGGTTTTTCTCGCCTTCGCGGAAACCGGAGCAAGCTATTCCCCGGGTTTGCATGGCGTTTAAAACACCAGAGAACATGCATTATAGGAAGGTGTAACACACCTCCCTAGGCCTATTAATTTAGAAATTACAGCGCTTTTTGTGGGACACTTAAAACAGTTGAAACGGGTGCTATTTTCGAAGCATTTGGTTTTTCTCGCTTTCTCGGAAACTGGAGAAAGATATTCCCGAGCTTTGTATGGCGTTTAAAACACCAGAGAACGTGCATTTTAGGAAGGTGTAACACACCTCCCTAGGCCTATTAATTTAGAAATTACAGCGCTTTTTGTGGGACACTTAAAACATTTGAAACGGGTGCTATTTTCGAAGCATTTGGTTTTTCTCGCTTTCTCGGGAACTGGAGACAAATATTCCCCAGGTTTGTATGGCGTTTAAAACATCGGAGAACATGCATTTTAGGAAGGTGTAATACACCTCCTTATGGCTATTAGTTTAGAAAATACAGCGCTTTGTGTGGGACACTTGAAACGGTTGAAACAGGTGTTACTTTCGAAGCATTTGGTTTTTCTCGCTTTCTTGGAAGCAGGAGACAAATATTCCCCAGGTTTGTATGGCGTTTAAAACATCAGAGAACATGCATTTTAGGAAGGTGTAATACACCTCCTTATGGCTATTATTTTAGAAAATACAGCGCTTTTTGTGGGACACTTGAAACGGTTGAAACGGGTGTTATTTTCGAAGCATTTGGTTTTTCTCGCCTTCGCGGAAACCGGAGCAAGCTATTCCCCGGGTTTGCATGGCGTTTAAAACACCAGAGAACATGCATTATAGGAAGGTGTAACACACCTCCCTAGGCCTATTAATTTAGAAATTACAGCGCTTTTTGTGGGACAGTTAAAACAGTTGAAACGGGTGCTATTTTCGAAGCATTTGGTTTTTCTCGATTTCTCGGAAACCGGAGAAAGATATTCCCCAGCTTTGTATGGCGTTTAAAACACCAGAGAACGTGCATTTTAGGAAGGTGCAACACACCTCCCTAGGCCTATTAATTTAGAAATTACAGCGCTGTGTGTGGGACACTTAAAATAGTTGAAACGGGTGCTATTTTCGAAGCATTTGGTTTTTCTCGCTTTCTCGGAAACCGGAGAAAGATATTCCCCAGCTTTGTATGGCGTTTAAAACATCAGAGAACATGCATTTTAGGAAGGTGTACCACACCTCCCTGGGGCTCTTAGTTTAGAAAATACAGCGCTTTTTGCGGTACACTTAAAACGGTTGAAACGGGTGTTATTTTCGAAGCATTTGGTTTTTCTCGCCTTCGCGGAAACCGGAGCAAGCTATTCCCCAGGTTTGCATGGCGTTTAAAACACCAGAGAACATGCATTTTAGGAAGGTGTAACACACCTCCCTAGGCCTATTAATTTAGAAATTACAGCGCTTTTTGTGGGACACTTAAAACAGTTGAAACGGGTGCTATTTTCGAAGCATTTGGTTTTTCTCGCCTTCGCGGAAACCGGAGCAAGCTATTCCCCAGGTTTGCATGGCGTTTAAAACATCAGAGAACATGCATTTTAGGAAGGTGTAATACACCTCCATATGGCTATTAGTTTAGAAATTACAGCGCTTTTTGTGGGACACTTGAAACGGTTGAAACGGGTGTTATTTTCGAAGCATTTGGTTTTTCTCGCCTTCGCGGAAACCGGAGCAAGCTATTCCCCAGGTTTGTATGGCGTTTAAAACACCAGAGAACGTGCATTTTAGGAAGGTGTAACACACCTCCCTAGGCCTATTAATTTAGAAATTACAGCGCTTTGTGTGGGACACTTAAAACAGTTGAAACGGGTGCTATTTTCGAAGCATTTGGTTTTTCTCGCTTTCTCGGAAACCGGAGAAAGATATTCCCCAGCTTTGTATGGCGTTTAAAACATCAGAGAACATGCATTTTAGGAAGGTGTACCACACCTCCCTAGGGCTCTTAGTTTAGAAAATACAGCGCTTTTTGCGGTACACTTAAAACGGTTGAAACGGGTGTTATTTTCGAAGCATTTGGTTTTTCTCGCCTTCGCGGAAACCGGAGCAAGCTATTCCCCAGGTTTGCATGGCGTTTAAAACACCAGAGAACATGCATTTTAGGAAGGTGTAACACACCTCCCTGGGCCTATTAATTTAGAAATTACAGCGCTTTTTGTGGGACACTTAAAACAGTTGAAACGGGTGCTATTTTCGAAGCATTTGGTTTTTCTCGCTTTCTCGGGAACTGGAGACAAATATTCCCCAGGTTTGTATGGCGTTTAAAACATCAGAGAACATGCATTTTAGGAAGGTATACCACACCTCCCTAGGGCTCTTAGTTTAGAAAATACAGCGCTTTTTGCGGTACACTTAAAACGTTTGAAACGGGTGTTATTTTCGAAGCATTTGGTTTTTCTCGCCTTCGCGGAAAATAGAGAAAGATATTCCCCAGCTTTGCATGGCGTTTAAAACACCAGAGAACATGCATTTTAGGAAGGTCTAACACACCTCCCTAGGCCTATTAATTTAGAAATTACAGCGCTTTTTGTGGGACACTTAAAACATTTGAAACGGGTGCTATTTTCGAAGCATTTGGTTTTTCTCGCTTTCTCGGGAACTGGAGACAAATATTCCCCAGGTTTGTATGGCGTTTAAAACATCGGAGAACATGCATTTTAGGAAGGTGTAATACACCTCCTTATGGCTATTAGTTTAGAAATTACAGCGCTTTTTGAGGGACACTTGAAACGGTTGAAACGTTTGTTATTTTCGAAGTATTTGGTTTTTCTCGCTTTCTCAGAAGCAGGAGCAAGATATTCCCCAGATTTGTATGGCGTTTAAAACATCAGAGAACATGCATTTTAGGAAGGTGTAATACACCTCCTTATGGCTATTAGTTTAGAAAATACAGCGCTTTTTGTGGGACACTTGAAACGGTTGAAACGGGTGTTATTTTCGAAGCATTTGGTTTTTCTCGCCTTCGCGGAAACCGGAGAAAGCTATTCCCCGGGTTTGCATGGCGTTTAAAACACCAGAGAACATGCATTTTAGGAAGGTGTAACACACCTCCCTAGGCCTATTAATTTAGAAATTACAGCGCTTTTTGTGGGACAGTTAAAACAGTTGAAACGGGTGCTATTTTCGAAGCATTTGGTTTTTCTCGCTTTCTCGGAAACCGGAGAAAGATATTCCCCAGCTTTGTATGGCGTTTAAAACATCAGAGAACATGCATTTTAGGAAGGTATACCACACCTCCCTAGGGCTCTTAGTTTAGAAAATACAGCGCTTTTTGCGGTACACTTAAAACGGTTGAAACGGGTGTTATTTTCGAAGCATTTGGTTTTTCTCGCTTTCTCGGGAACTGGAGACAAATATTCCCCAGGTTTGTATGGCGTTTAAAACATCAGAGAACATGCATTTTAGGAAGGTGTAATACACCTCCTTATGGCTATTAGTTTAGAAATTACAGCGCTTTTGTGGGACAATTGAAATGGTTGAAACAGGTGTTACTTTCGAAGCATCTGGTTTTACTCGCTTTCTTGGAAGCAGGAGACAAACATTCCTTAGGTTTGTATGGCGTTTAGAACATCAGAGAACATGCATTTTAGGAAGGTGTAATACACCTCCTTATGGCTATTAGTTTAGAAAATACAGCGCTTTTTGTGGGACACTTGAAACGGTTGAAACGGGTGTTATTTTCGAAGCATTTGGTTTTTCTCGCCTTCGCGGAAACCGGAGCAAGCTATTCCCCAGGTTTGTATGGCGTTTAAAACACCAGAGAACGTGCATTTTAGGAAGGTATAACACACCTCCCTATGCCTATTAATTTAGAAATTACAGCGCTTTTTGTGGGACACTTAAAACAGTTGAAACGGGTGCTATTTTCGAAGCATTTGGTTTTTCTCGCTTTCTCGGAAACCGGAGAAAGATATTCCCCAGCTTTGTATGGCGTTTAAAACATCAGAGAACATGCATTTTAGGAAGGTGTACCACACCTCCCTAGGGCTCTTAGTTTAGAAAATACAGCGCTTTTTGCGGTACACTGAAAAAGGTTGAAACGGGTGCTATTTTCGAAGCATTTGGTTTTTCTCGCCTTCGCGGAAACCGGAGCAAGCTATTCCCCAGGTTTGCATGGCGTTTAAAACACCAGAGAACATGCATTTTAGGAAGGTGTAACACACCTCCCTAGGCCTATTAATTTAGAAATTACAGCGCTTTTTGTGGGACACTTAAAACAGTTGAAACGGGTGCTATTTTCGAAGCATTTGGTTTTTCTCGCTTTCTCGGAAACCGGAGAAAGATATTCCCCAGCTTTGTATGGCGTTTAAAACATCAGAGAACATGCATTTTAGGAATGTCTACCACACCTCCCTAGGGCTCTTAGTTTAGAAAATACAGCGCTTTTTGCGGTACACTTAAAACGGTTGAAACGTTTGTTATTTTCGAAGCATTTAGTTTTTCTCGCTTTCTCGGGAACTGGAGACAAATATTCCCCAGGTTTGTATGGCGTTTAAAACATCAGAGAACATGCATTTTAGGAAGGTGTAATACACCTCCTTATGGCTATTAGTTTAGAAATTACAGCGCTTTTTGTGGGACAATTGAAACGGTTGAAACAGGTGTTACTTTCGAAGCATTTGGTTTTTCTCGCTTTCTTGGAAGCAGGAGACAAATATTCCCCAGGTTTGTATGGCGTTTAAAACATCAGAGAACATGCATTTTAGGAAGGTGTAATACACCTCCTTATGGCTATTAGTTTAGAAAATACAGCGCTTTTTGTGGGACACTTGAAACGGTTGAAACGGGTGTTATTTTCGAAGCATTTGGTTTTTCTCGCCTTCGCGGAAACCGGAGCAAGCTATTCCCCAGGTTTGTATGGCGTTTAAAACACCAGAGAACGTGCATTTTAGGAAGGTGTAACACACCTCCCTAGGCCTATTAATTTAGAAATTACAGCGCTTTTTGTGGGACAGTTAAAACAGTTGAAACGGGTGCTATTTTCGAAGCATTTGGTTTTTCTCGCTTTCTCGGAAACCGGAGAAAGATATTCCCCAGCTTTGTATGGCGTTTAAAACATCAGAGAACATGCATTTTAGGAAGGTATACCACACCTCCCTACGGCTCTTAGTTTAGAAAATACAGCGCTTTTTGCGGTACACTTAAAACGGTTGAAACGGGTGTTATTTTCGAAGCATTTGGTTTTTCTCGCTTTCTCGGGAACTGGAGACAAATATTCCCCAGGTTTGTATGGCGTTTAAAACATCAGAGAACATGCATTTTAGGAAGGTGTAATACACCTCCTTATGGCTATTAGTTTAGAAATTACAGCGCTTTTGTGGGACAATTGAAATGGTTGAAACAGGTGTTACTTTCGAAGCATCTGGTTTTACTCGCTTTCTTGGAAGCAGGAGACAAACATTCCCCAGGTTTGTATGGCGTTTAAAACATCAGAGAACATGCATTTTAGGAAGGTGTAATACACCTCCTTATGGCTATTAGTTTAGAAAATACAGCGCTTTTTGTGGGACACTTGAAACGGTTGAAACGGGTGTTATTTTCGAAGCATTTGGTTTTTCTCGCCTTCGCGGAAACCGGAGCAAGCTATTCCCCAGGTTTGTATGGCGTTTAAAACACCAGGGAACGAGCATTTTAGGAAGGTGTAACACACCTCCCTATGCCTATTAATTTAGAAATTACAGCGCTTTTTGTGGGACACTTAAAACAGTTGAAACGGGTGCTATTTTCGAAGCATTTGGTTTTTCTCGCTTTCTCGGAAACCGGAGAAAGATATTCCCCAGCTTTGTATGGCGTTTAAAACATCAGAGAACATGCATTTTAGGAAGGTGTACCACTCCTCCCTAGGGCTCTTAGTTTAGAAAATACAGCGCTTTTTGCGGTACACTGAAAACGGTTGAAACGGGTGCTATTTTCGAAGCATTTGGTTTTTCTCGCCTTCGCGGAAACCGGAGCAAGCTATTCCCCAGGTTTGCATGGCGTTTAAAACACCAGAGAACATGCATTTTAGGAAGGTGTAACACACCTCCCTAGGCCTATTAATTTAGAAATTACAGCGCTTTTTGTGGGACACTTAAAACAGTTGAAACGGGTGCTATTTTCGAAGCATTTGGTTTTTCTCGCTTTCTCGGAAACCGGAGAAAGATATTCCCCAGCTTTGTATGGCGTTTAAAACATCAGAGAACATGCATTTTAGGAATGTCTACCACACCTCCCTAGGGCTCTTAGTTTAGAAAATACAGCGCTTTTTGCGGTACACTTAAAACGGTTGAAACGGGTGTTATTTTCGAAGCATTTGGTTTTTCTCGCTTTCTCGGGAACTGGAGACAAATATTCCCCAGGTTTGTATGGCGTTTAAAACATCAGAGAACATGCATTTTAGGAAGGTGTAATACACCTCCTTATGGCTATTAGTTTAGAAATTACAGCGCTTTTTGTGGGACAATTGAAACGGTTGAAACAGGTGTTACTTTCGAAGCATTTGGTTTTTCTCGCTTTCTTGGAAGCAGGAGACAAATATTCCCCAGGTTTGTATGGCGTTTAAAACATCAGAGAACATGCATTTTAGGAAGGTGTAATACACCTCCTTATGGCTATTAGTTTAGAAAATACAGCGCTTTTTGTGGGACACTTGAAACGGTTGAAACGGGTGTTATTTTCGAAGCATTTGGTTTTTCTCGCCTTCGCGGAAACCGGAGCAAGCTATTCCCCAGGTTTGTATGGCGTTTAAAACACCAGAGAACGTGCATTTTAGGAAGGTGTAACACACCTCCCTAGGCCTATTAATTTAGAAATTACAGCGCTTTTTGTGGGACAGTTAAAACAGTTGAAACGGGTGCTATTTTCGAAGCATTTGGTTTTTCTCGCTTTCTCGGAAACCGGAGAAAGATATTCCCCAGATTTGTATGGCGTTTAAAACATCAGAGAACATGCATTTTAGGAAGGTATACCACACCTCCCTAGGGCTCTTAGTTTAGAAAATACAGCGCTTTTTGCGGTACACTTAAAACGGTTGAAGCGGGTGTTATTTTCGAAGCATTTGGTTTTTCTCGCTTTCTCGGGAACTGGAGACAAATATTCCCCAGGTTTGTATGGCGTTTAAAACATCAGAGAACATGCATTTTAGGAAGGTGTAATACACCTCCTTATGGCTATTAGTTTAGAAATTACAGCGCTTTTGTGGGACAATTGAAATGGTTGAAACAGGTGTTACTTTCGAAGCATCTGGTTTTACTCGCTTTCTTGGAAGCAGGAGACAAACATTCCCCAGGTTTGTATGGCGTTTAAAACATCAGAGAACATGCATTTTAGGAAGGTGTAATACACCTCCTTATGGCTATTAGTTTAGAAAATACAGCGCTTTTTGTGGGACACTTGAAACGGTTGAAACGGGTGTTATTTTCGAAGCATTTGGTTTTTCTCGCCTTCGCGGAAACCGGAGCAAGCTATTCCCCAGGTTTGTATGGCGTTTACAACACTAGAGAACGAGCATTTTAGGAAGGTGTAACACACCTCCCTATGCCTATTAATTTAGAAATTACAGCGCTTTTTGTGGGACACTTAAAACAGTTGAAACGGGTGCTATTTTCGAAGCATTTGGTTTTTCTCGCTTTCTCGGAAACCGGAGAAAGATATTCCCCAGCTTTGTATGGCGTTTAAAACATCAGAGAACATGCATTTTAGGAAGGTGTACCACACCTCCCTAGGGCTCTTAGTTTAGAAAATACAGCGCTTTTTGCGGTACACTTAAAACGGTTGAAACGGGTGTTATTTTCGAAGCATTTGGTTTTTCTCGCTTTCTCGGGAACTGGAGACAAATATTCCCCAGGTTTGTATGGCGTTTAAAACATCAGAGAACATGCATTTTAGGAAGGTGTAATACACCTCCTTATGGCTATTAGTTTAGAAATTACAGCGCTTTTGTGGGACAATTGAAATGGTTGAAACAGGTGTTACTTTCGAAGCATCTGGTTTTACTCGCTTTCTTGGAAGCAGGAGACAAACATTCCCCAGGTTTGTATGGCGTTTAAAACATCAGAGAACATGCATTTTAGGAAGGTGTAATACACCTCCTTATGGCTATTAGTTTAGAAAATACAGCGCTTTTTGTGGGACACTTGAAACGGTTGAAACGGGTGTTATTTTCGAAGCATTTGGTTTTTCTCGCCTTCGCGGAAACCGGAGCAAGCTATTCCCCAGGTTTGTATGGCGTTTAAAACACCAGAGAACGTGCATTTCAGGAAGGTGTAACACACCTCCCTAGGCCTATTAATTTAGAAATTACAGCGCTTTGTGTGGGACACTTAAAACAGTTGAAACGGGTGCTATTTTCGAAGCATTTGGTTTTTCTCGCCTTCGCGGAAACCGGAGCAAGCTATTCCCCAGGTTTGCATGGCGTTTTAAAACATCAGAGAACATGCATTTTAGGAAGGTGTAATACACCTCCATATGGCTATTAGTTTAGAAATTACAGCGCTTTTTGTGGGACACTTGAAACGGTTGAAACGGGTGTTATTTTCGAAGCATTTGGTTTTTCTCGCCTTCGCGGAAACCGGAGCAAGCTATTCCCCAGGTTTGTATGGCGTTTAAAACACCAGAGAACGTGCATTTTAGGAAGGTGTAACACACCTCCCTAGGCCTATTAATTTAGAAATTACAGCGCTTTGTGTGGGACACTTAAAACAGTTGAAACGGGTGCTATTTTCGAAGCATTTGGTTTTTCTCGCTTTCTCGGAAACCGGAGAAAGATATTCCCCAGCTTTGTATGGCGTTTAAAACATCAGAGAACTTGCATTTTAGGAAGGTGTACCACACCTCCCTAGGGCTCTTAGTTTAGAAAATACAGCGCTTTTTGCGGTACACTTAAAACGGTTGAAACGGGTGTTATTTTCGAAGCATTTGGTTTTTCTCGCCTCCGCGGAAACCGGAGCAAGCTATTCCCCAGGTTTGCATGGCGTTTAAAACACCAGAGAACATGCATTTTAGGAAGGTGTAACAGACCTCCCTAGGCCTATTAATTTAGAAATTACAGCGCTTTTTGTGGGACACTTAAAACAGTTGAAACGGGTGCTATTTTCGAAGCATTTGGTTTTTCTCGCTTTCTCGGAAACCGGAGAAAGATATTCCCCAGCTTTGTATGGCGTTTAAAACATCAGAGAACATGCATTTTAGGAAGGTGTACCACACCTCCCTAGGGCTCTTAGTTTAGAAAATACAGCGCTTTTTGCGGTACACTTAAAACGGTTGAAACGGGTGTTATTTTCGAAGCATTTGGTTTTTCTCGCCTTCGCGGAAACCGGAGCAAGCTATTCCCCAGGTTTGCATGGCGTTTAAAACACCAGAGAACATGCATTTTAGGAAGGTGTAACACACCTCCCTAGGCCTATTAATTTAGAAATTACAGCGCTTTTTGTGGGACACTTAAAACATTTGAAACGGGTGCTATTTTCGAAGCATTTGGTTTTTCTCGCTTTCTCGGGAACTGGAGACAAATATTCCCCAGGTTTGTATGGCGTTTAAAACATCGGAGAACATGCATTTTAGGAAGGTGTAATACACCTCCTTATGGCTATTAGTTTAGAAATTACAGCGCTTTTTGAGGGACACTTGAAACGGTTGAAACGTTTGTTATTTTCGAAGTATTTGGTTTTTCTCGCTTTCTCAGAAGCAGGAGCAAGATATTCCCCAGATTTGTATGGCGTTTAAAACATCAGAGAACATGCATTTTAGGAAGGTGTAATACACCTCCTTATGGCTATTAGTTTAGAAAATACAGCGCTTTGTGTGGTACACTTGAAACGGTTGAAACAGGTGTTACTTTCGAAGCATTTGGTTTTTCTCGCTTTCTTGGAAGCAGGAGACAAATATTCCCCAGGTTTGTATGGCGTTTAAAACATCAGAGAACATGCATTTTAGGAAGGTGTAATACACCTCCTTATGGCTATTAGTTTAGAAAATACAGCGCTTTTTGTGGGACACTTGAAACGGTTGAAACGGGTGTTATTTTCGAAGCATTTGGTTTTTCTCGCCTCCGCGGAAACCGGAGCAAGCTATTCCCCAGGTTTGCATGGCGTTTAAAACACCAGAGAACATGCATTTTAGGAAGGTGTAACACACCTCCCTAGGCCTATTAATTTAGAAATTACAGCGCTTTTTGTGGGACACTTAAAACAGTTGAAACGGGTGCTATTTTCGAAGCATTTGGTTTTTCTCGCTTTCTCGGAAACAGGAGAAAGATATTCCCCAGCTTTGTATGGCGTTTAAAACATCAGAGAACATGCATTTTAGGAAGGTGTACCACACCTCCCTAGGGCTCTTAGTTTAGAAAATACAGCGCTTTTTGCGGTACACTTAAAACGGTTGAAACGGGTGTTATTTTCGAAGCATTTGGTTTTTCTCGCCTTCGCGGAAACCGGAGCAAGCTATTCCCCAGGTTTGCATGGCGTTTAAAACACCAGAGAACATGCATTTTAGGAAGGTGTAACACACCTCCCTAGGCCTATTAATTTAGAAATTACAGCGCTTTTTGTGGGACACTTAAAACATTTGAAACGGGTGCTATTTTCGAAGCATTTGGTTTTTCTCGCTTTCTCGGGAACTGGAGACAAATATTCCCCAGGTTTGTATGGCGTTTAAAACATCGGAGAACATGCATTTTAGGAAGGTGTAATACACCTCCTTATGGCTATTAGTTTAGAAATTACAGCGCTTTTTGAGGGACACTTGAAACGGTTGAAACGTTTGTTATTTTCGAAGTATTTGGTTTTTCTCGCTTTCTCAGAAGCAGGAGCAAGATATTCCCCAGATTTGTATGGCGTTTAAAACATCAGAGAACATGCATTTTAGGAAGGTGTAATACACCTCCTTATGGCTATTAGTTTAGAAAATACAGCGCTTTGTGTGGTACACTTGAAACGGTTGAAACAGGTGTTACTTTCGAAGCATTTGGTTTTTCTCGCTTTCTTGGAAGCAGGAGACAAATATTCCCCAGGTTTGCATGGCGTTTAAAACATCAGAGAACATGCATTTTAGGAAGGTGTAATACACCTCCTTATGGCTATTAGTTTAGAAAATACAGCGCTTTTTGTGGGACACTTGAAACGGTTGAAACGGGTGTTATTTTCGAAGCATTTGGTTTTTCTCGCCTCCGCGGAAACCGGAGCAAGCTATTCCCCAGGTTTGCATGGCGTTTAAAACACCAGAGAACATGCATTTTAGGAAGGTGTAACACACCTCCCTAGGCCTATTAATTTAGAAATTACAGCGCTTTTTGTGGGACACTTAAAACAGTTGAAACGGGTGCTATTTTCGAAGCATTTGGTTTTTCTCGCTTTCTCGGAAACAGGAGAAAGATATTCCCCAGCTTTGTATGGCGTTTAAAACATCAGAGAACATGCATTTTAGGAAGGTGTACCACACCTCCCTAGGGCTCTTAGTTTAGAAAATACAGCGCTTTTTGCGGTACACTTAAAACGGTTGAAACGGGTGTTATTTTCGAAGCATTTGGTTTTTCTCGCCTCCGCGGAAACCGGAGCAAGCTATTCCCCATGTTTGCATGGCGTTTAAAACACCAGAGAACATGCATTTTAGGAAGGTGTAACACACCTCCCTAGGCCTATTAATTTAGAAATTACAGCGCTTTTTGTGGGACACTTAAAACAGTTGAAACGGGTGCTATTTTCGAAGCATTTGGTTTTTCTCGCTTTCTCGGAAACCGGAGAAAGATATTCCCCAGCTTTGTATGGCGTTTAAAACATCAGAGAACATGCATTTTAGGAAGGTGTACCACACCTCCCTAGGGCTCTTAGTTTAGAAAATACAGCGCTTTTTGCGGTACACTTAAAACGGTTGAAACGGGTGTTATTTTCGAAGCATTTGGTTTTTCTCGCCTTCGCGGAAACCGGAGCAAGCTATTCCCCAGGTTTGCATGGCGTTTAAAACACCAGAGAACATGCATTTTAGGAAGGTGTAACACACCTCCCTGGGCCTATTAATTTAGAAATTACAGCGCTTTTTGTGGGACACTTAAAACAGTTGAAACGGGTGCTATTTTCGAAGCATTTGGTTTTTCTCGCTTTCTCGGAAACCGGAGAAAGATATTCCCCAGCTTTGTATGGCGTTTAAAACATCAGAGAACATGCATTTTAGGAAGGTGTACCACACCTCCCTAGGGCTCTTAGTTTAGAAAATACAGCGCTTTTTGCGGTACACTTAAAACGGTTGAAACGGGTGTTATTTTCGAAGCATTTGGTTTTTCTCGCCTTCGCGGAAACCGGAGCAAGCTATTCCCCAGGTTTGTATGGCGTTTAAAACACCAGAGAACGTGCATTTTAGGAAGGTGTAATACACCTCCATATGGCTATTAGTTTAGAAATTACAGCGCTTTTTGAGGGACACTTGAAACGGTTGAAACGTTTGTTATTTTCGAAGTATTTGGTTTTTCTCGCTTTCTCAGAAGCAGGAGCAAGATATTCCCCAGATTTGTATGGCGTTTAAAACATCAGAGAACATGCATTTTAGGAAGGTGTAATACACCTCCTTATGGCTATTAGTTTAGAAAATACAGCGCTTTGTGTGGGACACTTGAAACGGTTGAAACAGGTGTTACTTTCGAAGCATTTGGTTTTTCTCGCTTTCTTGGAAGCAGGAGACAAATATTCCCCAGGTTTGTATGGCGTTTAAAACACCAGAGAACATGCATTTTAGGAAGGTGTAATACACCTCCTTATGGCTATTAGTTTAGAAAATACAGCGCTTTTTGTGGGACACTTGAAACGGTTGAAACGGGTGTTATTTTCGAAGCATTTGGTTTTTCTCGCCTTCGCGGAAACCGGAGCAAGCTATTCCCCGGGTTTGCATGGCGTTTAAAACACCAGAGAACATGCATTTTAGGAAGGTGTAACACACCTCCCTAGGCCTATTAATTTAGAAATTACAGCGCTTTTTGTGGGACAGTTAAAACAGTTGAAACGGGTGCTATTTTCGAAGCATTTGGTTTTTCTCGCTTTCTCGGAAACCGGAGAAAGATATTCCCCAGCTTTGTATGGCGTTTAAAACATCAGAGAACATGCATTTTAGGAAGGTATACCACACCTCCCTAGGGCTCTTAGTTTAGAAAATACAGCGCTTTTTGCGGTACACTTAAAACGGTTGAAACGGGTGTTATTTTCGAAGCATTTGGTTTTTCTCGCTTTCTCGGGAACTGGAGACAAATATTCCCCAGGTTTGTATGGCGTTTAAAACATCAGAGAACATGCATTTTAGGAAGGTGTAATACACCTCCTTATGGCTATTAGTTTAGAAATTACAGCGCTTTTGTGGGACAATTGAAATGGTTGAAACAGGTGTTACTTTCGAAGCATCTGGTTTTACTCGCTTTCTTGGAAGCAGGAGACAAACATTCCCCAGGTTTGTATGGCGTTTAAAACATCAGAGAACATGCATTTTAGGAAGGTGTAATACACCTCCTTATGGCTATTAGTTTAGAAAATACAGCGCTTTTTGTGGGACACTTGAAACGGTTGAAACGGGTGTTATTTTCGAAGCATTTGGTTTTTCTCGCCTTCGCGGAAACCGGAGCAAGCTATTCCCCAGGTTTGTATGGCGTTTAAAACACCAGAGAACGTGCATTTTAGGAAGGTGTAACACACCTCCCTATGCCTATTAATTTAGAAATTACAGTGCTTTTTGTGGGACACTTAAAACAGTTGAAACGGGTGCTATTTTCGAAGCATTTGGTTTTTCTCGCTTTCTCGGAAACCGGAGAAAGATATTCCCCAGCTTTGTATGGCGTTTAAAACATCAGAGAACATGCATTTTAGGAATGTGTACCACACCTCCCTAGGGCTCTTAGTTTAGAAAATACAGCGCTTTTTGCGGTACACTGAAAACGGTTGAAACGGGTGCTATTTTCGAAGCATTTGGTTTTTCTCGCCTTCGCGGAAACCGGAGCAAGCTATTCCCCAGGTTTGCATGGCGTTTAAAACACCAGAGAACATGCATTCTAGGAAGGTGTAACACACCTCCCTAGGCCTATTAATTTAGAAATTACAGCGCTTTTTGTGGGACACTTAAAACAGTTGAAACGGGTGCTATTTTCGAAGCATTTGGTTTTTCTCGCCTTCGCGGAAACCGGAGCAAGCTATTCCCCAGGTTTGCATGGCGTTTAAAACACCAGAGAACATGCATTTTAGGAAGGTGTAACACACCTCCCTAGGCCTATTAATTTAGAAATTACAGCGCTTTTTGTGGGACACTTAAAACAGTTGAAACGGGTGCTATTTTCGAAGCATTTGGTTTTTCTCGCCTTCGCGGAAACCGGAGCAAGCTATTCCCCAGGTTTGCATGGCGTTTAAAACACCAGAGAACATGCATTTTAGGAAGGTGTAACACACCTCCCTATGCCTATTAATTTAGAAATTACAGTGCTTTTTGTGGGACACTTAAAACAGTTGAAACGGGTGCTATTTTCGAAGCATTTGGTTTTTCTCGCTTTCTCGGAAACCGGAGAAAGATATTCCCCAGCTTTGTATGGCGTTTAAAACATCAGAGAACATGCATTTTAGGAATGTGTACCACACCTCCCTAGGGCTCTTAGTTTAGAAAATACAGCGCTTTTTGCGGTACACTGAAAACGGTTGAAACGGGTGTTATTTTCGAAGCATTTGGTTTTTCTCGCCTTCGCGGAAACCGGAGCAAGCTATTCCCCGGGTTTGCATGGCGTTTAAAACACCAGAGAACATGCATTTTAGGAAGGTGTAACACACCTCCCTAGGCCTATTAATTTAGAAATTACAGCGCTTTGTGTGGGACACTTAAAACAGTTGAAACGGGTGCTATTTTCGAAGCATTTGGTTTTTCTCGCCTCCGCGGAAACCGGAGCAAGCTATTCCCCAGGTTTGCATGGCGTTTAAAACACCAGAGAACATGCATTTTAGGAAGGTGTAACACACCTCCCTAGGCCTATTAATTTAGAAATTACAGCGCTTTTTGTGGGACACTTAAAACAGTTGAAACGGGTGCTATTTTCGAAGCATTTGGTTTTTCTCGCCTTCGCGGAAACCGGAGCAAGCTATTCCCCAGGTTTGCATGGCGTTTAAAACACCAGAGAACATGCATTTTAGGAAGGTGTAACACACCTCCCTAGGCCTATTAATTTAGAAATTACAGCGCTTTGTGTGGGACACTTAAAACAGTTGAAACGGGTGCTATTTTCGAAGCATTTGGTTTTTCTCGCTTTCTCGGAAACCGGAGAAAGATATTCCCCAGCTTTGTATGGCGTTTAAAACATCAGAGAACATGCATTTTAGGAACTTGTACCACACCTCCCTAGGGCTCTTAGTTTAGAAAATACAGCGCTTTTTGCGGTACACTTAAAACGGTTGAAACGGGTGTTATTTTCGAAGCATTTGGTTTTTCTCGCCTCCGCGGAAACCGGAGCAAGCTATTCCCCAGGTTTGCATGGCGTTTAAAACACCAGAGAACATGCATTTTAGGAAGGTGTAACACACCTCCCTAGGCCTATTAATTTAGAAATTACAGCGCTTTTTGTGGGACACTTAAAACAGTTGAAACGGGTGCTATTTTCGAAGCATTTGGTTTTTCTCGCTTTCTCGGAAACCGGAGAAAGATATTCCCCAGCTTTGTATGGCGTTTAAAACATCAGAGAACATGCATTTTAGGAAGGTGTACCACACCTCCCTAGGGCTCTTAGTTTAGAAAATACAGCGCTTTTTGCGGTACACTTAAAACGGTTGAAACGGGTGTTATTTTCGAAGCATTTGGTTTTTCTCGCCTTCGCGGAAACCGGAGCAAGCTATTCCCCAGGTTTGCATGGCGTTTAAAACACCAGAGAACATGAATTTTAGGAAGGTGTAACACACCTCCCTGGGCCTATTAATTTAGAAATTACAGCGCTTTTTGTGGGACACTTAAAACAGTTGAAACGGGTGCTATTTTCGAAGCATTTGGTTTTTCTCGCTTTCTCGGAAACCGGAGAAAGATATTCCCCAGCTTTGTATGGCGTTTAAAACATCAGAGAACATGCATTTTAGGAAGGTGTACCACACCTCCCTAGGGCTCTTAGTTTAGAAAATACAGCGCTTTTTGCGGTACACTTAAAACGGTTGAAACGGGTGTTATTTTCGAAGCATTTGGTTTTTCTCGCCTTCGCGGAAACCGGAGCAAGCTATTCCCCAGGTTTGCATGGCGTTTAAAACACCAGAGAACATGCATTTTAGGAAGGTGTAACACACCTCCCTAGGCCTATTAATTTAGAAATTACAGCGCTTTTTGTGGGACACTTAAAACATTTGAAACGGGTGCTATTTTCGAAGCATTTGGTTTTTCTCGCTTTCTCGGGAACTGGAGACAAATATTCCCCAGGTTTGTATGGCGTTTAAAACATCGGAGAACATGCATTTTAGGAAGGTGTACTACACCTCCTTATGGCTATTAGTTTAGAAATTACAGCGCTTTTTGAGGGACACTTGAAACGGTTGAAACGTTTGTTATTTTCGAAGTATTTGGTTTTTCTCGCTTTCTCAGAAGCAGGAGCAAGCTATTCCCCAGATTTGTATGGCGTTTAAAACATCAGAGAACATGCATTTTAGGAAGGTGTAATACACCTCCTTATGGCTATTAGTTTAGAAAATACAGCGCTTTGTGTGGGACACTTGAAACGGTTGAAACAGGTGTTACTTTCGAAGCATTTGGTTTTTCTCGCTTTCTTGGAAGCAGGAGACAAATATTCCCCAGGTTTGTATGGCGTTTAAAACATCAGAGAACATGCATTTTAGGAAGGTGTAATACACCTCCTTATGGCTCTTAGTTTAGAAAATACAGCGCTTTTTGCGGGACACTTGAAACGGTTGAAACGGGTGTTATTTTCGAAGCATTTGGTTTTTCCCGCTTTCTCGGGAACTGGAGACAAATATTCCCCAGGTTTGTATGGCTTTTAAAACACCAGATAACATGCATTTTAGGAAGATGTAACGCACCTCCCTAGGGCTCTTAGTTTAGAAAATACAGCGCTTTTTGTGGGACACTTGAAACGGTTGAAACGGGTGTTATTTTCGAAGCATTTGGTTTTTCTCGCCTTCGCGGAAACCGGAGCAAGCTATTCCCCGGGTTTGCATGGCGTTTAAAACACCAGAGAACATGCATTTTAGGAAGGTGTAACACACCTCCCTAGGCCTATTAATTTAGAAATTACAGCGCTTTTTGTGGGACAGTTAAAACAGTTGAAACGGGTGCTATTTTCGAAGCATTTGGTTTTTCTCGCTTTCTCGGAAACCGGAGAAAGATATTCCCCAGCTTTGTATGGCGTTTAAAACATCAGAGAACATGCATTTTAGGAAGGTATACCACACCTCCCTAGGGCTCTTAGTTTAGAAAATACAGCGCTTTTTGCGGTACACTTAAAACGGTTGAAACGGGTGTTATTTTCGAAGCATTTGGTTTTTCTCGCTTTCTCGGGAACTGGAGACAAATATTCCCCAGGTTTGTATGGCGTTTAAAACATCAGAGAACATGCATTTTAGGAAGGTGTAATACACCTCCTTATGGCTATTAGTTTAGAAATTACAGCGCTTTTGTGGGACAATTGAAATGGTTGAAACAGGTGTTACTTTCGAAGCATCTGGTTTTACTCGCTTTCTTGGAAGCAGGAGACAAACATTCCCCAGGTTTGTATGGCGTTTAAAACATCAGAGAACATGCATTTTAGGAAGGTGTAATACACCTCCTTATGGCTATTAGTTTAGAAAATACAGCGCTTTTTGTGGGACACTTGAAACGGTTGAAACGGGTGTTATTTTCGAAGCATTTGGTTTTTCTCGCCTTCGCGGAAACCGGAGCAAGCTATTCCCCAGGTTTGTATGGCGTTTAAAACACCAGAGAACGTGCATTTTAGGAAGGTGTAACACACCTCCCTATGCATATTAATTTAGAAATTACAGTGCTTTTTGTGGGACACTTAAAACAGTTGAAACGGGTGCTATTTTCGAAGCATTTGGTTTTTCTCGCTTTCTCGGAAACCGGAGAAAGATATTCCCCAGCTTTGTATGGCGTTTAAAACATCAGAGAACATGCATTTTAGGAAGGTGTACCACACCTCCCTAGGGCTCTTAGTTTGGAAAATACAGCGCTTTTTGCGGTACACTTAAAACGGTTGAAACGGGTGTTATTTTCGAAGCATTTGGTTTTTCTCGCCTCCGCGGAAACCGGAGCAAGCTATTCCCCAGGTTTGCATGGCGTTTAAAACACCAGAGAACATGCATTTTAGGAAGGTGTAACACACCTCCCTAGGCCTATTAATTTAGAAATTACAGCGCTTTTTGTGGGACACTTAAAACAGTTGAAACGGGTGCTATTTTCGAAGCATTTGGTTTTTCTCGCTTTCTCGGAAACCGGAGAAAGATATTCCCCAGCTTTGTATGGCGTTTAAAACATCAGAGAACATGCATTTTAGGAAGGTGTACCACACCTCCCTAGGGCTCTTAGTTTAGAAAATACAGCGCTTTTTGCGGTACACTTAAAACGGTTGAAACGGGTGTTATTTTCGAAGCATTTGGTTTTTCTCGCCTTCGCGGAAACCGGAGCAAGCTATTCCCCAGGTTTGCATGGCGTTTAAAACACCAGAGAACATGAATTTTAGGAAGGTGTAACACACCTCCCTGGGCCTATTAATTTAGAAATTACAGCGCTTTTTGTGGGACACTTAAAACAGTTGAAACGGGTGCTATTTTCGAAGCATTTGGTTTTTCTCGCTTTCTCGGAAACCGGAGAAAGATATTCCCCAGCTTTGTATGGCGTTTAAAACATCAGAGAACATGCATTTTAGGAAGGTGTACCACACCTCCCTAGGGCTCTTAGTTTAGAAAATACAGCGCTTTTTGCGGTACACTTAAAACGGTTGAAACGGGTGTTATTTTCGAAGCATTTGGTTTTTCTCGCCTTCGCGGAAACCGGAGCAAGCTATTCCCCAGGTTTGCATGGCGTTTAAAACAGCAGAGAACATGCATTTTAGGAAGGTGTAACACACCTCCCTAGGCCTATTAATTTAGAAATTACAGCGCTTTTTGTGGGACACTTAAAACATTTGAAACGGGTGCTATTTTCGAAGCATTTGGTTTTTCTCGCTTTCTCGGGAACTGGAGACAAATATTCCCCAGGTTTGTATGGCGTTTAAAACATCGGAGAACATGCATTTTAGGAAGGTGTAATACACCTCCTTATGGCTATTAGTTTAGAAATTACAGCGCTTTTTGAGGGACACTTGAAACGGTTGAAACGTTTGTTATTTTCGAAGTATTTGGTTTTTCTCGCTTTCTCAGAAGCAGGAGCAAGATATTCCCCAGATTTGTATGGCGTTTAAAACATCAGAGAACATGCATTTTAGGAAGGTGTAATACACCTCCTTATGGCTATTAGTTTAGAAAATACAGCGCTTTGTGTGGGACACTTGAAACGGTTGAAACAGGTGTTACTTTCGAAGCATTTGGTTTTTCTCGCTTTCTTGGAAGCAGGAGACAAATATTCCCCAGGTTTGTATGGCGTTTAAAACATCAGAGAACATGCATTTTAGGAAGGTGTAATACACCTCCTTATGGCTATTAGTTTAGAAAATACAGCGCTTTTTGTGGGACACTTGAAACGGTTGAAACGGGTGTTATTTTCGAAGCATTTGGTTTTTCTCGCCTTCGCGGAAACCGGAGCAAGCTATTCCCCGGGTTTGCATGGCGTTTAAAACACCAGAGAACATGCATTTTAGGAAGGTGTAACACACCTCCCTAGGCCTATTAATTTAGAAATTACAGCGCTTTTTGTGGGACAGTTAAAACAGTTGAAACGGGTGCTATTTTCGAAGCATTTGGTTTTTCTCGCTTTCTCGGAAACCGGAGAAAGATATTCCCCAGCTTTGTATGGCGTTTAAAACATCAGAGAACATGCATTTTAGGAAGGTATACCACACCTCCCTAGGGCTCTTAGTTTAGAAAATACAGCGCTTTTTGCGGTACACTTAAAACGGTTGAAACGGGTGTTATTTTCGAAGCATTTGGTTTTTCTCGCTTTCTCGGGAACTGGAGACAAATATTCCCCAGGTTTGTATGGCGTTTAAAACATCAGAGAACGTGCATTTTAGGAAGGTGTAATACACCTCCTTATGGCTATTAGTTTAGAAATTACAGCGCTTTTGTGGGACAATTGAAATGGTTGAAACAGGTGTTACTTTCGAAGCATCTGGTTTTACTCGCTTTCTTGGAAGCAGGAGACAAACATTCCCCAGGTTTGTATGGCGTTTAAAACATCAGAGAACATGCATTTTAGGAAGGTGTAATACACCTCCTTATGGCTATTAGTTTAGAAATTACAGCGCTTTTTGAGGGACACTTGAAACGGTTGAAACGTTTGTTATTTTCGAAGTATTTGGTTTTTCTCGCTTTCTCAGAAGCAGGAGCAAGATATTCCCCAGATTTGTATGGCGTTTAAAACATCAGAGAACATGCATTTTAGGAAGGTGTAATACACCTCCTTATGGCTATTAGTTTAGAAAATACAGCGCTTTGTGTGGGACACTTGAAACGGTTGAAACAGGTGTTACTTTCGAAGCATTTGGTTTTTCTCGCTTTCTTGGAAGCAGGAGACAAATATTCCCCAGGTTTGTATGGCGTTTAAAACATCAGAGAACATGCATTTTAGGAAGGTGTAATACACCTCCTTATGGCTATTAGTTTAGAAAATACAGCGCTTTTTGTGGGACACTTGAAACGGTTGAAACGGGTGTTATTTTCGAAGCATTTGGTTTTTCTCGCCTTCGCGGAAACCGGAGCAAGCTATTCCCCGGGTTTGCATGGCGTTTAAAACACCAGAGAACATGCATTTTAGGAAGGTGTAACACACCTCCCTAGGCCTATTAATTTAGAAATTACAGCGCTTTTTGTGGGACAGTTAAAACAGTTGAAACGGGTGCTATTTTCGAAGCATTTGGTTTTTCTCGCTTTCTCGGAAACCGGAGAAAGATATTCCCCAGCTTTGTATGGCGTTTAAAACATCAGAGAACATGCATTTTAGGAAGGTATACCACACCTCCCTAGGGCTCTTAGTTTAGAAAATACAGCGCTTTTTGCGGTACACTTAAAACGGTTGAAACGGGTGTTATTTTCGAAGCATTTGGTTTTTCTCGCTTTCTCGGGAACTGGAGACAAATATTCCCCAGGTTTGTATGGCGTTTAAAACATCAGAGAACGTGCATTTTAGGAAGGTGTAATACACCTCCTTATGGCTATTAGTTTAGAAATTACAGCGCTTTTGTGGGACAATTGAAATGGTTGAAACAGGTGTTACTTTCGAAGCATCTGGTTTTACTCGCTTTCTTGGAAGCAGGAGACAAACATTCCCCAGGTTTGTATGGCGTTTAAAACATCAGAGAACATGCATTTTAGGAAGGTGTAATACACCTCCTTATGGCTATTAGTTTAGAAAATACAGCGCTTTTTGTGGGACACTTGAAACGGTTGAAACGGGTGTTATTTTCGAAGCATTTGGTTTTTCTCGCCTTCGCGGAAACCGGAGCAAGCTATTCCCCAGGTTTGTATGGCGTTTAAAACACCAGAGAACGTGCATTTTAGGAAGGTGTAACACACCTCCCTATGCCTATTAATTTAGAAATTACAGTGCTTTTTGTGGGACACTTAAAACAGTTGAAACGGGTGCTATTTTCGAAGCATTTGGTTTTTCTCGCTTTCTCGGAAACCGGAGAAAGATATTCCCCAGCTTTGTATGGCGTTTAAAACATCAGAGAACATGCATTTTAGGAAGGTGTACCACACCTCCCTAGGGCTCTTAGTTTAGAAAATACAGCGCTTTTTGCGGTACACTTAAAACGGTTGAAACGGGTGTTATTTTCGAAGCATTTGGTTTTTCTCGCCTCCGCGGAAACCGGAGCAAGCTATTCCCCAGGTTTGCATGGCGTTTAAAACACCAGAGAACATGCATTTTAGGAAGGTGTAACACACCTCCCTAGGCCTATTAATTTAGAAATTACAGCGCTTTTTGTGGGACACTTAAAACAGTTGAAACGGGTGCTATTTTCGAAGCATTTGGTTTTTCTCGCTTTCTCGGAAACCGGAGAAAGATATTCCCCAGCTTTGTATGGCGTTTAAAACATCAGAGAACATGCATTTTAGGAAGGTGTACCACACCTCCCTAGGGCTCTTAGTTTAGAAAATACAGCGCTTTTTGCGGTACACTTAAAACGGTTGAAACGGGTGTTATTTTCGAAGCATTTGGTTTTTCTCGCCTTCGCGGAAACCGGAGCAAGCTATTCCCCAGGTTTGCATGGCGTTTAAAACACCAGAGAACATGAATTTTAGGAAGGTGTAACACACCTCCCTGGGCCTATTAATTTAGAAATTACAGCGCTTTTTGTGGGACACTTAAAACAGTTGAAACGGGTGCTATTTTCGAAGCATTTGGTTTTTCTCGCTTTCTCGGAAACCGGAGAAAGATATTCCCCAGCTTTGTATGGCGTTTAAAACATCAGAGAACATGCATTTTAGGAAGGTGTACCACACCTCCCTAGGGCTCTTAGTTTAGAAAATACAGCGCTTTTTGCGGTACACTTAAAACGGTTGAAACGGGTGTTATTTTCGAAGCATTTGGTTTTTCTCGCCTTCGCGGAAACCGGAGCAAGCTATTCCCCAGGTTTGCATGGCGTTTAAAACACCAGAGAACATGCATTTTAGGAAGGTGTAACACACCTCCCTAGGCCTATTAATTTAGAAATTACAGCGCTTTTTGTGGGACACTTAAAACATTTGAAACGGGTGCTATTTTCGAAGCATTTGGTTTTTCTCGCTTTCTCGGGAACTGGAGACAAATATTCCCCAGGTTTGTATGGCGTTTAAAACATCGGAGAACATGCATTTTAGGAAGGTGTAATACACCTCCTTATGGCTATTAGTTTAGAAATTACAGCGCTTTTTGAGGGACACTTGAAACGGTTGAAACGTTTGTTATTTTCGAAGTATTTGGTTTTTCTCGCTTTCTCAGAAGCAGGAGCAAGATATTCCCCAGATTTGTATGGCGTTTAAAACATCAGAGAACATGCATTTTAGGAAGGTGTAATACACCTCCTTATGGCTATTAGTTTAGAAAATACAGCGCTTTGTGTGGGACACTTGAAACGGTTGAAACAGGTGTTACTTTCGAAGCATTTGGTTTTTCTCGCTTTCTTGGAAGCAGGAGACAAATATTCCCCAGGTTTGTATGGCGTTTAAAACATCAGAGAACATGCATTTTAGGAAGGTGTAATACACCTCCTTATGGCTATTAGTTTAGAAAATACAGCGCTTTTTGTGGGACACTTGAAACGGTTGAAACGGGTGTTATTTTCGAAGCATTTGGTTTTTCTCGCCTTCGCGGAAACCGGAGCAAGCTATTCCCCGGGTTTGCATGGCGTTTAAAACACCAGAGAACATGCATTTTAGGAAGGTGTAACACACCTCCCTAGGCCTATTAATTTAGAAATTACAGCGCTTTTTGTGGGACAGTTAAAACAGTTGAAACGGGTGCTATTTTCGAAGCATTTGGTTTTTCTCGCTTTCTCGGAAACCGGAGAAAGATATTCCCCAGCTTTGTATGGCGTTTAAAACATCAGAGAACATGCATTTTAGGAAGGTATACCACACCTCCCTAGGGCTCTTAGTTTAGAAAATACAGCGCTTTTTGCGGTACACTTAAAACGGTTGAAACGGGTGTTATTTTCGAAGCATTTGGTTTTTCTCGCTTTCTCGGGAACTGGAGACAAATATTCCCCAGGTTTGTATGGCGTTTAAAACATCAGAGAACGTGCATTTTAGGAAGGTGTAATACACCTCCTTATGGCTATTAGTTTAGAAATTACAGCGCTTTTGTGGGACAATTGAAATGGTTGAAACAGGTGTTACTTTCGAAGCATCTGGTTTTACTCGCTTTCTTGGAAGCAGGAGACAAACATTCCCCAGGTTTGTATGGCGTTTAAAACATCAGAGAACATGCATTTTAGGAAGGTGTAATACACCTCCTTATGGCTATTAGTTTAGAAAATACAGCGCTTTTTGTGGGACACTTGAAACGGTTGAAACGGGTGTTATTTTCGAAGCATTTGGTTTTTCTCGCCTTCGCGGAAACCGGAGCAAGCTATTCCCCAGGTTTGTATGGCGTTTAAAACACCAGAGAACGTGCATTTTAGGAAGGTGTAACACACCTCCCTATGCCTATTAATTTAGAAATTACAGTGCTTTTTGTGGGACACTTAAAACAGTTGAAACGGGTGCTATTTTCGAAGCATTTGGTTTTTCTCGCTTTCTCGGAAACCGGAGAAAGATATTCCCCAGCTTTGTATGGCGTTTAAAACATCAGAGAACATGCATTTTAGGAAGGTGTACCACACCTCCCTAGGGCTCTTAGTTTAGAAAATACAGCGCTTTTTGCGGTACACTGAAAACGGTTGAAACGGGTGCTATTTTCGAAGCATTTGGTTTTTCTCGCCTTCGCGGAAACCGGAGCAAGCTATTCCCCAGGTTTGCATGGCGTTTAAAACACCAGAGAACATGCATTTTAGGAAGGTGTAACACACCTCCCTAGGCCTATTAATTTAGAAATTACAGCGCTTTTTGTGGGACACTTAAAACAGTTGAAACGGGTGCTATTTTCGAAGCATTTGGTTTTTCTCGCTTTCTCGGAAACCGGAGAAAGATATTCCCCAGCTTTGTATGGCGTTTAAAACATCAGAGAACATGCATTTTAGGAATGTCTACCACACCTCCCTAGGGCTCTTAGTTTAGAAAATACAGCGCTTTTCCCGGTACACTTAAAACGGTTGAAACGGGTGTTATTTTCGAAGCATTTGGTTTTTCTCGCTTTCTCGGGAACTGGAGACAAATATTCCCCAGGTTTGTATGGCGTTTAAAACATCAGAGAACATGCATTTTAGGAAGGTGTAATACACCTCCTTACGGCTATTAGTTTAGAAATTACAGCGCTTTTTGTGGGACAATTGAAACGGTTGAAACAGGTGTTACTTTCGAAGCATTTGGTTTTTCTCGCTTTCTTGGAAGCAGGAGACAAATATTCCCCAGGTTTGTATGGCGTTTAAAACATCAGAGAACATGCATTTTAGGAAGGTGTAATACACCTCCTTATGGCTATTAGTTTAGAAAATACAGCGCTTTTTGTGGGACACTTGAAACGGTTGAAACGGGTGTTATTTTCGAAGCATTTGGTTTTTCTCGCCTTCGCGGAAACCGGAGCAAGCTATTCCCCAGGTTTGTATGGCGTTTAAAACACCAGAGAACGTGCATTTTAGGAAGGTGTAACACACCTCCCTATGCCTATTAATTTAGAAATTACAGCCCTTTTTGTGGGACACTTAAAACAGTTGAAACGGGTGTTATTTTCGAAGCATTTGGTTTTTCTCGCTTTCTCGGGAACTGGAGACAAATATTCCCCAGGTTTGTATGGCGTTTAAAACATCGGAGAACATGCATTTTAGGAAGGTGTAATACACCTCCTTATGGCTATTAGTTTAGAAATTACAGCGCTTTTTGAGGGACACTTGAAACGGTTGAAACGTTTGTTATTTTCGAAGCATTTGGTTTTTCTCGCTTTCTCAGAAGCAGGAGTAAGATATTCCCCAGGTTTGTATGGCGTTTAAAACATCAGAGAACATGCATTTTAGGAAGATGTAACACACCTCCCTAGGGCTCTTAGTTTAGAA
Organism: Volucella zonaria; assembly: GCA_963966105.1. Classification (NCBI taxonomy): domain Eukaryota; kingdom Metazoa; phylum Arthropoda; class Insecta; order Diptera; family Syrphidae; genus Volucella; species Volucella zonaria. Next base: position 76,343 of record OZ014536.1, on the reverse strand, counting down.
AATACAGCGCTTTTTGAGGGACACTTGAAACGGTTGAAACGGGTGTTATTTTCGAAGCATTTGGCTTTTCTCGCCTTCGCGGAAACCGGAGCAAGCTATTCCCCAGGTTTGCATGGCGTTTAAAACACCAGAGAACATGCATTTTAGGAAGGTGCAATACACCCCCTTATGGCTATTAGGTTAGAAATTACAGCGCTTTTTGTGGGACACTTAAAACAGTTGAAACGGGTGCTATTTTCGAAGCATTTGGTTTTTCTCGCTTTCTCGGAAACCGGAGAAAGATATTCCCCAGCTTTGTATGGCGTTTAAAACATCAGAGAACATGCATTTTAGGAAAGTGTACCACACCTCCCTAGGGCTGTTAGTTTAGAAAATACAGCGCTTTTTGAGGGACACTTGAAACGGTTGAAACGGGTGTTATTTTCGAAGCATTTGGTTTTTCTCGCTTTCTCGGGAGCTGGAGACAAATATTCCCCAGGTTTGTATGGCGTTTAAAACATCAGAGAACATGCATTTTAGGAAGGTGTAATACACCTCCTTACGGCTATTAGTTTAGAAATTACAGCGCTTTTTGTGGGACAATTGAAACGGTTGAAACAGGTGTTACTTTCGAAGCATTTGGTTTTTCTCGCTTTCTTGGAAGCAGGAGACAAATATTCCCCAGGTTTGTATGGCGTTTAAAACATCAGAGAACATGCATTTTAGGAAGGTGTAATACACCTCCTTATGGCTATTAGTTCAGAAAATACAGCGCTTTTTGTGGGACACTTGAAACGGTTGAAACGGGTGTTATTTTCGAAGCATTTGGTTTTTCTCGCCTTCGCGGAAACCGGAGCAAGCTATTCCCCAGGTTTGTATGGCGTTTAAAACACCAGAGAACGTGCATTTTAGGAAGGTGTAACACACCTCCCTATGCCTATTAATTTAGAAATTACAGCGCTTTTTGTGGGACACTTAAAACAGTTGAAACGGGTGCTATTTTCGAAGCATTTGGTTTTTCTCGCTTTCTCGGAAACCGGAGAAAGATATTCCCCAGCTTTGTATGGCGTTTAAAACATCAGAGAACATGCATTTTAGGAAGGTGTACCACACCTCCCTAGGGCTCTTAGTTTAGAAAATACAGCGCTTTTTGCGGTACACTGAAAACGGTTGAAACGGGTGCTATTTTCGAAGCATTTGGTTTTTCTCGCCTTCGCGGAAACCGGAGCAAGCTATTCCCCAGGTTTGCATGGCGTTTAAAACACCAGAGAACATGCATTTTAGGAAGGTGTAACACACCTCCCTAGGCCTATTAATTTAGAAATTACAGCGCTTTTTGTGGGACACTTAAAACAGTTGAAACGGGTGCTATTTTCGAAGCATTTGGTTTTTCTCGCTTTCTCGGAAACCGGAGAAAGATATTCCCCAGCTTTGTATGGCGTTTAAAACATCAGAGAACATGCATTTTAGGAATGTCTACCACACCTCCCTAGGGCTCTTAGTTTAGAAAATACAGCGCTTTTTGCGGTACACTTAAAACGGTTGAAACGGGTGTTATTTTCGAAGCATTTGGTTTTTCTCGCTTTCTCGGGAACTGGAGACAAATATTCCCCAGGTTTGTATGGCGTTTAAAACATCAGAGAACATGCATTTTAGGAAGGTGTAATACACCTCCTTACGGCTATTAGTTTAGAAATTACAGCGCTTTTTGTGGGACAATTGAAACGGTTGAAACAGGTGTTACTTTCGAAGCATTTGGTTTTTCTCGCTTTCTTGGAAGCAGGAGACAAATATTCCCCAGGTTTGTATGGCGTTTAAAACATCAGAGAACATGCATTTTAGGAAGGTGTAATACACCTCCTTATGGCTATTAGTTTAGAAAATACAGCGCTTTTTGTGGGACACTTGAAACGGTTGAAACGGGTGTTATTTTCGAAGCATTTGGTTTTTCTCGCTTTCTCGGGAACTGGAGACAAATATTCCCCAGGTTTGTATGGCGTTTAAAACATCAGAGAACATGCATTTTAGGAAGGTGTAATACACCACCTTATGGCTATTAGTTTAGAAATTACAGCGCTTTTTGTGGGACAATTGAAACGGTTGAAACAGGTGTTACTTTCGAAGCATTTGGTTTTTCTCGCTTTCTTGGAAGCAGGAGACAAATATTCCCCAGGTTTGTATGGCGTTTAAAACATCAGAGAACATGCATTTCAGGAAGGTGTAATACACCTCCTTATGGCTATTAGTTTAGAAAATACAGCGCTTTGTGTGGGACACTTGAAACGGTTGAAACGGGTGTTATTTTCGAAGCATTTGGTTTTTCTCGCCTTCGCGGAAACCGGAGCAAGCTATTCCTAAGGTTTGCACGGCGTTTAAAACACCAGAGAACATGCATTTTAGGAAGGTGTAACACACCTCCCTAGGCCTATTAGTTTAGAAATTACAGCGCTTTTTGTGGGACAGTTAAAACAGTTGAAACGGGAGCTATTTTCGAAGCATTTGGTTTTTCTCGATTTCTCGGAAACCGGAGAAAGATATTCCCCAGCTTTGTATGGCGTTTAAAACACCAGAGAACATGCATTTTAGGAAAGTGTAACACACCTCCCTAGGCCTATTAATTTAGAAATTACAGCGCTTTTTGTGGGACACTTAAAATAGTTGAAACGGGTGCTATTTTCGAAGCATTTGGTTTTTCTCGCTTTCTCGGAAACCGGAGAAAGATATTCCCCAGCTTTGTATGGCGTTTAAAACATCAGAGAACATGCATTTTAGGAAGGTGTACCGCACCTCCCTAGGGCTCTTAGTTTAGAAAATACAGCGCTTTTTGCGGTACACTTAAAACGGTTGAAACGGGTGTTATTTTCGAAGCATTTGGTTTTTCTCGCCTTCGCGGAAACCGGAGCAAGCTATTCCCCAGGTTTGCATGGCATTTAAAACACCAGAGAACATGCATTTTAGGAAGGTGTAACACACCTCCCTAGGCCTATTAATTTAGAAATTACAGCGCTTTTTGTGGGACACTTAAAACAGTTGAAACGGGTGCTATTTTCGAAGCATTTGGTTTTTCTCGCTTTCTCGGAAACCGGAGAAAGATATTCCCGAGCTTTGTATGGCGTTTGAAACACCAGAGAACGTGCATTTTAGGAAGGTGTAACACACCTCCCGAGGCCTATTAATTTAGAAATTACAGCGCTTTTTGTGGGACACTTAAAACATTTGAAACGGGTGCTATTTTCGAAGCATTTGGTTTTTCTCGCTTTCTCGGGAACTGGAGACAAATATTCCCCAGGTTTGTATGGCGTTTAAAACATCGGAGAACATGCATTTTAGGAAGGTGTAATACACCTCCTTATGGCTATTAGTTTAGAAATTACAGCGCTTTTTGAGGGACACTTGAAACGTTTGTTATTTTCGAAGTATTTGGTTTTTCTCGCTTTCTCAGAAGCAGGAGCAAGATATTCCCCAGATTTGTATGGCGTTTAAAACATCAGAGAACATGCATTTTAGGAAGGTGTAATACACCTCCTTATGGCTATTAGTTTAGAAAATACAGCGCTTTGTGTGGGACACTTGAAACGGTTGAAACAGGTGTTACTTTCGAAGCATTTGGTTTTTCTCGCTTTCTTGGAAGCAGGAGACAAATATTCCCCAGGTTTGTATGGCGTTTAAAACATCAGAGAACATGCATTTTAGGAAGGTGTAATACACCTCCTTATGGCTATTATTTTAGAAAATACAGCGCTTTTTGTGGGACACTTGAAACGGTTGAAACGGGTGTTATTTTCGAAGCATTTGGTTTTTCTCGCCTTCGCGGAAACCGGAGTAAGCTATTCCCCAGGTTTGTATGGCATTTAAAACACCAGAGAACATGCATTTTAGGAAGGTGTAACACACCTCCCTAGGGCTCTTAGTTTAGAAAATACAGCGCTTTTTGCAGTACACTGAAAACGGTTGATACGGGTGTTATTTTCGAAGCATTTGGTTTTTCTCGCTTTCTCGGGAACTGGAGACAAATATTCCCCAGGTTTGTATGGCGTTTAAAACATCAGAGAACATGCATTTTAGGAAGGTGTAACACACCTCCCTAGGCCTATTAGTTTAGAAATTACAGCGCTTTTTGTGGGACACTTAAAACAGTTGAAACGGGTGCTATTTTCGAAGCATTTGGTTTTTCTCGCTTTCTCGGAAACCGGAGAAAGATATTCCCCAGCTTTGTATGGCGTTTAAAACATCAGAGAACATGCATTTTAGGAATGTCTACCATACCTCCCTAGGGCTCTTAGTTTAGAAAATACAGCGCTTTTTGCGGTACACTTAAAACGGTTGATACGGGTGTTATTTTCGAAGCATTTGGTTTTTCTCGCTTTCTCGGGAACTGGAGACAAATATTCCCCAGATTTGTATGGCGTTTAAAACATCAGAGAACATGCATTTTAGGAAGGTGTAATACACCTCCTTATGGCTATTAGTTTAGAAAATACAGCGCTTTGTGTGGGACACTTGAAACGGTTGAAACAGGTGTTACTTTCGAAGCATTTGGTTTTTCTCGCTTTCTTGGAAGCAGGAGACAAATATTCCCCAGGTTTGTATGGCGTTTAAAACATCAGAGAACATGCATTTTAGGAAGGTGTAATACACCTCCTTATGGCTATTATTTTAGAAAATACAGCGCTTTTTGTGGGACACTTGAAACGGTTGAAACGGGTGTTATTTTCGAAGCATTTGGTTTTTCTCGCCTTCGCGGAAACCGGAGCAAGCTATTCCCCAGGTTTGCATGGCGTTTAAAACATCAGAGAACATGCATTTTAGGAAGGTGTAACACACCTCCCTAGGCCTATTAGTTTAGAAATTACAGCGCTTTTTGTGGGACACTTAAAACAGTTGAAACGGGTGCTATTTTCGAAGCATTTGGTTTTTCTCGCTTTCTCGGAAACCGGAGAAAGATATTCCCCAGCTTTGTATGGCGTTTAAAACATCAGAGAACATGCATTTTAGGAATGTCTACCATACCTCCCTAGGGCTCTTAGTTTAGAAAATACAGCGCTTTTTGCGGTACACTTAAAACGGTTGATACGGGTGTTATTTTCGAAGCATTTGGTTTTTCTCGCTTTCTCGGGAACTGGAGACAAATATTCCCCAGGTTTGTATGGCGTTTAAAACATCAGAGAACATGCATTTTAGGAAGGTGTAATACACCTCCTTGTGGCTATTAGTTTAGAAATTACAGCGCTTTTTGTGGGACAATTGAAACGGTTGAAACAGATGTTACTTTCGAAGCATTTGGTTTTTCTCGCTTTCTCGGAAGCAGGAGACAAATATTCCCCAGGTTTGTATGGCGTTTAAAACATCAGAGAACATGCATTTTAGGAAGGTGTACCACACCTCCCTAGGGCTCTTAGTTTAGAAAATACAGCGCTTTTTGCGGTACACAGAAAACGGTTGAAACGGGTGTTATTTTCGAAGCATTTGGTTTTTCTCGCTTTCTCGGAAACCGGAGAAAGATATTCCCCAGCTTTGTATGGCGTTTAAAACATCAGGGAACATGCATTTTAGGAAGGTGTACCACACCTCCCTAGGGCTCTTAGTTTAGAAAATACAGCGCTTTTTGCGGGACACTTGAAACGGTTGAAACGGGTGTTATTTTCGAAGCATTTGGTTTTTCTCGCTTTCTCGGGAACTGGAGACAAATATTCCCCAGGTTTGTATGGCGTTTAAAACATCAGAGAACATGCATTTTAGGAAGGTGTAATACACCTCCTTGTGGCTATTAGTTTAGAAATTACAGCGCTTTTTGTGGGACAATTGAAACGGTTGAAACAGATGTTACTTTCGAAGCATTTGGTTTTTCTCGCTTTCTCGGAAGCAGGAGACAAATATTCCCCAGGTTTGTATGGCGTTTAAAACATCAGAGAACATGCATTTTAGGAAGATGTAACACACCTTCCTAGGCCTATTAATTTAGAAATTACAGCGGTTTTTGTGGGACACTTAAAACAGTTGAAACGGGTGCTATTTTCGAAGCATTTGGTTTTTCTCGCTTTCTCGGAAACCGGAGAAAGATATTCCCGAGCTTTGTATGGCGTTTGAAACACCAGAGAACGTGCATTTTAGGAAGGTGTAACACACCTCCCGAGGCCTATTAATTTAGAAATTACAGCGCTTTTTGTGGGACACTTAAAACATTTGAAACGGGTGCTATTTTCGAAGCATTTGGTTTTTCTCGCTTTCTCGGGAACTGGAGACAAATATTCCCCAGGTTTGTATGGCGTTTAAAACATCGGAGAACATGCATTTTAGGAAGGTGTAATACACCTCCTTATGGCTATTAGTTTAGAAATTACAGCGCTTTTTGAGGGACACTTGAAACGTTTGTTATTTTCGAAGTATTTGGTTTTTCTCGCTTTCTCAGAAGCAGGAGCAAGATATTCCCCAGATTTGTATGGCGTTTAAAACATCAGAGAACATGCATTTTAGGAAGGTGTAATACACCTCCTTATGGCTATTAGTTTAGAAAATACAGCGCTTTGTGTGGGACACTTGAAACGGTTGAAACAGGTGTTACTTTCGAAGCATTTGGTTTTTCTCGCTTTCTTGGAAGCAGGAGACAAATATTCCCCAGGTTTGTATGGCGTTTAAAACATCAGAGAACATGCATTTTAGGAAGGTGTAATACACCTCCTTATGGCTATTATTTTAGAAAATACAGCGCTTTTTGTGGGACACTTGAAACGGTTGAAACGGGTGTTATTTTCGAAGCATTTGGTTTTTCTCGCCTTCGCGGAAACCGGAGTAAGCTATTCCCCAGGTTTATATGGCATTTAAAACACCAGAGAACATGCATTTTAGGAAGGTGTAACACACCTCCCTAGGGCTCTTAGTTTAGAAAATACAGCGCTTTTTGCGGTACACTGAAAACGGTTGATACGGGTGTTATTTTCGAAGCATTTGGTTTTTCTCGCTTTCTCGGGAACTGGAGACAAATATTCCCCAGGTTTGTATGGCGTTTAAAACATCAGAGAACATGCATTTTAGGAAGGTGTAACACACCTCCCTAGGCCTATTAGTTTAGAAATTACAGCGCTTTTTGTGGGACACTTAAAACAGTTGAAACGGGTGCTATTTTCGAAGCATTTGGTTTTTCTCGCTTTCTCGGAAACCGGAGAAAGATATTCCCCAGCTTTGTATGGCGTTTAAAACATCAGAGAACATGCATTTTAGGAATGTCTACCATACCTCCCTAGGGCTCTTAGTTTAGAAAATACAGCGCTTTTTGCGGTACACTTAAAACGGTTGATACGGGTGTTATTTTCGAAGCATTTGGTTTTTCTCGCTTTCTCGGGAACTGGAGACAAATATTCCCCAGATTTGTATGGCGTTTAAAACATCAGAGAACATGCATTTTAGGAAGGTGTAATACACCTCCTTATGGCTATTAGTTTAGAAAATACAGCGCTTTGTGTGGGACACTTGAAACGGTTGAAACAGGTGTTACTTTCGAAGCATTTGGTTTTTCTCGCTTTCTTGGAAGCAGGAGACAAATATTCCCCAGGTTTGTATGGCGTTTAAAACATCAGAGAACATGCATTTTAGGAAGGTGTAATACACCTCCTTATGGCTATTATTTTAGAAAATACAGCGCTTTTTGTGGGACACTTGAAACGGTTGAAACGGGTGTTATTTTCGAAGCATTTGGTTTTTCTCGCCTTCGCGGAAACCGGAGCAAGCTATTCCCCAGGTTTGCATGGCGTTTAAAACATCAGAGAACATGCATTTTAGGAAGGTGTAACACACCTCCCTAGGCCTATTAGTTTAGAAATTACAGCGCTTTTTGTGGGACACTTAAAACAGTTGAAACGGGTGCTATTTTCGAAGCATTTGGTTTTTCTCGCTTTCTCGGAAACCGGAGAAAGATATTCCCCAGCTTTGTATGGCGTTTAAAACATCAGAGAACATGCATTTTAGGAATGTCTACCATACCTCCCTAGGGCTCTTAGTTTAGAAAATACAGCGCTTTTTGCGGTACACTTAAAACGGTTGATACGGGTGTTATTTTCGAAGCATTTGGTTTTTCTCGCTTTCTCGGGAACTGGAGACAAATATTCCCCAGGTTTGTATGGCGTTTAAAACATCAGAGAACATGCATTTTAGGAAGGTGTAATACACCTCCTTGTGGCTATTAGTTTAGAAATTACAGCGCTTTTTGTGGGACAATTGAAACGGTTGAAACAGATGTTACTTTCGAAGCATTTGGTTTTTCTCGCTTTCTCGGAAGCAGGAGACAAATATTCCCCAGGTTTGTATGGCGTTTAAAACATCAGAGAACATGCATTTTAGGAAGGTGTACCACACCTCCCTAGGGCTCTTAGTTTAGAAAATACAGCGCTTTTTGCGGTACACAGAAAACGGTTGAAACGGGTGTTATTTTCGAAGCATTTGGTTTTTCTCGCTTTCTCGGAAACCGGAGAAAGATATTCCCCAGCTTTGTATGGCGTTTAAAACATCAGGGAACATGCATTTTAGGAAGGTGTACCACACCTCCCTAGGGCTCTTAGTTTAGAAAATACAGCGCTTTTTGCGGGACACTTGAAACGGTTGAAACGGGTGTTATTTTCGAAGCATTTGGTTTTTCTCGCTTTCTCGGGAACTGGAGACAAATATTCCCCAGGTTTGTATGGCGTTTAAAACATCAGAGAACATGCATTTTAGGAAGGTGTAATACACCTCCTTGTGGCTATTAGTTTAGAAATTACAGCGCTTTTTGTGGGACAATTGAAACGGTTGAAACAGATGTTACTTTCGAAGCATTTGGTTTTTCTCGCTTTCTCGGAAGCAGGAGACAAATATTCCCCAGGTTTGTATGGCGTTTAAAACATCAGAGAACATGCATTTTAGGAAGATGTAACACACCTTCCTAGGCCTATTAATTTAGAAATTACAGCGGTTTTTGTGGGACACTTAAAACAGTTGAAACGGGTGCTATTTTCGAAGCATTTGGTTTTTCTCGCTTTCTCGGAAACCGGAGAAAGATATTCCCCAGCTTTGTATGGCGTTTAAAACATCAGAGAACATGCATTTTAGGAAGGTGTACCACACCTCCCTATGGCTATTAGTTTAGAAATTACAGCGCTTTTTGTGGGACACTTGAAACGGTTGAAACGTTTGTTATTTTCGAAGCATTTGGTTTTTCTCGCTTTCTCAGAAGCAGGAGCAAGATATTCCCCATGTTTGTATGGCGTTTAAAACACCGGAGAACATGCATTTTAAGAAGGTTTAATACACCTCCCTAGGGCTCTTAGTTTAGAAAATACAGCGCTTTTTGTGGGACACTTGAAACGGTTGAAACGGGTGTTATTTTCGAAGCATTTGGTTTTTCTCGCCTTCGCGGAAACCGGAGCAAGCTATTCCCCAGGTTTGTATGGCGTTTAAAACACCAGAGAACATGCATTTTAGGAAGGTGTACCACACCTCCCTAGGGCTCTTAGTTTAGAAAATACAGCGCTTTTTGCGGGACACTTGAAACGGTTGAAACGGGTGTTATTTTCGAAGCATTTGGTTTTTCTCGCTTTCTCAGGAACTGGAGACAAATATTCCCCAGGTTTGTATGGCGTTTAAAACATCAGAGAACATGCATTTTAGGAAGGTGTAATACACCTCCTCGTGGCTATTAGTTTAGAAATTACAGCGCTTTTTGTGGGACAATTGAAACGGTTGAAACAGGTGGTACTTTCGAAGCATTTGGTTTTTCTCGCTTTCTCGGAAGCAGGAGACAAATATTCCCCAGGTTTGTATGGCGTTTAAAACATCAGAGAACATGCATTTTAGGAAGATGTAACACACCTCCCTAGGGCTCTTAGTTTAGAAAATACAGCGCATTTTGTGGGACACTTGAAACGGTTGAAACGGGTGTTATTTTCGAAGCATTTGGTTTTTCTCGCTTTCTCAGGAACTGGAGACAAATATTCCCCCGGTTTGTATGGCGTTTAAAACATCAGAGAACATGCATTTTAGGAAGGTGTAATACACCTCCTTGTGGCTATTAGTTTAGAAATTACAGCGCTTTTTGTGGGACAATTGAAACGGTTGAAACAGGTGGTACTTTCGAAGCATTTGGTTTTTCTCGCTTTCTCGGAAGCAGGAGACAAATATTCCCCAGGTTTGTATGGCGTTTAAAACATCAGAGAACATGTATTTTAGGAAGATGTAACACACCTCCCTAGGCCTATTAATTTAGAAATTACAGCGCTTTTTGTGGGACAGTTAAAACAGTTGAAACGGGTGCTATTTTCGAAGCATTTGGTTTTTCTCGCTTTCTCGGAAACCGGAGAAAGATATTCCCCAGCTTTGTATGGCGTTTAAAACATCAGAGAACATGCATTTTAGGAAGGTGTTCCACACCTCCCTAGGGCTCTTAGTTTAGAAAATACAGCGCATTTTGTGGGACACTTGAAACGGTTGAAACGGGTGTTATTTTCGAAGCATTTGGTTTTTCTCGCTTTCTCAGGAACTGGAGACAAATATTCCACCGGTTTGTATGGCGTTTAAAACATCAGAGAACATGCATTTTAGGAAGGTGTAATACACCTCCTTGTGGCTATTAGTTTAGAAATTACAGCGCTTTTTGTGGGACAATTGAAACGGTTGAAACAGGTGGTACTTTCGAAGCATTTGGTTTTTCTCGCTTTCTCGGAAGCAGGAGACAAATATTCCCCAGGTTTGTATGGCGTTTAAAACATCAGAGAACATGTATTTTAGGAAGATGTAACACACCTCCCTAGGCCTATTAATTTAGAAATTACAGCGCTTTTTGTGGGACAGTTAAAACAGTTGAAACGGGTGCTATTTTCGAAGCATTTGGTTTTTCTCGCTTTCTCGGAAACCGGAGAAAGATATTCCCCAGCTTTGTATGGCGTTTAAAACATCAGAGAACATGCATTTTAGGAAGGTGTTCCACACCTCCCTAGGGCTCTTAGTTTAGAAAATACAGCCCTTTTTGCGGGACACTTGAAACGGTTGAAACGGGTGTTATTTTCGAAGCATTTGGTTTTTCTCGCTTTCTCGGGAACTGGAGACAAATATTCCCCAGGTTTGTATGGCGTTTAAAACATCAGAGAACATGCATTTTAGGAAGATGTAACACACCTCCCTAGGCCTATTAATTTAGAAATTACAGCGCTTTTTGTGGGACACTTAAAACAGTTGAAACGGGTGCTATTTTCGAAGCATTTGGTTTTTCTCGCTTTCTCGGAAACCGGAGAAAGATATTCCCCAGCTTCGTATGGCGTTTAAAACATCAGAGAACATGCATTTTAGGAAGGTGTACCACACCTCCCTAGGACTCTTAGTTTAGAAAAGACAGCGCTTTTTGCGGGACACTTGGAACGGTTGAAACGGGTGTTATTTTCGAAGCGTTTGGTTTTTCTCGCTTTCTCGGGAACTGGAGACAAATATTCCCCAGGTTTGTATGGCGTTTAAAACACCAGAGAACATGCATTTTAGGAAGGTGTAATACACCTCCTTGTGGCTATTAGTTTAGAAATTACAGCGCTTTTTGTGGGACAATTGAAACGGTTGAAACAGATGTTACTTTCGAAGCATTTGGTTTTTCTCGCTTCCTCGGAAGCAGGAGACAAATATTCCCCAGGTTTGTATGGCGTTTAAAACATCAGAGAACATGCATTTTAGGAAGGTGTAACACACCTCCCTAGGCCTATTAATTTAGAAATTACAGCGCTTTTTGTGGGACACTTAAAACAGTTGAAACGGGTGCTATTTTCGAAGCATTTGGTTTTTCTCGCTTTCTCGGAAACCGGAGAAAGATATTCCCCAGCTTTGTATGGCGTTTAAAACATCAGAGAACATGCATTTTAGGAAGGTGTTCCACACCTCCCTAGGACTCTTAGTTTAGAAAAGACAGCGCTTTTTGCGGGACACTTGGAACGGTTGAAACGGGTGTTATTTTCGAAGCGTTTGGTTTTTCTCGCTTTCTCGGGAACTGGAGACAAATATTCCCCAGGTTTGTATGGCGTTTAAAACATCAGAGAACATGCATTTTAGGAAGGTGTACCACACCCCCCTAGGGCTCTTAGTTTAGAAAATACAGCGCTTTTTGCGGGACACTTGAAACGGTTGAAACGGGTGTTATTTTCGAAGCATTTGGTTTTTCTCGCTTTCTCAGGAACTGGAGACAAATATTCCCCAGGTTTGTATGGCGTTTAAAACATCAGAGAACATGCATTTTAGGAAGGTGTAATACACCTCCTCGTGGCTATTAGTTTAGAAATTACAGCGCTTTTTGTGGGACAATTGAAACGGTTGAAACAGGTGGTACTTTCGAAGCATTTGGTTTTTCTCGCTTTCTCGGAAGCAGGAGACAAATATTCCCCAGGTTTGTATGGCGTTTAAAACATCAGAGAACATGTATTTTAGGAAGATGTAACACACCTCCCTAGGCCTATTAATTTAGAAATTACAGCGCTTTTTGTGGGACAGTTAAAACAGTTGAAACGGGTGCTATTTTCGAAGCATTTGGTTTTTCTCGCTTTCTCGGAAACCGGAGAAAGATATTCCCCAGCTTTGTATGGCGTTTAAAACATCAGAGAACATGCATTTTAGGAAGGTGTTCCACACCTCCCTAGGGCTCTTAGTTTAGAAAATACAGCCCTTTTTGCGGGACACTTGAAACGGTTGAAACGGGTGTTATTTTCGAAGCATTTGGTTTTTCTCGCTTTCTCGGGAACTGGAGACAAATATTCCCCAGGTTTGTATGGCGTTTAAAACATCAGAGAACATGCATTTTAGGAAGATGTAACACACCTCCCTAGGCCTATTAATTTTGAAATTACAGCGCTTTTTGTGGGACACTTAAAACAGTTGAAACGGGTGCTATTTTCGAAGCATTTGGTTTTTCTCGCTTTCTCGGAAACCGGAGAAAGATATTCCCCAGCTTCGTATGGCGTTTAAAACATCAGAGAACATGCATTTTAGGAAGGTGTACCACACCTCCCTAGGACTCTTAGTTTAGAAAAGACAGCGCTTTTTGCGGGACACTTGGAACGGTTGAAACGGGTGTTATTTTCGAAGCATTTGGTTTTTCTCGCTTTCTCGGGAACTGGAGACAAATGTTCCCCAGGTTTGTATGGCGTTTAAAACATCAGAGAACATGCATTTTAGGAAGGTGTAATACACCTCCTTGTGGCTATTAGTTTAGAAATTACAGCGCTTTTTGTGGGACAATTGAAACGGTTGAAACAGATGTTACTTTCGAAGCATTTGGTTTTTCTCGCTTCCTCGGAAGCAGGAGACAAATATTCCCCAGGTTTGTATGGCGTTTAAAACATCAGAGAACATGCATTTTAGGAAGGTGTAACACACCTCCCTAGGCCTATTAATTTAGAAATTACAGCGCTTTTTGTGGGACACTTAAAACAGTTGAAACGGGTGCTATTTTCGAAGCATTTGGTTTTTCTCGCTTTCTCGGAAACCGGAGAAAGATATTCCCCAGCTTTGTATGGCGTTTAAAACACCAGATAACGTGCATTTTAGGAAGGTGTAATACACCTCCGTAGGCCTATTAATTTAGAAATTACAGCGCTTTTTGTGGGACACTTAAAACAGTTGAAACGGGTGCTATTTTCGAAGCATTTGGTTTTTCTCGCTTTCTCGGAAACCGGAGAAAGATATTCCCCAGCTTTGTATGGCGTTTAAAACACCAGAGAACATGCATTTTAGGAAGGTGTAACAGACCTCCCTATGGCTATTAGTTTAGAAATTACAGCGCTTTTTGAGGGACACTTGAAACGGTTGAAACGTTTGTTATTTTCGAAGCATTTGGTAACACACCTCCCTAGGGCTATTAATCTAGAAATTACAGCGCTTTTTGTGGGACAGTTAAAACAGTTGAAACGGGTGCTATTTTCGAAGCATTTGGTTTTTCTAGCTTTCTCAGAAGCAGGAGCAAGATATTCCCCAGGTTTGTATGGCGTTTAAAACATCGGAGAACATGCATTTTAGGAAGGTGTAAGAGACCTCCCTATGGCTATTACTTTAGAAATTACAGCGCTTTTTGAGGGACACTTGAAACGGTTGAAACGGGTGTTATTTTCGAAGCATTTGGTTTTTCTCGCTTTCTCGGAAACTGGAGACAAATATTCCCCAGGTTTGTATGGCGTTTAAAACATCAGAGAACATGCATTTTAGGAAGGTGTAATACACCTCCCTATGGCTATTAGTTTAGAAATTACAGCGCTTTTTGTGGGACAGTTAAAACAGTTGAAACGGGTGTTACTTTCGAAGCATTTGGTTTTTCTCGCTTTCTCGGAAGCAGGAGACAAATATTCCCCAGGTTTGTATGGCGTTTAAAACACAAGAGAACATGCATTTTAGGAAGATGTAACACATCTCCCTAGGGCTCTTAGTTTAGAAAATACAGCGCTTTTTGTGGGACACTTGAAACGGTTGAAACGGGTGTTATTTTCGAAGCATTTGGTTTTTCTCGCTTTCTCGGAAACTGGAGACAAATATTCCCCAGGTTTGTATGGCGTTTAAAACATCAGAGAACATGCATTTTAGGAAGGTGTAATATACCTCCCTATGGCTATTAGTTTAGAAATTACAGCGCTTTTTGTGGGACAGTTAAAACAGTTGAAACGGGTGTTACTTTCGAAGCATTTGGTTTTTCTCGCTTTCTCGGAAGCAGGAGACAAATATTCCCCAGGTTTGTATGGCGTTTAAAACACCAGAGAACATGCATTTTAGGAAGGTGTAACACACCTCCCTAGGCCTATTAATTTAGAAATTACAGCGCTTTTTGTGGGACAGTTAAAACAGTTGAAACGGGTGCTATTTTCGAAGCATTTGGTTTTTCTCGCTTTCTCGGAAACCGGAGAAAGATATTCCCCAGCTTTGTATGGCGTTTAAAACACCAGAGAACGTGCATTTTAGGAAGGTGTAACACACCTCCCTAGGCCTATTAATTTATAAATTACAGCGCTTTTTTTGGGACACTTAAAACAGTTGAAACGGGTGCTATTTTCGAAGCATTTGGTTTTTCTCGCTTTCTCGGAAACCGGAGAAAGATATTCCCCAGCTTTGTATGGCGTTTAAAACACCAGATAACGTGCATTTTAGGAAGGTGTAACACACCTCCGTAGGCCTATTAGTTTATAAATTACAGCGCTTTTTGTGGGACACTTAAAACAGTTGAAACGGGTGCTATTTTCGAAGCATTTGGTTTTTTTCTCGCTTTCGCGGAAACCGGAGAAAGATATTCCCCAGCTTTGTATGGCGTTTAAAACATCAGAGAACATGCATTTTAGGAAGGTGTAACAGACCTCCCTATGGCTATTAGTTTAGAAATTACAGCGCTTTTTGAGGGACACTTGAAACGGTTGAAACGTTTGTTATTTTCGAAGCATTTGGTTTTTCTAGCTTTCTCGGGAACTGGAGACAAATATTCCCCAGGTTTGTATGGCGTTTAAAACATCGGAGAACATGCATTTTAGGAAGGTGTAACACACCTCCGTAGGCCTATTAATTTATAAATTACAGCGCTTTTTGTGGGACACTTAAAACATTTGAAACGGGTGCTATTTTCGAAGCATTTGGTTTTTCTCGCTTTCTCGGGAACTGGAGACAAATATTCCCCAGGTTTGTATGGCGTTTAAAACATCGGAGAACATGCATTTTAGGAAGGTGTAATACACCTCCTTATGGCTATTAGTTTAGAAATTACAGCGCTTTTTGAGGGACACTTGAAACGTTTGTTATTTTCGAAGTATTTGGTTTTTCTCGCTTTCTCAGATGCAGGAGCAAGATATTCCCCAGATTTGTATGGCGTTTAAAACATCAGAGAACATGCATTTTAGGAAGGTGTAATACACCTCCTTATGGCTATTAGTTTAGAAAATACAGCGCTTTGTGTGGGACACTTGAAACGGTTGAAACAGGTGTTACTTTCGAAGCATTTGGTTTTTCTCGCTTTCTTGGAAGCAGGAGACAAATATTCCCCAGGTTTGTATGGCGTTTAAAACATCAGAGAACATGCATTTTAGGAAGGTGTAATACACCTCCTTATGGCTATTATTTTAGAAAATACAGCGCTTTTTGTGGGACACTTGAAACGGTTGAAACGGGTGTTATTTTCGAAGCATTTGGTTTTTCTCGCCTTCGCGGAAACCGGAGTAAGCTTTTCCCCAGGTTTGTATGGCATTTAAAACACCAGAGAACGTGCATTTTAGGAAGGTGTAACACACCTCCCTATGCCTATTAATTTAGAAATTACAGCGCTTTTTGTGGGACACTTAAAACAGTTGAAACGGGTGCTATTTTCGAAGCATTTGGTTTTTCTCGCTTTCTCGGAAACCGGAGAAAGATATTCCCCAGCCTTGTATGGCGTTTAAAACATCAGAGAACATGCATTTTAGGAAGGTGTACCACACCTCCCTAGGGCTCTTAGTTTAGAAAATACAGCGCTTTTTGCGGTACACTGAAAACGGTTGAAACGGGTGTTATTTTCGAAGCATTTGGTTTTTCTCGCCTTCGCGGAAACCGGAGCAAGCTATTCCCCAGGTTTGCATGGCGTTTAAAACACCAGAGAACATGCATTTTAGGAAGGTGTAACACACCTCCCTGGGCCTATTAGTTTAGAAATTACAGCGCTTTTTGTGGGACACTTAAAACAGTTGAAACGGGTGCTATTTTCGAAGCATTTGGTTTTTCTCGCTTTCTCGGAAACCGGAGAAAGATATTCCCCAGCTTTGTATGGCGTTTAAAACATCAGAGAACATGCATTTTAGGAATGTCTACCATACCTCCCTAGGGCTCTTAGTTTAGAAAATACAGCGCTTTTTGCGGTACACTTAAAACGGTTGAAACGGGTGTTATTTTCGAAGCATTTGGTTTTTCTCGCTTTCTCGGGAACTGGAGACAAATATTCCCCAGGTTTGTATGGCGTTTAAAACACCAGAGAACATGCATTTTAGGAAGGTGTAATACACCTCCTTATGGCTATTAGTTTAGAAATTACAGCGCTTTTTGTGGGACAATTGAAACGGTTGAAACAGGTGTTACTTTCGAAGCATTTGGTTTTTCTCTCTTTCTTGGAAGCAGGAGACAAATATTCCCCAGGTTTGTATGGCGTTTAAAACATCAGAGAACATGCATTTTAGGAAGGTGTACCACACCTCCCTAGGGCTCTTAGTTTAGAAAATACAGCGCTTTTTGCGGTACACAGAAAACGGTTGAAACGGGTGTTATTTTCGAAGCATTTGGTTTTTCTCGCTTTCTCGGAAACCGGAGAAAGATATTCCCCAGCTTTGTATGGCGTTTAAAACATCAGAGAACATGCATTTTAGGAAGATGTAACACACCTCCCTAGGCCTATTAATTTAGAAATTACAGCGGTTTTTGTGGGACACTTAAAACAGTTGAAACGGGTGCTATTTTCGAAGCATTTGGTTTTTCTCGCTTTCTCGGAAACCGGAGAAAGATATTCCCCAGCTTTGTATGGCGTTTAAAACATCAGAGAACATGCATTTTAGGAAGGTGTACCACACCTCCCTATGGCTATTAGTTTAGAAATTACAGCGCTTTTTGTGGGACACTTGAAACGGTTGAAACGTTTGTTATTTTCGAAGCATTTGGTTTTTCTCGCTTTCTCAGAAGCAGGAGCAAGATATTCCCCATGTTTGTATGGCGTTTAAAACATCGGAGAACATGCATTTTAGGAAGATGTAACACACCTCCCTAGGCCTATTAATTTAGAAATTACAGCGGTTTTTGTGGGACACTTAAAACAGTTGAAACGGGTGCTATTTTCGAAGCATTTGGTTTTTCTCGCTTTCTCGGAAACCGGAGAAAGATATTCCCCAGCTTTGTATGGCGTTTAAAACATCAGAGAACATGCATTTTAGGAAGGTGTACCACACCTCCCTAGGGCTCTTAGTTTAGAAAATACAGCGCTTTTTGCGGTACACAGAAAACGGTTGAAACGGGTGTTATTTTCGAAGCATTTGGTTTTTCTCGCTTTCTCGGAAACCGGAGAAAGATATTCCCCAGCTTTGTATGGCGTTTAAAACATCAGAGAACATGCATTTTAGGAAGATGTAACACACCTCCCTAGGCCTATTAATTTAGAAATTACAGCGGTTTTTGTGGGACACTTAAAACAGTTGAAACGGGTGCTATTTTCGAAGCATTTGGTTTTTCTCGCTTTCTCGGAAACCGGAGAAAGATATTCCCCAGCTTTGTATGGCGTTTAAAACATCAGAGAACATGCATTTTAGGAAGGTGTACCACACCTCCCTAGGGCTCTTAGTTTAGAAAATACAGCGCTTTTTGCGGTACACAGAAAACGGTTGAAACGGGTGTTATTTTCGAAGCATTTGGTTTTTCTCGCTTTCTCGGAAACCGGAGAAAGATATTCCCCAGCTTTGTATGGCGTTTAAAACATCAGAGAACATGCATTTTAGGAAGATGTAACACACCTCCCTAGGCCTATTAATTTAGAAATTACAGCGGTTTTTGTGGGACACTTAAAACAGTTGAAACGGGTGCTATTTTCGAAGCATTTGGTTTTTCTCGCTTTCTCGGAAACCGGAGAAAGATATTCCCCAGCTTTGTATGGCGTTTAAAACATCAGAGAACATGCATTTTAGGAATGTCTACCATACCTCCCTAGGGCTCTTAGTTTAGAAAATACAGCGCTTTTTGCGGTACACTTAAAACGGTTGAAACGGGTGTTATTTTCGAAGCATTTGGTTTTTCTCGCTTTCTCGGGAACTGGAGACAAATATTCCCCAGGTTTGTATGGCGTTTAAAACACCAGAGAACATGCATTTTAGGAAGGTGTAATACACCTCCTTATGGCTATTAGTTTAGAAATTACAGCGCTTTTTGTGGGACAATTGAAACGGTTGAAACAGGTGTTACTTTCGAAGCATTTGGTTTTTCTCGCTTTCTTGGAAGCAGGAGACAAATATTCCCCAGGTTTGTATGGCGTTTAAAACATCAGAGAACATGCATTTTAGGAAGGTGTACCACACCTCCCTAGGGCTCTTAGTTTAGAAAATACAGCGCTTTTTGCGGTACACAGAAAACGGTTGAAACGGGTGTTATTTTCGAAGCATTTGGTTTTTCTCGCTTTCTCGGAAACCGGAGAAAGATATTCCCCAGCTTTGTATGGCGTTTAAAACATCAGAGAACATGCATTTTAGGAAGATGTAACACACCTCCCTAGGCCTATTAATTTAGAAATTACAGCGGTTTTTGTGGGACACTTAAAACAGTTGAAACGGGTGCTATTTTCGAAGCATTTGGTTTTTCTCGCTTTCTCGGAAACCGGAGAAAGATATTCCCCAGCTTTGTATGGCGTTTAAAACATCAGAGAACATGCATTTTAGGAAGGTGTAATACACCTCCTTATGGCTATTAGTTTAGAAAATACAGCGCTTTGTGTGGGACACTTGAAACGGTTGAAACAGGTGTTACTTTCGAAGCATTTGGTTTTTCTCGCTTTCTTGGAAGCAGGAGACAAATATTCCCCAGGTTTGTATGGCGTTTAAAACATCAGAGAACATGCATTTTAGGAAGGTGTAATACACCTCCTTATGGCTATTATTTTAGAAAATACAGCGCTTTTTGTGGGACACTTGAAACGGTTGAAACGGGTGTTATTTTCGAAGCATTTGGTTTTTCTCGCCTTCGCGGAAACCGGAGTAAGCTTTTCCCCAGGTTTGTATGGCATTTAAAACACCAGAGAACGTGCATTTTAGGAAGGTGTAACACACCTCCCTATGCCTATTAATTTAGAAATTACAGCGCTTTTTGTGGGACACTTAAAACAGTTGAAACGGGTGCTATTTTCGAAGCATTTGGTTTTTCTCGCTTTCTCGGAAACCGGAGAAAGATATTCCCCAGCCTTGTATGGCGTTTAAAACATCAGAGAACATGCATTTTAGGAAGGTGTACCACACCTCCCTAGGGCTCTTAGTTTAGAAAATACAGCGCTTTTTGCGGTACACTGAAAACGGTTGAAACGGGTGTTATTTTCGAAGCATTTGGTTTTTCTCGCCTTCGCGGAAACCGGAGCAAGCTATTCCCCAGGTTTGCATGGCGTTTAAAACACCAGAGAACATGCATTTTAGGAAGGTGTAACACACCTCCCTGGGCCTATTAGTTTAGAAATTACAGCGCTTTTTGTGGGACACTTAAAACAGTTGAAACGGGTGCTATTTTCGAAGCATTTGGTTTTTCTCGCTTTCTCGGAAACCGGAGAAAGATATTCCCCAGCTTTGTATGGCGTTTAAAACATCAGAGAACATGCATTTTAGGAATGTCTACCATACCTCCCTAGGGCTCTTAGTTTAGAAAATACAGCGCTTTTTGCGGTACACTTAAAACGGTTGAAACGGGTGTTATTTTCGAAGCATTTGGTTTTTCTCGCTTTCTCGGGAACTGGAGACAAATATTCCCCAGGTTTGTATGGCGTTTAAAACACCAGAGAACATGCATTTTAGGAAGGTGTAATACACCTCCTTATGGCTATTAGTTTAGAAATTACAGCGCTTTTTGTGGGACAATTGAAACGGTTGAAACAGGTGTTACTTTCGAAGCATTTGGTTTTTCTCGCTTTCTTGGAAGCAGGAGACAAATATTCCCCAGGTTTGTATGGCGTTTAAAACATCAGAGAACATGCATTTTAGGAAGGTGTACCACACCTCCCTAGGGCTCTTAGTTTAGAAAATACAGCGCTTTTTGCGGTACACAGAAAACGGTTGAAACGGGTGTTATTTTCGAAGCATTTGGTTTTTCTCGCTTTCTCGGAAACCGGAGAAAGATATTCCCCAGCTTTGTATGGCGTTTAAAACATCAGAGAACATGCATTTTAGGAAGATGTAACACACCTCCCTAGGCCTATTAATTTAGAAATTACAGCGGTTTTTGTGGGACACTTAAAACAGTTGAAACGGGTGCTATTTTCGAAGCATTTGGTTTTTCTCGCTTTCTCGGAAACCGGAGAAAGATATTCCCCAGCTTTGTATGGCGTTTAAAACATCAGAGAACATGCATTTTAGGAAGGTGTACCACACCTCCCTATGGCTATTAGTTTAGAAATTACAGCGCTTTTTGTGGGACACTTGAAACGGTTGAAACGTTTGTTATTTTCGAAGCATTTGGTTTTTCTCGCTTTCTCAGAAGCAGGAGCAAGATATTCCCCATGTTTGTATGGCGTTTAAAACATCGGAGAACATGCATTTTAAGAAGGTTTAATACACCTCCCTAGGGCTCTTAGTTTAGAAAATACAGCGCTTTTTGTGGGACACTTGAAACGGTTGAAACGGGTGTTATTTTCGAAGCATTTGGTTTTTCTCGCCTTCGCGGAAACCGGAGCAAGCTATTCCCCAGGTTTGTATGGCGTTTAAAACACCAGAGAACATGCATTTTAGGAAGGTGTACCACACCTTCCTAGGGCTCTTAGTTTAGAAAATACAGCGCTTTTTGCGGGACACTTGAAACGGTTGAAACGGGTGTTATTTTCGAAGCATTTGGTTTTTCTCGCTTTCTCAGGAACTGGAGACAAATATTCCCCCGGTTTGTATGGCGTTTAAAACATCAGAGAACATGCATTTTAGGAAGGTGTAATACACCTCCTTGTGGCTATTAGTTTAGAAATTACAGCGCTTTTTGTGGGACAATTGAAACGGTTGAAACAGGTGGTACTTTCGAAGCATTTGGTTTTTCTCGCTTTCTCGGAAGCAGGAGACAAATATTCCCCAGGTTTGTATGGCGTTTAAAACATCAGAGAACATGTATTTTAGGAAGATGTAACACACCTCCCTAGGCCTATTAATTTAGAAATTACAGCGCTTTTTGCGGGACACTTGGAACGGTTGAAACGGGTGTTATTTTCGAAGCATTTGGTTTTTCTCGCTTTCTCAGGAACTGGAGACAAATATTCCCCCGGTTTGTATGGCGTTTAAAACACCAGAGAACATGCATTTTAGGAAGGTGTAATACACCTCCTTGTGGCTATTAGTTTAGAAATTACAGCGCTTTTTGTGGGACAATTGAAACGGTTGAAACAGGTGGTACTTTCGAAGCATTTGGTTTTTCTCGCTTTCTCGGAAGCAGGAGACAAATATTCCCCCGGTTTGTATGGCGTTTAAAACATCAGAGAACATGTATTTTAGGAAGATGTAAGACACCTCCCTAGGCCTATTAATTTAGAAATTACAGCGCTTTTTGTGGGACAGTTAAAACAGTTGAAACGGGTGCTATTTTCGAAGCATTTGGTTTTTCTCGCTTTCTCGGAAACCGGAGAAAGATATTCCCCAGCTTTGTATGGCGTTTAAAACATCAGAGAACATGCATTTTAGGAAGGTGTTCCACACCTCCCTAGGGCTCTAAGTTTAGAAAATACAGCCCTTTTTGCGGGACACTTGAAACGGTTGAAACGGGTGTTATTTTCGAAGCATTTGGTTTTTCTCGCTTTCTCGGGAACTGGAGACAAATATTCCCCAGGTTTGTATGGCGTTTAAAACATCAGAGAACATGCATTTTAGGAAGATGTAACACACCTCCCTAGGCCTATTAATTTAGAAATTACAGCGCTTTTTGTGGGACACTTAAAACAGTTGAAACGGGTGCTATTTTCGAAGCATTTGGTTTTTCTCGCTTTCTCGGAAACCGGAGAAAGATATTCCCCAGCTTCGTATGGCGTTTAAAACATCAGAGAACATGCATTTTAGGAAGGTGTACCACACCTCCCTAGGACTCTTAGTTTAGAAAAGACAGCGCTTTTTGCGGGACACTTGGAACGGTTGAAACGGGTGTTATTTTCGAAGCATTTGGTTTTTCTCGCTTTCTCGGGAACTGGAGACAAATATTCCCCAGGTTTGTATGGCGTTTAAAACATCAGAGAACATGCATTTTAGGAAGGTGTAATACACCTCCTTGTGGCTATTAGTTTAGAAATTACAGCGCTTTTTGTGGGACAATTGAAACGGTTGAAACAGATGTTACTTTCGAAGCATTTGGTTTTTCTCGCTTCCTCGGAAGCAGGAGACAAATATTCCCCAGGTTTGTATGGCGTTTAAAACATCAGAGAACATGCATTTTAGGAAGGTGTAACACACCTCCCTAGGCCTATTAATTTAGAAATTACAGCGCTTTTTGTGGGACACTTAAAACAGTTGAAACGGGTGCTATTTTCGAAGCATTTGGTTTTTCTCGCTTTCTCGGAAACCGGAGAAAGATATTCCCCAGCTTTGTATGGCGTTTAAAACACCAGATAACGTGCATTTTAGGAAGGTGTAACACACCTCCGTAGGCCTATTAATTTAGAAATTACAGCGCTTTTTGTGGGACACTTAAAACAGTTGAAACGGGTGCTATTTTCGAAGCATTTGGTTTTTCTCGCTTTCTCGGAAACCGGAGAAAGATATTCCCCAGCTTTGTATGGCGTTTAAAACACCAGAGAACATGCATTTTAGGAAGGTGTAACAGACCTCCCTATGGCTATTAGTTTAGAAAATACAGCGCTTTTTGAGGGACACTTGAAACGGTTGAAACGTTTGTTATTTTCGAAGCATTTGGTAACACACCTCCCTAGGGCTATTAATCTAGAAATTACAGCGCTTTTTGTGGGACAGTTAAAACAGTTGAAACGGGTGCTATTTTCGAAGCATTTGGTTTTTCTAGCTTTCTCAGAAGCAGGAGCAAGATATTCCCCAGGTTTGTATGGCGTTTAAAACATCGGAGAACATGCATTTTAGGAAGGTGTAAGAGACCTCCCTATGGCTATTACTTTAGAAATTACAGCGCTTTTTGAGGGACACTTGAAACGGTTGAAACGGGTGTTATTTTCGAAGCATTTGGTTTTTCTCGCTTTCTCGGAAACTGGAGACAAATATTCCCCAGGTTTGTATGGCGTTTAAAACATCAGAGAACATGCATTTTAGGAAGGTGTAATACACCTCCCTATGGCTATTAGTTTAGAAATTACAGCGCTTTTTGTGGGACAGTTAAAACAGTTGAAACGGGTGTTACTTTCGAAGCATTTGGTTTTTCTCGCTTTCTCGGAAGCAGGAGACAAATATTCCCCAGGTTTGTATGGCGTTTAAAACACAAGAGAACATGCATTTTAGGAAGATGTAACACATCTCCCTAGGGCTTTTAGTTTAGAAAATACAGCGCTTTTTGTGGGACACTTGAAACGGTTGAAACGGGTGTTATTTTCGAAGCATTTGGTTTTTCTCGCCTTCGCGGAAACCGGAGCAAGCTATTCCCCAGGTTTGCCTGGCGTTTAAAACACCAGAGAACATGCATTTTAGGAAGGTGTAACACACCTCCCTAGGCCTATTAATTTAGAAATTACAGCGCTTTTTGTGGGACAGTTAAAACAGTTGAAACGGGTGCTATTTTCGAAGCATTTGGTTTTTCTCGCTTTCTCGGAAACCGGAGAAAGGTATTCCCCAGCTTTGTATGGCGTTTAAAACACCAGAGAACGTGCATTTTAGGAAGGTGTAACACACCTCCCTAGGCCTATTAATTTATAAATTACAGCGCTTTTTTTGGGACACTTAAAACAGTTGAAACGGGTGCTATTTTCGAAGCATTTGGTTTTTCTCGCTTTCTCGGAAACCGGAGAAAGATATTCCCCAGCTTTGTATGGCGTTTAAAACACCAGATAACGTGCATTTTAGGAAGGTGTAACACACCTCCGTAGGCCTATTAATTTATAAATTACAGCGCTTTTTGTGGGACACTTAAAACAGTTGAAACGGGTGATATTTTCGAAGCATTTGGTTTTTTTCTCGCTTTCGCGGAAACCGGAGAAAGATATTCCCCAGCTTTGTATGGCGTTTAAAACATCAGAGAACATGCATTTTAGGAAGGTGTAACAGACCTCCCTATGGCTATTAGTTTAGAAATTACAGCGCTTTTTGAGGGACACTTGAAACGGTTGAAACGTTTGTTATTTTCGAAGCATTTGGTAACACACCTCCCTAGGGCTATTAATCTAGAAATTACAGCGCTTTTTGTGGGACAGTTAAAACAGTTGAAACGGGTGCTATTTTCGAAGCATTTGGTTTTTCTAGCTTTCTCAGAAGCAGGAGCAAGATATTCCCCAGGTTTGTATGGCGTTTAAAACATCGGAGAACATGCATTTTAGGAAGGTGTAAGAGACCTCCCTATGGCTATTACTTTAGAAATTACAGCGCTTTTTGAGGGACACTTGAAACGGTTGAAACGGGTGTTATTTTCGAAGCATTTGGTTTTTCTCGCTTTCTCGGAAACTGGAGACAAATATTCCCCAGGTTTGTATGGCGTTTAAAACATCAGAGAACATGCATTTTAGGAAGGTGTAATACACCTCCCTATGGCTATTAGTTTAGAAATTACAGCACTTTTTGTGGGACAGTTAAAACAGTTGAAACGGGTGCTATTTTCGAAGCATTTGGTTTTTCTCGCTTTCTCGGAAACCGGAGAAAGATATTCCCCAGCTTTGTATGGCGTTTAAAACATCAGAGAACATGCATTTTAGGAAGGTGTAATACACCTCCTTGTGGCTATTAGTTTAGAAATTACAGCGCTTTTTGTGGGACAATTGAAACGGTTGAAACAGGTGGTACTTTCGAAGCATTTGGTTTTTCTCGCTTTCTCGGAAGCAGGAGACAAATATTCCCCAGGTTTGTATGGCGTTTAAAACATCAGAGAACATGTATTTTAGGAAGATGTAACACACCTCCCTAGGCCTATTAATTTAGAAATTACAGCGCTTTTTGTGGGACAGTTAAAACAGTTGAAACGGGTGCTATTTTCGAAGCATTTGGTTTTTCTCGCTTTCTCGGAAACCGGAGAAAGATATTCCCCAGCTTTGTATGGCGTTTAAAACATCAGAGAACATGCATTTTAGGAAGGTGTTCCACACCTCCCTAGGGCTCTTAGTTTAGAAAATACAGCGCATTTTGTGGGACACTTGAAACGGTTGAAACGGGTGTTATTTTCGAAGCATTTGGTTTTTCTCGCTTTCTCAGGAACTGGAGACAAATATTCCCCCGGTTTGTATGGCGTTTAAAACATCAGAGAACATGCATTTTAGGAAGGTGTAATACACCTCCTTGTGGCTATTAGTTTAGAAATTACAGCGCTTTTTGTGGGACAATTGAAACGGTTGAAACAGGTGGTACTTTCGAAGCATTTGGTTTTTCTCGCTTTCTCGGAAGCAGGAGACAAATATTCCCCAGGTTTGTATGGCGTTTAAAACATCAGAGAACATGTATTTTAGGAAGATGTAACACACCTCCCTAGGCCTATTAATTTAGAAATTACAGCGCTTTTTGTGGGACAGTTAAAACAGTTGAAACGGGTGCTATTTTCGAAGCATTTGGTTTTTCTCGCTTTCTCGGAAACCGGAGAAAGATATTCCCCAGCTTTGTATGGCGTTTAAAACATCAGAGAACATGCATTTTAGGAAGGTGTTCCACACCTCCCTAGGGCTCTTAGTTTAGAAAATACAGCCCTTTTTGCGGGACACTTGAAACGGTTGAAACGGGTGTTATTTTCGAAGCATTTGGTTTTTCTCGCTTTCTCGGGAACTGGAGACAAATATTCCCCAGGTTTGTATGGCGTTTAAAACATCAGAGAACATGCATTTTAGGAAGATGTAACACACCTCCCTAGGCCTATTAATTTAGAAAATACAGCGCTTTGTGTGGGACACTTGAAACGGTTGAAACAGGTGTTACTTTCGAAGCATTTGGTTTTTCTCGCTTTCTCGGAAACCGGAGAAAGATATTCCCCAGCTTCGTATGGCGTTTAAAACATCAGAGAACATGCATTTTAGGAAGGTGTACCACACCTCCCTAGGACTCTTAGTTTAGAAAATACAGCGCTTTTTGCGGGACACTTGGAACGGTTGAAACGGGTGTTATTTTCGAAGCATTTGGTTTTTCTCGCTTTCTCGGGAACTGGAGACAAATATTCCCCAGGTTTGTATGGCGTTTAAAACATCAGAGAACATGCATTTTAGGAAGGTGTAATACACCTCCTTGTGGCTATTAGTTTAGAAATTACAGCGCTTTTTGTGGGACAATTGAAACGGTTGAAACAGATGTTACTTTCGAAGCATTTGGTTTTTCTCGCTTCCTCGGAAGCAGGAGACAAATATTCCCCAGGTTTGTATGGCGTTTAAAACATCAGAGAACATGCATTTTAAGAAGGTGTAACACACCTCCCTAGGCCTATTAATTTAGAAATTACAGCGCTTTTTGTGGGACACTTAAAACAGTTGAAACGGGTGCTATTTTCGAAGCATTTGGTTTTTCTCGCTTTCTCGGAAACCGGAGAAAGATATTCCCCAGCTTTGTATGGCGTTTAAAACACCAGATAACGTGCATTTTAGGAAGGTGTAACACACCTCCGTAGGCCTATTAATTTAGAAATTACAGCGCTTTTTGTGGGACACTTAAAACAGTTGAAACGGGTGCTATTTTCGAAGCATTTGGTTTTTCTCGCTTTCTCGGAAACCGGAGAAAGATATTCCCCAGCTTTGTATGGCGTTTAAAACACCAGAGAACATGCATTTTAGGAAGGTGTAACAGACCTCCCTATGGCTATTAGTTTAGAAATTACAGCGCTTTTTGAGGGACACTTGAAACGGTTGAAACGTTTGTTATTTTCGAAGCATTTGGTAACACACCTCCCTAGGGCTATTAATCTAGAAATTACAGCGCTTTTTGTGGGACAGTTAAAACAGTTGAAACGGGTGCTATTTTCGAAGCATTTGGTTTTTCTAGCTTTCTCAGAAGCAGGAGCAAGATATTCCCCAGGTTTGTATGGCGTTTAAAACATCGGAGAACATGCATTTTAGGAAGGTGTAAGAGACCTCCCTATGGCTATTACTTTAGAAATTACAGCGCTTTTTGAGGGACACTTGAAACGGTTGAAACGGGTGTTATTTTCGAAGCATTTGGTTTTTCTCGCTTTCTCGGAAACTGGAGACAAATATTCCCCAGGTTTGTATGGCGTTTAAAACATCAGAGAACATGCATTTTAGGAAGGTGTAATACACCTCCCTATGGCTATTAGTTTAGAAATTACAGCGCTTTTTGTGGGACAGTTAAAACAGTTGAAACGGGTGTTACTTTCGAAGCATTTGGTTTTTCTCGCTTTCTCGGAAGCAGGAGACAAATATTCCCCAGGTTTGTATGGCGTTTAAAACACAAGAGAACATGCATTTTAGGAAGATGTAACACATCTCCCTAGGGCTCTTAGTTTAGAAAATACAGCGCTTTTTGTGGGACACTTGAAACGGTTGAAACGGGTGTTATTTTCGAAGCATTTGGTTTTTCTCGCCTTCGCGGAAACCGGAGCAAGCTATTCCCCAGGTTTGCCTGGCGTTTAAAACACCAGAGAACATGCATTTTAGGAAGGTGTAACACACCTCCCTAGGCCTATTAATTTAGAAATTACAGCGCTTTTTGTGGGACAGTTAAAACAGTTGAAACGGGTGCTATTTTCGAAGCATTTGGTTTTTCTCGCTTTCTCGGAAACCGGAGAAAGATATTCCCCAGCTTTGTATGGCGTTTAAAACACCAGAGAACGTGCATTTTAGGAAGGTGTAACACACCTCCCTAGGCCTATTAATTTATAAATTACAGCGCTTTTTTTGGGACACTTAAAACAGTTGAAACGGGTGCTATTTTCGAAGCATTTGGTTTTTCTCGCTTTCTCGGAAACCGGAGAAAGATATTCCCCCAGCTTTGTATGGCGTTTAAAACACCAGATAACGTGCATTTTAGGAAGGTGTAACACACCTCCGTAGGCCTATTAATTTATAAATTACAGCGCTTTTTGTGGGACACTTAAAACAGTTGAAACGGGTGCTATTTTCGAAGCATTTGGTTTTTTTCTCGCTTTCGCGGAAACCGGAGAAAGATATTCCCCAGCTTTGTATGGCGTTTAAAACATCAGAGAACATGCATTTTAGGAAGGTGTAACAGACCTCCCTATGGCTATTAGTTTAGAAATTACAGCGCTTTTTGAGGGACACTTGAAACGGTTGAAACGTTTGTTATTTTCGAAGCATTTGGTTTTTCTAGCTTTCTCAGAAGCAGGAGCAAGATATTCCCCAGGTTTGTATGGCGTTTAAAACATCGGAGAACATGCATTTTAGGAAGGTGTAACAGACCTCCCTATGGCTATTACTTTAGAAATTACAGCGCTTTTTGAGGGACACTTGAAACGGTTGAAACGTTTGTTATTTTCGAAGCATTTGGTTTTTCTCGCTTTCTCAGAAGCAGGAGCAAGATATTCCCCAGGTTTGTATGGCGTTTAAAACATCGGGGAACGTGCATTTCAGGAAGGTGTAACACACCTCCCTAGGCCTATTAATTTAGAAATTACAGCACTTTTTGTGGGACACTTAAAACAGTTGAAACGGGTGCTATTTTCGAAGCATTTGGTTTTTCTCGCTTTCGCGGAAACCAGAGAAAGATATTCCCCAGCTTTGTATGGCGTTTAAAACATCAGAGAACATGCATTTTAGGAAGGTGTAACAGACCTCCCTATGGCTATTAGTTTAGAAATTACAGCGCTTTTTGAGGGACACTTGAAACGGTTGAAACGTTTGTTATTTTCGAAGCATTTGGTTTTTCTAGCTTTCTCAGAAGCAGGAGCAAGATATTCCCCAGGTTTGTATGGCGTTTAAAACATCGGAGAACATGCATTTTAGGAAGGTGTAACAGACCTCCCTATGGCTATTACTTTAGAAATTACAGCGCTTTTTGAGGGACACTTGAAACGGTTGAAACGTTTGTTATTTTCGAAGCATTTGGTTTTTCTCGCTTTCTCAGAAGCAGGAGCAAGATATTCCCCAGGTTTGTATGGCGTTTAAAACATCGGGGAACGTGCATTTCAGGAAGGTGTAACACACCTCCCTAGGCCTATTAATTTAGAAATTACAGCACTTTTTGTGGGACACTTAAAACAGTTGAAACGGGTGCTATTTTCGAAGCATTTGGTTTTTCTCGCTTTCGCGGAAACCAGAGAAAGATATTCCCCAGCTTTGTATGGCGTTTAAAACATCAGAGAACATGCATTTTAGGAAGGTGTAACACACCTCCCTAGGCCTATTAATTTAGAAATTACAGCGCTTTTTGTGGGACACTTAAAACAGTTGAAACGTGTGCTATTTTCGAAGCATTTGGTTTTTCTCGCTTTCTCGGAAACCGCAGAAAGATATTCCCCAGCTTTGGATGGCGTTTAAAACACCAGAGAACATGCATTTTAGGAAGGTGTAACAGACCTCCCTATGGCTATTAGTTTAGAAATTACAGCGCTTTTTGAGGGACACTTGAAACGGTTGAAACGTTTGTTATTTTCGAAGCATTTGGTTTTTCTCGCTTTCTCAGAAGCAGGAGCAAGATATTCCCCAGGTTTGTATGGCGTTTAAAACACCGGTGAACGTGCATTTCAGGAAGGTGTAACACACCTCCCTAGGCCTATTAATTTAGAAATTACAGCACTTTTTGTGGGACACTTAAAACAGTTGAAACGGGTGCTATTTTCGAAGCATTTGGTTTTTCTCGCTTTCGCGGAAACCAGAGAAAGATATTCCCCAGCTTTGTATGGCGTTTAAAACATCAGAGAACATGCATTTTAGGAAGGTGTAACACACCTCCCTAGGGCTATTAATCTAGAAATTACAGCGCTTTTTGTGGGACAGTTAAAACAGTTGAAACGGGTGCTATTTTCGAAGCATTTGGTTTTTCTCGCTTTCTCGGAAACCGGAGAAAGATATTCCCCAGCTTTGTATGGCGTTTAAAACACCAGATAACGTGCATTTTAGGAAGGTGTAACACACCTCCGTAGGCCTATTAATTTATAAATTACAGCGCTTTTTGTGGGACACTTAAAACAGTTGAAACGGGTGCTATTTTCGAAGCATTTGGTTTTTTTCTCGCTTTCGCGGAAACCGGAGAAAGATATTCCCCAGCTTTGTATGGCGTTTAAAACATCAGAGAACATGCATTTTAGGAAGGTGTAACAGACCTCCCTATGGCTATTAGTTTAGAAATTACAGCGCTTTTTGAGGGACACTTGAAACGGTTGAAACGTTTGTTATTTTCGAAGCATTTGGTTTTTCTAGCTTTCTCAGAAGCAGGAGCAAGATATTCCCCAGGTTTGTATGGCGTTTAAAACATCGGAGAACATGCATTTTAGGAAGGTGTAACAGACCTCCCTATGGCTATTACTTTAGAAATTACAGCGCTTTTTGAGGGACACTTGAAACGTTTGAAACGGGTGTTATTTTCGAAGCATTTGGTTTTTCTCGCTTTCTCGGAAACTGGAGACAAATATTCCCCAGGTTTGTATGGCGTTTAAAACATCAGAGAACATGCATTTTAGAAAGGTGTAATACACCTCCCTATGGCTATTAGTTTAGAAATTACAGCGCTTTTTGTGGGACAGTTAAAACAGTTGAAACGGGTGTTACTTTCGAAGCATTTGGTTTTTCTCGCTTTCTCGGAAGCAGGAGACAAATATTCCCCAGGTTTGTATAGCGTTTAAAACACAAGAGAACATGCATTTTAGGAAGATGTAACACATCTCCCAAGGGCTCTTAGTTTAGAAAATACAGCGCTTTTTGTGGGACACTTGAAACGGTTGAAACGGGTGTTATTTTCGAAGCATTTGGTTTTTCTCGCCTTCGCGGAAACCGGAGCAAGCTATTCCCCAGGTTTGCCTGGCGTTTAAAACACCAGAGAACATGCCTCCCTAGGCCTATTAATTTAGAAATTACTGCGCTTTTTGTGGGACAGTTAAAACAGTTGAAACGGGTGCTATTTTCGAAGCATTTGGTTTTTCTCGCTTTCTCGGAAACCGGAGAAAGATATTCCCCAGCTTTGTATGGCGTTTAAAACACCAGAGAACGTGCATTTTAGGAAGGTGTAACACACCTCCCTAGGCCTATTAATTTATAAATTACAGCGCTTTTTGTGGGACACTTAAAACAGTTGAAACGGGTGCTATTTTCGAAGCATTTGGTTTTTCTCACTTTCGCGGAAACCGGAGAATGATATTCCCCAGCTTTGTATGGCGTTTAAAACATCAGAGAACATGCATTTTAGGAAGGTGTAACAGACCTCCCTATGGCTATTAGTTTAGAAATTACAGCGCTTTTTGAGGGACACTTGAAACGGTTGAAACGTTTGTAATTTTCAAAGCATTTGGTTTTTCTAGCTTTCTCAGAAGCAGGAGCAAGATATTCCCCAGGTTTGTATGGCGTTTAAAACATCGGAGAACATGCATTTTAGGAAGGTTTAACACACCTCCCTAGGGCTCTTAGTTTAGAAAATACAGCGCTTTTTGTGGGACACTTGAAACGGTTGAAACGGGTGTTATTTTCGAAGCATTTGGTTTTTCTCGCCTTCGCGGAAACCGGAGCAAGCTGTTCCCCAGGTTTGCATGGCGTTTAAAACACCAGAGAACATGCAATTTAGGAAGGTGTAACAGACCTCCCTAGGCCTATTAATTTAGAAATTACAGCGCTTTTTGTGGGACACTTAAAACAGTTGTAACGTGTGCTATTTTCGAAGCATTTGGTTTTTCTCGCTTTCTCGGAAACCGCAGAAAGATATTCCCCAGCTTTGGATGGCGTTTAAAACACCAGAGAACGTGCATTTTAGGAGGGTGTAACACACCTCCCTAGGCCTATTAATTTAGAAATTACAGCACTTTTTGTGGGACACTTAAAACAGTTGAAACGGGTGCTATTTTAGAAGCATTTGGTTTTTCTCGCTTTCGCGGAAACCAGAGAAAGATATTCCCCAGCTTTGTATGGCGTTTAAAACATCAGAGAACATGCATTTTAGGAAGGTGTAACACACCTCCCTAGGCCTATTAATTTAGAAATTACAGCGCTTTTTGTGGGACACTTAAAACAGTTGTAACGTGTGCTATTTTCGAAGCATTTGGTTTTTCTCGCTTTCTCGGAAACCGCAGAAAGATATTCCCCAGCTTTGGATGGCGTTTAAAACACCAGAGAACGTGCATTTTAGGAGGGTGTAACACACCTCCCTAGGCCTATTAATTTAGAAATTACAGCGCTTTTTGTGGGACAGTTAAAACAGTTGAAACGGGTGCTATTTTCGAAGCATTTGGTTTTTCTCGCTTTCTCGGAAACCGGAGAAAGATATTCCCCAGGTGTGTATGGCGTTTAAAACACCAGAGAACATGCATTTTAGGAAGGTTTAACACACCTCCCTAGGGCTCTTAGTTTAGAAAATACAGCGCTTTTTGTGGGACACTTAAAACAGTTGAAACGTGTGCTATTTTCGAAGCATTTGGTTTTTCTCGCTTTCTCGGAAACCGCAGAAAGATATTCCCCAGCTTTGGATGGCGTTTAAAACACCAGAGAACATGCATTTTAGGAAGGTGTAACAGACCTCCCTATGGCTATTAGTTTAGAAATTACAGCGCTTTTTGAGGGACACTTGAAACGGTTGAAACGTTTGTTATTTTCGAAGC
Organism: Volucella zonaria; assembly: GCA_963966105.1. Lineage (NCBI taxonomy): Eukaryota > Metazoa > Arthropoda > Insecta > Diptera > Syrphidae > Volucella > Volucella zonaria. The sequence goes on along the minus strand of OZ014536.1, from coordinate 42,833 downwards.
ATTTGGTTTTTCTCGCTTTCTCAGAAGCAGGAGCAAGGTATTCCCCAGGTTTGTATGGCGTTTAAAACATCGGGGAACGTGCATTTCAGGAAGGTGTAACACACCTCCCTAGGCCTATTAATTTAGAAATTACAGCACTTTTTGTGGGACACTTAAAACAGTTGAAACGGGTGCTATTTTCGAAGCATTTGGTTTTTCTCGCTTTCGCGGAAACCAGAGAAAGATATTCCCCAGCTTTGTATGGCGTTTAAAACATCAGAGAACATGCATTTTAGGAAGGTGTAACACACCTCCCTAGGGCTCTTAGTTTAGAAAATACAGCGCTTTTTGTGGGACACTTAAAACAGTTGAAACGTGTTCTATTTTCGAAGCATTTGGTTTTTCTCGCTTTCTCGGAAACCGGAGAAAGATATTCCCCAGCTTTGTATGGCGTTTAAAACACCAGATAACGAGCATTTTAGGAAGGTGTAACACACCTCCGTAGGCCTATTAATTTATAAATTACAGCGCTTTTTGTGGGACACTTAAAACAGTTGAAACGGGTGCTATTTTCGAAGCATTTGGTTTTTTTCTCGCTTTCGCGGAAACCGGAGAAAGATATTCCCCAGCTTTGTATGGCGTTTAAAACATCAGAGAACATGCATTTTAGGAAGGTGTAACAGACCTCCCTATGGCTATTAGTTTAGAAATTACAGCGCTTTTTGAGGGACACTTGAAACGGTTGAAACGTTTGTTATTTTCGAAGCATTTGGTTTTTCTAGCTTTCTCAGAAGCAGGAGCAAGATATTCCCCAGGTTTGTATGGCGTTTAAAACATCGGAGAACATGCATTTTAGGAAGGTGTAACAGACCTCCCTATGGCTATTACTTTAGAAATTACAGCGCTTTTTGAGGGACACTTGAAACGGTTGAAACGGGTGTTATTTTCGAAGCATTTGGTTTTTCTCGCTTTCTCGGAAACTGGAGACAAATATTCCCCAGGTTTGTATGGCGTTTAAAACATCAGAGAACATGCATTTTAGGAAGGTGTAATACACCTCCCTATGGCTATTAGTTTAGAAATTACAGCGCTTTTTGTGGGACAGTTAAAACAGTTGAAACGGGTGTTACTTTCGAAGCATTTGGTTTTTCTCGCTTTCTCGGAAGCAGGAGACAAATATTCCCCAGGTTTGTATGGCGTTTAAAACACAAGAGAACATGCATTTTAGGAAGATGTAACACATCTCCCTAGGGCTCTTAGTTTAGAAAATACAGCGCTTTTTGTGGGACACTTGAAACGGTTGAAACGGGTGTTATTTTCGAAGCATTTGGTTTTTCTCGCCTTCGCGGAAACCGGAGCAAGCTATTCCCCAGGTTTGCCTGGCGTTTAAAACACCAGAGAACATGCATTTTAGGAAGGTGTAACACACCTCCCTAGGCCTATTAATTTAGAAATTACAGCGCTTTTTGTGGGACACTTAAAACAGTTGAAACGTGTGCTATTTTCGAAGCATTTGGTTTTTCTCGCTTTCTCGGAAACCGCAGAAAGATATTCCCCAGCTTTGGATGGCGTTTAAAACACCAGAGAACGTGCATTTTAGGAGGGTGTAACACACCTCCCTAGGCCTATTAATTTAGAAATTACAGCGCTTTTTGTGGGACAGTTAAAACAGTTGAAACGGGTGCTATTTTCGAAGCATTTGGTTTTTCTCGCTTTCTCGGAAACCGGAGAAAGATATTCCCCAGGTTTGTATGGCGTTTAAAACACCAGAGAACATGCATTTTAGGAAGGTTTAACACACCTCCCTAGGGCTCTTAGTTTAGAAAATACAGCGCTTTTTGTGGGACACTTGAAACGGTTGAAACGGGTGTTATTTTCGAAGCATTTGGTTTTTCTCGCTTTCTCAGAAGAAGGAGCAAGATATTCCCCAAGTTTGTATGGCGTTTAAAACATCCGAGAACATGCATTTTAGGAAGGTTTAACACACCTCCCTAGGGCTCTTAGTTTAGAAAATACAGCGCTTTTTGTGGGACACTTGAAACGGTTGAAACGGGTGTTATTTTCGAAGCATTTGGTTTTTCTCGCTTTCTCAGAAGAAGGAGCAAGATATTCCCCAAGTTTGTATGGCGTTTAAAACATCGGAGAACATGCATTTTAGGAAGGTTCAACGCACCTCCCTAGGGCTCTTAGTTTAGAAAATACAGGGCTTTTTGTGGGACACTTGAAACGGTTGAAACGGGTGTTATTTTCGAAGCATTTGGTTTTTCTCGCCTTCGCGGAAACCGGAGCAAGCTATTCCCCAGGTTTGTATGGCGTTTAAAACACCAGAGAACATGCATTTTAGGAAGGTGTAACACACCTCCCTAGGCCTATTAATTTAGAAATTACAGCGCTTTTTGTGGGACACTTAAAACAGTTGAAACGTGTGCTATTTTCGAAGCATTTGGTTATTCTCGCTTTCTCGGAAACCGGAGAAAGATATTCCCCAGTTTTGGATGGCGTTTAAAACACCAGAGAACGTGCATTTTAGGAAGGTGTAACACACCTCCCTAGGCCTATTAGTTTAGAAATTACAGCGCTTTTTGTGGGACAGTTAAAACAATTGAAGCGGGTGCTATTTTCGAAGCATTTGGTTTTTCTCGCTTTCGCGGAAACCAGAGAAAGATATTCCCCAGCTTTGTATGGCGTTTAAAACATCAGAGAACATGCATTTTAGGAAGGTATACCACACCTCCCTAGGGCTCTTAGTTTAGAAAATACAGCGCTTTATGCGGTACACTTGAAACGGTTGAAACGGGTGTTATTTTTGAAGCATTTGGTTTTTCTCGCCTTCGCGGAAACCGGAGCAAGCTATTCCCCAGCTTTGCATGGCGTTTAAAACACCAGAGAACGTGCATTTTAGGAAGGTGTAACACACCTCCCTAGGCCTATTAATTTAGAAATTACAGCGCTTTTTGTGGGACACTTAAAACAGTTGAAACGTGTGCTATTTTCGAAGCATTTGGTTTTTCTCGCTTTCTCGGAAACCGCATAAAGATATTCCCCAGCTTTGGATGGCGTTTAAAACACCAGAGAACGTGCATTTTAGGAAGGTGTAACACACCTCCCTAGGCCTATTAATTTAGAAATTACAGCGCTTTTTGTGGGACAGTTAAAACAGTTGAAACGGGTGCTATTTTCGAAGCATTTGGTTTTTCTCGCTTTCTCGGAAACCGGAGAAAGATATTCCCCAGGTTTGTATGGCGTTTAAAACACCAGAGAACATGCATTTTAGGAAGGTGTAACACACCTCCCTAGGCCTATTAATTTAGAAATTACAGCGCTTTTTGTGGGACACTTAAAACAGTTGAAACGTGTGCTATTTTCGAAGCATTTGGTTTTTCTCGCTTTCTCGGAAACCGCAGAAAGATATTCCCCAGCTTTGGATGGCGTTTAAAACACCAGAGAACGTGCATTTTAGGAAGGTGTAACACACCTCCCTAGGCCTATTAATTTAGAAATTACAGCGCTTTTTGTGGGACACTTAAAACAGTTGAAACGTGTGCTATTTTCGAAGCATTTGGTTTTTCTCGCTTTCTCGGAAACCGCATAAAGATATTCCCCAGCTTTGGATGGCGTTTAAAACACGAGAGAACGTGCATTTTAGGAAGGTGTAACACACCTCCCTAGGCCTATTAATTTAGAAATTACAGCGCTTTTTGTGGGACAGTTAAAACAGTTGAAACGGGTGCTATTTTCGAAGCATTTGGTTTTTCTCGCTTTCTCGGAAACCGGAGAAAGATATTCCCCAGGTTTGTATGGCGTTTAAAACACCAGAGAACATGCATTTTAGGAAGGTTTAACACACCTCCCTAGGGCTCTTAGTTTAGAAAATACAGCGCTTTTTGTGGGACACTTGAAACGGTTGAAACGGGTGTTATTTTCGAAGCATTTGGTTTTTCTCGCTTTCTCAGAAGAAGGAGCAAGATATTCCCCAAGTTTGTATGGCGTTTAAAACATCGGAGAACATGCATTTTAGGAAGGTTTAACACACCTCCCTAGGGCTCTTAGTTTAGAAAATACAGCGCTTTTTGTGGGACACTTGAAACGGTTGAAACGGGTGTTATTTTCGAAGCATTTGGTCTTTCTCGCTTTCTCAGAAGAAGGAGCAAGATATTCCCCAAGTTTGTATGGCGTTTAAAACATCGGAGAACATGCATTTTAGGAAGGTTCAACGCACCTCCCTAGGGCTCTTAGTTTAGAAAATACAGGGCTTTTTGTGGGACACTTGAAACGGTTGAAACGGGTGTTATTTTCGAAGCATTTGGTTTTTCTCGCCTTCGCGGAAACCGGAGCAAGCTATTCCCCAGGTTTGTATGGCGTTTAAAACACCAGAGAACATGCATTTTAGGAAGGTGTAACACACCTCCCTAGGCCTATTAATTTAGAAATTACAGCGCTTTTTGTGGGACACTTAAAACAGTTGAAACGTGTGCTATTTTCGAAGCATTTGGTTATTCTCGCTTTCTCGGAAACCGGAGAAAGATATTCCCCAGTTTTGGATGGCGTTTAAAACACCAGAGAACGTGCATTTTAGGAAGGTGTAACACACCTCCCTAGGCCTATTAGTTTAGAAATTACAGCGCTTTTTGTGGGACAGTTAAAACAATTGAAACGGGTGCTATTTTCGAAGCATTTGGTTTTTCTCGCTTTCGCGGAAACCAGAGAAAGATATTCCCCAGCTTTGTATGGCGTTTAAAACATCAGAGAACATGCATTTTAGGAAGGTATACCACACCTCCCTAGGGCTCTTAGTTTAGAAAATACAGCGCTTTTTGCGGTACACTTGAAACGGTTGAAACGGGTGTTATTTTTGAAGCATTTGGTTTTTCTCGCCTTCGCGGAAACCGGAGCAAGCTATTCCCCAGCTTTGCATGGCGTTTAAAACACCAGAGAACGTTCATTTTAGGAAGGTGTAACACACCTCCCTAGGCCTATTAATTTAGAAATTACAGCGCTTTTTGTGGGACAGTTAAAACAGTTGAAACGGGTGCTATTTTCGAAGCATTTGGTTTTTCTCGCTTTCTCGGAAACCGGAGAAAGATATTCCCCAGGTTTGTATGGCGTTTAAAACACCAGAGAACATGCATTTTAGGAAGGTTTAACACACCTCCCTAGGGCTCTTAGTTTAGAAAATACAGCGCTTTTTGTGGGACACTTGAAACGGTTGAAACGGGTGTTATTTTCGAAGCATTTGGTTTTTCTCGCTTTCTCAGAAGAAGGAGCAAGATATTCCCCAAGTTTGTATGGCGTTTAAAACATCGGAGAACATGCATTTTAGGAAGGTTTAACACACTTCCCTAGGCCTATTAATTTAGAAATTACAGCACTTTTTGTGGGACACTTAAAACAGTTGAAACGGGTGCTATTTTCGAAGCATTTGGTTTTTCTCGCTTTCGCGGAAACCAGAGAAAGATATTCCCCAGCTTTGTATGGCGTTTAAAACATCAGAGAACATGCATTTTAGGAAGGTTTAACACACCTCCCTAGGCCTATTAATTTAGAAATTACAGCGCTTTTTGTGGGACACTTAAAACAGTTGAAACGTGTGCTATTTTCGAAGCATTTGGTTTTTCTCGCTTTCTCGGAAACCGCAGAAAGATATTCCCCAGCTTTGGATGGCGTTTAAAACACCAGAGAACGTGCATTTTAGGAAGGTGTAACACACCTCCCTAGGCCTATTAATTTAGAAATTACAGCGCTTTTTGTGGGACACTTAAAACAGTTGAAACGTGTGCTATTTTCGAAGCATTTGGTTTTTCTCGCTTTCTCGGAAACCGCAGAAAGATATTCCCCAGCTTTGGATGGCGTTTAAAACACCAGAGAACGTGCATTTTAGGAAGCTGTAACACACCTCCCTAGGCCTCTTAATTTAGAAATTACAGCGCTTTTTGTGGGACAGTTAAAACAGTTGAAACGGGTGCTATTTTCGAAGCATTTGGTTTTTCTCGCTTTCTCGGAAACCGGAGAAAGATATTCAACAGGTTTGTATGGCGTTTAAAACACCAGAGAACATGCATTTTAGGAAGGTTTAACACCTCCCTAGGGCTCTTAGTTTAGAAAATACAGCGCTTTTTGTGGGACACTTGAAACGGTTGAAACGGGTGTTATTTTCGAAGCATTTGGTTTTTCTCGCTTTCTCAGAAGAAGGAGCAAGATATTCCCCAAGTTTGTATGGCGTTTAAAACATCGGAGAACATGCATTTTAGGAAGGTTTAACACACCTCCCTAGGGCTCTTAGTTTAGAAAATACAGCGCTTTTTGTGGGACACTTGAAACGGTTGAAACGGGTGTTATTTTCGAAGCATTTGGTTTTTCTCGCTTTCTCAGAAGAAGGAGCAAGATATTCCCCAAGTTTGTATGGCGTTTAAAACATCGGAGAACATGCATTTTAGGAAGGTTCAACGCACCTCCCTAGGGCTCTTAGTTTAGAAAATACAGGGCTTTTTGTGGGACACTTGAAACGGTTGAAACGGGTGTTATTTTCGAAGCATTTGGTTTTTCTCGCCTTCGCGGAAACCGGAGCAAGCTATTCCCCAGTTTTGTATGGCGTTTAAAACACCAGAGAACACGCATTTTAGGAAGGTGTAACACACCTCCCTGGGCCTATTAATTTAGAAATTACAGCGCTTTTTGTGGGACACTTAAAACAGTTGAAACGTGTGCTATTTTCGAAGCATTTGGTTTTTCTCGCTTTCGCGGAAACCAGAGAAAGATATTCCCCAGCTTTGTATGGCGTTTAAAACATCAGAGAACATGCATTTTAGGAAGGTATACCACACCTCCCTAAGGCTCTTAGTTTAGAAAATACAGCGCTTTTTGCGGTACACTTGAAACGGTTGAAACGGGTGTTATTTTTGAAGCATTTGGTTTTTCTCGCCTTCGCGGAAACCGGAGCAAGCTATTCCCCAGCTTTGCATGGCGTTTAAAACACCAGAGAACGTGCATTTTAGGAAGGTGTAACACACCTCCCTAGGCCTATTAATTTAGAAATTACAGCGCTTTTTGTGGGACAGTTAAAACAGTTGAAACGGGTGCTATTTTCGAAGCATTTGGTTTTTCTCGCTTTCTCGGAAACCGGAGAAAGATATTCCCCAGGTTTGTATGGCGTTTAAAACACCAGAGAACATGCATTTTAGGAAGGTTTAACACACCTCCCTAGGGCTCTTAGTTTAGAAAATACAGCGCTTTTTGTGGGACACTTGAAACGGTTGAAACGGGTGTTATTTTCGAAGCATTTGGTTTTTCTCGCTTTCTCAGAAGAAGGAGCAAGATATTCCCCAAGTTTGTATGGCGTTTAAAACATCGGAGAACATGCATTTTAGGAAGGTTCAACGCACCTCCCTAGGGCTCTTAGTTTAGAAAACACAGGGCTTTTTGTGGGACACTTGAAACGGTTGAAACGGGTGTTATTTTCGAAGCATTTGGTTTTTCTCGCCTTCGCGGAAACCGGAGCAAGCTATTCCCCAGGTTTGTATGGCGTTTAAAACACCAGAGAACATGCATTTTAGGAAGGTGTAACACACCTCCCTAGGCCTATTAATTTAGAAATTACAGCGCTTTTTGTGGGACACTTAAAACAGTTGAAACGTGTGCTATTTTCGAAGCATTTGGTTTTTCTCGCTTTCTCGGAAACCGGAGAAAGATATTCCCCAGCTTTGGATGGCGTTTAAAACATCAGAGAACGTGCATTTTAGGAAGGTGTAACACACCTCCCTAGGCCTATTAGTTTAGAAATTACAGCGCTTTTTGTGGGACAGTTAAAACAGTTGAAACGGGTGCTATTTTCGAAGCATTTGGTTTTTCTCGCTTTCGCGGAAACCAGAGAAAGATATTCCCCAGCTTTGTATGGCGTTTAAAACATCAGAGAACATGCATTTTAGGAAGGTATACCACACCTCCCTAGGGCTCTTAGTTTAGAAAATACAGCGCTTTTTGCGGTACACTTGAAACGGTTGAAACGGGTGTTATTTTTGAAGCATTTGGTTTTTCTCGCCTTCGCGGAAACCGGAGCACGCTATTCCCCAGCTTTGCATGGCGTTTAAAACACCAGAGAACATGCATTTTAGGAAGGTGTAACAGACCTCCGTATGGCTATTAGTTTAGAAATTACAGCGCTTTTTGTGGGACAGTTAAAACAGTTGAAACGGGTGCTATTTTCGAAGCATTTGGTTTTTCTCGCTTTCTCGGAAACCGGAGAAAGATATTCCCCAGCCTTGGATGGAGTTTAAAACACCAGAGAACGTGCATTTTAGGAAGGTGTAACACACCTCCCGAGGCCTATTAATTTAGAAATTACAGCGCTTTTTGTGGGACAGTTAAAACAGTTGAAACGGGTGCTATTTTCGAAGCATTTGGTTTTTCTCGCTTTCTCGGAAACCGGAGAAAGATATTCCCCAGGTTTGTATGGCGTTTAAAACACCAGAGAACATGCATTTTAGGAAGGTTTAACACACCTCCCTAGGCCTATTAATTTAGAAATTACAGCGCTTTTTGTGGGACACTTAAAACAGTTGAAACGTGTGCTATTTTGGAAGCATTTGGTTTTTCTCGCTTTCTCGGAAACGGCAGAAAGGTATTCCCCAGCTTTGGATGGCGTTTAAAACACCAGAGAACGTGCATTTTAGGAAGGTGTAACACACCTCCCTAGGCCTATTAATTTAGAAATTACAGCGCTTTTTGTGGGACAGTTAAAACAGTTGAAACGGGTGCTATTTTCGAAGCATTTGGTTTTTCTCGCTTTCTCGGAAACCGGAGAAAGATATTCCCCAGGTTTGTATGGCGTTTAAAACACCAGAGAACATGCATTTTAGGAAGGTTTAACACACCTCCCTAGGGCTCTTAGTTTAGAAAATACAGCGCTTTTTGAGGGACACTTGAAACGGTTGAAACGGGTGTTATTTTCGAAGCATTTGGTTTTTCTCGCTTTCTCAGAAGAATGAGCAAGATATTCCCCAAGTTTGTATGGCGTTTAAAACATCGGAGAACATGCATTTTAGGAAGGTTTAACACACCTCCCTAGGGCTCTTAGTTTAGAAAATACAGGGCTTTTTGTGGGACACTTGAAACGGTTGAAACCGGTGTTATTTTCGAAGCATTTGGTTTTTCTCGCTTTCTCAGAAGAAGGAGCAAGATATTCCCCAAGTTTGTATGGCGTTTAAAACATCGGAGAACATGCATTTTAGGAAGGTTCAACGCACCTCCCTAGGGCTCTTAGTTTAGAAAATACCGGGCTTTTTGTGGGACACTTGAAACGGTTGAAACGGGTGTTATTTTCGAAGCATTTGGTTTTTCTCGCCTTCGCGGAAACCGGAGCAAGCTATTCCCCAGGTTTGTATGGCGTTTAAAACACCTGAGAACATGCATTTTAGGAAGGTGTAACACACCTCCCTAGGCCTATTAATTTAGAAATTACAGCGCTTTTTGTGGGACACTTAAAACAGTTGAAACGTGTGCTATTTTCGAAGCATTTGGTTATTCTCGCTTTCTCGGAAACCGGAGAAAGATATTCCCCAGTTTTGGATGGCGTTTAAAACACCAGAGAACGTGCATTTTAGGAAGGTGTAACACACCTCCCTAGGCCTATTAGTTTAGAAATTACAGCGCTTTTAGTGGGACAGTTAAAACAATTGAAACGGGTGCTATTTTCGAAGCATTTGGTTTTTCTCGCTTTCGCGGAAACCAGAGAAAGATATTCCCCAGCTTTGTATGGCGTTTAAAACATCAGAGAGCATGCATTTTAGGAAGGTATACCACACCTCCCTAGGGCTCTTAGTTTAGAAAATACAGCGCTTTTTGCGGTACACTTGAAACGGTTGAAACGGGTGTTATTTTTGAAGCATTTGGTTTTTCTCGCCTTCGCGGAAACCGGAGCAAGCTATTCCCCAGCTTTGCATGGCGTTTAAAACACCAGAGAACGTGCATTTTAGGAAGGTGTAACACACCTCCCTAGGCCTATTAATTTAAAAATTACAGCGCTTTTTGAGGGACAGTTAAAACAGTTGAAACGGGTGCTATTTTCGAAGCATTTGGTTTTTCTCGCTTTCTCGGAAACCGGAGAAAGATATTCCCCAGGTTTGTATGGCGTTTAAAACACCAGAGAACATGCATTTTAGGAAGGTTTAACACACCTCCCTAGAGCTCTTAGTTTAGAAAATACAGCGCTTTTTGTGGGACACTTGAAACGGTTGAAACGGGTGTTATTTTCGAAGCATTTGGTTTTTCTCGCTTTCTCAGAAGAAGGAGCAAGATATTCCCCAAGCTTGTATGGCGTTTAAAACATCGGAGAACATGCATTTTAGGAAGGTTCAACGCACCTCCCTAGGGCCCTTAGTTTAGAAAACACAGGGCTTTTTGTGGGACACTTGAAACGGTTGAAACGGGTGTTATTTTCGAAGCATTTGGTTTTTCTCGCCTTCGCGGAAACCGGAGCAAGCTATTCCCCAGGTTTGTATGGCGTTTAAAACACCAGAGAACATGCATTTTAGGAAGGTGTAACACACCTCCCTAGGCCTATTAATTTAGAAATTACAGCGCTTTTTGTGGGACACTTAAAACAGTTGAAACGTGTGCTATTTTCGAAGCATTTGGTTTTTCTCGCTTTCTCGGAAACCGGAGAAAGATATTCCCCAGCTTTGGATGGCGTTTAAAACACCAGAGAACGTGCATTTTAGGAAGGTGTAACACACCTCCCTAGGCCTATTAGTTTAGAAATTACAGCGCTTTTTGTGGGACAGTTAAAACAGTTGAAACGGGTGCTATTTTCGAAGCATTTGGTTTTTCTCGCTTTCGCGGAAACCAGAGAAAGATATTCCCCAGCTTTGTATGGCGTTTAAAACATCAGAGAACATGCATTTTAGGAAGGTATACCACACCTCCCTAGGGCGCTTAGTTTAGAAATTACAGCGCTTTTTGTGGGACACTTGAAACGGTTGAAACGGGTGTTATTTTCGAAGCATTTGGTTTTTCTCGCTTTCTCAGAAGAAGGAGCAAGATATTCCCCAAGTTTGTATGGCGTTTAAAACATCGGAGAACATGCATTTTAGGAAGGTTCAACGCACCTCCCTAGGGCTCTTAGTTTAGAAAATACAGGGCTTTTTGTGGGACACTTGAAACGGTTGAAACGGGTGTTATTTTCAAAGCATTTGGTTTTTCTCGCCTTCGCGGAAACCGGAGCAAGCTATTCCCCAGGTTTGTATGGCGTTTAAAACACCAGAGAACATGCATTTTAGGAAGGTGTAACACACCTCCCTAGGCCTATTAATTTAGAAATTACAGCGCTTTTTGTGGGACACTTAAAACAGTTGAAACGTGTGCTATTTTCGAAGCATTTGGTTATTCTCGCTTTCTCGGAAACCGGAGAAAGATATTCCCCAGTTTTGGATGGCGTTTAAAACACCAGAGAACGTGCATTTTAGGAAGGTGTAACACACCTCCCTAGGCCTATTAGTTTAGAAATTACAGCGCTTTTTGTGGGACAGTTAAAACAATTGAAACGGGTGCTATTTTCGAAGCATTTGGTTTTTCTCGCTTTCTCAGAAGAAGGAGCAAGATATTCCCCAAGTTTATATGGCGTTTAAAACATCGGAGAACATGCATTTTAGGAAGGTTCAACGCACCTCCCTAGGGCTCTTAGTTTAGAAAACACAGGGCTTTTTGTGGGACACTTGAAACGGTTGAAACGGGTGTTATTTTCGAAGCATTTGGTTTTTCTCGCCTTCGCGGAAACCGGAGCAAGCTATTCCCCAGGTTTGTATGGCGTTTAAAACACCAGAGAACATGCATTTTAGGAAGGTGTAACACACCTCCCTAGGCCTATTAATTTAGAAATTACAGCGCTTTTTGTGGGACACTTAAAACAGTTGAAACGTGTGCTATTTTCGAAGCATTTGGTTTTTCTCGCTTTCTCAGAAGAAGGAGCAAGATATTCCCCAAGTTTGTATGGCGTTTAAAACATCGGAGAAAATGCATTTTAGGAAGGTTCAACGCACCTCCCTAGGGCTCTTAGTTTAGAAAACACAGGGCTTTTTGTGGGACACTTGAAACGGTTGAAACGGGTGTTATTTTCGAAGCATTTGGTTTTTCTCGCCTTCGCGGAAACCGGAGCAAGCTATTCCCCAGGTTTGTATGGCGTTTAAAACACCAGAGAACATGCATTTTAGGAAGGTTTAACACACCTCCCTAGGGCTCTTAGTTTAGAAAATACAGCGCTTTTTGTGGGACACTTGAAACGGTTGAAACGGGTGTTATTTTCGAAGCATTTGGTTTTTCTCGCTTTCTCAGAAGAAGGAGCAAGATATTCCCCAAGTTTGTATGGCGTTTAAAACATCGGAGAACATGCATTTTAGGAAGGTTCAACGCACCTCCCTAGGGCTCTTAGTTTAGAAAACACAGGGCTTTTTGTGGGACACTTGAAACGGTTGAAACGGGTGTTATTTTCGAAGCATTTGGTTTTTCTCGCCTTCGCGGAAACCGGAGCAAGCTATTCCCCAGGTTTGTATGGCGTTTAAAACACCAGAGAACATGCATTTTAGGAAGGTGTAACACACCTCCCTAGGCCTATTAGTTTAGAAATTACAGCGCTTTTTGTGGGACACTTAAAACAGTTGAAACGTGTGCTATTTTCGAAGCATTTGGTTTTTCTCGCTTTCTCGGAAACCGGAGAAAGATATTCCCCAGCTTTGGATGGCGTTTAAAACACCAGAGAACGTGCATTCTAGGAAGGTGTAACACACCTCCCTAGGCCTATTAGTTTAGAAATTACAGCGCTTTTTGTGGGACAGTTAAAACAGTTGAAACGGGTGCTATTTTCGAAGCATTTGGTTTTTCTCGCTTTCGCGGAAACCAGAGAAAGATATTCCCCAGCTTTGTATGGCGTTTAAAACATCAGAGAACATGCATTTTAGGAAGGTATACCACACCTCCCTAGGGCTCTTAGTTTAGAAAATACAGCGCTTTTTGCGGTACACTTGAAACGGTTGAAACGGGTGTTATTTTTGAAGCATTTGGTTTTTCTCGCCTTCGCGGAAACCGGAGCACGCTATTCCCCAGCTTTGCATGGCGTTTAAAACACCAGAGAACATGCATTTTAGGAAGGTGTAACAGACCTCCGTATGGCTATTAGTTTAGAAATTACAGCGCTTTTTGTGGGACAGTTAAAACAGTTGAAACGGGTGCTATTTTCGAAGCATTTGGTTTTTCTCGCTTTCTCGGAAACCGGAGAAAGATATTCCCCAGGTTTGTATGGCGTTTAAAACACCAGAGAACATGCATTTTAGGAAGGTTTAACACACCTCCCTAGGCCTATTAATTTAGAAATTACAGCGCTTTTTGTGGGACACTTAAAACAGTTGAAACGTGTGCTATTTTCGAAGCATTTGGTTTTTCTCGCTTTCTCGGAAACCGCAGAAAGGTATTCCCCAGCTTTGGATGGCGTTTAAAACACCAGAGAACATGCATTTTAGGAAGGTTTAACACACCTCCCTAGGGCTCTTAGTTTAGAAAATACAGCGCTTTTTGAGGGACACTTGAAACGGTTGAAACGGGTGTTATTTTCGAAGCATTTGGTTTTTCTCGCTTTCTCAGAAGAATGAGCAAGATATTCCCCAAGTTTGTATGGCGTTTAAAACATCGGAGAACATGCATTTTAGGAAGGTTTAACACACCTCCCTAGGGCTCTTAGTTTAGAAAATACAGGGCTTTTTGTGGGACACTTGAAACGGTTGAAACGGGTGTTATTTTCGAAGCATTTGGTTTTTCTCGCTTTCTCAGAAGAAGGAGCAAGATATTCCCCAAGTTTGTATGGCGTTTAAAACATCGGAGAACATGCATTTTAGGAAGGTTCAACGCACCTCCCTAGGGCTCTTAGTTTAGAAAATACCGGGCTTTTTGTGGGACACTTGAAACGGTTGAAACGGGTGTTATTTTCGAAGCATTTGGTTTTTCTCGCCTTCGCGGAAACCGGAGCAAGCTATTCCCCAGGTTTGTATGGCGTTTAAAACACCAGAGAACATGCATTTTAGGAAGGTGTAACACACCTCCCTAGGCCTATTAATTTAGAAACTACAGCGCTTTTTGTGGGACACTTAAAACAGTTGAAACGTGTGCTATTTTCGAAGCATTTGGTTATTCTCGCTTTCTCGGAAACCGGAGAAAGATATTCCCCAGTTTTGGATGGCGTTTAAAACACCAGAGAACGTGCATTTTAGGAAGGTGTAACACACCTCCCTAGGCCTATTAGTTTAGAAATTACAGCGCTTTTTGTGGGACAGTTAAAACAATTGAAACGGGTGCTATTTTCGAAGCATTTGGTTTTTCTCGCTTTCTCAGAAGAAGGAGCAAGATATTCCCCAAGTTTATATGGCGTTTAAAACATCGGAGAACATGCATTTTAGGAAGGTTCAACGCACCTCCCTAGGGCTCTTAGTTTAGAAAACACAGGGCTTTTTGTGGGACACTTGAAACGGTTGAAACGGGTGTTATTTTCGAAGCATTTGGTTTTTCTCGCCTTCGCGGAAACCGGAGCAAGCTATTCCCCAGGTTTGTATGGCGTTTAAAACACCAGAGAACATGCATTTTAGGAAGGTGTAACACACCTCCCTAGGCCTATTAATTTAGAAATTACAGCGCTTTTTGTGGGACACTTAAAACAGTTGAAACGTGTGCTATTTTCGAAGCATTTGGTTTTTCTCGCTTTCTCAGAAGAAGGATCAAGATATTCCCCAAGTTTGTATGGCGTTTAAAACATCGGAGAAAATGCATTTTAGGAAGGTTCAACGCACCTCCCTAGGGCTCTTAGTTTAGAAAACACAGGGCTTTTTGTGGGACACTTGAAACGGTTGAAACGGGTGTTATTTTCGAAGCATTTGGTTTTTCTCGCCTTCGCGGAAACCGGAGCAAGCTATTCCCCAGGTTTGTATGGCGTTTAAAACACCAGAGAACATGCATTTTAGGAAGGTTTAACACACCTCCCTAGGGCTCTTAGTTTAGAAAATACAGCGCTTTTTGTGGGACACTTGAAACGGTTGAAACGGGTGTTATTTTCGAAGCATTTGGTTTTTCTCGCTTTCTCAGAAGAAGGAGCAAGATATTCCCCAAGTTTGTATGGCGTTTAAAACATCGGAGAACATGCATTTTAGGAAGGTTCAACGCACCTCCCTAGGGCTCTTAGTTTAGAAAACACAGGGCTTTTTGTGGGACACTTGAAACGGTTGAAACGGGTGTTATTTTCGAAGCATTTGGTTTTTCTCGCCTTCGCGCAAACCGGAGCAAGCTATTCCCCAGGTTTGTATGGCGTTTAAAACACCAGAGAACATGCATTTTAGGAAGGTGTAACACACCTCCCTAGGCCTATTAATTTAGAAATTACAGCGCTTTTTGTGGGACACTTAAAACAGTTGAAACGTGTGCTATTTTCGAAGCATTTGGTTTTTCTCGCTTTCTCGGAAACCGGCGAAAGATATTCCCCAGCTTTGGATGGCGTTTAAAACACCAGAGAACGTGCATTTTAGGATGGTATACCACACCTCCCTAGGGCTCTTAGTTTAGAAAATACAGCGCTTTTTGCGGTACACTTGAAACGGTTGAAACGGGTGTTATTTTTGAAGCATTTGGTTTTTCTCGCCTTCGCGGAAACCGGAGCACGCTATTCCCCAGCTTTGCATGGCGTTTAAAACACCAGAGAACATGCATTTTAGGAAGGTGTAACAGACCTCCGTATGGCTATTAGTTTAGAAATTACAGCGCTTTTTGTGGGACAGTTAAAACAGTTGAAACGGGTGCTATTTTCGAAGCATTTGGTTTTTCTCGCTTTCTCGGAAACCGGAGAAAGATATTCCCCAGGTTTGTATGGCGTTTAAAACACCAGAGAACATGCATTTTAGGAAGGTTTAACACACCTCCCTAGGCCTATTAATTTAGAAATTACAGCGCTTTTTGTGGGACACTTAAAACAGTTGAAACGTGTGCTATTTTCGAAGCATTTGGTTTTTCTCGCTTTCTCGGAAACCGCAGAAAGGTATTCCCCAGCTTTGGATGGCGTTTAAAACACCAGAGAACGTGCATTTTAGGAAGGTGTAACACACCTCCCTAGGCCTATTAATTTAGAAATTACAGCGCTTTTTGTGGGACAGTTAAAACAGTTGAAACGGGTGCTATTTTCGAAGCATTTGGTTTTTCTCGCTTTCTCGGAAACCGGAGAAAGATATTCCCCAGGTTTGTATGGCGTTTAAAACACCAGAGAACATGCATTTTAGGAACGTTTAACACACCTCCCTAGGGCTCTTAGTTTAGAAAATACAGCGCTTTTTGAGGGACACTTGAAACGGTTGAAACGGGTGTTATTTTCGAAGCATTTGGTTTTTCTCGCTTTCTCAGAAGAATGAGCAAGATATTCCCCAAGTTTGTATGGCGTTTAAAACATCGGAGAACATGCATTTTAGGAAGGTTTAACACACCTCCCTAGGGCTCTTAGTTTAGAAAATACAGGGCTTTTTGTGGGACACTTGAAACGGTTGAAACGGGTGTTATTTTCGAAGCATTTGGTTTTTCTCGCTTTCTCAGAAGAAGGAGCAAGATATTCCCCAAGTTTGTATGGCGTTTAAAACATCGGAGAACATGCATTTTAGGAAGGTTCAACGCACCTCCCTAGGGCTCTTAGTTTAGAAAATACCGGGCTTTTTGTGGGACACTTGAAACGGTTGAAACGGGTGTTATTTTCGAAGCATTTGGTTTTTCTCGCCTTCGCGGAAACCGGAGCAAGCTATTCCCCAGGTTTGTATGGCGTTTAAAACACCAGAGAACATGCATTTTAGGAAGGTGTAACACACCTCCCTAGGCCTATTAATTTAGAAATTACAGCGCTTTTTGTGGGACACTTAAAACAGTTGAAACGTGTGCTATTTTCGAAGCATTTGGTTATTCTCGCTTTCTCGGAAACCGGAGAAAGATATTCCCCAGTTTTGGATGGCGTTTAAAACACCAGAGAACATGCATTTTAGGAAGGTGTAACACACCTCCCTAGGCCTATTAATTTAGAAATTACAGCGCTTTTTGTGGGACACTTAAAACAGTTGAAACGTGTGCTATTTTCGAAGCATTTGGTTATTCTCGCTTTCTCGGAAACCGGAGAAAGATATTCCCCAGTTTTGGATGGCGTTTAAAACACCAGAGAACGTGCATTTTAGGAAGGTGTAACACACCTCCCTAGGCCTATTAGTTTAGAAATTACAGCGCTTTTTGTGGGACAGTTAAAACAATTGAAACGGGTGCTATTTTCGAAGCATTTGGTTTTTCTCGCTTTCTCAGAAGAAGGAGCAAGATATTCCCCAAGTTTATATGGCGTTTAAAACATCGGAGAACATGCATTTTAGGAATTTTCAACGCACCTCCCTAGGGCTCTTAGTTTAGAAAACACAGGGCTTTTTGTGGGACACTTGAAACGGTTGAAACGGGTGTTATTTTCGAAGCATTTGGTTTTTCTCGCCTTCGCGGAAACCGGAGCAAGCTATTCCCCAGGTTTGTATGGCGTTTAAAACACCAGAGAACATGCATTTTAGGAAGGTGTAACACACCTCCCTAGGCCTATTAATTTAGAAATTACAGCGCTTTTTGTGGGACACTTAAAACAGTTGAAACGTGTGCTATTTTCGAAGCATTTGGTTTTTCTCGCTTTCTCAGAAGAAGGAGCAAGATATTCCCCAAGTTTGTATGGCGTTTAAAACATCGGAGAAAATGCATTTTAGGAAGGTTCAACGCACCTCCCTAGGGCTCTTAGTTTAGAAAACACAGGGCTTTTTGTGGGACACTTGAAACGGTTGAAACGGGTGTTATTTTCGAAGCATTTGGTTTTTCTCGCCTTCGCGGAAACCGGAGCAAGCTATTCCCCAGGTTTGTATGGCGTTTAAAACACCAGAGAACATGCATTTTAGGAAGGTTTAACACACCTCCCTAGGGCTCTTAGTTTAGAAAATACAGCGCTTTTTGTGGGACACTTGAAACGGTTGAAACGGGTGTTATTTTCGAAGCATTTGGTTTTTCTCGCTTTCTCAGAAGAAGGAGCAAGATATTCCCCAAGTTTGTATGGCGTTTAAAACATCGGAGAACATGCATTTTAGGAAGGTTCAACGCACCTCCCTAGGGCTCTTAGTTTAGAAAACACAGGGCTTTTTGTGGGACACTTGAAACGGTTGAAACGGGTGTTATTTTCGAAGCATTTGGTTTTTCTCGCCTTCGCGCAAACCGGAGCAAGCTATTCCCCAGGTTTGTATGGCGTTTAAAACACCAGAGAACATGCATTTTAGGAAGGTGTAACACACCTCCCTAGGCCTATTAATTTAGAAATTACAGCGCTTTTTGTGGGACACTTAAAACAGTTGAAACGTGTGCTATTTTCGAAGCATTTGGTTTTTCTCGCTTTCTCGGAAACCGGAGAAAGATATTCCCCAGCTTTGGATGGCGTTTAAAACACCAGAGAACGTGCATTCTAGGAAGGTGTAACACACCTCCCTAGGCCTATTAGTTTAGAAATTACAGCGCTTTTTGTGGGACAGTTAAAACAGTTGAAACGGGTGCTATTTTCGAAGCATTTGGTTTTTCTCGCTTTCGCGGAAACCAGAGAAAGATATTCCCCAGCTTTGTATGGCGTTTAAAACATCAGAGAACATGCATTTTAGGAAGGTATACCACACCTCCCTAGGGCTCTTAGTTTAGAAAATACAGCGCTTTTTGCGGTACACTTGAAACGGTTGAAACGGGTGTTATTTTTGAAGCATTTGGTTTTTCTCGCCTTCGCGGAAACCGGAGCACGCTATTCCCCAGCTTTGCATGGCGTTTAAAACACCAGAGAACATGCATTTTAGGAAGGTGTAACAGACCTCCGTATGGCTATTAGTTTAGAAATTACAGCGCTTTTTGTGGGACAGTTAAAACAGTTGAAACGGGTGCTATTTTCGAAGCATTTGGTTTTTCTCGCTTTCTCGGAAACCGGAGAAAGATATTCCCCAGCCTTGGATGGCGTTTAAAACACCAGAGAACGTGCATTTTAGGAAGGTGTAACACACCTCCCGAGGCCTATTAATTTAGAAATTACAGCGCTTTTTGTGGGACAGTTAAAACAGTTGAAACGGGTGCTATTTTCGAAGCATTTGGTTTTTCTCGCTTTCTCGGAAACCGGAGAAAGATATTCCCCAGGTTTGTATGGCGTTTAAAACACCAGAGAACATGCATTTTAGGAAGGTTTAACACACCTCCCTAGGCCTATTAATTTAGAAATTACAGCGCTTTTTGTGGGACACTTAAAACAGTTGAAACGTGTGCTATTTTCGAAGCATTTGGTTTTTCTCGCTTTCTCGGAAACCGCAGAAAGGTATTCCCCAGCTTTGGATGGCGTTTAAAACACCAGAGAACGTGCATTTTAGGAAGGTGTAACACACCTCCCTAGGCCTATTAATTTAGAAATTACAGCGCTTTTTGTGGGACAGTTAAAACAGTTGAAACGGGTGCTATTTTCGAAGCATTTGGTTTTTCTCGCTTTCTCGGAAACCGGAGAAAGATATTCCCCAGGTTTGTATGGCGTTTAAAACACCAGAGAACATGCATTTTAGGAAGGTTTAACACACCTCCCTAGGGCTCTTAGTTTAGAAAATACAGCGCTTTTTGAGGGACACTTGAAACGGTTGAAACGGGTGTTATTTTCGAAGCATTTGGTTTTTCTCGCTTTCTCAGAAGAATGAGCAAGATATTCCCCAAGTTTGTATGGCGTTTAAAACATCGGAGAACATGCATTTTAGGAAGGTTTAACACACCTCCCTAGGGCTCTTAGTTTAGAAAATACAGGGCTTTTTGTGGGACACTTGAAACGGTTGAAACGGGTGTTATTTTCGAAGCATTTGGTTTTTCTCGCTTTCTCAGAAGAAGGAGCAAGATATTCCCCAAGTTTGTATGGCGTTTAAAACATCGGAGAACATGCATTTTAGGAAGGTTCAACGCACCTCCTTAGGGCTCTTAGTTTAGAAAATACCGGGCTTTTTGTGGGACACTTGAAACGGTTGAAACGGGTGTTATTTTCGAAGCATTTGGTTTTTCTCGCCTTCGCGGAAACCGGAGCAAGCTATTCCCCAGGTTTGTATGGCGTTTAAAACACCAGAGAACATGCATTTTAGGAAGGTGTAACACACCTCCCTAGGCCTATTAATTTAGAAATTACAGCGCTTTTTGTGGGACACTTAAAACAGTTGAAACGTGTGCTATTTTCGAAGCATTTGGTTATTCTCGCTTTCTCGGAAACCGGAGAAAGATATTCCCCAGTTTTGGATGGCGTTTAAAACACCAGAGAACGTGCATTTTAGGAAGGTGTAACACACCTCCCTAGGCCTATTAGTTTAGAAATTACAGCGCTTTTTGTGGGACAGTTAAAACAATTGAAACGGGTGCTATTTTCGAAGCATTTGGTTTTTCTCGCTTTCGCGGAAACCAGAGAAAGATCTTCCCCAGCTTTGTATGGCGTTTAAAACATCGGAGAACATGCATTTTAGGAAGGTTTAACACACCTCCCTAGGGCTCTTAGTTTAGAAAACACAGGGCTTTTTGTGGGACACTTGAAACGGTTGAAACGGGTGTTATTTTTGAAGCATTTGGTTTTTCTCGCCTTCGCGGAAACCGGAGCAAGCTATTCCCCAGGTTTGTATGGCGTTTAAAACACCAGAGAACATGCATTTTAGGAAGGTGTAACACACCTCCCTAGGCCTATTAGTTTAGAAATTACAGCGCTTTTTGTGGGACAGTTAAAACAGTTGAAACGGGTGCTATTTTCGAAGCATTTGGTTTTTCTCGCTTTCGCGGAAACCAGAGAAAGATATTCCCCAGCTTTGTATGGTGTTTAAAACATCAGAGAACATGCATTTTAGGAAGGTATACCACACCTCCCTAGGGCGCTTAGTTTAGAAATTACAGCGCTTTTTGTGGGACACTTGAAACGGGTGTTATTTTCGAAGCATTTGGTTTTTCTCGCTTTCTCAGAAGAAGGAGCAAGATATTCCCCAAGTTTGTATGGCGTTTAAAACATCGGAGAACATGCATTTTAGGAAGGTTCAACGCACCTCCCTAGGGCTCTTAGTTCAGAAAATACAGGGCTTTTTGTGGGACACTTGAAACGGTTGAAACGGGTGTTATTTTCAAAGCATTTGGTTTTTCTCGCCTTCGCGGAAACCGGAGCAAGCTATTCCCCAGGTTTGTATGGCGCTTAAAACACCAGAGAACATGCATTTTAGGAAGGTGTAACACACCTCCCTAGGCCTATTAATTTAGAAATTACAGCGCTTTTTGTGGGACACTTAAAACAGTTGAAACGTGTGCTATTTTCGAAGCATTTGGTTATTCTCGCTTTCTCGGAAACCGGAGAAAGATATTCCCCAGTTTTGGATGGCGTTTAAAACACCAGAGAACGTGCATTTTAGGAAGGTGTAACACACCTCCCTAGGCCTATTAGTTTAGAAATTACAGCGCTTTTTGTGGGACAGTTAAAACAATTGAAACGGGTGCTATTTTCGAAGCATTTGGTTTTTCTCGCTTTCTCGGAAACCGCAGAAAGGTATTCCCCAGCTTTGGATGGCGTTTAAAACACCAGAGAACGTGCATTTTAGGAAGGTGTAACACACCTCCCTAGGCCTATTAATTTAGAAATTACAGCGCTTTTTGTGGGACACTTAAAACAGTTGAAACGTGTGCTATTTTCGAAGCATTTGGTTTTTCTCGCTTTCTCGGAAACCGCAGAAAGGTATTCCCCAGCTTTGGATGGCGTTTAAAACACCAGAGAACGTGCATTTTAGGAAGGTGTAACACACCTCCCTAGGCCTATTAATTTAGAAATTACAGCGCTTTTTGTGGGACAGTTAAAACAGTTGAAACGGGTGCTATTTTCGAAGCATTTGGTTTTTCTCGCTTTCTCGGAAACCGGAGAAAGATATTCCCCAGGTTTGTATGGCGTTTAAAACACCAGAGAACATGCATTTTAGGAAGGTTTAACACACCTCCCTAGGGCTCTTAGTTTAGAAAATACAGCGCTTTTTGAGGGACACTTGAAACGGTTGAAACGGGTGTTATTTTCGAAGCATTTGGTTTTTCTCGCTTTCTCAGAAGAATGAGCAAGATATTCCCCAAGTTTGTATGGCGTTTAAAACATCGGAGAACATGCATTTTAGGAAGGTTTAACACACCTCCCTAGGGCTCTTAGTTTAGAAAATACAGGGCTTTTTGTGGGACACTTGAAACGGTTGAAACGGGTGTTATTTTCGAAGCATTTGGTTTTTCTCGCTTTCTCAGAAGAAGGAGCAAGATATTCCCCAAGTTTGTATGGCGTTTAAAACATCGGAGAACATGCATTTTAGGAAGGTTCAACGCACCTCCTTAGGGCTCTTAGTTTAGAAAATACCGGGCTTTTTGTGGGACACTTGAAACGGTTGAAACGGGTGTTATTTTCGAAGCATTTGGTTTTTCTCGCCTTCGCGGAAACCGGAGCAAGCTATTCCCCAGGTTTGTATGGCGTTTAAAACACCAGAGAACATGCATTTTAGGAAGGTGTAACACACCTCCCTAGGCCTATTAATTTAGAAATTACAGCGCTTTTTGTGGGACACTTAAAACAGTTGAAACGTGTGCTATTTTCGAAGCATTTGGTTATTCTCGCTTTCTCGGAAACCGGAGAAAGATATTCCCCAGTTTTGGATGGCGTTTAAAACACCAGAGAACGTGCATTTTAGGAAGGTGTAACACACCTCCCTAGGCCTATTAGTTTAGAAATTACAGCGCTTTTTGTGGGACAGTTAAAACAATTGAAACGGGTGCTATTTTCGAAGCATTTGGTTTTTCTCGCTTTCGCGGAAACCAGAGAAAGATCTTCCCCAGCTTTGTATGGCGTTTAAAACATCGGAGAACATGCATTTTAGGAAGGTTTAACACACCTCCCTAGGGCTCTTAGTTTAGAAAACACAGGGCTTTTTGTGGGACACTTGAAACGGTTGAAACGGGTGTTATTTTTGAAGCATGTGGTTTTTCTCGCCTTCGCGGAAACCGGAGCAAGCTATTCCCCAGGTTTGTATGGCGTTTAAAACACCAGAGAACATGCATTTTAGGAAGGTGTAACACACCTCCCTAGGCCTATTAGTTTAGAAATTACAGCGCTTTTTGTGGGACAGTTAAAACAGTTGAAACGGGTGCTATTTTCGAAGCATTTGGTTTTTCTCGCTTTCGCGGAAACCAGAGAAAGATATTCCCCAGCTTTGTATGGTGTTTAAAACATCAGAGAACATGCATTTTAGGAAGGTATACCACACCTCCCTAGGGCGCTTAGTTTAGAAATTACAGCGCTTTTTGTGGGACACTTGAAACGGGTGTTATTTTCGAAGCATTTGGTTTTTCTCGCTTTCTCAGAAGAAGGAGCAAGATATTCCCCAAGTTTGTATGGCGTTTAAAACATCGGAGAACATGCATTTTAGGAAGGTTCAACGCACCTCCCTAGGGCTCTTAGTTCAGAAAATACAGGGCTTTTTGTGGGACACTTGAAACGGTTGAAACGGGTGTTATTTTCAAAGCATTTGGTTTTTCTCGCCTTCGCGGAAACCGGAGCAAGCTATTCCCCAGGTTTGTATGGCGCTTAAAACACCAGAGAACATGCATTTTAGGAAGGTGTAACACACCTCCCTAGGCCTATTAATTTAGAAATTACAGCGCTTTTTGTGGGACACTTAAAACAGTTGAAACGTGTGCTATTTTCGAAGCATTTGGTTATTCTCGCTTTCTCGGAAACCGGAGAAAGATATTCCCCAGTTTTGGATGGCGTTTAAAACACCAGAGAACGTGCATTTTAGGAAGGTGTAACACACCTCCCTAGGCCTATTAGTTTAGAAATTACAGCGCTTTTTGTGGGACAGTTAAAACAATTGAAACGGGTGCTATTTTCGAAGCATTTGGTTTTTCTCGCTTTCGCGGAAACCAGAGAAAGATCTTCCCCAGCTTTGTATGGCGTTTAAAACATCGGAGAACATGCATTTTAGGAAGGTTTAACACACCTCCCTAGGGCTCTTAGTTTAGAAAACACAGGGCTTTTTGTGGGACACTTGAAACGGTTGAAACGGGTGTTATTTTTGAAGCATTTGGTTTTTCTCGCCTTCGCGGAAACCGGAGCAAGCTATTCCCCAGCTTTGCATGGCGTTTAAAACACCAGAGAACGTGCATTTTAGGAAGGTGTAACACACCTCCCTAGGCCTATTAATTTAGAAATTACAGCGCTTTTTGTGGGACAGTTAAAACAATTGAAACGGGTGCTATTTTCGAAGCATTTGGTTTTTCTCGCTTTCGCGGAAACCAGAGAAAGATCTTCCCCAGCTTTGTATGGCGTTTAAAACATCGGAGAACATGCATTTTAGGAAGGTTTAACACACCTCCCTAGGGCTCTTAGTTTAGAAAATACAGCGCTTTTTGTGGGACACTTGAAACGGTTGAAACGGGTGTTATTTTCGAAGCATTTGGTTTTTCTCGCTTTCTCAGAAGAAGGAGCAAGATATTCCCCAAGTTTATATGGCGTTTAAAACATCGGAGAACATGCATTTTAGGAAGGTTCAACGCACCTCCCTAGGGCTCTTAGTTTAGAAAATACCGGGCTTTTTGTGGGACACTTGAAACGGTTGAAACGGGTGTTATTTTCGAAGCATTTGGTTTTTCTCGCCTTCGCGGAAACCGGAGCAAGCTATTCCCCAGGTTTGTATGGCGTTTAAAACACCAGAGAACATGCATTTTAGGAAGGTGTAACACACCTCCCTAGGCCTATTAATTTAGAAATTACAGCGCTTTTTGTGGGACACTTAAAACAGTTGAAACGTGTGCTATTTTCGAAGCATTTGGTTTTTCTCGCCTTCTCGGAAACCGGAGAAAGATATTCCCCAGCTTTGGATGGCGTTTAAAACACCAGAGAACGTGCATTTTAGGAAGGTGTAACACACCTCCCTAGGCCTATTAGTTTAGAAATTACAGCGCTTTTTGTGGGACAGTTAAAACAGTTGAAACGGGTGCTATTTTCGAAGCATTTGGTTTTTCTCGCTTTCGCGGAAACCAGAGAAAGATATTCCCCAGCTTTGTATGGCGTTTAAAACACCAGAGAACATGCATTTTAGGAAGGTATACCACACCTCCCTAGGGCGCTTAGTTTAGAAATTACAGCGCTTTTTGTGGGACACTTGAAACGGTTGAAACGGGTGTTATTTTCGAAGCATTTGGTTTTTCTCGCTTTCTCAGAAGAAGGAGCAAGATATTCCCCAAGTTTGTATGGCGTTTAAAACATCGGAGAACATGCATTTTAGGAAGGTTCAACGCACCTCCCTAGGGCTCTTAGTTTAGAAAATACAGGGCTTTTTGTGGGACACTTGAAACGGTTGAAACGGGTGTTATTTTCAAAGCATTTGGTTTTTCTCGCCTTCGCGGAAACCGGAGCAAGCTATTCCCCAGGTTTGTATGGCGTTTAAAACACCAGAGAACATGCATTTTAGGAAGGTGTAACACACCTCCCTAGGCCTATTAGTTTAGAAATTACAGCGCTTTGTGTGGGACAGTTAAAACAATTGAAACGGGTGCTATTTTCGAAGCATTTGGTTTTTCTCGCTTTCGCGGAAACCAGAGAAAGGTCTTCCCCAGCTTTGTATGGCGTTTAAAACATCGGAGAACATGCATTTTAGGAAGGTTTAACACACCTCCCTAGGGCTCTTAGTTTAGAAAACACAGGGCTTTTTGTGGGACACTTGAAACGGTTGAAACGGGTGTTATTTTTGAAGCATTTGGTTTTTCTCGCCTTCGCGGAAACCGGAGCAAGCTATTCCCCAGCTTTGCATGGCGTTTAAAACACCAGAGAACGTGCATTTTAGGAAGGTGTAACACACCTCCCTAGGCCTATTAATTTAGAAATTACAGCGCTTTTTGAGGGACAGTTAAAACAGTTGAAACGGGTGCTATTTTCGAAGCATTTGGTTTTTCTCGCTTTCTCGGAAACCGGAGAAAGATATTCCCCAGGTTTGTATGGCGTTTAAAACACCAGAGAACATGCATTTTAGGAAGGTTTAACACACCTCCCTAGGGCTCTTAGTTTAGAAAATACAGCGCTTTTTGTGGGATACTTGAAACGGTTGAAACGGGTGTTATTTTCGAAGCATTTGGTTTTTCTCGCTTTCTCAGAAGAAGGAGCAAGATATTCCCCAAGTTTGTATGGCGTTTAAAACATCGGAGAACATGCATTTTAGGAAGGTTCAACGCACCTCCCTAGGGCTCTTAGTTTAGAAAACACAGGGCTTTTTGTGGGACACTTGAAACGGTTGAAACGGGTGTTATTTTCGAAGCATTTGGTTTTTCTCGCCTTCGCGGAAACCGGAGCAAGCTATTCCCCAGGTTTGTATGGCGTTTAAAACACCAGAGAACATGCATTTTAGGAAGGTGTAACACACCTCCCTAGGCCTATTAATTTAGAAATTACAGCGCTTTTTGTGGGACACTTAAAACAGTTGTAACGTGTGCTATTTTCGAAGCATTTGGTTTTTCTCGCTTTCTCGGAGACCGGAGAAAGATATTCCCCAGCTTTGGATGGCGTTTAAAACACCAGAGAACGTGCATTTTAGGAAGGTGTAACACACCTCCCAAGGCCTATCAGTTTAGAAATTACAGCGCTTTTTGTGGGACAGTTAAAACAGTTGAAACGGGTGCTATTTTCGAAGCATTTGGTTTTTCTCGCTTTCGCGGAAACCAGAGAAAGATATTCCCCAGCTTTGTATGGCGTTTAAAACATCAGAGAGCATGCATTTTAGGAAGGTATACCACACCTCCCTAGGGCTCTTAGTTTAGAAAATACAGCGCTTTTTGCGGTACACTTGAAACGGTTGAAACGGGTGTTATTTTTGAAGCATTTGGTTTTTCTCGCCTTCGCGGAAACCGGAGCAAGCTATTCCCCAGCTTTGCATGGCGTTTAAAACACCAGAGAACGTGCATTTTAGGAAGGTGTAACACACCTCCCTAGGCCTATTAATTTAGAAATTACAGCGCTTTTTGAGGGACAATTAAAACAGTTGAAACGGGTGCTATTTTCGAAGCATTTGGTTTTTCTCGCTTTCTCGGAAACCGGAGAAAGATATTCCCCAGGTTTGTATGGCGTTTAAAACACCAGAGAACATGCATTTTAGGAAGGTTTAACACACCTCCTTAGGGCTCTTAGTTTAGAAAATACAGCGCTTTTTGTGGGACACTTGAAACGGTTGAAACGGGTGTTATTTTCGAAGCATTTGGTTTTTCTCGCTTTCTCAGAAGAAGGAGCAAGATATTCCCCAAGTTTGTATGGCGTTTAAAACATCGGAGAACATGCATTTTAGGAAGGTTCAACGCACCTCCCTAGGGCTCTTAGTTTAGAAAACACAGGGCTTTTTGTGGGACACTTGAAACGGTTGAAACGGGTGTTATTTTCGAAGCATTTGGTTTTTCTCGCCTTCGCGGAAACCGGAGCAAGCTATTCCCCAGCTTTGCATGGCGTTTAAAACACCAGAGAACATGCATTTTAGGAAGGTGTAACACACCTCCCTAGGCCTATTAATTTAGAAATTACAGCGCTTTTTGTGGGACACTTAAAACAGTTGAAACGTGTGCTATTTTCGAAGCATTTGGTTTTTCTCGCTTTCTCGGAAACCGGAGAAAGATATTCCCCAGCTTTGGATGGCGTTTAAAACACCAGAGAACGTGCATTTTAGGAAGGTGTAACACACCTCCCTAGGCCTATTAGTTTAGAAATTACAGCGCTTTTTGTGGGACAGTTAAAACAGTTTAAACGGGTGCTATTTTCGAAGCATTTGGTTTTTCTCGCTTTCGCGGAAACCAGAGAAAGATATTCCCCAGCTTTGTATGGCGTTTAAAACATCAGAGAACGTGCATTTTAGGAAGGTGTAACACACCTCCCTAGGCCTATTAGTTTAGAAATTACAGCGCTTTTTGTGGGACAGTTAAAACAATTGAAACGGGTGCTATTTTCGAAGCATTTGGTTTTTCTCGCTTTCGCGGAAACCAGAGAAAGATATTCCCCAGCTTTGTATGGCGTTTAAAACATCGGAGAACATGCATTTTAGGAAGGTTTAACACACCTCCCTAGGGCTCTTAGTTTAGAAAATACAGCGCTTTTTGCGGTACACTTGAAACGGTTGAAACGGGTGTTATTTTTGAAGCATTTGGTTTTTCTCGCCCTGCGGAAACCGGAGCAAGCTATTAACCAGCTTTGCATGGCGTTTAAAACACCAGAGAACGTGCATTTTAGGAAGGTGTAACACACCTCCCTAGGCCTATTAATTTAGAAATTACAGCGCTTTTTGAGGGACAGTTAAAACAGTTGAAACGGGTGCTATTTTCGAAGCATTTGGTTTTTCTCGCTTTCTCGGAAACCGGAGAAAGATATTCCCCAGGTTTGTATGGCGTTTAAAACATCAGAGAACATGCATTTTAGGAAGGTTCAACGCACCTCCCTAGGGCTCTTAGTTTAGAAAACACAGGGCTTTATGTGGGACACTTGAAACCTGTTGAAACGGGTGTTATTTTCGAAGCATTTGGTTTTTCTCGCCTTCGCGGAAACCGGAGCAAGCTATTCCCCAGGTTTGTATGGCGTTTAAAACACCAGAGAACATGCATTTTAGGAAGGTGTAACACACCTCCCTAGGCCTATTAATTTAGAAATTACAGCGCTTTTTGTGGGACACTTAAAACAGTTGAAACGTGTGCTATTTTCGAAGCATTTGGTTTTTCTCGCTTTCTCGGAAACCGGAGCAAGCTATTCCCCAGGTTTGTATGGCGTTTAAAACACCAGAGAACGTGCATTTTAGGAAGGTGTAACACACCTCCCAAGGCCTATTAGTTTAGAAATTACAGCGCTTTTTGTGGGACAGTTAAAACAGTTGAAACGGGTGCTATTTTCGAAGCATTTGGTTTTTCTCGCTTTCGCGGAAACCAGAGAAAGATATTCCCCAGCTTTGTATGGCGTTTAAAACATCAGAGAACATGCATTTTAGGAAGGTATACCACACCTCCCTAGGCCTATTAATTTAGAAATTACAGCGCTTTTTGTGGGACACTTAAAACAGTTGAAACGTGTGCTATTTTCGAAGCATTTGGTTATTCTCGCTTTCTCGGAAACCGGAGAAAGATATTCCCCAGGTTTGTATGGCGTTTAAAACACCAGAGAACATGCATTTTAGGAAGGTTCAACGCACCTCCCTAGGGCTCTTAGTTTAGAAAACACAGGGCTTTATGTGGGACACTTGAAACCTGTTGAAACGGGTGTTATTTTCGAAGCATTTGGTTTTTCTCGCCTTCGCGGAAACCGGAGCAAGCTATTCCCCAGGTTTGTATGGCGTTTAAAACACCAGAGAACATGCATTTTAGGAAGGTGTAACACACCTCCCTAGGCCTATTAATTTAGAAATTACAGCGCTTTTTGAGGGACAATTAAAACAGTTGAAACGGGTGCTATTTTCGAAGCATTTGGTTTTTCTCGCTTTCTCGGAAACCGGAGAAAGATATTCCCCAGGTTTGTATGGCGTTTAAAACACCAGAGAACATGCATTTTAGGAAGGTTTAACACACCTCCTTAGGGCTCTTAGTTTAGAAAATACAGCGCTTTTTGTGGGACACTTGAAACGGTTGAAACGGGTGTTATTTTCGAAGCATTTGGTTTTTCTCGCTTTCTCAGAAGAAGGAGCAAGATATTCCCCAAGTTTGTATGGCGTTTAAAACATCGGAGAACATGCATTTTAGGAAGGTTCAACGCACCTCCCTAGGGCTCTTAGTTTAGAAAACACAGGGCTTTTTGTGGGACACTTGAAACGGTTGAAACGGGTGTTATTTTCGAAGCATTTGGTTTTTCTCGCCTTCGCGGAAACCGGAGCAAGCTATTCCCCAGCTTTGCATGGCGTTTAAAACACCAGAGAACATGCATTTTAGGAAGGTGTAACACACCTCCCTAGGCCTATTAATTTAGAAATTACAGCGCTTTTTGTGGGACACTTAAAACAGTTGAAACGTGTGCTATTTTCGAAGCATTTGGTTTTTCTCGCTTTCTCGGAAACCGGAGAAAGATATTCCCCAGCTTTGGATGGCGTTTAAAACACCAGAGAACGTGCATTTTAGGAAGGTGTAACACACCTCCCTAGGCCTATTAGTTTAGAAATTACAGCGCTTTTTGTGGGACAGTTAAAACAGTTGAAACGGGTGCTATTTTCGAAGCATTTGGTTTTTCTCGCTTTCGCGGAAACCAGAGAAAGATATTCCCCAGCTTTGTATGGCGTTTAAAACATCAGAGAACGTGCATTTTAGGAAGGTGTAACACACCTCCCTAGGCCTATTAGTTTAGAAATTACAGCGCTTTTTGTGGGACAGTTAAAACAATTGAAACGGGTGCTATTTTCGAAGCATTTGGTTTTTCTCGCTTTCGCGGAAACCAGAGAAAGATATTCCCCAGCTTTGTATGGCGTTTAAAACATCGGAGAACATGCATTTTAGGAAGGTTTAACACACCTCCCTAGGGCTCTTAGTTTAGAAAATACAGCGCTTTTTGCGGTACACTTGAAACGGTTGAAACGGGTGTTATTTTTGAAGCATTTGGTTTTTCTCGCCCTGCGGAAACCGGAGCAAGCTATTAACCAGCTTTGCATGGCGTTTAAAACACCAGAGAACGTGCATTTTAGGAAGGTGTAACACACCTCCCTAGGCCTATTAATTTAGAAATTACAGCGCTTTTTGAGGGACAGTTAAAACAGTTGAAACGGGTGCTATTTTCGAAGCATTTGGTTTTTCTCGCTTTCTCGGAAACCGGAGAAAGATATTCCCCAGGTTTGTATGGCGTTTAAAACATCAGAGAACATGCATTTTAGGAAGGTTCAACGCACCTCCCTAGGGCTCTTAGTTTAGAAAACACAGGGCTTTATGTGGGACACTTGAAACCTGTTGAAACGGGTGTTATTTTCGAAGCATTTGGTTTTTCTCGCCTTCGCGGAAACCGGAGCAAGCTATTCCCCAGGTTTGTATGGCGTTTAAAACACCAGAGAACATGCATTTTAGGAAGGTGTAACACACCTCCCTAGGCCTATTAATTTAGAAATTACAGCGCTTTTTGTGGGACACTTAAAACAGTTGAAACGTGTGCTATTTTCGAAGCATTTGGTTTTTCTCGCTTTCTCGGAAACCGCAGAAAGGTATTCCCCAGCTTTGGATGGCGTTTAAAACACCAGAGAACGTGCATTTTAGGAAGGTGTAACACACCTCCCTAGGCCTATTAATTTAGAAATTACAGCGCTTTTTGTGGGACAGTTAAAACAGTTGAAACGGGTGCTATTTTCGAAGCATTTGGTTTTTCTCGCTTTCTCGGAAACCGGAGAAAGATATTCCCCAGGTTTGTATGGCGTTTAAAACACCAGAGAACATGCATTTTAGGAAGGTTTAACACACCTCCCTAGGGCTCTTAGTTTAGAAAATACAGCGCTTTTTGAGGGACACTTGAAACGGTTGAAACGGGTGTTATTTTCGAAGCATTTGGTTTTTCTCGCCTTCGCGGAAACCGGAGCAAGCTATTCCCCAGGTTTGTATGGCGTTTAAAACACCAGAGAACATGCATTTTAGGAAGGTGTAACACACCTCCCTAGGCCTATTAATTTAGAAATTACAGCGCTTTTTGTGGGACACTTAAAACAGTTGAAACGTGTGCTATTTTCGAAGCATTTGGTTTTTCTCGCTTTCTCGGAAACCGCAGAAAGGTATTCCCCAGCTTTGGATGGCGTTTAAAACACCAGAGAACGTGCATTTTAGGAAGGTGTAACACACCTCCCTAGGCCTATTAATTTAGAAATTACAGCGCTTTTTGTGGGACAGTTAAAACAGTTGAAACGGGTGCTATTTTCGAAGCATTTGGTTTTTCTCGCTTTCGCGGAAACCAGAGAAAGATATTCCCCAGCTTTGTATGGCGTTTAAAACATCGGAGAACATGCATTTTAGGAAGGTTTAACACACCTCCCTAGGGCTCTTAGTTTAGAAAATACAGCGCTTTTTGCGGTACACTTGAAACGGTTGAAACGGGTGTTATTTTTGAAGCATTTGGTTTTTCTCGCCCTGCGGAAACCGGAGCAAGCTATTAACCAGCTTTGCATGGCGTTTAAAACACCAGAGAACGTGCATTTTAGGAAGGTGTAACACACCTCCCTAGGCCTATTAATTTAGAAATTACAGCGCTTTTTGAGGGACAGTTAAAACAGTTGAAACGGGTGCTATTTTCGAAGCATTTGGTTTTTCTCGCTTTCTCGGAAACCGGAGAAAGATATTCCCCAGGTTTGTATGGCGTTTAAAACACCAGAGAACATGCATTTTAGGAAGGTTTAACACACCTCCCTAGGGCTCTTAGTTTAGAAAATACAGCGCTTTTTGTGGGACACTTGAAACGGTTGAAACGGGTGTTATTTTCGAAGCATTTGGTTTTTCTCGCTTTCTCAGAAGAAGGAGCAAGATATTCCCCAAGTTTGTATGGCGCTTAAAACATCGGAGAACATGCATTTTAGGAAGGTTCAACGCACCTCCCTAGGGCTCTTAGTTTAGAAAACACAGGGCTTTATGTGGGACACTTGAAACCTGTTGAAACGGGTGTTATTTTCGAAGCATTTGGTTTTTCTCGCCTTCGCGGAAACCGGAGCAAGCTATTCCCCAGGTTTGTATGGCGTTTAAAACACCAGAGAACATGCATTTTAGGAAGGTGTAACACACCTCCCTAGGCCTATTAATTTAGAAATTACAGCGCTTTTTGTGGGACACTTAAAACAGTTGAAACGTGTGCTATTTTCGAAGCATTTGGTTTTTCTCGCTTTCTCGGAGACCGGAGAAAGATATTCCCCAGCTTTGGATGGCGTTTAAAACACCAGAGAACGTGCATTTTAGGAAGGTGTAACACACCTCCCTAGGCCTATTAATTTAGAAATTACAGCGCTTTTTGTGGGACAGTTAAAACAGTTGAAACGGGTGCTATTTTCGAAGCATTTGGTTTTTCTCGCTTTCTCGGAAACCGGAGAAAGATATTCCCCAGGTTTGTATGGCGTTTAAAACACCAGAGAACATGCATTTTAGGAAGGTTTAACACACCTCCCTAGGGCTCTTAGTTTAGAAAATACAGCGCTTTTTGAGGGACACTTGAAACGGTTGAAACGGGTGTTATTTTCGAAGCATTTGGTTTTTCTCGCCTTCGCGGAAACCGGAGCAAGCTATTCCCCAGGTTTGTATGGCGTTTAAAACACCAGAGAACATGCATTTTAGGAAGGTGTAACACACCTCCCTAGGCCTATTAATTTAGAAATTACAGCGCTTTTTGTGGGACACTTAAAACAGTTGAAACGTGTGCTATTTTCGAAGCATTTGGTTTTTCTCGCTTTCTCGGAAACCGCAGAAAGGTATTCCCCAGCTTTGGATGGCGTTTAAAACACCAGAGAACGTGCATTTTAGGAAGGTGTAACACACCTCCCTAGGCCTATTAATTTAGAAATTACAGCGCTTTTTGTGGGACACTTAAAACAGTTGAAACGTGTGCTATTTTCGAAGCATTTGGTTTTTCTCGCTTTCTCGGAGACCGGAGAAAGATATTCCCCAGCTTTGGATGGCGTTTAAAACACCAGAGAACGTGCATTTTAGGAAGGTGTAACACACCTCCCAAGGCCTATTAGTTTAGAAATTACAGCGCTTTTTGTGGGACAGTTAAAACAGTTGAAACGGGTGCTATTTTCGAAGCATTTGGTTTTTCTCGCTTTCGCGGAAACCAGAGAAAGATATTCCCCAGCTTTGTATGGCGTTTAAAACATCAGAGAACATGCATTTTAGGAAGGTATACCACACCTCCCTAGGCCTATTAATTTAGAAATTACAGCGCTTTTTGTGGGACACTTAAAACGGTTGAAACGGGTGTTATTTTTGAAGCATTTGGTTATTCTCGCTTTCTCGGAAACCGGAGAAAGATATTCCCCAGTTTTGGATGGCGTTTAAAACACCAGAGAACGTGCATTTTAGGAAGGTGTAACACACCTCCCTAGGCCTATTAGTTTAGAAATTACAGCGCTTTTTGTGGGACAGTTAAAACAATTGAAACGGGTGCTATTTTCGAAGCATTTGGTTTTTCTCGCTTTCGCGGAAACCAGAGAAAGATATTCCCCAGCTTTGTATGGCGTTTAAAACATCAGAGAGCATGCATTTTAGGAAGGTATACCACACCTCCCTAGGGCTCTTAGTTTAGAAAATACAGCGCTTTTTGCGGTACACTTGAAACGGTTGAAACGGGTGTTATTTTTGAAGCATTTGGTTTTTCTCGCCTTCGCGGAAACCGGAGCAAGCCATTCCCCAGCTTTGCATGGCGTTTAAAACACCAGAGAACGTGCATTTTAGGAAGGTGTAACACACCTCCCTAGGCCTATTAATTTAGAAATTACAGCGCTTTTTGAGGGACAGTTAAAACAGTTGAAACGGGTGCTATTTTCGAAGCATTTGGTTTTTCTCGCTTTCTCGGAAACCGGAGAAAGATATTCCCCAGCTTTGGATGGCGTTTAAAACACCAGAGAACGTGCATTTTAGGAAGGTGTAACACACCTCCCTAGGCCTATTAGTTTAGAAATTACAGCGCTTTTTGTGGGACAGTTAAAACAGTTGAAACGGGTGCTATTTTCGAAGCATTTGGTTTTTCTCGCTTTCGCGGAAACCAGAGAAAGATATTCCCCAGCTTTGTATGGCGTTTAAAACATCAGAGAACGTGCATTTTAGGAAGGTGTAACACACCTCCCTAGGCCTATTAGTTTAGAAATTACAGCGCTTTTTGTGGGACAGTTAAAACAATTGAAACGGGTGCTATTTTCGAAGCATTTGGTTTTTCTCGCTTTCGCGGAAACCAGAGAAAGATATTCCCCAGCTTTGTATGGCGTTTAAAACATCGGAGAACATGCATTTTAGGAAGGTTTAACACACCTCCCTAGGGCTCTTAGTTTAGAAAATACAGCGCTTTTTGCGGTACACTTGAAACGGTTGAAACGGGTGTTATTTTTGAAGCATTTGGTTTTTCTCGCCCTGCGGAAACCGGAGCAAGCTATTAACCAGCTTTGCATGGCGTTTAAAACACCAGAGAACGTGCATTTTAGGAAGGTGTAACACACCTCCCTAGGCCTATTAATTTAGAAATTACAGCGCTTTTTGAGGGACAGTTAAAACAGTTGAAACGGGTGCTATTTTCGAAGCATTTGGTTTTTCTCGCTTTCTCGGAAACCGGAGAAAGATATTCCCCAGGTTTGTATGGCGTTTAAAACACCAGAGAACATGCATTTTAGGAAGGTTTAACACACCTCCCTAGGGCTCTTAGTTTAGAAAATACAGCGCTTTTTGTGGGACACTTGAAACGGTTGAAACGGGTGTTATTTTCGAAGCATTTGGTTTTTCTCGCTTTCTCAGAAGAAGGAGCAAGATATTCCCCAAGTTTGTATGGCGCTTAAAACATCGGAGAACATGCATTTTAGGAAGGTTCAACGCACCTCCCTAGGGCTCTTAGTTTAGAAAACACAGGGCTTTATGTGGGACACTTGAAACCTGTTGAAACGGGTGTTATTTTCGAAGCATTTGGTTTTTCTCGCCTTCGCGGAAACCGGAGCAAGCTATTCCCCAGGTTTGTATGGCGTTTAAAACACCAGAGAACATGCATTTTAGGAAGGTGTAACACACCTCCCTAGGCCTATTAATTTAGAAATTACAGCGCTTTTTGTGGGACACTTAAAACAGTTGAAACGTGTGCTATTTTCGAAGCATTTGGTTTTTCTCGCTTTCTCGGAGACCGGAGAAAGATATTCCCCAGCTTTGGATGGCGTTTAAAACACCAGAGAACGTGCATTTTAGGAAGGTGTAACACACCTCCCAAGGCCTATTAGTTTAGAAATTACAGCGCTTTTTGTGGGACAGTTAAAACAGTTGAAACGGGTGCTATTTTCGAAGCATTTGGTTTTTCTCGCTTTCTCGGAAACCGGAGAAAGATATTCCCCAGCTTTGGATGGCGTTTAAAACACCAGAGAACGTGCATTTTAGGAAGGTGTAACACACCTCCCTAGGCCTATTAGTTTAGAAATTACAGCGCTTTTTGTGGGACAGTTAAAACAGTTGAAACGGGTGCTATTTTCGAAGCATTTGGTTTTTCTCGCTTTCGCGGAAACCAGAGAAAGATATTCCCCAGCTTTGTATGGCGTTTAAAACATCAGAGAACGTGCATTTTAGGAAGGTGTAACACACCTCCCTAGGCCTATTAGTTTAGAAATTACAGCGCTTTTTGTGGGACAGTTAAAACAATTGAAACGGGTGCTATTTTCGAAGCATTTGGTTTTTCTCGCTTTCGCGGAAACCAGAGAAAGATATTCCCCAGCTTTGTATGGCGTTTAAAACATCGGAGAACATGCATTTTAGGAAGGTTTAACACACCTCCCTAGGGCTCTTAGTTTAGAAAATACAGCGCTTTTTGCGGTACACTTGAAACGGTTGAAACGGGTGTTATTTTTGAAGCATTTGGTTTTTCTCGCCCTGCGGAAACCGGAGCAAGCTATTAACCAGCTTTGCATGGCGTTTAAAACACCAGAGAACGTGCATTTTAGGAAGGTGTAACACACCTCCCTAGGCCTATTAATTTAGAAATTACAGCGCTTTTTGAGGGACAGTTAAAACAGTTGAAACGGGTGCTATTTTCGAAGCATTTGGTTTTTCTCGCTTTCTCGGAAACCGGAGAAAGATATTCCCCAGGTTTGTATGGCGTTTAAAACACCAGAGAACATGCATTTTAGGAAGGTTTAACACACCTCCCTAGGGCTCTTAGTTTAGAAAATACAGCGCTTTTTGTGGGACACTTGAAACGGTTGAAACGGGTGTTATTTTCGAAGCATTTGGTTTTTCTCGCTTTCTCAGAAGAAGGAGCAAGATATTCCCCAAGTTTGTATGGCGCTTAAAACATCGGAGAACATGCATTTTAGGAAGGTTCAACGCACCTCCCTAGGGCTCTTAGTTTAGAAAACACAGGGCTTTATGTGGGACACTTGAAACCTGTTGAAACGGGTGTTATTTTCGAAGCATTTGGTTTTTCTCGCCTTCGCGGAAACCGGAGCAAGCTATTCCCCAGGTTTGTATGGCGTTTAAAACACCAGAGAACATGCATTTTAGGAAGGTGTAACACACCTCCCTAGGCCTATTAATTTAGAAATTACAGCGCTTTTTGTGGGACACTTAAAACAGTTGAAACGTGTGCTATTTTCGAAGCATTTGGTTTTTCTCGCTTTCTCGGAGACCGGAGAAAGATATTCCCCAGCTTTGGATGGCGTTTAAAACACCAGAGAACGTGCATTTTAGGAAGGTGTAACACACCTCCCAAGGCCTATTAGTTTAGAAATTACAGCGCTTTTTGTGGGACAGTTAAAACAGTTGAAACGGGTGCTATTTTCGAAGCATTTGGTTTTTCTCGCTTTCGCGGAAACCAGAGAAAGATATTCCCCAGCTTTGTATGGCGTTTAAAACATCAGAGAACATGCATTTTAGGAAGGTATACCACACCTCCCTAGGCCTATTAATTTAGAAATTACAGCGCTTTTTGTGGGACACTTAAAACAGTTGAAACGTGTGCTATTTTCGAAGCATTTGGTTATTCTCGCTTTCTCGGAAACCGGAGAAAGATATTCCCCAGTTTTGGATGGCGTTTAAAACACCAGAGAACGTGCATTTTAGGAAGGTGTAACACACCTCCCTAGGCCTATTAGTTTAGAAATTACAGCGCTTTTTGTGGGACAGTTAAAACAATTGAAACGGGTGCTATTTTCGAAGCATTTGGTTTTTCTCGCTTTCGCGGAAACCAGAGAAAGATATTCCCCAGCTTTGTATGGCGTTTAAAACATCAGAGAGCATGCATTTTAGGAAGGTATACCACACCTCCCTAGGGCTCTTAGTTTAGAAAATACAGCGCTTTTTGCGGTACACTTGAAACGGTTGAAACGGGTGTTATTTTTGAAGCATTTGGTTTTTCTCGCCTTCGCGGAAACCGGAGCAAGCTATTCCCCAGCTTTGCATGGCGTTTAAAACACCAGAGAACGTGCATTTTAGGAAGGTGTAACACACCTCCCTAGGCCTATTAATTTAGAAATTACAGCGCTTTTTGAGGGACAGTTAAAACAGTTGAAACGGGTGCTATTTTCGAAGCATTTGGTTTTTCTCGCTTTCTCGGAAATCGGAGAAAGATATTCCCCAGGTTTGTATGGCGTTTAAAACACCAGAGAACATGCATTTTAGGAAGGTTTAACACACCTCCCTAGGGCTCTTAGTTTAGAAAATACAGCGCTTTTTGTGGGACACTTGAAACGGTTGAAACGGGTGTTATTTTCGAAGCATTTGGTTTTTCTCGCTTTCTCGGAAACCGGAGAAAGATATTCCCCAGCTTTGGATGGCGTTTAAAACACCAGAGAACGTGCATTTTAGGAAGGTGTAACACACCTCCCTAGGCCTATTAGTTTAGAAATTACAGCGCTTTTTGTGGGACAGTTAAAACAGTTGAAACGGGTGCTATTTTCGAAGCATTTGGTTTTTCTCGCTTTCGCGGAAACCAGAGAAAGATATTCCCCAGCTTTGTATGGCGTTTAAAACATCAGAGAACATGCATTTTAGGAAGGTATACCACACCTCCCTAGGGCGCTTAGTTTAGAAATTACAGCGCTTTTTGTGGGACACTTGAAACGGTTGAAACGGGTGTTATTTTCGAAGCATTTGGTTTTTCTCGCTTTCTCAGAAGAAGGAGCAAGATATTCCCCAAGTTTGTATGGCGTTTAAAACATCGGAGAACATGCATTTTAGGAAGGTTCAACGCACCTCCCTAGGGCTCTTAGTTTAGAAAATACATTGCTTTTTGTGGGACACTTGAAACGGTTGAAACGGGTGTTATTTTCAAAGCATTTGGTTTTTCTCGCCTTCGCGGAAACCGGAGCAAGCTATTCCCCAGGTTTGTATGGCGTTTAAAACACCAGAGAACATGCATTTTAGGAAGGTGTAACACACCTCCCTAGGCCTATTAATTTAGAAATTACAGCGCTTTTTGTGGGACACTTAAAACAGTTGAAACGTGTGCTATTTTCGAAGCATTTGGTTATTCTCGCTTTCTCGGAAACCGGAGAAAGATATTCCCCAGTTTTGGATGGCGTTTAAAACACCAGAGAACGTGCATTTTAGGAAGGTATAACACACCTCCCTAGGCCTATTAGTTTAGAAATTACAGCGCTTTTTGTGGGACAGTTAAAACAATTGAAACGGGTGCTATTTTCGAAGCATTTGGTTTTTCTCGCTTTCGCGGAAACCAGAGAAAGATATTCCCCAGCCTTGTATGGCGTTTAAAACATCGGAGAACATGCATTTTAGGAAGGTTCAACACACCTCCCTAGGGCTCTTAGTTTAGAAAATACAGCGCTTTTTGCGGTACACTTGAAACGGTTGATACGGGTGTTATTTTTGCGGAAACCGGAGCAAGCTATTCCCCAGCTTTGCATGGCGTTTAAAACACCAGAGAACGTGCATTTTAGGAAGGTGTAACACACCTCCCTAGGCCTATTAATTTAGAAATTACAGCGCTTTTTGAGGGACAGTTAAAACAGTTGAAACGGGTGCTATTTTCGAAGCATTTGGTTTTTCTCGCTTTCTCGGAAACCGGAGAAAGATATTCCCCAGTTTTGTATGGCGTTTAAAACACCAGAGAACATGCATTTTAGGAAGGTTTAACAGCACCTCCCTAGGGCTCTTAGTTTAGAAAATACAGCGCTTTTTGTGGGACACTTGAAACGGTTGAAACGGGTGTTATTTTCGAAGCATTTGGTTTTTCTCGCTTTCTCAGAAGAAGGAGCAAGATATTCCCCAAGTTTGTATGGCGTTTAAAACATCGGAGAACATGCATTTTAGGAAGGTTCAACGCACCTCCCTAGGGCTCTTAGTTTAGAAAACACAGGGCTTTTTGTGGGACACTTGAAACGGTTGAAACGGGTGTTATTTTCGAAGCATTTGGTTTTTCTCGCCTTCGCGGAAACCGGAGCAAGCTATTCCCCAGGTTTGTATGGCGTTTAAAACACCAGAGAACATGCATTTTAGGAAGGTGTAACACACCTCCCTAGGCCTATTAATTTAGAAATTACAGCGCTTTTTGTGGGACACTTAAAACAGTTGAAACGTGTGCTATTTTCGAAGCATTTGGTTTTTCTCGCTTTCTCGGAGACCGGAGAAAGATATTCCCCAGCTTTGGATGGCGTTTAAAAACACTAGAGAACGTGCATTTTAGGAAGGTGTAACACACCTCCCAAGGCCTATTAGTTTAGAAATTACAGCGCTTTTTGTGGGACAGTTAAAACAGTTGAAACGGGTGCTATTTTCGAAGCATTTGGTTTTTCTCGCTTTCGCGGAAACCAGAGAAAGATATTCCCCAGCTTTGTATGGCGTTTTAAAACATCAGAGAACATGCATTTTAGGGAGGTATACCACACCTCCCTAGGGCGCTTAGTTTAGAAATTACAGCGCTTTTTGTGGGACACTTGAAACGGTTGAAACGGGTGTTATTTTCGAAGCATTTGGTTTTTCTCGCTTTCTCAGAAGAAGGAGCAAGATATTCCCCAAGTTTGTATGGCGTTTAAAACATCGGAGAACATGCATTTTAGGAAGGTTCAAACACCTCCCTAGGGCTCTTAGTTTAGAAATTACAGCGCTTTTTGTGGGACACTTAAAACAGTTGAAACGTGTGCTATTTTCGAAGCATTTGGTTATTCTCGCTTTCTCGGAAACCGGAGAAAGATATTCCCCAGTTTTGGATGGCGTTTAAAACACCAGAGAACGTGCATTTTAGGAAGGTGTAACACACCTCCCTAGGCCTTAGAAATTACAGCGCTTTTTGTGGGACAGTTAAAACAATTGAAACGGGTGCTATTTTTCGAAGCATTTGGTTTTTCTCGCTTTCGCGGAAACCAGAGAAAGATATTCCCCAGCTTTGTATGGCGTTAAAACATCAGAGAGCATGCTTTTAGGAAGGTATACCACACCTCCCTAGGACTCTTAGTTAGAAAATACAGCGCTTTTTGCGGTACACTTGAAACGGTTGAAACGGGTGTTATTTTTGAAGCATTTGGTTTTTCTCGCCTTTGCGGAAACCGGAGCAAGCTATTCCCCAGCTTTGCATGGCGTTTTAAAACACCAGAGAACGTGCATTTTAGGAAGGTGTAACACACCTCCCTAGGCCTATTAATTTAGAAATTACAGCGCTTTTTGAGGACAGTTAAAACAGTTGAAACGGGTGCTATTTTCGAAGCATTTGGTTTTTCTCGCTTTCTCGGAAACCGGAGAAAGATATTCCCCAGGTTTGTATGGCGTTTAAAACACCAGAGAACATGCATTTTAGGAAGGTTTAACACACCTCCCTAGGGCTCTTAGTTTAGAAAATACAGCGCTTTTTGTGGGACACTTGAAACGGTTGAAACGGGTGTTATTTTCGAAGCATTTGGTTTTTCTCGCTTTCTCAGAAGAAGGAGCAAGATATTCCCCAAGTTTGTATGGCGTTTAAAAACATCGGAGAACATGCATTTTAGGAAGGTTCAACGCACCTCCCTAGGGCTCTTAGTTTAGAAAACACAGGGCTTTTTGTGGGACACTTGAAACGTTGAAACGGGTGTTATTTTCGAAGCATTTGGTTTTTCTCGCCTTCGCGGAAACCGGAGCAAGCTATTCCCCAGGTTTGTATGGCGTTTAAAACACCAGAGAACATGCATTTTAGGAAGGTGTAACACACCTCCCTAGGCCTATTAATTTAGAAATTACAGCGCTTTTTGTGGGGACACTTAAAACAGTTGAAACGTGTGCTATTTTCGAAGCATTTGGTTTTTCTCGCTTTCTCGGAGACCGGAGAAAGATATTCCCCAGCTTTGGATGGCGTTTAAAACACTAGAGAACGTGCATTTTAGGAAGGTGTAACACACCTCCCAAGGCCTATTAGTTTAGAAATTACAGCGCTTTTTGTGGGACAGTTAAAACAGTTGAAACGGGTGCTATTTTCGAAGCATTTGGTTTTTCTCGCTTTCGCGGAAACCAGAGAAAGATATTCCCCAGCTTTGTATGGCGTTTAAAACATCAGAGAACATGCATTTTAGGGAGGTATACCACACCTCCCTAGGGCGCTTAGTTTAGAAATTACAGCGCTTTTTGTGGGACACTTGAAACGGTTGAAACGGGTGTTATTTTCGAAGCATTTGGTTTTTCTCGCTTTCTCAGAAGAAGGAGCAAGATATTCCCCAAAGTTTGTATGGCGTTTAAAACATCGGAGAACATGCATTTTAGGAAGGTTCAACACACCTCCCTAGGGCTCTTAGTTTAGAAATTACAGCGCTTTTTGTGGGACACTTAAAACAGTTGAAACGTGTGCTATTTTCGAAGCATTTGGTTATTCAATTCTCTTTGCTTTCTCGGAAACCGGAGAAAGATATTCCCCAGTTTGGATGGCGTTTAAAACACAGAGAACGTGCATTTTAGGAAGGTGTAACACACCTCCCTAGGCCTATTAGTTTAGAAATTACAGCGCTTTTTGTGGGACAGTTAAAACAATTGAAACGGGTGCTATTTTCGAAGCATTTGGTTTTTCTCGCTTTCGCGGAAACCAGAGAAAGATATTCCCCAGCTTTGTATGGC
Organism: Volucella zonaria; assembly: GCA_963966105.1. NCBI lineage: Eukaryota > Metazoa > Arthropoda > Insecta > Diptera > Syrphidae > Volucella > Volucella zonaria. The sequence goes on along the minus strand of OZ014536.1, from coordinate 35 downwards.
GTTTAAAACATCAGAGAGCATGCATTTTAGGAAGG